>JARIHP010000001.1:0-2400000 GCA_029282125.1 Mycena amicta | reverse complement strand
GCACATCCATATCTTGCGTGATTATGAAGTAGCATTTGAGTTTTGTCCGATTGCTCTTTATGTTTACAAGCACGTGTTTGGACGCGCCCTGTCACACCGTCGTTGCTTTCTTCTCTTCCTCAAACCACCACCAACCAACCCACAACAAACTTATATAATGTCTGGACGCGGCAAAGGTGGAAAGGTGCGCTCGCTGTACTCTCTGGGCTCAACATACGCTGACTACGACTTGCAGGGTCTTGGAAAGGGCGGCGCTAAGCGTCACCGCAAGATTCTTCGCGACAACATCCAGGGTCCGTCTCGCCTCGCCACACCTCCTCATCGCCGTGATTGACCGCCGTTAGGTATCACCAAGCCCGCTATTCGTCGTCTCGCCCGTCGTGGAGGTGTCAAGCGTATCTCCGGTCTCATCTACGAAGAGACTCGCGGTGTCCTCAAGATCTTCCTCGAGAACGTCATCCGCGACTCGGTCACCTACACCGAGCACGCCAAGCGGCGCGTGCCACCCTTGCATTACCTCCTCCTTTGGCTGACATCCTTTGCAGCAAGACCGTCACCGCACTTGACGTTGTCTACGCCCTCAAACGCTCGGGACGTATCCTCTACGGTGAGCTCAGCGTCCATATCTCTTCCCACCGCGTCCAGCTTATCGTTATAGGATTTGGTATTTAGGGAGAGCATTCCATTTTCCGGTGTGTCGTACTGTTCTTCATTGTCGCCTGCGTACTGACCACTTGTCTTTAAGCTCCGTTTCTCTTTCTGCATTGTGTACTACCACAATCCATTTGTAATTTGTGCAATGGCTCACGCAAGCTACCTCAATGACAGTCATAACTCAAAACATTGGCTAAGGGCTGCCCCCATGATGGAACTTCCGGAAAGACCCTCCAATTCTGCAGTGCTTCCTTGAATTTGCGAGCAAACTCCAAGCCGCTCGAGCCGAATTCCGCGCTTGATGACTCGCCAAAGCGCGTCGGGTCGAGTGTGTTACTCCTCTTGCTTGGGCCCCATCCGCGGGTCGAATTCGGTCGTCTGGCCCAGGTGTTCGTTCGTATATCCAAGACAATATTGATTTAAAGCATGGCCCGCCTGCGAGCGAACGATTCCAACATGATATACTCAGTTGGATAGATACATCAGACTCGCCGAAAGACAAGACAGCCTGGCGCTTGTTGGAGGCGGAGTTAAACTGTGCGAATTGTTTCGGCTGGTTTGGGTCGCATGAACGTGGATGCTGGCGGGTCCCACTGAAAAAGGCCGATCCCATACATTGCTTCTTCCCGGATGTACTGAACAAGGTCAGAACACTCAAGGCCACGAGAAACGATCCACTCACATCGTAATCGGCCTGATAACCACCTAACGTTGCCCGATCGCGCTTGTGTTCCGCACTGGCAGCTAAATCCCATATTTGCTCTTGAAGTTGGGTAAGAGGTATTGTAGCAGCAATAGCACGGAGCTGTGCGAGCGACTGTGCGGGTTTTTCTCTTGCAGAGGGCACAGTGGCGGTCATTGCATCTGCCACCGGTCGAAATATTTCGAGATCAGGATAGCCCTGTGGGCGTACAGGCGGTCAGTCATTGAGAAAGCGAGGGAGGAGATCGCACATAGATGAGCTTGTGCATTGTAATACCAAGCTGGAAGACATCGACTGGGAACGGATTATACGGGATGTGCAGGGACAACTCAGGAATATCAGGAAACGTCCTGAGCGTTCCAGTCGTTCGGGCAGCTTCATTACCCTCCGGAAAGTACTTTGAAAGGCCGAAATCGATGTAGTAGTAGTCAACAGGAGCGACTGAGCACCGGTCGTTCCAGGAGAACAGTTCATACCGGCCGTCGTGCGTTCTCGGCTTGGTGAAGTGGGAGCCGTTCGGTACGACGCGAGACTCGTCCATGAGCATGTTTTTCGGGGCGATATCACTGTAGAGTATCAGTGCCAGCTACGGGCGGGGCACGGGTCCTACACATGTGCAATGTTCTGCTCGTGCATGAATTCGAGGCCCTTGACTCGATATTCAGCATCTGTTCCATGTATAGGGCATGAAATTTACCTCAATATATTGCGTCATCGCATCGACGAACTCGAGCCGACAATGCAAGGGCGGGTAGTCAAATTCACGACAATATGGCGTGACAAGAATGCTGAATGGGGTATCGGGAAGAGGGAGAACGTCGAGAACCGGTATGGTGTGATTCCTAGGATCGGAGCGCAATGGAGGGGAGTCCAGATATTGGTGTATCGCGAGTTCACGACTGGGGGAATTAAGCCGTTTGAGGACGACTTTCTGCCCGTCAGATATGCGAACAGCATCGAGAACGTGTCCCTGTGGTTTATTTAATCCGGCACAGTTCCATGAGCGTCACGGTCACATACGGTGATAGTCGCGATTTCTTCCTCTGCGTTCCTCCGCAAGAAAGGCAGCCAGAGTGGGCCGCGGCGCCACTTCGCATTGTACCGATTACGAAGCTTGTAGCCTTTCAAGAACAGATATGGCTGCCAGTCTGCCCAGAATATTTCGTGCTCGGAGAGTCCAGGGTGGTACCTTGCACGAGCCGGGCTTATGGGCGTCATGGCGGTTGGAGGCCAGAACAAGGTGCCAGTGACTGATTATGAGCGCTTGTGGGCGTTTTCATCAAGCATCGGCAGTGCGGTGGCAGTGCATCAAGTCGCCGAAAATGCAACTTCTGGCGGCCAGCTTGCCCTCATACGGTCATACCATACCTTGGCTCCGGGTATTTCCCCTTCACGATCCATCTAACTAGCAGGATTCGGACGCTGAAGAATGACGAAGTGCTAGTACTAGTCTTCAAATCAGCAGTAGTACAGCGCCGAACCGTAGACCTGGGAACTCAAAGGACGAAACCTCTCCCGGGCTTCTTTTGGCTTCTCAAAAACAAACGGAGCTTGACGGACTCCCCACCATTGGTCTCGAAAAAAAAATAAGATACATTCGTCTTGCTTCATAGTACTTACTATAAATACTGGCTTCGACCTCGGCCGTTTCCTTCGACGCGCCTGCTTCTCTATGCTTTCTCTAGTACTTGCTTTCTCAGGCACACCATCCTACTTCTTGACCTAGAACCCGTCCGCCTTTGCCTCCAGCCAGCTGAGGTCGCCGTTACCAGCTTTCAACACATCTTCCTTTTGTGAACTGTTCGCGGTTCGTTGCGAGGCGTTCCTTCAGCTCGCCTGTAACTGGGATAAGGCCGGAGCCGACCAATGGAGGCAGTTTCTCGAATATCGGTAGCGGTGGCCAGTCGGCACTGGAGGGCTCGGCGATCGTCTCTACAATCCGTTCGCATGACTGTGACCCGCAATGCTTCGACCGCGCATACGCTGGGACTGTAATCCGCCGCAGTTTTTGCACGGATGGCGGCGCGGAGCTGATGATGGGCGAAGAGTCGAGGAAAAGGCCTTTTGACAAGTCCGCAGGGATTAAGTAGTCGCCTGGGCTTGGGTGCTCCGAGAGGTTTGTCCAGAAAAGTTGGACGTCGTTGTTGGGCGCTGGAATGTCCATTGAGTCCTGTATATTTCTTCCGAAGACAGATTAAACTCACTTTTGAACAAGTCTATGACGCCTCCAAAGCCAAGATACTCTGCGTATCTGCCTGCTTCTCCTATTCCACTCGTCGCCTTGCTTGCGTGATCGACAATCCTTTCCGGCGTGTGCTTGAGGACGCCGTATACCTAGATCGAAATGGAGCTCAATAAACCGCAAGACTGAGGAAGAGAGAACTCATACCTTGGATCGCGCAGCATGAACCAGCTCGTGGAAGAGGGTGACGCCAAGGTGTTGATGTATAGAGTCCTGCTGCTGTCGCTGCGCGGATTCCGACTTGAACTGACGAGGCCAGATTATATATGCCCCCGACAGAAAGACCAACTGCGATGTCGCTGACACTGTGCGACAGTGCCAGCCCCATGAGCATGGCCATGGCCCTTCTCGGTTATCCCAATTTGGAGCCCACGGATGGTTGTCGATGTCTTCGTCCTCGGGATTTTCAGCTTCATCGCTGGCGATGTCGTCCTGGGACCGGAAGGACAGGGTTCCAGAGGTCGATGAGGAGGATGGAAGGGACGGCTGACGTTTCGAACCCAGGTAGACGACCAGCGAGGGGGCCACTTCCGGCAAGAAGAGGTCCCTAGTCCCGCGTTCGCGTAGGTCGGCGAGCTCGTTGTCATCCATGTTCTTGAAGTCATCTTCCGAGACGTCCCAGACGGCGGCGGCGAAGGCGTTTTGCAGCCGAGCGCTGCCTGAACGAGGGCTTGGGTTGGAGAGGCACCGCAGGACATTGGCGTAGTCGCTTAGGACGGACATGCCGGAGTCGAAAAGGTGGTGTCTTCGCGTGTTTTCGAAGAGTCGACAGTTGGTCAGCTCTATATCTTGTCCCTTCGACCAGGTGTAATAAAGTTCGGGAGCAGCCATTCTCGAAAGCGATGAGAAAGGTTAGAAGGGATTGACTGGCAACACCTACCTGCAGGTGAGGGCGGGAGGAGGCTTGAGATAGACAGGAGTCAATGACGTGAGCGATCGGTCACGGAGGAACGTCTCAAGAGACTGTGGGTGGAGTAAAATGTTTGAGTGATACAATCTAAATGAACCTCCGAGCCAGCGCCATGCACATCTCGCGCAGTCGCAACCACCGACGCCAGAGCCAGCTCCAGTCGACGCTCATCTCCACTCTCCCGACCTCGGGCAATCTCGATTTCCTCATCTGCTTTCGCTCAGCCAGCACGCGCGCAACCTCACCCGGTCCAAGCTCATAGACGCGGCGGAGCTCCGAGTCGAGCACATGGAGCGGACGTCGCACAGCGTATGGTGCCATAGCATTGTAGCGACGCACTTGGTTGTTGAGCTCGTTGAGGGCGGCTGTGTGGTGCGAGAGGCGGGCACTGGCCCAAGTGTAATCACGGAGAGACGCGATGTCGTTGTCGGTCGGAGATGCGGGAAGGGATCGAACGGCGTGCCGGGTCCAGCTATCGAGGAGAACAAGTCGGAACGTCCGGACTGCGTCGTCGAGTTCCTGCTGGAGCTGGACCCACGGAGGAGCAGCGCCGTTTCGCTTGATGAGGCGGTTTATGAGAAACTCGTCTCGGCCAATGAACGGATTGGATTCGGCTGCAGTACGCTCGAAGGGCCTCCCGCGTCCTTTGATAGAGGCGAATGCACCCGCTCGACGGGCTTTCTGCGTTGTCTTTAGTGTTTTCAAGAGAGAAAATCGGGGATTCTAACCTCAATTTTGTCCTCGATGAGATTCGTCCATCCACGCATGCTGACGGGATTCGGACGCTGTCTGTTGTGTGCCGCGTTCACACCTAGACCCATCCGGTAGTCCAGAGTCGACTCTTTCGCGCGGGAGAGGCGACCGAGCTTCTTGCGCATCTCCTTCTCGGCCTTGTCGAGATCGTCGCGGTCGTGGTCCTTTCGCGGGGCAGGATCGGACTGCGATATTCGCGCATGGCGGACAGAAGGAGACGTTACGTCGGGTGCTTTGAACACAGTGTCCCATGGTTTGTGGTTCGGTGGCCCTGGAGGCAGAAGCGGGACGGCCGACCAAGAAGAGACGCCAGAAGGGAGCACCACAGGCTGAGGATTATGATTCTGTGCAGCGTGATGTATCTTTTGCTCGGCCGTCTGCACTGTACCGCTTCGTAGAGGCTTGTATTTGTCGACTAGCATACGCAGAACAGTGTCCTCGATTCGTTCATCGCCCGTCCAGTTGGGTTGCTGCTCGACTACAACGCGCCGAATCTTCTCCTCGGCCTCCTCCTTGACAGCATCTGCAAAGAGTTTGGCGCTTCCGGTTGGATGTTTAGAGTAGAGTCTGCATGAAATGCGCATCAGGCTTTGTTTGGCGCCAGGGATCAATATAAACAAACGAGCTTGAGCTCTTTCGATTCTTCGTCTGCCCTTCATCCATGGCCTCCCTCGCCCCCACCGTCGATGGTATTGGCATAGCCAACCTCCCCAACCAAGTCAGTCTATTCCTCGTCGCCGCTCTCGCCTTGTTCACGCTGCACAGAAACACAAAATCGTTGCAAAACGTGGGGCGCATTTCACCATCATGGTAGTTGGTTCGTCCCTCTCGCCCTCATCTTCTCGTTCGCCTACTGACTCCCACAGGCGAGTCGGGGCTGGGCAAGACGACGCTCATCAACACCCTCTTTTCCACCGAGCTCTCCCCGGCCAAGAACTACTCGAGGCGGCACGTCAAGCAGCTCGACAAGCTGACCGAGGTCGAGATTATCAAGGCTGAGCTGGAGGAGAAGCAGTTCAAGGTCAAGCTTACCGTCATCGACACCCCTGGCTTTGGCGACTATGTCAACAACCGCGACTCGTGGTCCCCTATCGTCGAGTTCATTGATGACCAGCACGAAGCGTATATGCGCCAGGAGCAGCAGCCCCAGCGTGGCGAAAAGACCGACCTCCGTGTCCACTCTTGCCTCTACTTTATTCGCCCGACGGGACACACGTAGGTGCTTGACTTTTGCTCCATTTTTTTTCTGACGCGATTGCAGCCTCAAGCCTCTTGACATTGAGATCATGAAGCGTCTCGGCACTCGCGTCAACCTCATCCCCGTCGTCGCAAAGGCCGATACGCTCACCCAGAACGACCTCTTCACGTTCAAGCAGCGCGTACGTCTTGCCACGTCGTTGGCTTTTACCTCAAGCTTCATTGGTCACCTGCTAAACCTTCCTAGATTCGCGAAGTTATTGCGGCTCAGGGCATCCGCATTTACACCCCGCCGGTAGAGTCGGACGACGAGAGCGCCGAGCTCGCGCGGACCCTCACCGACGCCATTCCATTCTCTATCATTGGCTCCACTGAGGATGTCAAGACGCCCGACGGTCGCGTCGTCAAGGGCCGCGAATACCTCTGGGGTGTGGCTGAGGGTACGCCGTTCTTTCTCCGCTCTTCTTGTCTGAAATACTTTGTGTTGCCTAGTCGAGAACGAAAACCACTGCGACTTCAAGAAGCTGCGGTCGCTGCTCATCCGCACGCACATGCTGGACTTGATCTCTACGACGGAAGAGTCGCACTACGAGAACTACCGCCAGGCGCAGATGGAGACGCGCAAGTTTGGGGAGCCCAAGGTGAAGAAGACGGACAACCCCAAGTTCAAGGACGAGGAGGAGCAGCTGCGGAAACGCTTTACGGAGCAGGTCAAGTCGGAGGAGGCGCGGTTCAGGCAGTGGGAGCAGCATGTGAGTTTGCGTGGTGCTTGGCTTGTTTGATACTGAAGCAAGTTAATACAGCTCATCGCGGAGCGCGACCGTCTCAACAAGGACCTCGAGCTTGCGCACAGCGCCATCAAGCAGCTCGAGGCGGAGCTGGACAACCTCCAGGTCGGCTACGGACGTGGGACGACCAGGCGGTGAGCGTCAGCAGACGGCGATTCCGACCAAATTTTCCTTGGATAATGACTTTGCTCCCTTACCATACATACGTCTGCAAAATGTGTTTTATACCCCACGAAACGCTGTCCTCTCGTTGACTCTACTTTTCTTGGTTATTCTTTCGTCGATACGCTCGTTTACAGTTTCATGGATAGGAATGCATAATTTCGCCGGAAGAATGGGTTGCAGATTGCATGGTCATACGAGGGACATGGTACATGAGACATCTACTCTGCGTCGGCCACGGTTGTTTGCAGACCCTTGAAGCTGGTAACGGAGACGAAAGAGGCGTAGGTGTAGAGCTTCTCCTTTGCGTTCTCTTCGTCATTACGCTTCCCTGTTTTTTTTTTTGTGGATTGAGTTTGGATAACGCAGAGGAAAACTTGTAACGCACGCTCGAGTTTTACACGCAGACGGTGGGGCACGCTCTTAATTCCCCTAGCCCAGATCTGAGCGTTGAGTAGCGGGTCGATGCGGACGTCTGCGGTGCCCATGGCCTTTTGGGCAAAGTCGACGACGGACTTTACTGCCCAAGGAGCGCGCTTCTTGAAGCTGCGGCCATGGACGAGCTTGTGGAGGTGGATGGTGTACTCGCGCGTAACAACGTCCTTGAGCGCGGAACGGGTCTTGCCGCCGGTCTGTTATACAGTGTTGGTTAAACGGCCTGGAGGGTAACTGGTGTGGACCTTTTTCTTTTGGGTGGGGGCCTGTAGGACGGTCAGCGATGCCGGATGGGCAAGGAGAGAGGGTACTGACCATGTGTTGCGGCGGGCGTCGGTGGAGGAGAAAGACTTTTGATTCGTGACTCCACGTGATGATAGCAAGTGTCACACAACCACACTTCCAAAAACT
Organism: Mycena amicta; assembly: GCA_029282125.1. Classification (NCBI taxonomy): domain Eukaryota; kingdom Fungi; phylum Basidiomycota; class Agaricomycetes; order Agaricales; family Mycenaceae; genus Mycena; species Mycena amicta. The sequence continues at coordinate 2,391,745 of JARIHP010000001.1, read as the reverse complement.
TTACGTGTAACGATATTTCGACTCTTCCATCTGCCCTTATTCCTTGAAATAATAACCAGACATTGTCCTCGTCCAATGGCCTCGTCTCGCTGCATACGCCATCAAAAGTCACGTGGTAATAATACTGCCGAAACAAACGAACATCCGAAACGGTCAAAGGTCAACTCACGCCTCACGGCAGAAGATGAATGGAACGGCACGAATAATGGCACTCGCAAACTGAGCACAATGCACCATCTTCTGATTCTCGCTTGCCTTTCGCTATAAAGCGAGTCCAAGCCATCAACATTCCTCAAGCAGCTCTTCCGAGTTACTCCCACTGTCCTTCGTCCGACACACTCCCCTCCTCCGCACTCATTCTTAACAATAATGCGCTTCTCTGCCGCCGTCGCCCTCTTCTCCCTCTTCGCCGCCGTGTCTGCAGGGACCACCCTCTCCCGTCGCCAGTTCCCCGGCTTCCCAGACTGTTCGCAGGACTGCCTCGTACGTCCCTCCCTTTCATACCTCTCATTTCCCATTTAACAAACGTCTCACAGGCACATCCCAATCTCGGGAACTGCAAGTCCGGCGACGACACTTGTCTCTGCAACAACTCGGACTTTGTCCAAGGCACATTCCAATGCATCGAAGCCGCTTGCAAGGGACAGGACCTCGCCACTGCCATTGAAGGCGCATACCAGCTCTGTCTCTCCGTGGTATGTCCTGCCTACACACGTCTTTCTTTCTTTCGTTCCTGACTTTATTCCTCTAGCACGTAACCCTCGTCTCTGCGAAAGGCGCCGAGTTCTCCGCCACCGCTTCTCTGGCTGGCAATTCCTCGGCTACCTCTCCGGCCCCCACCTCCGCTGCAGCGACGTCTCCCGCGTGAGTTTATACTACACTTTTTTTCCCTTTCCCTTTTCCTTTTAACTCAATCTTTACGCATAGCCCCTCGACCTCGACCACTTCCAACGCTGCCCTCCCCCGCTCTGCTGGCGCCGCCGCCGCCTATGGCCTCGCCGCCATCGGTGCCCTTGCCCTCACTCTCTGATCATGAGCACCCACCAAAACCCACCGCCCCCCACGCTTTCACACATTTTTTGCATTTCCGCGTACCACAAGTTTTTTACGGCCCCATACCTTTTTTCGCCTACGCGGCGTCGTAGTGCCCCCTGATATCCCATTACATACACCACTCTTACCGTGACATACTGCTGTATCCTTATTCTTTGCTTTCGATATCGATACGTATATCTATCCTATCTGTAGTCCTAGCTGGGTAAATGGTTGTTGTTCTCCGCGTGCTACGGGGTCTTCTGAGTGTGTGGCCATCTTACGAGTTGTGGGTGCGTTATCAAATCCATGGCGCGTCCTGTCGCGTCGCTGTCACGCGTACGTTGCTTCCCCTGAATCATGGGTGTCCTTACGCACCGGCTCACATACGCGTGGGCTTCTCGTTCCTTCACCGCATCCTCCTGCCTAATCTCGGCTCCAGATCTTCCGAGGGCTTCCGCGACGTGCCGGGACGTGATGCGGGGACGTGCCATCACCACATCACCCCAAAAAAAAATACAGAGCGGCTTTTTTCCAGCTGTTTGCAAAATCGTAGGCCGTCCCGATTTTTTTCTCGCATCTCGGCACGCCACGGCATGGAGGAAGTGGCGTTGAGTTGAGCAGTGAAGCTGGCAGGCAGTGGGAGCGATGACGCAGGAAGTGGTTGGTTTTTGCGTGATGCCGTGATGTGCCGAGATGTGAGAAAAAATCAGGACGGCCTACGATTTTGCAAACAGCTGTCATCATGATTCCCATCTTTTCTGCCCCGGCAACGTCAAACTCCCGTTCCGCGTAGCCCCGGAAAAGCCTGCGAGCTTTGCTCGCCGCCGCTCTGTGAACGTCTGGATGCGAGACTACCTCCTGCCCTTCGCAGCGCTCACCTCCGCGGCGTCTGGCTGGTAGTATCGTTATAATTATTTGCTGATTGGACTCTCAGCGTCAAGTGGACGAAGGAGGAGTACATGCAGCATTGCGTTATTTATTGCCTCGTCGTCTTCTGTCGTAACTGCAGACCCACGGTCTATGTGGTGAGCGGTTAACCTTAATCTTCGCGAGTGTGATGTGACATCTTTTCACACTCTACACTCTCGCTCTGCTTTCTACAATTCGACTGGGTCTCAAAGGACACCGAATACTAGTTTCATCGCACCAAGCGTTCTTCCGTTGGCTCTTTGTCTCGACGACACATGATGATGATGGAAGGAAGGAACCTCTACGCAGCCCCTCACCGTCAAGTTCACCACGGCAATGACAGTCAACATGTACGGCTGCTAAACGGTTGCTCTTCTCAGTTGGATTGGGGTGCAAAAGAGACTTCGGCGCCATGGGACTCTGGAGACAGAATGTCCCGTGTAGCAACTAAACCGGTGCACATCAACTCCACTATTCTTCGACGTTCAAGTCTCGATCCCGGGTGCTGATTTCTCATTATCGAAGACTCAACAAATATTCTTCGTCTGGTATAAAAAGGCCCATGGTTCACCAGAATCGTCAGCCAACCACCTCTTCTTTTCTCAACAACCTTCGGGCGAGACCCTTCCGAGTGCGGTTCATCCTTGCATGATTCTACCCCATCCTCATGTCTTTATAGCTCTTCTTCGTCGCGTTGTGCTAGCCACTGTCCTATCTTCAGCCAATATCGCCCTTCGATCGTATTCTTCTCGTGCAAGTCACCATGTCCATGTTTTTCAACACCCTCCTTGTACTTCTCGCCGTCTGCTCTTCCGTTCGAGCCCACGGCACCATCACCGGTGTCACTGGCGCCAACGGAGTTCAAGCGGCTGGCTTTGGCATCATCGCAAGCACGCCCCGCACCGGCTCCAGTCCCAAGGTACGCCCCCTCGCATCATGGTGTCTGCTTTGCATTTATGCGCGCTCCAGCCCTTCGAGCAGGACACTTCGATCATTCGCGACAGGGAGATTAGCAGTGGTAAGACTGGAGGTTCGTAGATTGATTTTCCCCCCCTGCTGGTTGCTGAACAATCCTTCAGCTTGCGGGCGCACCAAGGCCGGCGGCAACAACGATGTGGCAGCGCAATTGGCGGCTGCCTCCCAAGCTGGGCTCCCGACAACAGCCTCCGACGGTAGTCTGACCATGACCCTCCATCAAGTTAACCAGGATGGCGCGGGCCCTTACACCTGTGAAGTCTCTACGGTACGCAGCCTCGTACTGGGGTCCGTTTCCGATGCTGATCCAGCGCTAAACAGGACGGCGGCAATACCTTCTCGGCCGCTACTGTGACTCAGCAAGTTCCCGGCGTATTTAGTCTTTCGCGCGCCAAGGCTCAAGACTTTCCATTGGTGGCTACGGTCCCTGCTGGAACGGCCTGCGCTGCTGGCCCAAATGCCGATGCCTGCATTATGAGGTTGGTAACCGCCAGCATCTTGTGTGTCGAATCTTACCTTGCCTTAGATGCCGAAACTCTGCCCTTGCGGGCCCATTCGGATCATGTGTCGGCTTTTCGATGGGCAACTCTACGGCTGCTGTGGCTGCTCCGGCTGCTGTGGCTGCTCCGGCTGCTGTGGCTGCTCCGGCTGCTGTGGCTGCTCCCGCGTAAGTGATGTGCCTCTTGGACGAGATGGCGACTGATTCGTGCATCTCAGAGCACCTCAAGCTGCCGATGCCACCTCCGCAGCTGCTGTCACTGGGGGTGCCAAACAAGGTGGCCTCGCTGGTCTTCTTGCGGGGCTCAAGAGTAAACTCGGGAGGGCTGAGAACACGCCAGCCAAGCGCTACATCAACTCGCGCGTTGCTGGAGCGCGGTCTGGATTTTGGATGTAGATAGTGTTCCACTGGACAATTCATGTAGCGTCACGTACGTGATAGATGGTATTTAGGACTTTGGTACTACCTTGATTGCTGAAGAGCAACTTACCCTTTACACTCTTCAAGTTACTGTATGCACTCAGTCGAATACGGGATCGTTGGGAACGGCTTACTGAGATTGAAGCTTCGACACTCGATCCACTGTTGAGTGTCGTGGCCGGTTGACTCGTCTTACGCTAGTATACATTACAGTCGATGCGCATTCCCTCGTGAACCAACTGCATGGTCATGAATTTCGGCTTCCCGAACTTTGCAAGATAAGATATGTATCGCCGGCTGGCCAACCGGCATAAAGGACAAGAACGTGAAGAAGATTCAGCGCTTTGTGAACCAGCTGCTTGAGCGCACGACTGGGGACGACAAGAAACTTGGCGCGTGGAAAGATGCAGATTTCGGGACCTGTGAGTATTGTATCTAGACAACCCGCGACCTGCTTATTATGGAGGTGGTATCCATGATAAGTGGGAGGAGCTGAGAGGTCGCGGCTGCGTACACGGTGTAGCCGTTTATGTGGGACGATGCGATCGACGTTGCAACGACGAAGAAAAGGCACGCACCTACTGCGTTGCTTCGCTCAACTACATCCGGCGGCATCTTGGACTCCAAGGCGAGGGCCGACGAAGGGACCGTGATCCAACGATGGCTCTCTTCGCTGATGTCGCTCCAGGGTCAAGGAAAGCACCGATCGCAATGAGAACGATTATATCGAGAGCTTGAGGAGTACAGGATTCAAGTTGGTGTGGAAGATCAATGTCGTCTTGGGAGGACTTTCTTGAAAATTGCGTTCCGCTGGGTGTTCGCCTGTCATCCCTTTTGCTGAGTGAGTCTATGTTCGGCGTATCGAGAACCATGGCGTACTCACTTAGTTTCGATGCCTAAGAATCCGGCTCTCGATGAAAGCCCTGTGGAAGGAACGGTGGTTAATTGTTTCGTGATCAACGACCTCTGCTCGAGTCGCAGAGAGATCGTGAGTAGATTTTGACCTTCCCCGTTCTCTTGTAAAGATTCACCGGGGCCAGGCGCAGAGTTCGCTGTTGAACATCGTTTCCGTCCGTTACTATCTGAATCAAGTCACGGATGATATCTTGCGATTTCTGAGAGATTCCATGCAGAGGCCTCCCGCAGATGACAGAGGACGATGACGCCTGAAGCTAAGCCCGGCCAAGCCCGGCAGTGGGCAGCCCGAGCCCGAGTCGGGCTGAGAGTTGGAAAGCCCGAGCCCTTGGGCTTGTTGCGCCGTGGTGGCACCAACGACTCGGACGAAAACATCACCAAAAGATTCTTGAGCGGAGTGCGGCAGTATGGGATGGCTGAATGTACAACGTTGAATATAGCATCCGCCAACAGCGCAAAGATGTCGCGTGACAGTGTGACCGCGATACTTAAGTACCTTCCACGCGTTCGCGAATATCATGGAGGCTCCCGCTACAATCCAGGTGGAGGTGTCCCTCGGTCGCAAGAAAACACCTCTCTTGCGCTCTCTGAAGGCTCCCTTGACCCTCTCTTTCCCGGCCTCCACTCCCCCAACCGTCCGCGACGTCAAGCGCGCAATACAGCAGGCGTATCCTGCAGTTCGTCCATCTGCCTTCTTATATTCGACGCGGCCAACTATCTCTTTCAGTTCTACGCAGACCGTCAGAAGCTTGCTCTTCCTGAAGGTCCAAAAGCTCTCGCAGACGACTCTGTCCTGCTCTTCGACACAGCTGGCAAAGTTGAGCTTGTGGTCGGCGACTTGGGTCCACAGATCAGCTGGAAAACGGTGTTTGTCGTGGAATATGTGTGTTGTTATCTTGAAAACGCGTCGATGGCTTATCCTGTTGCAGCTTGGGCCGCTCCTCATCCATCCGCTCTTCTACTACCTCCCGCGAGTATTTTACGGCACCGATGTGGAACATAGCTCGCTTCAAAAGTTAGTTATCCATGAGCCGTTTGAACTGATACCTGAAACTACTGGAATCCAGGTCTATCTACGCCATGGTGATGCTACACTTTTTCAAGCGCGAAATGGAGACTCTTTTGCAAGCTCATTCCACTTCCATCTCTCTTCGCATTAACAATGCACCAGTGTACATCGCTTCTCTCATGCGACAATGCCACTTCGAAACATCGTCAAGAAGTATGTGTCGCAGACTGCACCACTTTCGTACCTCACAAACAGACAGCTCCGCTCATTACCACGTCCTGTCCGGACTTTTTCTTGCGTATGACGCTTACCGCCCTGGCTTCTCACAGCAGGCCGTAGCCGGAACCTGGCGCGATGGTCCCTTGCTCAAAGTTGGTTGGGCAATTTGGGCGGTCAGTGGTCATTCCTCCTCCCTCTTCCAGATACTGAGATGGATTACCCAAGTTCGCTGAGCTTTCAAACTTGCACACACATCTTACCCTGCGTTCGCTTCGTCCTGCTGGAACGACCACGCGTGCAGTGCCCACCGGCTATGGCTTCTCTGCGCCCTTCCGGTTAACGTCACCCAACTACTTCTTCGAGACGCTTGCATGGAGCGCGGTGTTCCTCATGAGCGGCAGTCCCGCTTGTACGTGTCTGCGTTATCTTTCCTTTGACTCCGCCTCACCTCTTTCTCTAGGCGCACTTTTTATCGTCGTGAGCTTCGCCCAGATGGCGTCTTGGGCTAAAAAGAAGCATGGTGCATACAAGAAAGAGTTTGGGGACAAATATCCTCGCGGGAGGAAGGCACTCATTCCCTACATCTTTTAAACTCGTATAATTCCGCTATTCAAACTGCTTGTCGAGAAATCCCTTGATGAGAGCAATAATCTCGCGGCGAACCGCCGGAGGAACGTGGGCTTTTTTCCGCCGTTTGAGCAAGATCTCGACGATACAGCCAAGATAGACATACATAGCGCATTCGGCATTGCCTCGTCAAAAAGTTTCGTGAAGGAGAGAGGAGACATATTACGCGCGGATTCTGCATGTCAAAAATTAAGAGTGAACTCGGACGTAGCGCCGATTGCTTACCCTTGCTTCTGTGGTGCAAATCATCCGTCCAACCACTGTCGTTGAGCTTCGTGGCAAGCATTAGCCTGATGCTGTAAGAAAATACATCAGCTTGTGAGCAAGACCAACTCGTTTACCGCACCGATCCCACTCGCCGCTCTCCAGAAGGCGTTGATGAACCTGAGCCTGGAACGCATCGAGCTCGGCAGGCGACAGCGGAGCCATCAATGGATCGTTGTCGCGGTCAAGAACAAAGTCCAAGTCACTCTCGTGACCGTCATCTAATTATTTCCCAGAGTAGTACATGTGCATTAAAGATACAGTAGATGCTGTGGTGGTGGTGGTGGTGGATATATGCAGTGAGTTGGATAAAGTAAGTCTACGAGAAGAAATATGGTGAGTCTTTGATATTCTTGACATCAAAAGTGCCTTTTGGAGGGAGTGGGGGTAGGAGATCCGTCAAGTTCACAAACTTGCCCATTAGCTGAGCCATCGCGACCGCTCTCTCTTGCCGTCGTTTGGCTGCCTGTGTCTCCTTTTTCGCCTCAGCAATCTCCTCCTCCGAGGCTTTTGAGGACCGTCTCCTCCGTTTCGGGTTTTCGTCCGAAGAGTCGTCCAAGTCCTCCAGGCCATCGTCCACCTCGTCGCTCAGACGAGCCAAAAAGCCGTCTAATTCGTCGCCAGCAAACACCTTCTTCGTGTCGACGGTTGAATCAGCCTTCTTCTTCGACAGCTCGACGATTTCTCGGAGCGGACCGAGGGTTTTGGCTTGTTCAGACGTTGCCCGTATTCGTGAGCCAGCGTTACGCATCAGTTTGATGAGGGACGGGCTTCGGAGGTGATATAACGGGATCTGGAACCCCTTGTACCGTGTCATGAACTACGAGAGTAGAGTCAGAATAGGAAGTAAAGCCAGAGAAAAGAAAAACCGACCTCTTCGCGCAGTTTTTCCAAGACGTCAGAGCTATGTAATGCGATGAACGTTGAACGGATGATACCGGACATTTCGTCGACGCTGGAAGCATGAGTCCAGTAGGAATCGTGCACAGAGGCAAAGGTCAAGCCCTGAACGTTACACTCGATAGCGGTCAGCATCATGTGGGTCGCATCCAAGCTGTGAATAAAGTTTGGCGGGAAAGCAGACGCCTGCTTCTGTGAGTTGACTTCGGCAGGCGCAGCAGGATCGCTAATATAGACCGTCTGCAATTTTGTGTAGACTTGGCGCCGGGCGATTTTGCGATATGGCTGGCAAATGGGCAGACCAAGCGGGGTCGTCCAAACAACAGAAGTCATTTGCTCCCTCTTGATCTGCTCCTCGGGTAGACTCCTCGTGGGCTTTCTCCGGGGCCCACCGCGTTTCTCTTGAATTTCGCCTAGGGCTTCTGGAATACGTTCGCCGGGGATGGATTTGGAGATGAGCCGAGCGCAGAGGTTGAGCCAGTTCATGATGCCCTTTGCGCCAGAAAACAGGTCTCCGATAGCACTGAGGACCTTCTTTGCGAGATAAGAAGCCGCCATCCAAACCGCCTCCTCCGGAATTCCCTTCACATCCCGCAGCTGCTTCTCAATCTGGTCGCGCGCTCCTACAAAAGTCACTCCGTACACAGTCGTCATGACGGTTTGCTTGACCACCTTGCGAGTGATCCTCCCCTTGAGAAGGGCTGCGGTGGGGTCGCCTTTCGCTGCGTCGGCGATGAGACTCTTCTCCACCATCGCGCCAACGTATGAGTAGACGTCACTAGGTCTCTCAGTCACCGCGAGGTTCACTTGCTGGGCACCTTGTTCGTCACCGCCGAGTGCAGCATAGTGCTGAAGTCCATTACATGTCCCGTCTTGGTGCACCGGCAGGTTAGATTCGTAGGCCAGTGGGTCACCGCTCTCGATAGCGGCGTGGAGTTCCATGCACGTCGCCAAACACTGCCATGGGTCATCCGCCTGTTGCCACCAACCCCGACCGGTAAGCGGATTCAACGCCGAGTCATAGATGTCGTCCAGATGGTCTTCCGTGAATGCAACACGCTCGTCAAAGTTCGCCTTGTCGAAGCCATAGACGTTGGAGAGATGGATCTTGAGCCACCGGAAACCGCGCTCGCCGAGGGGTTTCTTGTCGGCGAATTTCAGCAGCCCGCGCGAAAGATCGTCCCCAATATGGTTGAGATGGGGCGGAATCGGGTAGGCGCGGCCACGAAAATCGACGTTATGCGGCAAGTAAAACACATCGTTCAAGAAAGAGCGCGAGATCTCCATCTTGTAATTGACGCTACATCGGTCGCTGTGGTTCGCCGCCTTGGCCTGGTTATATGCCCGTAGTCGCACCAGGTGGATGTTGCGTTTGGCCATGTCCGTCTCATTCTCTGCCAAAGGCTCGGGTTCAGGCTCGTCGTATATCTCCGGAGGCATCTTCCCAAGACGCTTCCCAGAGTTCCATACTTCCAGCACAACATCAAATATCCGCCGGTTTATCCGCCACGGAGTGCTTCCGAGAACATCGAGGCCTTGGAAGATAAGCTCGACGTGTCCATTTTCCGCCGCGTACTTGAGATATGACCGCTGCTCGACAGAGTCTTTGAACCGCATGGCATTGTCTGTGGTGGAAGTGTAAGAGTAGGTAGCGACGAACAGCCAGCCGAAAACGCACTCTTCGAGTTCAAGTAGCCTCCAACGTTAAAGTCTATCCACGGCTTGGGCCGTACAAGCATCGGCAGATGTCGAGGATGTAGTGGCATCGGGTCTTTTGCAAGACGTTCTGCAACTACGGGGTTGAGACGCAGAACGCCGAGTTTTTGTCCGCGTTGATACTCGTAGCTTTGGTACAACGCAGGCTGGTCTTCGTAGCTGAATTTTCGCTTGAGTACAGGTATAGACTCGAGAAAAGAAAAAAAAAAAAAAACTCACACAAATTGGCCCGTCGTCTTGCTTTTTGCTGTTCGAGTGACCTGAGCCACGTCCATCAAACATTCCACAAGGACCGAGCCAACTTGACTACGAATAGTCTGCGTCCAGGGCGCGGACCAACCTTCGTTGTCGAGCGTGAACTTTGCCGCCAGGACTCGCCGCTCGTGCAGATGTTTATAGCCCATATTCGTAAAGTAATTGAGCGGGGCATTTGAACTCGGGACATCGATGCGGTTCAGTCGACAGATGCCGGCTTTGTACTCGTTCTCGACAGCCTTGCCGACGCTGATAAGCGCACGAGCAGTCTTCATGCCTTCGGCAATGCCCCCGGTGCCTTGAAGGCGCATGAGTTCGATGATGGTGATGAGACTGAGCCTGTCGGGCTTGACGGTGGAGAGGTATGGGGAGATGAGGGAGATTTTCGAGGTGCTGAGCTTGGCAGTCATGGGCATCAAGGACTCTGCTGCTGCGATTTCCTTGATCTCCTTCTCAAGGCGCGCCTGGGGCATGATAAGTTAGCAGAGAGGAAAGTGGTTTCGAATAAACGGACCGTGAGGAGCAGATGCCATTGCCACATCCACCGTTGGAGATCGGGTTGGAGCAAGACGTTGCCCTGGAGGTTGAAACGGTCAAAGACCTCGTGTTGGCGGGCGAGACGCTCCTTTGCCGCCTCGAATACACCATCTTCGAGTAGTTTTTGGCGCGCAGTCATGTCGGTTGGGATGACACGACGGGCCAGCGCGGTACTCGTGAGGTGTTTGCGGAGGGTGAGGAGGTTGAAGGGAATGGACTTGTCCGAGTCTTTGACGACGGGACGGGCCTCGGGGACGACGTCCTGCTCGACCTCGGTCCCGGCAAGCGCATGTGCCTCGGCCAGCTCGCCGACGACGGAGGGGAGGTTGAGGTCGATCGCCGACTTTGACAAGAGCGCGACGAGCTCGGCGGCCTCGTCCTCGTCGGTCAAGACGCGATCGGACACAACCTGGAGCACGGACACGTCGTGGCGGACGATTTCTCCAAGGAGGGAAGTGGTGGAGCGCGGGGAATGGTCAGGGAAGCGGTGAACGGCGAGCAACGCGATGGCGTATGCAGAAGTCGACGGTTCAACGGCGGCATCGTACAGCTCCCACAGCGACTCGACCCAGTACTCGGCTTCGCTTTGGGTTTGGGAGGCCATTTTGAGGTACGCCTCGAGCATTGCGTTTACGACGCGGTTGTCGATGCTGCCGCTCTGGTGGGCTCGAAGACGGTCGAAGATGGATTTTGCGCGCGGGACGTCGTAGAGGTTGTGGAGACAGGCATCCATGATTGCCATCATCTCCTGGGTTGCAGGGTCGCTGTACCAAAAGTCGTTCTGGACCGAGTGGAAGTTGTGTGGGAGGGGAGTGGGCAGGACGGCGAGCGGTGTTTGGCGCTCAAGAAATGTCTGCAGGTCGTTGCGACGCATGGCCATCGCCGCCGCTGCATATGATCTCGACGAAGGCCCGCGTCCGCGAGTACCAGCAGCGCGTCGACAGGCGCGAGTTAGCATCGAAAACAAATCGAAAAATTTGGATCGAGCCGTGTCACGGTCACGCGTCACTGCACCATTAAATTTACACTAGGATTTTGCTACATTCTGGTATGCGGGGCTGGCGTATTGCCGATACTCTGGCTGGAACAGACGGGAATGCTCTTGCAGCATCCACCCAAGCAACTCATTCACATAGTCTCGAACGATATCCGTCGACTCCGAGTCCAGGGAGGACTGTCCAATCATCGTCGGCATTGTAACTAGCAGCCCAGCTCAGCAATACGCAGACGAGTCCCGAGGGAAACTCACCGAGCATCCGTAGAAGATGTTCTGCACCGTAGATTTGGCTCATCTCCGAGGCCTGCTTGACGTGTTGTCCTGTGATGAACTGGATACGAACGTCCGCGAATTGTAGGCGTTCTTCGCGATATAAAAGGCAGTTTCCCAGTGCTTTATCGAAATAGGTTTTCAGCCCCGCGACGACAGCAGAGGCAAGTGCGCCAGGATCTTTGAGACTGCATAGCTGTTTAAATGGAAAGCTTCCTGTTTGAACGGCAGGACATACTGTTGCGGAGGCGCGGTCGTCAGGTATTGTTCGAATTCTTCGAGAATCGCTTCCACCGTCGGCGAACGAGGTAGAGTAACAAGCTGAATTGGTGAGGAGCAGGAATGTACGAACAATGTGAGACTCACCAATGCATTCTTCGTTACCGCTTCCCAGTCGTCTACCAGCTTGGCCTTCATCTGCTCTGGGATGCTGAGGCGCATTTCGGGCTTCTTGGTCCCCTCCACCTGGACAAGATAAGCAGCCATGAAATGAGATTCGGAACGGCATGTACGCACTTCATCGCGACCTCGTTTGGTCCCGCGGGTGCCGAGGTCCTTTCGCATGCCCGAGCGTGTTCCAGTGCTGGCATTTGCGCTGGTTCCAGCGCCCGAGCCACTTGCTACGCCGGAGCTCAATGCATTTGCCTTTGTCTGTGCGCGCTCCTTGCTGGTTTGTTGTTGCTTGAGCTCCTTCTGCTTTATGCGGTTGACCTCGTTGTCTTTGAGGAGCCGTTCTGCGGGGACCCATTCGTCCCACCTAGATGAGTTTGGATTGAGCGAGACACCAGTGTGTGGGCTGCGCACGTAGTCTTCCAGCCTTTATAGTGGACAAAGTACTGTGCGCCAGGTTTTCCTGTGACTGGATCTGGTTTTTCGGGGTCGCCTTCCTGGACCTTGAGGACCTTTGCGACGTAGATGAGGGGTCCATGGAAGCAAAGGACGCTTTCCCCAGTCGAGTACTCTGCCATGATGTGCACGTGCCTTTTGAATGTTTCTTGTGTCCCGATTCCGACCCCGGCTCCCTTTGCGTCTACCTCGCCCATACGCAACTGCTCCTACAATGTCCCATATTTCCTCGCCATACTCTACCTGGTGCTTATCTTGTCGCAGTGACCCCGACATTCAGCGTCTACTGCAATTGGAGAAGCAAAAGTGCGCTTTCGTGTCCCCTTCTTCGCGTCATTGCCTCACCAGTAGTCCAGACACACGGACCCTGCAGTCATTAGGCACGCCCACCTGCTTTTTTCTACGCGAACCACCGTCTTATTGGTCCTATTCCAGTGAAGTGGATGCGATCCTCAATGCACCCGACATTCCCGAGTCGGATGCGCTCGAGTCGGTCATGCTCTCTGGACTACCGCTCGGCCCTGACTTGTCCTTCAGTGAACTCGACTTGGAACTCGATTCTCAGCCTCGCCGCGCCTCTATACTGACGCCGGAAAAGTATGCTCAACCAGTTACATTGCTACGGTCTCCAATTATTTGCAGAATTGCGACCACCTCTAATGAACTCTTCGGGGTTCAGTATGTTTATTTCTTTTCATACGCGCAGCTCTCTTATATAATGTCAGAGCACGGACAACCCTGCAAACACTCCCCAATGGCTTCCCCACTTCCAAACTGCCTCTGCGCGGAGCGCTGCCAGAAGAGTTCTCTGAAATAGAATACGCAGCGACGGTTGTACACGGCCGCAGTATCCACCGACCCTTCCGACACCCACGCACCCATGGCGTTCCCGTTGCTCAGATCCAATTCCGCTCGCACGATATCCTCAACATGGGCCTCTTTGTGCACTTTGCGACCCATGCCGCCTACTCGCTTGGCATTCCCTGCTCCCGCATGTACTCCCTCCCGACCCAGCGCACAATGTGGACCGTCATCCGTGGGCCGTTTGCCGCCAAGAAGTCGCAGGAGAACTTTGAAAGGAAGGTCCATCGGCGGGGCATCAAAGCATTCGATGCGGACCCGGTCGTCATCGACTTGTGGTTTAGGTATCTACGGAAGCATGCAATGGGTGGGGTGGGCATACGCTGTGTCAAGTGGGAGCGGAAGCCGCTGGGTGTTGGTCAGGGCATGGAGCGGGAGGTTGTCGACAAACTGCATCGGCAGAAACAGTTGACGACAAAGACCAGGATAAAGGACTTGGGAGACAAGATCGTAGAGCGAGAGATGAAGCCTGTAGAGTAGTAGTAAAATTTGGCGTATGTCACATTCCGTGACCGTGACAAGTTTGCTCATGTCTGCCCACGACAACGACCCATTCTACCTCAGGTGCGGTGGATTCGTGTACTTAGACCTTGACTAACGCTTTCGCAGATACTAGTAAGGCAGAACTATTGCACAGAACCCACAGGCTGACGCGCATACAGCACTGGCCATTCAGGCAAGCATGGCCACGAGTTTCTCGAGTTTGAGTATTCGCATGGTCGTCTCCGATACGCCAACAACTCCAACTACCGTAACGACAGTCTCATCCGCAAAGAGAGTGCGTTTGCTCCCGTCGACTCATGACGGACTAAAAAAAAATCATCATAGTGTGGGTCGGGCCTTTGGTGGTCAAGGAGCTAAAGCGCATCGTCGAGTCGAGTGAGATTGTCAAGGAGGACGACACCAACTGGCCGAAAAAGAACATCGTCGGCAAGCAGGAGCTGGAGATACGTGTGGGGAGCGACCATATCGCGTTCGAGGTTCGGCGCATTCCAAGCCTGAGACCCCGTCGCGCTTCTGACCTTTTCTCCGCAGACCGCGAAGATCGGTTCGCTAGTCGATATTCAGGATAGCGAAGACCCGGAGGGCCTCCGGGTGTTCTATTACCTTGTCCAGGACCTCAAGGTACATGGCCCTCATTTTTCATCTTCGCGGGAAAGAGCTCATTCCGTCGGTAGTGCCTTATCTTCTCGCTCATCTCCCTGCACTTCAAGATCAAACCCATATAAAGTGCGAACCAGGGTGGCGAAAAAAAGAAGCTTTGGCGGTCTCTTGTGTTGGTACCGGTGCGGGCGACGGATTTTTCGGATTCACAGACGTCGGTGTGTCTGTGCTGATGCGATGTATGGGCATCTTCTTCTCACAAACGCATTTAACTAATCTCGTGTAGAGTCCCGTCGTTCTCATCCACCCACATCAAGAAAGCGTTCGAGTTTCCCATATGGTGAGCCGCCTGCTTTTTGTCTTTGTAACTGTTTACTGACTTGGGTTTCTAGTTTTTTGTTTGTCTGTCTACAAGATTTGAATCGATTTGTACATCCATCCTCGTGAACATCCGTTACCGTGGATCTGCGAATCAGAAGCGGCGTAAATCTTCCATGCGTACGGAGTGTTGCTTCCTGAATGTCGGATCTCCTTGCTCGAACAATCAACGCCCGAAATTATATTCCCGGTACTGCTATTGCGGGAAGTGCTGGCTAGTTCACTCTGGTCTTTCGGCGGGGTGAGTCTTCGGTACCGCCTCCAACTTGCCAACAACATCATCCTATTGATTAACGGCGTTGGCTAGTTTTAGGGGCTCCGCACGGTCATGGCAACCGACCGAAGTCAGTGGTTCGAATCCGATGGTCTTTATATATGGGACGCGCGGGCGCCGAGCAGGATTCGTTCATCTCCCTTCCCCCGGCTGGTCCTCTCATTCTTCCACATATAAAGACGGCGACGAGCGACCTGAAGATTCATCAACGACATTGACATTTCTGCGCTCATGGCAACTGATTACTCTGGCGTTGTCGCTGCGCCTACGCCGTTCCTGGACTTGGGCAGACCTTTAAATGTCCGTCCGCCTCCGCGATCCCTATCACTACCCAAGAATTCATCTACATCCACCACATCTGCGACTTCTACCACGGACGATTACATGGCCGCACAGACGTCTATGGGCACATTACCACCACCACCGCCGTCGCCGTCGCCCTCTGCGCCGAGTTTTATGCAGGAGATCGACGTGTGGATAGATAACATGAGCCATCTCGTCAGCCGGCTGGAGGAGCAGCACCGAAGACGAGAGTTTGGGCTACAACCAGCTGCGAACAAGCCAGAGGGTTTGAAGGCAACCGATGGACCTATAGGTGCGTTTCCACTTAGATCTGGATGAGTGCTAACGGGGGGTGGATAGGTCCCCGACGAATGGCGACGGCGAACCAGAGAACAAAATGACCCAGTTCGCAGGCCGAACCAAATGTAACCGCTGTAACTATCGATGTAGAGTTGTGTAGAGTAAATGTATCTGTGTGGAAGCTTCTGGGGCCGGCCGGGGCAAGACCAGACGGGCAATGTCATGGCGGTGACTGGCAAGTCAGCATCGCCCGCTCCGCTTTCGGAATGCGCAGTCACCATGCATAATTAGGGCTCCAGTCCAAAGCTTTTTGCCACTCCTCTTTGCTCCTCTCGCCACCTCAGGCGTCTCTCCACTCTCTCCGTGTCGGAATACCGCCTCAGTTGAACCACCCCCAACAAACTACTATACTCCCATGGCGGACAAGAAGGCAAGCTGCTCGCCCGAAACCATGCACGAACAACTTCTGACTGAATGCCTCCAGGCAATGTCCCGCGCTCTCGGCGCTGCGTTCCTGAACCATCAAGTCGAGCAGTTGGAAAAGTCGGCTGCCTCGCGGAACTGGCGTAGCGCGTCCCCAAACCCCCAGGCGTTCTCGAAGCGTGCTGGCCAGCAGTCGGGAACGGCGACTACGACTGCCACCGTCTCCAAGCCCACCCCGCGCAAGAAGAATGCGGGTGTGTTGACCCTGCCCAAGACAAATGTAGCTCCCGCTGTAGCCCGTCGGTCGCTCGAGGAGGACAAGGATGCGGACATCGTGGTTGTCGATGCGAGTGTGCTCGTGCATGCTCTCCATCAAGTCAAACGTTGGTGCCGCGACGGTCGTGCAGAGGTCGTCATCGTGCCACTCGAAGGTACGCAACTACAAATGTTATATCTCGTTTTGACCCACAGACAACAGCGCTCAACACCCTGGATCTGCTCAAGAAAGGAACATCTCCAATTGCCCAACGTGCACGGGCCGCCTCCCGCATCCTCGAAGCCCAAGTCGGCTCCAACCCTCGTATTCGGGTCCAGCAAGACGCTGCATTCGTTCCCTGGGACAAGATTACCTTGCCATCGCCCCGTAGCTCTACCGACGGCACTGCGAAGACCCCCGACCCCGACAAAGAAAGTGCTCAAGAATGGGTGCGCCGCACTATCTGTTGCGCGCGCTGGGAGTTGGACGAGGCCTCGGCCACTTCTCGGGTTGTGCGTCTTGCGGTTCTGGCACCTGATGCGAATGCTCCGATTATCGCCACTGCCGACCCTGTTATCAGCAAACACGAACCCCGTGCGGCTGGTGCGCTCGTCTCGCATTGGGCTGCCCGTGCTGGTATCGCCACCCTCCCCGTCGCACCGTCTGTTCCCAACATCAATAATGCCAACAACACCAATGGGTCGATGGCCAATAATGGCGCAGCGGCCGATGTGCGTCGCCCTCGTTCGGGAACACAGACCAAGCGCCGACCTGGCAGCGATGGTGGTGGAAACGGCGCGAAAGGCGGAGGCAGCCTCGTCGAGCGGCCTGCTGCAGCCATTGCCCTCGAGGGCATCGCTGGCGGCAGTCCGGGCGTCATACGAGTCCTCGCCCGCGGCGAACGTCTCGATGCGGGCCCGTAATGAAACTGGCCACATACCTGATACGCGTATTCGCTCACTCTAGGAGTTTCTTCTCGAAGCGCTTTGCTTTACAGAACGCTGTCTGCTAGCATCAACTCTCGAGTTCTGCTACGGCTACTGAACAGTAGTGGGCTCTGTCCTCGGGACAACTACCATAGACTTCACCTCAGTCGGTACCGGTGGCCGGCTTGTTGCTTTTCTCGCCACGGAATGGCAATGGCTGGGATTTCTAGGTACATATCACAGATTTGCGTCTGCGGATGGAAATCTGGTCCGTGAATGACTATACTTCCTCTCTTCCCTTCCCTTCTACACACGTCTCCTCTCCCTCCCCTCCCTTATTACCCGCTCTCCTCTGATCGTGCCCTCTATTTATTCGGCTGGCTTCTCGTCAGTCTACCCCCATGTATTCCTTTTGTCTACCTAAATATTAGCGCGCTTGCTTTGCCACAGAACGATCGCAGACTCGGAATGTTTCGTCATTTCCGCCCCTCAACGGAAACCTCCACAACGAAACCCCCCACCATCGTCTTTGCCAAAGGAATCGCAGATATTGGCATAGCCAGCGATAAGGCTCTTGCGGGGATTACCGGATTGGTGGGAATTCGTTCTGGGAATTCGAAGCCGGCAGTTTCAACTTGAACTTACATGACCGACGCGTCTGTCGCCCCGGGATTCAACCATTCCATCGCCTGCTTGGCCGGCCCCGTCGCACTCCCGATTTGTATGTCTTCGAACTCAGGATTGCGCTCGTCTTCTGAACTTCACAAGTTGCGATGACCTCCACTCTCTCCCTACTGACGTGCTCTGGCACTTGTCAACGCCTTATTTTCGTTGGCGCTGTATGTTGTGAAGTTTCGCCTTTAAATGCAGATGTACTCATCGTTGTGAGGAACGTTTGTCGGCTGTGCTCCCAAATCAGCTTGCCGCTGCCAGTGCATGATGCCGAACGGTGGCGCGCTCTACAGCTCTCCCTCCAAGCATCTGCTTCTTCCAACACACCATGGAGAAGCAAGGGGTCGTGCCTGTTGTAGACACTCCAGGCAGGTTCATTTCCGGCAAGATATGCAGTTCTCATCTAACTAAGTGCCGTAGGTGATGAGCCTTGCGCTCAAATTTGGTCCGTCTACATCTCAGAAGCAGAGAAATATGACAAAGCGCTTGTCGACGGCTGGATTACGAGCATGTCGGGCCTTCTAATATTCGTATGCACTTTCTTTAATTTGCCAAAAAAGGTTTAAACCCCTCACAGGCTGGTTTATTCTCTGCAATCTTGACCGCGTTCATCGTCGAGAGCTACAAGCTTCTTGACCGGACCCCGGACCCACTCGTGCAGCTTACGATATTCGCATTGCAAAACCCAGGGATCCCATTCGACCTTGCCGCGTTCAATCATCCGCCCTCTATTCCTGGTCCTCCGCCCACCGCCGCAGTCGTCTGTAACGTTCTGTGGTTCATCGCTCTGGGCCTCAGTCTTGCAAGCGCACTCACCGCGACACTGGTGGATCAATGGGCCCGCGAGTTCTTGCAACATACTGAAATGCTGCCTTCCCCCGTCAAGCGAGCGCGGATATTCGCCTACTTGTACTATGGACTACAGCGATTCAGGATGCACGCTATAGTGGGCCTGATTCCACTTCTTCTCCATCTGTCACTCCTCTTCTTCTTTGGGGGCCTAGTCGCGTTCCTGCTGCTGGTCAGCAATCTCGTGGCATTCGTCGCTGCGGCATTGCTTGCTGTCGTGGCGCTTATATACGGTGCCATGACGCTTCTCCCACTTCTTCAATTTGACTGCCCGTACAAGACGCCACTATCGAATATCTTATGGAGCGCTAGAAGATATCTCCTCCGCTTACTCGATCAGCATCGGCTAATTCCCAAAAACTCAGATTCACCGCAATTGCATTCAATGGTCGACGCCATGATAAATAGAGCAACGGTACGCTCGGACCCTCGGGAGGAGCGCGACAAGCGGGCCCTGGCGTGGACGATGAAGTCTCTGGCCGACGACGACGAGCTGGAGCCTTTTGTTGAAGGAATTCCGAACGCAATCTGGGGGTCAACCGCCGGACGTCGTCGTAAATACGACAACTTGATAATCGGACTGTTGAAGGATCCTCAAGTCCAGCTCGGCTCGCGGATTGAGCATCTCATGCTGAGCTGCGATAGCGGACTACTCGAGGCCAATGTGAAGATGCGTCGCCAGGTGTCGTGTTTGAAGGCGATCTGGTGTCTGGGTATGATGGCGGAGATGGGGGAGCAAGACATGGAGGGGGACAATTCTATGGTGGAGAGAAGGCGATTTTGGAATAGGCGGGGCAACTCAGTGGAGCTTGTGGACGTGGAATCGGCTCACAAGTCGATCCCAGAACTCCAACCTTGGGAGAAACCGCGACTACCAACGATGGAGCAGCCTCTGTCCTCCTTCCAGGGCCTGCGCTTCCTACCCGAACCCTCAGCGGCCACTGCTCAATATCTGCTCTCAATAACCGCCTTGGCCCAATGGAACGACCTCTGCGCGCTGAACGGACATGTCGAAAAGGTATCGGAGCTCCTCAAGCCCAGAGCTGGGGCTGACGCGCCGAATAACTACTACTACTGCAAAAGGTCGTTGGAGGCCCTGCTCACGGCACACCGAACGTACATCTGGCGTCACGTCATTCCGACTGGACTCGATGGGGAGCAGAATCTCGAGATGCTCGTGAAAGCGCCACCGCCGGTAGATATTGCAGACTGGATGATTCAAGTGGGACGAATCATTCAACAGATGCCGCTTTCGTGGAACAAAGTCCAATACCGCATCTTGCACTCGTTCCTCCGAGCCTCTGCTGCAGCAGACAAGATGCCCTACGAATTCGAACTCACTTGCCAAACAATCCGACCATCCGCGCCGAATACATTTGATAACGATATGGTTGGAAACGTCCTCACGACGTTCTCGGACAATGTTCAAAAGGCGACGAAACGCCCCACCAGTCCCGACGTTACACACGTTGATACGGTTCTTGGAATTCTTCTTCCTTGGTTCGACCAGAACAAGGACCTCGATCTGCATGTCGTGCAGCGTATCACTGACTCGGTTATCGAGTACATCAATAACCGGGAGCAGGACGACGCCATCGAGCGCGTTCTGCGAGACTGCGATATAACTCGGATTTGGGAGCATATTACCGACCGGCTAGTGACGGGACGCGCTGAATGGCTTAGCGATGTGAGCAAGGCGATGTGGAAGCTGACGATGCTCTTCCCTGGGCCGTCGGCGCCAGATTCGCGCCTTCAAACTTGGCCGCGCTTCGATGCTGGGACTCTTTCGGTTATCCCAGTCGCACCCTATGCTGTTTCTGTCATCGCCTTGCTACGCACGCACATTCTAAACGCATACGAGGCGAACTATGCCCCGCAGGACTCCGAAGTGAAGACGAGTTTGCATCAGTTGAAGGACCAGCTGGTCTCGCATGTGAAGGTCAACGCGTCGCAGGAGCTAAAGAGGGCGCTATACGACGTGAAAGATGGTTGGGCGCTGATGACCGCCGTGTACGGAGTGCTCGTACCTTTGCCATTGAAAGGACTTCCGCTGGAGCCAATGCCGGTTCTTGCCACTTCCTACACAATCGAAAGACCAGGCGCTTACGAAAAATGGCGCGCAAATACTATGGACGCTGTCGAAGAGGCCATTAAGCTCGGTGGTCGGCTCGAACGGCGGGTTGACCAGGCGCGGTTCGGAATCGCGATCGAATTCATGCAGTATTGTGCCGCCGTCCAAAGAGCGGATGATCTGCCATACCACGCCCTCGATACGTTTACGGACCATATTCTGCGTGGGCTATTTGTGCAGGACCCTCCCCATGTCGATAGTCAGCGGTCATTCGTGGAGGCGTTGCGTGGTTTAGCAGTGGCTGGGACGATGGAACACAGCGAGCTTGCACGGGCGGTTCTGGACTCATCGTTATTCGCTGGACGGGACGAGCTCAAGCTTCCGTGGCTGGACGATCTCGTCGCCCTCAGGGCTTCGCAAGACGTTTTCCACGATCATCTACCATTCTTTACCAAGAGCGGATTGGGGATACTGCGCAAGGTCGAGGATATTCTGGGATGGCTGGAGGCCAAGGCAAATTTGTTGGAAAATGGCTTTGCCGACCTTTTCCTGACAACGGCGCCGACGTCGCCGAGTAAGTTTACGGCGCTTCGACTTGGAAAGGCGCAAGACCCTGTACCGCCCGATAAACCTCCACTTGTAGACGCTTGGCCGCCGGCCGCCGGCCCGTCGAACTTGGGGAGAATGAGGATTTGAAGGTAACTTATTTTGTATTTCGCACTCTGTGCTTTCAAAAAGACACTGTTACTTTTGGTTTGTATTTAATTGTAGTATGTAGCTATTGCTTTGGATATACACTTCGTTGCAGTCGTGAAATTGCGTTAAACCCGTGGAATATCGTTGAACGAAGTCGAATTGAATAAGATAAGTTGGCGCCCGGGGACGCGCAAAACGATGCCGGTGCGATGCAGATTGGTGGTTTGGTTCTAAAGTCGATGTGAGCTGGCGATCTGAAAGACAGAGAAAACGTACAAAATGCAGGATGGATGGACTGCGCTTAAGCAATAACGCAGCTACCGCTGGACCCCGTGGAGCTGTCCTCATCGACAGGCGGGAGGTCGTCGTCGGTGCGGCAGACGACGCAGCTACCGCTCGAGCCTGAGCTGCTGTCGTCGTTGATGGGCGGGAGAGTGGGCTCCTCCGACTTGGTGGGCACGATGTAGGTGAAGGCGTCCATGAGTGCGTGCGTGTGGAGTGGATGGTCAAATGCGGAGGAGGGAGGTGTCGCTGGGCTGAGCTGGGTGAAGCTGGCTAACGATTGCCGTTTCTTGGATGGCCTTTTATACGTTGAAGCGTCAGGCACAGGGAAGATGGGCCGGATGACTCGTCGCACTGAGATGCATGAAACTGGGTGCGAGGCGATCGAGTTCGCTTGCTAAGAAAAGACGATGACGGAACAATAGGTTGTTACTGGGTTGTTAGCGAGAAATCAAGTTGTGGACGGCCACCAACAATAAGAGCCGCGGAAGCGCGTCCCATTTGGTAAACGGACACCCACAGAAGACAAAAAGCGATCGAGCCGGGCATATCACGGACATCCCACGCAGCAAAAAGTTGGTTCCGCTTGGAGGTTTGTTGAGCGCGAAAGGCAGCCTCAGAACAAGGAGAATTGAACAGAGCGCAGCAAAGAGTATTCGACAGCCGATAGAGACACTCGAGACATTTTTTGCGCCAAGTCCGCGTTGGGAAGTAACTTGTGGACCGACAATAACAATGATGCCATCAATTTCAAGTTCTCACATCCGTCACTAACTTTCTTTGACTCGTAAGTTCTTTCAGTTTCAGCGCCTTTGGATTCTTTGTGATGCCTTTGGGCTTTGAAAGATACTTGGCAGGATAAAAATGAAGAACAGTCGACGCCGCTCCCAATTCTCCCCGCGCGTCTGGACGCCCGCCACAACTCTTTCATTTTGAATCTTCGTCAAGTTTCGAAATCTAACTTACAAGCCATGGCAGGGCCATCATCAGCTGCCTCTCGTGTTACCGCCGAAATCCGATCTTTCCCGGACTATGGCTACCATCTTTCGAGCATCGAGAAAGGTCCGCCGCCTCAAATGCCGCTGAGCGCGTGGGAGACAAGCAAGATTGCAGACCATGCGTTTGCGGACAACAGTGCCCTCCGCGGCAATGAAATTGTAAGCCTTTGTTATTATCCGCGCAGAACAATTAACAGCGATCGCGTAGGTCCGCAACCTAACCCTGCAGAAGCACGATGTGCAGCGGGGAGTCGAGTACTTCCCGTTCCAGGCAAATTCGGACGACCTCATCCCATGCTACCCGAGATCCGGGAACTGCGAGCTGCCCCCGCGATACCCCAACCTTCGAGACACATTCGAGGCCCAGATATTTGGATGGGATCGAAGCGACCCTCCATATGCGGAATGGCTCGAGCTCCAGCGTCCGCCTAAGCAGGTGGATGTTTGGAGATTTCCCATTTGCGATGAACCAGAGACCGTCTGTCCGTTGGATGTGCTGCTTGACTCCAGCAAGGTGATCGACGAGCTGCTACAGCTCAAAAGCCGCGAGGAGAAACGGCGCGCGCGGCAATTTCAGCCGTACCCCACCTCTCCGAGTCATCCAAAACAGGACTCTGCCAGGCGGTCTCGAAGGAATCGTCGACGGCAATGCGTCGGGCCCAGTGATACCGTCGAGTCCTCTATTCCATCTTCCTCGTCTGGCTACAACGAAGACCTCAGCGTCGACGTCAATTCGGAAGACCACGATGCTCTCGACTACGATGGACTCCAGGATCAGGCCTCCCATCGCCCCGTTCGGGATCTTCACCTCCGACAAACGCGCCCCGCAGTGGACGAATGGCGTCACCCAGTTCATTTGGCCTTTCTGGAGGATTCTGATTCAGAGTATTGAGATAGTCGGGTATCGATATTCCGGGGTATAACGAAGCTTCTATAACGACGTGGCGGTCGTGGTCCGGGCTACGTGGCCCGTTTACGTCCCGTAGTTGAAGAGTCTCGCCCACTCCAACAAGACGAGTGCAAAATAACAATTATTCTGCGAATCCGTCATCACTTTGTCAGCGAAAAGCTTCCCCGTCTCTTGTATTCGCCGTGCCTCATCCTCGTTTGCAATCGCCCATTCGATTTTTTGAACGAGATCGGAGAGGTCAGACTTGATTGGAATAAAATGCTCATAAGGGCGCAGCCAACCGATGAAGAATTCCTCATAGACGGTGGTCTGTTGCGTCATTAGCAGACGAAGAGAAGAGAAGCAGTCCTTGCCTTGAAGACCAGCGAGCCAGAGCGTAATAAGCCCAAGAATCTTCCAGAGAACGTATTCCCGTCTATGTCTAGCAGGTACTTGTAGCCCAGCACCTCCCTTCGCGGGGCTTTGGGACCAAAGACCGAGTACTCCTTGATGATGGGCGTAAACCGGCAGCCGTCTTCTACTTTGCAGTGCCCGTGGACGAAACTCGTCATCTTCACATCCATGAGGGAGGTGTTGTTTTGGGCCAGAGCAACGAGCCTGAACCGCGGAAAGAGGTGGTGGTTGGACGTGGTAGGGGTTGAGAGAATCCGACCACCGGTCGAGGCGCCGCGCCAGTCTACAAACGACATGAGTTGACGAATCTATGCAAAAAAAGGACATACAAAGTACAGATTTCTTGTCAGCCCATGGGATGTCGTTGGCACCAAGTTTGGGGCTCCATCGGGACATGCGGTAGTAGTACTGCAAACATCGTTGAAACTATAGAGCGACGTAACAGAGACTTGTACCTGTCCAGGAAACAATATGTCCGCAAAACATGGCGATCTAGGTTTCGTCATGCTCAGCAATGGCCAAAAGTCCGTCGTGAAATCGGCACTCGAGCTCGAAGCAAGAAAGGAAATCAGGTGGCTTTCATCCCGCACGAATCCGTCCCCAGTACTGAGGACGTCACAACCGCTCTGGTTTCTAAAGAACGGACCAGTGGGAGACGGGGAGATGTGGAAGGGCGTTAGGTCGCGATGCTCGGTCGCACGGCTCAGGGCTCCGGGTTGAAGCGTATTGAAGAGGACGCGCGGCTCGTCGCGCCCGTTGAGGAGGAACTCGAAGTCGGGCATGAGCGGTGCTATCTATAGAATTATCAGCTCAAGTTCTGCGAACAACCTTGTCAAGACCTTGAACAGGTGCTTTGGCATGTCTGCTGCGTACGTCGTGGCTCGGTACGGTGGTAGAACAAGCTTGCCGTCCTTGAACGCGATTGCGCCAAGCCCGTACGCTTCTTGACGCTTTGGCTTGAGATCTTTCGTCTCATTCAGAAACTAGGTCGCAAGAAATAGTCAGCCCGGAGGACACTTGCGACAAAAAAACACACAGACCAGCTCCCTGCCGCGTTCAACCATTTCCTTAAACCACCCAGGCTGCCGCAAAGCAACCTGGTAGTACGGTTCAAAGTCGCGGTATATCTGGTCGTAATCGTCGATTAAGCAGCTGTGGTTCTGCGCGAATGAAAACCACTGTGAGTAGTTTGGAGGTGGACTGCGCCGTGTTTTGAGGGTGTATCGCGCGACGGCTTCAGCCAGTGTGCGCGATTGGCGTGAGAGCAGGGAGTTAAGACGACGTTGTGCATATGCGCGAGCTGCGATAGAGGGTGGGTCAAAGTCGAGGGGAAGAGCAGGCGCTGGGGTCGGAATAACGCGCGCCAGTCGAGGTTTCGCAGGGAGAGAACGGGAGCCTGATAGTTTGAAGATGAGGAATGAGACTAGGAGGAAAGGGACAAGAAGGAGAACGCGTCGAAGGAGCCATGGCGTTAAGGACCGCATCAAGCAGCCTCAGGCTTGTGACGCCGACGTCACCGTGACGGTCACGGCGTGCTGGTTTCGTCTTGACCATGCTTGGGTTTCACCCCACAGCCTGAGGCATATTGAGTATGTCCTGGGGCTGAAGCTCTGAAGGACCCAATTGTCTGCGTTAACCCTCTGCCAGGACTTGACTCGGACCTCTGCACCATCTGCTCGGTTGTCACTTTTTAGTAGCCACAACATCTAGATCTAATCCAACTACGAGACTCGGAAGCGCATGGTCCAGCAGACCAACAACAACGTGGGGCCACTGAACTAGCCACTCTCTGGATGAAGGGTGAACTGCCAACACACTCCCCCCACTACTAGTAGTCTAGGCGGCGAACTTGCGTTGTTTACTGCCAGTCAGTGTTGTTGACTATCGCCGCAATTCTCCACGAACTACTACCAGTCTATGGCCTCAAATGGTTCAAAAAGGATGTTAAAGCGGAACTGAACCAGTCCGAGTTTCCCGATCCTTGGAAATTTCTCGCACCATGCGTTCGCCGCATCTCATGCGCTCTTAGTGGTATAAAAGCTGCTTTGCGCAGTCCAACAAAGTCATCAGTCTCACAGTGGAACCGCTCAGCACTTTGCAACCAAAATGCATTTCTCCTTCTTCACTGCTTTGGTCTTCGCCGGCGTCGTCCTTAACGCCGACGTTGTCAACGATAAACAAGCGCGTGCGGCGGCTCTGCCCTTGAAGCACACCCAGATTCTCGACAACAGAGGGCAGGTCCTCGACCTCGTCAACTCCGAGGCTGCAGAGCGCATCCCCGTGCAAGTCAAAGGAAGAAAAAGTGGTGTGCTCGCGCAGCAGGTCTGATTTCCTTCGTCGCTCCTTTCCGTTCACACAACTTACTCTTCTTACTTCTTCTTTAGTGGATTGTGCAGGGCGACGGGCCCCACTACACGGTGAAGAATATGGGGAGCAACACGTTCCTGTCTTACTCTACGGCGGACACCGGCTCCGCGTTGGCGGCGCAGGCTTGTGGTAGCCAGAACGCGTCCAGATGGCACATCACAGCCAGCCCTCGTGGCGTTGGATGGAAGTCAGTGGACACATCTCTCTCAGTAAACTCCACTGACGAGAAAAACATATAGCTTGATCGAGCCTGCCTCCGGGTACGCACTGAGCAGCTGGTCCCTCGCGCTCGTGTCCACCGATACGGCCCCGGTAACTTTATTTCTCTTCCGAAAAAAACACACACCCAATTTAGTTCCTCAGGTTACCCTCGAGCCTTTCAACCACCATCACGAGGAACAAATCTTTCAATTCGAGGAGGTCCAGAACTGTGAGTGGTGTTACGCGCGCGCATTCCTAGTCCTATTTTGACCTACTCGAACACCCTGTCACACCTCTGTCACGCCGATCGGACTCCGAGCACACTTCCAGCCAACCTTGGTCTCGCCACTACGACTCCTTTCCAAGCAATGGGTTTTTACGCGATGAAGGATTACTGAGCGTTTCCCTTTATCTTGTTATTCCTTTCACTATCGCTTCGGCCACCTCTCGGACACCGATGTGACTTACTAGTCACACATGTCACATTCCTATCGGCCTCCCTCGCACTCCAGTTCCATTCCTAACACCTACGGAACACTAACTCGAGTTGCACTCCATTCACCCACTTCACTTACGCCATCCTCTTGCACCCTTCATTCCAACTCCCGTTTTCACCTTGGATACTTATGTGACTTCATTGTCATGTTGCCTCGGAGCTCCTAACAACTCCGAGTCAAATCCGAGTTCCTTATGTTCTTGTTCCTTTTGATTCCTTACCGTTCTTACGATCTTGCTTTCATCTCCCAGAATCCGTTCAGCCACTATTGTGACTTTACTGGCTTCATTGACTCGGAGCTCCGAACAACTCCGAGTCTATTTCAAGTTACTTACCTTCTCTTGGTTTGTCTCATACGTCCTAGCGACTCCGAGACCATTCCAGATTACTTACTTCTGCTTATCCGTTCATCCGTTCATCCGTCCTTACTTCTTAGCTTCTTCAACTCCTTCGGAGTTCCTTGTCCTTGTTTTCTATGTCATTCTATGTTTGCTCTTGTTCTACTTATTTTTTTTTTTTTTTTTTTTTTTTTTTTTTTGTGGTGTGATAGCAGGCCATCCAAGATACCTTGCGGTATTCCCCTACTGGTTTCGGCAATTGCCTCCGCTCGGGCCGACATTGGTCGTTCGGAATGAACCCCACAAGAGGGTGACGTAGGAATTGGAACCTCGTCATGACAGGAAGGAATACACACTCAACAGGAAGAAATGCTTTTAGGCAGACCATATGTCCAATTAAGGACGGTACTGTGGGGCTCGGCCGACAACGGCAATACCCACTAAAACTCCCTAGTAGTTTTTACGGGACTTAAACCCGCGGCCGTCAGAAATTATCTTGGACGGCGGCCAGCGTTAGCTGATCCGGATCAAACGGCACATCTACCGAAACCGTTATATCCCACACTGGTTACCCTTTTGCGGGATCGAACCCCTTCCAGGACCCGCGATCTCCAAAACTAATTAGAGATCAGGGACGATGATGGCGGTAACCACTACTCCATCCGTCCCCCCTCTTGTTCTACTTATGATTACTTCCTTGTTTCCTTCATAGCTCTTGTTCTCTTTACGCTACTTTCTTGTCTTCCGTTTACAGTTACATTCCTAGTATAAAACCTCTAGCTACTGTCTCTGTACCTTAGCTTGAAAATTGACGTTGTCTATGCCCTTGAGGTTCCTCTGACATTGTCTCTCGTCCTTCCTCTGCCTTCGCCTTCGTCTCGACTCCGGAGTTATTCAAGAACCCTTCGGATGTCTATTACTTCACTTCGACTATTCGTTGGTCTTCGTTCAGCTTTCCGATGCCTCTGTTCTTATTGATGCTTCGTCGGCATCATCATCGGCATCCGATCGGCATCATTGCCATCGGACTCCGATTGGCATCATTTACTTATCTGGATGTCAACTGGCCTTCGTCTAGCATTCACCTTTTCCTCCTTGTTCGCATTACTTGTGCGTTCAACGACTACATTCTCTGTTGGCCTTTGTCCGGCCGACTTCTGGTCACACTTCGGTCATGCCTCGGTCTCCGACCTCTCCGATTCTACTTGGTGCCTTGGCATTCCATTGCGACCTAGTCTTTGTCTGTCCAGTCGGCTTGGGGTCCAGACTGTCGCACACCCTTTCCATGCTGTGGTGTTTGCGAGAATAAGCCGCTTTACTATTTCCACGTTGGACTACTGATGATGTCGCATTGACTGTGATGTCTTCGGAGTCCGACCGGAGGTGGTATTCTGTTTTGTCTGGCATGGATGTAACAAGTGGTGACCGTTGTCTGCCTCTCATGCTGACCCGGACTCAGAAACACGATCTCCCCAATAGGCTGTTCCCGAAAACTCATACTAGGAGGCTCTGAAGTTGACGACAGAAGAGTAACAAGTTTTGAATGGCCGGAGTTTTCAAGTAAAACTTACTAACTGATAAGTATGCGAATGAAAATTGTTTTGTCACCGTAATTGTGTGGTTTCGAAAGTGGAGAGCGGGCCAGCTGAGTGGTGACCATGGGGATTTGTTATCGAGGAAATATACAACTAAGATTACATCGCGTATTTACAACGAGATCCACAAAACGAACGAAGAGGAGCTAGATACAGCGTCAACAACTTGATAGCCAAAGATGAAAGCGATAGCAAATGATACAGCAGATATGCATAGAGTAAATACAGATGATCATGGGAAAGAAGGAAACCCAGAAGAAAGCGCCGAAGGACCCAGAATGTATGAAATAGAAAAATGAAGTAAAAGAATGTAAGCAAGGTTAACCGCCCCCAAAGGCATAATCGTCATCATATCGCCGTCCAGAGGCACGTATGTAGCTCTGCCGTTGCCTCTGTGTTTGGGCTGCGGCCGGCGGTAAAGGTACGGATGCGAGATATGGGAGGTGTCGGGGAGCGTCCGGATCCATGGTGGAGAGTCGCGTTGGAAGGAGCGCCGAGTCCAGTGAGGATGAAGATGCTGCTGTGCTCGGACTGAAAGGAGTGTGGTAGGCAGCCAACGAATATCGTGAAGTCGGCATTGCCGGAGGCAAGGGAGTCCACGATTCGCTTCTACTGCTGCTGCTTGTGCCATGCGAAATCGAGTTCGATAATCCCGTAAACGAGAGAGGGGACTGCGTTTGTGAAGGATAGTACCATCCTCCATACCCAGTCGCAGTTGTGCTAGTAGTTGCCGTCGCAGGGGTGGTTGGAAGAGAACTCGAATGATGTGGCTGTGCAGAGGAGCTCGCAGTAGGAGAGACCGCCGCCGAATGGACAAGACTCCCTTGTTGCGACTGCCCGACCCGCGTTTGCTGATACGCCTCCGTGTATGCCGCAGCCGCAGCCGCGAGTGAGCTGGAGCTCATTAGGCTGCTGGATGTCGTTGGGGTCATGAGTAGAGTTGGATTCGAGGTACCGTCCGAATGTGTCGTGGAGTTCATTACGGAGGAAGACGAGGGCGACACATTTACTTGAGCCATCGGAATGGCAACGCTCAGCGCATGCGCGTCCACCGCCTCCACCTTGGTGCGCTTTAAAGTGGCGGTTGTTGGTGTTGGACTACGATCGTCCTCGACAATATCTTTGCGGTCGCGCTTGCGCGACGAGGAGGACCTTGTTGGGGATAGAAGGGGAGGGATCGCCGTACTGGAGCTTGCAGGTGGTATTAGCTTGGTTTCGGGGGATGACGGAGGCCGCCTCAATATTCTCGGACTCGGTGGACCCATGCCACCAGTGTTCGTTGTCTTTTTCAAGATCACCGGCTTCGTATCCTCTTCGACACCGTCCATCTCACGCCCCTTGCCCTTGACATCCCGCCTCCCCTTCCCATTGCTCGTAGACCGTGAGAGCGGCATTGAGGACACACCGACGCCCAGACCGAGATCCATCCCCTGCGCAAGGACCTCATCTGCTTCACCTCTGTAGCGCGGTTGCCCGTCGATATCCAGCTCTATCTTGGGCGGGCAGCGGAAGTTTGCCTTGTCGAGAAAGGACGGATTGATATCCAGGGAGGCGAGCTCGGGAAGGGTGGAAGGCGCGCGCAGACGTCCAGCTGTGACGTCTGCAATTTTGTAGTACGAGATGAGGTGGTGGGTTATTCCGTTTATCGTCATGGACAACGTCTAGAGTATACACACATGAAGAGTTGAACGGGTACGGCCAAAATGCAAGGACGAACCTTTTTCATGAGCCCATCCTTCTTGAACTTGAGGCTATTGGTGAGACTACCCATAAGGATGCGCTCCTGGGTGCGGTCGACACCTGGCACGACCTCGTTCTTTGGTCGACTGAGGCTCTCCCCGTCGCCTTCGTCCGAGTCAATGTCCTCTTGCTTGCGTTTCTTGGCTCCGTGCGACGCGCCTTTCTTGTCCGTCTCGCGGTAGACCAAAAAGTTGCCCAGTATGCGGGAGGGAGACCAGTAATAACCGTCAGTCCACCGTTTTATGCCGGATTCCTCCTCATCAAATACGAACACACTCCCACTGACAATCATGCTGCGTTCATTGTCGACGAGGCGACGGGTTATGCGGGGAATGAGGTTGCGTCTTGCGCTGGCAGCTTCTAGGATGATCAAGGCGTCGCCTGTTGTCTCGATCCAGCCGCTGTACGGAGGAACTGGAGACTGCGATAGAGTTTAGTGTCAAGCTGGGCACGGCAAGGCTGATATACCATGGGGCATCTGCATGTTTGGGATTAGAGTTTGATTGCACACTGCACAACGGAATGTAACCGACAAATGCCGCTTGTAACTCGGACTGAATTCCTAGTCCCGCGCGATTATCGTGTCGAGGACGCCACCGGCGTTTTTTGTCGTGGTGGTCGTTCAACAGAACCG
The DNA here is from genome assembly GCA_029282125.1 of Mycena amicta. Classification (NCBI taxonomy): domain Eukaryota; kingdom Fungi; phylum Basidiomycota; class Agaricomycetes; order Agaricales; family Mycenaceae; genus Mycena; species Mycena amicta. Next base: position 2,360,306 of record JARIHP010000001.1, on the reverse strand, counting down.
CCGTCGCGTCACATGTTGTGTGAAGTAACCTTTCATCGGTAAAAATTGCTGCTATCTGTCGCGTCTTGGCTGCTCATTCAAGCTAAATACTCTAGTACAGGTCTCCAGCCAAGATTTCATTCACACAAAAGCACACTAGACATGAGCATATTTCATAGCGGCGTATGTAGTGACATGATATACGAACGATCAAGGCCTCAAGCAGCGGTGGGCCTGAAAGAGTCGTCAGTACGCGTGGTTAGAAGCAAGACAACACATACTTGTGGTGAGCAGCCTTGATAGCCGCGACCTTGGCCTTTTTCTCTGCGACGCGCTTGGCAATGAGGGTGCTGTACAGCTTGTCAGTCTCCCGCAAAGAAAGAATGAAAACAAGAGGGACACGCACTCGTACTCGGTCTTTTGCTCTTTCTGCCTGTCGGTCCTCCGACGGACGAGGGACTTGAGGTGACGGCGGCGCTGGAGGCGCATGGGCGTAACAAGGCGCTGGATTTTGGGCCTGCATAAAGCTGTAATCTGGAGAAATAGATAACAGGTAGAAGACGCACGCTTTGGTGTATGGCTTCTTGCCCTCCTTCTTGGGAGTCACTTCGCGTCGGACGACGTATTTGCGGACATCGTCCTCCTTGCTGAGGTTGAACATGCGCTTGATCTTGGTGGCGCGCTTGGGGCCGAGACGTTTCGGGAGGACGTTGTCGGTGAGGCCTGGAATCTCAGCATCGCCCTGCTTGACAAGGACGACAGAGAGAACGGCGATGTCAGGGCCGACGATGCAGCCGCGGACCGACTTGCGCTTGCGCTCGCCAGTGCGACGAATCCGATAGCAGGAATGCCCGTCGGAGAGGAGCAGCCGCACACGCTGCGGGAGAAGTACACCCTGCTTCATCGGAAAGCCCTGCTTGTCGTTTCCACCAGTGATACGCAGCACGTAGCCCGCCCATTCAGGTCCCAGACTGTCGGCCGGCACCTCCTGCGCGATTTTTTTGTCGTAGACGAAGCGGCTGGAGAACGGACGGTGAGCGACGGACAAAAGAATTGCGCAAGAAGCATACAATTTGCGCTCGTCGTCCAGGTCGATGAGCTTTTGCTGCCCCGTGGCGGGGTCTGGGATAGATGAGACAGCATAGAGGGACGCGACGGCCACGCACTCGCAATGTTGAACTTCATGGAGTCTTGAAGAAAGGAAAAGGTCCCAAGCGTTACGTGACGATCAATGGTCGTCACACACTGGCTAGTAGCTGACACACACGTGTTACGGATCTAATCGCGATATCTCATCAAACGCTCTCTCTTTCAGTCCGGATACCAACCACACCAGCCCTCCGAATCGCGATATCATGTCGACTCGAGTGTGGACACTGGCCGTAGAGCAACGCGAAGTCCTGATCACGGCAGCCTACGAGGCAAAGAACAACACATACAGCCCCTACTCAAAATTCCCCGTCGGCGCTGCACTCCTCGCTGCAGATGGCACCATATTCAAGGGCGCAAACATCGAGAACGCCTCATATGGTGGGCAGTTGTCTCCGCTATGCAGAATCTCATAGATTCAGGCGCAACGATATGTGCCGAACGGACCGCGCTCGTGAAAGCAGTTGTGCGTTCATTCATAGCCGCTATCTCGCGTCCCGCTCACAAGGATTATCAAGAGCGAAGGAACCAAGTCGTTTATCGCCCTCGCAGTCGTAACGTACGCCTCGTTCCGTTCTCATTCCACTCGCTCAACAACGACTACTAGCAATGTCGCGTCTGCGATAAGCCCTTGCGGAATGTGCCGCCAATTCATCCGCGAGTTTTGCGCACAGGACATGCCCATTCTGCTCGTTCCTGGCGACTACGTAACCACGAAGGAGGGCGTCAAGGATACGAGCATCGCAGAGCTGCTCCCGGATAGTTTCGGTCCAGAACATCTCGACCTTCCGAGGGATGCAAGGTCAGCATTCAGTTCCTCATCTCCTGCTGCTAATAGTTTTCAGCGCGTGAATCTGTATCAATATCCAAGTGTATTTCTTCAGCTGTTCTTCCGCGATCCTGTTTCAAAGCCAAATCCTATGAACGTAGCTATTCATCCGCAAATGAATCTTATCTGGGCTGCGAGTTTGAACCATGGCCGTTAGCCGACGAAACTGTGCACCATTGGGCGTTTGTTGCGAACGGAAAAGGTGGTATAATCATACAGCATACTACATGGATAATGTGATGGAGCCCAATGTGAACAGTTTCTTCTTGACCGGCGGTAACAGGCTCTTGGGATCGGGAAGATCGTGAACTGTAAAGTGCTCGTCGTCAACGGAGCCTTGGACGGTCTGAAGCCACGTCCGGCCCTTCTGAATGAAGCGAGGTCCAGGAGGCTCGAGAAGCAGACTGGTTGCGTTAGTGAGCGAGCAGCCTAAGCAAAGCCCGAAGTCTTACCTTCGCTTGTCTGTGCACCGTTGCATTTCGGCGAAACATTCGGGGGTCCATCGGCATTGTTGGGAGATGAATGTCTGAATGGCTGGCATTTGCTCGATCTTGTAGAGCACGAAGCAGGATTCCATAACTGTAGAAAAAGATCAGTAGGTACCTCGGATCGCGACGTAGACTGTGCAGCTCACATTGGATAACCGTATTCAGCTTGCGGAAGGCGTTTAGGTTGATTAGCTTCTCGCCATTCTGCGAGTTGCCGTCGCTGAGAGGCATGCCGGTGATTTGTTTCGCGGAGATGACATCCTTGCGCAGAACAGCTGAGGAAGATACTTGTAAGAACGCGACGGGGCAAGCCATCGTAGGGAACTTACCAAGGATTGGAACGGTGGGGAGATCGTGTGCCGCAAGAGCCCGACGGTAGACAGCAAAATTGTTGAGCCCGCTGAGAAGTTCGTTGAGCTCTCGATACTGCTCTTTACTGGGAATGCTAAGCTCCTAGAGAACGTTCAAACAAGGAAAAGGAAAGGGCATCAACCACCAACTAGAATTGTCTTCCAAAGGCGCTCTACACCGGCATAAACGAGGGCACCAAAGATAGCAGAGGCGGAGGAAAAGTTGCGCAGTTCGACACAGGCCTATCGAGTCTCAGATATCAGGCATCAGCAGGAAAAAGAAACACTTGCCGTCGCCACGCCAAGCCAAAATTCAAGCATCTTCACCCTCATGGGTCGTTCATCCTCATCCAAGACGGCAAAGTTGGCCCAGGCCAACAATTGCTCCTCGAACTTTTGAAGTTCGCAGAATGCCGGACCTTCAGCGACCCACAGTCGAACAAGGTCCTCCGGATCGATTTGACAATAATGCCGTTGACTCGTCCATGCCAGCTGCTCCGCAAACTGCGCGATGCCCGCGGACGACATGAAACCAGCGAGCTCGATTCCGTAGCCCTTGATGTTGACCGGTATTGGGGACACGAGTTGGGGAACCTCCCGCAGTGCAGCAGCGGCCTTTGCGCGTTGGAATCGCGTTGATGTTTCTCCCTTCTGACCACGTCTCAACGCACGCTTCAAGGCGTCCTTTGCTGATCTAGCGATAGATTCAATAACGCCTCCTGCTGCAAAGCGCCGAATCAAGGAGCGCAAGCGGTATTTCACGCAGCTGTCCTTGTCGTCTCGCCAGTAATCGTCCAACCACGCGATAATGAGATGGGCGAGACTGTTCCGGACGTGTAGGATATGTCGCTGCCACACTCGCTGCTGAGCGGGAGTAAGTTCCGGAGGAGCAACTTCATCCCAGCGTGCCTCGAAAACGTCCATCAAGGCAGTGGATGAACTGAAGAGGCGGAAAGAGAGAAAGAACGTCTCGGACATGTTTTCGTCGAACCCGAGTGCTTGATATGACGTGAGGAGGAAAACAAGAGCAGGAAGTGACGCCGCTTGTAGCTGCCCTTTCGTATCGACGCGAATTGCGATGTTGGGCATAGGCATGTCCACTTTCTGCGCTGGTTCGTCTGGGTCCCTGCAGTCATACAGGCGCGATTGGTGGAATTCAAAGGGTTTGTCCTCTGCAGGAGTTGAAAGCGTGTCCAGCGTGAGATTCGAGCATTGAGCCATGTTTCGAATGTCCGAATCAAGAGGCGTCTTGAGGAGCCGATGGAGAAATTTCTTCTTCCCCTTCTTCGGAGTCTCGGCTTGTTTGGAAGATTCGCTGCTGGGTGTACCAGGGACAGACGAGCCGAGAAGGGTCTGACCAGATTCGCCGGAGTCGAAGGACACAGGTGAAATGGGAAGGACAATGCCACCGTCCTCGGTGTCGTTCCCGAGGATGTCCTGGGGAAGGTCTGGAAGAGGTTTGGCGGAGGTTTTCTCCTGGAAGGCGGTGGAGGCCTTGTGGAGGAGCATCAAGTAGTGCAGGATCCTTTCGGCCAGTGCGATGACCTCCTCCATGTCGCCCTTTGCGAGATGCATGGCTTCCGACATCCTTCGCAGGCAGTCGCCAATATGCGTGTTTGTCCGGACGACAGCGTCGTGCAGAAGCACGGGAGTTTCGCAAGACATTAGAAGGGTGTCGACGGCGAAAGATCCGAGTATCGATTGCGTCGTGCTGAGGAACAGCGGGGCCACGGTTATCATCTGTTGCAGCTGGTTCGGATCGGTCAACCTCCGAAGCAAACGCGTCGGCGCCTGGAGCGAGGGATATATGTCCTCGATGGTGGTTTCGAATTCCAGCGAAGGAAGCAATGGAGTGGCATGGGGAACGGTGGGAGAGGTGGGAGCGTCTGCTTGGTCACTGTGGACGCTCTCATCGTCTTCGGGTGTGCCGCGGACTCTTCTCTGGATTCGTCGGAGACGGTGGCGTTCGGCGTCGGGGAGGGGGTGGTCGGACATGGTATTTGGCAAGCAGAGAAACCGGAGCCATATTTATATGTGCTTTGACGGTCTTTAGGTCAAAGCTCATTCAAGATAGTCCAAGGTTGGGCCTGATTTAACAGAAGGGTCATCGCGAGGTATGGATTGTTAGGATTTGCGCAGATACTTTTCCATGAATCCTCGACTAATTTTTGCGGGTGTTCAAGTCAAGGTTGTCGAAGGCCTGTCACGCGTAGGACAACAATCGCTCACCAATCGCCCTTTCGCCTTGGAAAAGCGACAAGTACAGTAATATAGTTTCATTCATCCCATATACCAATACAACAGAACCCGTATAAGATACAGAAAGGTCCAGCCAGGTGAAATACAGGAAAAGCAAGACATTAAAGGTAACGAGCGGCAGGACTCGGAGCAGGTCCAGGAGAGATGATACAGCGAGACGGTGTTGGTGGTATAACATGAGAAAGAGATTATTGCAGTTATGATAGGGTATGGGGAAACCGTCAGCATGAGTTCGTTTTTTGTGGTCGTTTTCGTATTCATTGTTGTTCATCGATGGCTTCAGCGCAGGCGTCTCAGACGGACCTGCAGCTCCTGCATATCCTCGACGTTCCATTCGCCGCTCCACGTATTTTCCTTCTTGCGCCAAGTCCCCCGACCGGTGTCGATCTTTGGCAGGATGGCGCGCATGCGAGATTTCGCTTTCGATTTCATCGGAGTCAAGGCGGCTGCACGTGCGCTGTCCCAGGAAGAGGAGTCCATGGTGAAGACGTGCGTGAATGGCGGCGGGGAGGTGGTTGCCGTGGGGAGGGGCGCGGGTTTGGCAAGTGGGGCAGGCTGGGAAGTGTGCATACCCAGCGCATAGTGCAACCCAACTGCGGTCGTTCCCGGGGAGCGACGAGCTGGGGTCGGAGTCGGGGGTTCGTATCCATGGGATGCGAGACGAGAGAATTGGAGAGGTGAGGTCGGCGACGTGAGGAGATATGGTGCCGCGGACGAAGGAAAGACGAGCTCGACAGGCACATTCTCGCCGAGGGTCCGTGTGAGCTTGGCAAGTTTTCGTACACGCGCGTTGGGAGAGTTAATGCGTGTCGTGGGAGAAAGCGGAGAGACGGGAGACATCGCAAAGGACGCTGGCCGGCTGCTGGGCTGGGGCGAGGGGATGATGATGTTTGCAGGCTTGGTGCGTTTCTTGGGTATCGGGGTCGCGATGACTGGAACTGGGCTCTCGTCATCAGACGTGGGCGGCGTGTCGTCCGACAACGGTGCCCAGAAATCTGCAGAGGCGATGCTGCATGTCGACGACGCAGGAGAGTGTGTATTCTCCCTGCGGCGAGGCCTGAGAGGACGCGGTCCAGCACACACAGCGGTGGGCGACGCACGGCCTCTCGGCAAACGCAGGACATAAGTGTTCGTGACGGTCGTTTGAGAAGGGCGTTCCTGCGGCCACAAAGTGTCGGGGAACTTGACTGCGGGAGGGGAGGGAAGAGGGCGCATTTCGTAGAAGAAGAGGGACAGAGAATTTGGAAAGTGCTGAAGCCTTATGTACTAGGTCAGACAATAGGTCCGCATTGTGATGTGTTGATGCTGCAGACAAAAGGAAAGTCAAGGTCAATGGGGTGTCGAATACAAGCGGCGAAGTGAATTGCGTTGCGAGGTGTCCATTAATTGATGTCGAGCTGGCTTGAGCTGAGTGGGAGGTTGTGGCGGTTGTGAACAGGAAGGCGACGTCGTGTCACACGCAAGTGACGCAACTGCACTCATGATTTTATTACCACTGTTAACGACCCTCTCCCTTGCCCTCCACGCCCGGGCCGCCGCACTCACAACCGCCATTTCCGCCAACGAGCGGCTATGTTTCTACGCCGACGTCGACAAGGAGGGTGAAAAGATCGGTGTACGTGTCCTATCCATCCCGCGTGTTCCCCGCAGTGCTCAATTCCCCACAGTTCTACTTTGCTGTACGCTCTTCTGCACATATCCCTCTGCTCCCTCGAGACGCGTAACTAGGTCCAATCCGGCGGCTCTTTCGACATCGACTTTGACGTCAAAGACCCGAATGACAAAATCATGCTCGAGGGCCAGCGAGAGCGTCAAGGGGACTACGTCTTCACTGCCAACTACGTCGGCGAATACGCATTCTGCTTCGAGAATGACATGTCCACCCTCACCGAGAAGCTCGTCGACTTTGATATCATGGTCGAGAGCGAGCCGCGGAGAGAACCACCAGCAAAACCCGGCCAGATTTCCGAGCATACGAGCCCCCTGGAGGAGAGCGTGTTCAGGCTGAATGGCATGTTGATGAATATTAAGAGGACGCAGAAACAGTACGTTTTTGGCGACGACTCGTTGCGGAGGATCCTGACTGCTGGCAGCTTCCACACGCGCGAAAACCGCGGCTTTTCGATTGTAAAGTCCACACAAAGGTGCGCGTCCGCGTTCGCAGTCAGTCCTATCCTAACACCCTACAGTCGTTTGTTTTGGTACGCGATATTTGAGAGCCTTGCTATCATTGGAATGGCCGTGTAAGCAGCTCTTTGCTCATCGCACGTTCTCTCTCTTTCTGACCCTTGCACCGTTAGTTTCCAAGTCTATGTCCTCCAAACATTCTTCACGAAAACCGGACGACGGTACAAGGTGTAACGCTGCATTTTCTGTTGCTTAGGGCATTGTATCGCGTCCAATGGATTGGCTAGATCAACCGCAGTTGGCAAACATATCTGTGAGAGCGAGTGAAACGAAAACAAGCCCGCGATTGGAGACATTCAATGTCAAGTCTCTACTAGAGAGGAATCAAGTCGAATTAAAGCCTCCTCAGCCCAGTCCCCCAACTGCCCGAAATACAGCTCAGGGTCTTCAGCACTTCCCGCCCACGAAATCAATGCAGACCATATATGTCGCGCATCCTGCCCGGCCTTGAGAATTGGGAGGTATCGCGACTGTTGCTTGTCAAGCGCCTAGAGAGAGGGTCGTCAGTATGGATAGGAGAATTTCGATTCCGCTCACTCGGTAGTAGTGCTCAGAATATTGCACTTGTTCTCTGCGCTCTTGCTCCGTGATCCCTTCCCAAGTCCGCGAAATCGCTGGCTTCCCGTCACTGTCCAGCTGGAGGTCGACGTAAACGGCAAGCTGCGGATTGGACAGCAGGGCAGGAAGGATATGCCCCGACTCCCAGTCGTACAGCGAAGTCACCGCGATAGACTCGACTTCTGTCGTGCCTCGGTCGATGATCGACATATTGTGGATACCAAAGTCCCCGTGCTCGAGGACGAAGCGGTAGAGACCCAACTCGCCATCATCAAAGGGCAGGACCAACGGGATGAGTTTCCTCAGTAGCCCTTTCGCATGGAGTGCCCTGGGTCCGACTACGGTGTGCTCCGAATTTGGGTCTCTGAACCATCCGAAGCCGGCGTTGTCCTCACTCGCGATAACTTCGTCGAGTTTGGCTGTGAGAAAAGCCAGCGCGAATGCACGGGTGGGTGCTATGTGCACATTGCCGAGGAAGTTGGCGCTGGTACAAGGCGGTCGACGAGTGATCCACGTGCAGACAAAGTCGCGAGGGAGGATGAGGGAAAATAGAGCGCTTCGGATACGGGCACAGTGCTCGAGCAGCAATAACTGCATGGATTGAGCGGGCATAATAAAAAACGGTTGTTATATTGACGTACCTTTTGGCTTTGTGCCGAGGGCCAGACGTTGTTCAGGCCTTCGGTTTTCTCGAAAACAAACAATGCGCGGCCCTGTACATCCTGAGGCGGCATCGACGGTTCCCGACCAGAGCTTCGGCGGTATTGCGGTGCTCGGCAAAACAAGAGGTTCGCAGCTAATACCTCACAATGTTGGGCCAAGAGCCGGTAGACCGCAGCTTCGAACTCGACATCGACAATCTGCTGGTTCACCAAGTCGTCCAGCCTCCCGGCATCTTCATAGTTTAGCCAGTTCACATCGAGACGAGCGATTCGCGCAAGAATGTTCTGTTCGTTCTTCAGAACGAGGTGCATTCCCTGTAGCAGAAGTTCAAACCAGGAAGATAGAGAAAAATTGTGCGAACGAAATAATTGGCGCCTCTGCCCACTCTTGGAATATCGACGACCGAGTTCCCGACAAACGCCTCGACCTCGTCCAAGACGTCCCGAACATCAAATCGGAAAAGCGGCAGCGAGGGCACTTCCCCAGTAGAATTCTCGACTTCAAGCAGCCGCTGAAAGAGCCCGGTCCCGTCGAAATCAGCCGGCCAGTCGTCCCACCAATCTTCCAACAATTCTGAATCGCTGTTCCAATCACCGCCGCCGCAGTCCGAGTCCGAGTCGGAGCTCCACGACGAGCGCGAGGATTCGTGGTCCGCTGCCGTCGGAAATCGTGACAGGGCGTAGGGATATGTGTCGCTGGGGACAAATGAGGGCGCGCAGCCAGACGTGGAGCTGACGCTTGGAGAGGGTAGGGGAGACAAGCCTTCCGACGGAGGCGACATGTGCATGATGGTTACGCCAGCATGCGGGATTTGAAGGGAGGAATGGAGAAGGTTACGCGCCGCCAAGAAAGGATTAGGAGTACCTGCGGTGTTTCCAGTGAGCGCCTGAAGTACACCACAGAGAGGAGGGGGATCAAGGATGAGGGTGACTGGATTCTGAACGAATCAAGATGGGCGCGGGATTCGAGATGGACCAGGACGAGTGGTGGGATGCCAACAAGAACAACTTGTAGGTCAACGGGTGTCGATGCTTATGAGGACTCGGGTTTCAAGTAGACCTTGATGCGAGCAGCGCTGTTGTGTTGCTATTATTGTTGCTCGTCAAATCGCGATCGGCAGACTGCTGCGTACGGCCCCAGCGTTTGCAAATGCGAGCTATGAGACCGACGAGGGAGAACAAGAGCATTTGAAGCAGTGTCTAACTCGGAGCTATGTTGAGAATGAAGAGTTGGACATGAGGGCAGGAAGAAACTGAAATGGGTGTGATCGCGACAGACTGTTCATTCAGACATCGCCGTATAGAAGAAAAAAAAGTACAACCGGACGGTCTTTATTTTGACTAGAGAAATATGTAGGGATGCTGCAAAAAACACATTAGTGCAGTGGTAAATAATCAATGGCCCTAGGTGAGGTAATATCTACAAGGAATGCGAGGAACGGCGCGCTGCCGGGACTCGGTGGGAGTAATAGCGGCGACGCGTCCTGTATAATTATAGAAATACAACAGGAAAGCACTGTGATAGCGGGGCTATAGACAAGCATCAGCATACAACAACAATTTCCAAAAGAAAACAAACAAACGCACAGGTGGCGATACAACAAACGCTGGTCGGCAGACTTGCCTGTGCGTGCGACGTGAATGGAATTGAAAAGATGAGTCGTGAGCTGCGTCGTGGTGATAGAGAAGGAAATGCGAGTCGTGGTGTATGCATGGTGATCGTGCATCGTGGACGTGTTAGACATTGGTCGGACGTGTTGTCCGAATCGTCATCATGGTCCAGAAAGCCGCGGGCAAGGGCCGAAAGAAATCGAGCAGCTCCCAGCGAAGAAGGTATGCGAGGGGCTCTTTGTACCAAACACACTCGCTACCGGCCCTCCGAGCCGCGACGGTGACATGCTTCGCAGTAGCGCCCTTTGGCGGCTGTGGAGCCCGGTTTGCCGCCCTTTGGAGGGGGTACAGTCCAGTCGAATTCGTCATCGTACGATATGTCGAGGCGCTCGGCTAAGCTGCGGAAGAGGGCCCGTAGGCCGGCGTAATCAGGGAGGTCGTCAAATTCAAGACCGCGCGCGTATCGGTAGAGGACGTCGAATTCGGGCGGGAGGCCGCAGGTCAGGAGAGGTTCCGCTGCGAGCTTGGCATCTCGTATCAGGTCCCAAGTTGCGGAGACGGGATTATACGGGACAGAGCCAGAGACATATGTGGAAGGGGGTGCGGCAGGCGCACGGAGTTTCCGCCATGGGAGCGTGCCCCGGAGAAAATATATAAGCATGTAAGCGAGCGACTCGAGGTCGTCTCGTCGTGATGATTCTGTCGAGCTCGTTGAGTCAGAGGGACTGGAAATGCACAGACACACACCAACACCTATGTGGGTGTTTATGGCGGCAAAGAGAGACGTCCCAACGCCGTGGAAGTCATCTTGCTTGAAGGGGATGTGCAGTGCATTTTGCCGGAATTTTTTTGCGAGGCCAAAGTCGATTACATTTACCATACTGGAGGCGCGACCGGTGCCCATGACAAAGTTGGCGGGTTTTATGTCGCGGTGGACGAATCCGTGAGTGTGGATGAATTCGATGCGGGAGATCTAGGAGCACGTCAGGGCTGACAGAACAGCGAGCGGGGAGACGCGACGTACGAGCTGGTCCGCGAGGAGTAGGACGGTTTTGAGGGAAAAGTGGCGATTGCACATCTTGAACAGGTCTTCAAGCGAAGGACCGAGCAGGTCGATGACCATCACGTTGTAGTCGCCGTGTCGGCCTGACCACATAATCCACGGAATGCCGGGCACGCCCATGAGCTGTTTGTATATCTTGGACTCTTGTTGGAGAGGACTGTGCTTGGCAATCGCGGGTTCGAGCTTTATGGCGACTTCTTTGCCCGCAACGGTGTGTACCCCGACAAACACCTGGCCTGGGCGCCGTCAGAGCTGCCAGGGATGAAGAGCTCATCGTCACTCACCACACCCGCCCACCGCGAGCTCCTCCTCCAGTCTGTACTTGCCACCGAAGAAGTCCATTAAGGGCGTGTCTAGGGTCAAAATCAACAACGCGTCGTAACGGTGTGACAACCCAGCTTAGTTCTCCACGCCACAGTGCTGCTCCGCCACCGCACCCTTTATACCGTCCTTTCTGTCGTCCTCGTTTCACTGAAAATCATAAATCCAATCGCGCCATTCAACCCCGACCATGATCAGCGCTTCACCGCGCGCTAACTACGCCGCTTCTCGCTTTGCTTCTCGACTATTGTCTGCTCAGTCGTTCGGGCCGTCTCTCTCAAGGCCTTCCAAGCTGCCCGTCAATACAACTGCTCCCGCGGAAGACTCTCTTGTCGCTCCATATCTTGTCAAGCTCGTTTGATTTGCTACCGATTCATTTCGGCGGTCGGCGAGCGAGGGGAAGATGAAGCAACCCCGATACCACGCGTCGCTAGCGCGTTCCTCTCTACATACTTGGAATTCTTGCCTTCCAGCAAACTCTCGTGTAACACACGAAATGCATTCCGTTTTTTGCTGCACACATATCCGTCATGTCAACACCGGTGAATTCCCCCGATAACTTTGAGCTTGACCAAGTCTAAAGTCAGTCCGGAGAAGCTTGTGCTTCTTCACACAAGAAATTTATCTTCTTATTCGATATTGTAGCGGCTCAATGTCGCTATAACATAACCGTCGCTCCCCGAAGTCGCCGATACCGAGCTACGACTATTGCTCCCTCGCGAAGCTGAGCGACAACAAGACCCTGCGTTCGTTCAGTGATGTCAAGTCCAGAGTGCACGTAAACGTGCTGAATTATGGGGATAACTCGGAGTCGTCGCTAGATGAAGCAGACGAGCCACCATGACGTCAAACGAATTTTATCGCAAAGTGAAAGGAGGTCACGACGTCTGCTGCATTCGAAGGGACCAACCGAAGCTCGAGAAAACAAACAACCTTGGGTGGCCCACCGGCCCACGCGGCAAGACTCGAACGAGGGCAGGCAATGAACACAGAGGAATACCACGTTACTTGGAGCAGTCCCGCTTGCCAACAGCGTGAGCCTATGGAATCGGCCAGAGTCGGAAGGGTGACAACTTTATTTTGAGGTACTTTGTTATCTACAGGGAGCCAAGGTCAGGTACGGTGGGCGCTGCAACTGGGGCACTCAGTGGCCAGATCGAAGTACAAGCATAAAGTCGACACTCTATCGAAGATGATGTCTTGGAGGAGTATGTATGGCAAGGTGGCTCTCGCCCCTCGAGGATAGCCTTCTCCATGACCTCAGGCAATTGCCGATACATGAATGCGACGAGAAAGAGTCCGAATGGCCCGAGAATTGTCGCAGATAACGAATTGTCCATGGATGCAAGCCTGCGCGCGATACGATTGGCTCGCAATCGGTTTCATTATTAGGCATTGTTTCCTATCGCGAATGCGAGTCGCATCGATGAGTACGCTTCGCATTCGCCATCGAGACAGAAGCTCCAGAGTGGGAGGCGATGGCCAAGATTGAGCAGCTTTTATTCGACGTGGTGGACTTGTGGTGAACTTGAAATGAAGACCGTGACCGTGACACTGACTGACGCGTCGCTCATGGCTTCCGCCTCAACTTCGACCGCCGACCTCCTTGAGCAGGCCGCCGCGCCTCAAACGAGCCCCCAAAAGGCAGAGCAGATATACCAGGAGGTCCTTTCCAGGCGTCTGTGTCGAACACCTTTGACCGAACAAGTGCTCATTGTTTCCTGCAGCGACACCGCCGAATATCACGCCCGAGGCGCATGCCCAAATTCTGCGCGAGCAAGAGACCGCACTACTTAAACTGGGCACCCTGTACCGCGACCAACAGTGTGTGCTTTCTTCTTGCAACGGGACAGAATATCTAATAGTGAGCAGAAATGCCGAAGGATTAGCTAAAGTTATTACCCTCTCGCGCGCGTTCTTCATGTCTAGTACCGCCAAAGCGAAAACCGCCAAACTCAGTGCGTATCATTCTTGCGAAAACAAAACAGTTCTCTCATCTACAACCCAGTTCGCACCCTCCTCAACCATTTCAACTTCATCCCGGACAGTATGCCGACGCAGATCCGTGTCCTCGAAGACAACATTGCTTGGGCCAAGACCGAGAAGCGCATATTCTTGAAACATAGCTTGGAGACGCGGTTGGCGGGAATGTGCGTGGATAATTTGCTCTATTGCTCATTCTAATCCAATCTAGTCACCTCGACCTACAGCACTATCGCCCTGCGCTGAATATCATCGAGAGCCTGCTAACGGAACTCAAGCGGCTAGACGACAAGCTCATCCTCACAGAAGTCCATCTTCTCGAGAGCAAGGTGTACCGCGGTGTCAACAACATTACCAAGGCCAAGGTCACCTCCTCCTTCATTTCCTCCCTGAAATTCTCTAATTTACTCCTCCCCAGGCCGCGCTTACCTCTGCCCGCACCTCTGGGGCCTCGATCTACACGCCGCCGCCGTTGCAGTCCGCACTGGACATCCAATCTGGGATTCTGCATGCGGAGGAGAAGGACTACAAGACGGCCTACAGCTACTTCTTCGAGGCGTTCGAGTCTCAGGCGTCCGCAGCGTCGTTTGCGCCTGCACCGGGAAAGATGGGTGCGGACGGAGCACTCCCGGGGGTGACAACCGGCGAGCCTATTGACACCGACGGCAAGGGCGCCCTCGAAGCGTTAAAATACATGCTTCTGTGCAAGGTTATGCTGAATCTGGTGAGTGCAGAGTCAGACGGCAACAAGTAGCAATCGCTGAGTATGTACAGCCGGAGGATGTGCACTCCCTGCTGAGCATTAAGCTCGCGCTCAAGTACGCACAACTGCGGGATGTAGAAAGCATGCGCGCCATCGCGCGGGCGCACCAGGACCGTAATCTGGCCGATTTCGAAAAGGCGTTGAGGGATTACAAGGATGGTCAGTTTCCCCGCCGTTTATCTCCTCGAACTGGATGCTGATGCAGCTCGACAGAACTCTCATCGGACCCGACGATCCGGTCCCACCTTGCGGCGCTGTACGATACGCTGCTTGAGCAGAACCTGTTGCGCATCGTCGAACCGTATTCGGTTGTCGAGCTTGAATATGTGAGCGAGACTGTCGGGCAAGGGCGGCAGGACGTCGAGGCGAAACTGTCGCAGATGATCCTGGACAAGGTTCTGAACGGCGTTCTCGACCAAGGCCGCGCGTGTCTGCTGGTGTATGATGCGACAGAGGCGGATGTGAGCTGCTCGTTCCGTTTTTCCATGTGTTTATTGATGATTTCTAGACCACATACACGTCGGCTATCGAGACGCTGCAGCAGGTGGGCAAGGTCGTAGAGAGTCTGTACGCAAAGAGTGTAAAAATCGGTTAATCGTAGAATGCCGAGCATCGGATCACATGTCCCCCACCGTGACCTTGCAAGTGTGACCTGTCATTTCCTCAGCTAACCACCGGCGTCGTCTGTGCGTTCAGCTCGCTTTCCCTCTGAAAAACGCGCTAAACTCGGACTGGGCAGAGTTCGCCATGCAGATATTCGTCAAGACCCTCACGGGCAAGACGATCACCCTTGAGGTCGAGTCTTCCGACACCATCGACAATGTCAAGGCCAAAATTCAGGACAAGGAAGGGTGCGTCGCGGGACCTGTGTACTCGGTTCCTCCCTGTAACACCCCAGCAGCATCCCTCCGGACCAGCAGCGTCTCATTTTCGCGGGCAAGCAGCTCGAGGACGGGCGTACGTTGAGCGACTACAACATCCAAAAAGAGTCGACTCTGCACCTCGTGCTCCGTCTCCGTGGCGGCATCATCGAGCCCTCGCTCAAGGTCCTTGCCTCGAAATACAACTGCGACAAGCAAATTTGCCGCAAGTGCTACGCCCGTCTCCCTCCCCGCGCCACCAACTGCCGCAAGCGCTCCTGCGGCCACTCCTCGCAGCTCCGCCCGTGAGTTTACGCTCTTGGTTTTGTTGCTTGGTTGTTGAATGTCTTTTTTTGCAGGAAGAAGAAGCTCAAGTAGTTATGTGCGGGATGTCTTAGGCACATGTAGTAGGGTCAATGCAAGCATTCCTTCCGTCGCAATAAAAGCTATCGAAGTCACTTGAATTCATAAGCCATACACGCTAAACTCGATTATGAGGTCGCAGAAAAACAGCCAAGCCAGCTACGTATCCGAGTACAGTATCTTTTTCGACATGGAGAGGGGGGGGGCACAAAAAAACTTTGAAAGAACAGCGAACCGGGATTTGAAATGTCTCTACGTCTCCTCCTTGCCCTCCTCCTCCTTTGCACCAAGATGAGGGTCGATCGCCTCGACGCTGCCTGCGCTGGGAGTCTCTGCTTCACCGTTTGCGTCTTCTCCGTTCTGCGGGTACTGGAATGGGGTTGGGACGGCCATGACACGCTGGAAGCGTCCGCGGAAGTCGTCGGTCGCTGGAGGGCCGTTGGGAGGTCCGCCAGGCGGAACGGCACCAGGTGGGTAGGGGTAGGCACCCGGAGGAAAGCCCTCGGGATGTTCATAGCGAATGCCGGTGCGACGCTGTAGTTAGAGTGAGCGAGCCGAAAAAGGACATAATGTAAATAAAACGCACAGCATGGTCCCAACGGTCCCAGGCTTCGGCGATGATGGGTTCAAGAGAAGCGAGTTCCTCGTTGGACATGTTGAGAGTGCGGAGGAGATGCTGCTTGAGCAGGGGAGCACACGAGAAGGAGAGGAGAAGGGTCGTGGCAAAGGTCTGTCCGCCGGCAACGGGCCCCTGAGGGAAGGGAGGTTCGCCTTGGGGCGGAGACTGTGCTGCGACAAGTTGCTGGAGATGGAGCTCGTGGGGAAGAACCGGCTGGTAGTTGCCCTCTGCGTCGACACGATAGACTGCGCCGGGTGGACCATCCTCGACCGAAGGCATGATCTCGTTGCCCATGTCGAGACCGAGCTCGCGCAGTTTGCGCTGCTTGACGAGGGCCCGGTGCTTGCGCTGACGCTCTCTGGCAGCGGCACGAACACGGTCACGACGGGCTGATTCTTCTGGACTGAGGTTGTCTTCGGAGCCGCCGCCGCCTCTGGCAGTGGGCTGGGGAGGAGCAGAGAGGTACTGGGGGCCTTGGTGGTAGTGTGCGGCTACGTCCTGGGGTTCCTGGAATGTGGCCATTGGATCGATGGGGAGTCTGTCGCGTTCACGCTTTCGTCGCTGGCGCTCTGCTGCTTTTTCACGCTTGATGCGCTGGCTGGGGGTTTCGTTGTCTCTGGATCGCTTTCTTCCGCTGGCAGTCGGGCTGTCACCTTCCATATACTGTCTGGACGTCGGGCTGATGCGTGACCACGGCGGTGACGAGCGCGCGTAGCCTGGGGGTAACGAGTCACAGTGGGAAGAGGCAGAGGAGAGACAACGCACAAACAAACAGCAACAAATCACAGTGGCACAGCCTTCTGCACAGCCACATCAACTTGGTCCACCTTGATGAAGTATTTCGGCGGCAGCATCCCCAGTGCATCCCCGCGAGTCAGAAACTGATCCCCGCTCTTGAAGAACTTGATTCCTCCCTCGGCTGCCGCGCGTATGTCCACATGCACCAACACGGGCGAGGGACGGTCCATTCCTGCCCTGTAAACATTTCAAAGTGAAAAATAAACAAACAACTCACCAGCCACCATGCTCCCTTTGACTTGCAGTCCAAGAGCTATATATTTGTTGGCCATCCGCGAGAGACCTTGATCCACTGCATTCGATCAGCGACACACTTTTCCTTTGAACCATATCACTCACCAATCTTGGACCACGCCTCCACCGTGGTTCCATGGACCGCGACTGCGCCTCTTTCGACTCGCCTCACTGGCTTCAAGGCCCGTGCAACCCCGTCCCAGTCGACACCCACTCGACGAACCCACCACGCCGTCCCCGCCTCCCACGGCTCGTGCAACAGCTCAAACTCTGGCCGCGTCGGCGCCCCGGCCTTTGCCATCTGCTCAAATGTCTTGAACGATATCCCGCTCAACGACGGATGCCGCAGCTAACCAACTCAGCTAAGGGCCACAAAAAAGACGGGCAACGCACTAGTCGCTCGACGCTGACCCAACCATCCGTCCGCGTCCAATCATTCCTTCTCTCACTGTCGCCACTAAACTCGTCAAGCACAATCCCGACCCGAATCACCGCTGGGTCGCTCTTCTTTTCCCGCGTCTGCCACCATGGAAGGCCGGTGCTGATCGTTCGACTCGCTTGCAAAAGTGGTCTAGGACTTGGGCTGGAGCGGAAAAGCAGCATAACACCGTAACTGTAACATTCTCACATCATGAAAGTGACCCTCAGTGACGACCTCAGTTGTGTGCAGCATACATAAACATTGCGTGAGGATAGAGAAACAAAACAAATCATAAGAGGTCATAATCCTACTCGGGCTTTACCCGCCATATAACTGCCGCAGCCGCCACGCTGAGCACCAGTACGCCTATCGCTGTCTGGATGTGCATCGTCCGCTGAACGTCCGGATTTGCTTTACCGATATTCCCGACGTTCATCGCACGCTGTCGAATAGAATCCTACAGCAATCCGCAATCAACAACGCGCCCACGGTATACACAAGCAGCGGCGAGAACGCGCGTACCTCCTCCCCTGTTTCCAACAGTGGTCTCTTGACTGGTGCCGCAGTCTCTCGCCGCTTGCCGTTGAGTACTTCGTCCGACACAGGGCTGTCGGGCGCATCTGCGTTGCTACTCCCGGTCGAGTTCCGACGCAACGAGCTTGACCGTCCTCGACTCGTGCTCCGTCTCCTGCGCCTTCGCCCACCAACGCTCCCGCTTGATCCAGAGTCCGCCGACAGACTGCGAGGACTCGGTGGTGTCACAAGCCCGCCGTTAAAGTAAACGCCGCTAGATGGAGCCAGCTTCGCGGTCACCCGCTCGTTCACGGCGCCCCGAATCTCCCGCTCCCATTCGTCTCGCGTACGCTTTAGCCGTTCCCGCTCTGTTGCCCACTCCTCCTGCACCGTCGCCCATTGTCCCTGCAGAGAACTCTTGAAGGACAAAAGCGTTGCAGTGACCGACTCTGCTGCAGGACCTTTGGTGTTGGGAGCGTCTTTGGCTGCGACAATGGTGGTTACGAGACCCTCGAGCCGTTTCACCTTGTCTTCGAGCGAGACGATCGTGCTTTGTGCGGCAGCCTGCTGGGCTTGTAGCGTCGACGACATGGCCAACGCAGACTCGAGTTGTGACGACAACTGAGTGAGCCGGGCGGTGAGCTCGTCAATGGAAGGGGATGGCGGTTCAGAGGACATAAGAGGGCTCCGCTGAGACGTTGAACGACGAGGCATACCCATGTTTGTTGGCTCCGGCGTTCGCGGGCGACCGAGCTCGGCATGTCGCTGGACACGATCTTCGTCTTGTTCCAAATCTTTTTTCTCGTATTCTTCCAGGTCGTCTTCATCTTCCTCTTCAACCCTCTCCAGTGTGTGTGGGATCACAGTCGCCACACTACGCGCGTCGTCGTCATCGTCGAATAATTCTGTATCCTCGGCAGAGTCTTGTTGCAGACCCCCGACAAGTTCCCGGAGCGTCCGCACCTCCTCCTTTAATGCCTCCTGGTCCGCAAAAACACCCTCCAAAGCACGGACTTTGTCGACATGAGCAGCAAGCGACGACTGAGTGCTAAGCCACTGCGATTGCAAATCGGCAAGAGCCGGTCCATTGTCCGGCGGGGGTGGAGGGGCATCGGTTGCAACTGGCTGAGCGGAGGGTGGTCGAACCGGTGGCAGGGCATGAGGATATTGTGGCAGATTAGAAGGCTGTACACTGTCAGGCGAAGAATAGATTCCAAAGGTATTACGCACCAAAGAGCCTCCGAGCGTGTCTTGAATGTCGTTCATAGCACTGCTCAGCGTCTGCAAATCCTGGCCCGTCTCACGGCTCTTGTTGAGCTCGCCTTGAAGCCGGGTGAGGATGTGATCGAACGTGAGGCCGCCCTTGCCGGGTGGGCGGATACTGCCCCCCATACTACCAAGAGCTTGGTGGGGTGGTTGCTGCTGTTGCATTGGCGGTCGCCGTCCCTGCGGTCCACCTGGCGCAAAGTTGAAACCGGAACCAGGCCCGCCCTGCGGAAGAATTGGGGAC
This sequence comes from Mycena amicta, assembly GCA_029282125.1. Classification (NCBI taxonomy): domain Eukaryota; kingdom Fungi; phylum Basidiomycota; class Agaricomycetes; order Agaricales; family Mycenaceae; genus Mycena; species Mycena amicta. The sequence continues at coordinate 2,340,786 of JARIHP010000001.1, read as the reverse complement.
TGCGAGTAGCCCTGATTCTGCTGCTGCTGCTGTTCGGCGCGGGCGGCAATGGCGGCTTGCTGTTCGTTGAAGATACATGCGACCCGGGCAGCGACTTTGTGGTGTATGATGGTCTTGTTGTCTTCGCCGACAATGTCTATGCCAAATTCCTGGCATGTGTGAGCCGTGTGAAGGGATACGCGTTTTGGGTGCTTACGACGATATCGTCGCTGTGGAGCTCGAATGGCTCCGACTCGAGGCCCTCTTGACTGAGGCGTTCGCCGTTAATGAAGGTCCCGTTGGAGCTCTTGACATCTTTGATGAATATCTGGAAGAAAAAAGGTCGGTAAGCGTTGGATCAACAACCGAGAAGAGCACGAGGCGGACCTTGTCGTTTTCCTCCCATACTTCTGCGTGCTGTCGGCTGAGGACCTAGAAGAAGGGTTAATCACGCGTTCTCGACGACCTGAGGAGCACATTTCCTCCCGTACGGACCTTGGAATCAAAGTATGCATTGAGCGCGGTAGGGTTGGTTTTTGCATTGGTTTGCCGTCCGATTTTTATTCGTTGGCCAGACGGGATAAGGGATATGTGTTTGGGAACGAACGAGTCGTTGAGTGGGTAGAGATAGAGTGCAGGAAGGGCCACACTGGGCTGAGCACCCGAGATCATGAGTGAAGGCATCAACAAGTGTGACGTTACGTCATGCGTGTGACCCGGATATTGCCCGTTCACGGAATACAGATCGTCTACGTACTCTACATTCAACCACCATTATGTGCTGCTACCTTGTCGGAATTAGTGCCAGTATTCTATGTCGTGTCCGAGAACTAAATGCTACTTCGCGTCCGCCATGACTGCATCTGCGGCTTTCTCACTAATCTGGTAGATGGCGGTGGTCATGAACATCCCTAGTACCCATGAGCGAATAACTCGATTCAGTACACTGATACGACGAACCAGGGATCCACGGGAACGAGCTCGCATCTACCACGCGCAAGTTCTTGACTCCACGAACCTTGAAGTTGGTGTCGAGAACGGCGTTGGGGTCTATGGGGTTTCAACCTTCATAAAGAAAGAAGAGGTGGAGGCAGGCTCACCCCCGTCAGCACCGATCGCCGCCGTGCAGCACACATGGTGTCCCCAAGCATTCTTGACGATAAAGTCGCGAATTTGGTCGTCCGTCTGGACGTTTGGGCCAGGCCAGATTTCGCCGATCGAGTTGCCGTTCATCCCAGACTTCTCCGCCCACAACGCACGCGTCCGCTTAATAGCATCTTTTGTCGCCTCAAGATCGAGGAGATCTTCTGTCGTTTGAAACTGGTTCTTGTTGATATCCAAGACATCTTGGGCGTCATTCCCGGTGAGGCGGACCCAACCTAAGGTCAGGTAAGTTGGTTGCCTGGATTGCGAGAAAAACGAACCTTTAGACGAGGTGTGGGCTGGAAATGGCGATATAAGGTCATGAATACTGTCGAGGGCAACGGACGGACCTTTCAGGATGACGTTATTGAAGTGGTTCACAGACTCCTTTGCGAGGACCACAGGGTAGCCCTTGTAGTAACCCTTGAATGCGCCGGGTCCCCACATCGCTATCAAAACTATCAGTAGGCCTTCACGAAGCAGACGTCAAGATTACACCAGACATCGCTGTCCATAAATCTCAGTGGGCGATCATCGAAGGGGTAAAGGGAACTCACAGGTATGGCAGAGATTCCTGTGAGCGGTAGGCATGCGCCCAGACCGCAGGGCCTGCGATGTAATGAGATATAAAAGAAATGTCCAGCGGGTTGCAGGAATTCACCGGAGGAGTAAATATTGTCATGTGTTTCCGACCACTGCTCCAAACAGGGATCCTGCGATACACTGTCTTTGAACGTGCAGCCGTCGAAGAGGGTGTGGTTTTTCTTCAACTGCCAGATAACGGTCATCTCAATGCGATCCATCAGATTCGCGCCGACTCCGGACAAGTCTTTGACGACGGTAATGTTGTGTTCTTGAAGATGGGCGGCCGGGCCGATGCCAGACAGCTAAAACTTGAGGTCAGTTCATCACTCGCAGAGCAGGTAGGAGCGAACCATGAGGAGTTGGGGGGTCTGGAAGGTGCCCGCAGAGATAATGACCTCGCGCTTCGCAGTGAACGTCGTCGTCTTGAGTCCACCCGCCGGTTTCCCAGCGAACATGCGGTGGACAGGAATCAATGCGGCACCTGTAGCAGCCTCGACACCGTATGCGACGGTGTCTGAACCCGACGCGCAAGTTAAGATCTTGGTGGCGTATGTATCCGTTTGGAGGATGAGCTTTTTAGGATACGCTTTCTGAGTGGCGACTATGTGATCCCGAACGGAAGAGCGGTTGTGTGCGCTGTCCTTGGTTAGAATAACCGCTGCGCCGCCCTCGACTCCGTCGTTATTGGGATCGCCGTTGTAGTCGGTACCGGCGACGGGAGTCACGGCGCTGATGACCGAAGTGAGAATTTCGAGGAGTTGGCCGTCAAGATTGCCTAAAGAGAGGAGAAGGTTGAGAGGCGGAAAGTCCGTGTTTAGCCAGCCACCGTATCCGTCTATACTCCAACCAATCAGCGTTCAAAATTGGAAACAACGACAACTCACAGCTCAGGAATTGACCTATGAACTTGGGGACATACAGATTGTTCTCGATTTTTTGCAAGTATTTGCGCATCGAAGAAGCAGACCACGAGTTGTCCTTGAGGTCGGTTGCCATTTTGTCTATGGTTTCTCATATCAGGCTCTAGCACCCTCCGAGTCCATCGAGCTTACCCAAATCATAGTTATGAGGCCGTAGGTGAATGAGCGCGTTCATGGCTGTCGAGCCGCCTAGAGCAGACCCTCGCGGATACCACATCGTCACATTGGCCGACGCAGAGGCGGGGTAGTGAGCGACTTCGTAGTCGAGCGCCATCTGGGGGTCTTCGTTTGCGCGAGCGAGGTACAGCGGAATGGTAGTATTGTCGTTGAAGACGTAGTGGCCGGCGTCGATTAACAAAACTACAATTGCGTTTTGAATCACTTGGACGTACACAAAATAGAACGAGAAAGAACCTACCCTTGAATCCGTTGATGGCCAGACGCGAAGCCAATGGGCCACCGCCTGCACCAGCGCCGACAACTACGCAGAATCACTAAATGTAGCCAATCCGGCCATACCGGCTCACCAATGTAGTCGTACTCTGCATTAGAACTGTCGGGGCATGCGAGAAGCGAAGCAGCGACATATTGTGCCAGGAGCAGAGGGAGAGCTGCAAATAGAAAATCAAGCCTCATCGTCCACCAGAGAGAAGAGGGTCCAAGAAGAAGAAAGAATGTTGCAGGACCGCGAACATCTCTGCTTTATACCACTCGAAGTTGCAGGATCTAGAGCGAATCATGGATGGCATGCTGATCAACATATGGTCGAAACTTCGCCTCAGCATGTGATTCGGCATTCGGCATCAGCGAGAGCCATCGTCCAATTGGCCAAGGAAATTATTGCTGTTATACATACATGTAGTCTATGCGCCAACAAACAGACGCTCATAGACGTTGCAACTCGTCGTGAATAGAGAATCCCAGCCGCCGCTGAGTTTTGGTCGCCTTCCGCCCTCCGGTTTGTCTGGTGAGATGAGAGACTGGATTGAGCACAAGGGAAGATGACATGCCGTTGTTCCTGACACACAAAGCTCTCTGGTGCACCCTCCCAATCATCAAGAACATACTTGCCAACGCCTGCCTGCAGCGAGTCGCCCTCGCCAGTACCAAATAGATCCAATGCGAGCTGTGTATGGCTTACGCCGGCGTACGTCGTCGGACAGCGGGGATTGACAAGAATACGCGCGGGACGGAAGTTGGAGTTGGGAATCGACAAATGCACAGGGTCAGTGAGGGGTTCGTCCTGAGGTTCGCCCTCTTCTTCAGGCATCGCGTCGTAGTCCGAGCCTGCATTCGCGTCTGCATCGACTGCCGCTGCGTTTGGTTGTCGTCGCAGGCCATCGCCGGCGGCCTGTGCAGGAACAATTGCATCGCGCGGGCCGACTTCGACATCTGGCGGTGGAGGTGGTGCCTCGCGACGAGCAATTCTGTGGTCGTTGACCTTGTCGACTTCGTCCATGGCGTCACGAGCGCTCCGAAGCCAGAGATCTCTGCAAAACCATGCTTGACTGCTATCCAGACAGTGGGCGTCAGGATCGCGCGTTGGAACGACCTCGGCGCGGCTGAGATTATGAAAGTCGGTGCCAGCGCGGTAGGCGATTCCTTTATAGTACGACTGTTCTGGATCCACGACGTGTGTGCCAGACTCGCAGCAGAAGACCTGGAAAGGGAGATGTTGGGCATAGCGAGTAGCTCCGAGTCGGTCTCGAGGCGGAACTGCCTCCGCCTTGGAGGAGGACTTGGACTGTCGGAACTGATCTCCGTCGATGTCTCGCGTTCGCCACCTGGAAAAGATAAGCATGAGATGACCATTCGAGCATTCGAGCAGGTGGGCACCTGTCTGAGAAGATGAAGAAGCCATTGTGTTCTGCCCAATCCATACCGCAAACCATCGAAGCTTCATTCACAAAACTGATTTTGATGGTTTCGAGAATGTCGTTTGGACAAGTAAAGCCCTTTAGCCAGATGACGCGCTGGAACCGGATTCCACGTTTCTCGTACAGCTCGTGCAGCGGTTTGAGAGCCAAGTTCCGCATGTGCGCCTCTTCCAACGGATAATAGGCGGCAGCGGGGTCTTCTGTCATTCCTGGGACGCGACGAATGCGGAATGGAACACCAAGAAGGGTGAGAACGGCCTCGCAAAGGTCGGTGAGGGTTTCCGTCGAGTCTGAAGAGTCGTAGTCCAACATTGAGACGAAGAGGTTGTTCGTGCCGAGTCGTTTGGCCATTTGCACAATTACTGCGAGTTGGTCAACGAGAAAGTGGTCGGCAGAATGGATAACAATGGCCACGTAGTAGAGATGGTCCTCGCGAACGAGATCATCGTAGGCGTTTTCGTGTTTGTGTTGGCCAAAGGGGCGAGTCAACGTGGGACACAGGGCTGCGACCCAGCCATTCAGCGACAAGAGCTGGTCAATGGCACCGACGACATGCTGGGTATCCATTGACGACGTGTCCTTATTCATTATGCTTGAAGCTGGTCAACCAAAATGCTGAAGCGAAGAGGAGTCTGCGCACTAGGGGAGTTGAAAGCGCTCCCAGTAGTCGTCGGCGCCATTGCGGATGATATCCCCCATTAGCTCGTCTCGCTCGTCCCTTCCCATGCGTGCCTGGAGAAACCGGTGTCGCTGCACATTGAGAGACTTGTCTTGCCGAGCGCGTTCGATGAAATTGTGCTCTCTGATCTCGTGGGCTTTTGCATTTGCCGCAGACGACGACGACGAGAAGAATAGCCATCGGGCTACGAAAGCAAAGGCGGCAATGAAGACAACGCGGGTGAAACTTCGCCGGCGCAAAGAAAGCATGAAGTCGAAATTCGGCCATCGCCTTTTATAACCTAAGCCCTTCCCCACGGCCCCAATCCATTATCGGAGACAAGCAATTTAGCAAAACTGGCGGAATCTATTATACTGAAATGAAACCAGCGCTTCAAACGAGAAAGCTGCAATGCGGGCGGTTCTCACGCGCAGATAGAGGGGCTAGTCGGAGAAACATCTGAATACTCAGCATCTACGTCGTATCAACGATGTCATTCCACAGAGCGACACAGAAGTGAGGTTGCCTTCAATCGGAAGCGGAGCTCGAAATAGTTCAGATACAACAGGTCCATTTATTCCAACACGGCGTCCCAATCGACAGTTTGAACGAATTCCGCCCAAGTTCGTGTCGGTCTTGCAAGATGCCGACGACTGCGGCTTACATCTTTGCCGGCGAAATCTGACCAAGGAATTGAGAATCGAGCGTCGAAAGAAAATTCTAGCAACTCACAGCCATACTCTTCGTGATATTTCAAGCTCTCGAGGAGCTCGAGTGCGATACTCGGAGGTTGCTGGGTAGCCTTCATAAACTCTTCATCGCCAATCCTCTGATACACGATATTCTTTCCCGTAACTAGGAGAGGAAATGAGATCAAGAGCTATGAGCGCTATTGAACCCACTTTGTGCCAGCTGGGTGACGAGGTCTCCGACAGTGATCATCTCCCCAGAGGTGAGTATCTCCGATCCAGGTCCAAACTCGGGGGATTCAATAGCCTCGCGAACGAAAAGGCCAAAATCGTGGGCGGTGTCGATTACAGGAAGAAGGGTCTGTGGCCCGACAGGAAGGCCGAGCACATATTGACCGTCGACAAGCTTGGGTTTTATGCCCTGCAGCTTTGAGAAGTTCGTTGCATACCATCCGGCCTGGACGATGATGAACGGGATGCCAGAACCGCGGCCATACTCGGCAATTTCGCCCTTGCCATTAAAGTGGGGAACGTTGGGGTATTTCCCATTGGTGACCTTGACGATAGATTCGAGACTAGACCAGATGAAGAGACCGACGCCGGCAGACTTTGCAGCGTCGATGAGCATTTTGCCCTCAGCTACCTCCTGTAACGGCGTCAGGACGATAATGCCTCCCGTGTACGATCTCGAGCATACCCGGTTCACGTCTACATGCTCCCAGTAGTTGGTAACAGCCTGCAAGAGATTCAGCTCCCAGAAGTCTGCTAACGCTACGGCTCACGAAAACAACGTCGGCGCCAGCACAAACGTCGCGAGCTCCGGCTACATTGTCACTAGTAAGTGAAACAGCGACGACATCAGCGCCTGCAGCAGCAAATTCCTGAGCAGCGTGTTTCGTTACGTCCCGGGTGAGTCCTCGGATACGGTAGGGTTTCTCGGACTCTGCAAGCGCTCGAACGACACTTCCACCCTGGTTGCCGGTAATGCCTACTCTTTAGTCAGAAGAAAAGAGTGCAGGAGAGACTAGGTAATGCCTGCGACCACAACCAAGGGAGCCTGAAGGTCTTGAGTAATGGTCATCGAGGGTGTGATCAAGAGAGTGGCCTGCCAGTGGCACATGAGAGAAGATTGAGCCGTTCGAAGTTTCCAGCGAGATGAGAAGCTTCTCAGTCAAGTTTCCTCAAAATAGCGACCATTCAGATCTAGTGGCTGCCGGTAAGACGGAGATGAAGATATGTACTCCATGGCGAGTCGCAAGCTGAAAATGTCACGACGTGATTCAGATGTGCATATAACCAGTCTTTGCTCCTGTACATGTCTGGCTCGCCTGCCATGGATCCTCATGATCAGTCTCAGCACCAGTGTCAAACAGGATTCGCGTTCTTCAATTATTCAGAAACTTACCAATTGGCCCCAGCTCATAACTGGAGGAATGAATCAGGTCTGTCTTTTCTGTTCTTCGAGGGACCTCTCACAGTTCAAACGGGGCACCATCCACGCCCGGGGCCAACTACGAGCATGCTCATATCGAGTCAAAAGTGCGTGCGCGCGGGAGGGAAGTAAAACGGTGCGGTTCATGTGTCCTCGTTTCACCTGGTCCTGAAGACTGAAGTTGTCAGGCCTTGGAAAAGCTCGTACCACCATACTTTCTGGGTAACTGGTCCTGGGGCGATTATTTCACGGTTACTATTAGGCCACCACATGCGCTCGCAAACAGGTCGACACCGGCTTGGACTGGGAAAGTGCTTCAAATCGGTATTCGACCCACGATACCGATATCTTCGTTCTGATCCTCGAACGTGTACATCAGATTAGTAGATTACTGACGCCGCTCGGAGGACTGACGACCACACAAGTATCATGGTACGCTGAGCATGGTGTAGACTCTGACTCCTCTGACTGCCTCCCCAGCAAGTCCCGCTATCTCTGCACAACTCTTCTATTTGCGATGGAAAGTTCGTCCACTCGAGCGTTCTACACGCGTTGGCATCCTTCTCAATTCCTCTCCTACTCGGCGGTACATTGACAGTTGGAGAGACTCCAGAGCTTGAAGTCGAGGGGGTAAATTCGTGCACAGGGTTCTTTCTCCGTGTCGGGAACCTCAAACTTGAAGAAAAGGGCCTTTTGGATGTCGAAGATGCTCTCCCACTTCCCTCTCGAGTTTGTACCTTCTTATTTGGCACACTAGGATCGTCGTAACGGAACATGCTAAAAGCACACCGGCACTCATATCCTCAACCTCGTAATTCGCGATGTTCTTCTGGGAAAATGCGATCGAATGGACTCGCTTGTCTCGGAGACTGCGTTTTGATTTTCAGCACGACGGGCCACTCTCCCAAACGTTACCATGCTGAATTAATATTCGACGCAAGCATGCTATGAAACACCCGACTACATTGCCCAGCTACAAGACCAGCTCAATGTGCTTCCGAAACCCCGACCAAGAAGGCATCTTCCAAACGGTAACCTCATCCTGGCCACGTCTTTCTTGGTTAATGCAAGATGCGCGGGGTGTCGACGTCATTGAAGACCACTTGCAGCATAACCAATTTAACGTGTTTTGTGCCAGGATATCGTTGATCTCTCGAATGACAATTCCAAGATACCAAAACACTCACTTGGCGAAGCTGAGTTTGCTGACAACCGATTAGCTGCTTCGCGACACAACTTCTCGCCCCAATGTGAACGCAAAAGCTATTTACCTCCTCAATAGATGTCCAAGCGACCAAGTCCTTCATGCAAATTGGCGAAACACGCGGACGCACGACTTCAACGCAAGAGATTAATCGCGGCAAGTTACCCAAGTACTATTGAGGTAGGGGACGGTATCTTTCTTGAGCCTCTGGGACCTGATACTTTTCGCAACTGCCGGCATGCGGTCCGATAAGCTCTCAGATGCTGTTGATATCGGCAAGGGATGTTTGACGATGGTCCATCGCAGCCTGTAATCCTAAGGATAAAGCTCCCCGCATCTTATCCATTATCTACTATTTTGCGATGTTGAATGGAACAAAAACATGGCTGATGTGTTGAAAAAGGAAATCATCAATGTTCTCCAGAAATTAAACGTCGACGTCGGCTGCTTCCACACGCCCATGGGGCACGCAGTCTCGAGGCGGACCCGCCGCGTTTCCGCTAGCGCTCAAACGGTGGCGACGGAGGATTGCGGTACTGTGGAGCCACTGGCAATCGGCAATTTACTCGCGGATTCCACTATATCCATGCCATCGGAGCACTATGTGCCCGCTCGCAGTGTTATCGACCCAGACACTCTCCGCGAACTACATGCACGGCTCGCCGAGCTCAATCTGGGCATATCAACTGCACAAGGGCCATTAACCCGGCCTAACCGCCTAGTCGAAGAACGAATTATTCTTCGCCGAGTACTGGACTCGGTCGCCGTCTACTATCCGATCCTGACTCTGCCTCCGGAAATTATAGAGGAGATTTTTGTGGCTTGTCTCCCCGCTGACGACAATCCAACCCCAAACCCATGTACCGCGCCGCTGTTGCTGCTGCAGATTTGTAGTCGTTGGCGCGAAATAGCTCTCTCGGCGGGCAGACTATGGACCTCGATGCGAATCAATCTGGTCTCAGAGACCGTCGAAAAGCGTATATCCCTTCTGGAAACATGGCTGAGAAGGACTGGATCGCGACCGCTGTCATTGGCACTGGTGTACAAGAACTACGAAGAAAACCCTTCGCCAGTTCGCCTCATCGACTGCCTTGCCACCTCGAGCGAGCGATGGCGGGATGTTCGGTTGGAACTACCATTGAAGGATCTTGAGCGTCTTCACCGGCTCGAAGGGAGTGTTCCCAACCTTCGCAAACTGCTCATAGGACCGACGGACGCATACTACTCGGGAATGCGAGACATCCGGCCGTCGCCAATCAGGGCATTCAGCATCTCGCCAGCGCTGCGAGAAGTGCATCTCGTTACTGGCTTTCCATTCACCATAGAGCTTCCCTGGGCACAGTTGACGAAATTGCAAGCAACATCGCTAAACGTACACGAGTGTTTGGAGATTTTGGCGGCCTCCCCGGCGCTCGTGGATTGCTCTCTGTCCCTGAGACAGTCGTTCGAGACAGGCGATCTTGCACCGATTGCACCGCTCGAGAACCTAGAGGTGCTTACTTTGCGGAATTCCGGCTTCCATGTCGAATTATTGGAACGGCTGACCCTCCCGGCGTTGCGAGAGCTGCAGTTCCACATTTCCGTGGTCGCGGCGGAGCCGCAAAACTTGCTCAAGATCATCGCTTTCTTGGAACGTTCGGACACAAGATCCCAGTTGCAGCGGATTTATTTCTCTGGGATGATAGATTTGTCTGGGAACCAAGTTATCAAGGACTTGTTGCAGAGGGGCGCGTATGTTGGACCGCCGCTCGACACCATTCTTGCCAATGGGAGGTAGAAGCTAGATAGACGTACAGAGCAAGCCAAGTCACACTGTGACTGTGACCGTGACCCTTCCATCCGAAATTCATTAGCACCAGCACACGCGTCGAATCCGCCTCCGTCCCTGCCCTCCATTTGCGTACCTCAAGATGTCCGACTTCTCCCTTGTCGACCCTCGAGGATGGGAGTATGATCTGCATTCGGTGTATTCCGCGTACATCGGCTATTTTCAGTTGCATAACATCGTTTGGTGGGTCGCGGTTGTATGTCTGCTGGTGAGCAAGGTTTTTTTTACCCAGCAGGTACGAGAAATCCTGGGGTCCGACCTTGTTCTCGTCGTTTGAAGACTTCCTCGCGTTCTCCTGGCCCGTGATCATAGTAACGGATACATACACCGGACGTGCGCACATCGTCACCCGCCTCACTTCCATTGGCGCTTTTCTCAAGATGATCAAGACGAGGTATCCATTTCCAGTCTCGTCCAACTCGATTCATCTGAACACACACAGATACGGCGAAACCCTCCCCCAAGCTCCGAATATTCTTCAAGTAATCCCATTCGAAACAACTTCCCGTCACCTCCGGACTGTTTCGGACTATTCGACGTACAAGAAGCTACACTCGACACTCCCAGCCGCCATACTGTCTGCGCTTAAAGTGCGCGTGCGCGCAGGGGAACCGAAGGCCATACGGGAACTTTGGGCGACGCGCGACTACACTTTCTTGGCCATCGATTTCGAGTGGAGCGAACGGAATGAGAAGAGTTGCCTGGAATGGGGATATGCGGCTGTTCGTTGCGCGCATCTCGAGGCGTATGTTCACCCTGTTCAGTCCGACACGCTTCATTGAGGCCTGAATGTAGTGCCGGCCACTGGCCGCCGGTGCCCGATTCAAACTATCGGTGAGTTAATTAAGCCACGGAATGGCTGTTCTGAGCTTTTGCAGCAAAGGACATTATATCGTTGGCGAATACGTGGACAAGGTCGTCAATAAGCATTGTCCAACACATCCGTGGCAGGTAATTGTGCTTGGTTCATTGTCGCTGTTGTTTTAAGCCGATTTTGCAGTATTCTGTCTGTCCATCCCTACCATTTAGCGAGCTCCAATTGAACTCTTCAACAGTTTGGCGAGAGCCAAGTTTGCCCCAAAGCCAAGCTTCCTCAAATCATTCAGGCAGTCATCAGGTTCGTGGGGTGGACCCAATTTGTTCGCGTGGCTGACTTGACGGTTTTCAGCAGTCTCGCCAGTCCTGACTCCGAGACCGTTCCCAACACCCTGGTCCTCGTTGCACATGGGATAACCGGGGACCTGGCGCGCATGGAGGAGATGAAGCTTCGTATGTGTTCGTCACATGCTTATTCCGCTCTAACGCATATGCACCATAAGGACTTCCGCACAACATGCTCATCGTCGATACTGCGGCATTTGAACGAGCCCTATTTGCTGGCGGCCATCGAGGCACCATGTTGGACCCACACCTATCGACGCCGGGTAATCCTAAAGGTCGTTCGACCGGTTCTACGCTGAGTCTGGAGAACCTACTACGATCTCTGCCAGCACCACCTCCAGTCGAGGGCCAGCCGCCTAACCCAGCTGCGGCTCTTGCTCAACAACCCACGGTTGCAGGTGTTTTTCCGCAGATGGGGGCAATGGTGCCCGGAGTCGTGATGCACAATTCAGGCAACGACGCATTCATGTGTCTTTATGCTCTGCAGCTTCTCTTGCAACCTGAAGGCACCCAAGCACCCGCACCCAAGAAGGTCGCCAGACCGGTGTCTTGGTCTGCACCAGTCACGATTGGATATATGTCGGTGGTAGGGCCTGGGGGGCTTGCTAATGACTTTGCTGGGTTGGCGATGCATACGAGGCAGCGCTCCCACTCGCCGGGAGCGATGCTTGCAGCTCCAGCTCAGTTACCAGGCAAGGCGATTGCTGCGGGGAGAAGTTCGAGGAGGCTGAGTGCGCTGTCTACCGGTGACGGATGGTCGACTGTACGACGAGGGTGATGTGCATTGGACTCGTTCATATCTTCTTGGACTTTTGCGTATTCATGTCTTGGACTTGCATTTCTTGCTTTTGTTTGGCTGAAATTGATGTTATTTGGCTCCCACGTGATCTGACATGTCTTCACTTCGACTATTATCCGTTGCGCGTCGAGCGCCTTCCGCGCTCGGTCTAGGCAGACGCGGCTATGCGGAAGCCACCGACAAAATCAAACTCTCGCTCGTCCTTCCCCACCAAGTACGCCAGCCATGTACAAGAGAGAACTCATCGAACTAACGGTGCTCCTTCAGTCCATCTTCTCCTCGGCCGATGTCGTGCAAGTCAACATTTGTGCTGCAACCGGCGATATGGGTATCCTCGCAAACCATGTTCCGTCTATCGAGCCCCTTCGCGCCGGCGTCGTCGAGGTCATCGAGTCGGGCGGTTCCAAGAAGTGGTTCGGTACGTCCGTTACCTCCAGCTTATCGAGAGAGAGAGATAACAAGCCCGCCCTAGTGTCTGGCGGCTTTGCGACCGTGCACCCGGGTAACAAGCTCACTGTCAACGTCGTCGAGGCAGCACCTCTTGATCACTTTTCTGCCGAGGTACGTGTTCTGTTATGACCAGACGCTTCGGATGACCCAAGTAATGCAGGCCGTTCGCACCAATCTTCAAGAGGCGCTCCGGGTCGCCAATGGGAACGGCTCAGAGGAGGACAAGCTCGAAGCCCGCATCGAGGCTGACGTGTACGAGGCGCTGCAACATGCGCTCTCAAAATAATGTAGCCAGACTGCCGCAATAGATCCCTACATTCCACAATCTAAAAACCTAAACCTCTCCGGTACTCGATGAACGCAGCAAAATTATCCCTTACTTCCTCGCCGCGCCGCCGTAAATCTCTTTCCTTCCGCTTGTCAATTGCGCGGACGGCTTTCTTCACCCCGTCTAAGCTACCCGCCAGGCGCGCGAGGAAACCACCTTGACGAAAGTTGATGTCGTACGGGGAGCCCTCGTCGGAATAGATGTCGATAAGGGAGGACACCGCTTGCAGCATAGGCTCTGTCCCAGCAGGTGAAGGAGCACTGCCGGCTGGTAGCATGGAGATAAGATATTCAGCGATCGTCTTATTCGCATCCAAAAAACCAGCGTTTTGGGCGAGACATTCGAGTGTTCCAATGCATTTGACGCGAAGGACAGCGTCTGCATTAGGATCGTCGCACAGCGCCATTAGGGCCTGTACTTGCTCGGCTTGGGGGTTCTACAGAGGGACAAATGAGGCGACGCGACACAAAAAGAAGCGCGACATACGATCTGCGGACGACACACACTTGCTACACCCCACAGCACGCCTACACCGACCTCCCACATGTCCCTGCGTCGCTCTTGTCCAGGTCCGGTCTGTGTTCCGACCACCCCGAGCGCTTCCCAGACTGCAGCCCAGACAGCTCGCCCCCCGGCAATATCAGCAATGGGGCCACTGCGCGCGAGAGAAAGGAACACGTTGTTCAAACATTCGAGCGCGGCAATGTGCACGGCACTCAAAGCAGACGTAGTCGGTGGATGGGGAGACGGTGATGCAAGCGGTGGGAATGATAATGTTGTCGGTGCAATGAGTCTCAGAAGAGGTTCAATTAATGGAGGGAGAGCTTGTGTTGGCCGCGCGACGGAGTCGTCCATCGTCATGTCCACATCGCCCAACTCTTCCTCTTTTTCGCCAATGTCTGGTCGCTTCCAGTCAAATACGGCAAATACACAATGAGAACACGGACCTTGATCGTCGTCGTCGTCGTTCTCAACTTCATCGGAAGAGTTTAGAGGGTCAGGATCAGGAAGTGTGGCGCATAACCCAGTGAGGATTTCAAGGGCGAGCTGGACGGTGCGCAATCGACCCTCCAAATATTCCAGCTCAATCTCAGCCTGCGACCGGTGGTCGGATTTTGGAGCATGTTTCAGTGAGAGGTTTTCCATCGCGGGGGTTGTTTCCTGTTTGCATTGAATCCACGTCAGGTGCGGCGGAGGTGTAAATACCTGGCGAACGAGAAGCTCGAGAGCGGAAGTGGACGCATCTGAGAGCGAAATTCCTGAGACGACTGGCTGAAGATGAGGCAATACAACGTCCTTATCAATGTCCGTCGTTGATACAATAGACGGCAGCGGCGACACGTTTCGTAACACACCTGCAGATGGTCAAAACAAAGTGGCATGAACGACGTCTCATACCCGATGCGAGTACGCGCAAAGTTACCGGCCGTGGATCTGCATTCTCCGACGCTTTTGAGGTTTCCTCGGGGTTCAGGATTGCCATTAGACATGCAATGTAGCTAGCATCTGACCGGACGTCGGCGATTGCAGGGTAGTTATCGTCTGTGAGCACGTAGAGACAATGTGCTGGGAAGATGAGATTTTTTTCAGAATCTGGAGTAAATCGTACCGGCCGCAGTCACAGGTGCTATCGGGATCTTGTCGCGGGCAGCGAGGAAGGACATAAGAAACGGGACAAGTTTCATTTCGTTGATCGCCGTCAGTGCTTTATTTGAGGTTTCTCTTGTTTTTATGAGATGTATCTGCCAGAAAAGCCTTGCAAGAACTCACGAGAGACACCAGAGCACTGTGATGACATTATCCGAAAATTCATATACCAGTTTCTGGACATTTTCTGCGGCATTTTTTGAATCGTTCAAAAACTGCGAGAGAGTCGTCGCGAGCTGCAAATGTATGAGTCTAGTTAAGAGCCTGTGGATGCCAAGAACCTTTGGCACGAAGGTCTTGAGAGGAACCAGAATGCTTTTGTTGTACATTTCTGCACAAATGTCGTATCCACCATCGATGCAGAGATTCCTGTTGGGATTAGAGCATGAAGAGAGACAGACTCGTGGCTTACATACCGCAGGGCACCCATAGCCTCTACAACCACCTCCTCCTCGCTGTCCGTGAGGCGTGTGATGAGTGCTCCTACGATGTTCTTGCCTTGCAGGAGGCGACGCGTCGATGGGTCATTTTGGATGAGATTAGAGACTGCGACGCAGGCCCATTTGCGCTCCAGAGGATCCGTGCCTTCCATCTCGGGACCAGTTGGATCAACGAATGCAAAACATTGTTTGGGCCGACCTTCTGAATTATGGGCAGAATTGCGCCTGTTTTGGATGAAGACTCTGCGGCAGATGCGAGGCCTTTTGGGAGGTGCGAGTCGGGCACACGGACTGGATTGTGGCGGCGCATCGCGCGCTTTTTCTGAGACTTGCCCATGACCGTTTCGGAAAAATTGGGGACGTCACGGCACCGTGACAAGCTTGCGTCCTGACCACCATCGCCTCCTGGACTCGGTCTACAAAATGGAGACGCAGCACTCACACATCTTCGCAGCTCATTTCGAACCACTATGCAGGAATCCAGACGCGCTTTTGGCCGAGGTCGACGCGTCTTTCGACATTGTCACGCGGACGCCCTCCGACTTTGCGTTCTCTCCACAATTCTCATTCCAGCTCTCAGACTGGGTCGTATCAGGCTCAGATTCCTATATCTCCCCCATCGTTCGGTCCTCCGCAATCCAGACACCTTTTCGCTGCATGTCCAGTCCCAGCACGACCTCATTTTTGGACCTCATCCAAACTCAACAGAGCTCTTCTCCAGCCATTCCGAACCCCGATCCGCGGTGTCCGCCAGGCTTACTCTCCCCATTGAAGCTTTCGTCCCCAGTTTCGTGCTCATCTTCCAAGAAAGAAAATTTTCGACAAGCTTTCGATGCGTTTCCTTCACCTATCCTTGCTTCTCCCGCTCCGTCCTTCGGGTCCGTCTCGCGTCGCCAACCCCAGAGCCACAATGCTCCTTTACCGAGTCTCGTGCCCCGGCTCACAACGAAATTAATTCCGCTCTCTCCACTTTCCCCGTGGACCCCTTCGCCAAACCAGCCACAACCCGTATCCACCGTTGGCGCGAAATCCAAGAAGCGCCGTCTCTCTGCCTCGTCGTTGGAATCTCCCATAATGTCTGCGAAACGAACACGTAACAACACAGTCGATAGCAACCAGTACAGTGCGGATTCTACAGCAGACGGCCCTCCTGCTCCCGTTACAGCGCCATTGAAGACTCGCACATTTCCATCTTCCGGTTTTTCATATTCTGCATCGTTTCCCCGGTTCTACAGACGCTTCCCGACCAGTTCGTATTTCTGCTTACCCGGCTCCGAGTTCGTGCTGTTCGTTGCTTGCTTCGCTTGACTGATTGATCATACCTAGCTCACCCCTGGAGTTGTTTGGAGTGAAAGCTCCTGGAGGACAGTACAGAGCGCCGCGGAATGCTTTTGATTTGTACAGTGCACGATTCGTCAAGGGAAAGGGCGTTGAGAAGGTTGGGTTATGTCCGATCTGCATTGAACCGGTTGAGCGGGGCGGCGAAGAGAAGACCATCTGGTTATCGATGAAGTTTTCTGCATTCAAGTGGTCAGTGTTCACTCGGCTATTACAAAGTCTCTCATTCGAATTTAGAGTGGCCTTCTTTGGGTTTGAAGCGAGTTGACTCTTTTTTTCTTCAAGTTACCACATGCAACACTATCACGGTCTGTACGTTTGATATTTAGCCACACTCTCTGATTCCCCAAAGGTATCTCTGCGTCTACGGGCCGACCTCTCTCGCCTCCAATCGATTTTCGTGTTGTCGACAGAGCCATGCCGAAGAAGGGAGAACGAGCACAGGTTCAAGAAGGAAAATGCCACAAATGTGCGCAGTGGATCGTGATTCAGGTACGCGGCGCGCTATCTGGGATCCTTCGGACCTGAATTTTGCTGCAGACAATCAAGGACGTGGACGTCAAGGTGCCCGAGCTTTTCTGGTGAGAATATCATAATCTTGCGCCGCCGTTTCGCGTATTGAGGTGCCCTAAGGTGGAAGCATGCTGTTGGGTGCCATTCTGGCTCTGTGCTTGCGGGAGAAGGAGATGTGTTTGAGGAGGACGAGGTGTATCATGCTCTGAAGGAACTGGGACTTTGAACTGCTGACTTTGTACTGACTTTGGAACTGACTTTGGAACTGTATCGGGCTGTATCGATGACTGGCTGTATTACTTACTTAGGTACATGTACTGAAATTTGTTTGCGATTATAAGCGAATCACATTAGCCGTGACAGTTACTCTCTTGGCCATAACCCCGACGCTCGATACAACCAGTCTTTTTCTTGGGCCTCGGCTAGCAAGCTCCGTGCGCGACCTCGTTCACTGACAACCTCAGCATCAAGTTACTTATGGTAAGAAGACAAAACGCACGCGTCCATATTCTCAAACGCGCAAAGCCTTCTTGCAGAGATTGCGGAGGCACGGTGTTAGAGTATGACAGTGCCGCAGGGAACGGCGTCTGCGTTAGCTGCGGCATGGTCATCGAGGAGAATGCCATAGTCAGTGAAGTAACTTTTGGAGAGACCTCGTCTGGCGGTGCGATGGTTCAGGGCTCGTTTGTGGCCCAAGGAGCTAGTGAGTCGTCCCTTGGGGGTGCACGCTCTAGGATCTCATTTTCACAGCTCATGCGCGGATGAGTGGGCCGTATGGGAATAGAGGGAACAGTGATTCACGCGCGCAGACAATAGAGAACGGTGCGTTTCCAAGTGCACACTGGAGAAAGCTAATCGGAAACTAGCTTCGAAGAAAATAAATATGATTTCTTCAGTTCTTCGGCTCAGCGAGGTCATTTCCAACGCAGCACTCCGCATGTACACTCTTGCTGTCGAGCACAAGTTTACCAAGGGCCGGAAAAGCATGAATGTCGTCGCAGTCTGCCTCTACATTGCCTGTCGACAAAAAGATACACACACGCACATGCTCATCGATTTTTCGGATTTGCTTCAGGTGCGAACCTGCATTCGCACTAATCCTCTCTATTTATACACGTCAAGGTCAATGTGTTCGAACTTGGTCACACATATCTGCAGCTCGTCCAGACACTGAATCTCAAGCTACCTCTCGTCGACCCATCTCATTTCATCTCGCGATTCGCCGCTCTCCTCGAATTCGGCGATGAGACACCAAAGGTCTCCATGGACGCTGTTCGTCTTGTGCAACGCTTCGACCGAGACTGGATGACCCGTGGTCGGCGTCCCGCCGGAATCTGTGGTGCCGCTCTTCTTCTTGCTGCACGTATGAACAACTTCCGGCGTTCAGTCGAGGAGATCGTTCAAGTCGTCAAGATTGCGGATACAACCCTCAAGAAACGGTTGGAGGAGTTCAAGAATACCCCAAGCGGCGCTTTGACTCTCGCGGACTTCCGGAGCGTGTGGTTGGATGAAGAGGTCGACCCCCCAGCGTATACACGAAACAAGGAGAGAGAAGAGGCAGAGCGTCTGGCGAAAGAGGAGCAGGAGAGGGACGAGGCCGAGTTTGCCGCTACTGGAGTCGTGAAAGAGAAAGAAACAAGCAAAGGGAAGGGCAAGAAGAAGAAGAAGGTCAAACGGAAACGCGACGAAGAGGAAGATGAAATAGAGGAACCGGAACAACCTGCTGAGTCCGCTTCCCGAATACCCCTGGATCCCGCCATTTTGAATGAGGGTATTCTGGCGGGTACATCGGAGCTGGAGCCACTATTTCTTCCCGATACAAATGTTGAACCCACCGACCCAAACGCAAACATCGACCCAGTGCTTCTACAACAATCACCCCCCACCCTGCCGCTGCCATCTACTTCCTCCGAAACACCAAGAGCCCCTTCACTGCCGCCCATAGAGACTTCCTTGTCACAAACTCTCACTGAGGACGTGTCCGGATACCTTGGAAACGCTCAGGGCGCCATGCTGGCTTCCGCGCTGGATGAGGCCCATGAACGCCGTCTAGCTCAAATTCAGAGCGCTGTTATCGATGAGTTGATGGGGTTGGACGAGGACGAGCTCGACCGATTCATCCTTACCGAGGATGAAGTCAAGATCAAAGAGCGTGTTTGGGTGGAACTCAATAAGGATTATTTGGAAGCCCTTGCTGGTATGTTTTCTGGTCGAACTGCTGCTGTTTTGCTGAAGGGTTATGTGCAGCAAAGGGGAACGACGAACCCAAAACCAAGTCGAAGAAGGTTCGTTCCCCTTTGCGGGCGAATTATTTCCTTTGCTCAACATTTTACACAGCGTCGGAAAACCGAGCCAGCCGCGCCTCGCGACACGGCCAACCCAGCGGGTCGGACGGCGGCTGAATCGGTAAAGAATCTGATTTCTAAGAGCAGCAAGTACAGCAAACGCATCAATTACGATGCTCTGAAAAACCTTCTTGACCTCGAAGGGGGGCCGACTTTGGACGAGAAAGAAGATCAATTGTACACCTTTGACGACAAGGACAAAAGCGACGGTGAAGGAATGTCGATGGTGGTCATCGAGGAAGGAGGAGGGACGGTGGGGGCAGACCCGCCGGCAAAGGCGAAGCGCACAAAATCCAAGGTTGCCGAGTTGGCGGAGCGTGTTGCTGGCGTAGAGGACCCTGAAGAGGCGAGCGACAAGGAGGAGGATGCCATCATGGGCTGGGAGGATGCGTACGAGCAAGAGGTATAGCATGAAACATCATATTGCATTCTCCATTAATGTACTCCATAAACCGCACACACACAAGTATAATGTACCTTTTGAAATGTACCTTTTGAATTCATAGCGAAGACCAGAGGCCGTTCAAGTTCATACGTATACCACGTGCGAAGGCGAGGCAATTCTAGGTCGGGGTCTGGGTCGGAGGACGTTAACGCGCGTTTGTACTATTGAAACACCACAACATTATTGTTTAGGCCTTGCCGGCTTTTGCTAGTTCAGCCTGGTGTTCCTTCTCCAATTGATCCTGCGCGACGGGACGGTAAGGACGCGACGCGACAAGTGGCGTTGGCGCTCTCACCAGCTCTGTCTTCTTGCGGTCGATCTAGTGCACAGAATGCCAGTGAGCCGACAAGCAAGTGCATGGTAGTGGACGCACCTCGGCTCTGAGTTTTTGAATCTGCTCCCTCTCTTGGCGGCGAGCATATTCGGCTATAGGATATGAATATCTCAGTTGGAGTGCAGGACACCTAGATACCTTCTTGCGCGTTCTCCTTCTCCCTGACAACGAGCATAAACGTGCAACTGCAGTAGAGGTCCACCTTACTTGAAGCTCTTATTGCCCGAGCTTACGCTCCCGGCGGAACCACTGGAAAAGCGCACCGAGGCGACAGAGAGTCGAGGGAGGCGTCTGATGGCGGAAATGCGAGCGAACATGGTGGTGGTTTGTGAATGAAGCGGCTCGGCTTGGTCACAAGTCGTCACCCACTTCGTTCCGCTCGCCATGTCGGCCGTTCTCCGGAGAGCTGCTGGCGCTGTACGTCGCCTGTTGCTCCCGTATGGCTCTACTGACCCACAGACAGAGCCGCATCGTTGCCTTTTCTCGCCCGCTCTCTTCGTCTGCCGTTGCGCGCAAAGGTTTATCGCCGACCAACTTTGCGCTAGCCACACTGACCTGGGGCTGTAGACATCGTCCAGGACCTCTACCTCAAAGAGATAAAATCATACAAGGCGCCTGTGCTCGTGCGTAGTCGCGTTGATTAGCTCGTGGTTGCTTCTGACCTCGTCAACAGGCTAAAGATGCCCATGTCGGTGTTGTCAAGGCGTACACGATGCCCCCCACACCCAAGGCCCCTGCACTCCCGTCCGATCTTGCCTCGGAGCTCTCTGCATACGATACCAGCGAACCTGTTACTTCCGCTGCCGACAGCAAATCTACACCGGTGGATATTGCCGACGGTGGTGCGGAGGCATTCTTGGAAGTTTTGGAGGCGGATGTTCCCCATGAGCACCACTAGTCGGCATACAATTTGTAAATGGCCGTAGAAAACTTTGCATAGATCGCACATAATTGTACCGCGAATTGAGTAGAAGGCCGTCCACAGCCTTTGTAGCTGGAAACGCTGAGTCAACCACACACACTCTTTCTCTTACCACCATGCTCATCAAAGTCAAGGTGCCCGTCCTCCTGCTCTGTCGCCTTCCTCAGCTAACTCCTTCGCAGACGCTCACCGGTAAAGAGGTCTGCCATACACTAGCCATGTCCGATACATGCCTGACAGTCGCCACTGTAGATCGAGCTCGACATCGACCCCGATGACAAGGTCCCTCTCTTCTGCATTGCTTCCAACGTGGGTCTGACGCGCCTGGTAGATCACCCGTATCAAGGAGAAGGTCGAGGAGCAATCCGGCGTGCCCCCGCCACAGCAGCGGCTCATTTTCTCAGGACGGCAAATGTGCGCCCATCCACCACACCCAGATGTCGCTCACAGACCCTTAGGCAGGATGAGAAGACCGCGAAAGACTTTAACATAACTGCCGGCGCCGTCCTACATCTTGTCCTCGCCCTTCGCGGTGGCGCGCTGTGAGCCATCGATGGAGACGATGTTATTGTATCAAGACCAAGTTGTGCTCTAGACGGTTGTCTGTATAATTTACTTTCCTCACGCGTCGCTGAGACTACCGATCTGTTTATTTATGAAGCAACTCCACAAATCGTACGTATGCGCTTAATGTCCATTCACTTGAGCACTTTCCTTTTGAGTCACTCGACTGAGAGCGGCATCGGCCTGTGCCAAGTCGCGCTCGCTCAGGCTTCGGAAAGTCCCGCCGCCCGGGGTGCTTGCGCCGCTCATCACGCTGCCAGCGCGACTGCGTACTTTCATGACCAGAGGACTGTCGTCCATGAGTTTTACGAAACGATAATAGATGAATTCCACTCACAAAGGATAAGAGTCCTCTTCCTCGTGTGCACCAGGCCAGTTATATCCGTTGTAATCGCTCGTCTCGAGTCTTTGCATCTAAAAAAAAAGACGTACTGAGTACAAGACAAGACGAGGGTCAAAACACACCTCCTCTGTGAGTGTTCCAATGTCGCCTGGTGTTGCTGCGCCACGCATACGAGGACTAGCCGGGACACTGGGCGCCATCCATCCCTGTCGCTCATACGAGAAGTAGTTGGCGTCTTCCTCTTGGCCGTCGTCACCGTTGAACGCGTCGGGGTAAGCGCGTCTAAGCGCCAACTGACGTGACTTGCTATACTCGATCCCCAGGTTCTTCCAGTCCAGCAGAGGAGAGAGACGTTCGACGCGATTGCGCTGAAAAGAGATCAGAAAGGTCACCAAGAGACGGAGAGATTCAACGCGTACTTGGTTTATTCGTTGTCGTCGAGTTTTGCTTGTGAAAGCAAACATGTAGTCAGTCAGCTGTTGGACCGAGTCCTCAACGGACTTGGACCGTCGGTCGACAATGTAGCAACCTTCGTCCTGCGGGCGTTCTATCAGATCCGCCATGAAGCAGCCAAAGCCCGATAAGTTCGTGGTTATTGACGGTATACCCATCTAAGGGAGAGATGAGCCGTAGCAAAGGAGCGCCTCACGCAAACGCACCACAGTACATTCGGCCGGTGTATACCCCCATGGCTCATAATAGCTCGGGAACACCCCGAGATGCGTGCCTCGCACAAACTCCTCATAGTCGAGACCGAGTATAGGGTTGGAACTGTTGAGAAAGTCGGGGTGGAAGACGATTTTGACGCGATCGGAGGAGGAATTAAACAGTCGAACTCGGCGAACCTAGCCCGGAGCGACATCCAGCGACAGATCGATCAATACGAAAAGTTGCACACCTGGTTCAATATCGGGTCATTGGCGTCATCGGCCATGTTGTGGGTCGTCACTGGCGGCAGACTGTTGCGCTTCAAAGCAAAGATACGTCGCTTGAGATGGACTAGGTCCTCATCCGACATAAGCGTAGTAATGTCCGGAAGCGGGGCAGAGGAATCGCTATACCATCACGTTCAACACCGCTGCAGACTGGGCGGAGACGACCTACCCTTGGAAGCGAGCAGCGGTCTCGAAGAGGCGGGCACCGAGACGGTTTTGGATTTCGGTTACAGTGTCCCGGAGTTGTTTGGTCACGGCCTGTCCTTTAAGCGCCTCTACGGTATAACTGTGTGTTGCCGCAGGCATGATAATGAATGCCACAACGGTCATAGGAGAATTACTGCCAAGGATGAAACCAAGAAGGGAAAGGACGCGCCAAAAACCAGACTCACGCTTTTTGCAGCCGATGGTTTAGTCGCGCCAAGGATTCTATGAACATGTCGACGCCTTTGTTCCGGTACTCGTATCGGCCCGCCGTGAACATCTGTCTCTCGTCAGGAAGCGCAAGAAAGCGGGAGAACACTGACATAGAGGGTATTATCCAAGTCAAAGTCATAGTGGCCGTAGAAGTGCCCGCGGACGAACTCATCGATCTTGGCTTTCGACGTTGCATGTCGGTTTTGGAATTCGTGCATCGCCTGGAACTTGACTACGTTCAGACCATTAGGAACGACGCCATCAGGTTTGCGTTTGAGGAGATGCTCGGCCTCGTAGGCGGTAATGTGGGAGACGGTGGTGAAAACATCAGCACAATGAGTCGCGCTGCGCTCGATGCAGTAACGATGGTAGATTCCACGTTTTCCAGCTTCATGGTCGACGTCGAAGTACTGTAGGTTGTTGTAAAAGTCGACGCTTCCTGCGCAGAGATAGCGTCCGAGGAGGGTCGCATGTGTGGTGAATACAGTGGTGACGTCTATGTGGCGTTTTCGGCAGAGTGGAATCGCGACACCCACTTGCCATTCGTGAAAGTGGGCGACGACTGCGGTTGATAGTTGGCGGGAGACGTAGTCGCCGAGGAACCAAGCGACGATGTATCCAAACACGATGGTCTCGTTCGTTTCGTGGTCGTTCGGAGGCGACGGTATACCGGCGAGATTCCAGAGGTCGCCCTTCCATTCGTCCAGACGGCTGTACATGGATCCAGTGTCGAAGAGGAGGACATGCGGCGCGCCTTCGATGAGCCATCGACCATACAGCGCCTTGACGCCTTGGGCACGCATAGACTCAAGGGAGGCGGCGAGATGTGGGTCCGTGGGTTCTTCGGCCTCGACCTCCATCGGAGCGGTCTTGTAGGATAGCGGGCCGATGAGGCAGTAGCGGTCGCCGTACTCGTTCACCGTGACTGGGACTTTGGTTCGGATGACGGTGTAAATCCCGCCGACCTTGTTGGCAACCTCCCATGCGCATTCAAACAAATAGCTGGCGAGACGGTCAAGACGCGTCGGGAGCGAGAAGTTGAGGTCTTACGGGTTCCGGACGTCCCGCGACATGGGCAAGGTTCGAGACGCGAAGACGTGGACGAGTGGTTGAGAGTGAGTTTGAAACTGACGTCACGCTCCAGTCTTTGATCCACCGACACAAATAAATAAATGCGAATTACAATGCCTCAGTGTACACCATTAACCATTACCATCTTCTCTTCCCTCAGCCTCTGCTGCGCCCCGCTCGGCAACCGCGTCGTATACATAGTGTTGCACCGGGTGATGAGCTCGCTGCCACATCCGCGACGGCGTATCCTCCTCGTCAGAATCGGATAGTCGATCCTCGTCAATCTCGCTGCCTTCAACACCTGCTTCAGAACCAGATTCTGGCTCGTCTACGAGAACACGACGCTTTCCAAGCGCCTTCGCACTGGGTTGCAGTCGCGGCTCCTCTTCGTCGTTCAAGTTTTGAACCGGCGGACGAGCATAGTGTGGCTCGTCAATGGAGACTCGGCCGTTTGTGTCGAACGAGCTGCGTCCTACCCCAATGTGCAGTCCACCCATCCCATTGACTAGATCCGTCTCGTTGTGCGCTGGTGAGGGTGTCCTCCCAGGAGAACGCGGCCCGTGTGGGGCCGCAGGCGGTGGCGCGAGCGTTTGCTGATGGACCACAGGATCGGGAGGTGCGGGGGAGGGCGAACGTGATCGCGAGGAGCTCCCTCCACCCATACCAGGGTCTACAATCAACATACCCTCCTCCGTCATGTACTGTCGTTGCTGCGAGGTGCTGTTTCAATACACAACGCAGCCGTAAACACAAGAATACACACTGTGGGGTCCATCTTGATATCGTCCCGACTACGAACCTCCACCTCGCGTTCTTCGGCAACACGCTTAAGATCGTCGTACTGTTTGAGGGCTTCTAAGAGTTGCTCGTTCGCGGCCAGAAGTTCACCAAGGAGGTCTTCTTCTCGCGTTGAGGCAGGTGCGGTGACATCACCTTGGCTATCATCATCCACGTTGAGCGTGTTTCCGCCATTCTTACGTTTACTTTCGCGCTCTTGCTGGTCTTTGGCGACGCGACTGCGTTCTGCACCCGCGGAGGCCCAGGAAATTTGGGAGAAGATAAGCTCCTGCGAGTCGATGCATTTCCTATGGAATTCCTGTTGTACTTGTGGGCACGAGTCATAGTCGTCAGAAAAGGACAGACCATGATAACATCGGTGCGAAGATCGTCCGGCGTCGCCATTGCAAGAGCTTCGCTCAAGAGCATGGCATTCCCCACGCCGATGCGGCATTCTTGGAACAATCGACGCATATCCTCGTCTGGCGGTATGGGCTTTGGAATTTTCTTCGTTTCGCCGGAAGGCCGGTTCTCGCTCGTCTTGCGCTTGCGCACCGGAGGTTTGGAGGCGGGTGGCGGAGTTTCAGACACGATGGGTGTTGCGTCGTGATAGGTGACGATGGGGGGGATGTTGACAGTGTTATCGTATTCGTAGTTGGATACGCGGCCGCCGGGTGGTGGATTGAACATGGCATCTTCGGTGTCGAACGGGACACCCTCTTCGGGTTTGTCCTTCGGTTTGACGCGTCGCCAAAGACCGCGGAAGCCCGAGTCTTTTTCTGAGTTGGCATTAGTTGAAAACCAATGACGGCGATGGGCAAACGTACTAGATCCACTTGCATAGGCTGCAGCGGCTAGCACGTCCATAACCCGTTCACGAACAACAGGAGAGATACGTGAAGAGGTGAGAAGATCTTCAATCGTGTCGAGGAACTTGCGGGAGGTACACTGCGAAATGAAGACGTCGGAAGAATTGCGGAGCATGATTGCCCACAGCTTTATATGGTGTTAGTTGAGACGCGGTGCCTCGGGATTGACTCACCCTGGCAGCTGCGAGCTGCGCTGCAGGTTCGCCGTACTTGAATTCACGACGCAGGGCACGAACAGCCTCTTTCGCTGCGGTCTCGCTGGATGAGGCATGGTCACATACATCGAGGACGAGTGTCCAGTCTTCCGACGCCGTGGCGGTCAAGAAACCTGGCGGGTGTTAGCAGAGTTGGCGATGTCGATCTACCTACTCACCGATCTTGCGAGTAAGCTCGTTCTCGTCGTCTCTGCGCTCTCGTCTTTGCTGCTGGTCTCTTTCCCGTGAATCTAATTCCACCCTCTCCCGCTCCCGCTCCTTGTCACCTCCGCCGCGTCCCCAGAAACCTTTACCCTTGTCCCGATGGCCGTTCTCAACAATCCGCTCTTCCGACCGGTTGCGCACATGTCCTGGGCCGCCAGGTTGTTGTACCGGGTCAAGGGAGTGTAAGATTCCTAATACAGGCGGCGTCTTCTTGCGGAGCGTTTGGGGTGGAGGCGCCTTATTTGGAGCGGTGGTATATGGAGACGGAGAGCGGGTCGGGCTGGGGACAGGTGCCGATGGAGGCGGAGTATGTTGTTCAACAACCTCCCATCTTTCGTCGTCCACAGAGCGCCGTGTGGCAAATTGCTGGTGTATTGGTGTGCTTGCTGGGGTCGCTTGGGTTGGCGCCGGAGGGGCAAGGGGTTGGTCCTAGGTCATATCAGCCTTGCACAATGTAATTACGCGGCTAGCACCTTGCCCTTGTCCCTCCCAAATAGCTTTTTCATGGTTGTCGGTCGAGGCAGTGGGAGGACGAGTGTTGATGGGCGATTGAATCCCACGCTTTTCAGAAAAAGCCGTACCGTAGAAACGGTCAGGTAACCAGTATTCGTGCTCATTGAGGTCTATAGATCGTTCTACATCCTTTTTACACCCATACTTCTTTGACCTCCTGATCCCGACCGCCACCTCACGCTAAAATGACCGAGTGAATCGCGACACTCGGCATGCGCAGGCTGGCGAGTTATCATTGGGACATGCCCCGAACATCCACGCACGACCATGGTCCCGAGCTCATGAAGCCAGCAACCTCTCGTTGCTAGTGCGACTGCAGCACCCCTGATATCATCCCAAGACCCACAGCACTTTAGCTGTGGGCACCCACCCAACATAGAGCCCACAGGCCGAATCTAATGCTTTCAGGAGGTGTTCACAACGAGACCGGCTGTATGTATCCGCAGCATAAGTATGTACTGTACCATCTAATCCTCGCACTCAAGAAAAGCATGAAGTAGGTGGGCGGCAGCTGCGGCAAGAAGCCCACAGCCCCAAAACGACATGTATAGCGGGAAAGAGGTGCGGCAAGGAGCCCACAGCTCTACAGTAGTTACGATACATGTGCAGTGTGAGAGTACTAGTAAGGCCAACTTGAGACCAACCAATTGCAAAGAGGAATGCGGGTGGGCGGGTAGCACTGCTTGCGGAGCAAGACAGTGAGAGTGCACTGCAGACCCCTCGGTGTCGAGCGGGGCTCTCAGAGGGGTGATGTACAGTTTGGGTAGGTGCCCGACGGGGTCGCGACGATGCTACCAGCGTCCACAACACAGCTCAGACTAGGCGGAGCCTTTACCGTCGAGAGGAGTGTGGGCATGCCGCGGCGGGGCCGGCGACGAAAGAACCAAATCGGAAAGCGGGTGGGCCGGTAATGCAGAAAAGCTCTGTCTCGCAAGGCAAGACAATAGGGGGGTTCACGACGGGCTGTTTAGAGGTCGTTTAAGATTTTGTTTAGAGTCTGTTTAAGATTCTGTTTAACGTCTAAACACCAAAATTCGGTGTTTAAGACGCTTAAACAGCTGTTTAGGATTTAATTACCTAAGCCATGAGGCGACCATTAGTCTTTGGAATTTACGCAGCGTCACGCGGATCCGTATATGGTAACTCCCCCACGTGAGACCGACGCGGCGCACAGGCCGCCCTCGTAACATATTGTCACATAAATCATCCTTGACCAACTCCATACCATCTACGCTTCCGCGCATATCACTCTCTACCCCTCCTTCCCTCATGGTCCTTGCCCAACAATTCACTGCCCTTGTCCGATGCCTCTCCAACGTGTCCCCGCCATTGTTTAACCCTCGGACGATGCTTGTGGCCGTTGCCACCAGGTTGCCACCCAGCCTGGCCCTCGCCTCAAGCCTCCAACGCGACTTCCTCCCTCCCTATTGCCTCGAATACAACGACGTGCCAACGTTCCCGTGGCATCGATACTTATTGTGGCATTGTCCGAGCCGTCGCGCGCAGTGAGAGCGACTGCGAGTGATACGCGATACTGCCGGCACAATATGGACACGTCGGACACAGTATGCGGGATGTAGGTGAGTTGAGTCTAGCTTGCGTGCTACCCCCCTCCCATCCACCTGCCTCTTTGTCCCTCCCACCGGACCCAGCCACCCACTTAACTTGTGAGTCGTTATGATTCAATGTGGCAGTCTTATTATACGTGCCACCCCGGATAGAGTAGTTTTGCACATACTTAGAACCCAATAAATGCTATTTTCACATAATTTGCGGTCGAGTCTCTGATTTAATGACAGGGCGCCAAATCCCGACGAACGGCGGGTCATCACGTGAGAGGATTACCTTTTATGGACGCCATCACGCACATGACGCTGCGTAATTTTAGGGACCTGCGACCATTCGCATCATGTTGCCTGCTGCCCATCAACACTTGATCGACACCTCCCGCCCGCTCCCGCCCTCCCCGCCTACAGCCCCCCGACGTGTCGGGTGTTGCCCATGACATCAGAATCCATCTCTACCCAAACTTCTATGCTTTTTTGCCCATTCTGAAGCACAACCCTCACTGGTCCCTGTGTTAGCCTGCCCTTAGGGTGATATGGCTGGAGTGCTTGATGTCGAGCACCACGGTGAACAGCACTTGATGGGAGGGCCATGATAACGATCTTAAACAGAAAGAATTACAAATCGTCTGTTTACATCGTGGACACCTCCGTTTAAGACTTTGTTTAAGCCCTCGAACAAAGGTTTTAAAAATTGTCTAAACAGACTCTAAACAAAATGCTAAACGACCTCTAAACAGCCCGTCGTGAACCCCCCTAATGAGAGCCGGAGGAAAGAGCTGCAGACCCCTCAATGTCGAGCGGGGCTCTCAGAGGGGTAATGTACAGCGCGCCGTGTGCACGACCCGGTCGCGACGAACGCCACGTCCACAACTCAGCTCTGACAATGCCCCAGGCATTGAACATCGAGGAGTGCGGGAAGAAACTGAACGTGCCGCGGTGGGGCCGCGATGAACTGCAGAGCATCCAGGAGGTGCTGTTCCACATGTCGGAATAGTGTGCTGGGTCGCGGTCTTGGGTCTGAAAAGCCTTGTGAGTAACTGCACACGTTTTCGAGAACATGTAGGATTAGACTATAGTAAAACAAGTTCTAAACACGACTAATCCTCGCACTCAAGAAAAGCATGAAGTAGGTGGGCGGCAGCTGCGGCAAGAAGCCCACAGTGGAGCTCTTTCTTCCTACGCTCACTCGTCTGCCTTGCAGCTTTGGCTTACATCCGCATTCCCTTGGAATCCCATCGTCACTATGCTCCTCATCTACAATCTCAGATCAATCTCAGATGTCTGGCAATGGTCCAACTGGCCGTCTTATCGCTCCTGCTCCTCAAGGCGGCAACGGCACCCCCGCTGGTGGCGCTCCTGTTAACCCTCAAGGCGCACAGACGGGCATTCCCCCTCTTGGCGCTGACAATGAGCAAGGCGGGCCAGGTCCAGCCCAGTTGCTGCGTTATTCGAAAAAATTCTGAGGCGGTACACACCCAACAACACCGCCCAAATACCACAAACATCCTCTCTTCCAGCTGATTCCATATCTACTTGTCTCATTGCTCTGCAATGTTTCCTCGTTGCGTTATTTGAAAAATTTCTGAGGCGGTACATCCCTAAAACACTGACTCGCTGCACTCCCGCCACCCATACAGTCCAGACCGTAGTGGCTTTCTAATCTCATACAGTGTTGGCCTTAGGTGCTTAGGGCCTAAGTCGTTAGGGCCCTAAATGGGCCTAAGGATAGGGCCTAAACTCGGCTGGAGTTGGTCTTAGGGCCTACATAGGCCCTAAGGATCCTTATCTTATCTTATCAAACCATCATCAAATACTGTTTTCTCCTCAAACTGGCTATAAAAGGACAAAGTTTCGTCTAAAATATACCGAGGAATCTGATTCAATCAACCTTGGCTGACATCGACTTGTCCTGAGCTGCATCCAGCCGGTTTTTCGGAGGATGGATGAGGATATTGAAGACACAGGCCTGGAAGCAGGCAACCTTCCAGATTGCCTATGGTCTGGGTATGTGCAGCGGTTAGAAAGGGTCCCAGAGCATCTTGTGGTGAGTTTTTCTCGGTCCGGATCAAAGTGTGACATGTGATGAACAATTTCCCTTTTTGGACATTAGGGCCCTAAGGTTTTGGGCCTAAATATAGGGCCCTAGGGCCTAATAGGCCCTATATCGTCCCGGAGGTCGATTTAGGGCCCTAAGGTGCATCACTGATCTCATATCCAGTTGCCCCGTCACTCTCCCATCTTTGCTGGTCACACTATTCGAAAAAATTCTGAGGCAATACACAGATTTCCCAGGACGCTCCTCGGCCACGCCCTACACCAGGCTCGGAATTTCAAGGAGAATCCAGATCTGGCAACACCATCTCTGTCTGTTTGACGGTTGCAGAGTTATTGCGCTTTTCGCTATTCCCATGAATGCAGATGACGAGGCATTTGGCTACCTGGAAACGCACTGTCGTCCACTCACTCTATGGCGGGGAGTCTTTTTTTCCGTTACGCAAGGCTTCATCCTAGAGTTACTTGACGTCCCATCAACTAGGCCTACATCTTCTGCCAGAGAGTTCTGTTTGTGGTAGTCACCCCTTGCAATAATTCATGAGAAGAGTGTTGCAGCAAGGACCCGTTCAGCACGGGTGCAGGACATAGTGATAGGAGTGTTATATCCATGCACATTCACTCCAGGACACTCGCTGCTGTTTTGAATCAAATGTGCATGTATTTTTCTGCAGAGTTGCAATCGTGTCTGAAACAATAGCGCTTGTGTGCACGGCGTATGTCGTGGTCCTGTAAGTTCTGTTTGTGTGGATCACACCTTGACAAATTACCCTTTCGACGACCTTTGCAAGGACCTGGTCGTACCGGGCACAGGACATGTAGGCTGAATTATTCTACCTAGTCTCACCAAGCGAGACCCAGAACAACAGAGGAACCAGCCAAAAACACCAAGATGACTGTGATTCGTCTTGATGTTGCAACACGTCTCTCGAGCTCAGTTTTGCGATCGCAAATTTGGTTATGCAAGTGAATTGTAGGTAGGATGACTGTCCTCCATCCCTTAAAAACCGGCCGTAAACACAGAGAGCTAACTTTTTAATTCGAGTTCTACGGTGATCTGGAATGTGATTTGTCTTGATGCTGCAACACATCTCCCGAGCTCAGTTTTGCAATCGCAAATTTCGTCATGGAAGAGAATCGTAGGTAGGATGACCGTCCTTCATCCCTAAAAAAACTGGCCCAAAACACGGAGAGGTAATTTTTTAATTCGAATTCTACTGTCGTCTTGATGCTTCAACGAGTCCGCCGAGATCAGAATGGAGGCAAAAAGACCACTCTGAGATTTGGAGTGTCCAACCCCAGTGTTGAACGGGGAAGCACCATGCAAAGTACGTGTTGGCAACTGCACATTCAGGTGCTGGCAACAATGGCCTGTTGGACTTGCCAGTATAAAATCAATGGCAACTCATTACCGGCCGCAGTGAACTCGGATGCGGCAAAAACACTTATCAGAGAACTGGAAGGTCCAACCCCCAGTGTCGAACCAGGAAGCAGGATACAAAGTAGGTACTAGCAACAATTGAACTTGTCAATATCGGCTGAGTTGTTGGACACCCTGTGTCGTAAATGCCATTGATGAATCTGGAGATCTGCTACCGTTCTGATCGCCGTTATCGCAAACTGCCTGACGCTCAAAGAGGAAATTTTGACAAGTATCCCAATCTCAGCAGGGAAAGTGGCACCTGGGGTGAGCCAGTATGAATGTGCGCCAAACTGAAAAGTTGTTATATCCATGCACATTCACTCCGACCCCTCCGGTCTCCGGACTTACCGGAGACCTCGGAGGCTCCGGACTCCGGACTCCGAATCCGGACGTCCTCCGACATAGACCTAAGCCCTCGGGCTACTTGGGTTTTTACGCAATGAAGGTTTACTGAGCGTTTCCCATATTGGGACTCCATTCTTATTGTTCTTATTGTTTCTCGCTTATTTCCTTATCTATCGATAATCCTTATTGTCTAGCTACTTACTTCTTCGTCTCCTTCCGGTTCCCTACTTACTATAAATACCAGTAGCTACTCGTCTTGTACTTCAGTTTGATTATTAACGTTCTTGACTACTCGTCTTGCCTTTGCCTCTCACTTCCGGTCATCCTCCGACTTGCTCCGCTTCCGCTCCGCTCGTCGACCGGAACCTTCCGTCTCGTCTCCGGCCAGGGTAGTACGCACACCCTTACTCTCCTGTGGTGCTTGCGCTCATTCCGGTTACATCCGGTATCTCCGCTCCGGTTACCCCTCCGGGTTACGTCCGCTTCTCTCCGGCACGGGATTTAACAGTATAATCAAACTCACCTACCTCTGGTCTTTTCCCCATGTCCTACATCGATACTCCTCCTGCGGCGATCATCGAGCGCTCATCTACCGACCGCCGCAACTCTCGTCTCTTCTCTCACGTTGTTCCTCTTTCTCCCATCACCGAGCACACTCGCTCCGCGGCCACTATGGCAGAAATTCCTACCTCCTTCGTCGGTCCTATGATCCATCGTCGTTCCATGGACGTGCGCGGTCTTCCGGATACTCCGGCAAACTTCGCGCCTCCTCCTGTCCCTCCTGTCAATCCTGTTCCTCCTGTCGCTCCTGTCCCTCCCGTTTCTCCGGTCGTTCCGGGTCTTGTTACCTCCCCGGACTTCTCTCCGGAAAACGTTCACGCCTATCCACGCTCCCCTCACCCCCAAACTCGCACCAGAACTTTCAACCCTGAGCCCATTCCCTTTAGTGGCTTCACTCCCGTTAGGGAGGAAGAAGATGATGAACCTTCTGAGCATGGTTCTGGTGGTTATCCTTCCGGTCCCGGAGGCCCCGGCGAACCTGCTGGTGGTCCTTTTGGTTCCGGAGATCCTCCTTCTCCTCGCGGTGGAGGCGGAGGTGGCGGTGGAGGTGGCGGTGGAGGTAGCGGTGGAGGCGGGGGTGGTGGTGGTCCCCCGGGACCTCCAGGAGGCCCTCCGGGTCCTCCCGGTGGCCCTCCGGGCCAAGCTCCCCCGGTCAATGCGGCAGATGCTGCAGAGAATCTGCTAGTCATGACTCTCAACGACTTCCGATCCGCCATTCACCTTTTCGGAACTTACCAAACTCGCGCTCCGCGCTCCACCCGGTCGAACCTCCGGAATCCGGACCTGTTCGACGGTTCGGACCCTTCCAAGCTACAGTCCTTCCTCTCGCAGTGCTATTTGCACTTTGCCGAGTGTAGCCAGGATTTCGAGACCGACACGGACAAAATAGTCTTCGTCATCTCCTATTTGCGCGGAACCGCTCAGCAATGGTTCGAGCCGAACCCTTACGACACCTCCAACACCGTTCCGGTCTGGGACGGAGACTTTCCGAGGTTCGTTTTGGAGCTGCAGTTGAACTTCGGTCCCCATGATCCTATCGGGGATGCCGAGGGTGCCATCCGCTCGTGTCGGATGAAGACCGGAGACCGGATCGCGACTTATATTGTCGCGTTTGACTGGCTCGCGGTCCTTACGGCTTGGGGCGACAACGCTCTCCGGCACCAGTTCTACGAAGGTCTGCCCCGCCGGATCAAGGACGACATGATTCACCACGCCTATGTCAACACTCTGCTCGGAGTCAAAGGCGTTGCCCGTACCATCGACGCGCGCTATTGGAAGCGTCAAGCGGAGAAGGATCGGGATCGGGAGAATGGGGGCGAAGGCTCCGGCCCCGGTGGTAACACCGGCGGTCCGGCGGGCGGGAACCGTGGAAAGCAATCCGGTTCCTCACCCGTCAAGAACACCTCTCGCCAATCCGGCTCCGGTAACTCCGGTGCCTCCGGTAACACCGGAAATCCTCCCGCGTCGAACCAAGTGCACGCTCAGGCTCCGGCGGCCAAACCCGCCAAGCCGTACGCCAAGTTCCTCGACTCCTCCGGCAAACTCAATCCGGCGGAACGTCTTCGTCGTCTCAAGAACAACCTCTGCATGTTCTGTGGAGGTGCCGGTCACATGGCTTCTGAGTGCAAGAAGCGTCCGGTCGGTGGACGACGTGCTGCAGTGGATGCTCCGGCCTCAGCCGAAGCTTCCGGGTCAAAAAATTAGACTGCAGCCCGGATCCCTCAGCCTCCGGTCCGGGTTGCGTTGACTCCGGAGTGCTTCCTGAGGTTCGTCTCAACGCGTCCAGTCTTTCCGCTAATGCCCTTTATGTCGATATCATGCTTTCTCTTCTCCGGTCGGACTATACATACTCTGATTCGGACTTATGCTCAACCATACCCCAATCTCTTGTACAACGCTTAGCCTCGGGATTCAACTCCCGGATACGTTCTCTTATAGACTCCGGTTCTTCACACTGCTTCATCTCGAAAGAGTATTGCGAACGCCAAGCCTTGACAACCTATCCGGTCCCTCCGGTAAAACTCCGGTACCTCGACGGCTCTTCTTCTATCATTAATCGGCAAATCCGCCTCCTCGTCAAGTTCCCTTCCGGCGATGTTCATTTGATTGAACTCTACGTCACCCGTCTTGATTCTCCGTGCGAACTGGTACTCGGCTACAGTTGGCTCTCCCGCTTTAATCCGTTGATTAACTGGGCTGATGCTACGATATCTTTCGAAACCCGCCGTTCCGGATCTTCAGTGTCGACACCTCAGACTACTATGTCTGTTCCTGCTGCGGTTGTTCCTACTATGGACGAGGCCCCGGTAGCTCCGGTCGAACCGGCTCCGGCTCCTACACCGTGTCCGACGTCATCGCCTCCTTCCGGTCCTTCTATGGACACTTCCGGTCCTTCTATGGACATTCCGGACGCTTCCGGTCCACGTCCTTTTTCTTCCCCGCCGCTGGTGTCTCTTGTTTCTGCTGCGGCATACCACACAATCATTCAGGACAAATCTACCGTCCAGTATACCTTGCGCACTGTTGCTACCGATGGTCTTCATGGCCGGAGTGGATCTGTCGATCCTCCGGACCTTTCCGGTCTCCCTTCGGAATACCACGACTTCGCTGACGTCTTCTCCGAGGAGGAAGCGTACAACCTTCCGCCTCATCGGGAGTTCGATCTCAAGATCGAAATCGCTGAAGGCGAAGTCCCTCCGATCGGCCATGTATATTCCCTTTCGCAAGCCGAGCTCTCCGCCCTGCAGGAGTTCATCGACAAGAACTTGAAGGCTGGTTTCATATACCCTTCTCATTCGAGTCATGGTGCTCCGATCCTCTTTGCCAAAAAGAAGGACGGTTCCCTCCGGCTTTGCGTCGACTATCGGGGTCTTAACCGGATCACTCGGAAAGACCGGTATCCTCTTCCCCTCATCGCGGATCTCCTCGATGCTCCCGGGAAGGCGCGTATCTATACCAAACTTGACCTCCGTCACGCTTACCACCTTCTCCGAGTCGCTCCGGGCGATGAGCCGAAGACCGCATTCCGGACCCGTTACGGTTCCTTCGAGTTCCGGGTCGTTCCGGAAGGTCTTACCAACGCTCCGTCCGCTTTCCAGCGATTCCTGAACACGCTCTTCGCGGACTTGCTCGACGTCTATGTCATCGTGTACCTCGACGACATTCTCATCTTCTCGGACGACCCGGCTATGCATACCAAACATGTCCGGGAAGTACTCAAGCGCCTTCGCGCTGCCGGGTTGTATTGCAAGCTTCCGAAATGCGAGTTCAGCGTTACCACTACGGAATATCTCGGCTACATCCTGTCTCCGGACGGATTCTGGATGTCTCCGGAGAAGGTCTCCGCGATTACGGACTGGCCGATCCCTCGGAAGGTTAAGGACATTCAGTCCTTCCTTGGGTTTTGCAACTTCTATCGACGCTTTATCTTCAATTACTCAGCGATTACAGTGCCTCTTACTCGCCTGACTCGTTCGAGCGTCAAATGGGAGTGGTCCGACGACTGCCAAAATGCCTTCGACACCCTCAAGCGCACCTTCCTGGAAGCGCCCATCCTTCACCACTGGCTTCCGGATCGACAGATCACCGTCGAAACGGACGCCTCCGATTACGCCATCGCCTCCATCCTGTCCATTACCGGAGACAATGGCGAGATCCATCCGGTTGCGTTCCGGTCCCGGACCCTTGGTCCCGCGGAACTCAACTACGACACGCACGACAAGGAGTTGCTCGCCATCTTCGATGCCTTCACCATCTGGCGTCACTACCTCGAGGGTAGCTCCCTTCCGGTCGACGTTGTCACGGACCACAAGAACCTTGAGTACTTCGCTACGTCCAAGGTTCTCACCCGGCGTCAAGTCCGGTGGTCTGAATACCTCTGCCACTTCAACATGGTAATCCGGTTCCGCCCCGGTAAGCTCGGGGGCAAACCGGACGCTCTCACTAGACGATGGGACGTCTATCCTAAAGAGGGGGATAGAGCATACGGTCAGCTTAATCCGCAGAATTTCCGACCCATCTTCACTGACGATCAACTCTCTTCGTCACTCCGAGCTACGTTCCTGGAGGCTCCGGTCCTCCGGGCTACGGTCATCATCGATGTCAACAAGCTTCATGCCGACATACTCACTCATCTCAACGATGATCCCGCCGCGGTCTCCGGTCTATCGGCCGCGGCTTCCGGTACATCTCCGCGCTGGACTATCGACGATTCCGGTCTACTCCGCTACGACGAGCGCATTTATGTCCCATTGGTCTCCGGAACCTCTCCGGAGCTGCGAGTACGTGTTCTACAGAACTTGCATGACCATGTTCTCTCCGGTCACTTTGGACAGAATCGCACTCTTGCCCTCGTCCGACGCGAGTACACCTGGCCGGAAGTCCGGACATTCGTCCGGGACTACTGTCGGTCCTGCATTCTATGCAAGCGCAACAAAAAGCCTAGGCATCGACCTTACGGTCTGCTGAAGCCCCTTCCGGTTCCGCTCCGGCCCTGGCACTCGATCTCCATTGATTTCATCGAGCAGCTACCAACTGCCGGTGAGTTTGATACCATCCTAGTCATTGTTGATCGCGCATCTAAACAGGTCATTCTTGTACCTTGCGACACTCATATTGACTCTCCGGAACTCGCCCGGCTCTTCCTTATTCACGTCTTCTCCAAGCACGGAGTCCCCAGCCATGTCACCTGCGACCGGGGCTCCGAGTTTGTCTCTTCCTTCTTCCGGTCTCTCGGAGAACTCCTCAACATGGAGTTGCACTTCACCTCCGGTCACCACCCGGAAGCGGACGGACAGACGGAACGCATGAACCAGACTGTGGAGCAGTACATCCGGATGTATACGTCCTATCAACAGGACGACTGGGACAAGTTACTTCCCCTTGCCGAATTCGCACTCAACAACGCTCCGAATGCCTCTACCGGCATTTCTCCGTTCTTCGCGAATAAAGGCTATAATCCGGCAATCTCCATTCATCCCGAACGCGATGTTGCTAACACATATGCTAAGGACTTCGTCGTCGATCTCCAAGACCTGCACCAGTACCTCCGGGAGCAAATCACCTTCGCTCAGCAGCGATACAAGGAAACTGCTGACCGGAAGCGCTCTCCGGATCCCCGGTTGCAAGTCGGAGACTTCGCCTTCATCACTACCAAGTTCCTTAACATCCGACGTCCGACTCCGAAATTCACCGAGTCCTTCGTTGGCCCGTTCGAAGTCATTGCGAAACCTTCCGCCGCCTCCTATACCATTCGGCTTCCTCCGAACCTCCGGCAAGTTCATCCGGTATTCCATATTTCCCAACTCGAGCCCCATGTTCCGAACCCGTTTCTGGGCCGTGAGGAACCTCCTCCGGCTGCGGTCGAAATCATTGACGGCGAAGAACACTTCGAGGTCAAACAGATTGTTGACTCGAAGATCGATCGGAGGTGCCGGGTTAAGCTCCGGTATCTCATCGAATGGACCGGCTACGAAAATACCGATGAACAGTTCACTTGGGTCGGTGCGGACGACGTTGACGCTCCGGAAGCGCTCGACAACTTCCACCGCCGCTTTCCGGACAAGCCGGGTCCCGACTATTGACCCTCCGGTCTTCCGAACATTCTTCCGGTATTCTTTCCGGTTTTCCTCTGTTCCGATTCAGGAAAGTTTCTTCCTATTATATGTACAAACTATTCATATTTCTATTTTACATTTTATTTCTATGGCCTTGCTGGCCAAACCCCAACCTCTATCGCCCCCACGCTCGTTCACTCCGAGTCCGAAATCTCAAAGATCGGCTGCCCTGGCTTCGGGCCCGTTCCCGCCGTCTTCTCCTTCTTCTCCGGAATCTTCGCCGGCTCCGGTTCCGTTTTCACTTCCGGCTCCTCCGGTGCGGTCTCCGGCGCGATCTCCGGTGCTGCGACTACTACCGGCGGCGGTTCCTCGGCGACGACCTCGACGATCCGGGTAAGCTCCGGCGGGACGATGATGATATCTTGCGGTTCCGGTTTGACCGGAATCTCGACCTCCTCCATGTCGACGTCGGATCCTCCGGGCTGCTCTGCTGGCACTTCCGGTGCGATATCCACACCGGCCAGTCCCGAGCTGCCCTCTCTGTGATCCTCCGGTCCCTGCGGAATTTCCGGCGCTGGTTCGACGTGAACCGTGCCCGAACCGCCCTCGCCCCGATCCTCCTGGGCGCTCATCTCCACCGGCAGCTGCCAAATCTCGTCTCGCCAGACTCCGACCCGTCCTGCCACACTTCCCTCGTCCTCCGGCCCTTCCGGTACGTGGTCGGAGACCGGAGCCGGAGCAGGAGCCTTCCGTTTCTCCTTCCGCTTCTCCTTCTTCTGGCCACGTCGAGCTGCGCGCGATTTATTCACCTCCGATGAACCCTGGACCTGTTCGGCGAGCTCCTTGTAGAGGTCGAAGAGATGGTCGAATTCCTTGCGGGTGACCCAGGGCCCACGTGCCTGCGATCGGGTCACCGGCCGAATCTCCGACTCACTCTCCGAACTCTCCGCGACCTTCCGAGCCGGTCTCCGAGCAACCCCGGCCTTCCGAACCCTTCCGGGTTTTCCGGCGGTTCCGGTATTTCCGCTCCGTTGGGACCGGTTCTTCATCGCCTCCTCGCGCTTGTTGGTTCGGGAAGTCTTGGGATTGAGAGAGCACTTTCCCTTCGCCTTGACGCAGTACTCGCAGGACGTTCGTCCGTCCTGGACGAAGCAGTCCCGTTTGGCCTTGGCACAGCGTTCGCAAGCTATACTTCCGGTTAGCTACGGAATTTCCGGTTAGTATCACGCACCGAGAATTTGCTCCGTGCGCTTCCGGATTTTCTTCTCCGACTCCGGTTCCGGCTCCGGCTCCGACGGTGCCTCCGAGTCTCCGAGCCTCCGAACGCCCACCTGGACATCGCTTGGTGCCTCCGAGCCTCCGAGCGAGCACATGATTTGAGCTTGATCGCATTGCCGGCATTTCTTGACGTTTTCGTCGACGATGCAGACTTCGTCGTATTGACGACATTGATCACATGCTGAATGAGATTAGCACACCTCCGGTGAACTCCGGACGTCACTCACGGTTCGGGGCCTCAAACTCGGACCGGTCCTCGTCGTCCGTCTCATCCTCCTCCGTGTCCTCGTCCTCCGTGTTCCGGCGCTCCTTGCGTTCGAGCATGGCGGAGCGGGCGAGTACGAGACGCGCTGCGGCATCAGTGCGACCGGCGACCTCCGCCAGTCGGCGTTTCGTCTCCTGCTCCTCCTGCTCCATCCGACGCTGCTCCGCGAGAGCCTTGGCCACCTTCCGTCGTGCCCGCTCCACTCTTCCCTCCTTCCGCTTCCGCTTCCGTTCGCGAGCATCGTCCTCCGGTGTCGGAGACCGGATCGCCTTCCGCTTTCCGTCCCGCACCTCGTCCCTCCACGCCTTTGCCACTTCCCGCGCATCCGGGCTACTCTCGTCCTCGGACAGTGCCTTCAACCCTTCCGAAGGTCTGCGACCACTTCCGCCCGCGTTGCCACTCGGTCCGACGTTGGTAT
The DNA here is from genome assembly GCA_029282125.1 of Mycena amicta. NCBI lineage: Eukaryota > Fungi > Basidiomycota > Agaricomycetes > Agaricales > Mycenaceae > Mycena > Mycena amicta. The sequence continues at coordinate 2,300,376 of JARIHP010000001.1, read as the reverse complement.
GTTGCATGTTGGCTTGGTGGTGGTGGTACGGAAGCAAGAGAGGTTTTGATGTGACACGTCACAATGGCTATCCCAAATAGGGTGATCCGACGGAGAAACCTCGGTGATATTTCTTTTGAACGAGAAAATTTCTAATTTGGTCTTGTGTTCTTTGGGGGCAAAGAACGCAAGAGGGGGATACTGTTATATCCATGCACATTCACTCCGACCCCTCCGGTCTCCGGACTTACCGGAGACCTCGGAGGCTCCGGACTCCGGACTCCGAATCCGGACGTCCTCCGACATAGACCTAAGCCCTCGGGCTACTTGGGTTTTTACGCAATGAAGGTTTACTGAGCGTTTCCCATATTGGGACTCCATTCTTATTGTTCTTATTGTTTCTCGCTTATTTCCTTATCTATCGATAATCCTTATTGTCTAGCTACTTACTTCTTCGTCTCCTTCCGGTTCCCTACTTACTATAAATACCAGTAGCTACTCGTCTTGTACTTCAGTTTGATTATTAACGTTCTTGACTACTCGTCTTGCCTTTGCCTCTCACTTCCGGTCATCCTCCGACTTGCTCCGCTTCCGCTCCGCTCGTCGACCGGAACCTTCCGTCTCGTCTCCGGCCAGGGTAGTACGCACACCCTTACTCTCCTGTGGTGCTTGCGCTCATTCCGGTTACATCCGGTATCTCCGCTCCGGTTACCCCTCCGGGTTACGTCCGCTTCTCTCCGGCACGGGATTTAACAAAAGTTTGGCTAGGTTCTAGTGAACGATTCTTCCGCAATCACACCTTGATTGCCAATGACGGTTTATTCTTTGTCTATAAATTACAAGTTGATTTGTCTAAACTTGTTTGATCCAACCACGATCCCGCTCTCATCAAGCTCGAGGTCCAGCCCCTCCACGAGTATCTCGAGGATCCACTCCAAACATAGCGGCAGACACACTCCACCGTTGTTCTGCTCCAGTCGTGCGTGGTTGACCCAGAGCCGCTTGAACCGCGAGTCAGCTTGAACCGCGAGCCAGTGGCCATATTGCAGAGCAGAACGCGCATCCAGGGCTGAGTGAATGCATTGAGCGGTTTATCATGGTCGTCTGGCGTTACATTCGGCTCGCACAGCAAAAAGTCCTTGCCGGCGCCGCGCTTGGTGTTGTTGACGATGATGCCGACGTTGGAATGCCAGGGAACGTCGGCAATTGACTTGCCAAATATCTCTTCGGCTGGGACGATAAAGAGGGTGATGATGAATTTGGGCTGCTTCCCATCGCGGACAGTCAAGCTAGACAGCTGAGAGATTGAGCCAGAATGCTCAAATGCAGGTGATTTGAATGTGGGGGAGTTTTCTTGTCCAATGTCGCCCAAGAAAGAGGAAGGTGGTACACCTGTTCCATTCAGCATCTCACAATGTCGCAAAGTGTTACAACGTACCCACGCTTGACCTCCGAGGTCGACTGCGAGATCCTCCAGAGTCTTCAATACCTCTAGCACCTCAAGAGAACCTGCCGTCGTAGTGACTCGGGTGAGGTTCTGGAGCACGGAGATCTCCAGAGGGTGGTGGAGGACCGGTGTGCGAGGGATGCGAGGAGGACAGGGGATGACAATGACATGCTGCGCAGATGACGATGGCAGAGGAGCTGCCATCTTGATGTCGCTGGCGTCGAGCTCGCTGAGATGACTCTTCTTGTTGCTGATATGGCGATTTGCGATTTGCCTGATGCGATGCACTGGGGGTTGGTCCAAAGTTTGAGCCGCGGCAAAATCCACAGAGTCGTAGTTTTTGAAGAAATCATATAGAGTGCTGCGTTGTGGTCGCATGAGCACCTGGCCGACAGATGTGTTGGCGATTTCAAGCGTCTGCGCTTCGTTGTCCTCGTCAAAGTCGCGCGCGGACTGGGAGGATACGTATATAAAAGATATTGGAGGATGTTGCTCGCCTCAACGCTGGTCTGCTTGGGCATGGATTTGGAGGTGCATTTTGGAGCCATGAGGGTAGGAAGCAGGAGAGTCACACCTGTGACTCAGTGCACGTAAAACGCCAAATGGCCAGAAGCTCCCCTGAAATTATGTCGAGTGCAACTGCGACAGGGAACGTGCGTCAGAGTCCATGTTGCTGATGCATACAGGATTCAAACGACACAAGCAACTGAATATTAATCGACAGTGGCATACAAACATATGTTATCGTTAAGAAGGAGAGGATAGCTAGTGGATATAGTGATAGCGAATGGCGGTCATGGAACTGAAATAGAAAGGTACAATGACAGCATTGTCCACGTCCGTGTTGTCATGGACATCTGCGTATCGGCAGTTCCACCATCGCCATGCGGGTCCTCGTCCTCATCCTCTCCTAGTACCTCAGCCTTGTGTCGTCATCCAGAGGGAAACCGCCATGATAGGCTCAGTCTCGTTATCGTTATCGAGCCCATGGTGGTAGTGGTCGGACTGGTCTTGGAGCGAGGTAGTTATTGAGTCCATTGATTATAGCATCCAAGTGTTGTCTCGAGAGTCAATGGCAATCCACGGCGACGATTACGAGTGTGGGCTCGGGGTGTCGGTCGAGGAGACACAGCAAGTGCCTGATTACACTGAGAAAATAGAAGGAGAACTCGTCAGAGAGACGGCGAACCTGCATTCCTTCTGTATTGGCACTTTGTTGTCTCCAGATCTTGTCTCGAGATTAGATTTCAAAAATGACGGTGGCGGGAGGGTTTCTGCTGGAGAGGAGGGCGGTTAATACCTGCTGGGCGCTGGTCGGAAAAAAGACACACTGTTGGAGAGGGACAATGCAAGCACCTGTTTTGCCGAGTAGCTTCCGAGTGAGTGCGCTACTGGTCGCAGGAGGGACTTGGCTACTCTTCGAGCTTGTCGTCGCCCTCGTCGGTGGCGGACATCCCAATGGCTTGACGAAATCATCCGCGCTAGTGCACAAGAGGTCGTCGTCGTTGGTCTCCACTGGCACTCGGCAGCTCCAAGGAAAACACGTCGGGGAATGTGGATGGCGAATGACGAGCTTGGGGGATGTGTGCCTCATGCGTAGGCGTCTGGAACGAGAGACTAGGACCAGAGGTGAGTGAGATATCGAAAAATTTGTCAAATGTGCTCACCTGATGGAGTGGGACGTCAACAGCAACAACGGTGGTGTCGATGGCAGCGCAAATGAGGCGAGGCGGTGGAGGGACATCAAGGGAAGCGGTGGGTCATTGGGATGAAGGATCTGAAACAAAGGTGAGTAAAATATTCAAAAAATTCATCTACATTGCTTACTTGGGCTGATACCGATACAGTGGGACGTCAACCTTCATGACGGCGGCGTCAACTCGGATGCGAACGGTACGCGGTGGTAGGCATGCATCGAGGGAAGCGGGTGGGCATTGGGACGAGGGGTTTCGGGCAGATTTCAGCGAGTTGTGTCAGTTTTCGTCAGGGATGCAGAGTGCTGGCATGGTGCTGGGTTTTGGGCGGCGTTGGCGGCTTCTAGTGGAGTGCGAGCAACAGCAGGGGTTCGAGGTTCACTGGCGGTCGACGCTGGAGTGTGCGATGGATGTCGATTGGAGGCAGGCTATAGCTTGAGAGCTGAGTGGCGGGTTTGGATTGCATCGACTTGTTCAGGCTCAGTCCTTCTCACGGGGGGCATTGACGGTCATGGCAACCCGGCTGCCATGACCGTCACGGCAGCCCAGTGCTGGCCATGCCCCAAACATGTGGCATCATGAGAAGCGAATGCCGAGAGCCTGGCATCGCTTCTATAGATCATGTGACAGTTTCTATGCGTGCCATGAACCTATCGTGCCGATGATGGCCATATGCCTCATGGTGGGCATGCTGCAACGTGTGGTTGCCGGTACGGTCATGGCAGCCCGGGTTGCCATGACCGTAAATGCCCCCCGTGTCTCACTCTCTCCCCCTCCCTAGTCGTCCGTGCTCGCCAGCGAGGTTGGTGCCCATCTGGAGGTTGTTGCTTGGCAAGATATCGAAGCGGGAGGATGATTCTGCAGACCTGTGTCAACGAAGGCAGCCTAATGAGGCGAAGCTAGCGATATTGAGTGTTGGATGTCTTTGGCGAGGGATGAGCAATGTTATGTAGGGGGCCAGTGGGTCAGCTTGGCAAGTGGCTTGAGGTAGTGGGTAGTGTGTGAGCCTGGTCTGTCAGGGTGACTGATCCCGGGCTGGGAGACGGGTGTGTATTTGGAGGCGGAGGTGGAGGAAGGGACGGAGGGTGGAGGTGGAGGGACAATGGAGGTGTCGGGGTGTGTTCCTGAAGATCTTTATAGCTATTCCGCAGAGGGATTGGACCAAGTGCATTTGGAAATTAAGAAACAAGGTAGCGTATAGGTAAGCATTCATCGTGCGTGTAGGCTACGGCACCAGATGTTGTCCCTGGAATATTTGAGCTTCCAGTGGGCCGTTTTGACGATGTACAAAAGCTCTCGGTGAAGTGCACAGCCACACTAGGAGCCTTCGTACATTGTACTATGTGGCCAGGAAAATTACTAAGGGTGTCTGTAGTGGTTGCCAAAGGTACCCAGAAGTGTTGTGGACAAAAAACAAGACCAGTGGTCAACACGTCGAGCCTAGATGTCACAGTGTTACTCTCTTGATTACGATGATCATGGCGAAAAAAACGGACTCGAGCTGCACCTGCGAGCGATACAGAAGGACCACCACCGACCAAGAAACCAAAAACGGGCAACAAGCCCGGACGCAAAGCAGACCCTCCAGAGGTAAAGAAAGAAAAGTGCCGTCTTGCGAATCAAAAGTACAACCAAAAGTGTGTCTTCCATATTCATGCACATTGCTTATCTCAATCCACACAGAGACAAGAAGAATAAGCGCTCCAGAAATTCGAGGGCGAGGTGAGTGCCCTGGGTACCTTGTGCTCGAGTTTATGACGTTTGGCAGGGCAAAACAAAACAAAACATAGATGCAGGTCCAGAGGCAGTAGCGGCTGCGACGGTGAAGGAGACGGAGCGCAAAAGACGGCAGAGAGCAAAGTGAGTGACGATTGACTGGTGTACGGTATGTCTAAGGGAGAGTACAGGAACAAGGGCAAGGTCAAGAAGCGGAAAGACGAAAGCTCAGAGGAATACGTTGCTCCGCCCGCACAAGCCCCACTTCGTCGTTCAACCCGTGTCTGCACTGTGGCGCCCGTTCGAGCAGCCACCGAGGTTGAGCCCGTCAATGACGACGAGGATGAAGACCCTAGCCCACAACATCCCTCCAGCCGCCGCGGCCTGCGCATTCTGTCTGACGACGAGAGCGATCAAGACGATGGTGCACCAGGTCGCTCAGGCCGCCGCCAGCCTGTAACTTCCGAGGAGGACAACACAGATAACGAGGAAGAAGATGAGATCCCCGCTTCTCGCTCAGCCCACGGCCAGCCTGTAACTTCCGAGGAGGACGACGCAGACAACGAGGAGGACGAGGAGGAAGATGAGGAAGAAGATGAGGAGGACGACGAGGAGGATGAGGAAGATGAGGAGGAAGATGAGGAAGATGAAGACGACAACATGACTCCGACTGCACCACGACGCCTCTAACTCCCCTCCCCTCGTACTCCGGGTCCCAGTAGCCCAGCCCGTTGGCCGACCTTGACTCCAATCCAACTGCCTGGTCGCCACCTGCCGCCAAAGATGCGAAACCGATTTGGACCTGCCAACCAGGTACATGATACAGCTTCAAGCTTCTTCCCGTCGGACGTTTGCATGGGGTCTACCAAATCGCCCAGTCGTCACCGAACCACCTGTAGACGTAGGTATATGCCTTCTGCCCCAGTAGCTGCAGGGAGGGCCCATGTCAAATAGGCCAGCTGCTGCTGGGGCTGCCAGGGCCAGCAGCTACTGGGGTGTTTGCCTCCTGGCCCACCTTTGAGTGCTGTGGGTTATCGCCGCATGTAGGCTTATATGTCACGGTAAGTCACGGTTCTTGAAAGCTCGCTGGCAGCCATGTGGACAGATTACCATAAATGGTAATGATTTACTCAAATCATACCGCAGGCCCGTTTGCCCTCAGACCTTCCAAATCAGGCACAGAAAAGACCTTTTTTCAACCTTCTTTTTTCACCTTAGACACCAAATATACCAAAAATAGTAGCTACCCGGTTTTCCCCTGAGACCTTCCAAAACAGGCACCAAACACCTTCTAACCCAAAATATACCAAAAACGGCATTTACCCGAAAAAGTGACGCAAATTAGAAATTACTCCACATACATTGCTGCGTCGCCCTGCCCTATACCTGCCAGTACAGCGTCCCCCCCCATCATGCTCTACGTCCTCATCAGCGCCATCATCCCTGCCATCGGTTGCTTCATCCACCACGCTGGGCACTGCACCTCCTAGCTCGGCATTGGCATCCTGCTCTACGTCTTCATCATCCCTGTCCTCGGTCTCGTTATCCACCACCCTCCGTACTGCCTCCGCCGCAGAGGTGCTCCATTGCGCACGGAAAGAGAGCGCGATCCTCCCATAAATGGACTGCTGGCGCTTAGCATATGCTCGAGCGCCTGCAGCTAGTTCCGCATCCGCGCCAGCGCGTCCTTCCGCCCTTCCCGCCCACTCCCTCTCCACCGTGGCCAGGCTCCGGAGCACTCGCTGCATCTCCTCCCGTATCATTTCCACTTCTTCCACCCAACGGTCCCGCCCTGCCTGCGCCTTCGTCCACTGTACTCGGACAGCTATATTAAACGCGTCAGTTTACTCTTGCAGGATGTACAGCCAGTTTTGCTAGCAAAACCTGGGCTACTGGTATTGGGTGTTGCTCGCAAAATCTCTGCTTTCCATATATAGAAGGACACTCTATAAAACCTGTTTGGGATGCCGGGACCCGGCATCCGCTATCACCCATCAATCAGCATGGGATCCCGGCATCCGGTCACACATGTGTGACACGGTGATGATATCGTGATGGTGACCACGGCTGCCCTCGGCACCATCGACAAGCCTCTTATTCAATCAAATTAGACCATATTCGGAAGTATCCCGGCCAATTCAGCTATTCCATCAAATTCTTTCCGCATTGGGAAGGCATAAGGTACCCTAGCTTTTCCTATTGAATTCCTCCATATCGGGAAGATTACCCTAAAATCATCAATTTTACCAAAATCTGTACATATTGGGAAAAAATCTATCTCTACTCGTCATCGAGCTCACCCCCCACCAGCAGCTCCTCCTCGCTATCCAAATCTCCTCGCTCATCATCATCGTCGCTGCCAGAGCCGTCACCAGGCTCGTCCGTAGGTCCATTCCCCAATTCGGAGGCAAAGCCTACCTCCGCCGGTAGCCCCGCCCCAACTTCTCCTCGGATCTCGTTATTTCCACCCTCTCCCGAAGACTCGCGTAGATTGAGGCCTGCTTCAGCGCGTACGCTATCATTCCCTCCGCTTCCTCTGTTGGAATACTGCCTAGCGGCACGTTCGCAGCACGCGTCTTCCACTCCTCCTCCTCGTGCCTGAATGACAGCGGCAAACGACGGAACTCTTCCTTGAGGATTCGGACCTCCTCATCCCAACGGCGAACCCTGGCCCAGGCTTTGCACCATTCGATTCGGAGAGCTTCGGCTTCAGTCAGCGACGTACATAATGCGAATCGCATAATAATGCTCACCCTCCCTGATCTCTGCATCTGTTCCTTCCGACCCAGTTGTCGTCCAAATCCATGATATGACAGTTCGATTCTGGCCCTCCGTGAATCGATCCCGATCCTCCTCCTCCTCCAGTTCCATCTCTTCGTCGTCCACACGAATGGGGCCCAACTCCCCTTCTGCTCTCAGCCTTGCCTCCCTCTCCAACTGCCTTCTTTCTTTTCGCTGTCGCTCCGCCTCCTTCCTGGACAACGTCTCCGCCTCCTGCATGCACCGGATGTCCCCCTTCTCCAGCTTCTTCCACCCCACGTCTGCCTCGATCCCGCCAACCATCCACAAAAGCGCGTTCCATGCCATCTGGTACTTCTCCGAATGCAGCCGAATGTGTGATTCGTTCCTTGCTACCACTGCTCTTGACCTTGTATTCATCGTTTGATGTCTGGAGTGATTTTGCTTGTAAAGCAGCAGTCGCGCTTTGATATGCAGCTGGTTTCTGAGTTGCACCAGTGCAGTGCGGCATTGCGCCTCACGAAGTTTCCGCTCGACAGCAAGTAGCTCCGACAGCGCCTCGGTGCGCTCCACCAATACTCCAGTTGCTGACGGCTGCATCAGGGCCGACGGTAGCAGCAGTGGGACATTCTCGGCCAAGACGTCCTCCCGCAGAGCAAGGCCTTCGAGTCGGACCAATGCTGCAGGCGTATAGGTCGCCTGTAGCCCACGTAACCGATGAATCCCCCGATTGAGCTTCCTCCTGAGGTTTCGAAGCTTGCCTTTGCTCATCGTAGAGTTGGCATTTTTCAGCGCGACCTGGACCCGCACTCGCCGTCTGTTAACCCTTGCGTCAAACACCTCCACCGACTTTGCAACAGAACACGTACTGTTCGTCCTCGACCGCCAAGCCAGCCACAGTGAAGGCAACAGGGCCCACCTCATGGATTTGAGCTCGTGTCTTGTTCGCCTCGTCTTTCTCTTCCTCCTCCTCCAGCTTTCCTCGCACTTGAGCTTCGGTGAGGCCCTTCATTGTGGACTCGTACGGATTCTTCTTCGCGCCGTCAGCCTCGAAGTCCTCCACCATCTGTGTCCATTCCTCTACCGACTCCGCCTGCTCCTCAGAAAAGTGCTCGAACGCATCCTTCTGCTTTGCCAGTTCCGCCTCCGCCACGTCAAGACGTCGACGCAGAGTAGCTGCTGAGGCTTGCATCAGCATTGTATCATTTCGCTTCCAAACCACATACCCAGTCCCAAGACCTTTAACCAATTCCAGTACGACCAATGGTCATCAAGCGCATCTGACCTCGATCCAGGACCCATCAGGCGTGTGCTTCCCGCCAATCCGCCTACGACTGCCCAAGCTCGTTCTATTCCCTCCGCATCCGTCTGCCCGCTACCTGGAACCAGGTTGAGAGAGTACTTGACCTGGCACGCAACCGTGTGGCCGTTGATGTGCATCTTGGGCACCACGAAGTGGACAAACTCCAAGATGAGTCGCAGGCGCACTAACGGTGGAAGTAGGAGCAGTCGTTCCCGAAGTTGTTTCCACCACTGGCAGACAATGTCGTAGGACACTATCATTCGCAGGAGGCGGTCGATGTGTCGCAGCATAGACGCGAAGATGTAGTCCATATTAGCGTAGCTACAACGTCGTTAGATTCGAGTTTCTTCTAGACCTTTCCTTGTTACTCACCGCTCTCCCTTCTGCAAATCTCCGACTCCTGTCGGCAACACTAGCTCATGTCTCGCGCACACGCCCATCCCCACCCCCGTTGCGCTATACCCACGGGAAAATTTCGTGTTCGCGTAGTCCAACGCCGCCAACCCGCTGCAGGTACTCATCTGCGTTCGCGTTAGTTCCGAAAGTAACCTGGGAGGACCGCAACAGACCTCTTTTTGGTCAGTCATCGTCAGAAGATAGGCACGATATGGTGCGGTCTCCACCATATACGCCCAACCTCCTCCCAAAGCTGGGTCTCGTCGTTCGCTTGAAACTATCCTGCGCTTGAGCCGAAAGCATGCGTCCATCGCAATAAAAATAACGTAGAGACACCTGCAAGGAATCAGCGCGAGAAGAAACCCGACGACAGGCAACGCACATATCCTCTGCTGGAGCATTCTCCCAATTAGCAGGAAGATTAACGCCTGGTCGTGGACATGCTGGGCATCGGATCGCCAGCTCACCCACCCCCGTATCCGACCCTCTGCAGCCGTCGTGCCCAAATCGACCTCTTCGCTTGAGAAGAACCAGGTGTCGGTATTCTCGCATCATCCGCAGAAACGCTGGATAGCGATTTGGAGGCTTTAACCCGTACCCGTTAGTCCGCAGCTCAAGCGCGGCGTAGAAGTCGTATGCTGTTGTTTTCGCCTGGAGGGACAACGTATGAAACGACTCCAAGCATTGGAAAGTTGCACATGTTTGGGGACGGCCAGTCGTGGCCGGAAACCATCGAGAGCGGAGAAGCTGCTTGAAGTCGTCTTCTCGTCGTTCGCAGCCGCAGAAGTCGATTGCCACCTCATGTACCCCGTTGTGATCAAGGACGACGAAGTCTTGATGACCTGGTACAGGACGAAAGCAACGAGCCCCGCCATGCCCCAACTGGATTCGGAGTCCCATGTCCTTGAGCGCCGTTCGGACAAAAAAGCTACCATTCCATTGCTAACGACTCCAATCAGCCCGGGGCACGCTGCATGCAGTTTCAATTCTCACCGAGATACGGTGCAAGGGTTGAGCTCGGTGGGCGGCCACAGAGCATCCACTGCAAAGCAGACGATTGTCCATGCACTCGTCGCAACGGTACAGTGCCGCATTCTCCGTGACCATGCACTCGGGGCACGTATCCGCTTCCCTCGTTCCCCGACCATCGTGCCAGAAGAGTAGGCGCAGATATTCCTCGCGATGGTGCTCGACCCAATATCGCAATACGGGATCCTAGAGGTCATGTAATGCGTAAGCCCAGGCAACACCATTAAAAAAGAAAACGCACCAAAGGTTTGACCGGCGCCGTACCCTCCCTGGCCGGAGTGGAGTTTGCAGGGCGCGAACCAAACTCCTCATCCACAGCCCAGCCGTCTAGCTCCATAGTGTAGGCCTCCTCCGCCAAGGAAAATGCGGATTTTGCACCCTGTGCAGGAATCGTGGCCTGGCGCTGTTGGTTCTTCATTGGAGAGGGCGGATTCACTGGTACGGGGTCTTGGTAGCGTCGTTTCTTGTCGTTTGACATGCGTTCGACATAGGTCGTCATGGGTGGGGCGGGAGCGTCGCCAAAGAGGTCGTCCATAGTCATGTTAACCACGGGCGTCGTTGAATCATCCGCCTGTGCCTGTGCACGCTTGCGCTTCTGGCGGCTGGACATTGGGAGTTGCGGAGAATTAAATACGGAGTTGCGGAGCAATAAATAAGACAGTCGTTTGGGAGTCGTTCGTAAGGTCGTGATTCAGAGTCCGCTGATGCAAAATGATGAATATTGATTCAACGGACAAAAGGCGGCTCGAGGTGCTATAAAAAACATATCTTCCTGCTCTCTCCTTCCACCACTGTGAGCGCCATGAACCGGCAAGATTTCGGTGAGTGGCGTCGTCCTTGAACTTGTTCGAGATCCCATCCCCACCGCGACGCGTCGATACACACCCCACGGCTTCCGACCCTGGATATCTGGGAGATGCGACGACGTGTTCGGTTTTTGCCACCCTCTTCTCTTGCGTCCTGAGGATAGTGACCTAATAATGTCCGTTCAGCACGACGGACGACGCGCAGCGGGCGCGAGTTCAGTGCATTCGGAATGGAATTCACCCAGACGTCTATTGTCCAGTTGGCAACACGCGCCGCCAATGCCACCGAAGCAGAGCAGGACGCGCTCGACACGGTCGATTCACGCTCTGTCACGGATGTGACTATCAACCCACCGTTCTCTTCATCATCCGTGCCACCCGTCCCTCCCTCCCTCGTAACACCTGTCGCGCCCTCCCTCAAACGCCGCCGAGATGAGACGGACGACGCAGCTGAGCTGCCTGAAGCGCCGCCCACAGCCCTTTCCAAGTCCAGCCAGCGCCAGAAGGATCGACGTCGAGCAAAGAGACGAGCAGAGCGCGCGGAGAACCCCAGAGAGCTGAAGGAGGTGGTTGAGCGGCGAGTTTGCGCGACCAAGCGAGTGAAGCTCGAGTTCGAAGCCTCCGCTGCCACGGAGCCGGTTGCGTCGACCGGCTACGTGTGTCTGCCCGACATTCGTCTCAACAAGCGACGCAAGCTCGCTGCCAAGGCGGAGGAGGTCAAGCCGGTTTATCTTCCCGAGAGACGTGCGTATTCGGCCGACGAACTCCTCGGCATGGGCTTCACAAAGAAGGAATGGAAGGGGTAAGCTGTTTAGAACGACTTCAACGCGTTCTCCTGACTGAATGCTCACCTAGGGATACGATAGAAACCATCCTCAGCAGTGAAGGCTACCCACTCGTCCACCTCTGCGGACAACCTCGCGACACCGCGGGCTCCAATTGGCAACAAGACGTCGTCGAGCCTGCAACAACTCTCCTTCACGAAGCCTCCGCTGCTCTCTATCAAGAGGCGCCGTTTCAAGGTGTTTACTATGGTAAACGCTCAGACTCAAAGAAGCCCAATGTTCGTCGAGGAACACACAGGGCGGAGACGATTGGGATAGGGATGGGCGGCGGCCAGACCCAGCCCGCCGAGTTTATCAACGACGCCATCCAGGCAGCCATCGTCGTGGCTCTCCTTGCTACCCCGCCATTCCAGCGCATCATTGGCTTTACTAACGGTACGTGTGTGTCCGTTCTGTGTTCTCACTGCTGAAAACAATCAGCCATGTTCAGGACGTGTGCGGGCGGCTTACACAGCTACTACGCAAGTACCATGGACAAGCTTCACTCCCATCTTCGGCATCTCCCCCGACTCTTTCCTGCCGCCCTCTCCGTATTCGCCTCCTTGACTCTCAATCTTGGCCCGCAGACCGCGACCCTCCCACACATCGACCTCCTCAACCTGGCCTGGGGCCTCTGCTTCATCACCGCCCTGGGTGTGTTCGACCCAATACTGGGAGGTCATCTGGTGCTTTGGGACCTGAGGCTCATAATCGAGTTTCCCCCCGGCTCAACCATCGCCATTCCCTCAGCCCTACTACGCCATTCCAATACCTCCCTCCGACCCGGCGAGATCCGTTATTCGGTCACCCAATTCTCCGCCGGCGGTCTTTTCCGTTACGTCGACAACGGGTTTCAGCTCCAGGACCACGCCACGGCCGGGATGACCACGGAGGAGATGGAATCGCGGGCACAGGCAAATATGTCGCGCTTTACGGAGGGGCTGCAGATGTACACTCGATACGAATAATTGAATTGCTTAGAATTGTTATTACATGCCGGTATCTTCGCTCTGAGCAATTCCATAGTAAAGTCGGAAGGCCCGTCTCGCCTTCCAGTGAATGTGTAACAGGAAAAGGGTCTCCTCGCGCTCGGACGACTTGTATTTGGCCAACGACGGCAGCCAGAACCGCCAACTCTGCAGTGCGTACCCATACTCTTCCTGCCAGCGTTGCTTCGATGCGCTCGGATGCATGTCTGCCATGATCTCCCTCTGCTCCCATTCGCCTTCTTGCTCCAGCCTGCGGTGATTCCCGTGGAAGACGGCCTCAAGAAAGCATGTCTCTTGGCGATATGCTGTGCTATCAGGTGGATGGTGGTTGTCGCGTGAAGGAGGGGGGAAGATTGGGAAGCGCCACCAGGACGCGAAGCGAGCGTCTTGGAGGTCGAAGTCTGGGGAATAGCCGTCCAGAAACCCGGGCTCGTCGACGGGCAATTCGAAGCTTGCATGTTCGACGAGGAGTGCTGGCAGTGGAGAGACCTTGCCGAGCACCCCTCCTGCCTGTTTGCGTCGGTGTCGCTGTTGACGCTGGGCTGCACGTATGCTCTTTCCGCTGGGTCGTAGCCAATTAGTACGGACAAATAATATGGAAATTAGTGCCACGCACCGCTCGCTATGGTTGTATTTAACCACCCGTCCACGGGCGGCCTCTTTCTGGTCTGCTTTGGTGAGGTGATGAGCCGTTCGGCCCATGTCGAGTGCTAGTCAAGAGAGAGGTCGAATCATGTCTGTGACCTTGAATGCTCTCAGCTCTCAATCGCACATCCTAAAAAAAAGACAACTCACCGGAGCATAGTTTTTTGCACTTTATGAAGGGGGCAGGTTCACCGAGCGCATATGTGCTCTCCGTTGGCTTATCGGAGGCGAGGCTGAGATGCACTTGGGCAACGTCGGCGGATACCACGTTTATTCGACCGTTGATTGGTCCGCTTACAGTTATCGCCCACTATCTAACCAAGTCACGGCTGTCATGATGCTTCAATTACTGCCGCCTCTTCAATTACTGCCTCTATAACCACCATGAATGGTGCCAACGAAGTCGTTGTGGGCGGTCTGGAACCTCCGGCGGACCTCGCAACCCTCCTCCACTATGGCCTCTCCGCCAAACTCGACCTCTCCGAACATCTCCCGCGGTTCACCGACGCTGGTCTTGATGCAAACTCGCTCCACGCAATGACCCATTGGACGCGTGCAGAGGTCTCGGACGCCTTGACGCGCCTGCTCGCTCGCCGTCAAGACGCCCCCGGACTATCGCCATTCCAGGTCATCGCGCTGGCACATGTTCTGCGTCCCCGGGCAGTGGAATCCATTATTGAAGCACACGACGATCTACCATCAACCGCCACGTTAGCCGAGTTCCTCGCACATCCGATGCCGGGAGTCGCACTTACACATCACTTGGGGCGGTTCTTCGAGCAGGGTATTCATCGTCTGGCCGATCTCGAGAAGCTGTCGGAGTTGGAGGACTGGGTTGATGTCCTCAAGGCCCTCGTCGGTGCTGGAGCTGAAGAACGGTTGACTCCGTTTGAATGGATAGTATTGGAGAAGGGTGTATGTCGGCTGCGCGGGTAGGTACGCGAGTGATGCCCATGTGTTCGTGCCAGCGTCGCGATGCGTAAAGATGCGGATGAAAACCAATTGAACTTGATGCGAGTTGTCAGATGTACACTGGTGAGCCAGGGGCAAGCGAAGACTCGAAAGAGGTGGGGTATCCTCAGGAAAGACTGTTTGCGGTGACCAAGGAACAAAAACACAGTTTACGACGAGTACTAGAGCTTCGCGCGGATTTTGCACCGTACTTTCCAGTCACAACCCTCTCCATGCGACAGAGACAGAGACGCGCCAGTCTGCGCGACACTTTGATGAGCCCACAAGTGAAGAAGAGGAACGTTCCGAAAACCGCTGACGAGTGTGAGCATCCACACGACAGCAAGAAGGCAGCAACGTACAGGATGCCTTCGGCGTGGGCTCGACAGTTTATGTCGTAGGATGTCGTCAAAGAAGCCGTGCTGGGATTGACGTTCATGGCGTCAAGGCCGAGTCTCGAAGCTAGTCAGTAAGGTCAAGCTGAAGCTATCGAAGCACGCACATATGAAGGTATGGTTCTCCTCGTTGCATGGTGGATACACAGATGACGGTGAGGAACGGCGTTAAGGAACGAACGCTCATCACAGGCGTGTCACACATCCAATCTTTACTCTCGTTATTATGGCCCAAAAAATTCTCTGCCGTCCTCACTTCTACGCCGACCCTGGGCTCGAGAACGTGAAGAGCGACCCTCACGTCGCCGTCCCCTTCCAGGTTGTTCTCAACGGCGCGTCGCCTGGCGCGTATACCAGTCGGTGTGTTTCCAGTTCCTGCGTTGTGTCATTCTCTAATCCGAATCCAGTGAACTTGTAGAAGCGGAGTCTCATGGCGAGCCCTTCTTTTGCTGCGAGGTCGTAAGCTGGCACGAAGTCCTGCGACTCTGGTCCGGGCATTGTTTCTTTCACCACCGACACCATGACGAGCGATACATGGAGACAAGTCGGTGGATGAAAGTCACCCACCGCAAACCGCTGCCACATCCTCCTCACCCCCCAAACTCTCCTGCCGTCGAACCAGCCCCTGCAAGCCCCCTTCTCGTGTTTCCGGATCTGGACGAGCCAGACGCATCACCACGAAGCTCCTTTGCCGCGTCGGAGGTGGATTCAAATGCTCGCTCGTTTGAGGCCAGGTCGTTCACAACTTGGCCGTCTGTCCCAACGCCGTCACCCCCCTTCGTCAGACGCTGGCGACATCAGGTTCGAGGACTTCTCGAGTGCCAGAGCGGCGGCAGAGTTTGTCTTGGACGAATGCGCTGAACCCGTTGCCGCCGAACCCATCGCCCCGGAGGCAGCAGAAACGCCAGCCTGCTACGAGGTCGTGACGCGGCGTTCTTTCCGTTCATGGTAAGCAAACAACATATTGTACACTGCTGTCTGCTAACGACCTTGCAGGCCCGAAGTAGTGCGGTATCTGTCGCAGCTGGAAGCACCGGTTGGCGAGGTGAAGATTAATTTACTGTAGCATGTACAAAATCTCGGCAATTCGAGCTTTTGCCCTCTCTGACACTGGCCCGATTTCGAAGACAAACAACTGTGTGTTAAGAATAAGATTGTACAGCTAGTAGCTACTCCTCCAAAAAATAATCGTCCGACACATCATCCAGGCAGTCGTAGTCAGTTTTCCAGGGACCAGGCGACCCGGGCGGGGATATCTCGTCGTCCTCAGGGATGAGGAGCATCCGCTGGTCGCCATACCACCACGGATTCGACTCGACCGCCGGCAGAGCGTCGTCTACAAGGCTGGCTTCGGGTAAATTGCTTGAGCCGTCCACGCCCCCGCTGCTTGATTCCCAATTCCGTGCGTCGTCATTCCAAGGTACGACGTCTTTCCAAGGTACGACGTCGACTGGTTCCCAAACGGTGGGTAGACCCCCACGATGCCGAGGATTCTGGCAGTCGCCTTGGGGAACAGTGGGAAGACCGCACCCCTCACAGCAGTCGGGCCGGTATCTCTGCTTCATCTGCAATGGAGCTCCTGCTCGACGGGCGATCTGACGCTGGCGAGCGTCGCGTCGTTCCTGTATCTGTTGTTGATCTTCCAGAGAGAATGGACTGTGAAGCGATGCTTCCTGGGCAAAGTCGAGTCGCCGCTGCCGTCTCATATCAGCCCTCTCGATCTTCTCAAGTTTTGTCGCGGGGAGACTGTACAGCGCTGCAGGGCTAAGATACAAAGAATGTACAAAGGAAACTCACCAGATGGGCTGCGGTGTCGATACATCATCTCGCGATCGCCTCTCGAGATGGCTTGGATACGACCGTAGGCATCGGCTTCGGCAAGCCATTCCAATGCTCGTTGCAATGAGGGGGGTACGCTAGACACACGATGGTGATCCCGGAGCCACGGCTTGAGGACGAGGAAGGCAGAGCAGGGACTAATGGGAGGGAGCTCGGGGCTGGAAGACATGAAACACTATTTGGAAATCACGAGGGAGAAATCGCGCTCTTGACGAATTTGTTTACGCGTTACAGGTCAAGTCACCACCCAGAAAAATGACCACTACCACTTCGAAACCGCACTCCCCAGCCAAGAAGGCGTCCTCCAGCCGTCAAAAAAAGGCCCAGTCGTCGAAGGCCAAAGGCGCAGCATCTGGCCCCGCACGGAAAAAGGGCGAGAGCGATTTTAAGGGGAAACGGCGGGCGCTCCTCGAGCAACACTTGGCAGAATATCCGCGAGTCCCCGTCATCAAGAACGGAAAGCGCAAGTTGCAGCGGGAGAAGGGCCATTGGAACGCGCTGCACACCAAGTACTGGGCCGCGTTTCCCTGGCGGCTACCGCTTGACCAGGAGCCACCAAGCGACGACGACGAGCTGGAGAAATTAGCTGCCGACCCAGTGACGCCGGAGGAGGAAGAGCAGAAGGCGAAAATTATGGACCAGACGACGAAGGTGAGCGCTGCTTTGAGGGCTCGT
Source organism: Mycena amicta (assembly GCA_029282125.1). Classification (NCBI taxonomy): domain Eukaryota; kingdom Fungi; phylum Basidiomycota; class Agaricomycetes; order Agaricales; family Mycenaceae; genus Mycena; species Mycena amicta. The sequence continues at coordinate 2,282,949 of JARIHP010000001.1, read as the reverse complement.
TTGAAGCTGGACTGACACCGATGGACAGAAGTACCACTGGTGGCTTGCTAGGCGGGAAGGGGCTGTTAACACGGGCGCAAGCGTGTTTTCCCCGTGGATTGAGCGTCTTCGGCGACAAGTGGGCCCTCCTCCGCGTCGCATCGCCGACTCCCAGTTCTACATGCAACACCCCGAGCACAAACTCAAAATTCTCGCGGAGTTGAAGAGACGCCATCCAGGGGTGACACGAGAAGATCGTCTCAAGCTGCTCAATCGTTTGGCCAAGGAAATGCTGGAGGACGAGCCTCAGAGCGTCAAGGACCTGATTCGGGAGGAAGCAGAGAAGGACCATACCGAGGCATTGAATGAATTTGAAGAGGGCTTGGAGACGACTGTGGAGGACATGGACGAGGAGGACAAGGCAGAGTACGCTTGGATTTTGGTCTACCATGCACAGCTGACCACATAACCTAGAGCTCGAGACAAATTGGCGAGCGTGGCGATACCTTTGCTTGACGAGCTCGAAAACCACACCGACTTTGCGCTTGGCATGTTTTGCTGCCGAATCAAAGAGACAGAAAACGCGCAATGGGGAATCGAGTTCAAAAGGTGTGTATTGGGACGGGTGATTTCGTCGCTGGTTAAGTTGCTGACCTTTCGTAGCATCTACTCCCACAACCCTCCGGACGCTCCTGCGTACTGCGACCTCAGCAAGGCTGACCCGAGTGGGTATCAAGAGGTGGTGAGAATATTCTCGAAGTTTGTGTGGAATATGCGTTCGTCGGAGTGCTTCGGATAATGAGCCAGGCTGACGAAAGACCAATGATAGGTGCTCACCAGCTTCAAGCAGCGGGAAAGCCCGGACCTCCCGTGCATGCACCGCCGACGGCTACGCCAGCGCCTGCTGCAGACACAATGCCGACGACGACGCACGCGACACCCTCGACAACACTCTCACCCGCCATGGATGGGACGCCCTCGACCACAACAACCCTTGAATCGTCCACGTCCTCCTCCTCAGCACCTTCGACGACATTGCCGGTAACCGCGACAAGAACGACGACTATCACAACTGGCGTCAGCTCAGAGTCACAATCCGAGAGCCGGCCGGAGTCCATTGCAGCGCCAACGACGACATCCACGCCGACCGAGGAACAACAACCAGCAGCGAGCTCAAACGAGGAACAACCAGCAGCGAGCTTGAACGTCGAAGATGAAGAAGACATCGGGGCGATTGTGCAGAGGATCTACGTGGAGGAGGCTGCCGCAACCGGGGGAAACCCATGGAAGATCCGGAATCCGATCACTGTGGATGCTATGGAATTGAAGCGGGTGGGAGAGGCTCTCGAATCGTTGGGACCTGAGTTCATGGACATCTTGCCGCATGTCGAAAAGCCGCGGTACAAAGTGAACGGGGCGGCCTCGGATTATCCACCGGCACAGTGCCTAGGGGACTTTTGGAATCCAGTGGGACCGTTGCTGCGGGCCTGGGTCTGCAACCCCGACTTGGATACGACGCGGCATGGATGGTCGGGAAGGGTGCAGCAACAGTCGCCGGAAGGCCTCGCCAAGCATGAGGAACTGTTGAAGGATCCGAAGGGTTGGCAAGAGCTTCGGAAGAAGGCGAAGAGAGCGAAGGCGTCGACGTGGGGTGGGGCAAACGCCGCTGAGGGGCTGACGAAGAAGCGGAAAGGGAAGGATCGGGCGCAAGACGATGAGGGCGACTACGATGACGGCGATGACACCGACGACGCCGACGGAGACGCTGAAAGACAGGGTGCGCCGCCGAAGAGGAGGCGGAAGGCGAAAGCCGCAGAGGCCGGAACGGAGGAGCAACCCCAGCCGTCGGCGGCAAAACGTCCAAAGGCGAAACCAAGATTCAAGGCGGCGGGTGAGAAAGCGAAGGCGGTATTGCTCGAAACGGATGGGTCGTGGGCTCGCGTTGAGAAGGAAGCGATGTTGTCCAACAAGGACTGGGGAGGGCAGTGGAAGAGGTTGGTCGACGTATGGTGGAAGAAAGAGGAGGCTTTGAATTTTGCAGACGCTGGCGGGAGACGGCCGGTGAGTCGACGAATGAATGAAGGCAGACAGAATACTGACGACAATTGCAGATCGCTGTATTTTCCACCAAAGCCCGTCCGGAAGCGCTGGCCTGGTGGATAGGAAGGGGTCGGAACGGGACGCCCGCCATTGGGAGTGTGACGACGTTTGGAATGGGTGTTGAGGCGTGGTGGCGTGCAATCAACCCAGCGTGGCGGCGCCCCGAAAACCAGGGGAAGCTGAAGCGGGACGGCGCGGGACCGTGGGTGGAGCTGGAATGGCCGGGTCCGAATGGCTTCCTGGGGGTGCTGACGTGCCTGAGGTGGTGGGCGGAGAAGCTGAACAAGCCCACTGAGTGCATTCAGTGGTTGGATATCGTGGAGGACGTCATCTGGGTGCTGGAAACGATGCCTAGGTAAGCTTGCTGCCCTGGTTGTTCAATGTTAACGACGCACCTGCAGACTCTGGCCTGAAAAGCAAGGTACAGCGACCACTGGTTCCGGTGGTTCCGTAGAGTCTTCGGTGGCGACTGGGAAGGAGACGGTAGCTGGGGAGGAGGCGGAGAACCCGCCTATTGCGACCGTGGCGTCGTAAACAGGCCGGGTTCAAAGGAACGCGCAGGGCGTGAACAGGCCAGCAAGCGTGAGAGGCTCATCACGTGCTCGCTCTCAACGCTGTCAATCGGCCCGCCAACCGCCATCCCGCTGCCACACACAAATATTGTATTTATTGGCCTCAAAAATATGCATTATTTATTCTTTCGCTGGAGAACCAGGATCATGGCATCAAAATCGACTGTTACCATCACTCTAACCTGCCGAGGGCCTGCCGGGTGGGCCTACAAACAGCCCTGCAGCTGATGAGAGTAATTGTGCTGACTCATGGGGAAGACCCCACGTTTTGCGCGCAAACACCACTACCAGTACCCCACTTTTTGCGAGCAAAACTGAGTGTATGGGCTGACTCTTGCGCTTGCCTCGAAAACAATCCACGTACAATCATGTAGTTCCTGAGTATCCGGTTGCCCACCCACCGACCAAATCCACGAGATGGGCTTGATAACCTTCGGCACGCTAGGCTCGTTCCTCATGCGCTTCGCCGTTCCCACTCTTCCCAGTGCTGCCTGTGCCACTGCATCCGACTGTATCTCCATCCCCACCCGAGCGTCATCGTCGTTGAGGACTTGGAAGTGCGGGCAAAAGGTTGCCTTCAACTGCAGTCCTGCCCTCCGAGCCTCCCTGTACTTCGTCATCTCCCGGGCGCCCTGACCGTTAATACGCCCAATCAGCGTATTTGAGCGAGTAGATGCGAGTTGGCCGGTGGCGTTGGCGTTACAATGGTCGATGAGATGGTGCTTGGCTTGCAGATAGGCGCGCAGCTTTGAAAGAGCATCTCCGCACTGGCCCTCCCGTAATCGCAGTTCCGCGTCAATCAACCCGCGCCTGCACTCCCTCCGTCGCTGCTGGTCCGTCATGTCGGAGGGGAGCCATAGCTTGGTATCCTCTGCCAGCGGCGGTACAACATCACGATCCCGCTGCTCCTCCTCGGCCACTCGCAGATCCTCTACCGCTGGCATGAAAACATTTTGGTGTGTCTCCCAGTTGCGAAGCTTCTTGAAAAACGATACTCGAAGCTGGTCAAGTTGACTAGCACGATCTGCAGTCATCGTGACGGTCGCCTTGACCTCAGCGCGAATACGACGCCTGTAGTCTTGTAAGCATATTCCAATTAGCCCTGAGACAGACGACTCACTGGAGATCTTCGAGCTGCAGCCCCGCTTTAATGAATGCAACTCCGGTCATCTTCCCGATCATCGCTTCCCTGCGCCCACCTCGCACTTCCTCCAACTCTGTCTTTTTGAGATCCGCCAGGATTTGACCCTCCGTTGGACCCGCTGGGGGACGATCAATCTGCATCCTGCGGCTCGGATTAAACAGAACGTACCATGCTTGCCGTCCATCATGTACGGGTTTGGGGCCGATGAATCCGTGTTCCACTTATCGATGCGTTGTTGCCATTCGACTCGGTGAGCTGGACGGACACTGATGTCGACCTCAGCAAATTCCGCCCTCTGCCGGTCGCGTTCAGCCAAGGCAATGATCAGTTTCCGCGCCAAAGAATCGCCTGCAATGAGGCTCAGTCAATCGTCAAAACAAAACGGTCCCATGTACTCACCCTCCTTCACGTTCTTCTCGAAATTTATGTGGTCAACCTTATCGTCGATAGTGTCGTGTCGGTGTTCCTCGCCCATTTCCTTCGTCGAATAAGCGATGGGGTTAAGGATCGCCCACGTTCGTTCGATGCCCTCGCCATCCGTTCGCCCGACGCCGACAGCATGGCTAAGCGAGTTCGCCGCCTGACAGCCTGCTTCGTGAGCAGCCGCATGCCAAACCGGCAGTGCAAACTGCAGACGATACTTCGCCAGGTCCGTCCGAATAGCTGGCCCTTCGTCATCCTCCCAACCCTCCTCTTCCGCCAACTCTTCCACTCGCTCCGCCTCCCTCGACACCAATGCGGCGGCACGGAGAGCCAGTCGTTGTTTCCACTGACAGGCAATGTCGTACGAGAGGACCAGCCGCTTGACGCCTATCCCGTCGACAGCTGACATTAGAATCCAATCCATATTCGCGTATCTGCGCAAGAGGTCAGCGAGCGACGCGTAATCACATTTGCAGCCTACCTCTCGCCCTTCTGAAGATCCCCCAGACCCATGGGTCGTACAACTCCATGTCGAGCGCAAACGCAACCCCCGACACCGGATACATGTAGGCCCGTCGTCAGACGTGTTTCTTTCTGCATCAGAGCCGCAAAGGCAATGCAAGTACTGACCTACGGGAAAGGGAAAGGCCGTTAGCATAGCTCAAACTCGACACCAACGAAGTACCCACATCTTCCTCGGCAACATAATTCCGCAAGAAGTATTTGTACGCGTCAGTGAGGACAAAGTATCCCAATCCTGGACCCAGAGATGGATCATGTCGTTCGTTGGCGCGGATACGATTCTTCAATCGGAAGTTGGCGTCCAGAGCAAGGAGCAATGAGTGACGATATCTTCAGTCTATACGTCAGCGGCTCATTTCACACGAAAAATTGGAAAGAAGACGTACGCTTCTTCCTCTGGCGCGTTCTCCCATCCATCTGGCATATTCCTCCCCGGGTCGGGACAAGCCCAGCATCGCACAGCCAAGCCACCAGGGGGTGTAGCCTTCACTCCGTTGGGCTCATGTCCTCTCCCCGACCGCTTCGCACGCATCAAGAAGTCCCATTCGCGGGACATTCGGATAAAGGACTTGTATCGATCCTAGTGCAATATGAGTTTCGCGTCCTCGACTGTAACGTCAGACTCACCGCTACTTTTTTGGTGTGGGTAGCGTCCGTGAGCCGCTCCAGCGTACGTACAAAATCGTTCGCGTTGACGTTGGCGACAACTTTAAGGAGGCGGAAATGCTCAAGGAGCACATATGTGGCGCACGTCGACGGGTCAATAGTGGTCGCGGGAAACCATCCGTTATCCATTAATTGCGACAAATGGTTGTGCGGATGGCGCAAACTATCGGAGCAGCCACAGAATCTACATTATCATCGATAACGGTGCAGGATGAGTGCGTGAATAGCTTACCGGACGTCCACTTTCATGATCCCCCCCAGGTCCATCACCGTCAAAGTCCACGGTCGGTCGGGAGAACATTGAGCGGGAGACATGCACTCAAAACCGTGATGTCCCAGCTGGTAAACCATTCCTAGCTGAACTGCGGCAGCAGAGTCGCAATACAGCGAGCACGCAGCCCAGAATTGCCCATTCCAGACCTGAATCTTCTTCAGCGACCGCAAGAAAAGAACACGAGAAACGTTTACCTCAGGACGATGAAGAGGCTGCTGTTGATGGCGCTCTCGGAGACATGTTTCGCACTGGAGAAACTGTCCGCAGGGGCGGCACCGATACATCTTCAGACCATCTGCCCCACAGACCGCGCATCGAGGATGCTCCTGGTGCCGACCCAAGCCTTCGCCACGAAGTAGCTCGTCGAGATAGGAAGATATGTGACGCCGCCAGATTCGCAGTGGGTCGTCCTGCGTATCCGTTAGCTTCGCGAGGCATTCACAGAGGGAATCAAGGAGCTCACCGAACTGATGTACCGTTTGCGGGATGGGGCAGCCTCTATTTGCACCACCACTTCCTCGACCCATGCGGAATCATCCCATCCGGTGGTGTCGTCCATTGGTGACCATGAGCCGAAAGAGTCGTTAGCCTCCCCCTCGAGCCTCGGACGCTTTGCGGGCTCGACATTGACCAGGCGAGAGCGCGTACCACGCTTGTTGGGGAGGAAGTGGACGGCCTGGTCGCCGTGCTTCACGCGTACGCTCCCGGCGCGAAAAGTGTGCTTTCGTCTGTGATTGTCGGTCATGGGTGAGCACTAACTGGAATCACCCACACATTTGCTACGCGTCCCTTGCTTTGCGGTCGCCATACGGTTACATGGACGAAAGGAGCTGATGCTGATGTCACTCCACGTCACACACGGATAAGCGCCGAATCTGTAGCGCCCAAGTCGGATACCCGATGACCCACGATAGCCCAATTCGGGTTCCTGCAGCGAGTTCGCCATATTTACGACATTGCTACGAGACGTGGACAAGACACGATTCGATTGGAAGAGATTGCTTCTACACCGCAAAATACACTACAGAGTCTTACAGACAGGCAGGGTACCGGTGCTTGGCGCCAATCTACCCTGCAGTCAGCTCATGCAGCTAGGAATTAGGAGAAATTGTACCAGAGGCCAATCCTTCCCTTCGCTGTCAGTTAGCCCATACCCTCTAGACTGACAAGGGTCGTTGTGTCCGGCGGCGGTCCAGCGGCTCCACTGCCAGGGAACGTCGTACGAGATGGACAGGCCCGAACGGGGTGGCTCCCGATGGAAAAGGATCTGCTGATAGGGTTCCCCCTTATCTAGAATGCTGCTCAGTCTCACCGCGCTCAAAGAAACGACATCGGTCACTTACGCAGAGGTTTTTGAGCGGGGGACTTGCGGGGAGGCTCCATTTGTGAAGGGAGAAGGCCAGCTGAGTCGTTATATGCGTGACGCCGAGCGGAGAATTTATCCTCCGCACGCTTGCGCAGATGATATGCTCCAGATCGCCCTTATTAGCAGAATAGCCGACCATATGCAGCCCTTTGATCGTTCCAGGTTCTGTGATAAAGCCGGAATCCCCAGTGTGCGCCGAAGTACCCATTTCCATTGACACCAAGCCGGCGGACTACTTTTGACTGACCCCAGGCAGACCAGAAAGCTGCAAGAAAGCTGCCAGTTCTGCTCAAAAGCGTCCACATTTCGAAAATATGCCATCTGAATATGGCGCGATTGCGCGACAGAGATGTGGCTGATGCTCGGGTAGTCAAGGCTGAGCGACCACCCGTTCCATTGGTTACCCCCGGTGGAGAAGTCGGAAACAATCTCAGGTATGGGCTTTGCAGAGTCGGTTCACAGGCCATGTTTGTAGCTAAGCCGTGGGTAGGCACATAGAAACTAGCGCCACTCGCAGTCCATTCGCAGTGCTTCCAGACGAGAGGCGAAAGCGGGAGGTCTTGAACTCGCCGCAACTATGGCGGGAAGGAAATCAAGTTCATGATAATCAATGTCACAATCATCACACTCTGCTTCCGCACTTATGGTCCATGGCCGTCCTTCGTTCCTGGGCTTTCCCATTCCCCTCTGTTAATGTCTGAGCCTCGTAAGTAATAATGCATCACGCCCACCCGCCTTGAGCTAAACAGTCCTTCAGCCAAATCTCCGCTCGCTCTCTCCGCCATCGACACCGACTCTGACAACCCCTACTCGGCTGCGTCGGACGAAGACGAAAACGAAGACCAGTCTCCTTCCGCAGACCCAAATATCGTCGAGGTTTCATTGGACTCGGACTCGGACGAGGCAGCGGACCCCAACATCATCGAGGTTTCGTCGGACGACGAGGACGAGGCAGCGCCAGGTCAGAGATTCAGTAACTTTCTCGCGTTAGCGTGGCTCAATGTTCTGCGCAGCAGCTGCTTCGCTTGCCAGTGGAGCCAAGGACCCCCGAGAGGTTGTTCCCGGCTCCAAAGGAAACCCCATCTTCGTCTTCACTCCGAGCCCCGCCAAGAAACACCCAAAACGGCCCCGAACCCGTCCAGACTCTCCCGAGTCTCCCTCGCGTATGTCGCACATGCACACCGAGCCAGTCCCTGGCGCTGACTTCCGTCCAGCTGGGCCCTCTCAAAAGACACGTTGCGTCTTTAACACTGGTGACGGTGAAGACGACGAAAAAGCGCAAGATCGAGCTCGTACGTCTGCATTACACTGCGCTGTGTCCATTTGTGTCGTGTCTAATGCCTTGTCAGTTCGCATCCTCGCTGCTAACCTCTGCGTCGATACCAACCCCGCCTGCTTGCTCGCTATGGCACGCATCGGTCTACAGGCGATGATGGCCACCAAGCTCGTTCTTCCTGACCCTGCCGTCGTTCCCATCTGTCAGCCCCGTCCTGGCCAATCTCCCTCCGCAGATGTCGAGTTCTTTTCGGTTCGCGAGGAACGCCAGATGCAGGAGTGGGAGGGCTACCAACGACTCCGCAATAATCTCGTCGAAGCTGCCCTCGGTGTCCTTAAAGAGCAGGACCCGGATGCGCCGTACGTCGCCGTTCGCCGTTCGTACACCCTGTATGTCGACCCGTTTCGAAAGCCGCCGCCGCCGCTCGCCCATGTCGATCCCGCCCATCAATGCGGTGTTTGCGGCTCTTTTGCCTCTCATCTGGTCTTGTCAGTCTATCGCATTTTCGGCCGTCTTCTTTGCTGACCCTTGACTAGGCTGTGGTGCAATCATCTGTTCTGCTTCGTGTGCGCGCGTCGGCAGTTGAACAAATCCTGGCTTTGCCCCAAGGAAGGGTGCGACATACTCCAGCGTCATCCCCCATTGCGTCAAACGGAGCTGGAGAAGGAGATCAAGCAGGTGTATACCGCGTTTGCGGACGTCTCCCAGGTCAACTACGGGTGGGGCGATGTGCGCTTCCCGAGGGCGGCATCGTCGTTGTAAAGACTGTACATTCCTGTAACGTGTCCAAATAAATCTGTATCCTGCTCTCTGCCTTGTTTGACCGTGAACTTCCACCTGCAGCGCAATATACCTGAGATAACCGGAATGACTGTGGAGGAGACGAGTGGAAAGTCCGCTTGGACGGACTGTATGACGAACTGATCGCGGGATTATGACGAACTGATGCTCGCCGTGAAATAGCATTTATCGACTGTGTGTTGTCTTGATGCGTGCAGCTCTGTAGCGAGACGATAGCATGCATCTTTCTCAAGTGCCCTGAGGTGTTTCCGAGCCTCCGATGTGTGTGTGGTCTCGTCAAGTTAATCTCGACTTTGAAGCCACATCAAGCCATATACTCCATTGTGGCTACATGTGAACGCCATGGTTTTTCATGTCGTCCGTCCAAGGTCTCTTTTTTTTTTTAGCTCGGTCGAATCCCACTATCCTTAGCTCCAGATAGATACCCTTACAACCGCTCCAAGTGACCGCGATCCCTTGGGAGACGTGATACACTTTGGCGAAACCCATCACCAGTGTGACGAAACAGTCAAATCCCCTCTTGTCCTATACCACTATACCATGACGGCCGCACTAACTGGCTCTCGAACTGCCACACAGACAGCCCGCAAACCATCGAGCATCGCACAGCGTCGGGCCGCCTCCAAATACAGGGAAAAGTGAGCATGCAGTACCATTCGCCGTCTCAGCCGAATGACTAGCCTCAGAAACGTCGACGAGCTGCGTGAAAAAGCGCGTCAACGCATGGCCAGACTTCGCGCGCGTGTTGCTGCGGACAAGACTCTCGCTGGGGAGGCTCAGGAGCGTGCCCGCGAGGCCAGTGCGAAGTATCGCCGTGGGCATGCGGAAGAGGTCTCGACTCGGGCAAAGCAGAAGCGGGAAAGGTGTGTTTCTCTTCTCTGTACGTCCCACTGTGCTCTGACGACGACGACAGGTTATGGTGCCGCAAGCACGGCGCGGATGCGTACGTAGCCCGCCTCATCGAATACCAGTCCCGTGGACAGAACCCAGAGTAATGAAGATTGAATTTTGCTTATTTTACACACGCGCAACATCTACGAATCTCGAGCGACCACATGGCCATCCACCTGAGCCCACATGAACTCGTCGACCGCGGCGTCAAAGGTATCCCGGTGATCATGAACATTACCGGAGACACCCAAGGTATTCAAGGCACATTCCAGACTAAACGACAACGAGGCGAGGTGTTAGCGGCAGATTCAATAGCGCAGCGAACGGATACAAACTCACTACGACGAATAAACACCAGGATTGACCCCAACGTAGCAAATGTACCACGGGTCGTGTTCCTTTCGGGGGGGTCGTCCCTCCAAGTCGGTCGCGCTGGTGCAAGGCCCCGGAATAAGCTGCCGGGAAACAGGGCGAGAGCGCATGCCCTGCGAGGCCGACGTCCATCCCTTGGCAGAGGCAAAATCCACCAAAGCCTGGGCTTCAGCGACGGACTTGCAGCCGAGCTGCAGAGCGAATCGAAAGTTGGCAATCTGTTGCTGGACTACAGCCCTGTGTAACAACATCAGCTGGGGCGTGTCTGGCCTGTCGGAAGAACACACCAACTGGTCTGAACCCCAACCTCATGGCCTCGAATCACGGCGTAGGCTGCATACTTTCTTGACGAGCGTTTCCGCTTGTTCTTGCGAAGGGCAATCGCCGTACCGCCAGGCGTGTGTTGGGCTGATGCAGCCTCAGCCCTGCAGGTGAGTGTTCCCGTTGGTTTCTGGACGTAGATACTACGGAGATTTACTAACCAATGAGACGTCCGCCCAGATTTTTGCGGAGACGAGTACGCATACACGGCTCGGGTCGTTGGCGGTGGTGCTGGCCGCGACGGCGTTGAGGACGAAGAGCCCAAGGATGACGGAGACGATGGAGACGCTGGCGATGATGGTGGTGCTGCCCGCGATGGCGTTGATGGTGGTGCTGCTGGTGGCGGAGGTGGTGGGCGAGCCAGGAGCCTACGCAGCTCGGCGTTTTTATCTATCGTTCAATGAGAAGCGATGACTTTGCACTACCACCACCAACCTCTGAGCTGGAGGCCTCCCATGAGGCTTGCGAGACCGGCGTCCGAATCACTCATGATGGTCAAGTACAAGAGCGAATTCTCAGTCACACCAATGCGTTTGCGTATCAACGATGCAAAAATTGAGCAACAACAGGGATTACAATCGTATACGAAGAACTACCACGGCTTCAAGTCCAACGGAAACATGGTCCTTCCCGAACTCCAATGAAGCCGCTCGGCTGCTTCATACTGCACAAAGTACCGCCAGCCCAGCCGATGCGCGGCAAGCAGCGATAAAGCCCTGGAGATGAATGAGACACGGAGTGTAGGCTGTCGAATCTACTTACCAAAGAACGTAGCCATCGATGGTAGCGACATCCTCGGGAGTGACGTTGGCCAAAGGAGCAGAGTAAACAGTCAAGGCGGCGGGTTCAACACGGGTGGGATCAACGTCAGGAGCCTCCGCGCCGAGGGCATGGTGCTTGAGGACGACGACGTTGCCGAGGGGAGCGTTGAGGCGTTTGGCGTGCATGGGCGGGTCGGGGATGAACCGGTCAATCTCCTCGTTGGCCCAGACGGGATCAGCATCGTCGGGCCAGTGGGGACATTGGAAGAGGATGGTGAAGCCAGCATCGTTGTGGGGGTAGAAGGGCCGGGCGCAGTCCGGGCAGGCGGTGGGATTGGCGTCGAAATACTCCAAGCCATTGGTGCCAGTTTGGCTGGCGGCCATGAGCATCTTGTGCGGGACGCGTACTAGTTTCTTGCCTCCCCCCTGCTCGTAAAGCAGAGCGAGACACGAATCTGCGGGAATCTGTTGCAGATATGCATCAGTCGTGGCGAAAAGACGAAGACTATTACGATAAAGACTCACAGGACCAATGAAGGGTTGGACCTCCGATGGCTGCGCTTGGACGACGCTGCTTCCGGGAGGGAGGACGAAGGAGCCGATGGGCGCGAACGGGGGAGACGACATGGATGGGGAAGGGAGAATAATGTGATTCGGCTATGCAGAAACCACATGTCTCGTCGTCGATACCACCAGCCGGATGATCCAAATCGTGCTGAGCTATCCGCCTGATCGCGTGGTACCGTTTACCTGGATCGTGCGATCATTTTTCGTCCCCCCTGTGCTCTCCCTTCGTGTAGCTTCGTGTACGTGCCCATGTCCTTGCGCATACATGCCCGCGGTTGGTGGTCGCATGCTTGCTGAACCTCCTTGACAGCTCCTTCGCCAACTATGTCTGCCGCTATGTCCGCTGCCTCCTCATCTCGCCAACACTCGCAACCTGCCAGTGAAGATCGTGAGTTTGACGCTGCTTTGTCTTGGGATGTCTCTGACGCGTTGTTGGTACAGGGGAGAACCCAGAGGAAGACACAGGAGCTCAGGAGTGAGGTAAGGCACCAAGCAGTCAGTGTTGAGCGGGTGTTGATTCGACTTCAGAGACTCCCGAGGACAAATCCGACGACGACGACGACGAGTCTCCTGTTAAGTCGAAACTCAAAGGTTGGGCGCGCGGAGTATGCGAGGATAAAGTCTTGAAGAAGCATATTGAGCCGTACAGGCAGGGCGCGGCAGATGGGGACGCGCGACGCTGAGGATTATCTGCAGATGGTCTGCAACGAGTATTGCTATCAGTATTCCGTACGATTTGCCCGACGGCGAGGAACCCAGCCTACCTCTGCGCGAATGGACGCCGACGACACCGCCCAAGCGACAACAGCAACTTGTCGAGCAAGGAGAGGAAGAAGAAAGAATCGTGGATTGTTTGGATGATGCCGGTAAGCAATGAATGGCGGCTGTGACAAACTCGTTCTCATACTACCACCATGTAGCGCATCAAGCGCTGGCTCGACTACCGGTCCCAGGGCGGCACTCATGCGACGGCGGCAACTGGGAAGAAGCTCGACCCCAACGACCCGATAAATATCATGCTGTTCCAAATCGCCGACACGCTCCCCGCCCACCGAGCACGCCAAGGATGGCAGCAGTTCTGGCACGAGGAGGCCAAGACCACAATCGAGGATGAAGTCGTTCGTCTGTGGCCGGATTCAAAGGAGCGGAAGGCGCGTTGGCGAAGCGGAAGGCAGCGTTGGCGACCGGGAAGGAGAAGGAGGCGAAGGGGAAGGGGGAAGGGGGGAAGGGGGAAGGGGGAAGGGGGAAGGGGGAAGGGGGAAGGGGGAAGGGGAAAGCGAAAAGCAAAGGACAAACGCGGCGGAACTAAAGCCGACGGGTCCCTTCCGCCAAACCATGGCGCGAAAGCTATTCGGCCAGATGCCGAAGACCCAGCAGCAGCCATATCTGGACCGTGCAGCGGCTGAGAAGGCACGAGATGTAGCCGCCTTCGACGCCGCGATGAAGGCTTGGCCACCGAAAGACCCCATCACGATACAAGCGTATGGCGCACTATCCACTGTCATCTTCGTTTTCGCTGACCACAAGTAGGGCTATCGACAATCTTGAGCCGACGATAGGCCGCTTCATGCAGGGCGTCGCCGAGCTCACAAATATGCACGTCGTTATGGCATTGGGCGGTCCGTCACCGAGGTTTCATGGGACTCTGCATACCGTCCAGTGAGTGCTTATCATCGGGTTCGTTGTAAGGTTACTGAGAACACCACATCTCTAGTTACTCCGCAGGCGAAAATAACGCACCTTCCCCGGTCGCATTCCCGGACTGGGACGCAGGACCATTTTAATACACACACACTGGGAAAAATGAAGTCGTATCTTCGAACAGCATACAGTATGTGCTTAGTCTTCTGTGTAGTGAGCGGCTATTGATCTGCATGTAGGTCGCGAAGAATGTATGGCATCCGTGCTCCCCGAACACATGTGTATAGGTTCGCGCGAAGACGCTTGGGCCTCGCTTTCGGAAGGTCCGGCGCCAGCTGCGAACTTGGAAGGTCCAGCGCCAGCTGCGAGCTTGGACCATACTGGGCATGTCGCTCCCGCTGGACAAGGGCCGGAAAGGCAAGAAACGGACAACGGCCTCGAGTTCGGCACCAGTCCGGCGACAACAACAACAACAACGTCACCAGAGACAACGAGTCCACCAGAGACAACGAGTCTGGGGACGAGTCTGGGGAGGAAAACGAGGACGAGTCTGGGGAGGAAACACTATGGGCATGTACCCATAATCTGGCCCGGATTATGGTGAGATTATTCAAAATAATCTATCAATAATCTATCAATAATCTTTGACATGATCCGGCCCAGATTATTTTGCATAATCTTTCAATAATCTCATCATGTTCCGGGCCGGAACATTCAAAATAATCCACCCGGGAACATTGATAGATTATGAATTGCAATATATACATATATGGAATTCCCATTTTGAGAATATCTCTATATAGTAACTTTAGAAACTGTATATTTGCCTTATTTAGAAGGTGTGGTATAGCCAACAGTGCCATATATTCTCTCTTTCTCTCTCATTATACTTCATGTCCTCTTATTGCATTGTGTTTCCCTCTTGGCAGGCTGGGTCCAACCTTGTTCAAGAAGCTGAGCAGTTATTACACAGTGACTTGCAATCTGTGCTGAGTGCTCTGTCCCTGATGGTGGGCACAAAGGCTAGATGCATCCATGACAGTCATGTTCAAGTATATACAGGACTTGTGGGCATGGTAATCAGAATAAAAAGTCAACTGCTATTGTGTGACTTTTTTGTAGCAAGAAAAAAAATCACGTCACACTATTTCCTCATCATATGACCTGGAAACCAATACCCAAGCAGCGGCTCTCGAGCACAGAGGGATGGGGCAAGCCACTTGCCATGGGAGCCTCACTGGGGTCTAGTGGGCAAGGAGAGCTGCAAGTGGGCAAGGAGGGTGGCCTATGACAGGTGGTGAGAGCATTAAGGATAGAGCCCAGACACACTAACCTGTACACAACAGCCAATTCATTAGGACCAGCCTCCCAGGCAGTTACCCATGAGGTAATGTGTACATCCAGGCTCCCACTAAGGTCCAGGTTGGGAGTGTGCAAGAATAGGATATTGGGATGTGTCGTTCTCCATAACGGCTAGCGTGGTCGGACTGTAAGTTGGAGGGCAGGGAGATGTCGGATGGAAGGGACTGCAAGCCGAATA
Source organism: Mycena amicta (assembly GCA_029282125.1). NCBI lineage: Eukaryota > Fungi > Basidiomycota > Agaricomycetes > Agaricales > Mycenaceae > Mycena > Mycena amicta. The sequence continues at coordinate 2,267,733 of JARIHP010000001.1, read as the reverse complement.
TGGTTCCAAACAAAGCAGAAACACCAGAGATACGAACGAGTTCGCATTGGGTACATCATCCATGCTGTGTTCTTCTGCACCATCGTTCTCGACAATGGCTGGGTCGCCGGGGATGAAGATCAGGGATACAAGAAAGGTCGGAGGTAGGTAGCTATGTTCCAAATTTCGGGCAGGCTGGTGGAGCGGGTATGGAGAACGAGTGGGTGATTGAATGACTGAATGATATGATGGGAGCGATGCTAGAAGGGCTCATTTTCGATAACGGCTTGGATGTTCCGGGCGAAACTCGGGGAGAATGGCGAGAGTAATACGAAGGACGTACAGCCCAATTTCGGCACCAGTCTGTCCAGTCAATCCTGCGATACACAGTGTTCTTGGCCGAGAACATGTCTGCCAGCGTTGGAAAGGACAGCGTGGGAACGAATCAAGCGTGGGAGCGGCAAGAGATCGGGAGGGAGTCCAGGGAGGTGTGTGCAAAATTTTGAGTCGATAGGTGCGGTGGTTGTAGAGATAGACGCCAGACAAGGTTGGGAGACAGCGTGATGTGATTTTTTTGTAGCTACAAAAAAGTCACATCACACCATAGTGGTCCAAACTCACTGTTTATTCTGGCTACACTTCAATTTCACACAGAATATGGAAGGATGTGCTATATCTATGTCAGGTCCGCAGATCATTTGGGAGATTGGGAATTCAACAAGCAATAGAATGATGTAAATATCCACAGACAACAAGAACAAATGGAAAGTTATCCTTAACTGACGATGAATGGTGTGCCATAGCTCAGCGGAGGCATTACTGACAGACAGTTTCACTATGTACCATGTCTTTGTGCAAAGGACAGGTAACAGTTTCCCAATCCCAATTCAATTTCTTCTTAACTGACATCCTTCCTCGTGCAATTCAAGACCTTCCAAATAAGGCAAATTCCAGTTCCCAAAGCTATTATATATATGGACATTCCCAAAATGGGAATTCCATATATGTATATATTGTAATTCATAATCTATCAATGTTCCCGGGTGGATTATTTTGAATGTTCCGGCCCGGAACATGATGAGATTATTGAAAGATTATGCAAAATAATCCGGGCCGGATCATGTCAAAGATTATTGATAGATTATTGATAGATTATTTTGAATAATCTCACCATAATCCGGGCTGGATTATGGGTACAAGCCCGTAGTGAAAGCGGGGAGCAGGAGAGTGGTCAAAAGCGCAAACGAACTGCGGGCAAAGCATCTGGCAAAGGCGAAAAGGCGAAACAGGCGCGAGTCGGAAGCAACGGCAGAGATGGCGAGGCTGGGAACGGCAAACGAAAGGCTGACGGCGATACAGTGAAGAACGGGCCCACCAAACGCCGACGAGTTGCTACCACCACCGATAAATCGAAGACCACCACCGACAAATCAAAGACTGCGAGGAAATCGACAAAATCGACGCCGGCACCACAAACAGGCATTATTACCGGCAAGCCGCGTCCGTTGCCTCGTGCAGCTTGGCGGAAACCCGTACCTGGGGCATCTAGTCAAGCCGCTAAGGATACGGCTTCGCCACAAACCCTCGACAACGGACCCCTCGACGACGAACAGCTGTCTCGTCCGGAGGACGAATCGCCACAGCCCCTCGACAACGGACCCCTCGACGACGAACAGCTCTCTCGTCCGGAGGACGAATCGCCTTTGGACGGAGAGTCGTTGTTGCGACGAGACGAGGAAGAACCTCCTTCTCAGAAGCCGGCAAATGGGGAAGGGAACGGGGAGACGGATGAGTCGGAGGGGGGAATGCCTTGTCCCGAAGACGCAAGCGATTGGGTCTCGGCCGTCTGGCCCGAGATAGCGGGCGAGCGCGTGGCGACCTCGTACGCCAAGCTGCTCGAAGCATTCGTAGCATTCGAGCGAGCCCATGGGTGGTCGGAAGGAGAAAGAGCACTTTCGGCAACCGCGCGGCCGAAGCAAGTCAAGGAGTGGATTCGAGCGGATCGGAAGGCGACGCCGCGGATGATAAAGCTGCACAAGCGTTTCGAGGAGGAATTCTGGACATGGTGGAAGTTCCTCCAGCCTCAGTGGAGGAAGGCAAAGACGTCTTGGCCCGCAATGGATGCCGTGCAGGAGGAGGATGACGGAGAGAGCTGGGCTGTTCTGACGGTGCCCGGGAAGAATGGGCTGGTCAGCGTTGTTGCGGCTCTATACTGGTGGGGTCGAGACGACAGCATCAGCGGAAGCCCTTCGCCAGCATGGTCAAGCGCGGTGAAGGACGTGACGTGGGCCTTGGAAAGGATGGCGTTGCCTGCTTCTGAGTAGAGTACTATGGACATTCTTGGACATTCTTCTGAGTAGAGGTACAACGGACATTTTAGACACCGTAGGTACCTCTGACTTGTAAAAATAATCTTGACTTGTCGTCTTTGCTGGATGGATGACGTCACGCGTGGACTTGGTGAAAAAAAAACACACGCGAAGTGTGAATACTTTTTCTTTACAAAATTATGAATACGCTCCAGACATGTGGGAGTGGGGGCGGGTGACGAGGCAAAAAAGCGCAGACCAAGCTGGCGGGAGGGGCGGGACGGCGGGCGGGCGGGGGCGGTGATTAATGCGGGAATTGATTAATGTGAGCATTAATTGTTGTGCATGGGAAGGGTGTTGTGCCAGGCCCCGGGCGGGTGGGATAGAGGCGGGTATTTATTATGTAAAAGGGTGGGAAGGCGGGGGGTGGCGGGCGGGTTACACCTGTCACGGGCATCTAGAGTAAACAAACAACGGCATCGTTGCCGAGCATCCTATAATCAATTCCCTTTCTGGGCTTTTCTTTTTCAATGGCATCAATTAATTTCCTTTCTGGGTCGTTTTTTAAACAGCATCAATTAATTTCCTTTTTGGGTGGTTTTTCAATGGGTACCCGCGGCCGGGGGCTACCCAATTGGGCAGCCCGGCGCCCAAAAGACCCTGCCAGCCTAATAGGCAAACAGCCCTGTAGCTGCTGCAGCTAGAGGGCCCAGTCAGTAGCTACTGGGCCATTTGGCTTTGCTTGCCAATTGCTACTGCCAGCCTAACAGGCAAACGGTCCAGTAGCTGCTGGGGCCAGCAGCTACTGGGCTGTTTGGCTTTTGCCTGCCCAGCAGCTACTGGGACTGTTTGCCAGTATATTACCACTATGGCTCACAGGTGAGCTCGACGATTCCAGTCTTCGTCAGGAGGTAACGCTGGTTTCCTAACTCTGGCTGGGTACGTCCAAGAGTCTTCTTCCGTGAAGGGCAACTCGTTCGATACTGATTCGGTGGAGTCATCGTGTTTCGTTTGGACAGATGGAGCCGGCGAGGGAACCCTCACCGACTCTTACTCCAGTTGCGCGGTAATAAGCCGCTCTCTGGAACAGGCGTGGAAAGTCATTCTTTTCGCGCTTATTCGGTGCGCACATCAGAGAACTAGTATGAGCCCGAATAGCTAGTTGGGAGATATCTGCAACAGTGAACAAGGTCTGCAATGGGGTTGACGACCCGCGGCGCATTCCAAGGTCTCTGTCTATATATACCAGCAGAGCCCACAAGCCTGGACCCATCCAATCCAGTGCAAAACACTCAAAGGGATAAACACCGAATAAGACCTGGCCGTCTCGGAATAACAGTTTTGATAATCGGACTTGTGATGAGATGGCGGAGAAGCACGGGCCGGGACCTATCGGACCAATGAAACCCGAATCGGAGCCGAGGAGCGACAAGCCGTTGGATGCCGAAGATTACAAGACCCGAGAGCCGACAGAGTAAGCCTGATGACCTTATCCGGGGAACACGCAAGGGCCATAACTTCGGAACTACTGGGCCGTTTGGGAAAAACCACATATGCACGGAGAGCTATGAACGGGGGCTAGCCACCGGACCTTAGGGCAAAACCGCTACATGGACGATTGGGGGGCATCATACCGAATAACGACCAATCACTATTCGGATCAGGGATCTGCGTACGATTATGACTCGAGGGCTTGATATCGGCGATCCATCATGATATTTTACTACACGAGTATGACACAGCCAAGGGTATATAAGTAGGGATTTGGGACACTGTAGCCACGGAATCGCCCACCTATTGAGGCCGCGATCTGGGGTTTAGCTAAGCTACAAAACTGCAAAGGCTACAACTTTTAAATCGGATTTGAACTGTGTGAACTGAGCCCAGAGTTATTCGGACATCAAGATATCAGAGTGTTTGACAAGAATTAGTGATTAGTGATTAGTGATTAGCGAACAAGGATTGAACAGAATAAGGAAGACAGAAGACAGAAGACTAGGAAGATTACCGATTAAGAACTAGGACATCATATTTGGCCGCCCCCATCAAGGCTCGTCGATAGTACGTCTTACGTGCGTGTTACAAACTCTCGAATTACCTACCCTGCACCCCCACCAAAGGCCCTGTACCCAGGGTTCTGAACTCGCTAGTGTCTATTAGCTATTTGATTGGATTTGTGTTATTCGGTTTCACTCCCTTTCACCGACTTACAACGAGTTAGACTATTCCAAGTCTTATTCAGAGTATAGAGGTTTTGGGTTTAGTGTTATTCGATCACAGGTTTAGTTTTGTAGTTAGTTCGCCAAGCACACACATCAGCGGAATGTTCTTCCATCTGTCGTTGCCTTCTTGTTGCTACTCCCGCTTCCTTATCCACTATGTCTTCCCACCAGCTAGCCACGAAAGAGGCACACTGTGCTGGGGCGAAAGTTCCTCGATCCTCTAGTCTTTAGGCTAGATCCTGTTTCTCTTCATCGGGTATAATGGCTTTCTCGCGATCTTCGCTCGGCGAGTCGTGGGGGGGAGTACGCGGAAGTCTCAAAAGTGGATCCACATTCGAGTGCACTTTCCCTGGCCTGTGAACGATCTTCAATCCAGGGTATGCTGCGAATACGGCCCCCCAGGCTGCCAAGCACCGGTTCATGTTCTCGTAGACTCTGGCCCACTGTAGAGCAGCGTGGTCCGTGACTAGCACAACCGCTTGTCCTTCAATGAAAGGTTGGAAGCGCACCAGGGCGTCCTTAGCACCCAGTGCTTCGCGTTCTGTTGCGCTGTAATTCTGCTCCACGGATTTCAAAGTCCTACTCCAGTAGGCAATAACCCTCTCCACATGGACTTCAGTGTCCTCCAGGGTCTCTCCCCAACTCTCCTCAAGTAGATCCTCCACTTCTTTTGCCAGAATACTATACATGCGGGGAAGTTCTTCCTTTTGGTTCCAGGCTCGCTCCAGGCATTCGTAAGCTGGAGTTCCTCGCAAGTCACGGACTTTGATAGGTTGTATTTGCTGGAGGCTAGCTCCAATGGCGACGTCTGAAGCGTCGGTATAAAGGCAATAAGGCTTTTCCGGTATAGGATGCCCCAGTACCGGAGCGGCCGACAAGGAATCCTTGGCATCTTGAAAGGCTCTCTCATGCTCGGCTTTCCATTCCCATTTAGCGCCCTTGGATAGCAACACGAACAGCGGTTTGATGACAAAGGCGTAGAAAGGAATATAGGTCGCGAAGTAGTTAACCATGCCCAGGAATTTCTGTAACTCATTTACAGTTCTTGGGCGCGCTAGTTCCTGGATGGCTGCTACTTTCTCCTTGTGCGTTGAAAGACCCAATCACGAGACTTTCTGTCCAAGGAGCAGTATAGACGTGTAGCCGATAAAGCACTTCTTCGGCTCGAGAGTGATACCTGCCTCTCGAATGGCCGTAAAGACGGAGTCAAGGTGTAGAAGGTGTTCTTCCCAGGACTTTGAAAACACCACAATGTCGTCGACGTACACCAGCGCGAATATCCAGAGGTAGGGAGCGAGAACTCCTTGCATGATCCGCTGAAAGATAGATGGACCGTTGCGTAACCCGAAAGGCATACAAAGAAACTGCCATAGACCCCGGTGGGACCTGAAGGCGGTTTTGGGTTATCTTCCTCGGCCATCTCCACTTGATTGAAGCCAGCCAGAGCATCGAACGACGAAAGAACTTGAGAACCCAACAAAGCTTGTACAATCTTGGACTGGCGGGGAATAGGGTGCTCATCCGCAACCATGTTTGCATTCAGCTTCCGGTAATCAACAGCTAGGCTTGCCATTGCGGAAAACCACGACACAAGGAGCTCCCCACGGGCTGACTGAAGGCTCTATCGCGCCTCTTTCGAACCACAAGTCCATTTGTTTATCGATCACCGCTCTCTTCACGGGAGACGCAGAGTACATAGGCAAGGAAACTGGCTGCGTGCCTTCCTTCAGCAGAACGGTGGCTAGTTCTTTGACATGCCCAAGACGACCGCCTATTCCGAACACTTTTTTGTTTTTCTGCAAGACCTTGCACAACCGAGGGAGAATTTCTGGCGGTACATCTGGACCCAGACATATAGCCTCGATAACTTCAGTCTCTCTCAGGTCTGGATCAGGATCTGGTACGGCGGTAGTCTTCGGTCCCCAGAGTTCCTCCTCGTCGTCCTCCTTGGGAGCCTCGACTGGAGTAGCGTTTTCCGCTTCGTCTACGCGTGGATCCATCATGGATGCCGTGGCTTTGATAACTCGTGCCAACGCCTCCACGCTTACCGCGAATCTGGTTCGTTCTTCTTCGTCGCGTGGTGTATCGGTGTACTCAGCGGGATCCCGCAAGACACCAACAATATCTCGAGCTCGTATGAACCAGGGCCACTTGCTGTGGTTTGTGATAGGGATAAAAGGGTATGTGGTGGAGATGAGCATAGAGGGAGCTGCCATTACACTCCCGTCTTCCGTGGTAACGAGAACCTTTTCTATAAGCCAGTCCTCACGGCCTTTGAAAGCTCCAGTGATTTCGACGTTATGTACTGTCCCGGCCGCAATGAGCACATCCTTTACTGCGAATACCGGTGGATCCTCCAACGTCGCGGCTTTCTCCTTGCTCGTGCTAGCACGCTTGGACTCCTTCTCTGGCGCCTTCGAACTGGAGGATTCCCTTCCAGTTCGAGCGAAACCGGTGTCCTTGTACTCAACACCCAGATCATGGTCGCGGGCCGAAGAAGCGGGAATGATGTGCGTAGCCAGGCCCACCAGCACTTCATGATTCCCATCTGAATGGCGACGAACCCCCAGTTCATAAGAAGTCTGGAAATCCTCTCCGAGGAGTAGTGGTACATGCATCCCACTAACGACGTAGGCCTCCAGTTCGAACTTGATGACCTCGTCCGTTGATGTATGAGGAAAATGATACCCACAAAGATTCAAAACCAATGTTACAAGTTCATACTCAAGAATTAGATGAAATTGGAAGCAAGTCAAAGGGAGTCATGTGCAACATGAGTCATTTAGGAATATGAGTCAGTAAGAGTCAATTGGAGTCATTATAAGTTAAAAATAGTATTGAGTCATATTGAGTCATTCTGAGTCATACTGAGTCATTCTGAGTTATGCTGAGTCATATTGAGTCAGTCTGAGTCACAAAGAAGAAGGTTCAATCAGGAAATAAATTCCCACGGAAACAGTATATAAAGCCTGGTGTACGTAGCACCTGTGCTACCCACTAAACACTGGCTGTTGTCAGTGTTAACCCGCCGGGTTAACACTGACAACAGCCAGGCTTATCAGTGTTTCCCTATAAGCGAATAATTATTGAATAGAGGAGTGAATAAAGGTGAAAGATATAGGTGTAAGACGTGTTTTGCAGCTAAGACAACATTACTGGGGCTTGTCAGTAGTGCCTAGGGAGTGAATAAAGGTGAACAATGCTTCGACTTGCTGTAAGTTATCAGTAGTGCCTAGGGAGTGAATAAAGGTGAACAATTCTTCGACTTGCTGTGAGTTATCAGTACTGCCTAGGGAGTGAATAAAGGTGAACAATGCTTCGACTTGCTGTAAGTTATCAGTACTGCCTAGGGAGTGAATAAAGGTGAACAATGCTTCGACTTGCTGTAAGTTATCAGTACTGCCTAGGGAGTGAATAAAGGTGAACAATGCTTCGACTTGCTGTAAGTTATCAGTAGTGCCTAGGGAGTGAATAAAGGTGAACAATTCTTCAACTTGCTGTGAGTTATCAGTACTGCCTAGGGAGTGAATAAAGGTGAACAATGCTTCGACTTGCTGTAAGTTATCAGTAGTGCCTAGGGAGTGAATAAAGGTGAACAATTCTTCAACTTGCTGTGAGTTATCAGTACTGCCTAGGGAGTGAATAAAGGTGAACAATGCTTCAACTTGCTGTGAGTTATCAGTGGTGCCTAGGGAGCGAATAAAGGTGAACAATTCTCTTATACCATTAGATTCAAATGAAGGACTCTTATAGTTTTGAAGGGTCATAGGCTATTTGAATACACAATAGCCTTTGGAGCGTACACTGGGCTACCTTCCGGGTAGGTACGGCTCAGGTCACATCTGTGTGACATCTGTGACATTCTACCAAAAAAGGAAATTTCCACGGATGGTCAGCAGAAATCATGACAAATGTCACACAATGTCACAAAGCCAAAGTTATAGATTTCAATAAGGGCTACAACTTTCATCAATTGACGTATACTCTGAACTCAATGGTTATCATGTAATCTGCCAATCACCTACTCTGATCTGCTGATACACAGATCAGTAGTTCATATCTCAATGACTACTGGTCGGATTGGGATGATTCAAGTACTGGAGGGAGGCTCTTTGCACTCTGAATACAATAGTGCATTGATTTGAGTTATTATGCACACTTTGTTCTTCCATTACCTCCATCACAGCTAGATATCTCAGCCATCCCTTGATCGATAGTGAGATTACTGATTCAGGGCAGTCTCTAACTACTCAAGGCACCCTCCATATACTCACTCATCATCAAACTGCATGATATGATGGAGAAAAACTTGACCTACTGTCAATTTGGTTAAAATGAGGATGGATCCTGCACATGATGAGCAGATATCTCAGTCATTCCCCAGCCGATACCCTTCATTGAGGATGCCATTTGTAGATGTGAATAGCCTGCACCAGATGACGCCTCACCCATATTTTTAAACCAACTACTCAGGAGTCAATATAGGATATACTATCATTTTCCAAAAATGCTATCTCTCAGTGGGAGATACACAGATCTAGTTGGTTGCTAGGTTGGAGACATCTCGTGTCAAGCCCCAAGCAGGTGTATACCTTCCCATGGACACACCTTGAAACTTCCATATCAATATGCCAATTCTCATATTCAGGTATATGTCTCAATATTCACCACAGAATATGATAGTAGATTATGGATCAGGGTATGTAGGAGTGCAGGAGGACCCTGCCTACTTCCTACCACCCAAGATTTTGGCTCATTAGAACAATTCACCAGGTAGATATTTCCATATTGGCTCCAACCCACTCAATTGTGCTTTTGCCGAACCTGCAAAGTAAAGCCTAGAGGCACAGGATACATGGTCCCCAGAGTCTAGGGAGTGTATTTGGACATCTACTAGTATTCCATATTAGGTTTAGCAAAGGCTATGTGAGATGCCACAAGATATAGCTGAAGACAGCCTTAGGGTGCTAAGCAGAACTGGAAGCCTCTTGACTGCGCACTATGGTGGGAACATAATTTCAAGGAAGCTCTGACACTTGGAGGGACATTTGTAGGCATGTCTAAATGAACCCTTCTAGCATTGAAATTAACCTCATAGCTATCATGGATCTCCCAGAATACCTCTATCAGTGTTATCTCTGCCAAACAAGATGCATGTGTACATACATGAGTTTTGAAGATATTAAGACGATTGAGGGTGATTCTGGAAGGTGTCGATCAGGCCTCCCAGAAAATGTGATGTTTTTGTTCATACCCTACATGTAGCCAACAATAGCAAGGGAGCAATATTGCGGAGGACCCTGAGAATAACCTTCTGAGATTGAAGTCAATAGATTTGAATTTGAGTCAGATTGTACCACTGGGGGCCCTACACAATCTCTCACTTGGATCAGGACCATCGGTGAAGAGATCATACAGATATCAGCCAAACACTGATACCTACAGCTAAAACATGCAGTAGGTTGAGTTTTTCTGGATAGGATCAGGCATTTTTTATGACAGGTAAGTATGTGGAGGGTGCCTTCAGTGGTTAGAGACTGCCCTTGCACATTGATCTCTTTATCCATTGAGGGATGGCTTTAATATCTACCAATGATGGAAATGATGGAAGAACAAAGTGTGCCTGATTACCCAACCTAATGCACCATGGGATACAGCGTGAAAAGAGCTTCCTTCTAGTACTTGAATCATCCCAATCCGACCAGTATTCATTGAGATATGAACTACTGATCTGTGTATCAGCAGATCAGAGTAGGTAATTGGCAGATTACATGATAACCATTGAGTTCAGAGTATACGTCAATTGATGAAAGTTGTAGCCCTTATTGAAATCTATAACTTTGGCTTTGTGACATTGTGTGACATTTGTCATGATTTCTGCTGACCATCCGTGGAAATTTCCTTTTTTGGTAGAATGTCACAGATGTCACACAGATGTGACCTGAGCCGTACCTACCCGGAAGGTAGCCCAGTGTACGCTCCAAAGGCTATTGTGTATTCAAATAGCCTATGACCCTTCAAAACTATAAGAGTCCTTCATTTGAATCTAATGGTATAAGAGAATTGTTCACCTTTATTCGCTCCCTAGGCACCACTGATAACTCACAGCAAGTTGAAGCATTGTTCACCTTTATTCACTCCCTAGGCAGTACTGATAACTTACAGCAAGTTGAAGAATTGTTCACCTTTATTCACTCCCTAGGCACTACTGATAACTTACAGCAAGTTGAAGCATTGTTCACCTTTATTCACTCCCTAGGCAGTACTGATAACTTACAGCAAGTCGAAGAATTGTTCACCTTTATTCACTCCCTAGGCAGTACTGATAACTCAGTTGAAGAATTGTTCACCTTTATTCACTCCCTAGGCACTACTGATAACTTACAGCAAGTCGAAGCATTGTTCACCTTTATTCACTCCCTAGGCACTACTGACAAGCCCCAGTAATGTTGTCTTAGCTGCAAAACATGTCTTACACCTATATCTTTCACCTTTATTCACTCCTCTATTCAATAATTATTCGCTTATAGGGAAACACTGATAAGCCTGGCTGTTGTCAGTGTTAACCCGGCGGGTTAACACTGACAACAGCCAGTGTTTAGTGGGTAGCACAGGTGGTACGTAGTAGTAATTCAGCTTGATTTCCCCCAATCAACTCCAGTGATTTCGGTCTCTTAATGAGTGGCAATTGATTTAGCAGTTATTATCGTTAACTGGTTAATTGTTTACTGCATCTTGCAAAGCATTTGGTTCCTTTGGTCCAACTTTGGAGGACAGGTTGATTCTGAGAAAGAGATTTCCACTGCTTCCACCCCAAACTAATTGTCTGTCTGTTTTTATTTTTTAGAAGAGTTACACCGGACACTTGGCTCTTATTTCTCGAAGTCAATTGTGATCTTTGACTTCAATCTAACGTATTCGTGGAGAGTTACACCGGACACTTGGCTCTCAATTTCCCAAAGTCAATTGTGATCTTTGATTTTACCCTATCGTATTCGTGGAGAGTTACACTGGACACTTGGCTCTCAAATTCACGAAGTCAATTGCGATCTTTGACTTCGCGTATTGTATCTGTGACTGAAATCCCTCGTGATCTCTTGTTCGACCGAGAAGAGTCAATTGTGATCTTTGACTCTCGTCCTTGCAAAGGAAGTTAATTGTGATCTTTGACTTCACTTGCACCCACCTCCAAATCTCTTCCCTCTTAAATTTTGACTCCCATTTTCTTTTCTTTTCCTTTCAATTACACTCTCCCTGTTTCCCTGAACATTCGTGAACCTTCACGAATAAAGTCACTTCCTGAAGGCCACGGAGGGAAGTTTAATTTCCTCACAACACCGTAGAAGTTGTAACGAAAATGGGTAGTTGTACATAACCGAGGATTTTGGCTTTGCCTGTGAGGTGGTATAGCTTCATGTGTAGGCCTTGTCGAAGTTTGCCGACATGAGGAAGAGATTTGTAAAATTCCTTGGACATCAAGGAAAGGTCTGCACCAGAGTCCAGCCTGGCGATAATAGATCGCGCGCTATGATGTGTAAGGCCTTTATCCCAATCAAATTCATTCCATCGGGTAGTTGTCAGGCCTTGGGTATATTACGGATCCTCTCGTTCTCTGGGGACGAGGACAGCTGAAACCTCGATGTATCCACCAACGTCTTCGCCAATTTTTCCAGCACAGCTGTTGGCAGCGGTTCTTCCTCTGAAAGAACCTCCTTCCCTTTCAATCTAGAGAGGATAGGTTTGGTAAATTGCTCGTGCCTCCGGGTATTCCTGTTACCCTTCGCGGCGACCGTAAGAATGATGCGGTGTACTACTGCATCCGAAGGGATCCCTTCGGCTTCGCTAGTACCCTCAGGAATAGAACTCGAGTAAGCGTCAAGAGAAGATTTATTATCAGCAGTATCTAACAAGTGTTGGTATTCATCAGCGTCCGAGTTAACCATTTCCAGCAGATTTTGCACCAGGTGCACTCGACGAACGGATTCCCATTTATCGTGGTGCGGACATTCCCTGGCGTAATGGAAGGGGCTGGTGCAAATGAAGCATTCACTGTTGGTGGGGGTTCCGTCTTCACCGTATCGTCGTGAGGGAATTTCTTGCCCTTGAATTCCTTGCCCCGCGGCCATTCCATTTTAGTGCAGTTGGGACGGGAGCCCGTACACCTATCGGCCGCATGGATTTCTCGAGATGCGCCTTCATTCTCTTCAAGGACGGCGCTCGGATCGTCTCCCGACTCATCCTCATCTTCGAACCCGACAAGATTAACCTTACGGTGCGCAAAGAAGCGTTTTCTTTGTCCTTGTCCGGACGACATGAAGAACGCTAGCTGCTTAGCCGTCTCCCACAAAGTGACCAGGTTATCCTTATAGTGGGACGCTAGTTTGAGGACATCCGGAATGGTTCGACAACGGTTCTCGTCCATGATATCCTTCCACGACGAAGGTTGGTTCCATAAGATACAGTTAACGGCGTCGGCTTCGGATTCATGCGGATACAAGAACTGCTGAAAGAGGATGCGGCGTTGGAAGAACTCGATAGGCTCCTCCTTTTCGTGACTTTACTGACGGAATTCCATGAGCTCGTATTGATGGAGGTGTTCTTTGTGCCATTTGTGTGTAAGGAATTGCCCCCCAATACCTTCCAGCAGATTGTCCCAACTGGCCTTCATTGAATTCTTGGCGTAACGAGGGAGTACATCCCACCAACTTTTTGCCGCTCCTTCGAACTAGGTGGAAGCGATAGCAGCGATGCCCAAACACATCATAGGGCTGAGATTCGCCAAGTTGGTCATTTTGAGAACAAACTCGATGAGGGAGTCTTCCTTGCCGTTCCAGCCTGGGACTATGTTCTGGTTAAGCTTATGATTGATCTGCCACTGGTACGCATTAGGATCGGGGCCAGCAGGGAACCCTGCACCTCCAGGTGGTCCTCCCGGCGGACCAGGATTAGGAGGAGGGTACCTGCCTCCACCTCCCAGGTTGCCAGGGAAGTGCGGAGGGAACCCTCCACCACCTCCGGGTCCTTGAGAAGGAGGTCCTCCGCCACCGCCTCCAGTTCCAAATCCTCCTGGTCCTCGATAAGGTGGACCTCCTCCGCTTCCAGGTCCTCTGCCGCCAAATCCACTGCCGCCAAATCCACTGCCGCCAAATCCACCGTAACTTCGAGGACTGCGATGAGGAAACCCGTCACCGCCAAATCCTCGGCCAGGTACACCGTCTCCATTTGAAGGAGGGCCTTTATCTCCTCCGTCTCCGTTGCCAGACTCGTAGGCAGGCAGGGCGCTGGCCTTCAGATACGGCAGACTTTTGTAGTACGAGTCCGGGTCCCCCATAGTAGGAGATAGTTCCGCCGTGTTAACCGAAGGAGTTCTATCCCAGTGAACTCCTCGTTGCATCATCAATGGCCCCCCCAGACTCGAAAGACCCGAACCCAGTTGCGCTACTGGGAAGGTTACCCACTCCCGGTAAAGCTCGTACTGAAGGTCCTGGTATGGGACGCTGGAACCGCGGCGGGGGTAGAGGCGCCCAGCGAACTCCAGAGACCGGTCCCATCGAGACGGGTTCATCATGGTCTCTCTCGGGATTGGCAACAGGGGAGTAAAGGCGACATACGGCGGGTTGGACACGACGAGGCATAGTAGTCGGCAGATGATGGGGAACTAATCCGTCTTTGTAGGGGGAGTGGTAAAAATCCTCTTCGAAGGAAGACCGTTTGCGGAAACGATCCAACGCTTCCTCGTCAAAGTGGCCCAAGTAGGCGCGGTAGTCCGGGCGAGCCGTGAATCGACGGAGTTCAAGCTCTGGTGTATCCTGTCCGTAAGAACGGCAAATTTCCGAAGTAGTCGACGCTACCGCGCTGAATTGATCCTCGACCGGGATCCCAGTCAATGACGCTTGTAGCTCCTGGAGTGTGTAACGAGTTTGTCGGTCGGCTTCTTTGAGGCGAACTTGGATAGTTCCGAATGCCATCAAGACATTATTCGCGTCCTCCGTGCACTCCAGAATGGACCTAAGGTGAAACTGAGGGTCCAGCTTATATACGAGACATACGACGCGATAAGTGCAGACGTTGAGTGGAAACAGGTGCAGAAGAGTCCGGCCAGCTCGGCATGGAAACGGTCCGACGGGTAACCAAACTGCGGATTGAGCCATCGAAGGAGTGAGACGGGGGCCTATCAGGGTCAGCAATGCGAAGTGAAGGTCAAGAAATCGACGTACAGATGCGGAATAATCTCGTGGGACTGGAAACAATACAGCGGCGCTCGAAGGAATCCAGCGACGGACAGCCTGCTCAATGCAAGGTGCAGAGGAGAGTCGCGGTGCCAGGGAAATGTCGCGGCGCCGGGAAACAATAGCGCGGTGGACGAGAAACCTAATGCGAAGCTCAAGTTATCCGCCGTCCTTCATTGCCATCCCCCCGGTACCAAGTCAAAATTCCCGGTAAAGTAAATGCTGTACGGCCAATGTCTGCATCCAGCCGATGAGTTCTCAGTTATACCCGCGGTCGTTATATACCCGCCGACCTTCATCGCTGTCCCCCTGACTGCTCTCCGCCATTGACCGGTGGACCGTTGCGAACGGGTAAGCTCACACTCACTATACAGGTGAGGAACAAAACTAACTGCGATTTTATAGGTCTTGTATGGCGTGGTCATGGCACAGGCGTTGAGGTAAGTGCATCGCCGTTTTTCCAGGCGCGAGTTCAAAAGTGACAAGGAAATCCACGTCTGGCACCTCAGTTACTTGCATCTCAAAGTACATTTGTCTCTATTTTATGACGTGTCTGATAGGTTTGCAGTCCGTCTCAGCCTCCGACGCTGTGCGTCTCTTGCTTGTAGACACGGTGAGTCTCCCGACCGTCTCGTTCTATCAATATGAACGTGAACCCGTCGAGCAGAGTGTCGGGGCGGTGGAGGAATACCCTGGTGAGTCTAGCTGCCCAAGCATGTCGCTGGTTCTCATGCGCTCGGAGTCCCGACCATCGCGTTCTATCAATAGTTACATGTAGTGTAGCGTGTAATATACAGACAGAATGAAAACTGAGTGGGGAATGTGCGATGCAAACAACCACGGGCAATGAAGACAAGCACAACGAAAACAAATGAATGAATGAATGAAAGCGCTTCATTCTGTTATATTTATGTACAAGCAGCGTAGTGGGTCAAGTAAAGGAATGAATCAGCAGATGTACGCAAAAGTAGGGAGGGGTATATGAAATGAATGAATTGGCTGTTGTCTGAGAAACCACGTTAAATCTGCAGAACTTTGAGCAAGACTGGAAGCATGAACAAGTTACAACGCACTACACAATGCCACCAAACTCCTCGAATGCAGTGATTGGGCGATATGAAAGATATTGGAAGAGGTCGAAGTCGGTGGCTTGATCATCGTTGGGAAGTTCCTCGCGGAGGAGTGTGGCGGAAAGACTGAGAGAGACGTCCACAAGATTGAAGCAGGCTTACACCAACAATCGTCTATGTTGAGACGGTGATCAGAAACCTGTTGAAGTGTGGATTTGGACTCAAGCAGTCTATTCATATCTTATCTTATCTTGTCTTATCTGTACATCATCTTATCTGTTTGGTAGCTATCTTGCCATTGTTCCCAATCAGGCAATCCCCTTATACTTACATATATGTTCTTGCCCTTGTTCTCACTACTTTAGGCAAACCCCTTGTACTTACATATATGGTCTTGCCTTTGTACTCCCTACTATATAGGTAGCTAGATAGCGCTCTGAGGTCCCCAGTTTCTCACTGTTGACCTCAGACCTCTGTGCATTGCCTGTTCAACAGAAAGTACTGGCCCTGAGGGTTTGACGACGAAATAACGGGAGCGACGATGTGCCCATCGCTCCTGACGACTAGAAGATTGCGAACGGCTTCAGAGACCGAGTTCCAGAGCATGTTGTTGAGGGGAATTGAGTGACGTCGGACGATATCGCGGAGCAAGGTCTGCTGCTTGGGGGTCAACTGAGTGAGTCGTCCCTCGTTGAGGCCAAAGTTGATTAAAGGGTCATACTCGAATTTCGGATCGTACTCGCCGTGATGGCGCACGACTGAGTCCCGGAGAGGCTCCAGATAGATTCCCAGCATTCGGCCCGCGTATTGGAACATGTTCGGCGGTTCCTCGTCCTGGACGTGAGGCACTCGATAGCGGCCGCGGTCTCGCAGCGCCACTGTAACGGAATCCGACGATGACAGGTGAGGAGGTAAATCGCGAAGGGAAGATCCGTAGCTAACGAACTCGGCCTCAGGCTCCTGAGAGTCCGGAGAGGAACGAGAGGAGTTGAATGTCGTTGTCGAAGGAAGGGTAGAGTCTAACTCAGCATCTTTGATGTGGCCTTCTGGACAAGCTGTACCCGAAGATGTTCCGCTTGCCGCTCGGTCACGACCTTCTACTTGCATAACGGTGTTAGAACAAAGTTCCCGCTCCACCATACGCTCCCGAATGAGACTGATAATAGGAGTTTCGGTCGGTGCGAAAGGATTGCGATCAGGAGCATTGGTGGAATCACCAAACGCTGTGAACGCCGGAAGGAAGTGACAAGGGGGAGCCAGAGTAGGATCAAATTGGGTCCAAGGGGAGTCGGAATTAAAGTCGGGTTGCGGGCTTGGAACGGAATCCGAATCCAAAGATGTATTAACGGGAGTCGATGGTACCACCGACTCCGTGGCAACGGCCCTGTTTGCTGTTGACATAGAACATTTTGGAGGAGGCTGTGACTGCGACGGGCACGAGAAAGTGCCCATTTTGGGGGCGTTTTGCAAAGCTGAAGAGGGCTTGCTGCCTTTCGACGACATGGTAGAAAGCCAAGATGTAAAATTTCACCATCATCAAGACCACCCTTTATTCGCGTTGCTTGCCGGTTCTCATCGTGTGTTTCAGGTGCTGAAATGTCTCGTCCAAGCGAAGCCCCTCACGGTGGGCTCCATTGTGATGCGACGTGAATTTGAGGGCTTCAGTAGATGAGAATCTGATAGAGAAGTAATGACTCAGAGCGTAGAGTGGCGGAATCCCGCTAGTCGTAGACTCCAGCTGAGTGCCATAGGTTAGAGAGGAGCAACGGAAACCCGCTGCTCTGAGCCACCAGGGGAGAGTCATCGTCTAGACAATGAGAGAGAGAGAGAGCGATGGGAACCCGTTGCTCGCATAACTAGGTCACGGGCTGTATCCACAGCCCAAGGGAGCCAACGCGCATGCTCAGGTGTTTGTACAATCTGTACGGGCGGCGCATCGGCCGAGAGGTCGAGATGAGAGAGAGAAGCAAGCAGTAATTATTATGTGACCTGAGGTCACGATAACAGCATTATACAATGTAATGTATTCTACAGGCGGCGACTCGGTCGTTCCGTGTACCTCGTCGTCACAATGCGGGTCCAACATATTCTCTGTTGGCAGCGCAGGTTCTTCAACTTCCACCATTTGTTGTACTTCCACAACTTTCTCCATCTTCGCTAGAACCTCCGCCATTCCCGTAGGATCTTTGGACGAAACTGGCTCCCTAATGTGAGTCAGTCTCAAACGCTCACCTTCATGCTGTCGACTGGAAATTTTATTTTCCAACGTACAGATCCGGAAGCGACTTTGTTTGGGAAACTGCACGCAAGGGTTCGGGGAACTTGGTGAAGGAAGTTTGCCTAAAAAGGACTTGAGTTGAGAGTTGGTGTGGAATGAGGATTGTGTAGGTAGAGCCGTACGTAGCTCTAACTAAAAAGAAAATGTAAACCGTAACTTGTCTTGCTTATGCTTGGCAAATAACAAAGTCCCTCTTGGACTTGGTACTTGTAAACGTATATACGAAGGTCACACCATAGTCTGACCACAACATATAGGACCAGTAAGCTCACTAAGACAAAGGTGAACTTAATGACAGGATCAACGTGGGTTGATAGGATCAAGTAGGATTGATAGGATCAGATGGCAACTTCATGTGGGTCTATCGGAGATCACACTAGGTCTAAGGACGGTAAAACGGTAGTATTCAGTCTAGGATACAACCTAGAGTACACTAAACGAATACTGAGTACTTTGGAAAGTGGGAGATTCTTTTGCCTTTTTCCCCTCCGGGGCGCCCCCTTATATACTATTTCGAGTGCTACGGACTGCGGACTGCGGTCACGTCACAGTCATCTTGTGACTTTTGTGACTCTGTCACCCTTTTCTGCATCTGCTCCGAAATTTGGTCTGCTAATAAATGTCACACCTGGTAACACATTCGATGGCTGACTAATCTTGGTCTACAAGTTAGTGTTTCTTAGGAATTGAAGAAGATGAGTGGGCAGGTACTATTCCTTGTTACATGCCAAACATTTTTCATACACGACAACGCAAATCTTGCGAAATTCCCTATAAATCTCCCAGCTTCACCGTGACCTCAGTCTCGTGGATTCTTTTAATTAATTCCTCCGCAAGACCCTCACGTTGAATTGGTGCCTGAATCCTATAAGACTTGTCTCCAGAACCCTGCTCCAACTTTATGGGTTCTTGTAACACTGGCTGAGTTTGAACCCCAGTGTTCAGTGGTTTGACGATTCGATAAGGTAATTCCATCCCAAATGATGGCAACTCCTTCTGCTTCTCCGGTTCCCGAAGTCTCTCCACAGGGTAAGGGTTTGACGAATCATTAGCAGTTCCCTGCCTACTCATCGTATTTTGCCAATTGCCCGAGTTTTCAGCCTTTTTATCTCTCTCCGGAGGCTTGGATGGTTGTATGTTTCCAGCCTCCATCCTCGAGTTCACTAAAAACCCTGGTTGTCAGACGGTGCAGACTGCTTCCCGCTAAGTGTCTGGACAAATTGGTCCTGTGTGTTCCCTCCTTCACCACGAGAATTCATGAAATTGTACATCATTCGCGAAAAGTCCTCCTGCTTGAACTACGGTGCAGGTTGAACTGCTGCATGGTTCACATGTTGAACAGGAATTGAAACAGGTGCCATATATGCTGGTTGAACAGCAGGTCCTCCGGCCAGTTGGTTGAATTTCACACGTAGAGTCTTCAACTCATCCATGACATTGTCGATTTCCAAAGGTCTGTTCCTGGTGTAGTAAACTTCCGCCACCATATTTGAGCTGAGTCTGCGGTAAAATTCTTCAACTCTCTGCGCAGTTGGGGTTCGTCCAGGTGGGATAGGATTTCTGTTTCCAAGGAACTTGCCACCTTCAAAGGATATCCACCCTTTGGAGATATGATCATGCTTAATTGTGCAATCTCTCGCCATATGGTCTGGCTTTTGGCAATAGTAGCAGTTTGGGTTGGGTGCCGGATTTTGCATGAAAGCCCTGTCTTGGTTGTACATATTCGAATCACCTCCAGCTTGCACAATGTCTCGGTGCGTAGCAACATCCGGTGGGTTGGTGGGTTCACGTAAACGTGGCTGGAACGCCTTCATCATTGTGCGCTTCTTTCTGCACAATTTCAATAGAGTCCTTGAGAATGGCAACTTCTTCTCCAAGTTGTTCGAATCTCTCATCTCGACGCTCTATTTTTACGGCAGGGAAAATAGATGACCGTTTGATTTCCGGTGCATCCAATCCTCCGAGTGATGTTCCAATTCCGCCTGTTGCGGCCATTCGTTCCGCCATTTCGATAAGGTCCTTGAGCAAAATTGGATCCTCCTTCCTCTGATCAACCGTATTTGCCGCCTGTCCAGCCGGACGAGGTAAGTCTGCTTTGATCAGATTCCGAGTGGCGATAGAAATGCGGAGGTTGTTGGCAAATATGGCGTCCAAGGTATCCAAATAACACTGGCAAGCCTCTTTGTTGAGAATGATAGCCGGATCCTTTGTGAGCTTCTTGACAAGTGAATTGAACTCTTGGCCGAATCGCTTCAGCTTGCCCTCTTCATAGAGCTGTATTCCACGGCTCCAGGCACAAAGTCTCTCCAGCTCCTTCAATGTTCCGTCCGTCTCCAACTTCAACTCCCGGTAACTCTTGTACACATCTGCGAGGAATTCCTTGAATGTCCCTGTTCCATATGTCGCATGTTCCCGCCACATCTCCCGTTTCCTTATGGGAAGATATCCTGTCAACAACTTCTTCTTTTCCTCCGCATCCATGATTTGCACAAGTGCGATAATCTCCTTGACCTGGTCCACAAAGTCCCGTAAGTCATCAGCATCATCACTGGTGAACTTTGGTGCATTCGTCTCCCAAGGCCTCGGAATCTTGAAACTTGCTACTCCAGCCATCACTATAACTTGTTGGTTTGGGGGTATTTCGGGGTTCTCGGGGTTTTCCGGAAGTTCAAGTCGCTCAGGGATTTCCTGATTGAGTTCTGGATTCGGTGTAAGTTGAGAGGTAGAGGCGATTTGGTCTCGATGTGCTTCGGTTCTGGTCTGAGTGGTTTTTCGAATTACACTCCTGCCAGCTTCCGTTGCTGTCGGTTTTGGTTTTGGTTTTACTCTCGAGAGAGGGAGCGGGTAGATTTCTGGAACAGGAACCTTCGAGCTCCTTGTTGTTCAAGATGCAGGCTTCTTCTCAGGTTGAGAAGTAGGTTTGCCTGTGGGGGCAATTTTTGTTGGTTTGACCGAGCGCTACTCGATCTTCAAAGTGTTTTGGTTATTGAGCCTCAAAAGGCTGAACTCGATTCCACCAAGGTTGATAGAATATCTGAATGAACCCCCTCGCGGTGGGCTCCAGATGATATGCTCACTATAGACTAGGCGTGAAAATAAAATAAACCTGAAAAATCTGAATCTTCGTAAAGAATATCCAAATATCTCAAATCTACTCCACTAATCAACACCAAATCCGATGTGTGTGTGCGAGTACAAGTTCGTGGGCATTCAACGCAGGAAACGCTGTTGCACACCCAGATATTCCAAATAGGGGAGTTGTGTCGAGTCCAATGAGAGTCTCGTGGATGAACGATGATAAAAGTTTTGTAGGTTTTTCTCTTCAACACAACTTTAGGAGGAGCAATATGGCTCAACTCCAACCCAATACCAATCCTAAACGATCCTTTACGAAAGTTCCAAAAGTCCTAGCAAACATAAATTCTCAAACAAAACTAATTCTCACTTTTCCTTGATTCCATTATCTTTCTTTACCAATTCCCAGGTCTATAGCGAAGCGCCCTGGCTTCCTACAGCTTCAAGGGAGGATGGGCACTGATGGGGTCTCAAGGGGAGTTGCTCCCTTACCTCTGGTAGCTACTACAGGCCGCTTTTATAGTACTGGAATGAGTCGTCCGAGTCATAGCTAATTGTCCTAGTCATATCAAGTCATATCGACTGGCATATTGTCCTAGTCATAACTGGCGATCGATTGAGTCATGGAGCACTCTGGACCAGCTCCAGACCCAGTGAGTCAAAGGTAGTTCAATGACTGAAATTACCTTTTTGGGATGACAGGTGTTTGAGTTGTGATCTTATATTTGGAACGATTATCGAGTGGTTGCCAGGTTAAATGTGGGCGTTTCAAAGGATGTATGTAGCCTTGGGATGTACCGACACGTGTAAGACATATGAACGGAGGAGTTTCCGTGTTAATAATTCCATGGTTGGAATTATGGAAATTTCGAAAATAATTGAAATTTCAGAACTTGTCAAGAACAGAGTCTGGGCTCTGTGATCCCAAGACACCAAGGGCGAACAGGAGCGGCTTCCTCGTGATAGCGAGTGTCGAAGACCTCAGGATGACAATGGTCGTCGGATCCGCACAGTCAGCAGGTATGGAGGTGCGTCCGATATGGGGTGGGACGGTCGAGTTCGGAGTACGAGCGGCGGGTTCTAGAACCCGACGGTGCTGGTGACTCTCCAAGGCAAGGACGAGACCACAGAGAGTAAGGTCGTGTAATAGACGAGGTAGAAGCTAGAGTCCCTAGCTCCTACCTCTCCCTTATATACTACAATATATGTATATGTGTCAATTGGTATCCCGTCTCCTAGTCCCTACATGTCCGATCGTCGTCTCCTACATCAAGCTGCGACAGCGGTCAAATCCTGTCGCCTGGCCTAAGCCCCATAACCCCCTGTATCCGGTAACGCCTCCCAGGCACGCGGTCGTCGGGTTATGAGACGGGTTGATGGTGTGATGCACCCGGTGATGTGCCATCAACCTGTTTCATGACAGAACTGCTCATTTGAGCAGCTCATTAACGGAAGCAACGGGAGGTGATGGACGGCGCAATAATATTTGGAAGAAGTACAACAGGGAGGAACGAGAGGGAGCTTGAGAGTAGGAATGTAGATTAATAGATGGGTGGACCAGGGTGTACATAACTGGAGAATGGCAGTGGGTAGCGGTGGATATGGGAAAGGAAAGATCCTGAGGTGGTTGTGAGTGGTGGATGAGGAATAAACGTGGGGACGCATCACAAGAACCACTTGTTCTATGCTGGCCGACCTGTGGTCAAATGTTCTAAGCATTGAAGATGGCTTGAAGAGAAGGCGGCATCGAGAGGACGACAGATGGTGGTTGGTCGAGCCGGGGAAGGCATCACAAGGCCCATTAAAGAGCGGTCAGCTGTAAAGGCTGTAAAGGCTGGGCTGTAAAGGCAGGGGTAAAGGAACTTGACGGGCGATAGGAATCGAGCCGAGGCAGGCAAGGGAGATATCGGATGGACAGCGGAAAGTATCGGGGGAAGCCAGGGGGTGACGGCAACAGCGTCGGAACTGTTATATCCATGCACATTCACTCCGACTCCTCCTCTGAGTCCTCCAGTCTCCAGACTTTCCGGAGTCCTCGGAGACTCCGGACTCTGGACTCCGAACACCGGACGTCCTCCGACATAGACCTAAGCCCTCGGGCTACTTGGGTTTTTACGCAATGAAGGTTTACTGAGTGTTTCCCATATTGGGACTCCATCCTTATTGTTCTTATTGTCTTTTGCTTATTTCCTTATCTATCAATAATCCTTATTGTCTAGCTACTTACTTCTTTGTCTCCTTCCGGTTCCCTACTTACTATAAATACCAGTAGCTATTCGCCTTGTACTTCAGTTTGATTATTAACGTTCTTGACTACTCGTCTTGCCTTTGCCTCTCTCCTCCAGTCATCTTCCAACTTGCTCCGCTCATCGACCGGAAGCTTCAGTCTTGCCTCCGACCAGGGTAGTCCGCACACCCTTACTCTCCTGTGGTGCTTGCATACTGTCCAGACTCACCGGACACTTCCCGCTGTCGTGCATGGAAATTGTTTAGCAAGAAGAGGGAAAACTTGTGCTAAAGCAACTTCCTGTCAAACCCAGAAACACTCAAGAACGGTGCTCTAGAATTACCTAATCCATGCTCAGGTGACAATAATGACAAATCAATCATCAGTCAAGTCATCAGGATGACGCTATATCATCAGGATGGATGACTACAAGGTCATTAGCTTATCTAGAGCAGTCTAGGCCTCATGACACATTGAAAACGACAAGTGGACATGTGACTATGACTTCATACCCTTCTGGAGCCGCCCAGAGACCTTCCAGAGCCGCCCAGACATGTCTGGACCTACAATGACCTCGTTGTGGAGAGCCAAGAAGCAGCGACGTCGTCTATGACTTCATTGCGGGGCAATGACATCGCTTTGAGAATGATGTCACCTATGACATCATTGGACCCAGAGCAGTATATAAAGGCCAAGGAATTGGCAGTAGAATAGACATCTTGTACCCCCACTTGTACTTGCACTTTACCTCTACCTTGTATTCCAGTCTGATACTTCTTGTATCTTATCCTGAATACATCTTCACTTTATTGTGAACATTCTCTGACCTTGGTCCGAGTTTTT
This sequence comes from Mycena amicta, assembly GCA_029282125.1. Taxonomy (NCBI): domain Eukaryota; kingdom Fungi; phylum Basidiomycota; class Agaricomycetes; order Agaricales; family Mycenaceae; genus Mycena; species Mycena amicta. The sequence goes on along the minus strand of JARIHP010000001.1, from coordinate 2,243,501 downwards.
CAATACTTCTTCCGAGTCCCCAGTATCCTGCAACACTATTGTCCTTTGCTGGACCTCTACCTTGCTTGTGCTGTTCGTAATTTTGTGTTGTTCTTCTTCGAGATCTTCCTTCAGAAGATTGTTTGAGACATTTATTGTGCATCCTCACCTTCCATCTACCAACTACTGAGTTCATCTTGGTGAACTTATCCTCCCCCACCTACGTTTATTTGTTTATTCTTGGTGTGCATCCAATACATTCAAGTCTAAGATAGACTTGAGTGTGCGCTGTAACCAGGAACCCTTGCAAGTCTTTCGTAGACTTGTTCACGACCACGCAAAGTCCTTTGGTAGGCAACCCCCACGAACGCAAAGTCCTTTGGTAGGCACCCACGAACGCAAAGTCCTTTGGTAGGCAAACCCAAGAATACGAGTACTGAGTCTACAATAGACTCATCCACGATCCCTCAAGTCTAAGATAGACTTGAGCCCGCTACGACCCTTCGACTGAGAGTTGCTCCACCCTGGTGCGTGTGAGGATTCTCATTGGAATACGTATATTCCACCAACCCCAAACCCCTCCCACCTTGTTCATCTTTTGAACAAACTTCCATACCATCAGACCCCCGCACTTTGCGTGCTGTTCTTGGACAAAGTCGCTCCCAGAGCTTTACGCAGGAAAACTATTTTTCCACTCGACACCGCGACCCCTCCGGGTTTCTTCCGCATCTCTCCGGCACGGGATTTAACAGGAACCAAACAAATAGCTCGGAGCTGTCGGAATAGGCCAGAGCTATCGGAGCTAACGGAGTAAGCGGGAGCTACACCGCATCACAGAGTGATGGGAAACTGTATTAATTGATTGTAATGTGGTTTCCAGTGAAAACATCCAAAATAGGCAAGGGCCCATCCAGACCCTGCCTATTTAGGTAGGATTGCACCAGCCTAAATGCCCTAGCAAGTGCTAGGCCTGACGAACACCTAGAATTGCAGGCTACATACTATCCAGCCACTGCTAGGATATTTAGGCTATATATTACCACTATGGCTCGTTGTGTCCTCAGGAATGTGTGAAGTCAGGTGCATGTTTGATACATGAATGTACGCATTCACAGCCAGAGCCTTAAAGGACAGAGGCAGGTTTGCTTCATGCAACATAGCCGTAGCGTGCTTATCGATGGTCCGATTTGCACGTTCTGCTGTTCCATTCTGTTGCGGTCTATTCCTCACTGAATGGTGACGCACAATGCCTGCAGAGTGGAGATAACTCTCAAACTCATTTGACATGTACTCTCCACCTTTATCATCTTGAAGCGCCTTGATTGTGCAACCAAAGTGATTCTCAGCATAAGCTTTGAACAATTTGAATGCGCTAAACGTGTCACTCTTGCGCTTCAAGTGATGAACCACTTTGAAGCTAGTATGATCATCAACAAAGACAACACGGTACTTGTAACCCTCTCGGGTGAAGACACTGTATTGCTTCAGATCAGAGTGGGCCAATTCAAGGGGAGCTTCTGCCTGATGTCCAGTAGAGGGAAAAGGAGCTGCATTCAGCTTGCCAGCAAGGCATGGCTCACAAATGGGATCCGGCTTCTTTTGCGAAGCAAGCTTCACTCCAGTCACCAGATTCTTGCTCAAGACTCTCTGGGTATCAGAGTGGTGTCCAAGCCGACGATGCAGCAAGTCCAAGTCGAGAGGCAAGGTCCCAGATGTAGAAAAAGCTGAACCAGAAATTGGGCTGGAATTGACTTCCCTCACATATGCCTGGTTCCTTTCATCGATATCTGCCTCGAATGAGACTTCTCCATCACATTCAAAGGAGACAATGCATCCCTTCATAAGACCAGATAGGCCATGAACTCGAGATAAATAAGTTGTAGAGATGAGGTTGTGAGACAACCCGGGAACATACAGGACATGAGTGAGTAAACAATGTCGACATGCTCATCTATTTAACAGTGGCTTCAGCAAGACATCTCCCACCAACTCTGAGTATACGACAACTCCATTTGCGACTTTGATGGGAATTCTAAAGGGCCTTGCATTAAGCCATCGCTCCTTTTCAGGTGTCATGTGCGATGTTGTTCCTGAGTCTGCATTCCATCTTTTGTCAGCAGATGATGGAGTTGAGTGGGTAAGAAGACTTGCATTGGGCGCACTTTGAGACGTTGTTGCACCTCCACCATTACCACCTCTAGGGCGGTTGTTGGTTCGTTTGAGAAGAGCCAGAAAATCACGCTCATCTTGCTACTGAATGGAACGTGCTTGAGACAATGATTGCTGGATGCACGGATGCCACCCTGCTGTACCATCTGGTCGCGAGCGTTGCGCGCTTCTTGAGCTGCATGTAACCTGGCAAGAGTCTCTTGACGTGGTGCCGTTGCCTCCGAATGCAACGGCCATCCAGCCAACGCAGGCACAGCTCTCGCAGGCACAAGTCGCTCGGGCCATTCCAGCCTGAAGGATTGTAGATGATGATGCGGCGTCGGATGTCTGTACTGACAACGGTGAGCCAGAAGACAAGGAAGACCCTGCCATTATCTTGGTGGGGTATGCCTGCTGCCTTTCTCCTCCAGAAGCTTCTCTGAATTGCCCTTAAACTGCAACTGGCTCCGATGGCCATTTTGATATCTGGGGTGCGACCAACTGAACCATCTTTCATTTTCACCCTCGTAACAATGTATTGCAGGCATCGACCCACTGTGGCACAAAGAAATCGACAGGGAGCAACGCACAATTCTGCGGAACACCTACTGGCGGTTCTCTTCAGGCGACTCGGCCATCTTTGACGGCGAAACGCTCCTCCCGCAGGGTCTGTTCTTCAAGAGTGACTTCACCGGGCGCGACTCGTTCAAGTGGAAGCTCCTGGGCTGGCTTTATGGTGGGTGCGCTAAATCCTTGTGCTTGTACTTCCTTTCCGTGAAGCTGAGTTTATTAGAATATTCTATGAAACCACCGCTGAGTTCCGCAAGGCGTGGAAGTCACATGGATTTGTCAAGTACGAGCTCAACCTGCATGGTTCTAAAGTATGTATTCTCTGTCTTTCGGATGTATCTAACGACTTGCCTGGCTAGTCAGCTGTCAGAATCTGTACTGTAGCCTATCAATCTATTGCCGTTTCAATGCACCTTTTACCCTGCACCACGACGACATGAGAATCTTTTGCAACTGACGTGAACTCCTCAATGCATTGAGCTTACCTGACCTGAGCCGACCCACCATTCCTCAAGACATTGACCTTAGCTGACCTGAGCTGACCCGCCGCCTCCGCATCAATGATCTCCTCGTGCTGACAGGTTGTCACAAACAAGTCTCTGAGACAGAGGTCACTGTGAGATGACACTCAAACACACTGTCTAAACAGTACAAGCAAGGTAGAGGTCCCGGTAAGAATGGGACAATAGTGCAATGCACTGGGGACTCAGACAATGTGCCAGAGGCTCGTTATACAAGTGGTAAGAGAGAAGAGGGCAAAGATGGGGGGAAGTGATCGGAATAAAAGCACTAGAGAGTACACTCTGTAGCTAGGGTATATATACTACTGGTAAGTGGCTGTGTACGGCTCCATAGCGATGTCGTCCATGACCTCATAGCTTCAACGGCTCCAGCGACATCGTCCATGACCTTGTTGCTCCAACGAGTCATCCCTGACATCATGGCAGACACGGTCACATGATAATCACATGGTAGGGGGCTATGCAAGGTCACCAGGTCAAGATATACAAGGCTTGACACGGGTCTGCACAAAGAACCTTTGTGCTGCTCTAGCTGAGCTGACCTGCTTCCTGCTCTAAACAAAGGACATTCATGAAGATGACCATGCAATGATAATCAATCTTTGACACGACAAACACGATACAACGAGCCACTGAATATTTTTGTCGTCGAAGAGCATGCGACGGGGAGAGGGGACCGGGACAGGATGGGGATGTCTGCTGACTGCGATCGTCTGGCAGATTTCTTCAGGCTGCCGAGGTCCATCTCAGCACCATTGCCAGCGAGGATGGGACTAGACAGATCGCGCGGGGGATGGATTCGATGCTGCTAACTCAATGGTTCTCATTTCTTACGGCTGTCCTTTTCCATGACGAACACAGCAAGCAATACATCGAGTGTATGATGTTTATCATGCGGAACATTCTCTGGAGGACGCAATAGTGCGAATGAAAGCAGGTGTCGACAGTCTTAATCGCGTTGAAGGCGGCGGCGGCGAACCAACATACTTATTGTCTGCTTGCCACTAAGCTGCGGCTCAGGCTTGGGGCGAGCAGGTCAGCCTAGCTTGATCTGCAGCTGAACCCACGGCTGCACCTGCGGGTGAGCTGCGGCTCACTTCCAAAGCACCAATTTCGGGCTTCCTTTGAGTCCAGGCTGAGATGGCTTCTTTGAGTGGCCGCGGAAATGGGTTCCCAAATGATATCTTTTGACGCGACGTTCCGCAACATACAAAGGAGTGTTTTTAGCCGTGCGCAAAGGTGATCCGAGTGAAGCTTTTGGACCACATTTGCGTGCGGCTTGAAGGGTTAGTTTGTTTGTTGCTAAAAGGCGGCATAAAAGGACACCTTTGTAGCTAGCTTTTGACATGTTGTTACATCCATGCCAGACAAACGGAATACTACCTCCGGTCGGACTCCGAAGATGTGACAGTCAATGTGACATCATCAGTAGTCCAACGTGGAAATAGTAAAGCGGCTTATTCTTGCAAACACCACAGCATGGAAAGGGTGTGCGACAGTCTGGACCCCAAGCCGACTGGACAGACGAAGACTAGGTCGCAGTGGAACGCCAAAGGTACCAAGTGGAATCGGAGAGGTCGGAGACCGAGGCGTGACCGGGTGTGACCAGAAGTCGGCCAGACAAAGGCCAACAGAGAATGTAGTTATTGAACGCACAAGTAATGCGAACAAGGAGGAAAGGTGAATGCTAGACGAAGGCCAGTTGACATCCAGATAAGTAAACGATGCCGATCAGAGTCCGATGGCAATGATGCCAATCGAAGCACCAATAAGGACAGAAGGCATCGAAGAGCTGAACAAAGACCAACGACTAGTCGAAGTGAAGTAATAGATATCCGAAGGTTTCTTGAATAACTCCGGAGTCGAGACAAAGGCGAAGGCAGAGGAAGGACGAGAGACAATGTCAGAGGAACCTCAAGGGCATAGACAACGTCAATTTTCAAGCTAAGGTACAGAGACAGTAGCTAGAGGTTTTATACTAGGAATGTAACTGTAAACGGAAGACAAGAAAGTAGCGTAAAGAGAACAAGAGCTATGAAGGAAACAAGGAAGTAATCATAAGTAGAACAAGAGCAAACATAGAAGGACATAGAGAACAAGGTCAAGGAACTCCGAAGGAGTTAAAGAAGCTAAGAAGTAAGGACGGATGAACGGATGAACGGATAAGCAGAAGTAAGTAATCTGGAATGGTCTCGGAGTCGCTAGGACGTATGAGACAAACCAAGAGAAGGTAATTAACTTGAAATAGACTCGGAGTTGTTCGGAGCTCCGAGTCAATGAAGCCAGTAAAGTCACAATAGTGGCTGAACGGATTCTGGGAGATGAAAGCAAGATCGTAAGAACGGTAAGGAATCAAAAGGAACAAGAACATAAGGAACTCGGATTTGACTCGGAGTTGTTAGGAGCTCCGAGGCAACATGACAATGAAGTCACATAAGTATCCAAGGTGAAAACGGGAGTTGGAACGAAGGGTGCAAGAGGATGGCGTAAGTGAAGTGGGTGAATGGAGTGCAACTCGAGTTAGTGTTCCGCAGGTGTTAGGAATGGAACTGGAGTGCGAGGGAGGCCGATAGGAATGTGACATGTGTGACTAGTAAGTCACATCGGTGTCCGAGAGGTGGCCGAAGCAATAGTGAAAGCAATAACAAGATAAAGGGAAACACTCAGTAATCCTTCATTGCGTTAAAACCCATTGCTTGAAAAGGAGTCGTAGTGGCGAGACCAAGGTTGGCTGGAAGTGTGCTCGGAGTCCGATCGGTGTGACAGAGGTGTGACAGGGTGTTCGAGTAGGTCAAAATAGGACTAGGAATGCGCGCGCGTAACAGGTGGGTAGGCCATTAATAGGCGGTGGTCGACGGAGTAGTGGATCGTCCCGGAACTCGTAGGTGGCGAAATCGAACTCAGGGGTGTCAAGGAGGAAGGCTAGGATTGTCCAACGGTACTGTGGTGTGATGCTGCGGGCGTTCGTAGAGATAGATTTCCAAAATACGGCTTTTGTACTATCAAGTCTCAGTCGAGTCGTCCTCTGGGGATTGTGTTCGCAACAGTGGAAACTGTGTTAAATTGTGTGTGTGTGTGTGTGTGTGTGTGTGTGTAAATCCAACGGGGCTAGAAAAGCTCGTGCTTGTGTAGTTCCTGTGGAAGTGGTTAGTAGGGGTAATCGAGCGGAGAGGGCGTTGGCCTCCGCGAGATTAATCTGCTGTTGTGGGTGGTGTGTTTATAATCGAGCGGGGAAGAATTCGTTCTCCGCTGGATTATTCAGTGGTCGTAGATGTTGTTTTGGCGACTCGAAAGCCTGCCGCGAAGTTGTTGGAAGGAAGGTGGTGGCGCTCGATTCTCTTCGAGGCTTATGGTGCTTCTCAGCGAGGAAGTCCTGGCCGATGGATGTTCGATAGTGCCGCTTGTATAGGATGGTCTGTACACGTCGCGCTCGCGGATTCGAGATAATGGACGGCGACCGAGCTACAGGAGGTCCTCCGAACGTCCAGGTATACGTCTGGGTGTCGCGGTTATTGCGCGGTTCCGAATGGTGGTCGCCCTCGTAGAGCTAACTGGCTACGCTCTCGTCCGTCGAGGTTTACTATAGCGAGCCAACTGACGCCGAGCCTTATAGCGTCCGAAAAGTGGTGGAGTGGTGGATAGTGGTCCCCTTTTGTCCTCAGTGTCCGTGTCTTGAAATTTGCACTGTATATTGGGGCGCAGTGAACTGTTTACTTGTGTTTACAGTTGTGGTAGATATAGTTTGTGGGTGTGAATGCTTAGTTCCACAATTCCCGCGCATTTGGCCTGGGATGTCAAGTCGTGAGTACGCTCTAGACCCTTGCCAAGCGGATTGTTAATGGTTTGTAAGACCTGGGTTGGTAAGTGTTTCATATTTTGCTTCGTAAGTCTTGGTCGCACGGCTGTCAAATGGTTTCGTGGGGACTGAGTCGAAGTATCGACCGAGTCGCTTTGATCCCCGGATGCCGCTGTATTTCCTGGACCTTCGCTCGACTCATCCGCCTTCCGCTGGCTTCTTCTGGACGCTGCTACATTTCCTCGAGCTTCGCATTAGGTTTCTCGTCCTCCGCGCTATTGTTTCCCAGCGCCGCGACATTTCCCCGGTACCGCGACTCTCCTTTGGACCTTGCATCGAGCTGGCTTGTCCGTCACTGGATTCCTTCGAGCGCCGCTGTATTGTTTCCAGTCCCGCGAGATTATCCCGCGTCTGTACGTCGATTCCCGCGTCTGTACGTCGATTTATTGTCCTTCACTTCGCATTGCTGACCCTGATAGGCCCCGTCTCACTCCTTCGATTGCTCAATCCGCAGTTTGGTTACCCGTCGGACCGTTTCCATGCCGAGCTGGCCGGACTCTTCTGCGCCCGTTTCCACTCAACGTCTGCACTTATCGCGTCGTATGTCTCGCTCCCCTTTGCTTGTCCGTCTGAGTAAGGGTTATAGGTGGCGTGTTCTTCCTGAACGACGGCGAGGTTTCCCTGCGCGTGCAGTAATCCAGCGGCCGGCTCGTTCGTGTCAGCGACGTTCACAGCGCTCGTAGACCGAACGGAGCTGTATCCGGGCAAACATTGCGATAGCGAGCGGTTCGAGGGGCTGCGCAGGCGGTGGGCTCGTAGGCCGGGGACTGTATCCGTCGCGGTCGTAGGTGGAACGGGACTGTATCCGGGCAAACATTGCGATAGCATGATCGAGTGTCGTAGATTCGCTGTATTAGAGGTCGGCGCGTTGGCGCATCCGTTAATCCAGCGATGGTGCTTATTGGGTTCCTTTGTTCGTCCGAGAGCGTGTATTAATCCAGCGGTTGTGCTTATTTGGGTCGCTCCATTGTCTTGAGGTGCGTAATAATCCAGCGGTGTTGGTTAACAGCTTGTGTTGTTGGCTGGTCGTCCTGGTCCGGCATCCAGAGGTTTGTGCGGCGTGGCCCGGCTATCTATAGCCCTCACACCCTTTGTTCGTCCGAGAGCGTGTATTAATCCAGCGGTTGTAGCTTGAAGTGCGTAATAATCCAGCGGTGTTGGTTAACGGCTTGTGTTGTTGGCTGGTCGTCCTGGTCCAGAGGTTTGTGCGGCGTGGCCCGGCTATCTATAGCCCTCACAGCGGTTCAAGGAGCTTGTGGTTATCATACGCAAGCTGCCAGACGTCCATCTCTTCGATTGGATTTGCGAGGTTCAGAGCACGTTGCTTCTTCAGCCGCGCATTTGCATCGAGCGGTAAAGGAATTGCACTGGGTTTGACGTACACAGTCCCCGCCGTTCCGCTGCTGAGTTTCTGAAGATTATCGAGGCGCTGGGAGAAGATCTTGAACAGTATTACGACATTGTCGTACGTGAGGACCCAGGGGTATTTCTTGACCAGCTCGCGCAGTTCATCGAGAGTCATTTTCGACATGCGGCGGATGGCGTCGCTGATCCACGTATGGCTCATCACAAGTCCAAGGGCGTGCAGAACATCAAAGCCCTTTGCACTCAATCCCTTGAACTTGAAATAAACAGCGTACGTCTTCTGAAGACAATTGCAACGCCGATTTTGCCGGTACATTATTTGAGCGATGGTGGCGACCCTAATCTTCAACAAAATGTGCGTCAGGTCTGTTATTTTTTAACACTGAGACTCGGAGACGTACAACAGGAGAGGGGTGTCGACCAGAAAGTGTGTCGAGAATGTGGACAAATGTTGGAGCAGCATTGGACATCGCAGCATGGAGTTTGATAAACGTGAAGCCCGTAAGGCTTTCCGCTTGGACATCCGTGGCTGTATCGGTCTCCAACAGAGGAGCGAGGGTCTTCATCTCCTCCTGTACTGCTTCAATACAGCTCCGCATCACAATCGGGCCCAATAATTTCCGCCCACCGGTTGCCCGCTTCTTTCGTGTCGAGGAATTCCACCGCGGCGGCTTGAGACAACACTGCACAATATTCGGCAGCTCGTCACTACACATGAGCGCGGTGCGTGCATAGCGAATGCGCCCATTACGAACAGCACAGGGCCTTCCCCAGCAGAGGATATCCAAAAACAACGGGACATCCAAACCAGAGTCCTCCAGTGCATTGAGGACGTGCAGCATCTTCTCCTCGATGTCCGGATCAAGAAGCTGGTCAAGTGTGGTGCGAAGACGCCGTGTACACGTCACGGCAGGCGGCTCGGGAGCATCTGTCGACTCGTCTTCGTCGGGTTCTTCGACAGGCTCATCATGAACTGATGTTGTGGGAGAAGGAGGTCGCGATGGATTGAGTTCGTCATGAAGAATGTCCTCGGAGATATTGAAGTACTCGTCGTCCGAGTCGAAGGTGGGCTGATCATGAGAGTCATCTGGTTGACCTGGAGAGTTTTGCTGCTCGAGCTCAGGAGGATCTGGCGACAACATGAGCGAGCGGACGAAGCAGCGCGCTTACAGCTCTGTATCTTATCTACAATCTTAAAGAAAAATTTGGACAATTTGGGCTCAAAATCATGAGTAATAGGCAGTACAATGTCTGTTTTCAAGTTTCCAATGAGATCGGACGAACGGGCGCCGGCAATTGCGCGTCGACATCTGCAGCTCGGGGTGATGGTAGGTGGAGTGATGTCGATCGGCCCAGACGTTCATACGCCCGCCCTTCCTTGACAGCTTGAGAAATCAATCAATTTTTCAATCCATCACTTTAATTCCCGATTTAGCCTTAAATCCGCCCTTTAGGATTGCGGCGCTGTATGAACGTCTGGGTATCCGAGACTACCTTTTCCAGTCTCCGGATTCCGGTTCCGTGATGTCACATCGTCCGGTCACCCTTCCGTTCAGAAGTGGTTCCCTCCGTCTGGCTCAGGATATAACAGGTGCCTGTCTGGTTCCTTCTGGTCATTCATCCCCCTCCGCATCTTCTGACACAGGATTTAACAGATGTATACAAGAAGCTACAGCAAGACTAGCTATCTGGGTTTCTACTGTAAGTATATTTGTTGGCGATGACCTGTAATGGCAAATTTAAAACCATCTACTTGGGTTAATACCTATTAGGTTGAATACATCTTTGACACTGGTTGTGACAAAAGCCCCGAGAGCATTCGATGATTGTAATTTAACAGGGCTCCCAGACAACTCCTCACTAACAGTCATGAGTGGGACGTCAAAAAAAAACATGCAAGAACCTACCGATATCTGACTTTGCCTCCAATAATAACCTCCAAGCGCAACATGGGTCGACTGAGATCCTGAAACTTTGTTAGTCGTGGCATGGACGAAAACAGAAGCACATACTCTGGTGTCTATTTCAAAAGCCGACCTGGACTACTCAGTTTATGTGCTCAAAATGAACAAAAGAACTCACCATTTCACATTGCCCCGTGCCATATACTTGATGACTCTCTCCTTCGGCACTTCCACAACTTCAGTTGAATCAACCCCATCCTCAGTTTTGACTTTCCGCACACGAGGAACGGTTTCATTGGCCTCCATTCTGAGGGTACGGAAGAAGGGAATGTCGAATGCATTGAGCGGGGATGTGGAGTACTCGTGGACAGAGTGCATGTGGCGTGAATTGAACTCAATGGAGGCGAATTCATGGCGATCACCGGAGATGATGATGACGTTGGGCACAGAATGCAATGCGTCAAGGATTGCAGCCTTTTCGGCAGCATACGCGGCCCAGGAATCGACAATAGCATCATGCCCCCACAGAGAGGTGAAAGGAACGGAACTGATGATGAACTTGAAGGAGGCAGTACTGTTCGCCTGATAAAGTAAAAGGTAAGAGAGAGCGCGCTTTGTGATTGTGGTATCAAACACATACATGCGACAGCCAAGCATACAGCGCTGCAAGCTGCTCTTCGCCGAGCATCGTCGGGGCTTCGGATCCTGCACCACTGCGATACCGTCGCGTATCTAAAACAAAAAAGGCGGTATCGGCAAACCGGAAACTGTAATAGTGCCGGTCTTCCGGTGAGTCGTAATTAGCATTTGCTGCATATATTCTCCAAGCCTGTGATGCGTTCGAGAAAGGAGCCGGATCGAGCCCTGCGCCTGCAAAGTTGTTTTTGAACTGCAAGTGAATAAATTCGCGCCAGTAGAAGCTACTACTCTCATGCTTACTTCGTGGTCATCGTAGGTGTGAAAGATTGCTACGCAAGTGATATGAGACATGAGAGGAGGAGCAAAGCTGAAAAGCACGTACGAAGCCGTTCGTATAATTTTCGGAAGCTGTTAGATTGGTAGTTTCGACGATAGAGACGCTGGAAAGCCCGTTTGTCGTCAGGGATGGTGACGGGAACGTCGCTGCTGTGAGTGCGTAAATCTCGGGATATGAATAGAGGAGCGATAGAAGTACTAGATGAAGTCGCCAAGAAAGAGCATAAACTCGGCTAAGGGTGAAGAATCCGGAGTCGGAAAGAGGTAGCGTGCCAACAAGTCAAACCCCTTGATGGTACGACCATGGAAAGGGACGTAGGGAAAGTTCGGGGTGATGCACGACGATGCAATGAAGCGAAAGTGGGACCCGGTGGACAGCCTGGTATCGGGGAACGTGCGGAAGTTGAAGGGACCCGACACGACAGTGCGGTTGAGGTCAGCGAGGGCGTCTGTTATGCATTAGGTGACAGAATATAACCGACTGAAACCACAAATACACTGATAGGATGTGTTGGGCCACAGGCCAGTAAGTTTGACGGTATGCACCCAATCTTCTTCCTCGGTGAATATCAGAGGCGGTCCGCTTTTCCAGGATGATTCGTCAGTGGGTCGGTACAGCAACTGCTTGTGTTCGTGTTGGTCGGGCGAGCGAACTAATATCTTGGCTGTCGACGAGGAAAGAGCTCCCACCTGAAGGTCGTTGGCCTGATCGAGGAACATAGTGAGAACGAACTCACCCGCGAGAAGTTGAGCTGGTTGGCCGGATCGAGGAAGGGAGTGAGAACGAACTCCAGCACCATGAGCACTAGAACCCCGTTTATGATTGCATTGGTGCGGAATTTTGTGGGCAGAGACAGGAGCACTGCGCGGTAAGGACGGCTTTCGACAGAATTGGTCGCTGGGAGGAAAGGGATTGTCGTCAGGTGGGCTACAAGCAGCAGTGTGGCCGCGGCGAGTGCCACAGGAGATGGGACGACACGCAGAAACAAGAATCCAGTTAATCGCAGGGCGACACTAGAGGCACTATAAAGGACCTCCATTGGCGTTTTTTTTTGGTTAGGTGGAAGACGGGAAGAAGAAGCCCGATGGTTCGCTGCCGAGGGCTGCAGGAGTATGTACGCTTGATGAGCGAGCTGGGCAAGAATGGAGTGGTGACGCCTCCGAGTTGTCTTCTCGCAGTCACAACCTTTATTCCGCACTCAAAAGTGCTTTATTTCGTGCTCACCGGTGCTCTTTTCGCACTCACAAGACCATAGATGGCCACTGAACCCCCAAGGTACGATGCCGTAGACGCATTCTCTGCCCTGCGGATCGACGATGCAGAGCCAATACACCGCGCTCCATCCAGAGGACCACCCCTTCCACGAACGCCCCGTCACGCGTACTCGTTGCCTGCTACCAACGAAGAATACCGACAGGATAGCCCGGTCTACCCTACCGATTCACAGAGCTACATCTCGCACGACTCTCAATCCGCATACGAGTCTGCATACGATTCCCCAGTATCGTATGCACCCCAGCAACAACCCTGGCAGCCTCCGCCCCAGCAGTTCAATCCATTATATGCCGCCGCCTCGAATGTCCTCGGCATGGGTCCACCTCCTGGTGCTCCCGTATACCAGCCCCCGCAGGCACCATATACCCAATACGCACCTAGCCAAACATCCCTCTCTTCGTCTCGATCGGCCCCATATCCTCCATCTACCTACTCCGCCAATTCTTCTTATGCTGCCCCGTCCACCCGATACTCCTCCGAACCCTCTGAACTCGAACTACGACCCCCGCTAAATCGTGCTGGCACCACGTTTAGCGCCGCTCCCACGTCAGTGAAGAGCAAAGCTGTTGATCTGAGCGCTCCTCCGTACACGAAGGAATACATCGACCAGTATCGTCAGCGCATCAAAGCTGACCCCGACCCCGAGGCCCATTTTCTTTACGCCAAATACCTTGTGGACGCTGCGAAGAATATTCGCATGAACGCCAAAGACCAGCGTTCGGCGAAAAAGTACACCGAGGTGTTGATACAGGAGGCACTCAAAGTGATTCGTCGCTTGGCAACCCAGGGAGAGGCATACGATGAGGCACAATTCTATCTCGCAAACTGCTACGGGACGGGGGCGCTTGGGCTCCAGGTAGACCACGAGCGGGCATACCACCTCTATCTGCAAGCCGCCAAACAGAATCATGCTGCATCCTCGTACCGCGTTGCTGTCTGCAACGAAATTGGTGCGGGCACTCGCAAAGAACCCTCGCGTGCCGCATCTTTTTATCGGAAAGCAGCATCTCTGGGCGACACGCCTGCTATGTATAAGCTGGGTATGATCTTGCTCCACGGCTCTCTTGGCGAACAAAAAAATCCTCGAGAGGCCATCAACTGGCTACGGCGCGCCGCTGAGCAAGCGGATGAGGAGAATCCGCACGCTCTTCACGAACTCGCTTTGTTGCATGAGATGGGAGAATACGTCCCTCTCGATGTTATGGCCGCTAAAAACCTTCTGACGCGCGCGGCACACCTGGGATATACTCAATCGCAGTTTAAACTCGGTCAATGCTACGAGTATGGAAACCTGGGATGTCCAATCGACCCTCGGCGGTCCATCGCCTGGTATACGAAAGCCGCCGAAAAGGGTGACCCAGAAGCTGAACTCGCGCTAAGCGGATGGTACCTGACTGGCAGCGAGGGCGTATTGAAGCAGAGCGACTCCGAGGCGTACCTGTGGGCACGCCGCGCCGCAAATAAGGGCCTTAGCAAGGCCGAATACGCTGTTGGATATTACGCTGAAGTCGGAATTGGCATTAAGCAGGACGTCGAGTTCGCCAAACGGTGGTACATGCGCGCAGCAGGTTGGTTCTCCTTTCATCGTCTTGCGCAGGCCTACATTCAGATTACAGCTCAGGGAAATAAACGAGCGATGAATCGATTGACGGAAATGAAACGCATGGGAAACAAACGGACTGCGGGTGCGCGCCCGACTCGACAACAAGCGAATAAGGAAGACTGTGTGGTAGCATAGGGCGTAGCATATTGTGACGTGTGACCATACCTGCTTTGTACGCACGCCAATGACTTCGACGACGGACGAATGTGCTTTTTGTTTGCGCGCTCGACCCTTCTTGCGTTAATTTGCTCTAGGTATCGCTCCTTCAATTCGTCGACACCCTCCAGGTACATAGACCACTTTCTTTCTGCGTCTGACCCGCTGTGTTTAGCTCCACTGTCTGAATGAATCCGGGACACACACTGTCGCGTCCATTATGTCGCAGAAACAACTTAACTCTAACCCCTCCAACTACCTGCTGAGTGATGACGATCCTGAACTTTTGCTCAACATTCCTGCATGTGTCCCGTCCGTCTACCGCCAAGGCCATTGGCTCATTTCTGCTATAGTTCCACCAGACTGTTCGTATACGCTCTATCATCTTTAAGGCCCAAGACCGCGACCAGGCACAGCAGCCACGCAGCATAAAACTGTTTGTCAATCGCATCTCCGTCGGTTTCGAAGACGCGGCTGCCGACGACGCTGCTCAGACTTTTGAGCTCTCTCCTGAAGATCTTCTCGATGGTCGCGCTATTCCTCTGCGCTATGTCCGCTTCCAGTCGGTGAACTCCCTTCATGTGACACTTCTCCCCGTGCCTGCGAGCCATTTTGAACTGTGCCAGATATTTATTGCTTCGAACCAGGGAGGAGCCGACGAAACCAGGGTTGATGCGTTCGACGTACTGGGACTGCCCGTAGAGTCCGTGTGTTATCATTTCCCCCCTGTCGTTCTAACGTCTGCTCAGGACAACGAAAGATCTGAGCGGTTTGAAGAAACAGGATGATCACTGAGGACAGAATGTGTACACAACATGATATTCACCGGGCCTTGTTCTCCCACCGCCGTGGAGAACGTGAACGTGACCTCTTCTCTCGTGCTCTATCCCTGCTCCGGCTCCGCCTTTGTCGCGAATTTTCTTCTCGCCGCCGCCCAGAATCTGCAACGTCGAAAAGCATCGAGTAACCATCGCGCGCTGAACGATCCTCCTGTCCCCTATAGCGCCTGGTTCTCTCGAGATCATCTCTGCCAGCAAACCCACTCGACTGGGCTCGACCTAATCCACGCTTTATATTGTTGGACCAGGAATCGTTGATTCTTGCGACGGATTGAGAGCTGTAGCCAGTTAGTGTTGGGCAGCGACAGGTAGGTGTCCTACAAATCGACCCAAATTCTCCGGTCATCCACCAGCACGTTCTGCATCTTGAAATACGCCTGTTCCGCGTCTTCTCTGCGATCGAATTCTATAAAGGCGTATTGCAACGAATCGCCCGTCCGTTTGTCTCTGATAACCTGGCAACTCATGATGACGCCAAATCTCGAGAAGATGAGTTCGAGATCCTCATCTCGTGTGACGGCGTTAAGTTTGCACACGAACAACACGTTCTCTGGCGGCCGAACGTTCGCAAATGGTAGGTCTCCGACCATTTCCAGGGTGAGGGCAGATGCGGCGGCGGCCTTTTCCCGACGAATACGCTCTTCTTCCTCTTCCGGCAGCGTTGCGAGGGGATCTTCGTCTTCTGCGATGCGCGTTGAGTTGTCAGGAGGACGTGTAGGCGACGAGGGAGGCTGGACTAGCCCAGGTGGGTCGGGAAAAGGGTCGTCTGTGTGAGGATGTGAGACAAAGTGCGAGGTACATAATAAACTTGAGGCTTGCCGAGAACGACAACATGCCTAATGCGAACATCTTTAAAAGGCCGTCCCTCCTTGTCTGTAAAGACGTCGTTGAGTTTATCGAGGGTGTCGAAGCCTTCGACAACATGGCCGAACACGGCATGTTTACCGTCGAGGTAGTCGATATTATCCGCCAGGGTAATGAAGAACTGACTACCACAGCCGCCCTTTGAGTGACCCTCGAGCGCAGGAGCCACGGCCATGGAGATGGTTCCTCTCGACGTGTGCTTCAGCTTGGGACGTATTTCGGGGTCGAAGTATCGCATCTGAGAGCCGAGACGAGCCCATATTGATTCTCCGCCGGTGCCAGTCGCGGTCGGATCGCCAGCTTGGGCGAGAAAGTCCTTGGAGACTGTGGGCGCATGTTGATAACAATGAACAAGAAGAAAGGTGGTAGCGAACCATTGAAGAAGGCGTTGAGATTGTAGTAGTATGTTTTGCAGAGTTTAAGGAAATTTTCCGAAGTCTTTGGGCAGGCGTCGACCTCGAGATCGATGACCAGGTCGCCGACAGACGTTTCGAAGAGGACTGACATGGGGAGAGTCACGCGTCACCCGCAGAACCTGCGGGTTCGCTCCTGCTACCACGTCGCAGCGACATCCCAGCGTCCAACAACTCCGTCGTATTTCTGCCGCAGCGTAGAGAATCATGTCGCTTCCCGTGGAAGAGGGCAAGATGCTCGTGGACTCGTTGAGCACCGTCCGCTCGCAAACGCAACAAATGAAACGCTATCTGGTATCTACCTATGTTCTGCTCCTTCTCTCTCTCGCTGACATCTTCCAGGAACTCGACCAGCTCATGGACGCGCTCAAGAGTGCAAGCCTCATGCTTGCAGAGCTCCGAACCTCCTCCCTCTCCCCGAAACAATACTATGAACTGTATATGGCCGTGTTCGATGCTCTCCGACATCTTTCCAATTATCTGTACGACGCACATACCCAGTCCCGTCACCATCTCGCAGACTTGTACGAGCTCGTCCAATACGCAGGAAACATCATCCCTCGCCTCTACCTTATGATCACCGTCGGCGCTGTTTACATGTCTGTCCCTGACGCGCCGGTCAAGGAAATCATGAAGGACATGATGGAAATGTCGCGTGGCGTTCTCCATCCCATTCGCGGCTTGTTTCTCCGCCATTATCTCAGCGGGCAGACGAGAGACCACCTGCCAGTCGGAATGGACAACGGGTGCGTTATAAAACTCGGTCCTTCTGTCAAGCCTTATTTTCTGCAGACCGTCTGGAAATCTGCAAGACTCGATCACCTTCGTTCTGACCAACTTTGTCGAAATGAACAAGCTTTGGGTACGACTGCAACACCAAGGTCACTCAAGAGACCGCGAAAAACGCGAAATAGAACGCCGCGAGTTGCGCATCCTGGTCGGAACGAATCTCGTCCGGCTAAGTCAACTCGACGGTGTCGATCTCGACATGTATCAACGCACAATCCTCCCCGGCATCCTCGAGCAGGTCGTTAATTGCAAGGACGTCATTGCGCAAGAATATTTGATGGAAGTAGTCATACAGGTGCGCTATTTTCAACGTCGTTGTCCTCCATCCAACATCTATTCAGGTCTTCACCGACGAGTTTCATCTGCACTCTCTTGGCCCTTTCCTCTCCGCAACCGCCCAGCTGCACCCCAAAGTCAACATCAAGCAAATTGTCATCGCATTGATTGACCGTCTCGCTGCATATGCGGCGCGCGAAGCAGAAAACGAAGACCCAGAGGAAACGAAAAAGCAAGAGGAGGCTGCTGCTCGACGACTTGCTGAGAAAGTCAAGCTTCAGAAGTCAAGGGCCAGGGAAAACGGAGCGACCCCTGCCTCGCCCTCAGTGGACTCGAGCGAGTGGGATCAGTCGCCTTCGAGCGATGTCGAGACCGAGAAAGCCACCTCCTCCAGTGGGAGCCAACGACTCATCAGATGCCGAAAAATCTACCCCATCTGGCCCTGACGTGCGCAAGTTCCGCGGAGTCCCAGAGGACGTCCAGCTCTTCGAAGTATTTTGGCATCAGGTCGTTGAGCTGATCAAGGTAGTCTCTAACCGTTGCGATCGATTTAACGCAAACTTTTCTTCAGGCTCGTCCAGATCTATCAATACAAGATATAACGGCTCTTTTCGTTTCCCTCGCGAACCTGTCGCTGAGCTGTTATCCCGATCGACTGGAATATGTCGACCAGGTGCTGAGCTTTGCGGCGGACAAAATTAGGGAGTATTCCGAAAGGTTTGTCGTCGTTTTTACCTGCTCCTTGAAACCGAATATCCGATAGTCCCGACCTGCATGCTCCGCAAACCACGTCGAATCTTGCTGCTCTTCTTGTGGCACCTATCAACTCCTACCAATCTGTACTCACGCTGCTTGCCATTCCCAACTACGCGCCCCTCTTAACGAGGCAGCTCTTTTCCACCCGACGATCTATCGCCCACTCGATCGTGTCTTCCGTCTTGAAGAATGAAACCATCATCGAGACGCCTGAAGATGTCGACGGCGTGCTTGAGCTTTGTCATGTCCTGATAAAGGATCAATCCGACGCTGGTTCCAATGGGCCAAACATAAACGGCACCCAGAGTAACGTCAAAGACATGCGTCGACATGGACCGTATACGATAGAGCGGGAAGAAATGGCCGAAGAACAGGGTTGGGTCGCGAGGATGGTGCACCTGTTCCGCGCCGAATCCCTGGATGTGCAATTCGAGGTCGGCTTCTTTGTCCACCGCGGCGCGAACAGGTCTCATATCTCCAACAGCTCTTGCAAATAGCTCGTCGTCACTTTGATGCGGGCGGAGAACGAATGCGATTCACCTTCCCAGCTCTTATCACCTCTTCCATCAAGCTATGTCGCCGCTACAAGAGTCGTGAGCACGTTGTAGGGGTGCTCAACTGTGCCCAGTCTTGTCGCTGAGAGTTTGTAGGAAGCCGACTGGCAGACCAAAGTCTCAACCATTCTGAAGTTTTGTCGGCCAACTAACGTTCATCCTTGCGTCGCAAGTTGATGCCCCGACGATAGCCCTACGACTCTTTCTATTAGCTGCGCAGGTATCTGATGAATGTGGGTTCGAGGACCTCGCGTATGACCTCTATGTACAAGCATTCAGCGTGTACGAGGACAACATCTCCGAGTCACGGGCACAGTTACAAGCGATTACTCTGGTGATTGGCACGTTGGAAGGCGCGAAGGTATTCGGAGTGGACAACTACGACACGCTCATTACAAAGGCTGTTCTACATGCTGCAAAGCTTTTGAAGAAAAGCCACCAGTCTACCGCAGGTGGGACTTGCAAGTCATCTTTGGTGGCAGGAGAAAACTGGAGGCGAAGGGGATGATGCAGCTGGGAAAGAGGCCGAAAAAGATGACGAACAACCGGAGAATGCCAAATCGGTAATCTCCCCTCCACAGTCTCTCGATACCCGACTGATTCTTCTAGTTTCCTCACCAAGACAGTAAACGTGTCCTCGAATGTCTTCAAAAGTCCCTGAGGGTGGCTGGTGCGGCCATCGAAGAAATTGTAACGGTGCAGCTCTACTGCGATACTCTCGACCACTATCTCTATTATCTGGATCGCGGGGCCCCTGCTGTAGGCGGCTTGTCGTTTTATTTACTTCCTCTGACCTTGTTCAGGTTGCACCCAAGTTCGTGAACAGCCTGGTTGAGCTCATCACTTCAAGTATCGACAACATCGCATCGCCCGACATTCATCCTTCACAACGTGCACCACCCGGCCTCGTTGAGGGTGTCCAAACACCTGAAATGATCACGCGCCATTTCCGCAACACGCTTTCTTATATTCAACGGAGAAAGAACGCGGTGACGGAGGGTGCTGCCGATTCGCGATGGCATGAAGTCGATGTTGTTGGTGCATTGCTGAAGATGGGAATGCGGTGATTACACTTATTTGTACTTTGCTTTTTTTCATCTTTCTATAATACACACTTGGAGGACATTTTTCGCTCTTTCACAAAGCTAACACAGGAGATGATAGCGTGGTATTTGAAGTCACTGAGCTCGCCGACTTGCGGCTCTTCACTGTGGCATGCTTTTTTTTGCACATCGGACAGTCATGTCTGCAAAAAATCAGCCCTCTGTATTCATTTCAGGTACCTAAAATTCACCCACTGTTCCCGTTATGGGCGGCCCTTTTCGAATTTGTGGCCATGGTCCAGCAGCCAATCGGGTTCGATCTCGGAAAGAACACGAATCCTGCGGAAATCAGTGGCGGTGAGAAAGTCACGAGTGAGCTCACTGAGTTTTTGTTGTTTCCTCCATCTCGTGGAAGACTACCCAACCCGAGCGAGGTTTCCGGGTAAAGAGCACAGAAGTCGGATGGACATGAAGAGTCTATTACCGTCAGGAAGGACCAATGACAAGCAGAATAACCTACTCGATTTCCACGGACGGACCGGTAGGTGCCATCCGCCACCCATCGCGCCCCATTGCGCCAATAGCCACTGACAAGGCATCGACGCAGACGAGCAGCATCGCCCTCGCAGCTTTCCTGTTGGTAAATTGAACCGCTGCATATACTTTTTCAATTGGGCACGAATGGAAACCTGCCCGAGACATGGCGCGGAAGGAGAGTGCATGGGATTTACACCAGCCAGAAGAGCGACCGGATCTTGTAAACGCGTTGTACGCTAGTTGAAGAGTCAGATTGACGTTATTCACAACCCAACTTACCATTCAGTAAAGTGAGATGGTCCTGTGGCCGTATTGAACTCATTCAGCAGACTCAAGAGTCGACTCACCCCTTCCTCAGCAGTGAATTTGCGACGCTCCAGTTCAGCCAATGCTCCCGGAGCACCTTCGGGGATTATAAAGACATCCTCCAGGTCGCGTCAATCCAAATGGACCGACTCCAAAAGCAAGGCAAACCTGAACGGCGGTCATGGCGGCTATGGTAAGAATTTCTTCCCCACACGTTTGCTCCTTCGAATTGAACAGCTGGCAGAATATGACGGAGACCGCGACATGGATATGATGGGACGCACCATTCGCGCAATACCGACTTCCACCGGACACTCAGCGACTTGTTCTCCCATTACGGTTAAACGGCCGTCTGTCCCAATCATACCAGCCGCCACGAGACCCTCCAGCGCTCTCAAGACGCTCTCCGCCGGGGGCGCTGAGACCCACTCGAACTTCATCAAATCGTCGATCCCTAACGATTTCAGTTGCAATATCGGCGTGGTCATGTCGGTTCGAGTGATTTCGGGCGGTGTTGAGAGTAAAAGACTATCGAGCACGGATTTGGGATAAAGTCGATAGCATACGCCAGGTGATGTCCGTCCAGCACGCCCTGCTCTTTGGGTAGCGGATGCCAAGGAAGTAGGCACCGTTGCAAGCGACGCTAACGCGGTTGTAGGATTGTATATCCGAATCTAGATGATCAGCATGGAGGGCAAAGCACGAGAGCGGATTGTGCTACCTTCACAAAGCCTCCGTCGACCACGAATTTTATGCCTTCAATAGTGACACTGGCCTAGATTCCTTGCTGGATGAATTTGCGAAAGCAGTCTCTTCACTCACTTCGGCGATATTGGTCGCTATAATGGCTTTGCGGGTGCCACGCTGAGCAGGTTCAAAGACATGCAGTTGTTCGTCGGTCGACAAACCCGCATGAAGTGCCAATGGCACCAGACGGGTGGCCGACCTTGGTAGTCTGATCACTGTTAGGAGGCGATATGCAGGGAATAAACCGACCAAACGTTGGCAAAAGTTCGGATAGCTCTTCGATACAGCGCATTATGTCGTCGCGTCCCGTAAGGAATACCAGAATATCGCCGGGCCCTTGCTATACAAGCCAAGCCGCATTAAAGGGAGATGTTTTGGATAGCCGCAAGCATACCTGAAGATTGATGTTCCACACAACCTCGGCAGCGGTTCTGACGTAGTCGGGAGTGGGTGCGTCTAGATACGCGACCTCGACAGGATACATTCGACCTTCAAGACTAACGATGGTCGCGTCGTCGGGGGAGGTAGAAGCAGTAAAATAATCAAGGAAAGAAGTCGCGTCAAGAGTAGCCGAGGAGAGAATAAGCCGCAGGGACGGCCGCTTGCGACGAATTCTGCGGAACGTCAGAAATTTGACCATCCGGTTGAACACACGAAACACTTTTTCAAGACACCGAGGAGGAGATCGGTATAGATGCTTCGTTCATGCGCCTCATCTATCTGGCAGGAATGAGAGGCAAAAACGCGGGGCGCCAGGGAGAGTTACCATGATGACACTGTATCGGCTGAGAAGAGGATCCACCAAAGTTTCGCGGAAGAGCATCCCGTCCTGACCGTGAATGAGGGTGGGATTGCAGAGCTACATGCGCGAATATTACCGTGAGGTAGAGAATCCGAGTTCTTTCCTTGTCGCTTACATCTTCAAAACGGATAGTATACCCGACCTTGAACTCTTGAACCAGAGGACAAAAAAATCGAGTTAAAGTCGCACCTCATCGCCGAGGATGGATCCCACTTCATTTGCGACGCGGGAAGCCACGGAGGTTGCGGCAACACGGCGGGGCTGAGTACATGCAATAACATTCCCATTCTGTGCCCATCCAGCTTCCATGAGATACTGCGGCAGTTCTAGAGCAGCATTATTTTTTTTGATATGAGTTTAGATTGGACGCACGGGTGGTCTTTCCACACCCGGTCTGGCCGACGAGGATGACGACTCCGTGCTTTTCGACGGCATAGAGGAGCTTGTCGCCTGGAGAAGAACGTTGGCTGACGTGCGGACAGTGGACGGAGAGCAGAGTTTACGATGCTTGAATATTGGGAGTAGTTCGCGTTGCGTGTTGAGTGAAGAGGCGACGGTGAAGCCCTCCGAGTCTGCAGTCTCTCTGTCGAGGTTGCTGCCTGGGCCTTGTGTGCCTGGCTTCCAGAAAGACATGTTGTGGTTTGCGACAAGGATGTACTACCAGCCTCGACCTCTGCCACCACCCCTTTGGCCGCGGCCGCCAAAGCCACCTCGAGAAGCACCCCTTCCACGGTCTCCAAAGCCTCGCCCACCACCGAAACCCCTTCCTCCACCCCGCGAACCTCCTCTTGGTTGAAATGTTGCCCGTCCGCGGCTTCCGCCTGCGCCTCTCCCGCGTCCACGTTCTACACCTGTTGTCAGTGCTAAACTCGACATTGCGCATACACCCTCACTTGTTACACCTGAAAACGCGTCAGAGAGAGACATAAAATCGAGTCAAGATCGCGCACCGCCAGCCACTTTTGGTTTGGGCAGAAATCGGTCAATTGGCAGCAGCTTGTCGCCGCCAATGTACACCTTGTCCCCCTTCTTGAAGCTGTTCGCGACCATTCCGTCGCCCATTTTTACAGAGAAATAGACCTCGTTTATGGGTCCCAAAATTTCGTCGACTTTTCCAATCACCGACTTGTTTTGTAGATAAATCGGAGCGTTGAAGTAGGGCACCTTGTCCGGCATGAGGGAAGAGCACAACATCTCATCCTCCACCGCATGCACAAACGACCCCATTTCTGCCGGGTGAGTATTGGGAAAAGATGCGAAAATGCAAGCGTACCCAAAACAGTGTCTGGTGGGCCAAAGTCTCGCTGCTGGAATCCGCCCCGCCCTCCGCCGCGACCTGTAACAGATGAGAAAAGAGAGCGGCATTAGATGATGCGGCTACCGCCCCCGCGTCCAAAGCCGCCTCTTGGTGCACCGCGGCTCATTATTATGAGAGTAGAAGAAGCGAATCAAAATCCGGCGTGACACTTTCTGCTCTCAACCAAAATCATGGGTCGCGGTATGCTGCTGACCGCAAATCTGCCCCAGCTCCAGAACCTCATAAAGCGGGACCCCGAAGGCTACAAGGAAGAATTCCTGCAGCAGTGGAATCACTTCAACTCCATTCGCCGCATATTCGCAACGAATCCAGATGAACAGGCGACACACTTTCGCGAGCTCGTCAACTTTATATCCCAGGTGCGTGCTGATCAGACCGTTTTCACTTCCCTTACCTTGAAACAGGTGGCGACTTGCTATCCGAAGGAAACCGCAGACTTTCCTTCCCAAATTTCGGCGCTTCTGCTCGAAAACTACGGGATTTTGTCTCCCGATACCCGAAAAACGCTCGTACAAAACCTCGTCATGCTCAAAAACAAGGAAGTAATCACGTCGATAGAGTAAGTGCACCATTGCTTGCTCATGCCTTCGTCTCATCGTCCTTCAGACTGCTCAAAAGTTTATTCCCGCTTTTGCCTCGTACAACTTCCTCGCAACTGAGAGCTTTCATCCGGAAAACGATATTGTCAGATATCAAAACTGCAAACTTGCGTTCGAAGAACCATAAGCTCAATCGCGCGGTTCAAGCCATGCTGTTTGGAATGGTGGAACGCGGAATGGACGGCGAAGTCTTGGGAGACAAGGGCAAGCTCCGAGAATCAACTGGACCGACAAGCGACAAGGTAGCACATAATGGCGAAGAGGCTATGTGGGCTGTTATTATCACCAAGGAGCTTTGGAGAAAGGGTGTCTGGTGCGCTCATCATGTTTCTAATCCGATACTGTTTCTCAACCGCCTAGGAATGATGCTAAATCAGTATCCATTCTTGCCCTCGGATGCTTCCACCCTGTTGTCAAGGTTCAGAGCGCCTCTGTCCATTTTTTTCTAGGTAGCGACGACGAGAAGGAGGATAGTGACGACGAAGAAGAAGAGGTTAATTCTTCATTCCCGCCGTTATTCCTTCCGCCTTATCGTGCGCTTGCAGATGGTTGATGTCAGGGCACTCGCCCACCGACGGGAGATTAACAAAAAGACCCGTAGTGGGGATAAGAAGCTTAGGAAACAACTCGGTACTGTCAAAAAGGAAGGTCCCTTCCTCCTCTGTCCTCCTTGCATCTCACTGTATTATTAGAAGAGACGCAATAAGACGCAGCCAACACCAAATTTTTCCGGTCTGCAGTTACTCAATGATCCCCAAACTTTCGGCGAAAAACTGTTCGATATCATCAATCGCTACGACAAGCGCTTGTCCCTGGACCACAAGATATTGCTTATGCAGCTGCTGTCCCGCGTCATGGGCTCTCACAAACTTTGCGTCCTCGGGTTCTACACATATATCGTAAAATATTTGACCTATCGACAACTTCGGGTCCCTGCCATTCTTGTCGCCCTGGCGCAATCCGTTCACGACTTGACCCCACCGGATGCGGTGACGCCAGTTATTCGAAAGCTTGCGCACGAATTTGTGCATCCCGGTGTCGCCAGCGAAGTCATCGCTGCCGGAATCAATTCCATCCGCGAGGTCTGCCGGCGGCAACCCTGGGCGATGGAGGAAGATCTTCTCGGGGATCTTGTCGAGTACAGAAAGAGTAGGGATAAAGCCGTCACTTCTGCTGCTCGCGGTTTGCTCCATCTCTACCGAGAGGTGAATCCTGGTATGCTCAAGAGGAGAGAACGGGTGCGTGCCGTTGCAAATTTCGATTGTTCGTCCATTAACTGCCAATAGGGGAAAGAGGCGAGCATGGGCATGGCCAGCGGCTCACAGCCCCTTCCGTTTGGACATAGCGCTGATGCTGCGGTAGATATTGAAGGACTTGCTGTGAGTATTTTTCATTTTCGTTTGAGATTTGGCTAAAGCTGTTTACAGCTGCTGGAAGATCATCTACAACAGCTCCGCAACGAGAATGGCGAAGTGGATGAGGAGGACGAGGAGGCTGCATGGAATGGTTGGGATGTCGACTCCGACTCGAGTGAATCCGAATCCGAGGGCTGGATGGATGTCGAGGACAACGACGACGATCTGCATATTTCTGACAGCGAGGATGATGACAAGCCTATAGAACCGCCGGCTGCAGCTCGAGTATCCACGCTCGCGACAACCAAGGTCCGTTTCACTTTACAGTCCTGCACCGTTGTGACTTGTCTTGTTAGATTCTCACACCTGCGGACTTTGCCTTGTTGAACGATCTTCGCATTCAGGCCGCAACAGCGGCTGTCGAAAAGGGCGGTGGATCGCGAGCAAAGCGGAAGCTAGCGACATTAGAAGCCAACAAGAAGGTCATGCAAGTTGGCGAACAGCTCGAGGACACCTTCATATCCGAAAACGACATCTTGGGACCTCGCAAAAAGGCCAAAGCCGACTACGAAGAGCGGATGGCGTCCATTGCGAAGGGCAGAGAAGGGCGCGAGAAGTACGGATCTCGCAAGGGCAAGAAAAACAAGGACACGGCAAGCAGTTCCACAAACCGAGAAAAGGCTCGCAACAAACCCATTATGATGATAATGCAAACTGCGGCTGTCCGGGGCAAGAAGAAGGCGTCTTTGAGGGACAAGCAGCAAGCTCTTCGCAAAAAAGGGAAGAAAAGATGATGATACAATGTTGTTTTTACTTGTTGTACCTACGCCAAATCTCCAGCGGCGATGCGCCGCGCCATCTCATAACCGGACGCCCAATGCATCAACTTGGCATCCACCACAAAACCCTAACAGACAGGGTAAACACGTCTCTTTTAGCGATGAGCTAATTACCTTTGCGTCGTACTCTGCGAGCTGGGTAAGCAAAGGAAGAACAATGAGATAACCCCCACCTTTGAGCTCCTCGCTGAGTTTAGAGATTTCCACCACACGCTTGACGATGAATTCGCCAGCATCGAGCTTTTGTTCTGGAGTTTCCATTTTGTCCGCAAGGTCGACACGCAGGACGACGAGCTTCATATTTGCATTTGTCATTCCTGTGCAGAAGTTTGGCACGGCAGTGTCTTTGGCCGGGCTTACCTGGGTCAGCGACGAGAACGGGCGTAGATTCGACTACGGCGTCTGCCTTGAATCCTGTTTCTTCTTCCAACTCGCGGATCGCAGCCTGTTCAGGTGTCTCGCCCTCGTCAATCAAACCTGCGGGTAGCTCTACATCGAGGAATTGAATGAAAGCGCTGGCTGGTCAGGGAGACGTACCGACGATAAACTTGTCAATCGGAGGTCGATATTGTTCGATGACGATTGTCGACAGAGGGAATGCGTTGGTTTTGGAGCGCATGAGGGCAAGCACGGCGACCGCTGAACATCATTCAAGATCGAAAGACTATCTACGAGCGCTAGAGCGTTACCATCGATGCCAGAAGCCTTGCGGGTGGTACGTTCAGCGCTACGATAGTTTTTGACTGAGGAACACGCGCGGGCCACACTTACGACTCCCACAGACGCTCCTTACCCTCTGCGTCCCGGTAAACGAGTTTCTTCAGAGTAATCCACCTGGAAGCCCTTAGCCCTGGCGCGCTCACACTTTGTTGAAGAAACTGACTTGGCCTCCGAGGGCGACATGATTGAGGACGAGATCACTACAGGTTTCGAAGACATGAGACGAAGAGAGGCGGGAGGATGAGACAATCTCGTGGAGGGCAAAAGCAGGTACCAGAGAGCGCGTCTGGGTAACATCCGTCACACGTGCCCACTCAATAATTAGGTCGTGAATTAATTCTAAAGCTATACCGCAAACCCATCCAGTTGCTACATGGCATCGCGTCAATGACCACGAAGTCTCGATTTCGAATGCTACGTTACGCCATTCACTGCTCGTTGACAAACACCGCCGCCATACCCACTGTAGACGCGTTAGTTGAGCAGACCGCACTTGACCCATGTACTTACTTCCACTGCAAATGAGAATGAGTTGGTAGTGGGAAGAAGAAAACAAGGCACTTACGACCCAACACACATGGAAGTAGCGAAGATCTTATCTCCGTATTGCTTCGCGATGTTGAGACCGGTGGCGACCTGGCGAGCACCAGCTACACGTCGGGGGGTCAGAACAATCTAACCCAGTCAAAAATACGTACTGCAACCAAGGGGATGACCGATGGCAATTGCACCACCGTGCTTGTTCACCTTTTTGAAGTCGATTCCAAGGTGCTGCACGGAAAAGACAGCTTGCGATGCAAAGGCTTCGTTGATCTCGTAGAAATCAATCTCGTCCGTGGTAAGACCCGTCTTCTCCAATACCTAGTAAGGATGAGCATTGGGCGCCAGGAGATAAAAAAAACGTCAAATTTACTTTGGGGATGGCATACGCTGGGCCAACACCCATGATTTTTGGGGGAACACCGACGACTGCGGCAGTGACAAACTTGCCGAGGATGGGGAGACCCAGCTTCTTGGCAAGACTCCGACGGGTGAGCAGTACGGCCGCGGCGCCATCGCTGACCTGAGAGGCATTCCCAGCATGAGTGCTGCCGGTTTTGGTGAAAGCAGGCTTGAGTTTGGCCAGGCTCTCTTTCGTGACGCCGTCCCGTACACCATCGTCACTGTCGACGACGACCTTCTTCTCCTCTTCCGTCTTGGGGTCAATCCAGGTGACTTGAATGGGGAGAATTTCGTCCTTGAAACGACCCTCCTTCTGGGCCTTGGCGGCCTTCTGGAATGACTCTGCAGCAAAGGCGTCTTGGACCTCGCGAGAAATGTTGTATTGGGCGGCGACGTTCTCGGAGGTGATACCCATTGGGATGAGGCAGTCAGCGGCCTCTTGAGTGGAAAGAACGACGTCGGAGAAGCTGGCGGGCATAACGCCGGCGCCGAAACCCTTTGTCATGCTCTCTACACCTGCACCAATGCCAAAGTCGATTTCGCCGGTCTTGATTTCGTTGGCAATTTGGTTGATTGCAGTGAGGCCGCTGCTGCACTGGCGGTTGACTGTGTTGACGGCCGCCGTGTTGGGGATACCTGCATGGAGCTTCGAGATATGAGGTTCATGCATTCTGGTAACAAAACGAAGGAGCATACAGCGGCCATGCGAGCAGCGCTGGCACCACCGCCGGGGGGCAGCACATTGCCCACGGCAACATCCTCGATGAGCTTGGGATCCAGCTTGACCGACGTATAGACGTGGCGCAAAACATGGGCGAGGAGTTCTTCGGGATGGGTATCCTTGAACCCACCCTTCTTGCCCTGGACGCGGATGAGCGAGGTTTGTACATACACGAGAAGACTACCTTTGTGAGAGCGGTGCGGATGGCAGAGACAATGACAACGTCGTCGTCGTGCTTGGCGAGGACAGCGGCTTTGGCGGAGGGAGACATTGTTGAGGGTGGTTAAGAGCAAGTTGCGTTTTAAGTCGATGAGAATCACAGGCAAGTCGGCAACAAAGCCGGGTGTCAATAAGCGAGGCCGGTGCTCGTGACTCGGCGTGACCTCGGCCGCTTCGTCTCACCATGGGTAATGATGGTGGCAGCATTCCCGACCGAAGAGACCTCGTTCGCAGCAAGAAAAAGGCAGAGTCGGTCGACAAGGCCAACCAGACCCGCGCGCGCTGGGGCTTCTGTGCTCTCTCAAAGCGCCGTCTCCAGGAACCCGTCGTGGCCTGCGCTCTCGGAAAGCTCTACAACAAGGACGCTATAATCGAGTTTCTTCTCAATCGCGATGCATACGGCGACGGAGAGAACATCTGCTCACACATCCGCTCCCTAAAGGTATGTATCTTTCCAGGCTGCATGCGACTCGAAACTCACAAACCACGACCAGGATGTCAAAACGCTCACCCTGACACCCAACTCGGCCCCAGTACCTCCCGGAACAGACCCTGCTGAACGAACTCTGTTTGTCTGCCCGCTCACATACAAGGAAATGAACGGTCTTACGCCCTTTGTCTACCTGCGCACATGTGGGTGTGTCTTTGCTGCAGCGGGACTATCCGCGGTGCGCTCGTCGCCGTCTGATAGCCAGGAGAAGGATACTTGCCCACAATGTGCCACCAAGTACACCCATTCTCTCGACTGCATTCCCCTCAATCCGCCTGCCGACGAAGAAGAACGCCTCCGCGAACTCATCGCTGCTCAGCGTCTCCTCGAGCCCGCCAAAAAGTCCAAGAAGCGAAAGGCGGCTGCAGCAGACCTGGCGCCAGAGCCTCCCGCTAAAAAACCAGCGGCCCCAACCATTTCGACCGCCAGCAACGCACTTCGCAGCACACTGGCTCTCGAGGAGGCAAAGCGCAAGGCAAACATGAGCGAAGCCGTGCGTACCCTGTACAGCTCGCAGGAAACGGGCAGCAAGGAGACATTCATGACTCGGGGGACCTTCACACGAGCAAGTCCATCTTACTATCCGTCTACAGTTCACTGACCAGTTCCCAGTATGCCTAGCCATGTAGCATAGTTGTTTTAGTAGCTGTATTGTACGATGATTAGATGTTGCCCTACAATACGACCGAAATCTATAAAAACAGTGTCCACGCCGCGCCCAATATACACCATAACGCTTGTGGCATGCAGTAATCGCGGGGATGCACCACTGGCGGCGAGGGCGAATGTGGTGGCAAATGCCTGCGTTGGATTCGGCTCGCCACTAACCGTGACCGTTGCGGCTTTGGGGTTTGTTGAGGAAGACATGTTGCCGCCACTCGAGCCCGATGCGAGGACGGAGAATCGCTGGGAAGTGCCATGCATAGCGCCGTGCGTCGAGTTGAGGAAGAGGAGGAAGTAGTCGTCTCCGGCAGGCACGTCTTGCAAGAGGATGTTTATTGACTTTTGGGACGAGTCGGCCGAGGGAACTGCCAGAGATCGGTCACTGCAAGTACGCGGTCGTCAGCTAAGCACGCACCATTCTTGGCGACAAGGGTAAGGCCAGACGCGCTGAGGCGGGTCATCTCGATGTCGAAGGACGTGATCCCATCTTTCGCGCCCTTTGTCCAGGAGACTTTGTGTGCTTCGCCGTTGATCCATTGGTCGTTCAGCGAAGGCGAGGTGACAACAAAATATCCTGAAATCCATAAGACCTGAGCCCAATTAAGCGGCAGTTGGACTCACCAGACGCAGGCGACAGAGCCGCAGCGAGCAGCAGACAGAGAGCTGCTAGAAACATGACGGTCGTCCGCAAAGGAGTGACAATGTGTGACGTCTATTGGTCTCTATTGGTCTACTGACATGAAGTGCTTCGCTGCGACTCCTCTCAACCGTCCTGCTGCTTGTTCTGGAGTGAGGTCCCTCTGTGCCTCCGCCATTAGCTCGAATCTACACGCAACGTTAGTGGGATTCCTCCATCAATTTTGCAACCCACCCCACGAGAAACTTGCGCACAGTCGCACTCCGCAACAACGGCGGCGCAAAATGCAAGTGCAGATGTGCCACATCGTCGTCCCGCCAGTGTCGGCCGCTGATGCATTCCCATCGAATACGCGAACATGCACGAGAACAGGTTGTCGTAGCGGATGGTAACTCTAGACAAGATATCAGCAAACGCCCTTTTCTCCTCGGCCGACAAGTCGTTAATCGCGGGGATGTGTCTCTTGTACGGCAGCACTGCCAAGTGTTAGCGCCATCCAACCAGAGTTTGACGCTCACAAAGGATTTCAAACGGCCATGTTGCCCACCATGGAACGACCGCTACCCAGTGCTCGTTCTTCACCACGACGCGTCCTTCATCCTCAGCAGCGTGTACCTCTACATGCGCATACTCGCATAACATGCAGGGCTTGCCTAACTGCCTTTGGTAAGAAACTCCGGCTCCAAAGGTCGAACGGACCTTCAGGTCCTCTCGGGGCGGCCGAAGGCGCAGTCTCCGTTTCGGCATAGCGCGCGAGCGATGCTAGTTCTGTCGCCGGGAATGGTGGGTACCTCTGATACCGGACCAGACTTGCCCGTGTGGATGAGGGTTCGAGCAACCCATCATCGCGCCCTTGTTCTTGGACGATGTCGGCGTTTCTACTGCCAGTAGCACCCAAGTACGCACCTCGAAGATCTGGACGTATTTGATTCCTTCCTGTTGACTTCGCTTGACATATATGGCGATCCACTCCTCGATGATGTGCTCTATGTCCTCGAGAGCGAGTCGCGAAAGCGTCAGATCGTGGCGGGGATGAAAAAGCAGGACATCGCAACCGCCGTGTACTGGCTCTGCGGTCAGGAGAGGGTGCATTGCCACGGGTGGAGCTGGCGCCGGGGCGGGGAGAATCGCCGCAAAGTCGTTCTCAAAAGTATGCGTGTGCTGGTAGATGGGATTTGTCTGGCCTCCAGATCGCGTGTTTCCTGGGCACAGATAGCATTCTGGGTCGTACTGGGGCAGATTTGTGGGCTGTAGAGTCTCTGTCTGACCAAGCCAGGGACGTTTCGCCCGATGGGGCGATACCAGAACGTATTCGTTGAGGAGGGGATTGACTACGATAGATTAGAAAGATAAAATTTCCAGGCTGCCAGTGGTCCTACATCGTCGATGAGGGTGGGATGTAGGGTCGAAGTCCATAGCTATGTCGCAAAATCGGTGACAGTCAGGACCGAGTGCCGAATCGCGATCTGCATCAAACGTTTCTTGTGTTATGCCTCCATCACCGAAGCGCAGACGCGTCGAGCGCTCTCCCTCTCCCACATACAAGCTCGGCCGACGAGGACGACTCGTACGAGCCTTACGTTTCTGTCGCTCAACGACGCAAGGAAAAGCTTGCAAAGTTTACTTCATGGGCGACGCCCTCCACGCAGGCAACAGCCAAGAAGCAACTGCAGGAACTAGAGGACAACGAGGATGCGGAAAAGGAAGAGGAGAACCGAAGAGAACGAGCACGTAGAGACCGGACGCTACTCGTCGAAGCTCAAGAGGTTCTCTCAAAAAAGGCTGCTGAAGGTGCAACGTACCTTGAACCCTTATTTGTACATCACTGACCTTCCACAGATGCGCAGAAAACGGAAATACAGAAAGCGCAGGAAGCGGACGCAGAAATCCTTGAAGCTATCAAAAGCCGTCGCAAGCTGGCGTCAGACCTCGAACTTGCGCAAGGCATATCATACACGGAGTCACTCAAGACGAGGTAACCCACGATGGTCTGCTGCTTGGAAACACCGACCTAATCATCTGCGCAGCTGGCGACCACCACGTTACATCCGGGAACGTTCAAGTGACCAGCACCAGAGGATACGCGACAAGTATCACATCCTGGTGGAAGGCGAAGATATACCTCCGCCGATAGAACGCTTTGTTGTGAGTTGAAGAATAAGCTGAGTGCCTCCATAACTCTTTCCTCAGGACATGAAAGTACCAGAACCACTGCTCGAGCATTTCAAGGCAGATCGTATCGTCTCCCCTACTCCGATCCAGCTGCAAGGCATACCCGCGGCGTAAGCAACCGAACCACTTCTCTGTTCCTCCGACCGACGTTTTAGTTTCGCAGGACGTGATCTCATAGGCATTGCCTTCACGGGATCCGGCAAGACGCTCTGCTTCTGCCTTCCACTCATTATGATGGCGCTCGAGGAAGAGACCAAGCTTCCCTTTATTCGCGGGGAGGGTCCCGTCGGAGTCGTCTTGTGTCCCTCGCGAGAACTGGCCAACCAGACTTACTGAAAATGTTGTCAAATGGTGCTCGTCTCTGGCGCGGTCGGGCAAGTATCCCCAGCTCAACACCCTGCTGTGCATTGGCTGGCATATCCATGAACGAACAAAGCCACGTCATGAGCAAAGGTCTTCATATTGTGATCGCCACACCCGGCAGACTCATCGACATGCTCGAGAAGAAAAAGTTCACCTTCAATAATTGCAAGTATCTCTGCATGGATGAAGCGGATCGGATGATCGACTTGGGCTTTGAAGACGATGTGCGCAATATCATGAGCTTCTTCAAAGTGAGCGGCCTCTTCTTGCTCTTGCTGTACCCCTTTAGTTTACTTTGAGTAGGCTCAGCGACAAACACTCTTATTTTCGGCTACGATGCCCAAGAAAATCCAAGACTTTGCCCAGCAGTCCTTGATTCAACCAGTGCTCGTCAACGTCGGACGCGCCGGTGCTGCAAATCTCGACGTGCTTCAAGTGGTCGAGTACGTGAAACACGAGGCGAAAATGGTATACCTCCTCGAATGCCTTCAGAAAACCGCGCCACCAGTCATTGTCTTCAGCGAGAACAAGAACGAAGTAGACGGTCGGTGAAGCACTCCGAACATTCTGCAAATTCTCATAACTTCGACAGACATCCAGGAGTATCTACTTCTGAAAGGCGTTGAGGCTGTTGCGATACACGGTTCAAAGAGTTTGTCAACTCTTTATCTAAAAAAAGTGAGCGCTAATGTCTGGGATCAGCACAGGAAGAACGACAGTACGCAATCAAGTCGTTCAAGACCGGTGCAAAAGATGTCATGGTGGCATCTGGCGTCGCCTCTAAAGGACTCGACTTCAACGACATCCAGCATGTCATCATCTTCACGATGCCCAAGGAAATCGAGGACTACGTGCACCAGATTGGTCGGACTGGTCGGAGCGGCAAGACGGGTATTGCAACCACATTCGTCAACATGAATACTCCAGAGCCGACGTTGCTGGACCTCAAGTATCTGCTCATCGAGGCTGGCCAAAAGTAAATTATGAGTGACTTGTTTATCTGATTTCTTATTCGCTTTCGTAAGAGTGCCGCCGTTCCTGTCAACAGTCGACGATCCCCAAGGCGGCTCCATAAAAGGCTGCGCGGTATGTGGAGGTAAGTTGCGGCTTCCTTCCGCGATAAATGGCTCAATGAGGTCTGCAGGATTGGGGCACAGTGTTGTCAACTGTCCCAAACGCGAGGACGCCCAGCGACGGCTTGTTGCAAGCCACAGAGGGAACGATGACGGAGGGTATTGACGGAGGTGTACATAAATTGTATCTTGACTTTGGCCACCCTGCAGTCCAATACCATGCTGGTTCAAATGGATTTGGTTAAATCAGAGCAAGGAAGAACGCCTTCCAGAAATCACCTCGTATTTGCCGATCAGTTCACCGACCAACATAGAGCCTAGATTTGTATAGACATTACTCTCTTTAGCATACTGAACTATTTACATCACAATAATTCGACCGTCATGAACCTGGCGCTGGTTTGAACTTGAACTTGCGTAGCAATTGGGTGTCGACGCTGACTCCGGTTTGAAGGCGTATTTGTCGCGTAAAGAAGCATCTCCAGAGCGGCCTTGACAAAGTTGCAAGAATCCGTGCCCAAACTTCTTAAATCGTGCCTCCGCTTCCTCCTTTGCCTCTGACGCGTCCGCGCCGAAATCTTCGAAGATATCTTGCAGGACCTTCTTGAATGAGATGAAGTCTATGACGAAAAAGAGCTGTCAACATAAATGCTCGACATCGTTCAAACGGCACTCGCCTTGGGGAGCAAGTAGCGCTGATGCGACATAAGGGCATCGTCCTCCAAAATTTCACCAGGTGAAAGTGATGGGTTTTGGGCCAGAAGAGACTGACGGTGGGCGACAAGTCTGTTATGCAGTGTCCCTTCATTCGCAGCACGCGGGGGACCCGTGGGCTTCTCGTCCTCAGCGTCCGAAATGACCTCAACGACTTCAGCAACCGCCGACTTCTTCTTTGGGCTCCATTCGATTTCGTCGTCGTCGGCATACAGCGGCTGCAGTCGCTCTGGCTGTTGATTTGCCGGAGCAGGGTTTCGGGCTCGCCTGGGAGCCTTCGCCTTCCCTCCCGCGGTAGACTTTGGCGTGCTGGGCTTGTAGTCAACTTTGATCTCTTTACGCCCGTCAAGATATTCATTGGCCTTGCGCCCGAGCTGACTTGCGAATGAGCAGATATCTTTCGAAATGGATGACACTCACCCTGAGATAGTTGTGGTGCCATTTGTTGTTCGTTAGCACCGACTTCTCTTCCAACGCTTCCAGACTGAGACACGTGTAGAAAATCAGGTCGAGCAGGTCATTGGCGATACCACGTCCTGCGGCCGAACGCGGAAAGCTTGTCGTGCTGCTTCTCTCTGATGGCAGCCAGGTTCGAGCCCTTGAAAATGTGGCGACAGTGGTCCAACGTCACGTTTTCCTTGCCGAGTTCCAACGTCTGCACTAGGGAGAGGACGGTACGCGCGTCGTCTGTGATATCTTGATGGACTCGTGTCCCCTTCTCTGCGCAATTATTACACCTTCCCTTGCATTCCGTCTCGTCAAACTGCTCTCCGAAGTGTTGGAGTATTTGAGTGCGCCGGCATATGGTGTTGTTCTGGCAGTAGCGAACGACAACGTTGAGAGCCTCTTCCTGTCTCGCAATCGATTCGCGAGTGGCCATTTTGTCCTTGTTATTGCGAATCATCGTCCGGAACGGTTGAACATCTCGGTAGCAGTAGTCTGATGAAACTATCACTACGACGGCGAGTTCAGCTTGCAAAAGTTACTCACGGAGAATGCACTCGGCGGGTAGCTGATCTCGACCCGCTCGACCAGTTTCCTGATAATATCTACCATATTCAGCGAAGAAACGGCGTAAGAAACAGTGCTCACCCGTCCATTGACTTTGGCAAGTCGTAATGGATCACAAACCGCACTAGAGCAAAGGTCAATTGCGTTGTTCGGGTTGCTGCGTAACTTACCATCCGCTTTGTCGATACCCATCC
Source organism: Mycena amicta (assembly GCA_029282125.1). NCBI lineage: Eukaryota > Fungi > Basidiomycota > Agaricomycetes > Agaricales > Mycenaceae > Mycena > Mycena amicta. Next base: position 2,207,192 of record JARIHP010000001.1, on the reverse strand, counting down.
CGAAAGCTATCGTGGCGACAATGATATGCCCAGGGTTACGCTTCCATTCATTTTGAGTTGCATCCTTTTCCGTTTTGTCTAGCCCAGCGTGAAAGTGCTTTGCTTTCAAGCCTTTGTTCCGGAGTTGTTGCGCAAGCTTTTCGCAGCCATCCCTCGACCGACGATATATGATCCCGCTCTGTCCGGGATGGCTCTCTTTAATGTACTTGATCAATTCCTCTATGGTTGCCTTTGGAACGATGCGGTAAAAGAGGTTCGGCCGATCGAAGGACTGAGTGAAAACTACTGGATCTTTGAGGTTTAGTCGCGCGAGAATATCGTCTCTAGTTCGATGATCTGCCGTTGCGGTGAGGGCCATAATCGGGACGTCTGGATATTGCTCTCGAAGTTTGTGGAGATCTTGGTACTGAAGACTCATGAGCTCAGACCACGTTGGCTAACGACACTTACTGCTTCTCTGAAGTCCTGACCCCATGTTGAGATGCAATGCGCTTCGTCGATCACAAAGCGAGCCAACTCTTTCTGACGATGAAGATTCCCCAGCATATTCTGCAAGCTGCTGCTGATTTGAAGTCGCTCGGGAGCGACATAGAGCAGCGACGGTTTCGTGTTGCTGTAAAAGCGAGCGCGAATGGCTTTGACGTCGTCTTCAGAGGTGTCCGAGGTCAAACTTTCTGCAGAAATTCCCTTGTCCCTCAATCCCTGCACTTGATCGCTCATTAAGGACAACAAAGGCGATATCACTAAAGAGTGAAGAGGCGAGAGATTGTACGATTAAACGCGTACCAACGGTGACCCCCTTCGTCTTTCCGCCGCGACAGATTGCTGGTAGCTGGTAACACAGACTGCGTCAAGAGGTTTGAGTACGGGTAAGGAGTGTTGTGATAAGTTCCTCTGACCTTTTCCCGCCCCCGGTCGGCTGCGAGGTCAGGTATGGTCAGTATCCCAGCAGTGATTCAGAAAGAGCGGAAGAATCACCATAAGCACGAATACGTCTCGCCCGGCCATCGTGGCGTGAATGGCTTCGGATTGATTGGTCCGGAATTTTGGTATACCGAATACTTGGAGGTTTTGCATGATTTCCTTGGTGTACGGGCTTGTGACGCTCTCCTGGCGCGCAATATCGGAATCCCTGAGGTCCTCCATTGTCACTTCATTGACGTCTGCCCACAATTCATCCTCATCGTCGATGTCGATGGTATTTGAGGGCAGGGTTGGCTGCCTTTCGATGCGAGTGGTATTCGCAGACGTGCTTGCAAGCAATGGCATTGCTCCAGAAGTTACCGAGATAGTATCCTGACGAGATACCGTCGACCGGGAGATAGACGTGCTGATGGAAGGAGCTGGCCGTCTTGGGCTAGGAGACCGTGTGCTGATGGAAAGAGCAGGCCGTCTTGGGCTGGGAGAGCGTGTGCGGACTTGCTCGCGACGCTGAAGGGCTTTCTTGATGGCAGAGATACGAGAATCCAAGAGGGACCTATGAGCACGACTGAGCAAAATGACTTTGGTCGCATAACAACGATAACCCACTTTATAGATTCGAGGGTGAAGAAATCTGCTTTGGAATCCTCACTTGTGAGTTCGCCATGCCTGTGCGAGTGATAGTTGTAAATGAGCTCCATGTTATGCCGATTGTATTCATGATTGGCCAGGAGCATTTCTTGGAGTTGGACGGCCGATTTCTAACGCTGGTAAGCGGTGTGCAGTGAGTATGGAGAGTGGGACTAACAGATTGAAGGTCCGCGAACTCTGTGGGGATAGGCGGCGATGGTGGATGCTCGTCGAGGGCTCTAGCCTTGCCCTTGACAATTGAAGACGCGGGCTGGAGGTCGAAGTGATTCTCCTTGTCTGATTTGCGACGCTTTGTGGGTGGCTGAGGGTCTGATGAGTCTGAGGATGTGCGCTTTAGGGACGGAGATGAGCCAGAGTCGTTGGATATATCAATGGTTTCGCTGGAGCCACTCGGTCGCGGCTTTCGAAATCCCGCGGTGGAGAAGGAAGGGAGCCCCCCGGTGGCAGGCTTGAACTTTGAGGACTAGATTTCTGAGTTGAGTATTCCAGTTGGGGCAGGAAATACGTACTTTCATGGCGTTGCTCATGGCAGCCCTTGGGCAGCCCGACGCGTCTCACGTGATCACGCGGTCGCGGTTGTCACATGTGACCTGTTCTCCTCCGCCTCTTACAATGGGCAAAGGCATGTTCCCCACAATGTCAACAGCCGACATAGTAACCAGCCTCGGGGCATGGGGCGTGCAGGTAACGTCCCAAGAGCTACACCGTCCCACCCCAGAGTTCGTCGAAGGCATTACTGTCGCTATGTCCATCTTGTTCGTCGCTAATCTCTTCCCAAGGCGTCTATTGCGCGTGTCTGTACCAAGTAACCAACATCAACACCGACGCCCTCCGCGAACCCGTTCAGCGCGCGTTGAATCAGACCCACATGGTCGAAAAGGTGGCGTTCAATGTGCCAAGCTCCGTTTCGGTATTTACGCGTCTCAAGGATCTCCACACTGCTTCTCTGGCAAGCCACATACTGCTCCGCCACTTGTGTGTCTCCTCCTCAGTTCACAAGCCACGTCTCACTTTTTTTTACACAGAGCCCGCTTCGCCAAGGCCTCTCGGGTAGATGACTTTTGCTCCAAAGACATCCAAGCCCCCGAGCGGGACCGTACGCTGCTTCTCTTGTCGGCATTTATCAACTTTGTCAAATTCACGGAGCAATTCTGCCAAGCCGTTCGTCACGAAGCTGCGTGAGGAATCGGACGATATTGTCGTGGACCGGGAGAGAGTAGCGAAAAGGCTGACAGATGTGAACGAGGAGATCGACAAGCTCAAGTGAGTATCGTGCGCAGCTGCTTTAGATGGCTAAGGACTGCTATAGGGCCAAGATGGCTGAGGATGAACCTAAATGCGCTCAACTACGAGAAGAGAACTCTGTACTTCGCGCCCGTCTTTTTGCCAGCAAACAGGTTCAGGAGGACACAGTCGAGCAGGTGGAAAGTCTCAAAGCGGAGAAGACAGCTTTGATGCAGCGCAAGGTATTCAATCTTTTGTGCCGCGTGTCTCGATAGTGCTAAATTGACCTAGGAAGCGTTGAACGGCGAAATCTCGAGCATCTCGGACTCGATAACCAGAATCCGGTCCCGCATTGTCCAGTCGCCAGAACGCATCAAGCGAACAATCACTACGATGAGCGCGACCGCACAACAAGACAAGCAGACAGTTTCATTGCACGAGTCCAAAGCGCGCGACCTCCAAGCAAAAATTACTGCGCTGTCCAATATCGAAAAGGTGAGCAGTTGTTGTTGTCGCACCAACTGGCGTTGCAGCTAAACGATCTTTGTAGGATGTTCGTGGATGTATCGAGCAACTTCAAACGATAGAAAAGGAAGTTCAGGTCATTGCAAGACTCGCAGAAAGAGCTCCACGATCTCAAGGACTTGGTGGACCGCAAGCAAATTGAGCACAAAGAGCTCCATCTGCATCGCGAAGTTGGGTGCTTACCTTGTGATGTTCGCAGCCTCATTATTATATAGCGATTGCTCAGACAACTTTCGAACGCTCAAGAAAAGCTGGAGCGCGCGCAAAGGCACGCGGAGGAGAGGAAGGCGGCAAGCCAGAAAACAATTGATCGGCTGCAAAGGGAGTACGATGAGATGGTCGTTGAACGGCGAGACACCGACAAGCAGGTCGAGGAAGTTCGTGCAGAAGCGAATAACGTCGAAAGCAAGGTGTGTTATGACCTTGTTGATTGTTGTGCTTCAGTTCACGCATCGCTCTAGATGGCCGAGCATCTGAAAACCAGTGAAGCAGAGTTGAATCAGTTGCTCTCTGAGTATTGGCAACTACGACACAACACAGGTGCGGTTCTTTCGGTCATTGAAGTGTTCTTAACGCTTGGACAGATCTCTACATGCACACGTTGGCAAACAAACTTAACATGAAGGTGGACTCGATATAATATACAATGTACTCGGACTATGATGTTGTACTTGAGATCGTTAGCTTTTTGCCGCCCAGAGAGAAGCACCAAGGCCTCAAGCGATTGAGAGCTTTTCGTGATCTTCAATCCAGCGTGGCCCTCAGCTTCGAGCAGTAAACAATTTGCTTGCGCAGTGGGATGAATGGGAGCTCGGCTACATACGTCTACAAGTTTACATCCGCTCCAAAGGTCGGATGCTTAACAACCGCATTCCAGAACCCAACACATCCCTGGCACACTGGTACATCCAGAGCCGAGCGCGCGCTTTATCAAGATCCTCTTCTCCCTTCACCGCAAGAACCTCCCAAGCACTGGATATTGCGTGGCTGAGTCGGAACAAGAATGTCACCACGCCGCTAGGCTCATGCGTTTTCATGGCGACTTTGACGACGTCGGGATATGTGCCGAGTAAAAATATGATTTCCCTGGCGTGTGAGGAAGATGCAAGAGAAGAAACGTCGATTTGGGAAGGAGGGGGTAATGGAAGGAGATGCGGGTTTTTCCGCGACATGGACACCAGTCGGACATGGGCGTATTGGAGGTAAGGTCCAGTGTCTCCTTCGAACGACTTCATTCGATCCCAATTGAACGTGTAGTTGTTTATCCTGCGCATCTTGAGGTTAACTGGACACAAGGGCTGAATAAACAGCTTACCGCTTGGCCGCCATATCTTGAATTTTGACACCAGTGATGCCGATTTCTCGACTGACGGTCTCGGGATCTTCGACCGCCTTGTACTTTTCCTCGTTCTTCTGCATCTGCTCATGCATCACCTGGGCAGCTTCCCGGATGATTTGGTCCAAGAAGACGACAGTGCCTTTTCGAGTGCTCATGCCCTGAACAAGACCGTAGTTGATGTGCTGCAAGGTTTCAGCCCAGGGAAATTGCATGAGTTGGAGGATTTTGAAGAACTGAGAGAGATGGAGGTCCTGCTGGGAAGATACGACGTAGATCATCTTGTCGAACTTGTACTTTTCGTATCGCTCGATGGCGCCGCCGATGTCCCTGGTCAAGTAGATTGACGTTCCATCTGCACACCATGAGACACGGAACAGAGAGAGAGAGCAATGCTCACCTCGTTTTCGGAGAACAGCTCGGCCCATCTTCCATTGCTCCAAGTTGACAATCTTGGCGCCATCCACGTCCTCTATCAAGCCCAACTCTTCCAGGCGAGCGAGAGCTTTATCTTGCCACTCCTTGCCAACCTTGCTCTCGCCGGTATACTCGTCGAAGGTGATGTTGAGACGTTCGTACTCCTCGGCGTATTTTTTGACGCTCAGCTCTCGCCATACCCGCCAGTTTTTCAACGCAGACTCATCTCCGTCCTCCATGCGCTTGAACCACCTCGCCGCCTCGGCTTTGACCTCGGGATCTGCATCGGCGTCCTTGTTCACTTTGACATAGACCTCGAACAGGTGTTTTATCGCGTCCTTTTGGAGCTCTTCGTCGGACCCGTACTTTTCAAACCCTGTCGCAATCAGGCCGAACTAAGAATATGAGCAAGATTTTATCAGTTGGAATGACTCCTACCTGAGTGCCCCAGTCACCGAGATAATTCATCGACACGACATCCCACCCACAAAGCGCGTACAAGTTCGCCAGAAACCCGCCTATGATGGTGCTGCGTAAATGTCCAACGTGGAAGGATTTGGCGATATTCGGCGACGAGTACTCGATGATGACTTTCTTGCCTTGGCCGGATGTGTTGCTGCCATAGGATGGTTTTGGTGAAAGATGGGTGAGTGCGTGAACCTGAGTCAAGATGTCGCGGACAAGAGTCGAGGTTGTCAACTGGAAGTGTAGGAAAGCCTTGTCGTGAGTGATAGACTCGACAAATTCGTCTGGTTGGAACTGAAAGATGTCAACGGCGAAGATGGAGAGTCGGGGGACTGACCTGCGCAAGGACTTTGGCGGCCAAGTCGTCTGGTTTACCAAGCTTGAATCGTGGAAGAGCGATGGTGAAATCCGCGCCCTTTTTTCCGTAGTCGACACCAGAATAGACCTCCTCAACTGTGAGCGGGCTAAGTGAGGCAGCGACGCGCTCTGCGATGGAGGTCCGGAAAGCGTCAAGGACGCATGTTGAGGGGTCTGGAGAGTAGGCCATTTTTCCGTAACGGCGAAAGACAGATCGTCGAACAATCAGGGAAAGCGTCTTGCGAATAAAGGCGCCTGTAGGACGAAAGAGATTGGCAGGACAGTGAATGACCCCGTTCGAGTCAAGTAGTAACTCGCGATCACTGAATTTACAAATCTACGCTGATCATGAACTATCGCTCGCCTCTGCGCCTCTTCTTGCGCAACTTGCAATCGTCGCAATACCACTTTTTCCTTCCCTCCGGCGGCGCCTCCAGGGAAGTACAGCTAAAGTGAAACTGGTAGACATGAAATCGCGACAAGCTCGCAGAGACACAACGTACCCATTCTCGCTCACATCGAGCATCGTCACAGGCAATCATCTAACGAGAAATGTGAGAGCTGAAGAAACAACAGACGACGATGTGCACAGACCTCTCCAAATGACACTTGGTCGCAGTAGCAGTACCGCCTTTCGTTCGGATCGGGATTAGGAATGACGGGAGGATCTGGACGGGGAAGCGGGGAGAATTCCTCGGTTGTGTTCTTCTTGTTGCGACCCTTGCGGCCTTTCTTGCGAGGTTGGTTGGCAGGTTTGGGTGTTCCACCGAGAGCTTCGTCGAGGTCAGGACTGAGGGAAATACGTGCTGGTTTTGCCCAGCGCGGCATGACAAGCTCAGGTAGAAGGACCGGAGCAAGATGGGTTCCGGGGCGAGCGCCGAGTGAGATTGCATGCTCCTGCTCAGCGATGGCATGGTCAACGACGCGGATATTGCGTTCAACCTAAAGTACGATGAGAGAGGCCGCGGAGGATAAGTAAACGCACCAGTTCAAAGGCCGCTCGCGTTTGATTTAGTTTCTCCTCGCGAGTGCGGATGCAAGTTTCGGAGACTTGTGCGAGGAGAGCGAGGATGTCACGACTGGCAGAGGGCTCGGAGGGTTGGGAGCGTCGGAGCTGGATGTATTCGAGGAGAGAGGAGAGGAGATTGGAGCTATGTTCTGCGTCCTGCTGGGCCAGTTCTGTAACAAGTCCATATTTTCGAGGGAGGGAGGACTGGAGGTCAAATATTTCCACATGCTCGTCTACAAAATCAGCTCTAGTCTCCATCGCACTGCGACTACGGACCCTTGAAAGCGTGCCAAATGTCGTTCTCTTTGTCGAGACGGTCCTGCTCCGTCGTGGCTGCCTCCTCCGCGAACGCCTCTGACCGGCGTCGTTTGCCCATGAGTGTCAGAAGAAGTCACGTGCGTGACGGATTACCCAAGGCCGCATGCCTTTGTTCGAAAATCTTGCTTGAATCCCCGATCTCTTCAGCGGAACCTATGTCTTTGTCAAAAAAGGTCGAAGACGCGTTCCAATTGCTCGGCATCTCCGTGGATGCATCCAGAACCGATGCGGCCAAGGCGTACAAGATAGCGGCCATCAAGTTGGGCCCTCTCACATTCGCAGGCTTCTCTGTCTCATCTAATACAACTTGAAGGCTTCACCCCGATAAAAACCATGAAGAGGGTGCTACGGAGAGGTTCCAAGGTGAGCCCGCTTGTTTCCTTTAGTTAGGCACTGCTGCGGTAATAAACTTCCTGTCCTGTCGTTTACAGAGCTCGGTGCTGCCTGGGACATTGTTCAGCAGCATTACGATAATCCCTCCAGAAGCTATATTCCCGATGTTTCGAACGACATCGACCCAGAGGATTTGGCCGAGTTTTTCGTCTTCGTTTTCGAAGAGCTCATAATAGGTCGATTTGCGACGCACAACGGTGCGAGCAACTTTTTTTTTCTCTTCTGCCCGCCTCGTGTTCTTAGTCAACCTCTTCAGACTTCCGCCGCTATCGACGCCCCACTCGCAGCCGCTCCACACCCGGTGCCGGTGTTTTCTTTTACTTCCCTTCAAACTCTGGCCCCGCGCCGGCCGCTCTCAGGTCAAGTGGCTCTTTTGACGACGAGCAGGCGAAACACAATGCAGCGTATAAAAAACGACTGGAGGAATTCGGTAAAAGCTTGTCCGGTATTCACACCCCGTCTGAATTTGTTATACAGAGCGCCAGATTGAGGAGGAGGAACGCGAGCTTAAGAGGCTGGAACGCGAGAAGGTCAGGAGCGCAAAGGAACTGACCGAGGCGTATCAGCAAGCCTTCGCAGCCGCCAGAGCGGGCGACTCCTCGACTGTTGTTCGCTTGTTTGACCAATTCTCTCTCGACGTCAATAGTCCAGAGCAGGTGTCCAAAAGCAAGAACAATACAATACTACATGCTGCTTGCCACTGCGGTGATGAAAGTCTTGTACTCTTTCTCTTGGACAAGGGTACCATTTCCTTACTCGTTTTTTTATGATCCTTGACGAAACACCAGGCGCGAAGACCGACGCTATGAACGACGCCAAAATGTATCCCTTCCATATCGCCATTTCTTGCGGCAACCCGGCGGCGGTCAGATTGCTTTTGCAACGTCGACTGAACGGGAAAACTTTGCCGGGGTGTCATCCTTCCAAAGCAGCGCCAGATGGACGAACCCCGCTGGAAATGGCAATTGAGGGAGGAAACGCAGAGTTAGTCAAGCTCTTGACGAAGGAGGCCACGGTCCATGACGTTGAGAGGTGCTGGGGCTTGCCCGCGGCCGCTCCGTTCCATCCTATTTTGACGGGAAAAGTGCGTATGTTTTATTTGTTTGTTTCTGGTTTTTATTGCATGCAATGTAGAAGGGCTTTATAGATCCTGAAACCAAGAAGATCATCAAAGAAGCCGCGGAGAAGGAGCGTGAAGAGGCGCAAAAGATCGCGGATGCGGAGCGGGCCCGTGTTGCTGAAGAGAAAGCGCAGGCGAAGAGGGAGCGCAACCAACGACGCGCTGAAGAGAGGTTGGCCCGACAACACGAACAGGCTTTATTGGAAGCCAAACAAAGAGAGGATGAACTTGCGCGAAAGAAGGCGGCGGCAAAGGCCGAGGCTGAGGAAACGGCCGGACGATTGAAAGCTGAGAAAATGGCGAGAGATCAAGCAGAGGCAGAGGCGGCAGCCCACGCTCATGCTGAAGCGCTTCGGAAAGCAGCCAGCGCGAAAGCCGAAGCCCAGTTGTTGCGGAAAGCCGAGGAAGAGAAACGCCGACGGGAACAAGAGGCGCAGGCAGAGGCTGAGCGGCAACGAAAGGCTGAAATCGCGAAAGCTGAAGAAGAGCGGCGACGGAAAGCCAAAGAAGAGGATCGTCGACGGGAAAAAGAGGCGCAGGCAGAGGCTGAGCGGCAGCGAAAGGCCGAACTCGCAAAAGCTGAAGAAGAGCGGCGACGGAAAGCCAAAGAAGAGGATCGTCGACGGGGAAAAGAGGCGCAGGCAGAGGCTGAGCGGCAGCGAAAGGCTGAAATGGCAAACGCCGAAGAAGAGCGGCGACGCGAAGCCAAGCGTGCGGAAACACTGCGTCGGCTGCAAGCGCAGGCAGAGGAGCATCGTCGAATGGTTTGTAGATGCGGTTCCATCTCAGATACTGACAGATATTCAGGCGGAGGCCAAATTATCGCAGTCCGTTACCGTTACCAAGCCCACAAGGGTGCAAGGTGCATCGCAAATTGACTCCCAGGTAGGGCTTGATTGACTTGAACGACGAATATTGACGTTAAGAAGGAGTTGGAGCGTCGCGCAAACCAGAGTGCTAAAGACAAGGCGCGAAAGCAGGCTAGTTGTCACAGTGTAGTTTTGCCACAGGAGACACGGCGTACCACTGCTGCACGAGGGGCAATGGACACACAGTGGGGAGTCGTGGAGGATGTGCAGACTTGTGAGATTCCGTTGGATCTATTCGGGTACTAGTTTTCTTGCGATTGTCCTTTTATGATGGTTTGATGATCAAGCGTTCGTGTGACACGACTGGCGCGACTGGCGTAATATTCTTGAGTCCTTTCCTTTCCAAGAATTGACGACTCGAGCTGGCCTTGTCGTCGTATTGCAGCGTGCCACTGCCATGTCGACGAATGATACCAAGGCCAGACAACGCCCGCCAGCTCTCGACATTGACCTTGCACCGCAGGTAATGAGCGCTTGTCCTCCTTTCTCTTGCGCGGCTCATTCCCGTTGTGCAGCCCAACGTATTCGTAACACACAACGAGGCCCGCTCAGAATCCGCGACCTCGGGCTCGTCGCTGGATCCATACTACTTTGGCATTTCGGACTCGCCAATACCTCCCCTCCCAACCGCGCATCTCAGCACGACCCCCGAACAACTTCATTCCAGCGACCCCGTCACCCCAGCGAGGTCGGATCCAGCTCTGATCGACAGACGAGGTCTTGTAGGCGTCGGCGAGCTCTCCACTCCACGGTGGACACGCTCCCATCACGACACAGTCACCCCAATCCTCGACTCTCTCGGTGAAGACGCAGACGAGCCACCAGACGCACCAGACAGTCCATGGACCATTGAAGCCGTCGAGTCCGACAAAGAAGAGGTATTTCCGCGCCTTTCCTTTGATATCTTGCTCAACAACGTCCAGCTTGTCCCACGAACAATCCGCGAACGGCCGTCAATGACCGAAGAGAGCGGCGGCGAGGAAATTCTATATCCTCGCAAACCAAACATTGCAGACCTTCCCCCACCGCCAACAACAACCGAGCCGTCTTCCCCGCCTCCCAGTGCATTTGCACAGCCGAAACGCGCCCGCAAGCGCACTTCAGACGAATTCGAACTCGACCAAACCGGCTCGCTGGTCTCCAAGCGCACCCCAAAGGCTTCGAAAGAGGAAAAACCCTCTGCGCGCAAACACCGAAGCTTGAATGTTGCCAGCCCCAACACCAAATCTAAGGACCGCCGTCGCGAGAGCGGCGGGCTCGCGCACAGTAATAGCCTCAAGATTGTCCCCGGCTCCCACAGTAGACACGCATCCACAAGCTCTTCCTCCTCCAACCATGCTGACAACACTCGACGCGTTCACACAACTGACTTTTCCCACCTTCCTCCCTCACCTTCCTCTTCTTCCATATTGGGCTTCCTCAAGCATCCCAATGCTCCCCAAACGCCGCCTTTGGTCGCTCGAGAGTCGATCCAGTCGCATCCCTCGCCCAACGTAGCCCATTCGTTGCTGCGCGGAACACAAGAGGGCTGGTCCGGCCTGGATGATGAGGCGACGACCGAGGCTTTGAGGAAATTAGATGGTCTTACCGGCAAAACCGCGCGCGCCCGTGCCAGTGTCGCCAGCTTCACTCGTCCCTCCAACAGCCGACCAGGCACTCCGGCCAAAACCACAGCTCAATGGGAAGGGATTGGGGCCATGGATTCTGGCCGCCGCGCAAGTGGGTCGTCTACCAAGGAGCGCATTGAGGGAGCACTTGATACCAGTGATCTGGTGGGGAGTGCAATCAGCAGCGATGAGCAGCCTTTGAGTCCCTCCATCGTCGCTGAAAAAACTCCAAAGAAGGGGACCGGCAGTGCGCGGTCCAGCTTCACTCCGAAGCGCGGCTCCACATCATCAACGACATATGCGAGCACACCAACAACGAGCTCCCGCGACTCTGCCTCCATGTCTGTGACAACAACTGCAACCTCTGTTTCTGCGGCGTCCAGTCGCCACTCTATCGGGAAAGCCCGTCGGAACAGCGCTGGAAGTGACGCTTCGAGCATCCATTCGAGTGATGCTACATCCATCAAAGATCGAGTTGCGTCCCTGGCCACAAACAACGATCCCCCAGAGGACGGTGTCGTACCTCCTGTACCTCCCCTGCCAAAGAATCTATCGACCTACCGTTCACCCACCGGTGTAACGTTCCCTTCTGTGCCGCCCCCCGATGAAGACAAGGTTCGAAGAAGTCACGAAAGCGACCGTGTCGTTGCTCTCGATGTGCCGTCATTCGGCACGCCTCCCCCTCCGTCCACCTCGTCTGATGCTCGTCGGCGCAGTCAACCATCCTCTGGATACTCAAGTCAGACGTCGACTGCCCCCGAACCCTCGGCAGCCGTTATCAAGACGCCGTCGAAGAAGTGGAGCTTTTCCAATGCTCTCAATCTTAGGCTATCAGGCTCTCCCTTGACGGCTTCCTCTAGTCCCAAGTCCCCCCGCTCGGTGACTTTTGGTCAACAGTTGCGCAAATCCACCTCCAAAGACAAAGCTTTGTCGCCAGCTGCGGTTGTCGTGGGTAACCCGTGGGAGCAGCCGGCAGCCATGTCCTCTGCGGCTTCTTTGGCGTCCATGTCGTCCGTGGGCTCTGTCCGAAGTCCCGGTCTCCATCCAAGCAAGACGCCAGATCGAGGGCCGGTGACCAGTCGCACTGGCACTGACTCCAGTGCGAGCACTAATCACACAAATCCCACCACTCAATCCGGACCGCTCAGCCCGACCTTCTTCGGTTCGTCGACATCAGTCCAAACGATTGACACCCTCTTCCATCCCCTTCTTCCGTCGTTCCTCCTCCCAGTCAATGCAAATCCCCCCCTCAGCGCCAGTGCCATCTTCCCCTACTCAATCGACGAGCTACTCCACCGTTTCCGCGCGCAGTAAAGGCGACAGTGATCATAATCCTACGTCGACTTCCACTCCGGGGAAAAAATCGTCAGTTTTGTCGCTGCTCAAATCTTCATCGCGGAGGAGTTTGCATGCTGATTCAAAGGATGCGGCGAAGGAGCTTCAAAAGATGAAAGATGCAGAAAAGGAGAAGGAAAAACATGCGAAGCTGGAGCAGGCGAAACTAGAGAAGGAGAAGCAGAAGAAGGACGAGAAGGATCGCAGCGAGAGTAGGATATCTGTGCTGATGGGGCGGAAACGCGGCAAGGTATGCATGCGTTTTTCTGTGAATCTGTCAGCTTATAACGTTCAGACTCTGTCTTCCACGGATCCTCCGAGTCGGAAGAACAAATCTCCTGTTCAACTTCCTCCCATTCAGATGGCTGCTCTAGAGCCAGTAACAGCCCAGCGTGTTGCACGACTTAAACCCACCTCCTCCGCCAACTCCACGCCTTCCTCTACGCCCAGCAGTACCACGAGGACGGTTTCGACTTCAAGAATCACCTCACAAACCGTCAGCTCGATGCAGAAGCAATCCGATAGCTCCTTGCGCACGCGGAACTTGCTACCCACCATCGCTGGATCGCCCTCTGTTGGAACAAATGGTGCCTCCGCGGTGTCCAAGGAAACGAAAGAGCCCCCATCGTCCTTACTCAGCAGCTCGGTGTCTGGTCTTCCGAAGGAAACGCCAACCAAGATTCCGCGCATATCGAGTCGTACTTCCACTGTTGGGTCCCCGATGCAAAAAGGTGGCTTTAATAGCCGCCGTGCTAGTGCGAGCAACGCAGGGCCATCTTCGTCGACTAATCCTTCTCCAACTGGCGTCTCCACTAACGAATTCGGCGTATTGGAATCCGAGGACGGTCCAGCAAAGACTATTTCTGGCCCAACGCGTACTGTATCCGTAAGAGCATCGCCTGCCACGGTTTCGACCTCTCGCGTGCCTCGACAATCGGTGGCTCCAGCCCCTTCGTCTTCATCCAGCGTGCTGACCCGCAAATCCAACCGGGACTCTATCTCCTTTACCGGACTCCGAAAATCGTCGACCAGTTCGATTGCAACTTCATCGACGACCCAAGCCCCAGAGCCGTCCTCACATCACCGATTCTCTGCCCTTTCTCCATCCCGAGGATTGAAGCTTCTCAGTCCCAAGATCGGTTTGTCGTCGACCCGGGCGTCCAACTCCACCTCGACGCAAAGTATACAACAAGTGGCCAATTCTCCATCGTCCAGCCGGCAGTCGTTGTCCACGCCGTCTCCTGTTCCGAGTTCTGTTGACGACGAAGAGGCCCAAGGTGACGACGAAATGCTGCATTATATCCGTCGACAACACGCGAAAAAGTTGGCAGCCGGGGCGACCCAGGACGAGTTGGACGGATTGCTGCAATTCCCTGAGCCTCTGCCTCCGGGAACGCCTTCCTCTCCTACCGGTACCTCTCTCATTTTATCTTGTTGCAAAGAGTCTGACCACAACCGTTTCAGCCATTCTTAAAGGATCACAGAACCAATATCTTTCGGAATACGAGCGAAAAGAGATCCTGGATTACCCAGCTGTATACTGCATCGGTGCGAAAAGTAACAAGAAGTCTGCCGTTCTCGAGAACTCGGCAAACAATTACGGCTACGACGACGAACGGGGCGATTACCTTGTCGTCAATCGCGATCACCTCGCCTATCGGTACGAAGTTGTCGACACGCTAGGTAAAGGTTCTTTTGGGCAGGTGCTTCATTGTCGGGACTACTGCACTGGGGAGTCTGTCGCCATCAAGATTATTCGGAACAAGAAAAGATTCCACCATCAGGCTATCGTGGAAATCAAGATTTTGGATAATCTTCGTAAATGGGTACAGCTCTTCTCCTATTGTCCAGTTCCCCGCTCACTGTCCCTAGGACCCGGAGGAGAAACACCACGTTATCAAGATGACGGAGAACTTCTACTTTCGCGGACACCTTTGCATTGCGATGGAGCTCCTCAGCATCAACCTCTACGAGCTCATAAAGGCCAATGGCTTTGTTGGCTTCACAACAACGTTGATTCGCCGGTTTACCAGCCAGATGTTACTGTCTCTCTCGCTCATGCGGCACCACCGCATCGTTCATTGTGATCTCAAGCCAGAGGTACGGGCGTTGTCGTTTTGTTCGCTATCGTCTCATCCTCTTCTTTTCTTCCAGAATGTGTTACTTCGCCACCCTGCGAAGAGCGGGCTCAAGGTCATCGATTTTGGCAGTAGTTGTCTCGAGCACGAGAAAAGTCCTGTCCTATCGTCTCATCTTCGCCATGGTACTCACGAGATAGCTCTAGTCTACACTTATATTCAGAGTCGCTTCTACCGATCACCTGAAGTCATTCTTGGTATGAACTATCACATGGCCATCGACATGTGGAGCTTGGGCTGCATACTGGCAGAGCTTTATACCGGGTTCCCTATATTCCCTGGGGAGAACGAACAAGAGCAACTGTCGTGCATAATGGAGGTTCTTGGTGTCCCAGACAAGGAATTTGTGAACCGCAGTACCCGCAAAAAGCTCTTCTTTGGCAAGTACTTTGCCTCCGTACCTCCATTTCGCTGATTTTGAATCACAGATCCCAACGGTACTCCTCGAGTGGTTGTCAACTCCAAAGGCCGCCGACGACGGCCGGGATCCAAGACTCTTGCCCAGGTATTGCGATGCAACGACGAAGACTTTGTCGATTTTATCGCCAAATGCCTCGTCTGGGACCCAGAGCGACGGATTAAGCCGCAGGCCGCAATGCGACATCCTTTCATGCTGGCGGGAAAACGTCCCAAGGCTCCGCCTGCCTCCACCACCCCGAAAGCTCTCTCGTCATCCACGCTGGGTAGCAGCCGTACGAAACAGCTTTTAGAGACCCCCAAGAAGTCTCTGATTAGCGCTCCGACTCCGTTGACGGCACGAACGACGCGAACGACCGGGAATGGTGTTGCAACGACTCCGGGTAACTCATCGCAGTCGGTGACGCTCGGAACTTCGCGATCGTACCGAACCACACAAAGCCAAAGCTTGTCAACCTACCACTCAAGCCGGACACTGAACGGCATTGCTGTAAGTGAACAGTAGAGCGCTCGAGCCGAGTCACTAAGCATGCTTGCAGACTACCGCTGGGAAATGAATATACTATTTCGGGCTCTACTCTTGTCGCATATCTGCTTCTCTTGTTGTCGTTTACACGTCTTTCTAATCATGCATTGCATTTGGATCGTTGAACATGTGACCGTTATTCTGTGACTGGCAACTCCAATGCTCTCTTCGCTGCGGACAAGTTCAACGGAGCTTTTGCAGAGATATGCTCAATCTCCTCCAAGCCTCTCTCTCAACCTTGCAACTCTGTTGTCCTTCGGTCGGCCTACCCCGACCCCAGCTTCTGTTCTGTCATCCGTAAATATCGCTCTGGAAGAAATACCCAGGCGGCTGGCAATGCGCGTTCACTCGCTTCAGTCGCTGCCTTTCATTGTTGCTAGTAACCCATACATTGCCAACACACTGAATGCGTACCGAGATAGTTTCCAGTTACTGGCAACGTTAGCCTTGGCTAGTCTTTCCACTCATACTCAACCATTTTTGTAGTTATCCTCCGGTGATTATGGACCAGACGTGAAGAGACCTCAGCCTTGATCGTCCGCAGGTAAAGACTCTCGAAGACAACAAACGATTCACTCTTCAAGTCAGTGACTTGCTCGACCTGAAATGTGGCCAAATTATTCGTACAGTTGGAAGCTCTAGTACAACGGCACGCCAATGATATCCCTACCATGGCAAAGGGCTTTCTCGAGAGTGCAAAGTACATGTCTCCGACGCAGATCAGTGCTTTTCTGGACGGAGGTGAGCATTTTGGCAGAAGGTTCTATCTATCGTACAAACGTCGACCTCCTTCAGCAATCCAGAATCGAATATCTGTCAGACTAATAGCAGAACAGCATATTGCCGTCTCGCGGGCTTTGGGAGAGACCCCAGTTGGCGACATCGGCGTCGTCGACACAAGACTGAAAGTAAAACGGATGATACACATGTGTGAATCTTACGTTGGCGAACTGTGCGCGGCCACACTCGGTGCGAGCCCAGCTGTCCTGATCGATGGAGATGTAGACGCGACCTTTGCGTACGTGCTCGTGGATTTCTCCATCTTACACTAACTCGAATAAGCAGCTACGTTCCCGTCCGTCCGTGCTCAAATTCTTCTATTTCGTCCCCTAATTCGCTTAGCAGATCTCGAATATATCCTAACAGAAATCCTAAAGAATTCGTTTCGAGCAACGGTGGAGCACCACAAAGGCTCCCAACATCCGCTTCCGCCTATCCAGATCACATTGGCACCTTCCAAGTCGAGCTTTTTTTCAATCAGAATCCGGGATGAAGGTGGTGGCGTCTCTCCGACCAATATGGCTCGCATTTTTTCGTATGCGTTTACCACCGCGAAAAGCAACGATGAAAACGACGCGGACGCCGGTGGAGGGCCCTATGCGGCCCAGCATGTCGGAGGACTCGCCCATATCGGGGATGGTGATCCTCATCTTTTCAGCGAGATAACCTCCAAAGGTCTCCAAGCTGGCCTTGGGTCCATTGCTGGGCTTGGTTATGGTACTGTGTGCTGCGCGCTCGGAACTTCTGTTCTGACGCTTTCCTTAGGTCTTCCCATGAGCAAACTTTACGCGAAGTAGGGGCCAGCACGCAAGAGGGATACTGATTGATTTGCCCTTTATCTAGATATTTCGGAGGCTCGCTAGAGCTTGTATCGCTGGAAGGATGGGGTTCGTGCTCGTGGTTTCCTCAATTTGCACGTCTGACCACCTGAAGGGAGTGACGTGTTCCTCAAACTTCGATGCCTTTCTGACGAGGCGGGGAGCTCCGTCATCTAACCAACTTTGTGTATTTCGGCAACTATTTTACTCAACTGCGCGAGAAAAACGGCGTTGGACTTGCTCGTAGTGGTCCATCTCGGACTGGCTGACACTGGGTTTGGAAACTGCGCTCGCGGTCGGGCACGCAGGTCGCGTGTCAAACTGGGACGAGCAGTTGGCAACTGGGATGAGCAGCTGGCTGCTCGTCTTTTCTGCTTCGGGAGCGACACCTTGCCGATCGAAGGCTGGCTTGCTCTGCGGACTTCTGCCATGTCCAGGGCCTTGCGGGTCCTGGGCAGCTGGTATTTGACACTCCATCCTCGACTTTGGATCTCGCCGACTGAGGCGAACGCGCGGTGCGTTTTCGAGAAGGAACCGATGTTGGATCTTCTCTCTGTGATCTGCCGCGTACTGGTTCATCTTCCTCTTCCTCTGCGAGTCGTTCAAGTATCGGTGTCCTTGGCGTTCCATAGACCCTTTGCCTTCTTGCATGTGGCGAGGTAGGAGTGGGGTTGTTGGTGGCGGCGGGTCCTGATTTTTTTGTTTGCGTCCACAAGCCTTCGTTTGCCTGCCCGATTTCGTTACGATTCGCCCTGTCTGTGCGGGTGCGACTGACGGAAATGCATAATGCGGCGGGGAGTTTCTCATTGAACGATTCGGCGACGGTGATGAACCAGCCCAACTTGCAATGAGTCTGAGCCAGGAAGGTGCCGATGGGCGAATGGATACGCGCGATGTTAAGCGCCGATTGGCGCTGGTTCCGTTCAGGCATAGTAAACTGAACCTAAATACTGATGGATTATGTTGTTGGTGACGCCCGCGGTATGTTTCTTTTCTTTTATATCCTGGTGTCCATGCCTTCGTTGAAAGCCTTTCAGGTGATGATCGTGAATGGGAACCCTTACCATACGGGATACCACGAGAACTCACATGTCATGAAGTTTTCGGCGTTTGCGAGGGAAGTCTATGTTACTCCGCGCCGGTACCGCCCAGCGTTCCCGGGAAGAACGCAGCAGCGGTGAAGCGAATCCCAGCGGGAGCGACATTCAAGCCAACGAGACGCAAAATGACTATTCCACTGGAGGTCCTGGAGAGGTTTGGAGGTATTGAAAGGTATTTGTGATCGGCAAGTCAATTCTTCTTTCTGCAATGATTTCAACTAAACGTCCACTTGAATAGCTCTTTGAATCGGAAATGTGTTGCGCCATCATCGAGGCAGAGGTCCGGGAGGAAGTCATGCACGAGATGGAGGAATGCATGGCGAAGATGGAGCAGATGTACGCTCGGCGACTGATGAATACTGAAAATACGCGACGGACGGATTAACGCTGTTACTTTTTGTACCTACTTGCCTGCGTAGTGAAACCAGGGATGGCGAACAACATCTTCCATCCCAATCCTCTCCTCCGGGCGATACCGCAACATCTTCTCCAAGAGATTGCCCAACAATTCCACCTCTTCTTCGAGTAACCTCACTCCCGGCATCTCCATCATCGGACCCTCAGGACTATCTGGCGGGACATCCCGGGTGCCGATCGAGCGCAATCGCTCGTGAATACTAGACTTGGAAGCCGGACTCCAGAGGAGAGCTTGAGCCTCAGCGCTCTTCGGCTCCCCATCCTCCTCGAACCATAGCGCCCGGTCCGCAAAGGAATGCCACCAAGGATCGGGTAGTCGTCCTAGCACCTCGACATTTTGTTTGACTATGTCGTTGTCGCTGCCCAAGAAAGGATCGAACAGCGCAGATCCCGAACGGATCTCGAAGATTGCGCATGCCAGCGTCCACACGTCCGCTTCGAGACCCGCGCGACCTTCAAAGCGTGTCTCTGGCGGGCAGTAGTTGTTCCTAGTCCCTGGCTGATAACATTTCGGCGGATTGGCAGCCGCATAAGATTGGCCAAAATCGATCATGAGGACGCGGTCTTCGAGAAACGATGCGGCGTCCCTCGTCAGTTTGGCATTTTCGACACACCCGAGGTAGCCCGCTGCGAGTTCTGACCTCCCCCGTTTCAGGTACCCCTAAATACGCGTAAATCTCCTCGTCTGACCATTTCGGCATATCTTGTCGTCAGGTCTACAAGATTGCCATCGGTTAGTGATCTTGAACGCAGGTGAAGGTTTACCGCCGTGAACCAAGCCTGCAGTGTGCATGTGATGTATTGCCTCGGTCGTCTGTTTAGCTACCCGACGTGCAAGGTCTGCCCGCAGTCTCCGGCTACCGGGATGTCTTCCGGGACTGAACGACATGGCCATAATGCTCGGGCCAACGCGGAGATGAGGAATTGATGCTTGCCATTTGGACCGTGTACCCTGAAATAGTCCTCGACAGTCTGGAAGACATCTGAGGCGGGAAACACAGTCTGAAGTAACTTGGGAATGCAGATTTCAGCCATGTCGTTCGGTGACTTCAAAGAAGCGTCGGCACGCATAGCTTTGAGAGTGACCAGTCCGCCGAGTGTTTGTGTTGGTCGCGTGCTAGCCAGATAGTAGAGGAGCCGCCAAAACCCAGTTTGTGTAGAATCTTGTAGCGACCTTCAGCGAATTTATCGCCAATTAGAATTGGATGCAAGCCTCCGCGTCGATATTCCTCGGCAGACTCGACGTCATCCAATCTGGAGGGGATGAATCGCAGTTCGTCGGCGGCGGAAGACATGTAGCGCAGTCTTGTTTTGAAGAATGAAAGACGGAGCGGACGAAGGTAACTAGTCATCCAAAAGCTTAAGGGTGGCAAGAGACTTCTATGTGCGGACACAGTGGCAGAACTCAAACTTTTTTGGAGCCCCGTCATCAAACCAACTTTGTTTTCGGCCACATTTTGTACAAACTATTTTACTCAACTGCGCGAGAAAAACGGCGTTGGACTTGCTCGTAGTGGTCCATCTCGGACTGGCTGACACTGGGTTCTAAGTTGACCAGAGCTCGATCAAAGTCGGCTTGCGAGACGAGAACGTCAATGTCCTCCGCCGACGCCATTTCTGCTAGATAGTATTGCGCAGTTAACGGGTACGGATGGCCGTCCAAAGCTCGGATGTTTAGCTGAGAAAGCTTGGCTTCCAGGGCTTCCGCTTTGCGAGACATGGCATTGAGCATCGCATCCGAGCACAAGGCGTAGAAATCGGCGCCGGTGTAATTAAATGGACAGCGTTCAGCCAGTTTCCAGAGGTCCAACGTTGGGTCGAGTCGGAATTTGCGGGTAAGAGCCGTCAATATGTTGAGTTGTGCTTCATGCGTGTCGCTCACTCCAAGGTACAATAACCGATCGAACCTAGTAAAAGTGAGCAGGCAATCTGAAAGGAACCCACCACTAACCTGCCGGGTCGGAGAAGGGCTGGGTCCAGCAAGTCGGGCCGATTGGTCGCGCCAATCACAAAAACCTCCGCACCCCCGTCGCTCGCCATTCCGTCGAGTTCAGCCAAAAGCTGGCTCACAATGCGGTCCATGACACCGCCGGAGTCGCCGTGGTTGCCTCTTTTTGGTGCCACAGAGTCCAGCTCATCGAAAAATATGACACAAGGTCGTGCGTCCCTCGCCCTTTGAAAAACTCGGCGCACATTGGCTTCCGATTCACCAATGTACATGTTTAGCAACTCGGGCCCCTTGACTGAAAAGAAGTTGAGCGAGCACGATGTGGCGACTGCCTTGGCCAACAAGGTCTTTCCCGTTCCCGGAGGACCATACAACAAAATGCCTGCAAAAGGGTTGGTTGCGGAACTGTGCATGTATCAATGGGTAGACCTGATCGTTTCTTCAATCCGTCCGAAAATAACTCTGGATGTTCCAAAGGGAGCTGGATTGTGTCCAAAATGTCAGATTTCACTGTCGCCAATCCTCCGACATCGTCCCAAGACACATTGGGGATCTTCGGAGCACCGATACTTTCGGAATGTGTCGTCCTGATCTTGTCAAGAGCGGCTTCAAAGTCTTCCGCAGTAACTGGCACCTTGGCGTCAAGCACCTCGAGCTCCGTGGCATTTCTGGTGGACGTGAGTAATACGGCTTCCGGATACAAAATAACCCTACGTTGCGCTCGCAGCTCTCGCAATAGCGAGGCTCTCTGCATGCTGGACCAGACTGGTGATATCACTGGCTACAAGGGCCTGCGGTTTCTGTGGCTAACCGGGAGACGGACACATCGGGAGCTAGTGAAGTTTCGGACAGTGAAATCTGGAGCATTTCACGACGTTCGGCTTCGTTCGGCGCCTGGGTCCGTTTAAGAATGGAAAATGTACCTATAAACCCATCGCACCAACCTCGAAGTCGATCTCATGCTTGAAACAGGCGAGAAGCTGGACTGGGAGCCGTTCAGATTCGTGAGTGCTGGCGAAAACCATGACGGGTTGGCCCGACAACCGCCAGCTGTTCTGCAGATTTGCGATACATTCTTGGAGGACATTGATGACAGGGAAGTCTGGAAAAATTGGTGGTTATGAGGATACACAATCAGAGGGAGAGCGCTTCATGCCTTTGCCAGGCTCTAAGCTCTGGGTGCTTTGCATAAATGCCTCGACATGACGCAGGAGCAGAATACATGGTGAGCAGTCCTCGAGCTTTTCGAAACGAGCCCGGAGTGTCCCTTCCGTTTTAACCTCGCTCTCCCCGACGATATCGTAGCAATTGAGCTGTCCAATCATATCAGCATTGCATCTTAAAGAGAGGCCACGACAACCTCCATGAAATGCATCCCTAGTCGTTCCGCAACCCACCGTGCCGTGGTATATTTGCCAACTCCGCTGGTACCTTTGAGCAGGACAGAAAGATCGAGATTATAATCCACCGCGTCGCGCAAGAATGTGGCAGAGCACAAGGACAACAATTTGCCAAAGGGAGTCGAACTATCGAGTAAACACGACGTCGGAAATGAGCTCAAGTCGGCAAGAAGTGCCTCTGGACTTCGACGATCTGAAAACAAGCTCAATGAACTTGAATTTTCTGTTTGAGAGTGTAACATACGCGGTCGGAAATACCTCCCTACACATGGAGCACGACAATGCTCCACACCGCTTTGAATTAGTCGCGTGGCCTGCGGATCGATACAGCAGCCCAATTCTCCGCCAGCCAGGTCAAGATACGAGTCGTGGACAGGGACAACATCGTGCTCTATATTGGTAACAACGAAGTAAACGACTTCGTCCGACCGTTGTTGAGACGTCGACTGTCTCAAAGTAAAAGTCAGAGATATTGTTAGGGATGCGCTGTTTGAGCTTACTCCCAGCTTTCGTCCTCGTTTCTGTGTTGGCTTTGGTTGGCAGTACTTATGCCGACGGCAACCAAATCCCCATGCTTCACGATTCGTTTCGATGTACTAAAGTAAGACCGTAAAGCAGCCAAGAGAGCTGCCTCGTGTGTTTTATCGACAGAAATTGGAGAGCCGACGCGGGCAATTGTAACCGATTTAGCTGTTGGAATTGGGGGCGGGCCGGAGCCAAAGGGACTGGGACGTAATAGGATACACGGCGAGGAGTTCCGACGGATATTGTGGAGGAGAACCGGAGACATTTTGACGACGTTGCTTTGAAACGGTTAGAGAACGCCGTGGAGAGAGCTAGAACCAACTTGGACGTGACGACGGCATCGTCCGCCAATATGCGAACGAGTCGACGGGCAGTAGAGTCGTTTACCCTGACTACAGCCTATCTTCGTTCAAAAACATGACATTCTGGATAAAAGGTGCATTACCCAATCCCCGTTTAATCCTCCGACGCGACTGAGATCTTTGGTTCGCAGATAAAGCGTGCAGTCGTCATATTCCTGAGCTATGGCGTCCGTCAATGGCCTGCAGTCGAAAGCAGTTGACGCGTTCTGTGAAGGTAGGCCCAAGGCGGCGGAGGCGAGGAATTGCTCGTCGATTTCAAAGTTATCAGGATCGCATTCGGCGTCGGTGTTTTCGTAGGGGCTCCCAGGAGTAATCACAATCCTTGTCGCGTCTTTTTTAGCAAAGCCTTGCAGCACCGGGCCCAACATGTCGAGCCGATACTGTAAAGACGACGGACTGAGAGTGAGAACATCTCCTTGCCGCAGAAGACGGTGTTCAGCGCAAAGCCAGTTTTCTAGCGTCGCATCGGCAGCTTGGTAGGCTTCATAGGACAAGGCGGAAACGAAGATTTCTGTTAAGAGGGCCATCACAAGTCACAAAGCTCGACTTGGTGTTTGACCACCATGGCCACGATGAACACTCCCGCAGCACCAGACTCTCCGCGCTCTTCCCAGTCGCCACCGCCATCCTGGCTCCCAGGGTGACCTCGAGCTTGAGCTCATGGGGCTCGCGCATGCCCTCTATAACCTCGGCACAACCGTTATACACGACTCGACCAAAGATCGCGATAAACCAGGGGGGGGCAAGCAAGTCGGTCTCCGTGTAAACCAAGTCATCGGACACCTTGCGACGATAGAAGACATGGCACAAGGCCTGCGCACCATGATTCCACTCCAAGTGCTTATGGACATCGACAATGCCCGAAATCCCATGCAGCTCACCCGTGAACGTCTCGAGCGTGCCGCGACCGAGAACCAGTTCATGAACGGAAAAATAATCGCCATCGACACGTATCGGAACTACCTCGATAGCGCCCTAGTCCAGAGCTTTCCCGAGTTGGAGGAGGTATTAAATCCGTCTCACGTCAAACAGGAGGAGGACTTGCCCAAAATCAACGACGACAAAAACCCTTGATACAAATCGAATTTACATGTACATCGAAACTGCGCTCACGGTCGGGCTCAGCGCAGGTCGCGTGTCAAACTGGGACGAGCAGTTGGCAACTGGGATGAGCAGCTGGCTGCTCGTCTTTTCTGCTTCGGGAGCGACACCTTGCCGAATCGAAGGCTGGCTTGCTCTGCGGACTTCTCCCATGTCCAGGGGCTTGCGGGTCTTGGGCAGCTGGTATTTGACCACTCCATCGTCGACTTTGGATGTCGCCGACGCGGTGCGTTTTCGAGAAAGAATCGGTGTCGGATCTTGTATCTCTGGCGTTTCGATCACCTGCGGTCTGCCGGGCACTGGTTCATCTTCCTCTTCCTCTGCGAGCCGTTCAAGTATCGGCTGTCCTTGGCGTTCCATAGACCCTCAGTCTTCTTCTTGCACTGTGGCGAGGCAGGAGTCGGGGTTGTTGGTGGCGGCGGGTCCTGATCTTCGGTTGCATCCACAAGCCCTCGTTTGTCCTGGCGCAAGCCCACGATGAACTCGATTTCAGTTCCGAATCGTCGTGTCTATGCGGGTGCGACCGACGGAAATGCGTAATGCAGGCGGGAGTTTCTCGTTCAACGATTCGGCGACGGTTATGAGAGCGGCGCGGGACATGGTCAACAAGTCTTCGTGGCAGCAGAATGGCAGCGTCGAGAGGGCAGTGATGACAACGGCGTCTTCAGCAAAGTCTTCGTTTTGAAGCGCCATACGCGCTCTCGGTTCTTCTGGCGGCGTGTCGACAACGGGATCGGGATCGGGACGACCATGGCGGACTGGAATCTGATGGTTGACGAGGTGGCGAGATCTTATCTTGAAGAGCAGACGGTGGACGGGCGCGAATGGGTTCGATGTAGCGCTCCGCGGACTGTGAGACGAGCTGCGAGTCCTTGCAGCTTTGGGCATGATGGAAGAAGGAATCAGGGAGGGTGGCTGACAATGTCGACACGAGACATCCCGAACCAATAGCTTGATGATAGAATAAAATACACAGCAAAATATGTAGTGAGAAAAGAGGACTGCTATATCTTGGTCTTCTTTTCTTTTTCTTGTCTTTTGGTTCCGTCTCGCCATTCTAGATAAACTATAAGCAATGAACGCATGAACAAGTCGGGAAAATCCTACGGTAGCTGCGGCCTTCGCATCCGCCTTTGCAGCCTTTTTGAGCGCTTTTTTCTCCTCCTTGGACAACTTGACTTTTTTCGACGAGGGTGCATCATCCTCGTCGACATCCATGGCGTCGCTCTTTCGCTTCTTCTTGTCCTTTTTCTTTGGTGAGGGTTCCAGTGCCGTCAAAGGCATCTCGTCGTCGTCGTCCTCCTCCAACGCCAAGTCTTCCAACACTTTGCGCATGGCGTCGGCGTTCTTTGACGGCGGGGCGCCGGTTTCGAAAAACTTGAGTCGCTCCTCGACTTGCTCCCGCAGTGCCTCCCCGAACTTGGGTGTCGGGTTGTCGGAGTAGCAGTCTATTCGCGACGCGATGGAGCATTTGTTGGCCAGGAATCGCGATATTCTTCCCTTGTGCTTGGGTCCGGCGCGTCCAATGAACGTCGAGTGGTAGATGAGGCCGTACTTTGACACAAGATCAGCAGGAAATATTGGCCCAGTACAAGACCACGCACCTTGGGGGTATTGCCCTTTGTCTTGAGGGCACGGAAAAGGGCCTTTTCGGCGCCAAGAATCTGGACGGTACTCGCGGGGTATTTGCTCAGGTTCGTGAGACTGCCAGCATGGCTGATGAGGCGAGCACCAATGCGCTCGCCAAGCAAGGCCGTTAAGCTGGGTGCGACGACGTTCATCTTCTCCGACAAGTACGCCACGAGGGATTTCCGATATTCAGATATGGACACCACACGCGTTGCAAACATGGAGATGTTGAGCATGTCGATATCGGAGAGGGAGGACCCCATGGAGCCACGGGCAGCGTCGAGGATGTTTTGTGCGCGCGTAGAGTCGTCATCGAGCATGGCGGCGAGCTCGGGGAGTTTTTCCTCGTCAAGAGTGTCCTTGTCGCCGATGAATTGGGCTACGCGAGCGTATTGGTGGTTGTCGGGCACGATTCGGACGAGCTCTGGGAAATGATAGCCATACCATTCGCGCATGCGCATGGAAAAGAGGTTCACGTCCTTGTCGAGCTGGTCAAGCAGCGCAATCGCCTGGATAATCATGTTGTCGACCCGGTTGACGTTGAATTTGAGTTTTGACCGCGAGTAGGAATGGCCTAGACCAAGCTGCGCCTTGGTCAGATCATCGTCCTGGAGGCCCCGAAGAAGTTTTGAGGCATGAAGCCGAATTCCACGAATGATTTCGTGGCCCTCATCGGAGACCTCGCAGTTGACATTTAGGCCATCCTTTATGCTCTTTCCGAGGTTGCTGTCCGAGACAGCGAGGAGGACGGGCGACTTTTTCGAGGTTTTACCAAGTGACAACTCGAGGACAGATTTGAGGTGGTCGTTGAGAATGCCTATATAGCGTTAAACCCTGAAACAGGTGCAATAGACTACACACCTTCCGAGACGTCGTTGGCATTCTCGAGCGCCTGTGCGGCGCTTTTGAAGGGGAGAAAGCTGATGAGCTCGACGATCTTGTTGAATTTTGCAAGGTCGGAAATGGACTGCTGGACGGCGGAGGTCCGTGCAGCAATGTCGTCCGTGAGCTTTGTCTGGAATACAGCGTAGCCCGACGCCGACTCGAAGAGGGCGTGTGTTATTCCGCCCATAGTAACTTAATACGTTCCGGACGAAATTTACAGTCACGGTCACGATGTGTCACTACCTAATCGAAAGTACTCCGCTCCGGGTTGCTCCCTCTAGCCGCGCGCTCTTGCTCTTCTTGCTCTCCTGAAGTGTTATCCCAGATACGCCAGAACTTGAGACTCTCGTCCCCCGCGCCGGTGACGACCATATCGCCTCCAGGCGAGACTGCACTGTACAGAACCCGCGAGTCGTGTGCGTCCCGAATCTCTGCCACTTTGTCCAGTCCCGGATACGACCAGACGCCAATGGCATTCGTCGGGTAGCCATGAGTCGTCAGCAGCTCCTTCTTGTGCGGCGAAAAGTGGATGCTCGTGATCTGAGACGGTGTCGTGACAGTGTGCAGACGCGCGCCTGTTGTGCTGTTCCATACGTTAATCGTCGCGTCGTTCGTGCCTCCGCCAGAAGCAAGCAGATTGGGCTGCCACGGAGACCATGCGAGCGCCTGAAAAAAAAAGTTATTCGACACCGGACAACCACAAATCCTCACCTTGACTGCGGCGGTATGGTTTCGCTTGGTCCACTTTACATTTCCAGTAACGGCTGCATCGGTGACTCGCCCGTCCCAGATATTCACCACGTTGTCATTACCGCCGCTGGCAATCAACTCTCCATCTTTTCTCCACTCTAGCCCGCAAACCTCGCCGTTGTGCCCGAGTAATTCCATGACTTTATGTCGCGGAGCCCGGACATCGTGGTGCCATACGCTTCCATCTCCGCAGCCAGAACTGAGCAAGTGCGAATACCACGAAAGAACAGCGACCTGAGCCTGATGCCCAGCCATCGTGCGGAGTTTGACGCCGCGTTCGACGTCCCACAACTCGACCTCTCCGTTGCCGAGGCCTATGCCAAGGAAGGCGCCGTCGTTGGAGAAGCTAACACTACTCACGTACGTGCCACTAGGAGCCTCGCCCATCTGCATGACTGCACCTGTGTCCGCCTTCCATATGTACGTGCTGCTGTCGAGGGAGACTGCGACACAGTTGAGAGACGACCAGCTGACAAGGTTGAGGTAAAAGTCGTCGACGAGTCCCGGAGCGTCGAGGACACGCTCCGGCTGGGTAGAGATTTTACGGGTCTTGTTCGTGGTTGAGCCAGTGGAGGTGGCAATAGAGCCTGGGCGACTGGCGTAGAGGGGACGAGCAAACTCGCGTTGGAGGGCGAGGGTTGTATCTGAGGAAGCCATGGGAGGGGGCAGATGGTAGCCGAGAATGCGCCGGTTGAGAGGGACGCCGGTGGCAGCTGCGAGACGGGCTGTATGGCCGGGCGACGCCGATTTGGCGTTGAGAGACATCTGGTCGAGCGTCTCGAGGTTGTGCTCGCGGGAGGTGATGAAACGGTCGCGTTCAGCCACGTTCTTCTGGCGAAATAAAATCAAAGGCTGTCAGTTTAACAAAAAGGAACCAAGCTCACAATGGCGGGCGTGGAACGGGAGCGTTTGACCTCGGACGACTTTGGAGGCGGCGGTACATAGTCGAGGACGACGACGTCGATTCTGCTCTCTACGCCGCCCTTGCGTATTACTCCCCCACTCGCCTGCCGCTGGAACGCGTCGGAAACGGGAATCGAGGAGCTGGCGCGTTTAACAGGGCTGTCGAGAGTGACCCCGTTGAGCGCAGAGACGAGAGAGGGTGTAAGCGGCGTCTTGGCTTCAGACTGCACTCGCCGTCGAGACGGTGTTTTCAGTGCCGACATGAGGAACAGGAAACAAACTATAGATCATGTGACCGAGAACGTGTTATGTCACCACCACGCCCACGATTCGACTGCTCGCTCTATCCGCTGCCTCTCCAGCCCATCCTGCGTTAATCTTACCCGCACTATTGTCTCGGTCTTCCGCTTTACTCGCACCTCGTCCCCATCGCCCTCCCCTGTCGTCCACTCGGTCCACCGCTCCTTCCACCCGGAATCTTCCTCCGTTGGCTTGGGCGCGTGCACGACCTTCGGCTCCTCTTCCTCTGCCTGCTCAACCAAGCTGTCCCATCTCCGCGGCTTAAAGTTTCTGAACTTGACGCGTTCTTCCTCTTCTCCTCGTTTCCTCTTGACACCGGAGCCATTCGCTTTGACGCTACTCCCTTCGTCGTCGCTCGTGTTCCCAGCGGCAAGCCGTACTCGCCATCTGAGCTCACGCGCCATTGCTGCCGCGTCTTTCACTCTGTCGGTGGGTATTTGGTCCCGCACCTCCTTCTTGGCTTGGTCTGTGCCCCGCTCAAGAACGTGCACCTCCGAGATCAGAAAATCCGCTAGCGCGAGTAATGAGCTCAGCACTCGAGACGGATACGACACCGCCGAGCCCTTGAGATCCCGCAGATACTTGTCCCCGACATACCAACAAAGCCTTGTGCATGTCAGAAGAAGCTCAATGAAGAAAAAACCGCTACTTGGAGAATAGAGGAAATCGGAATTTCTTGGGCACCTGGGTGGCGATTTCAATCTTCCGAATATTGAGCTCTGAAAGACATTTCAGCACTGGGCATTCAAAACCGTGGACGTTGCCGTACGCATTGGCATGGAATACGAGTGCAGGAAATTCCCACCAAAGACGATGGTGTCCATGGGCGTGTAGACGGCATGTATCCATCCACTGTCTTCTAGTCAGTTGGATGTGAGTTGGGTAAGAGAACGAAGACCTGGGTATGATCATTGTGTTCCCAGCGGTCAGCACGACTTTGACAACTCCGTCCACCATATCCCCCAGCCAGGTGTTCTGCAGTTCCGTCCCTGACCATTTTTCATACGCCGCCAGATTCGCGGTCGTTGGCTTGATAAAGTAAAATATCTGTGTATGTTGTGGATATCGGGCTGCATCGACATGGATACACTCACTTTTGAGCCACTGAGAATATGGTAATACACTGACGAGCCCGCAAAAGTCGACATGCCAGTCCTGTAGAACATCAGAGTCTGGTAGCATCCCACCCAAAAACGCACACACCGTCCAGGCGCTTTTCACTCCCATAAGGACAATAGAGCTGAACCTTTGGATACGCGTGGCCTTTGCCCTTTCTCGTGCTCGGCCAAAAGTTGTCCACCCAGTCCAAATCTCTAACCAGTTTGGGAGGAAGCACGAGGTCGCCAAGCTCAGTCCCTGACACCTCGAGCGATATTACATTGTATATCTTCTCGCGAGCAGACGGTTCCAGTTCGACATAGTCTGCCCATTTGCCTAGATTCCACCCAGAGGATGCTGACTGGGTTGCAACGTCTAAAATCCGGCTTTGTGATGAATAAATGGCGGGGAGAACGGACTGAAAACTGACCGATGACTTCGAGAGGGACCTGCTTCCCGACGAGGTTAGCGACACCCTCCACAGTCAAGTCGGACTTGGGCATCTTCATTCCTAGACCGTCCGCCTTTTCTATCACGATAGGTTCCATCATTGCGTCGTCGTCGTCTTCGAGCCAGTCGAGAGTAACGTCCGCCCCCTTCATTCTCTTGAAATGGTCCGGCTTAAACGTCTTGTTTTCGAGCATTCGTTGCCATCGGTTGGGGTCCTGCATTGAGACCGAGGCTGAGATTTGCATAGTCCTGATAGTTGCGCTTCCGGTCTGACCTCCGAGTCGGTGCCTTGAAAGTAATCGCCCGCGTCGGATCCTTGGCCAAGCAGGACTTGCAAAACCTGAAGACGAGTTAATTCTTTGAAGACAGGAAGACCTCAATGCAGCGCACCATTTATCTATTTTGTCAATGGTGATTGACTTGTCCTCGTCGCCCACTGCTGCACATCGCCAGTGATACCACTCCTTGCACACGTCGCAGCAAATCCTGCCAGATGTTACAACAAATTCGCCTCCGACGAGCGAGACGCTCACCAGTTTTCCTTCTCCAACTGGTTGAAGGTGGAACTCGTTTCCAGCGTGCAGCCCGGGCAACTTGAGTTATCGGCTGCAGCTGCCTTGGGCTCCGTCGTAGGTTCGGGAGTCGACGGCGAAGATGACAGAGGTGATGAACCCGACGCCCTTGCACTAGTAGCGGCGGTGCGGGTTGAGCGACGGCGTGCACGGGCCATCTTGACAAGAAGAGAGCAAAGTAGGAGGTTTGATCTCTCTCTATGCGTATTGATACACTTTCAGTTTACATTTTTGGATCTAGTCTACTTCTCACTCAGCTCAGCAACACCGGGGAGAACCTTGCCCTCCAGCAGCTCAAGACTCGCTCCACCACCAGTACTCACATGGCTGAGCTTGTCCTCGGCGCCGTGCTGCGCAACAACTGTCGCGGTGTCACCACCTCCCACAATTACAACCGCACCGTTCTTCGCAGCCTCAATGTTGGCTTCGAGAAGGGATGTCGAGCCGGTGGCGAAAGCAGGAAACTCGAAGACACCAGGGGGACTATGCATCTCATAAGCGAGATTAAAGCACGGAAAACAAAACTTGCCCGTTCCAAAGAATCGTTTTTGCCTCCAACACGGTTTTGCGAAACAGTTCGCGGCTCTGAGGTCCAGCATCGAGACCCATCCAGCCGTCAGGAATGCCTTCGGTCTCCGTGGCAGTTCCTGTCTAATAGCATCTTTTAAGAACTAGAGCAAGCGCGGTAAAATGAGTGACCTACCTTGGCGTCCTTGTCGAACTTATCGGCTGTGATGTAGTCGACAGGGAAAACGAGCTTGACGTTGTTTTTCTTCGCTTTTTCAACCAGAGCGGCGACTTTTTCGGATCCAGGCGCATCAAACAGAGAGTTGCCGATCTGTGCAACTAGATTCAACACCAAGAAACGTTGGACGCTGGGCATTTCTTACAGAAACATTCTCGAGAGTTTTCTTGAAAGTGAACGCCATGCCACCGCAGATGATGAGCGAGTTGACCTGTAGATTGAGTTGAGCAAGAACATAATTGAGCCGACAGGTACAGCGTACTTTGTCAAGCATATTGTCGATAAGCTGGATTTTGTCGGAAACTTTAGCGCCGCCGAGAATGGCAAGGAAGGGACGCTCTGGGTTTTCGAGCGCCTTGGCAAAGAACTCGAGTTCCTTCTTGACGAGGAATCCAGCTGCTCTCTGGGGGAGCTTGATGCCGACCATGCTTGAATGCGCACGATGGGCGGTACCAAACGCGTCGTTGACATAGATATCGCCCAGCCTCGTGAGGCCCTCTCGGAATTCGGCGACTTTGGTTGGGTCGGCTTTGGTCTTTGTGCCATCCTTGTTCTTGACGGAACCCTCTTCCTCGATGTGGAAGCGTAGGTTCTCGAGGAGAATGATAGAGCCAGGCGCGGCAGAATTGACGGCATTCTCCACCTCTGGGCCAACGCAGTCGGGGAGGAACGTGACGGGTGATTTAATCTGCTTCTCGAGCTCGGCAGCCACCGGCTTCAACGAGTATTTCTCAACGACCTTGCCGTCTGGACGTCCGAGGTGGGACATGAGAGTGACGACAGAGGCGCCTGGAAGCGACTGAGGGGGTTGCTCCGGCAGAATATATCAAATCTGACCATTCTTGAGCGCGTATTGGATCGAGGGGAGCGCAGCGACTAATACGCTATCGATGGTAGTTGGCGCGATGAAGCGCGATGTCAATGCCGACTCACTGCGGGATTCGTTATTTTTCCGTCGCCTTGTTGAGGAACGTTGAAGTCAACGCGGATAAGGACACGTTTGCCCTTGAGGTCGAGGTCCGTAATCGAGAGTTTATTCGAGAGCGACATTGGGTCCAAGATGAGTCTGTCACACGGTGTGACTCGGAGGCTTGGCTTCTGTCCCCCATCCCCTTACGACCCCTACGATTCCTTTAACGACCATTACGAGCGTCGATGGGAGCTACCTGCCCGGTGGAATCTTCCCCTAGCTCTCCGTCCCTCTTGCAAAAGGGAAACCTCGTATTCCAGGTCGGCATGCTCCAACACCCTTCCCATTCCTCTGATCTTGTTCTCAGGCGCACCACGTTGGGTGGATTGTGAGCCCAGACAGCCGTTCCGGCTTGTGAACTCAAGTTCCGCAGGTCGCCAGTTTCTTCACGATTATCGCCGTCATAACCTCGTTCTGGTTGGTGAACAAGCACCTGCAATGGTACACCAATGTATGTCTTATTCATGTCGTCAACTCTGGCTGAATATTCCTCAGAAAAAAGAGCAACGATGTAATTTCTCCGCACCGCCGTTCCCTCATTCTCTTACCCGCACACGCAGACATTGTCCGGCTTCTTTTCATGGTTCCCATTTATGCTACGATTAGTCTTGCGTCCTACTTTTTCTGGGTGCGTCCCTCCAGCTTGTTCGGCCGAGTTCTCATCCGCGTAGAACCATGCAACTCCGCTGCTTCTCATTCGAGACGGCTACGAGTCCACCGTCTTGACCTCCTTCTTCTACCTTCTGCTCACGTATCTGTCGCCCAATGCTGAAGATCAAAGAGCAATATTCCTCAAAGTCGGCTTGTCGCGCGCCGTTGATGCCGAGCTCGTAGCTCGAGGGGAGGAGCCCAAGAAGTGGATGTTCCCATTAGGCTTCATCAAGTCAAAACCAGCCGTGGGTCGCCCTACTTTCTTTCATTTCGACCGTTCACATATAATGCAGGACGGCCTGTACTTTTTGCAAATGATGAAGTGGGGTGTCCTTCAATACTGTGTCATTCGGCCCTTGTATGTTTTCTATTTGCCCCCACTTCTTCCTGCTTATTGCATTTAGGACCACATTGGCCGCCGTTGTCCTCAACTACATCGGCATCTACTGCGACGGGTCTTTCAACCCACGATGGGGATACGTTTACGTACGTCTATCGCAATCCCTCTGCCCCCTTAATCCGAGTCCAGATCACTGCCATCGTCTCTGTGTCGGTCTCGATCGCCATGTACTGTTTGATTCAGCTGTATATGCCCGTCTCGCAATACCTCGCTCCCCAGAAACCGTTGCTCAAGCTATTTGCCATCAAAGCCGTCGTCTTTTTGACTTTCTGGCAATCTACATTCCTTGCGGCGCTGAGCATGTTTGGAGTGGTGAAAGATGTTAGTGTGTGTAACTTGCGTCGACTTTCATCTCAGAATTTCCTTTAGACAACATATATGACCAGCGCGGACATTAATATTGGCATCGTACGTCGACCAGCTCTAATTTGCGTCGCTGAACTGACTCCATTCCCATATCAGGCTGCGCTCCTCGAGACATTCGAGATGATGTTCGTAACCCTTGCATAATATTTCAATCCGAGCTTGCTCAACCGAATTTGCACAGGCTTTTCGCTTTTCTTCATCTCAAGGCATTCTCGTACAAGCCGTACCGACCGTTCTATGACCCCAAGTCAAAGTCGCAACCTCCCACACCAACACCGCGACTCCGTTCTCTTGGCCATGCCCTAGATTTCCGCGAGACCTTCCGGGAAATCCACGCAGGATGGGTGTATGTCATTGACAAGATGAAAGGTCGCGAGCCCACTCCTGACAAAGGAGCACGACGTTTCGCTCATTATGAGAGCGCTTTTGGCCGACCCCGTCCCTCAAATCTCCCCACCGGCAAAGCTCTCCATGACGCGCCCGCGCAGAGTGAGTTGGAGAAAGGGCTTCTGCAAACTGAAGCCGACCGCGATATCTCGTGGTTAAAGCTTCCGGCCGATGCTAGACGTGAGAAGAGTGAAGACCTTGAAATCCAAATCGAGAGAGAACTTGAGCGCCGTGGTTATGGCTCTTGTATGTGTCATTTTTTCTTCTTCTTTTAGGCCATAACTCATATTTCGGGTAGACATTCCCGGCCGCGGCCACATTGGCCTTGCTCCTGATACTCGCCAGGCTCCCACTCACAAACCCCAGCGATCGTGGTGGCGTAGTGCATATAGTCGGGTCTCTCAATCGGCTCCAGAGGCAGAAGACGAAGAACGGTTGACATCCAAGCCCTCGAAGAGGGCGTCTCGGTCTCGTCATACCTCACGAGATATAGATGCAGACCGCAGAGTGTTCGTGGAACATGCTCTGACCTTTGACGATCCCCCGCCACCCTCCGTGTTTGCTTCGCGCCGATATCATCGTGCAACTGGGAGTCAGCGCCCTATTCAAGAGGAGCATCTAGACACGCTTGCACCCCTCTCGGCCTTTGGCGCACACCGTAGCTCGCATCATCAGGATCCGGCCGCCCAACAAGACGCGGAGTTCACGCAACCCTGCTTCTCCGTCCCCACCTGTGGACCCATACTACTATACCATCCCGCAAGTAGAGATACCGGCTTCTTCCGTTGATGGGGAGAGTGTTTTCGGTCGCATATTCCCTCCCAGCGCAAATCCCTCATCCTCCGGACACGCTCCCGGAAGCGACAGCGATCTGCCCGTCGGTCTCCGCCCATGGTGTAACTCCGTCAAGAGCGACTCCACGCGGTAGACTGATCCCGTCGACGCCGCAGATTATTGGCTATGACGCTGCTCCAAACGGTGGAGCAACCCGCTCGCAGGCGTTCCTCACACCAGAACCCCAGATGGCTGTCGCTGCACGTTCTGTTGAGGCATTCGCCTCGCACGGGCAGGACTGGACTCCTCCACACCAATCTGCTGGCGATGCACCACCAGCCTTAACTGTGAACACACAGCCTGATGGGCTCATCTTTTCACCCCTCTCGGCTGACATCGCTGTTCATGAGTTTGGAGAGCTTCCAGAAAGCTCCAACCGACGCGGGGGCAATCTGCGGAGACAGTCAGCTCAGGTGTACTCTCCCGACTCGCCATCTCGTTCCAAGAGGCGGCAAACGGTCGAGGCCGATACTCTTCAACGCCCTCGAACAACCTACAACCCGCCCCAAACGGACCGCGACCGCGACCGCGGTCGCACCAGCCATCGGACAACCCAGCACCACAACTATCATGAGGAGCAGCTTCGTCGCTCAGGGTATGCTGTCGAAAACCTGTCCAGCGATATTACCCAGCCATCTCTCTCCGGGACTCCTCAAGCTCATAAATACCCCATCGTTATGCCATCAAAGCTTGTCATGCCCTCCTAGTCTCGCCACCCCAGGCTTGTCTGCACGTCAGATATCAAACCCTCTATCGTATTCCCGCTACGCCTACGAGCGTCAAGCGGGCTCTTCGACACGGTCGGTCAATAGGACCGACCAGCCTGCGAGTTCGAAAGGTTTCAGCAAGCGCACGACACCATCATGACTTTCCGCGACGATACTAACGACTTGGCCGGATCCGTTTTTATTTCTATTATTAATCCCAGTCCTCTAATAACTTTCGGACAACTCACTGTACACTTTTGCATACCACATACGCAGTGTAGATCAGTACATTCGCAATGCTCGATTCCAAGTTACGAAGTAGTACGCGTGATGTGACCAACCTTCCTTGTCGCCTCCTCTCATGGCGAGCCCCGCCGAGCCCGAGGGCCCTCCCAACTCCCTCGGTCTCGACTTTGAGCAGAAAAGCGAAGCAGAAATAAAGAAGGATGACTCTGCCGACAAGAAGAAACCATATGTCAATCCCGAACGCGTCAAGACTGGCGGGCCTCAACGCGTATGTGTTTTTATTTCGCCGTGTGATACACAGCAACTCGACCGTTCAGGACAAAATCACCGAGGAAGAACTCTCAGAACGAATGGCCCGTATGCGCGAGCAGAACGAAAAGATCAAGCAACGCAGACTGGCACGTCGATATCTGCACCGCTACTCTCCGTCTCATAGCCACCAAGGATGTCCAAGCAGACGAGGACGCGTTCAAGAAGACACAAGAAAGCGAGCGCGCAAGGCTGGCCAAGATTCGAAAGGTGCAGGAAGGTCGGTCAAAGCCGTTGCCGTCTGCATTCCTCAACAACCCGATAATTTTCAGGCGTCGACCGCACACGAGAACAGAACGCCAAGCGCAAGCTCGACAAAATGCAGAACAGGGAATGGGACTCGGGCAAGCCTGTCGGCGGAGGCGACCAGTGGAAGCAGCGTGCAAACAAGCCAGAAGGCCAAGCCCCGAAAGATGACGCTCCGTCGCCCGAGCAGATTACAGAAGAGAGCTCCAAGGAGGCTTCCAAAGCGAGCTCTCCTCCTTCGAGCGACGGAGGCGGCTGGGTTCGTGGTGCTGGACCTCGAGGATCGCCTCGAGGTCGTGGCGGTAGAGGCCGCGGGCGAGGAAGAGGTGAAAGTCCAGGGGGCAGCGACAAGCCTCTAACAACAACTGAAACGAAAGAAGAAGCGAAAGCAGAGACTAAAGCTGACTGAAGATACTTTTTGTATGTATAATTATATGTTTTTTGCATGATAGCTTGCAAATTATTGGCGCGCGGGACATGGATATAGGGCTCGTACAACACCCTCCATCTTTTCTGTCGTTGGCCAGCTCGTACTAGGGGGAGACGCGGAAGAGGCGTCGAGCGTCGACGAGGGCCGGATGCCAAAAAAGAACTTGAAGTGGGTCCACGGTCACGGGCCGGGAATGGCTAGTCACGCCTCATTGTTCAAGTTGTACGATGACCCTTCTTCCTCTCTCTCTCTCTGAATGACCTACTTCTGCCCAGCAATTGGCGGCACTTGGACGACGCACGAGCCATCTGGAACGCTTGCCAAACCCAGCTCGAGGATCGTGGCTACCATCTCATGTACAGCAAAATTTACGACACGATTGGAGAAGGCGGTGATTCTACTTTGCAACCTCCGGCGGGCCCTTCCACCTCGACAGACGTCTTTGACAAAAAATTATAAACCGTCATGTAGCAACATGTGCCAATGCTGCTACTACTTCGACTTCTTATTAGAACTCAGTGAAGAATGAATACTCGTGACGTGGCTACGACCATCTCTGCACATGTCTTAAATACCTGAATCACCTCCGCACTCCAGTCCACTTGCTCTGTGTTGACACCGGGAGACGCGTTGGAGATGCCGATATCATAGTTGACCTCTTTCGAATAACCAGTGGAGGAACTTGAAGGGACTCGCAGTGCGACTTGGTCAAAGACAGTCGATTCAGCCGTCGTAGAACTGGTTTAGGAAGCCGCGATGGCGTGACGTTTTGCAAAGTTTGAGGCGACCCAGGTGCAGAGTCAGGACGCTCGACCATCATCCAAGTTGACTCTTCGTCACCCTCCCCATTTTCAAGAGAGCCCGAGGGTAACTGTAACGCGGACTCTTCCGTTGGCGCCTCATCGCGCTCTTCCTCGATTCTGCCCAAGGGCCCTAGATAGGTCGAGCAGAGACTGTGTTTGGAGAACGAGGGAACCACGTTGGCAACCGCAAGTTCGCGAGGACGGGGCCGAGGTTTCGATGGAGAATCGTCGTCCTGCAGGGAGATAAGATCTTGCGTCGACAGAAAAAAGAAAAGAAACAAACCAACTGAATGTTCTCATTTTGAGAGTGAACACGCTGCTTGATCCCAGATTTACTGCGCGGGTAACCTTGTCTCTGCGGCGAGGGAATATTGGAATCGATCTGACCAAGGACGGGACGGTGTGGCTTGGAGGCCGGCCGCTTGAAAAGCCGCGAGCCACTCGAAACGCTGGCCAGTTCTGTCTTGAAGGAATCGCTCGCCAAAGGAGAGAGGGGTGGTGCAACAGGCTTCGTGGGTGTCATGTTTTCAGCCGCAGGAAGGTCGGGTGGGGTTACGTCGACCGATGAAGTGGATGAGCCGGAATAAGAAGGGGCAATCTGTGGTTCAGAAACAAGTGAAGCGCGGCGTCTTGTGGAAATGAGCTCGTCTACGGCTTTCTGACGTTCTGGAGGTAGAGGTTCGTGGATGCTGGAGATGCTCGAGACAGAGGGCGTGACGATTCCCGTTGGCGCATTTTCGAGGACGAGTTGTTTCCAGTACTTTGCGACTTTCTTGGCGTCGCGGAGTTCCTTCCTCGCCTTGAGGGTCATGTTGAGCGAGGCTTTGTATTCGTCCTGCGTGCGAGGGCCAGTGACGCTAGGGATGATAGTCGACCACGGACTTCCGGGAACAGTGGCTGCATCCTTTATCGCGTCCACCAAAGCGAGATCGGGGTCTACTCCGGCACGCAAGGCAGCATGAGCATCCCCAAGAACCCGCTGATGAACCCCGACGTTGATCATGAGGCTCAAAAACCGCTCGTACTTGGCCAGCTTCTTGAGAATCTCTTCTCTATCCTGCTGAAGCAATCTGTTTTGATGGAGCTGCGTGAAGAGGTCGGCGTGTGTCGCGTCGAGTTGCACTTTGAGCTGTTGACATTCTGCTGTGCATGTAGATAGCTCGCCTTCTAGGCGTGTATTGGCGGACTGGAGCTCGAAGATGGTGTTGGTGGGAGTGGGATATAGGAATGTCTGCGGGCACGCAGGGACGACTGCTGTGAAGAGGGCTGCTTGGGCGGCATCGAGAGACCTCGGGCGGTGTAGAATGTGGTCGAGCGTGGAGCTAGGAATGGCTGAGTCGGACTTTGTGCGACGGTGGAGGAATTTGAAGAAACGCATATTTGTGTTGCAGTGTGACAGTGACACTTGTGCTTTATCATGGCCAACACCACTGTAAGCGGCGCACTGTCGATTCACGGCCAAAATCCTCAAGTACGCGCGTCTCTGTGGATTGGGATGATCTGCCTAATATCTCTAGTTTCTAGTTGAAACTGTAATCCGGAATCGTATCTGGGAATCCGTCTACTGGAAAGAACATTGCTTCGCCCTCACCGCGGAGACTCTAATCGACAAAGCTCTTGAGCTCAAATTCATTGGCGGCGTATATGGCAACCAAAGACCAACCGAGTTCCTCTGCCTCCTTCTCAAGTTGCTGCAAATTCAGCCAGAGAAAGAAATCCTAGTCGAGTACTTGCGGGCGGACGAGTTCAAGTGCGTGTTTTTAACTCATTCCTTGCGTGTACTTATTCCATTCAGGTATCTTCGAGCATTGGCTGCCTTCTACATACGAATGACCTTCCGGGCCGTGGATGTATATGAGCTGTTGGAACCGCTGCTAAAGGACTACCGAAAACTCCGTTACCGGAACATGAGTTCGTGGTTAGCAGTACTGGATCCTCGCCACCGCTGACGAGTTGTAGTGGGCTATTCATTGACCTACATCGACGAATTCGTCGACCAATTGCTAACCGAAGAGCGCGTTTGCGATATCATACTTCCCCGGATAACGAAACGTGGTATTTTGGAGGAGAATGGTGAAATCGGTCCCCGGCAAAGCAGGTTGTTGGATGCGCTCGAGGGCAAAAGTGAACATGGTAGCGAACGGAGTGGCAGGAGCCCTAGTCGCGGACGGAGTCTCAGTAGGAGCAGCCGGACGCCGTCGGATGCCGGCTCTCGGTACGTTTCTCGATCTCCTTCGCGTTCAAGGTCGCGCTCTGGATCCAGATTCCGGTCTCGCAGTCGTAGCATTTCACCAGATCGCATGGAGGTCGAGTAGATACATCACTTTTTCTTCGTTGTCCTGCCAGTGAACGACTGGTTCTTCCACACCCCGAGTTGCTTCCCAAGAACCTTCCACCTCTCCTGCACAAATGGCAAACTCTCCGCCAACTTGAGCGTTCCTGTGGACAGATACCCTCGATTCCGGAATTGTCCGTACCAAACTACAAAGGTTCGGTGAGGACGAACACAAAAACGCGTTGGACGTACCGATGTCTTCCCGACGCGTGGGGGATGCCTCTATTCGGTCTGTCCGGCCTTTGACACAGTCGCGAAGTGCTAGCGTGTTGTAATATTTGCACACCACTTTGCCGCCGTTGCCCTCGATAGCATTTATGGCGCTCTTGGACGCTCGGGAAGGTGTGATGTATATGGGTGTCTTGAAGAGTTCAAGTCCCTGCTAATAGTTTGAGAAGACCGTCAAGGGTGTGTGCTAGAACAAACGTCTCCCAATATTTTGATTCCGTCGTGAACGTCGTGGACACAACCACTGAGGAGAAGTTCGCGGGCGGTGATAGGTTGCTCCGGTGAGGACTTGAGACGACCTTGGTCTATCCATTGTTGTATCCTGTCGAGATTGACCACCGCCCACTTTTTCTCGTTTCTGCGAGAAATAATGAGACCCCAACGATGTCTGCATTTGCGCTGCACACACCGGTTTACAAAGCCACGTTTGGGGAAGAGCTTTGTTATTGGTGTTTGACCTCCCTCGAACCCTGGTCGTACGCCTGGACCCGAACGCGATTTCTGGCCGTTGGCTCCGCGACCAGCTGTGCCGCCGTAACCCGAGCCTTGACCGCGACCGACACGTTTTTGCTGGGGAGAATAAGACGGTGTTTGGATTCAATGAGAAGGAATACATTTTGTTGGGATGCACGGAGAGGCTTGAGATTGCGGAGACTGATGCGCGACGTTGAAGACATGAAATCGTGACGCGGCCGAGTGTGACCCGCTTCCATGTCTTTCCGACCTCTTGTCGCAGTCTTTGGAACGACAGGCGTCGGCAAGTCCAACCTTGCAATCCAACTGGCCCTGAACCTGGCTCAATCCTCGCCCAATTGGAAAGGCGCTCGCATTATCAACGCAGACGCAATGCAAGTATACGAAGGCCTCGACGTCCTCACAAACAAAGTCCCCCTTGCTGAACAACACGGTGTTCCCCATCTTCTCATGGGCTTCAAGCAACCGGGGGAACAGTACGTCGTAGGACAGTGGGTCAAGGACGCGATTAACGCGGTCAGTTGACCGTTCAGTTGCACTGGGGATCAGCCAACCTTTGCTCAGATCGACGAATCCCATCGAAATAAACAAGTGCCCATCGTCGTTGGCGGAACCTCCTACTGGATGCAGCATTTGATCTTTCCCGACCGACTCTCCGGCATGCAGCCCGAAAAGTCGTCTCGACTGTCCGACAGTGTCATCGCCGCCGTTGCAGCTCTTCCTCCTGAGCTCCTCAATCTCTTCAATAACCTGCCCCCTCAACCGCCGGATGCTGCTCTGGATCCCGAAGCTGCTTTCTCTCTCCACCTCTTATTACAAAACCTCGATCCTCAGATGGCAACGCGTTGGCACTGGAAGGATACTCGCAAAGTATTTCGAAGCTTGTCGATATTGAAAGAAACGGGCCGCAGACCCAGTGAGATCGTAAGTGAGCAATCCAAGATCGTTTCAAAACCCAGGTGATGGGCTACCCTTCTGGTAAAGTACACGCAATGAACCCTTTTAGATACGACACGCTTTGCTTCTGGTTATACGCCGAACCATCAGTTCTGCATCCCCGGCTAGATGATCGTGTCGATGAGATGTTAGACGTGCGTCGCATCGCGGCGTTTTTTTCCTCTTCGTTGATTATAACAGAGAGGACTGTTGGGTGAAGTGCGCATCCTGCAAAATATCTCTCAGGCGAATGATTCCGACTACACGCTTGGAATCTACCAGTCGATCGGTTAGTTGAAATTTACTGCAGAACACGAATATTGACGTCAGTAGGCTATAGAGAATTCCACGGATATCTCTCTGCAGAATCGCAGACCGACAAGCTGTTTAGAGAAGCCGTAGAAAATATGAAGATCTCTACCTGGCAATACGCCAAGCGGCAGATTTCCTGGATTCGTAACAAGCTCCTTCCCGCGGTCCACGCCGCTAAGGTGCCCACCTATCTCCTCGAATGCGACTCGTAGGCACCTCTCATCGCTGCACTCAGCCGGCTGACTCGGGCTTGTTTTCAGGCGTTGATGAAAGCTGGGTCACTCATGTCCGAGACCCTGCCATTCTCATCACCCAAAGTAAGCTCAGTTCCAGATGAACTACATGTTCTAACTTTCCCCTCGTCTAGAATTCCTCGACAATACTGAGCTTCCCGATCCATCGACGTTATCCGAACTAGCCACAACGATATTGCTGGGCAACGACAAACCTGTCGAGTAGGCCTATGTCTCCCGCCCTGCTCATTCGCCGCCGCTCATTCTCTGCACCCAGTCCGTCTGCAGTCTTGAATGCGCAACGCAAAGTTATCTGCGACACGTGTACCTCGGACACGACAAAGCCGGTCATGATAGACGAAAATCGGTTCAGTGCTCATTGTCAAAGTCGAACGCACAGACGCTTAGCTCGACGAATGACCCCAGAGCAACATCGGGCAGCGCAACAAGCCAAACAAACTACGCGGAGGACAGCCGAGGAAGACTTGGATGAAAATACCGCATCACTATTCGGCTAGTGTCGGCCAATCCGGCAACCATGGTGGTTTCTGAGGTTGTAAACTACCTCGAGGATCGGAGATGCCATCTATAGCATGAATGGACGCTGGTATATTCGTGGAACTGGGCGGCCACCCTTCCATTTTGGAGCGAGGGTGCGATGTGGATGCGCAGGTTGCTTCGTGGTTGAATGGTCGAAAGAATGACTGAATTAGCCGCTATACGACGATATGCAACGCGAAATCTAATCATTATATCGTGACTATTGAAAGGTCCATGGTACAGTTTACTACTCGGCCATCGTGCGGAACTTGTCTTGAATTTCGGTATACAGCGCGTCCAACTTTTGCACAATCGGCTCTTTCCCTTGCGACGGCGACTGGATGACGGAAGTCAGAAGGAGAAATGAGATCTAGTGGAAAATGATTACCTCGAACTTCATTTGTGACAGCTTGAACATGAGATCGCTGGCACCGTCCTTGATC
The DNA here is from genome assembly GCA_029282125.1 of Mycena amicta. NCBI lineage: Eukaryota > Fungi > Basidiomycota > Agaricomycetes > Agaricales > Mycenaceae > Mycena > Mycena amicta. The sequence continues at coordinate 2,163,931 of JARIHP010000001.1, read as the reverse complement.
TTTGCAAAGGTAATGTCGCCTTGGCTCTGGCTGACGGTGCGGACGGCGGCGTCGTGGAAGCCAACGAAGCACTTCAACATCCCACTGGTCTTGTAGAATGGACAGTATCGGTCGTACTCGCTCATACCGTTCTGCTGCAAAAAGTCATCCTTGAGCATCCGCGCAACCTCGAGTGTGATCTTGTCACTCTCGCCGAGCGCGCTCTTCCCGACTAGCTGCACAATCTCTGCCAAGTCCTCCTCCTTCTGCAGAATCTCCTTTGTCTTCATCCGCAGCTCGATGAAACCCTGAGCGTTCGCTTCGTAGTACGGTTCCAGCACCTTCATATACTTGGAGTACGAAAGCGACCAGTTGACAGAAGGAAAGTGTTTCCGCTGCGCGAGTTTCTTGTCCAAACCCCAGAAGACTTGAACGATACCCAGAGTCGCAGACGTGACAGGATCAGAAAAGTCTCCTCCGGGCGGCGAGACGCTGAGCAGGAAATGTTAGTATCTAGGAGATCAAGAAGCAAGCGCAAACTGACGCTCCAACGATGGAGACAGTTCCTTGTCTTGCGGGGTTCCCAAGACAGACGACTTTGCCAGCACGCTCGTAGAAACTAGCAAGTTTCGTACTGAGGTACGCAGGGTAACCAGAATCGGCGGGCATTTCAGCCAAGCGACCCGAAATTTCACGGAGAGCCTCAGCCCATCGTGACGTCGAGTCAGCCATCATCGCCACATTGCTGCCCTGGTCACGGAAGTACTCGGATAGTGTGATACCAGTGTAGATGGACGCTTCTCGAGCTGCGACGGGCATATTAGACGTGTTGGCGACGAGCGTCGTACGCTTCATGATGGGTTCTTTGCGATCGCCGACGTCCATTGTTAGTTTGGGGAAGTCTGCCAAGACCTTCTGCCATCTGCAAGGAAACATGAGTCGGGTGGACGAAGGAATGATCTACACACACACCTCGTTTCCTCGCTCCCCACATCCAACATACACGATAATATCACTGTTCGAGTACTTGGAAAGAGCTTGAGAAATGACCGTCTTCCCGCATCCGAAGGCGCCAGGAATAGCGGTTGTCCCGCCTTGTACACAACTGCACTCGTCAACACAAAGTGGAGAATATTTCAAATGCGACGCACGGGAACAAGGCGTCAAGGATCCGTTGACCAGTCAGAAGGGGATAATCTGCTGTTTGCTTCTCGACGACTGGCCGCGGAGCCCGCACTGGCCAGAGTTGCATCAGTGTGTGCTTCGTCGTCTTGCCCTCAAACTCCGTTTCCAGTACCACGTCCTGGGATGATGTGAGATGGAAAGATTGAAGTAGGACACAAGCTTTACATTAACTGCGTAGCTTCCTTTCTCTGCGATGTGTGTAACGGTTCCAAGGGCTCGAGGGGGAAGCATAATCTTGTGGTTGTCGACAAGCGAGTTCTCGTATACACCGCCAAAGATATCACCGCCGGTTATGTGGTCGCCGACCTAATTAATCGTCAATGACTGTGAAGAGGGGTTTGAGCGGTGGGACCTTGAACCCGGCAGGTTTGAAGTCCCATTGTATGCTTCGGTCGAGGGCGTCGGTGTTGATTCCACGGGGTATGTATATCGACTTTGAGCGCTCCTGGATGGACTGCGGATAGTGAGCGACTGTATACGCTTGGCAGGAATCAGCCCACCCGCAGGGGTCGCTGGATTCCGTCGACGATGTTGCCCATGAGACCTTGTCTGTATGAGTACAAGCGAGACTAATGGATGGATTGCGTACCTGGACCGAGCTCGACACTGAGCGGCTTTCCCGTCCGCAGCACAGGGTCGCCGACAGTGACGCCGGAAGTCTCCTCGTAGACCTGGATCGTGGCCTTGTCTGCTTCTATCCGAATGACCTCTGGAGTGGGTTAGAAATGGGATGTGAGATGGGGTGGAATGTACGGACCGCCGACGAGCTCATCGTGGCCAACGCGGACGAGCTCGTACATGGCTGCACCAATCATGTTCTCTGCAACGACGACGGGGCCCGAGACGCCATAGACCTGGCCGAACAAGCTCTCGCGCTCCTCGTCGCGTATCTTGGCCAGATCCCGCTTTGCGTTTGAAAGGCCACCAGCCATGATTGGGAAAGTGTGACAGCTGTCACAGCAAGGACGCGTCTCCCTTCTCTCCACAATGCCGCCCAAAGCGTGCGTGTTGTGCTCCCGTCTCCACTCGACTCACTCCACACAGCGACTGGGAAAAGTTCGACAAGAAACTAGACGACAAGAACGACGAGAAAATAGTCGCCCTCGACGACAGCGACATCCAAATTCTCAAGACCTACGTATGCATCCTGTTCATCCACTGCTTGCCCTGATAGTCCATAGGGACAAGGCCCATATGCTTCCAAACTAAAGACCGTCGAAACCGACATCAAGGACGTCCAGAAGCGCATAAACGAGAGGCTGGGCATTAAAGAGTCGGACACTGGCCTTTCGTCACCCAATTTGTGGGATCTCGCTGCGGACCGCGCACGCGAAGAGCCGCCATTACAGGTCGCCCGCTGCACAAAGATAATTCCTGTCGACCCTGCTGCCGCCGAAGCCGCCAAAGCCGTCAACCCGCTCGGAGCTCTCCAGGGCCAGAAAGGCGCCGACGAGCAAGATAAATATGTCATAAACATAAAGCAAATTGCCAAATTTGTGGTCGGCTTGGGTGATCGTGTTGCGTCGTCGGATATCGAGGAGGGCATGCGCGTTGGGTACGCCGTCGTCTCTTTCATCCACTTTGATTACTCATTTCAAACAAGCGTCGACCGCGTCAAGTATCAAATACAAATTCCTCTTCCCCCGAAAATCGACGCGTCCGTGACCATGATGCAGGTGGAGGAGAAGCCGGACGTGACGTACTCGGACGTTGGAGGATGCAAGGAGCAAATTGAAAAGCTCCGCGAGGTCGTAGAAACTCCCCTTCTCTCTGTGCGCCCCCGCTTCCCCTCACCATGTATCACATTGACTCTTCCTCAGCCCGAACGCTTCGTCAAGCTGGGCATTGATCCGCCGAAAGGCGTATTGCTCTATGGTCCTCCGGGAACGGGCAAAACCCTCTGTGCGCGTGCTGTGGCCAACAGAACGGATGCGACTTTCATCCGTGTCATTGGCTCCGAACTTGTGCAGAAATACGTCGGCGAGGGTGCCCGAATGGTCCGTGAACTCTTCGAGATGGCTCGCAGCAAGAAGGCCTGCATCATCTTCTTTGACGAGGTGGACGCTATTGGGGGTGCACGTTTTGACGACGGCGCGGGTGGCGACAACGAGGTCCAGCGAACCATGTTGGAGCTGATCAACCAGCTCGACGGTTTCGATCCGAGAGGGAATATCAAAGTGCTTATGGCCACTAATCGGTGTGTATTTTTGCATAAAAACGAACCTGCCTAACTTCCTACACCCAAGTCCCGACACGCTAGACCCCGCTCTACTACGACCCGGCCGAATTGACCGCCGCGTCGAGTTCTCTCTACCGGATGCCGATGGTCGCGCCCACATTCTGAGGATTCACGCAAGAAGGTCAGATTCTGTCTGCGTCCTTTGTGTGCCTGCTAACTGTCGTTCTAGTATGAGCTGCGAACGGGACATTCGCTTCGATCTCATCGCCCGGCTGTGTCAAAATACGACGGGTGCAGAACTGCGGTCTGTCGCGACAGAGGTACAATTTTGACTTGTTTCTTGATCATTGGCCAACCATGCATAGGCTGGAATGTTTGCCATTCGCGCGCGACGAAAGGTTGCTTCAGAACGTGATTTCCTCGACGCCGTGAACAAGGTAGTCAAGGAGGGTACCAAATTCTCGAGCACGTACGTCCCAACATTCTTCCTCTATTATGAAAACTCACCATTCCAAGGCCTTTATACCAGGTCTACAACTAGAGAGTACATTTGTTCATTAATACACTTTTTCCTCCATGTACCGTGACGTGACACTATCACTTTTTGCCGTGAACCTCCATGGTTGCCTCTGTCTTTGTAGACGCGATATCCGACGCTTCACGGTCGCTGGAGGAGCTTTATGACGAGAATCGCGGCCGTGAAAACTTCCCGGCCATCGCGTGGTCACATTTCGACTCAATCTTCGCGTCAAAGGACGCGTTCTCGGAGATCCCAAGCATCCACGCGATTAACCCTACCAAAAGCGACAGATGCCTGGTAAAAGGTAGTCTCTCGCCAAACAGTGCTGGCCCAACAAATAATTGTGCTTTGTCCAGGCAGATTCATGATTCAGGACACCTCTCCGTCTCCCGAAATGTATCTTGCGCATCGGAACGACGGAAGGTGCGGCGGCTGGGGCCTCGTGGACGACGCGTCGAGTGACTCTGGCTACGAACTCTCGGAGGAAACCAGGCTTGAACTGCGCGAAAACACGGTCGTGTGGGCTGTTCATTTGCCTCATGAAAGCGACTGGATCGCGACCGAAATCGACGGTCCCAATGGTAAGCTTGATGCGTCGGCGTAATGCATTTATTTAGAACTCTCCGTCAGCCGGCCGCTTCACAGAACCCCATGTCCCTGAGACCCACCCGCACAAGTTTCCTACTAATGAAAGGCATCTGGGCGTTCAAGTCAAGGTCCGTCCGGTCGGCCTAAGATCCTTTGTAACCGCCGAAGAAAACTGGCAGATATACGACACTTCACACGGAGACTCTCTCAAATCCACAGATATCGTTACGCTCGTTGGAATTTACACGATGGACGTGTGCGCCATTCATTCCCCTTCAGCTGTTTGAAGTATAATGGCTTCACAGGATGAACGGCGAGCTGGACTCTTCCGAACCTACCTTAGTGCCCACTCTCCACGTACTGTTCTTCCAGCCGCTTCCCGTCACGATAGTCCCGCGTCTGTTCCCGTACTTCGCCGATGCCTCAAGCTCGCAAGCCCTCAGAGAAGAGTTGATTACATGGATTGCCAATGAAGGCCTGGGCGGCGATAAACACGTCGCTGAATGGGTCCTGTTGTCCACTATCGCACGAGTGTTTGTTTGCTCATTGTGCGATTGTTCCGAGTACTTATGACGTTGCAGGCAAACCAGGACGCCCCCGTTACTTCCTCCGTCATTGACGATATCGAAATTTCCTTCTCCAAGCGGGTCCTCATGCTGTAAAACACCAAAGTTGTCTGCCGTTCTTTCTCGTCTCTTTCCGATGGTTGACGCGCTCCAACTCTCACTGGACACAATCAACACCTCTTCATTCTGTCCTGAATCGAAGAACGAAGACCTGCATAGTGGACGTCTCCAGCTCCCACGTGGGACCGTCTGCGTGGTGACCGAAGGTGGCGTTACAGAAGGCAGTATCGTTGAGCGAGGTGTGTCTCCCCAGTGGTTTGGCTGTGATTTTTTTTTTTGTAACCACAATGCAGCCCTGATGAATATCCGCGCCATGCAAGAGGCCATGACGTCTCAAACTTTGGAATATATATTCCCGTTCAGCACATTCTCCTTCCAAACAGATATAGCCTTCGTCCTTCTCGTCGAAGGTAGAAAGAGTGCATTCTTCCAGGTGGAAACGCCAGTCTCACGCAAGGTCGCCTTTTGACATATTTCCAGACGCATACCACCGTACCGCTTCAATGCGAGACCACAAATGAGCTCTATGGCGGGCCGGAAACACTCCATCTTCCTAGCCCCGAAAAACTTGCTTTGTTCAGGCATCTAGTGGGCGGGGCAAAAATTGGAAAGGTGACAATTGACGATGTCGTCGGCGAGGCGAGTTCTCTGGATGCCTCACAACGCGTTCTGACCGAATTCAGCATATTCAAGAGGATTTTGTCGCCGAACGGAAGGCTGCGTCGTCCCCTGCGGAAGCAGTGACTTCGGAGGATCTCATTCATCGCATGACTGTTGCACGGTAAGGTGAAAGCTTGAGCGCAAACTCATCTAACAACTTTTGCCCCAGATTGCTTGCAATGTCGATGGACAAGCCTACCATCACTCTTGATATCTGGGACCGTGTGAAATCGGCTGGAAGCGGTAAGAAAGGCACGTCTCGAGACACTGGGAGAGCGGAAAATATGATTATCATGTATACATGTGAATTTCAAGGCCTCCCTAGCTGGTTCTCGTCTGCTTCCATCCACTCTGTGGCAAGCTCTTCAACCACCTTCTGCAGAACGTCTAGTACGACAGCCACGTCCTGACCAGTTGCTTCAAGTGATACTTGATCTTTGCTTCGGTTCAACCGCCGACTCGTGCTTTCTTGCTCCCACTATCCTCGGATTTCAAGTTGCCAGCCTCAGGCTTGCGCTTTGCAGGCGACGTCGGCGCATCGTCTCCGCTGACCGTTGTTGACGCCTGCACAACACGACGGTTAGTTTGAACGTGGACGATCGAGTAGAGCGAACCTCGACGACGGGATCCTGCTCTGGCTTCATGTCGGGAACATCGCGTGCCAGAAAGGCTGCCTGTAAACACGCTCAGCCGTCAAAATAGGCAAGCAACAAGAAGCAGACATACAAGACTGGCATCGAAGCTCCTCGGGAGCTCGATGACTGCATATCCCACCGGTATTGTCATTGAGCGCGAGATCTGGGCACCCCAAGGAGCGTAAGGATGGACCACAGCCTGCCCGATCTCAACTGAGGGGACGACAAAGACGTGCTTGTACGAGACGTCGCCGTATTTACCAAGAACTGTTTGCAATGAACGAATCCCTTTGGAGAAACTGAATGGCGTCGAGCAATTGTAGCTTGGAGCATGATTACTTCGTGAAGGTCTCCCAACTTGTAAACATAGAAGGCGTCGAGGGTTGGGAACCCGGCCTTGGGGATGTGGAGCGTGTCGAGCACCGGCAACGAGGTTGAGTCCGGGTCAAACAGTGTTTCTGACACAGGGAGATTCAGGGGGACGACAGTGTTAAGATTGGTTTGGGAGAAGATGCAGGACACAAGTGCAGCTCCCTTCGAGAGCATCTGTGGCATCAGACTCTCAAACATCGCTCCAGCGACCTGTGGTACTGGAGCGAAGAGCACCGCGGCGTCGAGCTGGTCTTGAAGCTGTTTTCCAGGCAGGGTTCGAGCAATGCGGTCACGGAGATACCGTGTTGGGACGACGTAACGGTGGCCGGTGTTGGGATAGCCCCGAGGATTTATGTTGTCGGCCGCAAAAGCGAAGAAGTAATGGTGAAAGTTCTCATGCTGTTCCTCCTTCGCGACATGACCAGTCCGCAAGGCATTCATGAGATTGGCTGCCGTTGAAAATAGTGTTTTGAAGTCGGGGAGATAACCATTCAAATCTGCGTCGACATCATCTGTTTTTTTGAAGTAATTGCGGATGGTGTGTCGCAAGGAGGGGCCCAGAAGCTCGAACATCTCTGCTGGAGTGTAGAACTTCGGTGCCGGCGTGGTTGCAGACACCATCTGTGCTTCACTGGCTTGGGACGGAGTTAACGTGTCGCGGAGAAAGCTGGCCAACGTCATTTTACGCGTCCACTAGGTGGGCGGACGTACCACAGATTTTGAAACTCTCCTTTGGAGACCAGCCCCATTCTCCAGAGCTCAGCCCTTCGCTGCTTTGCCCATTTTTTGTAGTCACCACCGTCCGGGGACGTTGCTTCAACGACGAACGTCCGGCTCTCGTCCAACATGAATTTGGTGGGCGGTTTATGGTGATGAGGGCCGACATTGACGAGGACGAGAGCCCAGTCTTCTGGCTCCCATAGATCAAAGTTTGCAGCAAGCACTTTGTAGGGGTCCTTGAACCGCGGATCAAACACGATGAGGTTTGAGGGTTCTTGGCTAAGGACAGTGTATATGCCGAGCGAGATGGCATGCGCGAGGGCGTAGTAGAGGAAGAATGATTTCCCTGCGTTTCGTTATCAAGTGAGTAGTCTGGTAGCTCTGAAACATGAACCCACCGATGCCGGGTTGTCCCCAGATAACCAGCCCGCCAGCTGCCGCCTCGTAGTCGCTCGAGAGCTTCCGTTGACGCTCTCTGTAGATATGCTGCCATAGCGTAGGGTATTCTTCTCGCTCAAGGATATAGTGACCCGTGGGGGATTGTTGCGCGATATACCGGATGTCAGACAAGTCGCTGTGGGACACGACGGGAGCTTGCGCGTCTCGGAGGGGCGAGAAGGATTTGAAGAATTTCTTATGCCAATCTGCAGTAACTGGTACAGCAACGGAGGGAAGATGGTGGTCCATAACCAAGGCGCTTTGACCGTGTGATCCGAACACAGCCTCTGATGTGCCAAACGGTGCGACCCAAGTCCGGTATTATGCTGATCTCGCGGCCATCAGCGTGGCGAAGCGCCTTTCAGCTTTACAGCAGCAATGAAGCCATTCGGCTGATCAGAAGAAGCATCGACATCGCAGCGGCAACCTGAACCTCCATGGTCGCCTCTGTCTTTGTAGACGCGATATGACGCTTCACGGTTGCTGGAGGAGCTTTAAATTTACGACGAGAATCGCGGCGGTGAAAAATTCGAATTCCCGGTGACAAAGGCACGTCTCGAGAAACTGGGAGAGCGGAAAATATGATTTTTCTACATTTCGTGTATTCATGTGAACCTCAAGGCCTCCCTAGCTGGTTCTTGTCTGCTTCCATCCACTCTGTGGCAAGCTCTTCCACCACCTTCTGCAGGACGTCTCGTACGACAGCCACGTCCTGACCAGTTGCTTCGAGGTAATACTTGATCTTGGGTTCGGTTCCACTTGTACTGTATGTGAATAGTGAGTGTTGATATCAATTTTCGAAGTGAAGAAAAAGACCGTGTAGTGAGAACAATCTTGACGCCGTTGGCAGCTGCTCTGAACTGGACCATGTGTCCACCTGAAATCGGCAACGATGGCTCGTAGCTCGGAGGGTTAGTGCTATCGTATCCCGTCGTGAGATCGACAATACTGGTGATAGCCATTCCCGCGATTTCTCGAGGATACGAACGGCCGTTGTCCGTCTTTGTGGTTATAAGTTCAAAGTTTTAACAGGTCAATCTCACCGACCTCATAGTTGCGAAGACGCTTGAAGATCTTGTCAATCGTCGGCGGATCGCGGCATACAAAGTAGCTGTTACTCGTCTAGAGCTATCAGAAAATGCGAATCGAGGAGGACGTTACTCATGCCTGGAAGTAGCCATATTTTTTATACAGCTCTTGGAGGTACGAAAACACGGTTTCCCCATCCTTCGCGAGAGAGACGGCTAGTTCCGCAAACGATACCTATATCGATTGTTGCAGCGTCGTCAGGAAAAGGCGCGGAGACTCACAGTTGCTGCAACGCCGTCTTTGTCCCGTATACGCGAACCAAACATGAACCCGATCGCTTCCTCGTAGGCGATCGGGACCTCGAAACCTTGATCAACCAGATTCAGCGCAGCGTTACCGATGAATTTAAAGCCTGTTTTTTTTGTTGGTAATTTGGACTTGGGGATCTTGAGACTACTTACCGGTCAAGCATTCAACAAACTTGAATCCTTCTTTCTCGGCCATGGCTTCAATCATCTTGCTGGAGACGGTCGACGCGACCATCGCAAGTTTCTCCGTGGGTTTATTGGCCGCTTTATAGCGCTCCAAAGCCTGCGCAGCGAACAGAGTCCCGAGTTGATCTCCCGTGAAGATGGTCCAGCCATCTGCTCTGAAAAGAGATTATGTCTCGGTACTTCTCTCTCGAGTGACAGTGTACCGTCGTTCAGCAGCGCAGAACCGATCCGAATCAGGATCTTGCGACAGGACATATTGTGCTCCTTGTGCGTCCGCCGTCTGAAGGGCAAGGTCCTAACACAGATGAGGGCAGTTAGGAAACTCGATGGGGAGAATAATCACCAGTGCACCTTGAAATGAAAGTTAAAGTTTCGAATCAAGAGCATAGTATACGAAATACCTTTCTCCTCTGGATTGGGAAAGGCCAAAGTCCCAAAATTGGGGTCAGGATGCTGCTGTTCCGTGACTGGAATATAGGGCGAAAAGCCGAAGAGCGCGAATGCTTTAGAGACGAACGGATCGCTGACTCCATGCATGCTGGTATTAACAAACTTGATTTTTGAGGTCTCGTTGAAGGATCTGTTGAAGGTCAAGCTAGTTTTGGGTCTGAGATAGCATAGCAAACCTTGTCAGATTTAGTTCAGCTAGATTAGCGAAGTATGCGTCCTTCATTTCTTCGGTACGGTCGACACACAGTGGCGATGAGTAAAGTTGCTCGTTGAGCCACGTCTTGGGTTCCAGATTGGCTGCGATGGAGGCTGATATTCCTTTATCATGCGGCCCGATGATCTTGGTTCTAGTCAGCGTCCTCTTTGTTGAAAAGACTGGCGCACCTGAACTGCATTTTCCCAGTAGACCTATAGAGGAACGGTCATTTTACTTCGAGGAAACAGGATGCTACTTGCCTTGTAGCCATTGTCGTCCTACGAGAATTCATGTCAAGTCAAGTTCAGGTGTGGTCCTTTTGACGGCGTGGTACCTTGGGATTGTGGGAAGCCGTTATCATCACCCCACAGGAGGCGTTCAACGCCTGCAGCGCTACCTCTCAGATCGGAAAGCAAAACATCATTAGAATACCTGGACGCTGAACGGGACCCTTGAGACCGATGAGCGATCGGTCGCACCTGGTAGAGGCGACGCTTACATTGGGGTGTGAACGAGACCTCGATGAAGGTACACCTTGAATCCCGATTCAACAAAGACCGACGCGGCAATGTTCGCCCAGCGCTCCGAGTTGTATCGATGGTCGTGACCAATGACCACGCCGCGCGAAGGTGCACCGGAAACCGTTTTCTGGACATATTGACACAGTCCCTGAAGATGATGAGTTAAATGGGTCGGATTTATACAATAACACAGACTTGAGAAGCTTGGATAACGATAAGATCTGTCAGTGAACCCTGTTAATGAGTGCCACCGTGAAACTGCAAGGTCAGCACAACCATTCATGCACGACCATCCGGCAGCCATCCTTCCCCGCAGACCTACGCAATGTTGAGAGACCGAACCTTCTGCAAATATTATTTACCAGCAGTTCCGAACTCGATTCGCGTTCTGAAGTCAGTAAGATATTGTTGCTGTTATCGGAGGAAAGCTGTACCTCATTCGACGCTTTAACTCTTCGGTATTGCCCTGTTCGACGAGCAGCGCGATCTCTGCCCGAGTTCCAGGATTCTGCCATCATCAATAACCTCTCACGCAGGCACTCAAGGCCAGTACCTGATCTACACGCAGCCATTCAGCCACAAGAGTCTCGAGTGAAGCCATAGTGAAGTTCCAGTTCAAGTTCCGAGCGTCACGTCACAAGAAACCAACGGTCATCATTTTGCTAGTACTACATTGCGAAGCGCGTCTATTTTGTTTTGCTCAGAGCACCCTCTCAATGAGACCAAGGCCCTCGCTCTCAAGCTTTTCTCTAATGGGGTCGCATATCTCCTTTGAGTATGGAGCATGCACACCCGGTGTGCTCAGCACCCCATCGAGGACGAGCTGCGTGGCAATACCACAAGGAAGACCGACAGTCAGCGCCATAGCAGAGTGCCCGCCGGGCGTGCCATATGCCTCAAGGGTCGACGTGAGAGTTTGCTGAATATTTGGTTAGATCGCGACGTAGACGCAAAACAAAACAGACAGACCTCTGAACCATCTGCCCACTCGACGACAAACTTGTGTTGAAGCATGACAAGGTCGCGCTCGCCGGCTTCATACTTCATCAGCCCTTCAAGACGCGCGCAGAGAGTGTCGAGCAGGTTGCCGCTACGGATCGCGACCTTCTCTGCGGAAAACAATCCGATCCAGCGCAACCCCGCAATAATTCTTTCGCTCTCCGCTTGTGACGGGAATGCGCAGAGTTGCTTGATCTGAGCAATGAGCGAGCTTTTAAATCATGAGCACAGAGTAAGAATACGAGACATCCCACATACCTTTCGCTGCTGCCGCTGGCACCACAAGCCTTCTGTGTAACAGTCTTCCACTCAATCCCATCTACCAGCCACTCTTGGGCTCGCTGCTGAGCCATCCCAGCTTCACCAGAGCAGCAATGAATTCGGGGAAGCCCTGGTAGCGCAAGGTGCCGCGAACCACGGTCTCTGCCTCGGGAATGTTGTAGAACTTCTGGAAAGGCAGAGAGTCCCGGTTGGGATAGGCAACAAAGGCGAATGCAGGCGAAATGAAGTACGGCTTGGCATGAGACATCAACTCCTCGCCTGGGATGTTGGTCGCCGACCCAGATGATAAGAAGGAAGCGGGGTTTAGAAGAGCCTAGAAGTACGCCGCGGGAGGACCAGGAGAACTTGTAGCCGAGAGGGTTTCCAGAAGCCTCCGGTGCCGGAAGACCACCACAGTACGACAGGAAGTGCTTGATCTAATCAAATCAGTGGTCGAAGACGTAGATAGTCGTCGGAAGTGACCTTTCCGCCCTTGGCATGGACTTCTTCGATGGTCTTGACCGCGTAAAGGTGATCGATACCGGGATCCAAACCAACCTCGTTCAAAACAACAATCCCTGCCTCACGAGCCGCCGCATCGAGTTCTCTCATAGCAGGAGATACGTACGAGGTCGTTACGACGTTGGTCTTGCCCTTGATAGCAGCCTTGATCACAGCCGGCATGGAATGTGTACGGGATGAGGGATATAACAAGATCGTGGGCAGCGACAGTTGCCTCCAGCGCCGCCGTGTCGGACACGTCCAACGAGATGGCGGTGGTCGAAGGTAGATTTTCGGAGAAAGCTTGAGCAGTTGCGAGCGTGCGGCAGGCTGGTCATAGATGATGAATGCTACTAAAGAACTTACCAAAAAAAAAAAGTCACTTACCAACGGTGAGTTGGTTGGAAGGGTCTCTGGTCAGGATATTCAGCGCATGGCAGAGCAACAAAGCCTGAGGAATATAAGTGCTGAGAATATCAAGCAAAAGCCCTCACCTGACCCGAGCAACAGGATCTTGTTCGTCTTGCTGCCAGCCTGAGCAGCCTTGGCGGCACGACCAAAGACGGGTCGCACATCCTTGCCCTCCTCGAGCATCGGCGCGACCAAACTCGGGAAGCGTGAACGCAGCAGAGTGGACGGCACGGTTATAGTATCGCGTGCCCTGGACGTCGCGAAGAGGCTTGCTCAAGTCACGCGAGGCATCTTTGCTGGCAACCACAAAGCCGATCTGACCAGAAGGATACGTGGGGATGGTGGTGAACGCGTATTCGCAGACGGCAAAGATGCTTTTGACCGTCGCATGGCTCTCGGTGATCAGAGGCAGGTGAAGCCACAAGGCATTCGCCCTAGGACTGGATCAGTTGCTGTAGGTTGAATGAAATAGGGTGGCGAACCTGCGTTGATATGCTCCCACCATCAGCAAGAGCTCCGTGTAATAACTCGAAATATCCTCTCTGGAAGAGGGCTTCTGCGGGACCTACGGGGTCCGACGAGTCGGTAATGATTACATCGTAGGTCGACTTGTTTTCCTCCAAAAACTTTGAAGCCATCGCCAATGAAAACGGTGACTTTGGGGGATGCAAGGAGCGCGGACATGTGAGGGAGGATATTTCTTGGATACTCGGACCACTGCCTGAACAGATCTTAGCGGATTCTCGATGGGCAAGACAGAATAAATATACCTCGTCGATATCGCAGAGGACGACATGCTCGACGGAAGGGTGTTTGAGCACTTCACGAACGACGCCTCCATCACCGCCTCCGATGACCAAGACCTTCTTTGGGTTGGGATGGCTTGCGAGAGGGATGTGGGCGATCATTTCCTGATAACTGCGGCCGATGAGCGCTAGTGGCAAATCGCGCGTTTGGATCTCACGAAAATTCGTCGCGCTCGGTGCATTGAATGACGCCGTCGAGGACCAGCACATTGCCATAGGTTTCCGATTCAAAGACAAGGACATCTTGATAGACCGACTTCTCGACGTGCAAGACCTTGACTACACGGAGGGTCATGGCCTGTCCTGGCCACTGCGATGATATCTCGCGGAACCAGCCCATCTGCACGACTAGATTAACGAGAGTCAAACAAGCGGCCCAACCAACCTCGAATTGAAGGGTGAGTCAACGGCGCCATCGATGTTCAAAGGCAAAAAAAGATTTGCGGTCACAACATTATTATGTACATCATGCTGCAACTTCAGGCGCGATCCGCTGCTCTACCTTGTTCAACTTATCGACCCACACGCTCAGCGTGTTGGCCAGCGTCCCGATCTGGTCCCTCGACAACACCCTCGGCTTGCACCCAAGTGATCTGCGCCTTTTCATCTACCTGGTCCAACGAACCCCGAATAAGTTTCAGGCTCAGTCCCTTCATCACCAAGTGCTCGACCTCATCCAGTGGTAGCCGCGTCTCCTCCGCGATTGTCTGGAAGGACATCGTCCGGTCGTTGGCCGCGCGTTTGAACACGCTTTCGATGAGGGCCATCAGGCAAATCTTTTGCCGCAGGAACGCGTAGTTGCCCTGCAGGATAGCCTCTTTCGGAAACAGCGGCGCGAGGGCTTCAAATTTGCCGATGTTGCCTTCGTTGAAGGTGAAGAGTAGTTTCTTGATCCATTCGTGTGGCGTTCCATCGAGAGAGTCGAGTATTGGGTGCATAAGCTACAAAGGTAAAGTGAGAAATAGGCCACTGATGGGCATGTAACTGTACCAGCTCCCCAAAGTTGTAGATGGTGTCGCCGAGGAAAGCGGATATTGCCAGATCGTGTGCTCGAGCGAGACGCTCTTCGGCGGTCATGTCTGTCGCCAGATCCGGCACACAGGCGAGGTAAAGCAACGAATTCCTATAGTAAGGCGCGTATTCGCCTTTTGCCTTGGACCTATTAGATCAATTGCATGCCAGCAAGGCAAACGCACCTTGTAATAATCACCAGCGACCTGGTAATATGCAGCATTGACCCCATTCTCGACGTCCTCAAGTCGGTCAAGCACGCTCCAAGCCTTGTCCATGTCCGTCTTCGTCCCCTCCAGATCCCCGTAAAGCAGCTTTGCTCGCGCGATCGTCGCCAGGAGCAGAACATGCGCCTCTTCCGACTTTGAGCTCAACGAGTCGGCAGTGATCCGAGAGAGCAAAGAAGTCAGGAAAGTGAGATGTGTTTGAGGATCTCGACGAGATGTGAGCACATTAATTCAGGCAGAACAACGAAGCAACATACTGTCAATCTCTTTCGAGACGCGAACACCCATCTCCACCAACCGGAGCTGGTTAATTTTTGTCTCAAAGTCGCGGACAAACGACTCGAAGACTTCGACACGATACGGCTTTGACGCCGGATGGTCGAGGAATGCAAACAGCTTGAGTGTCAATTGGTGCCATAGTCTGCGGGGACAATTGAGCGACAGAGTAGGGTAGCAACGAAACGAACGAACTTCTTGTTGTAGAGGACTCGGAAATTGTCGAAGAAGGGATGGAGTTCCTGGGGCGTTGTGGAGTTTGCGGTTGCAATGAATTCGTCGAGATTGAGTTTGTAGGGCTTTGGGTCGACGGACATGGAGGTGGAAGAAGACATTATTTGCGCGTTACGCGTCAAACCCGTGATTTGATGTCGACCTATAACAAGTACACTGGTAAAGATACGTATACGCAGCTAGCCGTGTGCGTGAAGATCCACCACCGTTCTCAGCGCCGCAGGTGAGGTCCGTGCAGCCAGATCGCTCAACGGGGGCAGCCGTATTTTCAGCGACGGTGTTGCCTGTCCAGCTGTCGACAGCACCTTTTTAGGGCTGTACGACTTCTTCGTCTCCTTCCCTTTGTCCATTCGACTCTTCTTCTCCGCCCCATCAAGCTCGACAATATCGTCCTCCGACAACTCCTCCTCCCGCTCTTTCCGTTTCTTCCCTCGTTTTGGCTGCTCGTCCTTCGCGACGCCCTTTTGAGCGGGTCGCCGTATGGGTCGACCTCGCGAGCTGGTCGCCGTCTATGCTCCTTCATTCAATACAAGCACACCAGGAGACAACGCTGTATATTACCTTCTGGGAAGTCGGAATGCTAGGTTCTTGATCTTCCAGCTTCACGCGCACGGTAAATTTGGGAGGAGCAGAAATGAATGGATCGTCAAGGCTGCTCGAGTCCTGGACAGAGCAATTAAAAGATGAAACAACAGTGACCATTGTGCCTACGTTCGATGAGATGCTCACCATGGAATCGGCATGTCGCGACGCATGACCATTGACATTGCGTTTCCGCTTGGCGGTAGAAGTCGAGGGCCCAGCGTCGAAGGAAGAGACAGGTGTATAGGCATGGCCATTCGTCAGACCGGACCGTGATGAGACAGTCCGCTGC
This sequence comes from Mycena amicta, assembly GCA_029282125.1. NCBI lineage: Eukaryota > Fungi > Basidiomycota > Agaricomycetes > Agaricales > Mycenaceae > Mycena > Mycena amicta. The sequence goes on along the minus strand of JARIHP010000001.1, from coordinate 2,147,739 downwards.
AATTCCTCAGAAATTGAACAGTCTGGAAAGACGGACTGACCTTGAGAGTGCTGGGTCTGATTGATCGACTGGTGGAAGGAAGATTGTTTTCGGCTAGGTCTTCCTGAACCCTTGCTCCCCGCTGGAAATTGCAAAGCATCTGCAGCAAATAAGCGAAAAAAAGTGACTGTTATCAACGGTGGACGCACTTGGGCCACCCTCAATTCTTCATCGTCGGCTTTCCTCGAGGGGTTCTCGTCAGGTTCGTCAAATGAGCTCAACGACGTGAGTGGTGATGATAACTCCGAAGTAGATTCGGTGCTCTCCCTGTTCTTGTGTTAAAGGGATGCAGGAACGTGAGAAGCATCATATACGTACTTGTTCGCACTCTGGTTGCTGACCTTGTTCCAAAAATCAAGAACGACAATTCGCTCTGGCACCCGGTATTTTCGACCGTTGATGTAGACTTCTTCGACCGCCACCTTCTTCAAACGACTCGTCGATGGTTGCGCATGAATAATTTCGATATTGCCATTGTTGAACTGCTTGGGTTTGCTAATTTCGATAGGCGCGGCGGTTTTAGGGATACGGAGCTTCGGAAGCTGTACACCGGTCAACGATGGCTCCGTGAAAAAAAAAAGGAGCCAACGCACAAGGACTTTCTCTGCGTGATTTGGACACATCCACTTCTTGGTTATGGGAGGCATCGTGGGTAGCGGAGGATCAAGGCAGTCAAGATGCCAGTGAAGGTCGCAATAGTCGCACGATACGATGGATTTCCATATCTCGCCATTTGTGACTCTTGCAGACGCCCTGCGCGGACGGGAGGTGGAGGGTGCGGGTGCCACCAGCCCTGACGGCAGGGACGAAGTCCCGCATTTGAAGCAGAGCACGGGGTCTCCATTTTTATCGCGCAGCCGCTGAGAATCTCGGTCGTCGATGAGACCAAATCGACTATTCGGACCGGGTCAGCGGGGGGAAAGCGGAATATAGGATACGCACTTTAAGCGTGGTTGCCTGACCACCGAGTTGTCGACATAACTGCCTTTTGGTCCAGTTCCGACTGAAACAGTCAGCGGGGAGCGATTAGGGCACACAACAAGACGCACCGTCTTTAAAAAACGTTCGAATGTCCTCTGGAAGTTGGAACTCGGTCGGAAAGCTGGTTTGCAGCTGACTGATGAGTGGCGAAAACAGCCCCGACAGCGGCTTTCGCGGTGGATGCTGACACGTCACGTTAGAGGATGGTAACGGTCGGGCGATGGTCGGCACCTTGCGTATCACGCAAGCGGGACAAAACCAGCGACTGTCGCCTTCGTCGATGTGGTCTATGGGGGGATTGAGACACCAGAGATGAAATGCACGAGGGCATCCATCACAGTAGACGAGCGCTCCGTGAGAACGACATGAGGAACAGTGGTCGTCGTTGTTGATCTGAGGAAAGCGGTGAGGCGGGGGGTGTCGCTAGCAGACAACAGCACGACGTACTTGAGGGTCTGGGGTCGCATACAAAGAGACCGTCCTCGGCTCCTCCTTGATACGCACAACGGGCTCCGTCTCCTTGGCCTTGCCTTTGCCCTTTGTACGAGTCTTGGCTCTCGGGCCAGCACTGCCTTCATGGACCGATGTAGAGCGGGATGGGGAAGTTTCGTCGTCGGCGACCATGATATACGGGTCTGAGATGGGATGTAACGGTCCAGGGAGCTCGCCAGCAGCACCGTTGTGGCTGCGAGCAGAGGCACGCTGAGCACGACCCGAGACGGCACTGGATAACGCCGAGTGAGTGAGCGGAAGCGAGAACAAGGGGGCGAAACGCACCTGCGCTTGCCTTTCAAGACGTCGTCCTGGGCGACGATAGTACCGTGGACAATACCAGAGTAGGTGGAGCCTGGGTCTATGGGATGGAGATACGAGTAGACTGGTTTCTTGGGGTCGCGCTTGTGCGGCTGCTGGACGGAGAGGATTGAAGGGGGCCCGGGCAGGATTTCGGTGGCTAGAGAAGAATCGCCTTCGAGATGGGTCGGTTGGTGTATGGGTACCCCCTGCTCTAGGAGATATGCATGAGCCATGCTAGTGGCCGCCATCCAGAACAAGCAAATCCAGCCGATGACCGTTCAGAGCAAGCAAATCGATACTCGATAAACTCAATAATATACACGCAAATACACTCGCAGCTCTGGCTGTGGACGTCTCTCTACCACTCGTCGCTCCCTCGCACGCACGTAGACCACAGTAATAATGAGCCAGATGCGCTCAACAATGCACATATCTTTTTTTTTTCCGTCCAACCGCAAGATCTAAAGTGAACGATGCGAAATGCACATGCACAGACAGTATTGCGTAGAATAAGACACGCACGAATTGCCTATACTGACTTGCTGGCATCGTGGATGAGATCGCACTGTTTCTCGGACACCAGGATCCAGCTGCAGCATGCGGTCTTCGTGTCCATTCGCCTGGAGTGCACGCACCTTGTTTGGCTGCATGGACCTTTGGGCCTCTGCCCTGCAGCTGCCGCCGAAGTTTGTCATACCCAAGCTTTTGCCGAATGTTTCAGCGGTATGCAGGCCGTAATCTTGTGGTTTGGACACCAGTCTATAGTACACCAGAGCAAAGAAGTGCCATTGAGGAGACAGTGTCTCTTGGATGTCGGTGAGATTCGCGATAGATTTATTTTCGATGGCAAGCCAGTGGAGGTGTATTTTACACATAGACGCGCCGGCGTGACATCACAACTCTGCCTCTTGAACACGTCGCGCTGCAATGCTCTCCGTATGCATGGTTCATCCTGACCTGGGAATAGGTTTGTCTGTTCCTCTGTCGTCTGCCTAGTTTCTGATCCCCTTTAGGTGGCGCAGAGCGTCTCGTCGTCGATGCTGCAATCGGTCTCCAAGGAAGAGGCCATTCGGTCGTCTTATACACCTCCCACCACGATCCCAGTCGGTGTTTCGTCGAAACAAGAAACGGCCAGCTCCAGGTCAACCACATCCGCCCTCCGTTTTCTCGTTCTTTTAAAGGGAAATTTCACATCTTGTTTGCACACGCAAGACAGCTGCATCTGACTTTGCACCTCCTCGCGCCGTGGGCGCCGAAATACGACGTATACTTTGTCGACCAGCTCTCTACCTGTGTTCCGTTCCTGCGCACCCTCGGTCGGACACCCGTCGTGTTTTACTGCCACTTTCCGGACAAACTTCTCGCTGAAGGAGAGTTTGTCGAGGGAAATCTTAGGAAGAAGCGAGTGAGTATGCTCAAGCGCATCTACCGCTATCCTATGGACTGGCTCGAGGAAGTAACAACGCGTAAAATCCGCAATTGTCCCATGTCTTGTCCTAACATCACACAGGCCAGGCCGACGTCATTCTTTCCAACTCTAGATTCACCGCTCGAGTCTTCAAGTCATATTTCCCCTCCATAAATCGAACGCCGACGACCGTGTATCCAGGAATCAACATCTCTGCATACGAAACAGAAATTGACGCGTCAAATCCGGATATCGCGGCTGTAACTTCGTCAGTTTCGTGTAGCGCTTCCTTCTGATTCTTATATCCAATGAAGAGAACAACCGACTCTGCTATCGCTCAATCGCTTCGAAAAGAAGAAGAATGCGGCTCTTGCGGTTGAATCTTTTGCCAAGTTAAGGCGACATGCCCAGCTTCCCAAGATGCGCCTCGTCCTCGGCGGTTCGTGGCGTCGTTGGTGATATGTCTTGGCTCATTCCTCCCAGGCGGATACGACCCGCGAGTAGAAGATAATGTACAAACTCTGTCCTCCCTGGTGGATCTCACGAGGTCCCAAAACCTGACACTGAACGTCATCACGCGCTCCACCTCATCCTTCAAGGTGCCCTACTTTGAAAACACGTCTGCACATCCCGACGTGTTGTTTCTTCTCGACTTTTCCGACGAGCAGCGGACTGCACTCTTGACTGCGCCTTCGACGCGCGCGCTGCTGTACACCCCTGCCAACGAACACTTTGGCATCGTGCCTGTTGAGGCCATGTGTTGCGGCCTGCCGGTTCTGGCCTGCAACAGTGGCGGACCGACGGAGACCGTCGTCAATACGCCTGCAGAGGAAAGAACTGGCTGGCTCCGATCCCCGGACAGGGACGAGTGGGCGCAAGCGTTGGTGGAGATTGTTTGCATGAGCGAGGCAGAGCGCGCTGCATTGAGCAAGAGAGCAAAGCACCGGGCACGCAGTGTGTTTGGGATGGAGGCAATGGCTGCTAATCTCGAGGCTGCTCTTGAGCAGGCAGTTGCTATAGGCGCTCCCGATCTTTACACTATGTGGTGGGTCGCTGTAGCTGGGTTTGTACTCGCGTATTTGGTTGCATGCATGTAGTTGAGGGTCTTTTCGGATGGAGTCTTTGCGAGTTGATCCCGTGTGACGTGCGTTCCACCAATCACAATTCAACAATTGCTCGTTAGCGTCGACGGCGTCAGCGGCGGGCCATGCTTCGAATAGTCTCGTCCGCCTCCCGACCCACCCGTCTTGCTGTCGCTAGTTAGCTGCTCGTCTCTCCCTCGTTATTTCCCTCATTTATGTCCAGACCGAAGGAATATCGCATCCACCTCCGCTCGCCAGGCTGATATCACCCTCACCGTCGACGGCAAATCGGTCACCGTCCCACAAGGTGTGCTCCTTCCCTACTAGTTTTTTTTTGCATGGCTCACGTTCTCCAGGTTCCGCCCTCATACAGGCCTGTGAGGCGGCTGGATCCCCAATACCCAGGTCCGTCCCTTCGGCCCGCTTTTCTCTTCTCTTGCTGACCACTCCTCCAGATTCTGCTACCATGACAGGTCCGTGCGTTTAATCGCCTAAACCCCTCGTCTGACCCTTTGCAGACTCGCAATAGCCGGCAACTGTCGGTGCGTTCGTTCAACATTGCCAAACCACAATCTGACCATTTCATAGTATGTGCCTGGTTGAGGTTCAGCGTTCACCAAAACCCGTCGCGTCATGGTGCCTTCTATTCCGCTCATTTCGCTCCCGTTCTCACTAGGCCCAGTGCTGCACCCGCGATGAACGGTCAGGTCGTGTTCACGAACACTCCCCTAGTTCATGAAGCGCGCGAGGGTGTCATGGAATTCCTTCTTGCGAACCACCCCCTCGACTGCCCCATTTGCGACCAGGGTGGCGAATGCGATCTTCAGGATCAGTCCATTCGTTACGGCTCGGACCGCACTCGTTTCCACGAAATCACCGGCAAACGCGCCGTCTCTAATAAAGACCTCGGTCCCATCGTCAAGACCTCCATGAACCGCTGCATCCAGTGCACTCGTTGCGTCCGGTTTGCCAACGAAGTCGCGGGCGTCGAGGAGCTTGGCACGACTGGACGAGGAAACGACCTTCAAATCGGCATGTATGTCGAGAAGATGATGAACTCGGAGCTGTCTGGGAATGTAATCGACCTCTGTCCCGTCGGAGCGCTTACCAGCAAGCCGTATGCATTCCAAGCCAGGCCGTGGGAGCTCAAGAACACGGAGAGCATTGATGTTCTGGACGCTGTCGGGAGCAACATTCGAGTGGACTCGCGTGGTGTTCAGGTGATGCGCATACAGCCTCGGACAAACGACGACGTCAATGAGGAGTGGATCAGCGACAAGACTCGTTATGCTTACGACGGTCTCCGCACCCAACGTCTCACGACACCCCTAGTCAAAGGTCCCGACAACCGTTTCGTGGCCGCCTCGTGGCCCGACGCGCTCTCTGCTATCGCTGATGGTCTCAAGCGCAGTGGTGCATCAGGCAATGAAATCAAGGCTATTGCCGGCCACCTCGCGGATACCGAGAGTCTTGTGGTCCTCAAGGATCTCGTCAATCGTCTTGGGTCGGATAACCTTGCCAGCGACCTGGCAGGTAAATACGGTGACGCTCCACCTGTACACGGCATCGATATCAAGTCAAACTATTCGTTCAACAGCAGCATTCCTGGTTTGGAAAGCGCCGATGCTATTCTGCTTGTTGGGACGAACCCTCGACATGAAGCAGCAGTGCTCAACTCGCGGATACGCAAAAGCTGGCTGCACTCGGAGCTCGTCGTTGGCATGGTTGGTGCCCGCGCCGACACGACATACGGCTACGAACACCTCGGTGAGGATGCCAAGGTACTAGAGAAGTTCCTCGGTGGCAAGACCAAGGGCGAGTTTGCTGAGCGCTGGGCCAAGGCAGAGCGACCAATGATCATCGTCGGAAGTGCACTGGCGGAGCACACAGATGGTGAGGCGGTCTTTGGCATGCTTGCTCGCTATGTTGCATCTGCCGCTAATCGCATTGTGCGCGACGATTGGAACGGCTTCAATGTTCTCCAACGGGTACGTAATATTTCCAAAAATCAACCCCCAAAATTTTACCATCCCTAGGTTGCCTCCCGACCCGCTTCGTACGAGATTGGTTTCGTTCCATCACGAGCTGCCGCATCAGTCACACCGAAATTCATCTATCTTCTCAATGCAGACGAGATCGAGCCTGCCTCGATCCCGGCGAACGCGTTTGTGGTCTACCAAGGGCATCACGGTGACCGCGGTGCAGCGCTTGCAGATGTGTGTCTCCCCGGTGCGGCATACACGGAGAAGGGCGCAACGTGGGTCAACACCGAGGGTCGTAGCCAGCTCGGTCGTGCTGCGGTCCCTCCTCCTGGCGCGGCACGTGAAGACTGGAAAATAATCCGTGCATTGGCCGAGGTTGTTGGTGTCGACTTGCCATACGACGACGTTGTGGGCGTAAGGGATCGTATGTGGGCCATCTCGCCAGCGTTGGTACGCTGGGACGGTCTGGAAGAGACGTCGCTCGAGATTGCCAAAGCCGGGCTTGCTTCGTTGGCAGCAAAGGCGAAGAAGGCGGCCAGTGGGGAGAAAATGGGTCTCGTGGTTAGCAACTTTTACCAAACCGATGTGGTGTCCCGAGCGTTTGTGTTCTTCATGCATTTTTATTTTGCCTTCTGACGACTTTCCAGTTCGGTGACCATGGCGCAATGTACGAGGGCGTTTGTGACGGGAGAAAGAGAACCACAGGGTCAGGCTGCGGTAGAAATGCACGCATAACACTTGGTCTAATTAGAACAAAAATATTTACGGAGGATCGTGGTCCTCGTGTATTGTGGTGTTTGTAAGGGATACAGAGGTTTCGCAGAGATGAAGCAGATACAAGAAAAAGGAACGGACGGCGCAACTCGAGTCTCACTCTCCTTTCGGTTGGCGAGCAGGCTCGGCCGTGCGGCGAGTCTTGGACCCGAAAAGCAACTTTGGGGGGAAAGCGCTGTCGTCGGGCTCGTAATCAGGGTGCTCGGGAGGCAGTTCAGAGTGTGGGTTTGGCGCCTTGCCATAATATGGGTTGGGGAAGCTTCGTCTGACACCGCGACTGGTTTGTTATTAGCGGACTCGACTCATAACGAAAGTTGAAAGAACATACAATACAAAGGCCATTGTGGGCTTCTCCTCGCGTGAAACTGGGTCGGAAGTGACGACGATGTCGTCTTTGGGACCAATGGGCGACGCAAGGAATGGATTATCGGGCGAATCGCGGGGAAGGAGCTTGGTCCGCTTGGGAGGCGGGGTCGGGGTGTGAGGAGGAGAAGCGGTGCGTCGGCGCTGAAGCTTCCTGTGGGAGGGTGGAGGAGACAGAGGAGAAGCGTTCAGATGGTTCGAGAGCCAGAACGACTCTTCGGCCTGTGCGTCTCGGACCCGCTTGGCCTTAGATTCCGCATTACTATTGTCGTCGTCGGAATCATCGGTGAAGCCTCGACTGGCCCTTTTGCGCTTGTGAGCGGTGCGAGGAGGTGTCGGCAACATGAGGTTTCGCAGAGAGAGGGTGTGTCACAATGTGGTGCATGTGACCGCGCTCCTTGAACACTCCACGAAAGATATCCTGCCGTCGCACGTTCTGTTTGTGAATGAACTCTCTCAACGACGCGACAGCCTTCGTCACCGACGGCGTCTGGTTGTACCCAATAACTGGAATCCTGTACTGTGCTTCAAACTTCACTTTGGTCCGCCCTCTTGTATCCAAAATCCTCGTCACCGCGTTGGCCATAACTTCCGCGCTCTTCTTTTTCGCCTATCTCCCACATGTGGCTTTGTGCAGTATCCTCGGTCCTTTTGCGTTCAGCGCTGCCGCAACAATGGTCCTAGGTACTCTGCAAACATCCCACGACGTCCTCTGACGCCTCCAGGCGAGGCATATGCCCTCAGCATGTTTGTCACCAAAGCTTTCTTCCTGGATCAGGCCCAAGAGCAGCTCTGTGCGTCCAAACACCTCACAACTGCTGCCTCTCGCTTACTCCCTCTAGTCAACGCCGTCTTTCGCCAGAAAGGCGTCCCTCTTGTCTATGTCGTCCAAAAGAACCGGAGCCGGAGTTTCCTTCAAAACGCCACCAAGCTCCTCAGAAAGCCGCTCGGCCGCTTCAGTCGCGAGGGAATTCTCCGTTACGTCGTCTCCCTTCCGTTGAATCTGGTACCAGTCGTGGGCACCTTCTTGTTTCTACTATATAACGGCATGCTTTTCCACCCTTGGCCACGGTGATTACTGAGAACGCGTGTAGGTGCAAAGTCGGGTCCCACATTTCATGCACCCTATTTCCATGCCAGAGGGATGAGTCCCGCGGCTCGCCAGGCGTTTGTACAGCGCCGAAAAGGCGCATATACGGCGTAAGTGTACCCCAGTTGACACTCTGTTTATCCGTTGACATAGTTCTGCCAGTTTCGGTACATCAGCACTCGCACTGGGCACGCTAGTTCCCTGTCGTCGGGCCTGTATTCACGTTGACCTCGACTGTTGGCGCTGCACTCTGGGCATGCGACTTGGAGAAGGAACGCGCAAAAGAAGTGGTGAGCAGTGGTAGTAACAGGTTGTAACATTGGCTATCTACGAATCCGAGCACCACAACATTAGAGTAGTCCCTCCAATCTGAGCACCGCAACCGATTCGACATGGGCTGTTTGCGGAAATAAATCAAACCCTCGCAGACTTTCCACGACATACTTGCCCCGCCCATCCTCAGAGCCCTTTAAAATCATCCCGACATCCCTTGCTTGCGTATGCACATTACAGCTCACATAAACCACCGTCTTGGCGCGGAATTCCAGCAACTGGTTGATAAACGGCTCGTCGCAGCCCTTGCGCGGCGGGTCAATGATAACCACCGTGTCTCGCGGCGGGAATTCCCCAACGGCAAGGAAGATGTCCTTTGCGTCACCTGCCCGGAACGAGATTTTGCTCGCGGGAATCGAGTTGAGGGTGATCGCATTGCGGGTGGCAGCCCGAATCGATTCGGACGAGAGCTCTATCCCGGCAACGGTCTGGAAACGCGGCGAGAGGCTGATGGCGAACAGGCCGGCACCACAGTAGGCGTCAACCAAGTGCGTCGGTTTGTATGAAGCGTCGGTAAAAATCCGGGACTCGACGTACGACGTGAGAGATGCGAGGACCGGCGTTGTTGTTTTGGAAGAAGGAGCTCGCAGGATATTCGAAGAGCCACGGACCGACTTTTTCGCGGATGGTACCGCGGTGGTCCGTGACGCAGACATGCGTTTCGAGGTCGGCCGCAAGCGCGTCTACCGAGTCAGCCGAAGGAATAGGTAGCGAGTCCCGAAGGATCAATGATACACCCTTTTTGTACGAATAGAGATTTCTGGGTACGGAATGAGGATATGTGGTAGCTTGCTGAAACCGGGGACTGACTGGATAGCGTTCGCCCGAACCTTTGGCAAAGCTTCTCGGATGATCGGAGAGGCAATTTGGCAGTCTTCGATATCAACGACTCTCTGACTACCTGCTTCATTCATCCCGATCTTGAACCATTCAGGTTTGTCGATGTTGTTTTTGGGATTGTTTGGGTTGTTGCGTTGTCCTTTGGTGGGCGCTTCAAAGTGGGGGGTGATTTTGGTCCGATATTCATACTGCAACGGCGAAGGCATGGTGGACTCTATCGGCGGTAACAGCGATTGCGGTAGTTCTAGCAGCATAATGAGCAAGGGAAACGTGTATTAGCTGGAGAACCACAAACTGAAAAACTTCTGGTAGGCTTTGACGACTACATCGCGCTTGAGGTCTAGTTGATTTTCGTATGACAGCATCTACAAGCGGGCAATGAGACACGGAAGAACAACAAACGACGGCACTCACCTGGTACTGGCATCCACCGCACTTTGTAAAATACTTGCATCTGACGAGACTGTCGTCGCGCAGCTCTAGATTGGGTTTGATGACTTCAATGAAGTCGCCGAAGGAGTGCAAGCGTGCGTTCCGGTAGATTTTCAATCTGACGGTCTCGCCGGGCAGGGAGAAAGGAATTATAATAGCCCATGGACGAGAACTTTCGGCAGATGTCGCAATTGCAGATCCTGTTGAGCTCAGCGCGACAACCTGCGCTTCGAGTTCTTGGTGGTACTTGAAGGGAGAGTCCTGTTCAGTGCCCTGCGCCATGGCAGTTATCCACATATTCCTGTCCCAGAACGTCCTTGAGTTCCTGCCACAACAGATCCTCATGAGAACACGGCTCGGGAAGGCCATTCCACTGGTCCTTGCGATGCTGGCGTTTGGACGGATGCTTCTTCTTCTCTGGCGGATTCAATTTCTGTTTCTTCGCGGGAGGACCTTCGGATGTCGGCCATTTTGAGGTATGGCGGAAGGAGGATCCGTTGTCGATGGTAGAGGGCCCGTCGAAGTAAAACGTGACATGACATGCCAAATGGACTTTGACATCGAATCTCTTGTGAATCTCGAGCAAACGTCGGTTATTTCTTAGCCGCGCCGACCTCGGGCTATATTCCTTGCAGTTTCTACGATGCTGGCTATGAGGATGGCCATGGGCACGGGCGGATACATGGGTTGATTGAGGGACGCGCACTCGGGCCGCGAAAAGGGCTTCGAGATGTGGGAGGAGCTGGCTTTTTACGAGGGCTTTGCTCGCACCTGGCAGGCTCTATACTATCGCAACGACGAGTACGTCTGATTCTGAATACACCGCAGTTCTAACCAGCAACAGTCGAACGGCCCACCACATTCGCCATCTCCTCCAACTCATCGAGCAGTTTCCCCAGGTGAATCCCTCAGGCAGCCGACTCCGAGCTCGACATCCTCAAGCTCTCTCGTCAAATTCAATCCCGCTATCGCGCACTTTGTGCTTCACTCGGTGTGAAATCCGCCCTTGTACGAGCCCCTGCAGATGCGGAACCACCAGACGCGTCCGCGTCTCAAAACTCGGTCTGGAAATTGGAAAACCAAGCCCAAACCATGTCGTTCTAGATACATGTACTATACAAGGGTATTAATGTCCTGAATTCCAAGGTAAATCTAAGAGGTGCTCGTCACCGCGACAGCGCATGCGAAAGCTACAATTTCTCAGTCAGTGCCCAGCAGAGAGAATTCAACACACGCACCGTTTTACGCTGAGTACCGAGCCAACTTGACGGTTGTTGCTGTGCCGCACCAATGTGCCCGCGCATAGTTCGCATCCCCATCGCGTGTACAGCGCCGAGCATGACCTCTTGTTCCCTCCGATACCGTTTGATCGAGTCACTCATGAGACGCTGCGAAGCCTTCAGAAGCCGTCAGCAAAATGCAAGGACATGCTAACCTTCTGTCGTGCAAGCTCCTCTTCCAGGATCTTGATCTTGTGAACGGAAGCTCGCCTCGGCTTCGTCGAACATCCCGGGAGCAACAGAAAGACCCTGTGCAGCGTGCTGCTCCTTGAAGAGCTTGTCTTGAGACTTGATGAACTGCCCAAAGAAATCAGCCAAGGAGCCAGGACTGGACCATCACAAACCGTCTTGGCTTTCTGAAGCTGGGCCTGCGCAGTCTTGTTTGACTCCTTCAAGTTGATATTTTCCTCGTGCAGAGCCAGTAACCGCGACTTGATGTCCTCCGGCAAATCCTTGCCAGATAGTGAGGCTCGTAGATCGCTGTATGTACATCCTCAGTTGATCGAGCAGTGATATTAGACAGCAAACTTGCCCAAAGTCGCGTTCCCGTTGAAGCATCTTCTCGCGATGACCGATGCCCTCGCCCTGAAGTGTGACCTTCTCCAAGAGCAGCCCATTAACCTGCTCAAGCTGCATTCGGTTCTTGTCCGCAAGCTCCTTGTTCTGTTGCTTCAGCTTTTCCACGTCGGCCACCAGCTTCTCCTTGTCCTCGTTGACTGACTCGCGCAATGAGGCAAGGATATCCAGTTGGTCCTTGTTGACGAGATTCACTGCAACAGTCAGGCGACCTTCCAGGGGAAAAGCAGAGACACTTACGATCCGACTTGGCAACCGTTAGCTCGCGGTCTATCGTCTCGCATTTCACTTCAAGCTCTGCATGCTCTTTCCGAAGGGCATCAAGCTGATCGACGGTTTCGTTGAGGCGTTGCCGCAAGGCGATAGCTGCCTCTGCGCTAGAGAGAGATCAGAGACCCAGTCGTTGCCAAGTAGCCTTGCCTTACCCGTCCCCCATCGATTTACCGCTGCGGATCTCCTCCAAATCGCGCTGCAAGACCAGCTTTTCGCGGTGAGCTGCTAAATAGTCATTCTCGTACCGGGCCTTCATCCGAGTGGCATCCTCGAGCAGATTCTCCAGTACAAGCACGCGACTGGAATCCGCCTCGTTCTTCCGGACTGCCTCAAGCTCCCGCTGCAGCCTCTTGACTTGCAGCTTGAGATCAGTCATGGTAGTCTTGGAAATCGCATCGTCGATCTCTCCACCAAGGCCTTGCACGGCTGGGTCGTCCCCATCCGGGTCTGCATCATTCAACTGTTTATCGAGTAGCGAAGCCTCAGTAAACTCGTCCGTAGAGCCGTTAGCGCGGGTAGGGCCGGCCAATTGGACGGTGAGACATCAACTCGAGCTCGCGGACGCGTTCTTGATATAGCTCTAATGTCTCGGCGTCCCGCGTGCGCTCGTCAGAGGTAATTTTGAGCTTGTTCTTGGTTTCCGAGAGCTCGAACCGTATGGCATCAAGCTCTTGTGCTCGTGCAGAGTGTTTGCCCTCGAGCTCCGCGATTTGGTTCTTGTATGACTCCATTAGAGGCTTGAAGGCAGAGACCTTGCGGTACTCCTCCTCCAGCGAGGCGTTCTGGTCGACAAGCTCAGCGTTTTGCTTCTCGAGTGACTTGAATATGTGCGTCAGAAACAAATGTCCTACGAATATGTCGAACGAAACTGACCTTGACTGTCTGTCGTAGATCTGCGCTTTCTTGTAGCTTCTTCTTGTATTTTTCCATCACATTCTCCGTCTTCTGGAGCTTGTCTGCGGCATGTCGGTATCTACTGAAGTTGAGCAGGAACGGGGAATGGCTTCAGGGACACTCACTCGTCAAGCTTGTCCTTTAATCGGACCGCTTCGTCTGCCTGGTCCTGCAACTCCTCGTTCCTCTTGGTCAAATCCGTCACCACGCGTGTCTGCTTGTCGATCTCCGCCTCGGCAATTGCAAGGTTATCCTCGCTCTTCTGTCTGTTGAACTTGGTCATCCACACGGAGAACAGAGTCAAGGAAACGCACAGGTCCGCTCGAAGTCGGTCAATCTCTCCGCGCAGCATGCCATCTCCCTTGTCACTCCTTCGAGTATCAGCCTCCCTCCGAGCTTCCCGTAGTTTGGCGAGCGTATCGTCCTTTTCAGAAACGAGGTCGTCATGGTTGGTTTGTAACGTGCGGTGCTCTTCGAGGAGGGCTTGGTACACCTTCTCGAGGGTTTCCTTATCAGACAGGATTTGGCTCTTCTCCGTTTGTAGTTGGTAGTAGTGGTCGTCCCTGCAACATCAGACGCGAAACTGGTGGCATATTCAGAGTACGCACTCTGTCATATTCCCGTCGCCAACGTCGCCTTCAGAGTCCTTAATTCGAGCCATAACCTACTTGCGTAAGTTAGTCCGCTGCGGCGTTAGTCGCGGGAGGAGAACGCGCCTGTTCAATGGCTTTCATGAGATAATGCTGGTCCGTGTCACTCAAGCCTTGAATCTTGTCGATAAACTGCTTGTTCTGCTCGCACTGGACGCCGATGGCAATGGTGAAGCGACACATCGCGAGTGTCGGCTGCACGGCATGATCCTTTGCTACAGCCTGGAGGTCGGGGACTTGGAGCCCAGTGGTGGGTTTCTGTAGTACATCGGCAAAGTACTGGGTCATAAGCCGGTATAGACGTTTGAGCGCGCTGAACCGGAGGACCCAGTTATCCGAGGGCGGCGAAGAGGGTCGTGGGGACTGCCGGAAGTACTCGGCATCGCTGCATTGGAATGAGCGACCACCAGCCAAATACTACCAGGTAACATACACGAGCGACAACACTTCGAAGAGCGCAGCACCGTCGCTCAAATCAGCAAGCGTCGCCACAGGGCGGGCGAGTTCAAAGGTGGCAAAGAAATTATAGAAGGCGTCGAGCTCCTTCCGCTGGGCAGCCTCCATGGTCGTCAAAGGGAGAGAGTTACATGCAATAATAATATCTTTTATGATCTCCGAATGATCTGCTTCAGCCCATATGCATACGTGCATCGAGAGCTCAGTCCGTTGGCCATGGACTATAACATCGTGAGCAGCCCATTCTTTTTTCTGGCAGACGTCTGCAATTAACCTCTTCAACAAGAGCCCGCCCTAATATAATTACGTTCCGGCGTGTGTGAATCTGCCGTTTGCCTAAGTATACCAGCCACCTCGCCTCAACCACCTGCCTCTGCTTGTCATGGCCCCGGCTGGCGAAGGCTCCTCCAAATCGCCACAGCCCGCGTTGTTCCCGACCGCGCAGAAGACCGGACAGAAGAGGAGGCAGGTCAAAAACGCTTGCACCAAGTGCCAAAAATCTTCAAAGGGCTGTGACTCCGGAAGACCGTGTCGGTAGGTTTGCACTTCGACAATACCTATTTAACCTTATCCAAATATTTCAGGCGCTGTGTGAGATACGGGTCGGTCTCCCTGCTTGGTTCCGCGAGTGCACTTATTGGTCTTGTAGCTTTGGCGTCGAGGAATGCGTCGATTCGCCCGTATGTTCTTTGTTTGAAAGCTTGAAAACAAATCTCCTCAATCTCATCTACAGCGAAAGGAACGCCAGAAGGGTGCGAAACGCGGTCCATACAAAAAGCGCAACGCCATAGGTTTGTCTGGCTTAATCGGGGACCCGCTAATTGATTCAAGCCATTCCACTCCCAGCCGGCGTCGACCAAAGTGCCGGCGTGGAACCAATGTCCTATGCCTACTCGACATTCTACGCAGGCCCAGGTCCGGGTCCTGTGCCTCAAGGAGAAGCATGTTATCCCGGATGGCTCCCAACCGTTATGGAGCCGCCGAGCAACCCTTCCTTCTCGACATCGCAGCCGATGTTTCCCCACCACGGTGCCCACACCGACCCACGGAACTGTTCCCTATGACGCTTACGGTGGATTTGCGCAATACATGAAACCACCACCCCTACCCGGACCTTTCGACGACTATGGAGCGCAGCAGAGTCGTAGACGCCCCCCTCACATGTAGGGAGACTACGCCGGGACTATTTTCACTTAATTGGCGCATATAATAACACTGGATAACTCCACCTTTTTGCGCACTTTGGCGCGATGCCTTATCCTCGGCCAAGACGGCCCTGCGCGCTGTGACGACCTTCTGAAGGTAGTGGACGGCCTTCTTGATGTCCTGATATAGAAACAGGGGGACGATAACACCCATGAGAGGCAGCGCGATGATCCAGAACCTGCAGGACATCAGCGACACTCTGAAATTACAAAGTGCTCACAAGAGGTCGCTGTTGTTCTTCACGGACCACATTGCTGTGAAATTCATTCCCTGTGGACTCTTTTATTTTGACCATCATCGCTTTGGGCGTACGCACAAAATAGCCCGTTAGCAGGGTCAGTGGAAGGAAAATTATCGTTGCCAGCGTAAGCCGTCGCATGACTTGGTTCATTTCGTAGCTCGCCATATTGAACGCGTAGTTGATGAGATTCTCGGAGATGCCCGCGAACGTCTCGAGACTCCCCATGACGAAATCCATGTGATCCAGAGCATCAGCCTGGCGCCTGGTGAGCGACGGCGGTTCGAAAAGCTAAACACGCACCAGATAAATCTTGGACTTGGAGCTGAGGAAACCTTCCTGACCCCATCCGCTATCCTCGTCTTTACTCTGTCTTTGATTCGCCAATCTGAATCCCATGGCAGCACAGCGCTCCTGGTCATACCGCCGTAGACCGTATATCATGGATTTGATCGGTTCGAGTGTTCGTCGATGCATGATCAGGTCTCCGGAGAGAATGTGTACTGCAAAAGATATTGAGAAAGAGTCCACTTGAAAACACTTTTAGCTCACGACTGCGAACGGTGCTCATTCCCGGCTTGACAAGGACATCATGTTCCAGCTGGAAAATCTTGTCCTGGTATTTGTCCATAACTTCGAGAATGCGATCCACGACTAACGGTAATTAATATTCGAGTAGAAACATGTCGTTGGCCGCTCACTGAGGTCCAAGAGCGCCTCGACGATCATGGATGGATCCTTTGAAGTGCGCAGGACCCCGTCCTGTTGCTGCATACGCTCGGTTACAGGTTCAGTGAAGTCGAGATTCGGTTTGGGGTGGATGGAGATTACAGTTCCTGAAGGAAATTCAGAGACGTATTGGCGACGGGGAATATCCAGTACCATTCCGAAGGAGGAAGATGAACATGGGCTCATGTTTGACGATGATTTGATCCCCTTTAGTTAGAGCGGCGATGCGGAGTATTTGTTGTTGACGAGCCTACGAGAGAAGCTAAAGACTCGAGATTTGCGAGACTGTCGCACATACGGTGAGGTAGAAGCCGCTCAAGCCCGACAATCGGCCCTTGCGCCTACTGGATGTAACTCTTGGATACCCAGGAAACTCAGACTTTGCTTCGACGCCTGAAGAGTGATCGCCGTCGCTCAGAGAGTGGCAGAGTACTCGGATAAAGAGATGCTGCTGGTAATAGTCGGCCTTGGAGTGATTGTGTCCTTATGCTATGTTATGTGATGTTATTCAAGGCATAGCCCACGCGAGACCGACCTTGCTCATGCAAGATGTCCTCCAGGGATAGCGGATGCAACTGATATCGGCGGGCCAAGCTACTGACAACATCCCAGCTGATCCCCCCAACGTTTATCCATCGCAGGTGAGAGCTGGCTTCTGGAGGTGCCTGTTGTAGGAAGTGGACCAGGCCTTCATTGGTCATTGGCGTGCGGGTAACATTTTCTGGAGAGTAGTCCCATATTTCGATCAAGCAAGGCGATTGGCCATATTGGAAATCCGAGGAAGCAGCAAAAGGATCGACACCAGGTTCTGAGCCAATCTCGCTGTAGGGTTTCACGGGAGGCCGCATGGAGGAAGAAGAAGAAGACATGAGTTAGCAGCGACGTAGCAAGGTGGAGCCGTCACAGCGTGACTTTATTTGCCAGTGGACCCAGAATAGATTACATCTGCCATATAGGCTTGTTGGCGTCCAACGTCCAATCGCTGTGGCATACATAGCACACGCGTTTTTGCTGTTGCTTTTTTTTTGCGGAAGGGAGAAAACCAACTTGTGATGATGTGACAAGGGGGCCGCGACCCTTCTTCTAATCCGAGTCAAGACGCGAAATTCTGACAGTCCGAAGCTACGTTAACGTTACTCTCGCTCAAGCCTTTCTTCTAACCCGTCAAGACACTCGTTCACCTTGATCAGTCAACAACTCCGCCTACTATGCACTTCATCGACGGTAGCGTGCTCGAGGGCGGCGGTCAGATTTTGCGGAACAGCATCAGTCTTTCCGCCTTGTAACGGGTTATTTGTGCGATTAGCTTGGTTACTGACCTTTATTGTTAGGTTACGCAAGCCTATCACGATCTCAAAAGTGCGAAACGGGAGGCGTCCGCCTGGCTTGAAAAACCAGCACCGTACAGGTATCGAGCTTGCTGCCCAAATCTGTTCTGCGGCAGTAACCGGCGTCAAAAATGGCTCCGAATCTGTTGAATTTATTCCTGGCCAAATCGAACCTGGAGATTATACCGCCGTTGGTTCATGTCTTGCCCGTTTTACGCGTTTCAAAATGTGTAGGATCCGAAAACCGCCTGGCGCTTCAACTCTTTTGCTGCAAATCGCGCTCCCTCTGCTGTTGTTTGGTTCAAAGACCTCCACCATCACCTTGAAAGGTGGAACAAACGCAACGAACGCGCCTCAAATCGACTATATTCAACACGTGTTTCTGCCTTTCGCGACGCGTCATTTTGGTCTCTTCAGTTGAGCTGGACCTGCGGCGAAGAGGATACTTTCCGAAGTCCGTTCAGCGCAGTTACATCAGTTGGCGGTCCTAACCAAGCAACAGAGGCGGTGGGGAGGTTCATGTGACCGTGCACCCTACGGGGACATTGAAAAGCGTCAGCCTCATGGAACGCGGAACTGTAACAGCGATTCGTGGCATCGCACATATCGCGGGCCTTCCCGCCCACCTTGGTCACACGATGAAGGACGCTGCTCTCAACAGACTAGCACAGCACGGCTTTACGCCCGACTCGGTACCCATCCACATCGAGAGCAAGCGCGAAAACAACGATAATACCGTCGGGGCTGGCAGTGGAATTGTTCTGTATGCAGACCTTTCCGGCGGAGGAGTCATTGGAGGAAGTGCAGTCGGAAGCAAACAAAAGGATGCCGCAGCGGTAGGCGAAGAAGCTGCTGACGAGCTGATCAAAGGGCTGGAAGATGGGGGAGTGGTCGACGAGTATCTGCAAGACCAAATAATCATTCTCATGGCCCTCGCCAGCTCAGAAAGCTCCTCGGAAATCAAGTGCGGGAAAGGCGAACTCAGTCTGCACACCCAGTGCGTATATTGGTACAAATTGGCATCTACACTCTAACGAACTCGGAGGACTGCGATATTCGTCGCAGCCCAAATGACGGACGCAAAATTCGACATTTCTGTCGAGCAATCAGGGCATACAGTCATCCGCTGCAAAGGAATAGGGTACTTCGGCGCCTGAGGAATAAATATGATTATACGCAAGTATCTAGATGCATTATACATTCTCAGTCGTGAGTTGGTCGTTACCGATTCCAGGAAAGCAGGGACATGTCGCCAAGGCGTCTGCATTTGTGTTAGAACTGCCTTGTTGGATGCGTAGGGATGGTACGGACCTCGGCTTGATGAGATGGCGGGCAGTGCCGGCAATTGCGAGAAGAACGAAAAGAGACGCTGCGGCCACATACGCCCATCCTAGGAACGCGTTCTTGCCCCCTATCCACGACACAGGTTGAAATGACGATTGACTTTGTTCCCTTGTAGGGTTTGACTGGGAAGTCTTTGGAGAACGGTCAGCATCAGCGAATCTAAGCGAGAGATCACGGACTAAGCCCAATTACGATTCGGTAAGTGCCCGAGATCATCTTGTCATTGTCATTCCGGCCGTACAGCTTGGTGAACGTCGGCAGGCCAGCAGTGCGCATCCAGTTCTGGAAACGCTCGTCGGAGTGGAGGTCGGGGATGTTGGTCGAGTTGTATGTGGTCCCGTAGCGCAGTTCCCAGTTAGGGGGAGGAACAATATCATCGTACGAGCTGTACCCGCCGGCCTGCACTGGGTCTTTGATGTATTTCTTGGCCTCACCAGGCCATGCAATCCCGTTGGGGGAGAACGTGTAACTCGGAGGATCATTAGATCCAGGGTTGAGAAGAATGGGGATCAGAAAAGGTGTCTGCGGGGAAATGAGAATCGAAACGCAAACGGAAGTTGACAACGCACCATTGAAGTACGAGTTGGCGATGAGGCCGCAGGGGTAGATAGCCTTGCCGTTCAAGGACGCGAGCGGCTTGCAGTCACCGTTGTCCAAGGTGCTGTTGCTCACAGGCTTGCCCTTGAGCTGGTCCGTGTTCAAGCTCTTCACGTAGCGCCGATGGTTTTGGAAGAAGTTTGTGAGTTTGTAGTAGATAAATATGGACGGCTCAATGTCTGCGGGGACATTGAACTCGATGACACATTGCTTCTTGGCGGTCGGGTCGGTGCTGTTGGAGTTGTCGAGGAGCCCGAATTTGGGTGCTGCGACCGGCAACTTGGAGTCGGCTGAGCGGAGCTTGTAGTTGAACTGGGAAGAAGACATTTCGGTGAGGGCAAGAGTCTCGTTGGATGATGCCGGGGTGAGATTCTCGCAGTCGGTGTAGTCGAATGTCATCTCGGAGACCAGCGACGAGCCCCATATGAGGAGGCCGCCAATGGGCGCGAATAGTATTCCGACGATGAAGAGGGTTGGGAGGACGGTCTTGGGAGTAAGAATGGGCTGCCAGGCCTTCAATCGCTGCTGCTTGAACGCCGTGTCTGGAGAGAATGAGCTCGGAGTGGAATATGTCGGGAGACTGACTGGCTGGTCTCCTCCAACCCCCCTTTTCCTTCTTGTTCTCGTCGTCGCCGCTGGATTTGCGATTAAAGAGGCCCATGGATGTGAGTGATCAAGAGTGTGGTCGCACGGTCACGCGCCAATCGCGTATTCTCCGCGCAATTTCTTTCAAATGCAGCTTCCTTAGCCACTGCGTCCATGAACGTCTTCCGCATCGCCCGCCTCGTCTCCGACGTTGTAATAGACGTCCGCTCCCTTGATCATGCAGCTCCTCACTTTCCGAATCTTGTGCCCATCGCCGTCAACGCAGACCCGTCAGCCGCCGTGCTTTTGCACGCTCGGAATTCGACCCTTGTGTCTGTGACTGCCGTAGCAACCCAAAAATTAGCGGCCAACCTCGTCCTACACCTTGCCGAGCTTGCCGACGCTCCGGTTGTTCTACATCTTGCGGCGATTGACCTCTCCGACGCACTCCTCCTCCGTCCGGCTGCTCCGTACTTTTTGCTGTCGGCCTCATCCCAGCAAGCACACGACAATGCACTCCTTTCGTCTCGACTCGCTCGCATGGATCGTAAATTGGTCATCCATGTCTATAACGCTGCGGTGTCCGAGTCCACAACGGAGCAGATCCCGGAGGAGAAGGCTCTGCCATTTGTTGTTACACCGGCGGCAAACGGCCTTCCGAACGGTCACCTGGCCGTCGATGGCCAATCCAAAGATGGGGCGGTTTCTCAGCTTTACAAGGCTTACGAAGCTGCTGCTCTTGCCACTTTGTCGCTTGTTCGACGTCCCCTCCGTCCTCTGATCACCCGAGGAGCACCAAATCCACACACTGTCGTCTTCCTCCTCGGTTTACAAGATTTGCCCTTCACTGTCGACGGCGTGTCCTTTGTGTTTACCACCCTTCTCACCCCGCTTCCTCCCAGCCGGATCCTCAATGCTATTCCCGACTCTGTCTCTCGCGTCATCGTCCTCGAGCAGATCAACCACTGGTCTGTCAAGTGGACACCGATGTATCTCGATGTTGTCGGCGCCCTACAAGAGCGCGATATCCATCGGCGACCTGTGGTCCAGACTGGTGTCCTTGGGGACGTGGCAAAATCTCACAGAAACCAGTCTTACAGAAATTTCTCCGCTATGCTGCCTCTGTAGAACCGCCCGTACCATTGCAGCTCGGTGAACTCCGCTCTGCTCCCAAGACCTCGTCTTTACCTCCGCACGTTCCTAAACAGGAGCAGTCTTATACCAAGATTCTCTCGCGTTTGTTTGATGAGCGGCTTGAGATATCGAACTCGCCTCACCTTGCTTCGGAGGGAGACATTGCCACAAGTCCCGAGTTTGCACTCGGAAAAGTTCGCGGACAATTGGAGCAACGCGGGGAACTTGTGCGAGCGGTCCAGGAACTCCTGCAGGTGAAGGGGTTGGATTCCGAGCTGCACAATCTCCTCGCAAAATGGACGCTCTCAAAGGATGACCCCCACAAAGAGCAGGACGCTCGGCGACGCTATAATCAAGAGTCTTGAACATACGGCAGTCGTACACCCTGCTGCGGTTGTCATAATGGCTCTGCGGTCCGCATTTTGCGTCTTTGTCACGGTGGATCATTGGCTCGGACGCATGGTCATACGACCTTGGGGCGTCCGGTCTCCACCATGCCATCGCGTCCGGTTTGAACATCAACATCCTCATCCTCGACACCCTACCTTATTCTACGCGCAACACTGCTGATCCGAGCCGCCGGAAGCACGACGTTGGGCTATACGCGATGAATCACGGAGACGTTTATGTCGCGAGTGTGGCCGGTCTATTCGTCGTACTCCCAGGTCCTGCAATCGCTCATTGAGGCCGACCGTTTCGATGGCCCTAGTCTTGTCCTGGCATATCTACCGTACCAGAACGAGAGTGCCTCTGCTCTTGAGGTGCTCAAGGAAACCAAAGTTGCCGTCGACACAGGGGTATTGGCCCTTGTACCGCTGGGATCCCAGCAAGGAACGCGAGGGCAAGAGAGCCATTTTCGCTGGACTCGGACGCCATCAAGAACGATCTGCAGCAGTTCCTCGACCGGCAGAACCATCTCTCGCAGCTCGTCCGCTCCAAGCCGCAGATGGCCAGCGAGCTGGTCAGCAGCTTGGGAGAGAAGTGTCAAGGAGGCGCGCCGGATCAAAGGCGCAACAGTCCTACAATGAGCTTTTAACAGCGTTGGACGCCCCTCCACTGCTCGTTTTGTATGCCTCGGATGGCGGTGCGGCGGAGAAACTGGCGAAGCGGCTGGTGAATCGTGGTAAAGCGCGCGGGTTATCCGTCACTATTGGCACGCTGGACTCGATATCTGTCGAAGGTCTTGCGCAGGAACAGTACGTCGCGTTCGTCACATCCACGGCCGGGCAGGGAGAGCCCCCGCAGAACGGCCGAACCTTCTTCAAGGCAGCTGAACGCTGCTGTATCTCGAGGGGATCGCACGCTGACGAATCTGCGGTACTCTGTTTTCGGCATGGGGGACAGTCATTATTGGCCACGTCCCGAAGATGCGCACTACTACAACAAGCCCGGCAAAGACCTTGACGCGCGGCTGCAAAAACTCGGGGGCGAGCCTTTTGCTGCTTCTCGGCCTCGGCGACGATCAGGATGCAGACGGTCCGCAGACGGGGTACAAGATCTGGGAACCGTTGTTGTGGAAGGCACTAGGTGTGGACGCGATCGAGGTGACGGAGGCAGAACCGGAACCCATCACCAACGAGCACATCAAGGCTGCATCGCGCTACCTGCGTGGTACGATTCTTGAGGGTCTGGAAGACACGTCGACTGGCGCACTCGCACCGAGTGACGGCCAGCTCACCAAGTTCCACGGCATCTACCAGCAGGACGACCGGGATATTCGTGACGAGCGGCAAGCTCAAGGGGTCGAACCGGCGTATTCGTTCATGATTCGTGTCCGTATGCCGGGTGGAGTTTGCAAGCCCTCGCAGTGGCTTCAGATGGATCAGATTGCGGATGAGCATGGGTGTGGCACATTCAAAATCACAACACGTCAGACCTTCCAATTCCACGGTGTAATCAAGCGACACTTGAAACCCGCGATCCAAGAGATCAACCGAGTCTTGCTGGACACGCTGGCAGCTTGCGGCGATGTCAACAGGTACGCCTTTCTCTTCCTGTACTGTAGCTGAGATTGATCCCCGTTCTAGAAATGTCACATGCTCTTCAATTCCAACGCTATCCAAGCTCCACGAGCAAGTCCACCAGTTTGCAACATCAGTCAGCGAGCACCTCATTCCGAGAACCACTGCATACCACGAAATCTGGTTGGACAAGAAGCTTGTTGCGGGCGAAGCACTCAAGGACTTTGAGCCAATGTATGGAGAATTTTATCTTCCTCGCAAGGTATTTCTATTCCAATCCTTCTTGTATTCAATTCAAATGATCTTCTCAGTTCAAAATTGCCGTCGCAGTGCCCCCTTCAAATGATACCGACGTGTTTGCAAACGACCTCGGTTTCATTGCCATTGTCGACGATAAGGGCCAGCTTACCGGTTTCAATGTCACCATTGGCGGAGGCATGGGTGTGACTCACGGAAACAAAAAGACGTATCCTCGTATCGGGGACATCATCGGCTTCTGTACGGTCGAGCAAGGCAAGTATGTGGCCGAGAAAGTGATGCTGGTCCAGCGGGACAACGGAAATCGTGCGGAGTGAGTTATCCAAGTCAATTTACCAGAGATAGTGCTTATACCTTTTGCTTTTTTTTAGCCGCAAGGTGAGATCGCTTTCGTGCTTGGGATGACTATTCACGCAAATTGAAGAATGCCCGTCTCAAATACACAATCGACCGAATGGGTCTCGATGTTTACAAAGCAGAGGTGGAGAAGCTACTCGGATACTCTCTAGCACCCGCCCGGCCATTCACCTTCGACAAGAACACGGATGATTTCGGCTGGCATGTCGGAGAAGACGGCAAACACCACTTCATGCTGTTCATCGAAAATGGGCGCGTTCAAGACGAACCCAAATGTAATTTCAAGACTGGCTTGAGGCAGATCGCCAAAGTCCACAAGGGTAACTTTCGGCTTACGACAAACCAACATATTTGCGTCTCGGATATCGCACCGGAGGACGTGCCGCAGATCAAGCAACTTCTTGCCGAGTACAGACTCGACAATCTCGAGTACTCTGGTCTGCGACTAGCCTCTTCAGCTTGTGTCGCTTTCCCCACTTGCGGTCAGTGAACTGCTCTTTTGCTCAATGGCCTACTAATCGTTCCCAGGTCTCGCGATGGCTGAATCCGAACGTGTATGTTGTTGGTTCCTCTAGTGTTTATCGCTCTGACTGGCATGAAGTACCTACCAATACTCATTGACAAGGTCGAAGCTATTTGCGAGGAGAACGGTCTGAGGAACGATGAGATCGTCATGCGGATGACGGGCTGTCCCAACGGCTGCGCCAGACCTTACGTCGCAGGTTCGTAATCTCGGCACAAACAATTTTTTTTTTGACCCTTCCTTCCAGAGGTCGCGTTCGTCGGAAAGGCGCCAGGAACATATCTAATGCTACTGGGAGGAGGGTACTACGGACAGAGGATGAACAAGATCTATCGAGGTTCGATATCACCCAGTTCGGAGATGCTCATTGACGTTTCCTTGCAGAAACCGTGACGGAACGGGAAATTTTGGCGATTCTTAGGCCAATGATAAAACGTTACGCTTTGGAAAGGCTGCCTGGAGAGCGCTTCGGCGACTTTACCATTCGTGCGGGCTACATTTCCCCCACGGTCTCGGGCATGGAATGGTATACTGGGATGGGCGGAGAAGGTGACCACAAGGAAATTTCGGCCTGAATTGTATTACTACATGATAGATTTCATTTTCCCTTTGTCTTGCGCTCCTTGCGTTTCCTCCCGATCAGAGAACCGACGTGATTGTGAGCAGGTTTCTTCTCCTCTGGCTGTTCCAAGACGCGTTGCTTCTTCGCTGGACGCTCTTCGACAGTCGCATCGGCTTTTTCAGCCGGCTTGGCTGTAGCCTACGAGGAATGAGCGGCGCTCGCAGAGAAAATAGACAGAACGCACCCCGGCCCTTTCCTTTTGATCGCGACGCTGGATTGTGGTAATATTTTCGATGGAGAATTCAAGGATCAGGGTTCCTTTGTTCTTCTTGCTACCTCCTTTCTCCAGCTCGTCTTGCAGTCTCTTTAACCGCGTATCATCCCGATCGGCCTCAGGCTTCGCCTTTTCCGCTTTGATCAGGTCCTGCAGCTCGTCCTTCCACCACGTCTCAAAGAGAGGCATAACATCGGGGTTGTTGTTGGCCCACCGCAGGACCCGAAGCGAATCGGCGTGTTTGTTCATCTCAACGAACCCGTAGCCTTTGCTCCTCGCCTTGCCGGTGACCGGGTCCACCCGTTCGGACTGCCGCACGATTTTGGCCTGCTTGACACCGGTGCGTCGTCCAAAGAGCTGCTTTTTGGAGAGCTTCTTCTTGGGCTCGGCTGCGTCGTCATCCTCCTCACCCTCGACTTCGGCGAGCTCGTCCGCAGTGAGTCCAGTCCGCGTCCCAGCCTTGACCTCGTCCTGGAACCCGCGCGCAGCGTGTATGGCAAGACGCTTCAAACCCCGCTCAGTAACGAAGAGCGGAATTTGCCGGACACTCAGGCGGGTTCGAGAGATGAACAGAGACGGGTTGGATTTCAACAGCGCTCTTCTGGTGTTGAAGGACGCGGTTCGGCGTTCCAACTCGGCCGGCGCAAGGGTATCGGCGGCGGGAGTGTTCGCTACGATTACTAACGAGATTATCAGCTGGCTGTTGACACAAACGGTGAAATGACCGACCTCCTTCGCGCAGCAGGTACATATTCCTCTTGTCCGCCTTTTCACGTTTCCTTTCACCGTCTTCCTTCAGTTTGCCGGCAACATCCCGGGTGACCGCGCGGACGACGTCAAGCGTCCGTCCATGTAGCACAAGACTTTGCGCAAGTGTAGATGACGGATCAGCGGTGAGGATGGACGGCATCGTGAATGGGTTCTTTTTGGGCTGCGTGCATTCAGCTTGGTTGGCGGGAAACTCGAAAAATAGTTACGCACCGCTTCGGAGCCCATTGTCTCTGATCGAAGAAGTTCACTCTGCTCGATGACCTTGTCTGCATCGTTCTTATCCCAGAAGCACGCAAATCCAGTGCCCCGAGATCGTCCTGTGGCTCCATCCATAGTAATGCGAGCATACCGGAGCGGCCCAAACGCCCGAAATCTAGATTTGTTAGAGTCCGCTCGGGCCAATGAGAAACACGTACAGTATTCGCAACTCGTCATCAGTCGCAGCGAATGGTACATTGCGAACGAACAAAGTCGTGCCTTCTTCAGGCGGAGGAAGTTGTGGCTTTAGAGGCGTCCCCGCGTCTTCGTCCGCTTCAATCTCGCTACCGTCCTGGTCAGAGTCGTCTCCATTGTGTACGCCCACATGATTCTCGTCTTCACTGTCTGAGTTGCTTTCTTTGCTCGATTCGTCTGACCCTTCATCGTCCATATCGACATCCTCCTCCATTTTTTCTTCCGCCTCCTTCCATCGGTCCTTGCTCAAGGCCCAATCGACGGCGATCACTCTCTCCACTTTCTTCGTCTCGTCTTCCTCGTCTTCCTCCAAGCCCTCTTCCGCTGTGCCAGCTGCCAGCTTCTTCATCTTCAGCTCTATTCGCCGCTGCTTCTTCTTCTTCTGTTTCTCAGAAACCAATCCTTCTGCTATCCCTGCAGAGATTGTTATGCCATTGCATCCCTCCATCGCGCGCTCGGCATCCTTCTTGCTCAGCATCCAGACGAAGGCATATCCTTTCGTCCGGGGAAGAGCAGGCTCCGCCGTCTCGGGTTTCTTGCCCTTTTCATCGAGGGGAATGTGGATTGAATGAACGGGACCGTATGGGAGGAAAACGGCGCGCAAGTCTTGCTCCGTGGAATTGAATGGGATGTTGCGGACGATGAGGCGACTGGCATGACTCGGGGCTCCAGCAGCCGGTGTCTTTTTACCGGATTTTGCGAGAGGCTTGGAGAGCGCGTCCTGGCGTTTTTTCAGAGTTACTGATAGTAGGTTCCCCTTGAAAACATGTGCGTGGAGCTTTCCGACTGCCGAAAGGGCATCGGAAGGCGAGGAGAAGAGCACATGAGCTAAAAAACTTGAGCGTTGATGCAATTCTTGTTCAAGGAGAATTACCTAGTGTTGGATCCTCCTTGCCGTCCACAGCTACGGGCCAGTCCACCTTTTCTGCACCAGGGCACTTGCGAAATTTCTTCCAGAGACTCTTGGAATCGACAGAGGCGGGTAAACCAGACACAATAATAGTGCGAATAGCAAGCGGGTCATTGGGTACATGGACGCGAGCTGGTTTTGGTTCGATTTTGGGACGCTGGACCTTTTCTTTGGGCTGCACGAGGGGTCACCATAATGCGAGCTGTAAGTAGATTAAATACCTTGGAATCTGCCCACTGTACGCGAAGACTGCGTCCAACTAAAGCAATTCCGTCCTTGGAGATGGTATCAAAGGCAGATTGTGCATCTTCCTTCAACGCAAATGCAACGTAGCCGACGCCCTTTGAGACGCCGGTGCCTTGCTCGGTGACAACGAAGGCGGAGCGCACAGGCGCAATGTCGGAGAACAAGGTCTGGAGGTCGGTGGAGGTTGCGGTATAAGGCAGGTTTGAAACAAACAGGGTGGAGCTATGCTCATCGGGCTCGCGCTCCTTGCGCTTTCCGAGAGTCGAAGCCATGCAGAGAAATTTTGGCGTGGATCAGTCGGTAACGTCACGGGCGTCACACTTGCATACGCGTCGCGTACTTTCACCATGGACACCCACGCCTCCAGCTCCTCCGCCGCAATCGACGAGCGCAGAACTAATGCCCTCAAAAGCTACCGCGACGTATGTGTCTGCCTCTTCTCTCGCCATCTTCTCATCATCCCGCACAGAAAATGCAGGCTCACGAGTCCGCCAGCGAGAGTCTCAAGAACTGTGGGTGGTTCCACCTGTACCAGTTCCGTCTAACATGACCTAGTGCGATTCTCGTTGAAGGACTTGGGAAAGGCGTACGAGAAGACGGAAGACGACATCAAAGCAGTACAGTCAATTGGCCAAATTATCGGCGAAGTCATGAAACAGCTCGACGACGAACGATGTAAAACGACTAGCTTTCTACTCGGTATTGAACTCAATATCTCCCAGTCATCGTCAAGGCCTCGTCAGGTCCTCGCTACGTCGTCTCCCATCGGCCAACACTCCCAGTGGCCAAGCTCAAAGCCGGTACTCGCGTCGCGCTAGACATGACCACCCTGACCATTGTCCGGATATTGCCGCGTGAGGTAGATCCAATGGTTTACAAGATGAGTTTGGAGGACCCCGGCGATGCGTCGTTTGCTGGAATCGGCGGCTTGGGCGAGCAAGTTCGTGAACTCCGTGAGGTGCGTGGCATTCCAAGACAACTTGGAACGTTGTTGAAGCGGCCTACAAGATAATCGAACTACCTCTCTTGAACCCGGAGCTGTTTTTACGTGTCGGGATTACGCCTCCGAAGGGTGTCTTGCTGTATGGGCCTCCGGGAACGGGGAAGACCCTGCTGGCTCGCGCGGTTGCCGCGACTCTGCAGACCAACTTCTTGAAGGTGGTCTCCTCTGCAATCGTCGACAAATACATCGGCGAGAGTGCGCGTGTCGTCCGAGAAATGTTTGGCTATGCGAAGGATCACGAGCCATGCGTCATTTTCATGGACGAAATCGACGCTATTGGTGGACGCAGATTCTCCGAAGGGTCTAGTGCTGACCGGGAAATCCAACGGACGCTGATGGAGGTGGGCGGAAGGACTTGATCGCGTCGGTGATGCTGACACGGGCTTTGCAGCTGCTAAACCAGATGGATGGATTCGACTCGCTTGGGAAAACCAAGCTAATCATGGCGACTAACCGTCCTGACACGCTGGATCCTGCGCTGCTTCGACCTGGACGCCTGGACCGGAAAATAGAGATTCCCCTGCCAAATGAGCAGGCTCGGCTCGAAATTCTCAAAATCCATGCCGCGCCTGTTAACAAGAACGGCGAAATCGACTATGAAGCCATCGTGAAGGCCAGTAAGAGCAGCTGCTTGCGGAAGTGTGCTCACAATGCCCACAGTTGTCGGACACGTTCAACGGCGCCGACCTGAGGAATGTCGTTACGGAAGCTGGCATGTTTGCGATTCGAGACGATCGGTGAGTGGCCCCTACATGCCTCGCTGTATGTTAACAGCCGGCTAGGGAGTACATTATCCAGGAAGACTTGGCCAAAGCTGCTCGGAAAGTGGGCGAAGCCAAGAAGCATGAATGTGAGTGGGTTTCTCTTGGAGTTTTTCGTTTCCTGACGCGAGATTGTAGCCAAAATAGAGTACTCTTAGTTTGTCGTTAATCAATTGTCCCCTAATGAGTGAGCACATGATGTGTCTCTTGTCTGCTTCGTACCACCATGAGCGATCCGGCCTCAGGTCTCGAGCGTGTCGCGAGCCCGACGCCTTCGGCCAAGAAACGCATTTCGGCTCTCCAGCGTGTTAAGAAACTCGGCGCGAAGCTCAAGCCCAAGTCGAAGAAGACGACGGAACCCATTTTCGAGGAAGTTGCTGTTGTCGAGGAGGAGTTCGTCGTCGAGCAAGTCGACATTCCCGATCCTCCTGAACCGGCGACTCTTGCGCCGCATATTCGTGCTCTCATTACTTCGTTGCCCACTCCGAGCCCAACACCACCACCAGTCAACACGAACCCCCCGCCGCTCGATGCTGATGGTCGTCCAATTCCCCCGCCGGGTGCCATTCGGCTCAAGGACCAGAAACTCGTCAATCTCTTGAGCGACCCCGACTTTATGAATGGCGATGATGATGATGGCCGTGGCAGCGTCTGGGAGGCTCTCGATGCGCTCGACGCTCCAACGTACCGCAAACCGACTAGCGGAGACGATACTCCTGGACAAGCAGACGGAGAACCGGGCGACGACCAGGTTTTGGGCTTGGGCGATGTCATGCTTTACTGCCCGCTCTATCCCACCGACAGTTCCGAGGTAGAACTTGCCCACTCGAGAGTTGTCGACGTCCCCGTCTCGAAGCTCGATACCTCTTGGCGGTCGCATTGGAACTTCCTCTGGTCAATCACAGTCGGACTGGTCACGTCGCCCGCACCGCAGGAGACGAAGCAGGTGAAGGTTTGGGTTCCATCCACTACCAAGATGTCCTTCCAGGCCACCTGGTGGGGCTACAGACTGTACGTCGATATCCTGCCGTTCCGAGACACTTTCTGACGTGCAAAGATATCTCCCGCCTCCGGTCATGGCCCACCTCAACTCGCAGGAAGCAGAAACGGTGAAGATTGCCACGACGATTACGGCCGCTTTGACATGGTTACTCGCCCATATCGATCCGTCTGGCATTCCTCCCGCCCTCCTTCCGGTGTTCTTGCTTGTACAGAAATTAGGCCCTTATGTATGTGGGCGACCCTTGGCTTGATGTTTGCTCAAGTTTACTAGGTTGGATATATCGGAACATTCGTGGGGTGGATATGGGGCGCAATTCAAGACAAGGACAAAGGAAATGGGGTCATCCTCACCGCAACGTGGCTATTACCTGTCGCATTGATCCCCTCTGCGATGCCCGCCGTGCCTGCACCACCCTCAGATGACCCGTCGAGCTCTATTCCCGCTCCAAACACGACTGCTTAATAGCGATGCCAGTTATGACTTTACGACTATCCTAGACACCGTTTACTGCGTAATACTTTGGGCTTGAAATGAATAGTTTTTGACGACATAACTGGGACCTTGACCGTGAGTTATGTAAGCAATGAATGGGGAAGGCGACGCGTCCTTCTTAGAGCAAACTCCAACCATGTCCGACGACGTTGTGCTGCCAATCCCCAATCTCTCCCTCGCGCAGAACCTGTTCACTCTGTCCAATCCCTCTCTCTCCCGCCACCACGATGAAGCCCGCAAGGCTCTCCTCGAAGGCATCAAAGCGGACGAAATGGGCCCGTGGTATCGTTCCCTAACCCAAACCCCAACCTCCGACTCCCAGC
Organism: Mycena amicta; assembly: GCA_029282125.1. Lineage (NCBI taxonomy): Eukaryota > Fungi > Basidiomycota > Agaricomycetes > Agaricales > Mycenaceae > Mycena > Mycena amicta. The sequence goes on along the minus strand of JARIHP010000001.1, from coordinate 2,116,433 downwards.
CGTCGCCATCATCGTCCACCGCACAATCAGCAGTCCCGTTTGACTCCGCCCTGCTGGCAGAGCTTGAAGAAAAGAACAAGGCTGCGCTCGAAAAGCTCGACGAGCGTCTCAAGCACGCACAAGAGACCGAGGGCGAGTCTGAAATCAGCGACGCTCTTCGCGGTCGTGCCAACTATCTCACAAAAATTGGGGACAAGGTTCGTGTCCTTGTTCTCCGTCTTCCATTCCACTAATTCTCCGGCAGGACGCGTCAGCCGCTCAACTACTCGCTTTCGAAAAGACGCCTGGACTGGGCTCGCGGATAGACATTGCCCTCACTCTTGTACGCATCGCGTTCTTCTTGGGAGACCGGGAGGATATCACAAAGTACCTCAGCAAAGCAGAGGCGTGCGTTGCCTGTTCTCTCACCTCTCTCTTCAAACTAACATGTTCCATTTAGACTTATTGAGGAGGGCGGTGATTGGGACAGGCGGAATAGGCTCAAAGTCTATCGCGGGTTGTACTTGCTTTCTATCCGGCAATTTGTGCGGATCTCTCCAATTTCCTGAACACTTGCTTATGTGGAACAGAAAACCGGCGGTGACTTGTTCATCGATGCCTTGTCCACGTTCACCGCGACGGAGCTCATCAGCTACAATGATTTTGTCGGTATGACGGTGATCGCCGGCGTCCTTGGGCTCTCCCGTGTCGACCTCAAGAAGAAGGTCTGTCTGCACTGTACTTCTTTTGATCCAGAGCCTGACAGCCAATAGATCATCAGCTCTCCCGAGGTTAACCAGGTTCTCCCCGAGATACCCCTCCTCGGCGACCTCATGAACAACCTCTACGCCTGCCACTACGACAAATTCTTTGTCGCACTCGGTTCGTTGGCTCTCTGCCTTTCCTTCAGCAACTGACCCTTCTCTAGCGGAGCTCGAGCAAACGCACTTGCTGCCGTCGCGTATTCTGGCGCCGCACACGCGATTCTACGTTCGCGAGATGCGGATACTCGCATACAACCAGCTGCTAGAGAGCTACCGGAGTCTTACTCTCGAAAGCCTCAGCGGCGCATTCAGTGTCAGCGTCGACTTTATTGACAAGTACGACCTATTTCTGTGTGCTTACTATTCTTAACCTGCTTGCCTGCAGCGAAATTTCACGCTTCATTGCCGCCGGACGTCTGCATTGCACCATCGACAAAGTTCACGGGACGGTCGACACGACAAGACCGCCCAAAAAGAATGCGCAATACGAGACGGTGGTCAAGCAGGGCGACATCTTGTTGAACGAGGTACAGAGGTTGTGCAAAGTCCTGTATTAGCTACGTTGGCATAAATGGAGTTCTTAGAATCAGCGTAAACTCAACATCTGTAGTATGTTTCCGAGAGCGATGGTACAATAGGTACAGGATGCAGAGGGCAAAAAAAAAAAGTCAAATCTCTTCCTGCCGTCCACATGCAGCATCAACCCTTCGACTAAGGACAACAAGGAAGGAAACGAGTGAAATGAGCTATGCAACAAAAATAGCGACGGGTGGGGACAGAATATAACCAAGAATGAGAGGCTCTATATCACAATATGTTCGTCAATGGGGATTAAGAATGATGGTTTGAGGGTCGTGGTGGACAGCCCACGATTAGACGAAGCCACGGCCGCCACGTTTGGCATCGATCTTCTTGAAACGCTCCTCCTCTTGTCGCTAGGGAAAGTGGTCAGAAAAGCAGAGCAAACATGGATATTGCCTGTACCTTCTTGATGACACACAAGGAGCAGACGAGGAGGCCAATCACGACGGACATGTAGCCGTATATCTGACCGGACGTCAGTCACCATTGACACCCATGCAGTGATCCTTACAGTCGTGAAAGTGTTTTCCAGCGTATAATCCGTGTGCAAGGTAATCGGGGTAACGCAGAAGTTGGCGGTGACGTTGGTCGCGAGAGAGTTTGCAAAGTCCTGCGAGACACAGAAGTTGCCTCCGATCTCGGGATTGTCCGTCGCATTGAAGTAACCACAGCACTTGAACTGAGAAGAGGCCATTAGAATAAGCAAAGCACAGGAGCAGCAACGCACCTCGTCCTGCAACGCGATCTTGTCGTTCTGTGGCAGGGCAATCCATCGTAGGTGGAACTCGGAACGCTGCTGGAGTGAAAAGAACCAGATCAACGAGCCCACCACGACCACCATCACTGTGTCGAGGACGAGCATCCAATTGAGGATAACGAAACCAATGGTGACGTGGTTCCGCTGCACTACGGCTCCCAGTGACACCACAAACGTCGCACACAGTGCGATACCCAACACCATTCCGGCTACCAACTAATGAGAAACAATTGGCAGGGAGCCGATGGCCACGCACCAGTGAGGAATTCATTGTCGATGGCGAGGTTCATGAGGATATCGGGCTTCCTCCACAGAATCGAGAGAGCGATTGACATGCCGCCAGCACCAAGAAGAAGAAAGTCAAACAGAGCCCAAACGCCCATGAGACCTTTCGAAACCATTTTACTACTGGCAGTGGGGTATGAGCTGATGAAGGTAGCAACGAGTGGTTGCGCACTTTGGTTAACTACTGACGCTGCTGGGACGGTCAGTGGCATGAACGAGGTGTGAGGAAATACGACGCACAGAGAGTATATTCCGGTTGCTTCGACCCGGTCGGAATGGGGAGGCTCTCACAGAGAGATTGTTGAAAGCTCTAGCCACGGGAGAAGAAGATTGAAAGAGGGACGTTCAACGTCTTGCGCTCGCGCAACAGCACTGGCAAGGCAATAAAAGAAAGTGAGTCAAAGGACCTTGGAACGAAACCGAAGGGGAAGGAGGAGAGAGAGAGATGAAGCGACACTCACAAAGTTGTTGATGGGTGAGTGATGAAGCAGATGGCTGGCTACGACGGTTGCTATATTCGATCTGAAAAACGGTCTAGGCTTCCGCAGGCCCTCCGACACAACGCGCCGCCTTCGGGCCAGTTCAGCATTCTATTTGCTACCTAACACTGCGACCTCCACCCGACCTGCGACTCGGTCGTTTGAGTAATCACAGCCTTGCCCCCAGGTCCGCCTGAAACGAGCGCACAGCTTCCATGTTTGAGCCGTGTTGGAAGAATATTTATGTTCGGTCCCACCGCGGGCAAATCAACGTTTATTGAACAATTACATGTAGACCTCAACATGACCCCCACAACACGGCAGAGGCCAGCAGAGGCCGCCAGAGACTGAGCAGCCGATGTTTATCGTGGACAGCATTCAGGTGCCGACGACGGGTTCGAGTCAAGACCGTCACGTTCGCGTACAAATTTAAGGCAATCGAACCTTCCTTGACCTTCTCCACCACGACTCGACTGTCCCCTCCACACTCCACCCTCGTTAAATAGACGCAATGGCTGACGTTGAATGGGATTCCAAGACGGTAATTGGTACGGAATGCTGCACGAGTCGAGAGGTTTAATGTTGACGAAACTAGGTCAGAAACGCACGGTGGCTAAAGTAACCAAGAAAGACTCGGACTTGAACGCTGTCAGTCCACTTCACCGTTGCTCTCCAATATTCACAATTCCCAGGCCCGGCGAGCTGGCGCTGTCGTTGGAACGGACAAGAAGGTCACTGCGGGAGGTAATAAAGCCCACCAAGGTCGGTCTGCCCCACGCTCGGACCAACGTAGCAAGCTGAATCGCCTCGAGGGACCGACCACCAGCGAATAGCAAAGCTTGACCGCGACAACGAAGTCGCACCGCCTGCAAAAGTCGCTCCCTCTGTCGGACGCGTGCGTAATCTGCCAACGAGTCGCCTTTGCGCGCGTTTAATGCGATATTAGGCCATGCAAGATGCACGGATGGATCTCAAGTTATCGCAGAAGGACGTGGCCCAGAAAATTAACGAGAAGCCCTCTGTCCTTCAAGACTACGAATCCGGCAAGGCCATCCCGAATGCTCAGATCTTGGGGAAGCTGGAGCGGGTACTGGGCGTCAAACTTCGTGGTACGCGCTTCATTTATGCAAACAACGCCGTATCATGACCCTTGTCCAGGATCAGACATTGGGAAGAAGCTGGAGGCGAAGGCTAAGCCAGCATGAGCTCGCCTTCACCTCCAGCAGCCTTATTAGATAGAATGTTTCAGACGAGTTATAGATATATCGAAAGCCAAAACTAAGCAGGCTGATCGCCATCCTGCGCTCCCTGGGGATCTATAAGCTCTATGCAAGTAATCTCAGCACACACAACTCACATAAGTGATATAATCGGCACTCTCGCATGCCTTGTACTCCTTCATCAGCTCCTCGCACACCGCCCTACAAGCATGAGCCGACTTGTCGAAATAAGAGCGAAAGGAAACAAACCTCGCATCGTCAAATTCTTCCAAACCGTTTGCGAACATGGTCTCCTTCTTGTATTGATCCAGAAAGGCGTTCTTCTTCCTGAGCTTATCGAACTGGTCCAGCATTTGTTTGAACAACGAGGCGATACTGGTATGGTTCGCCAACATGAGACCACTGACGCGATGGCTAGTGGTAACGTATGGCGACCTCTTCGTCAAAGCCACCTGAATCGACGCTGGCCCCCAAGGAATAAAGTTGGCAAGCTGTCGTTCTCGTATCCGGAGTAAGGATTGGTGAACCTATCTCAAGTGAGTGTGGGTTTGCGCGAACAAAAAGACCACATACATCCGTAGGATCAACGTCGCCTTGGATAATGTTTAATATTGATATATAGCAGGCAGTTTTGCTCGGCCGAGTCGACACCATGCGGTTCTTGGGCTGGCAGCAGGCGCCGCATAACATCCAGGACCGTTGTTCGACGAATAGGTTTGGCCTTGATCGATGATGAGCGACGTTGAGAAGAATCAAGAGACGATGTACCTTGTCAATTTGGTCGCTAGTAAATGGAGTGTACGAGGTCATGAGGAAGTGGCACCGCGGCGTCGGTATCAAGGATGCAATGAGCCCAACAAGGTCGTTGTTCATGTATCCAGGATATCTTAGCGTTTGTGTACTCGCTGCCATGACGGTCGCTACCTGCTCACGGATAAATCGCTCGTAAAGGCCTATAAATGGACACAACTCACGAGTTGATTTGTTTGGTCGAATGTTGGGGTCTGGACATGGAGGCGGTCTGCAGATATTCGAGATAGCGCCCCGTTATCAAGGACAACGACCGAGTCGGCGTGGTTCACAAGCCGCTTGAGGGTCAGAATGGAGTTGTAAGGTTGCACAACGACATCGCCCTCCTGTGCGTTTGGAAAGACGCTATACGTTTGTATTAGTTTCTTTGGAAACTTGTCGTTGAGTCGTTCCAGCAAGAAAGATCCAAGACCAGAGCCGGTTCCGCCCGCGATGGAATGCATTGCCATGAATCCCTAGCAGCGCGTTAGATGATCTAGCGGCGTTCAGACGGGAAACGCACCTCGAGCGAATCGCTGCCCTCTGCTTCGCGGTCGACCATCTCCATGATCTCCTCATATATACGCTCCCCTGCCGAGTGACCCTGCGCCCAGTTGTTGCCCGCACCACCGCCATCCTTGGAGACGAAAATGTTTTCAGGATTGTACAGGTTGGCATAGGGTGAGGTGAGGATGCCATTGATGACCTGAGGAAGGTCGTTGATGAGCTATGGTCGCGTTGAACGAGGTAATTGCATACTCTGGGCTCGAGATCTATCAATATGGCGCGTGGAATGTAGTGCTCATCGTCGGCCTGGTAAAAGAACACGTCCTTTCGGTCGCCTCCCTCCGTTGCCCACTCTTCAAGGATTCCAGTCTTTGTTGATGCCATGCTCAGCGCATAGGCGTTGCCAGAAGACCGACCCCATCTGGTTCCCGCACTGTCCCACGGACAGCCCAATGAGTTCTCTCGGCATCGGGGTGGATAAGGGTGAGGATCAGGCAATGAGGAGGATACAATTCGACGCGACTTCGCGTCGTGGTGAGAGGCGCGAGTGTCACGGTAACATCGTGACCCGCCTTTTCTACTCGGCCATGTCTCAGGCAATTGGGAATGCATGTAGCCTGTTATTGCTGGTAGCCGCGTGGGCTGAACATCGTTACAGACCGCCCTCGCATATGCCAGAGTCTGGCACCATGTCGATGCTTCCGACCGCATTCTCGGAAAACTTGCAGAGCGGATAGCTCTTGTGCTCATGGGCAAGCACAAGCCTATCTATGACCCTGGAGGCATGTGCTACCGCTAATCTCTTCGAGAGGCACTTATTCTTCTCTGTCAGTCGACTGCGGCGACTATGTAATAGTCACCAATGCACGAAAGGTCCTGGTGACTGGTCGCAAGAGCGAGACCGTCCTGTACCGAAAACACTCTATGTACCCAGGCGGACTCAAGGAGACACCGTACGACGCCATGATGCGCAAGAATCCGGGCGAGGTGGGTCTTGATTTATGGCTACGTTTGCTGCGTCTGAGCGAGCCACTCAGATCATTCGACATGCTGTCTCGGGCATGCTGCCTAAAAACAAGCTGCGGGAGCGTCGGTTAGAGCGATTGCGAGTGTTCCCTTCATACCAGATGGGCAGAGTAGGAGGAAATATCATGCGGAGCTGGGAGGACGGCTCACTACCTGCCGATTGGGATCCAAGTGTACCGACCACCACGATGACCTTGCTAAATACACTAAACAAGAAGCTGTAGCGTACTATTTTATAATTGTTTTTTTTTGGCTCGGTGCATATATGCGTTACGTGCGTGATCTTTCGCGTTTTCCTCTTAACTTCAACTTTCACCATGCCTCCAAAATCATCCAAACCGGCAGCAAACAATGGCCCTAATAAACAACGCAGTCTCATGGCTTTCTTCAAGCCTACAAATGAATCTACAAGCACATCGCAGGTGGTGCCACAGACCCCAAAAATCAAAACCAATGGCCCCGACTTCGCCACCCTCAACTCTTCTGCCGCTGCATCCACGTCTTCGGGACGCGTCAGCAGCATCAGGGAAACACCTCCGACCAGCGACACGGCCGATATCATCGACGTAGATATGTTGTCGGAGGACGAGGAGCAACGCGTTCGTGTCACTTCTGTCAGTGTTTTTTTTTCTTTTGACGCGTCTGCTCGTGCTCACGGGGCCAAAGGGTAAACGAAAAATCGTCCTTGATGACTCGGATGAAGAACGGGTGGTATCAGAGGCCAGTTCAGTACGCCAAGGTTCGTCGCCTGGAGATGGACGGAAAGGCGCGTTCTTCGCTCGTTTATCATTCACGCCGCTCATGGTCCTCTCTCACAGCCGCGAAGAAGGCTCGTCCTCTCAGCTTTGCTCTCCGATGACGACGAGGAACTTGATGAAGCAAACAAAAGCGCGTCTAGCGCCTTCTCCAATAAGCTCAGTCACTTCAAAAAGTCCCCCGTCAAACCAGGTATCTGAAACGCGTTCCTGCGTCCTTCTAAAGCTGAACCCTGCAGGTCGTAAGCGCTCCGCCGTTTCCGATGACGATGCCGATTTCATTGTCTCCGACTCCGACATGGACACCAAGTCAATAAAGTCTGCCAAATCTATTGTGTCGTCGCGATCTGGCTCCTCTCAGTCGGTCCGTTCTCACCGACGAAGATGACGAGGACTCGGAAGCCTCGACCCAAGAAGACTAAAGCCAAGGCCAAGGCCGCGCCGAAAGCGGCGGCGGCGACGGGATCTGTTTCGACATCCGCTGGACGCTCTTTCCTCACCGCCGCCGAACAGCGCGAACTAGACAAGAAAAAAGAAAAGAAGGAGGCGGAAACTCCGTATGGGTTCCTGCAGAATGTCAAAGATGTGCGTCTTTGTGAATGCATCCTCGATTCCCTGACGTTTGCGCAGAAAGATGGCAAAGCGCCCGGCGATCCCTCGTACGATCCACGCACTTTGTACATCCCTCCTAAGGCCTGGAAAGAGTTTACTCCCTTCGAGAAGCAGGTCTGTGGCGATGCGGTTTTTCTCTTCATTCTCTAATCGTGCCGCCAGTTCTGGGAAATCAAGCAGAATCACTACGACACGGTATGCGCCTACGGTAGTCATGTTCTACTTCTCATGCTCTACAGATTCTGTTTTTCCAGAAAGGGTGATTCACATATCTTTCGCGTTTTCGCCCTAACCGATCTTGCTCGCAGGAAATTCCTCGAGCTTTACGAAGACGACGCTCGCATTGGACACCAGCAGTTCGACCTCAAGCTCACCTCGCGAGTGAAAATGTCGATGGTTGGTGTTCCTGAGTCGTCCTTTAACTTTTGGGCCGCGTGCGTATTCCCTTGTTTCGACTATCCTGCAACTCATACCAGCCACAGAAAGTTCCTCGGCAATGGCACGTAATGGGTTGTTCGATAAACGTACCTAACCTACTGTCCAGGATACAAAGTTGGACGAGTTGACCAAGCCGAAACAGCTCTTGGTGCGGAAATGAGGCTCAAGGCAGACAAGTCGAAAGGGAAAGCCAGTGCCGACAAAGGCAAGGACAAAATAGTCCGGCGGTAAGTATCCCGCTTTTCGTCTAGACTACTTAATCTGAACCTGCGTAGAGAGCTGAATAAAGTTTACACCAATGGAACGCTCATCGACCCAGAAATGCTCTCGGACGATCAAGCTGGCCACTTCATCTCCATCAGCGAAGACTTCCGGGAGGGCGACGACTCCAAGAGCACTTTCGGAATCTCTGTGTTGGACTGTGCAACATCTCAGTTCAACTTGAGCACCTTCGAAGACGATGTGTGCCGTACTAAGCTTGAAACCCTCATGAGGCAATTGCGTCCGAAAGAACTACTTTTCACCAAGGTGGACAATGATCTTCTCTTTCGATTTTAGGCCGAGCTCACAAGCCGTAGGGCAAATTATCCGTATCCACCAACCGGAATGCTCAGTGAGCGCCCTCTAATTATTCTATTTCTCGTCCTCAATAAGCCATAGAATCCACTCTCCCCGCCGATTGTTTGTGGACGGGCCTACGCGATGTAGAAGGCTTTAGCTTTGATCAAACCCTCGCGGAACTTCGCAAACTGTATCCTTCTAACGACAAAGACGCCATGGACGATGGCGGGGAGCTGCCATCCAGCGTTCCCGAGCCAATCCGAGAGATGCTAAGCTCCCGTAGTGCCATCGAATCTCTCGGATCCTTGATATGGTGCCCGACCTTGGTGTACAGACTCGACTTGTACTCATTATAGCCCTCAGGTACTTGCGCCAACTCAACATCGATGGCGATATCCTTAGCATGAAGAACTTTAACGTCTACGACCCGATGAAGCGCGGACAGGGTCTTGTCCTCGACGGGCAGACGCTCGCGCATATTGAAGTCTTGCTAAACAACGAAGGTACCGAGGAAGGTACCCTCTTGAAACTGCTGAACCGGGCCGTTACACCTTTTGGTAAACCGTTGTTTCTGCGGTGACGGCCTCATCTTACGGGTCGCAGGTAAACGACTCTTCCGTATCTGGCTGTGTATGCCATTGAAGGAAATTTCTGATATCAACGCCCGGTATGCGTCCCTTCACCTATAACGTGTTCTCTAATCCACCGACCTCAGTCTCGATGCCGTCGAAGACATCATGAACCACCCGGAATTCGAGAGTGAGTTTATGGATCTCGTGAAAGGGCTGCCAGATCTTGAGCGCATCGTGTCCCGCATTCACGCCAAGAACTGCACTATCAAGGACTTTTTGAAAGTCCTCGCTGTGAGTTGTCATGGGTCCCTTTCCTTGGTCTCTCATCTCCAAACAGGCCTTCAAGAAGCTAAGCCATGGTTTGAGTCACCTGGCAGACGTATCGGAGAGTTTCGAGTCCAAGACGATTTTTGGTCTGCTTCGTGGCGCACCGGATCTCATCCAGAATATCAAGAAAGTCCAACAGATGTACGAGAAGCCACCGCCAGAAAAAGGCATCTATTTTCTTCGGCTAGTCGATTTCCAATTGATTTTTCGGTCTAGACCTCTCGGAGCTGGTACCACAGTCAGGCAAGGATGAGGTGTACGACGAGATTATGGAGGAGATCGCAGGCCTCGAGAAGGAACTTGACGACGAGCTGGACAAGTTCCGAAAAGAGCTCAAGTGGGTCCGACATCAGCCATCGTCTTCGTCGCTTACCTTCTCGTAGGTGCAAGAGTCTTTCCTGGCACCACAGCGCTACGGGAACCAAGGTTATTTGTTCGGATATCTGCGCCGTATTGCTCATGGCTCACGTTGCCCAGGACATCTACCTCATCGAGACGGATACGAAGCAAAAAGTACCCAAAGACTGGACCAAGTCGCAGTCACTCAAGGTCAGCGATGTGTCTCAAATACCGACATGATTCTAAAGCCCATTCCCAGAGTAAATATCGCTGGGTCGCCGGCTCTCTCCAGCCCACCGTCCGTTCTCTCAAAGAAGCGCGCGAGAAACGCAGCGGTGCCATCAAGGCTTTTAGGCTGCGTCTCTTTGCAGAATTCGACGCAGATCGCTCCCTCTGGTTGCGTGCAGTCAGAGTGCTCGCTGAGCTTGACTGTCTGTTTTGTCTCGCGAAAGCGTCTTTGGCAATCGGCGAGCCTTCGTGCCGCCCGGTCTTTGAAGAAGGGGACTCGGCATGGGTAGATTTCAAAGAACTTCGGCATCCGACACTTTCCTTGAACGTCAACATCAAGTCTTTCATTCCAAATGACATCAAGCTTGGTGGAGACGCCGGTAATATTGCGCTGCTAACAGGTCCCAACATGGCGCAAGTGTCCAGTTACGTCTTTGTCATTTACAATCTCATCCCTTTTCAGCGGAAAATCGACTGTCATGAGGATGACTGCGACGGGCGTCGTATGCCTTTTGCAAGTATAGGTGTATGAATCTAATTATCTTATCAGATCATGGCGCAACTGGGCATGTTCGTTCCCGCCGCGGAGGCACGGTGAATCTGTTCTTCGTCCCTCTTCAGCTTCCGACTCAACCATTCAAAGCCTTTGTCCTGTCGACTCGATCCTTACTCGCATGGGCGCATACGACAACATGTTTTCCAACGCTAGCACCTTCAAAGTCGAACTCGACGAATGGTACACACTTCCGGCCCGAACGACCACAATGCTGACCTGCTTCCTAGCTGCAAAATACTCCGCGATGCCACACCTAAATCCCTCGTCATCCTAGACGGTAATTATTCGTTATTGAATACTACAGGATTCACTGACTAGCGCAGAACTTGGACGGGGAACATCAACCTACGTACGTATCAAATACCACTTTCGTCGACCCACTTATCCTTTTCTCGCACGTAGGACGGAATGGCAATCGCAGGGGTATGTGCATCTACTAGTGTTTCGGCCAACTCACTCACGCTCACAGGCCGTCCTTCATCAACTCGCAACTCATACCCTTTGCTTGTCCATATTCGCCACTCACTATGGCTCTCTCACGGATGACTTTACATACCACCCCAACGTCCGCAATGTCTTCATGAAAACTATCGTCGACGACGAAAAGCGCCAGGCACTTATGGATAACTCTCCTCGGATGACGGGTGACTGACTGATAACTGCAGATTGTCTTTCTGTACAAACTTGTCGAAGGCGTTGCAGAGTCTTCATTTGGGACACACGTTGCCAACCTCGCTGGTCAGTTCTCGAGCCTCTTTTCAAGCCTTTTCTCATCCGCCTCCTGCAGGTGTTCCATTATCCGTGGTGGAGCGAGCCGATGTTGTTTCCAAGAACTTCGCGCAACAATTCAAGGAAAAAATGAACCTGCGAAAGAAAGACGCTGCCGGCGCACTTCCTCTCGTCGCGCAGGCGGACTTTGCGTACATCGTTGGGCTGGCTACTGGGAAGATTGACATGCCGTCGGACCCAGCAAGGGCACGCCAGGTGCTCGTTCGACTGAAGCAAACCGTGCAAAGCTATGTGCAGAAGAGATGATGATTGGATGCAGTACGGAGGAGTAGACTATGAAACAATGCTAATGCGGGTACGGCCGTCAGCCATAGATGTAGAGTAAATGAGTATGTGCGTGTGTGGCCTTGAGCCAGGGTGACCTCCTATGCGATACAGAAGCAGACGAGAGAGAGATAAAAAACAAAATGGCACAAATCGAGATAGCGTCCGTTTAATTTAATTTAGTTCTTCCGCCGAGGAAGTTTCTTCATTTGTCTCGCCTGAGGAGCCGGCGCAGCGCCGATTGTAAATAGTCCGCCGCCTCCTCCAGAGGCAAAGCTGGGGCTAGCACCGAACCCGCCGGGTGTTGACGGCTGGGGTAGGCTTGAAACACTGCCTGCGGGCGACGCTGGTTGACTCGCCCCGAATGCAAATGGTGCTGCAGCCGGACTTGCACCAAATGAGAACGGTTGGCTGAAAGTCGATGGGCTGCTCGGGGCAGACCCACCAAATGGGTTGGAAGGTGCGGTTGTCGTCGTGGGCGTCCCACTACCGAACGCATTAAACGTGCCGGTAGATGACGTTGGTGCGCCAAACGAAAACGACGTTGCTGGTCGAGCCGGCTCTGCATTCGTCGTGTTCTGACCGAAACCAAATGGATTCGACGAGCTGCTTGACGGACGACCAAAATCGGTGCTTCCGAACGGTTTATTTTCCGCAGGGGATGCCGCCGAGGAAAAGGTGTTAGGGTTCGCTGCGGTGGGACTGCCAAACGAGAACAGTGAAGGGGCAGCCGGTGCCGATGCGCCAAATATCGATCCCGAAGCCGGATTTCCGAAAGAAAAGGCCGGACCACCCAGCGACGGTCGGGATTCAGCAGCTTTGGCCTCTGCGCTCACCAGTTCCCGCGTTGGGCTCTCGTCCATTTTGAATTCTGGCACTTCGTTTCGCGGAGGCGTTACTGGCCGTGCCGCAGCGGGCATCGTGGGTGTCCCAAACGAGAAGGATGGCTTGGGGTCACTGGCAGCAAACGAAAATGTGCTAGTCGACGCAGGGGTAGACGTGGCCCCGAAGCTGAACGGGGCACTCGAAGGTTTCGCGGCGACATCGACAGCAGTCGTGGTCGCAGGCGCACCGAACGTAAAGGTCGAGGGGGCAGGGGTAGACTTGGGCGGCTCTTTTACGGGTTGCTCGAACGTGAAGCCACCGCCAAAGGGAGGTTCCGGGACTACGGTGCTAGCAAAGGACGACGGCCCAAAGCTGAAGGGCTTCGGGGCATCATGCCGGCTTCGGGGCATCAGTCGGCGGAGGAGCGGTACTTGAACGAGAACGGTGTAGTAGTAGTCGGAGCTTCAACAGGCCCAGTCGGAGTAGCAGAGAGCAATCCGAGGGATGTAGACGGCTTCGGCCCTTCTTCTACTTTCGTAGGCATTGTGGGTGTGGGAGCAGTAAAAGAAAACGATGTTGGTGCAGGACCGCTAAATACAGGCGTCGACACAGTCTGGCTTCGACGGCGGATTGAACAAAGGTCCGCCAAATAGCGTCGACTTGGGCGCACTGTCCTCTTTCGTAGGAAACAACGACGCCTTGTTAGAGGCATCACCGACCCAGAAAGGGTTGTCCACGTCTCGAATGGGAGTCGGAACACTAGACGGAGCGGCTGAAAGAGTGGGGGCTGGTGTCGCTGGAAACAAACTGCTCGAAGGCCTCGGCGTCACAATAGGCTCTGCGGGCGCAATGACTGAAGGGGCAACAAAAGGCGACGAGGATGACCCAGGCAGTCCAAACGACGAGGGGAGAAGAGAGCTGAGCGCGGAAGCCTTGCTGGAGCCGAAGAAGTTTGGAATCCCACCACTCGATTTATCCGTTCTCTCTTCCACTTTCTCTTTCACGGTTGGCACTGTGATGGTTGGCATGGTTGGCGCTGTGATATCAGGGCCAGGACCGAATGAGAACGCCGGAGAAGGAGGCTTGGGTGGTGGATCGGCAGGAAGCACATTTGTCGGAGCAGATGGCGCAGTGGCCAAGGGTTTGCCAAAAGAAAATGGTAAAGCGGCAATGGGGGGTTCCTTCGCGTCGGCTTCGTCAGCGATTGGAGGCTTGGCATTCTGGTCGTAGGATCCAGTCAGAGTTCGAAATATAAATCGGACGCGAAAACGAACCAGTTCTTTGGCAAAGCTGAAGCCAGTAGGAATATTGAATGTCGGGAGCTTCTTGGCAGCCTCTTCGAGCTCTTGTCGTTCCTTTTGGCGTTCCAACTCTTCTGCATCATCCATGTTGTCATCGTTTTCTTCTTCATAGGCCGCGGAAAACTTTTTGGTGGGTCGGGCAGGTCGGGCGATGTGATTACGCGATGTTTTGGTGCGACCGACCCGGAGTGATGATCCAGACGCCGCGGGTGGTGGCGCGTCCGGAATGGTCCAAGGTGACTCGGAAGGAAAGGGCGGAGGTAACGTAGGCGCTAGTTCAGTCGTCTTGGGAGGCTCAGCGGAAGATTTGGGAGGCTCAGACTGGACGGCTCCTTCTTCTTCTTCAACTTCCTTCATCCGACGCGCAAGCAGCTTCTTCATGCCCCCCTCGCCAGCATATGGCTTTGTTTCGTTGACCTTCTTGCCTTCTTTTTCTTGAGGCTTTTCGGACTCCAAGAAACTGTAGTCGCCTTTTTGACCTAATCGGCTCGCACGCTTGTCATCACGCATCAATAGTAGTTGAGAGGCGCGTCGGGGCCGAAACAGGTCGGAAGCGTCGCCAGAGTGCGATGCGGGATCCAAAGATGAAGCGCTAGCGCGAAGACGGCTACGGGTAGGCAAGAGAGGCGTCCTGTAAACATCCAATTCGTGGAGCGCTCGTTCGGCAGGTGCAGGTTGGCGCGTGGGTTGGCGCGCTGGGTTGCCTCTCATGAGCGAGGAGGTACCACCTGAGTAATGCAATGACGACTCACCTGTGCTTGCCTCGTGCTCCTGCGTTCCAGACCCGAATAGAAGGGAACTGTGTTGTCGCATGGGCGAGCGTGTCTGCGAAGTGGTGAGGATGGGACAGATTGTTAAGCGGACACCTACGCGTCGCTGAGATTCGACCAGGGAGCCGAGGGTGGATGTTGACGACTGGCTCGAGAGCCTGTGATGTGACTCTGTGGGCGCCCGAACGAAGACCGGTTTCTGTGCCAGGACAGATAGCGACGGAGGCTCGGATACTTCTCGAGCGATGGGCTGCGGTGTGAGGGATGTGCGCAGACGGATCGAGTTACGTGTTGTGGAAAGGGGCATGGAAAGGTCGCGCGGAATGGCAGAAAAGGCGCGTTCCATAGAGGAATCGCGGTCGAGGTTCATGGATGGTTGTCGTGATAGAGGAGCAAGATTGTGTGGGGGATCTATGGACATTGTGCGGAATAGGCCGGTGCGGTTGAATGAGGCAGTGACGGAGCTTGAATGAGGCTGGGGGTTGCTGAAGACCATTTCTGGAGGGTCGAGATAGGCGGTGGGTGGACTGGGGTATGGTGGGGCGACGTATTGCGGCTCGGGATGGAACTGGATCTGGCTATCCGGACTTTTGACCCTCAGACGTTTCGTTCGGGGTAGACCGTCGCTGTCGTCCATGGCCACTGTGGCATTTCGTCGACGTTTTCCCTTGAGATCTGGCGAGTCGTCAAACTCGTCGGGGGCCCCAAACCATGAGAGCGGAGCGGTGACTATGTTTTTTATGGTGCCGAGCAACGACGAGTTGGAGCGGGCAAGGGGCCGTCGGCGAGGAGCATGGCTCTGAACAGCCCGACGAGATTTCTGAGAGGAGGAGGAAGAGGACATGGCGGTGGCCGGACTTGACTCTGCGTGGCCGCGGGAGACAAGGCAAGAGTCAAGCAAGCCCGTCACGGTCACGTGTGACATAGCATCAATAGCTGCTTAATAAATTTCTACCAACTCGCCCGCAAACTGTTCCAAGCCGACAACACGGAATTGCCCCGTCTTTGCCCATTCTCCAAACTCGCGCATCCATGCTCGACTGAGTCCCTCCTCCCATGCATACAACTCTACCCTCCACCCTTTCTTCAGCGCCGTCCGCACCGGCCCAAGAAATCCATCTTCATTGAATTGTCCAACGTTCCCGTCTCCAGTTGCAAGCACGATGGTCGCACCCTCAGGCGGAGGTCCATCAAGCGCAGCAAGCGCCTGATGCAACTTGAGCTGCAGCAACTCATCCACACCTTGCTCGCGATAACGGATCTTTACTGGTGGTGTGCTGGCGGACGGAGAGGACAACCCGCTGGGAACAGGGACGGAAGATGTCGCTGGTAGCGACCCATACATGGGCGGTGATGCCGGAGTTCCATTTCCACTGGCGCCGAGGCTTCGTATGAATGCTTGGGGGAACCCAGCACCGGCGCTCAGTTGCGCATATTCGCTCTCTGTCGATGTGCTTCCCGCGCTCCCTGAAGTCCTCCTGACGTGTCCCTTTCGTCCCCGTCTCCCAGTGTTTGGTATGTCGATTGCGTTCCCGCCTGGCCGCGGGTTCCGCAGATTAGGAGACTCACCCGCAACTCCACTGCCTCCTGCAACGCTGGCCAACCCCATCAAGCCTCCTGTACCGGCACTAAGGCTCCTTCCATGCTGCCCAGGTCTACTGCTGCCACCGTTTGCATGTGCCAGGCGATCTGCACCATCTCCGAGATCAGGCACCCTTGCGTACACTCGGACTTCATATCCCAACCGCTCGGCAGTGTCCATCGGCTGATAAAGAGGACTCGAAGTAACAAGTACACGTCGAGATATAGGTCGTCCACGCTCAAGGACGAGCGCAAGCGCCGCATGCGAGAGATGTCGCAAGCGTTGGCCTGGTTTGAGGACAAAGGGGAATGGAAAAGCAGTGGCATGCGGTGCCGGTGTTTGTATATGTGTCTGTGCTGTCATTGCCGGAGATGAGTTGAGTATACGGGGGTTGCGCTTGAGGTGGGAGAGGAGGCCGATGAGGATGTTGGAGTGATCAATGAAGACATGAATGAGCGTGTCATTCTCGCCCGAAGGCGGACCGCGTGGGTCAACGAAATAATCATCTTCCCGCAGACGCCGCTGAAACTCGACATCGTCAGGAATTAGGCGATCTAGGATCGGCGCATCGGACGGGAAGAGTTTTCCTAGTTTCTTCGCCAGAGTACGTAGCTGCACGATACGCGGATAGTGTGGGTGTGGCTCATTTGACAGCGGTAGCACGCGCAACTGCGGTGTGCTTTTGCTATGAATAAGAACCCGAATTGGACTGCCAGAGGTCGCGGCGAGGGCCTGTTGTCGTCGTCGCTCCCTCCGTGAGCGCGCAGGAGTGGCAGGAACGGATTTGTGGGTTGTAGTGGTCGTGGTAGTCGTGTAATCGAAAGAAGATGACGATTCATCCGCATCCGCATCTTCAGCAGCTATGGACTCCCCTTCCTCGACCGGGTCGTCTCTCGATGGATCATCCGATTTGGGGTTTCGTCGCTTCCTCCGACGTTTGCGCCGTGGTTCTGTAGATCAATTGAGCTCGGAGACATTAGACGAAGGGGGAAATGAAGTGCCGAGGGGATAAAAGTAGGAACCACGCACCCACAACATGTTTCCACGCTCCCTCGTTTGGAGCCGGAACCGCCTCGCGTTGGGCAGTCCAGCGTGCGCGCTCCGCAGCAAGAAAGCTGAGTGCGCCGTCCAGGAGGCCCAACGATGGCTGAGGGCTCAGGTCTTCGAGGTCCGATAGCTCGTAGTCGACGGGATCCAACGAGAGTTCAAGGGTGCGCGAGTCACCTTCGGTGTTCGATCCCGAGGCAGGGCTGGGAGAACCACCATCGGCGTCAGTCGACACACTGTCGAGATACGAGGCTATTGGACGACGGTTCCAAACCGTGGAGCCGTCGACACCTAGAGAGGTTTCTGACTCGGGCTCCATGGAAGAAGAAGTTGTAGAGGTGGAGTGCTGCGGACGGTGTGTGCGTGGAGGCTGGTTCCATGCTCTGACTTGTCGAAGCACGGCAGTGAATTCCCCGAGATCAGGGAGTTCTGTAGTGGTTGTTGAACAATGGAATAGCAGGGCCAAAGGACATACCGTCAGAAGTGGGTTCGCTGGGGATGGAGTAGGTCGTGAAAGGACTGGTAGGGCTGGTGGAAGCCGAACTTGAGTTCATCAAAATTAACGGATATATAGGTTTCGCAAGAAATTAGGTGTCGAGGAGCGCCTTTCAATGGCGCAAGGTCAATGGCATGTCACGGTAACACGTGACTTGCCATGGCCGACCTCTCGGAATCCCTGCCACCAGCATACGAGATAGCCCAAGTTCCTACCGAAGTCGTCACCTATGTCTTCAGCCCCGAAGGATTCAACACACTGCTCCTACTCCCGCCATCCACTTGGCCGGATTCTCGGTACTCTCCACACTCAGCAAGCCTCTAACGAACAATCAGGCCGCAGTACCACATCGCTGTCGCGCTAAACGTCTGGAATCCGTTCTCTTACATCACTACCGTGCGCAAGGGCGCGACCGACTCTGCACCGGTCGTCGGAGAATTCGAGTATGTTGGACTCTATCGCGTCGCGTTGCTACCTTCATCTTTCCCAAGGAATGGGCATATCCACCCTTCCAGGTCAAATCGCAGTCTCTGTATCAGGCGGTATAACCTAAAACTCCTCAGGAACTGTATCTATGGGCGGCATCACTAAATTCATCTCCGAGACGCTGCAGGGCCGGGAATGGTCCAAGTTTATCTGGCGCTTTAACCCGGACCATCATCAACACCTGCGATGGGAGTGGGCTACCTCCGATCCTGGGCTTTTCCATGTACCATTTCGCTCACTCTGGCTCGCGTCCGGTAACCAGGCGGACAGTGTTTCCTCGGCAACGTCAAGGTGGCACAATATCAGGGGCCAACCATGAAGCGCCGTCCAAAGACCTCTGCGTTAACAGTCTATCGTTCGTTGTCTCATTCCCATTCAAACTAAATCTCATCCTTCGACAGCAGCGGGACAGGTTCGAATTCTTGACGTCGGACCAGACGATGCTCTAACAGTCCTGCACAGAAATACTTTGACGATATCGTCCTCTCAATACTCATCTGCGAACGCATGCGATTGCGACCTCCCGCGCCCAGGGGCAAGAGTCTGTTGGACGACAATGTATGGTGGAGCTGAATGCATGTACTCTGTTAACGGATTGTCTCAAACATCTTGTATTGCGGATTGTGGAACGGAAACGGGTCGTCGTCCACGCCCTGCTCTCTACGAAGCGATTAGAACAGAATAGTGAGAATTCTAACTCGTACTCGACTGGCCCCAGCACCCGTAGACCCCGCACATGTGTGTCTTTGCCGCCCATGTGGTTTGCCACAACAATAACCTGAAGGATGTATGCAAAGACAGGCTTTCTGCACAATGTCTGAGCAAACGCGACGCGGACTGCAACGAGACATACAGCCCGTCGCCCTCGTCGGCGGACTCGGAGGACACATCGAATGTTATCCAGCCGTCAGGTCGGTCAAAGGTCACCATTCGCACATCTTGAAGATCGCTTGGCCCAGTCCCAGCGCGGATAGCAAGCGCTGAGGGTGTATAGGAATCATCTTGAGGGTGGCTCAGATATATACACAGTTTCTATCTTGACGGTTCGCGATGCGAAAAACAAAAGGATAACAGCGCACCTGGATTGCGACCTTGGACGGAAACTCGATTGTAACAAAGTGCGGCTGTGGACCGTCAGAGCTAGACGATTTTTGAGATTGTAAACGCGTCAAATCGCGTCTGCCACGTACTGCCAGAAGGTGTCGGGATCCCCATCACCCAGACACTCCGCGCCAAAGCCAAACTTGAAAGAGGAAACAGACCATTTGGCACGTGCGGAGATATCCGGCCAAGGGAGTTGTGGCGGAGTTTTGTTAGCTGGCGGAGAGTTGGGTTATGAGGAACGTTATGGACGTGGTTCGAACCTGAGTGGAGAACCTCGGAGGGACGATCTGGCGCTGGTGGTGGAGGTGCAGCCATCATGGGAGTAACAGACAGAAAGCAAGTGTGACCGCGTTGATCATGCTTGCGTTCGACGACTATGCACGTTATGGTCGGCAGATGATTCTCGAAGGAATCGGGCTCCAAGGGCAGCTCAAGCTACAGGGTGCTTCCGTCGTCGTTGTTGGCGCTGGCGGCCTAGGCTGTCCTGCACTCCAATACCTTGCCGCAGTAGGCGTCGGTACGACCCTGCTTCTGGTATGAAGGCCACCAACCATTTTTTGCAAGGCAGGATCGGAATAATTGACCCCGATGTGGTGGAACTTTCCAACCTCCAACGGCAGATCTTGCACGACGAGTCGAAACTCGGCCTTTCCAAAGCAGAGTCTGCATCGCGCGCCTTGAAACAGTGAATCCCAGGCAGCCACAACATTCCTCGCTCAACGAACACCCAGGATAAACTCGACAATACGCCTCGATATTGTTTGCGATGCTTTGGTCCCCGAAAATGCCATTCAGCTGCTAACTCCATACGATATCATTCTCGACTGCACTGATAATGCCCCGACGCGTTATTTGCTCTCGGACTCTGCTGTTGCGCTGGGAAAACCTCTCGTCAGTGGAGCAGCGCAAAAGTTGGAAGGCCAACTCTGCACATACAACCTCGGGGAAGACGGGCCTTGCTACCGCTGTCTGTTCCCTTCTCCGCCTGCTCCCGATCTCGTAGGCACTTGCGAAGAGACAGGTATACTCGGTGTGGTAACTGGCATAATCGGGAATCTGCAAGCTCTAGAGGCTATCAAGATTATCGTCGGCTTGCATGGTGAGTACAAATGACTGTCTTTTGTCGCGCGCTCAGGACGAAACGCAAGACAAAAAGCCTAGCTTGCTCTTATTCTCCGCTCTCGGGACGCCTCCATTCCGAACCATAAAACTTCGGACTCGAAAGGCTACGTGTCCCGCGTGTGGAACCTCGGAGCAGAAAGTCGGAGAAATCAAGACAATTGACTATGTGCAATTCTGCGGAGGCCCGAGACCCGACTGGGAGAGTCGTGGGCTTCTCCTTGGGGAACCTAGTCATCGAATTTCTGCTCTTGTATCTCGGTTTGCGTCGTCGTGTTCCGCTACAACTTACATGTATGAACAGGACTTTCAAAAAGCTCTTGGACAGCCCCAAAGGAAAGTTCTCATCCTCGATGTCCGGCCATCCGTCGAGTTCGGTATCTGTTCTCTCCCAGATTCCACCAGTACGTGTCCTTTGTCCCAGCCATACGTGGCTCATATGTAGATGTACCACTCCGCGAACTCGCCGCGAATCCTCACGCGTATGCATCAGTGGAACAGGACATCTATGTCGTTTGTCGACTGGGCAATGATTCGCAGATCGCCGCCAAAAGCATAAGAGAAGTTAGCGATAAACAGGCGGTCGTGAAAGATGTTGTAGGTGGACTGAGGGCATGGACGCGCTATGTTGACCCCACGTTTCCCGTCTACTAGTTCGAACATCCCCGCATGTGTATTGCCACCAATCAATCAATCAGGATCGTCGCTGTCCGTCAACCACCGTGCTGGTCCGAGAGAGCGTCAGACAACCCTCCGGACCGCAATAGTCAAGACCGCAAGTCTCTGCACTGCGAACGATACGACCATGTGCGCTCGCGCGTCGAATTTCGTGCAAACAGGATGCTCAAGAGTGTCAAACAGCTTCGTCGTCATGAAGATCCCTTGATGAAGGACGGATCTCTCGTGATGAATTCTTCCACATGCTCGTGTTCTCGGGCAAGTACATAAGGATACAATCACTCGTATGCACGAGCATTCTTCCAGGTATCCTCCCTTCCAGCGGCAGATGGCTTTCCGGACACTCTTTCATGTCGCTGCCGGCTTCGGACTCGTTGCTGGGGCTCAGGTTGCTTACTATGACCCAAGTCTCACTGTACGAATTACCGGCTTTGAGGACCACCAGGCTAACCCTGCTTAGGGCGGAAGCATGCTGACCTTCCAAAACGAGCCGTTGAATGTATCTCCATATTTCTCCGCGCATGCAACATTCGACTCCAGCTGGTTTTTAGATCATTGTCTCGGCGCTCAGTTCACCTGAAGCGCTCACGGATCGCGGCCTTGTCAACTATGGAAACGCCCTGGGATAGTGCGCTTTATTCTTTGGTTCTAAACACCGAGTCTAATCTGTCTTAGCGCCGACGACTGTCTCGGAATTCATCTCGGTGCGCGTGCTCGTGCTCAACTCGATTCAAAACATAACCAGGCTGTTTTCACGCAGGGGGTCCGCAAGCGGCGAACTTGGGTGACGGTAATAACTGGGTCAACCAAACTCAGATGATGGTTCGTTCTTCCAAGGTCGCGATCGCGTTTAGTACTGAAGTGTCGCAGCGCGAAGACTATGGCCTGCCCATCGGGACCTGCCTCGGTGAGCGTGGCTTTAGGTTCAACAAGTATTCCTCTGAATCGAAATTAAAGAGACGCTCATTGGGGGAAATCATTACCGGTCAGACCAAATCAAGTGGATTTTCAACGGAAGCTGACTCCAATCAGAGTTTTCCGCCAGAACGGAACTGCTGCAAACAGCGGCGCTCTATTCCTTGCGTGAGTTTGACTTGTGTTCGTCGACTCTTTGATTTTGACCCATAGGTTAGGGCTTCTAAGGAGGATGCATGTGTTCCTTGCCGTTTTCTTCTTCTCTCTCAACGCTCTGCAGCCCATCACAGAGCAGCACAACATCGTACCAAACGGGTAAATATATACATATAGTTCCGAATGGACCTCACCGGGTACAACAGGTACAACATCGGTCGTGACCAAGTCGTCGCAGCAGCTACAAGCGGGGTAGTCTCATTCAACGGCGTGGACTACACTGTGAGTATCTTCAAACCTATCCTTTTTCTTCCAGTGCTCATCAGACAGACCACCGTTGAATATGTCACTGGGCTGCTGCCGCCTGGTGCTAACGGCATAAATCACAGTTCGTATATCCTCTGCGGATGAAATCGTCCCAAAACATTGACATCCACAGACATCTCAGTCGACGGTGTTACTGCTGTGTTAACTGTCACCGCTGTAATTATTTTCCTCTCGCTCTTTCTTTCTGGATGCTATGCTGATTATAATACAGTCCGTCGTTGACTCGGGGATCAACTGCAAAGGCTCGAGCTTGTGTGGATCCCTGAGCGCCGCTTCTTGCGACGCCGCCAGAGACAAGATCGTCGACTCGACAATTTACAGAACGGACGGGTGAATTTCAAATTGGCTTCCGAGAAACCGCATTGAATCAACCAACAGTGCCGCCTCACTCACGGGAGTGTGCAGCGGTCATTGTGGCTTCTTCGTACAAGGGACTGGCTGCCGATACGATGGGAGCACGATGCTCGAGGCATACGCGGAGCTGAGAGCCGACAGTTGCCAGAAGTGTGGCTCCAAGCGCTATCTGGGTATGCCCTGTCCCTTTCCTGCAATTGTGAACTAAATCACGGCCCAGATGGCTGTGAAATTACTGTGAACTATGTCTCAAGCTGCTAGTCTGTTTAATCTTTTATCGGGTGCCAATATATGTCTTGCGACAACGGCTGGCGCGTTCTCTGAACACAGGAATCATAGTACCCGAGACAAACTCCCTGGTCCGAAACCACGGTTCTTGCCCAGCGCATCGTCAACGACGTGCATCATCGCCAACACTTTCTCTTCCTCCCATTTCCTTCCCACGACCTGCACGCCCACAGGCATACCCTTCATCGCAACCGCATCGTAAAACGGCTTGCTCCCTTGATACAGCGCTTTCTGGACGACGGATGTGGTCTTACCACGACTCCATTCCTCTGTGAGCATGTCCTTCTCTGGATCAACTTTGCACACCGGTATGCAGCCACTGGGCGAGTTGACAACATTGAATAGTCCTGCTCCAGCCGCGAGTGCCCACATAGTGGTGAATGTACCGTTGGGAATTTGGGGCATAGCCTGAACTGGCGCGATTATTCCATCCAATTGATGCTTGCCCCAGACCTTGAGAATCGTCAGAGAAATTCTCCGTCTGATTCGTACGCCACCTCCTCATAAAACCTGGCATTATATGCATCGCGACGTGCAGTCCAGTCCCAGTATTCCTCAACTGGCTTGGTCCCAGAAGAATATACCGCGCTTGATAATCGTTCGTCCTGACCAGTCCTCAGCGGGTTTGAAAAGGAAAAGAAACTGAAAAGAAACTGGAGGAACCTTGACAAAGTAGCCAATAACCCATGCAACAAATTTTCGCAAGAAGACTAGAAAGTGGTCATGAGATAAGCTTTGACCAACGACACAAGTTGGCATACGCGGAAAGTTGGGGCCATTTGCAATCGCCAGGAGCGATTTATCAAGTGGATCGGATCCAACCCCTCCTCGCAAGAGCGTTTGATACCCATCCGCGGAGGAGAGAGCAAGGAAAATGTTGAACACTTCGCTAGCTGGACTGAAATCAGCACGGCGGCACTGAGGAGCAATATTCCTACGAGTTGGAATTTCAATCTCGACACATTCATGTCCAGTGGCTCGGAGGGCCGCGACAGTCTCCAGAACCGCTCGTTTGACGGGAGGCGAAGCCTTTATGTAATAATCTGCCGGTCAGAGTTAGGTGTATCCCTGACTGAAACATCGAAAAGCAGACCGGTATAGAAGCCAAATCGCAGTTTGTCGGGTACCTTGACCTCCCGGTAAAGAACAGGCGCCACGCTCAAACTCCGCCCAGGGATGCCAAACGTTGCCCGACAAAATATCTCAAGGTCGTCGATAGATCTAGAATATTTCAAACACCAGTGCACCACGACGCCGCAGCATGACAAACCGTGCCATGGGTCCAGCGACACTGACGATGCCCTCGAAACCAGGGACGCACGCTTCGAGGATGGGTCAGGAACTTCATACGCGAAAAGCAGAGTTGAGCGTACATCCCGCTCCAGCATATGACACACGCGAAGGGCCGGGCTTGAGCGAATAAATACCGCAAAAAGTTGCTGGAAAGCGAAGGCTTCCACCGATGTCACTGCCGAGACCCAGGGCCGAGCCATCGAGGGAAATTAAGGCAGCTTCCCCTCCAGAACTGCCGCCGCAGGTATATCTAGAATTATACGGATTGACCGTCCGCCCAAATACCGGGTTGCTGCACTCGAACGAGAACATCGTCTGCGGTACATTCGATTTGGCGATGATAATCGCGCCTGCAGCTTTCAAGAGGGCCACAACCTGTTAGAGTTTGGGTTATGAGAATGGTTCAAGCACGAGATATTTACATCTGCGTCCGCGGAGGCAGGCTTGTTTAGAAGCGCGCTGCATCCCATTGACGAATCGTAGCCGGCAATGTGAACTAGAGCGTCTGAATGACTTTATGGGATAAAGAAATGGAAGAGAACATTGGTCCTAAAGCAGAGTGAGAGTCGAACCAGTCAAGAAAACACAACAAAGCACCTTTATGCTGATTGGAACGCCATGGAGAGTGCCACGGAGCTTCTTGCTTGATGCAAATTCTGCATCAAGCCGCCGGGCTTGTTCTTGGGCATCATTGAACAACACTGTGCCAGTGGCCGTCAGAAACTTGACGCCAGCAAAATTGGAGTACACAATCACCTTCAGTGATGCAGTTGGTTGCCTCATGCGCAAGAACAGCCTGGGAGATAAAGGCTGCGACGACTTGGGACGCGGTCCATTTGCCGCTCTCGATATTCTTGACAATTTGAGAAGCAGTCGCCTTGAGAAATTCGTCCGCATCAGCCGCCTTCGGGGGAGCGGAGAGTAAAGCCTCTCTGCGCTGCTCGAGCTTGGCTGCCGAGAGGATCTTGCACCGGGAGTTACCGGTAAACATTCAAGTTAGGAGCCAACCAAGAGTTGTCCGTCTTACGGCATCTGTGACCTGCGCCTAATGCTTTTCGCCGGCCGACGCGTCTTGCTACATCGCTCTGGTTGTCTTGCACGTCTCTATCCACCACCGCAGTATTTTCGGACATCGGCCTTTTCAGAATCTAGCGCCTGCCCCGCCCCCCAAGAAAGATGCAGTTAAACCCACCGACATCATTGGGAACGTGAGCGCAAAGGAGCAGCGCCAAACAGACTGGAAGATCGTCAAGACCCTGGTCAAGCATGTTTGGCCGCAGAATGACTGGAGGACGAAGGGCACGGTAATCTTCGGATTTGGGCTGCTCATTTCATCCAAGGTACAACACCGTCTGTTGTGTTCGAATTCTTTAACCTCAATTCAGATCCTCAATGTCCAAGTGCCCTACATATTCAAGAATGTCATCGACTCATTGAACATGGACCTTGCTGCTACATCCACTGCGTGGACGGTCGCCGGCGCACTTGTTCTTGGATGTACGCGCATACGACCATCGGGCCCTCATTTGTTGAAAATTTTCAGACGGCGCCGGCAAGGATAGGATCTTCTGTACTGGCTGAACTACTCAACGCAGTCTTCGCAAACATCGGCCAGAGCGCGATCAGAAAGGTCGCAAGAGAAACGTTCGAGCATCTCCTGAGCCTCGATTTGCGCTTTCACCTTTCGCGGCAGACGGGTGGTTTGACGCGGGCCATTGACCGAGGTACCAAGTATGGCGTATTTTTGACTAAATTGTGCTCAAGCTGACGACATTTCAGAGGGATCACATTCCTTTTGCAGGCGATTCTTTTCCGCATCGTTCCAACCGCATTAGAAATATCACTCGTGTGTGGTATCCTGGCAAGTTTTGCGCTCTCACCTCAGCTTGGCTTCTGACCTGAGTACAGACGTACAAGTTTGGTTGGGACTTCGCCGCCCTTACGACAATTACTCTTGCCGCGTATACTTGGTTTACTATTCGCACCACTTCATGGAGGCATGCAACAAGAGGATTTCGAACGGATTCCATGCTCATACCTCCCTAGAACACGCTTTCGTCGGGAAGCCAATCAAGCAGATAACAAGGCTGCGTCATCGGCTGTCGATTCGTTAATCAACTTTGAGGCAGTCAAGGTACGATCTCCGCTCGTTGCGGATGTAAATTTCGTAATCGCAACGGCAGCACTTCAATAATGAACCGTACGAGATCGCACAGTACGACAAACATCTCCAGGAATACGAAAAGTCCTCCATCAAAATAACGACGTCTTTGGCCTTCCTCAACTCTGGGCAAGCGGTCATCTTCTCAAGCGCTTTGACTGGTGCTATGTTCATGGCTGCACAAGGGGTCGCTAATGGTTGGCTGAACCTTGTCGTCGTTGCTGGAATCCTCACCTACTTGCAGGGTCGATGACCGTGGGCGATCTCGTCATGATCAACCAGCTCATTTTCCAGCTGTCCCTACCACTGAACTTTTTGGGCACGATCTACCGCGAAATGCGCCAAAATCTACTGGACATGGAGGTTCTATTTAGGATTCGTGAGGAGAATCCGCCTTTGGTGGTCTGTATTCTTTTTGAGCTTTCTTTCTTTCTTTAACCCTTTACTAGGACAAGCCCGACGCTCGTACTCTTGCGTTGACTGGAGGTTCTATCCGCTTCCAAAATGTCAACTTTAGCTATCACGCCGACCGACCCATCTTCCGGGATCTCTCCTTTACTGTTCCCGGGGGTAAAAAGGTGGCAATCGTTGGGCCTTCTGGCTGCGGAAAGTCGACGGTCCTCCGTCTTCTCTATCGCTTCTACGAGCCGGATACGGGAACCATCTATATCGACGGACAGGATATCCGCGAGGTACAGCTTGATAGCTTGCGCCGCGCCATTGGTGTCGTCCCTCAAGACACGCCGCTCTTCCATTCCGATGTGATGCACAATGTGCGGTACGGTCGACTGGACGCGACTGATGAGCAAGTGACGGAGGCAGCGCGGAAAGCGAACGTCCATGATACAGTGATGCAACTGCCGGAGGGCTACAAGACCAAGGTTGGCGAACGAGGTTTGATGATCAGTGGAGGGGAGAAACAAAGATTGGCCGTGGCAGCGAGTATTGCTCAAGGATCCGCCAATATTGTTCTTTGACGAAGCGGTAAGCTCTTGTTCTTTGCGCTTTCGCCGATCCTGAGTTTATCGCCAGACGTCCGCCCTCGACGCTCATACCGAGTCTGAGCTGATGCGCAACATTAATAATATCTTGCGAGACCAGAACCGCACGAGTATATTCATTGCGCACCGGCTACGGACGGTGGTAGAGGCAGGTCAGTACTTTGTATGTGAGTCTGCGGTTCATTTTCTGATATGTTATTTAGATTTGATTATCGTGTTGAAAGAAGGGCAAGTTGCGGAACAAGGCACACATGAGGAGCTCCTGCGGAAGGGAGGACTGTATCATGCGATGTGGCTGGAGCAGGTGCTGGCTGAGGAATAAGTAGAATATTTTATTGTATTTTTAATAATATGTCACATTATTATGTCGCGTGCACGTGCTGTGTTGACACTTTCTCGCGACCACCTCTAGATGTGGAACAAACTGAGTTCCACATTCAAGGGGTCCAAGCCTGCTCCCGATGAATACCCCCAGGCAGGTCCTTCAAGCCATTCCCCTTCGAAGCGCAAGTCGGCATCCCTCAGACTCCTCTCGTCTCCCCTTCACAAAGTAAAGTCTACTTTTAACCTCCATCCAAATGGTTCGTACTCGCTCTCACCGCGTAGATAACGACTGAATATGCGAAACAGCGTCCCAGCTGACAGTCGCCTCTCAAGAACTACTAACCAACACCAACACCGCTCCTCGTCCCAAAGCGACGCGTCGTTCTTCGTTCAATCTCCTGTTAGCTCGACGTCCCTCCCTCGACGCCCTCCGGCCATCCCGTCGACAGTCCATTGACGCGCTTCGCTCGCCACCGCGTCTCCCACCCGAACCTCTCATCCCCCAGTCCCAGTCTCGACTACACTCGAGAACGCGCAGCCACAGTCAGCGGTTCCGGCTCGGTACGCTCTATCCTCCGCGAACCGAATACGCCGGGCGCTGGCAAGAACGTACGCTTCTTTGCGCATGGGCAGTTTGACCTCGACGGTCGGACACACGTCTCGCGGTCCACCCCGCCCGGAGGAGGTCGTATTCCAGCACTCCAGTCCACCGAAAGGTTCATTCCGGCGATTATCATCCTCAAAATCGAGCAACCGCCCGTCTGTCGTCGACATATTCGCGCCATTGGACTCTGCGACGAGCTTTTTCGGACAACTCGACGTTCCGTCGATACCATCGTCCCCAGTCGCGTCCTCCCATGCACTTGATGCTGCCATCGAGCTCGCAGCGCAGCGTCGGGACCACAACAAGACCCCGACTACTTCGCATAGCCGAAACGCGTCCTTCAGCAGCCAAAGCGTGCTCTCCTCCAAGCGGTCATCGAGTAGCAAATCCTCTATTTCCGACGTCGAGACATCCTTCACCACCACATCCTCGTCATCTAGTGTTTCTCGCAATATCGAGTGTGTGTCGGAAACCACGACGGGCACAGGAGACCCTTTCGGGGTGCATTCCAAAACCTACTATACACCACAGACCATGATACCTACTACTCCCCCGAATGGCACTTCGCGCCATGTACGCCGCGCTTCCAAGGAGGAGAGCATCATATTCTCCTTGCAGGCGCAATTGGCCATGCAGAACGAGCTGCGTGGACAGTACGAGGCGGACTTGCGCGCTCGGGACGAGCTGGTCGCGGTTCTGCGCAAGAAACTCGAGGAAGCGGAGGAAGAGGATGCTAAAAAGCGCAAGTTCCTGAAGGCGTGGAAAAGAAAGGTGCTGGAGCTCGAGAAGACGTGTCGAATGTTGGACGAAGGAGGTCGAAACCTCGCGCCAAGAAAGCATGGAGCGCAGTGTTATGGATGAAGCCAGTTCAGAGGCGTTGCGTATGCTCACAGGCAGATTGCCGCGCTCGAACGCGAAGAGGGACGCGTGGAAGAAAACCGAAACCGTACTGCGTGAGGAGCTTCGGCGGCTGGAGGTCCTGGTTGGGGAGCGACGAAACGAAGCTGCCATGCTTCGCGCGTCGTTGGGAAGTCTGGAAAAAGAAGCGAAGCAGAAGGAGGAGCAAGCGGCTTTGCAAGAGCTAAAGGGCTTGGTCGAGACTCTAGAGGAAGCAGCTTGACGCGGAGAAGCGGAAACAAGACGCCGTTGAGAAGGATTTCGAGGCACAGTTGTCGAAACTTGAGCGCAATAACGCCGAGTTGCTGGCTGAAATTGAGATCAACGCGGAAAGCGTCCAGTCTCGCGATAATGAAGTTGCGAGGCTCAAACTCAAACTCGACGACGCCTTGGACTCCGCCGAGAAGGCAGCGCGATCGCTGAAGGCTTCCGAGGCGGGCACATGTTCTCTTGCGATGGAACGCGACGCAATGAAGATGCAACTGCTGAAGCTCCAACAGCGGAAGACCCATGACGAGGAAGCTGATCGTAAAGTTTCCGAGCTTGAGGACGACTTGCAAGACCTTGGGGATGTCAATAAATCTCTGCAGCGGGAACGAGATCAAGTACGCTTCTTTTTTTCGACGTGGCTACTTGCTAACTTCTTCAGCTCCAATCTCTTCTCGAAGCCGCTGACGCAGACAAGCAAAGGCTCTGCGTTTATGAAGAGGACGCTCGTCGCAAAGACGCCCAAGCTCAGCAACAAGCTGCTGAGATTGAAGAACTTCGAAAAGAAATGAGCAAGATGAAACAAGAGCATTCTGCCGCTCTTGACGAGATGGATCGGGCTACGGCGACCAGGCAAGCCAAACTCGAAACCGACGCGGCTGCGGAGATTTTGCACCTCAAACAGCAAGTGCTTGATTTACAGCAAGAAAACGCCTCCAAGGAGGTCAGCATGCTTCAGATATCGAAGGAGCGTGCGCAGGACAAGCAGGATCTGGAAGGACTCAACATTGCACTCGATGCAAAGCAGCAAGAACTCGAATTGGTCGGTCGCACACTCCTTGAATCAACAAAACTGACTGGCGTTGTAGCTGAAACGGCGTCTTGGTGTACGAGGAACCGCGGGTAGCAATACCGCACCGCCACCCAAGACGACTGCCACCATAAGCCGCCGAGACTCTGTCATACACGCGCCGCCTCGAATTCCTCGCCCATCATCGATCGTGTCCGAGTCCGAAAATGGTCGCGAACGAAAAGCGTCGACCGAGAGCAAAATGTCTGCATCGAACAGAAGTCCGCGCTTGAGCTCGTCCACTGCTAAGGGAACGTGTGGTAGCATGGGACCTCCCCCGAGCACGAATGCCCTTCGGTCGCGGCCCTCCGTGCTGAGCAACACCCCCCGAACGCTCAGACGGTCATCCTCTGCTGCATACACGGCGCCTTCCACCAAGCCAAAGGTTGCGAAGCCTCCTGCGCCCGCAGCCTCGACCTCCCTGGAACGGAATGAAAAGGAAAATTCCGATGTACCCGCCTCGAGAAGGCTTTCTCGAATCCCGACGCTCGCTATGTAAGTTTAGCCTCTTTTTTAAATGTTCTACTAGTGTATACACTGTACATAAGTTAGTTTGTAACCCGCCGCTCTTTACTTATGATAGCAATGAAATTTACGACAAAAGCAGCGCGGTCTAACCGCCCTTTTCGAGCACTTTCTTCAGTTCAGCATTCTGCCGCTCCAACGTCTCGATCTTGAGCGTCGCTGAATTTATCTTGGAGAAGATATGCCGCGCGCGTGTCCTCGTTGTGTTGCCGCCCCATTGCCAGTAGCTGTCGGATCGTCCGTTGAGCGATCGCAGTTCTTGCTCGCACGATTGTATGGTGCTTTTATAGCTCGAAATCAATTTTTCGTTCAATGCTATATCTTGTGTAGCTTGGAATATCGGGTCTGTAGACTTGTTCAATCGTGCATATGTCGAGACAATTGTTACCTCGAACGAGCCGCTCGAAAACGTATCTGTAAACGGGCCGGCCGGGCCGTATCCATGACGGTCGCTAGTGACGGGTTAGCACAGGTTATTAGCAAGCGAAGCTAGGTCTCGTACACCTAGATGAAAAGATTTAGTTTTCAAGAGAAAAACAGTTCCCACCACGAACCGTGGTCGGTGACAATCGAAATGATCTCGGCGTGTTCCAAGCTACGAAGGGCCGATTCATCACCTTTGAACGGAAAATCGAGGAGGACGTGGTAGTAGGGCACCTCCAAGGGTGATCTGCAAGTATAACTGGTCAGAAAGGCGATTACGCACCTCGGATTCGCTGGACAGATGTTTGAAGAGCGACCACACTTCTTCCCGACTCCAAGGAAGGCTTTTAGCGTCTTATGCATCGTCGCCAAAGGCATTCTTGCGCAGTTCACCGACGCCGCGTGCGATGATATCCTCGACGGCCTCATCGACTGTGGCGCCGTTGCGAACCTTGTGAACGAGCTGGATGGATCCTGTGATTAGAGGTGAGCATGCAAAAGAGACGATAACACACGGTTTCAAGGTCGCTGGCACGGCCGCCAAGACGCTGAACAGATGCAACTTGTTCATGCGTATATTCTAGATCGATACGCGCATCTCGTAGCCTCCGCTTCACAAATGCCAGTGCGCTGGGCGCGTCAGCATCGGACAGTGCTATGGTTTGCAGGGGTTTGAAAGGCAGGGCTGCAGTGATGTCAGCTAAGACACAAACGAAAACGAGAGCGAATCACCTTTTGTAAGCCGTTTCGCATTTTCGCGGTTATCCGTAACGACCACTACATGAGCCAGCTGCAATGTATACGTGAGGACAAAAAAAGGTAAGAAAACCAAATGTACCTCCTGCTCAATTAATAACGCAGCCCACTCTGCTATTACATCGAATACTTCCTCGCGTCCCCTCCCATTGAAGTTTTTGATGACAACAACGGGAAGCGACCACACGGCTTGCATTTCTCTTTCTCCTTTCTGTGTAGGCGGGGTTCGTTCTTCTTGCTGCCCGGTGCGTCGACTTTGCCGCTGTGCGTCTCGCTGACGAGATTTCCCGACACTCTTGATCGAACTCCGAACAACGAATAGCATCTCCCGTACTTGTTCGGGCAACGAGCTGCTCAAATTTGCTGAAGGATGAGTTAGTAAGATGTGACAATAAAGAGTAATATCACCTTTTTGGCCCATTACACCTACACTGACGAGGTCGATAAGGTGACTGAGCGAGTTGAGGAACGAGAATACAGGCCAATAACCGACTTGTCGTGCGAGAGAGTTGACAAGCCGGACGTCAGACGCTGCGTCTTGAAGTTTCCGGCAGTCAATCGTGAGAACGGTTCTCTTGGAATCGGCAAGAACGGTGTCCAGCATGTGCGTCTTGCCGCTTCCTTGCGGGCCATGAACGAACGCGATAGTGCTTGGCCAATCGGTAAGATAGGAACGGGCGTCTTTCTCAGCCTGCTTGCGCTCCTTCCAAACTTCCTCGTTGGCCTCGGGCTCTGGGTTGATTATTCGAAGTTCGACTGATTTCGCATGGAGCCACCGATAGACGCGGGAATTCTGCCAAAAATAAATTAGGCTGGACTTACTTAGAGATACAGAAAGTACCTGCCCTGGATCACAAACCAATTCTGCATTTTTGCTTTAACCATGAGATAGCGGATAGGATCGAAAATCTGAGCGCAATCAGTAGCGGTCTTGGTATCGTGCGAGGATTCATTACCGCGTATGATATACCGCCTAGGAGGAAGAGCAGTATTGGAAGAGTGATTCGTGGATGGTTTGTGAGCCAGTGATCAAACTGCTGAGGTGAACAAAATCAAAGGCAGCTGAAGGATTATCACCTTCTCGCGGTGTCCAAGGAATTGTGAAGTATACATGATATGCAGCCTGGTTGGTGGCGAGTCAACGTTCTGTAACTCGATTCCATGAAGAACATTTTTCGAAGTTGCTGCAGCCCCTAGCATCGCGAAATAAGACCGTGATAAAGCGCCGAGTTCCTGCAGGGAATGTCGCTGGTTGGAGCATGTTTTGAATGTAGCCATATGGACGCATAAGACGGTAGAGGCGCTCTTCGCCAACATCCGGGCCTTCGAACGAAACATTCACGAATTTGGACGAGAGGCGCCACATATCCTGTCCAATACTAGTAAGTGTTGAGAACTCGGCGCAGAGCAGCTTACTTCAATCCACGGGATGCCCTTGACAAGCCAGGCATTTGCCCCATGTCCACGTCCCAACGAGGGTAGGCCGCCGTGCTTAGCGGCTTCGTTCTGAACTTCAGTCTCTATATTCTTGAGGGCAGCCTCGCGATCGTTCGTTTCGTCCGTGTATTGAAAGGTAACGAACACTCCGCCATCTTTTGTATGCGCCTCTAGCTCAACGACGGAAAAGCCATGGGATTTGACGTTATCGAGACGAGCACGGAGAGCGTCAAGAACTTGACTTTGGTGAAAGTATGCCCATTGCCGGACCTGTGAAGAATCTTTATTTGCACGATGAGTATAGCAAGCGATGATATTTATGTCTGCATGACGGACTCCCAAAAATTGGAGGAAATGGGGAGCGCGTCGACGAAAAGCTGAGCTCGATATACCTGGGGTGCAGCGTCGGTGTATTTGCGCAGAGATGTTTTGCGGGGTTTGCTGAGAGAGACCAAGCATGGTGGCAGCAGACGAAAAGACATGGTCACATTACATACACTTGCTACCTTCGTCGTTTACTAGTCCGACTGGCTTCCAACGCATCCTCCTTCCTGGCCTCTACGCGATTCAAAAACTCGACCTTCTCGAGATATCCTCCGCCTCGTCGGTTCGCATCGAGCTCTTCCTGTACGTCGGACGTTGCACCCGCGACGTGCGTCTTCCAGTCGAGCGTGGATTTGTCGAGCGTGGAGAGTTTGCGCGGTCTTGTAGTTGGGATCGCGGCAAGAGTGGTCTTTGGTTTGCGTGGGCCAGGTTTGCGTTTAGCAGTGTTGGCGGTCGTCGAAGGAGGAAGAGACGGGTCCGAAGCTTCTGGAGGGCGCCAGAGTGGCCACTTTGTAGCTTCCGGAGAGTCCTCTGGGACTTGGACCACCTCACTACGTTCAAGTGAGTTAAAGGCGCAAGGAGTGAACTGCATACGCACACGGTCTCCTCTCCGGCGAACAGATACCGTTTCTCAATCTTGACCAGTTTCTTTGGAGTCGCACTGGCAGATGACTCGGCAGGCTCGTCAGCCAAGAAGGTCTGCCAGAGGGCTTTTCGGGCTCTGACGAAAGTCAGACGCGTCGAGGGAGTAGACAGAAACGCACTCCTTCTTTTCGTCCTCGGTTTGTTTCGGTGGGCTTGCTGTCCTCGCGCGCTTCAGATCAGGCTGCGCTTCCTCATCGGACGACGACTCCGCATCTAGGAAGCATGAATCGAAATACCTGTTAATTAACAATACGCCGAACCAGCTACAGGCGGGACGAAATCGGAGTCGTCCTCGGAATCACTTTGGGACATGGTGGTCGCAACTCAAGCATAGCGGACGCGTGACAACCCTGATTCTTTTCGCAACCATGTCTTCGCTATATCGTCTGTCTCTCTGAACAGGATTGCAACCACAATTCTCGAATAGCCACCAGATGTGAGAGTAGAACGCGTGTCCACTATTGCTGCTGCCTTTATGTACCAGCAGCTTCCTCACCTCCCTCGACTCAGGTTCCAGCGTACGACATGTTCCCGCAGAAGATTCCCCTCGAGCGCGGAGAGCCACTTTGAGAGGGTCCGATAGATTGAGTGTGAATTCGGGGCTGCGTTTGAAGACTTGTGCTAGCAACAGAGGTGACAGAAAACCTCTGCAAATACCCAAGTACAGAGAGACCTGCATTTGGATCTCTGCGACTCTAGTGAGATTTACTAGTAGTGCATATGGGACGCGTCGAGATGGTCGGGACGAAGATGGTACAGTACGTTGTCACGGCATTCGAACTTGAACGCGTCGTCACTCCACTTCCACTCTCCACCACATGGCCGAAAGCGAGGAGGGCTTACAGGCCTTCTACCACTCTTTCGCTATGATTCTGGCATCCGAAATTGGCGATAAGACGTTCCTCATCGCAGCTATTCTGGCTATGCGGCAACCCCGCCTTGTCGTTTTCTGCGGCGCATTTGGGTCTCTTGTCGTCATGTCCATTCTCTCCGCCGAAATGGGCCACATCCTCCCAACCCTGATACCAAAAAAATGGACGCAAGCTGCAGCAGCCGTGCTCTTTCTCGTGTTTGGAGGGAAGATGATGCTAGAGGGTCGCGCGATGAAAGCTGGCAACGAAAAAATACAAGAGGAGATGGAGGAGGCCGAGAAAGAAATAGAGGGCGACGACGCAGTGAACGAAAATGGACCCAATGCCATCCCGCTGGAGGACCTAGAAGCCGGCAACGCGACTGCTCGGACGTCCGCAGTGACAAAAAC
This sequence comes from Mycena amicta, assembly GCA_029282125.1. Taxonomy (NCBI): domain Eukaryota; kingdom Fungi; phylum Basidiomycota; class Agaricomycetes; order Agaricales; family Mycenaceae; genus Mycena; species Mycena amicta. The sequence goes on along the minus strand of JARIHP010000001.1, from coordinate 2,080,448 downwards.
TCGCTCGCTAGCCGACGGCGCCAGGAATTTCTGCAGTTTCTTCCTGGGTCCCGTCTTCGTTCAAGCATTCATCCTCACCTTCCTTGGCGAGTGGGGCGACCGAAGCCAAATTGCCACAATTGCACTCGGTGCTGCACACGTATGTTCCACTCTTCCAAGTATTCCTGCCTCGACTCAACTCTCAGAACGTCTACCTCGTCACCGCTGGAACCGTTTTTGGCCATTCATGCTGCACCGCACTCGCTGTCATCGGAGGTCGCTATGTGTCCACCAAAATCTCCGTCAAACATGGTCAGATTCGCTAGAGAAGTCCATGTTTCGCGCTGAAACCCAATCTAGTGACCCTCGGAGGCGCGTTTCTCTTTCTGCTATTCGGAGTAATTTATATGTACGAGGCGTTTGGTCGGGAGCGAGGGACAGAGATAGAAATGGCAATGAGTTCTTAGTAGACGACTATATACCTGTGAGTGCTGTCAGTGTTTGCTCTTGTGGTCGCTCATCCATCCTTGCAGCTCACACTGGCATTGTATTTATTATCTTACTTGATGTATGGACTAGTACATAGCATAATTAGCAGGACGCGTCGAGTGCGCTAAAGTCACGTCGTGATCGTCTTCACTTATCGCCATGACGGACACCAGTGGTCCCGGCCATCTGCTCTCGCTCAAAGTAATGCGAGTATCTGTAAGAACGGCCCTCGGCATCTACGACGCGTAGTAAACGTAACTGCAGCGTCCCTCACTCGCCAGCCCGTGGCAGCCATTTTACTCGAGCTCACCGTCATTCTCCGTGTGTTACATACAACCTGCACCTTGTTTCGCCTCTAATTCTGCTACCCAGGCGCACTCAACCGCGTCCATCCTGTCGCTCCAGGGTCAGAATCCGCTGCCTGGACACCCCAAGACGCTGCGCGATCTCCATGTATCCGAGTTGTTGACCTTGCCCGCTGCCTTTGGCAAAATTGAGCTCGGCGAAACATTCTCAAGTTGCCTTTGCGTGAACAACGAGTCCCCGATGGAAGTTGAAGCGGTCTCTCTCAAAGTCGAGATGCAGACAGCCTCCTCAAAGGTTCTTCTTGGAGAGTTTGGTGGTCCGGATACGCGACTGACGGTCGGTGACGCGCTCGAGGACGCCGTCGTTCATCATGAAGTCAAGGAGCTTGGCCAGCACGTCCTGGCATGTACAGTGACCTATCAGCTTCCCGCCGCTGCACGTTTAGCAGCTCCCGTCAACGACGGAAGCGATCCCAATCTGCAAAGTTTCCGCAAGTTCTACAAGTTTGCAGTACGTGGCTATTAGACCTCTCGAGTCTTTCACTCAACTTTATTCAAGGTGACCAACCCACTCTCCGTCAAGACCAAAGTCCACGCTCCTCGTTCTCCGTCGGCCTTGCTCTCAAAGGCGGAACGGGAAAAGGTCTTTCTCGAGGTTCACATTCAAAACCTGACAACGGAAAGTTTGTGGTTTGAACGAATGCGCTTTGAATGTGCGGAAGGATGGGATGTGTTTGATGCCAATGTTATCGACGCGGACAAGGAAGCCGACGTTTCCGGCAGCATATTCGCTGGCTCAATGTCGTTAATGCAACCTCAAGACATGCGGCAGTATATATACATCCTCAATCGACAAACCCAGACTCTTACTCCAACCGTGAATGCTCCTGGCAGCGTCATTCCCTTGGGCCGCCTCGACATTTCCTGGCGGTCATCATACGGCGAACCCGGTCGACTGTTAACATCGATGCTTTCCAAGAAAATCCCTCTCCTCCCCGCACCGACGGTACAACCTGCACCGGCTCTCCCTCCCCATCTGAAGCGAACTACCGCATCGAGTATGGGCGGTCCGCCACGACCACACTCCCCACAGACTTCCATGTCCCGACCGGACTCTCCTACGTCCTTACAACGACCAGGATCTCCGTTCCGAAACCGACCGCCGTCTAGTATCGCTGTACGCTCACAAACTCCACCGCCTGCGCATCATGCTGGACCCCCGTCTGATGTAGAAGTCAGCCTCATCGTACGGGACGTTCCCAGAGAGGCCATCCGACTCGAGACGCCATTCAAAATGGCGTTGACGCTAGTCGTTTCCGCGCATGTTTCCGTTGGACGGCGGCGTAGTCTACTATTTGCCGTGCAACATCTTCAACCTCCACGAACTTCCGTGCCTGTACTCCTCCCGCCGCCTCCACCTCCACCACCAGAGCCCTACAGTCCTCGCATCACGTCACCGGGCTTCTCCACGCCCTCTCCAATGTCTGCCACGTTCAACCTCCAACTGGCGCACCAAAAGCTGTCTGAAATCTCTTCGTCGGCGCGTGCGGGGTTCAAGTTAAAACTGGCTGATGTTGCAGACGCAGACAGCGACACATGGACGCTACCGCCGCCCTTCTTCGAAGGCTCAGATGAACTCAGCCACACCAAACCTGGCGCCGTCTTTTGTGGCCCGTCTGCCATCATTCTCCAACCGTTTGAGCTAGAGACGGACGACAATGGTCAGGCCCACGGATCACAGGATTTTGAGCTGCAATACATGCCCATCTCCACAGGGTTCTCTACCGTGGGTGGCCTTCGGGCGATCTTGCTCGAAGACAGATACGTCCAGGATGAGGACAGACTACCACCTTTGCGCTCAGAGCCCAAAATTTCAAAGCAATGGGACATCATTGCAGAGATTTGGGTGTCCACATAGGTGGTGCTGCGGTCTATGATATACGGATTAATATTGTGCAAAATACAGTGATTGTTGGAGTATAAGTTGTCCGAGAAGAATCCGACGACTAGGCAGTCAGCCAGGGCTGACTGACGAGCTGCTGCACGCTTAAAAGCGCCCGATATCGTACATCCGAATCGCCGTGTGTCATGAGCTCCATGACTCTCGTCTTGGCACCGAGATCGGTCGCAAGCCTAGCAGTGTGAATGAACTATGCTCCGACGAGACGAAAGACAACGCACTTCTTGCCCCGGTCGCAGTGTTTCACATACTGGCCTACATCATGTGCAGCGACGGCTAGAACCAAAGGATCAGTTGATTCCTTGAGGAGTCTGACCAGCGTCCTGGGAGCGGTTTGAGCTACTTTTGCCTCGATAACAACAGATCATGTTACTTGAGCTGTTCACAATCCTTGTCGTTGAGCTTGGTCGCGTTCTCCTTCCAGAAATCGTCCGACTCGTGAACTGGTGTCCACGAAAGGTGGCCAGACGTGAGTTCTGAGCTATACTCGTCGTACGTCCTACAGAGAGTCCAACATTCAGACGAAGGCGTTAAACAGTCAATAAATACGTACGTCAAGCTCTGGAAGTTGGTATTGAGCTCGTCTCGAAGGAACTGGACGTCCTCGATGATATCCTCATCAGACCATTTGCGTGTGCAAAGATTCTTTGCGAACGGAAGGAGCTGGGCAACCAGCATTGCAGGAAGATTCGCTTGCGGTGCTTTCACTACCAAATTCTGTTACAAAAGTGAGCCGACCAACAATGAACCTAGTATGAGCACATACTCTGAAGGTTGCCACGATGACTCTGATGACCTTTTCCTTGACTGCACCTTGTGCGACGTCGATGAGAAGAGGTATTATATCATACTTGCTACGATGCGTTGGATAAAAAGGTAAGCTTCAGGATCATCGCACCTGTTAATTTCCTCGGCGATGTTCTGTTCAAACGAGAGAAGCCAGAGACAAAATGCAACTTGGTAGCTCATTTGCGGTCCCGGTTTGTGTTTAAGAGTCTCGACGAGGCTATACAGATGTGAGCTTGAGGTGCACGATCGCATGGACATACCCTGCGATAATTCCGGGTATTTCCCAGATGGCCTGGCGACATTCGGGACGAGCGAGAAGCGATTCTAAGCATTGAACCGCGATATCGCACTTGTTCGGAGAGTTTCCTTGGACGAGGGTCGCGAGAGTAGTCAGGAACGGATATAGGTTGGCGCTGGGGAGAAGTGTGGGCTCGGAACTGACGCTGGGTTCAGAACAGGAGACAACGGTGGATCGGACGGCAAACCAAAGCAGGACAGTGAGGATTTGCGCGGCTTTGAGCTGAACAAATTCGTCTTGTGTTTCGAGGGTTCTGAGGAGGTTCAAGACGGTGAAACGTAGGTGCAAGGAAGACCTACCGTAGTAATGGGCCATATGGGAGCTCAGGGTCATTCTCCACGGCGCGCGTGAAGAGCGGTATACGCTCGTCGTGATCTGAGAAACCCTCTGAGCGGGGTCGCAAGTGTAGGGCAACGGGACAGACCCGCGATGGCGTCGGCAATAAGGACGAGGATGCATTGCATTGTATCGACTCTCTGCAGTTTCTTAAGCAGACGGAGATAGAGCAGTGCATATGTCGGGCATTCTGAGAGGAGAAGGGACTCTGTTTTGGCCTTTGGTTGCCTGTCGACCTTCTTGATGAGAGACAGCTCGTCGGAGGTGATCAAGCCCGCCCGCTGGTATCCCTGAGTGCGGATTGAGGGCCTCCATGCCGGAGCTGGGACTGCACACACCTCCCATGGAACCGGCTTCGTCCTGATCTTGCTCGAAGTTTCTTCGAGAGTTGCACGCATTGAGTCTGAGAGTCAAGAGATCAAGATGAGGGAGGTGTGACCTTGGTCGTGTTTGCTGCGCCGATGCTTAACTCCCGCAAATGCACCGATGTGAAGGTCTAATTATTTGAGCTGTATATCTACTACACAACGCAGCATATGTGCTAGAGAGCACCAGCGAAGCGACATTGGGACAGTCAATTTGTGACAGTGCGTGATTCCGAAAAATGTCTCGCAGACGCGCTGTGGGTCTGACCCGCTCTCTGGCCACCTCGTCTCCAAAGTCGTCACTGTATACCGCCGTTATTCTCAACCGTGCACCGATCCTGACCCCGAGTCCGACGCCTTTCGAGAACTCGTTCCATGCATACCAGCAGCGAATACGACGCGCTCTACACAACCCCTTCTCCTCCGAATTCTACTTCAAGCAGGGCTCTCTTCTTGAGGCCCGCTTTAATGCAGAGGAGCGCTATCGCGAACGCGTCGCATGGGGCCCAACCTATGCAAAAGACGACCAAATATCCGAGGAACGTCGTGCCGCAGAACAGGCTGCAATAGACCAGATGGCAATGCAGGAGCAATCCGACGACCGTCTCATGTCTCGTATACATCCCTCCGATGCCGCTCGAGACTACCACAGTCTCGACCGCAAAGGGAGGCGCAATATCTATCTGCTCGTGAAACGCCTAGACGAGGGCCAACCTGTCTGGGAGTTTCCTTGGGGAGAAGCGCAGCGAGAGGAATTGCTTCATCAGGTACGGATTCCCAAGTTCAATGTTCACTTCTCATGTTTTCAGGCGGCCCAACGGGAGCTTCTCGACAAGTGTGGCGACCACATGGACACATGGATCGTCGCGCGAAAACCAATCGGCATGTACAAACCGCCAATACCAGACTTGGGCCTGGAGGTACCAAGTTTAACTCGAACGCAAATCAACAACTGTTAACAACATTCGCTAGAAAATAACTTTCTTCTTCAAAGCCAACATTCTCGCGGGCCAGGTCCGTCCCAGCAAGTCCATCCAGGACTTTGCATGGGCAACCAAGCAGGAGGTAGAAAAGCGCGTCGACAAACAATACTGGGAAGGAGTCAAGGACATGCTCTCAGATCATTAATACAATTGTATTATTTCCAGTCTAATTGGGAGACGACGCCGTCCGACGCAGCTTGGGTTTCTTCTGCGCGTCGTCGAATTTGCGAATGATGAGCTCGCATTTTGTGGTGGTGCAAATGTCCTTGGCGGCAGCCTTGACTGCTTTTGAAAAAAGAAGGATCCCTGCAGCATGCTCGACAGCCTCAACTAATCCATCGGTCAGCGATGTAGCCTCGGAAGCATTTCTGCTTACCAGGCATCATAAAGCTCTCCATTGGGGTGTTTTCGGGAATAACCGCGTTCGGGACAACAAACGCGCCAGCCGAGAGCTCAAGGGTTTCTGGCGTTGACGGGGACGACGGTTTGGAGGCGAGCACGACCTTGGCAAAGTGCGTCGGGACAGAGACGTTCGGCGGAGACCCGATAACCTCGTGCGTCTAACAGATCGTGAAGACAGGTAATCAAGTCTTGAAATTTACTACTACTCACAATGCGCCATTTGCCATCCGAGCCTAGGCGGGGCAGGTACAACGGCACCGTAAAGACGTAGACGTCGGAGAAGCTTGAAGTCAATCGTCGACACCAGTCTTCAAGATATGCCCAGTCTTGCGACCAGCGTAAGCACGAAAGCCGCGGGTCCGAAAGAAATCAAATACAATGCCGGTTGAACCCGTCACCTACTTGGGGCGCGATGTTGGATAAGAGGAAGGTTTCGTTCATCGCATCCTAAAGGACGCGTCGTCGACATGGCCTAGAAAGGGCAAAACTTGCCTGTGAAAACTTGGCGTCTGCGGCAGGCACCCTAGAAATGCCTGAACAACAGGAAGAAGGGTAAGAGCGAGAGGGACCTACATATGGCCACGGTCATACCCACTCTTGAAATAGTCTACCAGACGGGCACGGAATGGTATCGGTAGATCCTCATCCTCAATGAACTGCGACTTGGAGCGGTCTCCGACTGGATCCGTTTTCGGTGGGCGCAGAGAAGCCGCCGTGAGGTGTTCTGCCGTCTACAACCCGTTTAGTTTTGTATCGGCATCGAGAAACAAGAGGGACCCAAGACGGATGGCGCAGACGCCTGTCATAGGCAGCAACATATGCCTTGCGTACAAGCGCGTCAGCGACCGGTCCTGCCTTTGTATTCTAGTCCGAAAAAACGCGTTCCAGACGCGACGCACCGGGGTTCCCGTATTTCAGGACCTCCGTCACGTACGGGTCCTTCGAAATCTCCACCTTGCCCTCGGAGGGACCAAATTCTACGGCCGGAGGATGCAGAATGTTGAGGTCCGCTTTTAAAATCTTGAGGTTGTTGTGGTGGTGGTGCGTCGCGGCCATGGAGCCCGCGAGCCCGCCGACGAAGAAGAAGCCGCCTTTGAAGAGAATGTCATAGACCCTGGGGCTGAGCGGCATCGCCGTGGCAAGAAGCAAGCAGCAAATTGTGACACATGCGAGTACATGGATTTCAAGTATATGCGAGACATGGATTTTAGAATCGAGAAATATGATATCAGGACAAAGCGCAAAACTATTCCGCAGGAATGAAAAAAGAGAAGACAAGGTACCGGGCAAAGAAAGAGCATTCTTATACAAAATTTATGGGGGGCAGGCAGCGGGAGATGATGTTCAGTTGCGTCCGTCAGCTCCTTCTAAAGAGTCAGAGCGGGCTGGGCGGCCGAATCAGATCTCCAATGGTTCATAGGTACGAGCTTCGAGCACACCTCGCGTCGCACTCTCACTCAAGCCCACTCTGCTGTCCCGACGTCCAAACCCGCCTGCTCCGGGTCCACGCGGTTGACGCACGACTCCCCCAGGGCTTTCGTGACCAGAGTTCAACGACCCCGCCATGGGAACCGAGGGCAGCGGCGGAACACCTCCAAACGCCCCACCATTCGAAAAGAGCGAAGGGAATCCACTCGACTGTCGGCGTGGTGTCGAGATCGTGGCATATCCCTCGCGGATGTTACCGTTGGAGGAACGCGGGTTGAGACGAGGAGCTTGCGATGGCAAAGACTTCATGTCAGGCATCGACTTCTTCACGCGGAGGGAGTGAGCCGCAGTTTGGGAGGCCTGCTGTGCGAGATAGGCGGACGGCGCACGGGAGAGGGTGTGCGGTGGGCGTTGAGGCTGCTTACACACACGAATGAATATTACAGAAAAACTGAGCAGACAAGGACTCACTCTCGTGGGATCAATGCGCGTAACAACCGCATATCTCTCTTCTCCTTCGCCCACAGAATAGTGGTAGACACCGAGCTTCTGTGCGACGAGATGCACCACGCGGCGCTGCTTGGGGCTGAGAGTCCTCGAAAATGCGAGCTCGTCACGCATGCGGTCGTCCTTGAAAAGGAGGATTCTGGAGTAGATCTCCAGGGTAGCCGGGTCATTAAGGTCTAGTTCGTTGGCCGAGCCCTTGTCAGAGGTGCTCGGAGGGGAGGAGATGACAGGGTTTTGGGGCGGGGGCGGGGCTGACGCCAGGACGTGATTATATTGCGGCATCGGAGATACGTTAGTAGGTGAGTATTGCTGGGGCTGAGGCTGGTAGGGCGATCCAGAGAAGGAGCGCTGGGGAGTGTATCCAGAGGGAATGGGAGAGCCGTAGTCCTCGTAACCGCCGATCTGCTCCTTGTCCAGCTGCATGGAACGCATTCTGCGGATGGCCTTTTCACGCTCGATGCGCTCCTTCTCGCCGGCCTGCAACACTTTTTTGTACTCGACCCGAAGTTTGCGACCCTGGACATCAAAACCGTTGAGCGCCACCACGACAGCGTCGGCATCGGCTGCCTGGCGGAAATTGGCAAAGGCAAGACCGCGGAAGGAGCCCTGTTGGTCGAGATGGTAGTTGAATGCGTAAGGGGTGGGGATAGCTAGCGATGCCTGCGTGCAAAGGTAAGCGAGAACAATGGAAAAGATCAAAGACGGACGATGATATCGAGGAGGGTCTCGCGCTTGACGTTGAAAGGGATGTTTTTAATGACAATGGCGGTGGGGATGACCTCGTCGTCTGGGTTCTGGCTGAGACTGGATGCGACAGGAGGGGGCATTGGGGGCGATGAAAGATGGCTGATTGGGGGTGGAGAGCCGCCAGCGGAGGAGAAATCCGAGTTGTTTTGGGGGGAGAGAGACCGGTTATCCGAATTATCGAGCCATTGCTGTTTAATCGTCAGAACCATCGGTGTAAGAGGGAATTCGCGCACGGCTGGGAGACCACTCCGGGCAGGCTGCTTCGACTTGAGCGGAGACTGTCCAACACCGAGAGGCGTATACTGGGTTTGCGCAGGGATCCCTGTCGACGTCGCGAAGTGGTATTGCGGCCGAGCAGCGGTCGAGCCGTCAAAGTCGTAAGAGTCGTGCAAGCGCGCATGGGACGAAGACAGTGTCAGCGACGACATGTCTGGCGGAGAGCTGGTCATTATGGGCTCGTGAAGAAGGGATGGATATGGTAAGAAACAGAGGAGAGAATGCCCTTGTGATCGATGTAGTCACAATTGTAGTCTACTGTGCTACAACGTAGACGCAACCGGCTCAAGCGGCGTCAACATCTCTTCAACCGCAATCGGGGTCTGAATGCGCGTGTGGTCTGAGAGATCCTGGACTCGATGGAATTGGGATTACCAGAGCCGGCAGTGCGTCAAACTTGAATTCTTGCCGGGACCTTGGAGGCATCGGATCCATACGAGCTCTCCTATGGCAGCTTTTTTGACGATGGCGAGACCATGTGCTGGAAGGCGATTTCATGCCTCTTGACCAGTCGCTCTAGCTCAAGCTCTATTGGACCAAGTCGCTGTAGCTCAAGCTCTAGTCTTTCGAGTCGGTTCTCCAAATTCTTACGGGCGCTCAGGACCCCGTTTTCTGTATTTGAGACCACATACCTTCAAGCGCTCGTCGTTTGCCTTCGTCGCCGATAATAGCTCGGACCTCTTCATTTTTTCATATCGCTTGGAAGTGGGTGGGTTGACTGTGGCGTATTGGGAACGGAGGCTGGATCGGCCAGGAGCGCGGGTAGCAGGTAAGGCGGAGGAACGTCATGGACGCGTGTATCTATCTAGGCGTTGTTGAACGAAAGGCCAATTTGTGTGACAAGTCGGCGATGGCACAGAAACCAACGTGGAGAGGCTTGTGAAGCGAGACTAGTCCACAAACGGTGGCGTCTTCTATTCCTGCCCAACTGGTGGCCCAAACCGTTGGCTACACATGTGTGCTACAACGTAGACGCAACTGGCTCAAGAGGTGTCAACATCTCTTCAACCGCAATCGGGGTCTGAATAGCGCGTGTGGTCCCAAGGTCCTCTGAGCGATCCTCGACTCGATGGAATTGGAATCACCAGAGCCGGCAGTGCGTCAAACTTGACCTGATTCTTGCCGGGATGCCTGTTGGCGAGGCGCAGGGCCGCGTACGACCATAGCAGGTTGAGAGAAGGTAGGTCGCGGCACAGACGGAAGCGTATGTCCAAACTTGGGCACCCTGTTGTCGTCAGCAGGCGTAACCAGACGCAGAACACATCCGACATACGAACGAGGAGGCACAGGCCCCTGAACCAAACGGAGCGAAGACGGCGGCGAGCGACGAGGCATTACAAAAGAGAAACCTGCCTGGTATCATTAGTCGTCGTACCCAAAACTCAGACAGGAAGCACACTCTGAACCAGTAGCCTGCACTGGAAGGTGGAAAGGAAAGTGTTACAACTGATGATGTTCCAAATATATATTAATCATCATGTACAAGCAGAGTATACAGAGTCCTAGAGTGGCCGGTAGTGCTTCATGAGCTGCGTCTTGAAGTCTGTCCTAACGTGAACAAAGGGAGCGGTCGACAATCAAAAGACAAACCAGTGGGCGTGTCCCAAATAGCAGCGGCATCCGCGTTCAACGGCGAGGCGTTGTTGGGCTCTATACAGCGGTCAGCGGAGTTGGCCGAAATGCAGCGCGGAGAAGGCTACCTCCGAGCAAAGACTGCAGGGACAGGAGAATAGAGTGGACGCTATATACGGCCGACCATTTGTCCTGCACGGAGTTGCAGTTGGCCAAACAACACAAAGCAAGGACCATACCTGGAGAATGTCGAGGCAGATGGCGCCAGAGGAAATGTCGACATTGGGATGGAAACAGGGTGTATCGAATTTAATGGAGGGAGCTCCGTAGGGATAGTTTGGGCTAAAGGCGCGTTAGAGGCGGCATTGACGAGGACCTGGTGCTGACCCAAAGGTTATGGATATGCGAAACTTGAGACCAGAGTAGATGGTTTCCGAGGGACCCTCTATGGTGCCCATCCACTCAAAAAGGTTGTTGTCGCTTTTGGGGAACGCGGACTAGGGGGTTTTCGTGAGTTTAAAGGTTGAGACAAACACGCGTTGGCTCACGATTCCCGGGGAGGACGACATCTAATTCACGAAGAATGGACGCGTCAGACGAGTGGCAGAGGGAGGAGACAGGGGAGACGGACCATGAGAGTCATGAGCTCGTTGGTGAGGCTGCAAAATGAATGAGAGAGAGAGAGAGACAAGGATACAGAACGAACCGCTTTGTTACGCTGCCGACGACGGGCTGGGACGCGTCGGAGACACTGGGTTTGTTGCCGCGCGTCGGGGGAGCGAGAGAGCTGATGAGTTGCGGATCCATGGTCGGTAGTTGGGCAAAGGTTCGATTCAGGTCACGCGGTCTTGTGTTACCGTGACAGACGCAATGGCGGCGGCGACGACGTTCACTCCATCGCCAGCGGAATCCACACTCGTATCCCAGATATTTGCCCATGCAGACCCCAACAAACTCGGTGCAATCACAGGCGACGTCGCCGTAAAGGTCTTTGGTGGCGCAAACCTCTCTCCGCTCGTTCTCGGCGAGATCTGGCAAATTGCCGACGAGGCAAACAACGGCTGGCTCGCAACGGTACGCCCGTCTGTCTCGGCCGTCGTTCTCCCTCTTGACCCTGGCCATTCAGAAAGGTGTAGCTATGGCAGTTCGTCTCATGGGTCATGCGCAGCAGGGAACCAAAGTATCCGCTGCTCTCCTTAGCAAGCGTAAGCAGCTCTTGACCGCACCCCCCGTACTTACCGACGTAGCCGGTCCTCTACCCACCATCGCCGGAATAACACCTGTCGCACCCCAGAGAACAGGAAGCTCGGCCTCTCGCGCAAAGTCGCCCCAACCTGGCCTACCGCCCTTCACACCCCAGGACAAGGTCAAGTTCCAAAACTTGTTCATAAAGTCGGGTCCCATCGACGGCCTTCTCAGCAGTACGCTCTTTGCGTCATGATTCGCGTGCGCCACGCTGATAATCCCCAGGCGAGAAGGCTCAAGAAATATTCCTGAAATCTAAACTCCCCAACGAAACCCTCGGGCTCATCTGGTACCGTCGCCTCTCTGCTGCCGACCCAGCCCATCTCATCCGTTTCACAGGAATCTCGCGGACACGCAAGACCGCGGCAAACTAGATTCCACTGACTTTGCCATCGGAATGTACCTAATCCAGGCCGCCATGACCGGCCACATCTCATCAATACCCAACTCCCTCCCGCCTGGTTTTTACCAGCAAGTGGCCCAAAGCGCCCTTCACTCTCAAACCACCGGCGGTGCATACAGCCCACTGGCGAGCTCTTTCTCCCAGCGCAGCACCCTCCAACCTCAATATACCGGCGCAAGTCAGCACATACTTCAGCCGCAAACCACCGGTCCGTGGTCCTCGAAGCCGCCTGTGCCGCCCCATCTCCCTGCCCGCCCAACCGTTTCAGCCCCCGGTGCTTCCATCATCGGTACCGGCGCTTTTGGCCAGGTCCAGCCTCACTGGGACATAACCCCAACTGAGAAGGCAACGTCCGATCGTTGGTTCGACTCTCTAGATACCCAGAAGCGGGGCTATATCCAAGATGATGTTGCGGTGCCCTTCATGCTTGAGTCCAAGCTCAGCGGCGAGGACCTGGCCCAGATATGGTACGCCTTACATCTTGCGCTGCTGGAATCCACTTAATCTTCTTAGGGACCTTGCGGATATCAACAACGATGGCCGGCTCACGCGAGACGGCTTCGCTATTGCTTGGTATCTCATCCAGAAGAAGCGCACTGGGGTTCCTATTCCAGCGTCGCTTCCGCATACCCTGATACCCCCTTCAATGCGAGGCGGCGCAGTCGCTCCGCCAGCTTCCTCCGCACCTCAGGAATCACAGAGAGACTTGTTCTCCTGGGATGACCCTCTGCCGACGCCTCAAACTGCCCCCGCGCCTGCTCCATTCTCTGTCCAACAACGACTCTCACCCCAGCCCACTGCGGCGTTCTCATCTCCCCCGCGTTCGGATCCGTTTGGATCGTCGAATGCTATTTCACCGGGTCCGTCTCAAGATTTGCGCGCATATTTCGTCATTGACTGTCTTGTTAGCTCCTGCTGCAGATCTTCTCGGGGACGACGAAGATACTACGACACCTTCGCCTCCGATCCATGACAAGTCTGCCGAAATTGGCAATGCTCAGAATCAGGTCAACTCGACGAGCAGGTCACTTGCTGCTGCGCAGGCTGAGCGTCAGACCCTCGAAACAACTCTTGCCAATCAAGCAGCACAGCTTTCTGCCCTTCAGACCCAGCTTTCGACTGCAAAAGCTGCGTACGAGACCGAGAACAAGCTTCTTGCAGGTCTCCGTGAACGCCATGCCACTCAGACGGCGGAAATGCAGAAAACGCAAGAGGAACTGATCCGCGCTGAAAGCGATCTCAGTGCCGTCCGGGTGGAAAAGGCAGAAATTGAAGGGTCGTTCCTCCGAGACAAGGAGGAGGCGCGCGGGCTGCACAAGAAGATGGTGGAAGCTGGTCAACACATGGAAATGCTCAAGGTTGATATCGAAAAGTCCAAGAAGGAGGCGAAGCAGCAGAAGGGATTGTTGGCGATTGCCAGGAAGCAATTGAGCAGCAAAGAAGCAGAGCGGGCCAAGGTCGAAAAGGAACTCCAAGAAGCCCAAGCCGAAGCCGCCGGTGTTGCTTCAGAGAAGGATCATATCGATGCTTCCATTGCAGCCCTTGATGCTCAGCCAATGCCAACCGCCCCAGTGGCTGTTGTCGCCCCGCCGCCGGAACGAACAACGTCCTCCGACTCTCTAGCCTTTGCGGCCGGACATACTTTACCAGCCTCTCCAGCTCCCGACGCAGGCAGCCCGTCTCTTGCCTCTAGCATCAAGAGCAACAATCCCTTTGACAGACTCATGGGCAACTCGACACCTCGTTCCCAGTCGCCTTTTGCACCTGGGTCGAACCCTATTTCGCCCGAAGCGAGTCTTGATGCCGCGGCTGGTGATCCGTTTGGATTCGCGCGTGCATTTGATGCCGACGAGGTGCCGGAGACTGCCACTCCCAAGCCGGAACTAGCGCCGTCTCCGAATGAGCTGATGGTCGACGATAGTGCGACGAGCGAGAGCGACGTGTTTTCTACGCCGCTCACTTCCTCTGCGCCTGTGTTCCCAGCTATCGACGACGTTGTAGCTGCCAGTGGCGAAACGGAGCGTTCAGATAGCCACCCACCTGGTCATTTCGAGCCCGAGCCTGCTCCTGCTCCTGCTGAAGCAGATACCCATCTTGGGACGCAGCTGAAGGACCTCGATGTCGAAGAGTCTGACAGTAGCGACAGCGACAGCGAGGATGCTATACCTCTCGCAACCCTCGCCAAAGCAAAGGCTGCCGAGTCTTCGGAGAACAACTGGCGAGGCTACACCAGTAGAACCTAGCTTTGACGATGTCTTTGGTGTGTCGACTCCAGCACCCCAGCCGAGTGCGACACCAGCCGCTGCGGAGCCTCTCACCGACGCGTTCGGAATGCCAGTTTCCGACGCTAATGGTTTTGCACCCCAGCCAACGGTCGCTGGGGTAAATGCCTTTGATGAAGCCATGGGCAAGATCCCGGTGACCAGTGCACCCACGCAGTTCAACGCTTTTGACTCTGCATTTGACGACAACTTTGACTTTGCGGCAGCTTCAGGACCGGTGGAGACGACCTTCCCCCCACCCCCTGCTCTCAACGGCCATGCTGTTTCGCCGCTTCCGCCCAGTGCGAGCAAAAATGAGTTTGACAACATCTTTGCCAGCACATCTCCTCCCGTCAAGTCCAGCGTCGATCAAGTCGCTGCGGTAGCCCCGGTGATCGCACCTCAGCCAGTCCCGGCCACAAACGGAGTAGCAAAACCCGCTGGGCCGTCATTTGAAGAGGCGTTCGCTGGGTTTGATTCCGGCCAAGAAACGCAGAACCTCGGGGCCTCGCTTGACAAATCGACGAGCGGATCTGCACAACAACAATTCCCTGCAACCTCGCCGACATCATCCCCAAAGAGCACCGCTCCTTCGCAAGGTGCTTCAAGACGTTCGGTCTCGCCACCCCCGCGGCATAGGTCTCCGCCTCCTCCTCGAGGTGGGTTAACAAAAGGGACGATCTTCAACTGCGTCGTCCAAAGAGGAAAAGACCAAAGAGAAGGAAGCCCACCCACCTCGAAGCTCAAAGCTCAGCGTAAGTTGTATATCTCTACTCATGAGCCGCTGCTAACCTTTTGGCCCGTAGATTCGTCTACCCTTTGGCAAGAAAAAGAACAAAAACCCCGAGCCGGTTCCAGCGGGTCCCTCTCATCTCCTCACACCTCCTCAAGAGGAACCAGCGAGAACGCCGACGCCCTGCAGTCGAAGATGACGTCGAGGCAGTCAAGCAGTTGACGGCGATGGGCTTCAGTCGTTCACAGGCGGTCGACGCGTTGGAGATTCATGGGTATGATGTTCCAAAGGCACTAAACAGCCTCCTTGGCGCTCAATGAGGCTATTTCGCTCTTTAATTAGTAGTATGTTAATATCTGGAACCCTCCTTCGAATTATGAAGCCGTGACTGGGAGTGTGACCCAACTTATTATCTACTTCCACTGATGTCCGAATCGAAGCCCAGTTTGAAGGAACAGAACCGCAAGTGTGTTTAACGCCCGTTGCTGTGCCATCCAGAAAGCTTACTATTTAGGCTGCTCGATGTCCTCCAGGCCAAGCTCAGCTCTCCGGAGCGGTATCTAGTGCGTGAACGCGTCAAGCTTACGGGCCGACTCAAGCCACCCCCTCCCCCCCACAGCCTGCAGCCAAGAAGTTCGGGCCGTGGCTCAACAGCGACAGGGCATACTACGTGAGTGTCTGTATCTCAACCCTGCTTTCACACTCAAGCCACTTGGTAGCCGGAAGCACGCCCTCAGGTTCGTCTCAACGTATTCTTTGACGCGTCTAAAAGCTCGTGCAGATACTGAGAAACCTCGAGGTACGCAAACAACCGTTTTCTCACACTGGGCGCCTCACGGTTATCAGGTCGCGGCAGAAACGTTACAACGCCACAGTAACGAAGTTGCTCCAGAACAACGCCAACGACTTGTCGAGGCGTTCCTCTCGCTCGTTTTCTACATTCAGCCTTTTGGACATCACTTCGTTGAACCAGACGAACAAGGCGCGTCCTGCGTGTTGTTATAACACGCGTGCATCGATAACACACTCCAATTAGGCCGTTTGCAGTCCATTTTTTCGAGTGCAACGTATTGGCAGCAATTTGCCCCTCCGCCGACGTAATACGAGTTCTGCACGTCTCATGCTCTGTCAACTGATTACGAACGTTCAGCTCTACGTCCAACGCTCCAAGTCTCGCACCTTCCCCAACTCAACTTGCCCCGAGTTTACCAACCGGAGTTATGCCTGAAGCTCCCGCTGTTTCCCATCAACCACCCGTCCTCTCTCCTTCGGATGTGATCGTCTTAGATAACCCGTCGAACGTCCCTGCGCGCGAAACAACGACCGAACTTCCATCACCAGTACGTCGGGGTTCGTTACGTCGAGCTGCACAAATCTTAGGTCGATTGCAGGTGGAGGCACCCATTCTGCCCGCAACCACAGTACCTGTTACCATGAAACCAATTCGCAAGAGCAAAAACAAGAGGAAAAGGATGGATGCCGATCTTGACAAGTTCGTTGAGGCCGACGCCCAAATATACAAGCAGCACCGCACGGCAGCGCAGTCTTCTGCTACAGTCTCGCCAATCATGGTCCACAATATCACCGAGTTACCCATCACCTCTACTCCACCAAACGGCGCGGTGTTGGAGCGAGGGACTGAGCAGGACCCAATCGTTGTCACCAAGTCCGAAACTCGTATCGATGAACCTGTTCCTAGTAACTTGGCCACTGCAGTGGAAACAGTGGTGAATGCTCCGGAAAGTATAGAACCACTCAAGATGGAGCCTCAAGATGTTGAAATGCTCGACGTGGAGGTACGAGCATTGATTCTTTCGGTCGCTTTCTCACATTTTTTTTTTTGCTCAGTCGAACCAAGCACCACACTTGACTCCAGAGATGGAGGCCGAGGTTGATCGTGTCTACCACAAACTAACCGTTCCGCTATCGGTGCAACAGGCCATATCACATAGTTCGACCGCTTCATCCACAGGTCAACCTGCCATAGGTGTTTTTCCGGTCTCCCGACCCCATTCTCCCCAAGCGGTCCCGAATGTAGAAGCAGTATTGAACCACGCCGCGACAGAACCCGTCGCGAATATTCCGTACGAGGAAGAAGTCGATGCCATAGCCGTTATGCAGGACTTTATCAAGAATATTGTGATGAAGGTGAACGAGCGTATTGCACTCGATGTAAATTTCTCCGGCTTCTCAAGTCGCACCAATGTCTGAATGGCTTTCAGACGCAGGCTGCGGAGCCCATAAAAGATCCTGCGCAACTGGTAGAAGACATTCCCAATGAGGTTTCTACAGGTACGCTCTAACTGTCAGCTTCTCGATGTTCACTGTTCCAGCTACCGGAATTGTCGCCGAGGCGATCATTGGGCGTCATCGAGGCTCTGCCCAAGGGCCTTTTACAATGAATTTCTCAATCAGCCAACATCAATTGGACGCTCTGACTCTGTGGAATGAGCGGTGGAAACATACAGAGTGAGTACTTTTCAACATTTGATATTGCAGCCTGACGAGACGACCAGGAGCATTGAATCAAGTCTATGCATATCACTGTTGTGTTTCAAAGAAGCCGATATCAGAGCGCGTTTGGATCCAGCCAAGAAAATTGACTTTCGCTCTCTACTTCGAGACCTTGAGTGCTGCTGGCCCAAGTCAGGTGAGTGTGTTATCGTGCCCAATGTTCGTCAATATTTATACCCTGAAGGCGATTTGAGTGCATCGTGGAATGGTCAGCCGACACAGCTACCAATAGCCCCGCCTCTTGCTGCAAGTCACGACAAATTACGACTGAATTTTCTGGCTGACATTGTGCAGTACCGGTCGGACGAGCCAGCTATCGTCGATATCTCCCCGTTCGTCTCTCTTGGCCCAAATAAGCTGACTTTTGCGCAAAATACGGACCTGACGAGCTATTGCTTTGTGCTCTGTGCTCATAATCCGAGTCCCGCCCAGCTTCGTGCAGTACAACGTCGGCGGTACAAAGAGCAGAGCTGGATGGCGTGGTTGCAGAAGCAGACGAAACCTTTACCACTGCCGTTTAAGTTACCCATACCAATGGATTCTTGAATACTAGCCCATCGTCCTGGTGCGTGTTTGTGAGCTGTGTCTGTTATAAGGGTTTGCTTCCAGCTGCCAACGGTTGAATTAGCCATAATTGTGAACTTCAAATATCACGATATAGCTCAGCGGTTTAGAGCATACGATTGCAATTCTGTATATCGTGAGGTCCCGTGTTCGATCCACGGTATCGTCTTTTTCTTTACCGCCTCGTGTGCTAGAACTGCCTTTATCGAGAACAAAGGCATTGCATTTCAGCCATACATCGCTGTCCCGTCATGTCGCGTTGACTGACTCTATCAAAAAGTCACAGCCACCACGGGAGCCTTATAACATCGCGTCACTTTGGCCTCTACGACGGAACGTCGTCCTTTTCGTCGAGGCGTTGATATGGCGTTTGACCTCGTCGTGGTTGGCGAAGGCGGCGGTCCCGACGAGACCAATCTATCGGCGTAAGGAGACCTGCACACATCGCGTTCGCCAACTAACGCGCACTTTTCCTCAAGCTACTTGTTCAAGCCTTCTGAAAAGGACTGGAAGGACGGAATTGTGGCGCTCGAGGCCGGCTCGGGTCTTGGAACGCTCCAAAAACTCATCGACCGTGACCCCCAGCTGTTCAACTCCACTTCAGCCGCAGAGGTCTACTCCTTCGTGCGGTGCTTCCTCATCACACATGCCCACTTGGATCACATTAACGCGCTGGTCATCTCAGCCGGGTCGCTCTCTGGGCCACGCAAGCGCGTATTTGCCGACCAACACGCTCTCCAAGACTTGGAGAGCGTGTTCGCCGGTCGCATTTGGCC
This sequence comes from Mycena amicta, assembly GCA_029282125.1. NCBI lineage: Eukaryota > Fungi > Basidiomycota > Agaricomycetes > Agaricales > Mycenaceae > Mycena > Mycena amicta. The sequence goes on along the minus strand of JARIHP010000001.1, from coordinate 2,061,516 downwards.
CAATCTCGCGTCTTGGGATGAGGAAGACGAGGACCACAAGCTCTTGTATACTCGGTGGGTGAATTCGGAACATTGTATCCTCTTAATCTGACGCTCTCAGTATCGGCGCACAAGACATATACGAGGAAATAGCACCAGACGTCTCCGTCTGCTATTTTCCTGTCTCGCATGGCCATAACGAGGCAGGGGACTACGACTCAGCCGCGTTTTTCATCCGCCACGATCCGACCGGACACGAATTTCTATTCTTCGGCGATACAGAGCCTGACTCGCTCGCCCGTTCCCCGAAAACAATCAACGTTTGGCGTGCCGCAGCTCCTAAAATCCCCGCCTCCCTCCGCGCCATATTTATCGAGTGTTCTTGGCCATCCTCAAGAAGCGACGATACACTCTATGGGCATCTGAACCCGATGCATCTTGTGCACGAGCTAGAAACTCTGGCAGCCGGTAAGAAGATCAGCATGCGGTAGGACGATCTCATGCGTCGTTAGAGGTAGTCAAGATCCGCAACACCGCTCAACATTCGAGTCCAGTCCGTCCAGCGCGCAAAAAGCAACGTCTTGCTTCTGCGCCGCTCGATTTACGGGGTGCACTGGCTGGAGTTACGGTTTTTGTGATCCATTGCAAGGATACGCTCGATGGGCAACCAGGCCGGCCCAACCAGGCCCTTATTATTGGAGAGATAAAGGCCTTGTTGGAACCGAAAGAACTGGGGGTCGAGATAGTGGCAGCCCGCCAAGGGATGCACATTCGTAAGTTACTTCTGCATCGAGACGTGTCGCCCTCACAGTGCCAACAGAAGTTTGAAGCTACTCACGCTATTTATTTGTTTCTTGCCACGCTCACCCACTGTATAAGTAGTCCCTCATCTGTAGCTGTAGCGCGTTTGTGTTGATTATTGGACCTGTCGTCCATGCAAGTGTGCGTTATAAAGTCGTAAAAAAAAACAGTGTTGTATGTACAAGAAGGAGAGCGAAAAGAAATTCCCGCATGAGCATTCTAATTAAAGCAAGGCTAAAGTTGCCCGACAGCAGACTACGAGGAGGCGTACAGCTTCACCACACCATCAGCACCAGCGCTAGCCATGAACGGCAGGGAAGGATGGAATTCCGTATCCAATACGCCCTCGCGCGCCTTCTCTCGGTGGGTGGTGACCTCCTGGACACAGATATGCGAGCCCAGCAAGTCCCAGAACCGCACAGAGCAGTCGTGGCTACCGGAAACCAGCGAAAAGCCAGCAGGGTCAATGGAAAGCGACGTGACACCGTCGAGATGAGCAAGCATCGAGTGGGTACATTGCCCTGGCGGTTGATAAGCTTCCGCTTGTAGTCAAAAGCAGGGAGGACGGTACCTGTCACGATGTCGAATATGCGAATGTACTTGTCTTCGTGGGCGGTGACGAGTAGAGGCATGGTAGGATGTGATACAATCCGGTTGATCTGCGTCGCTGGTGTGCCGTCTGCAAAAAGATGAGAAAAATGGATTGAACGGACGCAAGGGGCGTACCATAGCTAATGTCGGTTCCTAACCGCGTCAACTCCTTGCCATTCTCGATGTCGAATATCTTCACGACGGCGTTCTGGTATGCGACAGCCACCTTCTTGAGATCGGCCCTGAGCGCCTCGACCGCTGTCGCTCCAGGAGCATCCATGTCCTCCTGTAACTCGTCCGAGCTCTCCAGACCAGCCCACCCCCACGTCAGCTTCAGGGATCCGCCGCCAGAAGGACCGCTGACATCCCAAACTTTGACAGTTCCCTCCGCACCACAGCTGATGAGTGTGCTCTCGTCCCGCACGAGTGCAAGGTCCCAGACGGCATCCGTGTGCCAATGAGCTCTCCCCGTGCACGAGTTTCATCGTAGGGCGCGTATGTCGTATGGGATGGCGCTGGAAGGGCCCACACCCGAATTGATGAGTCGAGTGAGGCCGAGTATAGCAGACCTTTGGAAGGTGCATGAATGAGCCGCGTAATGGCTGCCGAATGGCCTCGGAGTGTGAGTTGGGGCTCAATCTCCGTTGTCGGTCGTGAACTAGCTCCAGTTAGGAGCCGCGGAGACGAAAAAAAAAGTCAACTCACGCAGAGGAGGCAAGACCAGCCACGTCCATCCGCCAAATTTTAACGGTACAATCATCTCCACCAGTCGCAAGCGACAATTCATGAGGGTGGAAAGGAGAGAGCCCGAACGGCATCCAAGTGACTGGTTCCAGTATGAGCGCTGCGTAGAGCCAGAAAATAACTGCGACGCACTTTCTTAAAGTCCGCTTTGATCGCCAGACCTTGTTGCCCTCGCCGTCACTCACGACGTTTGTCTCGTCGTCGTCCACCTCACCATCTTCGTCCTTTCCATCATCGTCATCACTTCTTCGGTCCCAACCATGCTGATTTTCGCGTGCGAACCGGGCCTGCTCTGACGCCTCATGTGACAGCCGCAGCTTCTCCTTCCATTCGCCGGCATCGTCTGGTCGGAATATCGCGGTCAATTGCCTGGGCTCGGAGTCGCCATCCCTTTCAGAGTTCAAAAGCGGCGGCGTCTGTGAAGGAACGATGTTTTGCTGCATCATGGACATGTTGGGGGAGGATTGTTGAGGTGGTTGCTGCATGTGCTGAAGCTGTAGGATTCCTGAGCCCATCGGGTTGCTCCGCTCCAGATTGTGCATTTGGGAACCTGCTGGGGCAGATGACGGCCCCGACATGAGGTTCATGTTCCCGTTCAGCATGGGGAATTCCTTGCCGGTGTCGGGCAAGTGTTTTCGAGGCCGTCCATTGAAAGCCATCTGTTCGAAAGACGGGGCAGTTGGGGAGGACGAGCGGCATGTTGCCGTTGTTGAGTAGCGGCCGGTTTGGTAGCGGGTTCATGGCTTGCGGTGAGGTGAGGTATGATATTTCCTGGAGACATCTTTGAGGGTGGATGTAAGCTTGTGCTGCAAAGAGCAGCGGGACGCGCACTGTTTCAAATAATCGCGACTACGTGCTCTGCTCTTTGGGTCACGACCTGGAGGTGGCTTGCCCAGTCCAGCGACAGTTGCCGACGACGGACCATTGGCGCCCCACGACATTGGTCTTCCGGCGGAAGCGACACCATTGACACGGGCGTCTGGGAGCGGAGAATCTACCAGCACATGAGCAGAATGGTTGGTGTGCGAAGACGACGTACCCTCGCTCCGAGGTGAGCTGCCACTGCTTCCCTCCTTGTTGCTTTGTGAGTCGTCTTTTTGAGAGGTGAGGGCTTGTATGGCGGCCAATTTCGCTGGCGGAAGCTGAGATGTCGGCGGAGGTTGGGTGAGCTGTTTTGAGCTGCAACACGTCAACGGAGCGACTGGGACTGGGCCAGAGCACGGACCGTTCCATGCGGAGTGCATATTCGAGCATTTTTATGCGTCGCATGAGGTCGAGTTTAACATTCTCGAACGAGCGACGTTCTCCTTCGAGGAGGGCAATGCGGGCCTGGGTGAGGGTCAACACGCGCCAAATTTGCGGTATTGGACGCACCCGCATTTCTGCGCGCTCGATTTCCCACTCATTTCTGTCGCGTTCGTATTTGCGCCATTCCGTCTGGAGATAGTGCAGAACGCTCGACAGATTCCAGTCCTGGCCGCTCTGGAACGGCGGAGGCGGTATTTGGTTTTGTTGCGGCTGCGGTTGCTGGGGGCCCTGCTGCTGGGCATTCTGGTTGGGTTGAAGACCCGGCAACATGGAGGAGCGCAAGAGACAAGTTTGATCCAGTAACAACTATCGACATATCTATTACTCCTTCGTTCCTACTTCTTGCCCGACCTGCAACTCGTTCAGTTCCTGCACAGCGGTGGCGTCGTACTTACTTCTTTATGCCACCGCCGGGTGGACCACCTAGGAATCATGTATCATCCTTCGTTGAGAGAAATATACCAAACCCACCCTTGAGGGCTACACACAGTCTTCAGCGGCCGATGAATGTATACGGGAAATGAACATACCTTTGTCGCGAGCAGCCTTTATCGCCTCTGCGTCTGCCTTCTGCTTTGCCTTGAAGGCTGCATCTTCCTCGTCGTCGTCTTTCTTATCTTTCTTCGGAGCCTGCCTCGTTCATGAGACGCCCTTCCACATCCAGCCCACAACCGAGCAAAGCACCTTCAATGGCTTGAGTTTGCCGCCTTGTCTGCCTGACATTGGTGGTCGCTTGCAGTTTGCGATGCAGCGTGACGATTACAATCTCAAATGCCGCAACTCCGATGCGGCCTTTCTTGTCGCTTGTCGCCGCTATGAATGCTCAATCTGTTCTCAACTCTGTCAACTCCTGGAATCTAGAGCTGTCTCGCTCATTCCGCGTCCTCGGCCCTTTCCCCCAGCACGCCCGCGAACAGCACTTTTTGTCTCCGTCCTTTCCGATAAACATTTCCGAGCCTCTGGACTTTGCAAAGACCTATCCGTCGGCCTATGCTGACAACGGCACTGTTGGTTGGTCGACAACGGAAGCTACTGAGGAGGGTCATTTGAGCGTCTCGTTTCCTGACATTCGGCAAGTTCATGTCTGCTTATCTCGGCGTTTGTGCTCATGCACCTCTCAGTTGGTCTGATTTACGCGCGACGGAGGGTTGGAGTGCTCTCCAACATCATGCTGTTCTGCTCACAACGTTGACCGTGTTCCCTCCCACGAGCGGGTCCCCCAATCCCCCTCGATTGCTTGTGCAGTTGATCCAAGGATCATACTTTACCATTCTTGATTCTGAGCTCTCCACCGTTCCCGAATGGCATGCAGGAAACATCTATGCAATGGATCGGACCTTGCCCCGGGCCGTCGATTTGCCCACAGCACCTTCAACTACATCTCCGACGACTTACCTTGTATTCGTGAGCGGAGACTATGAGGTAGACCTACCGCTACCACTCGTTTACTACCTAATGTCCACTCCGTTAGATTCGGCTCTTCGGGGGCTCGCAAGGAAAGCCCCCGACTCAGACGATCCAGCTGACGATTGACATCGAAAGTCCAGCATTGGAGGTCGTGCTTGAACCTTCTCAAAATGTCGTCTGTGATTTCGTCGATGGTTATACTTTTGGTGATGCGTTTGGAATCGGACTGCGTAGCTTGGGAGGCTGGTGGACGATCAGCTCTGCCCGGGCGGAAAACTTCGCCATTGAGCTTTCGCGATCCATCATTATTGCACCATCACAAACTCGTATCGTGCCTTTGCGCATCCTACAGACGGCACAGTATCTGGGCTCGACCATCGACGTCGTTCTCACTATCTCGTCGAAGGAAGGCCGGGAGATCGAGGTCGCGACCACACTTGCTGTGAACCAGCTTCCGGCCGACGCCAAGTTTATCTACGCCTCTTATTTCTCCGCCGGCGTACCCACTCTCTTCACCGCCATCTCTCCTGTATTGGAGAATAATGGACCACCAATTCTAGCCTTGCACGGCGCGGGAGTCGACATTGTATCACATTCATTTTGGGCAGATTCTCTTCCTCGACAACAAGATCGATGGATCGTGGCTCCCTCCGGACGTACGTCTTGGGGTCTGGACTGGCACGGCGCCAGTGCGAAAGAGGCATGGAGCTGCGTAGATGCGCTGGTTTCCATCTTGCATGTGGTAAAGCCCTCGACAAAGTTGGAAGACGAGACACCCGTGCTGCTGATGGGTCACTCCAATGGCGGCCAGGGTGCCTGGTACTTGGCCTCCCGTTTCCCCGATCGAGTTCTGGGAGGTCAGCTTGCTTCTGTTCTTCTTGGTGGGCCATTAAACGGTCACAGTCGTTCCAACTGCGGGCTACATCAAGTCGCAGGCCTATGTCGCACTACCCATGTCGCGGCAAGTCTCTAATCGACCATGGTAAACTGGGGCTTACCGAAGCATTAGGTCGGCCCATTTCATCGATCCTTCTGTCCGTGCCATTCTCGAAACCTCGTTGACACCAGACGATAACGACCTGTTCCTGTCCAACCTCGTTGATACCCCAATTTTCGCGATTCATGGGTTTGCATTCTCCCTCAGGTCTCACGCATAGACTCATTCTTCCCTCAGAGGTGCCGACGATAACGTTCCAGTGTGGCACTCACGCGAAGCTGTCGGTATCCTCAAGACCTGGAACGCCAAAGCCAATGCAACGTAAGCGCGATCTCTGAATCAGAACCAAACAATGTCTCATGTCAACCCCAGATTTAGAGAGGACCCAGGGATGCAGCATTGGTATCCTGAAATTTTGGATGTTTGCACCTGTCCATTTTGCCAGATGACCTTGTGCTAATCCAAATTAAGAATGACCAAGTACAGTCGTTTGTCCATGAGATATTTTCATCTCGAAAAAATCTTTCCCGCGCAAACACATCATTCACTCTCACCGTGGCGATCCCCGCCGAAAGCGGCTCCCTCCATGGGCTTAGAATTGACTGTTTGGTTACTCCTGGGAGGTCAGTTTTGCGCAAACTGTGCAGCGACGTGCTCACTACACCATTGGACTAGATTAGCAAGACTGACGGCCCACATTCAGTCTGATAACAAACTGCACATCCTCACCACAAATGTTGAACGTTTCTCCATTATCTCGGATGAATGGGACACTAGCTCGATCTATATCGACAACCATATGCTCGAAGTCTCCGATGGTGCTGTTTCTTTTGAGAGGCAAAGACAGAAGATCTGGAAGGTAATAATAGGCTCTTGAATGTAGGCTTCTTTCAATACTTTCAGGTGGCTACGTCGATCGAGGCTCGTGGCCCGCAACCTTCCGGTCGTATCCAGTCCTTCCTTTCATCTTCTGGCCCATTTCAGCTTGTCGTGCTGGATGGCGCGAACCCCCAACACTTGTCTCTCGCCCTCCGGATTGCGCATGATCTGAACGCGTACCATCGACTGGATTCCGAGCTTCTGATCGGCTACGAAGCTCTCCAAAACGCCGAGGGAAACATTCTCATCATTGGGAACACCAGCTTCCCGGACCTCGCAGACATTCTGAAGGATAGCCAAACTCCTTTCCGGGTAGATAACCACAAAATCATACTCCAAGATACCGTTTTGGATGAGGCCGGTTTAGGTATGTGCTACCCAACGCTGCTAACCCAATCTCAGAACTTCGCAGGCATCCTCTTCCTTCATCCGCACCCTGGAAACAAGATGGGGCAGATATTGTTCCTTCTGGGCACTGATAGCACTGGACTAGAGCGTGCAGGAAGATTGTTCCCCATCCGGACCGGCGTCACCGTGCCCGACTGGCTCATTACCAGCAGTCCCGCCGACCAAATCGGCGCAGCCGGTATCCTTGGCGCTGGGCGAGTGCTCTACGCGATGTATTTTCGTGTGCTAATACGTTCTCGTAGAGTGTATGGGAATAACTGGAGCTTTAACGACGCAATCTCCTGGTTGTACTGACAGTGCTGTCAGAAGCGATTGTCTATGGTACTCTCGAACCGTCGCAATAGTACACGATTTCCCAAAAAAAGTTTTTGGCGTCGACGCTCAAAGTCGCCGATGACGCGTGCCAGCGCAGACTGATTCAAGTGTTAGTGTGAACCAGTAGAATATACCGTGGAAGCAGCTCACGTTCATACCACCATGACGGGCGATGACCAGGTCAGAATGCGCTCATTGTAGAAGCGCGTCAAGTACGAGCAATCGGCTCGTATACTGTGTTCTCGTATAACTTTCTCCAAGCTTTCTACGAAACTCGAGATGCCGGTTTTGTGCCAGCCGTCGATGTAGCCGCGCGCGCAAAGCTCCGAGAGGACATTCAAGACGAATGTCCGACAAGTGATACCGCGTTGTCTGTTTTCGCAGACGGACGAGTAGCTTGTCATAAATGTCGTCTCGCAGATGTCCTGAAAGACCCCCGGCGGCGGTGGAGAATAGTTTGCGATCTGAAAGTAACCGAGCACAACCCTTCCCGTAAGGGACTTTGGCTGAACCGTCTGCGAGCCGTAGGCCTCGATAGGACCCGAATCCGAATCGCCGCTGCGAGGTTTTTCATGCCAGTGGTGTCTCGTCGCGGCACAAATTTCGTCCGTCAATATTAGCGCCCAATGGAACTTGCTCTCGGACAACTGCGTCGTGGTGACGTAGAGAGAGTTTTCCGCCAACAAAATTGAGGACATGTCTGCGCGGGGGCTGCGATTAGTACAGCTCAAATGGATACATAGACCCACAAACCGTAGAATGGGTGGTTGGGTTCACCGAGACCCTGCTTATAGCGCGACAGTAGAACGCAGCGCGTAGCTGCACCCCAGAAAACAACTGGGGCGAAAGAGCATGAGGCAGGGCACCGCAGAACTAATCTGGGCGAATCTCTACAGCTGGCACTGGCGGGAAGAAAGGCTAACGAGCCTCAAGCCACAGTCAAACAAGCTGACATGCCGTACATGGTGGAGAGCGAGAGAAACGTGTAAGTTGATACAAAAGTACAAAATGTGCAGAACCCAGATAATAAATGGTACGAGATAGCAATGGAATAGCGAGGAGACTCTAAGGGAAAATGGATCGCGCGACCTATGTCGACGGTGAGTTCGTTGAGCCGCAAGGGGGACGAGATAAACTTACGCTTTCAAGGAGCATGGTCACCTCCGGCGCAATCCGAACAAAGTCCTTACTCCAGAAATCGTATTTGGAGTTACGGAGTAATTCGATGAAGGTGACGAGCGCCCCCCACGGGTGCGGACGGTGCACAATGAACCGCTCGAGGAGAACTTTCGTCATGATTTCCCGGAACCGATCGTCTTTGACTTCTGCAAACAGATGCAGTAGTAGCGAGCTGAACCAGTGCGTGTGAGCATTAGGGTATCGCAAGTGCAAGACCATGGCGCTCAGAAGATGGTGTTTGCCTAAAAACATTCAGATCGACTTGAAGAAAAAGAAACAAAACGCTCACCTTCATCGTCCAGGTTGGTCGCCAAGTAGTGCAGAACAACGACGCCGGGGTCACTCGCTACGAACACCAAAGAGCCACTCCGCGCCTTGGCTTGCGCAGCGGAGGAGACCCCAGTGTACATGACGAGCGAGTTGATGAGCGACAGGATTGTACCCATCAGGCGCATTGTCGGGCACTCCTGGCAGCCTCAAACGACCTTTGAGAGATGGCAGGAAAGCCGGATTCCCGCGATGCAGGAGGAAATTCTCCAGGACGACACCGAGATCCCCAGTTTTCAGGGCAGGCTGAGAAGTCGGACAGGATTGGCGGAATCGGTCCCATCTCCGGAATGGTCTCAAAGGCCACATTTCGAAGGTGAGGGTCGGGGAGGATCAGCGTGGGAGGGAAAGCGCTGAGGATGATGTTGCGAAGCTGGATGCAGCGCGGAGGAATCACATCACACAGGCTGAAGTAATATTCGCTGAGGAACTCCGGGAAGTCGTGCAAAAGGACCAGCAAGAGGCGGAGAGCACCTCGATAAAGGTCTTTGGACGGAAGCTGGAGGTTTGCATCCTTGAGGAAGGGGGACAGGAACTTGAACAAGGACAGCAGCAGCTTGTGGAAAGCCGACCATCCCTTGAGCATAAATTAGCAAGACATACGCTGTCTGTATGAGATTACTAACCTCGCGGTTCTCGGAGAGAAGCAATTTTGGCATGAAGCACCGATGTGATACGAGACACATCCAGGAAAACGCGAACCCGGGGAAGTAGGTCGGCTGCAGCGAGCTCAGGGTGTCACTTGACAGAGATATGAGCGGCCGAAGGCACGATGATGTCAAAATCATACCTAATTGCGATGAGCAGCTGGAAGTAGACGGGCCCGAGGTGCGTCTCGATGGCGTGCAAGTCATTGATCAGACTGGAGAAGAATCTGAAAAATGGCTTTTGCTGGAACGAAGGTCCTTGTTCCTCGTGAATGTTGGCCAAAACTAGAACAAAGATCGATAGAATCTTGGTCAGGTAGTGGACCTTGGCCTGGTCGTTGTTCACGCCAGAAGCATCGCCATGATATTTTATCATGTATACGATGAGTCGCGACATGGCATCCAGCGCTTGGAATGCGTAGTCGAACTCGCCGTTGCTGATGCACTTGACGTAGTTGTTGACGCTGGCCTCGGCACAGACACGGAAAAAGAAGGACGATATATCTTCCACCTTGAGAATGCCTTGCTTCGTGAGTTGGGTGATAAACGGCACGAAATTCTTCTCGGGCGAAGGTGACCTCTGGAAGATATTCACCCATTGCTGGAACCAAATGAAGAGCCGTTCTCTCAATTGCTCCGTCTCCGGTTTGACGGCCGGTGCTGCTGCGCGCGGTTGGCTTTCGGGAGCGGCGCGTCGAACACCACGGAGATCGTCGAGAAGCCTATTTGCACTAATTTTGTTCAGTCGTGAAGAAACGCACAAGAAACAAAATTCACTCGTCATTCGCTTTCCCATCGCGCGCCAATTGGTTCATGACTTCGATTGAAAAGTGGAATTGGCTTTGAGTCGCAACGGGGGGGTCGTTGGACAAGCATTCCCGCACCAGAGCAGCGACGTAGCTCAAGAGCGAGGGCCGAGGGTCGGTGAAAAGGACCTTGGCCAGTTGTTGATCGAGAGGACCAATGCTGAGAAGCCCGCTACGAAGCAATGTCACCGTCACAGGAACGTTGAATTTGCGCTAGACATGAATGTTAGTACTCAGTACTACTACGAGGTGAACAACGTACTTCATCCTCTGCATACAGAAGCCACGTGATGGCCTCTTTTGCGACGTCTTCAAACGCTTGACAAAGTTGTTCCAACAAAGCCACATAGACTTCGCGGCCCATCTGAGACTGAGCCTTGTACAAGAGCTGCACAATTTTCTGTGACATCAGCAATGGGGTCCGCGCTCGTTCGGCAGCTTGTGTGGACAGGATTAGGACCTGCCGTACAAGGTGGCGAAGGTCGTGGTTAGCCGGAAGACTAGCAAGAGACTGCACAGGGAGTTGCGCCATGACGGCTTCCAGATCCCGCGTCAACACCTGTCGTTGATTTAAAACATGGACTCGAGACGAGAAAGAGCGCATACACCAAATCGATCCATTGCCTCCTGATGGTTGAAGAATTGAGGCGCAGCATCTGGTGTTGGCGACGGAGCATAAAGTGCCGGGGTGAACGAGGTAGTGGAGCTTGGGCGACTCGAAACCACGGTGCTGCGCTTAGTGTCCAGCCCTGTGCGTGGATTAGTTTTACTCGATGAGAGAGTGGAATCAACGGACCAAAGTCTTCATAGACGCTCTGGTGAGGTTGCAAGCCGTTTGGTTTGACTCGGAGCGGATCTGGAAGAGTGACGGCAAAGCTAGACGGCGCCGCATTAGGATCCCAGAAGCTTTGGCCATTGCGAGACTATAATGAGGGTTCAACAAGGAACGAGTGAGAAAAGGTTGACTGCACCTCGCGGTGACGCCGCCGGGCTTCGAATGAAGCGGCAAAAGCCTCGTCGACATCAGACACCGCTCGTTCCATGGCTGCTTTTTCGATCGCGTTGCACGCAACTTCGAGGTTATCTTGCACTAAAAGCGCAACCACCTGGTCTGAGGCCACCTAGAAATTACTATGAGCACTGATAAATGGGTTACAAGCATCACACGCACCTCATTGAACCCATTATCCAACAAGAACTGGCGGACGTGGGTGGCCATGTTGCTTTTGAGAGGCTCTTTACAGGTTACCAGTGCAAGACTACCCGCAAGTTTCTGTGCCATCAAATGACCCGCCTTGCGCAGTTTTTCCTCGTTGGTCTCGGTGGCAAAATCCTTTGTAACGAGCTCGCGAGTGGATATGCCTGCAATGGTAACCGATCGCTCTACCACCGGTACGATGATCTCGCGAACCGCTCGGTCGACAGCAAGAGTGACGGCCCGTTTGAATGCGTGGTTGACACTAAGAGGACCGAGTTGTTGGCTGATTTGAACGTGAAGCGCAAGCGCTGCGAGGATCGATTCAATGTGCGCCCCGACGGCCCGCTGGGGATCGGATGTGCTTGCAGAGCCAAGCCCGATAACCGGCGGCTCGCTGGTCGCAAGAGTCGAAGGGTAGTCGTCAATGGGGAGGGATGAGATGTCACCAACGTATTCTGGTAGTTGTGTGCCAGCATCCGTCAGCGGCCGGCTCCTCAGTATCGTCGACGCCTCCACAGAGTCAAGGGTGATGTCGAGGCCTTTGCAAAGGACCTCGATTTCGAACTTGAGATTCAACTTCAGCTCCGCAAAGTGGTAAAGCTCCGCCAAAAGGGCAACGACACCCATCAACCATGGGTTGGGCGATTTGAAGACTTTGGACTTGGCGCATGGCTCGATAGTCTTGCAAACGAAGGGATCGCCACCATGAGTCGGCCGCTGTCGTAGCCCTCGATAAGAAGATCCTTGAAGGAGATGTTCTTGTGCCTAATCGGGCGGTCGCGCGCGAGGGTAATGGTGCCGAGGAACGCCCCGACATTTTTCAGCGTATTGCGATCGGCTGCCGACTGCATAGAGCGCTCCGAATTGAGCATCGCGGCCGACTTGATGAACGTCTCTTGAAGAACGAGTTTCGACAGCGGCTGACGGTCTAAGGCATCCAGGAAGCGAAGATACAACGAGTGGTTGTTTGGTTCCGTGCTGATCCTTTGGTCAACGAGGTAGTTCGCGAACCAACGCGCAAATTGATCGTCGAATTGCTCCTTCATCTCGGAAAGCTTTGCATCGAAATTCGTCGGTGCAAGGTTGTTGATGATGAAGAGAATCCGGTCTGATAACTCCTCTGGAGGGTTTTGGATTTCACCTGCTATTAGGTCAGGTCGGATCGCGGTGAAGATGGCAGCGGGTTCGGGGGCGGCGGTGTTACGGGGGTCAGTGATGTTATTGCTGTCTTCGGCGATAGCCAGAGCTTGCTGGATGTTAGCGAACAGATCAGGCCGCGCTTCGGCGAGGTGGGGGATACGGAGGAGGCGAGAACACAGCGGTTGCCACTCTGAAAGCCGTGTCTCGAAACGGCTCAGAGCGGTTACGCCGAAGCGGAACAAATTCGTCTCTGGAGGGCAGTTCAAGGCATCGATGATGTATCGAATGGCTATTCCCAGAGGAATGTAGTCAATGAGTTGGTGTTGAATGAGGGAGCCGAAGAGGTAGGCGGTCATGGCCAGCTCACGGGCGGGGTAGTAGGATTGAAAGAATTTGTACTCGTCGAAGAGGAAGTGGAGCATGCAAGCAAAGATCTCGTGGTCGCGCGGATTCTGGGACTCCTTGTGACGTTGGAGCATGCTGATGACATCGTCGATCGATGTTTGCTCGTCGTACATCTGACGATAAATTCCGTCCACTTCGGTTTCAATTTCGGCAGAGTAGGTGACGACGGTGAAACCAGGTTCGACATCCGAGCCGGGGATCAGACTCATGAGGCGGGGGTGGATTTGAAGACAGATGTTGCGAACTTCGACGCAGTAGCCTTTGTCTGCTTCATTCATGGAGCTAGCGCTGGTTGGCAGTGAGAACAAAGGACCAAGGGAAAGTGTGATCGCCTACCTGTTTCGAAGTACGCGGAGAATGTTCGCGATAGTGTTGGGACTCAAAGCCATCGTTCGACTTTCGACCGCCGGGTCTGACATCCGCGAGGCCTTTTCGCTCTCCATTTTTTGATCCAGGAAGAGAACAACAGAGTGAAGAAATTCTCCTCCGTGGTTGGCCACATTGTCAGCCAACCACTTGTCGAGATTGAGATATTCTCTCCTGGACGCAAGAGCGGCAACATCAAGGGCAAACACGAAGGGACGAACTTCGAGGAGGGATTCGAGTATCTGGTAGACCCGAGATTAGGAATAAAAGTTCGCGACAGAGCCTAGCACATACTTTGAGGTCCTGGGCGACATCGAGGATCCTCGTGATGTTCAGGGGATTTTCTTCGTAGAAGTCCCGGAAAGCATCGGTGAGGTATGACGGTTCGATTTGCCATATCCGCATGAACACCAGTTGGTGGTTCGGGTGTCCGGCAAGGAACATACCCAAAAGGCGGCGAGAATATTCCCGTCGTATTTCGTTCCACGGTAGGTCCTATGAGACATCAGAAGTTTTCAACCAGAAAAATGTCCGAGACGTACAGGCACTTGGAGCAGACCCATATGTACCAACTCAGCGCTGATCTTTATAGCCTTGTCCAACATTTCTCTCACGCAATTCCGGATTTCCAGCGAGTCGGAGTCAGCAAGCCGTACAAGCACTTCAAACAGTTCCAGCGAATTCCAGGTATGACCTTGGACGTTCGCAGCCAGTGACTTGATGGTGGGGCTCGCGATGGAGACGTCGTCGACGGTGACTATCCTCTTCCCAGGAAGTTGGACAAAGTTGAAAGTGTCCGCTGGTAGTGAAAGCAGGGCATCGAGGAGTCGCAGTTGATACAGCGAGTTGGACCATGTTGTCCAGAAACCCGTTACAGCATGGGGCTCCGCGTCTCGCGGGCTGTTGACGAGAATGGCAATGAGAAGCTTGAGGGTGGCTGTATCGACTCCATGACGATCTTGCCAGTCGAATGACTTGATGACGTTTGCCCAATTTAGGCCGACCGACTACATGGGTTGAGTGGAATGACACGAGGAATTGAGGAGGGACGCACGAAGCTACTCAAAGCCCGAACCAATGCACCGACATCGCATAGAGGGCCGCCCTCTGATGCCAAACGACCCAAGGTAGACATGATCTCCACTACAAAGGCGTCCCTCGGAGGGTTCGACTCGGAGAATATTGAAACGCATTAGGACTGCTCGGACAACCTCGGATTCGCTGGTGACTTCGGGGCCCAATTGAACAAGTGTCTGCACGAGAGTCGCTCCGGACGGCAGACTGGTCAAGGTTAGGAGGAAATTCACCATCCAGCCAAAAACGAACCTGAGGCTGGGCAGAACCCGTTGTAAAATGGGGAGCAGCACGTCCTTGCCGTACTTGGATTGGGCGGCCACAATGAGTGCTTGACGCTGCGTGGCATCAAGGACTGGCGCGTCGGATGGTGGGTCGGAAAGAAGATTGGACATGAGTTTGGCGAGTTGTGGGGGGGTAAGGTCGGAGTTTTCAAAGCAGGGTTTATGGCAGAGGGCTACGACTGCGTTGTCGAACTCGACACGTATGATATTGGACGCTTGCGCGGCGAGTTCTTTCCGCGTAGGCGCGGCGACGACGGAGGCGGCGAGGACGAGCCTCTCGAGGGGCCGCAAGCCAACGCGATCCGAGAATCGCACGAGATCGAAATGGCGGAAGAGGTCACCCTCGCCCTTGTCAATGCCTTCGCGAAAACGACCTGCAAGAAGCGGGTCGCGCGCCAGACGTTGGGTTTCTTGGATGAGAAGGCGGAATGTGAGGGAGGTGGAGAGCTCGAAGGCCGAGGGGATTGCAGATGAGGAGAGCCGGGATTGGGAGTGGACAATGAGCCGTCGGATGAAGTGCAGGTAGGTGTCTATTCCATGCTGCTCCGACAACTGAGCGCGTCGACGAGTTAGCTTCTGCATCAATATGGGGACCGAAAAGAGCGTACAGAGCGTATTTCAATCTGATTTCTCTCAAAGTTTTCCTCGGTGAGGGTGGAGAGAAGGAAGACAATCTGGGCTTTGACAATGGTGTGGATGTTGGTGTTGGAGGTGGGCGGGTTGTCCATGGAGGACGGAGGTGGGGTCGCCGAGCGTTGAGCGGTCGGTAGCCGCGCGCGACTCGGCGGGAGTAAGGGAAGCTGGGGGCACGGATGAGAGTCACGGTCACGCAGGCAACATGTTTGATTACAGCCAGTTGTACTACCACAAACCCATTATTGGAACCATTAGCAACGATAGTAGCGAAACCACCGCACTCCGACACAAGGGAGACGCAGACGACTCTACGACAGTTTGGGCTGTCGAGCTAGCATGCAGCGCATCTATTGTTGCCCCGCACAAACTGGAGCCCTTCAGGAAAGATGCATCGGCCAGGACAACAGCAACACCGCCTTTCGTGTATTCTACCTGAACGTATCCTCTAGAACAGCGTCGGCGATGGAATGACAAGGGATGGATGGGACGGACTGAGAGGCGACGACAAATTGTCGACATGCAATGACGCTGCAGACTATTGGCGCACTGTAGCGGCCAATAATAAAAGACCTACTCTATAGTCACCGTCCCTGCTGGCCAAGACGACTTGAATGTGGTGTTAGTGTCGTTCTGAGGTGGGGCACCGATGTTGGTTAGAACCGACACGAGAGGTCCTTTCTGGAAAGCAATGCCGTTTTTATTCGAGGCCAATATATTCGTGGGTTGCGTCGTCCAATCTGTAGTTTCAACCACGAAGTTTCGGAGTGTGTTGAGCGTCGTAATTAGCTGGTACGAAGTTGTGTTTGTATTGTAATTCGAAGCCCATAGCGGTTCTCGATTATACTGGATGGTTTCAGATTGATGATTTGGGAGATAGAAGGAGGCTTACTGGGTCAGCATTGCCACTAAAGCCCTGCTCTTGGCCGTAGTACACGATTGGGATTCTGCAACATCAAGTAGCGGAGCCAGAGCAGTCAGATTTGCTTACCCGTCCGACATGAATGTGAACGTCATCGCATTACTGGAGGACATTGGCTGCATGCAAAGAATCGGGGGAAACACGCACTAGAGACTTTGGGGGTCGACAGAATTATTGTGCCATCGCGGCAGATCTTGGTTCTCCAGAAAGTTGCCCAAACTGCAAAGTGGTTGAGTCGGCGGTACCAAGGAGGGGTGCATGCGCATCGTACACTGTCGTATCCTGTCGGATCGAGTGAGCATATATATATATCAGAACAGACCGCCTAGCACTCACCGAATAAGCTAACTTCGACTGTGCAAAATTATCGATCAGTGCACTCATATTTTGCGGCCCGGGGATTTGGAATGCAGCTTGAAGGGCATATAATAGTGGATAGTTGAGAACCGAGTCAAGCGCATCCGAGCCTTGGAATTCCGCGACATTTCTAAAAGCCATCAGACGGGCAAGGACGCTGGGAATGAATGCACGCACGATATGGCGGGGTCAAAGACTTCGCCGATACAGAAGACGCCCGCACTCTTAGCAAATTGAGGCCAAAAATCCTTCTTGACGTGCCTTGAAACTGCTTAGACGCAGCCGAGGTGAGCAGGATTGTCATACTTTGCAGCATCTACTCGTAAACCATCGATTGAATAGGTCTGGACCAAGTCCTGAACCCAGTCGGAATATTTGGAGACGACAGTCGTGCTCTCGGTGTTAACATCGGGTAGAGGAACGGTCGTGTCACCCAGCCAGCACTGCTGCTCGCTGGTGATGTTGGAAAAGTCAACGGGGCAGTATTGGTGATACAACGACTGAGATTTGTTGGGGTGGATGTGCCTTTCACAGTAGAGTTCAAACCTTGTCCTTGAAAAAATATTTCGAGTAGTCCGGTGTCAGGGAGGTCGCCATAACGTTGTTCACAACCACGTCGACCTGTTTGGCAACTTTGTTTCTCATGAGAGGACGGAATTCGGGCGGCCCATACCATGATATACATTCCCCTCCGATGAACCTCAGCCGATAATGCTTTGAGATCGTCCGCGGTGCCGAACTGAGAAGGGTGAGCAGAAGCAAGATAGACTGGAATAAGGAGTGAACCTTATCGTTCAACTGGGATATGTCTGCTATCCAATAGCCTGCGGTACAGCTGATCAGCAACGACGAGAGAGATGCAGCAACCGAAAAACGCGTGCCGTGGTATGGATCGCCATAGGCAGTCTTGGGACCTTGGTAGTTCTGGTTGATCGGGCTAATCCAAACTGTAGAGGCGCATATGGGCAAGGCTTGGGAATTCGGGACGCGCGCGTACTCGCTGTAAAGCCCGCGTTTTGAATATAGTCCAGATTCTGACGGATACTACGCTAGAGTAAGCGTAGTTCTTCAGAGGAGGGTGGAATCTATACGCGCCTAGTCCATGACCCTCCACACCACGTCTGATCCCGAGGGTTGCACTGAGGGACGACCGCGTTTGGTTCGAGAGCGAAACGATCCGTTATAATCTGATATATGCTGCGAGCCTGATGATCCATTATTATGACGCCCGGGCACACGAGAAACGAGCACGAACCCTCCACTGCTCAGCAGTTGCTGCAAGGACGGGAGCAGCCCAGAGGAATGCGAGAACGAGCGCGAGGACCATATTAGACGGAGTGCAGAGAGGTAAATGAGTGGTAAGGGTGGGCCCAGAAAGTGGTGGACTGCGAGGACGCGAGGCCTCCGAACGCGCGGTCGGCGGGTTCAAAGTGAGAGCAGCGGCTTGGAAGGAACTCAGCAAGCCATATTCTGATCCGTGATTGAGGCTAGTTCCGGTCAAACTACCCCCACACTTGGACACGTTTACCATGACATCTCATTCTCGCAACGGCGAGCATTTCACCAAGGTGCGCAAGTCTCTTGCGTGCTTCTCAACGCGAGCTTGACCTCTTCGAGTTTGGATGGATCGTTTCCGCCTACGTTCTCCTCTCTCCGTTCAGCTATGGTTATCACATCTCTGTCCTGAATCAAATACAAGGAGTCCTCACCTGCAAGGATCTCTCCGGAGACACTGGATGCTCTCTCATTGTCTCTTAGATCAACTGCCCATGACCGACTTTATGTTTAGCGTTGTAACGGCCGTCTTTACTGTTGGCGGTCTTGCGGGCTCTTTGGTCGCGAATATCTTTATGGACCGATGGGGTCGCAAAGGTGCTACGCGCCTCAGCTCCGTCTTCAGCGCTGTGGGAGCGGCTGTCATGGGTTCCAGCACCTCGGTTGGCATGCTTGCATTTGGCAGGTACTTGTACGTCGTGTCCAACGTCGAGTTCACTTATCGGTTTAGACTCCTCACTGGAATAGGTGCCGGTATAGGCATTTGCGTTGCCCCGTTATACTTGTCGGAGATTGCCCCGTCCAAGATTAGTGGAAATGTTGGTGAGTGACCGCACAGCCCACCGCAGTGAATGAAACATACTCCCCAGGCGTCCTCACTCAGCTTGGAATCGTCCTCGGCATTATGATCACGCAGGCCGTCGGGCTGCGCTTCGCAACGCCAACCCAGTGGCGATATGTACTGTTTCTGTCGTCGGCAATCTCCCTGGCACAATTTTTCTTCAGCCAAGCCATGGTCGAGTCTCCGGCTTGGTTAGGGAGTAAAGGACATGTTGAGCTGAAGAAGACCGCTGCCGTCAAACTGTGGGGTTCGGCACCCACCAATCTAGCCTCGCTCGAGGACCCTCTCTTGGACGACCTTGAAGCGCGTCGGAACGAGCAAACAACGGCCCTCACGGTTCCCCAAGCTCTTTCCGCGCCGGACATAAGGCGAGCTCTTGCGACCGTGTGCTTCGCCATGCTGTCTCAGCAGGTGTCAGGTATTGTGGTTGTTCACCCTCGTTACGTTGCTTCTTACCACCCTTTGCCTAACAGGTATCAACGCAGGTCTGTGAAAGTCAGTTACCCCCCCAGATTGCCTTCCAACTTCGCACAGTGCTTTATTACAGCAACGACATCCTGTCCAAATCGTTGCCTGAATTGGGCCCATATGTATCCCTCGGCATTACCATTGTGAACGTGATGATGACGTTCCCTCCAATCATCCTCATTGAACGCGTCGGGAGACGCCGACTCCTCTACATCTCGACTTTCGGCGCGATAACGTCCCTCCTTCTGGTCGGTTTCGGACTCAACACGGGAGCTGCGACACTGAGCAGCGTTGCCATTCTGTTATTTGTAACGTCCGTCGGGTCGCATTCACCCCCATAATATCTGACGCGTGTCATAGATCCTTTGCATCCGGACTAGGCCCTGTGCCCTTCGTGCTCATCCCCGAGATATCGCCCTTCCATGTCAGTGCATGGTACTTTGACGGCGTTCCTCCTTGACACTGTCGCCTAGGCTGTTTCTGCGCTCTCGTCGATAGCACTGTCGCTAAATTGTGTGTGCATTCACGTCCATCTCCCGCCATTCCTGAATCTCGTATTACCAGGGTCGGCAAATTTCGTCGTCGGTCTAGTATTTCTGCCACTACGGAACGCGTTGAAGGGGTACGGGGAGGGGACGGTGTTCTTTGTGTTTGCTGCCGCCCTTCTTTGCTCGATGGGCATCGGTTTCCGAACCGCAGACGCAGGGTTGAAGGGAAAAGAATACTTCGTATATTCTGGACATGGCTCTAATGCTGTGATCAGATCAAATATCGGTTCGGGGAGCGGAGCAACTGGCCTCCCTCCGAGTCGTAGCGTGTAAGCTCGTGTAATTACTGTATCTTTGATTCACCGGAAGCTGATTCGAAACTGAAAACCGTGCAAGATCGGGTGTTGAGGCGTTTGACGCCAATTTTTTCTTGCGGGTGTCGTGATAAATCACAACGGTTGTTGGAGGACGCGGGTGATTTATGGCTCGCGACCGAAGGCTAGAACCTAGACAACAATTGATCGTCGTTGAAATTCGCGTCCACGCCGATATACAAGTGCTCTCTCTCCCTCTTCCCGCTCAGTTTCGGTCCAAGGCTCCCGGACTCCCCTTCTTTTATGCCTTTCGAGTGCTAAAGCGCGCCACACGTTGAACGTTCCTTCGATATCTTCTGCTTTCCTGTCAACAACCTCTCTGAGAGAGCCACTTTTCCGACCGGGTCGAACGAGTCGCAATCGTATAATACCACTGTGCGTCTTCTCAGTTCCAGGTCTTTTCGAACAATTAATGTTGGCCCAGCATTGTGCGCGACACGGTCACGCCACCCACCCACTAGACTAACTCGGCGCGCGTATAGAGCCACCATCCCTCTCGGGTCAAGGAATACACTCTCTGTGCGCCGTCTTTCCTCACCTCATTCATGCCACTAACCACCCAGTAGTGTCAGTAGTTAATATAAGTGCGCAATCAGTCAATCCTGCCTTCATGATAAGTGGCTCATCCACGGTACCTTAGGAAACTAGCAGCAAAATGGTTTCGAAAGGTCTCATGGGCGTTTGGGCTCTTTTCGACATTCTTCTTCTCGGTGCTGGCGGCATGTCAATCGCTCTCTCGATTCTGTGGAGGAAGCCCGATATCCTCATGAACCTCGCCATCGACAATGAATTCCTCACTGGTGCGTGGCCATCGATCCCTGCCAATTGTTTCTCATAGCTGGTAGCCGGAATGGTGTTGGGTATTGCACTGTGTGCGACGTTCCTCGTGTCGTTGGGAGCTGTAGTGCAGCGGAACCACATCACCGTTGGATTCGTTATCCTCAATTGGATGCTCGTCCTCGACTCGATAATGGTGGTCGTGGTGGGCTCGATGATTTGGTTCTTTTCACTCCAGCAACGTTCCGAGTTCCACCTGCGGTGGATTGCTCTACCACAGAACGACAAGATCACGCTGCAGGACGAGGTGCGTTGCTGCTCCTGCGCTATGCTTATTCTAATGGCCTCTTCTCAGTTCAAGTGCTGTGGTTATTTCAATGCCACGGACAATCCCGTCTTCGGAGGCAACTTCTGTGTATCGCAGGACTTTGCAAACTCCCTTGCGACCAACGTCACCACCAACTTCTGCGTTACCCCGATTACCCTGCACACGGATTACACGCTGGAAAACACTTTCACGACTGTAAGGATCACTGGATGGACTGCCAATGGTGACTGACATCCAGTTAGATATACGGCTACATGTCCGTCGTGATTGGCCTCCTCGTCTGCTCCTTGTGTGTCATCAAGAAGGTACAGGCAATATCCATGTTTGCTCTGCTTTTCTGACCACTTGCCCTAGCGACAAGAGGAGGAGCGTTTCAAGAAGATCGACGCCAAACGTGGAGGCGGTGGATTCGTCTAGTCGCGACAAAGCTGGAATTAGACAGAAGGTTATCTTCTCAGTGTACAACCACATTACTATAGCACATTTAAAAAAAATGCATAATGGCTCTACGGGCAGAGACGAATTCGCCGTCACGTGTCACATCGAGTCTTGCCGCAAACCACTATCTTGACCATGGGCAAAGCAACTCGCAAACGGAAAATTCCAGTAAGAATTTCGCATTAATGTAGCCTACAGCGCAACGTCTTCAGGTTACCACCCAGACATCTATGTCTTCTTCGAAGCCTGAATCTAGTCGAAAAATCATTCGACGCTATCATGTTCTGCTCAAGAAGCACACGGCGCTTGAATCTCGTCCAACTCGCGACGCTCAGGCCTTACAGGAAGTTCAAGCTCAAATGGATGAGATGGGCGGCCTGGAATCATACCAGCGCATGTCTGCTATTGGTATGTTTCCATGTAAACCGCTGCCCAATTCATGCCGTTTGCAGGGCAAGGCAACGACAGAGGTGGCGGAAGTGAGAAAATCGCTATATCGTGGTTCAAAGAGGTGTTGAAGCCTCCTCTCAACCCGGTGCGCAGGTAAGATAATTTTCCAAGGATTATTCTCACCCGCCAAGTCTTCGCCAGGCTACTGGAAGTTGGCGCACTCAAACCCGACAACTACCAGTCTTGTCGTAGTTGGATCGAAACGACTCCCATCGACCTACACTCTCGACATCCTGGTGAGTCTCGACGAGACTATTCGAGCCTTCCCTCTCAACGCCAAAATAGATATCTTGGAGCAGGATTTCCTGCTCATGGACGAAACAGATAACCACGAACACTGGGATGCTATAAGTCTCAGCTTAGTGCTCAACTTCGTCCCCGAAGCCAAGGACAGAGGTATTGTACGCTTCGACCTTGTGCCCTCCTCACACATCTTTCAGGCCGTATGCTGCGACTCGCACATCAATTTATTGTTCCAGGAGGCCTGTTGTTCCTTGCTGTGAGTTGAGCCCTCCAGCAGCTCAGGGTATCGCTGAATCGTGCCATTAGCTTCCTCTACCTTGCGTCATGAACTCCCGATATCTGACTGCGGAGCACCTCACCGCGCTCATGCAAGCGGTGGGATTTTGTCAAATGAAGGAAAGATGGAAGCCTGGCGGAAAGATGATATACCTTTTATACTCGAAAGGTGGTTCAGGCTCCACCGTGACCGAGCCATTCACGCGGAAAAATGTTCTACGGACGGGGAACCGAAACAACTTTGCCATTCTGCTGTAGAACATAACGATCACATGTAGCTTGAACCTGGATCTGTCGCGATGAATATACGTCCAATGGTTCCATGCATGCACAAGGGGCCAAACATCCTCCACGCCTGGAACGGAGAAGAATTCGAAAAAGACCAGCGCTCAGACCGTGGAGAGAAATGCGACGCGTGTTGCTCGTGAAGAGAGTCACAACAACTTGTCTCCCGCGTCGATATACCAACTACCAGCACCATGTTTTCCATCACGCTCCGCTACCGCACCTGCACTCTAACGTCTAGGCGCGCAGTGGCTGCGAATATGCACTTTCTGCGGGCATTCTCCACGACGAAAACAGATACAGAGCGGAAGAAGTCTCGGTACGCGCCTAGCGAACGGCTGTACGTCGGAAACCTGCCGTTCGAGGCAACAGAGCAGCAAGTGCGAGACCTACTCGAGGAATACGGGCCAATCGACGATTTACAAATTAGTGCGTTGCTTCAAGCTTAAACACTCTCGCATAATTGACTGGTACACAAGTGAGGGACGCTGAAGGGTCAAGTCGAGGGTTCGGGTTTGCGCTCTTCGAAAACGCCAGGGACGCGTTTGCCGCCTTCAGCGCTGTAGTCAAAATCGGCAACCGTCTCATGCGTACCGACTTCAGTGCGCCAGGCCAGCTCTACCCTTCCGCACCCACCCAATCGCATGTACTCTTCGTGGGCAACCTTCCTATCGACACCACTGAAGCTCAGCTCCGCGAACAGTTTGCTCCTTTCGGCTCTATTCGCAAGGTGCGGCTCGCCCTCGATGAAAACGGTGGCTTCCGAAGGTTCGCCCACGTCGAATACAAGCATGAAGACGACGCCATTGTCGCATACGAGTGCCTCGTTGATGAGCCCCCCTACTTGCTTGACCGCAGGCTCAGAATCGACTTTGCCACCCCATACAAGCCTCCCGAGGTCCAACTTGCATCCTCGTCCGCTCTGTCCCGACTCAGCGGCGTAAATCGAGGTTTTGTACCAAGGCGTGGCGATCGCAACCAGGGCAAACGACGGTTTGATGGCTGAATTCATGGATGGCTTGGAGACGCAGACAAGGCGCTACAACGTAGAGAGGACCGCTCGCGCTCAACGATATTGCCAAGACTTCCTGCTCGTCTCGTTGCTGCTGCGTTTATTACCGCAATCGCGCATTCAGGATATTTGTACACTAGATGGGCTAGATAGGACTAGATGGGATACAAGATATTCGACATTCTTTCAATCGCTCACAACAATAATATCATCATCGTCCGTCCGTCGATGCATCTGCCCCAGCTCCTCGTCGCTCGAAATATCAATGACCTCGTTCTTGATCGTGGGTCGACGCGCAGTCGGAGTTGGGCTCAACGATCGTGACGGCGCGCGCGTTGTCACTCTGGTATTCTTTCGTGGGGACGTATGTTCTCGAGACTTGCGTGGAGACTTTGAATTCTGCGAGGACAGAGTTTCAGAGGTGTCCGAGTCCCTCCGGCGACGCGGAGGTCGGTCGTCGAACGACAGCGGGAACGGCTGCAAAATAGGTTTGGCCGCTGGGATGCCCAGAGAAGGGCTGTCGTTCTCGTTCTCTACATATTTCGACGGAGAGAACGGCCGTTTGGATATCTCGGCTTCTCGAACTGTTGCAGGCGCAGACACCCCATTCTGCTGCTGCCGTTGAGGTACAAGAGGTCGAAGCGGAGGCGGTGCCGAAGGTGTCGCCTTATTTGCTTTTCTCGCCAGCGCCCTTGCAAGCGGGAAGAAGTTCTTCATATCCGCCTGCGTTTCCGTTTCCGTGTTTGCCGCAGGTTTCTTCGTTTTTGTCGTTAAATCCCTGACGACTGGTTTCGACGCCGCCGCCAACCAAGAGGAAGACGCTTTCCCTCCAGCGAGATCGCGAACTACACCAGGAGGTGGACGAGGTCTAGAGAAAGGATCCCCAACCACAGAAGCGCTGGCGTGTGCTAGCGTGTTTTCTCTCCCCGTGTTCCCAAGAGAGAACGTCGGCAGTACACCGTCGTCCTCGTCATCGGTGGATACGTCGACATATGAAGCTTTCTTTGCCTTGGGTGGAACAACCTTTGGTGGCGGAGAACTTGACGATTCTGCGTCTTGCTCGGCCAAGATAGGTGTTTTTGATTTCGATGTCGTTTTCTTTCGGACTCCAGAGGCAGACTTGGCAGCTTTGGACTTGGCTTTGGGTTTGGGCGGCGCGTCTGACGCCTCCTCATCAGAGACGGCCTTTGCCTTCCCTTTAGCGCGTTTCGCACCAGCGCCAGTTCCCTTGCCGGCCTTTTTCAATCTCTTCGCCTCCTCGCGTTCCTCCCACTCCCTAACCAACCGCGGCTCCGCAATGCGCACCATCGTCGCTGGCATCCACACCATCAACGGCTTGAGCTCAAGCTCTCGCTGTTCCTCCTCCGACAACTCCTGCCATTTGTTGGGCTTTTTTTTCGCCTTGCCCGTTTCCTCGTCATCCGATGCCCCACCAACGTCCAGTTCAGGGTACTCATCCACATCCTGCGGCCTCCGGATGTTTTGAATACCGCTCTCAGCCAGACGGACCAGTTGTTGTGGGTGAATCTCCAGACGGTACTCGAGGATCTTGTCCGTAGACGCGTGCTCCCGGGCTCGCGTAATCTTCGTGATGAGCACTTCTTCCTCGTCTTCGGAATCATCGTCGTTCACCGTAAGCGACGAAAAGTGCTGCGCAATCATCTTCGAGGGCGTCCCCTCCGCTGCAGGGAGCCCGCTCTTCGTCTTTCGCGGTGTCATAGGTGGCTGCCCGCGACGACTCTCCAGTTCTAGCACCCCGCGCCGGAGTATACGCAATACAGCGCCCTGCCAGATGACAGTCTTGAAGCGTTTGATAATCATGTTGCGGTACCCCCACTCAAAGTAGAATTCGCAAGTCTTTGCCAGCTTGCCAAGATCGGGCTCGCGCGCCCAAGTGAGCTTGAGGTTATCCGCTGAGCGTCCAAGCGATTCGGACGTGAGGGGGTTGACGTAGGAGAGAAGGATGTCGATATCGGGGAACGCGTCAGGGATTTTGCCCGCTAGTGCGGCTTGTTTACGACCGATGTAGCCTTTCGAGTCGGTCCGCAGTTCGTGTCGCATTTGGGTTCGCCAGTCGTGAAGGAATATTTGGAGATTGTTTCGAGAGAGGTTTTTTGCGGCTTCATAGAGGGAGCGACCTAACCCGTAGCGGATAAGCCCGCGGGTGACCTTGGGTCCGCAACCGGTTATTCCACTCGTGTCGTAGTCTCCACCGCTGCATAGCCCAATCAAAATCAAGTCTCCGCGTGTGAGGCCTATGTCGGGGTGGTTCTCGATGTCCTCCATACGGAAGACCCTGGAGTGGTTGTTGTCGTCCTTCCCGTCGGCGTTCAGGAGCGGATTTGCGCGATTCCCAGAGAGCTTGTTACTTGGGCTGCAGAATATGAGGGACTTTCGACAGACAAAAATGCGCATGTGCTCACTTGCGGATAACAGTCCTGGCGCCGAACAAAAAATTGTCAACATCGTCCGAAAGAACGCCATCAATAACGCCGATCCGGTTGAGGTATGCAAGCTCTGCTTCAGCCTCTCCCGGAGCCTGGACGCGTCAGCCAAAAAGGCGAAGCAACAGAACGAAGGCAACGCACCACGCGCCACTCATACCCAAACGACTCCACAATCTCTTTCATCCCATTCGTAAGCTTGTGCAATCCAGTGTATATGCGTTTGCCACGCTTGCAGTTTGGTCGGTGCTTGCCGTCGAAGACGAAGAGAGGCAGAAACGGGGCATGCATGAGAGTGGCACAGCGGAAGAACATCGTCCGCAGTTCTGGATTCTCGCCCTCTTTCCCGTACTCGGCGTGGAAGAACCAGATGCTGGCATCGATGCCGACGCGAAAGCCGCGCTTGCCATCGGGGTTGGCCTCGAAGCCCTCTGTGACGGCGAGGTGGGTCAGAGAGCGGCCTTTGCCGGCTGGTTCGAGTTCCTGTGAGACGGTTGGCTCGTTTTACGGGGTATTTGGTGGGAACTACGCGCCTTCCAGAGCCCGGGGACACCCATAGTCGCGGGTGAGGTTCAGTGTGACGAATGTAACGTGATCATGACCGAAGCATGCCAATCCCCGACTCTTCTAGAGGAGGGTTTTTTTGGTACAATATACCTATGGCTGTGATAACAGATAACAGATAACAGATATACAACACAAGACTACCTCAACTCAATCGGCGGAACCCACTCTGGCACCTTTCCCCACTCAAACTTGACCGCCTTG
The DNA here is from genome assembly GCA_029282125.1 of Mycena amicta. Lineage (NCBI taxonomy): Eukaryota > Fungi > Basidiomycota > Agaricomycetes > Agaricales > Mycenaceae > Mycena > Mycena amicta. Next base: position 2,034,342 of record JARIHP010000001.1, on the reverse strand, counting down.
AACGCAGACAATACATGCTCGGGAATCTTGCCGAGATAGTCCGGGGGCAGTTGTGAGTCGTACGGCGTCGACCCCGGTATGTAGCGCGTAGGCAGCGACTTGGCTTGCGCAAAATCGGGAGGTGGTGGAGGACCCGCAGCGACTGGTATTGGGGCTGGTGCTGCTGGAGGGAACGCGGATGATCTAGCGCCGCCAAACGCACTCGTTGTGTTCGCCAAGTTACCAAAGGCGGATTGGACGGGAGCAGCAGATGCTCCAAATGCAGACGTAGGGTGAGAGAGAGTCCCACCAAATGCTGTTGTTCCGCCTCCAGACGCAGGTTGCGAGGCCTGACCAAAGGCAGACGGCTTGGACGAGGTAAAAGCGGAGAATGCAGACGCAGGAGTGCTAGCGGCAGCGGTGTTGAATGCACTTCCGCCACCAACACCAAAAGCACTTGACTGATTTCCGAAAGCCGACGTCGTCGCTGGAGCACCGAAAGGTGACGAGGACGTTGTATTGTTGGAAAATGCGGATGTTGTTGCAGGCGCCCCAAACGCAGATGTCGTCGCAGGTGCTCCAAATGCGGAGGTCGTAGCAGCACCAAACGCAGATGTTGTGGCTGGGGCGCCGAATGCGGATGTTGTTGGTGGTGCCCCAAACGCGGATGTGGTTGTAGGAGTAGCACCAAAGGCAGACGTCGTCGCTGGGGCGCCGAATGCAGATGTTGTCGCAGGAGCACCAAATGCTGACGGTGTTGTGCCGTTCCCAAAACCTGTCTGTCCGAAAACAGAGCCGCCGGTTGCAGCGGCTGGCGATCCAAACACCGACGGCTTGCCAGCAAAAGCCGAAAAGGCACTACTTCCTGTTGACGGAGGAGCGGGACTAGCCCCAGCTCCAAACGCAGAGGTTCCGTTTCCCGCGAACGCAGAAAAGGCTCCCGAGGCAGGTTTGATTGCGGATGATGACTGGGCTGCTTGACCAAACGCTGACGGTTGCCCAAAGGCGGACGGCTTGCTGAATACTGAGGTGGTTGCGGGCGCTCCGAATGCCGAGGTGGTTGCAGGTGCTCCAAACGCCGACTGGCCAAAGGTTGGTTGGGCAAAGGCCGGTTTGCCAAAGGCTGAACCGCCAGAAGCAATTGCAGTCCCGCTTGAGGACGCTCCAAAGGCCGAGGTGGGTGCGGCACCTCCGAAAGCAGACGCGGTGTTCGCGTTTCCGCCGACGGTCGAGGTGGAACCAAATGCAGAAGTTGGGCCAGGCGCGGACTCTTTGCCACTCCTCATCGCTTGCTCGAAGACTTGCAGAGAGTTGTTGGCTCCGTTCTAACGAACAAAGCGTTGGAGGCTAATCGCCGAAAAAAAAAAAAGTGAGAACCCACCGAGAAGGTTTGGTCCGCGGCAGCAATCTTGGACGACTCGTAATTCATCTACCAAAAGGTTCGAGACCGCATTCATGCGATTGGAATAGCACGCACGTATTCATTAATGTTGCCACCCTTGGCCGCGGTGACGGCTTTGAGTCTCAACTCGTCCGGAGACTCGTCCAACCCAGAGAGTACGGTTGGTTCGTACTTTGCGGCACCATACGACGATAGTGGCCACAAGGGACGTTCCTTTCCCGCCAAAAGGTCGTTCTTAATGGACTCTGCTCTGAGTAGAGTGAGTCGAATGGCTGTGAGTCGAGGGCGCCACGCACGAGAACAGGTTGACTTTCAGCTGCAGGTCTGCACCAGGACGAGTGTATGTTTGGTCTGTACCGAATTCAATCGGAAGGATTTGCAGGAAACGGTAATGCTCACTTGCATGGGCAGGAGCACCGTGTGTCATCGTATGCTCAAACTTGCATGCGGTACCGAATTTACATTGACCGCGCTGGAAGAATTGACATATGGGCTACAGAGTGTGTTTAGTCAAATTAAACGCGGAGGACATTAGCACCAACCATGCCTATTTACCGCACGGACATGAAGGAGAAAGCTGAGAGAGGATTACGTGACCGAAATGATTTGCGGTTACCAAGGCCATTTCCTACCGCGATGATGGCTGCAGCACCCCAGCAGTCCTTCCAGTTCCCTCATTCATCCCCACTCGATACCCTCGTTCGCAAAACATCCGCACGCCGAACCCCAACGTCCAAAGAACAACTCCATGCTGCGCGCGAAGAACGCCGATGGCCCCAAGGTCTTGCCCCGATTTCAACTGAACGCCAACCATACCAAGTTCACCACGCTGCCCCCTCGTCGCCGTTGCTCCACAGTCAATTCAATCGCCAGTCGACTGCCACTTGGGGTGACAGTTCGTCCTACAGCGACAACAACTCGTCGTATCTGGACCTCTCCCGGGACTCGTATCCACCGGAAATAGACTACGGCAGCTACGAGAACCCAGACACAAACCTTTCTGTGGCACCTGCGCTCCGGGATTCATGGCAGTCCACGAGCACAGGCCAGGCTCCAGGTCTGGACGACTGGCCCGCAGTCCCGATTGTCGCCGTTTCCGCGCCAGTGGAAGGCTACGCTATCACCACTTCCGGGAAAGCCGCCATAGTCAACCCCACGTCGTCCAACTTCTCCCGTCCCGCACACCACCCTACTATCGAGTTACCCGAGGCGTACGAAGATGAGCAGAAGAAACGCGTCCTTGAGCGGAATAGTCGACGCACAGCGCCAAATACACCGGATGGCCAGTCCTTCAAACGTTCGCCGCTGCGAAACGAACAATTGACACGGTCAGATAGCACCGTATCGTCTGTTTATAGCGTCGCAACGGTCAAACAAGATCGGGGTCGGAGTCCACCGCCGACTAATACGCCGGGCGGGTCTCATCCTGAAGCAATTACACTGCCGAGGCGGCCACCCTCCCTACGCAACAGCTCTCCTGTGAGCTTGTACTCGACCTATTCCTTCTACCAGCTCGATAGCGCATCACCCTCACCCACCGACAAACAGTTCAAACCCCGATCCCCTTCCGCACAACAGCAACAACAGCCAGAACAGCCTCCAAATCGACACGTCGCCTTTGCTACCTCGGCACCACAACCATCCTCATCATTGAGAGGCTCCACGACTATGCGAACGGCGCAGGAATTCCTCCAGCTCGGGATAACCCACCACGAAGCAGATCGGCTCGCAGAGAGCGCGGTTTGCTTTGAACGCGCAGCGACGCTCGATGGCGGCTGTGGCGTTGGCATGCTCATGTGGGGGCTCGCTTTGCGGCATGGCTGGGGGTGCACCAAGAACGAGAAGCACGGGTTCAAGTGGTTGCGGCGAGCCGCAGAACACGCTGTAAGCGACCTCGAAGCGGCGCGTCAGGGTGGCACCATCGACGAGGACGCCGTTCAAACAGAACTCATTCTCGCCATTTACGAGGTTGGGCAATGTTTCTTTCATGGCTGGGGCATTCCGAAGGACGCGAAGATGGGTGTGAGCTACTACACAGTCGCTGCAAGGATGGGCGATCCAGATGCGCAGATGGATCTTGGGTTCTGTCTCGCGAATGGCAAGGGCACGAAGAAGGACCGCAAGGAAGCGGCAAAGTGGTACCGGGCTGCTGTATGTTTCTAGTTTTGTTCTTGTTCGATTTGCTAACAAACCTTCAGGTGAAGCAAGGCCAGAGCGATATCGGCCTCGCGTGGATCTACAAGGAGAAGTTTCAATGACCGTTGGATAACTTAACTATATCATATTCGACCAATACTAACAAGTGTACAATAATTCTTAAGTTATGGGTGACGTGACCCTTGTGACTCTCAACCCTACATGTCTGCGCGACGCCAGGCATCGACCACATCTCTCTCCAAGTACGCGCGCGGTGACCCTGTTCCGCACGACCGTTCTGCGGAATTTTGCAATGCATTCTGGGGGCTCGCAGATGGAGGTGTCGAGGTTCTGTTTGCCCGGATGCGAGGAGCGACCCGCTCGATGGACGAGCTGCGCAATTTCTGGAAGGAGAGGTGTGGTTGGCCGTGTCATGGTTCGAGTTTCACTTGACTGGTGATAGGGCGTCCATCGAGGAAGACTATGCCCGCCGAATGGCAAAGTTATCGAAACAAGCGCTAGGGCGGGATGAGATCGGGTGAGTGGCTCAATAGACGGTGGAGACGCGCCTCAATACTCTCTCTAGCGACCTGCGCAACTCGTTTGATGCCATCCGCGGCGAAACCGAACGACAATCCCAATACCATCTTACCCTGGCACAACAAGTCCGCTCCGACCTCGAGGGACAGACGAGCGCCTTCTATGCGAAGCAACAGCACCACAAGAAGACATATCAAAGCGGGATCGAGAAGGAGTTCAAGGCGAAGCAGCTACAGGAGGGATATGTCGCTAAAGCACGAGAAAAGTACGAGACGGACTGCATGCGCATCAACTCGTACACCGCACAGCTCGGGCTGGTCCAGGGCAAGGATGCTGAACGCATACACCTCAAGCGCGACAATACACAGCGGACAGTGCAGCAGAATGAACGAGACTTTCTTCACTTCTCGCGGGCACTGGCCGAGACGACGGCAAAGTGGGAAGCGGATTGGAAGGTGTTCTGCGATAGCTGCCAGGATCTGGAGGACGAGCGGATCGAGTTCATGAAAGACAACATGTGGGCCTACGCTAACGCGGTGTCTACTGTATGTGTCTCTGACGACGAGGTGCGTTGCAGTTTATCTCGCACAGAGTATCAACTGATACTAGCAAGTCCTGCGAGAAAATGCGTTTGGCCCTAGAGCAAATGGAGCCTGAGCGGGACCAGGAAAACTTTGTGCGGTCGTACGGTACAGGCAATCAAATACCCGACCCTCCTCCCTTCGTTGACTACAAAGACCCCAATGCCATCCCCTCTGCCTCCGCCCGCCCGACCTACCGCGTCGCAAACTTCCCGCGTTCATCGCAACGACCGCCACCCAACCGCAGAAATTCAGCGCAGCCCGAGCCGGAACCCGAGCCAGACGACACGGTCAACTCGGCTGGCGTTGGCACTGTACGGCGGGGAGACGTCAACGTCAACGGCGTTTCGAGGCAGAATACCCAGCACCGAGCGAATATTATTCCCCAACAGCCCCAACCACAGCAAGCGATTGGGAGTTTCTCGCCGATGCCTTCGAGCTCGACCGCCACATTACCGGCAGCAGATCTGTCTAGACGCCCGACATCGATGGCCTTGGACCTCGGGAGGCGGCCCGACCAGCACTAGCACCAACTCGAAACCATCGTCGCATCGGATTCCTCCGCCCGACGCTCCACAGGCGCCTATCGATCCGACAGCGGACACGTATATCAAGGTCGGGGACAACACGTACCAAGTGGATTTGTCGAAGGACCCACGGGGCCAGGCTGGACCGAGCAAGTTGTCGTCGTCGCCGCCAGCTGCAGGGAGCGCGTTTGACCCGTTTGCGAAGCAGATGGCGGAGCTGCAGTCGGCGGGTGAGACAGTGAGGAGGAAGAGCACTCGACGAGGGACAATCGATACTTCACCGAACGGGAATCACGCTAGTACCCGGCCATCCTCGTCGATGTCGCTCGTCGCGCCTGGGGCGATGGTTCCTGCCGGGAGTCAAATTCAACAGCATCGGCAAAACGCACACCAACAGCAACAACAACAACGTTCCCCATCTCCTGGTCGCGACTATCGCCACTCTGCAGAAATGGTCGTTGGAACTCATCCCGCTGCATCTCGCCCATCATCTCCCGCCGCTCAACCAATTACAGCAGCCTTCATGCGACCAGCGTCAGGTGCCCCGCCCGGTGCGGACATGGTTGCGGACGTCTTAACGGACTACCAGCAGAGTCTACCTGGGGAGAGGAAGAGCGTAAGCCGGTCAGGCAGTCGGAGGGGAAGTTATGTTGGGGAGCGACCGACGCATGGGTATAATCCGAGCCAAAGCTCGCAACATAGCTTCAACCAACAGCAGCAGCATGGGGCAGCGCTCACACGTACGCCGAGTCAGGGCTTTGCGGGTGTTGGGGCGCATTCGAGGAGCACGAGTCCAGCGCCGCAAATGCAGCAGTCGATCTCGCGAGGGCCGAGTCCTGCGCCGGCGCAGATGATGGCGCTTGCACGAGTGCCAAGTCCAGGTCCGGTGGCGATGACGAGAGGACCGAGTCCTGGTCCGTCAAACATGCAACATAATCCGCGTCAAAGCCAGGGTTTTATCGCTCGAGGACCTAGTCCTGCTCCAATGGCCGGTCCATCACACATGCAACATAATCCGCGTCAAAGCCAAAGCCAAGGCTTTATCGCTCCGCCACCTCCACCTAGTCAACTCATCAACCGCTCACCGAGTCCGAATACCGTCGGCATTGCGCTAGACTCGAGTGGGAGGGTTATGCATGACGAGATGGCTCAGCGGTACCAAGGACCACCGCAACCACAGTCCCAACCACACCAGCTTAGACAGTCGATGCCGCCGCAACAGCAACAGCCGCCGTATAATCCGGGACAATCCCAGCGACGCGTGAGCTCTATGGGACCTGGAGGTATTGCCGTTCCGCCTCCGCCACCGTTACAAGCGCTAGTTGGTCCAGTTGCGCCATATCAACATCCAGGATATCAACAGGCGCAGCCTCAGCCGAGTTATTCGCCGCAGCCGTATCATCATCCTCAGCAACAGCAGGGATATCAGCAACCCCAGCAGGCTTATGGCGGTGGCCTCAATGGTCATGGTCATGGACAAGCTCCGCAGCGCGGCATGTCGATGTCGGGGAGTGGCTGGAATCAGCCTCCACCACAACCGCAAGTACAGCAACAACTCGTACGAGCCCAGCAACCACCGTCTCAGCAGTTGGTTCGCGCGCCGCAACAGCTCCAGCACCCACAATATCAGCATCCGCAGCGTTCGCGTTCGCCGTCACCTCAAGCACCACACCACCAGACGTCGGATGGCAAGCTGATTTTGTTCTTTGGTGCGTTTCTCTTTCTCCCTCTTATTCGTATTCTGACGATACACACACAGTCAAAGCCCTCTTCTCGTATACTGCGACGATCGAGGAGGAGTTTGACTTCCAGGAGGGCGATATTATTGCGGTGACGAGTACCCCGGAGGACGGGTGGTGGAGCGGCGAACTGTTGGATGAGGGGAGGAGGGTGCCGGGGAAACATGTGTTTCCCAGTAATTTTGTGGAGCTGTTTCCGTGAGGGTTGCTGATAAAAAGACTGATTAGGTGCTTCGGAGCGGGTTGTGCTCGTATTAAGGGTCGAAACCAGATATATTACAAGTCTGACTGTAAACTGCGCTTCTCATTAGACCATGCCAATGCTACCTGAGGCTCCGTCTAGAGTACAAAGACGGGAACGATCACATGCCAGTGTAACCTGACTTAAACCTTGATCTGTCGGATGCTCTCAATCTTGCACTTCAACGATGTATATCGTTGCGCCCCTCAAAAGCTCGTACCCAATGCGCCAGACACCATCGACGTTACTCAGTTTGGTGCCCTCTTGGACCGCTTGCGATCTCAGTGGGATCGGAGGGAGGACGGAGAAAGAGACGGTGCCGAGTCCACTGGCAGATCTTTGCGAAGGACAGTTATAACTTGCTCCAGGCTTGGTGTTGTTCTCTGGCGATGCCTTCTCGCCATCCGTTGAGAGCTCGGTGACACGCGGCAGTCATATGGTGCCTCCCGTTCCTTTTCCATGAAGTCGCAGCTCATATTCCAACTTGAAGGTTCCCGTCTTGAACCAACTTGGTCCCGCCGTTTCCTTAACTGGTACGTGTATATTCGAAACCTGGACCGCTACTCGACTAAATGAAGCCTAGGCAATCATGACTTCGATTTTGGCTACCCTCATCTTTCCAAGCTCGTCGAAGCGACATCCTTTGTGATTTCCTTGGTTTATCGGTCAAACTCCGGGTGCTAAACCTCTTCCACAGCCGTGGCTCCTCAGTAACATCGTCGATACAGCCACATCTAGCGTACCCGCTGGGCTCCACGAATTTGTAGTCCTGGAACGTTGCGGCGTACGTATTGGCCTTATCGGACTGGTTGAAAAGTGACTAGCGAGCTTGAATGATGATGTAACTCTCACATTTTGCAGAGAGTGGATCGGGACTGTGGCTACCTGGCCAGATACCTTTCATCACAAAGACATGAAATCTGTCGGGTTGGAGCTCTCAGAACGTCTGAGAGGCGCGGAACACAACTGCGATCTTGTAATCGCTTTGACCCATTGTCGGCATGTGTCACTTACTATAGACTCTTTCGCCGCTGACATTGAGCCCCAGAGTCCCGAATGTAACCTGCGTGTCTATATATATGCGACCACATAAACCTCACAACCATGATCTAGGACATTTCGTTGGCCAAGGACCTCCTTGCCCTATCTCCGTCTGCACAGAAGAAGCATCCCATCGCCTCTTCGCATGGCGTAGATCTCCTTCTCGGTGGGCACGATCATCTCTACTATGCCAGCCGAGGCATGTCGTCGTGGGATGGCTACGATTTGAACCAAAAGGTCTTGGGGGGCGAAGCCGACAACGGGGATGTGTTGGTGTGCAAAAGTGGGACCGATTTCAGAGACTTGAGCGAGATCCATCTGGAATTAGAAGACACCCCGCCGGGAAGCGTGAGGCGGAAAGTAATCAAATCCATAAATGGCAAGATTTCTAGCCTGCCTATTCTGAAATTCATCAAGTCTGCAGGAAAGAGGCACTCGACCCAGCCAGGGTCAGAATCGTCCCCAGAACTTTCTTGCATCCTGGAAACAGTGCTCTCTTCAGTCTCCTCTACGCTGAAATCGCCTGTGTGTGCAACCACAGTTGCTCTCGATCTTCGGTCTCAATATATCCGGACTGAAGAGGCTCGTTCCGCTCTACGAGATCTATTTGCCGCTAATCTCTTGACGCATAGTCGGCTGCTTGCAACTTTTTCGCCGATGTTATTAGGCACTTTTATGACGATTCCCTTGCCGTGGCCGGCTGCGGAGGCTCTGACGCAACTTTCATCTGCGCCGGTACGTTTCGCGGCGACTCGGTTTATGGCCCAGGTACTTACATCCGCTGTTGAATGCCAAATTATTCTCACATTGTCAGGCCCAGTCACTCTTGGCGATATCCTTGAAATCCTACCCTTTGAAGACCCAATTATCGTTGTGGAACTGGATGGTTCTGCGATCTGGGATGCGTTGGAATCTTCATTGCAGACATGGCCAGCGCAGGAAGGGTCGTACTCTCCGTTTCGCTTCCCTGAAGGGCTCATCTCATATTGTTTAGACGATTTCCCGTAGTTTCGGGCTTACGGGTGTCGTGGGATTCTCGTCGGAAACCCGGAGATAGAGTTCTTGGTGTATGGCTTACGCGGGAAGTGGAGGAAAGCCAGTATGAAGGAAATAGCGGCCACAATACGCCTAGAATCGTCGACGCTTTTCCGATCGAGCGATCGACGAGCAGAACCTTCAAGATCGTTACGAGGTAAGGTCTAACCTGTTTTTTGACTGTTCGAGCTCAAGAGTGTCGATAGACAATACATGGCGGAAGGGCACGACGGCTTCGAAGCTCTGAAGCGCGGCAAACATCTTATCGACGATGAAAGCGGCCAAATCATGAGCGCAATCGTTCGCAAGTACCTCATGGGTAGGGTTTATCTTCTCAAGGGATTGAAGCTAACGAGGTTAAGGCTCGCATTTTGTAAACAGCATGTCGAGACTCGCAGCCAACGACGTTGCGCATTTGCACCCCACGACCAAATCCGCCATCGGACGAGAGCAAGCGAGACAATCTGCGCCAGCGCGATGGAAGCATGCCGCACAACTTGCCTTGCGCTGGAGAAGGTCTCGAGCCCACTACCAAGATCATCTCCGCGTCTCGGATCTGGAGAGTATGCACACTGTCGATGCGTGTGATGGAAAGAAGATGCGTCGAGGCGAACAACAGCATGAACCAAGAATTCAAACCGAGGACCAGGATCTCCTCAGTATCAGGTAGCCTCTGGTGGTCGATAAGTCAACTCGCTGACGATCAAATTAGTCCGGCGGTCGATGGAAGGCTCAAGGATGAGGGCCGTTAACCTCGTTGTATTCGTGCGAGTGTACAATTAGATGAAGTCTACCGTCTGCGCATTCGAGGATCATCTGGAGGAAGTTCAGGTAGTGGTGTGGCTCCCGCAGGGTTCCCCAAAAAAGTCTGCACATGATGCACAAGGAAACCGGAACCGTAGCCCATACTGAGGCCGCCAGCTGTCACTGCAGGCAGGGAAGGGATACTGCAATTGCGTGACAGAATCGGCCACTCACGGTCCAAAAGCCCAGCCCGATTCCAGAAAATGGCGGATACAAGGCAAGCGCCTAGCACGCTACCGATCGTTGCAAAATCATCCTGTCTTCGAAGAGGGACCTGTGGTCCCATGAATCAGGCGCGAATACAGAAAGAAACAATTTACGCTTGATGCAATCGCTACTCGTCGCTGTTTCAAAGCGACTGCATCCGAGAGGGAGTTTCGCGAGTATTCAACAAGACCTCCAGTGCCAGCCGCTGTGGAGGCCAGCTCAGATTAGTTTCCTTCAAAAGTAGCCAAAGGTCCACCTATAAAGAGATGTAATGGCAAAAGCTTCCAAAGTCGATAAGAAGCCTAACCTGTAAAACCGGCAAGAGTGGAGGAGTTCAAAAGGCGTTCAATCGAGAACACTCGTTTTTTCAGAGAGTATGCTGCATAGAGAGGCACCCCGAGGACAGCGCCGAGCGAAAAGTAGGTCTTCATGGACCGTCCCGCGAGGTATGCGGCATCAGAGCCCCATTTCTCTGCACCAGGTTGGAAAATAAACCGAGTATAGATAAAGTCTTAAGCTTGCCTGGAGGAAAAAGAGCCATTGATGAGTCAGCGACAGTGGCTGTCACCACGACCAACATGTCTGCGATGCTCTTCGACACACACATGGCCGACTACGCTCCCATCGACGTCGAAATGGCCCCCAACAGCTGGTTCGACGCCCTTGACCAGATGGAAGACGACCAAAATCACTATTCGGACCACGAAAGCACCCATAGCGTTGAAGTCGATATGGACGGGCAATATCCTGAAAACGAGTACGAGATGGCTGACGAGGAGGTTTACGAGGAGATGAGTGCAGACTTGGTCGATGTTCAAGTCTCGGAGCCTCTCGACACTACTCTTCCTACCGAACAAGTCGCAAACGAAACGCACGCCTTTGTCGTGGACTCGACCGATCTCGAGAGATCATTCGAGCCTTCCCCGCTGCCTTTGGCGGACGCAGAACTACCTGACGCCGTTCCTCATTCTTTCATCCACGAAGAAGAGATCCCTGAAGTAGAAGAGGTGCCCACTGCTGCGTTACAGGATGCTGATTTGTCGGTCCCCGTGGAAGAGTCGATCACCGAACTAGTGGAGACACCGCATGCTGACTCGAGGGACGAGCTAGAGCAACCCGATGCTGAGAGCATAGTAGCCCCGCCAGCTGATGACAACGTCGATGCGGAGGAGGAGCTAGTTGCGCCCGAGGTCCAGCAGCTTCAGACCACGGTGGATTCTCCTCATGAACCTCCTTCTGCGGATGAGGAATCTGGCGCAGTCGCAGATCCTCACGAAATATCGGACGGTGTTTACATTGACCCGCCTCCAGCAATTTTGGTTGCCTTCGACAGCCCCAGCTGTCCCGACATTTGTTTGTTCAACCAACCAACTCCTTCACGCTCTCCGAGTCCAGGTCATACCAGCGACCACCAAGTCTTCGATGTGCTTCTCCGACACCACCCCATTCTGTACTACGAACCCCTCGTCAGCGTCTTTGAAGCACTGCGTCAAGACGAATATCTCTCGCGTATCGACCGATTAGCGGAGTCGGAACTTGTTCTTGACGCGTATGACTTGCAATTAACCATCTCCGAGGTATGATAATCCTGCAACTCGAAGTAAAAATTCACTAATCACAACTTACAGGACAACATCTATGCCCGTGAAATCTCTCTGCATGACTTGAACGTCCTTCACGATGCCTCAAATATTTCTGGACCTCTGCGGCTTCGTTTGAACACGGTCCTTCCGCGCTTCATCGTCCGCTATCATGCGTTGCAAGCCAATTTTGCTCGCCTCAATACGGTGGACGCGGATGGCGAGCCGGAAACTCGGCCCAGCGACAATGAACCTCAAGGTTCGAACGACTTTTTTTCTGCTTTTATTTAAATGTGACCACTGATTTTCATCACAGGGCAAGAGAGCAAGCTCGAAGAGAATGAACATCAAGCCCAAGAGGCTGACGAGACTTTGCAAGCTTCCGTTCCTGACCTACCCACTCAAGACGGAACGGAAAACTTGCCAACCAATACGATTGATGAAATCGCGCCTAATGCCGAGGGCGGTACTGAGGAAAACGACCTCCCTGAAGAGCCAGACGACGACCAACGTGGGGCCGATGCCGATGAATCCCACGGTGAGAATGCAGAGCATGGCCAAGTTGATGACGCAGAGGATGCTGTACCTGACCTACCAGAGGAAGAGGAGGGGGAAGAGGATCAGTTCGTTGTCGTCGGCCAATCCGAGCTCCAGCCTGAAGTGCCAGCCTCCCTGGATACAGGTAATGGTGAGTCAAACCGCCCCGCACATTCGTCATTATTCACTGTCGTCTAGAGGTCCCAAGTACACTAAAAATCTCGTCTCCCTTCTTTGACCATCAAGCGGAAGCAGGTACGTTTTGCAATGCGACCGATGACTTGTCTGACCCTCTTCGTCAGGACCGTCTAAACTCACACCCACAACTGCTGACGCCGAGGGTGGGCAGGGCCTTTTAGCTAGTAAGGACGCGTCCATCTACATCAGACCCGACGCTAATTCCGTGGTAGACGATTCGGCAGATGCATCGTATAATGATAGTTATGCGGAGGAGGAGGAGGAGGAAGAGCAGTGGGACGATGCTGTTGGCGGCGAGTCAGATCCCGACACGACGTGGGACGCCGATGCAGAGCAAGAAACACTTTCCAACCAGAGTTCTGTCACACTATCCAGCAAGGCGTCCAAACGGTCCATTGACGAAGTGGAGGCGGATGAGGAGGAATCTAGAACGTCGCCACCCAATTCTCCTGGTACGTTGACTCGCTGCTGAGGGCGACAGAACCTGACCCGATTATCTAGGCTCGAAACGTACACGGGTGGTCTGAGCCCCGCCCACCTCCCTCCGCACACCCAGCATATCTTTATCGATCCTCAAGGCTAGGTTTTCCTTTTCGCGATTCTCAAATTTTGTCCATCCAGTAAGTCGCTAACTTCTAGGTCGACAGCGAAGTGAAGTGTAGCGTAGTTTTTTTGATGCCTTGTACAATTTTCGCTCAACCCAAAAAATCAGCTGTGACCACCTCTTTATTATGCGCATCGTTTCAGATCTAGTCTTCAACATTGGATCTTGGGCAATGCTCGAGATATCAAGGAGATATCCAGCTCCTGCCGCTGATTTCGCCGCGTGGAGACTCGCAGAGAAACAACAGCAAGACGGCTGCTGGACGGGTGTAGTGTTGTTGTTTGCGTCGTCGTCATTCGACTGATATTAGTGCCCAACGTCCGTTGAAACGTGGCTAATCTTGACAACATGTACAGTTGGTGTGAAGTTCTTAGATTAGCGCAGAACCCCAGCTATATTTGGCTGAACGGGCTTAATATTGCAGACAGTTCGTGGCCTTGCTATAGGTAGAGCACCCCTACTGGCTGTAAACACACGGACTCCGTACACACGGACTGATGGAGGTTTCTGCGACACCGGCTGTATCGTAGCGAAGGAATTATTTGGGTGCAAGTCTAGACCGGTCTACATCTCCATGAAACGGCCGGCAGATCGGCCCCGTTCTGATGGTGATTGGTGCCATGAAATCCCAACGACATCGCCCTTTCGCTCTTTCCTTTTTCAAGCCACCCTCTTTCCTCTGACCAGCAGGCCGGTCCCACTCTTCGTCGCCCTCGTTCTTCCCCTCCCGTCTGCTGCGCATAGAGTTCATCACAAACAATGCCGACTCGTTCATCCGGTCTGGACTTTTCAGATCGCCTCCCAGCTCTGGACCAGCATCCAGACGTGGCTAATGTCAAAGGCGCTGCTCTCCAACGCAACAAGACCGAGCGAGGTCGTCTCCAGACCCTCCAGCGCAACAACTCCACCGCGGCGAAGAAGAACACGGGCCCAAAGACCTTGATCCAGAAAATCGACCTATGGATGATCAATGAGGGCCAGCGCCATATCTTTTTCGCTGTCTTCCTCTTCCTCCATGCATTAGTCGCTGTTCTCGGCTGGTTCCACTACGCTCTAAAGGACAACTTGACCAACGCCCGTGCCACCTTTGGCGTTACCTTCGGTTCGTGGCATGCCTTGTCTACCTCGGTGCATTCTCATTTTTACTGCAGTAATTGCCCGTTCTGCGGCCCTAGTTCTCCATGTCGACGTCATCTTCATCCTCCTTCCCGTTTGCCGTAACTTTGTGTCCGTGATGCGCCGAACCCCACTCGGCACGGTCATTCCCTTCGACAAGAACCTCACCCTTCACAAGGCCACTGCATGGGCTATCTTCACCGGCAGCTGGGTCCACACCCTAGCCCACATTGTCAACCTGTATCGTCTCACCATGGCGGACACGAGCGCAACTACAACCGGGCAACGTGTCGTGTTCTTCATTACTGCCAACTTCATAATTGGTCCCCTCATTACTGGTTGGATCATGCTCATTTTCCTATGCATCATGGTCTGGTATGCGATCGAGAAGCGCCGCCGCGCCAAGAACGGTGGTTTCGAGAAGTTTTGGTACTCTCACCACCTTTTCATCCCTTTCTTCATTCTCTGGCAATTCCACGGCATGTTCTGCATGATCAAGCCGGACCGTCCTCCGTTCTGCTCATTCAACACCATCGGCGTCTTCTGGCGCTACTGGATCGTCGGTGGCGTCATTTGGATCTACGAGCGTATTCTCCGTGAAGTGCGCTCGCGTCACGTCACCTACGTATCCAAGGTCGTGCAGCACCCGTCGGGCGTCATGGAGGTCCAAATCAAGAAGGAGAAGACGACCAGCCGCGCCGGCCAGTACATCTTCATCAACTGCCCCGAGGTCTCCTACTTCCAATGGCACCCTTTCACCCTCACCAGGTACGCCTACTCTAATACGTCTTTGCGACTTCTAATTTCTTCCATTCAGCGCTCCCGAGGAAGATTACATCTCTGTGCACATTCGTGTCGAGGGTGACTTTACCACAGCGTTTTCAAAGGCCCTTGGGTGCGACTTTAGCAGGGGCAAGGACAAGGACAAGGGTGCTGCCGCTGGTGGCAAGGTGATAGGCACCAACACAAACCCGCCTCTGAACCGCACTCTCCCTCGTGTCATGGTTGACGGGCCGTTCGGTACTTCGTCGGAGGAGTTCCTCAACTACGAGACGGTTCTCCTCGTCGGTGCTGGTATCGGTGTCACTCCGTTCGCTTCGTACGTATCAATTTGGAAACATGGGCTTGCAGCTAAGGCACTTGCAGTATCTTGAAGAACATCTGGTACCGCATGAACAACTTCCACACCTCGAAGCCGACTCGGTTGTCCAAAGTCTACTTCACCTGGGTCATCCGTGACTTTGGAACTGCGGAATGGTTCCACAGCTTGCTGCACGCTATCGAGGAGCAAGACACGCAGAACCGCATCGAAATCAATATCTACCTCACGGCCAAGATCAAGGAGGACGACATGAACAACATTATTGTTCAGGACGTTGGTGCTGAGAAGGATGCTATCACCTCCCTCCGTGCGCCTACCCACTTCGGTCGGCCCAACTGGGACAAGATCTTTGCTTCCATCGCGGAGAAGCACCCAGAGTCGGATGTCGGTGTGGTGCGTACTTTCCCTCACTACAGCCCTGTCCCAGTTTAACCTGCTTTCTAGTTCTTCTGTGGACCGGGAGCCATCGCCCGGGACTTGCATATCAAGTCAAACAAGCATTCAGACCCCAAGGGGACGCGGTTCTTCTTTGGCAAGGGTACGTTTTGCACTTGGTTTCGCTGAGCTTGTCCTCATCATCTTGCAGAGAACTTCTAGACATGTACTTTGGGATGGGATGAGGGCGTCGCCTTTGTATATTTATTACCGTAGTACTCAGTCTGTCGACCAGTATGCTATACATCGGATCCGAGCAAGGTCGTAACGTGTGACCCAACGCACTTAAACTTATGGCTGATGCGCAGACAACGCGTCTGTGTACACATATCGTCCACTCTCATTTCGGCCCACTCACTGCTGTACGAACCAAACTACTCTCCTATTTCCCTTGACCTTTTGGCCAGAAAGTCGCGTCTGTGCTTCTGACTCGGGGTCGACTCACTCCCGCAAGTGGTCCGCTTCACTTTGATCAAGACGAGGACCGTACGGGCCTGTATCATTGTCTTGGTACAGCACAACGTCCTCTGGCACGCCCACTCGGCCGATGAAGGCGAGGTCTTCGAAATCAACATAGAGGAGTGCCTTTTGCGCTTGAGGTTTGGCCGCTTCGTCTGGCAGACGGCGCAGCTTTTTGGCGATCCTGTATGTAATTCCACGCACTTCTCGTTGGCTAACGGTTGTGCAGGGAGCAGAAATTGTCCAGCTCATTCTCGACCACGGAAAACTACGTTCGCCCGATATTATCTCCCGCCTCGCTTATGGGGACGCCAAGGGTTTGTTCTTTCTCTCAAGAGTCTGCGGCTAATTCCATGAGAAGCATCCGTCGTTTACGCCCAAGCGTTGCACGCCTTGGTCACAGCTTCATACCTCAAGCCCTCCACTATTTTATCGCATGTATCGCCGCGAGACAAGCGCATTCGCTACGAGGCCGAGGAAAAAGCGAAAATCAGTGGATTCCCCACCGCCAAGGAACTTCGCGAAGCGAAGGAGACGGCAGAGGCGCGTCTCAAGCGCGAGGAAGCCGAAGCTGAAAAAGTTGGGCTGGTGAGTATTCAAATGTGCTGCTGTTTATCCTGTGCAAATCATGCAGTTATGTGCAGAAACGCAAGGCACCTGAGCAAAAAGGGCCTCGGACGACAAAAGTCAGTGGGATCTGTGCAAAGTCGTTTCGGTCTAAGGAGTTTGCAGCGAAAGGTGGTAGAGGACGAAGAGGAGGTCGATGTATACCTATTTCTTTGTCTCTTGGTTCACTCATCGAGTCTTCCCAGCCGACCGTCTACTTCCGCATCAACTGCGATCGATTCAACGTACACATTCGCAACGCCGTTCGTTTTTTTTTTACCCGGCTTGCATCATTGCAATTGACTCTCCCGCAAGCTGATTGTCAAGACTGCAAAGGAACGATTTAACGACGGCGCAGCCGTGGTTTTGCAGACAGTTTTGAAGTCCACAGAAGCGATGCAGAAGGATGTCTCTGACATCCGAACAGGTACGCCAGCCTCGGCGTAAATGCTCAATCTCAAGTTACCAGAACCTGTTTCGATCTCCAACATAACCCTCTCATTGGCTGACAACGAAAATTTGGCTGCGGGTCTCATTCTGCGGACGAAAAACCCAACAAACTCTTCCTGTATCAAGGATTACATCGGCATGCTATCCTCTGCCGATAACCCAACACCAGCTGGCCGGGCTGGCGCGTTTGTGTCCTTCGCGGCATCCAAGGTCCAGGTCGAGTTTGAGACCATATGCCAGAGGCTGCGGAGACGTGTGCTTGAATCTGTCACCAGGGAGCGCCATGGCGTAGAAGGGTTGCGTATTCTGCGACTGCTGTTGGATACCGGCAAGATGGATGAAAAGCAGGCGAGTTGACTTTTGCTCCCTCATTGACTCGGTTGACGGGGACCAGATCTCAAAAGTAGTCATGATACCGCCAAACCAGGTTCGACCATTGCTGGCAGCAATGTCTGCAGAGTCGATAATAAGCACGCAAGAGGTGCCCAGAAGCGCCGACCGCAACCCTGCACGCATGTTTTATCTCTGGTGCGACATCTGCTTTACTGGTCTAGTCGACACCAAACCCTTTGCAGGCATGTGGACGTACAAAAGGCGGTTTCAGTCATTCTCGGCAATTTGTACAAAACGCTCTATAACATCTCACGGCGCCGGCAAGCGGAGCGGGAAGAGCCGATGGTCAAGGCGGTCATGGAGAAACGGGAACGCAGCGATGTCAGCCAAAATGAGGAAGAACTCATGTCGCGTATGGAGCTCGACACGATTCGGGAGTGGGAGGAGAAGCGGGAAAAAATGACCGTTCTAGAGAGTCGAGTGGAGGAGTCGGTGTTTATCTTGCGCGATCTCAGTGTATTTAGCCTGCAGGACTAGACTTGTGACGGCTGTCAGTGTGACCTTGCGCGCTTTTGCCATTGACCACACCAGCCAGTATGCTCGTCGAGCTCAATAAGGCGGCCTTCCACAGTCGCGTGCAGCGCATCTACCAGGGCTGGCGTGTATGTTGTCTCTCGCTCTGTGCCGGTTTTTTATTTCTCGCCCCTCAGGACGCGGCGCAAAATGAAGACTACAATATTATCGACGGGGCCGATGGCCTCCTTCTGGTCGCTGGAGACCCGGCACCCGAGGACGAACCCGCGCGTAAGGGAACAGCAATCCAGGTGAGGCTCGGGGTGCCACAGCCCGTCTTTTTCGACGGTCCTCACTCGATATGACTCCACAGCAATGGCTCCTCGGCTACGAGTTCCCCTCGACCCTCATATTATTTGCAGAGGACAAAATATCCATTCTCTGTTCGGCCTCCAAGGGTGCGTTTGCCACACATACCGTTCCCGTGTTACCTAACGCGTTTTCGTCCTCCCCTGCCAGCCAAAATCCTTTCTCAAATACAAGGCTCGTCGGGAACAGTTCCGGTCGAGATCCTTGCCCAGGCAAAAGCCAAGGAGCCCGCCAACGATGCCCTACCACGTTTCTTCTCAATATACGCGTCGAAAAAGCGCGTCGGCACTCTTCAAAAGGAAGTCCATCGAGGAAAACTCATCGATGAGTGGAAAAAACTGCTCGCCGACGCCAAGGAAAAGCCAGAACTTGTGGACATGGGCCCAGCTTCCTCTGCATTCATGGCGGTCAAAGATGAGGACGAGTTGGTGCGTTACGTGGCTCGGCGAAAAGAGCTGTTCTTTATACTTGCCCAGAAATCTCTTCAGCTCGCCAGCGCGCTCACATCAACTCTCCTCAAGTACTATGTCGCGGACAAGCTCGAGTCAATCCTCGACAAGGAGTCCAAGATTTCACACGAACTCCTCGCCGCTCACATTGAAGCGCGGCTGGGCTCGGGCTCGAAGGAGATAATGGCAAGCCTCCGGACGCGAAGGTGTGGAGCAGAGGCAAGGGTCTGAACGACGTACGTCTTCTTTCATTCTGTATTCCTGCTAGCTAACTCTGCGACTCAGATCGACTGGCCTTTGGTCGAGTTCTGCTATCCGCCTATCATTATCTCTCGGTCAAGTAGCACAGGCTACGACCTGCGATACACCGCCGAGTCGACGAATGACAACATTTCACACAAGGGCGTTCTGCTGGTCGCCTTTGGGCTTCGCTATAAATCATACTGTGCAAACGTTGGGCGAACTTTCATCGTTGACCCCACTCCGGTAGGTAACAATGCTTCGTGTGTTCATTTGAGCTGACTTGGATCGCAGGAACAAGAAGCCCAGTACAACCTGCTGTTGTCGTTGCAACAAGAATTACTGGGGAAAATCAAGGATGGAGTTTCGGCTCACGATGCTTACGAGGCAGCTCTCTCGTTTGTCAAAGAGAAGAAGCCCGAATTGGAAAAGCACTTTCAAAAGACCATTGGTTTTGGGGTATGGCGCTTCTCAATAGCATTGTTCGGTGTGCTGATACCGGTCAGACCGGGATAGAATTCCGAGACTCTTCTTATGTCCTCAACTCCAAGAACACCCGAATCTTGAAGGAGAACATGGTCCTCAGTCTTGGCCTGGGCTTCGCTGATCTCGTTGATGCCAGCGGGAAAAAGTAATGCTCCTTCATCCGCTTCTTCATATTCTTATAATACGTGCAGATACGCCTTGCAGTTGGTTGACACGATCAAGGTGGAATCCCAAAAGTCCACCCTGATGACGGACGGGACGCGGTCGATTAAGGACACGATGTTCTTTTTGACGCCTGATGAGGAAGAGGAGAAGCCCAGGAAGAAAGCCCCCGCCATTCCAAGATCGCCTGTGAAGAAGACAGCTGGTGGCAAGCAACTTCGAAACCAGCCGCGTCGCACACAAGATGAGGTGCATCAGAGTGCCGCTACGAAGCTAGCTGAGCATCAGCGGGAATTGCACCATGAACTTCAAACGCGCGGTCTGGCGAAATTTTCGGAAGGAGGCGGCGCGCAGGAAGGAAAAGAAGGGAAAGGCTGGAAGAAATTCCAGAGCTACAAAGGCGAGGGCGGCCTACCCACAGAAGTCGAAAGGCTTCGGGTCAGTAACCGTTTTGTCGATCTTGTCACCCCACGCTTCACACTTTGCATCCAGATTTTCGTTGACCGCAAGGGTCAATCGGTCATTCTACCTATCAACGGTTTTGCAGTACCCTTTCATATCAATACGATCAAGAACGCGAGCAAGAATGACGAGGGCGAATACACGTATCTGCGCATCAACTTCCAGACTCCGGGTCAATTGGTGGGCAAGAAGGAAGACACGGTTGGTCGCAAAGTAGCGCTGTTGATCATCTGGCTCATGGGATTTCAGCCGTTTGAAGATCCAGATGCCACTTTTGTCCGCTCGGCTGTCTTCCGCTCGGCAGATAACCACCGTTTCGACACTATCTACAAGCAGATTACGGAGTTGAAGAAGGAAGCCAACAAGCGAGAGCAGCAAAAGAAGGAGATGGCCGACGTTATTGAGCAAGACACCCTCATCGAACTCAAGTCCCGAAGGCCAGCGAAACTGCCAGAAGCGTTTATTCGACCTGCGCTTGACGGCAAACGGCTTGCCGGGGAAGTGGAGATTCACCAGAACGGTGTTCGATATCTCTCACCCAACGGCCAGAAAGTTGGCATGTAGATTTCCTCCGAGATGTCTGCGTAGTCCTGACGTTCTGTAGATGTCCTTTTCAGCAACGTCAAGCACTTGTTTTTCCAACCTTGCGACCATGAACTGCTGGCCATCATTCATTTCCATTTGAAGGCACCCATTATGATCGGTAAAAAGAAAACTCACGTATGTGGCGGCTTGATGTTTGTGGCCCGTTCAACAACTTTGTGCAGGACGTGCAATTTGTTCGTGAAGCCACAGACGCTCAATTCGACGAGACAGGCAACCGCAAACGGAAACACCGGTACGGCGATGAGGATGAAATCGAGCAGGAACATCAAGAGCGAAAGCGACGACAAGTGCTAAATAACGAGATGCAGAGCTTCTCCAAGAAGATCTCAGACGCAGCAAGCACGCCCGTAAGCACAGCCCGATACCTTTCTTCCGTGTTCATCGTTCTGTTCAGAATGGCGACGCGTTGGATGTAGACGTTCCTTATCGAGAGCTCTCCTTTGAAGGCGTCCCCCATCGCACTAGTGTGCGCTTACAGCCGACAACCGAATGCCTGGTACATCTCACCGACCCACCATTCCTGGTCCTCACCTTGTCGGAAATCGAAATCGCGTCTCTCGAACGTGTGCAGTACAGTCTGAAGCAGTTCGACTTGTGCTTTATCCTGAAGGATTTCACCAAGCCGCCCGTCCACATCAACTCGATTCAGGCCGGGCAGATGGACGATGTCAAGATTTGGTTGGAGTACGTGTAGTATCGTTTGCTGCAATTCTTCCTAGACTGAGGCTCGGCAGCTCGGTCGACATCCCCATGGCGGAAAGCCCTGTGAACTTCAACTGGGGTCCTATTATGAAGACGATTAACGAGGACGCCCATGGTTTCTTCCAGAACGGTGGCTGGTCGTTCCTCGGGCGAGGGAATGGGGCTGATGTGCGTCTTGCTCCTCGCTCACTTGTGGATCCTTATTTGAAACAGAGCGACCGTTCCGATGGGTCTGATACTGAATCTGAATTCGAGGCGGATTCCGAGGAACTGAAGGAGGTGGAAAGCACGGATGATGAAAGCGAGTACGGAGACGCTGGCGGTAGTGACGAGAGCGGGTCCGACTTTGGTGGTGGATCCGATGGGAGCGACGGTTTGTGCCCATGTGCGACTGCGCCGAGTGTTGGCTGATTCTTCTGGCAGGTGAAGACTGGGATGAATTGGAGCGCAAGGCTGCCAAATGTATGCTCTTCTGTATGCCCATTCCCCGAGATCTGACACCTTCGCAGCGGACCTGAAGCGAACGGAGCTGAAGAAGCGGGGCTCGGACGACTCGGACTCGGACCGTCCCAAAAAGAAAAAGTCGAGCAAATCGAATGGAAAGCCTAACGGAAAGGGCAAGCGGTAATTAATTGCCTCGTGTACGCTACATCTCTGCATATATTTTTTCCTTGTAATCTACTATTCCATATCACATGCGTCCAAGCACCTCAGTTCTCGCACATCATGACGGACGATCTCCCTACGCTTTTCAGCCCAGCTACCTGTGCTCGTCCGAGGTTGGTTCAACCACTCGCCACGCATACTTGTAACGTTGGACCAGGTCTGTGTCCCGTTACGCGCATAAGGAACCAAGGTAGCTGCATATCCACTGCAGGCCCGCTCACCCATTTCAGTCGAAACCATCGAAAGCCACTCGTTGTACTTTGAAATTCATGGCACTGGATCCAGGAAGGTCGTGTTTATCATGGGTATGCGCTGCTTGTCGTTGCCAACAGCAAGTTTTAAGACGAGTGCAGGACTGAACAGCTCATCGTTTGCATGGTCGACGCAAGCAGAGTACTTTGGTCAACTCCCTGCATACAGTATCTTATTACTGGATAACCGGTGCGCCCCAGAATAGAACAAGTACTGTCCATAGCTAACAACGTGAGTCGCAGGGGTGTCGGACACTCGTCTACGCCTCGAGGACCTTACACGACGACTGGAATGGCTGAGGATACGATGGTGCTACTCGACTACGTTGGTTGGAAAGCGGATCGCGAACTCCACATAGTTGGGATTTCATTGGGTGGAATGATAGCACAAGAGCTGGCGCTGCGGATTCCGAAGCGAATCGTGTCTCTTACTCTCGCGGTCACGACGCCTGGCGGTCGTCCTTGGAATAACTTGCCTCCGGTAAATGCTGCTTGTCTTCTCATCTGCTTATGGCGTTGACGGGAAGAAAGTGGAAAGGCGCTGTGTCTTTGGGGAGGTGAGAATACACTTCGAGCCGGGTAATAGCGCGTGTCTGACCGTCGTTCCGAGGCTCATGCTCACGTCGGACATTGAGAAGAAAATCCCGCTTATTCTCCAGATGGTTTATCCTCAATCTTGGTTGGATGCACGCGCAGAGGACGATGAGCAGGGTCGGTCCAATCATGAATTGCAGGTCTTGGTCGGTATTCGCCTTCAATGTCGTTTCCGTGCTTGATCTCGGATGTAGATCTATCGCAAGAGAATTGCTACGACGGCGCAGCAGCACTTTCTCGGTGCAATCTCGCAGATGTCTGCGGGACTCACGCACCATGTCAACTCCGAGGTTCGTTGATTCCATACATAGCGCAGACGTTGGAATGTCCTCAGCGCCTCCGAACCATATCGGACTCGATTCCACATGTTCACATCGTCACTGGAGATCAGGACAATTTGGTGTCGCCCCAGCACAGTCGATATCTCAAGAGCTGTATGCCGGACGCGGAACTGGAAGAATGGGAAGGCACGGGGCATGCGTTGCACATTCAGCGTCCGGGGAAGTTCAATCGCATGTTGGAGAGGGCGTTCGCGCAGGGAATAAGGAAATGCGAATAGAGATTACAATGTGATGTGCGAACTGCGTGAAAACGATCAGTTCGTCGCGTACGACCTCGGCTGAATGAGGACGCACCGGTCTATATTTCCTTGAGCATCTTCTTCAATTTTGACCTGATTCCCTTTTTGACTGGGTCCCATGTTTTCCTGCTAATGACGGGCTCGATGCGAAGGTTTGGCGGCCATTCCTCCGGAGCGGCTTTTTGTCGCGACACGAGGGTTTCAAGGAGTGTCGGGGGTTTAGAATCTGGACTCCGGGGTGCGGGTGCTGGGTGTATTGAGGTGTTGAGAATTTTGGCTCGGGGGAGGATGCGCGGGGTGGTCGGGGTGGACAATAGTTGGGCGCGGTGAAAGACCTGAACCTTGGGCTTTATCGGCTTTGGTACTTTACGCGCGAGGCAGGCTGATGAGGGACGCATTGTCTGTGGTATAGATGAGAGCAGGTCAAAGGCAACAGTTTTGAGGGCGCACAACACCGAAATGGGTCAAGCCAGCATGCCGTGACCCGTGACGCGATGCCTTGTCTCCCACAGTCAGGCTGTCTACTGATATAATACGGGATGTCCTCGACGCGCAAGAAAAGACGTCTCAACAACGAGCCCGAAGCTCCCAGCTGGCCAGAATATTTCAATGATCTCTACAGAGTGTTCAAGGCCCTCAACACGGTGCTTGCTTTCGTCTCCTCGCGGAAGCATATTCCTAGCTCTTTCCCGTCCATGCGAACGTCTGTCGAAAGTCTTTTGAAGCGCCCACTTGACCTCGAACATGTCGCTCAAATCAAGTAAGCTCGAACAGGCGAGTTCTCGCCGCTTGCTCACCTCGAATCGAAGGAGCCTACTTCCTAGCCTTATCAAGTTTGCCTACATACCTCGCAGCGAGATTCTACTCCGCGAACCCTCTCGCGAACCCGACTTTCGTCTGGGAAATCCCGAGGGCCACGAAGAGCACATCCTTGTGCTGGAGTTCGTTGATAAATCGCATGGAAAGGCTGTAGAAGACCCATCGTGAATCGTCATGGTCAATTCTCGACGAGACTTCCCTTGACCCTTTTGTAGCCAAATGCTCAGTGCCCCACCGACGCTCACTCCGTCTGCAATGAAGAAACTCATCGAAAAAAGGAACCAAAGGTATCGTGGTATCTAGCTCATTGTTGAGCATAAAACTGTCGCCCAGGTTCGAGCAGACGGTCAACGAGTAGTGTAACTCTCCCTCGTCTGTCTTTCTGCTCACTTGTGGGGCAGGCTGCTCCTGGCTACGAGACCCGAGGAAGATCCAGTCGCGCTTTTACAAGCAGCCGCCCGAGACCACCTTCCAATTCGTCCCGGAACCGCCGTTCCGCAATCCATGGCAATCCCAGAGGCACAAAATCGACCCTCGGTGGACACTGTCATTCAAGAGATCACGCAACAAGAGTGGTACTTGGATCAGATTGTCGAACGGCACTCGGAGTGCGCAAAATCAGCTCAAATAGGTACTGTAATCTCCTTCATTGCGAAAAAAAATCTAACACTGCCATTAGGCACGCTAGATTTCGCATTGTCCGAAACCATCACAAAGGCGTTGTACGACTCACGAAAGATCTCCTCCCTGTACGCGCATCAGGCGGCGGCCTTGAACGCGATAAACCAAGGAAAGCATGTCATCGTCAGCACAAGCACAGCGACGGGAAAGAGCGTAACATATCAAGTACCTGTGCTGCGATTTCTGGAGGAGAACCCAGACTCGACCGCGCTTTTCGTCTACCCGACGAAGGTCAAGACTTTTGTTCTGATTAATCGGCCGTGTATTGAAGACCTTTAGGCACTAGCGCAAGATCAAAGAGCAGCATTAGAGCACCTTTTAGGCTCTTGTCCGGGACTGGAACACCTCAAGGTCGCTACCTATGACGGCGACACGCCCCAAGAGCTTCGCGCTGGGACTCGAGAGACCGCCTCGGTCATCTTCACAAACTTTGTGCGTATCTTTTGGACTTTCGTACCTCAGTCATGTATGTTGGTCATCTAGGATATGATTCATGGTGGGCTTGCAACATGTCAAATAAACCTGGCTGATCTGTCCCGTTGCAGCGGGGATTCTGCCTTTTGAGGATATCTGGAGAAGGTACTTTTTCTCACTATTGTGCGTATTGCAATTCATGGCCACAGATTTCTACGGAATCTCAAAGTACGTGGTGGATCATCTCAATCTATTTGTTCACGGAACCCAACAGCTTCTGGCGGTAGATGAGCTGCATTATTACTCTGGTCTCTTGGGAAGGTGAGCACCACAAACTGGTGACAGAAATGCAGACTCATTGCCGGTCCAAAGCCATGTTGCGCAAATAGTCCGCAGATTACGACGAGTACTGGCCGCCTTGGGTAGTGAGTCGATTTGTAAACCCTTCGCCTTAAACTCAGCCTCCGTCACAGACAGACACGTCATCTGTGTCTCCTGCAGTGCCACTCTCTCGAGGCCCTCTCTGCACATGCAACGTATATTCGGCATAGATGCGTCGGACATCGAGGTCGTCACCGTGGACGCCGCGCCCTCTGGACCCAAGGAATTCGTGATTTGGAGCCCGCCTTCCAACTCTGCGACAGACCGGCCAATCAGCTGTATCTCCGAGGCCACCACAGTCATGACGTTCTTGATGATGCGTGGAATTCGAGTCATTCTGTTCTGCAAGCATCGCAAAGTCTGTGAACTGGTAAGCCACTTTATTCCGTTAGCGCTGTGTGTTTACTGCAAAGTTGAAGGCGATGAAGAGTTTGCGGTTTGAATTGACAAAGTTAGGGAGATATGATATCCTGGACCGTGTTAGATCATATCGCGGAGGTGTGTCTCTTGTTCTGCATTGTGCAATGATCGCTAACCGCCAGGCAGGGTACTCTCAGCAGGTGAAAGCGCTGCTACTGAGAAACGATGCCAGACGAACTGTTTTGTAGGACCGACGCCTAATTGAACACGACGCTTTCACCGGACATCTTCTCGGTAGAGTCTTTCTCTCTCTATTCGGTCCATGTTTTCGACAGTTCCAGGAATAATTGCTACCAATGCTCTAGAACTAGGCGTCGATATTGGGAGCCTCGATGCAGTAATCATGCTCGGCTTTCCTTCCTCGGTCGCTAGCTTTGTCGGGCTTCAAGTTATCGTCTAACCTTACCTGTAACTCACGAATCATAGCGTCAACAAGCTGGGAGAGCCGGACGACGCAGCCGCGACTCGTTGGCTTTGTTGTACGTACATAAGGTCTTGAAGGACATGCTACTAAATACTACCCAGTATCGCCGAGGCTCTGCCAATTGATCAATATTATGCGAAGAACGCCCAGCGGCTATGGGACCAAGATGTTGGCGACTTGGTGATAGAGCTCGACAACAAGATCCTGCTTGAGGGTGCGCGTCTTGCAACCTAATAATCTGTAATACTCATCCGCCTCAGCTCATCTACAATGTGCTGCTCAAGAGATGCCCATATGCGACGCCGATTCATCTTTCTTTGGTCCGCTTATGAAAGAGCTCTGCCAAGCCCATTTACGGCTGGATAACGAGGGCTGGTGAAGTGTCTACATCTGTTTTTAACTCTTATTTATCGCATTCAAGGTATCACACACATGCCAAATTCTTACCCTTCCCCTCCAAGTTCGTATCCATACGTACGCGAGCCCACTCTTCCATTTGCCACCCTCTCAGTCTGCGCTCTTAGGAGGCATCCAAGAAGACGTATACACCGTCGTTGACGTCACCCAAATGGGCCACCCGCATCTACTCGAAGAGATCGAGATCTCGCGAGCTCAGTTTGAGATTTACGAAGGCGGGGTGTTTATGCACCAAGGACGTTGCTTCATCGTCAAGGAAATCAGCCACGACTCTAAGAGGGCGTCGGTGGTAGAGGCTGACATCAACTGGCATACTTCTCCGAGGTATTGTGGACATTGGTTTGGCCGATCCATGTGTATTTATCGCATCTTTCTCAGAGATTTTACGCGAGTACCTGCAAAGTCCACTTGAATCGTGCTGATATCTCTTCCTGTAGCAATGTGGATGCCGTCCAAACATACCGCATCAAGGAGATCAAAAGTTCGCCCCAGCGGGCATACTATGGGCGCGTCGGGATCCAGATACTCGTGTTTGGTAAGCCACGTAGGAAACCTTTTCCCGTCTCACATGCTATCCAGGGTTCTTCAAGATCAGGTTGGAAACTTGACGCTGACCGAAGGTGGAACTTATCAAATATTTCCCAGACATGGCAGTATTCTGGACACTGTTGCTTTGGACAACGAGCCGTGGGAGCATGAGACGACGGGGTTCATTTGTCCATTCGAAAGTCTTGATTCTGTGCTCATGCGTGCTAGATTTTGGATCGACGTGCCTGCACCAATTCTTACCCTGCTTCGGATGAAGAACTTCAAACCTGCCGCTGCGATACACTCTGCGCAGCATGCGGTTCTCAACCAATTCGTATTAAAGGACATCAAAACAGAGTGCAAAGCTCCCGAAAAAGAGAACAAGCGGGCAGAGAGCTCACGGAGGCGGCCGGCCAGGTCTGCTCACTAATTCCGGCTTAGCACTACTCACGAGGATATCCAAGATTGATATTTTACGACCCGGTTGGCGGAGGCGGGACGAGCTCGAAGGCGTTTGATAATGGTATGTGCCGTGACCATTCCTCGGGGACACCATTCTCAAATCTCTAGTGTACGACCTGATGTGCAGCGCGGAACGAGCTATTGCCGCCTGTTCATGCGAAGAAGGTTGTGCGAATTGTGAGTACGACCTTTGGTGCACCATGTCATGCAAACAAAAAACAGGCATACACAGCGCTGCTTGCAAAGAAAAGAACGTCATTTCCTCCAAGCTCGGCGCTCAATTACTGCTTCAATGCATCCTCGATATCCCCATAGATGCAGATAGCATCGCGATACAAACAGAAGAGCCGATTGGTCACGACACGATCGTCGAGTCGCAACACGTTGGAGAGCTTACAGGAATCGACGTAGAGCATGCAGATACATAGGTGGCTATAATTTACCTCGGAATCATCCATTTAACGGGTCAAAATCTGACCAATCGTCTTTACTAGATTTGCCGGCGGACCTGGACGGTGGTGCGGGTTTCGAGGGAGCAAGCACGCCCATGGTAAGCGGTGTTGCCATCATCGGTGAAGAGGAAAAGGCCATGGGCGGTGTTGCACTGGATAGGCTCGGTGGGCTCGGAGTTAGGGCGATGTTGTAGTTGGGTTTGGGGAGCTGCAACACGGAGGGCTGTGGCGGAGTGCTCGGGATAATCGGGGTATTGGTCAACAGGGACACGTGGTAATTGGGTTTTGCTAGCGTTTGTGAGAACCCAGACATTCCCGAGTTGGACGGCAACCGTGATGTAGGTGGAGAGGGAAAGGAAAAGGACGAAGATGCGGTTGTGGATCCGAGCGGCGATGCTCGGGGTTGGAAGGTCGATTGTTGTGGTGAAGATGGAACTGAACGCGTCTGAATCGACGCAGTAGGAACGGGGGCAGGCGTCTGGAAAGACGGAGGCTGCGAAAATGAGGATGGTCTCGCAGACGCAACTCGACAACTCACATCGTCATTGAGCATTGTGGCCCATGGATCGTCGTCCCACCCAGCGGCGGGCTCGGTGTCCGGTTTCACCGTCGCTCCGTTGGCCCTACCGACCAAACTTGCAAAGTCGACCGTACCGGCCGCTTGCGTTGCAGTGCCGTTGGTCGCGGTGGCCGACCGGTCTTCGAGCCTCTGAGAGTCACGCAGGAATTGCTTGTGTTCTTCCTCGACACGCTCGCCCAGTTTGCGTATAACGCCCATGAAACGCTGGAATTGATCCAAACTGAGAAGGGGGCCCATAGACATCGTCCAGAGCTGCGGAAGCACCAAAGTAGCCACCGCTTCTCGGTCTACTTTGAGCCCCATCGCCTCTTGAACACTCAGCGTAGCCATCTGTGATGCCATTAACTCGACTGCCCTCCATTTAGTGTCGAACTTGCCGTGACTGCAGGTTCCTTGGTCCGCACTTTGGACAATAACGGTACCAGCTTCTGGGTCAGGCTCGTCTATAGGAGACCGGCAAATCAGAGAAA
Source organism: Mycena amicta (assembly GCA_029282125.1). Lineage (NCBI taxonomy): Eukaryota > Fungi > Basidiomycota > Agaricomycetes > Agaricales > Mycenaceae > Mycena > Mycena amicta. The sequence goes on along the minus strand of JARIHP010000001.1, from coordinate 2,004,562 downwards.
GCTTGAGCCTGAAATCCCGCAACAGACCTGATCCAAAGTTTTCACCATGGAGAGGAAGGTGGTCAAGGTTGCCACTTTCACGTTGAGCACGCGTGTTTGCGAAAAGACCATCTATATTGTGTCAGGCTAGTTAAAGAGATCGACCTTTGACATACCGCAACACGAGGAAAGAGCACGCCTTGAACCTCGGCGTAGTCTATGCTCTCACATAGCTCTGGGACGGTCTTCAAGGCACGTTCTTGTACCTGAAGTTCGGTGAGACTGCGAAGAACAAATCGCAGATGACTGACCACCCCATGCTCAGACTCGAGAGCGTTGTATACCAAGGGCAATACCTCTGCGACTACAATTAGGATGCAAGACGAACTTGGCGCTCAACGCACGCTCTCGGAAGGTGTTCTTGTCCGTTTTGCTTTGCAGCATGACCAGATTGTCGAGAAGAGTCAACATATTTTGTGGGGGCTCTTTGATGGTGAATAGTGGCTTAAGACTTGGCAGAACCTATCCAGCAAACTGCGGGGACGATAGTATCTGCATGGTTTTGATTACCGCTTTGCGCTTTAAACAAAAGAGAGAAAGAAAAACCTACGCTAGAGATGGAAAAGACATTGGGCAGGATATAGGGAAGAAGGTGAGTATCCTTCATTTCCTCGAGCAAGCTAGGGCAGTATCTTGCGGGTTCTCAATCCCTCGGAGAAGCGATCCAGGACGGAGGTCAAGCCCTTCATGAACGAGATTTTCTCTTCTCTGGTTTTTGCCGTGAAGTTAGATCGGTCCAGGAAGTTCAGAGTAGAGATGGGAAGACTGCTGAAGAAGGGATAAGATGGGAGAGTGGTGGGCGTAGGTCGATTAGCGGCTTGTCGCGTGATGAGGATCCGGAGGAGATCTAGAGAATGAGTCTCGAGACGATGAATAAAGGGAGGACAAACTTTGCAGGTCCGAGTCCAAAGATTCCAAGCCAGGCACAGGTTTGCCAGCACTCTCGCGAAGCCCACTCAAACTGCCGTGATTCTTGAAGGGGGGTCGGCCTTTACAGTGTACGGCGTAGATAAGACAGCCTAACGAGTACATGTCTGAAGCCGTGACCAGTTGTTCATCCAAGGCGTATTCGGGCGCTGCGGGGCTTTAGTCATCGCGTACATGCAGGCGACCGGCCGCACCCATGTAGTCGAACGAGCGCTGAATATACGCGGGAACGTGGCCGTCAAAAGTGGGAAACTCCCATCGCGTCGGTCCACCACCTGGGGCGAGGAGAGGAATCGTGAGCCCGAGGCCTGCGATCTTCCAGTCACCCTACGGACGCGTTTAAAGATATTTCGCTACTCAGACGGTCACTTACCGAGCTATTTATGATGACACTTTCCGGTCCAATGTTGGAATGCACCAACTGCGCCGAGGAATGAAGAAACGAAAGGCCCTTGCAAATTTGCAGTATCCCTTTTTGGATCTCAAAGTACGAGCTCAGCGTGTTGACGCCAGATTTCCAACAACACGTACCTCGACTTCGTCGAGCTCCACGAGAGGTGTTCTTCCCGTGCCCGGGATGGAAAGCTCGAGAGATGAGAGGACTGGTTCGGTGGCAAAAATGAGCTCTGTACGCATTGAGGATGGCTTCAACTTGTTGGAATTGTTCACGCACCTGTCCGCGTCTCTTCCAAAGGCTCGACCATCTCCAGAATGGAAGGGTGTCGTAGTCGCGTCAAGGACGAAGCCTGCGCGCCTCAGCGAGAATGATGATATACGGGCGATAACGGACCTCCGCCTTGAGAACTTCAAGAGTTCGGTCCTTTGCGGGTGGTACGAAGACGTTCCATCTCGGGACTGCGCTTGTCGAAGGACCAGACGCTGACGCGCTTGTTTGTAACTTTGTGTGTTGCGGATTGCACGCGCCATAGGCCGATGCTGAGAGGCGGCGAATATGAGGGAGACGACGAGCCGCTGGGACCCGGGGTGGAAGATCGACTGCCAGGCGCGGATGGGGTCGTAAGATTGTACGATTGAGAAATGGCAGTCCGCGCGAAGAAGCTTGTCGCCGCAGCGAACATGTCAATGTGGTTGGGATCAAGAGCTCTTCCTGGCCGTCACGCAACCCAGGCTGGCTGGCTTCGCTCTGGCTCTGCGCGGAATACGGACGTATGTGTGGCCGCAACTAATAATTATTAACGAATGTGATGTCACAAACATCGTAAGGTTTCCACCAAATGCCCACTGTGCCCCCAGCCTCTCCTGCGACCGGCCGCCCCACGTCCTCGTCGTACATTCACACAACCGACTGCAACTTTGTCGACAATGCTGGCAGAACACTCCTTCTCCGCGGTGTTAACCTCTCTGGCTCCTCCAAGGCTCCTGTAGACCGTCCATCCTACATTCGAGACGGCTTTTGGGACACTGCCGAGGCCGGCGGGGAATCATTCGTCGGCCGTCCTCTCAACATCGACGATGGGTCCGCAGACGTCCATTTAGCACGGTTAAGCGGGTGGGGATTCAACATGCTTCGCTTTCCTGTAACATGGGAGGCGCTCGAACACGAGGGCCCGTGAGCACATTATATTCCGTTCTTTCACCCTTCCTTGACTTTCTCTAGTGGCAAGTACGATTATGAGTTCATGGATTACACTGTCCGTGTACTACGCAAGTGCAAAGAGTATGGTTTCCGCGTGTATATGGACCCGCACCAGGACATTGTACGTCAATTACCTTATCCTTTTCTTCGTGGCGCCTCATGTACTCAGTGGTCGCGTTTCTCGGGCGGTTCGGGTGCCCCGTTTTGGACACTGGCTGCTTGCGGTATCAATCCCCGGAATTTCACCGCAACCCAAGCTGCCATTGTTCACTGCGAATACCCTCTTGCCCACGATTCTGACCCCGGCTCCCTTCCTGCCATGATATGGTCAACAAACTATGGGCGACTCCTCTCCCAAACCCTCTTCACCCTTTTCTTTGCCGGCCGTGAATTCGCACCGCGATGCGTCATAGACGGCCAGAACATACAGGACTACCTGCAGTCACACTTCATCGAGGCTATGGGCCAGCTGGCTGACCGCATTCGCGCTGCCGGCGACCTGTTGGAGGACTGCGTGATCGGTTGGGATAGCATGAACGAGCCTGCAGAGGGATTATGTGGCTGGCAAGATCTCTCTGTCAATCCTCCGGCACAAGGATCAACCCTGAGAAAGGGCACGCACCCCACACCGATACAGAGCTTCCGCCTCGGCGTTGGCCAGGCTCAGACCGTCGAAAATTATACATTCAGCGCGTTTGGCCCCAGTCGTGATGGAACAGTCACAATAGACCCCCAGGGTCGCTCAATATGGGCTCGGCCCGAGGACGAGCCTGACGGAATCCATCCCAAGTGGGGCTGGAAGCGTGATACGAGCTGGACGCTGGGCACCTGCATATGGGCGCAACACGGGGTGTGGGATGTGGAGACGGGATTCTTGATGCTTCCAAACTATTTCCAAGCTCTTCCTGACATGGACACACCCGTCGAGTTCCTTGAAGACTTTTGGAAAGCCCATTTCGTGGCCTTTGCGCGGCGAATACGTGCGGCGCATCCCGAAGCGATCCTTTTTGTCCAGCCTCCTGTGTTTGCGAGACCAGTCGTACTCGAGGACGATGTCCTCTCTGGCCGTGCTGCATACTCTGCTCACTACTATGATGGCCTCACACTAATCACGCGTCACTGGAACTGGTTCAATGCTGATGCCCTTGGGCTGTTGCGTGGGCATTATCGGACAACCTTACAGGCCGTCAAGGTCGGGACTGGAGCCATCCGCAAGTCGCTTCAAGAGCAGCTCGGTATTCTCAAGAGCGATGCCCTCACTCTTGGCCAATTCCCAACCATCATCGGCGAGATAGGTACTCCTTTCGATATGGATTCCAAACGCGCATACTATGGCGACTCGCGCGGCCGTGGCGTTGGTGACTACAGCCAACAAGAGAAGGCGCTTGACGCCAGTCTCAATGGTGCAGACGGTTCCAACGCGATTAACTGGACCATTTGGACAGTACTGTCCCGATTCGTCGCATGAATGGGGCGACGGCTGGAACATGGAGGACCTGAGTTTGTGGTCCGCAGACGACATGCGCACACCGCGGAGTCCGATGTACCGTATCGGCTCTGATGAGAGCTCGGCCACAGCGGGTGCATACGGTAGCGAGGCCGTGTTGCTCAAGAAATCCGGTATCACCACAACTATCGTTCCCGTTGGTCAATCGACGTTATCCCTCGCGACCCGAACTGGCGTTGAAGCTGCGGGATGGCGCGCCAACCCCTACGACTTTTTGACCGACGGTGCTCGTGCCGTGCGCGCCTTTTGTCGTCCGTGGCCAACAAAACTTGTCGGAACATCTCGGTCGGTCGATTTCGATATTGCCTCGGCACACTTCCGCCTAGTTGTGTCTGTACGACCTGAAGACCGACTGCGGCCCGATGCTGTCGACGAAGATGACGAACTTGCAAGCGAAATCTTCGTTCCTTTGGTTCATTATGCCGAAGCCCGGCTACTACGGGAGAGCGCAGACACTCTGAGCGTTGCCAGCCTCGACGAAGAGCTACCCACCGGCAAAACATCAGCCAACGCCTCGACGGTCAATCTCGTCGGCCTCCCCGTGCTCTCGTCGTCCCAAGATATGACCGCAAGTACGAGTAGCGCCAGCACGGAAGTCGCGGGAACTGACTTGCGTGTCACTGCTGAGAAGGGCCGGGACCTGATAGATGTGGATGTGTCGGTCAGCGCTGGTCGGTGGACCGTCGAGGGCCAAACATTGCGGTGGTGGTATGATGTCCCTGCTGCGGGAGAGCCCGAGCGGGAGTACACGATAGAGATACGACGACGAGGGGGTGTAATCAAGACGGCCGAGCTTGGACAAGGATGGGTGGATAGTTTATGCCCGCCAGAGGGCTGTAACGTTATGTAGCATTTTGCTGGACATTTGGAATAATCAACATGTATCTCACGCATACCCCGAGTCTCTCGTCGGTGAGCATATGACGCAAGTGCGTTTTGCAATCGTTGCAATCGTATCTGAAGAGCTTTGATTATGGGTTACTTCCTGCCACCAAGACATCAAATCCTCAACCACGTCCGTTTTTCGTTGCCAGAGACAGCAAAGCAGCTATAACATGATACCGGACTGGAACGGAGATCTTCTCGACCTCGAAGCCTCGACATTGGGTGCAATCGCTCAGCTCTGGTGCCCAACCACGCCAAACTGTACAAACAGGACTTGTTCGGGTCATGAGCCCCTGACTCCACCCTTGCTCGCTTGGGCTCATACTTGATCCATCCAATCTCCGAAACCAGTTGGTTCATAGGCGTGTCACGGCGTATACGCGCTCCTTGCCAGTGGACCTTCAGCTACAATGCCCTCCTCTCAGCCAGTCTTCTCAACACCGCTCACGAAGCTTTTCAAAATCAACCACCCAGTCATGCTAGCGGGAATGAACGTAGGCGAGTATTCTCTCTTCGGCCGGTAACTCCATTTTTTACGAAGAAATCACAGCCGCAGGTCCCAAGTAGGTGTAGAGAAAAGTCACTTTGAAGCCTCTGAGCATACTTTAGACTTGCGGCGACCGTCACCAACTCTGGTGTGTGCAGTGCTCCCTTTAGAACTCGGCTTACGCGCTGCAAGGCGGTATTGGCGTGATTGGTGGGTTTCGCCAGACCCCGAAATTCCTCAAGGGCTCCATTGAGGAGATCAAAAGCTACCTCGAAGACAAGAATGCGCCGTTCGGCGTCGACTTGCTCATCCCAATGGTAGGGGAGGGAGCCCGCAAAACGAACAAAGACTTCACGGGCGGCCGACTGTTCGTCTTGCCTTTTGCGCTGACGCAACGAGCTACATGAGTTTTTTTTGCAGACCCGAACTGATTGATGTCATAATCCAAGGAGGAGCGTCCCTCTTCGTGTGTGCTGTCGGCGTTCCTCCTAAGTGGGCGGTTGACAAGCTTCATGCCGCGAAAATCCCAGTCATGAAGTACGTGTTCGGTGTTACATTCGCGGACGCTGCTTATTTCCCCCGTACGCAGCATGATTGGACACCCTAAGCACGTAGCGAAAGCTCTCGCTCAAGGTACATAGTGAACTATCCCAGCGCTCGGTTCCGGCTGACATGGCTAGGCGTTGATATTATCTGCGCACAAGGGGGCGAAGGTGGCGGCCATACCGGCGAAACACCGTTCTCGATCCTCATTCCTGCGGTCGTGGATCTGTGCAAGAATTCCAAGAGCCTGCTCACAGGCGAGCCGGTCATTGTCGTTGCCGCAGGCGGCGTCGCAGATGGACGGGGCTTGGCGGCTGCACTTTCGTAAGCGCATTCATATGTCCGTGGCGACCCCTCGAGCTTTTGCACAGGTACGGCGCTTCGGGTGTTTGGGTTGGGACACGCTTCGTTGCAAGCGATGAGGCCGGGGCACCGAGAAAGCACAAAGAAATGGTCCTTAGCGCTGGCTTTGACGATGTGAGCCGAACACTAATCTACAGCGGCCGGCCGATGAATGTCCGAGCAACATCTTATGTGAAGGAATGGGAGACGACTCGTAAGGGTGAACAGGAAAAGATACTCGCAGCAGGCAGAGTTCCGCACCTACGTTGAACTGGAAAAGAACCCGCAGCGTTCAATGGAGGGCTTTCGCCTGTGCGCATTTATCTTGTCTGTTCGGTTTGGTCTGATCGTCCTCTGTAGGGCTGATGGGCAAGGTTGCAGGCAGCATTCAGGAAATCAAGCCCGCCAAAGAGATGTGAGTGAAACTTTCTTTATTTTGCCAGCATTGCCCACCCGCTCCAGTGTCGATGAAATGGTCCAGACGGCCGCAGAGAGTCTTAGCGCTGCGAACAACCTCAAGGCCAAGCTGTAGCATATATATCTAGGACGTATCTTGTGGAAGTACGTGCCAGTGAACTAGCAACCATTTCACCAGCTCTTGAGGACCGTCTCCTACCATGGAAAGCTCTGGCAGCCAGGTTAATCGTTGGTGTGCAGGATAAATAGTCTGTCGCCGGTAGACAACTGGAAACGCGCCTGGAAGCCATTCTCCGACATCGTTGAATCAAATCTGTACCTGGAAAACATAAGAGAACCACCGTTGGAAAGCCGAGGTGCTGCGCCAAGGTTAAAGGGACATTCTGTGCGTCTGGTGCGTCATTAACAAGATAAAAGGGTTCGAATCGAAAAATAGGGGCTAACCCGGATTCGAACCGGGGGCCTCGCCCATTCTCTGAGGCCGTAGGAACACAGCCGGGAAAACCCGAAGGGCGAATCATACCTCTAGACCATTAGCCGGTAAATGAAAGTGATGGTGGTTCAATGAACCGATCGTAGGCCATCAGTGTCATTGATGGGTGACCAAAAAAGGAAGGTGGCATGCGCACTGAGCCTCCCGCGACAGTGGACGCGGAAGCGAGTTGAGATGTGTTGGGACGTATCTAGTACCGCCCAACAGGCCCCTAGTCATCTCTCGAACTTCAGAACGCCTTCAGAGGGTCAGGCTCTGGTGGCGAGTCGACATACGCTGTATGAGGGACTGCATCTACCCCCGGCCAACTTGAATCGTCGCGTGACGGCCCTTACTCCAGGCTCCAACCCCGATGGCGCACCTCACTGCTTGCCTGCGATGTTTGCTTTGGGCACGTTTGCAGATCAGATGGGCGAAACACGACCAAACAAAAGTCGTCCATGCGACCTAAAAAGGAAAGTCTCACAGGCACGGACCGTTTGGAGCCCAAATAATTCGCACATATCATTTACGTCCTGATGGTGAATTGCGGAAGATACAAATAAATAACTCCGCCGCCCATCGATGTGGAACATCGTGCCCGTGGCTCATCAGGGACGATATCGGCGGTTAGCACCTGTTGCACGCCATCCCTGATGGTATTGCTGCCTTTGATAAGGCTGGCACCTCTTTTATAAGCGTCCTTTGTACTTATGCCGTCGGCTGGCTGCCAGGCTGCGTCGAAAGACTGAACATGAGGCATTAGTCACGCGTCACAGTTCCTTCTTGCTCCGGACTCTATAGTTGTCTTCGTACTGGCACCCGCAAATCGATTGCAAATCAAGTCTTCAAGAGCACCCAAGTCTCACTTCTGAATGGCTAGCTGTTCACAACGCAACAGCTCACCACACCGCTCACTTGCGTCCCTCGCGTTTTCCGCCTCGCTGGCGTGGGATCTTGCCGCCTCCGACCAGTTCTGCTCTTGTACCTGCACCGTATCGATGGGTAGAGTCGTGTGGTGCCCGCGAGCCTTTAGCATGCGATGATGACGGATTCGGACCGAACTATCATGAGTTTCTGAGCAGCCGACGCCTGTAGGATAGCACATTAAACACAGCGTGTAGTTGGCCAGACAATTAGACGAGTTTGTACACGAGGATGAAATCGAGATGTATTCTGTAGAGCACACCTTCTTTGTCTTCCTCCACTATCTCCCTGACCGACTACCACAATTGATTCGCTGTCCGCCAGTCATACGCCGGTCCCTTCACCGGCTGTGGCTTCCCTCGTTCCCTCCGCCCGCCGAAGGTCAGACCTCGACACCGAACCGACTTGTCCAACTCCAGACCCTGGTACATACAGTCCAGTGCTAACGCGAATGGCTAACCAGCTATCAGTCCCCGAGTCTCCACGCGCTCGCAAGCGTCAACGACTCGCAAGCCCAGCTTCAACTCATCCCACAATGCGCTACCCAGAGCAACCCGACACTCCCCACGATGCAGTTGCAGGCCCCTCGTCTGTCGGCCTCGACCATCCCATAGCGACAAATGGATTTGCGAACGGAGCGACCAGTAATGGTGTACAGAAGGCCAACGGCCACTCAAAGCAGTCTTCCGCTACTGCTCGTACCATTGCGCGCGTCACACTACCTGGAACGAGTCTGTATCCAGACGAGCCCGAGCTCAACCGGGAGGAGTTTGTAAGGCTCGTAATACAGAGTCTGCGGGATGTGGGCTACAAGTGCGTCGCAACCTATCGTTTCAAATTACGCTTATCCTCGCCAGTGAAAGCGCTGCAACTCTCGAAGCCGAGTCCGGCTATGCAATGGAGTCACCAGAGGTGGCCCAATTCAGGCACTACATCACCGACGGCCAATGGGCGAAAGTGGAGAGCTCCCTACACGCATTGGGTGTCGGCGTACAGGACCCAGAGCATCTTGCGGTGCGTGGCCACCCTCCCTTCTTCGGGATATGCTAAAGCCGCACAGGATGCCTTGTTCCTCATAAACCAGCAGAAATATCTGGAGCTTTTAGAGGCACAGAAGACGACCGACGCTGTCCATGTACTGCGGAACGAAATCGCACCATTGGGTGTCGAGACCGAGCAGCTGCACCTACTCTCGAGGTCCGTCGTTCCGCGCGACGCGGGTCTACTCTGTGCTGACCGTCTCCTAGTCTTATAATGTGCGCCAAAGCCTCTGAACTGCGAGAACGAGCGAAATGGGATGGCGCCGCAGGGAATTCGCGACAAATATTGCTAGAGAATCTACATCGTGTGTTGTTCTTGGTCGACCGTGTTATGGTTGCTAACTTTCTGGAGAATATATCCATCCCTTCAATAATGGTACCCCCGCGACGATTCGCGACGCTGCTCTATCAAGCAAACTCTTTTCAGCGGCAACAGTGTGTATACCACAATATACCAAGCAGCCCCACCGGCTTCACTCTGTTCTCGGACCACCAATGCGACAAGACGGCCTTCCCCGGTATCACCACGACGATACTAAAGATCCACAGTGACCAGGTCTGGATGCTCGAATGGAGTCGCGACGGAAACTTCCTTGCCAGTGCTAGCAGTGATAGGACAATAATTATATGGGGGCTCCGGGTAAGTTTCCGGTCTCGTCGGCGAGCACGACTAATGGCGGAATAGCCGAAGACCGAGACTACATCAATACGGGAGTGGGAACAGCGGCAACTTTTAAAGCATCCATACCCTGTTATCTCTATGGCATGGTCCTTGGACGATTCAATCCTCCTTGCTGGGACGGAACATCATATCAAGATGTGGAATACGAAGGTACGTGCTTTCTCTTCTTACACGCATGCGCGTTGATTGTTCTTCGAGACCGGGGTGTGTATTCGAACGCTTGAAGAACACTCCGAACCGGTCACTTCTCTGGTTTGGCTCCCAGACAATTCTGGTTTCTTTTCCGCAGGGATGGATTTCAAGATTGTGTTCTGGGTACGATGTCGCATCTATCGTATAGTATTTTTGTCTAAAACCTACAGAGCACGGACGGCTTACGACGGGAAGTGTGGGCCACGCCACCTGTGCGAATAGCCAGCATGGTGCTCACTCCAGACTGCTCCCGACTTGTTGCCATTGGGATGCGAGCACCATCACCAATGGAGGCGCGACCAGATGGCGAGGCTGCAGCGGGTGGCAGTGGAGGTTCCTCGTCAGCCCCGCCGCCGAAAGACGAGCATCGGCTGTTGGTTTTCGACGTCGAGACCAAGCGAACTGAGGTGTAGGTTGACTCTTGTTGCCCCAGTCTCTATCCTAACGTGGCTTAGGTCAGTCGTATTTGAGGGAGAGCTCACGAGCTTGAGCGTATCGCAAAATTCGCAATACGCACTGGTGAATCAATCGCCAGATGTGAGTCTGCCACTTGCCATATCTCCTCTAGGAATGACGTTTGTCAACTAGGATATTCAGCTCTGGGATCTGAGCATGCCGCAACTGATACGAAGGTACACGGGTCATCGGCAGTCAGCAGATATCATCCGGAGTTGTTTTGGTGGATTTGAGAGCAACTTCATCGTCAGTGGAAGCGAGGGTATTGTTCTGTTTTCTATTCTTATCCCCGACTCATGTTTCTCCAGACAGTAACGTCTATATTTGGCATCGCGACACGGGCGTACTGCTGGAGGAGTTGGAGGGTCATGGCGAGGGGAGCGTCAACTGCGTGGCGTGGAATCCGCGCAACGAGAGGATGTTCGCCAGCTGCTCGGATGACCGCACCATCCGTATCTGGGAGTCACCAGATGTGCTGGCTCTGGGCGACCACTCAGCCAAGGGAAAGGGCAAGACACGCCAACGATGGGACGACGGTGCAGCTGCAGCTGTCCCTTGATCACGAACGCTCATCCTCTACTACTCACGCCATTGACACACATTCCAACAACTCATCGCATTTTCTCCTATTGTATGTACATATAGCGTCGCAGGACTACACCGCAAACCACAATCCTAAGCATAGATAGGCATCGAACAGAGAACAAAGAACATCACAGGTTCATGTGTGCGTGAGATCATGTTTGCCGTCTCGAGAGAGAGAAGTAGTTAACGTTCAGACATTCATGTTCGACGTCAAGCTTGTGTGAGATGCACACTGCGTCGACGAGAGCCTGAGCACGCCGATACGCAGTCTCTTCGTGATTTTGCATTGGTAACGTACAAGAGCTCAACACGAGGACCCAGAAGAACCGCAGTTATTCCCATAACCGGTTGGTTCCACGATCGCGGGACGAAGTATCAAAATGCCGACGACGGGAAGGTATCTGTAGCAAAAGATCTTGCCAAGACCTCGACGGTACTCGACACCAAAGACTTGGAACCAACTGGGCGCCGCGGCCTTACGAGTCACTCCACGAAAGAGATGGACTGTTGCCCTAGCTAACTCGTTGAGAATACGCCCGATGTTTGGGCATGAAGAGAGACGCGGCAGGGTCTCGTTTCATGGTAGCCTTGCGTGGAGGATGCGAAGGTACAGAGGATGGCTCGGTAGGATTGGGCTTCTGTTTTTTACGTGGAGGGTGTCCGTCGGTCTCCGGGGAGGATAATGGGGGAAGTGAAGCCGTTTGGTCGAGGGGTTATAGGTTTATTCTGGGGAGGCGAAGAAGCAGTGAGGGACTGTGAAGTCGATCCGACAGATTTGTAGGTGGTCGGGGCTGCCTTTGTTGTCTTGGCCATGGGGGTAGGGACTTTGCGGGATGACGGTTGTGACTGCGACACGACTCGAGGCCGAGGGCGAAGGGAATAGGACAGAGTCGTCAGGCGCAAGCACTCGATAGCTTTTGCCGCTCGCGGGCATTGGGGGAAGCAGGGGTTTGCTGTAGATGTTCTTCAGACGCGATGCGTCTGACTTTGTCTTCTGGAATAAAGTCTTTGGCGGCGCAGCCACCCCCCCTGGATGGGAGATTAGCAACTCGAAAGCGGGAAAATGAGCCCTACATCTCCGTTTCCCCTGAGGAACTTGGGCGGTAAACTTGACCTCTTGCTCTTTCCTTCGGTCATCTGCCTCTTGGCGTTGTCGCCGGAGTTTGTTTCCCGCCTCCTCGATTCGACGAGCCTCCTCCTTGACAAGGGACTACCAAGAGGATAAACGATGGGCAGGTGAAACAGCGGCGGACGCACGAAATACTGTTCACGCCATGAGACGGGCTCGGGAAGTTGGCCACGGTTATAACGTTCGACGGCTGTAGGATAAGTCCGGAAACATAACTGCTTCCATATTTCTGGGCGTTTGTTTGGTGGGATGATTCGCACAAAGGGAGTGGCATACCCGGTGTATCCCGCTCAAGGTGCTGCGGACCAGGTCAATTTCGGCTTCGTCGCTGTAGTGGGGTGGACAAACGGGCGAGGCTTGTTCGAGCCGGAGAAGCTGATCTACTGTGCAGCGTTCGAGAATAGGCTTTACGAGGTCATAACTGAGCTCGTCTCCGAGACCGCTTATGTCTGAGAGACAAGTCAGTTGCCAGCAGAAGCCATGAACAAGTTTGTTACAGTCTACGTGGACGGCGGCCACACGTTGGCAGAGTTGGACGAGAGTGGGGACGCGGCCTTCGAGCATGGAGGGAGAAGAGGTGGCAAGCCGTCACGTGTCACGCTGACACTCATCTAGTCCGTTGGCCGCGGCGCTGGCCTACTGCTGGGAATGCAAAAGGTGGATCCACCCTAAACGCGAAAGCAACTCAGCCTCCGTCGCCATACTGGGAATGAAAAAGTGGATCCACCCTAAACGCGAAAGCAATGCTCAGCACCAGCGCCTTGGTACTCTTGGTGACAGTGAATCCAGACTGTTGGATTGCACCAACCCAAGCCAAAGGAACACTGCGATATCCTTGCCCATCGTCCTAGTTCACATGCCCGTAATCTCTGGCATCCCGCCCGGTCGTTCGTTTTCTCCAAGAGAACTCGGTGTCCTTCACTCACGTCCCACGTCCTCAAGCAGTATTTAACCGACAGAGGTGGCTAGAGCTCCGGCACACATGTACATGCACGTCCCCACCGCTGACATGCAACAAGCTACCCATCCGCGACTCCATGTCCGCAATGCTCATGACGCTCATGTTGTGTTCGAAGCTGTTCGCCAAGGTGGTTTTGTTTCCTTTTCTACTCCTGCTCACCAGCGTAGGTTTTCTTCGCCCAATTACTCGTCGCCTCAACGAGAAAGAAAAGACAACACTGATAAAATCCGGAGCTGTATTTGTATGGGATGAATCGGACAACGCGTCTGGCTTGAAACGATGGACAGGTAGGCAGTTGCAGGTCCTATCCCGGGCTAGCTTGCTCATCGAGCTTTAGATGGGCGACTCTGGTCTCAATCTAGAATGAGGGAGGTGCGAAAGTCTTGGAAAAAAAATCGATTCTAGTCACTGATGCACGTCGACAGCCGTACCTATTCTACGACGAAAAGCTGGGCGACGACCCAGAGCCTTCTGACCAAGGTTTCCAAGCCTTCCGATTCGTCAACGGACCGTCTCGTGGAGTGGCCTCGTCTTCGGCGGTGTCGCACCAAGAGCGGAGTGCGAGTATTCACCGCGGTCTCGTCAAGCAGGCATACTCGGCGTGGGTTATGGCTCGTCCCAACAGTCGTCCTCGCAAATGGCACATTATCGGTCGGTTATCGTCTTTCTTGCATCAAATCCCGAACTGAATGCGTCCATAGCTTATTTTATACACGACGATCTTCCTCTCATCCCGACCGTCGATCACGATTCGTGCCTTCGTAATATTATCGTTCCCGACGGCCTGTACCGGAGTGGCAAGACACGAGACAGTACTGATGAAGAATCGCCGTCGACTTGTATCGAGTCGTCGCCCAAGATGGCTCGCTCTCTGTCTCGTCGTTCTGGCGTGGATATGCCCAGGCCGACTTTACCATCCATGTTCTCTGCGATGGATCTCAGCAACCAAGGCGGAGTTAAGCTCACCGAGGACCAGCGGGTCATACGTATATTAAATGGGAAATTTTATTAGCATGACCTTTGTATGCATTGGACTGAGCAGCTCTCTGGTTGGTTGCCAAGACTTTTGTGGCCATGGCAAATGTTTCGACTGCTATTCGTCGTAGTGTTTCGGGCAATCCACGGACTATGGACCCACAATATTACTGCAGATTACTGCCGGCGCCTATGGTCACGCACGTGCTAGTGACCCAAAAACCACTACGCTCAAAGTGAGATCTCCCTTCATTTTTCGTTGAGCTCCCTCATGCTGCTCTGCTAGTGTGCGGTATCCTTGGGCTTCTCCTTCACGACTCAACTGTCGACGCTGCCCCCGAAATCTGTGAGGGACTCTCGCTCCTTCAGCACCGCGGGCAGGATGCGTGCGGTATCGTCACCTGTGGCCCCAAGGGACGCTTCTACCAGTGCAAGGCCAACGGGATGGTCCGCGACATCTTCGATGCCAACTCTATTTCGAGGCTGATTGGAGGAATGGGCGTTGGCCATGGTGTGTCCACACGTTCTTTGTTCTCATGTCTCTCATTTCGCGGCTTTCTAGCCAGGTATCCGACCGCTGGCAGCTTCAACAATGCTGAAGCGCAGCCCTTCTATGTCAACTCGCCCTATGGCATTGTCTTTGCTCATGCGAGTAGTCCGTCCATCCTCCGTTGCCTGGATTCCAATCCACCACTCAGAACGGCAACCTCATTAACACTAGCTCTCTTCTCCAATACATGGACGCCACTGCCCATCGCCATATCAACACGTCGTCCGACTCTGAGCTGCTGCTCAACATATTTGCCAACAATCTCCAGCAAACGGGCAAATTCCGTATCAACGAGGAAGATATATTCACCGCCCTCGGGGGCATGATGAAGCAAGTCAAGGGAGCATACGCCTGTGTGGCCATGCTCGCTGGTTTTGGGATCATGGCTTTCCGGGACCCGAACGGGATTCGACCAGTCGGTATGGCGGTACGACGATCGGGAACCGGGAACGACTATCTCTTCGCGAGTGAGAGTGTGGTCGCGGATGCCGGAGGTTTTGCTGAATGGCAAGACGTGAAACCTGGTTCGCCTTTTCTTCCTGGGACTGCCAGCCGGTCTGCTGATTACCATTAAAGGTGAAGCTGTTATTATCACGCGGAGTGGTGTTTCCCGACGCCAGGTCGCCCCACCGGCGACGTTCGCACCGGACATCTTTGAATACGTTTACTTCGCGCGTCCAGATTCTGTATTAGACGGAATCAGCGTATATCGTAGCCGGATGGCCATGGGAGATGCGCTTGCGGAACAAGTACGGCGCGTCCTCGCTGAGAACAACTTGACCGTGGATGTGGTCATTCCGGTACGCCTAATTCGTGCGAATTCGGTGCTTTTTTCATTGAAACCTGGGAACCGCAGGTTCCGGATACTTCGCGAGTCGCCGCGCTGAACCTGGCGCAGAAGTTGCAGCTCCCTTATCGGGAGGGATTCATTAAGAACCGGTACGTGGGTCGGACGTTCATTATGCCTGGGCAAGAGATGAGGTGAGACTTGTGCAACTCGAATCCTGCGATTCCCAACAGCAATCATCAGGAAAAAGAACGTCCGTCGGAAACTCAACGCCATGGCCTTGGAATTTGCTGGCAAAAATGTATTGATTGTCGATGGTAAGTTTTTCGTTCCTGTGAACCGACATGCTTTCACACAGCGCCAGACTCTATTGTCCGAGGTACCACGTCGAAAGAGATCATTCAGATGGCCAAAGACGTTGGCGCCAAGAAAGTTATCGTTGCCAGTTGTTCACCTCCGATTCGGTGCGTATCTCCAGCCACGGACAAGTTCAAGTCTGATTGATAGCAGGTTTCCGAATGTGTACGGCATCGACATGCCCTCGCGCAAAGAGCTGGTCGCGTATGGACGCGACACCAAATCGATAGCGGCGACTATCGGCGCAGACCTGGTAATCTTCCAGTCCTTGCCTGACCTCATCGAGTCGGTGCGGCAGTTCAACAGGAATATCACCACTCTGGATTGCTCTGTCTTCACTGGCGATTATGTTACGGGCGGTGTGGATGAGGAATATATGGCTCACTTGGAGAGTCTGCGCGAAGACAACGCTCGGGGAAAGACCATGGGCATGACGGACGTTCAACCTGCAAAAGCTCAGGTTAACGGATTCCACCTTGAGCGGGGTAGCAACGACGTGACTTTGGGTTCCGGCGCTCCGTCAATAGCGAACGGGTCAGACGATACCGTGGGGTTGCACAATACGTTCAACCTGAGTTGAGGAGATACATTAGAAGTGTAACTTTGTACCAACGAGATCACGAGCTTGAAACGCGGCTTGAGACAAACCATGACCGGCAAAGCTCAAAATTTGAACGACGCCGGAGCGCAAGGTTTCGACCATTCTAGCCGGTGAAATCCCTTGTTCGGCTCACATCTCCCAAGCTCTCCAGGCGCTTCTCCGCTCGCTGGATCCTGCGACGGCAGGAGAAACCCCAGACAATGTCGCGAAACTTTCCAAGAAACTTGCCGAGCTTGTCGGCGAGGAGGTGGGAGAGCGGGACGAGAATGGCCAGGTGCGCTATATGGTCCTGTCCCGCTGCTTATATCGACATTCTGAAGCTCTTGAACGAAGAAGGCCTCCCGATTATAGAGCTCACTGAGCAGGTTGACGCTTTCGAGGCCGCGTCTCGCGAACCAGCCGCACCGACACCCCTTGCGTTGCTCCCGGAATGGGAACTCGAACGTCGTCGAGGCGAACGCAACCGGATTCTGGATCTGTTGGAGGAGGAGGAACGGGTTGAACGAGCAAAGGCTAATCAACTGGAGGAGGAACAACAGCACGAAGAGCGTGAAAAACGCAAGAAAAACAACGAGGTAGAGCTTGCCAAGATGAAGGCTATGAAGGACATGTACAAGAAAATGGGCCAGTCGTTGGCGGGCAAGGCGGAGATGAAACCCGCAATGCCGAAGAGTGTTAAATGGGCAGATGCAGAGGAAGAGCCCACAACGGTGGCGCAAGCAACGGGCGACGTCGTTCTCGGTCGACTGCGACCCAACAGTGGACCGTCGTTGCTCTCGATTCCGCAAGTTGATACGCTTCCGATGAGGACGAATGTTGTCGAACGCTTCCCTGGTGGGGCGTCGCAGCCACAAGCGGATTCGGATGATGAATCCGAGCCTCCCGATTCTTCGAGCGACCTCGATTCTGACGAGGAGGGCGGATTAGAATCGGAGGAAGAGCTGGCGGACGAGTTGGACCTAGATTTCGCGCGTCATCAGCGGGAGATTGCGCTGGAGTACCACGCAAAACGCACAGAAATGGTCGAGGTTGCTGCTACGGTTCTGAAGAACTCGCATACTCAAGCCGCAGATCCCTATATAACGGTTCGTCTTGACTGTTCATTGTGTATCGTTTCTTACAAAATTCAACAGGCGGAAGAAGCCTCCACTCAACCAACCCGAAAATCTGCACTATCACATTTCCAGGCGAGCCGAATCGCATCGTCGTACAACGCCACTATTCCTGCGTCTTCCGGCGCCAACATTCCTTCGGAATCTACGGCGCGCGCTCTGCAGCGCGCCATTCGTCTCGGGAAACTAGACACGACTGATCAGTTGGTCGGCGGCGAAGCTGGGGAAAGTGGGAGCGAGGATGAGGATGCAGTTGCTCAGGAGATTCTGGAGTTGTTGAGAAAAGGAGAAGTGTTCAATGCGGGACCGGACGGAATGCATGCCGTTTCTCCGCCATCGCTGGCGGGCCCACCTGCAGGTCCTCCGCCCTCTGCGAGAAAGCCCTCGTCGTCCAAATTCAAATTATCGCGCTCCGGACATGTCCCTTCACCTGCTTCTACGCCTACGCCACCGTCAGAGGTGAACAGATCGTCTCCAAAACTTTCAGAATCACCTCGGAGCTCGTCGGGAGTAATGTCGTCTGTTGTTGAGCGGCCCACAGCAGGCTCTTCTGCATTTAGCTCGATGATCGTCGAGTCTCCTTCGTTTCAGCCCGTTGAACAGAGGCAGACCAGCCCTCCAACGGTAATGGCCTCAGAGGTGATAGAGTCCACGCAAACTCGACGGCCGCAGCAGCCCCCGACGATCGTGCGCGCCGCTGATGCGCCACCGAAAGTCTCGCGGTTTTTAGCAGGGAGGCATGGTAGTACATAGGATTCTACTGTAACGCGTTTACGCCGTGACCTGCTCGCGTGACCGCGACCCCGTTCCCTCCGAGTCTTCGCGCTCCATTTCGCCCATGATGGCCGCAAGCCAGCCCGTTGTCGGAACTGAAAAGGCAGACTCAAACTCTGACCCGCAGTCGTCAGATACTCGTTCAGAGGCTTCCGATAAACCTGCTTTGGCCCCCACCGGCATTCGGCTCGACTGGCCCTCCAGTTTACGATGGGTCCCGGACAATTTCACCTGGGCGCAGGTCAAGCCCGCCATTCGATGTGCAATTGCAGCGTGGTTATCGGCTGTATTATTCCTCATACCGCGCGTGGAAGTTGTCTTGGGACAGGTGAGTAGAATGTCCATTCTCGCCAAACCTGTGGTTGAGGGGTCCAGGCAGGATTCTTGATCCTCATAAGTAGGCGGACTCTACCTCATTCCAAGTTCTCGGTCTCAAAGGATGAACCCAGCCGCATTCATGTCGCCCCCAAACGACCCGTTCATGTCCGTCCTAGAGCGTGAAATCACAATCCTGATCTTCGTTACAACAACCTGGGCGTACGTTTGCGCGACTATCTTCAGTCGCAACGCCTCATCGCACCTCAGATGGTCTTGTCTTGGAATCAGACTCGCCGACTTGGCGCGGGTGCATCGTAACCCAGCTGCCTCTTTTACAGACGCTGTAACCGGCCAATATATCGAAGCAGCAGTGAGCAGATGCCATCCCCGCCCGTATTTTCACTGAACGAAGCTCCAGCCTACGGTCATCATTGGCATTTTCATCTTCTTGGGCAGCACCGTTTTGCTCTTCATCAGATCCCGAAATATTCCTAGTCAAATATTCGCATCCATCCTAGGGTGCCTATGTACGTTTTTCTGTTCCTTCCACTGAATTCATCTCACATCGGTTCAAGGCTTGGGTACAGTCGTCGTGTTCGTTATTGCATTCACTTATACTGTGAAGATGTCTCACTGACGACCGCTGCGCTACTTCCCTTCCCGTACTATCTAGAATGTGCTTCATTTCTTCCCACGACATAGGTTAACTTGCACAACAGGGCGGAAAGTCCGTAGTACTGCCTATCTGCCTACATTCAGCCATCGCCATTATATCCGGAATCGTCATATTTCCTCAGACGATATCCTCGCAGTTTACGACTCGATTGGGTCAGGTCCTTGCACCACTCGTCAAGTCTTTCGAGCTTCACCAAGCCATCCTGGCCAAGGATCCTTACTCGGACGACTTTCCAAAGATGATGGCAGATATATCTTCGTCGGTCGCGAAATCAGAAGCTGGTCTCATCCCCCTCGCTGCTTCTGTGCGGCTGCTCAAGAGCGATCTCATAATCTCGCGATATCCACCTACGGCGTTTGTCAACCTCCAGACAGTCGCAAAACGTATGTCAGTCCGAGCACGTGGGATGTCGGTGTATTTCACACTCGTGGACCCGACGAGGGATAAGTTCCCTATCACGCCGGTTGTGTCTCGAGGTGGTACACCTGTACCTGGCAGTCCCGCCGTATCGCGACCCGCCTTCCCCTCCGCGAACTCCGATAGGGGAAAGCGCAGATTTGCATGATCTCGACGAGGACAACGTTCCTCCGACGCCCACCAGAAATCGACATTCACACCACTCTCGTCACCACCATAATCTTCTCATCCATTCTTTGCATCTATCCCTTGGCCGCAAGAAAACCGAGCAACACGCAGTCGGAGTATTCGAGTCACAACGTTATTTAAACCTCGAGGCGAACCTCGTTCACCCTGATGTGGAGTCGAATACGAAAGAAACCACGGATCTTCTCTCAAAAAGCTGCACACCGCTGTTGAAGGCGTGCCAGGATTCTCTGGTGTGGGTTCAGGATTGGCTTCGGTACGCGAGACAAGGAACCATCGGGCGTTGGATGGCAGGCCGGAAACAAAGCGAGGCATTGGAGGCACGAATTCGCTGAGCTTGACAAAGTTCGTACGACGCTCAAGTCTGTGCTGGAGGAATTTCGAAATGACAAGAGGTTGATTTACATCCCTTCGTCGGTCGATCGGCTCACGAGGATGTCAGGCATCTCGTTCTTGAACCATGGCGCCCCTCTTTCGACCAAGACCACGAATCTCAACAAGAGATGCCTCCTCACCGGCACCTTTTCCATTGCTATGTGTATCAGTACCACCTGCTTCAAATGTCCGCCAACGTGTTGACGATGGTATCTTTCGTTGGCTGTATCTGTCCCGTACTTGCTAACTGACGTTCCAGCTCGATGAAATCCACAAATTGGAACAAGAGTACAAGAAGGAACGGTTGTGGACCCCCGCGCCCATATTCTGGAACTGGACGTTGGGGACCTGGCATTTTTCGGACTTTGGCCAAGACGAAGAAGATCCAGAGAAAATGTAAATTTTGTGCAGAAGCGGAGTCAGTAAAGCACTGATACGCGTCATACGACAGACTGGGTGTACCCTCGGATCTCGGGGAGAACGACCTGGGGGCCGCTAAGAAGCGAGATCCTGATGCTTTGCCTCCTCGCAATCACTTCGAATGGGCGATGAACTTGCTCTATCGCATGATTTCACAACTGGGCACGGGTAATACGCTCTACGCACTCAAGGCTGCGACTTTGACGAGTAATTGTTGTCTCCTTGCTCCCTTGCGCCCTATGCTGACATGTTGATTTCCTAGTCCTCATGTGTTTACCTACGTTCATAAAATCCTCGGCAAAGTTCGCTTATGAGAATAAGTTTGTTTGGGCTATATTCATGGGCCAAGTGACATTGTCTCGTTTCCGAGGTAAGCCCAACTGCTAGATGAATTCGAAGCTGCTACCAGACCTAGGCGACACTGTTTTCGGTCTGAGCAGCCGAGTTTTGAGTACTTTTCTAGGCGGTATTCTGGGAATGGTGATGTGGTAAGTTGTCCACAGTGGATATTGCGTCCAGGCTGTTAATTCTCTCAAAAATAGGTATATCTCGGCCGGATCTGGAAGCGGTAGTGCTTTCGGTCTAGGGGCTGTTTGTGCCGTCTGTTTCCCGTTCTTCTTCTACGGCCGTCTGTACTGGCCAGGTGCTCCAATGAAAGCGGTAATATTTTTTGTAACTGCGATCCTCGTTCGTGCTTCTCTTGGTTACGCCATAATGCTAACTGTTCGTCAGGTCATCGGCTACTCGTACCAAGATGAGCACGTTAAAACTCCGGGGAACCCCGGGTTCGGATGGGGATGTTGGTTGGAGGCGCTTCATCCTCGTCACGTGCGGAGTGTCGGCGGCTGGAGTTTTCTCTCTTTTGCCGCCGTCGACAACCATCAGGCGATACGAACGCACGGCGTTGGCCACGAATACGACAGAGTTGGGAACAATATATTGCGATATTATCTCCTTTGCGAATTCACGAAACAACGCAATCGATCCGCAAACGATTGTCACGGCGCTCATTGCGATAAGAAGCAAGATTTCACGGTCGATGGCTTTTGCTGTTTCAAAAAGTGGCCCGCGCGTTCGACCTGATCGGCATTTGAGGGGAGTATTATTTATTCTCACATTCCAAGCATGTAGACCACATATTCAGATTTCGAGCGGATTTAGAGCCGCTCAACAATGATTCTGACATAAATCCCACAACTGAGTCATCAAGGCTCTTTTGGCGCGCTCGAATTTTAGCACACGAAATACATATAATTTATACATGCTCCAAAGACGAAAAGTGTTTAGAATTACTATCACGATGCTCTCCCAAAATTTGAGAGGTATTGAAGCAAGATTGCCTGACAACGAGCGTATCAAAGTGACGTGTTCATGCTTGTGACCATCTCTCTTGCCTCTTGCTGCGATGACAGTGCCAATGAAAGGCTGCAGCCACCACCCACGCAGCCTCCCACGAAACGTCCACGAGGTCGACTCCAAAACTCACGCCATCCTCGATAATGTCCGCCACATCTCGAGCATCAACAACTGACTGCGACAGCATCCTCGTTCTCGATGACCCTTCCGCTTCCCGAAACGAGTCTAGCGGGCTTGGCAAAGTCCCAGAAGATGCCAGTGATGCTATGGAGGGTTTATTGGGGCTGTCGAAGCGCTCTAGCGGAGAGTAGGAACTGGATGAGGATGAAGACGTTGACTCGGAGGGGAAAGGGGTCGTGGAGTTGGTGTTAGAATGAGATGATAGTGCACGCGAGATCTATACAACTTGAAGAGCTCAGGCTTCGCTTTCAGTGTAGTATAAAGTCTGTATTCACCTATATCCTACAATGAGAGCTAAGTACGACAAGTTAAAGGATGTCGAAGCAGCCAGGAGACGAATAATGGAATGGGAAAGCATTCATCGAGACCTCTCCGCTCGTGAGATGCCTACGTTCAATCTCCTTCGTCGCTGGTCGTCCAATAACGGCTGTGCATCCGTCCAATCGCCGACCGACATTCTTATAGGCGACGATAGCGGTCCATGCGTACAATTGCCCAGGCTAGATCCTGGGAGATGGGCTTGCCCTTGGTCATCGATGGGAAGTAGGAAATGTCCATGGCTTGCCAGTGCGCCACACCAACCTGATCTGCAAGTGGTTATTAGCTCGCGGATCTACTAGTAATCCGGTCGCGATGTCCCGACGCCGCCGACGGCCACGAGAGAAGGGTGAAGCCACGCATACCTTGTCGTCGATATTCGAGAGCAGATCCAGGCTGCAGCAGCAAGTTTGAGCTTGGGAACGCGGCGGGCAGTTGCAGGGAGACGCACAACAGGACAGTGAACGATGTCATTGGAGTTCGAGGTTAGTATATCGCAGGAACATGAACGAGTAAGACGCACCAGCGAGATAATTCGTATGCCGCGAGTCTGAGAGGACCACGTCCGCAGAATACGGTATTGTGTCGCCTAACGTTGCTCGGAAAACGTCCAGGCTGTCGAGTTTGCTGCTGAGAGCAGGTGGAGGGGCGTGAGCGGCATGTAGGATGTATAGGAGGGGAGAGGGACGTGAGATGAGGGTGCACGCGTCCGACGTCGAGGACGGAAGAGAAAGAGAGAGTGACAATGATGCATGCAGCACTTTGATACGCTCGTTGTCAGGCAATCTTGCTTCAATACCTCTCAAATTTTGGGAGAGCATCGTGATAGTAATTCTAAACACTTTTCGTCTTTGGAGCATGTATAATTATATGTATTTCGTGTGCTAAAATTCGAGCGCGCCAAAAGAGCCTTGATGACTCAGTTGTGGGATTTATGTCAGAAATTCATTGGTCTGAGCAGCTCATAAAATCCGCCTCGAAAATCCATGAATTATGGTGGTACATACATGTGTATACGTTGAGAATTGGTGGAGAAATAAAATAATTACTCCCCATGATCAAAAAGTGCCCGGATCAGGGTTCGAACGCGCGGTGCCAACTTTTTTGAAAACAGCAATAAAAGGGAATGTCATTTATGAAGTCATCTGTGCTTGTGTCTGTGGTGCACAACTCATATTTGCAATAGTTCTCGTTGAAAGGCCGTTGGCCAGCGAAACGCTACCACAAGATAATGGAACTGCAACTGTATGATTCTCCCTCGAGTACCGCAAGCAGCTCATCCAAATGGCAGACAACTGGCCTATTCTCTCTCTCATTGTGGGTGCTCAAACTCAAATTTTCTTTGATGATTGAACCCTTGCAGTGATGTCCGTTGTTGAACACATGGAACCTGCATGGACTCGCACATTCCTGCGGAGAACTCGGTTTCTCGACTCTGATTTCCAAGGAGATGTTCTCGCGGTCATCAGTGAGTTGGTAATCCGTCTCGCTGTACAACGTTCATTCGTGGCTCTCATCCAGGCATGATTTCGACGGCTCTGCGGACAGGCTGCGCTCTCCCTCAAATAACGCCATGCCCGCTGCTCGATCGCTTCCAAGGGTCGACGCAGTACGGCTTGCACGTAATCCACAATGACTCGGAAGAAGATTATGGCTTGCCTCGACAGTTGACCCTCGAGACGCTCCAGAATGAGCAATATCTCAAGTTTTGCGTAGGCGTGGCCACTGCGTACAACATTGTAAGTCGCTTGGATCGGCTGATGCACCAAGTGAAGGAGATTGTCGGCGAACAGTATCATATCCATATGCATATTCCTTTGCCATTGAATGCTCGCAGCAGCGTGCCCCTGGGTCCAAGGACTAACACGATGCAATATCGACCGCCAAACGAGATTGTATAGCCAATGTGTCGTGCACAAATGTATTCTTACCATTCATGGTGTTGTTTGTTGTCTGAAATGGCCGAAATCAGCTCTGCTATATTCTCTAGGATTTTGACCTACCAAAGACAACGATTCCACGTTCTACAAACTGAGGATGTTCTTCGGCAAAGTCTTTGGCCCAGTCTTGGGCGGTCTTGCCATATCCGGCGTAGAACCTTACTTTCTTCAGGGATGGAATCGACATGAGCGCGGCGACAAGACCGGGCCATAAGGATTCCTCTAGCTCCTCTATATTTCCCATCGTAACAAACTCAAGAGGAGAGGTGATGGACTCGACGGATCTCCGGTAAAGAATCACTGAGATCGCTTGGCCTTCGAAAGACAAGGTTGCGGAGGTTGGTGTTCGCTGATAACTCGAACCCTTCCCCTGCGGAAATGTTGGGGAAAATATGATGTGTATAGTGGATCAACGTACAGAGATGCCATTGGTCGTCAAACGAGAGCGTGAGGTTCCGAAGGCCATCACCGGCGGCCGCAATGAGGGCGACTCCGGCGTTGATGTCGCCAGCTTCTGCATCGAGGATGAGATGCAAAGTCTTGAATGTGCCTGGGTTGGTCGCGAACCAGCGAAGGAATGGCCCACCCCCGGAAGCGCGGTCCCCAGAGCTGTAGCGAATGCTTTCCAACGCCGGTGGAGGCGTTTGGGAACCCTCGTAAGGTTCTTGGTCCTCGTTGCTGTATTCATGACTGGCTTCCTCGACATCAATGTCGTCGACGACAAGATGGGTGAGATCCGAAGAGGATGCGACAAGGTCCACGAGGTGCGCTAGCGCCTCAAAGTTGAAGTACAAGATGTTCAGCTTTGGGAGAGAGGGGAAGGAAGCTGCAATGATATCGGTCCATTCCACGTTCCACTTGAGGTCCACGAATTGGCGACAGCCGTCCAGAGAGAGTTCTTTCACGCTCGTGAAAAGCGATAGGTGGGGAAGGAGACGGTCAAGAAGAGGCGACCGATCCTCTTTGGACAAGCGGAGCTTTATACTGGCTCGGCGGTCCCCGTAAACATGAACGTAGATGTGTTGCACATGGCCGACAAAACGAGGTGGAGACTCGAGGATGGGTTCAATATTTTTCTCGTCAACGTAGAGGGTGGAGAAGAGGCCGCGCTGGGAGACGAATACCCAAGCGCGGCAAACGAGCGCACAACTGGCGAGCGACTTTGGCTCATCGTGCAAGTTGTCGATAATGTGGTCAGAGAGCTCGATGGGTAGATGAGGCATTCAGGAAGATATGGGAATATTCTCGGCGAACGGCCGAACATGGAATTCGGGCGGCATAGGCTGGGTCACGCCGTGACTTTACTACCAACCGCCATGGTGTCCGCCGCGGCCATGCTGATATGCACCCTCGCCGTGCTCTCTCCTCGTGTTTCCGCTCTCGCCGACCTCGCCTGGAACGGACACACCACACAACATTCCTTAGTTCCTGCACCCTTCACGCCATACTACGTCCCGCCAGGCGCAAAGGCCTACGATTCAAGCTCTCCCCTCATACACTACTCCAAGGGATGGGAAGAGGCCTTTTCAACGGCCCACGTCGGCAACTCCTTCCGCCAAACACATAATCTGGGCTCGTACTTGTTCTTCACCTTCAACGGCACTGGCATCGAGGGTTTTGGACCGTGCGACAAATTTCAAGGAATCGCGGCCGTATACATCGACGGAAAACTTGCTCGTAGGGTCAGCGGTGCTTGCGCAAGCGACAAACGCCTGCCACAACAACGAATCTTCTGGTTCTTCGATCTGACGCCGGGAAAACACACACTCAAGTTGGTCAACACCGCTGTTCCCGCCGGACACTCTCGGTCTATCTTGTCCTTCGACGCATTTGTGGTCACCCTTGGACCTGATCGTCAACCGTCAACCGTACCATCCAACTTCGGTGCTTCTTTACCCCCTGGCGCTCTCCAAGCCGAAAGGTGGACTTTGGAGCAGAAAGGATCCACCGGGGTTCATGCCATGCAGCTTGTCGTCGTGTCTCCCACTCATGCGCTCATCATCGACAAGGTTGAACACAACCCAGTCTCCATCGACGGTCATCCCGCTTGGGCGGCATTATACAATCTGGACGACCACAGCGTCATGCCGATGTCCATCCAGTCCAACTCGTTTTGTGCAGGCGGTACGTTCCTCAGCAACGGCACCCTGATCAATGTCGGAGGCAATCCAGTTGTAGAGGATAAGACTGCCGCTGCCGACTTTGGCGACGTCGACGGGCTTCAAGCTATACGTCTCTTCCATCCATGTTCGGCGGACCCCGAGAACTGTGCTATCTATGAGAATCACCAACGAATTCGGATGGCGTCACCGCGTTGGTACACCACAGTGCTCCGATTGTACGATGGCAGCGCCATGATCCTTGGCGGCTCCAAGAAAGGTGGCTGGATGAACAACGCAACTACGAACAATCCCACAGTCGAATACTATCCCTCCAAAATCTATCCACGGCTCCGAAGGTCTCCCAATAAGCCTCCCTTTTTTGCAAGACACGCTCAATGCCAACCTCTTCCCTATCGCATTTTCTCTTCCCAACGGCAAAATCTTCATCGCCGCGAACACGCAAGCCGTGATATACGACTGGACGAACAACAAGGAACGACGCCTGCCTCCGATTCCCAACGGGGTCCGAGTAACATACCCGATGACGGCGACCGCGGTTCTGCTCCCTCTGTCTCCTCTAAATCACTACATGCCCGAGGTGCTCATCTGCGGTGGCTCTAACATCAGCGACACCAGAGCGGGCTATGACATCTCTTCGCAGGAGCCTGCCTCGGAGCAGTGCGTTCGAATGACGCTGAGCGACGAGGGGATCGCCAAAGGATGGGAGGTCGAATGGATGCCTGATGCTCGCTTGATGCCTGATGCAGTCCTTCTCCCGACTGGCAAAGTTCTCATTGTCAACGGCGCGCGTACGGGCATCTCTGGTTATGGCAATGTCCGTAATCAAACTGGTCAATCGAACGCGGACAACCCAGTACTCAAGCCCGTGCTCTACGATCCCTATGCTCCTTCTGGCTCGCGATTTTCTGACCAAGGGATTCCCGCCAGCAACATACCGAGGTTATACCACAGTGTCGCCACGCTCACACCCCGAGGCTCCATTATGATTGCTGGGAGCAAC
Source organism: Mycena amicta (assembly GCA_029282125.1). Lineage (NCBI taxonomy): Eukaryota > Fungi > Basidiomycota > Agaricomycetes > Agaricales > Mycenaceae > Mycena > Mycena amicta. Next base: position 1,976,909 of record JARIHP010000001.1, on the reverse strand, counting down.
CCGAATTTGGACCGCAGCGCCCTCAAGTACGGGACGGAATATCGAGTCGAGTGGTTGCGGCCGCCGTACATGACAATGTCCCGGCCTCAGATCGTGAAAGGGCCGAAGCAGATTGACTTTGAGGAAACGACCACATTGACGGTCAAGCTTCCACCCGGATCTCCGTCGAATGTAAAAGGTACGGGCTCGTTATCGTACCAGAGCCTGAACTGAGATGTGCAGTGGCGCTCATGGATTTTGGTTTTGTCACACACGCCTGTCCACGCCAATTCTCGTTTGGTCTATCTCAACTGCAAACTCTCTGCCGACGGGAGCGAACTGAGCGTTGTCGGTCCACCCAATGCTATGGTCTATCCGCCTGGCCCTGGCTGGATATTTGTGGTGGTTGATGACGCTGCGAGCGAAGCGCTTCATGTCATGATTGGGAATGGAAAGGGTCCAGACGTTGACGCAGCCGCCATGAACAAGTGAGTGCTTTCACCGGGTCATCAAGGGAAGTTCCTCATCGTTGCTCAAAGTGTACTCGACAATACAAAGGCAGATCAGCATGAGCAAGTCAAATCTGGCGACGAAGAGTAGAGGCACATTTCATTGACGCTATCCTCCATATATACCTCGATATGTAGTATACCTTGTTTTGCAATTTGCACACTGTACATTCTACTCATGTAGCCGAGGGCGTCTGCAACATTGATCCGGAAACAGAGAACCTGAGCACGATGTCGAGGCTGACCACGAGAAAACAGCGCGAGTCGGTTAGTCCATGTCATCATCGCGGCAAGTGCCAGTCGACCACATTGCCGACCACCGTCTCCCGATGAGTTGTCTCTGAATGAAAAGAAATATGGCAAATTTCAAGGCACGTTACTGCTGCATTCACACTTTCACAACCGCATGTAGGGAATTTTGTCGTCAATTGCAACAACGTGGTTCCTGGTATGGACTATATGGACTATGGAGTGGGGTTTATGGCCTTGGATGGGGCTTGGAATGGTGGGTGGGGATGGGAATCGTAACGTGGGATATGGTGAGCGAGTGAGGCATACTGGGGTTTGGGAAAGAGGAAGGAAGGAGGTCATAGGCGTGGACGTGGGGTTTGGGGGTTGGGGAATGGGACGTAAACGATAACGACATTAAGTACAACTGCCCACATAAATACGAAGCCGAAAGCCTTTTTCAGAGCGATAATTGATGGGGGGGGATGCGGCAGGACAGGAAGTCTCTAGTGATGTGCTGCAGCATGTATATGGCCATGGAGCATCCATCCGCCGCGGTGTAGGGGTAAGGAAGGGTCGAGAAGGTTTTGGAAGAGTGTGTCGTATCCGTGTCCGAAAGAGATGGTTGGCAGTAATCCTTTGATATTTGATGAACACAGCCATGGATAGGCTTTGGGAAGGTGGAAAAAGAGTCGGCGGTCGTAGGAGGAAAGCGACAGATGCGCACGTCTCCTCTCGCAGAAATTAGAGAGAGTGGGCCCAGGAGCTCACAGGTCGGTCTAGCGGACAGGAATCGTCCGTTCTAGTTGTTGAGGGCGCAATGGCGGCGCTAGTATTTATGCTGTGTCGTGTACGAGGGCCGGTCTGTATTGGCACGAGGTCAGCATAGCTTGGGATATAAGGAGGTAAACTAACCAGCGATTCGGGTTGTGCCTTGCTGGGTGTGTACGCCGGGCTAGTCGGGAGGGGCTGAGTTTGCCCGTGACGGCGGCCGCGGGCGCGGAAACGCGTTTGGTGGAGGCCCGAGGTCGACCCACAGAAAAGAATTGTGCACCCCGGATGAACCCGAGGTGCCAAAGGATTGAGCGCGAATACGGGGAGAATGCGTGCCAGCCCTAGCCCTACGGTTGCGTCGGGCGTCACAATCGTCCTCTGAACCGTTTGAGCGAGGTCGAGGACGCTTGGTGTTGGTGGGTGTTGTGCCTGCCTCTGACGAGGGCGAAGTCGTCGCCGTGGGAACGTCGACTGGACGGGAAGAACCGGGGATGAAGACGGGAGGGCGGTGCTCGTCGACGTCCAGACGCCATTGGTGGATTGCCAGCGTCGAGTTGTGGTGTGGAAGCGCAGCCAGGGCCGGGGCGCTGATGGGGTATATGGGAGCGCCGTATTCGTTCACCTCGGCCGCTGGGAGAGAGGCAAAGCTGCCCTCCTTGCTGCCTTCGGTGAAAGAGTCGTAGTCTTTCATGCGAGGAGCACCTGGCACCACGATGGCCTCGTCGGTGGCGATGAAGTAGGACACAGGCAGACTGAACATGGTGGTAAGAGACAAGGAGGATAGCAAGCACGGGGTCAAGAGAACGACAACGTACTCTGGTGGGTTCTGCATGGTGGTGTCGTGGGGCAGAGCGACAGGCTCGCAGTCGGGAGTAGGGAGCGACATGGTAGCTGAGGTGGGGGTTTCCGCCCTGGACAAAAGGGTTATGGGGAACAACGAAGGAGGAAGCGATGCACATTGCGGGGAACCCTTTGAGCGACAGCTCGTCGAGGCCATCGAGTAGAGGCATTGTCGGACGTCCTTCAATATGCATCACAGCCGAGGACGCAAAGGTCGGCTGGAGCGGGAGGGTTGCTGGGGTGCTAGGCGGTGTGGACTTGAGCGACGACGAAGAGAGGCAGCAAGGGAACGGAATGCAGGAGGAACAGAGCCAAAGATCAAGTGGTGACCAGTGACTCTTCACTTACTTAAGTAAGTGCTGCGGTGAGTGTAACCCGAGATTGATAGATCATCAAAAAATCCTCGCGGTTGAACGCGATCTATTGCTGCATTACAGAAAATATTATCTAGTGTTTATATGGGCCTACCCAAGGCAGCTCTACAACCTGCCGAGGAATACCGACCATTTTATACTTTATCTACCATGTCGTCCCAAGGAAGGATGAACTTCCCATGCAAGAGCCTGGAAACCATTGCCTTTACAGCTTGAGCGTCTTGGGCTTCTCCCAGGTGTAGTCGGGGTTGCCTGCGACCAAGCTGTTAGCAACGCAACACCCCATGGCACACCGAGCGCTTACCAAAGTGTCCATACGAAGCAGTCTTGAGGTATTGTGGCTTGGTCAGGTCAAGCTGTTGTACAATGACACCGGGCCGCAGGTCCCAGTTCTTGCGGATTAAGTGGACCAGCTCCTCGTCGGTCTTCTTTCCAGTGCCGTACGTATCGACGTAGATGGACAGCGGCTCAGCGACACCGATGGCATAGGACAGCTGTACGAGCACCCGTCGCGCGAGGCCCGCAGCCACCAACGACTTTGCAATCCAACGTCCAGTGTACGCAGCCGAGCGGTCGACCTTGGAAAAGTCCTTGCCCGAGAAAGCTCCTCCACCGTGGGCACCCCATCCGCCGTAGGTGTCGACGATAATCTTGCGGCCCGTCAATCCGGCATCACCTTGCGGTCCACCAATCACGAAACGGCCAGACGGTTGCATCTAGGCAACGTTAGAAATTTGTCGAAGAAGAAAAGGAAATCGTACGTGGTAGATGGTGTGCTCGTCGAGGAGTTTAGCTGGGATGACCTGCTTGACGATCTTGTCCAGCAACTCCTTGCGGAGCTCCTCTGTCGAAATTTCCTCTGCATGTTGGGTGGAGATGACCACCGTGTCGACACGGAGGGGGATCATAGCGCCGCCGTCCTTCTTGTACTCGACTGTCACCTGCGTCTTGGAGTCGGGCCGGAGCCACGGGAGCGCACCGGAGCGACGGGCAACAGCCATGGCCAAATTGAGCTTGTGGGCCAGCATGATAGTGAGCGGCATGAGCTCCTCTGTCTCGTCGGTTGCATATCCAAACATGATTCCCTGGTCACCAGCGCCATGGTCCTCGAGCGAGCCATGGTCCAACCCCTGGGCGATATCGGGCGACTGCTGCTCGATTGCCACGAGAATGTTGCACGTCTTGTAGTCGAAGCCCTTGCTCGAGTCGTCGTACCCAATCTGCTTGATCGTGTTGCGGATGACTTTCTGAAAGTCCACCTGCGCCTTGGTCGTAATCTCCCCAAAGACCATGATCATCCCCGTCTTGGACGCAGTCTCGCAGGCGACCTTAGGACGACGGGTCCTCCGCGAGGCACGCATCGAGCTAACGTTCAACATGAGAAAACCAAAACCTAAACTGCTGCTCGCGACTCACGATAGCATCCGAGACCTGGTCGCAGATCTTGTCTACAACGAGGATAAGAAAACGCGTTCAAGAACACACGGAAAAACCGACGTACCGGGGTGGCCCTCACCAACAGACTCGGAGGTGAAGAGGAAGTGGCCAACAGGGAGCGGGGGTCGAGCGGAACCGTTGGCAGGCATTTTGGGGATGAAAGGAGGGGGATGAGAGCAAGATGCAAGCGAAGATCAACCGTAAAAAAAAATATGGCGTGATCCAGGCGCGCTTTGAACCAATGCCGCTGTCAAGCACGTTCTTGCCCAAAATTTGGATTACACCGTAATACACGCTGCTACATCCTCTATGCTACTACGAGAAACCTACACCCAGGGGATCGATGTTTGCAGACGACGACGACGACGACGACGACGACGACGCAGGTTTCGGCGTCGGGGCTTTCGGCCGATCAACAGGCTCGCGTCGCGCTCCTCCAACACTCTCCAGCGTCATCCCGGCCAACCCAATTTCTAACGAGCGAGCAGGAGTAGACACTGGCGGATCGGCTGAAATTGCAACCGGTTCTGTTGTCGGAGCAGCCACGTCAGAGCTGCTACTTCCCCATGGATTGTCCCAAACACTCGAGCTCGACGACGCGCTCAACACCGAATTCTCGCTGCTAGTGCCCCATGGGTTGTGGCTTGATGTCAATGACGACGATGTTGTTTCTTCTCCCCAAGCACGCAAGGTATCTCGGCTACTAAGCTCTGAAGTCTTTGGTGTCTCGGTCCGCGAATCCCGAGAGGCGTTCAAATCCTTGGACGCATTCACATAGGCATCCTGCACAACAGAGAATGCAGCTGACGCGTTCGAGGACAGCCTACCCCATACTGACTTGCCAGTATTCGCGAAAAAGTTCGGCTGGAGCGCGCTCTTGGGCGTGGAAGGCGAACTGGATGTGGCAGCCACGGACGGAGCCTGGATCGGAGGAGAATCCTTGAAGGGAGAATGCGGACGCAGAAGAGATGGGCCTAAAGCTATCTGTTCGCGAAGGAGCTGGCGGCATCGGAACAGGAGATGAATCTCGCGGGGTAACCACGGAACTCGGCGTAGCAGACGGCGCCTGGGGATGGAGGAGCCGGGGATGGAGGAAGCGCAATACGAATCGGAGACTCGTCATCAGGCGAATCAACGGCACCAGGCTCTAAAACCTGCGGAGGCTTGAGGCCGTCCGTTCATTTCGTCATCGCTGCGCCCATATAGCTCGTGCCAGAACCTAACATCCTTGGGGTTGGGAATCAACACGCCCATGTCTGCCTTTGGAGCGCGGCTTGCAGGATCGTCGAGTTGGGGATTGTACGTGGGGTTTATGTTTTGCGCTAGTTCCGCGGGCGAGTTGAAAAAGTCCCAAACACTCACTGTCCGTTCGCAGGCAGGCGGTCCGTCCTCCCCAACTCGACGCTCCCGCTCGCAGTTGAACAAGAACGTCCCGAACTGGCAAGAGTAGAGGTGGTAGTACAGCTGTTGCAGGAACCGCTCGTTGAACTCGAAACGTTCAGGAAACTGGCGCTGAATTTGCCGTACGGTCTCGAGGAACTGGTGGAAAACAGGGACTCGTCTCTTTGAGGTGGTTATTGGAGGTAAACCGGTTCTGCATAGATGCCAAGAACGCTTGCGCAGCCTCTGCGCCGCTGTTTGCGCCACCCAGTTCCGCAGGTGAGACGAAAAATTTGTCAGAGGACAAATGTCCGCAGCGGTCCATGAACTTGTGTCCAAAAGACAACCAGTCCTTCTCAATAAGGATCTCGAAGCCGCGGATCGTTCTGTAGAACGGGTCCAAACACAACTGCGAAAGGACCGAGAGCTGTGAGGTACGGTCCCACCCGTCAGAACAGTGGATGAAGGACATGCGACGAGTTGATGTGGATGTTGCGTGTTATGAGGATGGTCCCTTCGAGGATGGTTTGTATGTGACGCAGCCAACCAGAGCGCCGCAGCGCTTGCCTGTCAAGAACCGACAGCCCAGTCACTTGGTCGGGGAGGTCGTTGTTGATACTCGCAAGCAGTACTTCGGCTTCCCGCAAGGCCTCTACGACCTTGGAAAGCGACTCGCGCATCACGTGTATGCTGTCAATCCCGAGGTAGACTTTTTTGCTGTCCTTGTAATGATCCATGTTTTCCGTGCCCGCACCTTTGGCAGTGTTGCCCACTGCGTTGATCGTCGGGCGAGCGTCGATGATAAGGTTGGTCGTCGTCGCTCCATAAACGGGAGCAGCAGACGCGCGGGATTCGGGAGAGTTGTGGGTTTGGAAGATGGACTCGATGAGCTTCTCAGTCTTGAATGGATCTATTCTGGGTGATGCCGACCATGGGCTGACTTGAGCGGGTAATCGATCCCTAGAAAAGTCAGCATATGAACAGGGCACTGGAGAGAATCGTACAAAGTTAGCCCAGTGCAGATAAGCCAAGGCGGGAATACGAGACTTGCTGCGATACTTTGAAGCGTATTGCAGAGTGGTGTCGCTTATTCGAGTAGGTACAACCAAGCGCGATGGGTATGTGGGGACTGAACTGTTACTGAGGGTCATCGATAGGCGTACAAACAGATGCGCGCCTGGCCACGCACGGAATAATCTTTGTTGATGTCGCTGAACCGCCATGCCTTTGTGCGCGTTCCGACGCCCATCCGGCCAAACTCCTCGCGCGGGGAATAGATATTCCAACCATCGCTTGTGGGGAGGGAGGGATTTGGCACGTAAAAGAAGGCGTATAGTTGCTCGACAGACGCTGCATGCGGTCAGAGAAAAGGCCCAAAGAAACGACCAAACGCACTTGCGACGGTCAGCTCTTTAACGCTGTCAAAGACATCGGCTGCATCGATTTCCTTACTGAATGCCAACGAGAAATGTGTCGAATGTGCGTGTCTGGAAGCTCAGCGGGGACTGCCCTTGGTGCGTTTGTGGCAGGCGAGTTACAAGCGAAATGAGCGGGTACGGGACCTGCAAAGGTGTTATCAAGAGGGGAGGATCTGGGAGAAGATTGCACTTGCCCACATCTCCTTCTCCTTGTCGTCGTCGTAGCGGAAGATGAGGTGGTGAGCGGTGAGATGGATTGTACCAAGAAGAGTCGAGCCGTTTCTCGTGCAGGACACCTGCGACACCTGCGACAACATGAGGGCCTGAGAGCGAATTGCACGGGGTTTGCTGACCTTTGACACACGAATAGCGTCCATGAGGGAACGGCGACAGCGAGCGGTGAAAGCGAGACCAACCCGGGTCACTGTGTGACTCTGCTCAACTCGACCAAGGATCCATCCGCCGTGAGGTCGCCTTTCCAAATATATGGATGAACAACGCTCCAAAGCCTGGCCGCTTGCCGACGCAGACCTCACAAACTCGGTACGCCCTTGGCCATGTTTCTGTGACGATCTCTTGAAAAAAAAATTCCATGCTAGATTCTCGAGCTCGTGCAACAGGCTGGGCAGTACAAGCAACTTAAAAAGGGCGCCAACGAGGGTCTGTCTAATCAATGCCACCAGCTTCCAAGTTGACTCCATTCGCAGCAACGAAAACGCTGAATCGCGGAATCGCCGAGTTCATTGTATTGACTGCTGACACGGAACCGCTAGAGATTCTGCTGCATCTGCCCTTGCTTTGTGAGGAAAAGGCATGTTCTTCCATATTCTCTTGAACACACGGCTAACGGACTGTCAAGAACGTGCCCTACGTCTTCGTTCCCTCAAAAGCCGCCCTGGGTCGCGCTTGTGGAGTAAACAGACCCGTCATCTCCGCCAGCGTCACCACCAGCGAGTCGAAGGAGTTGTCCAGCCAAATTATTACCATTAAAAACGCTATCGAGAAGCTCTTGGTGTAGTCTACACGCAGTCAATTATTTGCACAAGTTCCAGTTAATCGCATCGCTGTCCTCCAAATGGCTCTTCACGCAGTGCTGCATCTGCGCCGCCGTCAGACGAGGGAGACAAGTAGGAGCCAACTCACTGCCGTCAGCCAGTTCATGGCCCTCGTGTCAAGATAACGTCGGTGAGACGGGCGGACACTCTGATTTTTCTCTTCGCAGGTCGCACAACGAACAAACCGCTTGTCCTTGTCCATTTCCTTGACCGTCGCACTTTCCGGGGAGAGACCGTACGCTCGCACGACGTTTTTCAACCCCTCTACCACAACCCCGCTCTGAAACTGAAAGCGAGATGGCTCGAATGGTGAACTCCAATGCACGGCAACGGCCGTCGTGCGATAGTCGTCATCTGAAGGAGTGCCGTAGGAATAGCTGATCGGGTTGGACCATTGACTCTGAGCTCGGATGCATGTGTGCTTGAGTAGCTTGTCGAAGTGCGTCTTCGTGGAGGTGCAAGAAGCCGGACATGAAATAATAGAAATAGCGAGGTCCAGCGGATTCGATGAGTCTGGCAAACCGAGGCATTCGCGAGCTTGTTGGGAGATCTGAACGAGCGCATCTGTCGCCCATGTCTGCAAGAGTTCTGGCAAAGCAGGTCGCAGGACTGGAAATCATTTCCGAGGGTGGCGTCGCATCTCCCGCTGTATCAACCAGGGCACGAACTTGAGGAATAAGAGCGATATCGATCGGACGGGGAACAATGGTGAGATTAAGAGCTGCGAGCTCATGGGGCGATATAATCGATGGGTAAAGGCCTCTGAAGCTGTTGAGACGCACAGTCAGTATGGATTTACGCTTGTCTGATGTCATTCGGACGACGAGAGTGTCGTCGAATTCGCGAGAACCTAAAATGGGTCAGGTGTATAGGGAACGCTGCTCAAGACAGACCGCGCGCGGTGCCTCTCTTTGCTGTCGCAGTCTCCGGATAAGTTTCAAGTTGACGTAACAATTTCCCTCCAACCATCCATGCCTCGTCCGCCCATCCACGTGCATTCAGTCTCTTAGCAATCCTGAGGACCGTTGAAGCAATATCGAGGAGTAAAGAATAAATGGAACGTACTCCTCCAGATTGGCCTTCTTTTTCGCGTCTGCCTTCTCGGCTTTAGCTATCGCCTTCAGCCTGTCCTCAGCCTGACGCTTCACAATCTGCTGCTTCCCCCATTCACGACACAGCTTGGCGTGCTAGTATACGCGTAAATTACATTGTAAATGACGAGGAGAATGTTTCGAACCTCCATAATGCGAGAAGTTTCTGTTGTGCGAAGTTGAATGATGTTGCGTCGCGCTGTTTCATCTTGGGTCACCAAAAGTTGGTCCAAGAGTTCACGTTGATGCGCTGCAAGGTAGTACCAGCCGCGACTACTATATTCAAGCCTGAGAGGTCGTCAGCAGCAGCAATAGGCCTTGGCGTGGCTAACCTCGTTGTACGCGCGGAAAGACAGCATCCCAGTGAATGCCCGAGACTGAGACCCCGCAGCTTGGATGAGATGCCGTTGGACGTCCTGCGACAGCTATGACAAGACGGCGCGCGATTATCGGAGTCGACGTACGCTGTCTTCAAACACGCCCCACAGTACCGACCCCCAAATTCCCACCAAACAGAGTCGACGCGAGGATCATCTCGAAGATTAACTTGACAAGTCTTTGCAGGGTCAGAAGCAGTGCTGTAGAGTAGATGTGTGGAGTACTTGACACGACTTCTCGAACGCTACATGGGTCCAGGCGGGCTCGGTCAAATATGTGGGACACCCTGGTGGGCCACCTGCAGTCAAGTTGTTGGCAAACGCAGCCCTCCACATAACAGCATTCGAGCGGTTCAAAACAAATCTTCGGATTGACTGCGTCGTGCGCGAGAGGCGCAAGAGGTCGATTGGTTCCAGACAACTGCAAATTTCGAAGAGAATATCGAGCGGAAACATATTGAAACCTGTGGAGGTTGTGGCATGCAGTTGTGCAGAAGAGACTAAATGCAAACCATCGACGTTGGATATGAGGAGCTTGGATTTCTTACGGGGCATCGTGGTGAGATATGAGTGTGTAACGCGTATGTCACGTCACGTTCTGAGGTACTTATCTACTCTACGTCTACACCGGCCTTCGACCATATCTTTAGCGACACTATATCACCATTTTGAGCAGCCGTCTTGGCAGCAAGTTCAGCAAAGCCGCCATCTAACCCGCTCAGCCTTGCTCCGGCTTGAATGAGCATATCAACAACGCTGTCGTGACCTTGTCGAGCAGCCTGCGAGCAGTTGAGAGTAAACGATTTAAAAAAAGAACGCCGCGTACGTAGTAAAGAGCCGTGTGGCCCAATGCATCCCGCAAATGAACAAGCGCGCCAGAGTGCAACAAAATCTCCACACAGTCGGCAGCTCCATTCAAAGACGCCGCGTGTAGCGGAGATGCACCCCACGAGGAATCAAGTGTGTTAACGAGTCCACTCGCTACATTCGACGGCCCAGGGGTGGAAATGGAATCAATTCCCTGCTCCGATTCGAGACAAAACTTGAGCGCTTCGGTATCGTTTCTCGCGGCAGCTGCGTGGATCAAAAAAGGCAAGAGCGCTCCTTCTGTCGACGCTGCTTCAGCTGCAGTAGAGGTCCAAGATGCTGCAACATTTTGCGTTGCTTCGTCAGGTCGAGATATAGTGATTTGGGGAGCAGACGATGGGCGAGCGGATATTCTGACAAACTCCGAAAGCAGTCCTTGTATGTTTTCGGTAGTTTCTTGCATTGTAGTACTTTGGGTGAGACTAGCAGCGGACGTTCGAGTCAGCTCGCCTCGCAGAGGTGTCCCCACGAGCTTGCGAACATCGTCGACACTGAGCTCTGGCTTCGACAACAGGTAGCTGAGTTTCGTGAGAGCACACTGAAACGAAGAAGTGAGCAAATGCCACCACTCGGTTCATCGAGTACTACCTCGGGTGTCATGTCGCTCCCAGCGATAACACCTACGGCGGCGAGTTCTCGTCCTGCTTCATAAGTATCGGAGACCGATCCCTTCAAACACTGAGAAATTGCGACGACGACTACACCACGATCACAAGCCTCCTTGAAAGTTCAATGGGCCAGGTTCGTAGATTATATGACAAGAATAACGTACCTTGAAAGCAAGGATGAGATCTGGTCGCTGGGGTGCGTTGCCCGAACCGAAACTTTCGAGAACGACACCAAGAATTGGAGCCGCCAAGAAGCCGCGGATGGTGGCCGTCGAAATTCCCGGGAAGAGACGCAATGTTGCTGGAGAGGACTCAATCTATAGGCGGGATTCAAACAAGTTAACCAACCCACATGCGGGCTCATATCTGAAAACTTGAGTAGGCTTCGTTTGGGCGTGGGATGAGTACCTTTATGAGCCCTGAAGCGACGCAAGCTGGTCTGTCGAAGCACATCGTTCCAGTTCACTTGAATGTCGATTGAGACTTTCACAAGTGGTGCGAAATTGGGGCTTTCAAAGGCAGCGAGATCATATGAAGACACCTTGGAGACTCTGTTGCCACGGAAGAGGGCTACATGGCTGAGGTCAGAAAGAGCGGACGAGGAGACAGAAAACACACTGTGATTGAAGAAAAGCGTCGTTTCTGTCAAGATAAGATGAGCACGAAAGATGACTCTGTTGGGACGGAAAATGACCTGGAATGAATGTAGTTGCCTGCAATTGTTAACGCGCCCATAAGATTATCGACGGCGTCATTTCGAAGTTGAGACAAGGGGATTTGAGCTCCAGTCAGAATCTATTGAAGCTGTTGGTAGCTGAACTGTGGGTTTTTTTCTTGTGCCCAACATACTACAGTTTTACCCAAGTCTTCCAGCAGGAAACTCAGCGCGCTGGAGGTGTAGGACATTGTATCGGTGCCATGCAAGATGACGAAGGCGTCGAATGAATAGTTCAATCTGCACATAAGTGAGCTATTCGACGAACAGTGGATAGTGCTCACTCGATCTCGGTGCCCAAGCGAATCCAGTCTATACTAGCAACAGCTGAATAATGGAAGCCAGAAAGGGCACAACCCAACCTTCAGTTTCGATGTTGCTGCTGTCAAGCAAGGGATTCCACTATTAGGAGATGATGAATTTTTTCTTGTCGTTTCAATTGGCGCAGTTACTTCGAGAATTGCATAGCGAATGGATTTGCTACCACCGCTTCCGGCAGCGATGTTCTCGGAGTGACTAGACTCGGCAGATGTGCCTCGTAAATGTTTTCGGCGACTTTGACGCATGTCGGTCCGTCGATATTCTGTCCGAGGGCCACAGAAGTACCGATTGGCCGAGAGGATCGCACTAGTAGCGTTGGCTGCCGAAATTGCGCGTTCACCGGACTCTGACCAGAAGGACTAGCCCGTCCGCTGCCTCCACCGCTCAAAAACTGCCTAAAACCTTGCACCGAGCCTGAGTTGGAGAACAAGGAGTCTTGCATCGGGTCATGAAAGCGCGTCTGGCTGTCCGCAAGATGGTTTGAGGTCGTCTAGAACGATGTATAGCCTACCTTTTCAGCGTCTCGGTCAAGTAATAGGGCTCCGGAACGTAACCTCGGTTTCCTAGCAAGCATTCCGATGGTCCCACCTTTTTTTAACAGGGTCAGGGTACGAGTTTCAGGAGGGACGAGTGCTTAGAACCGGTGTAGATGACAAGTACGCGCGTCTCGTCAGTGGGAATGGCCATGACGGTGGTTGCGGTAACTTGAAAAGGCACGTCAATGATTTCCATGTGATCTGGGAGTCATTCCTTACGACTTACTACAATGGAGGCTCTTAGAAAAGTGTTCGCGGACAAGAAAGCTGAGGCACGCAACGCCCAAATTGCTTATCCACCCTCACATGGCCTCACACCGCGCAGGGCATCCCTGCCTTTGTTACTTTCGTCACTGCCGGCTATCCTACGAGAGATGACACGGTCCCAATGCTTCTCGCAATGCAGCAAGGCGGCGCAGATATAAGAGAGGTCGGGGTACCCTTCTCCGACCCTATTGCAGACGGTCCGGTCATACAAGAAGCCACACTGTAATTCACAAGTTACATCTGTCGATCCAAGCCAATCTCGCTCCAGATCGCGCTGAAAAATGACATGGACTACGCTACCGTTCTTGGCCAGGTTAGAGAGGCGAGAAGCAAAGGGCTCACTGTGCCAATTATGTTCATGGGTTGACCATTTCACGATTCGCCGATTCTTACGAGCTGCACCAATCAGGATATTACAACCCACTTCTCGCGTACGGGGAAGAGAAATCGATCCAAGATGCTGCAGAGGCGGGTGCGAATGGATTTATCATGGTGGATCTTCCGCCTGAGGAGGCGATTGGATTCAGGGAAAAGTGCAACAAATCAAAGTGGGCGTATAAAGATGTCGGTGTGCTAGTCCTAGTTAGCGTATGTTCCTCTGATCGCACCGTCCACCACGCTCGGACGAATCAAGTTCCTTGCCTCTATCGCCGACAGTTTCATATACATCGTCTCGAAGGTTCCTCTCCCACTTTTTTTTTCGGCGATTGGCGACTGACTGACATACAGATGGGCACAACCAGCTCTTCAGAAAAAAGTGAATCTGAACATTGAGTTGTCCGACATTGTTGCGCGCGTGCGCCAGTACGCCACCGTGCCTCTCGTCCGTGGGGTTTGGTGTTGCAAACCGCAGTCATTTCGACGCTGTCGCCGATTCGGGCGCCGACGGTGTTGTCATCGGCAGCCGCCTCGTCTCCATCATCAAGAACGCACCCGCTGGCCAAATACCCGCCGCCGTGGAGGCTTTCTGTCGGGAAATCAGCCAGAAGGGACAACCGGCTCGTGCACGCTCATCTCGCGCAGTGACCCCCTTCGACTGGCGGCGCAGTTGTAGAAGCCTCGAAGCCGACGTCGCAACTCCCTGCAAGATTCGGGCAATTCGGCGGCCAATACGTTCCGGAGGCACTCGTAGATTGTCTCATCGAGCTTGAAGAGGCTCACAATGCTGCGATTGGCGATCCTGAGTTCTGGAAAGAGGTTCAAAGTCACTTCGGCTACATGAATCGCGCCGTCACAGTTGTATTATGCGGAAAATCTCACTAAAGACGCTGGAGGCGCTAAAATCTGGCTGAAGCGGGAGGATTTGTAAGTTTTCTCCGAGTAGCTCCGCTCGCTGTCGAATTATCCTAGGAACCACACCGGCTCTCACAAAATTAACAATGCCATTGGCCAGGTGTGTGACGGTTTCCTGCACCAACTCGAGTTGAGACGTGTGTAGATTCTATTAGCTCGGAGGATATGCAAGACGCGAGTCATCGCTGAGACTGGTGCGGGCCAACATGGTGTTGCTGTTGCCACTGTCTGTGCAAAGTTTGGTATGGAATGTGTTATCTTCATGGGAGCGGAAGACGTGCGCCGCCAAGCGTTGAACGTATTTCGGATAGAGATGCTCGGAGGAAACGTGAACATTTCCACCCAATATATATATGACTTGATTGCTCCAACTACCTCAGGTCATTCCTGTACATTCAGGCCTCTTGCACTTTGAAAGACGCCGTCAATGAAGCCTTCCGGGACTGGGTTACGAACCTCTCCAACACGTACTACCTCGTCGGATCGTGCATCGGACCTCACCCGTTCCCGACCATCGTTCGCGATTACCAAAAAGTCATCGGAGAAGAAATCAAAAGCCAACTGCGTGAACAACGCGGTAAACTTCCAGACGCAGTGGTTGCGTGTGTTGGAGCGGGCAGCAACGCCTATTGGCACGTTCTACGACTTTATCCCGGACAAGTCTGTTCGATTGATTGGAGTAGAGGCTGGCGGAGAAGGCACGCACGGAGATCGTCACAGTGCGACCCTCTCGGCAGGACGCCCTGAAGTCCTTCACGGTGTTAGGACCTACATCCTCCAGTCTCCGACGGGCCAAATCGTTGAAACACACTCAATTAGCGCTGGGCTTGACTATCCCGGTGTCGGGCCTGAGCATGCGTGGCTGAAGGACTCGGGGAGGGCAGAATACACCTACGCAACGGACGAGCAAGCGTTGCGGGGATTCCGAATGTTGACCCAGCGGGAGGGTATTATTCCAGCTCTCGAGTCGTCGCATGCGATTTGGTCTGGTGTGCAGCTTGCAAAGACCATGCCTGCTGACTCTGACATTGTCATCGTAAGTTCACCACCTGTATCTTGAAATGTGCTCAACCGCTCCTAGTGTTTGTCTGGACGGGGAGACAAGGATGTCGAGCAGATTTCGGAGCTACTTCCCAAGTGGGCGGATATCCTGGACTGGCATGTAGCTGCTCACGCGCAAGGCAAAGTAGCACAGTAGATCAATAGCCGATAATCTAGCCGAGGCCTTTTCCGTGACTCGACTTGTGATCGCGCTAATTCAACTTTGCCCTTTACCCTCATGGACCAACGCGCTGTGGAGAACCTCGCATGGAAGCTGCGGCGACGGTCTGTTCGATGCGCGCATGCAAACCGTACCATTCAATCTACGCGTACAGGCAACTGGTCGGTTCGCGAGCGACTGCACTGGAGACACTTCTTGTGCTGCGCCAGGTCATCTCAAAATCGCGTTTCTCCAACATGGAGCAGCTTGTTACCATCATCCGGGGCGTTGGACGGCGGCTGGTTGAGGCACAGCCCAAAGGTAGCTGGCGAGCGACTTGTTGTCTAATGCATCTAACCGAGAAACAGAGCACTCTGTGGGAAACACTGTGCGCAAAGTATTACACCACATTCGGGAGGAATACAACACCGCAACCGGAGGGACGGCGACCACCTCCTCCGCCGGGTTCTCCATCGCCAAATTTGTGATGCTTGGCCAACCGCGAAAGCAAACGACACTACCTAATACAGAGAACAAAAGCACGATAAAAGAGAACGATCCAGATGACCCGGATGCGTTTGCAAGGAGTCTTAAGCCCGTGCTTATGGAGGCGATACAAGACGTGCTGGATGAGTTGGAGACGGTGTATGACAATGTGGGCAAGAATGCACAAAACCACATTCATTCCGAGTGCGTTCCTGGTCTTTAAAACGCGTTCATAGTACCATCTCACCCCCGTAGCGAAATTATACTGACGCTGGGGATGTCAAAAACGGTTGAATCTTTCCTGATCTCTGCGGCACACCACAGGAATTACACGGTTATGGTTTTAGAAACAGCACCGACGTTGGTGACTTGCTCGATCTCCGCTTTCTTCCTGACATGTTGCAGATACGGCGGTCGCGACATGTCGAAAGCTCTATCAGCAGCGGGAATTTCGACCTTCCTAGTCCCTGATTCCTCGGTATACGGGCTCATGTCGCGCGTCAACAAAGTTATTCTCGGGACTCACGCCATCCTCGCCAACGGGGGCATGTTCGCCATCGCGGGTTCCCTCCTGGCGGCAACAGCGGCCCATGTTCATAGCACTCCCGTCGTAGGTGTGCGCTGGCCAATTCAAGCTAACGCCGCTTGTGGAATCTATACCACGAATATGGCGCTCTCGACTTTGGCGATCCAAGTCAGGTGCTTGGTTTTGAAGAGGGCGCTTTAGTGGACAAGGTGGACGTCGTCAATCCGTTCTACGACTACGTGCCGCCAGATTTGGTTGACGCGTACATCACAAACGAGTAAGTACTCGAAACGTTTCCACAGTCCACGCTAACGCAGCCATCAGCGGAGACCACCCACCATCATCGATATACCGGTACGTTCTTGAACCTTTTTTCAACGTCGCTGAATTTTCGCCCAGATTAATCAAAGAAACGTACGACGACGAGGACAATGAATTATAGAGTACAGTTAGATGACAGTGTAATACATGTACTTATTCTAGGATTTCTTCGTGCTGAGAATCTCAAAGAAAGCCTCCTGGGGCATCTCTACGTTCCCCAGCCGCTTCAACCTCTTCTTCCCCTCCTTCTGGAGCTCTAGTTGCTTCATCTTGCGCTCGACATGCCCGCCATAGAGGCCACCAGTGACATCTGCCCGGTACGCTTTGAGCGTTTCCCGCGCGATGATTTTTTTGCCGACGGCCGCTTGGATCGGCACTTCGAACTGGGCTCTCGGAATGACTTTGACTGAGTGGGTGGGTGCGATATCAGTTGAAACTGCGGTGCCAATGCATGAGGCGAACGGACCAAGTTTCTTCACCCATGCCCTTCCAATATCGTCCTCCTTCGATCGATGGATGATCAAAGCGAGGGCATCGACAGGCTGGATGGTCGTTAGTTTGCGATCCACGAGAACGACACACGCATACCTTGCCATTAAGCAGGAACACCATCTTCGTCCTTGCGTATGAGACAATCACCCATGTTTATATCAACACACGCACCTTGGCTAAATTACTTGCTCTGTAACCTGCCTCCTCGTAGCTATAGGTCCAAACCATGAACAATGGAACAACCATTGATACAACACGCACTCGAAGCTGGCAAAGCCAGAACTCCGGCTCTTGAGTTGGTCGAAAAAGTCTGTTACGATCTCGCTGAGAGGGAGGATGCAGTTAAGCATAATGCGCGCCGAGGAGCTCGTTCCTATGCGGGGGAAAAGTCAGTCGAGATTTACGCCGTAGGTTGTTGGTCTACCTGCGTCCAAATACCGATGGTCGAGCTCTTCGCCACGATGTGCAAAGCAAAGGTCCATCATGTCGCCGAAGTATTCTATCAACAATAATGAAGAGGCTGGCGACAACGGAAAGACGAAAGCTACCTTCCGGAACAATGATCGAAGCGCGTACGACTGGCTCTTGGATCTCCTTCACATGGCTGGAAGCCTCTATTGCGTCAGGAAACTCCGTCGGGTTGCTCACGAAGACTTCCCGGTCCCTGTACACGACTACACACACAAGTTGGATTGAGCATTTACAGCGAGGGATTGCCTACCTACCCTTGTATGGGACCGTTGGAGAGGTAACAATGATGTTGGCATTGTGCTCGTCTTCTAGCCGTTGTCGGAATACATCCATGTGCAGCGTACCAAGGAATCCAAGGCGGCAACCTTGCCCGAGAGCAGTGGACGATTCGCGTTGGACGTTGACGCTTCTGTCCGTGAGCGCTAAACGCTTGATGGACTCCTCCAACTTCGGGAAATCTGTGTTGTCAACGGGAAAGATGCCCGCATAAACCTATTGTTGAATGAGCGCGAAGGACCATAGGTAGACATGGGGATACCATTGCTTTTGCCGGCTTGAAGCCAGGCATCGGATCGACCGTAGCGCCAGCCCGGTGGAGAGTGTCGCCGATATGTGCTTCCGAGGACTCTTTCATATTGCAAGCAATGTACCCAACTTGGCCAGGATAAAGGCTTGATGTAGGTGTTTCCTCGGGGTGCATGATTCCAACCTCCACGACTTCGTACTTCTTCCCTGTGTGGTACGAGGCTATTCGATCACCTAGAACCAAGTCAGGAAACGTTTGGTTGAAAAAGGCTACAATACCCTTCTTCAGAACACCATTTTGCACCGCGACTAAAGAAATGACGCCGCGATACCGATCGTAGCTACCAACGACATGAATTGTGCGAAACACAGGCAATACACGGACGAACAAGGAGTCGAACAGGAATGCCTTGAGCGGGTCCTGAGCAGAGCCAGTTGGCGGTGGTATTCGGTCTATTATCGCTTGAAGGACATGGTCGACGCCTTGCCCCGTTTTTGCAGATATCTGGATGATATCTGCAGGATCCGTGCCAAATGTTGACTGCATCTGGGCGGCGATACGTTCGGGTTGCGCAGCAGGTAAGTCGATCTTGTGTTCAGAGTGAGAGAGGCGCTTTTGAGCTGGTATGGTTGGTTTAACCTTGTTCAAGACTGGGATGATCTTGAGTCCGCGTTCTTGGGCGATGTGAAAGACCGAAATAGATTGTGCTTGGACCCCTTGGCTGGCATCTACCTTTTTTGCCGCTCAGAGGGATAAAATACGTCAGAGAGGGAGCTTACCAGGAGAAGCGCGCCTTGGCATGCCGCTAATGAGCGGGAGACCTCCCAAGAAAAGTCGACATGACCCTACAGAGCATTGTGAAGAATGCGAGGGAGCATGGGAGAACATACGGGTGTGTCAATGAGATTCAAAATATGGGCCCTGCCGTTGACGGAATGGATCATGCTGTAGACCACTGTTTGAACGAAGATCATTGAAAGGTGTTGACGCGAACCTGGCGGTTTGCGCCTTGACTATGTTCAGTTCAGAATAGCAAACATAGAAAACGCTGCGGTCCTACCAGTGATTCCTCGCTCGCGTTCGACCTTGAGCTTATCCAGAACCTGCCTGTTCATTTTTTCCGACTTTTTGATTGTGCTGGTTAACTGAGTGCAAGTTAGAGAGGAAGTTGGAATGAACACAGCCAAATTGAACCTCCAAAAGTCTGTCGGCCAGCGTACTCTTCCCATGATCTGTGCAACTTAGGATCCAGCTTTGGTTCAAGGGACCCGGGCCAACACACCAATGTGAGCAATAATGGAAAAGTTGCGAATTACGTCGCAGGTAAAGTCTTGCATGGCAATTGGCCCGGGGGCATGGTAGCGGCTTGAGGTACTGAAGCTCAAACGACATATAACGCGGATGCATACGCGTTCGAGTTGTCTCAGCATTTCATGTCGCGTCGATGGAAAGTCAAGACTGGTTTGAGACTGGTCGCGTCGAGCTTCGTCCCCCAGAGTCACGCCGTGACGTGATGGACTCGTCTCTCGCTGCCACCTCCGAGGCCCGCAAAGCGCGGCTGCTTGCGCTAAGGCGCAGGAAGGACGGACTGGATGGGTGCGTGGGTGTGTTTTGCTCGTGCTATTCTAACCAGCTAGTCCAGCGGAGAATCCATACTCAAGAACCGCAATTTTGACCCCGAGACGCGTACGCTGAAGAAGCGACCCATATTTCAAGACGACGCGGAAATGAAGGATACGGTGGAGAACGATGTTGCGGGGCTTGCGGAGAAGATCATATTAGAGGATGAACGCCGTCGCGCACAGGAGTTGGTGCGTGTGCGGTCAATACCAGCCAACTTGTTCTTATTTGCCGCAGGATATCTTCAACATCGCTCCGAAACGACCAAATTGGGACCTGAAGCGGGAGATGGACAAGAAGCTGGCAAAACTGCAGCGGCGAACACAAGAATCAATCCACACGCTAATACGTCCGTCACCTATGCAGTTTCCAGGTCTGGCGAGTGCTAATTCTTCACTACAGGTCAACGGCTAGCTGAACAAAAGGGCGACTCGGGCGACATTGCCGGTGCTATGCGCGCACAAGAGAAAGCTCAAAACGACGACGATGAGGAGAACGACGATTGAGGCTTTTGTATCTGTAACTCACTGTATTACTACCTTCTAATTTTTCTAGTCTGCTGGAGTCTTGGCAAGCGAATTCGGTTCACATATCTACGCCGATTCTACGGCGGGTTTCATCCTAAATTCTTGTCAGTTCGAGAGACTCAACTCAAGCAGCACGTCGTGTTGGTGCGGCGCATCCGACTGAGTAGCTGTCGTACGTTGATCCACCGCTCATTCATCCAACACGAACGTGCAGGAATGGAACTCTGGAGACGACATCCCGAACAGCAAGCGCATGCAGATAAGCGCACCATCAAGTATGACAGGTAGCACATGGAGTACGCCAATCCAGCCGCCCGACCGCAGTATTTATACCGAATCTCCCGCCGGCGTGGCAGGCTGCCCTCCCCCAACTCTCAATGAGGTTCCTCGTCACCCTCGCGATTGTTGGCTTCGCCGCCGCCTGCGGCAACGACCACTTGCACGCGAGAGACGGCCATGACCACTCCCACGCAAAGCGAGAGTTTCCTACAGCCAGGCTCACTCCTCCGAGCCGACCTTTGGAATGGAAAAGCCTCCAAATTTTACACACAACTGATAGTCACGGTTCGTGACATAGCACGTGCATCCTGTCACACGTCTTCCTCCGCTATTAGTACTATGTACTCAGTTGTTTTACAGGCTGGCTGCTTGGTCACCAAAAGACGAGCTTCCCCGAGCCCAATTACTCTGGCGACCTCGGCGATTTTGCATCCTTTGTTGCGCATATGTGAGCTGAGGTTATCGCTGCACAGGGAAGGGACTGATACAGACAACTCGAAGGAAAGAGATCGCTGAAAAAAAGGACGTCGACCTACTGCTCGTCGACTCTGGCGATTTGCATGACGGTACTGGCCTTTCCGATGGATACCCCCCAGGCGGCGTAGATGCCCATGCGTCCAACGAGTTCTACAAGCAGCTGCCCTACGATCTGCTCGCCATAGGTAAGCACGATTTTACTTAAAGATCGCTAAAAGTAACCGTTCCAGGGAATCATGAGCTTTACATATTCAACGAAAGTCGTGTCTCTTGTCTATCTGTCTTCGGCTAACGTCTGTACAGAATACTCTAGACATGTAAAGGGATTTATTTTTTCTTTCAGAGGACCTAAACTTCCCCCAGGTACAACAACTTTGCCCCTCACTTCAAAGGTCGCTATCTGTCGTCCAACGTAAACATCACGATTGACGGTGTGTTCCGAGTTCTCCTCGAGGCTATGAAAGTCAATAGGCGCAGGTGTGAGCCGACCTGTTGGTAGCCGCTTTGCCAAGTTCAAAACCCGCAAGTAAGCGCCCCCTCAACCATAAAACTCTCCTCATATTTTCAGAGGTCGTCAGGTCACTTCCCTTGGAGTTCTCTACGACTTCACAGGTAACGACGTGAGGATTTGAGCAATTGCACTTGTCGACAATTTCGCTTACGTTGAGGCAGCATGGCACTACGGTTCAACCTGTTGCAGACATGGTCAAAGAGACCTGGGTAAGTTTCGCCTTTGGTGGACTCGCAATTCTCAATTATTATTTTTCCTTCTGCCAGTTTGCGGAAGCTATCGAGGACGAGCCGGACCTCTTCCTGCTTGCCGGCCATATGCCAGTGGCCAAAGACAACTGGCCGCTCGTTTTCAATGCCATCCGTGCCGTGCACCCTCTTACCCCGATCATAATCCTGGGCGGACACACTCATATTCGCGATTGCTGTATATTTGCATATCTCGAAGTATCCGCTAGCTGAGATTTTCCTAGTGCAGCTTGATGGGCGCTCGATGTCATTGGAGAGCGGACGGTATATGGAAACTGTTGGTTCGTGTCTTTTGCCTCAGTATTTGTGGACAAGGCTTAGAGACATCAAGGCTGGATGAGCGCCGACCTCCCTGAGCCCAAGGGCCACTATCGTCGCCACAATGGAGAGGATCACAACACAGGCAGCAGTGCGAAGAACATCACCTTCAGCCGCCGCTACCTCGACCCCAACCGTGTCACTTACGAGGTGCGTTTGGAGGCCTCAATCGCTTTAGGCTTGCTCAGAGGTTGGACAGTACCACACTGGACGTGGCAACTTCTCTTTCGACACGGCGTGGGGCCGTAGTATTACAAAGGGTCTCGAGAAACTGGCAAAGACGTTTGACCTTAGCTTCCAATATGGCACAGCCCCGCACGACTTTACCATCAACCAGTAAGCTCGTCTGGCTCTACATTTTCTTCCAGAGACTCAGACCAAATAGGGCTCCGTACCCATCGAACAACTCGGTACTTTCTCTGGTTGCGGAGGTCCTGCCCTATTCCCTCACTGTGAACAACACTCGCGCATCGAACCCAAAGATCATCATCACCAACAGTGGATCCCTCCGCTTCGATCTATATGCAGGCCCGTTCACTAAGAATGATCAACTCACCGTGTCGCCCTTCGCCGACTCGTTCCTCTACCTCACTGTACCGTTCGCAGGCTGCCAGCCAGGTTCTGCCTACCCTCAACAACGCAGGCGCAGACGAGCGCCGTGCGTTGGAGACAGACCTCTGGGCGCGCGGCTACGTCGAAACGCGTTACCGTGAATGGATGGAGGAAATGTACCGTCGTGATATCGAACTGAACGGCCCGACATTGCGTGCAGCTGGAAACCTCACTCTCGGCTATGTCACCAACGACGCTTGCCCTGGCGTCGGCGACGATACTCCCCACGCGCCGCTCCCGTTCAACTCCATCCCGGACTTTATCGGTTCGGCCGCTCCGGCTGATGTTTCGGACGACACTCAAGTCGACCTTGTCTTTGTCGACTTCATCAGCTCGCAATTGTTGAGTATTCTCAATTCAGTCCAATCCGACAAGGTGTTCACTTCGGCGGACGTTCTGCCGTACACCGACATCCTGGCAACGGAGATTTTGGGCATTTATGCTCAACACGCGTGGAACTAGGGTGGTTAAGGAGCTGGTGTCTGGCAAAGTATTGTAGTCTGGTTGTGTTAATGTTTGTGTTCAAGAAAAAAAAAAGCCCATCAGTCGAGTACTTCGGCGGACTGACATCAAGTTCAAAAGAATACACAGAGTTTGTTTCAACACACTACATTCATCGTCGCTTTGGGCCGCGAGGGCGAGCAAACGGTTTATTCTCCTCTGGGACAGCACTCGGCGTTTGCGTCCCGCTCCCCGGTGTTGTAGCGTTCAAGTCCAGCTCAGAGCGCAGGTACGCCTCGTTGATCTCCGCTGGCACCGATGTTTCGATCTTGCGAGTGTTCAGCGGCGAAAGAGAGCCTTCTAGGAGGGTCTTGCCGGCCATGAATACCGCATTGAAGCCGGACGCGTAGACCATGCGTTGTTTGACGGGGCTACCGGAAGGACAAGAGTAAATAAATACTGCGCGTAAACGTTAGAAAGCGTTGGCCAGGAACACCACAACAGACCGATGTCGCGGCGTGAAGGTGCATGCTTCCAAGCGAAAAACGCATAGCAGGCGCCGTCTCCTGGCAGAGCAGAACCGACCTGGTCGGCTTCGATAGTAGCTGAGGAATGAAGAGCGAGGGTTTCGGAGGCCATGTCGATTGTCTAGAAGATGCTAGCTGAGCTACTTTGCGCGACCTGAAACGTATAGCGTACCAGAACGACTAGAACAGAATCGTCGCCTTCACTCAGACCTTTGACAGCTTCCTGTAAGTCTTCTGCCCATGCCATCCCGATGGTCTGCCCGATGTGCGTGGTTCGGGCGCGACTACCTTGGTAAGCACTCAGCCCGCCGGCTTGCCGTTCCGCAGCACGGACATCTGCCATCTCGCGCTCGCTGGCCGAAAGAGGTTTCGGGGCAGTGACATGTTTGCGGTGGGCAGCATACGCTTCTGGGGTGAGGTCTGATTTGAAGTGGCGAAAATGGAGTCAGAGAAGACGGCCGATCCAAGAGACTTGAGGAGCGATGCCCTAGGACGAGGCAGTACAACATCTCCAAGGTATTGGTTCAGAGTAAAGATGAATCCCAATTAAATACCTTCTCTCGAACCTTTGCCGTGTCCGGAACATAGTAGATGACGAGCCACTCCGCGGGAGGATCGTCGAGCTTCGTCAAGAGGTAAGCAGGAGTGTTGTCTTGCAGGATGTCCTCCGAGTCAAGGAGCAACAGATCTTCTTGGAGAGACCCGCGTATTGGGATGGAGAGCTTGTGGACCAGGGCCTCTTCAGAAGTTCATGAACACGACACAGGCCCTGCATCGGCAACGCGCGCACCATTCTCGATTGAGACTTTGATGAAGCGCGTTTGCTTCGTCTCGACCGCAGTAGAAAACGTATCTCGGAGCTCGTCGTCTACCTCGATCCCCGACGGTGCCGACATTTAAGCCAATATTTCTCCCGTTTAGCGAATATTTCTCTCGATGGTGGTTGTCGTGGGTAACTCCGAGTCGGCGTGACAAGCGCGCTTTCGTGCCGCGATCATGACCAGCGCGGTGGCCTGGCAGTAACCACCAACATGACCGACAATGCTCCCTCAAATGTCCCCTACCAGGCCTATCGGGTACGCACTACTCGCTCATCATTCCTACCAACTCACACCATTGCAGTCCAAGCGACACTCGAATACACCGTCTAATCCACCAGTCAGAAGCATTCCCGTTCCCGCGTCGCCCCCCTCCAACCTCTCGGCCGACGTCCAACCAGAATGGATCCATTTCATCCGAGAAGGACAACCTGGAGATATCAAAGCCCCAGGCTATTGACATTCCACTGCCTATTGTGGTGCTGAATCCGTCCCCGCCGACATCACCTAGCCCGCCAGCGTCACCCAGTCCATCTGTCACTGAACCAGCGCTTAATGGCGCGTCCTCTAGTAATGGATTGCCCCCGTCAAGTCACTCTCGTGCTGCCGTCGACCCTCCTTCTTCAGCCCGGAGCCTCGACTTCAACGTCTGTTCCAGACGACAGACCGCGGAAGACGTCCTACTTTCCGTCGTGTCCCACGACAACTGCGTACACCATTACCCTCTTCGCCTCTCGCTTCGGGTCACACGCGAACGCTATCCAGTTCTTCCGACTGGTCCGCGCCCTCCCTCTGCCATCCGAGCATCCGTCCCTATGCTCACCAACGACCAATGTCTGTGCTAGTAGAGCCCCAGGATCGCATCCCGTCGCTATCCTCGTCACCATCAAGACCTTCGGTCCTTTCCTCCGGCCCACAGAATCGCCGGCATTCAACCCCACTCAATGCTGATGCTGTTGCTGCCAGTCTTGCTGTTGTGGTCCCGCCACAGCGGACCTCATCGTTGCAGGCCACAGCTCCCGCCAGTATTTCTCGCGCCTCCTCGGCCGACAGCCTCCCGCCAAACTACTCCGGCCCAGTCCCCTCCTCCATACCCTCTTCACCTTCTACGTTAAATCCTCCCACTCCGCCACGACAATCATCAGCGCCGTATCGACCGGGATTCCAACCCAAGGGCGTCTACCGTCCATCGAACCGACGAGTTTATCTCACACCGACAGGCACATGCCGTGTCGGCAGGTTACGCGTCTGCGGAGAGGACAAAGTTGGAGCGTCGATTGGAGAAGCTCATCGCACTACACTTTCCTGAAGAAACGAGGAAGCGGCCTGGTCTCGCACAACAGGCGAATCAAAACCGACGCGCTTCGTCATTTTTCGACCTGGATATCAAGAGCATCTTGAGTGGAGGCAAGGACGATATTCGATGTATGTCACATGCCAACGGCCGGCCTCGTTGCTGATATTGCATCGCAGCTGCTGAACAACGGATAACTCCATGGCAAGACGACTCCACCGTCACAAAATGCCCTTTATGTGTGTGCGTGGCTTTTCTGTTCTCAAAAGCGTCGGCTAAATTCCGCAGCACCAACTTTCATCCCCTCACGAATCGAAAACATCACTGTCGCCTGTGTGGTCAGATCATTTGCGCGCTGCCGATTAAGCGGCCGCAACGGCCCCAGTTGTGTTCAGTTTTGTTTGTTGTGGATCCCCAGACAAGAGAGGTTGAGGAGGTTGGCGAGGGTGTAGACTATGGTGTGCGGAAACGAAAGACTTCGACTGTGCAGCCACAAGACCTCGCCGAAGAAGAGAAATTTCTGCGGGGCGTGCGGATATGCAACGAGTGCCGACCTGTCCTGCTGTAAGTTCGGCATGTTGACTGGGGCAGGTCTAATTATTTGTAGACGACAGCAGTACTATCAACAGGTCAGGCACGTTCCGACCTTCGTCAAACTCTACGAGGCTTTCGTCATGCTTGAAAGGGAGATCGAAGACTCCCTACCGCAGTTCCAAGAACTGATCCTCACTCTCAAGTTTGTTGTTCTCTGTGTTCTCTGCTGGTGGCTCACTGGCATCCAGTCACGACTCTCAGCCAACCAAGGACGCTTCTGCGGCGCGCAAACGGCTGCTGGAAGCATTCGCGCAGTACGACTCGATCGCAAAGCGGATACGAAATCTTCCGACCCCGAATGGAGGCTCGCAAGACCGCGTCCAGATCGCCGTGATGACACGGGCGAACCTGTTCCTCCAGAAGAACATGTTTCCGCTGCAGGTTTGTCTGTACATATTCTCTGACGACGGTTTTGTTGACGGATGAATTCAGTCCCTGCCAACGCCAAAACGCGCGAACACTGCTGCAACGGCTGTCGTGTTGGAGGAGGACGAGGACTTGATTGATCCTTCTTCCGCGACGGCGCTGGCGCTCCAACCGTTGCTTGAGCAGGAGGCGCTGTTGGAGGCATACGTTGAGGAGGCCAAGGCTCAGCGGAAGTTTGAGGACGCGAAGACATTGCGGGTGAACTTGGGGGAAATACGAGGGGAGATTGAGAGGCTACTGGCTACGGAAGGACTCAAAGGGCGGGTTCGAAAAGCACGATAGTTTTTTATTAGGGAATAACGGTCTTCCGTCTCGTGATCCTCGGACGCTGCTCCGGATCCGCAACTCCGATATAGCGCGGTTATACTTCTCCCACCACCATGTTCGTCGCTCTCCGCTCGAACAGGCCAGGTCTTGCTGCGTGTCTCCTTCGCCGCAAGGAAGTACAGCAGCATTCCTCCAGAGCCCCCGACTAAATCAAAGGTCTGGTCATCGGCGGACGAAGCGGTCAAGGATAGTCAAGTCGGGCGACGTGCTACTTTGCGGGGGCGAGTATCAGCATTCTGCCTACAGACGTTATCTCACCATTCCGAAGGCTTTGGCGCGGCCGGTATACCTGGTACGTTGGCGCGACGCTGTCGAGCGAACTCGTTGATCCGTTGCACAAGACACACTGCTCGCGGCCCTCGCAAGACGCAAGCAGGTGCAGAACCTTACTGGTGTATCGAACAATGCGGGGTTTGGTGACTCGGGCCTTGGTTCGTCGTTGTTATCTCTGCAGAAACTGTCGCCCAACAGTAACCAACAGGCAAGCTGCTGAACACAAAACAACTGGGCAAAGTCATCGCATCATATCCTGGAGGGTAAGGAGAACGCGTCCTTGGATCGAATATGGCTGAATCTCGTGTCAGAAACAAGCTATTCGAGTCGCTGTACCTCAAAGGCCAGATCTCATTAGAGCTCGTCCCTCAGGGAACCCTCGCAGAACGTTTACGTGCCCATGCCGCCGGAATTCCCGCATTCTACACACCAACGGGCGCATCTACCGCTGTAGAAGAGGGCTCCATCCCGGTCCGTTACAACGAGGGCGGCATTTCTGCTGGTGTTGCCTTGCCTGGCATTGGCAAGGAGGCGCGCGAGTTCAACGGACGAAGATATGTATTGGAACCTGCTATTGCTGGTGACGTTGCTTTCGTCCATGCCTGGAAAGTCGATGAAGCTGGCAACTGTGTTTTCCGGTATGGATATGGTTTTGAAATGGACGGCTAATTTATTATTGTCAAGATATGCGTCCAACAACTTCAGTACGGTCATGGCCAGAAACGCGAAACTAACCATAATCGAGGTAAGCGCATGGTGAATTCAGCGCGATTTACCTCTCATCCGAAAGGCCGAGCACATTGTCCCCATCGGTTCCCTTTCGCCCAACTCTATCCATCTGCCGGGGGTTTACGTCGACCGCATCGTCACCGCTACCGAGCCCAAGCTCATTGAAATCGTCACCGTCGCACCGGACCCAGGTGAAGCCCAGACTGAAACGCTCACCCCCGAGAAAGCCTGCCGCGCAGGCCCAGAGACATCGCATCGCGAAACGCGCCGCAAAGGAGATCAAGGATGGCTTCTACGTCAACCTCGGTATCGGTATGCCTACGCTTGTGCCCGAGCATCTCGAGAAGGGCGTCAAGGTGTGGCTTCAGAGCGAGAACGGTATTCTGGGAATGGGGCCCTACCCGACCAAGGACAAGCTCGACGCGGATCTCATTAATGCTGGTAAAGAGACCGTCACTCTGCTCCCTGGCGCATCCCTGTTCGGTCAGTTTCATTGCAGTCATGTGGTTCTGGCCTTATATGAGCCGCAGATTCGAGCGATTCGTTTGCCATGATTCGGGGTGGGCACATCGATGTCGCTATCCTCGGAGTATGTTTCTTTTTCTTATCCCTCATGACTGTTAAAAATGAGGTCTGGTGTAGGCAATGCAAGTTTCTCAGGCTGGCGACATTGCCAACTTCATGATTCCAGGCAAGATGGTCAAAGGTAACTTTGTGGGTCCTGCCATCTATCCTCGGTCGCTAAACATTGAACAGGTATCGGGGGTGCCATGGATCTCGTCTCCAACCCGGACAAGACAAAAGTTATCGTGACCATGGAGCACACCGCCAAGGACGGCAGCCCCAAGATCCTGAAACAGTGCAGTCTCCCGCTCACCGGCGCACGTAGCGTCAGCCAAATTATCACGGAGCTCTGCGCATTCAGCGTGGACCGTGTTAATGGCGAGCTGACGCTCACCGACTTGGCGGAGGGGGTGACGCTGGAGGAGGTCAAGGCAAAGACGGGCTTGCGATTTCAAAGTCGCAGCCAACCTGTAAGAATACGGAGACAATTTAACTCGCATGTACAACGCTAATCACACATTTTTCTCTTTGTTTGGTTTGCCAGACGGATTTATTCTATCGACTTTGTAGCATAAAGAGGGACTATAAGATATTGATTGCGTCAGGACGGGTATCAGGTCGAATGCTACACGCGCAAATAAGTGCCGAGGCTACTGTGAAAAAGAATCGACAACCTCGAACGGGTGGGCAAAATTAATGCAATGTCCGTCCACCCAGTCCAAGGCAAAAGAAAGCTGTGGTATTGCTCATGTGGCAGCGGCCACAGGAACAGCGGCAGCGTCCTTGACACTCGCAGTCGAGTCTTTTTTCCGCACGAGCTTTTTCAGACCCGCGAGGCCGCTCATCGTCTTTTTGTGCTTGTGCTTCCTTGTTGACGAAGGCTCCGTCGAGGCTGTCTGTGAGCCAACCGATTCCGCGACGGACTCTGCGTCGGTATCGATCTCGCCGTCTGTTTGCGCAGCCTCCCTCTTCAGCCGCAAACACACCCGCTATACCGCCGCCGCCGACCAATCGAATGGTTACATCAGGATCGACGGCGTCTTCATCAGGTTCTGTCGCAGGCGCTGATGTTGAGGGCGCTTCCTCCGTATGTGGTAAGGATACAGGCTGGACGGGAGACGGGACGATGGGGGCGGCGTCCAATAGTAGGTCGGGGATGGCTGTGGGGGGAGGAGAAGATATTGGTGAAGTTGATGTGGGCAGCGGGTTTGGTTGGATTATTGAGGAATCGTGATTAACCTCCCGCATGCCTATCCCACGCCCCGACTCGAGATCGTCGTGGAATGAGGAGCGAGGCGAATCTGAGGGTGATGGAGGGACGTCGATATCACTCTCCGTCGGGAGATCCACGGGCAGCGGCGCAGGCGGTTTGGTCACACTGATGGTGGGGAGCGGAGGATGTGAAGCGTTCACCGGAGTCGATGTTTCGTCGATGACAATGTTTTGAGCCTCGCCCTCGGGAGGCACAAGTACACCGAGACCAACAGCGGGGTTTTCCTACAGTGGTGATGTCAGTAGCAGAAGATTCACAAGACGAAACATTTGCCTCGGTCTTTTCCTCTGGAACCGGATCCAACGACTCTGTGACGAGGCCCATCTCGAACCACTTTTGAAGACTTCGGTCTGCCCAAGCCTCGAAGACATTCCACCCTCTGTACTCGCCAGCCAGGCGTAGTGAGCCGCCGCCGTTATCCCCGCCACCATCACCTTGTCCACGGCCCGTACCGTCGTAAAAGTAGCTTTCGTAGCCAATATCGTCTTCTGCCTCTTCGCTGTTGTCTCCCGAGCCGATCTCGTAGCCCTCGCCGCTCTCGAGGTCATCAACGAAAAGCGCCAGCCACTTGGCCCAGCCTGCGGGACCATCGCCGCCCCATAGTACGACCTTTGTGTCAAAGTCGCGCCCAAACACAATGACTTGGCCGAGCGAACCGCCGTCATCCGGGTTGAGGTCGACGCCCACATAGTTGCCGGCCTTGTCGGCGATGAGCGGAATCCAGCCACGCTGCGAGTACTCCTTGCGGACCCATCCCGTCGGAACCGAGCGCATTCCTTGACGGAGACGAGAGTTTGCGCCGGTGGCGGGGTCGTCGTCGACCTCTCGCCAGAAGCGCCATTCGTCAAGGACGTCATCGAGGGGAAGCAGGGTCATGCCGAAGAACAGACCCTCTGCGCCGGACTCTGCTTCTTGGCCATCGACAGCCAGATAAGACTCGCGCACGACGCGTGGCAACTCAAACCCAAACTGCTCCTCGACCAGGGCGAGGTCGGGAGCAAGTATGCCGTAATTCAGTGTGTCGCCCAGCTCGGGGTACTCACGCGCGAGCCATGCACGAAGCCGGTCCCAAGTGACGGCGAGCGGTGGATACGAGGGTGTATGGAGTGGGTCCGCATGATGGGTAGGAAGGAGAGTCGCACTGAAACAAATGAGTGGAATGTCGTGGCAGAAAGAAAGCAAAACGCACGCTGTGGGGGCATAGCCGTAGGGAGCGGCACTGCGGGGAGAGTTTTGTGGAGGATACGTGTACGACGGGCCAGCGGCATTGTCGAGTTCGTCGGGGTTGAAGGCGTCCGGATGCTGGCCAAATGCTGGCGAAGACGTGCGAAGCGAGAAGGCATCGTGGGTCGAGTTTATGGCCTGGCCTCTGCGATCCTGCGACGGACCCGTCGAGAACAGATTCCTAAACCAAGCCATGGAGAGCGAGCGGAGAGTGTACCGATGGGTAACGTCTTGTGACTACTACAACTTACCGCAAAACGCGTGGTACGAGCACATTATCATTGCGGTTCTTGCTCACAGGGAAGCAGATGTCTGTAGGTCCAGGTCCTGCTAAACCCTCTCATCTCCCTCAAACCTTTCTTCTCAGAGGACGAAGAGGGTACTGGCATCGACATCACATATCTCCTCACCGTTTTCGTCGCCCTCGGAATATGGCTGGTCGTCAGTCGATACCGCAAGGCCCAGTATGCCGCTGTCGCGTTCGAATACCCTCCCCTCAAGGTACTGCTCAAACTCACAGTACCCAACTTTCTTATTCTTTCGACAGGAAGCCGATCCCCAGTTCCAGTCCTATACTCATTCAAAACGCGCACCTCAACTCCCATGAAGAAAACGAGGACATTGCGCCTGCCATGTCCGTGCAAGGCGCCCGCTACATCACCTGCTTTGACCCCGCCACGGGGCTGCATCTGGCGACCCTCAAGGCCGACAGCGAAGAGGAAATCGCGCACAAAATAAAACTGGCCCAGATTGCTCAGAAAACATGGAAGCAGACCAGCTTCGGTCGCCGCCGACGCGTCATGCGAAGCCTGAACAAGTGGCTCGTCGAAAACCAAGACGTCTGCGCGCGAACCGCGTGTCGCGACACGGGAAAGACGCGTACGTCACATCTCCCCAACCTCCATTTGTGTTCACTCGTCGCAGTCGTCGATGCCGCCCTCGGAGAAATCATTACCACCTGCTGTAAACTCCAATACATGATTGACCATGGAGAACGAGCCCTGCGACCCGAGACCAGATCCAGCAACCTCATCCTTTGTTATAAAACATCACAGGTCCACTATGAACCTCTCGGCGTCGTGGCTGCGATTGTTTCGTGGAATTACCGTACGTGGTTTTGAAGTTGAAGACTCGACGCCTACATGTTTTTTCCAGCTTTGCATAACTCGTGGTCTCCCATCATTGCTTCCTTGTTTGCGGGTACGTCGATTGTTCGACAGATTGATTAGATTCTCATGCTTCAACAGGAAACGCGGTTGTTTTGAAGTGCAGCGAGCACGTATTTTGGTCCACCCAGTGGTTCGTCGGGGCCATTCGGAAGTGTCTGGCGATTTGTGGCTACGATCCCGAACTCGTACAACTCGTTTGTTGCTATCCAGAGCAAGCCGATGCCCTGACGAGGTCTCCACACATCAAACACATTACTTTCATTGGTTCGGAAACTGTCGGCCGCAAAGTGGGTATTCTGCATTGTGTCCGAAAAAGATATCCAATGATGCCAGATTGCGATGGCCGCGACTGAGCATCTCACTCCCGTAACATTGGAGCTCGGTGGAAAAGATCCGGCCATTATTCTCGAGGGAACTGACCTTAACAAATGGGCGAGCATGTGGATGCGCGGTATTTTGTAATGCTTTCAACGAGCATTCTTTCTCGTACTCATCCTCGACAGCCAAAACGCGGGCCAAAACTGTATTGGCATCGAGCGTCTGATTGTGCACCAAACCCAACACGACGAACTATACGACATGCTCCAAAAGCGGATTGAGATGTTGCGGCTGGGATCGATTCTCGCGCCATCCGACGCTGGCTTCGTCAACACAGTCGACTGCGGCGCTATGATCTCAGGCGACCGCTTCGAAAGCTTGCAGAACGTGATTCAGGAAGCGCACGACCAGGGATCAGACAAGCATGGCGGGACCCCGTACTCGCATGTCTACCAAGACAAGGGATACTACTTCCAACCCGCGATAGTTGGCCCGGTGAAGCCGGAAATGCGGGTTGCGCAGGAAGAGCGTGAGTTGTTTGTTTCTATCTGTTGTTCTCGTATTCGAACCGCCGCAGTGTTTGCGCCCGTTGCCACGCTCATTCCATACGCAACCGTCGAAGAGGCTATTGACATCGCCAACGGCACGCGCTATGGGCTCGGTGCAAGCGTATTTGGGCCCAGCCAGGATCAATGCGTCAAGGTTGCAAAGCGCTTGGAGTGCGGGATGGTGTCCGTAAACGACTTTGCGGTCTTTTATGTGAGTGGATAATCATATAGTGCCTCGGTACATCTAAAAGCCATCCAGTTGAAGTAGGCGATTCGACCGTCAAAGCTCATCACACTAAACTAGTAAACAGTCAGGATCTTCCCTTTGGCGGCTTCAAAGCCAGTGGTTATGGACGATTTGGTTTGTGCGCGTCTTTGAACCTGTCCAATGCTGACCTCGCGATAGGCGGCCCTGAAGGTCTCCGAGCACTCACGAACGTGAAAGCCATCATTGTGGACCGTTTCCCGGCACTCATCCAGACGGACATCCCGAAAGTATTGGACTATCCCATCCGGTCGCTCGTCGTGAGCTGGTGCGTTCTGTTCTGTAGCCCCTCATTTGGCGCTGACAAGGTACCTCCAGGGAATTCGTAAGCGGTCTCGTGAGCTTCCTCTATGCGGACGGTTGGCGGCGAAGAATCGCAGGCCTTTGGAGGCTGATACAGGCGACGCGAAAATAAGCACACTGGTTACTCGGTACCTACGTTGTCGTGTTTCCGATACCTCTCGATAGGGCGCCGTCGAAGGCGCTGAGGCGCGCGACAGTATTTTTGATTTTTGATTTCTCTGGTGCCGGGTCTCGTCCATTCAAAACATGCTTAGAAGACTGAGACGTTCTCGGTCAAGTACAGTTGTGCTATATGGAGCATAGCATGGTGGTCCCGACGCCGCCTTCTAGTGCCGCCGAAGGGTCTAAATGTCAACCAGTCTTCCGGTAAAGCGCATACGACGTTGAGGAGGGCGTTGGGCGTTACGACGTTGAGGAGGGCGTTGGGCGTTACGACGCTGAATTAGTGTGAACCATGGATGGCGTCGATGGAAAGGAAAACTAATTGCTGAATTGGGACTCCGAATTGCGGTGGGCGCGAATGTAACCTGACATGAGTGTCGCTGCGCCGAGGAAGCTACGGGAGGCATTGGGTAGTCCACTGGGAGTCCAACCTCGCAGCACATCTTCGGGTTACGAGCATCTATTGTCCAAGGTGTTTTGCGGATGTACGTTGAATGGCAAGTATCTCGAGCTCACCGCCACCAACGTTTTGGAGAACCAGCTAGACGGCAAAGCTAACTTCCAGGTTATGCAGGCAGACCATAGCAAGATCCAACTCGTTGGTGATCATGAGTCGCGCGCGTTTGTTAGGAAGCAGTCGGAGCTGAAATTTTTACAAGGTCGAACGGCAAATACGTTAACATGTTCGTCGTTGGATAGAGTGAAAAGTATACCGACCGATTGTTAGGTACTATGTGAACGGTTCCTTTTTGTTGCTTGGCCTGAATGACTTTTGAGATGTCAGGGCGACAGTAAGCGGCTAAGCCGCGCGGGTTTTCCAGAACAACAGCATAAGCCAGCGAGCTGCACCATCTGAATCTAGGGCCAGGACGGTCGCACCGCGTTCTTGTCCAGCGAGGCAAGAAGAAAAAAGAACCAGTGGTTCGGATGTAACCGAGTTGTACTAGTACGGGAACAAAATCTTTGCGGTTGGGAACTGAGAAGAGTGTTGTCACGGTCGTTCGTCACTTTACTTTGTTCCACCACTAGCTTGGACGGGAGAATCCTTCGAATGTACCTGAACTCACTATTCATAACGTGATAATTCTGGGGCAGGCTTTCCTTGTTCAATGACCGGGAGGGACGCAAAGCTTGAACGATAGAGTCCAGTATGGTGCGCAGTGCTTTCTGCTTAATAGAGAGTGATGTCTGCTTCCACGTCCCCAACACCTGGGTATCGCAAAGGACAAAATCAGTTTACAAGCTCGTCTTTTCTGGTTTGTGCCTTGCGAGTCGGCCGCTACGTGGCGCTCTATTCGCCTCATTTGTCTGTTATGTAGGCGGTCTTCTCGGGCGATTTATACGCCTCCCGATTGCCCGACCACGTTCTTTAAAGTCTTCCTATTAGCGCATACGCTCCACCGAAGCCTACTTATATTTGCCTCTCCCGGCGTAAATCCAGCTCAGTACGCTCATGGTCTCGCCCATTTCTCTCTCGTTGGTCGACCTCTGGGGCAGTCATTCTGAAACTATGACGATTCTACTTACCTGCGTCGCCATTTTTGCCGTGGTTCAAGTGCAATTCTACTGCCAACGGCCCGACAATTCCAAAATCCACGATCTCGGAGGATTTCCTATGCTTTCGGCGTGGCTATTTTTCACGGAACGTGACGATTTCATGTGCCGCACCTTCAAAAGGACAGGGCAAAGTATATTCCGTTTCCGCGTCCTTCAAGTATGTCGTCCTCTAAGCAGCGCACCGTTGAAACCGACAACGTGCAGCATCATGTCGTCGCGCTTTCTGGTGAAGACGGCCGCAAGCTATTTTTCAGCGAGAAGAACCTCAATATGGACGAGGGATACAAAATCCTCGGTGGCCCAATTCCACGGCCGGAAGACATCAACCTTCCCCGGGTGGAGGACGCCTCCGGGCCTTTTGTCAAACATGTACTAAGTCTCTTTCGTAAGGATCGTCTCGTGGATGGTGAGTGCCAACGTCTTTTTTTACCCTCTATTTTGATCCTCGTCAAGTTCTTCCGCATCTCCTCGAGGACATCAACCGGTGCATGAATGATTGGGGTCAGAGCGGTACCATCGATCCCTTCAGGCAAATACACGACGTACTTGTCTTTTCTCTGCCTCTGTTATATTCCGAGGCTTATGGTAGCGCAGCTTGTCTTCCAGATGACGGTACGAATGGGGTCTTGCCGCGAGCTGGCCGACAATGCAGAGGCGCTATCGAAATTGTCTGAATTCTTCTTGCTGCACGAGCAGTCGGCCTCTGCTTTGTCGCTCATGCTCCCGTGGCTTCCTGGACGTGCGAAACGGAGCAAGCAAAAAGCTACGAGAGGCCTCTACGAGACCGTGGGCCACTACGTCGATTTGCGACGAAAGGCTGCGGTCCAGTCGAGCGACGCGATCGACATGCTTATCTCGCAAGGATTCGACGACGCCACTACCGTTGCTGTAAGCTTTTTTTTGTTTTTTGTGTCATGCATCGTGCTGAATCGGATCTAGTACACGGTGGGCATTATCTTCGCAGGCGTTATCAACACTGCAATGAACGGTGAGTCGATGTACGTGTTCACGACAGGATTTCATGGTTCTAGTCTGCTGGGTTATCATATACCTTGGCGACAAACCGAAGTGGAAAGCAAAGCTTGCCGCTGAGGTCAAGGCTCTTCTTGCTCACAGCAGCGCTGCGGAAGCCGCCCACCAGCGTCTCGCTGCCGTTCCACTGAACGTTTGGGAGGACGAAATGCCGATTCTCGACGCGGTGCTCAAGGAAACGATGCGATTCACCACGTCCAGAACGGTACTGCGACGCAACATTGGCGGCGACCTCCTTTTCGCTCATAAAAGAATCAAGGATAGCGACTTTGTTACATACTCATTAAGTGACTTTGCCATTATCCGAGCTGACAGACACCGAACCCGATCTAACTAGGTGATACTCATTTCGATGGCGATATCTACCCGGACCCGTATTCCTTCGATCCCGGGAGATTCCTCGCTCGTGACGACAAGACCCAAGTTATGTTTCCGTTTTTGGGATGGGGCGCGGGTGAGTGAGCTGAATCTTTTCGAGACCGGGAGGTTCATTGTTATTCAGGTCGGCATCCTTGTGCCGGCATGCGAGCCGCAAAACTCGAAATCAAGCTTGCAATCGCGCTTTTCTTTTGCAAATTCGAGTACGATATCGTGGACGCGAACGGCCACTTGCTGCAGTCGCTTCCTCGACCGGATCCGAATAATTTTCAAAGTGTGCGTCCAGAGGTCGTTGATTCAGGTGTTGGCATTAAAACTCTACACAGGCGAAGCCCTTGCCGGGCAATGCGTGCTATGTGAGGTACAGGGAAATGCGGGATCAGTAACCTACTTATTAGAGTTATTTGGAGTGTTACGCGTTACTCATTTCCTCTTGTCTCGAACGTCCACCATCCCAGTCGCTCTTTTTCCACACGATCCTTTACGACAATGCCCTCCCTCGCCAAGCTCCTCGCCCTCCTCGCCTTCTCGACCGTCTCTGGCTGTGCTGGCGACCCCAAATTCGCTGCCCGACTGCGCCACCGCCAAAGGCTTCCGAAGTTTGCCATGGACACAACTCGGCTCGCGCTGCTCCAGAATTGTTTGTTCCTAGGAGTTTGAGTAACGCCGAGCGCCTTGCGCGTGGTCTTCCTCTCAAGCCACCGACTCGCCCTTGTGAGTGTGTTGCCGACTTGGCGAGACGCGTTTCCCGAATTGTATAGCCTCTGCTCGTCGAGCATCGACCTCGCCCATCGCTGCTTCTCGCGGATACATTCAGGTTCTCGCGATTGACCGCGAAGGCAATTCCCACGGCGTGCTCGGCTTCGTCTCGAGAAACTTGTTCCAGAACGCGCACTACATCGTGCAGCCCTCTATCGATGACGCTCTAGAAGTTTCTCCCAACGGACGCGATCTGGTCACTTTGGTTTGCCCATCGTTGAAAACATATGACCGTGTTTCAACTAAAATGATGGCAGAACACCGAGGGGTCATCCCACCGCTTCCTAGGTCTAGTTCAAGGTCGCGAGGATACATCGCCTACGCTCGCCAAGGGAAGCGCCAACTATTTGTATCTCGCCTCAACAGACCAGAGTATGTGCGCAGATCGGCGAACTTTCGCTGGAAATTAAATCAACTTTGCAGCGCCCTCCGATGCACCCCCGCAGAGTGTCGGAAACACGATAAATGACGCTTATGGTGGCTCGTTCTTGGCAGAGAGCGCTGTGGTGTGTTTCTCAGCTGCTTTTCCTGCTTCGCTGGACGCGTCTTACAGTGGATATTGGATCCCGTCAGCCACAAACTTGTAGCGGATTGGATCAATCCTGACTATTGTGGGTCTTTCAAATTCTTCGTATCTTTCAAATTAATCGCATGTGAAGCTCCGGCATCGCCCATTGCGCTCGCTCAAGGCTCTGTGATCTACTTTACGGACGACCCTGTGGCCTTCCATCGCGCGAATCCGGCACCACTGCAGCGAATTGTCTGTTTTCTTTGTCTATCTCGCATTTTCTGACCAAAATGTCAGATGTTTCTCTTCATCGCGGCCTGAGGAAGGGCAAACGACTATTCTGTATATCTTATCTGTACTACAATCAATCACATCATATCAGGCGTTACATGTGACCGTGCAACTCTCT
Organism: Mycena amicta; assembly: GCA_029282125.1. Taxonomy (NCBI): domain Eukaryota; kingdom Fungi; phylum Basidiomycota; class Agaricomycetes; order Agaricales; family Mycenaceae; genus Mycena; species Mycena amicta. The sequence continues at coordinate 1,938,327 of JARIHP010000001.1, read as the reverse complement.
CTTGACTTCCACCTTGCCATAAATTTTGTCGCCGCTGTATGGATGAGACGTCGCGAGATGCATTGGTTGAGGACCGCATTGCGCAACTCCGGTGCGTTTACTCTCTATGAACGCGGTTTGAGTTAAAGACACGACCAGAGTAATCGCGGACCGTCGGAATGCGCTCCTTCGCCAAATGTACTACATGGTACACCGTCGCGAGAGCATGGGTGCTCTCATTCGTCTCCAGGAGGACGAGGGTGATGGGCTGGAGGAGTTTCTGGACAAGTTCGATCTGGACAAAAAGTGCGTCGTCCTAGATTTCCTTATTCTCCTTCTCATTTCCCAAGTCCGGAAACGGGGAGCATAGAGCATTTTGACCACCAGCAATTCGCGCCGCCACTCAGCTCGCGTCACATTGTCGAGGAGCCCGAGCCGCTTCAGAGTCCCCCGCCTCAAACACCAGCAACGCCTCGTGCCACCGAATCGGACGACGAACTCGACCTCATCGGCTCTCCAAATTTCACCACTCGTACACAGTCCCGCGCGTCTTCCGAAGTTGTGGTCGTCCAGCGTGAACCTTCGGAAGAGAAACTGATTGTGGTCCACCGGGCAGAGGAGGCAGAACCCGAGCAGATTGTCGTCGTGGATGGGGGTGATACCACGGACGACGACGAGCCGGTACGAGTGACGGAACAAGAAGAAGAAGAAGAAGGGTCGGCATCTCAAGTTCCAATCGTGGTCGAGGATCCAGTGCCAAAAGAGCCACTCCAAGCTCTCTCCGAAATTGAAAATGCCGTGAACGAAGCAGCAGTGGTATCCGCGGAAGAAGCCCCGAAGAATGATGTGGCGTCGGCCCAGGTCCATGAACCGCCAAGTGAGGCTAACGAAATGGTCGTTGAAGAAGATCTTTTCTCGGCTCAAGACGAACTAACGCCTCCCCTTCCCCCTCAACCCGAACCCACTCTCGAATCCCTGGAACCTCTTCCCCAGCCTCCGACGGAACCCGTCTCACAGGACGACGTGAAGCCAGAACAAGATGTAGCGATGCCCATGGCAAGCGAAGAGTCGAAGGGCGTCGTCCAGCCTCCGGTACGCGCACAAACACCGAGTTCAGATGGCGGAGAATCTATGGTGATTGACGATGATGATGACGACGACCAAGAGGTGGCAGACGCAATTCAACAACCAAGTCAACCATCCCCTCCGCCCAAGGTCGCGCCTCTTCCCCCGACTGCGCCTCTTTCTCCGGTAGCTGTGGCTCCTCCAGTTGTTCCAGCGGCTGAACCGCCCCTTCCCTTGGCTCCGACACCCCCAAAATCTCCGGTATCCATTCCCCAGCAGCCCCCGGTATCCATTCCCCAACAACCTCTACCTGCCACACCACGAGCCACAGTTCTAATCCCCGAACCCACTTCCATACTCGCACCACCAGTCGTCCTCGACATTTCCGCTGTCAGCAAGCCGGAGGAGACGCCCAACGCACCGCCCTACTGCCTCGTCGCAGTCGCACGGGTTCCGACCGAACTACACCTTGCCTCCGCTCAAGGTTTTATCGGCCGATTTCAGCCGGAAGACTAAGCCCGGAAAGCAGCAACGGAAGCGCGACAAGAACGCGGACAGGTTCAAGGAGAAGGATGACTGGGCTCCAATGGGCACAAGTCGCTGGGGTGCTCTGTTGCGAGCGAACCCGGTGCACCCAAAGCTGTCGCGGGCACCTAAATGCCTTAGCACTAGAGAGTGGAGCGTGAGTTTTGTTGTTTAGAGTTGTTTTTAGGTCGCTCATCAGGATGTTCAGGTCGCAATGACTGAATTACGGCTTGTACGCGCGCTTGAGCAGGTAGAGGTCCTCAAAGATGCAGGTCGCTGGAGCTTCCGCCAGCCCAAGAAACAGCGCGGCGTTGGTGGTTTATCAAAGACGCACTGGGATTATCTTCTTGACGAAATGGTATGTCACGTGACGTCACGAGCAAACACATTTCTCAGCGTTATCGTGTAGAAATGGATGCGCATCGACTTTCGAGAGGAACGAAAGTGGAAACTGGCGCTTGCATACCATCTTTCGACTGCAGTTCTGGAATGGCACTGCTTCAGTAGCCATGCGGAGCGTGTAGCCCAAGGTATTTGCGTCGGCTGGCGACCGCCCAAGGCCGATGAGACAGACGATGTACCCCTCATGGAAACTGACGATCCCTTGGGTCTGGATGAAGAGCCGATGGACATCTCTATGGAGGAACAAAGTCCTGTCCCGCCCGTTTCTGGGTCCCTATTGACAGTGGACTATGGCTCCGATGACGACGACGACGACGAGCAGGAAAAGCAAAGCGTGATGGATGCTCTCGAGCCTACTTCTGTTCTCGACGACGCCTTGGATGCTGCTGAGAAGGCGCTGGAACTTCCGCCCTCCTCGGGTTTCGAGCTTGAATTCAAATCGGCGTTGGATTCGGAGGAGCCCCCACCAGAAGAGTTTGGCAAGATGGACGTCGATGAGGATGGCGAGAAGAAACCGGTCATAAAGAAGGAGGAGTTGGACGAATCTTCACCACAACCGCTTGGTTTGAAAGAGTCTTCTAGCAACCCAAGCTTGTCGCAGGCCGATTCCCTGACTGCCAGTGTCGAGCCGGGCTCGTTGATACCGCCAACCACCAAGTCTTCGTCAAAGTCCAATGTCTACGCGCCTCTCCGCGAATGCCTAGCGTATTCCGAGCCGAGCAAGCTCTTCCTCGATTCTCGCGATGTGGAAGAAGCAATGAAGAACTCGACTGCGGGAGACGCTGCCTTGTTTCCCACTGACCTATCCGAAATCTTCCCCGATTTACCTCCACTTGCGATGCTCGATGTTGCTCCGGGACCTGGGACTGCAGCGCCAGAAGGACGGCCAAAGAAGTCAGAGAAGCGTGCTGACCGCGACGATCCCAACAAACGAGTAGAGGAAACGACGTACACCAAGTTATTCCCCGTTGGTAAATTCATGCACACAAAGCCTACGCTCATTGGGCCGTTACAACCGGCGAAACGTTGGAAGAACGGACAGTGGATACCTGCGGAAGACTCTCCCGCTTTGGATGTGGAGACCCCTCCCGTGAAGATACAGGACAGTCTCAGCGGTATGTTTCTAAAAAAATCGCAATTCGGCCTCGATTGACGGCTGTTCAGAGTTGTTCAATGCAAAGTTCACCATTCCACCTAAATCTGTTTGGTTGGAGCAACAGAAAGAGAAAGAAACCAAGGAGCGAGAGGCGAGGGGAGCGAGAGGCCAAGGAGAGCAAAGAGCCGTTCGAGATCAAGGACATTCCGAAACGGACTTCAACCCATATCTGGACGACAGTTGACGACAATCTGCTCAGATCGCTTGTCGACAGGTATCCCAATAACTGGCCTTTGATTGCGGAGTGCTACAACTCGGCCCATGTGAGTATCTCGACTGATACACGGACTGCACGCGATTGCCACGATAGATGGAAGGATCTTGCTCCCCGACCTCCGGAACCGCCGCGTATCGAAGAACCTCCAGTTGCGTCGACCTCGTCGTTGGTTCCTTCAACGCCAAGTATGACCACCCGCGGCGTCAAACGACTTGCGAGTGCAAGCATTTCCGGGCCCTCATCCATGGCATCGGGTAGTGACGCAAAGAAACGGAGGCGGCACCATTTTATCGTGGATTCGATCCGCAAGGTTGGAAAGAAGCGCGCGGAGCAGGCCCAAAAGACGCTCAGTAGGTCGATCTGGTGTTGGCTATGGCGAGTTGCTAATTGCTTGCAGACAACCAACGCAAACCTTCGGCGATCCACGAGACGCACGCGCAATACACTCGATTACCCAAGTACACTCCCGCTGAGCTGAGTCGGATGAAGACGGAAAAGGAACATCAGGATATGCAGACAGCGCGACGAAAGCACGAGGAAATGAATCGGGCACAGCAGCAGCGTCTCCAGATGGGGACAGCGACCCCTGTGGCTCAGCCTCAGGCGGCTCAACAACCCGCGCAACCGGTTCAGCAGCAAACACCGCCCGCCGTTCCCGCTCAGCAAGCTGCTGCTAACAACGTACCTGGGACCGCAAGCTCCAGCGCAAGCACCTTCACCTGTGAGTTGAAAACGTGATATGTACATGCTGGATCTGATTGTGAGATAAGATGCCGCAACAACAGGCGTTACTACAGGCAGCGCAGCAGCAGCACCAACAGCGACTATCTGCAGCGGCCGCTCGGAGTGGCGTGAACATCTCCCAGCAACAGCAAAGGGTTGGATCGCCGATGAATGTTCCTGGGATGCGGTTAACTCCGCAACAACAACAACAGCTGATGCACGAGCGTATGCGACAACAAGCTGCTGCCGCTCAGCAGACTTTGATACAGCATCAACAACAGCAAGCAATGCTCGCCGCGCAAGCCGCTGCTGGACAAACACGCGCGGGCACTTCGTCTCCCCGACCGGCAGCCCCGAGACAGTATATGAACGTGCCCGGCTTGCAGAACTATACATCAGAGCAGATTGCTCAGATGGTGCTTATCTTTCTCTCTCCACTCATTCATTTTGCTCATACTGTTTCCGCAGATTCAAATGGCCAATCAACAGTCTCAACAGCAGCTACAACACCAACAGCGTCAATAATCTTTCATGTATCTTTATTTCCTTCTGTAACATTAGAGATACGAGTGATTTGCGGAGAACGATCCCTGTTGCATCATCTCGTCGATACTGGTTCGCTCGTCGTCCATGTGTTTGACCCAGTCTGGGTCCCGCTGCGACTTGTATACGTCTTCCTCGCCATCAGCTGCCTCTGGCCCAATGTACTTTGAACGACCAAAATCAATCAGCCGGAAGCTCAGATCGGTCCCAAACGCTCTCATCCATCCTTGGGGTACTGTCAGAGGCCCCCTTTGCATGAGGATATTGCGCTCGAAGGGAGAATGATGCATCCAGTCTGCGTCGTGCAATCGGTACATCAGGGACCAACACTCTTTCCGTTGATCTGCCGTCAACTCCTTCGGTTCCACTTGTTGCCCACAATCTTCGACCAACATTATCGGGCTGAGGTACTGCTCTTCTTGGGGGTTGGCGGGAAGATAATACCCGTAGTATTGCGGGACGACAGCGCCGACGGGGACCGGCTCGCGTGAGGGCCGAACGATGTTGTAGCCGCTCCAATGCTGGGACAAGTGGGCAGGGAAGGCTTGGTACACCTCGGCCTCGCGCGCAAGGTGGCTGTCGCCTTCGATCGAGAGTTTTGCGCAAACACGAACGACAGGAAGTCGGTGGTGCGCGGGTTTCGTTCGGCAGCCCCATGAAAGCGTAGCTATTGCGAACGTGGTCGCAGTTCGGTCCTCGGCCGGGCGTTTGCCATTGGATTTTGGTGTGGAATTCGAGGATAGGACCGTGGTACGTGTGATGGCGATTGAGGCTCTGCGGCTCCATGAGATATGCAGGTACACTTTTGGCGTCCGTCTGTGACTTTGCGATGCCCAGGTACAGCGGAGGCACGTATTCGGTCGTCTCCGTATATCCAAACTCTTCTTCGTCGCCTTGAAATGGTTCTCTGGATTCTCGTGCTTTCTCGATCGCGTCTAAAGCCATCTGCTGCAATTCTTCACTTGATTCGTCGATCTCCCTGTTGATGCAAGCTCGGCACAGTACGTCTGGGACAAGGAGCGCGCGCGGGAGCTCCCATTCCGCGTAATATACAGCAGAGTGGTTGCCGACTCCGGCTTTGTGTGCTGGGGAAAGGTAGAGATGGGCAGCTGGAGTCTTGGTTTTGTGCGGGTGCGGCGGGACTTTGACGCGGACTGGTGGCATAAAAGGTAGAGACGCCACGGCGTGAGGATCGTCCGGGAAGATCACAAAGTCCTTGTCGTCGATTGCGTTCCGGAATTGCTGGTCTTGCTGTTCCGATTTCTTCTGGCCCGCTGCAGTGAGCGGCGCCGAGTTTGTACGTGTGCACAATGTCCGCCATCTTCGTCCAGTCGGTAGTTTGCATCGTCCATCATTCGTTCTGGTTCTGCCCATGTTGAGGAGGTTCCAGGGATCGTGTACGATGAGTTTCTGAGGGAGCAACGAGTAAGGCACAAGCGTCTCGAGTTTCACGCCTTGTTTCATCCAGGAGAATGGCACGAGCGGCCATGGGCCAGGATAATGCTCGGGCTGGATGTCGGCGATGTCGTAGTGCGTGTCGTCGGCAGCGGGTGGGGCTAGTGGTACCTCGGTCGCGTACGCAAAGTCCTTGGGTCGAATCGAGCGCATTCTTCCATCGTCCTGGCCGCGCGCCATTCTGATGGTGTTCTCCCTGGGCATAATATCCAATGCGATCTGTTCTGGAAGGACATACTGCTCCGGGTGAGCCTCTTGATCTGCCCACTGCAGCTCGTCCTTGGCATAATCGACCTCCCCAATCTGACGCATCTTGTCGGCAAGACGGCTCCCGGTAGTGGTGATCAAGTAACTGGGAACATCGGGCATGGGCCGGACAAAGTAAAAGTCATAGAGCGTCGCACCCCAGAGCAGACCATTTGGAGTTTGCTTCCCCAGCTGCTCGCCCTTCGTGAACGCAGCCTTGCCCTTGGAGCAAAATAAGCTTGTATACAGGAGCTCCTGCATGTGGTCGACGTACTTTCGGGTCGCGGGGCCATTCTCTGAAGAAGATTAAGATTAAAGGATGGAACGGGCCAAACCCATACCTGAAGATGAATCGAGTGGTTTCCGTGTGGAACGAGGCTTGGTATTGCTTCAACGCGCCCTCGGGTGCATGTTTGGGATCGAAGAGGGGTAGCTTTTTCAATTCTTCGTTCTCGGCCTTGGGTTCGTCTTGTTTGCCGCTCTGTCCGTCGGGGGTGCCACTTGCGCTGGCGAAGCCGATTAAAAAGCAGAAAATACCACAACCAACCCACGTACGCGTCTTTTTCTTTCACCTCCGGCTTTTGAGTGTTGGTTGGCTGTTTGGGGGTCTTCAAAAATCCGCGCCGCATGGTCGAGAGTTCAAGTGTTTTCTAACACGTGACGGCGGATGTGACGTACTCGGCGGATGACGTACTTTACTTTGAACCACCATGTCGACCTCCCAAGACAAAGCTTGGAAACAGAAAGAGCAAGGCGCTGAAGCCGTGTACATCCAGAAAAAGGTATGCGTACACCTCAGCGCTCCCATTCGGTGATTAACGAGTCTCAAGGAGCAAGAACAGCTTGCTCAAATCCGCGCAGAGCTTGACGCAAAAGCTGCTGCAGACGCTCGCAACAAGGACTTTGAAGGTGGCCACGGCGGCCAGGAGGATTTGGAGGACCGCTATGCGACGACCAGCGGCGAACACTGAAATAGAGATAAAATACTACTAGGATCGTCGCAATGTCAACTAGGTGAGGATTATATCATAGTCGATCAATGTACAGTCGTGAGCGTGCATGCAGATAAACGAGTGTGAATCCAGGTCCAAAGGTCCGTAAAAGAAACGAAGGGAGTGCCATGCAGTAAGCGTTACCGCCTTCGTGGCGGAGCTGTAATTCGTGCCTCCATAGCCTCTACGCGCGCAGCCACGGGAGCAGTACACAACGGACTGGGTGGGTCCACCGATGAGCCAACCCACGGATCGAGGTAGCTGCATCCCCCGATAGGCACCATCATGCCGGCCGTGTCTGAAGGATTCGCCCACCCACCCAAGCTCATGCTCGTGGTGATACTCACTACCCCATTGCTCACAGTCAGAGGTGTGAACGTCGGCGCAGGAAGTGTAATCGGTGTTCCGCTCGCGGTGAATGTCGGTAAGAGACTTGCCGGAGAATTGGCCGAGTTGGGGAACGAAATCGTCGGTGGAGGCCACGAAACGGTGTTGGCGATATACTCCGTGGGAATTTGGCCAGCACCCGCGCCGCCCGTTTGCCATGCACTCAGCGGTCCATCGAAGGGGTCCGCGTTGCCGCACTGTCCGACCGCGTCTCGCGGATTGGTCGGCATCCACCCCTCCTCTAATCCAAGCAAATACGACCAATGCGGTGCCTCTACTCTACCGGCCGTCGAGTTGCCGACCTTCCAAGTCCAGAAGAACCAATTCTGCAGTGCGTCCATGCTCGCCTTCGCAAACGTCTTGTAGGCTTGCTTGGTGCTGTTGTTCCAATCTTCCCAGTTCGTCCAGTCCGTCGCACAGTCGCCGAGATCAGGCCAAGGCCCACCCTGCGTGTACGTGCCCTCGTACCGCACACCTTGCCCAACACCGTTCACATATAGACCGCAGTCAGTCACGGCGTTGCTGAACTCGCCGGCGACGATCATTCCAAAGTTCCCCATTGTGCTGTTGATCTCGCCACCCCATTGGTCGCACGGCGTAGTTGAATACGAGGTGATGGGGTTGGTGCTCTGGCCGCTAAAGCAGAGATAAGGATGTGTGTCCATCGAAACTCGGTCCGCGTTCGGGAGGAAGCCCGCGTATTGGCTCAGACCAATGAATCCATCATGGAACGACACCATGGGTCCTTTGCCTTGACCTATACCGCTGGCACCGCGGACGTTGAGATACGCCTGATAGTAGCTGTCATCGTGTCAGAAAATTACAATTGAGTGCTTCATCACGACTCACTATCTTCCAAGCGTGTCCAGCCCAATAGAATTCCCTTGCGGCTCGTTGGTAATGCCAAACATCACAACGACGTCGCTGTACTCTGGTTGGCTGATAAATTCTGCTAGAATGCGAACATAATCTAGGGAGCGCTGTGGAGGATCAGCACGTGTGTAAAACAGCGGACGGGCGACGGTACGGACCTGGGCGTTGGCGATACCCATCGGCCCAAACAACACATTGTAACTTCCCAACCTGCCAGAGTGATTCCAGCCGTTTTGCGACCCAGGAAGCGCGTGGAGATCGAGATTGATGCGAAGGCCGTATTTGCGTGCCCATTGAATCGCTTTGAGGAAATACGTCCATGACGTCTTGGGCAGGAAGTTCTCGCCATCAAGCACCTCGATAGCCCAATATCCGAGAGGAATACGGACGAAATTGAGGCCTGCAGCGGCAATCTGCATAAAGTCCGTTTCGGTGATGAACGTCTTGTAGTGATCCTCGAGCTGGGAGACGCCGCCGTTGGCGGTATCGAGTTGCATGGCTTGGATGAGGGTCCATTCATCGATGATGGTGATCCCGGAGCTTGTACTCCTCGACTGTATTGTTTGGTATAGACCAGGTACGATAAACTGCAGTTTAAAAATAAGCTTAGTAGAGGGGGAACAGGGGCTGCGTACCGGTTCTGTTACGAGCCAGCCGCCGAGATTGACGCTGCAAAGGATGAAGATTAGAATAAGGTATAGACGTTGAGAATCGAAGACGCACCCTCTAATTTTATCAACTCCGAAGTTGAAGGTCTCGTTGAGTGGGGGGCACCAGGACTGTGCGCGGGCACTGTTGTTGAAGGGGTCGTTTATATCCCAGTACCAGGTGCCGCCGAATGGGTTTGCATATTGGAAGGTGGAGCCGTCGTCGGCAGTGACAGTGCTGCCGTCGGAGCCAGACACAGCGATAGCAATCTTGCCCGCGCCCGTGGAGCCCGAGCCGGACCCATTTGAGGAAGTATCCGAGTCGGAGCCGGAACTAGGGTCCTTTGGGGCGTCGTTGGATTTGTGCTTGAGGACGAAGGCGAGGACGACACCGAGGATGATGGCAAGAACGACGACGACCGCAATCCCTATTAGAATAGGTTTCCTGCGTGATCTCGGTTTTGCGTATGCTGCTCGCTTCTCGGCCCGGAGTCGTGGTTGGTCGCCATGGACAAAGAAGCCCGGTTCATCGTGGTACGAACCCGCGTCGGAGTAGCCAGCGGGCCCAGCACCAGGCCCGGAATGGAGGCCATAGGCGGAGTCTGTGGTATAGGCAGAAGCGCGGTCGGATGAAGGGAAGGTCTGGTGTGAGGAGGCAAAGGAGTTGCGCATGTTGGCTGCACCGTCGTCATACAGCGCACGCCCGAGAAACCGCGGTTGGGCAGCGCCCATGGGAATGCCGGACATGGCAATGTCGTCGGTATAAGGTGCACCATTGTTGTCGACAGGCGGGAGATGGAAAGAGTCGGGGTGGGGTCCTGGTGAGGGTGGAGCGTTGTAGAGGCGTGCAGGCTGGTCAGATTCATGGGAGAGCGGGAGGGCTTCGTAGTCGACTCCGCCAGTCCCAGCGTGGATTGGCACGGGTTGCGACATGGAAGGTGAGGTGAGAGGAAGGCGTCAACTTGTGACCCTCCTAAAGAAACCTGTCAGGTCTGCCAAGACTCTGCCGCTGTCCTGCACTGCCAACACCGCAACTGACATGCGATGAACGCCCACAAAACAGCGCGCGTCGTGCGACATTTCCTCTGTCAACTCTCCCAAAAATCATTGTCAGAGCTCCGATATTGCGCTCATAACCACAAAGATAGACGTTGTCAAAGCTCCGATATTGCGCTCATAACCACAAGATAGACGTTCGGGCTACAATTCCCGTGCTCTTTGCATGTTTTCCACGTCTAGAGAAAACGGAACACGGCAAGGCGAGAAAACGGTCCCCGGCCTGTCTCCGTGTCAATTCTCGTCTTCTGCAGTGCCCTCTCACCGAACGCATGCCGCTGTGCTCGGGGCGGCGTTTCTTTGTCGCGCAACATACGGCCCGGGAGCAAACGGACCGGAACGGCCAACGCTGGCGTCTGCCTCCGAATCCTATCCTACAGTTGGGAGACCTTTGGCCTTTAATCTTAATCTTAATCTTACAGCGAGGCACTGCCCGGTGAAACGAGGAGGACGGAAAAGATTCGCTGGAGGGTGGTGCGTCCCCTCCGCTCGTGTCGTGGACGATGTTGTTGAGAGCAAAAATGACGATCGCGTAACGCGCTCTGGATCTGCGATTCATACGTCCACTGGCCTTGGCGAGCTCTTTGCATGTTTTCGACGTCTTGGACTGTCATCATCAAATCACGAGCTCAACGCGCTGAACTTCCATGGCCCTCATCGCCGGTGACAACCGGACCCTCGCATCCGAACATACAGACATTTTCCCTGTGACCAGGCCTTCTCGATGGCGCAGCGAAGAATCTGCCATTCTTGAAGACGACCATCGATGAGGAGCGTCATCATCTTCAACAGGCAGCACTCGAGGCCGACCAGGCGGAGTTCCTGGAAAACCTGCTCATTGGATTACGCCGCTAAATTTGTGCACGATCTCTGGCCTTCGACGCAACGCTGATATGGATTCCACCGGGGCTCAGACATAATTACGTCTGAGAGGTACACTGATCCAGAGGACCATCATGTATTTAATTGAAGCTGCGAGACGGCATTCTGTTCAGCCCAACGCCCCTCTGGATTGCGACGATTTATGTGAGAGGTCGGAGAACTGACCTCTGGCTCCTGGGATCTGTTCACGAACCAGGTTTGCGTCGTGACTCCTACCGATTGAACTCATCGCCGGAGGGACGAAGACTGCAGTTTTGTTGTTCACAACAGTGGATGTTAAGTACATCCATAGCATACGTACTGACGCCTGTATGTAGTGCGCGCCCGGCCGTTCCGATTCGGGACCTTGTGCTATCCTATCCTATCCCATGTTTTACACGGAACAACCTCACAGCTCGTCATCGCTCATTGCCTTCTCTCTATCCGTATGCGTTTGAATGACTGAGCTGCCAGCCCAATACTCCTCCCCGTACGACAACGTCAACTGCTGGTTTTCTCCGATTGCTTGCACTGCCAATGCAGATGAGCCCTATCTCTACTTTCCTGCAGCTACTTACGGGCGCGGATCAGTATACGTCGCTGGCCGTTCACAGTAACCACTGGTAATTTTCCCTTAGTTTTCAGGAAAGAGTTGAACGAATGAACGCGCGCTAACCGTCCGCCTCACAGTTGGGTTTATCCGGCTTCGAGTCGTTCAAAAAGCGGGTAGGGTTCCCGAGCGTCCGGGCATCTACGGTGGTCTTTCCCAATCCAAACAAGTAATTTGTGCCCATATGAATGTTGACGATGTGCCTGGAAGAATTCGCGACGCATGAGGCGGGAAAGCACTACCACACACCTCTGGTTCCAATCGATGTCCTCCGTGTCGAACATCAACTCCCCGGTGTATTCTAACATACAATCAACAACCGCCGTGTTCTTTAAAGGAATGCGTTCACCTCCGATGATATCGTGCTCTCTAATCTTCTCCCCGGCAAACGCGCCAAAGCCGTACTCTGATTTGTCGACGACAATACGCTACCAAAATGTCAGCAACAGTAAACAGATAAAAGAGAGAACATAACCTTGCACATTCCTCTTTGCAACTCCATGTTTTCACAACGTCGGGGCCTGCCCCTCACTTTCGTTGCCTCCTCTGGATAATGCTCGCGAACGTTCCTAAGCTTCGTGAGCGACTTTTGAAGCGAACTGTGAACCCGTACCGCGCATCACATCCCGTACAGAGCTCGGGATCGCACTCCCGCCCGGCCTCTCGACAGGCACAACGATTTCCGTCCCGACGCTTAGCTAGTCTTGAACCACAATGGCCTCTGCCGGCACACGTGAAGTTACAACCTTTCCAACGTTGTGAACCTGGAAATTTTCTTCAATACAGCACCAGAAACCAGCGAAGAGCTCACAATCAAGTGCGCACAGGCAATTTCGTTCGCAGTGGACTTCGTCCTTTACGCAGGGGCACTGTTTTGTGCATTGGCCACCGTGGTTGCAGGGCGTAGTGCTGGTTGCATAGAGCTGTGAGCGCACAGTTTAGATGTGTGTGGGACACTCACTGGGATGTGTAATCATTTGGCTCTTTCTCTGACTGACGAGTCAATACCGATGAACCTGCGACAAAATGCACTCAACCGGGGAGGGTTATGGACTTGGGATGCTTCTTCGACCTCTTCGGCCTCTTCGGTTTTCGCTTAGGCTTAGGCTTGTTGGATTGGACCTCATCGTCGCTGATGAGCTCTCGGCGGAGTCGGAATGCCTGTTGGAGTTTGAGTTCTCGGTCTTGCTGGAAAGCCGAAGCTCGCCTTGCGACAATCCATTGAAGCAATCACAGCAAGATAGCATGGGAGCATATCTGGATCAAGCTTGAGAAGGCTCCCCAGAAACGCTCTTTTATCGTCCGAGGGATCGTCGTCCTCGTCCTAGTAAATTAGTATTGAGCTATTGTTCGCCACGACTTGCAGAAAAGAGACCATTTCATCTTCGTCGACGGACCAGAAGAAGCATTGATTATGGCAAGGTTCGGGGTCCTCCTCCATTTTCAAATCAAAAAGATCCAGACTTGTCAGCTTCGCCTGCTGTTCAAGGATGGGGCCTCCAAATCCAGCGTCGTCCCATTCATACGAAACTAGCAAAAAAAAAATGAGGAATTTCCATAGAAAGCCAAAATGAATATACTGTGGACGCCACACGAGTGCATGATGCAGTTGAGGTTTGCACAAAAGCCCGTGATGTTTCGATTGAGGCGAGCGAAAATATCATAGGGTTCGCAGGGGTCGAGACCAAAGTCTGCGGGGAGACGTGGGGCGGTCGCCGTCTCGTGGCCATCGGCCCAAACGACGTTGGGAATGTCTCTGAAACAAAACACATAAGACTGAGTTCCATGGCGCAGAGTAAATGACCGTTGGATGAACTCCCATAAGAAGCCGCCATTCCTAGTTGTTCGGAGCGATTGTGCCCCCATTCCCTCGACATTGCGCAGCACGTAGTCGATCTCTGCCGCTGAGAACCCACGATCAAAGTGTAGACGCCGAATCGTCTCGTAAATGACAAGTTCGTCTGTTCAGAGTCGAGGTTAGCGACAACAGCGTTGTTTTCGAAAGAAGCATGCCGTCTGGATTGGGCACTTGGGGAACCAATCTGCCGTCTCTGCCCCGGTGAATCCAGATGCATGCCGAATCTTTGCCAAAGCATGACATGTATTCACTGCGAGGGAAAGTGGTGTCATCGGGAAAGGGCATGAACTGCGCCTCCTTGTTCTCCTTCACGCGACAGCTGTAGTTCGACGACGTCGGTGCGCAGTATCGATATGGCGAACATGCCTCGTATGCTTCACCAGGGGCGGTGGGCGCGGGCACAGTTAATAACCTCGACTGTTCGTTTGACGCGGAGCACCGATTGAAAGACCGTTTTCGTCGAAATCGCATACGACCATGACGTCTTCGCATTGTGGCCGCTCGTAGAAGGGGAAGGACCGCGGACCGAGGATCGTAATTTCTTCAATAGCCTCAGACGATGAAGGAGGGAAGTCGTCTCGCAGGATGTTTCTGGTAGGTTCGACGAGATTTCGATACTTCCAGTCGGCAAATTCCTTTTCAACCTGGAGCAGCAGTTGAAGAGCTAATATTCTGTTTTGATTCATGCGGGCATGTTCTTCCGCTCTTCTGCGTTCAGAGTCGGGGTCGGAGGCATCAGCGTCCTCCAGCGCCTCAAACAAGGGATCGACTGGCATGATGGGAGTTGAAGAAGAGAGCACGTCACATGCCAGTGAAGCAAAAGGTACAAATACAACATGGTAACTACACCGATTGTACCGTTATAAATACATCTCAGTCAAGCCTCGCGGCCTTCGCACAGAGTCTCCAAGAAAATCTTCAGATCCTCTTGGTTGATCTCTAGAACGCTAGTATCAAATGAACCGTGTCGTGTCCGTGCATTACACCGCTCTTTCGCGTCGAGAAATGCCAGCCCAAACTCACTGGAGAGGACAGGTAAGTCCACAAGAAAAAGACATGGACGTGAAAGGTACCCACTTTTTCCGAACCTGGTCAAAATCGAGTGAGGCCATCACACCTACGACCATGTAGGATTGCGTGGTCTCGTTGAGACACGCAACGACGAACGGGAGACTCTTTCGCTTCGTTCTTGCGCTGAGACTTGCCGTAGGTAAGCGATCGCGCAGAGCGTCGACTAACCAGAAAGCTAGTCGCGACAGGACCCCAGGATGCGAGAAGAGGGCGAGGTGCGGGCCTTGCGTCAGCACGACAACCCGGTGGTTGCGCATCGTCCGAATATCTTGCTTGTCGATAATAGAGATGCCTTGATCAATTATCGCTCGATGGACTGTCATGGACAGAGTTAACGCGCGACGTAGTGAGTCGATGCTGTGCAGAACGCGTTAAACGACGGTAGATTGGGTGACCGGGAGAAGAGCTTACTTGTTGAGAGCATCGAATGCCGTCCAGAAGTTCTTGACCCACCACTGGAGCTCCTTCGAGTCCGTATCCCCGTCAGGGTCCACATCGTCCCCTTGCCCGATTTGTTTGGGCTTGGGGCCTCCGCCACCAGGAGGAATGTTCTCTCTCTCCTCCCGCCTGCGCCGACTGTTGTCGCGCGTGTTGGTCGGGGCTTCCCAAAGTCTGCCGCCGCCAAACCACTCGCCCCCGCGACGCGCTCCCTCCACCTCCACCTCGAGTCGTATACCTCCAGCGACATCAAGAAGAGCACTGATGCCTTCGACTGCGTCTGCTGCCGACAGCGGCTGAGACCGGTAGCCAAAACACCGACGAAACGAGGGATAGTTGAGCTCAATGAGCCCATACTCCGGCGCGATTACGGTGAGCTTCTGGACGAGTGTTTGCTTCAAATCCTTGTCCATGAGTTGATATTGCTCTTGTGTTTGTTGTAAGGAGAAACTAATAATGATTCAAGTCAGAGCAGAACGACGTTAAATGAACGAACACGCACCCCATTTTAGCCAACAACCCAGTTAATTTCTTGCGCCCGCGCTCTTTCCAGATCCCAAGCTTGCTCGCGACGTAGCTCGAGTGTAACATGGCATCGTAGAGAGTCCAGTGGCGAAACAGCGTGAAGCGTAGCTCGTCCGTGGCGCGGACAGTCAGGTCGTCGGGACTCAAAGCGTCTTCTTCGCCGTCAGGCGGTTGAGGATTTAATCGGTAGACCTCGTCGTAGTATACTGCGTGCAATGTGTCGTAGTAATCCCGGGATATTCGTGCGGTGGTATATTGGTAGGTCAGACCCATTATCGCGAGCCTGGACGGCCGTGGGCACAAGAGTGAAACGAAATCGGGCCTGCTCACCATAAAAGCTCGTTGTCTACGCGTTCTAAAACGGTTGCAAGGATGTATATCGTCCCAGCGGCACTCTGTCCGTGCCATGTGCCGCCCATGTAGTACTTTTCGAGTCGTTCAGAGTACATTTCGTGCTCGTCGCGTGTCATTCGTCGTGGCCGCTGAGCATGTGGGTCAAACGTTGCATGGAAGATGCGGACCACCCACATCTTCTCGGTCGACGCGTGGTCTCTTGCCAGCAACTCGGTCGCCGTCACCGAGCGACCTCCGTTTGCCACTCGTCTGCTCGTATTCATCGTCGTCGTCGTCTTCCTGTGGCTGGTCGTCTTCCGAGTCGGAATCGTCAGAGTCAGGATGGGGCTCATACTAGCGAAAGTCAACCCAAATTCAAACACGCGTCGGGCCACCACGCACCGTCAAAGCTTCCCAAGCTTTCCGCTCCTCCTCGAGTCCCGCCGCCGCGCCGTCATCCCATACCACTATCCTTTCACCGGCCTCGCCAGCTCCAAACAGACTGGACAAGTTCTGTGGTCGCGCCGAGTCGATAACATGGACAGGACATGTTGGTGCTGAATTCTCCGAACCACTCGTCGGATGGCAAATCGAGAATTGCGCCCATGTTCAAGAGAATGAGGGTACGGAGCTGCATTTCATCAGCATTCGTCAACAGCACACTGGCAAACAACACAACCTCGGTCGCGACAATGAGCTTCATCTCGGACGTGCTCCAGCTCCGTAACACCCTGAGACGGGTATGATACGGTACATGACATCGTCCTGCTTGAAGAGATCTGCGAGCATCCGGGCGGCACAAAGGGCGTCGACGTCGGGAGCAACAAGCATGATGACCGGAGGCGGCCGAGGTGAGTGGGGATTGACGATGCGCTCGCACGATGCCAGCGTATGCTTGGCCGTACGACGGCCGCGATGCTGAGGCCTGTTGTGGCGGGGGCAAATGCACCATGGAGGATAAACAGACTTTTGACAGCGTGACACAACGCGACCGTGACTAGGTTATTCTGGGTTTCTTTCTACTGCCTCCACTGGGAAACGAGCCACTCATGCTCGCCGAACTCCCAGGGCTTCGACTGCGAGTGGGCATTAAAAGGCGCAGCCGGCATCGGCACCATCGACGGAGCCTCGTCCTGCGTTATCCTTCGATGCGGTGGTATCTGTTGTGGGGCTGCCGCAAAGGCACTAATAGACGAGCTTCAGTAACAGAACATGGGTCCGGATGTCGACGCGACGCACTTCCACGTCGGGAACGGGTCCTCGTGAAACCATTTGTGTTGTAGCGCTTCCTTGGCAGTCAGTCGGCTGTCCGGGTCGTACGCAAACAGCTGCCTCAGCAGATCGTAGCCATTTTGCGAGCGAACACGCGTCTGACACCATTCGAACAGCCGATTAGTGAATCTACCAAAGATCATCTGACCGAGAACAAAATTAGACGGGGCTCGGGGCTTACGGGTCGAGTCGTTTCATGTTTTGGTATTCAGGCATATCTTTCACTCCGGGCCATTCTTGCTCTATAACGTGCGGAGCTTAAGCCGAGCCGGAACCAAAACGTGCACCGTACCATCCGGTGTCCCCAGCACCTCGAAAATCTTCAACAACTGGTCTCGTTGGAAGGGGACGTTCTTTTTCGAGTCTAGCTTGGCTTCTTCGCCTTTGAAAATGGGCCGTAAGCTAGCCAGTTCCGCCATAACGCACCCCACTGCCCAGCAGTCGATTGCTTTGTGATAGTGTTTCGCGCCTAGAAGCAGCTCCGGCGCGCGATACCATATCGTCACCACGACCTTGTCTCCTGCAAAGAGTGGCTGCAGCGGCTGGTAGATGAGGCGAGCCAGGCCGAGGTCCCCAATCTTCACGACACCAGAGGACGTGATGAGGATGTTGGCGGGCTTTAAATCGCGGTGTAGAATGTGGCAGGAATGGAGGTAGAGCAGGCCATTGAAGAGCTGGTAGATGAGAGATTTAAGAACAGGGAGGGTTATGGGAGTTCTTAATGTTGTTGCGTGGTGCTGTATGACTTGCTACCATTTGTCGACTCCAGTTCAGAAAAGCTGCACGATCTGGCTTACAAGGAAATCGTGCTCGGCGAATTCAAAGACCATGTATATTGACTTGTCTTCGAGTATTACCTCTTTGAGTGCCACGACGTTTTCGTGGTCGATTTCACGGTTCAACTGGGAGTTGTGAATGAGGGCGTTGTTGGTCAAGTCCAATATCGACTCACAGCAATCTCACGAATGGCGCTCTGGCTTATTCCCGTATACGTTACAACATCACCCTCTTTGTCGGGCTTGAATTTCTTGATGGCATGGATTTTGGCGTCCTCTCCGAGGCTCTGTGCCTTGTAGACACGACCATAAGTGCCGGACGAGATGAAGCCAAGGATGGAGTATTTGGACGCCACAGAAGAGTGGGAGGTATCCCGCTTGAGACGGTAGATGCGCATGGGGTCATGCTGGATTGCCCATTCGTCGCTGGTCGACGCCATAGTGCAGCTGACTTGCGCTCAGCGGCAAGGGCAAGAATCGATGAACAAGCGGGATGATGCCGAAGAACACGCGTGTGATCACTTGCTTGATCCAGTCCTTCCATCTACATAGCCGACCACACCATCCCCCGGTTTCCCCAGTCCGGAGGAATTAACAACCCGGATAGGATTGTCCCTATCTCATTTCTCGCTGATGAGAGCCATATGTACTTTCGGGCTTCTGCAAAGTCATCTGTTCACCTGGGGTCCACGTACGTGGAAGTACTCTTGCATCCTTGCGTCATACTAGTGTCTCCTTCCTTCCTTGCCTGCGACTTTGTCCTGATACAGTTGCCAAACGCACGACCAGCTGATTTCTTCCGAATCTGACACGGTCGTTGCTCTTGGTTGTCTCCCACTTGCAGCTGATTACTCGCGGATCTCACAAGGCAGCACAAGGCCAGGTAACCAACCTGATTCGTCCAGCCATGCTGCTCGAAGCCCTCTTTTGCGTCATGGGGTTTATACACCATCACGAGCCTCTTTTTCGCTACCCCTTCGCTACCTGGCTGGTATAAAGATGGGTGCGATTCATCCATCGGCTTGGGACCCCCAGCAAGATACTTCCGACGATGCTGTTCTCGTATCTCGCGGCAATTACGGCCCTCATCTCATCTGCGACGCTGGTCGATGGCCTCGGGTCTTCTTGTACCACACCTCTCGGTGCGGGCACGTAAGTTACTGTTCTGTCATTTAGCGCTAGCTGACGGTTCTCAGAGCTGCCGCCGCCGATCCTTTCTGGTTGCAAAACATCAAGCACCAAGGGACTTCAGCCTTCAACTCGAACCCAAGCAGCTATCAAGTGTTCCGGAACGTCAAAGATTTTGGCGCAAAGGGCGACGGTGTCACGGACGACAGTGCAGGTTTGTTGTCTGGCTTATCTCTGCAACCCACAACTGACACGGCTCTTCAGCGATCAAGTACGGCCAGAACCGTTCTTTTTTTTGCGACTAAGCTCATGACTTTTTGCCCAGTTCTGCCATATCGTCAGGCAGTCGATGTGGAGGCGGCTCCTGCCCATCGTCTACGTGAGTAGCAGTTTCTGAAAAATGATATCCTACTCACTGGCATTTCGTTACCCAGAGTAACACCAGCAGTCGTTTACTTCCCGGCCGGGTGCGCTACAACTGGTGGTCTCTGACTATTCAACTCACGATGTTCTCAAGAACATACCTCGTCTCGAAGGCCATCATCGCCTACTACTACACCCAGTGCGTCGATCGACGTAAGTGCCTCTGAATGAAGCTGATTGTGGCGTGTAGACTGATCGGTGACGCCCGGAATCCGCCTACGTTGTTGGCCACCGCGGGCTTTACTGATATCGCGGTTATTGGTGCGCTTCTCCTTCCTCTTTGGATTCTTACTCAATTGCCTTAGATGTGGATCCGTATATCCCAGGGGGGAACGGCGCACAATGGTACACGAACCAGAACAACTTGTGCGTGTCTCCGCCTTCTGTCGTCTCGAATCCCACCCACCCACACAATCCACAGCTTCCGGAGCGTCCGCAATTTCGTCATTGATGTCACACGGTGCGTGGCAACATCACAGCTGGCCGCGATTGCGTTTACTTATGCGTGGATAATAGGATTCCAGCGACGAATACCGGGACTGGTCTGCACTGGCAAGTTGCCCAAGCAACGTCGCTCATGAACATTGTCTTCCAAATGTCGACTGCTTCCAACACAGCGCATCAAGGCATTTGGATGGAGAACGGCTCCGGTGGCTTCCTGGGTGACCTCGTCTTTAACGGCGGTACGTCTTAGACCAATTAGCCATTTTTACGCGCCAATATCGTCGCAGGAAAATTCGGCATGTGGGTCGGGAACCAGCAGTGAGTATGCGTAATCTTTCGAATCGCGATTGTTGACGGGAAGAATAGATTCACTGTTCGCAACGTTACAATCAACAACGCACAAACTGCTGTGTTCGCATCGTGGAACTGGGGATGGACCTTCCAAGGGATTACCATCAACAATGCCCAGGTTGGATTCGATGTCACCACGGGGGGCACTGGAGGCGCTCAGACGGTCGGGGCGGAGGCTATCATCGACGCTACTGTGACCAACACTCCAATCTTTGTCCGCACATCCGCTGCGAGCGGCGGCAAACTCAGCGGCTCTCTCGTTCTCAACAACATCAAGCTCACGAATGTACCCACGGCAGTCGGCGTCGCCGGCGGTGCCGTCGTTCTTGCCGGCGGAACAACAACCATTGCGTCTTGGGGTCAAGGTGATGTCTTCACGGGCACCAGTGCCACAGCAAAATTCGTCCAGTCGTCCATATCTGCTGCCAACAAGCCCGCTTCGCTGCTCGACAGCTCTGGCAAGATCTTCGGTCGGGGTCACCCGCAATACGCGGCCTATGCTGTTTCGCAATTTGTTAGCGTAAAGGACCACGGCGCCAAAGGAGACGGAGTCACTGATGATACTGCTGCTCTAAAGTCGGTTTTCGCCCAGGTATGACTTGAGCTTCCTTCTTGTCATCCCCATTTTGAACTTTGATAGTTCTCTGGATGCAAAATCATCTTCTTCGATGCTGGCACATACATCGTGACCTCGACGCTGCAGATTCCCGCAGGCACTCAAATGGTCGGCGAAGCTTGGTCGGTCATTGCAGGCAAAGGTTCCGCGTTCCAGAACATCAACGCACCCATCCCTGTGATCCAAGCCGGCGCATCTGGCTCCACGGGTGTACTCGAAATCACCGACATCATCTTCTCAGTCATTGGCCCCGCAGGTAGCTTTTCTCGTTGATCCATTGGTGTTGTATTCAACTTATTCAAGGTGGTGCTATCGTCGTGGAATGGAACATCAAGCAGTCCACGCAGGGATCTGCGGGTATGTGGGACTCGCATATCCGCCTCGGAGGCTGTAAGTGCTTTTTCGAGGGGAAAAAAAGCGCTGCCCAGCTGACTGCCTTACCAGCGCAAGGAACGAATCTGCAAGCTG
This sequence comes from Mycena amicta, assembly GCA_029282125.1. Taxonomy (NCBI): domain Eukaryota; kingdom Fungi; phylum Basidiomycota; class Agaricomycetes; order Agaricales; family Mycenaceae; genus Mycena; species Mycena amicta. The sequence continues at coordinate 1,916,887 of JARIHP010000001.1, read as the reverse complement.
CAAACTGCCCCTCGAGCGGCAGCGGCGGAACTACGAACTGCTTGGCTGCGTATGCCGGTCTCCATCTGACAACTTCCTCGTCAGCATACCTTGAGGTGAAAACAACACACTATGATTTACTCGTTACTCATTCTCTCCAAGGGCACTTGGGTCTGGTAATTTCTTCATCAGTTCACCACGAGCGAACTCTTACATCGTATTTCCCTTTAGGCTGGCAGATCATGACATGGAGGCTTCTGCCCAGTCACAGATTTCCCTGTTCTCTGGGCGCGGCATTCTCTCCGAGTCGCAGGGCCCCGTTTGGCTGATCGGCACCGGTGAGAAGATTTCCTGAACCAGTCACTAATCTTATCTCATCCTTCTTCAGCGTCCGAGCATCACACCCTCTACCAGTACTCTCTTGTCAACGCAGCGAATCACTATCTTGGCTTGATTCAGACCGAGACGGTGCGCTTGTACTTTCAAGTGTCTGCTGTCGGTGCTCATATTTTCTTTCAGCCGTACTATCAGCCAGCCCCGGTCCCGCCAGCGCCCTTCACGGCCAACGCCACCTTCAAGGATCCCACCAACTGGAGCGGTATCACGTCAGCCTGGGGACTCCGTGTGACCACTTCGACCGACATCATCGTTTTCGGCGCTGGCCACTACAGTTTCTTCACGGTGAGCATATATAATACTCTCTTCATTGGCATACACTCATTCGCTCTTGACAGAACTACGGCCAAGCATGCCTCACCCCCGTCAACTGCCAGGCCCAGATAATCAACGTCGACTCGACGTCTTCTGTGCACCTGTACAGTGTGAACACCGTCGGCACGACATTCCAAATTTCAGTTAACCAGGCGGGCATCGTCAACCAGGCGTCGAATCCAAATGGATTCTCGCAGACAGTGACGTCCTGGTCGCAGACATGATTTAAGAATACCACATATGTATCTGTAGCATTTTTGGTCAATTTCTATTCTCTTTCTCTCTCTCTGAACGCGTGTCGAGTTGTTACACGGCGATCACGTTTTGATCGGCGTCTTGCCCCAGTGCTACCCACAGGCTACAATACAGGCGAAGCATCCACCTGGACGCACAATATACAGGATAAGTATTTCGTTTCCTTAGTATATTTTCACGGAACGCCGCCTTCTTCTCAAAATGGAATAGGCTTGTCTACAAAAGCTTAAGCTCTTAAGCTATGTTATGTCATGTTATTAAGGCCATTGGTCCCTCACGGAGACGGCCAACTCAAACCCCGACTTGATCTTCTCAGCTTCCGTACAGCCACCCTTGCTTTCACTTCCCGACCTTCACCATCTCCGCGAATGCACTAACTACTCATCGTCCAATGGTATGCATGGCATGTAGCGCAGCAGAAGACTGAAATTGACCCCAACAGCCATCCAGCGGCTTACAGTTACTCGACGGTGCATTAGACGACGCTCTGCAGACTGCCCTCGGTTTCGAAGGTTACGACGGAACTTTTCTCTACTTTCGGGTGAGCTTTTCCAACGACAAGCTCGCGTGCCATGCCACTCAATTTGAAGCATGCATGCCACAGCGGAAAATCCAAGGAATCGCCGACGCAACAGTTCAACTTCTCCGAACCAGTCCAATTTCCCCAACGCGATGCCCTTTATACTGTTTGTTCAAAAGGTATGCGAGGTGAAGAGACTATATCGCGACAAAGCCGTTTCACAGAGTATCGCCCAACTCAACGCATACCTCCCACCAATCGCTGAAGTCGAGCTCCGCATGAACTTACAACGATACGGTGCAACCTATCTTGCGTGGAAATCAGGCTACTTTGAGCGCCCGAAGCCGGTAAGAGCGCTGAACAACGGCCAAAACAACATCTAATAACAAACACTCAAGCTGACGATCAAACTCAACTTCGGGCTCCTCCAAAAGCACAAACAGGGCGAATGCTGTCCACCGAAAGCAGTAAGCCGGGCACAACGTCCACCGCTGTTGACGGAATCACGGCCGTTAGAGAGTTTCTTGGTGGATGCCTTCCGCCGATGTCGCACCTACTAGACAAGTTTCTGCAGGATGGAATCACCGGGGAGCTTCATCTGAGCGTGCTCGCCCGACGCGAGAGGGACGATATACGGCAATATCTCAGCAGCAAATCGATTGGAAGAAACGCTTTGGAGGTAGAGGCACTCGTTCTGGGGCTCCTTGCGAATTAATCGCTAATGTATGAGCTTTCTATGTGGAATATCTGTAACAATTCAGTGACTCGTCAACTTTCGCGAAAGAGCAACGTACCAGAAACTACCCGAAGCGCTTGCTGAGCCCAGTCGTAAATCAAGAAAATGATTGCGCTACTGGGCACGGACCGCGCCACGGTTATCCCACAACCGGCAGTATAGACCTCGGATCCCCTGCGCTCTATACATGGCCTTGAAAGTTCCAAGGAAAGACGGCCTCGGCGGAGGCTTGCCAGCGGTGGTTGTTACAGGTCGCAGCTCCTCTTCCGTCTGCATCGCACTCTTCACGGTATCCGCCGGGAACAGCGCAAGGTTAAACGCGGCACCAGCACAAGCGCCGGATAGAGCAGACTCCCATGGCCGTAGCTGCTTTGCAGAGGCAGATGTGAGGCCGTCGATTGGACGAGATTGTCGACGCGCGACAAGTAAGGACGCGACAAATTCTTTGGTCGAAAACCACGCTGCTGTGCCCCCGGTCTCGCGGATGAAAGTACCGGTGTGGACCTAGCCATAGGCCGCGAATGCCGGTGTTCCGTACGACAGACGTGAAGACGGCGAGAGGTCCCGGTAGGTGGTGGGCGGCCAAGGGCGCGACGGAAAGCATCTGAACTTGCATTTTACATTTTACAAGTTCGATTGGGGTCCTGAACGACGCGTCAATAACAGCGGTGACACGAGCAGAACGCACGGACAGCAGGAAACTAGTAATCGCACCAGCACCAGCAGCAGCCAGAGCAATCTGGGGCATGGATGATGGTTCAGATATGTCTTGATGGTTGACGCGTTTTATGAGCTCTTGTAATTCGCGGTACGAAAGAAAAAGAGAAGCGTTTTCAGCCATGGCACCGACGATAGGAGCGGGCAAGCCCTGGAATTTGCAGGTGAATCCTAGAGAGGACAGTAGGATGGAACGCACGCGATACAGCCCACGAATGCCCTCGTTTCGCCATGTCTTGTTGAGACAATCGAGAGGGCCCGTAAAACGTGCCTCGGCATCCAGGACTTGTGCTGTGCGGGGGTCAGTACAGTAATGGCGTCAAAAGAAAAGAAAAGGCACCTTGCAAACGAACCTTGGTGAGGTCGAATGGATGCTCAAATATCTTGGAAGCAATGCCCGCCACCTGTTGCGTGTTCAAAGAAAACTTTGTTGATGGAAAAAAAGCAGCGGACGATGCCATAGCTAATGTCCTTCGCGGCGCGGAGGGCACTCGGGCCTTGAGAGTCGTGCATGGTGAGAGCCAAGTGTTTAGGACATGGCCATGGCGAAGAGCTGTAAGCGGTGTTCTAAGGCAAGCGCCATTCGTCATCCGCTCTCATCTGCAACCTTATTCGAGTAGAAGCCCACAACTAGGCGAGTACTTTAGCATACACGCTACCAGGATGAGCTGTCTTTCCCCCCGCTGTGAGGATGAGGCTTGCGGGCTTGCTCAGCGTTCTCAGGATGAGCACCTTGTCTGTCCGAGCCTGGCTTGGCTACATCCGGCGACGTATTCTGGCTCGAGGCCATTAAGGCACCAAGGAAAGTCGGCGTATAATCCAGACCCTGCGTACCAGGTCTTCAGGAACGTCGAGGATTTCGGCGCCAAAGGCGATGGTCAGCCACTTGTTTCACAGCGACTTGATTTCTTGACCTCCGCAATTGAAGGTATCACGGACGACACAAAAGCCTATAAAGTACCTCGGCAGCCGCCTTGGATCCTTCTCATTTTTGGTAATACAGCGACGCTATTTCTTTTGGAAATCGATGCACCAGGAACTCTTCCACGTTCGTGCAAATTTTATTCCAGTCCTGGCTCGGTCAAGACCTATCTTAGAATCACTCCTGCCGTGGTCTATTTCCCCCAAGGGTGCGTTCAGACAATGTCGAAGGCGATCGCCAATCCGCTCCCAGAACATACCTCGTCTCGGAACCCATCATCGCGTACTACTACACTCAGCTCATCGGCGATCCAAAAAGTCCGCCGACCCTCCTTGCGACATCCTCGTTCAAGGGCATGGCAGTCATCGGTAAGGTCAATCCCTCACAGGCAAATATTCAGTCTTCCGTAGACGCGAACCCGTACCTATCAGGAGGAAAGCAATGGTACATCAACCAGAATAACTTGTATTGTCTTTCTTCCTATCTACGTGCAGCTTGTAACGGCTCGCAGTTTCCGCTCCATGTTCGTATACAACATTAGCCCTCACCAGCTGTATAACGCTGCCTTTGCAGAAGGAACTTTATCATCGACGTTAGACGGTCCGTCATTTAGCGTGTCTCTTGCCTACGCCCAACACCCACATATAGCATTCCGCCCAACAACAATCGGAACCGGGATTCACTGGCAAATCGGACAGAGCACGTCTCTCATGAACATCCAATTTTACATGTCGGATGCCCTGAACTCGACTCACCAAGGTGAACATTGTCGAACGCGTCTAATCTTATCTCACATTGACCAGGAATTTTTATGGAGAACGGAAGGTTGCTTTGTTGATTTCATTCCATATCTCGTTTCCTCATCATTCTGCGCAGTGGTGGCTTCATGGGCGATCTTGTCTTTAACGGTGGTACGTCCCCGACCAAATTAGCCATCTTTACGCGCCAACATTGCAGGAAAATTCGGCATGTGGGTCGGGAACCAGCAGTAAGCCGCTCACTTGGCTTCACGCAACGACTCTGAACGGCCGTCCCAGATTCACCGTGCGCAATGTCACCATCAACAACGCCCAGATAGCGATTCAAGGTGTATGGGCATGGGGTAGGCGCTCTGACAAGTAGCACGCCAATAAAACACTGAGCTGAGCAGGCTGGACTTGGCAGGGAGTGACGATACGGAACTGTTCGGTTTGGTTCTCAAGAGTCATTGCCCGCCCTTCTCTCACTCTGCAGCTTAGATTGGTTTCGATCTCCTCGGCGGTGTTGGTGCAGAAGCCATTATCGACGCCAAGGTTTATGATACACCCATTTTCGTGCGGTCTGCTTCTCCCAGCAATGGTGTACTAGTTGGATCTCTCGTTCTCAACAACATCCACCTCCACAACGTACCCACCGCAGTCGGTGTCGTCGGTGGTGCTATCGTTCTCTCGGGCGGAGCGGATCTTCTCATCGACTCATGGGTTCAAGGCAATGTCTACGCAGGGAACAGGTCGTCGGGCACCTTCACTCAAGGTCATATCTCCGGCGTGGCTAAACCGCCCGCTGTGCTGAACTCGGAGGGCGAGATCTTTGGCAAAATGCATCCGCAATACGAACATTACCATGTTGACCAGTTCGTGAGCGTGCGGGACCATGGAGCAACGGGAGACGGGATAAGTGATGATTCTGCTGCGCTGCAAGCGGTTTTGAACAAGGTCAGAACATCGCTGGACGATTGATCTGTATTTTATTTTCTGGCTAGTACGCTAGTTCCAAGATTATATTCTTTGACGCCGGAACCTACATCGTCAAGTCGACTTTGACCATCCCGGCTGGCTCGCGCATAGTTGGGGAAGCATGGTCTGTTATTTCAGGCGCAGGACCGGCGTTTCAAGATGCAGAAAATCCGCAGGTGGTCGTCCGCGTCGGTCAACCTGGTTCGGTGGGTGTGGTCGAGATCACAGACCTCGTATTCTCTACTGTTGGTCCAGGTATGTCGATAGACCTTCGACTTTCAGCCTCTCTGTTGAACGCATGCAGCTCCTGGGGCGATAGTGGTTGAGTGGGAAATCCAAGAGTGCGAACAAGGTTCTGCTGGGGCTTGGGACACCCATATTCGTCTTGGTGGAGGTATGACAATTTCGGGTTTCCGATGTTTAAATAATACCAACGGTCGACTAGCGGCCGGTTCAAACCTGGAGATCCAACAATGTCAGCCTGAGCCGGGAAAAGACGTGTCCAACTGCATGGCCGCGTTCATGGCTCTTCACTTGACGCCGCGGTCGAGCGCGTATCTCGAAGGGATGTGGGTATGGACTGCCGACCACGAGCTGGACCAAGATGGTGTAACGCAACTCAACATCTTCTCTGGACGGGGTATCCTTTCAGAGTCGCAAGGACCAGTTTGGCTGATCGGAACTGCCTGTAAGTTTTCGGAAAACATTTGTCGTATCGCGCTCATTTTTCTCAGCCGAGCATCACGTACTCTACCAGTACCAGTTTGTCAATGCGCGAAACCACTACATTGGATTGATGCAAACGGAAACGGCAAGGCAATATTTTGCGTACAGAATCTCAAGTATTTGACACTTTTTTTTCAGCCGTATTTCCAGCCTTATGCAGCGACGTTTCCGTACCCGTTCAGCCTCTCGCCCAAATACAGCGATCCAGTCGTCCCGCCTGCCATTCAACAAGCATGGGGTGCTTTAGTGCGCAGTTCGTCGGACATCTTTGTCTTTGGTTTGTCCCTTCCCTGCTCTGTGCGGTGTGTCACGAGGCCCAGGTGCCGGACTGTACAGCTTCTTCTCCAACTACTCGCAAGCACGTCTGGCTACTCGCGACTGCCAAATGCATATTCTGGACGTCGACAGCGATTCTCGTTCGGTAGAGGTGTTTAGTCTAGCGACTGTGTCGAGCCGCTTCCAGATCAGCATGGACGGGATGGGTGTGGTGCAGGAAGAAGACAATAGTGCGACGGGATTCGCATCGACGGTAACTCGTTGGTCGTCGTAGAATAACTTCAATAGTGTGTCATGTGATCGTGTTTCTCTATCACGTGTCATTAAACACGAACACGCGACTTTGATTGGACCCTCATGCCGCTACTACGAACATACGGCTCAAAACGCACATTCAGGCCTTCGTCGCCATCGTCGTCGCCCTCGCCCGCTGTTGGAGAGAAGCGCAAACGACCTCCCCTTGAGGAGCGGCTCGACAACATCACCACCCCCGCCACAAAATTGCCCAAACTCGACAAACCCAAGCCGAAACCGAAAAAGTACACGCAGCTGCACTTTAACATCGACCAGAGCATTCTCCGTTCGTGCTCGCTGTGTGGCTTGACCTACAACAAAGGCGCCCCGGACGACGAGGCCCTGCACAAGTCCCATTGCGCACGCGTTCAGAAAGGCATGCAGTGGGCTCGCGACGAGGAGAAGGAGTCATTCAAGGCCGGCGTCGTCGAGGTCGCGTCTGGCGTCAAGCTCAAGGACGGCACCCGAGGCAGAATCATTTCCTTCCGCGCAGACCTCGGTGGCAAGATTGGTTCAAAGGTGAATACATACATACATCGTCCGTTCTTGACTTACACAAAACAAGTTATCTACTCTGCTCGACACCATAAACATTACACTATCCGCTCCGGCCCTCACCCCCGACATCCTACGCGCATCCAAAGCCTACTTGTTCCTCGTCCCGTCCCCAACGTCGACGCAGCGCGAAAAGATTATCGGCTGTGTGATTGCCCAGCAAATATCCACTGCCATGGCGATCGCGACAGTCGAGCAGTGTCTTGCTGCCTGCGAGCCCTCCTCCTCAAGCCCCACAGCCAAACTCGTTGCAGTCGACACCAGCAGCGGTATTTTCTGCCACCCAGCTCCACTCCCAACGCCACTCGGGATCCCACGGCTATTCGTCTCGTCCTCGCACCGCCGACAGGGAGTCGCGACCAGGATGCTCACGGCTGCGGCAGAAACGTTTGTGTATGGGTGTCCGTTGGACCCACGCCAAGGCCAAGTTGCATTTACGCAGCCAACAGGCGACGGGAACGCAGTCATGCAGCAATGGGGAGCAGGTGGTGTCCGCATATACGAAGAATAAGAATAGGCGATTGCTTCATTTAATATTTCCTTGACTTGTATCCGCGCTGCCAGCGCATGTTTCAATCGATGTACCAGAGTATTTCGAGCGCAATGGGCCGCAGAATGGCGATCAAGAGCAGCGCGAGCACGAAGCAGAGTGCGATTATCAAGAAAAAGTCGCGGACCTGGGGTTTTCCATGTTAGCATGCGAAGATAGAGAGAGGAAAAAAGGTGCGCAACTGATACCAATTTCGTCGACAATCGTATATCTCCTGCGACGAATGATGACCTTCCGCCGGCGAGCAGCAGGCCACCTCTTCGTGGGCTACATACGTCGTCATTCCGGCCGAGAAGCTCGAGAGAGTCTGCGCCAGAGCGCCAGGGAACGAGTGGGACGACATCTGAGTCTCTCTCGTCGTCAGAGGTGACGAGGGACGTCGTCGACAAAGTTGGTCGAAGAAGGGGTCGCCTCCGCCGGCAAGTAAGGCGACGAGCTTGAAGACGAGTCGGACATGAGGCGCGCACACTGGGCGCCGCCCGCCAGCTAAGATCAAGCCTTGAGGAGCGTTACTACCACTGCACAGATTGTCACACAGCTTTACTGCGAGTGGTGTGTTTAAAATTTACTCCAGACTACAACACACCCGGCTTTTCTACCACATCGTACGCCTGGATCACATCGTCCACCTGCAAATCATCGAACCCGGCCAAGTTGAGCCCACACTCGGTGCCCTTCCTCAACTCGGTCACATCCTTCTTAAAGTGCCGCATCGTCTCAAATGTCCCTGGAAGGCCGTCAACAGAGATTCAACAAGACGCTTGCAACACACCTTGGTATACCACAGCACCATCGCGTACGACTCGAACCGATTTGATCTTCTCCACGATACCATTCAGGATACGAGAGCCAGCCACAGTCTTGAGCTTCTTGCCCTTGACCGTGATTTCGAAAAGCTGGAGAACCTTGGCTTCACCGAGGACCTTGGTTTCGTACGTGACTGGTAGCAAACGGATGACCCGCTCCTTCACCTGCTCCATCAAACGGTAGATGACAGCGTCGGTGACGATCGGGACATCGTTCTGAGCTGCGAGGGTCTCTACCGCGCGGCTAGAGTTTACAGAAAAGCCGACAATGGTACCTAAAGAACTTGAGAGACGTCATCACAAAACACTTGATGTTCTCACCTCCGACCGCTTTCGCAGTCATCACGTCCGACTCGGTTACATCGCCCACGCTCGACCCAATGACTTTGGATATGGCGAGATGGTTGCCTATCCCCTGCAGAGCGCCCTCGACGGCTTCAGCACTCCCGCTAACATCCGCCTTAATCAACAGTCGCAGCTCTTTGGGACCTGACGGTTCTTCCGTGGTGGCTTTGACGGCAGCCGTCTTACCAGCCGCTTCAGCTGTCGCTTCCGCCTGCCGCCGTTCGCGCTCCTGCTGCCTGCTGCTATTGATGGCTTCTACATCAACCATCGCCGTATCGATATCCAGCATGCGTTTTCGGTTGATGATGGCCCGCTTGATGTCCGACTCGCTAGCCTGCATAACTTCGTCGCCGGCGTTGGGTAACGATTTCCACCCAGAAACCATGACAGCCATTCCTGGAGAGGCGGATGTGACGGTCTGGCCGTTAGAATCTTGCATGATGCGGACTTTGGCATGGTGGACGCCGCAGAGGATGTGAGCGCCTGGTTCGATGGCACCACGAAGGACAAGGACAGTCGCGATCGGACTGCGGGAATAATTGAGGGACAATTAATGGGATAGTACAAGCACGCACCCGAGACCTTGGACGACCTTTGACTCGAGGACATAGCCAAAGGCATTTCCTGTCGGTTCAGCACGAATAGTCCTGAATCTCCGCGAGTAAAGAAAGGGTATCCAGAAGCTCGGGGAGACCTTGTCCCGTCAAACCCGAAACATGGACAGCGGGGACATCTCCGCCCATTTCCTCCAGATGGATGTCCTCGACCAAGAGGGCTTTTTGTACTGCATCCTGACGACGGGTGGGAAGGGAGAAGGTATAAACGATGCAGAACATACAATGTTGGCTCCAGGTTTGTCGACCTTGTTGATGGCCACAACGACGCTGACCTTTTCGCGGTCCTTTTTTATGAGTTCTATGACCTCACGCGTTTGAGGCATCACCCCGTCGTCTGCAGCTACCACCAATACAATGATATCGGTGACACGAGCTCCTCGTGCGCGCATCGCCGAAAATGCTGCGTGTCCGGGCGTATCGAGAAACGTAATAGTCTGAGGACCAGCTTCGTCGGCCAAGGAAGAAGGGACAGGGACGGAGAAGGCGCCGATGTGCTGCGTGATACCTCCAACCTCACCCTGGGCGACAGAGGAGGAACGCAGGGTGTCTAATAGCGTGGTTTTGCCGTGATCTACGTGTCCCATTATCGTGACAACCGGGGGTCGGTTAGGAAGAGATTGAGGATCGGGATGCGGAGCGCTGCGCTGGCGAGATAAGTGACGATGCTTAGATTGAGATTGTAGCTTACGGGGGATATAGGTCAAATGCCGCATCGTCGTTTACGATTGGCTTTCTACCAAACTCTTCTGCAAGGAGAACAGCGTAGTCGGAGGTTAAAACTAAACACTTTGAGCTGGAGCATATATTTCTGGAGAGCGAACTCACCATGGTCAAACGAGGATTGTTCTCCCATGCCTGACCGATGCATTTTGTCCTGCAAATCATCTGAAAAGCAAGTTTAGTCAAAGCTGGCGTGCGAGGCATATATCTACCTAGCTTGACGTTAAGCAACCTTGCCAGATTTCCGACCGAGACGACGCTAGGTATATATACATCCTCTTCCTACCCGTTTGGCCACAAATGCCCAGGCTTTCTTTGTCTTGTTCGACCTGGACCTGAGTCGTGTTTGCGTTTGTCCGGGGAGATTTGTTGCGTAGTCCTGCCCCACTAACGAGCCGCGTTCCTTGAACGGGATTCTTGGGTCGAAGCTTGATATTGCCCGCCTGGTCGGGTTTGAGGGGAACGGGGGAGTATATACAGGCGAGCTATCGGGTTTAGGGAGAGTAGCTTGTCTAGTTCGGGATTGGCCGATCTCTAATGTTCGCCTCGGAGGTGGTCGCAGCGCCGAAGGTTGGGGCTGTGAGAAATTTGGAGCCAGGTGTGGGGCGACCTCTCTCTCAAGGCCGCCAGAGACCAAAGGTGGTTTTGCGGTTCTCGGCGCAGGCTGGGGTGGAGCGGAAAATGACAAGTCGTTTTCGAAATCTAATTTTGAGAGAAAGCTCGGTGTCGTTGACGCCGGTGTCTTCCACGCAGATGTGCGTGAGCTATCCGCTGACGCAGGAGACCATTTAGATGGCCGTGAACTACCCGCCGACGAGGGATTTGGTGGGCGAAAACGAGTAGAAGACGAAGCAGGGGATTGGGTTGCCCATCTAGTCTCCGTGTCGGGCTGGATAGCGGCGAGGGATGGCCATGAACGCGCTGCGCTGACCCGGGGTTTTGAAGAGGATGCTTCAGCATTGGGTCGAGTCCATGGAGGATTCGTGTCAGAGGTTGCCGGCGGCTCAGCCTGTTGGAGGTTATCGAGAGATGGTGGACGTGGTTGAGAACGTGCCTTTCGCTTCGCGGCAGTTGCTACAGACCGAACTGAGCATCTGCGCCGCACAACGGGGACCACTGCGAGCATGAAAGCTGGTCCGATTCGGGAGTCTCCGATGTGACACGAAACTTGATCTACTTCTACTACATTTTGGCTCTACGCTTTCGCCTTGTTGTCCTCGTCCAATACAATCTCCTTGGATCCAATTGTCCCCGTCCGTCCACCGACCCCAAAGGTGAAGGCGATGTTGCCCAAATCCTGGTCTGTTCGCTCCAGCAGCGTCCAGCTGCGCGTGTCCACCTTCTTCAAGCTCAGCTCTACCTAAAAGTTCTGAGTACCGGCTTAGAAGCTGATTCGGAGGAGAGACCTTTGTGCCAAAGAACGTGAAGGACGACGCGTCGGGGTCGATGGGACCAAACAGTTCGAGTGTCTTGAGGAATCTCTTCGAGCCCGGCATGTACAAATCAACGGAGACCTACAACGGCGCATTAGCCTCAAGTCTGTGCGCGCGCGATCGCGGTCATTGCGTACCTGATTCTGCTCAAAGTTGACTTTACTCCGCTCCTTGTCTACTTGCTTTGCGAAAATCGAAACCTGGACGCTGTCTCGCGTCTGGTAGTGGTCCAATCGACATGTAGTGATTAGCTCAGTCTTGGGCCGATTGTTAGCAAGTGAGGTGGTGGGGAATACAAGCTTACCTCTGGGCTGGTAATCTTGGTAACAAAAACATGTCGGCCTTGCTTGCATCCCTCGATCTTGAGGAACTCATCAAACTCTAGCACGCGTCGTTTGCAACATAGATAGCCCTGTGTTCGGTAAATTAGTGGATTAAAAGATATGAAGCGACGCGTGCCTTGCTTCCTTCATGGAAGATTGGCTATATCGCAGGTCAGAAGTCGCGAAGCACAGCAAGTGAAGACTCACTGGCATCGGGTGATATGTGCAAATAGTTCCCTCGCCATCTCCGAGTCTGTTAACTTCGTTGCTCACAAAGGGAACGCCGCATCCTTTGCGCTTGCATATGGTGCCCACATTGACCGATGCTTCGAGGTCATCTTCGGTCCTCAACGATGGCTACTGGCGGCGCGGGGGGCGTTGCAGCAGGAACCGGTTGTGGCTTGGTCGGCCCGCTTGAATAAACCTCTTGGCCGTTTTCGTCTTTCCAAATCTTTGTGATATTCGCCGACGACGGTTTCGGTGCCTCAACAACACGAGGAGCCTCGCTGGTGTGCCGATCTGTTTGGGTGCAGCCCTGGATCCTTCCGCGTCAGTCGCGCTTTTTTGAACACAGACAACGCACAGCTATCTTCATAAACTCGTCAAAGTCAAGCACAGGCTTGTACACCTCCGAGCAACACGACCATGACTTGAGACCCTCGTGAAATACCTGCCTCGCGCGATGAGCTCGATTTGTCCACAGGCAACCCGAAAGTAGCGAACTGGGGCCCCAGGATGGAAGATGCATTTCTCCGTGGAGTCCTCCGTGTATTCTGCGCCGCAACCCTTTCGTGAGCAACGCATGGTTTGGAACGACGCGGTCAAGGCTACTTTTGGAGAAAGTTCGAGCACATCTGATCCTAAATTGAAACTCCGCGACAGTCGTTATTGCACGCCGCGTTAATGGCGAATATATCGCATACGTCCTCAAGCGTTTACGTAGGGCGCGGAGATGAGCCCACCGATTTATACTGCCAAATCTGATAGATATTCTGTGTTCAGTCGCAACTGAGAGCCCACGAATACAAAAAAATGAGCTTCTCAATACGTGAATGCAGCAAGACGGGCCGAGCTCTTGACAGAGCGCTCGTCATTAACTTCGTAGGAGTTGCCAGCGGAAAGACGAAATGAGCTCCCAGGTGCGTCAAGGGCCCTTAAAGCTTAAGTTTGTTGAGCGCTCCTCCTACGCGCGCGGAGCTCGAAACATTCGCCAAAACAGATCCTCTTCATTGGCGCAATTGAACGGTGCAAGACCACGTTTGAACCATCTGACTGGATTGTGACCATCGCAGGACGGAGCTAAAAACAAAGTTGCTTGTTATCCAGATGCATCCGGGGCTGGGGCTCGGAGCGACATATCAGCACCCCCTCCCCACCCACAGCCGTCCAAATTGGACGGCTGAGAGAAGTGAGCCTTCTATTCGGGAAATTACCCAGCCCAAGAAGCATATTGTAGACATAGGCCAAGTTACTCTCGGACGATGTGACGACAAGCAGGGACAGGGCCAAGGTCTGTGCATGGTTATAGACTGTCAGAGAGGATGTAGCGCGACTCAACTATTAGTCGTTTCCCGATTCGTAGGCCTGGAAGACTAAAAAGCCCACTCCCCACGGCCCTACACGAGCCAGTGTCCGAAGTACGCCATACATTCTCCGATATCCGGCATGCGACGAGCTGGTGCTGGCATTTGCCGAAACAGCATCACGAAACAGACAGAAGAACCCTTCTTCTCGTATCTTATGTGAAACCACCGCTATGGGCGAACGGCGCTCTGCGCTAGTGAGGCGATGAACACGTATAGCGTGCCTTGAAGCATCCCAGGGTCGTCCAATAACTTCGTATGAAAGCCCAGCAACGACCTACGTGCCAGGATGAGGCGGGCTCTGCAGACTCGAGCAGAGCACTCACTCCACCGGTAACAAGCGTCAGCCCATATAAAAACTGCGGGAGAGCGCTGTTGTAGGCAGTATTACGGCTGCTTGCGACAGCGTCCGATCGGCTTGCGTCCCGAGCATATACTCTGACTTGTAGCGCCATTCGTCGGGTGACCTCAAAGATAGCGAAGAAGGCGGCAAAACCTGCAGGTTTTCCATGAGAAATCGATCGTCGAGGAAGGGGTCCAACCTATTATGTCCTTGCCCAGTGTGTACCCGAGGCCGTCCCATCCTCGGCCCGCCATTTGCCCAACCTCGTTCATCCACCTCCGTAACTGCCTTGCTTCTTCGATCGCCTCGTGTCGTGAAGATGATTTTGTTGCAGTTCCTCGAAAGACCTCTTTCCAGGCATGCGACCACGAATTCTGGCTGGTGCCCCCTTCGATAAGAAGCCTGACGTTCTCGGCGGGAGCAGAAACCAGGGCTTGGGCTCCGCCGGCAATGGCACCAGCGCAGGCGGCATGGGCGATAGGATGGGAGATTGGGATCATAGAGGACGCTTCTGCATAACTTGCCCAGAGCACGGTTCCCAGCAGCGCTAGAGATTGAGTCCGTAAATCTTCTAACAGTTACGATAAATACCGTTTACGACCATGGGAGGCACAAAATGCTTGGGAATAACAAGGAACTGAGATGTTGCATTATATGACCGGGTTGGAGAATCAGAGTAGCGTACTCCTTCTGATTTAACGAGAGACAGCAAGTATGACGGCGAGAGGCTGTGGAGGCCTTCTTGGGCAGCGAGACCACGCAAGGAGTGCCATCCGCTGATCTTCTGAGGTCTAAACAGCCGGACAGGTCTTGAAAAGTACAAACCCAGCGCTCTTTGAAGTTTAAGCTGTTGCTATTGGTTTCGTGGATGAGCAGCTTGCCTGGTTGCGGTCCTAGCTATAGCGGCTTGGAAACTATTGGCCTGTGAGTCTGCAGCTGTGTGATGTTCAAGTTGGTCCGACGCGATTCGAGTGTTGTAGAACCAACCAGGGCTGGTTCCGTCGGGTTTGGATCTGTCCGACGTGCCGACTGAGGACATCGACTGGCCACCAGCAGTTGGGACTACCAGAGCGCGCAAAGAAACGCACGAACGAGTATTTACGAGTTGTCAGTGTCACAAACATGCCGGAAGCGTGACAGCGGTGGTATCCGTACCTTCATGTTGAGAAAATGCTTCTCCACCTCGACGCGTCTTCCCGAGCTGCATAACCTGACATTTCACTCTGCTTTCTTTTCCCTGGCGGAGCAGCGCGTGCTCTTGAAGGCAGCATTGCACAAATTGGATACAATGGAAAGCGCAACCCATCGTCGTCGGCGAAGAGCGTTGATGCAGTCTTCCTTCCCTCCGAGCCTCCCTATTCCGTCTCCGTCGAACCCCCTTCAAGACCTGTTCCTTCCGGACCAATACTACGAATTTCAAGAGGTACCCGTGGCAGCCTCGCGCGCAGTGCGGTATTTAAAAAATTCGGGACAGGGCCATTATGACGGAGTTATCAAGAATTATCGTGAAATGCATCTTTCCTCTTGGCCGACCAACGAGTTTCCGGAGCTCTCGCCCATACTAGAGCGTCTGCATTCCCTCCTGCCATCGCAAGACACTCAGACCCACCTGCTACACCTTGCTTCTCACGGCGAAATTCAGCCGCACGTGGACAACCTTTCTGCCAGCGGGGTTTGGATCCTGGCCTGCAGCTTGGGCTCCACGCGGTTGCTGCAGCTTGAAAATGAGCAGGGGGATCAGTTCAGCCTCCTACTTCCTTCAGGCAGCATTTACATCCAACGGTACGGCTGTCCTTCATAGACACTCACTCACTCACATCGCTCTAGGGATGACTTGAGGTTCAACGTCAAGCACTCGATCCCCTTGAGCGATGGCGGCCAGCGCGTCAGCGTCATGGTACGGGTATGTGCCCCGAGTCTATTCTAATTAGAGTTTTTTGACCTGTGAGTTCAAGGATCGGATCCCTGTATCTAATTAGAAAATTCTTGGCCTGACCAGGGGCGTTTGGCTGCTGTGGTCTCACGACTACGACATCCTTGGCCACGTCTCCCAAACTTTGTTGATATCGGAAGCGACCACAGCGAACCACTCTGGAGCCTCATTGAATTGTCGTCTCATGGGGATACGTGTGCTCGATCGTGATCAGCTTCCTCAACGAGAAACACTTGTAGGAGCTTGTAGGTCCACCCTTTGAGTGAACCGTCGACCTTTTCTCTCTCTTCACATCCTCCACTGATCTTGGGGTCGATAATTAGTTACCCTAGCTTGTGAACACCCGTGGAACTAATTCATTCACGCCGCGGCGTTCCCAGTGGCATTTGTCCTCAATTTTTCGTGATCTTCGCTGAACTCATTCTGACGAAAGGCAAGGGTTGAGGCGCAGAAAGAGGTTTATGGGTGACAGGAAGCTAGAAGAAGACGAGAACTTCGGTTCGAGCGCCCGTAATTTGGCGCGGAGGCAAATGGGAGGTGATCCTTCTGATTCTTGGAAGCCACACGACTCGCCATGACCTCGTTTTTGCGCCCTAAAACATCTAGGAACCGCACTCCATGTATGGAAGATTTCTAATTTTGTTTGCGTCATACGAGTGTCCAGAGGGCATTTGGAAAGTAATACACGGTAGATATAAAAATACAGGCGCGTCTAGGTCGATACAGTGCATGCGTGGGAAATAAAGTAAGTAACTGGAAGGTCCAAACCTCAGTGGTTCATACGACTTTTTGAATCACTGTCGCACTGTGAGGACTGAGTACCAGTAACGGCGAATCGTGAAAGACTTACGGCAAGCGGATACTGGTTCCGTTGTCATTGCGAATGTCGACGATGACAGTTCCCTGGGCAAGATGAGTTTGCAAAAGGTGCAGGACGACGAAGACGAACATCACTGCTTCGCGCGACTGTCTGTACCGTCCCGTACACCGTCTTCCCGGCGCCATCCCAGTAAAAAACCCGTGTACCCGGCTGCTAGCCAGGATGAGTCTGAGGAAGCAGGAAAGACAAGAACGCACCGGAAAGCCGTTCATAGCCAAAATAGTCGAGAGTGGGCTGCAATAGCCGCTGGGTTAAGTAGACGTCCCTGCCTTTGCTTCGAGCAGACTTTGAGCGACATTCTGTCAAGTGCGCTGTGTTTATAAATGTGAGCGAAACAAGGTCAGAGTGTCGAAATTCACGATCGAATGCGACACCTGGAGGTGACTTCGTCGAGTAGAATCGGCGATAGGCAAGATCTGGTATGGGAAATGGAAGAGGGTGAGTGGGGAAAGAAGCATTGCCAGCCGCAGAATGAAGGGGTGTCGATCCAGCTCCCAAACATGGGTTAAGACTCAAAGCAGTGATACGCGAGGCAGGCATGCTATAATCGATGTTAGTTCGATACTCTGTGTGTGTGAAGAATGAGTTGAAAAGTGAAAGTCGAGGGCGTCCAAGATAAGTTGAGCAAGACCACGAGTTTGATGGAGGGTACAAACCCCACGGACCACTGGAGATTCGAGATCGTGCACGCTCGTTCTCGTGCGCGATTCATCGCGACGGCCGCGGCCTGAGCAGAATGCGAGGGCATGCTGGTGGCCAGAATGAACAAGAGTTTGTGCCATCAATGGCGGTACCGGTGTGACCGTGGTTGGTTTGAGCCATGCCTGCACCAACGATCCCTTCAAGGTACTTATGTCGCTGTACTGGCCTATTCTTACTCTCATGCACCCTCCAGGTACTTATGTCGCTGTACTGGCCTATTCTTACTCTCAGATAATGCACAGAGGCGCACCCACTCCCAGAGACATGTCCGTCATCCTCGTAACCGGCTCGTATGATCACGAAATTCGTTTCTGGGAAGCCTGGAGCGGTATCTGCTCCCGCACCATCGCCCGCACTGGCGAAGCTGGTGTCCGTCAACCTCTCTCCGTGCTTTAGCAACGCTCATGCAGCTCCGCAGCAAGTCAATCGCCTCGCTATATCACCCGAGTAGGTCAGCCAACGGATTGAAACACGCCTTGTTAAAACGGGTCCCAGCAAGCGGTTATTAGCTGCCGCCATCCACAAGAAAATAAACATCTACGAAATTGGGAGCTCCTCGTCCGACCCAGTTTGCGCTCATTGTATCACTGAGCCCTTGCTCATGACCTGCAGATCGTCACTTTCGAAGGCCACACTGGCAATATCACGTCCGTCTGCTTCCACAGCGAAGGAAAATGGCTGGTAACAGGGAGTGAGGATGGAACAATCAAGATATGGGACCTGCGGTGCGTCCTGCGCGTTTCGTCGTGCGCGTGGCCTGATTAAATGCTCGTAGAACGTCACAGCTTTACAACAACTACGACAACTCTTCCCCCGGTAATGCGCAATTGCATGACACTCTTATCCAATCTCATGCTTCTCAGTCAACGATGTCGTTGTTCACCCCAACCAAGGAGAGCTCATATCGTGCGATCAAGCAGGCAGAATCAAGCAGTGGGACTTGTCGGAGAATATCTGCCTACACGAGCTTGTAAGGGTCCTTCTCTCGTTTCCGATGCCACGCTGAGGACTTCCTAGACCCCTATAAATGACCTTCCCATTCGCTCCATAACACTGGCTGCCGACGGGTCGTTACTCGTGGCGGGCAATAACAAAGTGGGTTGCCTCATTGTCTTCAACACACGTTCACACTCAGTTAGGGAAATTGCTATGTTTGGAAAGTGAACGACGAGAGTTCTGGTCTTCCGCGCTTCCAGGCCGTCACCAGATTCCACGCCCACAATAAATATCTGACGCGTTGTTTGCTGAGTCCAGACGCCAAGTGAGCAACGGTCTGACTACGCTTCGACATCTTTAATCTCCGCTCAGGTACCTCGCGACGTGTTCTGCTGACACCACTGTCAAGATCTGGTCTATATCCCACAACTACGAGTTCAAGCAGGAGAAGGTTCTCGTTGGACACCAAAGATGGGTTTGGGACTGCGCTTTCAGTGCTGACTCTGCCTATCTCGTAACTGGTCAGCCAGCTCTTCTTCTGCGCAATTGGACGTTATTAATGCTACCGTAGCGTCGTCCGACCACACCGCTCGACTCTGGGAGATGGCGTCGGGTGAGAGCGTGCGGCAGTATAACGGCCACCACAAAGGTAGGTTAGCTTTTTGAAGCTGCTTCCTCTGCGCTGATTCCCTTTAAGCGGCCGTGTGTTGTGCTCTACATGATGGTGCAGGTTGATTTGTCGTGTATTTTTCATTGGTTCAAAGATAGCAGAAATAAGACAACTTCTAAACGTCCGTGATGCTTCTCTTCCGTCGGAGGCAAGGCGGAAGCCCGTTGAGCACCCTCATTGATGACAACGGTCCGGTGAATGTCCGGAATCTCATCTCCGATAAGTGAAGAATGCGTACTGTTCTCTGCTCGAGTCATACAGAGACATCGGAATGTCGCTTCGGGTCTAATCGGACAAAGATTCGGCCCGTGAAGTGACAGCCAATCACAGACGTTCCTTTTGACAGTGGACAAATGTT
Source organism: Mycena amicta (assembly GCA_029282125.1). Classification (NCBI taxonomy): domain Eukaryota; kingdom Fungi; phylum Basidiomycota; class Agaricomycetes; order Agaricales; family Mycenaceae; genus Mycena; species Mycena amicta. The sequence goes on along the minus strand of JARIHP010000001.1, from coordinate 1,897,282 downwards.
TAGGTCGATTTCTCTTCCTACCGCCACGATCTACCCATTTCATGGCCAGCGCCCCCGTCGCTGACCAGCTTCCCTCCGATGGCATTCCCCTAGTTGAAGACTTTGCCTCTCCGGAGAGCATTGCAAGCTTCGCCGCTGTTAAGCGCGATCCCGCCTCGTGGGCTGGGACCCTACCCGCAAACCAAGGTCTCTACTCAAACGATAACGAAAAGGACTCTTGCGGTGTTGGCTTCATCTGCCATGTCAAGGGCAAGCCGACCCACAAAATAGTCTCGGATGCCCGCCAACTGCTTTGTGCCATGACCCACAGAGGAGCGACGGGTGCTGATAGTCGCGACGGAGACGGTGCAGGAGTCATGACTGCTATCCCCCACGCCTTCTTCAAACGCGAAGCCGAGCGCGATATCGGTAGCATCCTTCCAGAGGCTGGCGAATACGCCAGTGGTAACGTCTTCTTCAAGCGCAACGACCCTGTTCTGCTTCAGAGCTACCAGGCCGTTTTCGCCAAGATCGCAGCTGACCTCGGTATGCGGGTCCTTGGTTGGAGACAAGTCCCCACCGACGGAACTATCCTCGGCCCCGCCGCAAGCAGCAAAGAGCCCGTTATCTACCAGCCCTTCGTCGTCCTCAAGTCCAACTACGGTGAAGGCACCTCCAGCCAAGGCGGCACGTTCGATGCGACCCACTTTGAGCGTCAGCTCTATGTTCTCCGCAAGCACGCTACACACAGCATGTTTGTCACTTTCACTCTTTAACCCTCTATATCCAAGCTCAACGTCTTCTTCTTCTTGCCTCAAGTACGCTCGCCAAAGGCTTCTACGTCTGCTCGCTATCATCCAAGAACATCGTCTACAAGGGCCAGCTCACTCCGTCCCAAGTATACAACTACTATCACGACCTCAACCATGTCCTTTACCAGTCCCATTTCACACTGGTTCACTCCCGATTCTCCACCAACACATTCCCTAGCTGGGATCGTGCTCAGCCTATGCGGTGGGCTGCTCATAATGGTCTGCATTTATCCATGACGTCGCTTAACAAGATAATCAACTCTAATAATAGGCGAAATTAACACCGTTCGCGGCAACAAGAACTGGATGCGTGCTCGCGAGGGCGTTCTTGCCTCCAAACACTTTGGCGAACAGCTCGATCTGCTCTATCCCATCATTGAAACTGGCGGGTCCGACTCTGCCGCCTTCGACAACGTCCTCGAGCTCCTCGTTGTTAATGGCGTCGTTACCCTTCCCGAGGCTGTCATGATGCTCGTTCCGGAGGCGTGGCAGGGCAACGAAACCATGGAGCCGGAGAAACGAGCGTTCTACAACTGGGCTGCTTGTTTGCAAGAGCCGTGGGATGGTCCCGCTCTATTCGCGTTTAGCGACGGGCGCTACTGCGGCGCGAACCTTGACCGGAACGGGCTACGGCCTTGCCGGTTCATCGTGACCAACGAGGATATCATGATTTGCGCTTCAGAGGTCGGTGCCGTGTACGTTGCGCCAGAGAAAGTCGTGCAGAAAGGTCGTCTCAAGCCGGGACGGATGCTCCTTGTGGATACGCTGGAGGGAAGGATCGTCGATGACAAGGAGTTGAAGCGAGCCACTGCTGCTAAGCAGAACTTTGCGTCGTGGGTGGAGGCGCACGTTCTGCATGTGCCCAACATTGTCAAACGCGTCCTGCGGAGTAATGTTCGTCTTGGCCCCGTTTTGGACGATTATACTCTTAGCACGGATCCCAAATTGTTAGCGTTCGGCTTCACCGTCGAACAGCTCAACCTCCTTGTTCTTCCCATGGTTTCAGATGGTAAAGAGGCGCTCGGTTCGATGGGCAACGACGCGCCGCTTGCCGCGATGGCCACCCAATCCCGCATCATCTACGACTACTTCCGCCAGCTTTTCGCTCAAGTTACGAACCCTCCTATCGACCCGATTCGCGAGAGCATTGTCATGTCGCTCGAGGCGTACGTTGGACCCGAAGGTAACCTGCTTGAGATGAAGCCTGAACAGTGCCACCGCATTCTCCTCCCTTCCCCGTTGATCACCCTCGAGGAGATGAACGCCATGAAGAACCTCAAGGCTGCGTACACTTCTTGGCCGTCTCGCACCATCGACATCACGTTCCCCAAGGAAGAGGGTTTACCCGGATATCAGCTTGCCCTTGAGCGCGTCTGTAGGGAGGCGACCCAGGCCATCGACGACGGGATTAAGGTCGTCGTTCTGTCTGATCGGGCGACTGGGCCATCACGCGTTCCGTTGTCGGCATTGGTTGCCTGCGGCGGGGTCCACCACCACTTGGTGCTGCAGAAGAAACGCGCCAAGATTGCCCTCATGATCGAGACCGCTGAGGCGCGCGAGGTTCACCATCTGTGTGTGCTGGTGGGCTACGGGGCCGACGCCATTTGCCCGTGGTTGATGATGGAGACGATCCACAAGGTTGCGCGCGAGAAACTGTCGGTATACAAATTCTTCCGTTTTATTATTATTGACACTCTCCACAGCGTCAAGGGCAATTTTACTGTGACCGAGCTCATGGACAACTATCGCCATTCTGCCGATAACGGTATCCTCAAGGTCATGTCGAAGATGGGTATTTCCACCCTCCAGTCGTACAAAGGCGCCCAGATCTTCGAGATTCTCGGTCTTCATAGCGAGGTAGTCGACCGCTGCTTCACTGGGACCGCGAGCCGCGTTCAGGGTGCTACATTCGATCTTCTCGCCATGGACGCCTTCGAACTGCACGAGCGTGGTTGGCCGTCACGTGAGACCATTCTCCCTCCCGGTATGCCGGAGTCTGGCGAATATCACTGGCGCGATGGTGGAGAAGCACACATTAACGACCCCAGTGGCATCGCGAACCTCCAAGACGCTGTCAGGGAGAAGAACCAGTCTGCATACGACGCCTACTCGCGGAACGCCAACGAGCAGACCAAGCAAGTTCATCTTCGTGGTTTGCTCGACTTTCGGTACGAGAATGCGACTGCGATCCCCATCGAACAGGTCGAGCCTTGGAATGAGATCGTACGGCGGTTCGTCACGGGAGCAATGTCGTACGGTTCCATCTCAATGGAGGCCCACTCAACGCTCGCAGTGGCCATGAATCGTCTTGGTGGCAAGTCGAACACAGGTGAAGGTGGAGAGGATGCCGAGCGGTCTATGGTTCTCAGCAACGGAGACACGATGAGGTCTGCTATCAAGCAGGTTGCCTCGGGTCGTTTCGGAGTGACCTCGAACTATCTGGCCGATGCGGACGAGCTACAAATCAAAATGGCGCAGGGAGCCAAGCCTGGCGAGGGTGGTGAACTACCCGGCCACAAAGTGTCTGGATCTATCGCTCGAACGCGTCATTCTACCGCTGGTGTCGGTCTCATTTCTCCTCCTCCCCACCATGACATCTACTCCATCGAGGATTTAAAACAGCTCATCTACGACCTCAAATGCTCCAACCCTCGTGCCCGCGTCTCTGTAAAACTCGTGTCTGAAGTTGGTGTCGGCATTGTTGCGAGCGGTGTCGCCAAAGCCAAGGCGGACCATATCTTGATATCTGGCCACGATGGCGGTACTGGTGCTTCCCGATGGACTGGAATCAAATATGCGGGTCTTCCTTGGGAGCTCGGTCTCGCGGAGACCCATCAGACGCTTGTCCTGAATGACCTTCGCGGTCGTGTAACGGTGCAGACTGACGGTCAGATCCGTACTGGTCGCGACATTGCGATCGCTTGTTTGCTCGGCGCGGAGGAATGGGGTTTTGCGACGACACCGTTGATTGCGATGGGTTGCATTATGATGAGGAAATGCCATCGTACGTCGTCGAGCTCTTCTTTTTACTTGAAACTTGAACGTGTTTTTAGTCAACACCTGCCCCGTTGGTATCGCGACACAGGACCCGCAGCTTCGCGCCAAATTCGCGGGTCAACCTGAGCAAGTCATCAACTTTTTCTATTATCTTGCCGAGGAGCTGCGGAGCTACATGGCTAAGCTCGGATTCCGGACAATCAACGAGATGGTTGGCCGCGCCGACATGCTGAAGGTGGACGACAAGCTGCGGACCGTCAAGACTGCCCACCTCGATCTGTCGGCGGTTCTCAAGCCCGCCTGGCAGATGCGTCCTGGCGTAGCGACCTATCGGGTGCGCCAGCAGGACCACAAACTCTACATCCGGCTCGACAACAAGTTCATTGACGAGTCGGAGCCAGCGCTCACGAAGGGTCTGCCAGTCAGAATTGATTGCGACGTCACAAACACTGATCGCGCGTTGGGTACATCGCTATCTTATCGCGTATCCAAGTTGTATGGCGAGGAGGGTCTGCCCAAAGACACGATCCACATCAACATGAACGGCTCTGCGGGGCAATCTTGCGGCGCGTTCCTTGCTCCCGGAATCACCATCGAGCTCGAAGGCGATTCGAACGACTACGTCGGCAAGGGTTTGTCAGGCGGGCGCCTCATCGTCTATCCTCCCAAGACGTCCACGTTCAAGGCCGAGGAGAACATCATTATAGGCAATGTCTGCTTGTACGGCGCGACTTCTGGCGAGGCTTTCATCCGCGGCGTAGCTGCTGAAAGGTTCGCCGTTCGCAACTCCGGGGCCAATGCCGTCGTCGAAGGGACTGGCGATCACGGATGCGAATACATGACGGGCGGTCGCGTTGTTGTGCTGGGAACTACCGGACGCAACTTTGCCGCAGGAATGAGCGGTGGCATTGCTTATGTTCTCGACACCGCTCACACTTTCGCGTCCAAGGTCAACATGGAGATGGTAGAGCTCGGCAAAGTCACCGATCCGCGTGAAATTGCTGCTCTCCGAAGCTTAATTGAGGACCATCGTCACTATACTGGCTCGGAGGTGGCCGATCGCGTTCTTCATGACTTCCACCATCTCCTCCCTCTGTTCGTGCGGGTCATGCCGTTCGATTACAAGCGGACTTTGGAGGAGCAAGCAGCTAGAGAGAAGGAGGAGAAGATGCGCCAGAGCGTCATTGATTTGGTTCCGTCTCGTACCGCAAGCCAGGTCGATCTCGCGACCCAAGGTCTCGAAGACATCCTCCTCCCCCGACCCTCTGCTTCCGCTCCCGCGTCTCAAACTGGCTCTTTCTCTCGCCATCGCCACGAACCGGCCATCGTGGATTTAGAGGACTCCCTTGTCGACGATTCTACCACCAAGGCGCGACTCACCTAAGCTCGACAAGACCCGTGGCTTCATGAAGTACAAGCGTCTTGGAGAAGCTTATCGTCCTCCCCGGAAGCGTGTCAAGGACTGGAAGGAGATCTCGTCCCGCTTGACCGAGAGCGAGCTCAAGTACCAATCCGCCCGATGCATGGATTGTGGTGTTCCCGTTCTGCCAGTCCGACTCTGGTTGCCCTATTTCGAACATCATTCCCAAGTGGAACGATCTCGTCTTCAAGGGCCAGTGGCAAGACGCGCTCAACCGCCTCCTCATGACCAACAACTTCCCCGAGTTCACCGGTCGTGTATGTCCGGCCCCTTGCGAGGGAGCTTGCGTCCTTGGTATCAACGAGCAGCCGGTAGGTATCAAGAGCATCGAATGTGCGATTATTGATAAGGTGCGCTGCGATATTTACCAAAGAATGTAACTTGACAACCGCTAGGGTTTCGAAATGGGCTGGATGGCTCCCAATGCTCCGTCTTTCCGCACTGGGAAGCGAGTCGCTGTCATCGGCTCCGGTCCTGCTGGACTCGCATGCGCTGACCAGCTGAACAAAGCTGGACATTGGGTCACCGTTTATGATCGCAATGACCGGTTCGGCGGTCTCCTCATGTATGGTATTCCCAAGTACGTTGCGAGCCTTCTGTGGGAATCGAGCTCATTGTTGGTTAGCATGAAGCTTGACAAAGCTGTTGTCCAGCGCCGCATCGATTTGATGGCTGCGGAAGGCATCGTGAGTTATTCTCATGCGCGTTGAATACTGCGATTGATCGGATTTTGCTTTCTAGACCTTTGTTCCTAATGCCCATGTTGGTGTCAATGTTGAGGTCAACGAACTGCGGAGCGAGAACGACGCCGTCGTTATTTGCACCGGAGCGACATGGCCACGTGACCTCAAGATCCCCAATCGCGAGACGCATGGCATCCACTTCGCAATGGAGTACCTGCAGGTCTGGTTTCTTCTCGAAAAAAAAACTGACATGTACTGAAAATTCGTAGATGAACACCAAGGCATTGCTCGACTCTGAACTGCAGGATGGCAACTACATCAACGCGAGGGGCAAGGATGTAATCGTTATTGGTGGCGGCGACACTGGCAATGATTGCATCGGAACTGCAATGAGACACGGCGCCAAGTCCGTTACCAACTTCGAATTGCTTCCTCAGCCGTCGGTCGCCCGTGGTAGGGACAACCCGTGGCCGCAATGGCCGAGGTACGAGGATACCTTTTCGAGCGCTCTTTTCTAATACATGTACAGAATCTTCCGCACGGACTATGGCCACACCGAGGTTGCGGCCCATTTCGGTAATGGTAAGGGTGCCAACATTCTTGCCTTCATTCTTCTAACCTCGCTGTAGATCCCCGAGAATACTGTATTTCGACCAAAGACTTCGTCGTTGACGACGACGGTAACCTCACGGGTCTCAACACTGTTCGTGTCGAATGGACCAGGGATAGCGGCGGACGCTGGAAGATGGAGGAAGTTCCTGGCTCGCAAAAGTTCTTCCCTGCGCAGCTGGTCTTCCTCGCGCTTGGATTCCTTGGGCCTCAGGTTGAGGCGATCCAGGCTCTTGGGGTCAAACAGGATGCCAGGTCCAACATCCAGACCCCCAACAAAGTACGCCTTCCACCGTCCACGTTCTAGAATGCCCGTTGACCAGTTCGTTCTGTAGAAATACAGCACAAACGTCGACGGCGTCTTTGCTGCCGGAGACTGCAGACGGGGCCAGTCACTCATCGTTTGGGGTATCAAGTAGCGTCTTAGAATGATTCCGTTGCGCCCATTCTGACTAGCTCTTCTTTCAGCGAGGGACGTGGTGCTGCTGCCGAGGTTGACTCGTGGCTCAGCTCTGGCGTTACCAGGCTTCCTGCGGCGGGAGGTATCAAGACGAGGGTGTTTGTCCCGCCTCCCAGCAGCATTAGCAGCACCAGCGTTGTCGAGGTCGCTGCATAGAGCTCGTTTTTCTGTTACACATGTATATCTGTTCAATATATGTCACTATGCGCACAGCCACCTACTCAACGCCAGTCGCCCGGAAAGGCAATTTTCTGATTGGCACGTGAGAGAAGAGCGATTCAGACTTCGTGAAGCTACAAAGCCGAAAGCTCTTGACGTGCATGGATCGTTTGCTCAAAACCCAGGTGTTTCCAGAAGTCCAGTATAGTAGACAATTGGCTCCGACGCGAAACATGCCATCTTTTCTAACCCTGCTTGGGTGTTTCGAGGGCCGTACTAAAGCTCGACCGACAAGACCGCAAAGGTTGCTACTCGACGTGGTTAGCCTGCCGTCTCGTTCATAAGTAAAATTTTCATTCTTGGTACCGGAAGTTCCTGGCTAAAGGCCTATACAATATTGAGCTACCAATAGAAATACACGACTAGATACAGCATAGAATAGTCCATAACCCTAGAATCTCAATGCAGTTGCGACCAGCGTTCACTTTTGTGCGGCGCTCTGGATATAAACAGGTTGGTAACTGTTCACTATGGGCTGTACTTGATTCACATAGCCTGGCTGGTAACTCGGCTGCATTGGGCTCGGGCCTCCATGGGCATGCGCAATCGCGGGCTCCCATTGACTAAAGAGAGAACAAGTGTGAGCTACGCAAGAAGGGAAGGGAAGGGGGTGGGCAGGTTGACAGACAGACACAGACCCTGGAGCATGAGGAGCTATCCAGCGACAGATGTGGCAAAGCCAGACGTGCTTCGAGGAGAAGGGGACGAGGGGAACAAAAAAGAGCGTGAACCATTCCGTTTTCTTAGCAGAGAAGACCGAAGCTGCGTTCAGCTGTTAGAATCAGCTCCAGAGGCAGCGTCGCGCGAACCATTGTGGCAGTTTGGACAAATTCGAGCGGTCGGGTCACCCTCGGGCTTGAGATTCTGCTGACAACCACCTGCAGATTGCGGTATGAGTAGTTCTGTCGGACAAGCGAAAGGAGAAGGCGTACAAAGAATAGGAAGACAGACTAGCAAGCATTAGGAATGAAGCAACCCAAACGTTATCACGCACAGAACATGGTGGTTTGGTGTCAAGATCGGGTCTAGCTGTGCAGTGTGGGAAAATCTCTGGACTCTCGGCCTCCATGAGAATGCGCGTTTGCATCGACGACGACTAGGGACTCATAGCTTGGTCCGAGTCGATAGCAGCGCGCCAGCTTGGCTTTTCTGATGCCATTGGCTCAAACTCTGCGTCGTCTCGGATGCGAAGAAGGAACTGAACAAGCTACGCTTTCCCCTCGTCCGCCCGCTTCTGTGCCCTGTCTTCTTCCTCGAAAAACCCACGGTTCTGCAGGATGAAATACGCTTCTCCGCTCCGCTCCTGTAAGCTGTCGCCGGTCTGTGTCAAAGTTCCGTGCTGCTTGTGCCCGTGCCCGCGCTGCCGTAACATCCCTGCTCGATGTGGAAGCTTCAAAAAGGACAATGTATTAGAGCGGCGACCAGCAACAAAATATACAGTAAGTACACTACACCGAAGAGAAAGCAGTCCATCGCAGTAATAACTATGAGCGATAAAATAGATGAGCAAACGCGCAAAACGAGGATAACAATACGGAAATCTAAGATGTTGTGTGTCCAATAAGTCTAGTGATACCCAAATTGCGGGCACCCGTCCATGTCGTCGTGTTCATGCTGCGTCAAGACACCGGAATCGAACACGCCGCTGACAGGATTGAGGAAGCCCGTCGGGCTGTAATGCGGCGAACACTCTGTTCCGTCGCGAACTGTAATTGGGGCGTTGAAGCTGAAGTGGTCCAAGTCCCGCGTGACATGGAAGAAGGGGTTAGTGTCTGCCTCTGTTTTGAATTGCGCAATCTCGGCGGCTGCACCGATGTTCGCAAAGACTGGAGACCCCCTGGAGCTGACGCCCGTGCTTGTGCTTGTCCCGGATGTGGCGGTACCGGGCGGAGTGTAGCTCGGCCATCCACTCCCACGCGCGCCGGACCCGTCGACGCTATAGCCAGTGCTGGGTGCCGAGTCGAGTGGACCCGAGCGAGGACTCAGTGGTGCCAGAATCGGTCGATCACCGAGTAGCAAGTGAGCCGCGTTGTGGGCGTCGACATCAGAAACCCACTTTGGAGTGAGCGACGAGTAGGCTGACGGGGCAGAGTACCGAGAGGACGTCGACGCGTGGTAATCGATATCATACCCAGCTAGCCCGTGGTGTTGCTCGAGCTTGCGTTTCTTCTTGTCCTCCCAGATTCGGCGAACCGTGTCTTCGCGCTCTTCGCTCTTCGAGAACGCCCACACCATTTCTTTGAGCACCGCCTAGAGATAAGCGAATGCCCTCCTCGAGATCGACAGATGTTCGCACACCCTCCATGTCGGGGATGTATAAACTCGCGGTTCTCCACAACAAACTCGGGCGCATCGTTGTCGATCGTAGCGCAGAGGAAGCCCGCAAAGAAGCATCCATCACGGACAAGGCCAGCATCCCAGGTAAAAATACTCGCGTTGCTGCGCGCAAAGTGCGAACGCATCAGCGACAACACCGCTGGAAGCAGTCGGAGACACTTGCGGCTTGCGATCGCATGTAACTGCTGCGGAGGTAGATACGTCGCACCACGAGCTGTAGGATGCGGCGAAGTAGCGGCCGGGAATAAAGATGCGTCCGCGCCTTGCATCGAGTACTGTTTCAGCGTCTCGCGGATGATGTTGTCTGTAGGCCAATAAACGTCAGTTGAAAAAGAGAGTTGCGAACACATACGGCATTCGAAAATGTATATCTACGTCACGAAGAAAAACAAAAAAATGAATCAGTGGCTGAAACTACGGCAGCGAAAAAGACAGAATATTACCTGCCAAGCGCTGATAAACATATGTGAGTCTTCAGCGAGATCTGAACGGCATCGCATTGCCTCAAACTCCTCCCAGCATTGCTCGAGGCCGTCCCAGACGTTGCGCATGCCCTCCGCGTCAATACCGCCACCCTCCTGGGCACGACGGGCGGCGCGCGAGCCAGTGAGGACGGCATAGACACGTCTGCAAACAGCGCTAAGCTGAAGGGGGACGGAGAAGGAATCGGCGGTCTTCATGTAGGCATGGAGGGCCGAGCCAAGTTGGGGATGGGAGCTCTGGGGATGAATCAAGCAATGGGGGATCGCAAGCGAAGTCGGAGGGAACGATGGTGATACCGGGGACGGCAGTGGAGAGTTGGAGCTAAGATTAAAGCCAAAAGTGGGTATCGTGCTTTGAAAAGATTGGATGTCGTCGTCCGCGCTAGCCAATGATGAGACGCAGCCTCAGTCAGATATGGTCATACGTACAGAATGAATCGGCCGCCTCGCATGCCGGTGGTTATTCCCTCGTGCATGTAAGCGTACCATAGTATCCTCGCCCGAACGATCGAGTCGTCAGAAGCATGGGGGAACGAGTGCACAGACAGCGAAGGTCCGCCCGAAAGGGTGCAGGCTGCTGCTTGATTGAGGGTAGCTTCGTACATACAGCGGCGGTCGAGGGGCGAGATGGATATGTCTGCAAGTACCCAAGTTAGCTTGTAGCAGTGGGACGAAATGGTACGACGAGTACCTTCCATGAGGGGCAGAATGAGCAGCAAGACGCGGATGCCGTCCCAGGTTGGGCTCCGCATAATGGCATGCGAGTCTATGAGAACGAGGATCTCCTGGACCATTGCTTCTGTGCGATTTTTGCGTTCGGCTCTGCTGCGTTCAGAAATGAGGACAGCATTGGTCTTGGATCGAGAAGCAGTTGGACGTTCTTCTGCTGACGCCGAGGACGGCCGCGATTCTTCGGTCTCGGGAAGACCACGCTCGTCTATGCCAAACGAAGCAGCCCAGACGACGAGAAGATGGAGGAGGATTTTTCCTTCGTTCCCAAGCGAAGTGGGTACCCTTTGAGTGGGCGAAATAGCGCGCTGGGATCTCGGTCGGGTCAAGGATGGGACCTGTCGGGATGTCAGACGCGGCAGAGTAGAAAAAGAATTGCGGACGTTGGGCGCTGAACCAAGCCCAGAAGTGCGAGGAGAAGAACTCGGGCTTGAGTTGGGGGATGATACTGGGAAGACGGGCTGCGAGAGGGAGCGGTATGGAGCCCGGGTCGTCGTCGACGCCCTTTCCGTAAATTTGCCTTGAGGTGGTGTTGAGAGGTGTTGGTCAACGGAGAGAACGAAGAGCCTACTCGACTTGCTGGAGACGACGACCGCGTCGGAGAAGCTTGACGGCCTTGACGTCGGCAAACTCGTCGCTGGGGACGAAATGTTGGACAGGAAATGTCGAACAGCGAACAAAACATACACGCATTTCAGACCGCGTTCTTGACAGTTTGAGCACGCCGGATGGGGACCACTCGCGACTGGGAGGTCCTTGAGGTCACAGCGGACTCTGGTCGGTGTCAACGATGGCGGCAGGAGGAGAAAGCAACGCGCCTGCGCATTCGACACGCTCCGCAGGCGGAATACTGTTGTCTGGTAGATTTTGGCTGGCCAGAGGGCCGTCGGTAAGGAGCGTTTTGTGGATTGCGAGCTGGAGCTGGGCGGGGAGGCATTGTGGTGGCGTGCGGAATCGTCTACTTCTTTTAAGTCATTGACGGGCGGGCGATCTTTTGTGTGTGTGCCGTTGAAATCGCCTCAGGCTACCCTTCAAAGCTTACTAGATTGCTATGGCCCTAGTACATCATTGACCGCGAACCCACATCGCCGGAGTGCTCTTTTCAGTTCCCCCACGGTCCTCTGCTCGGCATTCAGCTGCAAGGAATAAATATAAAAATAATAAAGTAGGCGAAAAAGAACCTTTGTATCGCGGGCCATATGCAGCACGTCGGTGCCATGCTTGTCGACGAGGTGTTGGATGTACGTCAATTCGAGCCGGGACGGGTGACGCGGGCCCGCAGCTGGAATCGCTCCGGCTACAAGCTGCTCGAGTTCTGCAGAGCAATTAGAACGTAACTGTCAACAACTTCTTAATGAAGAAAGGAAGCATGGAAGCCCCGCCCGAATCGGTTACCGTCCCATGCGCAAAATATTCCTCCTTACCTCTTACAATCCCGCCAGACGCTTGTCCGGCTCCCGCCCACCCATTTCTGCTCCGCCAATGTCTGATTTTCCGCTTCGTTTTCCTCGTCGTCGTCATCGTCTTCTGCCAGCTCGATTCCGACCACATTGCCATCATCATCTCGCAAAATTCGGCCACGCCCTTTGGGTATTGATGGTGTAGGTCCATCGTTCATACCAGTCGAAGTCTCGGTCGGCTCCACCCCGCCTGCCGCGGACGGATTTAGTGTGTGTGCGAGCCCGAGCGCAGCGTAGCTAGAAATCTATAAGCCTTTGAACCAAGCCAAATATTATGCAAAGTGCCAAAGCGAGCAGCACAGAGATCGCCCGAGAACCTGATGGGCGAACGAATAGCTACACACTTTTGTCTAAGCGTCTTGCGCTTGTCCCAGCGTGCATTCAGTATTGCACTTGCTGGGCCTCGAATGGCTAGAGGGACAGTCGGTGCTCTGATAGGAACAGTGAGGAATGGAGACGGACGCGGCATCTTTTTTGAATTCCTAGAATGCGATACGGCTCTATGAGTAGACGACCGCTTTTTTCGTCGTTGTCGAGGGTTGGCCATGAGTCGCGTGTCACGCCTGTCACCCATCACCCATTCGCCGTCATGTCCCGACTGTTGTTCCAGCCAACCTCGTCCTACGCTCACACCCTCAATGTTGTACTCTCGCCATAGTCTAATAAACCACAGCTCATTATTTCTCTACAAAGATCACCAAACGCTGGGCGTCAAGTCTCGGTATCTGGGGCGTTGGTGCCGGCTCAGCTGCATTTCTCGTATGCATTCCCGGGCTATTCCGCGGCCCATCCTGATAATCCGTCTGCAGTTCCTCTCCGTTACTCCGCTCGTCCGGCGCGAAGTGCTTGTCAAGGTTCCCTTGGTCAGTGTCGTCGCGGACCCGCGTGCCGTTACCTTCTTTGCTCAAAAAATTCACAGCTAAAATTGTACTACGAGGATACCACGCCCGCATCCGACAAACCCTTCTAAGCTTTGTCGAACCATATAGATTACCCCGCGGGTGTAGTAGCCGTTCAAAGAAACAATCATCTTCCCCCTCCTTCCTAGGCCTATCGCATTGCGCACAAGCAGCGAAGACCTGTCCAACAACAACCAGCACCATTATCATAACTTGGCCATTGTGCTTTCCCCTTCGGTCGGGTTGCTCGTCAGGTCAATGCCTAGCTTGGCTTCTAGTTGTCGCGCAGCGCGCAAATTGGCCCCGGGCTCTAGTGGTACGTCTACCGCGGCGCATCCTTGAGCATAATCCAAACAGGGAGAATCTGTGCGACTTACGGATAGTCTCCATCCCAAGCTCTCTCGCTGCCTTGAGGTTTCTGATGCCCTGTCACCCGCTGCACGTCGAGCAAAACTGAGCAAAGCGACTTACATCCCGATGTCGTCGAGAAACACAACTTGGTGTGGTTCAAGCCCATTGCGCTCCAAGGCCATTTGATAAAATCGTGGTTCGGGTTTTCTGGTTCCGGGGGCTTCCTCAATCGCTTCGCGGGAGCATGTGAGCAAGCTTACCGTGCACCAAGCTCGCTACTGTCACAAAAGTCGTCGAACAGTCCGCGGAGGGCACTGGGAGTAGCGCCTCCCTGGTCCCAGCCAAGAAACGCAAGCTCCGACTGAGGAATCGGGTTCTCGGTCGACGTGCGGGCAAAGTTGTTGGTTAGGGCGATGATCTTGTGCTTTCCTGCTGCTGCGAGGGGTTGAGTGTTACAAGGCTGGTCGACAGGTGGCAGATACTGGCCTCGTATTCTGCGGATGGCGCGGAGAATGTGTGGATCGAAGACGGCAGCTTCGCGCATCATCGAACCAAATAACTGTAGTACAAGGTTGGCGCGAGGATAGACGAGACTAGGTGATTGAGATACTTCTCGTCCATTTACAGACAGTTTTTCTGGCAGCGGAGGACACGCTAGCAGAATCTAAATAAGGTGCCTGAAGGAGTGCTGGACTCACTGATTCCCTTTCGTTTACAGTAGGCAGCGTACCATCTGTTCCCGTTGGCGGTATCGGATAGGTCGCAGCTGAATTGCTCATAGAATGGCAGGAGTTCAAGCTCGCCGCGCTCAAAGCGCTGCCAGGCTCCGTTAGAACCACGTTCTACGCTGTCCGGAGTGGTTCAGGGCCGAGAGATAGCTGCTAAATGAGGAAAGCACATTGACGCGTTCAAATAGTTCTCAGGTAGACCGAGTTTGCGTTCATATGCTGCAATCGCAATGAAAGGACTCCGCATGACGACGCCGCCAATCTATGAGCGTAAGTTGGGATGGAAAGCGAGCTGTCTGCTTTCTTACATCGAAAATAACGGCTTGATAGTCGTTCATTCCAAGTTTCGAACCGGTCTCGGGTAGTTTGATTGCCGGTTACAGGCGTCTTGCACAGCGGAAGGCTGTATCCGACTGCTGTAAGTTCTTGGAGTGTTTGGCAAGAGGCAGTGAAACTGCACCGCCATCAAAAGGCGCTGCCTTTAAATAAGCGGAAGTTCCCAGCCTTGTCTTGACTTGGAACTCTCCGTCATGTACGCCCAACAACAACACTACCAGCAGCATCCTTCCGCTCTCCGTCCGCAATACTCCCAATCGCGGCCCGCCTCCGGTGCAGCCCCCATATACTCCAACCACGGCTCCCGTCATTCCCACCATTCACCGATGCCTCCTGGCGGCGACCCTCAGCTTTTCCAGTACTTCAACACAGTCGACGCAGGTTCGGGCGTCCACCGGCAATCGCATATCGCTTATCGTAACATAACAATACAGATCGCAGTGGGAGCATTACTGTTGCCGAACTACAGCAAGCCCTTGTCAATGTTCGTCTCCAGATCTTACCGATGATGACATTGGAGCTGATTTGGCTGTTCAGGGAAACTGGACCCGTGCGTTTGGCTTTGCGGGAAGCCCGCTGCGATGCTCATTTATGGTCTAGGGTTTGATCTCGATACGGTCAAGATGCTCATGGGCATATTCGTGCGTGCATCCTGCTGGTCGAATCAGAGTGGCTCATGATCCGAAAGGATACGGACCGTAGCGGGACGATAGATTTCAAAGGTGAGGGAGAAGAGGGCGGCGGTGCTGATTGTTCAAGCCACCTGCAGAATTCTCCGGCCTGTGGAAGTACATCTCCGACTGGCAGAACGTATTCCGCCACTTTGACCGAGACGGGTCAGGTTCGATTGAAGGGAACGAGTTGTCGCAAGTAGGTCTTGTTGGTGTCTCGCTCAGAACTCATCTTACTGCCCTATGTAGGCTCTTCAAAGCTTTGGCTACAATCTTTCTCCCAACTTGTTAACATTAATTGAGCGTAAATATGCTTCCGCACCAACGGTGGGATTTGGTCCGCCACCTGGTATCACCTTCGACCGCTTCGTCCGCGCCTGTGTAGTGGTCAAGACGCTTACAGAGTCTTTCCAACGGTATTCACATCCCATCTGCTCTACGACAGACCCTTACACACACGTTTACAGTTCGGACACAGATCGCGACGGGTGGATGTCAGTCCTTCCACCTTGCTTTTCATCTTGACCTCATTTCCCTCTAGACAGATAAATTACGAGCAGTTCATGAGCGTCAGTCCTTCCCGCTCGCGTCCCATCCTACGCTCATTGCCCTTTCTTAGATGGTACTCGCCGCACCTTAATAGCTTATTGGTCGACCTTCCATTTTTCTCCAAGCACCGTATTTGCCTCTGTATCTTCTTCCGCTGTATGAACCTCAGACATTGTAACGAGACGTTGGATCTGCATTAAATTCTTTTAATTTTAACATTATCCGTCCTTGTATCGTTTCCGTCAACTTTAAAGTTTCCCCGACGGTTCGCCCAGTTCATACAATGCGTCGAGCTCCTTCTTGAATTTGTTGTATGCATCCTTTCGACGCAGCTTGAACGTCGGCGTCAACGTACCGTCTTCAACGGTGAACGGATCAAACGAAACATGAATGCGCTTGATCCTTTCGAACCTAGTCCACAGTCAGCAAAAGGAACCTGAGATCTTTGCTCCATACGAACCCTTTGAGCTTGTTCTTCTCGCCCTCGGCCGTGAGTATCCCCAGAATGTGGCGCACAACACGCTGGTCACCGCACGCCGCCTTGAGTTCCTCCGTTGCCTCGGGACCGATCTTCTTGCCATACAATCCCGACGCAATCATTGCGAGCTGCACCGGATCCGGCACAATCACACCAATAAGGTACGACTTCAACCCGTCGCCGTGAACGTAGAGCTGCTGCACTATAGGGCACACGCTGTAGGTGTTTTCAATCTTCTCGAGCGCGACGTATTCGCCCTGCGCGAGCTTCATGATGTTCTGCAGCAGACAGGTGCGTGAGATGGCCATCAAGGCGGAAATGCCACGCATACCTTGACGCGGTCGATAATTCTAAACCGGCCGCACGAGTCGATCTCGGCGACATCCCCAGTGTGCAGCCATCCTTCCTCGTCGATCGCCTCCTTCGTGTTCTTATCGTCTGCTGCCCGTCAGAGCCGACAGTGAGCTGCTGTTGATGAACTCACCCTTGTAGTACCTGGTCATGACGTTGGCACCACGGATGCAAAGCTCTCCTCTCGGGTTGGGCCGGTCCTCCGCAGAGTAACCCATCGCAGGGACGTCCACCAGCTTGAGGAGATTGGAGGATTGCGGGGGACCAACGGTACCAGAAGCGGTGGCATCGCCGGGCCACGTCTTGGTGCCACATCCCGAAGTTTCGGTCATGCCCCAACTAAGAGAACTATCAGCACTGAAAGCCCAAAGATGTTCAAGGCATCTCACCCTGCAACGAGCGTTAATCGGCGGAACGGGAGGAGGAAAAAATGGACGAACCTTCGCTGATATAGCAGGAAAATGCAATATTCAAGAAATCCAGGACATCACGACTGATAGGCGCAGAACCCGTCCCAATCAAACGCACTCTGCCTCCGAGCGCAGCGCGAAGCTTGGGAGGAGGAATGAGAAAAGATAAAAAGCGAGCAAGGCCATCAACACACCTTTCTGAAGACAAGCTTATCCCAGAAGAAGTGAGTATTGTCGCCAGTGGCGTGGAACTTTTCAATTTTGGCTGAATATGCTTTTCGGAAAAGGTCGCCTTTGAAGCCTGGCACGTCGGCGGCGGCCATTGCAGCCTGATAGACCCTGTTTAGGACACGAGGAACGCCAGGGAAGAACTCCGGCTGGAGGGTTTGGCAATCCTCAATCAACCTCAGCGGGTCACCCGTAAAGAAACCAATCCTTCCTCCAATCGCTATGCAAGCCATTTCGTTGTTGCGCTGCCAACCAAATCAATGCAGGCCAGGACGCCGTTTGCTGCTCACCTCGTAGATGTGAGCCAAGGGAAGATACGAGAACATCGCACCGTCTGGGGTGAGGTCAAGACCCAAAAGGTTGGTGACGATGGCGCTCGTGAATTCGGAATGGGTAAGCACAACACCTGGCTTGGATTCGTTGCATTTCTTGACTTGAGAGAGTTTACTCACCCTTGGGCAGGTTCGTGGTACCCTGTGAATCACGTCAGAAGAGAGGGTAGTTGAAATTTGGGACGCACAGAGGTGTAGCAGATGAAGGCGATATCGTTGAGAGCAGGGCGGATCGGTTCAGTGAGATTTGCTTGGCCCAATGCCTCGACTAAAAGATGTGAGCTATGCTACGTTATAAGGGATGCCTAACTGACGTTCAAAAATATCCTTGACCACGATGTTGAGTGTTTGGCCCCACTCAGAGAAAACCTGCTTCGTTTCGGGAGTCAAAGGATCGATGCTAACTATCATCTTGAGGCCCGGAGTCTTGGAAGCCAGCTTCAGCAGGTGCGATACGTGCTCCAGCGTTGCGAATACTACGGTCAACTGCGAGTGGTTGATTCTGGGTGAAAATGAGCTGCTGCGAAGACGAGAGTTGGCTGCATTGGTTACATGTATTCTGAAGGAGATTTAGGGAAATTGCATAGGAGACAAGGTGAGTCTCACCAACTGAATCCTTCCCAAGAGTATCGTACAAGGTGACACCAACTTTCTTGTAGCTGTGAAGCGCGATATCGATGATTTGCCACTTCTGGTGGACTGTTAAAGACTCGGGGAAAGACGGATAGTGAGCTTACCGGGGCGGTTAATGGACCACAGACCGACGGAGTCCAGCTCTCCGCCTCCAAGCGTACCGTTCTTGAACAAGTGTACAAGGGCACTCCCGATGTTACGGCGACGAACGTCGACCTGCCCATACGTTTGCCACTGGTACTGACTTGCGAACTTGAGAGGCTCTTTAGAGACCACGGGACGGTGACCGAGGAAGGGTCTATCTGGTCCTCTGGCCAAACCGCTGGTGAAGATGTCGGGCAGCGTCTGGATGCTATACTTTGCAGGCTCAAGAAGGCCCCACATTCCTGGAGATTATAGTTGACAAAAGTCGCGAAGGTAGCGCCAGAGTGTACCATTGACATAGTGAGCTGGCGAAAACGACATTAGCCGCTGCACAAGCACACCCGCGGAAAACATTACCGGTCTGGCCCGGGCGCTTAGTGCCGACTACGGGAACGGACTGCTTGTCGTAAGGCAGCTGCGCGGGCAGTGGGAGAAGCGCGTCTTGGGCGAGGAAGGTGGCCATGGATGGTTGTGGTTTGAGCGTGAAATCCGGGTGTGATCAAATTGATGGCCGATGCTTTCTCTCAAGTAAGGCACGGACCGGTTTATTTGTTCACGGTCGTCCGCATACGCCTTCAATTCCGCTGTAGTTATAGTCGTCCACGAGTGCATCATAACAAAATAATGGCATTTGCACCCTCGCGGGGTAGTGCATGATTTTCATCAATCCCCACAAATCACCGAAATGTCAATTTGTTTTGCGTCAGCATCAATATGCGATGTAAGGGTTCGCTGAAAGTTGTACACGTCCGCAGATTTGTTCAGAGTACACATTGACCGGCTAGCATGAAAGCATACGATCACCGTATCTGCATAATGTGAGTTTTGTTGAACAATTTTGGATCCGCAAACTCAACGCTCGCGTCCCAAATAGGCAATTTACAAATAACTACGTCTGAACATTATCGGCTACAACGGGGCCTCTCTGCGACATGTCCAGAAGCTGCCAGGAGGTGCATCCTTTCCCATCGTTCTGTGCGCCTGCATAACAAGTCCACCAGTACCTGTCTGTCTTTCCGTCGACGTGATTCTTCATCTCGGCCCTGAGGATCATTGGAACGTCGCATTTACA
Source organism: Mycena amicta (assembly GCA_029282125.1). Taxonomy (NCBI): domain Eukaryota; kingdom Fungi; phylum Basidiomycota; class Agaricomycetes; order Agaricales; family Mycenaceae; genus Mycena; species Mycena amicta. The sequence continues at coordinate 1,877,913 of JARIHP010000001.1, read as the reverse complement.
GCGTGGAATACTAGCATTGTCATATTCTGAGTGGGGTTCAGAGTGCCCAAGCTCACCTCTCCGGTCGAAAATCAGGTCGATAAAACCTGAATGTGATATTGATACGAGTATTGGAGGGTTCAAGCGGACCACCAGGAACTCTGGGGTGCGAGGGCCGGAAAAGGTCGATAGCTGTCTGTTGTGGGATCGAGTGCTTGAATTTTTCTTGACACGATGCGTGCATTATCGTCAGCTACCATTTAGGTCAGTGCGTGCGGCGATGGCAGAGTGGACGGACAGTGTTGTGAGAGAGGGGGATATTGAACGTCCTGGCGCTACGAGTCTGAGATTCTTGAGTCGGGATGATTTCTCTTAGACGAAAGATTCTTGATGTCCCTAAAGAGAGTCAGATAGAGATACAAATATGCCAAAAACGTACCAAGACTAAGGGAGGCTGCAATCGATTAGTTTGAGCCCTGTTTCAAGGAGACGAGAGGCGCTTACCGATTGTGGTGTAGGGCCCGAGGTATGTGAGCTGGTCGGAGTGAAAGCTGTGTGAGGAGGAGTTGTTGGTCAAAGTGAAAATTCACGAGGCCAAAAAAAAAGCGAACCCGACGCCCTCCTTGCCGCCGACGTAGCAGTTTGACGCAGCAACGTTCGCCCTCCAGCCAGGATCGTCCTTAGAGCCACCTCCCCACTCTAGCGGGAACCGTGCTCTCTTCTTCATCTCCTCATTCACCATACGCTCGATGATGCAACATGCCTCTTCCATCTCCGGAAGAAAAACGGGCGGAACATCAGTCTTTCGTCCATTATACCTGGTGGGCAAAGCTGAGTGGGCATCTCGCTTTCAGAACGGAAGGAGCTTGCCAGAACTGAGCCGCCTCCTGCCATTGGTCATCGTCGTCAAGCCCGTTTGTCCTTCGCGCGAAAAAACTAGTACGATGTGGAGATTCGACCACTCTATCGAAGAGCCACCACTTATTGCGGCTCCAATCGCGAGCTTGGTCAATCATCGTGTAGAAGAGTCTACATGCCAACTCTGGCGGGAGGATAGAAGAATGAAGTGTGACGCAAGGAATGTGTTCTGTGATCATGGACGGGCTCGATAGCAGCAGCGGAGCAAGTTTTGTAGGACCTTTTTCAACCTTCGGGGCTTGACGAAGAACCGACATCAAGTCCACAATGGGCTTTGTGGTGTCGTGCGACTTGGAAGATGGAGGTCGTACCGTAGAGGATGGGAGACGCGAAGTCGACGTGACAGAAGAAGGTGGCGACTCTCTACGCTTCTCTTTATCCCCTCTCAGCCAACCGTCCAAATTGTCGACGCGTCTCCGCTTCTTCGGCGAGGTCTCCTTGCGAGAGACGCTGTGCGGCGGCAGTAGGGTCTCCGTTGCAGCTTGCCAGGGCATCCAAGATCTGTTCTGTAGAGCGCGGGCTGTCGAGTATTGCTTGAACGATGGCAAGGAGCGTTTCAGTGTCGGGTTCGGCCATGAGCGCAAGAAGCAAGACCTAATTAGTAACGGTCACGGTACCTCGGGCCGCCCTCAGACTACCATGTCGTCCAAGAACAACACGGTGGCACTTCCTTCGCCTAAACAACGGTCGTATCTCGTATGTATACATTTTATTCTGCACCAAAAATCACATATTCTAGTTGACCGTCGTCCTTATCGGCTGTTTGCTGTGGTATGCACTCGGAACATCCTACCACCGCGTCTCGGCGCCAGTCATCGACCCACACTGCAGCCACCTTGGGCCTATTTCTGCCGAGGAATTTGAGGCGAGCACCTCGGCGGTTCAAGGCAATCATCACTCAACTTGGCAATTCACAGACGCGTCAAACAGCGCTTGCGAGAACACTCATTGAACTTAATGCAGCAGCATATATTGCAGAGCCAGGAGCAAGCTTCACATACTATGGCAACGCAACTTGGTCCCTCAGTGAACGACCTCTCTTGCTTATCGTCACACCTCAACGATATGGAAACGACGTAAAAGCAAAAATATCCATTTTGACGCCGGCATTCGAGGCTACAGCGCGCGAAGCAGCTTCCCAGTCGCGTCCAATGGTTGGTTATTCTCGCGTCCGATTCCTCAGCTACTCATCGCTGATAGATGTCGAATGGATTGAATGGGCAGAAGAAGCGAGCCCGTACGACCACGTAATGTCGATTCTCCCAAGCTCTGCCGGCGCTGTGTTTGTCGATGGACGCAATAAGAACATTCATTGTTCGACGGTTTGAGAGAGGCTCATCCGAGCGGCGCCGTCTCCTCCGCACCAGTATGAGATCAAACGGCTTCGCGAGCGCAAGTCCTCAGCAGAGCTCGAGTTGCTCAAGTGCGCTAACGAGGTGAGATGCTTACATATCTTGGATTCTGATGTTTTGCCTTTATCTCTGACTAGGCCACGCTTTTATCGAATCCGAGCCGTTAGGGAGAGATTGTACTTTGGCATTCGTGAATCAACGGCGCGCGCGATGATGGCAGAGACGCTTACTTCCGCTGGCCTGAATGGCGGTGGCTGCTTGACACTATTTGGGGGTCGGTGACAGTTTCTCTCTTCTCTCTCTCTGAAATTTACCTTCAAACGCAGAGAATGCGGCTCTGCCCCACGGCGCAGGTACCGACAAGGCCCTGGGAACGAGCGACTTTGCGTTGTTTGACTGCACAGGCAGTTTACATGGTTATTTTCTCGGACGTGACGCGAGTATGTGTTTCTCCAGAGGAATAAGCGCCTTCTGGATCTCAGTGCGACAGACTGTCGCAATCTCAGGGGTCTAATATCCCGTCCAAGCATCTGGATTTGTGGAACAGCGTTCACGCTGCACAGTACGGCAGCGATCCAGACAGCGCATGCGGGCGTTGCCGCCAAAGATGTCGATAGGGCCGCGCGCAGTGTCGTTGAATAACACCGAATACTTTACGCATCGCCTCTGGTCATGGTTCGCTCCTCTTTCCCCTTTCTACGCACCCGCAGTTCATTCCCGCTACTAGGAATTGGGTTAGAGGTCCACGAAGACCCGTATCTCAATGGAGGGAGCAAGACTATTCTCGAGACGGGCCACTCGTTCAGCGATGAGCCGGGGTATTACGTCGTAGGAAAGGTTGGAGTTAGGCTCGAAGACTGCTTCTACATCCACGAGAATGGGAGCGCCGTTTTCCTCACGGCAGGTGTGGGCGGGCAAGCACATTCTCCCTGGAACCCATAGACAGAGTTAATTCATACAGCATATACACCATCTATACCCCTTTTAGATTCCTTCTTTTTCCGGCTCGTTCATTTCAACCATCTTTTCCGAAAAGTAGCAACCGACCATACAGACACATAGCATCACCACCACCCAGATGGGATAGCCGCCGAGCGCGTTATTGTCTATTGAAATGGCAAAGACGGAGCTGAGCGAGGTCAGCCAACGGGAAAGGTACTTGTGTTGTGAGGATGGACCTGATAAATGCAGGACTGAAACAACGAGAACCACCCATTGCGACCTGGACCAGGCCATTGGCAGCTCCAAGACAAGACGTGCTGGGCGACGAATTCGAACAAGAATCATATTCGTCCTATGACAAGGTCAGAGACCAACGGAAACTTTACACAGGACATATACCCATAAGCGAGTGCTGCGATCCTCGAGCACATAAGCACGATTGCGATGCCGAACCATAAGAAAATCTTCGTCGTTGGGTCTACCCTGCCGGTGTCTTCATTATACCCGGCGCGTAGAACAAAGTTCAAGAATGGGGTAAGAAAGAACGTGACCGGCCACATTCTGATGCAGTTATTATACAGGATTCGCGGCTTTGACTCTGCGCAGCAGAATGGGCATTAGAAAGAGCTGGAAAACCGCCAGGATGAATCCATTCAACGCAAGAGGCTAGACCGATCTCATCGACCTGAAAAGGAATGAGCCTTTCTGCGGAAGCGTAGGTAGGTTGATCGGCCGTACCGAGAATGAAAGTCCACCGCGTTGGATCGGAGTGTAGCAAAAGAGTACAAAAACGACATCGAAGGCGGCGCCAATGAATCCTTTTTATAGCCTAGTGAGCGAGAGGGTGAGTGAGTGGCAGGAATGTTACCAAGGGTGAATGAAGATATTGTAATGGAGCGCATTTTGGGATCGGCTAGCAAGTCTCTAACGCCATACGCCGAGGATTGGGTGTCAAAGACTTGATTGCCAGAGGCTCCGCGACGTTTGGCCGGGAGGGTCTGATTAAGGGTGAGCTGCGCACCTTTAGAGGCACTGACAAGTACCTCTTCTAGAAACAAGTACGCAAGCAACAGACCGAAGAGCACAAGCACAGTGCACACAAGGTTTGGCATGAAGTATGGGTATCGGAGAATAAAGTCGAAGCCCCAAGTATCGGGGAATTTCGTGCCGAGGTTCGATAGCTGACCACCGATGAGCGGACCGATCACGGCACCGAGAGGCCAGCTAGAGGAGTAAAGTGGATAGGCTACCTGCTTGATTGCTTTCGTGCGTTCTAACGAAAGATCGGCATTTACCTTTCGAGAGACTCCCGGCCCACTCACATTTCAGCAAGGATAGCGTGGAACACTGCCAAGTTGCCTGCCAGGAAACCGGCTAAACGGGATATTAGATCGACAAAGTCGAACAGCACAAATGGCTCACCTATTGCACGTACAGCGATGATTTGAGCAAGGGACCGGCAGAAGCCTAACAGTAGCGTGACAACGGCTAGTCCGCTTGCGCCGAACATAATGATGGGTCGTCGTCCAATCGAGTCGGAAAGACGAGCCCATGAGTAGGATGTGAGGGTTTGAGTGACAGCAAAGGTGGATTCCTGGCACGATGAGGAGCCAGACGAGTAAACAGGAATAGACTGGACTTACCACCAAGCCAGAATAGAGTCCTACTTTCGAGACATCATCGGTAACGTGGAGAACAAGGAGGAACTGGTTGATGTATGGAAAGATCTGAGTGTAACTTATGGGATCTGTGAGCCGAGAAACCCAGAGAGCGAAGAGTTGAGCTGTAGGAAGAGGAACCACAGGAAGGCTTTGCTGCTGGGTCTCGGAGTCGAGCAGGGGGGTCGATTCGGAGGGCATTGTACCTTGACGGTTCATGAGCAGAGCCAGCTGAAATAGAGGCACGGATGCTTCTGAAGGAACTTCGATGCATGGCTTCGGAGCATGATGGTTTATGCTTTCCGTAAGAGAATATCGCGCGATACTGCTCAAGTAAAGTGAGGTGATAGACAGTGGACACTGAGGTTTGCCGCGTGACCGTGACATCACACATTTCTTGTTCTTCCCATTAAGTACAACATGCTCGACAATCCCGTCCTTGTGGCTCCCCGGCCGGTTCGCCTCAGCAGCCTTCTCACGACATCCCGCAACCGCATTTCTGCCCCGGACCACACCAGAGCTGGTGGTGATGAGAACACTGACATCAGCGGACTTGAGCCGCTCGACAAGGAGATTTCAGCTCAACGAACTTCGCCGCGGTCTGTGTTGGTCTCGTTGGTTCATCAAGCGAATCTCATCTGTTTACGTCCCAGGTCCGCTCTCTTCCCACCGAAGCGCTCGAGGAATTCCTCTCTATACTCCGGCCTTCCTTCTCCCCCGTTCTATTCACCCGCCGCGCTGGCGCTGTCTCCTTCCAGCATGAACGCTCTTACTCCCTCAAGAGCCGTGGACTGCTGAAGAATGATTTGGTCGAGGAGCTCGAGGTTTCCCGCTCAACGCAGCCTAGTCGCAACATGCAGACTCCAGATAACGTTGACGAAGACCTGGAGAATATTCTCCCCGTTCGCTGGTTCACCTCGAACGTCCTTTGTCAGTCGCTTCTATCATATTGTTCTATGCGGTTGCTCAACGATCGTTCAGCTTCTCCCATTTCTCGTATACACACCCGCAATCCATTCAATCGCCACATTTTGGCCTCTCCCGGCCCCGTCTCTCCCATCACACTCTCTCCGGCCGCCATCCCTCTCCCGCTGCCCACCCCCGAGGAACTTATCCTTCTTGAAGTCTCTTGAGACTCATGGCCCGTTGTATGTTTTATTCTCCCTGTATCAAACCTGGCGCATCCCGCTCATATCTATACGACTGTCTATATTACCATCTTCATACGTATCTTACCGCAGACTAGTGCTTCACTTCGTGGCTCGCCGGTATTTATTGTAGCATTTCAAAAACGCCTGGATACTTATTCCGGAGAAAGTGTACTCTATCTTTCTTTTACCGAATGGACCTTGTTCCGCCTTCCCGAGCAGCCTGACGGCCTCCCCGTGCGGTCTGTCACGACGATCGTAAAGTTGCACTTGGTGTAATACCAACGCGCCTTGTCCTCGAGGCCCTATTTAATCCCTACCAGGGCGTTACGCTCTACTACTACCTCTGCCATGGCTGAGCGCGTTCCCCGTCGCTCGACAGACCACGGTGAGCCAAGACTCTGTCGTGCTCGTTGGTCTCATCCACCACAGAAGCAGGCCCCGTTGCTTCGGGACGACGATGACGACGAATTCCGCACTCCCGAGGAAGAGGAGCCCACGCTGCTTGAGCGTCTCAATGCCATTGCGCAGGAACCGCTAACTCCCTTGACACAAATTCTCTTGGTAGTGGCTCTTATCCTTCTCTTGCTCAGCGCGGTCAGTGCAAAAACACGGCCCGAATGGGCGCTAATCTGTGCTCAGGTTTTCATCGGGCTTTTCGCTGGTGAATACACCAAGTTGAAGCAGCACGAACGCGACGACGGTGCCAAGCCAACTGCGACTATCACCACGACTGTCGTCGTAACTTCAACTGCTGCCCCTCCTGGCCCCACCGGTTCCCCGGCTGAGGTGTTACAGTTTACAATCTCTGTCGGCTTTGCTTACCTCGATTTCAGGAGTTTTGCATCACTGCGGAGTGCATTAAGCTCTCAGCGAGCATTATTTCGTCTCTCGACGTTTCCAAGGACCCATGCGAAAATTTCTTCGAATTTGCAAGTATGTGCAACTCTGTGGGCTATTTCTTGTGCTCAATATTCTAGACGGCGGATGGATTGCATCACACCCATTGCCAGCAGACAAGGGCTCTTTCGGCCAGTTCGAGGCGCTCGCAACCGAGAATAAACGCGTGGTTCAGCATTTCCTCGAAACTCCCTCCGCGACATCGTCCTTCACTACCTCTGCCGACGAGCAGCTACTACAGAAGCTGCGCGGTTTCTACAATTCGTGTCTCAACGAAGACAGACTGGACGAGATTGGGAGTGAACCCTTGGTTCGCTTTGTCAAAACCGTCAAAAAGCTCTTCAGGCGCGAAGGTCTTGAGGTCTCTGCGACAGAAGAGAGTGACGATTTGAGTGGTCTCACGGCTGCACTCGCCTTCCTTCACTCTCGAGGTGTGTGTCTGAATCTTTTGGGTGGTAAATCAATGAAAACGCTTACCAGGTGTCCCTGCGTTATTTTCCATTGATATCGAGGGCGACGTTGGTGTCGATCCCAACTTCATGTCGCTTTGGTTTGACCAAGGCTCCCTCGGGCTGCCGGCTAAGGAGTATTATGACGAGCCTGAAATCGTCGAAATATACCAGAACGTCGTCGAGAGACTGTTCGCTACGCTTTCAGAGGAAGAGGAGAAGCTGCAGAGGCTTCCGACACCGACTTTGGCTGAGAACGCTGCTTGGCCATCTTGGCCTTGGCCCCCGTGGGACGACGAGCCGGACGAGGAGGACAAGCCCAACCGAACGGAGAAGGCCCATCAACTCGCTGCGGACGTCGTCGCATTCGAAACCAAGCTGGCCAAACTCACCCTTGATGCGTGAGTGGGAGGAATTTGTCTCTTCCCAACGCAATAACCTTTCCGCAGTGACGCCTACCAGGATCCGTTCTTGACTTATAATCGCGTTCCCCTGCAGAACTTGACTGAATCGCTGCCCCAAGTCAACTTCCCAGAGTACTTTGCAACGTTCGCGCCTCGACGCTTCCCAGAGAACGTCATCATCAGCTACCCAGCGTATCCCATCAAGGTCTCAGAGTTGTTGAGCTCCACCTCCTCTGAGACCGTGGAAGGCTATCTCGTCGCACGTGTTGCCCTCGCGCTTTCTAGCAATCTGGGGACGGCCACAGAGGCATGGGCAGCCCAGCGGAGCTTGTTGGAGACCCTCACTGGCATCAAGAAGGGCGCTGTTGGCGATCGCGCCGAATACTGCGTCGGCAAGGTTGAGTCATCACTGGGCTTCGCTGCTGGGCGGTATTTCGTCAACGCCACATTTGGGGGGGACTCGAGGGAGAAGGGCACCAAGATAATTACGGGTGTGTTATGCTCAGTGGTGTCGTGATTCCTGCTGACGAGGCCGCAGATATCGTCAAAGCGTTCAAGGCTTCGCTTCCCAACGTACCCTGGTTGGATAAAGAGTCCGCCGACGCTGCAGCTGAAAAGGCGGATGTCATACGCGTCAAGGTCGGATATCCCATCTCACCTGACACCAGGGATCCCTCGTCCATTCTGCGCTATTACAGCACCGTGAAAATCGACGAAGACGCGTTCTTTGAGAACATGCTCAACGCTGCGTACGTGCATTTCGCTGGGGGCGCCAAAGAGAGGCACTTGTTGATTCTTGCTTCGTAGAGGAAGTGAGACGTTCAAAATGTGGCTCAAACTGGGCCAGCGACGTAATGAAGACGAATGGCTCATGTGGCCATCGATGGTCAATGCATATTTCAACCCTCCGTCCAACGAGATCGTTTTCCCCGCTGGCATCCTCCAGCCCCCGTTCTTCTCGCATGATTGGTACGAAGGCTTGCCTCGTCCAACTTTGACCGCAAATTTACGTTCTGCAGGCCCTCTTACCTCTCCTACGGCGCATTTGGTCACGTCGCCGCTCATGAGCTCACTGTGCGTTATCCTCTACTTTTGTGCCTGATTCGTGGGCCTAAGTAAAATTTGATGTAGCATGCTTTCGATTCTGCTGGCCGACTGTACAACCAGGAGGGCAAGCTCCAGAATTGGTGGACCCCCGAGTCCAACGCAGGATTCCAAGTGAAGCAGGAGTGTATCGAAGCACAATATTCTAGCACGTATTCTTCCTTGACTTTTCGATACATTGATCCAACCTCTAGGCTACACCGTTGACGACGGCAAAGGAGGTGTTATTCACGTCAATGTAGGCGCTTCCGAAATGTAAGAACACGACAGACTGACCGTCTTTTAGGGCAATCTGTACATTTTTATTTCTACAGCCGGGCTTGTCGGGTCACAGCTGACACATCCATAGAACGTCCGGCGAGAATATTGGCGACTCGGGTCTAATTCAGGCGTATCGCGCATGGAAGGCGCAGTTCGACGAGTCCAAGAAGGCTGGCAATGAGTATCTGCTCCCGGGCCTCAACTACACGCGGTAGGTGAAGGCCTGTGCTCATGAAACTAGTGCTCATAATGGCCACAGTGAACAACTCTTCTTTATCGGGTTTGGTCGCATTTGGGGAATGAGCATCAAAACCGCTGCACTTGTCCAGCGCGTCAGGACGGACCCGCACTCTCCGAACCTGTACCGGGTCGATGGAACGCTCTCGGTTGGTCTCCATTTATGGTCTTGCTGCCTCAATCTCATCGTCTGCAGAACATCGCCGAGTTTGCCGCGGCCTTCAACTGCCCCAAGACAGCGAAGCTCAACCCTCCCGACGAAAAACGGTGTCTGTTCTGGTCGTAGAAAGTAACTTGTACAGCGATAAACGTTAAATTATTTTTTCGTTACAAAACACCTTTGGTACTCGGGATATCGCTGCCTCCTGTTCTTTCGATGGCTTGTCGAATGGCAAGCGCAAGAGCTTTAAAGGCAGATTCAGAGCTATCGTCTTATCAGAGGTGAGTGTATCGCGCAGTATAGACGCACCGGTGGTGGTCGTTCTCTCCACGCAGGACATCAACGTGAAGCGTTACTCCAGAGGCAATTGCAAAAGAATAGAAAATGTGCGGAATCATTTCTGTCGATAGGTCCCCGATTTTTTCACGCTTCAGACCGAGGTCGGTGACGCAGTATGGTCGCGAGCAGATGTCGATGACGGCTCGCGAAAGTGCCTGTGGTGTTTGTGAGTCGGATAATGAGAGTGAGGAGGATGGATCACCTCGTCAAGTGGGGCAAAGCCTGTGCCATACCGACGGATGCCTCGGACTTCGCCCAGGGCTTCCTTGAATGCTGTCCCAAGTGCAATCGCGCTATCCTGTAAACACCCGTAGGATTTATTGGCTGCAAGTAGTGGGGAGGACGAATAAGAACGTATCTGCGGTGTGGTGGTCGTCGATCCACAAGTCTCCTTTGCATTTCATGGTGAGGGACATGCCGCCGTGCTTTGCGAGAGCGGTGTACATCTGGAGCACGTCCTCAGAGCTTGCCAGTCTGTTCTGAGAGATATTACATGGTCCAAGAAACCGATTCCGGTGGAGACCTCGATGGTCTGCGTTACACCAGGGCCAGGTGCACAGTCGAGGTCAAGGAAGACCTCGATTTCAGTCTCTGCTGTTTTGCGGGAAATTTGAGCTTGACGGGGCATGATGGAAAGGTAGCGGCAAGTCACAACACCGTCAAATGGCTTGCGTCGGATTACTTCGGCAAGGGCGCGTCTATGCTGGCTCCCTCCGCGTCCACTCATGTCCTGCAAACCGACGAACATTCTTGAACCTCTTCCGAAAAGCCCCGCCGAAGAAACAGGATCCCGTTCCGCTCTTGTCCCAGGACAACCTCTTCCATCCCTTCTCAAAATCGCCGTTCCCTATGCTCCAGTCGCGTGCAGAGGCCATAAAAAGGCTCGCCCCGTGTCCCGTATGCACCACTGCCCATGAACTGGGCCATCCGCACGCACACCCGGAACCACGAAACGTAGAATTCGAATGTCCGGATTGTGGGTGGCCGACACACTGCTCGGAGGAGCATTGGAAAGAGGATACTGAGCACGAAAAGTACTGCTTGCGGCTGCGCGAGGCCAACGAAGACGAACACGATCTGCGCAGTGGACGGAGGATGTTTGAGTTTGAGCTGCCTGGACCGCAGGGATACGAGGAGGCCATCTCGTTTTCAAACTGGGACACCTTCTGGTATACTCGCGGGTTCATGTCCATGGACACGGACCGTTCACGAAGACATGCAAGCAAACTGCTCAGCTATCCTATTACTATTGGCGGTGCCCTGCACCAGTTCAGTCCATTAATGCTCAACAACCAACGTCTGACGCCAGAAGGAAGTCGTTCTTTGGCTGGTATGTCTGTCCGCTTCTATCTACGGTCCTTGACGCGTCGAAAAAGCCATTCGGTCGACTCTCCATCCCCCAACTGGAACACCAGAAACGTCCGAGGCCCAGGTTGGCAAGCCTCAAGTCCGGATATTCATCCTCGGTGCACGCGCCGAGTCGTCGCTGCCCGTTCATGTCTGGGAGCAACTGTGTCTGCTCTTCCCATCAGCTCAGTTGCACATCTTTTTCATCGGGCCCCAAGTCTCTTTACCCAAACCAGAGACACCGAAACACGTCCAGACCTCCGCTGACGAGGCTTCCAAACCACCCCCAAGCTCTGCAGAAGAAGCGCCTTCTGTCCCTGCGAAACTCTCTCCGGTAGCGGAGCTGCAAAACCGGAAAGAGTATCTTCCCAACGTATTCAGGCCTCCGGCTCCGGTGGCCATCGATCGCGAAAAGTACACGCGTGACTCGATCAGCCGCTACGGTGTCCCTTCCTACACCACGCCCTACACCAAGGAGCTCACCATCACCGGTCTGCGTACAAACAGCTATATCGACGTTCACCACCAGTTTTCCGAGACGCTCGATCCATACAGCGACGCGTTCTTCTTCTTCTCGCCTGGATTCGGGTTCCCCTCGGAGCACTCGTTCGCAGAAGACGGTGAGACGCCTCTCTTGCAAATCGCCTCGGAGACGGAATGGGGTCCCGTCCTCCCTGCGCTGCTCGAGTCCAAATGCCCGATCTTCGTGACTGGCTTCTCGCCCGCAGACGTCGAGCGCGACGTGCGCTCGCTTTCCGAGGCGCCCGAAGTCGCAGGGCGGTTCGAATGGGTCATCACCCCGGGCCCAAATCCGTTTGGGAGCGAAAAGTGGGAGATTGCAGACTTTGATCCACGAGTCATGATCAAGGCGAACTGGGGCATTTGGGCAATTAGAGGGAGGAGTAAAGATATACAAGAGCGTAGCACGTTCGAAGGGCTACTCCCATGGGGGCGATGATTGCATAAAAAAGTAATACAGTAGATCTGCTATCTCTAGACTCGCTCTCGAACGTCGAATTCGAGGTCCGGAACCCTGAACAGCTCGACAACCGAGGCCGCGGCGAAACCGACTCTGAGATCCGGGCTTGTATCGCAGTCTGTCGAGATTGAGATTTCGATGCGAAATATCCGGGGTCCATCTGGTTTGGATCGTTCGCGTATGAAGTGGAGAGCGGGTGAATGGACCCACAAGCTGCGGAGAAGGGAACGGCGGAGATCGGCAGCCTGGGAACATGTACCCACAAGAGGGTGAAATGCTCAAGTGGCATTCGGTGCGTGCTCCTCAAGCCACTTGCGCACCTCCTTCCTGCTGACCATACCAGCGATGCGGCTTTTATCTTGTTCGCTGCGGGTGCGATACAAACGCATTATATGGCCTGCCACGCTCCAGACGTCCTCCCATTCGGCGTCAAACAGTTCCCACCAGCAATGTGGTGGCGTAGATGGGAGGGCGATATTGAGATGGCGGGTGGTGAGAAGGATGGCAGCGCTGACGATTGTGGGGACAGAGTAGAGCGCATAGACAGGTGTTTGGAGGGCGTCGTTGAGGTATCCCCAAGCACGGGTGCACGCGTCGGGGTGGTCTGTGAGACCGAGGACGCGGAGATAGTTTATGAGGCTTCCATACGGAAGGACGACATGCACGTTGAATCCGAGACGTTTAAGCAGCTGCATCTCCGCCACGACAATCGCGTCCTTGAGCTCGTAGAAGGTGTTCCCGAAATAAGACATTGGTGCATAGCGGAATGGTGTATTCGTTGTGTGGCCAGAACGTTGCAACAGGAGGTCGTACACGTTTATAAGGTCGCGAATGCGCAGAGTGCATTCCTCGAGCTTGGATGCGAGGTAGAGGGCTCCCATGCCAGTGTCGCCGATGCCAAACTGTTTCATGGACGAGACATACCAGAATCGCTGGAATAGTATCTGGGCGGTGGCTACTGCGACCTGTTTTCTGCCAAGGATCAAGAAATTATGTCGCCAAGCAGTTGTTGACGTACTGCTTGAGGAGAATGCCTGCCTCGTGAATTAGCTTGCAGCCATACGCACGCAAGTCTTCCTCGAGCTGCTGTGGGATGCCGTCCAGCGAGGACGGCGTGCGCTCGATCTGTCCAAGGCTGGCAAGAGTGTACATGGTGTTTGCAAGCAAGACGCGTGACAGGTCACACAATGTCTGGTCTTCCTGCTCGTCCAGCATCTCCGCCGCCATCGCCCCGACGCGGGCCCCGAGGCGGCCGTCTTCTCGACCGTATTGCGCCTGCTCCCCGTGGCACAGACACCTACATCCCCAGGGACCGACGCAACGACTTTCCTCCGCGCAACAGAGCTCGTGGTCCGTCGTTCTCCAGAACCCCAATTTGACCGCGACCGACGACCTCCACCGCCGCATTTTGATCAGAGAGACAGAGACTTTGTTCCAGACAGAAACAGGTACCGACCAGACTACGACAGACGTCCGCTTTCGCCTCGAGGTGGTATGTATTTCGTTGAACTTTGGAATAACATGGCTCATAGATTTTCAGATAGATTCTCGCGTCGGTTGTCTCGTTCGCCCCGGCGTCGGACACCTCCACCCCGTCGACTACCCAGTCCCCGTACCCCGCAGTCGCAGCCCAAAACGGATAAAACGCCCCCAACGTTCCGCGTCGCCACCGCGTCGTCGACCTCCCATAAGTCCAAAACGCCCTTCTCCTCCTCCACGATCCAGTCCAGTCAAAGATGAACCTCCAGAGCCAGGTACTTATTATGGAGGATTCTCCTCCTCCACCTTCACCAATCAAGCATGAACCCGAGCCCGAACCTGTAAAACTGGAGACTCCGCCCCCAATTACGCCTGTGATAAAACCCCCGAAGATGGAGGAGGTGTTACCGACACCACCACCACCAAGACCGCTACCGACCCAGCCCCGCGCCGCTATTGCCGCAGCGGCAGCTACGGCCGAGAAACCTGAAGTGTCTATTCCCACTGGTCCTCGCCAACCCAGAGGCCGTGGTGCAGCTCGCGGAGGCATGCCAACTCAAGCTCAAGGTCGTTCGCCACCGAGAGGTCCGCGCGGAGACCGTGAACAGCGGTTCCTTCCACGTGGTCGCGGCGGGCGACGGGGAATGCCTCTACAACCTGGAACCTTCTCCAATGCAACGCAACTGGGTCCCGTGTCCAAGTATCCGTCCGCAGGTCCATCTACACCAGCTACGCCGACCATCGAACCGCTCCCGGTACCTGAGAAGAAGGAACCGCAAATCGTACTCCCGCCGCTGCCCACGATTCCGCCATGGGAGCTGCGATTTCAAGCACCCGAGCGGACAGATGTACATTTGCTTTTGCTTCTTAGACCTCCTACTAATGCCACGGCAGCTGATTGCGACGCTGAACAACGGCCGACTACATCGTGCGGCTCTGAAAAAGCAGTATGCCGATCCGGACAAGAACCCGCGGCGTGCGGAGATTGAGCTTGAGCTTGCTACGATTGACTGGCGCGCGACGGAGAGCCGGACGATGACGATGCACATGCAGGTCGAGCTGGCGCGGGCTGGTAAATTTGGGATCGACTACAAAGCGCCTGAGGAGGTTATTACGGTGTTATGATTTTGTATCTGAAAGTATCCTGGTACATTCCATGTGCGTTTTTTCAGGGTTCATAGGCAGGGCACAGAAAAAGCCGAGGTCCTGTGCTCAAATGGATGTTGCATTTACCCGGGGCAATGGCTACTCACCTGCATAGTCTGGAATAACCTTTTCGACTGCATTTGAAGCTTTCAAGATCAAATTCAGTGAATCAGGCAAGAATAGAGAAGAAAGAACAAACGATGATACATTCACGAGTATTCTGCGCATCCCCGCGACATATTTCTGACTGTGGTGAGCCTCGCTCGCTGTCGAATGTGTAGTGCGCCGAAGGTGATTGCTGAGGGGGTATGGACGTCAGGGAATTAGATTTTGGGGTCAGAAATCCACGCAACGGCGATGAATTCGTCCAGTGCTTGCTCTGGAGAACGCGATTTCGGTGCCATATATGACGTGGAGAAGAGAGTGCAGTGTCACGCACGTGACGTCACGCGAATAAATTCAATTAAAATTTCAACTCGTAGGCCCAAAGACAAACGCGGGATTCGTCTTTTCCACAAAGCCCCACACAGTGCGATCCTTCAATCCGCTTTCCTTCCAGTTATTCAAATCCGCAGGAAAGTACGGCAGCTCAGCGACGACGCTCGAGTCGTGTGCAATCAGTACAAAGAAATCCGGGTCTGCATCGAACGTCGCGATCTTCTCGAGCGACACCTGGCTCTGCACCGGGATCGGTGTAGACGACGAACCCCCCGTTTCTCAGGTCTGATATGGCGAGCATCTGCTGGGCGCGGGAGGCCATGTCGAAGCGCCCAATGCGCGAGTGCGGGGACCAGAAGTAGTTGGTCGAAATAGACGACCGCGCCTGTGCGAGTATGTCTGCTGGGCAAGGATACGTTTGTTGGAGACCCGGTCGAGGACGAGCTTCGCCGGGATGATGGAAGGTGTCGCCGCCAAGGAGGATGAACGAGTTGGGGGTAACACGGGCTAGGGCGGTAAGGTGCCCGAGGAAAGTGCTGTGGACGATGATGAGCTATAGGAGGCTGTAAGGTGGTCGTTGCTCACACCCGGAGTGTTCATGAGGTAGAAGCTCCCATCGCCAAAGTAGTCGATTGCCGAGAGGCCGCTGAAATTCAGCAGTGCGGTAGAGAAATCAATCTTCGTGACATTGCGGCCGCTGAAACAAGTTCGGAGGTGAACCCAGACAGAGATGAGACCAGACGTACGCGAGATCCTTGGCTTGTGATGTCGCGTCTGGAGCGGCCGGATAAATGGAAGTGTTGGTTTCAGACCCCGGGTCGTTGGGCCATTTAGACATATCGCCCTTGGAACAGTTAGCATCCCGAGTCATGGCGCGCAGTAGACCCACGATATGGTCAAAATGAGCGTGACTAGAGAATGAAATTAGTCGAGAACAAACGACTTTCCGACAGCCAACCTCCAAATGACGGTGTCTATGGTCTCCAGAGAAACCCCTCCGTCTTTCAAAAGATCTGTGATATCGTTCTCCTCTTCGACTTTGAAAAACCCAGCATCAAAGATACTAGAGATAGCAGGCGGAAAGTCCGAAACGTTCTTTCGAATACCGAGGTCGAACATGAGCCGCGTATTGGACGCGTTGTGTTCTACTAGAAAAGCGTGCATCGGGAACGTTACGGATTCGCGTCCAGGGAGGATAGGCGAGAAGACCCCAGAAGCGGCGCCGATGATGGAGAGGTTCCCTACGTTGAACGCGCGAACGGTGACGGTTGCGCTAGATTGCGGGAGCCCCAAGTTGTGGGATGCCGCGAAGGCTGAAGAAATCGCCAAGAGCAGGAGAGAAAAACGCATTTGAGGTCTGTTGGGTGCTTTGAATCCTACCATCCGTTTTTATAGTCGTCCAAAATACGCGTCTGCTGGATAATAAGATCACATGAATATTCGGAGGCCCGCTGCTGGGTGGGTAAGACAAAGGTCGGCCATCGTGGTTCAAGCTCAAGTTGCCGACGCGTACTAAGTCACACGCGTTACTAGTACGTATCGACAAGTCCCATCGCGTCGATGACTACCCTAGCTTCGACTAACACTCCCAACGCCACACAGACTCCAGCGGCCAATGCAACCGCAGCGCCCCAACGCGCAACACGGGAGGGCGGCGGGAGCAGTCTCGGAACGTTTGGTGTCAGTCCTATAATCTGATTCTTTCTTTCTTTCCTTTTTATGCGGCGTCTAGGTCAAGTCCGGGCTCGCTCAGATGCTCAAGGGCGGAGTGATCATGGATGTTGTGAATGCAGAACAGGTATGGAGGATGCCCAAGCGTCTAGATCCGTTCTCAGGATGTAATCCAAGGCGCGGATTGCTGAAGAGGCCGGTGCCTGCGCGGTAATGGCTCTCGAACGAGTACCGGCCGATATTCGATCGGAGGGGGGCGTTGCAAGAATGGTAAGTGGTAAATCCACCGAACGAAACCGTGCATTCTAACAATACCTAGAGCGATCCAGGGTTGATCAAGGAAATCTGCGCCGCTGTGACGATCCCTGTAATGGCAAAGGTTCGCATCGGCCACTTTGTCGAGGCGCAGATACTCCAGGCTATCGGTGTTGATTACATCGACGAATCCGAGGTTCTGACTCCTGCCGACGACGCGATGCACATCAACAAACACAACTTCAAAGTCCCGTTCGTATGCGGCGCGACAAATCTCGGAGAGGCCTTACGACGCATTGCTGAAGGCGCTGCGTTCATTCGCACCAAGGGCGAAGCTGGTACTGGCAACGTCGTCGAAGCGGTACGTCATGCCCGTGCCGTCAATGCTGCGATTCGCAAGGCGAGCGTCATGACGGAGGAAGAGCTCTACCTCTACGCCAAGGAGATACAAGGTTTGGTTCCGAGGCTAGGTCAAGCCGAGACTCAATTGAATCCTTTAGCACCGTTCCACTTGCTCAAGGAAACTGCTCGCTTGAAACGTCTCCCTGTCGTTAGCTTCGCTGCCGGCGGTGTCGCCACGCCTGGTTTCCTTTTTTTTTTCCCCAGACGGGCATTGCTGACCTTCCAAAGCTGATGCCGCCATGATGATGCAGCTTGGTTGCGATGGAGGTGCGTGAATGCAACATTTTACTGCTCCGCCGGCCTGAACGCTGAATCAGTGTTTGTCGGATCTGGGATTTTCAAAGTATTACTTGCCTGTCCATGAATTGGGCTTTTCTCAAGTGTTGGTGCGTAGTCAGGAGACCCAGCGAAGCGCGCGCGAGCCATTGTGCAAGCAGTTACCCATTTCAATAACCCCAAAATACTCGCCGAGGTAAACTCGATGCTCTAGTACCACACCCTGTGAATAACCGCTCGCAGGTATCAGAAAATTTGGGCGAGGCGATGGTTGGATTGAACATGTGAGCTCTTTGTTTGTCTTGCGGGTGGGTTTGACGCAAATTAGTGACGAAAAGCTCAAGGGTGGAAGACTGGCGGAACGGGGATGGTAATTGTAAAGCAACTGTACATTTTTATTCTTTCTACATATACGGTTCAAGTACCCGCGCGGGTATGGCACACCCGTGCCATTGCCTATGTGTATGTGTCGGTTGCTCTGTGGTCTGGCACCTGCTTGACCATGTTCCCCGCAATATTCCAGAGGCGTTTGGAAACTGCTTGTTGAAAGACACCGGGACAAAGACAGTCCTCCGCTTGAAATTGGCCCCGACTCTGCTTTCTCGACAATGGGTACGTACGTATACGTGTATCTCTCTTTGTACATACGTCTGTGCTACTTCAGTGAATGCTCAGCGCTCCCACAAATTCAGCGCATTCAGCCTACAAACATACGAAATGATGTCGGAGTAGTGGGAAGGTCCATAACATCTCCCTTAAAAATACGCCAGATGTCTGCAAGTGGGCATTTGCGCCGCATCGTAAGTGTATCCGTCGGGTACCTTTAGGATTGGAAGACGGAACCACATCCCTTCTCGGTTCCTCTTCTCCACCGGAAACCCCATACACTCCCAGCACGCGGTGCGGTAGCCTTCATCATCGATCAAAGCCATTGTTTCTGCGGACCAGGTGCACGCTATGCGGAGGACGACGGCACACGACTGTGGGTCAAGAACAGCGTCGAGATCAGGCCAAGCACCTGGAGGGGTAGCAGTCGACGACGCTGGACGATTGTTGGTGGCACGGCGCACCTTCCATACTTTTCCGCATGACCACGGGTTTCCCATCGGTAGGCAAAGCATCCTGTGAGGCTTTTACTGGGTTCCAAGTCGTTCTGGGGCTGCAGTCCTGCCAACACCTCGTCGAAGGAGAGGATCCAGCCATATGTGTAGAACACGGTGTCGGTAGATTTTGGTGCGGGCAGCTCCGACCTAGAATAAAACAGCGGGAAATCGTCGCTGAATGCAAGCGGGTAAATGAGATTCGCAGTGTTGACCAGACGCGCACCTTTTCACCATGGTCAAAGTTGAGATGTGGCATGTGGTTGAGCGGCGTGACACGAAAACTTGGCAAAGATGTTCATGGCAATCCACGCCAATGTCCGAATCCATGTTCTTTAATCGTGTTTAAATGAGGATTTACTCGAGTCTAACCGGCGCCAATGCGATGGCTAGCGGAACACTGGGCTTTCGCGCCTCACTTGTGCCGGGACCATGTCTTGGGCGATAACCAAGTAAGCGCCGTATCCTGCAGTGACTCGCGGACTCCGCTCCGCGCGCAGCGACTTGATCTTGCGATCGGCCGAATCATCCCTGAGTTGCAAGGGAGAGATAGCAGCCTTGCTCATCTCTGACTGCTCGCCAGGTTCATCTCACAGATTCCCGGCTCTTATTTCCTTTCTCACTGTACTGTTCACTAGTCATCGCCGTGAGCGCTAGACTCGAAACCCTCGCATACGGAACTAGCGTCGCCCTGCTTGACTCCTTCATTGGCAACAACAAAGACATACTCCTTGTATGCCCCCAATCCCAGTCCATATCTCAGTGCGTGACGCTGAACCGCCGCGCCGGACAATTCTGCCGGATAAGTTCGCAAAAGGCGTCTATATAGACCTGATTTCATAGATTTAAATTATTTGTGAGACGAGACGTCACGCGCTTATCATGTGATCGCGTTCGATGGGGTCGCGCCTTGGCGGGCCGTGCTGTCGTTTCGTGTATGAGCATCGTTCCTGAGATGGCGCGATAAGGGGCAGGCACCGCGTAAGACGAACCCGGCGTGAGTTGCATTATCCTTTCACTGGCTTTCAGTGGCGGAAAGGAGATCTAGGGTGAATTGAGATAGGATGGATGCAGACGGGAGAGTGTGGTTGCGAACCAAGATATGCCAGAATACAGTGTGTACCAGGACAGGACATCCGACGGATAGGTATCTTGTCAGAACGTTCCGCCAGTGCATTCAAAAATGGCCGCGGCCGCCGGTTTCAATTCGGCTGCTGGCTGTTTCGTGGAGAAAACGACGGGATATGGATCATTCCCCTAGTTGGAAACATCGAGAAAGGATAAGGAACCTCGTAATGAAGCACTGTTTGGGCTCGGACCCAGCGGCGCCTGCGTTGAGAGCGGAGATAGACCATACCGAAGACAGCCAGCGGGCAGTTAGTATACTTGAATTCGCTCATAGTTTGTTATTTTTGAGATGATGATGGCATGTGGGGACGCGAAGATCGAGAAACCCGAAAGAGGCCGGGATGTCAGGTACGGGCCAACGCGGTCTCCATCTGCTCTCAAAGATCACACGATGCAAGGGAAGCGGGTCCCGTAGGTTAGAGTTGGTTGTGAGCCAGGAATTGAATGAATTGCAGCTGGGATGACATGCGATATGTACATGATTGCGCAGGTACAACGCAGATGTGATATGCGTGTCAATGGCAAGGAATCACAGGTCCCAGGCCAGGAGTCCGGAGGGCTTGGGTGCTGGTCGTCCGTGTGGCGGCGATGTGGGGCGTGTGTGTAATACAAGCGAAATGCACGAGAAGCCGGCAACAGACTCCGAGTTAGGCGAGAGAGTTCCTCGGATTATCGACGGGGCATGTTCACCCGGGTCGAGTTGCGTGTCCGACGCTGAAGCGGGGCATTCAGCCTCCGCTTCTGTAGTTGACGGACCGTGTCATCCTCTGTCCGCTTGCGTTTCAGAGCTGCGGTACGGACTGCGAGTGGTGTATGGAGGGTGTGACAGGTCCTCGTCGATGTCGGGCAACAGCTCGAATTGTAGAAAGGTGGGGCTGTGGAACGGCAGAGGAATGGGAGCGACCAAGGGAGCGTTGCACACGACATGGGTCGGTTGTCTTTCTAGCGACCCTGAGGACGACGATGCGAATGAGGTGCAGGTCTCGGTCGGAGACGCTGGTTCTGCAGACGGTGGTCAGACGATAAAAGGACAAGAGAGCAGGCAGGGACGCACGGTTGAAGAGAAGCGAGGGAGAATACGGAGCCATGAGAGAGTGCCAGGGCTCGACATAGTGTGGCCAGCACTGGACGTCGTCGAGGAGTAGTAGGTTGAGAGCGGACATGGGGGGAAGCGTTGGGAAGCGATACCGGAATGCATGTTGCGATTTAAATAAGTGGACGGTGCAAAGATGCCAAAATGTGACATGCCGTCAAACTCTGTGCCCCTCATCCGCACACACCATTCAAGGCTGCCCCATTATCCCTGACGGCACCTTGTCACTCCACTCGCCCGCTGCCAGCCAACCCTTTTAGGCCCTATGAGCTCGTTCTCTACAGCAAGCTCCACCCGACCCGAGGCTTCTGAATATCGCGTCGATATCGTCTGAATTTCCCGCACGCCGAATCATGCAAGGTTCCTAGCCGATCTTTGATATTTTCGTGGATACCCTCATTTCTCCTCATAATCATTTCGGCGCCGGGTCGCCCGCAGCACCCGCAACCCGCAGTTGCCTACTTACTTGTACTGCCTTCAACCGGCGTTTTCTTCCCTGCTCGACTATCTGTGTACAGGAAGCCGACGGACCAGTCAATCAGGTGGCTGCGAAGATCAGCAAGCGCTGAGACGCCCGACCGCAACAAACCCTTTCCATGTCGATGGCCGTGAAACTGGGGCAACCCGATTCCGCTCGTGGAGTTACAGGCAGTTACCCGGTCTGACCTAGATCAACTCTCGCGGCGCTCGTCAAATAAATGTCGTGTTTCTTTTTGCCGCGACAGCCAAGTCCAGCAGAGATGGATCGCATGCGCCCAGTATGGCTCGGCATGTGTTCAACTGTTACTGTTCGCGCCCTGAGCATGGGTGATGCATGACGCACCACCGTGCATTATCTCACTTCCTCGCAGCTCTTTATGTGGCTCTGACGAATGCGAATGCTCCTAAGCACGCTTTGCAATCCAGCGCGGTCCAGAGACACTATTCGAGCGCGCTACCGCCTTCATCGAAACCTTCTAATCGCTTCTCCGACAGGCGAAACGGTACGCCTGCATATGGTCGAACTTCTGAATTGTCTCCTTGCGCTTCCACTCGGCGTCTCATCTCTTCGGCTGCCCCTCATGCTCTTACCCGCCGTGCCCCTGTAGTCGCGGCACGTCTGCGACGAAAAAAAAAAAAAAAAAAAGGAACGAGTTTACTGCTGGTATCTCGTCCTCTCGAAATTATTGGGTACATCCTCTCCCCAGACAAGGATCTCTAACAACGTTGATCTTGCGCTTTGCTTATTTCACTGTGCAATCTAGGGCCTCTCCCTCACCTACCACTTCGTACCTTCCAAGATTTCAAACGCATTCATCATCTGGTCTGTGGTCTGCTGGGATTTATCAATAACATATACAGACGGCGCTCAGCAGTGTTTAGGTGCTCCGGTCATACTACGCATTTCCGCCAACTATGCCGTCCTTCCGAAAACAGACGTCTCGGCGGTGTCTAAATATACCCTCAAGGCCACTTTCCTCGCTGGATCCGTCGCAGTTGACCAATCGCAGCAACGGGACTTCTCGCCCGCCGTGGATTCCATGGCACAATTCTCGACATTGTTGTCGGAAAGCTGTTCGCAGCTTCTTCTGCTGTCCCACGCCTGCGACTCTCGCCGACATGGGTACCGCGTTTACCCATGCGACTGGTCGGGTGAACCCAAATTTCAGCAAGCTGGCGAGTCTCAATAACCCGCTCGTGTTCAATTAGTGTGATGACCATGCATCAGGCCATCGGTGGCCTCATCCTCGCATTATTCAATTTATTGTAGTTGGAGCGACCGACGGTGAGTTAATATTTACCGCTTAATCTGCATCGGGACGCCTAACTCGCCGATTCTTACAGCGTAGGTTTTCCAGGTCACCGGGACTCTGACAATTGCTGCGATGGTTCTTGCGAGCGGCGCACTCGTAGTAACATCGTCCGGTCGTCGCGTGCTAGCGCTCAAGTCATCGCTGCTGCTGGTTCCGACCTCATGGCTGTATATCTTATCCATGTCGATGCCATATCTCCAATGAACCAGATCATAACTTCTTCGCCGTCTTGGTCTCTGTCGCGGCGTTCGTTGCCCAGCGCGTGAATTCCGCTGCGGCGCAAGTCTATCGTTATTCCGCAGCAGCGTATTGGCGGCTGAGGGGCCACTGAATAACGCGATCGCCGTTCTCCTCCGCCAACAGGAAGGGTGGAAGAGATTTAGGCGTCCACCATATGTTTGCCCTATCAGATTGCGGGCGCTAGGAACACCGAATATTAATGAGTTTGCCGGCGGTCTTTGCGTGTTTCACCCAGATGCGACGCCGAAAGCATACATGCATCGGACATTGTTTCATGTCCGGATGCGTGGAGGAAAACAACAAGCAAACATTCGTTTAATGATTCAAGCTAAGTGTAGGTACTGTACATCAAGTTCTTCACTTCACCATGTACATTCATAAAAAGTACATTCCATCCTTATACTTCTGATGAATATTGCCCCATGCCTGGTTCCACTTGTCCATGTCCAAGTTCTCGGCGCCCCCGGTCGTGGTGGACCCGTCCAAATCCAAATGCGAGTTTGGGTCGATGTGGAACTTACCGCGGGCGCAGGCAAGCTGTAATACGAGTAAACTTAGATTGGTGAACACAGCTGACGGTCCACGTACGTCGGCATCTACAAATAATGATGAGCGACAAACGAGTTCACGAAAAAGGAAGCAAGACGTACAGTAGACAGGTGCAGGGATCGACACCGAGCGCGTCGCTTTTGCGTAGATGTGGCACAGCGCAAACGATAGTTCCTGCAACCTTTATGCGCCGTCAGCTCTGCTGATGAAGTCAACAAATGGATTCACTTACTTGGCAAGATTTTCGTCAAAGTTTTCGTCAATGAGAATAGTGTAGGTGTCCGGAACGCGATGCTAAAGTAAGACATCAGTTGAGGGCCATTGAACAACATCCAAAAAAACTACTGACTGCCTTTGATTGCGGCATGCGACTGCAGATAGAAGTCCTTGAACTGCGGATTCTGTAGGTCGCGGTCAACAACAAGCCCCGCACGGCAGTTTCCCGTCCGGTCTCCGACCTGCCTAAAAGCATGCATGAACGGACAGTTGACTTGGAAGATTACATCGACCTACCGATCTTGCTGAGAAGGGAAGAAGGAGACATGGTGACGCTTGCCAACGACCAAAAAAGTCAGCTTTGGCTTGGGGCTTGCAATCTTGCGTTCGGCCCAAAGCTCGTCGATGGCGGCTAGGTCGAGTTCAACACCATCGACAAAAAAATATGGGAGAAGTATACCTTTAATCGCGGCTACTTCCTCAGCTCTGACGACCTCGAATTCCCCTTCCGAAACGCCATCGCGGTAGAAAAATATGCGCGCAGGAGATACTTTATGCTTCGTCCCGAACATGACGATGGCTTCCTTGACCAACTGCTTGAGGGCCGCGATTATCTCCATCCGAGCGGGCTGCACACGAGTTGCCTGCACAATAGGCGGCGCCGTACTGGTCGTGGGACCAGACGAGGCTCGCAACCGATGGCCGTGCCATCCCCTGGCCAGGATGCGCAACATCAGCGCCGAAGATCATAAATGGCGATTTGGAGAGCTCTTTCATGATTGGCGCTCCGACAAGCGCATTGCGACCTCCCATTCGCGCGTTGAGCCTACAACAAGTCAGCGATTGCGAAACAGAATGCCAAAAACAATACTTGAGGGCGACATTATTGTAGTACTTGCGATGCTTTGGGACCATCCTGTGGAAGCTTGGACTGACGGAGACACTGTGTACGAACTCCGAGCAAGACGTCGCCGACAAACTTCACCTCGGTTCGCAGTTCATCCGCTGAAGCCGGCAAAATGACGATGATCAGGTCTGGATCCCCTCCGAGGGCTGCGCAGACCTCCTGAATGGACTGATTGTGGTCAGCGGTGTGCAATCAAGAGGTAAAAATCAATTTACCTTTTTAACAGAGCCAGTGTTGCCTTGGACGATGGAGCCTGCGGGAGGGGGCGTCACCTCTAAAAGACCGTGAGTACAAGTGGGGAAAGGGTGCTCGGGAATCTTACGCATGCCTGTGAACGTTGAGAATCATACACGAGAAGGAATGAGACACTCACCCAGGTTAATGCAACAAGTAGCGAGTTGCTGCATGATCGATTGAACGCGGGGGAAAGGCAGGCCAGGGACTAAATTGACCAAGCCCCACTTTGTGATGTTTGCTGGGGTATGGAACTTGGAGTTGAGAACATTCCACGCGCCATCGCGCGGGGCCTAGCGAAAGAAGGTCAGTGTCCGTAGACGCACCAGTGAGCAGGCATCTTACCACTATCTTGTTGCTGTTATAAACGAGGGGCGGAACCTTCGAGCAAACGGCCAGAAATCGTCATGGGCGTCGGGTTGACCGTGACACCTAGATATCGTTGAGCACGAGAGGTCCACTGGAACCAGAGAGCCCATACCCGCTTCGGCGAGAAATTCCGAGTTCGCGTACGTCTGAACGGGAGAGGAAACGCCGTGGGCGCCTCCCGTGATCTTCGCCAGGCGCTCGTCGGGGCGCAAAACCGGAAAAGGCAATCACTGTTGAACCGGCATCGGGTGGGAGTTTCTTCTTGTACGGCTGGCCGGGAACCATCGAGCAAAGCTCCAGAGGGATGACGACCTTGAACGGCGCGCTCTTGCCCGAGGTGACAACGCCAACGGTGCGGGGGTACTGCAACGGGATGTTGTGCGCCTTGCGGTAGTGTGCCTGGAAACGTTTAGGATGTTGAAATATTAAATGTAATCTTGCGTACTCCAATGGTCGTCGTCGGCCCAGTCCCCATACTTTGGAACTCGAAGTCGCCTACTGGTCCCGGGACAAATGCACGGACGGTCTTGATGCGATTCCCAGAGGTCTTGATAGTGATGTGTTTGTTCTTGAAGAACTTCTGGAGAGCGACAAAGTCGGGGTGCTGTTCTGTGGTTGGACCGAGTCTGCGAGCATCGTTCGCACCAAGGACTAGCATCGCAACATCCATCAACGGGCCAGCCATGTACATGGCGGCGACGGTGGTGTCCACTGTCACTAGAACCCTGCCAGGACTTGGACGCACAGCCTGATGATACCCGTGCCAGAGTTCGACCGGCATGCGCGGGATTCGCATTTTGCCTTGCTCAAAAAAATAAGCTTTGTTGTTAGCGGGCTGGTCTTGATTCTGCGTCTGGCAAAGAAGAAGTTGGAGGATAGTCGCTGCAGTGGCCGATTCTGAAGATGTCCGACCAGAGAGCACCGAGTTGAACTGCCTGACGAGACCGTTAGCATCAAAAGACGAGGAAGATGCGGATGGGCTTTACTGGGGACCAATTCTTACACCGGTGGTTCGGCTCAATCGGAGGTTGTACCAACCAGGAGCATCAGGTTTGGCCGACTGGTTGGATCCATGGACACGGAACTAACATTTGTGAGGGGGTAGGTGCACAGAAAGAGAAGAAAGCATACGATAGTGTCCGGAAGCTCGATCGATGTATACAAAAGCGCCCCGCCGTCGTAGAGGACGCGAGACGTGAATGTCGCTGGGTAGTTGACTTGCATGTTGTGCACCAATCGTTGGCGCTTTTGGGGCTTGAGGTCTTTGACTTGGGCCTCATCGAACGCTGAAAAAGTGAGGCGACGAAAGAGATGTTCACAAATAGTTACAAACTATCGTTGAAGAGAGTGAGAGACAACGACAACGAAGTTGAGTTACTCACGTTGATATTGGTAGAAGGTCAATTTTGGGAGGCTACAGATGTTGTTAGCGAGTCAACAAGTGCGAAGGGAATATACCTTTTGACCACGAAAGAGTTGGTCACGACGTGAACTTGTAGCGGGGGCATGTTGCTCAAGTTGCAAAAAGGAATCCGCCAGGGCTTTATATCCGTGCAGAAATTTCAAATTCCGGACTCGATTCTGGAAAGTGTTTAGCTGCGCAAAGCTTGAACGTGTTGGAGAATGCAGGGACAGCAACGTGCCCGAGCTTAAATCAAGCCGAATTGATAGAAATTTCCACGAGGACGCACGACTGGGGACATAATGGAGAGAAATGCATTCAACAAGTTAAAAGAGTCGAGGGCGGTGTATACGGGGCGCTGTACGCTAGTGTAGGTGAGAGCGAGGAGAAGAAGAATTCCAGTCCAGTCCGGCGCGGTCCGACAAGGCGCAATAGTAACCTGAAAACACGCGGCGGTCTCTATCGCGGCCACAACGTCACACACATTTAGCAGCAGCCGGAAGCTGGCTGTTGTTGCATGCTCTGGCCCGGGGTGATGGTGGAAGACTTGCCGGCGCCCCCTGCAGGTGTCGACGTCGAGCCCATCCTAGGAAGCGTGAGTGGAGCGCTAACGCATACGGTAACAAAACACGCACCGGTCCTTGATCTGCTTTGCCATAGTCAAGAATGCTTGCTCGACGTTTGTGGCAGTTCTTGGCCGAGGTTTCGAGGAAGGGGATGGTAAGCTGGTCGGCAAATTCCTAGAGGCGAGTTGTGAAAACTGATAGACTCGCGTTGCAAGTACGACGAACCTTTGCCACCGAGTACTCAACAACCTTCTTCCCCGTCAGGTCGGACTTGTTGCCAACGAGCAGTTTGTTGACACCCTCTGATGCATAGCGGTCAATCTCCTGCAGCCACTGCTTGACGTTCGTGAAGGTGTCTGAAAACGAGGCTTGAGAGTGGGCACAGACAGCGCTAGAAAGGGCGGACCGTTGTCGGTGACATCGTAGACGACAATTATACCATGTGCGCCGCGGTAGTAGGAGGAGGTGATCGTGCGGAACCGTTCCTGGCCAGCGGTGTCCCACTGCGAAAAACATGAGGTGACTGCTGCGAGAAAGCAAGCGCTGGACGGACAATTTGGAGCTTTACAGTCTTTCCCTCGAGCTCAATGGTTCTAATCTTGAAGTCGACGCCGATAGTGCTGATGTAGCTCTCCGTGTATGTGTCGTCAGCGAACCGCAGAAGGAGACACGACTGGACTGCGGTGAGCGGCGGGGTCAAGAGCGACAGCAACGAGCAAACCTTTCCGACACCGGAGTCGCCGATGAGGAGAAGCTTGAAGAGGAAGTCGTATTCACTGGTATGCATGGTGAAAGGGAGAGAGAGCTACGCCGCCGTGTGACGTGACACAGCCCCATCATGTTTCTTCTCTGTGCGGTGCTGCTGCTCGCCGACGCCGCCAGCACCCAGCAGCCTGGTTTCAGTGTCCCCATTTATCGCGCTCGCGCTCCCACCAGAAGACCCCATCTCGGTCAAGCAATTGGCGGTATCGACGTCTTCAACAGTCAGCAATTGTCAGCTCCCTGCATTCCCAAACGAGCCCTCATTCACTCTCCTCAGCACTTACAACGTCGCGACTGGTATTGGCGACCCACCCCAATACTTCAACTCTGTCCTTGACACTGGCTCGTCCGATCTTTGGGTCTGTGATAACTCGTGCCAGGACTCGGACTGCAAGGCCGTCCACTGCTTCTCCCCAGACGCGTCAAACACCCTCGCTGACGCGGACCTGCCTTTCAGTCTCCATTACCTCTCTGGAAGTGTAGAGGGCCAAACTGTCTACGACACGTTTTCGTTCGGGTCGCACCAAGTCAAAAACCAAGCTCTTGCCACTGTCTACAAGACCGCTGAGCTGGGGCTCGCTTCGTCAAATACGTCTGGTATCCTGGGTCTCTGTTTCCCCGCTTCTGCTGCAATTTCGCCTACCGCGGGTGCAACACCGCTCGAGAACCTCATGGCCATGTTTGACCCCGAAAACAGATTATTTGCCTTCCACCTCCCGCGAGATCCAGGTTCCACAGATCCGCAAGCGTCCTTCACTATCGGCGCAGTAGACCCCAAGATTGTGCCCGATCCCTCCCTCATCGCAATATTGCCTGTGGAGCGCACTGGCTCACAATATGACTATTGGAAGATCTGCATCCTCCGGTTCATCGTCAATGGATCGCCCTTCGAGATTTCCTCGTCGCGTATTCCGAGTGCTCGATGCCCCCTTGCCGTTCTTGACTCGGGTACAACCCTCATCCTCGGGCCTATCGCTGATGTCAAGGCAATATATGATATGCTGGGAGCTGGAGCGCGATATTCACCCGACGCCGGTTACCAAGTTCGCTGCACGCTTAATATCTTGCTTCGTATCGTCGTCGGCAACCCACCGGGCCAATACACCATTCATCCATTTGACTTTGCCTGGTCCGAGGGCGGCACTAGTGGCGAATGGTGCCTGGGTGGAATACAGGGAAACGACCGAGTCAACGGGGCTGACTGGATTTTCGGAGACACTTTCCTTCGGAACTGTTATGTTGTGCATTATTACTGACGCAGCGCCAAAGGTTGGATTACTCGGCCTAACTGACGCGGACAAGGCTATCAGCGAGTTTCGGCAAGAGCGGGGACCGGATGTGGATGAACAAGGCAATGCAGACGACGACGACGACGCAACCATAGACCGGGATGATAATTGGAACACTGACACCGGGTTCGTCAAACGTTGGGAGCGTCAGGCGGATGGGCGGACGACGCGGATGTTTGCCGCAGTAGCCGGCGGAATTGGCTTCATGATGGGCGGTTTGGGAGCTCTTGGTTGGAGACTATGGCGAGATAAATGACATACACAATAATTATAAAGGTTCCGAAGCAGTTCAGAGCTTAGATCGCGGTGCAGTGAACAAGTCCGTCGCAGCGATTAACCTCTTCTGGGCAGTAGTGACAAGTTCATCAACTCTGTAAAAGGATAAGATAAGTAAAGAGTCGAGTGAGTTCGCACATTTCTTTGGCTGGCTTGATGTCGGTAATGCCCTCCTGCGACCTTGCCCATCATCCCTACTTCGATGAGCAAAAGTCAGACAGTTAACGTAGAGGACGTACATTTAGTCCCCTCGAGTGAAATCGAGGGATTCCTTTCGAGTTCGACCTCATGTGGTACTTTCCCATCAGCAAGGAGCTGCTCTTGCTCGGCTTTCCGCGCGGTCTCCCTGTTTAAACCGTGAGCTGAGATGAATCGACAACCGAGACTGCACCAACCACTGCTTCACGTATGGCGTATGTCTGACGCTCAGCGGTCGACCGCTATATATTCAGCGTCCGGCCAATGTCATCGTAGGTCGCAGTGAGAAGCATCTCCTTGTGCTTCTTCGGTGCACCTGCCTCTTCAGCTCGCGACAAATCGAGTTCCGACCCATACTCCGGAGGCGCCGTACGAAAGAGCCTGCAGCCAAGCCCCGGCCATCTGCGATCCCACCAGCCGCTACTACGATCACAGGCTCGCCTGTCAGCGGACTTTTCGCGTCCCTGCAGCAGTCCACGATGGCGGGAATGAGCACGGAGAACGGGATGTCGCCAGTATGCCCGCCTGCTTCACCACCTTGGGCGCAGATTATGTCGACTCCTTGTGCGAGAGCCTTCGGGACGTGTTTGGGATGTCCGACCATGCTGCACGACAGATTAGTGGTTCCAAGGGCCAACCGAGACAAACGCACTTCATGACCGGGATACCCGCCTCATGAAGTCTATCGACCGCCCACTTTGGCGGGATGCCGACAGCGGAGACAAATAGCGTAGCTCCACCTTGTATTATCACGTCTATGAGCTCGGGCCTAGTACACAACACGATCAGCCGCGAAGGACATCGAGAGGGATAAGCACGTACAGTTGGCCGTCAGTGTAGTCGACATTCGTCTTCCGTGCGTTTCCGCCGACCTGAGGAAGAAGGAGATCCACTCCAAATGGCGCGTTCTTGTCTTCGAGGTAGCTCTTGAGTTCTTCTATCGAGCCCTTGAGGAATTTTGGGGTTTGGCTGACGCCTCCAATGACACCAAGTCCCCCAGAGTTGGTGACCGCAGCTGCAAGTTTCGGTCCAGCGGCGACATTCATGCCTGAAGAATGGGTCAGTCAAGGGCCGATGCATATGGTGACAACGCACCGGCAAGCATGACTGGATGCGATATTTTGAACAGCTTCGTGAGCGGTGTGGAGAAGACTGAGCTAGACGCTGGCATATTGGATGCAGGGGAAACACCGGTTCACAGACGGGTTTTATTCCAGGCACGGCTTATCGGATACTACTCCGAAATTGTAAATCATGCAAGGCGCGGAGAATGTCCAGCAAGAAATTCAAGGGGAAGCTTGTAGAAGTCAAAGTCCATGATGAGTACTCGGAAGGAGTTGCTTCGTGCGGTCATCCTCAAAATGCTTGATTACCTGTCAATATCTCACAAGGGTGCGGTACCCTCCCTGGACGCTGTCTGTGGCTCACTCCTGTGCAGGCGGAATCGTACTGTGGTCGCGGTCATTCACGCCGGATGCCTCGCAGCTCGCGGCATCGTCTGCTTCGCCCGTTAATTCGCTGGTTCGGGAGGCGCTGATCGAAGGTCGAACCGCGGAAGAAAAATACGAGAAGGACGGCTACGCAGTCAAGTGGACATTTGTGAACGATTTAGAACTCATATTCGTCGTGCGTACTCTTCTACGTAGGGCGAGCCCCACTCAGATGTATAACACCTAGGTCGCATACCAGCGCATCCTTCAACTGACCTATGTCGACGACCTTCTCACCGCTCTCAAAGCTCTCTTCGTCAAGATGTTCCAGCCATTCCTCGCAACCTTTGTCGCATCCTTGCACGCCATAAACACTGGCAAGACAGCCGTCGTAGAAACTGCAAGTGCTCTCAACTTCGCCGACGCCTTTGAGGGCTGGGACAAGATATTCGACAAGCTCTTACGAAACTTGGAGGACAAAGCTGCTCAGGACCGCAAGTCACGACTGCGGCCAGCTGTCCGCGCCCCAATCGAGGACTCTAGTCCTCCTTCGGAAGAGTCGGAGACGCGTACGCTACCGCAACTCTCCGATTCATCGCGTCTCATAGTTGAATTATAGTGCCGACACAACCTTCCGATACACCTCTTGACGAGCAGCAGATCGCCCGGAACGTACAGGCGCTGAAAAACCGACTGCGTGGACGAGGCGGTAAACGCCCGGGCAAGGTGGTGCGGATGGACTCGGGCGACAGTGTCCCCAACTCCGAGTAAGCTTCGGTCTCATTGTTCTCCGCACTTGAATACCAGTCAATATAGCTCCGAATCCACCAACACGAAACGAAAAGCCAAAACCGCGAAAGTCCAGCGCAAATGGGGCGACCAGCCGCCCACAGAAGACGACATGGCGTCCCTGGACTTTAGCGCAGATTCCACTGGAGTAGCTGGGACTTCGCAGGATCTGGACGCGCTCGTAGACTCTGCGTCGCTTGGTATGCGGACCAAGGACGGTATATACGAGGTCAAAGATTGGGAATTCTCGAAAGATGAAGATAGCGCAATCGCAGACGCGTTGAAGTCTGCGGACACTAAAGCCACCACATCCACAAGTGGGCTCGGTGCTCTGGGATCGCTCTTCTCCCGCTTGACCGGCTCCAAGGTGCTTACAGAGCAAGATCTCAAGCCGGTGCTCGATGGGATGAAGCAACATCTCATGAAGAAAAACGTCGCCATGCAAATCGCGGACAAAGTCTGCGAGGGCGTCGGCGAGAGCTTGGTGGGCAAAAAAGTTGGGGGATTCCAGAGTAAGCTCCTTTGCGTATTCTAGCAAGCACACATCGTTAATAGTTGCCTAGCGACCAACGCGGCTGTTCGGCTGGCACTATCGACTTCCTTGACGCGTATTCTGACACCCAAAACGTCGACGGACCTTCTGCTCTCAATCAGGACCAAACTCTCGTCCCCGCTCGCGTCGACACAACAGCGAATGCCCTACAGCATGACATTCGTCGGTGTCAACGGAGTAGGGAAGAGCACCAACCTCTCCAAGGTCTGCTTCTGGCTCATCCAGAACGGCTTTCGCGTCTTGATCGCGG
Organism: Mycena amicta; assembly: GCA_029282125.1. Lineage (NCBI taxonomy): Eukaryota > Fungi > Basidiomycota > Agaricomycetes > Agaricales > Mycenaceae > Mycena > Mycena amicta. The sequence continues at coordinate 1,844,925 of JARIHP010000001.1, read as the reverse complement.
CCTGCGACACCTTTCGGTTGGTTGATCATCGAGATGAATGAGTTTTGGAACTGACGAATGCTAGGAGTGGTGCTGTTGAGCAGTTGCGAGTCCACGTCCGCAATCTGAGCATGCTCGGTGTCAATGGTGCCACGGACAGTAAAGGGCGCGTGGAGCTGTTTGAACGTGGGTACGGCAAAGATGCTGCTGGGATCGCACGCGAAGCTATCTCATATGGTGCGTGTGCAGCTGCGTCGGTGTCTTGACGGCTTAACGACGGCTCAAGCCAAGGACAATGACTTTGATGTGGTTCTCATCGACACTGCGGGGCGTATGCAGGACAACGAGGTGGGGAATCACTGAAGTTCGGGATCTGCACTGATTGTTCAGTAGCCGTTGATGCGTGCCCTGGCCAAGGTGCGACACCGTCTGATCACCGAACAACTGACAGAAACTTCGTCATGCAGTTGGTCGCGGTGAACTCTCCAGACAAGATTATCTTTGTGGGCGAAGCACTTGTCGGCAACGAGGCTGTCGACCAGCTAACCAAGTTTGACCGGGCCCTCCGTGACTTCTCGTCGGCATCAGGCGCTGGTAAGGGACGCGGGATCGACGGGATGCTTGTCACAAAATGGGACACGGTCGACGACAAGGTAGTTGATTAAATCGTCTTCACCTGCTTGCTCTCACGCAGATCTAGGTTGGAGCAGCGCTGTCGATGACCTACGTTACCGGGCAGCCCATCATCTTCGTGGGCTGTGGACAGGTACGGACATTGCGATTGAAGCTGTTTCGTGGGTGACTGATGGCTTATTACAGACATACACCGACTTGCGGCAGTTGAGGGTGGCGAATGTCGTCCAAGCCATTCTGGCTAATTAGAGGCTGCGAATTATAATGGGCGGGATACGGATTAGTTGTACGATACTCGCATCGCAAATGCTATTGAGCAGTCCATGGAGGATATAGACAGAAAGAAAGGAAGTAAAGTGTCCTATGGATAGTTCATAGTCGGCGGACGACGATCGTACGTGCGCATCGAAGGCGGCGGATCGAGCGACATTCCACTCTGCACTGAGGCAAGACGGGCAAACGGCATCTGGGGAGGATATACGGTCATGAACTCGGCTGACGGTGCAGTGCGCATGTTCCTGCGGCGACGCAGAAAGACTACCAGGCCGACGGCCAGGAGTGCAAGGAGAACCAAGCCGCCAATTACACCGCCAGCAATCGCACCTGCGTTCGAGGTGGACTTTTGAGAGCCAGAGATGGTGTTGTCGGCAGCTGGTGAGGTTCCTGCGGGCGCAGAGATAACAGACGCGGATGGCATCAGTATCGAAGCCAGAGTCGTCTCTGCGATCGTGGCAACTGGCACATCCACGCTGCTGCTGCTCGGTGTAGCGGTGGTCTGAGTCGGCGTCTCTATGCCCGAAGGTGGAGAGTCGGTAGAAACTGGACTACTCGCAGTTGTTGAGACAGCAGAGATTACTTCCGAGGAAGTAGTTGTCGTCGAGTCGATGGTCTGCGGTGGGTTGCTTGTGCTTGTGTCTGTAGTCGGCTGAGTGTCGCGAGAGGTGGTCGACGTTTTCTTGGTGGTATGGTCCTTGTTGTTGTCCTTGGTGTTGCCATTTTTCCCATTCCCATCCTCATCCCCATCCTCATCCTCATCCCCATCCCCATCCCCACGATTGTCCTGTGCCGCCGCAGTCGTCTTGGGAGGAGGAGGAGGAGGAGCGGGTGGCGGCGCTGGTGCTGGATCTGGATCTGGATCTGGATCTTTCGCTGCTTTCCCTGCTTTCGCCGCTTTCGCTGCTTTAAACGCGTCGATTCCATCCTTAATATTCGACTAAAAGATACACTTAGTATTCAGGGAATCGAAGGCCAAAGAAGAGCACGCACGGTGATGTCTTTAACAATCCCCCCGATGAATTGTCTCTCTGAGACTACAGGCATAACTTGGCATGCGTGTCCAGCACGGGGGAAAAGAAAAGGGAGGGAACGAAGAAGAAGAAGGAATGCATTTGTTGAGAGGGCAGCGCTTTTGACTAGTACGACGACGGGATCTCCGTGGTGATGTGACTATGTTGAGATCTTTACTCCGTGGCACCACTGGCAGAATGAAGGTGGTCCCAGTTCCCGTCAGACAAGACAACTATGCGTATCTCCTCATCGACGATGCTACAAAGACAGCCGCTGCTATCGACCCATTCGATGTACTGTACACTCAAACGCTATTCCGCCAATTAAAATCCAACAATTTGCAAACAAGGTTCCCAAAGTAATCGAGGCTGCGGACAACCTTGGAGTCAGCCTCGTCGCCGCAATAACAACTCACCACCACCAAGATCATAGCGGTGGCAACAAGGTCAGAAAGAAAACAACTCACCGGCGACAAGTTCAAAGCTAGTTCGCAGGTATTCGCATCGACATACCCGGATGCTATCATATACGCCGGCTCCTTCGACTCCCCCGCAGCGACGCGTATCGTAAAGGACAAGGACGAGTTCACCCTGGGCAACAACATCCGCGTCAAGTGCGATGCTTAATTACTTGGATTGAAAGAGACTGAAAAGAGACCTATACTAGATGTCTTGCGACCCCCTGTCATACCCAAGACTCAATCTGCTTCCATGTGAGGGACGCGTCGGACCCATCGCACCCCGGAGGTATATTTACAGGCGACACGCTATTCGTCGCTGGGTGCGGTCGTTTCTTCGAAGGAACAGCTCAAGAGATGCACTCGGCGCTCTCGTACCTCGGCACCCTCCCGGACGACACGATAACGTACATCGGACACGAGTACACCGGCGCCAATGCCGCGTTTGCAAGGTCCGTCGACGCTGCCAACTCGGACCTCGACCGTTTGGACGAGATCGTCCGTGGAAACTCGGTCACCGCAGGACTCACCACGATTGGCGATGAGAAAAAGTGGAACCCGTTCATGCGTCTACAGAGTCCTGATATTCGGTACGCCACTAGTTACGCCGCCCAGGCTGAGCTGAAACAACTCGGATAGGCGCGCGATGAAGGTGTCTGCAGACACATCAGACTCGGCGGTGATGGACGCACTCCGGACTGCGAAGAACAACTTCCGCGGGTGAGCGCTCCGTGAACGGGCAACACAATCTTTCACGCGTCGGTCTCCAGCCCAGCGCGTCTGTAGTTTTATTTTCTCTTTGTATCTCCGATTATCTGTAGTACACGCTCGCAGAATATATAAGTAAACGTAGCAGCAGGCCTAGGAGGAGAAACAAAGAAATCGTTGCATAGCATTAGCCGAATCCAACCATTCTCTTGACGGCAGTCCGTGCATAGGGCACGTAGGACAGACTGTACCAAGTATAGGCCAGATATTCGATGATGACGAGGACTGTTATTGGGGTTAGCGTCAAATCTTGCGATAAGAAAAGGCAACGCACTGAGACACAGAATCTGCAGACACGCATGAGCGCAGGGGAAAGAATTCATAGGACAAACGTACCTCATTCCCGAGTACAAACGCGCCCACGAATACCATTGCGATGGAGGCCAGGAAGATGATTGTAGCCAGGACACGGACGGGCTTGAACATCTAGATGCACCGTCGACAAACGGTCCAGGCCGAATTCAGCGTGGAGCACACACCAGTTTTAGCTGCGTAAAGAACTGTTTGGGGGTCATCAAGGGCTCGTCGCGAGAAAGAGAACAGTGGGCGTACCCCAATCAAGAATCCCGTCCCCGCGAGGGATATCAGCGTTCCTAGCCCATAGAGGACTGTTTGCACCATCTCAGCGTCGGAGACAAACATAGTGTGAGGGCTCACAAGCGAAGAGGGTAATCTGCCCGAGGAAGAGCGTGATGCTCCCGAGAAGACTGAGGAGGAATCCCAGCGCGAGACTAGATAGTTGAGCAAACCAGCAAGCGGCCTGCGAGTGCTCACCATCCCACAAAGCCGTAGAGCCGCGTTGTTCGAGAGAGGCCGAGGAACTTGAATGCCGAGTCGCCCTCGAAGAACTGAGTCTCCGGGATGGCCGAGCCTGCGGATTCGAGGTTAAACCAGCCCTTGCTAGCCATCGTGTGCGTTTAAAGTCGTCAAAAGGTCGAAGGAGGATATGCAGTGCTGGCCGCGCAGCGTAAGCCTGGTGATCAAACAAATTTACCGAATCTGGTAATTAGCCAAACAACCCAAAGCAATCGTTTCAAGAGCGTATGTATGTATTTTACAAAAGTTTTCAGCAGGTAAAACAAGGCTATAGATGCAGTCGTTAGTTCATGAGAAATCATAGCGGGGCCATTTTGCGTCGTAAAATCTCCTGCACTTCCGTGACACTTCGTGCGATTTCCAGCGTCGGAGGTCCACCAGGGGCGAGAGGAAGGCGTTGCTTCGTGGCGACCAGCGAGGTCTGCACACCAGGCAGAACTCGAGGAATAAAGTCCGTGATGAGCTTGTCCTGGTCGCGCCATGAGCAAGAATCAACGCAATCAAAGAAACCGCCACGTACCTCTGGACGAAGCAACGCTGCTGTCCGCTGCAGCCACCAGAGCGTGTTCTTGAACGCCTCATCGTTCGGCGGCGTCTCTGACAATACAGCCGAGAGCTGTGCAAAAGAACATGAGCCAAACTCTCAACCAAAATAAACGATACTGACCCGAGCAACGAGCGTGAGGATAACAGCCTGTGAAACCAGCGTTGGCCCGTTCATGGGCATAATTAGTTCCGGGTTCGTGTGCGACAACAACTCGCGGAGCTTGGAAGGATCCTGTGTGTGCAAGACGCCGAGATAAATATCGTCCCATTGGTCCGACTTGATGGGAGGGGTCCTCTCCTGCTGGGCAGGCTGCTGAGGAGGAGGTTGAGGCATTGCTGCTGGATGCGACGCTTGTGGCGCGGCAATCGCTGGTCCGTACCATCCCGGGTGCAAAACAGGCTGAGGCTGTTGTTGCTGGGGGAAGTTGTTGTGAGGCGCATAGTTCTGCGGTTGCGGGGCTGGCGGCAAGTTTTGCGGTCGGAGGTGCGGCTGAGGAGGCTGAGCGTGCTGAACACTCGGTCCTGGAGAATTGTGAACTGGCTGCTGAGGCTGGAACTGATGCATAGCGCCAGGTCCCGCAGGATTCATCGACAGGAACTTGACCTGTTCTGTCAAGCCCCGAATCGTATGCTCGAGCTCTCTGATGGACGCCTCCTGGCTCCGGAAAGCCTCGCTCTGCCAGGACGTCAGCTCTGTCTTGATGCCATGAATATCGCTCCGCAATTCCCGCAGCAGCTCCTGGTGCATCGCAGCTGTTTGCTGGGAGAACGCAGGGATGAGCGTCTTGTTCACGGTTTCTTTGACATGACGGTCGATCAGCGGCGTAAGATTAGCGGAAAGCATGTGGGCGAAATGTGCAGAGATATCGGCTCGGAGGAGAAGTTTCTCAATCTCGACTGGCAGACTCTGAAGAAGCATCGATCAAAAAAAAAATAGTCGTGAAAATCCAAGCAACCCACTTGATTGACAATATCGACAAAGCCCGCAGTGACCCTCTCGTTCAACGCCGTCTTGACCTCGTGTGCGGTCATCGCCTCGAGGGCAGGTAGCACAGACGTTTGGACCTCGCTCTTGACGGCCATTTCAACCACTCGAGTCGTGTTCCTCGTAAGCTCAGTGGAGATGAGCTTGAGGATCTTTTCCTGACGAGAAAAGTCCTCGGATTGGTCATAGGCTCGGGCTTCTTCCAGACGTTGGTCTGCGAAAGGATGAGCATGTGGCTCGGCGACTTGAATGAACAACTGACTTTGCTTGTCCATCTCTTTTCCGATCAAGCGACCAATACGCGTATGCAGACTCTCCTCCATCTTGCGAATCTCCCGGTTGAGCGCCTGTCCAACGGCAGCATCACCGAGGGAGATTTCAGCGTTTTTCGGGTTCTTGCTATTGTCGTCCTTCTCCTTCCAGTTGACATTCTTGCCACGGCCGCCTCGGCCCTTGCCCTCCTGCATACGTCCCTCTTGCGGGGCGTCTGCCTCGCCGTCGTCAGAGGGTGTCCTCATCCGTACCGGATGGTTGACGGGGACTGCCGCAGGCGGCAGTGGGGGTTGTACTGCTTGCCGGGGTTTCGGCTCGAGAGGTGGCTGCGAGTTATGAGGAAGGGTGTACATGTTCGGATACTTGGACTGCACCGCCGAGAGCGCTGCATCAAACCACTCTTTGCGAATGAGGATCTGGTCGACGCCGCTCGAATGAACAGAAAAGGCGACGAGGGCAAGTTCTCCGGGTGTGACCTTGGCGGCGATGCAGGCGGCATGAGCCTCGTCTCCGTTTGGATCCGCATCCCCAGTTAGAATCACAAAGTGAATGGTCGACTTGGGACCAGGGAACTCGACGACCTGGTCGATGTAGCCGCGGAAAGGCTCTTCGCCGCCCATCGACGACTCGAGGTGAAGCTTGAGCGCTATCATGCTCTCTCGTCGGCAGTTGGCCACCCACAGAGTCGAAATTCGAGAGTCATAGCTGACATGGCCAAACATGTCAGGATCCTCGCTATTCCCATTGACGAACTTGATCGTGGAGAGGATGTTTTTCGTCGTAATGGAAAGCAGCTGAAGGATGGTTCCGTTCTTTCTGCCCACCACGATGCCGTTGTCAACATAGGTGATGGACGAAGGAATGTCCTCCCCGCGGACTTTGTGGGTCGTGTACGGAAGCTTGTCGTGAATATTCCAGATAATCAAGGTAGAATCCTCGGAAATTGTCGCAAGGGCATAGTGCATAATATCAAAGTCAAAAGCAACGAGGGGCTGGAAGGAGTTCAAGGCTTTACATTATAAGCGGATAAATGTCACTCACAGAAGGAATGATAAAGGACTGCGCGATGTGAGGCAAGTCAGATTGAGGAATGGGCTGCCCGCGCAGAGAATGTAGGTTGCCCAAGTCGATGAGATACAGCTTGCTTTGAGACGCTACGGCAAGAGTATCAGGTTCTTTCGGGTGCCATTTCACAGAGTGAAGCGCATCAAGCGAAGAGTCGGATCCCAACGGAGGCACACAGAGCAAGATCTGACCACTGAGCGAATAGTGAATGGGAGGAGCAGCCATTTAGTGGGCAGCCACTTACGGGACATCATCTGTGATCACCTCGGGCAGCTCCCAGACAACAAATCCTCCGTCGGTCGTGACTCCAGCAAGGCGATTGCCAAACACGGCCATGTCGCTCACGCTGGACGAGCCCGGGAAAGTACCAGCAGGAAGCTGAAGTAGGGTGCGGTCGCCGCTGGATCGCGAAATGACGCGGACGCGCCCTGGTCAAACAAGTCAGAAAAAATGTGTTGAGATAAAAGCGACCATACCTCTTGTCATCGCATACGCCACCCAGTGAGTAGCGCCAATAGTCGTTCCAGACAGAAAAACGGGGTCTTGCTTAACCAGCGCGATTGCTGTCGGTTTGACAAAATCACGAGAAGCTTGAATTTCGTCCAGCGGTTGAGAGACATCGAAAATAATATTTTGAGGTTGAGGACTGACGACAGGTGAATAACGGCAAGGTTGAAATGCGATGAACAGACCTTGGGCTTTGATTGTTGTTTTTGTTGCCCTTTGCCTGGCCCATGCCCTTCCTGTATCCACCACGCGGCCCCGGCGAACTCTCTTTGTCCCTTCGATTCCCGTTTCCAGCCTGCTGGATGTTGGCCTGTGGAGCAGAGGGCGAGTCGGCCACGCGACCAGCGGGCGGCGCACGCTGGGCGTGTGCTTTTGGAGGCGAGCCACGTGGAGAAGCCGTGCGGTTGGGAACAGGCTTGGAAGGGATGACTGGAGCGGGCATTCGCGAGGACTCTGTTGCCGACGAGCCAAAGTCGCTGCCCAGATACGACTCGTACGCCGGAGGACCCGAAATCTGGGACGTCGTTCCTCGTGTCAAATGCTCCAAGAGATTGTCGACAGACTGGCGTTTGGGATCGGAGAGGTTCGTCCAGCTAGACTCTTCCGTACCACTCGACACGCTCTGCGGCTGGACCGGGACAGGTTTCTTCTTGACAGCGCCAGAAAGAGCGTCGAAGGGAGATACAAAATCGAACATTGACTTGCGGGGAGACGGGGGCTGCTGCTGTTGCTGGTGGGGTGGGGGCGGAGGAAGAGGCTGCTCCGGTGGCTGGGAGCGCTGCTGCTGGAAATCTGGGGACGAGTCGTGCTGATAGGACCTATAATTGGCTTGAGCCGGGACATAGGGCGGAGATGGGGCTGCGCCAGTCATAGGTGCGGGTCGTTGAGCATCCGAGTAGGTACGACATTTGAGGGTTTCTGGAAAGGAATGTGAGATGCGAGTAAACCTCGTGTTTTTCAACACGCGACTGACCCGGACATGAGCTGCTCGAGTAGAATCTTTCCCTGGGTCTCATTGTGGGTGGGCGAGGCACCAGATCCCGATCTTGTGGACGCGGATGGGGGTGTGGGGACCTGCTGGGGGTTGATGGGTGGAGGACGGGTTGTTCCTGTGGGTCCACTAAGCAACGATAGCAGCGCGCTCTGTCTGTCGGCATTTGAGCTGGAAATGGACGGCGGTGCGGGTGGGGTTTGCTCGTCGTTGGAGGTAATGGGAGTCGCAGGGCCCGAGTAGACGTCGGACTGGTGGTCGGTGGAAGAAGCGGATGCGCTGAGGTGGTGGAACAGAGAGTCGATATGGCTGTTGGAACCTTCGTGGGACGGAGAAAACTGTGGTTGCTGCTGGGAGACAACTGGGGGCGTCGAGCCGCGAGAGAAGAGATCGGAGCGGTTGTTGTCCATGGCAGTAAAAAGGCAACCTTGAAATCTCAACGGCCAGCCTCGTGTGTGCCTCGTGTGGAAGAGTCACGTTTGGTCACTAAGTATTGGCGCTTACTGTTTACAGCCCTAAGCCTACTTACCAGACGGCCTGAACGCGTCGCTTTCGATGCGGCAAATGCAGAGTAAGGCGGAGCTCAGGTATCCGCTTTTGAATGCACTTTTTGTACTACCGATTCAATACCACATCGGAGCATGAAGGGAAACAGTAAGGGATTGACGGTCTCTAGGAAGTATCCCGGTGTACAGGCCATGCTAAAACGGGAATTGCATGTATTTGGAGCTGAGGGACTTTGCGGATGCTGAGCGATTTATTGGAGAGCCCCGTGACTGAGTCACTGCCACACCGCTCCAGCTATAAAAGGGACTCGCGCTGCAGCCTCTCCTTAGCTCCCACATCTACATCTGCTCCAACCAATTCTCACTCACCAATCCACAATGCTCGCTGTCCGTATCCTCGTCGTTGATCCCCGCTTGTCTTATCTCCTCTCCAGACCACCCAGACCCCAGTCGACCAGGCCACCTGCGGCAGCACCACTTGCGGCTGCGGCGCCAAGTCCGTCCCAATTCCCCATTCCCATTTCGCGTATGCTGACCCCGCACCCCAGCTGCCAGTGCGAGCCCGGCGAGTGCAAGTGCTAAATGCACACTCCATGACCATGGCTGTGAAGGAAATGTATGATAGCTTGTCGTTGGCGTATGAATATACTGTGATATGCTCAATCGCTTGGGGGACAAGATGGCGGGAAGATATCATATCGATGGATGCATCTCCTCACAACCGTTTCTCTGCTAGACGTGTAAGCCAGGACCGCACAAGGGCGCCGGACGGACCTATCTCTTCGTACCGCGCTCTTCGAGCTGGATCCAGCGATCCAAGTTCACTCAGCAGATGTCGGCATTCGTCTATCAGACCCCTCGCATCCACTGTTGCATGCTTTCGAAGCAGCATCTGCTTGTAGTACACCAGCGATTCCATGCACCCTATCCGTACTTCTGTCAATAGAGCAACCCCCAAAAAGAAACGAAAGCGCACATTTGCTGTCTGGCTGCTCCTCCAGCAGCTCTTGAATTATCCCGATTTCTCTGTCCAATACGGTGCGGTCATCGCCTGAGGAATAATTAGGCCACACTGGGCAAGAACCACGTCCCATGCTACCTTCTCCCATGAGCCATCTATGATAGATCCATACGCTCTGGTCATTCGGATCGGTGAACATCGCATTTCGCACTAGTTCGAATTCTGTGAATAGGGTGGAGATTAGGAGCCTATCGAGTTGCAAACGACCCATGACTTGCCGTCCTCTTTCGATTTAGCGCGATCGAGCTTTCCACTGGCCCACAAAGACGCCAAAAGCTTGGTGCGCTGATGCCATGCGCTGAAGTTGGAGAAATTGGCTTCGATTTTACGCGTAGTATACGCCAATTCGGCTGTCTCTGGCCGCGCGACAGGCATGCCGGCGAGCACGTATCGTCGGTAGCTCCAAGCATGAACTGTGGGCAGGTTCATCCATAGTCGCGTCAAGTCGAAGAAGCGTACAGTTCCGCGGGTCCGCGTCCAGCATCTTATCAACCACAAACATCTCTCTGTCCCAATTCGCCTTTCTCCAGCCACTGACGTCGCCTTCTGCCTCGGTGCCCGGGCCGTCTGGGACGTTCTCCAGGCACCATCTCCGGTGGTTCCAGATCCAATAAACCTTGGGATGCAGTTTGAGAGCTGCCGTGGTCATGTTGAGGTCTTCACCCAGTCGGTCGTTAATTTCCGCAGGCGAACTGCGCAGGTGAGTTGAGAGGACGGGCGTCTCGCAATGGCTCACCTCTGAGGAAATATTCCCCTGCAGCAGGATATGCCTGCGATAGTTCCAGACTGTGTAGAACTCTGGGTTGAGTTGAAGTAGGCGTGTGGTCAGGTCAAGTGCCTCGCGAGACCAGTCGTTCGATGCTTTCTGCTCGAGTTACAGCGCACGAATACCGACATAAGACAGTAGCTCCAACCTTGGACAACACCTCGTCCGACAGAGCGAGATATTCGGCTATTTTGGCCTGTTCCTTGACTTTATTGGCCGCAAGAGCCTCTGGGGTTTGCCGGACACGCCTGACGCCATGCTGCGAGGAGATGGGTAACCTTCGGGGGAGGGAGATGGAGTGCAGACCATGGTGGTAGCAAGAAGAAACGCGCTATACTTGCGTGCTTGAGGGTTGGAGTGAGCAAGCAAGTCACTCGGACTGATCCGCCATCGGAGACGCGTTTTGCTCTCAACCACCAATGTCTAGCCTGCCGACTCTCGAGTCGCTCACAGCGCAGCTCAGCCTGAGCACCCCCGTCCCGAATCCCGTCAGCCACCCCGACCTCCTCACCACGAACGATGTCCAGCGAGAAGAGGACCTCATGCGCAACATGACCTCTTTCCGCGCTTGGTGGTCCGCAATTCACACCATGCGCGACGCGTACACTACCCAGCAGCGAGAAGAATCATCAGACCTCCCGACAGAGATTGCGGCCCTCATGGGCCCTTTGGCAACTCCGCTGTCACGACTATCTTTTCAACGACTCATATTCATCTACGAAACCGCGCTATCCCAGTTCCCAAACTCTTTCAAGCTCTGGAAGTCGTATCTATCGATGCGCATGTCCTTTGTCTGTGGCCGCCTCGTTGTCAAGAAGCGTGCCGGAGGAAAGAAAAAGTTACCAGAGATGAAGGACGCGTTGGAGGACGAGAAGGAGGATCTCGAGGAGTGGGAAGGGGGCCTTGACCCAATTGTCGGCTGGGAAGAGTGGAAATCTCTTGTCGCGGCCTTTGAACGCGCCCTGATGTGGCTACCTAAAGTACGTCGTATCCATTCGGTTCCTTTCTGGCGACCCACTAACAAGCGATACAGCTTGCCCCGCCTATGGCTCATGTATCTATCCATCTTCTCTCACCGCCTCTGTCCCTCGATACTATCAAACACCCATGCACGACATACCTACGACCGTGCCCTTCCGCACTCTTCCCCCCTCCCTCCACTCGCGAGTCTGGTGTCGATACCTACTCTGGGGAGAATCCAAAGGCGGCGCCACGACGGTTGCACTGTACCGACGCTACCTCGCCGTCGATCCCAGTATCACCGAACGCTTCACTGCCCTCCTTCTCTCTCCATCCAATTCTGAACCCCGACCACTCGAGGCTGCCAAACTTTTGCTTTCTCTCGCACGAAAAGCAGCAACAGGCCAATACACCAGTCCAGAAGGCAAAAGTCCATACCAACTTCTATGCGACTGGCTTGATGTGGTCGAGAAGTTTGCGGACGAAGTGGGCTTGGATGTGGAGGAGACTATCGCCGCAAATGCAGAAGCAGCCAAGGCAGATGCCTGAAGCAGCGCCCGAGGAGGAACCTGCTGAAACATCTGTCCCGGGAAAGCTCGTCCGTTTTGCTGGCGCGCCGTTCCCTGCAACTGACAAAACTCCCCGACCATACGACGAGGACGAGGACCCCAAAAGCTCTCGGAAATTCAATGTCGAGCGCATCATACACAAGGACGGCCTCGCGATCTACAAGGATCAAGCCGGTCGTCTGTGGACCGGCATGGCTACCTACTGGATAAAACGCGGCGAGTTCGATCGGGCGAAGGAGATATTCGAACAGGGCATCGCGAGCGTGCTGGCAATTCGCGACTTTACCCAGATATTCGATTCATACGCCGAGTTTGGCGAGTCGCTCATTAACGCGATGATGCAGGGTTTGGAGGACGAGGAAGACGATGAGGATGCCGCAGAGATGCAGAAGGATCTCGACGTTCGGATGGCGGATTTTGAGGACTTGATGGACCGCAGGCCATTCCTAGTCAACGACGTGCTCATCCGGAGGAATCCCAACGATGTGCAGGAGTGGGAGAAGCGAGTTGCGCTGTGGGGCGAAGACGACGACAAGGTAAGAGCAGTGAGCTGAATAGAGGAAAGACATTAACTTTCGGCAGGTCGCGGACACCTACACCAAGGCGCTAGAGACCATCAATCCCCGCAGAGCGACCGCAAACTTACATCGACTTTATGTCAACTTTGCCAAGTTCTATGAGGAGGGCGGCACTGCAGCCAAGGCGGAAGCGGACCTCGACAGCGCACGCAAGATCTTAGAAAAAGCCACCAAGGTCAACTTCAAGGCCGTCGAGGATCTCGCCGAGGTATGGTGCGAGTGGTCAGAGATGGAAATCCGGAATGAGTGTGTTAGCACGCTCGTATCGCGTCCACAGCTTAATATTTTTGCAGAAATTACGACGATGCTATTCGAGTCATGCAGCGAGCGACAGCGATCCCGAAAAACACGAAAATTAATTATCACGACCATGTAGGTCTCATCCAGTTACATTTCTTCGTTTTCCAACTCGAAACAGGCTCTGTCTGCACAAGCAAGGCTCTTCAAATCGCTGAAGCTGTGGTCGTTTTATATCGATTTGGAAGAGTCGATCGGCACGGTGGATACCGCCAAAGGCATCTACGACAAGATACTTGAACTGAGGATCGCAAATGCTCAAATCATTGTAAACTACGCGGCATTCTTGGAGGAAAATAACTACTTCGAAGAGAGCTTCAAGGTGAGTCACACTCGAATTATAGAGTTTTCCCTCAACTTTTTTAGGTTTATGAGCGGGGAGTGGAGCTATTCACCTTCCCGGTCTCGTTCGAGATTTGGAATATTTACCTCTCCAAATTCATAAAGCGCTTCGTACGTTTTCGATATCCTTCCTCGTGGAACATCAACCGAACCATCTTTAGGGTGGGTCCAAGTTGGAACGAGCACGTGATCTTTTCGAGCAAGCACTCGAAAAATGCCCCGCAAAATCTTGTAAACCGATCTTCTTGCTCTATTCCAAGATGGAGGAAGAATTCGGCCTTGCAAAACGCGCCCTTTCTATTCTCGAACGTGCAACCCAACTCGTGGCCGACGAGGACAAGTTCGAGGTATGTGTCGATTCTCGTTCGTTTACTGTCCCTTTCTTACCGCATCTAGATGTACACCATCTACATTGCAAAAGCGACGGAAAACTTTGGCCTTCCGGCAACTCGGCCAATCTATGAACGTGCCCTCGAAGGTAAAACAGTTTACTCCTCCCAATGAATGATACATGCTCACTCCCGGCAGTCCTGCCTAACCGACAAACGGCCGAGATGTGCATCCGGTTTGCTGCTCTGGAGCGAAAACTCGGCGAAATCGACCGCGCGCCGCGCCATTTATGCTCACGCCTCTCAATTCTGTGATCCTCGCGTCTACCCACAATTCTGGGCCGAGTGGAATACGTTCGAGATTGAAACGGGCTCGGAAGACACCTTCAGAGAGATGCTGCGCATTAAGCGGAGTGTCCAGGCGCAGTTCAACACCGAGGCGAGCTATTTGGCCGCGCAAACTATCGCTGCCAAGCAGGGCGCCAAAGCGGTCCATGAGCAAGAAGCGGCGGACTCGATGGATGCCATGGCTGCTGCCGAAAGGGCTAGCGGAGGAATGGCCTTCGTCGCTGCCACGCAGACCGCGTTACCAAAACCTGACGGAGAAGCGGCTGCTGCCGATGTACCTGTTACAAACGCGGACGAGATTCATATTTCGGACGACGAAGATATATAACTCTGTATTACTTACCATGTTTTCGATGTAAAAACGCGCAGTTTCGGTGACAGGAACAAGTCGTGTCGGTGAGGAAGATATGGTAGCGCTTGGCTGCATCGGGCACCGCGTTACACCTCCTGCTTATGGACGTCGACGTTCCTGCTCCTGACTCTATTGTCTTCACTCTATGGCTGCCTGAATTCGGCTGGACAGAATTTCTTTCGATTCCCCGGGCTACGCTCAGCACCTTAACCACCAACCCTGTCTCATGGTTCGAATTCATCGGCTCGGGAGCCTACGGGGCTGACGGCCATGTATACTCCTTGGCGCTTGAGAGCTCCCTGTGGCAACGGAGCACCGTAGCCATGGTCACGCAGTCAGCGGAGGAAGCCTTCGACGCAGTCGCAGGCGTGGAGCGTTCCCCAGAAACTACGGTGGATGCAGAGGACCTAGAAGAAGGAGAATCCGGGCCGAAGATTCCCGTCAACGAACCGTCGAAACTATTATCGGTGACGGTTGAGGCTCTTCCAACGCACTGTTATTTTTGGTCCCCACGTAAGTCCACTATGTCAACACGACGTCCTAAGATGCAGAACAGACTCGCCCAAAATACTGGACCTCTGCATGATTGAGGACCGAGTCAGCACTGCCAGTGTCTGGGGACGCAAAGCGTGGCTCTCCGATGAATGCAAAGTCCGAGACAGGATGTCATGCGGGTTTTCCGCCACCCGTCAAGTCTTCACCTCAAGGGAAGATCTTCGGGCATGCCATATCATCCCCCATTCGAAGGGGCCCGAGGTGCGTGCCTGCACTTCTTCATCAGCTAGATTCTAGATGAGCACACATGTAGTATGTGCAATTAATGGAGGAGTGGCATCAAGTGCCCCAAGAGGAGCGCATGGGCGAGGTCGACTGTCTGTCCCAATGTCATCACTCTCCATCAAAGTCTTCATAGCTATTGGGCGAAAGGGATCATCGCGCTTCTTTTGGTCGGGGTCGTTTTGCAACAGGTCCAACCTTGTGCTGATCCGGACAGCTTCCCAATCGTTTTCTCACTAGGCCAGACGTTGAATTCGATCCCGCGCCCCGGTTTGGTACCACCCCCTACCAAAACCCTGCAGAGGAAGTCGCCGAAGACGCAGGCGACGAAATCGAAATCGAAATCGAGTCAACGACTGGATCGGACTATCTGGCGTCTGCCTCAGATGTGGATGAGGTCGTCGCGGTCTTTTCTCCACGCCGTTCCGCGAGGAAGACGATCCGGGCGGGCGGGACCACGCGTGAAGCAGCGAAGCCGAACATCGCTCCTCCAGTCACCGAAACAGATTCACAATCCACTAAGTTAGCGGAACCTCCCTTTAGCGACGATTCACAGATAATCCTCCAGCATCTGCGGCCCGAAAGAATGAGCGGACAGCAGGTTTGGGCGACTCCAAACAACACTGCTGCGACCCTGCAGTTGGGGACCCGTCTTTCGGCGACAGCGCTGAATGCAGCGTACATATGCTGTATCTGCATGGCGTTTTCCCCGGACAGAAAAGATCCTCGACTGTACCAGAAACGAAGCCACGATCTCTATGGGGTTCAGCCCAAGGGTGGTTCTGCCCCCGACCCCAAGGAGAGTTCCAATGGACCTGGCCCGTCTACATCGACCTCCAACTCTGCGACCTCCAACTCGACATGGGCATCACAGCCGACATCGAGAGCAACCCTGCACCTTCGCGATGAAGCTGAAGAGCCGGTGTGGGACTTCACAATGGGTTGGCCTATCCCTTCGCTCATTGCTCCGCAATTGGCCGAAATCCGTCGGGCGCGGGAGCTAGCAAAGCGGGCAACGGTGCTGAAAGTCACCGAATGGAACCAGCAGAACGGCTGAGCGTTCACTCGTATCTTAGATCTGCCTGTTTACCTTCTGAAGCCTTGTATACTCTTATTCACTGTATACATACTGCACGATTATAATTACACGAAGATTACAACAGCGCAGAACGCTCCAGAAGCGCGAGTATGCTCCTCAACCAGAAGAAGGTACGTTGTTCAAAATCTTATAATGCGATTTCACTCGAGTTGTACGGATCGTGCTATTCTACGATGCTAATGGTTACTTGACTATCAATACGTGCAGAGAATGAGGAATTATACGAGATACAATTTGCTTGTTGATTTGACTTGGAATGAGTTATTGCAAAGAACGTTGTTTGTTGCATGCCAGCGACTCCCATCTTACCGCCATCCAAAGCGCTCCTCCTGCTCCCGGTCGTACGACCGGAGCGGCCCTTTCGTTCGAGAGTGCAACGGTGCATTGTTGGTCTTGTGGTGGGAAGAAGACTGCGCCCGCGTATGATTATTGCCAGTGCCTTTGGAGGTGCTTGAACGCTGGTGTTGCCGCCCGTCACCGTTGTTGTTTTTGTTGTTCGGGTGGACCACCGCGGCCTGGTATTCTCTCGCCCACGGCTCGAGCTCCCTCTCTGCCTCGATTACAGTTATCCCGGCCTCTGCAAAATGCCGAGCGACATCCTCTGCGCGAATCATGTCCATGCCGCTGACATTTGCAGCCCCCCGGGCCGCCATGTTGCTCGGAGCAACGACCAAACCCTCCCTACGCAGCAGATCGGCATACATTCCCGGAGCAGCAAACATCCCAACGGCACATGTCATCCATTCGTTCCGCATCGTAGCGTCCCCATCTGGTCCCAATGCTGGCCGGAGTCGCGCAACAGTGCGACTCGCTTTGAGGTCGTCGAAATGGGGGGCCCCGTCAGCCTCGCGTCGAACTCCGCGCGGCCATGAGCCAGGATGCACCGTCAAATAAGCATGCCATATTTCAGTCGGATCGCTCATGTTCGGCGGCCCATGGGCTTGCACAGAGTGATTGGGTCCGAGGAGAAGAGGAGGCTTGAACGACGAGGACGAAGTCCCCACAGGATCCGGGTTGCGCCAGTTGGCGAGAATGTATCGCTGCATGTCGGTCTTTCGATCGCGAGGCGTCTGGTGTGCATCGGTGCAGAGTATCTTTACACGCGCAAGAGATTCCTCGTTGCCAGGCTGATGAGCCTTGCTCATGAGCAGCTGGAGCTGACGCAACGTTTTGGGCATACGAGCCGAGTGGTGAGAACTCGAAGCGATTACTTCGGAGGTGGGCCGCTGAGGTAGATGAGGTGTAGGACGATGTTCTGTTTCGGCAAGACGAGAGCCAGAGTCTGGCTTGGATGGGGGGGCGAAATGGATTGGCATGGTGAGAAGTTCCTGTACACGCTTTCGAAGCGCGTCGCATTCCGCTTGCGCAAGACGGAGTTGGGATTGAGCCTGCCCCAGCTGGGTAATCGTTTCGCGCGCCTCGGCCCTCAAGCGGGTAACGAGCACCTGCGCGTCTACCCTCGCAGCCTCCAGTTCATGAATCCGGGCATCGTCTTCGGCTCGCTGGTGACGGCGACCTTCTTCAACACCGTCCGAAAAGTAAACATCGAGCTTCTTGTCGCGATCTTCGAGCGCTCGGTGGATGGTGTTCGAGGACGATTTGGCATCGGAGACATGGGCCTTGAACGCGCGACATGTGCTGCAGTCGGAGGTGTGGACCACGGCATAGGCCAAATTGCACTCCCAAGGAAGGGACGCGTCGGCATCGCGCTCAGAAAGATTTCTGGCGCGTTTACGAGCGGGCGATGCAGTGGACATGGAGAAGGTCGAGTAGGCAGTAGGAAGGGAGGCAACAAACGACGACGAATTCGAAGCGCTGGAGAAATGGGACCGTCTCGAGCTCGGCGAGCTCCTGGGTTGGGAGACGGGCGATTGCGAGTCATTGCTAGATGTATAAGGAGAGTGTTGGAGCGTCCCCGAGAAGAACATGCTCGTCAAGCATGCAAAGGGAGTGGCTTGTCTCCCACAGTCAGACCGTAAGATCAGGCTATGAGGGAGAGAGTTGGGACGCCTGATAACAGGGAGTGGCGAGGCGAGAGGCAAACGGTCACTGATCACGCTTATCTCCAGTTTTATACCATCGCGTTCGACGACTCTCCAACGACATTCTGTACACTATGCATTTTCATTTTCAGCAGCGAATGCTTGACGAATCAACTCAGATGCACTCAAGTACGTTTCGACCTTTTGCCGTTTTGGCGGTGGCTCCATTTTCACATCATCCGTCGCATCCTCTTCACTGGCACCCACAGACCCATTCCCATTTGAAAGAGTCTCTGGCGTTGGGAGCTTCGGGTTGTATCTGTTCGCCAAAAATTCCAAGTATTGCAAGGTGTGCCGTGGTCCAGGTGCGCGAGCAAGATGAAGAGGTGGCCCAGGAAACCATAAAACTTCACCGGTCGTAGGATCACGTTCAAAGTGTCGGGCTGGCGCAAAATAATCATCCAATAACGGGCAACGCAAATGATACATACCTGTTTCTGGAGGCAGCCTTTCTATGCCGGTTACAGCCACTCCTCCTGCAGAAACGACTGACCGATCCGCAGGGTACGAATTCTTCTTCGGCCAAGTCGCGAATCGTACAGGACGCTCAAAAAGGTCGAGAACTTCTTTGTCCTCCGCACCGCCACCGTCTGCACTGAACCACTCTGCCCGCTTGATATGGCGTACGCGACCGATCCCTGCGTCGTACCGAAAGCCACACACATATAAGGGCCAGCCAGGATACCACGCCGGTGCTCGTGGCCGTCCACGAGACGCGCTGGAAGAATGCTGACATGCGACTCGCTCGAGAACATCTACCAAGTGATGATGTGTTTTCTTTTCTGGGTGAGGTTAAGCGAAGGAACGAGCATCCCATGAGTCAATCAACTCGCCTGTTTGTACCACCTCGCCCTCGAATATTCCTCCCCTTTTACGCCTCGCAGAGATTAAATGGGAGACCTGGGACCCCATGAGACATGACCTAGGCTTGATGCACACAAACCTCGTCGACGCGCAGGTACCATCGCACAGTAACACCTGCTTCGCCGGTGTCGTCGTGCCAACACGCAGTGACGCGACAGACAAGAGGTCGCCCGCGGCCAAAGCCCATTTGAGAGTCACCGTCCGCCGCGCCAGAGATAAGATGGACATGGTCACCTGGCCGGATCGTGAACCCTTTGTAGACCACGCTGTCCACGCTGTTCGTCCCAGGCGCAGCAAGAGGAATCCGGTATGAAAGCGGTTCAAGGAGAGGTAAACTGGGGGATTGGGCGGATGTCAGTTCATTTGCTACGCGCTGGGATCGTTAGCCGTTAGCAGATCTCGGGACTGAACAGAAGACACCTGAAGGGCAACAACATTGGCCCAGTCCTCTCCACCCACTCCAGCAATGTGGTCACCTCGTTCAAGATAGTATCGACGCCCGTTTTCGAAGAGACGGGCAAGGTCGATATCAAATTGTCGTGAAGATGTATAGAACGTCTTGCTTCGCGATCTGCTCTGCGAAATTTCAGTGTCAAAGTCGGGGAAGAGTGCGAAACGAACGTCGAGAAGTTTGAAGGTGACACCCAGCTGTAAAAGAGCATAAGAAAATTGACGCATTGACCTCGCATTGAAACACGCCTTTTCTTCCGGGATCTGCGGGTCAAGTGTGGCAGATAACTTGGTCCCACTGCGTTATTTTAGTACCGTCCTATGCCACAGTCTAGGAGCACATACGCTGCATCCTTGTAAGATTTAATAGCTTGCACGATCTCTAAATGCCGCTCGTGCTTCACGTCTTCCATCCAACCACCTTCGGCACCCTGATCAGAAGAAAAGCCTTTCAAGCCTCGCTCCAAATGTCGCACAATCTGCAAGTCACTGGGGGCGCCAGGAGGAGGCTCGGGGATATCTCCTTCTTCCTCCGACTCCGATTCGGGGTAGAGGGAGAGGGTAATGGGAGAAACGGGTGTAACAGCATTGGGTCCGAGAGTCGAAATGCTTGGTTCAATGATCAAAGTTGGTTGTGCGGCAATGGCAGGTTTCGGTGCGTGTATGGGAGGGTTGACAGGCAGAGAAGTCTCTTCCTCCGACTGGAATTCTGGTGGTTCACCGCCATACATCTTTTGGGCGGACTGTGGCGGAGGAGAAGTAGGCGGTGTAGGGAGATCTCTTGCTTTCCACTCATTCTCCAACAGATTCTAGAGAAGAGTTGGTAAATTGAGCGAGGACTAACGCGTCTCACCTTGAGAGTTTGGGCGTCACCCGCAATCTGGCTGTCCGGCTCATTGTAGTACGTCGCGTTCCAAAACACCAAAGATATGTCGGTGTAGGCGTCGAGAGGCCTCTTGTATTTGTTCTTGTCGAGGTTGACGCGAATAGGGTCGAGTGCGCGGGGCTGAGGAATAAGGCGGTAATACTGGGGCCAGTCGCTGCGGTCGACGAGTTCGAGGAACTCCGAAGCTAGTCGACGTTTTCGGTGGCCCGTGGCATTATTTATGGCGTCGAGTATCTCGCCGATGGCTTGTTTTTCAGCCGGGGTCATGATGTCCGGCGATTCGCCAAAGTGTGACAGCCACTGTGACAACGCGATCCCGCTGTCACATAATGTGACCCTTCGTCTTCTCCGCGATGAGCACTCCGCCCCCCCAACGCGACTCGCCGATGACCGTCATTCTGAAGGCCCTCCAGAACGCTGAATATACCCCGAACACAATCCGCGCGTCCCTGGAAACATCAGCTACAGCTCCACAAGTTCTGGAACTGCTCCGCGCTCAACGACGCGTCCCTCGCCCGCCTCAGTCGCTTGGCAGACCTCCCAACCAGCCAGGTCCTACTGCAACCGGAAGCGGGATGGGAAGCGTCAGCGGACGCGGTAGTGGGACCAGTCGACCAAGTGCATCGTGAATCTCTCTGAACGCGGGCTTGCGGACGACAAGCTTAACCATCTCTTATCGAACGTGCCCGAACGCAGCTTTGTGTTGATCGAGGACGTCGATGCGGCGTTCAACAAGCGCGTCCAAACAACTGCCGACGGGTACCATCTCACTGTGGCAGAACGCGCCCTCTTCTTATCACCGTCTGCAGATATCAATCGTCGATCACCTTCTCCGGCTTTCTGAATGCGCTGGACGGGGTTGCGTCTGGTGAAGAGCGCATAGTCTTCATGACTACGAACCACGTCGAAAAGCTGGATCCCGCACTGATTCGACCAGGACGGGTGGATTTCATGGCCCTTGTGGACAATGCAGCACCTCTGCAAGCGCGAACGCTATTCGAGAATTTCTACGGCGGTGCTGACCTTGCTGCCGCCGAACTGGTAGATCTGGCACATCAAGTAGAGGAGATGGTCAAAACGAAGCAAGAGAACGGTCAGAGGGTCAGTATGGCCGCTCTACAAGGCCATTTCATTCGCAACCCAGCCACAGAGGCGGTCTTGAGCTTGCGAGAGCTCTTTCCCGCGTAAAATACCGAAATATGAAAAAAGATCGTATAATAGATTAAAACACTGGCCGTAGCTTGCGACCTGTGAACTTGGAGTCATTCGGGACAGCTTCTTTACCTCGTTTGCGATACAACTGTCGTGAGGTTAGCTCAGAGTCAGGCAAGCGGCAGGCAATAACACCTCTTTCTTTTTGAGAATCCAGTCTCGATCTTTGAGGTTTTTCCGCTTGCCGTTCTTGGTCTTTTCACGCTCTCTCCTCCGCTCGAAACGTGCCTTCAAGTTCCCAGGAATATGCAGTCACACCGTGACGCGCTTGGATGCTGCGGCCACTACTGGCATTCGATATTCTGCTGCTCTCTGCAGTTGCTGGCAATGTTGCTGGCAATGAGCAAGCAATATTTGAACCTCAATTAAATCGTCCCTCTGTCGCGCCATTTGTCTTCAATGGTCTTTCGAGTCTCCTCACGCAATGGTTGGCGCTCAGTATCTCATGAGTCGTAGTCTAAAATCAGCTTCAGGCCCAACACAATTCACGGCAATGGTAGCCTTCCTTAAACGCAGTCCTCGTTGAAACTTCATTTAATCAGGGCATTCCATCGTGCCCGGTATCTTGCACCCATTCACACTGCTGTATCATGCAAGAGAAGACGCTACACTGCCACCGTCCCCGGAATGGCTTGCATGGGATCCTGAGATGAGCTACGCCATCATGGTACCCCGGGGGGGCAAAACTTACCTGGCGACATACCGAACCATTCGACCCGCGAATATAGTTTATTTCGATGGTAATTGTCTTGCGATAAGGAAACAACACCACTCAGCACAACCATAGGAATGTCCGCTGCTTGGGGACCTGGCTGGCTAGACTCCCAGCACATGTTCATCTATGGAATAACCGCTGAAAAGAACTTCGACTGGTGGGACGACTATGGCCGCGCTGAGAAGCTCTGTGAATGGGCCAAGCCTCGCGATATCGATGGAATTGTGCGCATGAACGCTGGGTTGTAGGTGATATATACACTGAGCGAGACCCACTTAATCCTATCCTTCAGTGAAGTTATTTGGTGCGACTTCGACTCCCCGAAGTTGCAGCTGGTGTCGCATCTGAATATAACACCGCCCGGGACTCCAGAGGGCTCGTCTCCCCGCTTCCCGCATCCTCTCGCTGTCGATGACGAGGATCCACCAGAGCGACCTCCACGGCGCGGACCGGGTCGTTGGCCAGGTCGGCCCCGTATGTCAGAACTGGCACTCACAGGAACTCTCGAATGGGTTCGGGCTGCGTCGCACCGCTCCTTCTCTCCCCAGCACCATTTGACGCTGTTCCCATCCGGGATGATTAGCTTTTACCATCCGCGGCTCACGAGTCTCCGCGAGGACCGCGCAGACCGACCTATGCACAGTCACAGACTCATCAACATATCCTCTGCGGACGCGATGAGCGTCGTCCAGGAGATGGACGATGTTATAGCACGTTTCAGAGCCGGTGACCGCGGTAGCGGAATGGACTGGGGAGGTACTGCGCTCGGTATCGTCGAATATTGGGGAGATCGAATCTCCCACATGCATGCTCTACTACTTAACGCGTCAAACGCAAACGCTAATGCAACAGCATTGTTACCGGCAATACGGACGCTGGCCTATACACTCGTTAATCCGTATATGCAACCGGGTGTGACCCCAAACGCATCGGGTTGGGAGCTTTTCTTCGGTATCTCGCATGTCATCTCCGCTTTCGGTCTTGATGCCAACGTGACCGCGTTGGAACGCTGTACGCGACAGACGACCGGATTTTTATCTCAATTAGAGTCTCTGACTTCGCAAGAGATTTTTCTCCAAGATTCCGTCGAAACCGTCTTGGGACGACTCTGCAACGATGTACGCGACCCACACGCGCCTTTTACTAGAACTGACTTGGCACAGTTTGGGATTATCTTTGCCCAAAGCTCGGACCTCGTCCAAGGAACCTCAAAAGCCGCACTCGGCTCAATGATAGATCAATGGAGGCGACAAATCGAGAAACTCATGGAGTGGCTAGATTGGAGTGTCTGGCTGCGATGCCAAGACGTCTGTGAACGAGATGTACGACATCCGTCCTTTTCCATCCGCTATTTTCAGACAAGCGCACAGTATGTTTGCTCCACCCCCATGTGGCCCATCGCCTGGTTTTTCGGACGACCCTGGGGAGCAAGAACCCGATTACGTCGATTTCCTCAAGCCTAGGTGCATTCGGATGGCTCTGTAGTTGCACAATTAGATGATAAGTCGATGTAGTATAGAGACGATACCCAAAGGAGAATTTCTTTCATCGGGGAGCGTCCCATTTCTCCACCTCTGCGACGCATAGGTCCTCCCACATCGCCTCCCATCCATCTTCCTCTAACCAAGACTGTTCTGCCCATTTTGCCAACGCATCGCGAGAATCTTCGAACGTACACAGAATGACTTCGGAGGATATTCACCAAGTCGATGTGCGTGTTGAGTGACCGATGGTAAGGCAATAAAAGACCAGAAATCGACGAGACTGGTTTTGAATCAGGCTATTAGATAGTTTCAGCTACGCGACGTACCGAATTTTCTCGAGAGACCAGGTCACCCACAGTGGCTCTTCAGATGCCCACTGACATCCCTTGATTTTATGCGCGTCGATGAGCAAAGCCTCCAGCCCTTCTATCACGGCGTTCATTTTGCGGAACTGCTTTTGCTTGTTTCCTCCTCAACACCGTCGCGTACTTGTTCTCTCCTCTGCACTCACCAGCTTTACCACTACACCGTCCAACTCGGCGATCCGCTTCTCCATGATCTCTATTTTCGGGGTCACAAGGCGCTGACGGGGTAGCCCGTTAGGGAACCGATGCGAGCGCGTTGCTGCATTATTCCTCCTTTGAGTAGTGAATGTTTACGAGGTCTCAAACGCACTCGAGATCCGTACGCGTATCGACAAGGCTGCGGGCGGCTTTGAGTCCGTCGAGCAAAACAAGGTCGTCCCAAGTTTCGGTGATGGTGCGCAATTCTTGCAGGGCAGTGCGTGTTTTCCGGTGGTATGTGGACTCGACGGTGCGCGATGGAGAAGCAGGAGACTTGGGGTGTTGTTTGGAAGCTACAGGAGAAGACGAGGGAGTTGAAGGGCCTTTGAAGGATGCGAGACGGTGGCTCATGATGAGGTTCGCCAATGGCTCCTAAACGGGAAACTCGACTCCCAAATCGGAATTGAAGGCTAGATTTGCCAACATCTTTTCAGGCACGTTTTCAGTACAGGCAGCTCTCCCTCTTGACTTCCAACGCAGTTCTGCCCGAACAAAATGAATACAAGTAGTATACTTACGACCAATAAATACCACAGTCCGAACACTACCAGCCTCGTCTTCGGCCTCCTTTACCCCCACTTTTCTAACAGGAAAAGAGTCATCCATTCGTATATCTCCCGTTGAGCCCCTCGTCGATTAATCCCATGGTCGCTAAACCGTCCAACGTCAGCTTTCAGCAGCCCCGATATACATATTGAAACCATACCTATCAGTAAACATTCTAAATCGGAAATTCCTCACTTGCGCCTTGGTGAACATATCCAGTAGATGCGCAGAGTTAGCAAAGTGGACGTTGTCGTCCGCGCTTCCGTGCGCCAGCAAGAAGTCGACCTTTTGGAACGCGGTGACGTTGGAGATGGACGCGTTGATGTATCCTCCCGGATTCAATGCGGGAAGGTTCATGTAACGCTCGGTGTAGATGGAATCTGCGCGAGGTTAAGAAGATCTCTTGTGGTGGCCAGAATGAGGACGGACCGTAGAGCTTCCAGCTTGTTACAGGCTATGCAGACCATAAGCGTAGTGTCCAACCAAACAAGAGAACACGTACAGCAACGGACATGGCCAACGAATGAATGCCAGCATCGGCTTCCACAACTTTGGCACTCATGAAGCCACCGTATGACTAGGCCACATTAAAGACGTTGCTTCTTAACCAAAACAGACATACCCAACCCCAAACGCCGATTCTTTGGGGATCGACATAGTCCTTCGCTGCCCAGATGCGCGCCGCAGCGATTTGGTCTTTGGTTTCCCAAAAGCCAAGATTTCCTTTAACCGGATTCCGTAACGCGCGGCCCTTGAACCCCGTTCCTCGTCCGTCGACAGTTACAACGACATACGAGTGGCTGCACGCCAGGTACTCGTGCCAGTCGCGGTTGTACGTCAGGTCCACCAACTGGCTGAAAGGACCGCCGTATCTAAAGGCGCCTCAGATAAGAAAGATCGCCGAATGGGATTCATACACTCGAAAAAGGACGGGGTATTTCGTCCGCCCAGAGTCGTCCATGCGAGGAGGTCGGATCTCCTTGACGTTCAGCTCTGCGCATTACCAGCATTCAGCCAGGCATGGGTAGAGGCGGTAGAACGTACCATAACCGTCGACCTCAATTGTAGAATACAACACGGTTGCACTCTCATATTCCTCCGTAACGTTCACCAACCTCTGATTCGTGGTCAGGATATATTCGAACTCTGTAGATAATGAGGAGGGCCGCGATGGGTATCATAACACTCACCACTGTCGCCGGCCTTCACGACCTTTTGGTTTGGAATGCCAGGACCATTGTAGCTGAGCAAATAGAATCCCGCCTCAGGAGAAAAGCTTGCGGAATAGTAGGCCGCTTCGGATATATCCGTAAGCGCCAATGCAGAAGCGACCGTTGCTTGGTCCTTCGACGCAAGATTTAGGGAAGGGAGAGAAACAGAGTAGAGATGGCGCGATGTGGACAATGGATTGGCGGCTTCAAAGTAGCTGCAAGATTTTTTTGAGACTTTGCAGAAAAGCGCAGCAAAGAAGAATACTAACACGATCCCTTTCACTGCATCCACACTCAAGACACCTTTTGTAACTTCCCACGAGCCCGACGTGAGCCAGATCGGAGTAGAGCTACTGGCTGGGCTGAAGAGCGCAAGATGGTTGAATCCCTCCTTGGTCGGCACGACATCGAGGTAGGCGGCAGAAACAGTACCAGACGAAAGTGACGAAACCAGCGCGTTCGGCAACGCATGGATATTTTGGAACTTTACAAAGATCAGTTTGGGAAAACGCGTCAAGAGGAAACTTACATTGTCAATCCAGCCATCGTCGCCTTCCTCGCCATCTTTCCCTAATTTCCGTACGACAATTCCGCGTTCACGCTGAGCCAAGCTCGCAGCGGATTTCTTGGCCAGTTTGTCGAACAAGACAACACTCCCGTTGTCAGCGTTCCTGTTCACCTCTTTGAGGATAAGTATGTCGTCGCTGACCCATTTAATCTCCGAGATAACACTGTCGTCTTCGCCGTGTCGGCTATCCCAGTTGAGTGTGAGCAGTTCTACCTGGGACTCCGGAGCGTTCAAGTGCGCCTCAATGTCGAAGACGGCGACTTCGACCAAGGGGTTGGCGTATCCCGGTTTTGCGTACTTCATCTTGACCTCGCTCGTGTACGGCACAACCGCGTCTGAATCTTCAGTCGGGTTGTAAATAGGGAAGGTAAACTCGTCAACGAGGCTTTCGTCGAAGATGAGGAAGGCGATCTTGGATGACGACGGCGAGAACCATAGCGCAGAAGGTGAGGACAGGATTTCTTCCTCGTACACCCACGACGGAATGCCGTTGAACAGAGAGGTCGAACCTGTGGTGGTGAGTCGGACGGCCTTCTGGGAGCTATTGACACAGGTCAATGGACCGCCTCCTCACAGGTACTAACACTCACGAAGGCGACGGGAGGAGAAACAGGTCGTTCCCGGTGACATATGCGATTGCTTCGCCAGTTGGAGACCAAGTAGCATACGCCACAGTCGGAGGATGTGTCGGCGGGATCAACGGAGTAGTTTTCTTCGTCGAAATCTCGTGGACATAGTAGTTGCCAAAGCTCGACCACCGCCATAGCTGATAGTATCCTTGAGAAATAGCTCAGACCGCGTGCAATAGGTGTACCTTTTTGTGATCAGACTTGACGAGGATGTATTTCATGTCGGGGGAGAGTTTCCAGCTGGCCCAGGAGAGCGGCAGACCATTTGGCTGAGCTATCTGAGTGGGAGTAGTTCAATACAAGGTCGCGACGCACGCTCTTCACGTCGAATGTATACACCAAGTCTTTGGTCGTGTTGGTTTTGAGGTCGACCAGTCTAATATAACCATCCTCGAATATCGAGAATACACCGTCTCCAGCTGACGAGAGTCAGAGAACGATGCAGTGTTGAAGGAGTAGGCACCTTCTGGCACCCAATCTAGTCCGCGTCGGTCCGGAGAGAACGTGCCGTTGAAGACATGGTCCATCGTTATCTTGCCGATTCCAGGCGCACGATAGGTAGTCCCCACATACGAATGCGCGGCAATTATACCGATTATTCCTGAAAGAGCGACGAGGGAAGCGAGCGCAATGACCAGTAACCGTAGTGACGTTGGTGTCCGCTGTGCAACAACCACTGAACGCCTGCTAGATAGTAGGACAAAAGACGTACCCTTTGCAAGCTTGTGTTCCCGCGCTCAGCAATCCCCGGGCTGGCAGGAGGGCCCTTTTCGAGGAGCGTTCCTTCCTCGGATTCGTCCGAGCTGGGCACCTCGAAGGGTCCTTCGCCATAATAAGTCGGGGGACGGACTTGCAACGGCGGGGGTCGGTTCTTTAACGAGAGTAGGGTGTCCTCTGGGTCGTCGTCGTGGTATAGCTGCTCATACTGGGTGCTTGACATCACCGCAGTGAGCAGCAAAGCTCTTGTCACGCATCGTTGTCAAAAGATCTTCAAGTTGTCTACAGGACGTCGTATGTACACCACCGAACGCATTGTGAAAAACTAAAGCTCAATGTGGCCCCCCCACGTTCTCGTCTTGTCCAGCCCCACATTCTGAATCGGTCCAATTCCGGCGCCCATCGTGGTAGATTGGCAGAATGTAGGGCAACCGATCCGCCCCAGCCCTCCAAGAGACAGCGTCTGGGCCAAATGCGATACCAGAGGCGATTCGCGGGCTCGGCGCCTGCACTATGGCGAGACCCCGTGTGCTCACCATGGGTGGTATGGCTTCTTCAGTAGTTTTCATAGCCTGCACGGGCAGAGGCATGATTTCGCCAGCGTTGATATCGATGAGGAAATCGTTCATATGCTTCAGAGCTGGAGAAAAAAAGTGAGCTACGTTAGGCCAAAATGGGAAATGGAACACACTCAGGAAGCGAAGGCCATGATGATGGCGCGAGCGCACCGTAAGTCGTTCTATTGCAGCAAAGTCGCCGACACGGTCGTGACTGAGCCAAGTCACCTCCACGCAGCCCCCGAAAAGTTTCTCTTCCAATGCTTTGCCAGACTCACCATCGGTGCCAATGCTGGGTGGTGTTGTTTCAAGGCGGAACTGAGGAAAGACAATGTGGTGGATAGCATGCATTAATTCATGAGCGTAGGTCACACAAACAAGTGTGCTCGCTGCGGCAACGACATACGGGTCCTGTAGAGACACAATGAGTGAAATCGGAATTACAGTTATGTTTGAGAACACACGTTAGCACCCTCTAGCGCCTTTATCACGTCGTTGTGGATACACACACCCGAGCCATAGGTCCCGACGTCTTGGTCATGTTTAGCGATGCAGCCCCAGAAGCGGCCACCGTCGCTCTTGAGATCTCGAACTATGCAGGCATGGGGCGGCTTGGTAAGCTGTACTTTTGCTAGGTCCTTGTCTGGCGTATCGGCCTCTTTGCGCGCGACGGCAATGTCGCCGAGGATGGTGGCATATGCATGAACGCTGGCGAGGCACTGGAGCGCTTTCGCGCACGCAAGGAGAAGCTTATGGGTTCGGGGGTAGGTGTTGGCATGCTGCGGGTCGCAGACGTCGGGGCATTCGACGGTACCGCTAAGCATGGTGGCGAATTGTGAAGAATCTAGGAGAGCGTTTGAGGCAAAGACGCGTCAGGGGCCAGCGTATGTCATCTTCCGAATCATCCGAGGTCTTCGCCATAATAAGGAGGGATAGACTTCGATGGCGCGGGTCGGTCCTTCAACGAGAGTAGGGTGTCTTCCCGGTCGTCGTGGTATAGTTGCTTGTATATACTTGACCGTGGCATCACTGTAGTGAGCAACAAAGCTCTGTCACGCGTTATGTTCTTCAAGTTGTATACAGTCTAAAAAGTAGTATGTACACCACCGAACGCGTAAGTATGGTGTGCCAAAATAAAGCTTCTGTGTCCCGCGCGCGTTCTCTTTTCCTGTCCCACATTTACTCTAGATCGGTCCAATTCGGCCGCCCATCGTGGTAGATCGGCAGAATGTAGGGCAACCGATCCGCCCCCAC
The DNA here is from genome assembly GCA_029282125.1 of Mycena amicta. Taxonomy (NCBI): domain Eukaryota; kingdom Fungi; phylum Basidiomycota; class Agaricomycetes; order Agaricales; family Mycenaceae; genus Mycena; species Mycena amicta. The sequence continues at coordinate 1,814,976 of JARIHP010000001.1, read as the reverse complement.
CCTGCAGGTGACCGCATCTGGGCCAAGCGTGATATCCAGGCCGATCGACGGGTTCGGTGGCTGCACTATGGCGAGGCCCCGTGTGCTCACCATGGGGGGGATGGCTTCGGGAACCTTTGGCATGGTGTGGAGGGGAAAGGCAGAAATCTCTCCATCGTACAGATGCCGCAGAAATTCGTCCATTTTGTCGAGGGCTGCAGAGGAAAATGAGCTCACTGCTAAGCAAGGGAAGTGCAACAGACTGAGGCAATGAAGAGAATAGCGTGAGCGTGCCGTTATTCTCTCGATTTCAGCAAAGTCCCCGATGCGGTCACGACTGCGCCATGTAACTTCCACGGTGCCACGGAAGAGCTTTTCTTCTAGATCCAGGCCAGACTCTCCGTTTGGCTCTCCGGGCCTCCCACCGATGCTAGGTGGCGTAGTGTCGAGGCGGAATTGAGGATAGATTGCATGGTGTACCGTGTGCATCCTTTCGTGAGCGTACGTGACGCAGATGAGGGTACTTGCGGCGGCGATGACGAAAGGATCCTGTAGAGACACAATGAGTGAAATCGGGACATAACTGAATATTGGAGAACCTTCGTAGATTCCAGCGCTGTTGTCATATCGCTGTTTAGGCATATTCCAGCGCCGTATATGGCTACATCTTGGTCGTCCTTCGCGATACAGCCCCACAGTCGTTCGCCGGCGTTCTTGAGGTCCTTGACGAGGCGTACCTGCGGCGGCTGGGCGAGTTGTGCTTCCATGAGGCGTGGGCCCGGAGTGGCCAAGCCACGTTCGATGGCAATGTCGCCGAGGATGGTAGCATATGCGTGGACGCCGGCGGGGCACTGGAGCGCTTTCGCGCACGCAAGGAGGAGTTTATGGGTTAGGGGGTAGGTGTTGGCGTGCTGCGGGTCGCAGACGTTGGGGCATTCGACGGTACCGCTAAGCATGGTGGCGAGTTGTGAAGAATCTAGGAGAGCGTTTGAAGCAAAGGCGCGTCAGGGGCCAGCGTATGTCATCTTCCGAGTCATCCGAGGATTCCGAGCTGGGCACCTCGAAGGTCCTTCGTTGTATCAAGTTGAGGGATGGACTTGCAATCCTTTAACGAGAGTAGGGTGTCTTCCGGGTCGGCGTCGTGGTATAGTTGCTCATACTTGACCATGACATGAGCAACAAAGCTCTGTCACGCGTTATGTTCTTGAAGCTTGAAGTTGTATACTAAAACCTTCTTAACCAGTTGACCGAACGTGTAAGTATGGTGTGCCAAAATAAAGCTTCTGTGTCCCGCGTTCTCCCGGTTTCCTGTCCCACATTCACTCTAGATCGGTCCAATTCGGCCGCCCATCGTGGTAGATCGGCAGAATGTAGGGCAACCGATCCGCCCCAGCCCTCCAAGAGAGTGCATCTGGGCCGAACGTGATACCAGAGGCGATTGGCGGGCTCAGCGCCTGCACTATGGCGAGGCCCCGTGTGCTCACCATAGGTGGCATGGCTTCTTCAGCAGTTTTCATCGCCCGGATGGGCAAAGGAACGATTTCGCCGGCGTAGATGGCGTGGAGGAAATCGTTCATGTTATCAAGGGCTGCAGAGAAAAGTGAGCTTAGCGGCCTAGGCCAAAATGGGAAATGGAACACACTCAAGAACCGAAGGGCATTGACATAGCGCGGCAAGCGTATGGTGATTCTTTCAACCCCAGTGAAGTCGCCGATATGGTCGCAACTGAGCCAAGTCACCTCCACGCTGCCACCAAAAAGCTTGTCCTCAAGGGCTTTACCAGGATTGCCATTAGGCTCTCCGGTCTGGCCGATCCTGGGTGGCGTCATTTCGAGCTGGAATTGAGGGAAAACAACACGATGGACTGGCATGCATCTTTTCGTGGGCGTAAGTGAAACAGATGAGTGTACTAGCTGCACTGGTGAGGTAGGGGTCCTGTAGAGACACGATGAGTGAATCGATAACGTATGGTATTTGAGGACATACTTGGGTCAATTCCAGCGCCGTTACCAGGTCTTCATTCATACAAATTTCTGAGCCGTAAACCGGGTCATTTTCAGCAATGCAGCCCCAGAGGCGAGCACCGTCGTTCTTGAGATCCTTGACGATGGATACGTGGGGCGGCTTCGCAAGCTCCGCTTCGGCCAGACGCCTGTCCGGTGTGTCCGTCAGATTGCGCTCGACGGCGATGTCGACGAGGATGGAGTTGTAAGCAACAGAACTGCGGAGGCACTGGAGCGCTTTCGCGCATGCGTTGAGGAGCTTGTGGGTGCGGGGATAGGTGTTGGCGTGCTTGGGGTCGCAGACGTCGGGGCATTTGACTGTACCGCTAATCATGGTGGGGTTGGCCATGGAGTCGCGTTAGGGGCCAGCATCTTCTCTTGGGACTGGCAATCCTTTGACTTGTTGCATGAAAGCAAGCGTCAATCACGCAACTTTGATCCAAAAATTTGTCCACCAGCAATACACCGAAAAAAAATGGTACAGGATAATTACTACAACAACTAAACGAGCGTCGTGCAAAGGATCGTAGTAAATCTACAGGTCGTCCTGAGGTTTGGGTCGGAAAAAGTCCCACCACATGGCGAACACCGTGAATGCAAGCAGGCCGAGGCCGGCGTCGGTGATGACTCCACCAACGATGCCTGTCTCTGCTGCTTCAGCGGGGCTGAGCGGGAGGCTCAGGCAAACAGCGCCTAGGGCGCCTGATATGGCGCCAAGCGTGAGGGTGAGGATCGCCAGGAAAGCGTATGTCGCGTAAGTCAACCATGGCTCGCGCATGTCTTCCTCGTCTTCAAAGAAGTCCTCGGGTGCTGGCGTTTTCGTGGGGAATAGCAGCAGGTATAATAGCAGAGCGAGGGGAAGTGAAAGAATCGCCCCTCCAGCGGCTGCTGCGTGAACAGAGGATATGAGGCGAATCGAGTCCGAGATGGTGCGCTGCATGGAGCACAGCGTGTCCAATTGCGGCATAAATAATGGCGATAATCGGAGGGAGAGGAAGGAAGCCGAGAAAGAGCGCTATAGCTTTCAGAGGGCTGGGGACAGGCCGTTGTGACCGTCGGGATGGAGTCCTGGCGAGCGCAGAGGGCCGCAGAAACACACTCTCGGACTTGGACGACGAGAGAAATGACATGGGGCTGCGCTGGCCTCCGTCAAGGGGAGGTGGTCGAAAATATCGTCGACGTGAGAGAAAAGAGGGGTTGATACCGCTTGATGCGAGCGTTCGTGAATACATTAAGGTGTAGGCAATACAAGAAGTCCGTGTCTATTAAGCAAGTCCCAGTCCGCCCAGAATAAGCGCAATGGAGATTGTGAGGAAAACATTTGGCGACGCAGCGAGTGCATCAGAGGAAGATCCAGGCGCAGGAAGGAAGTGACTTGCATCCTCCTTCTGTTGCGCAGTGGATTCCTACAGAGATTCAGTGCGTCCTTAGCGCAAGAAGAATTCACCGACCTTGAAGGCAGCAAGGCCAACGAGAATACCAGCAATGAAGAAGACAAAGGCTTGAATTAGCCATATAACCCCCCACACTTGAAAAAAACAGCTCAGAACAAGAAAGCGGCGAGCGACCGGTCCACAGACCTTGTGAGGGGAAGCATCCACAAATCTTGGCAAATGCAGACGCATCTGAAGAATTGACTTTGCGGGCGATGGTATCATCTATGGGTAGTCTGAGCAGATGCTACAAACGCGGTCAAGAAAGCATTACCGATTATGTCCCAGATACAGTACAGGCAGCTCATCTAGCCAACCTCGTGAGCGAACAAGGCTACGAGGTATCAAGTACCTACCACGCCGATGAACAAGACCTATCCACTGTTCAGCTAAAAAAGCACAACAGAGGAGCTCTCTCTTACAAGGAACCGTAGGGCGACGCTGTCCGCCACCAACCAAAAAAGTACAATCAGGCCTATGGTTCGGTGAGAATTACGAGAAAATTTCAGGTTGACGACGCACCAGCCATTCCCAGAATTAAGATCCATGTTCTATTACAAGGTAAGATCAAGAGTTGGGCGGACGGCAGCACTTGCAATAAATTCCGTCTTGCCCACCACAGAGTAAAGAGAAAGAAGACGCCGACAACGATGGAAGCCACTTTGCTGGCGTTGGTGTCGAATCCACACGCTATTAAGCAGGCCCCGATGAACGAGGAGCCAAGGTAGCCTGCAGGCAGAGTCAACCACGAGATTCCGCCTGACATGGACGTCGCTCCGCCCTCGTCCGCTGATCCCGAGTTGTGAGTTTCCTCCCATCCCAGATGTGGCTACTCACGATCCAATTCGATGGAATGAATGGTAGCGCAGGTCAACAGTCCCATGATTGCGTGGCTCATCTGCACATGGATTGGAAAGGTTGTTTTGAACACTTCAGAACCTACTTCATGAAATCCAACTGTCAGCAGTCTTGCAGGCAGACATTAGATGGTTGGATGCAGCAGAGCAGACACGGAAATCTCTCACTTGAACGGATATACTGCGCCAGTTAGATACGCCAAAGAACCTGCTGAACATACTCACTGATCTTGTTGAGAATCGGAACATGCCACAGGATGGCTATAACGATGATATATACGCCAGCGACAATGAGAGTTGTTTTCTGGGTTGCAGAAGGCGCAAGAACGGAGGCGGCATCGCGCGCAACAAGCGACATGAAAGCAGGAAGCAAACCACACAGCCGATTAATTTCAGGTGTCGTCACTGCCAACTCGTGTGACACTTGTGCCAAAAACGACCATGGGTCGGCGAAAGAAAAACAGGACGCACTTGAAGGGCGCAGCTGCCGCCCCAGCAGCGGCTACCGACGGAGTACCAAAGTCCTTCATCATCAAACATGGCCAGGTTGGCCACTCCGTAGCCCAGCTCGTCCGCGACCTCAGAAAGGTCATGGAACCCAACACCGCCAGTCGACTACGGGTCGGTCTGTCCGCAAAATACTCGGATCTGAGCTCACAATAGCGCAGGAACGGAGTCGCAACAAACTCAAGGACTACTTGACCCTCGCCCCCGCACTGCAAGTCACCCATCTAATGGCATTCACTCTCACCGACGTTGCGCCGTCGATGCGCATCGTCCGCCTCTCATCAGGACCGACGCTCAGTTTCAGGATTGAGCGGTACAGCTTGATGAAGGATATACTCAATACTTCGCGACGAGCAAGGAGTATCGGCTTGGAATATCTCAGTCCTCCTTTGGTGCGTGTTTTTTTTTTTTTTGCGAAGGTTCGTCTGACGAGGAAAAAGCTTGTGCTAGCGTCCTTTCCCCCTCCGTCGCCGACAACACCTCCACATCTTACTCTCCTCATGAAATCCTTCCAATCCCTCTTCCCTCCACTCTCCCCACAAACTATCGCTCTGTCCTCTGCGCGGCGCGTCGTGCTTGTATCGTACAACTCGGATCGCGGCACCGTCGACTTCCGGCACTACATCATCACCGTCAAGCCTTACGGAGTCTCCAAACGCGTCCGTCGCGTCCTGGAGGGCGCCCAGAAGGCATCCACCGGTGTGCTTGATCTCGGAAACGAGAAGGATATCGCCGACTTTATGTTACGAAAGCGCGGGGAACCGGGTCCGGATGGGTATGAGAGCGCAGCATCCTCGACTGAGAGTGTTGCGGGAGATGACGGGGACGCCGTTGACCTAGCGGACGACTACGTTGGCCGAAACAACAAAAAGGGCTCGCGCAGGGCTGTACGACTGGATGAAGTTGGTCCTCGGATGGAGTTGAGGTTGGTGAAGATCGCTGAAGGCGTCCCGGGGAAGGAGGGCAGCGTCATCTATCACGAATTCGGTGCGTGCTTGTCGTTTAACGCGTCGTTGTACCAACTTTTCTTGCAGTGAAAAAGACCAAGAAAGAGGTCACGCAGCTCAAGGAGGCTCATGCTGCCAAGGAGAAGCTGAGGAAGGAGCGGAGGGAGGAGCAAGAGCGCAATGTAGCTCGCAAGGCCAAGGGTACAGCCTGACGACGACGACGTGGCCGATGCTGAGGATGACGGGGAAGAGTACGAAGAAGACGCCGGATGGGATGAAGATGAGGAGATCAGCGATGGAGAGGAGGATGAGGAGCACAGTGCTTCTGAGAGCAGCGAGGACGAGGCGGAGCAGGCACGACCACCTAAGAAAGCGAAGCTGAGAAGTAAACGATAGTCTATTTTCGTTCGCTGGGTGGTGGTAATACATGCGTCGCTGTCCCGAGCAGTCTGGACCAAAAGCGTTCTGTGCGCATTTTGACGCCCTCCCAGTTGTCCAGTGCCGGACGCACATCGAGGTAGAATGAAGGACCGCCGCCCTGACTGCGGCCAGTGTAAAAGTCGATAATATACCTCATCTGCAGCCCGCATCGATCCACAACCCAATCGTGGCGGTCGAAAGGTGCCGTGTAGCTAGACACCATGTCAGAATCCACGACGAAAGACATTGAACCAAGTCACCCTAGGAGCGTCTTGAAGCGGGCGCGAATGCTGGGTTCGCCGGGTTTACCGCGAAAGTTGACGAGTTTTACACCACCGCATGCATGTCCACCACGACCAGCCTCCCACTGCATGACTTCTGCCCAAGCGCGCTCGTTGACTGCATTGTGAATCGGAACAATGGTCTTCATGTCGGCGGTCTGCGGGTTGTGGTTTTTGCGCGCCATGGCCGCGAAGAACTGGACTTCGGACGGATATACCCAGTTCCCGTCGGCGGCCTTTGGAATGGAGGACACTTCGCGCTCAGTGGAGAGGGTAGACGAGGAGGACGAGGGCACAGGGGATGAGAAGAGACTCGTCCATTTCGACTGTTGCGGCGTGGGCTCAACAGGGCATTTATCTTTCGAGGAGTGGTCGACTGGACAAGACATGTGCTTGCATCAATCACGCGACGAACAAGTCACACGGCGTGACCATTTGAACTTGCTTCCGCTCTCCATTCCTCGAAATTTACATCCGCCGTGTCTCACTCCTGGTATAAATTCCAGACATGCGGCACAACTGTTCCTTCCCTTCTTGCCTTTGCTCCACCATGTTCTCCTCGCTATCCAAAATCGTCTTGCTCTCCAACCTCCTCACGGCTGCTGGTAGCCCCATCCATCGTCGTGAATCCTTATCAGGCTGCTGGCAGCAACATCTATCGTCGTGCACCCTCTCAGAGCAACAACGTTGTTGTCCAGGTACTCGACTTTGACCCCACCCTGTGTTGTGTCTAACGTCGATAGCTATTCGAATGGCCTTGGGACTCCATCGCTCAGGAATGCGTCTCATATCTTGGACCTAATGGCTATGGTTTCGTCCAAGTCAGCCCGCCCAATGAACACAGTTCGTTCTCCTTTGTTTTTGATCTTCTTCGTCTCACTTGCTCCAGTCACCGGTACACAATGTGGGTCTCACTTCAAACACCTCAGCACCGTTCCAAACAAGTTCTATCACAGGGTGGACAGATTACCAGCCCGTATCGTATACAATAATCTCGAAGAGAGGATCGAGAGATCAGTTCGCGAGAATGGTCTCGACGTGCAAAGCGGCTGGCGTAGGCATTATCGCTGATGGTTAGTGTCTTTTGCCCTTGAATATATCCCCAAATACCTACTTATTATTTCCTCTAGTTGTGTTGAACCATATGACCTCGGGGTCGGGACGAGGCATCGGCGGAAGCACTTACACCAAGTACAACTAGTATGCATTCCTCAAACTCTTCACCCATGTTTTGACCATATCACAGTCCTGCTGCTGGATATTCGTCCTCCAATTTCCACTACTGCAATAATGGTCAGGCAGCAGACATTAGCAACTACAAGGACGCCCACAAGTAAGTCGTTTCAGCTCGTTGAGAGTTCCTAGGCTGATCCCTCTTGTCCAGCGTTCAATTTTGTGAAGTGCGTAGAATCCGTCTGTCCAAACACCGGCTAATCCTCTCACAGCTTTCCGGCCTCGCAGACCTCGCGCAAGAGCAGCCCGCGGTTCAAAATATAATCGCGGCTTATTTGAACGATCTCCTATCGATGGTGAGCATTCTCCAGTTTTGAACCTTTTTTTCTCAGTCATCATCTCGTCTTTGCAGGGAGTCTTCGGTTTCCGTATCGATGCCGCAAAACACATGGTCGATGCCGATATCAAAACAATTCTCTCTAAGCTTTCATATGCGTTCTACGACACTCAGGTTCGTCAAATGGTCACGACATAGGCGCTGGTCTAAGTCTTCCAATAGGAAGTTATCTATGGGGCGGGCGAAGCCGTACAACCCTCACAATACGTTACTTCGGGGTCTGTCTTCGTACAATCTTCAACTCGACAGATCGTTAACCAGCAACTAGTGAAGTCATCGAATTTCGTGCAACGTCGGCAGCACAGGCAGCCTTCAACGGAAACTCCGGAGGAGTAAGTTCGTCTGTTGCCGATTCGGAATCTTCTAACGCAACCAACAGATTGCAGCCTTGGTCACCCCCACACGTATGTTTTCATCTCGAAGTAGAAGTTCATCCTGACATTATTTGCTAGCGATGGGATCCAGTTCACCATGGGGCTTCACGGACTCGTCGGTAGCCACCTATATCATGGCCAATCAAGACACTGAGCGCGGCGGCACTTCACTCAATTCCAAGTCGCCCAATAACGTCTACATTCTGTCCGCTATTTTTATGCTTGCATTTAACTACTGGGAGGCCCACGGTATATTCTGCGTACGCGATCCGACCTGATAATTGCGTCCGCTGACCAGGCGTTTCCAGCTACGACTACTCCTCCTTCGATGCCGGTGCTCCTCAAAACCCGACCACTGGAATCACGAACCCAGTGACCTGCGGTGCAAGCGGCTGGCGGTGCGAGCATCGAAACATCGCCATTGCGAACATGGTCGCCTTCCACAACACCGTCGGTTCTGTGAATGCCCCTTTGACGAACATCGCCAAAGGCACCAGCAATCAGATCGGTAGGTCCATGGCGATGTTTCATGCGCGTTTCTAACCTTTCCTTGAGCTTTTGGTCGCGGAAACCTTGGATTCGTGGTCATTAACAACGACAACACCGTTTGGTCGAAGGTGTGGTCGACTTCGTTGCCTGGTGGTGTTTGTGAGTCCGACTGGTTGCCTCGCTTTCCTCTCCTCAACATTCCTCAGATTGCGACATCATCCACGACACCAATGCTGCCCCCGATATCTGCAACGGGCCCTCGTACACTGTGTCGGACTCGGGAACCTTCTCGGCATCGGTTGCTCCCCGCGATGCTCTGGCTTTGGTCGCATCCTCCGTTAACGCAAACGCAAACGGAACGAGCTCGTGGGTTTCTATTTACTCGGTTGAACCCACTTCAACTATGTGACAGTGCCGCTCCTTCTGCTTCCTCGTCGGCAGTGTCGTCCTCTGCAGCGTCATCCTCTGCTTCTGCAACCCTTACATCCAGCACGATATCTGCGTCGCCCACACCAGTCAGCACATCTGTCGCAATCTCTTTTGTGGAAACTGCTGCCACTGCGACGGGAGAGACTCTCAAAATCGTTGGGTCGATACCTGCAACTGGCGAACTGGAATCCTTCGGCAGCTATTCAGCTCACACAGCCCTACGTTAATGCGGACTGGCAGCTCACTTTGGCACTTCCTCCCGGCACGTACTTCGAGTATAAATGTGAGTTTTTTTCTTATTTTACCCCACACTGCTGAATTGGGCCTGCTCGCAGTCATCAAGGTTAAAGGCAGCACTGTGACTTGGGAGTCGGACCCCAATCGAGTCTACACGACGCCCACGGCGGGATCTACTGTTACTCTTTACGGTATCTTCGGCTCCACGCGGAGCAGCACGAGCGCAGTCACTGCTGCTGCTACGGCCAGTTCATCGACGTCCGTCTACGCTGCACCCAGCTCGTCTACAATCAGCTCGTCTTTGAGCTCGTCTCAGATCAGCTCCTCTCTCCCTCCCCCTTCATCGTCGTCAGTCCCCAGCACGACATCGACACTCCCGCCCTCCTCGACCGGCGCAGTGATATTATTCAAAGAGACCGTATCGACAGCCTCCGGTGAAACGGTCAAAATCGTGGGTTCTATACCTCAGCTGGGAAATTGGGCTCCCGCCTCCGCCATCGCACTCACATCCGCCGGAAACTCTGTGTGGTCGGTTTCGGTCGTGCTTCCTCCGAATACCCAGTTTCAGTACAAATGTTGGTGTTCTTTGTCCACTAGGGGAGATTCGTTGCTGATATTTTACCAGTTATTCGGGTTAATTCGGGTTCAACTGTTCAGTGGGAGTCGGATCCAAACCGATCGTATACTACTTTGTCGGCGGGATCGAGTGTTACGGTGTCGAGTAGCTGGAAATAGAAAGAAATAGAAGTTGTGAAGCTTGACGCGTTGTGAACTCGACTCACGTGACCGTAACATTCGGAGCTTAACTTGCTCACAACCGCCATGAGAGTTACCCGACACTGTCTTCAAGCTGCCCAGCGTCTCGCCCACAGACCAAATAGTACTCGACCCCGGAAACCAGACGCGTATCTGACGTTCTGTAGGCACTAGCTTCATCGGTCTGGGTCGCATGGGTTCAGAAATGGCGTACTGCGCACTACTTACCCCGTCTATTGAATCGTGCTCAGGCATTCCAGATATAATCTGTTCTCAAAGACCTTTGCAAACAAGCCCGAGTCTCGCTTCGTCATCTGCGACGCTCTCGTCGAGTCGGCATCGACATTTCAGAAGAGTTTCATCGCGGCGTTTCCTGGATCGCATGTCGAAATAGTGTCCTCCCCAGACGAGCAAGTATATTTCTTACACCGCGTTTTCTTCCGCGGAAGTAATTCGAGTCCGCCAGGGCGGCCGTCGCGTCTCAAACACTCATCACAATGCTCCCGTCCTCCGCACAAGTCAAGACGGTCTACCAGAGCATCCTCCCCGCAATTCGAGGCCTCTCATTGCCCACGCTCTGCATTGATTCGACAACCCTCGACGTTGCCGTAGCCCAGCAGGTAGCCAGGGACGTTATTGCAAGCTGGAGCTCAGATGGTTGATGCCCCGGTTTCTGGTGGCGTCACTGGTGCGAAAGCGGGAACTCTCGCGTTTCTAGTCGGCGGGACGGACGAGTCATTCGAATCGGTGCATCCTATTCTCTCCCTCATGGGCCAACGGATTGTTCACTGTGGGCCGTCCGGAGCCGGTTTGGCAGCAAAGATATGCAACAATCTCATCCTTGGAGTTCAACAGATAGCTTGTTGCGGAAGCTATGCTGCTTGGACAAAATCTGGGACTGGACCCTGCTATTCTCGCGTCTGTCATTGGCTCATCCACAGGGAATTGTTGGTCGCTGTCGGTGAATAACCCCGTGCCGCACGCTTTAGGCTCAGAGAAATCTCCGCCGTGCGAGCGCGACTATGAGGGTGGTTTCGCGACTGCTCTGATGGAAAAGGTGCGTGCTCTCTACGTTTTTCGAGGCGGCCTGGAATGAGGTACATCTAGGACATGGGCCTTGCGAGCGACATTGCGTCCAAAGTGGGGTCTTCGCTGCCGTTGGGGACCGCGGCCCTTGGGATGTATTCTGACATGATGAAGGAGCGGCCGGAGCTAGCAAGAAAAGATTTTTCTGCAGTGTACCGGTATATAAAGGAATCCAAGTTGTAGTCTTTGGGTTGTGCACAGCTTTCGAACTTGAGCTGATCGCTCACCACCTTGCGCTCGCCTGGGGCTGCTCCCCACAACCATCGCTCCACGTTGCTCTACCGTCGAGATGGCAGCTCCCAATGTCCTCATTTTCGGTCTGTCGGTGTTGTTTGCCGTTTTGCATTCCTGATCCATACTGCAGGTGGGTTGAACACCTGCTCCCGGGCCCTCGTCGGTCTGCTGGCGCCCCTCGACGGCGAACCACTCGTCTCTGTCCGTCCTCACCGCCATCGCAATCCATCTCCCTAATCCTGCTTTGTTAGCATGTTCGCGTCGTCGACAGGTTCTCCGTTGAGCCACCCACTACGTGTGTAATCTATTAGTCCCCGCCCGTAGCAACGCTCAAAGAGTTTGCATTTCCAGCTACATCGGGGCGGAGTTTCCCAAGATTCTCAAGAGCTCTGGCGTCGTCGAGTATCGTCAAGCCAACTTGACTGTAGCGGGTGCGTGGCCTGAAAAAAAAAAAGAATGCGCGTCGTCGCGTCTGATATCGCTCCTCTGTAGCGACTATCGCGCAAATGTTTGATCCCCCAGAAGGCCAGGCGCCTTATGACTATGTTTTCGACTTTACTGGGGAGGTGCAGTTCGACCGAACTGAGATGGTAGTCCTTCCTCGCAAGCCTAACGTGCTACCCCGCTCATGAAACTCCGCGAACTAGATTCAGATCGACCGAACGTGTCATGTTGCGTGGATGCTGGGCCTCGAGGCAGCAAAGCGCCAAGTCAAGGCATATTGCCGTTTGTCGCTTCCGTTTTACGAAACTTCCACCAAAGGCGCCCATGACGAGAAAGAGGATGTCAAGCCCTATGGCGTGTGTGGAACTTGGTGGCACGAGACGTTGCGCATGCTCGCTGCCATTGAGGAGTACGTCCAGGTCGTTATTGGGTCCCGCTGATGCTCATCCCATCTTTCATACAGCCTCAACCTAGTCATCTTACGCAGCGGTTTCCTTTATGGACCGTACACCAACTGGGGCATTAGTGCGCTCTCCGCTGTCTTATTTACACTCTATTGACTTTCCGTCGCAGTTGCGTCTGCTATCACGGTAGCATCAGTGTACGGTTACATGAAGAAACCGATGAGGTCGATGTGGTCGCCAGGGAAAAACCCGACCAACACTATCCACACCGACGATATTGCCGGGGCTATGTGGGCATGCGCGCAGTGGATAGCGCCCTTGGGTCGCAAAGAGGCCGATGCTCTTGCTGGGGAGATAATTATCTTCCACAACGACAAGAGCAAGGTCGCAGACGTCAAGGGCATGCCCGACCCCACCAAGAAGCTCGTCGCCCCGCTCTTCAACCTCGTGAGTAGAGAACACATCTTGAAACTTCATTGACTCTCCTCAGGTGGACGACTCAAATAGCACTCAACTGAGTGTCGGCCAGACGGTGACCTCTTTCTTCAACACAACCTACGAGTTCTTCAACTTTGTGGAAAACACTGTTTTGCATGTACTTGGTCGTTTTGTCTTGGGTTCCTTCGCTGACGCTTTCACAGTTGAAATCCGATGCCGTCGAGGATATTAACGAGCACCACGTCTCTGGGTGGACCGAGATGATAACGACATCCAATCCACCCATCCCCAACACCCCGCTCTCAGCCTACATGGATAAATACGCGTTGGAGAAACACGTCGTTGCGTTCAGCAACCGAAAACTCGTCGAAGTGACGGGCTACAAGCTCAAGAAGCCGACGTTTAATCACGATACGGTGCGGGAAGTTGTGGACAAGTGGAAGGAAGAAGGAAACTGGCCCATCCTCACGTAGAGGTGTGCCTCGTTATGAATAATGCTCGAGATACCCACCGCTACCCGTATATTACTACCTTTGCCTAACTAATGCTTAGTTATAAATGCTTGAGAGTTCCGTCGGCATGAGTGAGTTCAATTGCTTACCTTTGATTCGTTGTTTCCTTCATAAGCCGACTTGCTGCGTGAGTTGATTGATGCAGCGGACTACTCGACGCCACGACGCGGCAATGGACGCCAACGCAGAGGACTACGAATTACTGCTACCGGAACAGGCAGGTGAACGCAAGAGGGAGACAGAAGAGCAGTTACCCGTCGAGGGTCGCAAGGGCGATTATGTTGCGCTGTACATTGCTTTGGTCCGTGCTCTGGAATCTCGCGAAGGTAGTCCCTTGACCGTCGATTTTCCAGGCCGGGATTGGCGTAATTATTGCTCTCACTTGCTTGTCAAGCTCGAGGCTCATGTACGAAGCTCTTTGCTACGATAACCTGGGTCATAACCTTGGTAAACGAACCTTTCACAAGCGTCTAACGACTCAAGCGAAAGGAAGGTCAATGACCCTGTCGCTGTCGGGATCTTCGCGCTGCATCCTTTGCTACAAAGTCTTTCGCTGGTTCTCCTCACTTATGGTCTGTCGCGTCGCCTTGAGACGGCTCTCGGTTCCAACATACACAGGCATAATGACTCTGCAACCGACCTCTCAGCCTAGGACGAAAGCAGCTGGGCTTGCGCGGCATCAATACACGATCCTTTTGGCCGCATTTCCAGCCATCGTGGTTGGCACTTCTGCTGTTTGGTACAATAAAGAGCGACATGGGGCCGTCCATTTCAAAAGCTGGCGTGCGTGCACAGTCCTTCGGTTTCACGAGCGTCTCTGACGTTGCGCAAACAGACGGCGTGCGGGCTCAGTTTTTTTAGCTTCACGATGGCGCCCCTGACGTTGCGCAAATAGAAATTTGGGCTCGCAGCCATTACATGGATCATCGTTCAGGTATTGTTAGGTGGAGGTAGCGTTTGGTTCGGCGGGGCCGCTTTTGGTGGCGGGTCCAAAGCAAAGGCCGTCTGGAAGTATCATCGGTGGGACCCGTTTCTTGCGCCTTCTTCAGTCCGCCGATTGCCTCGTAGGCTTTCTGGATATCTGCTCTTTGTTCTTTTAATGTCGACCGCGCATCTGGGGGGATACTGGAGTAACTGGGGGTAACAAGTACAGCCCGTTCAGCATGCGTCTCGTAGCGTTCGCTATTGCTCCGCTGGCTTGCATTGTCGGCTTGTACATCAGAATCAGGTGCGTTTTATGCTTTGTCTTCCCCGCAACATCCTCATGCTTGTTGTCCAGACCGTCCAAGATGAAGTTCTTTTAGACCCGCTCTATGTAATACAGATTTTGTGCTTTCGTAAAGGTATCAAGACTCTTGGGGTATGACGGACGCAATGAAACCCGGCAAGAAACGCTCTATCCGCTCGTTAGTTGCATTCCACAAGGTTCGCTGTCGAGCATCTCGTTGGTCGTCCGCCGACGGCGGTACCAGTATGTTGGCCGAATGCATCACAAGCACAACGTTCTTCAGAGACTCTGGGACAGCCTCATACTAACGATGCTCAACAACAGATCTACCAACGTCAAGAAACGACTCACCAGTTGGTCGTTCTTGTCAATATGCATGAACCGATCCAGTAAATCAAGAATCTGAATCCACAGAAGGCGGATATCGGTGGTCGCTTGAGGATCGCGGGTTTCATAGTTGATGAAAGTTTTGCACAGCAGGGCGGAGGCCCGAAGCCGCGTTTCAGGCATTCCTCGCGGATCGCGGTTGAATATCTGTGGCTTCAGCAGGTCGTCGAGGAGAGGAAAGACGACGCGGTTGAAAATTTCTTCTATTTGCACCTGCATCGAATCGCTCTCGTCAAACAGGACATGAGGACCGAGCAGAAGTCTCTGAAGTTGGCTCATGGCACTGTGTCGGACCTCCCGTGCGGCATTAGTCGACTGCCGCCCGAGTGAGCTAAGCAACGGCAGACAGAGCTCCCGCCATGCTATCATCGAAGTCGGCAAGTATTACGAGGAACTCGAACGCTTCTTCGTACCTTGCATCCTGGGAAGATGTGTGGATTCCGGGGCCATGAACTTCTTCAAGTTAACAATTAATTCGACCGCTTTAGTCCCCCGTTCTATCGCAGGGGAGCTATTTTTGCAGAAAGATTAAAGGGGGATGGCTGGGAAGAGGAAACTCACTTCGACGCAGACAGCGGTTCCTGTCGCCGTCCCTGGTGCTGATGTACTTCGGTGACGGTCCCAGCATGGGTCACAAAGTCGTCCAGGATGGTCAGCAGCCCAGAATAGTTATCGAGGGTCACGGTCTGCTCAGGACCATCCGAAACGAGCTGGGTGATGAGCTCGAAGGAGTGGCGCGAAGCTTCGGGATGGGAGATGGTGGATCGGAGGAGTGCAAATATCAGATTCCACTTGGTCTTGGAGCTACAATGGATGAGAAAGGATATACGACCAGGGAAGGAGACGAAACCTGATGATCTCTTTGTGATTTTGAACCAGCAGGACAACTCCCGAAACAATCTGCTCCGAGACCGAACTAGACACACTAGGCGGCAAACATACAAGAAGATCCAGCGAGTCAGAGATCTGTTCTTGCAGGGACGGCTATGACTAGGTATTCAGCTTTGCAGAAACGTTATCAAAAAGAGACGGTACCGTTTTGGCGATAATTAAGCATAGGCGCAAAAGACCAACCACGGCGCGTTCAATAAGCAGGAAGCTATAGTGAGCAGCACTTTTAAGAAGGTCGGTGAGATGTTGGTTGACAATTGGCCTGGTTCACGGTAAACAAACAAACAAGCAGATGAGCGGATACTCGCCAAATCTCTTCGATGTATTGCGAGGTTTGACACGCAATGCTGACCATGGTCTCCAAAAGAAACACGGAGGCCGGGTCATAGGGTAATGAATGAGGTTCGTCGTCCAAGGCATGCACACTGTCCTCATCGGAACCTTGCTTCAGTCTGGATACTGTTCGCTCATGAGCAAGAGCTTCGAGAGCGCGAACAGCCGCAATCAAAGCGTCCACATCCAATTGCCTGGCATCGGTGTCAGTGCTCACTTGAGGATAGGCTGGAAAGTTCGTACATGATCTGAGCATATAGTTCATCCAAACGGCATGACGAGATGCAATCGATGGCACAAAGAGTGTTCTCGACATCCGCCTCGGTCGCATCAGGAACCAAAGTGTCCGAGCTCGCGCTGTACGGCGTCATCAAATAGGACGACAACGCAGAGAGCAGACCGCCGTCACTTCTGGCTGCAACGCGTCGTGGCTGGCTGCCGCGAAGAGGGATCACCGAAACGCCACCCAGGAAATCTTCCATTTGAAGCATTTGAGTTGGGAGCAACGAGTGCAAGAAGAGATTTTGGAACATTTCAAAGATCTGGGCGAGAGTTTATTAGCTTTCGTTCGATGTTGCAAACGATTCTCACCTGCGTCCATCCTTCCCTGAGAGCGTTGCCGTTGCCATTCACGATGTTGAACAATACAACAGCAGCCAGTTGGCCCTTGAAGTTGGTGCCGAACTTGATGGAGAGGTTCGACACGGTGGCGGACTGACCCTCGACATCCACAACGGGAAAATTGGGTACCTGTCCAGAGACAAACTCGGACAAGAGACTTGTTGCTTGCGAAAGCGACACGACCACAAAGTCGAAGACGTCAGGGAGCTGAAAGCGCCCAGCTAGGGTCGCACACTGACGGAAACCTGCTATCGAGCGTTGTATAATGTAATCATCCTCGAAGCTGATGAACGCGTATGCGATGGCGGAGATGACGGGTTTCCAAACGGCCTTGAACATGTCCACATCGAAAAGGTTGGAATTGCAGACGATGAGGCCACCTAATCAGGAAGGCGTCACAAGAGATTTCGGGTGCGATACGTGACTTTCCTGCGTCTCTCGAGCGAGCGAGAAGGTCCTTCCACGCGTATTCAAAGCCAACTTGACCCGTGTGTTCTTCGGGCATCACAATCTCGCGTTTGCGAATGGAGTCGTAGATGTTTTGCTAGTGCTCTCTTCAGAACTAGGCAGATTTCGAACGGAAAACACACACCAAGAACTCGAGCGTAAAGTCACTGCCGTTATTCACACCTCGAAGATTCTTTCTGTAATCCTCGATTGTCATTCGGTTCTAGTAGGGCTTCAGAAAGCACGCGGGCCAAATGCAGTAAGAACACGAACCCGAACTTGAGGATTATGCTGGTCAGTGTTGAGCATGATGATTGAATACGCTAGGACGTAAACAGCGTCTTCGCTCTGAATCTCATCTGCAGAGGAGATTTAACTGCATATTACCCCGAGTCGACACCGAAATTACCGGGTTCAGCAGCAAAAAATATTGACGCGAATGTCTCGGTAATCCGGGCTATTTGCTGTGACTCTCCAGGCAGCCGGAATGCCTCCAGAAGCTCGCGCATCGCCTCTGCCACTGGTTTCTGTAGCACGACTAAGGATAAGAAAATTGAACAAAGTTTTTAGACATACGTCTCGGAAATCGAAAAGTCCGATGAAGGCCTTGAGTAGGGGAAGGTTCTCCTCGCGCGAGATATAGTCTCCGAGGAGTCGCTTGTCAAGGCGCGCGCAGCCTTTCAAGAACACAGCGAGATTGTGGGCTTTAGCGCTCTCCGGTGCGTCCGGCGGAAGGTTGGTGTATATGAGCCCGTTCTCCTCCAGGAACGCGATGCCGTTCTTGGGCTTGGTGTTGAATCGCGATGCAGCCGCGACGATAAGTTTCTTCTGCGACTTTGCCTGGAGTAGCGAATCGACGTCCGGAAGCGCCTGTATTACTGAGTATTGGTCGATAACAGGGAGAGAGAATGCTGACCGAAGACCAAGGTTCTGATGCCTAAAGCAGAGTGAGAACATAAGAGCAGCCTTTTACTAATGACGCACTCCATCGGCGCGTCCCGCCATGTCATTAACAAAGGCGAGCAACAGGTCAAGGCAAAGGTACTGGACGTTGCGCTGGCGGGCATCAAGGCCGCCAGGATAATATGAAGGATAGATGGCCTTTGTCAGGAAGTCGACTAATCTCTCAAAGAGGTTCTCGCAATTGATATCGCAGTCGTAGTTGATGTAGAGATCCACCATGAAGCTGGGATGCTGTGCGATTTGGCTGAGGGTCTCCAGCACCAAGTCGCGCGTTTCCCCGCGTGCAGGCGTAACCAGGACAACCCTCGTTGGAGTAGCGGCGCCAGTCTCTGTATCCTTCTCCGGGGGTCCCAGTACTGGTGTGCCGGGCACGGGCGTTCCTGGTCTGGGAGAGTTGATGATAGTGCCTTTCTTGCCAGGTGGCAGCAGAGGGGGCGCCAGTCGGTCAATCGTAAACGCCAAATACAGCTCTTGTTGCAGCTTCAAGTGTTGGCGCATCGTGTCGAATAGGGTTGATATCGTACGAAGGCCAGCTTGGAGGACAGCAACATTGTCGGATCGCGCCAGTTGGAAGAGAAACTTGCAACCCGAGTCTCTAGTGAGGGCCAACAAAGACGGGAACTCGGGAATCCGAGGGCCAGATGCCTCGAACGCGGCATTGAGAATACCCAGCGCGACTAGCCTCGTCGAGTCCGTGTGTTGCTGGTCACTGGGATCCAGTACATTGATCAAGACACGCAACAGTTCGAGAATCGAAGGAAGGCCATCTGCGAGAGACATGAGCGCGAACATTGAGCTGTACAGCTGGTCCTACATTCAGGGCGCGCAACTGTTGCCGCGGTGGATGGAGTGGGGGCCACAGGTTCGACAGTCTCCTCCATGACAACAAGCTCTTGCGGGTGTTCCTCAGCTGAAGGCACGTCGGTCGAGGACACGGTCATCCGTAACTCGGCGTCTGGAGTGTCCTCGTCGGCAGTTTGCAGTTTTTCTTCCTCTGTCCTAGGATCCAGAGAGTGCAGTCGGGCAAAGACCTTACGGACAAGGGCGTGCATGGTGTTTTCTGCGGAGCGGCGGAGAGTTTCTGTCGAGGACAATTAGACGGGCTGCTGGATGAGATGCTAGACTGACCGCTGAGACGCATCTGGCAGCATGTTGTGAGGACGGCTTCGAGCATTTCGCAGACTTCAATGTCGCCGAGAACATCCCCGACACTGCCGCAGAGGCAATCCTGGATGACGGTCATGATGCGGAGAAGGACGACCTCGTCTCCCGAGGAGTCGCTGGCCTCAAACTTGCAGTGCGAGACGGTGCTGCTGAGGTCGACCAATGCGGTCTCTAGAGAGCGCGATTGAGGCGAGATGAGCCCACAGACGAAGAAAGTGTGCAGTGACGCGAGCGCGGCGGATGTGATGGGACCGGTTGAGAGTGGGGAGAGGATAATGGCAAAGAAAGGCGCGAGAAGTGTAGGGAGCGGAACGGTCATTATGTCTGTGCTCTGGGTTAATTTCTTCGTTAACGCCGTGAATGTACACGCACCTTGGATGTCTCGGACGGCGCGTTTGAGCTCTTCGAAGCCGAGCATAAGGTCTGCCTCTCTTGTTATCCTCCGGGATGACTGCGAATTGTTGGACACGCGGAGACCGAGGTCGCTTCCTAGGCCCGAGTCGCGAGCATAGAGCAGGTGGGTTGCCGACGCCCAGCGGGAGTTTTTGCGCATTGCAGCAGTGACCGAGGAGACCTCAGCGCTGAGGACATGTTTCATGGAGATTGTGCGCGACGATGACGACGAGGAAGACATTGTGAACACGTCGCGTCCACTGCTCGGTCACGAATTGATGTGACAGCCCGGCACAATGATCCGACGGTGACTCATGTCGATCAATCACGCGGACCCTCGCGACATTTTTCAGCAAATTGCGACATTTTCATGGTGGTCGGATATTATAATTTTACCTGTATTCTGTGCGGCAGCTCTGCGTGGAGTACAGCTGGCTAGTTTTTACAGCACAGTATCGAGAGTTGGATGCGATTTGCGGTGTATTGATGAAATGACGAGCAAGATCAAATAAGCGCGCGATATCGGACCGCAAGGTGCAAAGATTACTCATACACCCCGGGCTTGTCCTCTTCCACCTCGCAAAACCCAGTGTCTCCTGCGCAAGAATGGCACCATCCAGCCTCCAGGGCCTCAACTTGGTCCACCCGCCCTCCCACTCGGCCTCTTCTGCCCAGGACCTACTCTCGGGGCCGCCGTTTCCCGATATTTGGAACACCCTCGTCTTCGACTCCGACGAGCCGCTTTCTGACGACTCCAAACACCACAACCACTCTCGCGGTGTCGACGATGAGCTCGACTCGCCGCACTCCAACGAGTCTCTGCTCCACCAAGGTCACGCAAACCTCGTCATGCCTACCGAGGGACAGCCATCATTCGATCTCAACAACCTGCTTGCGTCCTTTTCCCAGCCGGGAACGCCGTCGATAGTCCAGCTGCTTGCGCTGCATTCTGCCGTGCAGAATGCCGCTCCCCAGCAGCCGATTCCGTCGAATACTGCTCGTACACAGGACAATCCGCCGGCGAAGCGTGTCCGCACTCGCAAGGCATCCATTTCCTCCACCGTCGATAGTCCCGATGACACGGTGGCGCTTAATGTGAGCGTCACGGAGGACAAACGCCGCAGAAACACGGCCGCCTCGGCCCGCTTCCGTCTGAAGAAGAAGGAGCGCGAAGCCGCGCTGGAGACGCGTGCAAAGGAACTCGAAGGTCGGGTCAACGAGCTCGAACGCGAGTGCGAAGGCCTACGGAGGGAGAACGGCTGGCTCAAGGGATTGGTGGTCGGTGTTACCGGTGCAGCTCAGGCTCCACCCTCTACGTCTTCGTTGAAGCGCGGACGGGACGAACTCGACACGGCATAAGAACAGACATGTACATAGTCCAGTCTTGCATCTGTATCCTTTTTTATGTATTCTGAATGTCACACGTGACTATCAAAGCGTGAACGCGCGTCTCATTCCCTGCTCTCATGTCGAGGTCCTACGATCGCGGTAACCCATCCACAAGCCTCCGCATTAGCACACTAATGTTCTGTAGCTCTCACCGTATTCTCTCCCGACGGCCATCTCTTCCAGGTCATTGCCTCGCGGCTCACCCCTTCATCTCCACTCATTCGCGTCGTAAACAGGTCGAATATGCCGGCGAAGCTGTCCGCAAGGGAACATGCGCTGTGAGTTCAATCCAGAGTGCATATTGCACGCCTGTCTCATGTCTCTTAGGTCGGTGTGCGCGGCAAGGATGTCGTCGTTCTCGGCGTAGAGAAAAAGTCGGTCCTCCAACTGCAAGATCCTCGGACAGTGCGCAAGGTGGTTATGCTCGACGACCACGTATGTCTTGCATTCGCTGGTAAGCCAGGAATCTCGTTTGTTTCTCTCGACACCAACGAAGCACAGGGCTCACCGCCGATGGACGCGTTTTGATCGACAAAGCTCGGATAGAATGCCAAAGCCACCGTCTGACGGTGGAAGACCCAGTAACGGTCGAATACATCACGAAACATATTGCGGGCATCAAGCAGGTGCGTATACTTGGGACACCCTCAACAACAACTCATTCATTCCGCAAAGAAATACACGCAGTCCGGCGGTGTTCGTCCGTTTGGTATCTCGACACTTATCATCGGCTTCGACCCTCATGACACCAGACCACGTCTCTACCAGACGGAGCCCAGTGGCATATACAGTGCATGGAAGGTCTGCTTGCATGTTACTTCTTGAATGCGTCTAACCAAGAATCAACAAGGCAAACGCCATCGGCCGCTCCTCCAAAACTGTCCGCGAGTTCCTCGAAAAGAACCACAAGGACGATCTCTCGCGAGAAGACACCATCAAGCTCACCGTGAAGAGTCTCCTCGAGGTCGTTCAGACTGGTGCCAAGAACATTGAGATCAGTGTTATGGAAAGCTATGGCAAAGTCACCGTCCGTTATTCTCGTGCCATCTACTGGCACACCGCTTATCTTTCGGTACAGAACCTTGATCTCCCGGAGATTGAAGCAATTGTCGCTGGAATCGAACGAGAGAAGGAAGCAGAGGCCGAAAGAAAGCGCTCACGGCTGGCAGCCACCGCGGCGGGCCAGGCTGCTATGGCATCGCGGGTTGAGGGCGCGTCGGATACTCCTGCTCAGTAGTTGTATAAATTGGAACAAAACATTATTTCACGTGTTGCGTTCTCTTTGTCCTCCATCCTCAACATGCGGTCCAGCCTATTCCTCCGTTCCCTAGCACCTCTATGCTTTCTCGCCTCGACACTCGCCACGCCTGTCGGCGACCGGCTCTCCGTCCGAGCCGAGGACCCTCCACTGGTAGCGGCACACTACATCGTTGGAAACACGAAGCATTACACTCCGGACGTCTGGGAAACCCGTACGGACCTACTCGCACTGAGCGAGACTTTTCCTTACCCAGCTCCAGACATTCAACGCGCTAGCAAGGCCAAATTCGACGCATTCGCGCTCAACATTGGCAACGATCCTTGGCAAGTGGTTCAAATGCGGCATGCATTCCAGGCCTGCAGGTCCAAGAGCTTCAACCTCTTCATTATGCTCGACATGAATGTGATTCCCTGCCAAACCGCCGACGATGCAGGCTTCATGGACGTTATCAACGAGTTCCTCGAAGACCCCAGCTACCAGTATCTCAAGGGTGAACCTCTTCTGTCGACATTCTCTGGGCAAGCCTGCTCCTTTGGGAAAGCAAACGCCGACGACGGCTGGAAGTACGCTCTCGGAAAAGCTAGCAGACCCGTCCACTTTGTGCCCGCCTTCTTCGGTCCTCAAGCAGGCGAGTTTCCGGAAGGATTCACCGTCATGGATGGAGGCTTCAATGTGGGTGAAGCTAAACTGTCCTTCTCGTTTGTGTAATTTCTTTGCAGTGGAACTCTGCCTGGCCAATGGGGCACAATAACGTCACGTTTGACTCGGACGCAGAGTGGATCAACAAACTCGATGGCCGCCCATATCATGCATCCGTCTCGCCCTGGATGTTTTGCCACTTCAATTCCCCGTTGAACAAGAACTTCATCTACTACATGGACGATTGGATGTTCACAACGCGCTGGGAGCAGCTTATCGCTCACCGTCAAGACGTGGATATGGTGCAAGTGCTTACGTGGAACGACTGGGGCGAATCGCACTATCTTGGTCCATTACTCGATGCAGAATCGCAGCCTGGCTCGGAGGCGTGGGTCAATGGCTACGACCATACGCCCTGGCTCGATCTCTTTGCGTTTTACATCACGGCGTTCAAAACTGGGTTCTACTCCATTTCACAAGACCGTATATTCCTTTGGGCCAGGCTATCTCCAGCGCAGGCGACGGTGGACCCCCAGGATGACCCAGTTGGACCGCCTGCGAATCGGGAGTGGACACAGGACTTTTTGTGGGGATTCTTTCTACTCCTCGTACCCGGGCAGATACGGTTGGAATGTGGCTCCTCGAGACAGACATGGCCAAACATGCCGGCGGGGATTTCCAAGGTCAAGCTTCCTTTGAACAGCAATTGTCAGGTCACTTGCTTTCCCTCTTTTTGATTCCTGCGTTTTTGCTCACATTGCCCGCAGGTGAAAGCGTTCATTGATCGGACTGGCGACAAGGATTGGAGTCTGGAATTCACGCCTCCCGGCTTTGTCTTTGATACTAAGCCGAGCTATTACAACTTTAATGCGTTTGTTGCGGCGTCGCCGCTGTAGATACCCTCTTGAATTATCGTGGGCATTTTGCTTGACCATCGCCCTCGGCCCATGGCCTCTCTCACTGTCTCAGTCTCAATGTACTTATTGTCGAAAATTCAAGTTAACTTAATTCTGTGACAAGTTGAACCTGAACTATACAGTGGTTGAGCCTGACTTGAGAGTCGGGTCGAGCAGGGCCAAGTGCACAGCCTTGTGATGTGATCTACCATCGCTCTTGCTTTCCTCCAAGTTCAACGAAACGTTATTCGTACGCAGCGCTTCTACCCGCAGAAAATCTAATTGGGCATGGATACCACCAAAGACTGGCAGCCCATTGACGAGTTTGTCGATGCTATCGCCGGCCTCGAAGACATTACAACATTTCACACCGACCCCATCGTCGGCAGCATAAGAGCCAATCTAATTATGCGCGACGCTGAGGAGACGGTGAGCGCACTCGAAGTCCTTGGTATCGCCAAAGCCGTCCAAGCTCGCTTCCGCAGCACAAAGCATGCCCATTATGCAGCCCATACGATGTACCACGCCGCGATGTTCAGGTCCCGCGTCCACTCTTGGTTTATCCAACCCAAAGGCGACTACCACACCTTCCTATTCACGCAGCTCGACTGGGTCCACACCACACATCTGTGCCCCGTCACAACGTACCTGCAGTTCATTCTCCGCAATACGCCTATGCTTGACTGGGCTGCAGCAGCGACAGCCGACAAAGACGCGTCGCCACTGGCCTTTGCGTGGGTTTGGGCCCGTTCTATCGGCGGTCAGACGGCCGATATCGCTGCGCTCGTAACCATGGGCTGTCATGTACATCGCTTGATGTTGAACGACGAGAGGGTAAAGAGAAAGGCCGCCGCAGAGACCGCGCTTGATAGATTTGGAACAAAATTCTTCAAGGAAGGCGTCTGGGCCGCGCTGGGGGTCGCAGTCCAGGATTTCACTGCCACATGGCTGCAGCCGCCGTCAGAGTTGACCAACTCTAAACGGGCGCTCGAGGCTGCTGCCGCCGAGGAACTCCAGGCGATGATGCAGAATGCGGTGGAAAGGTTGCGCAAGCAAGGGGAACAGTACGCGCAGTTGCTCGAAGAGGACGACACGCCTCAGGAACGCGAAGCTGCTGCGAGTTCCATTCGTGCTCTCGCTGGTTTCATTCTCGGCAAGGCTGACGTTCCCGAGAGAGCCCTTGCAGACCTGACAACGGCGTAGTGCTTGCGTTTTTTTTTTTTTTTTTTTTCGCTTTCTATAAATCCAGGGCTGTAACAAGTACGTGGTTGAGCTACTCCGGTACTTATCGATGCCTTGATGTTCACTGCGGCCTCACAAAGAGAAACTAGCGGTATCCGCATCCGGGGGTCCCTAACCGAGTTCCAAGATATGGATGTCCGTATATGCTGGTCTTGTACTATTGCAATTCCATACATGTCCTTCTGGCTCACTCTGTACAATGTAATGTGCACATGTAGAGGATGAACTGGTACGTCTTCTCAGTTTCTTCATCATCCATCGACCGAACGGGAAAATAAATGGCGGGGATCCAAACATGCGGTCGAATGTCCAGTCGGCCATGGCTCATTTTGCCCAGTATTTACACCTATCGGAGAGCTGGAGAGAGTTGAGGGAGCCGCCACTGATTTTTTTATACTCTGATGATGATCTGATCCAATAATGATATCGTGATCACCGTCGCGCCGGCGTGACCGTCGACCTTTCCACTTGACCATCGCCCTCCGCCAAACATCGTTTTTGTACGGATCGAGGCGTTACTACGGCTTGTAAGGATAGGCGCGACCATGTCCTATACCCTCCGGGACGGGCGGGTCGACTCCTCCAAGACCTCAGAGTCGTGAGTGGCACTCGTATCCGTCGAAGCCACGCTGAATCTCGTCCAGAATCGTCTGCGCGATATGCTCCGCCACTCTCACTTCCCTCTCCACATTGCAACGCCAGATCCATTACGACCGTCACTTCGACGACGAACCTGCGCCCTCGACAAGCACTCCCAAGGCCTCGTCTAGCACTGGCAAATTCAAGCTCTTCTCTCCAAGGAAGGAAGACCTCTTCTGGTACTCTGCCCAAGCCCCCTCGCCTCCGCCCAAGAACTTTGTGCCGGGTGTGTAACACCCACGCACACAAAATACGGTTGTTCAACTCCAACTTGAATAGGGCTCATCCCGCTCCTCAAGACCCATTTGAGCAAATCGCATTCCTCCGGCTGGACGCGTAGGGCGGTCCTGTGTTATGATCGCACAGTGCTTGTTGTGCGACAGATATGGGATGCGAACTGGGGGTGTGGGTACGTGTGCTCGTTGCTATCGTTCGTCTTGAGAGCTGGTTTATAGATATCGAAACTATCTAATGGCTTGCACCGCTCTTATGGACCAGCAGATACAACCGTTGTATTTCCCGTAAGTTGCTCGGAGCTGGGTATGCTTGAGAGTTGACCATCTCTCAGATTGCTAGACGATCCTATTCCACCGAGTGTTTCTAACCTACAGCGTATCATAGAAGAGGCATGGAAAGCCGGGTTCGATCCAGAGGGTGCGCGGCAACTCCAGAACCTCGTTGACACGAAGAAGAGGATAGGTGTTGCAGACATTCAAGTTGCGTTCCACTGGCTGTCGCTATTGGTGGATTTTGACCGAGCGTTAGGTGGCATTCACCTACTGCGGAATTCCATCGCTACTTGTCGAATTTGACCTCAAAGAGAAAGGAGGAGGCAAGCGTGAAAAACGGATGCATATTGACGCTTGCTGAACGTTTGCCAGGGGCGGATGTGTTGATTAACTGGACTATTGAGTATTTCTCGCAGCCGCATGGATACGTGGACAAGGAAAATGCAAGGCGACCCAAGACCGTTAACGATGCGCTCTGGGGTGCCGCTCCTGTCACCACTACCTCTCGAATGCCGTTCATTCTCCAACACGACGGCCACTCGCGCACTATAGTCGGTTACGAGGTTACCAAATCCGGAGAAGTAAATCTTTTGCAGTTTGACCCTTCTCAGTGAGCACACACCTTTGAGAAACGCGTTTCTAAGCCCTCTAGGATTTTGAAAGAACCGATGCGTGATGCTGGAATAACGGCCTTTGGTATGATGACCGCCCTGCCAAACTCGCCAGTCGCAGCATCCTCCAGTAAACGGTCGGCAGCAGCGTCGCTATTTGATGATGATCCACCGCCGCTGAAGCGCTCGCGGACGGACGAGAAAGAGGTCATTGAGATTGACGACGATGAAGATGAGGATGTTATCATTGCGATGCCGCGCAACAACTTGAATCCGAAGTCGCCGAAGCCGAAGCCGAGGCCCCAGAACGCTGTGGATAAAGTGGCTACTGTGGATGTCTTGAAGGTGTTCAGGCTCCAGCCCAAGCGAATAATAAAGTACGTTGCGCGCTTACTGCACATATACCTTGTCAAACTCGAGTTTAGGGAGAAGAAATATCAGGTTCTTTATTTCCCTCTGACTGCACCGTTGTCGGCGCTGGAAAAGCAGTCGGATTCGCTCAATGGATATGGGGAGAAGATTTCATAGCAGTATCATGCCGCCGACATAATTACATCTCCGCCGGGATCTATCGTGTGCTCTGACTCTCCCAACGGAGCCAAATCGAGGCCTGCGACTGCAAAGCGTAGGGCGCGCTCCCATGCTTCTTCGACCTTGTAGCCTCCAGCGCGCATGATGCCCTCGCGGTCCTTTCTGACAGCTTCGCTTGTTGGATCTACGTAGACTGGTTGCAGCACGAAGCGATCCTGGTATGCGTAGTAGTCGTCCTGGAAGGGTACATGCGGCACGTCTTTCACGGCCACCGCTGCCGTTGCTGCCACCCTCGCCCGCATGAGAGCTCCTTGGGAAGGCCCGCCCTTCTTGCTCGCTTCACGTTCAGCCCGTTCGCGACGCGTCTGTCTGATTACTTTCGACGCGTTTTTGCCATCAGCGCGCTCTAGTCGGTCAATGATTTCTCGTTTGCCTGACTCGCGTGCTGCACGCTCTTCTTCCTCCTCCCGACGCAGCTCCTCTGCACGCAGTTCCCGCTCCTTGCGTTCATTGTCCTCGGTTTGCTGAAGCTTTAGTGCGTATTGTGCTTCGCGTTGGGCATTGAGTCGGGTCAATGCGGCATTTGCTTCTCGGTTGGCGACGATACGCGCTTCGGTCCCGGCGGGGTCAACGTCGTTAATGAGATTGAACGCTAGGATTATCAGACCGAGAAAGCCGGCCAGGGTAGAACCCTCACTGATGTCCTCGACCTCTTCGAGGTAGTCGTTGAATTCTCGCAGACTCGGAAAGTCTTCGAGGCGCTTGTTAAATCTACGCTTCGTGAGTTCATGATCGCAGCGCAAGGATGAAAATGCAAACTCTTTAGCGATCCGCCGGCGAATGGCGATCTCCTTCTCTACGCCGAGATCCTCAAAGGTTTGCGGTGTGAATGCGAGCTTGCGAAGAACCTTGCCGCAAATGGGGCATGGTGCCGGGCCCAGGGTGAAGAGACGGTCTATGCAGGACTCGCACCTGAGTGAGCTCAGCGACAGAGTCAGTAAAAACACAACGACCAGCGAACATTTTGTGGTAACACGAGCTGACGAGGAGACGCAGTTTCTTCTCGAGGTACTTGTCTGACTTGCACACGGGACACTGGTCATCCTCCGACTGTATGCTGGGTAAGACGATGAGAAGGAACAGGGCTGATTTACAGAGTACTCTGTGATTCGACCGGAAGGGTCTTTGACTCCACCGCCATAGATGGTTTGTGGATGTGCTGTTGAGCTGGGTAGCGGAGGAGGATCGCGAGTGGGACGCGGGGACGACCTTTCGGACGGTCTTTCCTTGCAGAAAATTCATTCGATTCGCCATGGTGGTTTCTCAGCAAGGCTGTCACGCGTCGCCATTCAACGTCTTTGGCCGCATTTGGCAATTTCGCGCTGGTTGCTGCATTAGAGACGCCTGAAACGGCGGCGGGCGAAACATGGCCACATCTCATGTTGTATGTATGTAGTCTGTCAACGACGTCTCCATGATATTACGGAGGCAAGTGTTCCGAACGATGGCTGGGAGAAACCTTGACTTGTGAGCGCCGAGAACATGTCCGCGATGTCGGAAAGGAAGCCGAGATGCGAATGATGCATCTGCGTTTTTGATACAGTGCGAGACAGTACGTCGTTTTGCATACTGCGCCGGCAAAGTCGTTCCACGTTGCTGGTGCATGGCGACAAGAGCAGGGCTCTAGGAGGACAGTTGTAGGACAGTTAGACAGAATTTTCAAATGAGAGGACACCAATAAAGCAAAGTGTTACCGGCGTGACCTGGCTGCTTTGCTCTTTGCAGTGTTACCACCAACGGCCTGCGTCTCCGTCTGCATAGCGCAGGACGCACCATCGCCTTCGCCTCCTTCCCATACAACGGAGGCTCCGCGGTGTTCTGGCTATCGTCAATTCTTTCACTCCGCTCCATACACTACTACCCTCCGACCCCCAGCGCTGTATATAATTCTCGGCGGCATTCAGTCCTCGTCAGGCAAATGTCTTCCTCTCCGCCTATAATCTCCCCCCGAGCATCTTTGCCCCCGACTTCTCTATCCGACGCGATCTACAACCCTGCCCTGCAGTCCCGCCGCTCACAAGCTCAAATCATCGTCCCCGACGCTCCAATGACACCTCCCATGTCTCCCGGCCACAGTGAATCCGGTGAAGACGCAATTGTCATTGACGACGAGCCGCGCTACAGTGGTCCTGACACCCACGGCGTCCACTTTCAGCCTCGTGAATCCGGTCCCATGGAGGTCGAACAAGAAGGAGACACGGCCCCAGTAGTCTCGCACCCTCAGCGTCCGCTTCGCGTTCTCGAGGATGAGCAGGTCCACTTGCAGAGAAGTGGGCTCCACCTCACAGACTTTGAAGTCCGCGGAACTCTAGGTCCGCCGGTTTCACGCATTTTTCCTTTCAACTTAACTGACCACCATCAGGTACCGGAACTTTCGCTCGTGTTTTGCTTGTTCGTCACCGTGCCCCGGCCACTCCCGGATCCCAGAACTACTTCGCCATGAAGGTCCTCCGCAAGGCTGACATTGTTCGTCTGCGCCAGGTCGAACATGTCAACGCGGAGCGATATATCCTTTCTCGGGTTCAGCACCCTTTCGTCGTAGACCTTTTCGCCACATTCCAGGACAGCCTCAACGTCTACATGTTGATGTCCTACGTTCCCGGCGGAGAGCTATTTACCCACTTGCGGCGCGCCCAGCGTTTCACGCCGGATGTGACGCGGTTCTATCTGGCCACCATTGTTCTTGCCCTCAAATACTTACACTCCTTCAACATCATCTACCGCGACCTCAAACCGGAAAATCTTCTCCTCGACTCGCGCGGCTACCTCCGCCTCACCGATTTTGGATTCGCAAAAATTGTGGATGACCGTACTTGGACCCTTTGCGGTACCCCCCGAGTATCTCGCACCTGAGATCATCCAGTCTGACGGACACGGCAAAGCTGCCGATTGGTGGGCATGCGGTGTTTTGTGCTATGAAATGCTCGTCGGATATCCGCCGTTTTTTGACGAATCCCCGTATGGGATCTATGAAAAGATCCTCAACGGCCACATCCACTGGCCGAAGAGCATGGACCCGCTCTCCCGGTCCTTGATCAAGGCTTTCCTCAACCCGGACCGCACGAAACGCCTCGGGAACATGAATGGCGGCCCTCAGGATATTCTTGACCATCCCTGGTTCCGAGGCGTGGACTGGGACGCTCTGGAGCGTCGCGAAATCAACGTGCGTTGCACTTTTATTTCATGTCATGCATAGCTAAACGAATGAACAGGCTCCGATTGTCCCTCATACGTCCTCAATAGACGATACCCGCCATTTCCTGCATCTTCCGCTACCCCCGGCAGAGGAAATGCCCGGGCTCATCCGCGAGGAGGAGCAGCCCCCCGTCCACGAGAGATTTGATCCCATTGCGTATCACTTCCTCGAATTTTGACCGCGAGTCGCAAGACACGCTTTCGCCAAGAAATTACTGGCCCACTCTCCTTCGGTTTTTCTATATCTCTCCTCATCTCTCATCTTGCGCACGTCGCATCTATAGCACTATCGGCTTGCCAGCTCTCCAACCTACTGCTCTGTCTCTATAATATCCCCGTAACGGCTCCCTGGAGTTGTATCGCAGTATTCTTCGTTCGCGCTCTGTATATCAGCACCCTCGTTTGGACTACCCCTACGTATGTAGCTTTGTCGCTTGTCGACACTCCGTGTATTCGTATCTCGTATCCAGACTTTTCTTGACTACTTCGTGCATCAGAGTCTGACTCAGAGTGCCATCAAGTGTGACACGCGACCTCGTGCTCGTGACTCTCATTGCGAACAACGTCGATAGACGCCCGTTTCGCGCGCCATGGCCACCTTGAGCGTTATAACAAACTCTTTCATTATCAGCCAGTGAGTTTCGCTGCCCATGCATGTCTCAGGTTCTCAATGGCTCTCAGGCTCCCGAAAGTCTCGTTCTATCAATATGAAGGTGAATCCTGACGATGCATGGGGTTTAACGTGCCCTCTAACGTCGATTAGTCTGTGAGTAAGGTTTACATGTCTGGCGAGTCTAATCTCCTCGTATAGCATTCTCGCCGGATATACCGGTGGCATCTAAGCGAGAGGCCGCAATCAACAAACTCCAAACTCTTAATCCGGCTGTATTTTATCCTCGGGGGGTTTACAACGGCAAGGAGCACTTATATCTATCGAAGCAGCTCCCGGGGGCCGGAACTGTAAGCTATACGCCTCATTATCCTCTTATCTCACATTCGGCCCAGTTTAATGTTTATATGGGAGAAGCGTCTCCTCCTCCACCCACCGGCAGCCCCGGTTACTATCGCGTCACTATCTCCAGGACCGCAGCGCAGGCTATAACTCCCAGGTACTCGTTCGGTCGTCTCGGTAGATCCCGTCTAACTGGCTGCTGCAGTGAGATTCCTCAGCTGCTTGTGTCTGGTTCCTCGTTCGTTCGCGAGAAACTCTCCACTGCAACCACCGTGTTGCAACTGCTTATTCGCCAGTCGATAAACGAGTCAGCACCCAACATCGGCGGAAGCATCAACTCATACTCATTCCCAGGAACAATCCTACTCACACCCGACGCGCCTTCTTCGGTCCTGCTGGCAAGAAGATCTTGCCCAACGATGGCATCGAGCTATGGCGTGGTTTCTTCCAGTATGTGCTTGTTATCATTTCGTGCTTTGTCTAACCGGAACAGCTCTGTTCGCGCGGTATTGATTGGAACGGGGAACCAGAAGATCGGCCAGATGGTCGTGACTATTAACACCACCATGACTGCCATGTTCGTTCGCAAAAACCTTGTCTACTCTGACCAATGCGTTTTAGGCTGCATCCCGGCCGAGGCTCTCTTGTCGACCTCGCCATGACTATATATTCGGCTCGGAATGTCCGAGATCTCAATGGTGACGACTACCTCCGGAAGCTTCAATCGCACCTCAAGCGCCGACGCATTACGATCAAAGGAGTGGGGCGCGATCAGCAAACCAAGGTCGCGTACGAACTCGTCCGAGGTCCAGTTGGCTCGATCCGTTTCAAGAAGGATGGTCGGGATATCGAACTCTTCGTACGTGTTTATCATCGCCTAATCTGTCGGTGTTACTCAAATCCATTGTTCAGGACTACTACAAGCGCACGTATAATATAACGCTGCAATACCCGACTAGTTTCGGAGTTCAAACCTCGGGAGAAAAGGCACCTTTCCGAGTGATTATCCCCGCCGAGCTGTGCTACTTGAAGCCTGGTCAGCTTTATAGGCGACGTCTCCCGACGTCCGCGTCAGCCGACGCCGTCAGGTTCGCGACTCAAAGTTCTGCTGACCGTCTCCGCGCTATCGTGGGGAAAGCAGAATCTGGCACCGAGTCCCCCGTACGTTCTCTAATACGTTTGCATATTGGTAGCTCAATGGATAACTAGATCCTGAGCTACCAACAGTCCCAGTACATCATCGAATCGGGGATGCGGATCGAGATGAAGCCCATGGACGTCGCGGCCAAAACGCTTCCCCATCCAAAGATGTTATTTGGCGAAAATGGGTTCCTGGTATGCGTAATCTCCCGGTCAATTCACCATCTTACTTGGCGCTAGTATCCTAAAGATGGGGCATGGAACATCTTGGGAAAGAAATTCCAGCTTCCAGTGAAGCTCGAACACTGGGCCGTAGTCAATCTCATCCGTCTTGATGTGGAAAAGATTGTGCGGGCATTAATCCAGGCATGCCAGGAGACCGGTATGCTCCCTATTTGAAACGAACCACAACAAACTTCTGACCTCTGGCACAGGAATGCGTACGAAGTTCTATTGCCTATTACGCTCTGGTTCACATAAAAAAACATAGAAATCTTTCCTCAACCACAGCTCATCAATGGCAATCCTCAGAACGTTGAGGCAGTAGGGCCAACTTTTGCTTTTCATATACTTCTTCATTGAAGTAAACACAGGCCCTTGAAACAGCTCGTCTTCAAGGCAATGTCCAAATGATTGTTGTGATTCTTCCTGCAAGCGCAGAGGCAGTCAAGCACCACGTCAAGTTCTGGGGCAACGTCAAGGTAGCGCACACTTTTTTTAAAAAAAGATCTCGCTCTCACCTGTAAACAGCATGGAATCCCGACTCAGTGCCTGCGTGAAGGCAAAGTCAAAGCCGACTCGCAATACCTCAACAATGTTGCGATCAAGCTCAATGCCCGGTTGGGTGGAAGATATGCTCTGCCTGACGGCGGCGCACTTTCCGATCTCCAGCAGGATAAGGACATTGGTCCTATGATGGTCATTGGCGCCGACGTTTCACATCCTGCTCCAGGTGTCCTTCAGCCATCATTCACTGGCCTAGTCTATTCGACCGATAGACAGGCAACCCAATATGTTGCCCTTTCCTCGGTCCAGGAACCTCGACTCGAAGAAATAAAGGATCTCAAAAAGATGGTCAAATATGCGATTCTCGACTTCGGAGCCAGAAATCCTATCCCGAAGAGCATCCTGTTCCTTCGAGACGGGGTAAGCGAAGGCGAGATGGAACATGTTCAGAGAACGGAGATAGAGGCTATCAAAGGTATATGACGGTGGTCCATCGTTTATGCAGTTAGCTGATTCCCGTCCAGAGGCCTGTAGAGAGATCTGGCAAGAAAAGCAAGTTCCCGGTCCGCGTCCAAAGATCACTTTCATCGTGGTGGTTAAACGGTCATGAGCTCCTTGCTTCCAAAATCGTGTCGCTCACACATCGCCTAGCCATCACCAGCGATTCTTCCCCAAACACTCAAGGTGATAGTACTTGAACCTCTACTGGAATACGCTGCTCACAATGTTGACTATAGCGACGGTGATAAAAAGGGGAACACGAAGGCCGGGCTTTGTGTCGAGCAGTTCAGAAGCCCTCTCGCTCTCGATTTCTATCTGCAATCCCATGCCGCCATCCAAGGCAGTATGTTTATGTCCTGTTGTCCATGATTCATATAATAGCCCTCGCACAGCTCCCCGCCCAGCGCACTACTCGGTGCTTCAAGATGAAATCTTTGGGGCAAACGTGTCGAAGTGAGTTTGGTTATCCGTAATACCTCAAATTGACGTTCACCACTCTCCCTGCAGGATTCAACGCGCTTGTTTCGAACTTTGCCATGTCTACGCCAAGGCGACGCGTTCAGTGTCGATTCCAGCCCCGGTCTACTGTACGTCTACTGTTGTTCGACAAGCCCTGGCCTAAATTGATTTCCTTACTTTAGATGCCGACGTAGGCCTCTCTTTCTTTGTCGGCTTTTCTGACCTCTATCAGCTTCTCTGTTCTCACGCGAAATATCGCTTTAACCCGGAATTCGATTTCGACGCCGGTTCGACAACGAGCGGCGAGGATATGTTTGACCTCGGTCTGTGGAAGTCGCATTTCATGGACATCAGCAGGAGCGAGATCACGACGGAGATGAGGACTGGGACAGTCGTTACAAAATTCCATCGAAGCATGTGGTTCTTGTGAAGCCGATTTCATGAATGTACCAGTATGTGGTCTGTATGTAGTCTGTTTGTCTGTACCTGTTTTTTTTGTTTGAACTTCTTGACTTCAAGTTGCGGTGACTGTGACTACACGAGATCACACCCTCGAAACTAAACAATCATGTCGAACGCAGAGTCGCCCGAGTATCTCGTCTCGGAAGCCCAGCTTGTGCTCACCGAAGTGGGTTCTCTCAAAACGGACGGTCTATCATCTGAGCGCGCGGCCGGAAGGCTCGACGACAAAAATCCGAGCTGACCAAAGATGTCGGCGAAGCAGTTCAACTTCCTGGCAAGGCGCTTGCGTTGCAGATCCGCAAAGGGTTCGGATGGATCGCAGAAAACACTACTGTCGCTCGCAAGATTGACTTGGAGGTCACCCAGTTCAAACAACCTCAGGGCAGTTCACTAATGCGCCGCCCACATTAGACGGGAAAAACTTTGCAGATGTACAAAGGCCACACCGGACCAGTCACCTCTCTAGCGTTCTATGAAACGTCGCTTGCAGATGTTCTGATAACAGGGTCTTGGGATAAAGTAACCGTTGCTATATGTTTCCCATTCTTGGGCTGAATCCACCCTCTAGACGATCAAACTCTGGGATACCACAGTGCGCCTTCCGTTTCCCTCTTCTTATTCGTCTTCTTGATGCTCCCCACAGACGAAGGCGTTACTGTCCTCGACCGAAGCCCATTCCGACTTTGTCAAATGCCTTTGCGTTATCCCGTCCCTGCAACTCCTGGTTTCTGGGAGCTCCGACAAGATTGTGCGATTTTGGGACTTGAGCGATGTCAAGCCCGGCACACCGTTGACGAGTATGGGCTCTCTATCGTCTCACACGCGTCCAATTTCTTGCCTTGCCGGAGTTGCCCTTTCAGAGACGTCGGGCCTTGTCTACACAGCTGATACTATGGGCATCATCAGAGTTTGGGATTTAACCAAGGAAGAGGGCGATTCCCCGCGATGGAAAGGTACTCTGAAAACTGAGTTGAACTACCATCGCACGGGGATCAACGAGCTTCATTTGTCTGACGACCACCTTTGGACAGGTAAAACGCTTCATTGCGTTCGCTGGCCTTTATCTAACACGTATCTTAGCGTCTGCGGACGAGACGGCTCAGCTTGCAGTTGGGTTCATACCCAAGACATCCATCATTCATACTGTCTCCGTTCGCTGTATACTGCCCTTGAGCGAGCTCAACGAGCCGTACGTCCTCATCGGCTCTGGTGATGTCATACGCGTCTATGATGTCTCGTCCCTGGACAACCCAGAGCTTTTGAACGAGATCGACGCGCACTGGCACGACGTAACTGCTTTACAGCTATGGATGCGTCCACGTTCTGCGACACAAGGGAAACCCGCAAGCGTTGAGCCATGGGTTGTCAGTACGAGCTTGGACGGCACTATTCGCAAGTGGAGAGTAGCAGGCAAGTCTTCGTATATTATGATTTGAACGTACCTAATCCGCATCAGACCTCCTCAAACCACAGCCTCGGCTTCCGCCACCTCCAGTAGTCGAAAACAAGAGCAAGTCGCAGTTCGCAATGACGGAGGACGAGGAGCGGGAGCTGGCGCAATTGATGGAAGACGACTGATTTCATGTATACATGTTGTCCCAACCCGGGAAGAATGGGTCCTCGGACAACGTCCGTTCCTGCCAATCCATCCCTTCTCCTCCTGCTCCTTCGACCACTGAACAAGAGCAGGAATGACGAGATGCGCGACGTGAGAAAAGGCTATAAATGTGGCTCACGCTTGCCGGCGGCATTACCGTGAGTAGCGGTCATGTGAGCATTCACACTCAATGTCGGTTCATGGCTTCCCGGTAGCCCGGTGTCACAGCTCTCCACTCCTTGTCAGTAACCGCCACTTAACTCCTTCACAATGCCGTCCTCTCAGCCGGTCTTCTCGACACCACTGACTAGGCTTTTCAAAATCAATCATCCGGTCATGCTCGCCGGAATGAACGTAGGCATGTATTCCATGTCGAACCGATAACTGCATTTTCACCAGGAATTACAGCTGCAGGTCCCAAGTAAAAGAGGTAGCATTTGTTCGTGAATGAATCCTCTAAACATACTTTAGACTTGCGGCGACAGTCACAAATTCTGGTGTGTACGGTGTTTCTTTAGGAACTCGACTCACGCGCTGCAAGGTGGTATTGGTGTGATCGGTGGGGTTCGCCAGTCCCCCAAATTTCTCAAAGGCTCCATTGAGGAGATCAAAAGCTACCTCGAAGACAAGAACGCGCCATTCGGAGTGGATCTCCTTATTCCTCAGGTCGGCGGAAGCGCACGCAAGACGAATGTGGACTACACCGGCGGCCAACTGTTCGTCCCTCCTGCGCTGACGAAACGAGATACATGACTTTTGCAGACACGAGCTGATTGATGTTATAATCCAAGGAGGAGCGTCGCTCTTTGTCTGCGCTGTTGGCGTCCCACCAAAATGGGCGGTCGACAAACTTCATGCGGCAAAAATTCCTGTCATGAAGTGCGAGTTCGGTGTACACTCTTGGACACTGCTTATTTTTATGATAGCATGGTTGGACATCCAAAGCACGTAGCGAAAGCTCTCGCTCAGGGTAACGATCTATCCCAGCGCTCGGCTCCGGCTCACACGACTAGGCGTCGATATTATCTGTGCACAAGGAGGCGAAGGCGGCGGCCATACCGGCGAAACCCCGTTCTCGATCCTCATTCCTGCGGTCGTGGATCTGTGCAAGAATGCCAAGAGCCCGCTCACAGGCGAGCCGGTCATTGTCGTTGCCGCAGGCGGCATTGCAGATGGGCGGGGTTTGGCCGCTGCACTTGCGTAAGTGTACCCATACATATGTCCGTGGTGGCCGCTCAACCTTTCGCACAGGTACGGCGCCTCGGGTGTTTGGGTTGGAACGCGGTTCGTTGCAAGCGAGGAGGCCGGTGCGAACAAGACACACAAGCAAATGGTCCTTAGCGCTGGCTTTGATGATGTGAATCGAACCCTAATCTACAGCGGTCGGCCGATGAGTGTCCGGACAACGCCGTATGTGAAGGAATGGGAGACGACTCGTAAAGGAGAACAGGAACAGGTACTTGCGGCAGGCAAAATTCCACACGAGCTGGAGCTGCAAAAGAACCCGAAGCGTTCGATGGAAGGCTTTGCCTGTATGCATTCACATTTTCCCGTTTCATCTGGTCCTTACCTTCCTCTCTAGGGTTGATGGGCAAGGTTGCGGGACGTATCGAGGAAATTAAGCCGGCCAAAGAGATGCGAGTGAACCTTTCTTTCTCTTACTTCATTGCTCACTCGCCCCAGTGTCGATGAACTAGTTCAGACCGCCGCAAATAGTATCAGCGCTGCGAACAACCTCAAGGCCAAGCTGTAGCATATTCACAGATGTATGAATCCCCTTAACCGGTGAACTATTAGCAACGATTTCCCGTCTCTCGAAAGCCCGTTCTCCAGATATGTCTTTCATATGTCGACTTGACGAAATCAACAATGGCACGAAGCAGGAATGTCAGTGGCGGCAGAGCAGAATGCACACTGGCCCGATAAGATTGCTATTCTACCAAAAGAACAGAATCGAGGACAGAAAATCCAGTGGCAACGCCTCCTTCGTTACTCTCCTTTCCCTTCGTCCGTACAAGCCACCCTGCCTCCTTCTCCTCGACCTTGCCATCACCAAACAACGCCCATCCAAAGATACCCAACTCGCTGACCACCTCTGTCCGCACAGCGTGTTCTGCCTCGGAGCGTACGAGATACCCTCCAGTACCCTCAGGCGGCTCAATTAACTCCATTGCGATCCATGCAGCGCGCTCAGCTTCTGAGAGGGTGTCCAGGAACGATGGAATGGCATCCTTATAGACATTGTTCCCTCCACCTTCCCTTTGTGGTTTAAGGACGAGCTTGCCAGCCTGCTCCCGCGCGCGCGGGACACTATCCTCCAGCGCCCACATACCCATCCAGCTAGCTCTTAGCAACTGTCTTGATTCTTCGTCCTCAACGAACCGATCAAGCACACCCGGCTCAGCGAGAACCTGTTGAACCTTCTTCCCGCCCGCAAGCTGTAGTGCAATCGAGGGGCATTTGATCGCTCGCGAACGCTCGAGAAGGAAACGCGTGGCGTATTGCGCTGAGGTGGGGTAATCTGTCGGAGTATATCCAGCGCGGAAGTAGACAGTGGATATCTCCGTGCTAGAGACTCGGAGCGTCGAGGTGGACTGGTCTAGGGATGCGCTCGATCCAAGTTGGTCGAACGTCTGGCGAATGACGTGGATGGAGTGCTTCTCGAGAAGCTCATATTCGAGAAGGCGCTGGTCGAAGACGTTGCGTTCGCCGGGTTGCACGACGAAAAGAATCTTGGCGCTTGTCGTACCATACGCCGCATGGGCTGCGGCCAAACCCTCGACAAGACCAGCGGTTGTTTCGTTCGCAGGAAAGTCCTCGGCCTTCATTCCCGGGCAAGCGTTGTAGTATCCGGTGGACGCAAAGAGATATCGGTGAAGGGAAGCCGTACGCTGCGAAAGGGTACCAAACGAAGACGATATGGTGTTGAACTCGACCTGTTTCAAACTGAGCTGCTGGTCACCGGTGTGCAACAAGTAATCGGAGCGGAAGAGTCCGAGTTGCAAGGGCTGCAATCTTCAGGCTCAGCCCGATAAGCAAGAAGGAAGGCACCTGAACCAATCCCTCGTCTCTCAACTTCTTCCATCCCGTCCATAACTGACCCACAAAATCATCGACCTTGCCCACACCGTCGACTGCACCCATGACGCGGTCCAGAAACTCGACATCCGTTGCGATCCGGGCGTAGAGAAGATTATACGTGCTCTGTAGACGACGCGCGAGCTCGAAAAGCCGACGAGGAAGAGGCGATGGGAAGAGGGAGATTGGAGCATGGATAGCTGCAGCGGGAATGTGAGGTTGCGGACCATGGGCCGGAGGGAGATAGAGGAGCGAATGGGAGAGGGCATATGTCGTGGCAAGAAGGGTGAGGGAATCGAGCTCGGTCTCGGGGAGGGTCGGTGGCCAGCTTGAAAAGTCGAAGGACATGACGGTGCTGAGCAAGCCGAATTGCGCGACTTTTTACACGTCTGGCTTTCACCATTTGCGTCCCATCTAACGCTGCTTCAGCCCATGAGATAACAATGCAAATTACTACCCACGGCTTGCCGCAAACACTGCGCAAACAAAGCAAACTCTGCCTGGCACATATCCTTGCTTACATCCGTGTACGACGCGAGGATGCACTTGCCGTAGACCGACGCTTGTGACGCGCAAGTTGTCGTGGTGTGGGCCGCGAATCGGCGGAGTGGTGAGGTGGTTTTGGATGAGCTAGCAGCGTTCATGGCGAACGACGGAAGTGTGACCAAACCAATGGCCACAGCTGTCCCGATACATGGCAACTACCACGGGTAAGCAAGCTTCTCCACTGTCCCCTTCGACCTAGACGCGAAATCTTGCAGTTACTACGTCAAACGACCATTTGTGAACGACCCTCGTCTTGAAGTCCTTCCATCAACCACATTCACTGGGAAACGCGTCCTGGACGTCGGCTGCAACGAGGGCTGGGTGTCCTGCGAAATTGGTGTGTTTCTTGCCTCTCTGTGTCGTTAGAAGAAAAAATTAAAACCAAGCCAGCACAGTCTCATGGCGCGCTGAAGGTGGTCGGTGTCGATATTGACGACGCGTTGATTCGTGCTGCGTGGCGAAGACGACGGACAGTTTGGTCTGCGCAAGGTCCGCGTAGCGACGAGGAAGCAGGGAGGACTCGCAAACGGCGGAGAGTCGAAGAAACCGGCGAAGCCGACTACTTTCCGGCTTCATGTCTGCACGTTCACGGACCGCTACCAATTCCGACGTCCTCTCCAGAGCTTTTCCCTCGCAACATCGCTTTTCGGACGGCCGACTGGGTAAACAACGCCATTCAAGAGGACGAGAGCGGCTATGATGTTGTTCTTGCGTACGCGTTTCTTGCGCCTTGTACTTGCCTTCATCGTGCGCAGGTTCTCCATCACGAAATGGATTCATCTGAACGGCGGAGACGCGGGCCTGGAACGTTTCTTTGCGCGCGTCGCTGCAGTTTTGCCAACGGGAGGTCAGTTTGTCGTCGAGCCGCAGCAGTGGGACACGTATCACAAAGCAAAACGCATGCATAATGTGTGTTTTCTTGTCAGCCATATTGTGCGCTAACGTATGGTAGCGATTGAAAGAAACGGCGCAAGAGCTCAAGCTACGTCCCGACGATTTCCCGGAGATGCTGAGCAAGGTCGGTTTCGGGAAGCCACAGCGATTCGGCAATGTTGGAGAAGGAGGTAATTCTTGGTGCTACCTTGTCCTGCCGGTCGCTCAAACCAATGTGCAGGATTTAATCGACCCATCGATGTATACACGAAGAATTGACAACTACCAGTCTATCCGTTGGGTGCACCCTTCCTTCTGTCCATGCCATCCAATTGTGCTTGTGAATAGCATAGGATGCGCGAAAACGGTGAATTGGTGTCGGTTTGAGCTAACTTAAAGCACCGTTAATCCAAAGGCATTTTTGCGGCGGGGCAGGACAGTGCCGGAACCACAAAAGTCGAGATTTGAGTAATTGTTGGGGTAATTCGGACGGAGATTTTGGGCAGGTAAAGTTCGGACAGAAATTCGGATCTGACCTGTGAGCCCAATTTTCCATGGTGTTCTTGAACGAATACTATATTCAGCACTGGTACAGTGAGAGAAGCGTTCAGCTACTTGTACATGAAGTGGGAGCATACGTTTGTACCTGGACAGTGAGACTCTGTGAGAGAAGCATTACGTAGCATCCAGGACAACACAATAGGCAGCTAAGATAAGATGAAATGATAAGATCGGCAGCACCGAGGTCGAACATCGGATCGGGTCGGAATCTTGTCTCGAAAAAAAATCTCTTCAATTTTTCCTGAGAAGTTATTCCACGGGAGGTCCGGGCCGCGTGAGTTTTTTCATAAAGTGTCCCAAAAGTATGTTCTGTTCTGTTCTGAATTCTATTTACGCTGTATCTGGCTCTAAAGCTACGATTCATTGTTAAGTATGAGGGGAATAATATCTCAGGCTGACGATGGCATCAGAGGCTCTGCTATCTCGGCCATATCTCAATAACCGTTGATCGTGTCGGTCTGAAACCTTCAGAAATAGATTCCCCGGCCATTTTACATCGAATACAGACTACGTAGGCAAGATCCGAGTGTTGACTCCCTTTGAATTAGCGACATTGACATGGGCTAATGGTCTAGAGGTATGATTCGCCCTTCGGGTTATTCCGGGATGCAACGTGGCTTCTCAATGGGCGAGGCCCCCGGTTCGATCCCGGGTTAGCCCCTATTTTTGCGTCGACAAGCGACGTTCTAACCTCGTTGTTTGAGCACCGAGGCAATGGGATTGAACCGATGGATCAGTGGAACAGTCAATTTGATCCTTACGTCGCACTTGTCCATGCTGCACTTCCCTTTGCCTATGGGTTCGTTGTATTCTATCCCTGGCAGTGCACCCACGAAAAATCTTAACTTTTGAGCATCGTCCTGTGTTTTTATCGTAAATTTTATGGCTCAAATGGTCGGGAGTGACTGTGACTGATCGGAAAATTACCCAGTCTTTGGGCTAGTTTCCGGTTGTGAGAGGACAAATAAGCCATATATATATATTACATGGATACCTCCCTATCATTGGACTTTTTTCCGGGGCCAGAGAATCTGTGGTTCCTTCAGAAATCATATTACATCGACATGTAACATCACCCGTGACGTGACCTTTCAACCACAACGTCCATGGACCACTCTTCACATCTGCCAGTGCCAATTTGCTGCCGCCTTCTCCCGACCATCTTGAAACCCTCCGGAGAGCTTCTGTCGCATCACATCAACGAACCCAGTCGATATATTCCTTGCGCGATGAACAGCTTTCAGGTCGTGATTCCGCATGCAAGAGACCACGCTAAGCAGGGAAGGCGAACGTCGACACATACATATGCAGTCCCTGGGGATCAACTACTCGCGTAATCGCTCCAACTACTCGATGCATCTGCCACGCACAGGTGGCGAGGAATTCGACGGCAAGCACGTCTCTTTTGCTCTTCTATCTCCGATCCATAGTACACGCAAAACAGCAAGACCGGCACACACGACGACCGGCGCGCAGCAAAATTCTCGCAGCTTCTTGAATGACCGCTAACCGCAAGTTCTCGAACAGCACCTGATACGCACCGTGACCGTACTAGAGGACGCGAGCTCGCGCGAGTGGGTCGGCAAATGACCTCCACAGTCTATTTTTCTACTCTGACGTATGCGTTACCCTGAAAGATTGTTGCTGCTCACTTTCGCCGCGTCCGCAAACTCCCGCATACCGCCGCCAAGAAACTTCTCGGGGTAGGCTTATGGGCTGGGCGTGCGTCTCGTCAACTCTGGCTCGAGTCGAACACCATACAGTTCCCGGCGGTCTATGGACGAGCTTCCCCACATCAAGTGTTTCTTCCCCAAAACAAAGCGCGTGGAAAACTCGCAACATATTATCACCACCTGTTCAGACCGATGCCGAACGAATTGCTTTTCACTCAATCGTTCGACGTCTTGTGCTCAAAAGGCGTGACCACCTCCATCCGCCCTCTCGGGATCGCCCCATTGCCCATGCCGGGAATGCGCCGAGCGCGTCATTGGCGAGTCTATCTCGGCCGGCTCTCGACACCAAAGGCGGGAATTTTGTATGGACGACGATCAGCGATGACAGTGTATATCGCGTCGGGCGGCTTTGTGGCGAGGTGTGGTGTGCCTGCCGCGCAATATTGCCATTGCAACTCTACTCGACTACTCAATTGACAAAAACATCACGCGCCCACCACCAGCCGACTTCTCAAGTCGCCGACACTGAATATTCGAAACGCCGTCGTTTCTACAGACGATGCCGAGGACTCTATAATAATACATTGTTTCTTCCGGGCCAATCCCACTCCTATCCTCAAAATCTTCCTCCTATCTTCAGTCTGGCCTCTTGTTGTCTGTTCTGACAGTGAATACGATTGCGCCGACGGCCACACCAACAAGGTGCGCGTATCACCTGGCCTTTAATTGGGACATCGTCTACAGTCTACGATGTGTGTACAAATGTCACTGCATCGAGACAAACCACCCGAGTGCGAACATGAATAACGGATTTGTACCGTCTCCCGCGAGGACTAGCTATAGTCCGCCACCGCCACCGGCCCCGAGCCGTACGGGTGTGCCTTTCCGTCCAGCACGGATGCGGCGACTGGCCCGAGTCCCGACCCAAGCTGAAACGAAACGCGCACGTTCAATAATCCCGCAATTGCAAAATTGAAAAGGTCCTCCTCCTAATGTGAAAGAAAATCGCCTAATTTCTGTGACCCCCCCGAGTCCGACGCGACACGGCACAATAAT
Source organism: Mycena amicta (assembly GCA_029282125.1). Classification (NCBI taxonomy): domain Eukaryota; kingdom Fungi; phylum Basidiomycota; class Agaricomycetes; order Agaricales; family Mycenaceae; genus Mycena; species Mycena amicta. The sequence goes on along the minus strand of JARIHP010000001.1, from coordinate 1,770,553 downwards.
GAATCAAATAAATTAAATCGCAAGCGGTGGTGGCGCGTCACGGAGATGGACGCGGGTGTAGCGCAAGCGACGGTGAATGCCGGTACTCAAGCGAACCAAAAAAAAAATCGCGAGCAGTACACGAGAAACGAGAAACGAGAATAATATTATAATAATCGCGTGAACGTGCGCTGGGCCTCGCGATTCCATCCAGCTCATAAAGCACGTTTCTTGGGTGCTCGAATGTGAAAGAATCGCGAGCAAAGTGCTGCCGACCCGTGCTTCCCATGAACGCCTCTAGAGAATTAGTGCGCATGGACGCCACAAGAAAGGCACACGAAAGACAGACGGTGAAGTCAATTTTATTTTTGTCCTCTACAACTGTCGCCTACTGCTAGGAAAGATGCAGGAATAATATCGATTGTGAGTGGTATGCGCGATATGGATATGAATGTGTGTGTGCGTTGTGTAGAACGATGCGAGTATGGCCCGAATATATGAATGCGCCAAGGAGAACGAGAGATCCGAACGAGAGGTGGTACATTTGGTTGAGTTTTACTTCTTGCGAGGCTATCCGCGAACACCAAACCACTCGTCGACGGCGCCCTTGCGGGCACGGCCAATGAGTCCGCTTCGGCCATGGCCATAGCCAGGACGCTCAGGACTCTGGCCAACGCCCTCGAGCTCATCCGCCCTGGCACGACCACGCTTGGGGGAGATGCTGAGACGGAGGTGGTGTGGGGAGTCTGTGGATACGGCCATTTTAGCTGGTGGGCTGCTGTTGCGTCGGATGGCCCGACCGCGAGCGAGACCACTCGACCAGTCTGCGACCTTTTCGTCAGAGTCCTTTCGTCGCCCTGGGGACGGGCTCCGACTGAGACTGGAGGATGGTGTTGCATACGACTGACGACGACGGCCGCGGGGTGGATTCGTGTGTGCCGCGGCCAAACCAGCCATGAGGCCAACCTTTGGCGTCGGTGGAGAAGGACGCGTATGGAGAGTGGATGCTGCAGACGAGGCGACGGTTGGAGATGCTCGGGGAACGTTGGGCTTGCTGGTGTTTATCTGGAGCATGGAGAAATAGGCGGGAAGACTTGCACGATTGGTCTTCTTTCGGCCCTGGCCTGCGGTGATGGTCGCAGTAGGTGGCCTGTTTGGGTCGTCTGTTGCATGGTCGGCATCCGTGTCAAAGCCGAGCTCGTAGCGTTGGTCGAATGAGCTGATGTCGTCTGGGGCCGACTGGGGCAGCGCGAGACTCTGGAGTGAGCCCGAGCCGGTGCGACAGTGGAGGGCGGCTTTTCCGTTGTTGATACCAGACGGACGGCGGGCGTACGAGAGGCCATGGTGAAGTGCCTCTGGGTCGCTTTCGTCGTCGGTGACCGACCATGCCGTCGACGATGCCGACGAGGAGGAAGCAGAGTATCGGTCGTGGGCTAGGACAAGGGGTGGGACTTCCTGGCCGTGGGTGCATTGGAGGTGGGGTGAGGAAAAGGCACTGCTCGACTCGGACAACGACGGCGACGTAAGATCGCCATTGAGGCAGACCTCATTGCAGTAGGTGCGGCTGCGAGGGGCGTCTTCGTCGGCATGGACAACGAGCAGCGTAGCGTGCAGGACGTACCCGTCAATGACCTCTTTGCCGCAGGTGAGACAGTAGTCCTCGAACATTTCGTGGTCTGGGTGCAAAGAACGTCTGCTGAATTTATTCGATTCCAATTCGAGTCAAGTCACAAATGTCCCGATCCAGATCTCAGATATCACACAAGTCACAAATAAATCGCAAATATTCATTGAAAAACGCGAAAAATGGCCAACACACCAACACACGGCCAACACACCGCACAACATTCTGAAAAATAATTCTGCGTGATGACGCTAGAATGACGCATTTCCTAATTTGGATATTATACGGTCACGCACAGTTGCGCATGGTGACCATCGATCGCGCCGTCGGCAATTCATCGCGCGAAAACTACGTCACAGTGGACAACCGTAGGTCCGCGTTGCAACGCACCCCCATGCATCCTGCAACCTTTTCAATTTGTTACCAAATCTCTCAGGGCAAAAGGAAACGGGGTGGGCGCAATCAAACCCGCGGCTGCGTCGCCATTGTTCTTTTCAAAGTGTCACCCCTCGGCGGGAAGGAAGGAAGGAAGGAATTACACGGCACGGTCCCGCTCCGGAACGCCGGTTTCCAGGAAGTATCCCGGTGTACACGCACTAGCTGCTAATAACTAGATACACCATCGTCCCTGGGCCTCTCTATCCCCTTCTAGCCGAGCTCACGGTACAGGAATCTGCCCGCGGTAGAACTAGCCGAAAACTAGAGAAACAAAGTCAGCACCAAAACAGGGAGAGCCGGTCATGTCAGCTGAGTGAGTGAGTCCTCTGGACACCAGAAAATTGCTTGTGATGCCATTAGGACGTTACCGGCAAGCTCGATACATTCTGTGTCATGGTTATGAGAATGCACATCTCAGGAAGGACTCAAGTGACAATGGACGTCTTGGACACCTGGTTTGGAGCATATGAGATGACTATTGGAGAGCTTGAGCTCCGAATTGGAACTCTATGCAAGTAGAACACTCTTGAGTTCTTGTTTTGCGTGAGCAGCTTCAAGATTGGAATCCAAATAGCCGGCAGTGCGTGCCATCTTGCATTGAGAGCAAGAAAGCCAGAGTAGTTTGGATGGGGTAGCCTTCAAGATCTTGTTTGTCGAACAAGACGGAGAAGCATGTGAGCCCATGATGATTCAGCGTCATGATGGCATCAATCAAAAGACGAGCCCGTGAGGTCGCACTCGGCGATGAGGAGGAGCAATGGACGGTGGGATACAGTGCAGCGTCAGGCAGCCAGTAGAGAAGCTTTCAGTGGTGCCATATACCAGGTTTCAAGTGTTTTCATTGACATTTGAGCTGGATGCAGCCGACTCAATCTCGCTCATGGCGGAAAAAAAAGAGCATATTGGCCAAATATTGGCGGCGGGAAAACGCGTGTAACGAGAAAAAAAAATCAGGCATACACGCGAAATGTTGCCGTGAACAAGCAAGCCAATTTGACAGCGGGAAACAGAGGAGGACAATGGGGGATCGTTGGCAGAGTGACGGCGACGGCATATGTACACTCTCCGCGGAAAAGATCAATACAAGCATCAAAAAAGCTCGGAGGAATGCTGGGGGCAGGGAGTCAGTGCGACGCAAGCACACGCATTTGGACAGACATCTGAATCGATTGAATTCTTCTCCAGGGCAGTCAGGCCTGCGGAAACGGGATACAAACCTCCATTCTCAACCAGCAAGCGCGCGGCACCGAGCAGAGCAGCAGCTTCATTCATCTAGAACTCTGGCTAGTGCAGCTACAGCGGCGCCGAGCACCGACGGCCCCACCTTGTAAAGTAGTCCAAAAAGTTAAGCACACCTATTCCGCATCGAGCTAGATTGTGCGCCATCCTGCGGGATCGACCTCCCCAGTCCCTCCAATTTCATTGTCGATCAACTCGCCATCAGGGCGAGCAAGCACAGTGAAAGTAAACCTGAAGCAAATCGCTTCGATCGTCGCCAGCGAGCCATCTATGCAGCACGGTTTACCATATTCAAGCGCGTTTGAAGCTGAGAAGCACCAGCGAGCAAACAGCAAGTCGGTTCTGCACGTTCCAACCAGGTACTGCAGCTACCGCTCCCGCAAAAGCATTACTAGAAGCTGAGCTTATGCACCAATCAAGCCATCGAGCATAAGAGGTGACGAGTTGAACCAGCCGCAAGCCAAGGTACTAGAAGATAGAACGCGAGAAGGACGTGCGACCGGAGCTCTCCGGACGTGTTACTAGCAGGAAAACAATTTCAAAAGAGAAGATGGACAGCCAATGAGGGGGCCTTCGCAGCTTTCGGACGTGCTTGCTGGGTAAAGGACCTCCTCGGTCAAAAGATGTCGTGGCGCCGGTCGCCGACGCCGACGGTGATGAAGGAAGTTGAGAATTGTTACCGACTGTGAGAACGCGATCTGCTGTTTGACTCGGCTTGGGAACCTCACTGCTGTCTGTCACATCCAGCAAAACGCCGAAAAAAAAACAGAATGGAAGCTGTCCATATCAAGCCACATAAACTTCCTCCCGCAGAATCTGAACATTACTGCGCTGAAAAAATTATGTACATCCGCCCTTCATTCCCAGAAGCACCACCCTCTCTCTCTATCACACTGAAATATTCGTCCCTTCCCCAGCATCTTATCACCGCTCCCTTCCTTTTCTCAAATTATACCCGCATTGTGTATCGTGGCACACGACAGGCCGACGGCGAGGGCGATCTTCGCTTTAGATAGAATCTACGTTCGGCGGGGGTGAATCCAGGACGCCATTGTCCACCGTTTCAGGAGACGGGTCAGGCCGATCAGCATCAAGTTCACTGCCGCCGTTAACGCCAGCGCCGGGTTGTGATGTACGCGGTGTCGCAGGTCCAACACCAAGAGGGTCCTCTTCGACTACCTTCGATGTGTCATCTGCGTCCGGTGGAAGGGCAGGTAACGGGCTCTCTGGCCGAGGACTGGCAGGGTCCACCTGCCTGAATCCTGAGCCAGAAGGAATTGGCTGCAGGGGCGGCGGAGCGGGCGGTGGCAACTTGCTGTTGCCATTTACGCTAGGACTCGTCACGGGCGACGCACTCCTACTATTGCTTCCACTACTGCCATTTACACTCGAGTTCGTGGCGTTCCCGTTCGTAGGTGCGTTGAGAGCACTGGCGGCAAGCGAATTCCATCGTAAACGTGCCGCCAGAGAACCTCGATTCGAGCTTGAGGCGGTCGGAGGATTCGTCGGAGCAGGCGATATCGTATTGGAGACTGCAACCGGTGGCTTCGCGGAGAAATTTGTTGCATTGGGAGCTGGCGAAACCGGCTGAGGGACCCGAAGTTCCGCAATAACGATCTCGAGCATCCCACTCGGTACACCCACGTTCTTGAGCTCTGAAAGCTTCTGATGCAAAAATCGCGCATCCGCAAGAAGGCTCCAGAAATCGTCAGATATCCTGTAATAAAGAAGACAGCGGACGTACCCTTGGCGCGCCTCCTCGTTCGGTAGCACGACCTTTGCGTACTCCTCCGAAAGGCGGTGGTTAATCGCTGCGAACACCTGCACCATCACGTCCTAGCGCACGTTATAATTAAGATTTGCTCAGCGTAAATAGCGCAACAGCTCTCACCTCGACAATAGCGGCGGAGAGATGGCGCGACAGCACCTTGTGAAGGGTAACCGTCTCTCGCACTAGCACCGTCATGTATGAATTGACACCCTCACGTGGCACAGCCCAGTCAACTGACTAGTAGACGTTGTCAGCCCCGTACAGCCATTATGAGTTGCACCAACCTGGAATGTCCGAATATGTGCGTTGAGGCGGTCTCCCATAATTGCAATCAGCTTTGAGTGTATCTCATTCTGATGCTCCTGGTAATCCTGCCGTACGCAATCGCGTTAGAAAAAGAAGTATGAAGGATGCGGGCAATGGAAAGAATGCACCCGTTTGAGCTTGTCAAACTCCACGAGCATAACAGCCTGCTTCTGGCTGAGGTGCCGGCGAAAGGTTTCCCGCACGTAGGGAATCAGGGCAATCATAATGGACAGCGATTGCGATGCCAGTGCTGTGAGCCAGTCAATATTAAAGCGGCGTGAACCCTCGATCCATACCCAGGTGCTTCGCAGTGATATTTTTAAGACCGGCGGAGCGCATTGCACCAGCACCTAGCACAACCTGGCAGGTTCGAGAGTTGAAGGCCTTGAGAAACTCGATCACCCGACTCATTGTGTCCGTTGTGAGCATCGAGAGATTGATGATAACGTGGATGTAGTCGAGCAGCAGTGAGAGGACCTCGGTTGTCGCGGCCACTGCGGAATATGTGCGTTCCTCGATCCGCAGACGAACCTTTGCGGCTTTGGCCGACGCAGCGCCGTTGGCCTTCTTTATGGGCGGAGCGGAGGGAGATGGAGGAGGAATGCCGTTAGAAGAGGTCGCAGGGGCCAGGCCGGCCGAGACGGGTTGCGAAGGGGCGGGAGCAGAGACGAACAGCTCGGGCACGTCCTTCACAGCACATTCCACTAGAACGTCAGTAACATGCTGAATCGGCGGCGTTGCGTCGATCTGCTCCCACTGTTCATTCTCAACGAGGCTCGCCGACTGCGTCAACCGCGCTTGATGGAAAGTCTGCAGGAACGTCTTCGACTGCGCCAAGTTAGAATACCACCCAGAACGTGGTAAAAACGCACCTGGCTGATGACCACGCCTCGAAGGCCCACGATCATCTGCCTACATATCACCTCGCATTTGACCACAAAGGACCACGAGTCGTTGAAGAAGGCGAAAAACTCGGAGAGGCTGAGGATCGCATGCTGCTCTGCGCGGAGAATGATTAATTTGGCGGCTTGGGTATTAGAAAGCTCGGCGGCAGAGCTGAGAATGTCAGAAAGCTCTTCTTGCAGCGCAGCAGTATTCGGCGGGTTTTGGAAGCTGAAACGCGTTCAAGAATACCGCACTTGGCCCGATCACTCCACATACCTCGTCGTATCGAGAACCTCAATGAAGGCGGCGCCTTGAGCTTGGAGTCCCTCGACGGCGCTGAGGTAACTTTTGTAAACAGACTGTATGAGCTCCAGGAATTCTGCATGCGGGAGGTTTCGCAAGTGGTTGGCTAGACCAGGTCTATAAAAATGTTGGACGACAATGCTGTTACAGAGCTGGGATGAATACCTCGCCGTGTCGCCACCACCATTGGTTTGCTCCTCTGACATATCAACTTCCAGTAGATGCTGCGGAGCGAAATATTGGTCGGGCTCAGCAGGCGATATAACACTCACTGTTCGAATTACTGCCCGAATTTCATCTAATGCAACCTCCCTCCACGACAATGTAGCCTCCCGTACGCCATCAGTCCGTACCAAGCCCTGCAACAGAGGTCGTAGGCGGTCTTTGAAGCCCTCGTTCTGTTTTTTGGATGGAGAGCCAGAGCTAATCCGCTCCAAGATATTGTCACGAAGTACTGACACCAGCTCAGTCGACAATGAAGACGTTATCTCCAGCGTTAGCGTTCGTAGATGTTCGGGCAGCGCCGCGAACGCAGTCAGTGAGGACAAGGGTATTGGCGGAGGGACAGCGGGTGAAGGAGGTGGTCGTTCTTCTGGTGTTGCTGGGAGACCTCTCGAAAAGCGCCCATTTATGCTGCCCTGTAGTTTTGGCGTCGGAGATGTTGATAAAGGCTGCGGTTCCGAGGGACCCTCCCATAAACGCTCCATGTCCGCCAACACAGCGAGCGCCTGGTCCCATTGACCGGCCGCCACCAAGCCCTTGGCTACACCCGTCATCTCTACCACACCACTCACAAAGCTGACACCCTCCCGCACTTTACCCAGATTCCGCAGGCGTCCACCCCTCCGTACAACCTCCAGTCCTTTCTTCGCACTCTTGTCATCCACCTCTTTGAGCAGGGCGCGCAGCTTGGATATCCGATCCAGGCACTCTTCTGATTCGCTTTGTAACTCGTGTAGATTCGTGAGAGCGGCGAAAAAGGAAGCGGACCGGAGGGATATCTCACGAACGAGGTGTTGTTCGACCGTGTCGGCATAGTGGGAGAATTTCTCGAGGAGCGGGAGCGAGTAGGATATCGCGGCGGGGTCGTGGTCGGATGAAGTTTGCTCGGTAACGGTCTTGAATGTGCGCGGGTCTCCGAGATTGAAGTTTGGTTGGAAGAACACTGAAGGAACCACATCCAATGGAGGTAGCGGTCGCCCTGGAGTTTGTGCAAACGGACCACTGGATGCTTTCGGTGTCGACCCGCCTTCGAGCTGCATCTCTGTCTCGCGGTTGAGCTGGTTACTGTGCTCGAGGCGTTCCCATTCTGGAGTTATTGCACGAAGGTAGGAATCGAAGTCCTTTCTCCGTACACGGGGAAGTTCCGCGGGAGCAACCGCAGGCAGCGACGAGTGGGCTTTCGGAGGAGCTTGTTTCTTGTGCGGGTTGTTCAGCACGGTGGAGATGGCTTGAAACGGTGTGAGCTGGACATCTCGGAACGGAGGTACACACACCATGGAAGCCGTGAGTTGTGCTACTCCATTGTTGGGGAAGTGGGGCGAGAGCAAGGCTGGCGGAGGAGGTGTTGAATAGATTGAGACGCGACGGGCCAGCGAAGTAATCCCGTCCTTCGGTCGTGCCGGAAACACTCTCCGGGCCTCTCTGAGATGGGTCCCAGTTGAATCTGAAAGGGCGGGCAGTGGCTGGGAGTGGGGATACGGGTGAGGCGGGTCGGGATGGATTGGATGAAGAGTCTTCTTCGGACATGACGAGCGAGCGCAAGCTCGAAGTTGTGACACGCTATAATTGATGCCACAATCCTGCTTCGGACCGTGAAGACACTCGTTGGCGCCGAACCCACAACGCTCCCGAAATGGAGGCCAAAGTGCCTGCGTTTATCGCTTATGGATTCTCGTTCTTCCCGCTGTATACGCTCCCGCCAATAAAACGCTCGGCTCCAAATCCAACCTCTCCCACTCTCTGGATCAGCCCTCCACGGTCGACGCGTCTCAGTGCCGATGTCGAGTGCCTCAAATGGCAGGCCTATCTGGCTCTCCGCGGCCTCAACAAGATAGCTATTCGTTGTGATGTTGCGCCAGAGGGTGCTCTTGACTCGCGTCTCCCAAATCTGCATCTTCCGGACGGCCAGCTGCTTCCAGCCCGACTCATTCCCACTTGGGCAGAGGAAACACTGAATGAACCGGAACGTCCACTAGAGGGCTACAGGGATCAGGCTGCGTTGGACGAAAGCAGGGCCTGGGTTTCTCTTCTTGAATGTGACGTGCATGCTGCATTGGTGCGCTTGCGACACGGTCCGTGGTGTTCAACTCAATGCGTTGCAGGTTTTTACCCCAGCTCCCTTATCATATTTCGCGTCTCTCTTGACCTTCGAACGTCCCCCATCCCGCCCTCTAAAAGCAATTCTATCTTCTCCGCCCCCACCGTTCTTTGGCATGAACTCTATACTCCCAGCGTTTGGCACGCACATCTCCCCGAACCAAGTCGAGTCCAAGTACCGCGCCGCCATCTCTGCCCTCGCAGATCGGTTAGGCACAGACAAATGGCTCCTTGGATCATCGTACGCGGTCATATCTGCTACTGTAGCAACGATACTTATAACCTCAGCGACCCAACGCCGCTCGACGCGTTGACCTTCGCCTACCTCCACACCATTCTTCACTGCGCCAACCATGCCGTGCGGATGGAAGTCACGCGAAGGGTCAACCTCGTTGCATGGGAACTGCGCGTCCGCGGGCTCGTATCCGCTGCATTCAAATAGACTACAACATGAGCAAACAATGCTACGCTCAGTACCGAAAAAGGCAATTCTACGAAATCACTTCCAGCGCTGTAATTGAGCATTTAGTCCGTCGCATGAGCGCTCACCTGCGACGTCGTGTGGTATTCCACGACCAGCTCGATCGTCTTCCCATCTTTGCTAGCTTTTGCCTCGCGCAAGCCATAATGCGGAAGCATCCGCGATCTGTCGTCCTGGCACCAGAATCTACGAGTCCTGCGAATAATCCATTGTACAGTATGTGCTGATCGAAAATGTTCACCGACGGCCAAACCACATATGAACTGTCGAGCATCGTTTTCTGGTGTGTCGACAAGAAATCTCGGTGGGTTGAACGCCATCGGGCCGCGGTATGCCGGGGTACTGCCAGAATCAGACCAGACCTTCCCGATCGTACAACGGAATACCTCTTTGCGAAGCGCGTACGGAAGTTGATCTCGGTTACAACTGTACGAAGCCTGAGACAACCTATCTCCGCCCACAAAGGTATCCATGTCTTTTTGCGCGCGTGCCGGAATCTGGAATGTCACTGGCACCTAGAGGAAGAACCTTGCAAGCCCAGCGGCCACCTGTCATCCAACGGAATTTCCGAGGCGAAATTGTGGCCTACTGTGCCCGTCCCGCCACCGTTCTACTTCACACATACACCTTCTCTTCCTCCGAAGAGTCTTCCTGTAGCAGAAGCGACACGAATGAGTCACATGCGGTTCCTTTCGCTTGCCCGATGGTGAAGTGATTTACCCCTCGATTTAGTCAAAGCAAACGCACCACTTGCGCGTGTACAAGCCTACATGGCGATTCGATCATCTGGGTCAACTGGTTCGTTCAGATCTTCGTTTTGCTGGAGAACTGTTGGAGACGCGACGTACAAAGATGAGGTCAACGAAAAACGCGGGGGTCGAGTTGGAGTATATGCATAGGAGGATAAGGGCGCGGTCGTGCCGCCTCGTGTCAGGGAACGCTCAGCATGGATAGAACAAATGGATGTTTAGCAGTCGACGCGTTGTGGTATTCTTGACGCTGGATCGGGTGGAATCGTTTGAGATCTGAAGCGCGGAACGCTGTTCCCTTGCACCAGCCAGCCCCCAGGGATCATGATTCCAAGATACAGCACATCTGAAAGACTGAATATCGAGTCTTGTCCAGCATCTTCCTTGCGACCTTGTAAGACCCTACGCGCAGATAAAGATCAGAGTAAGAATCTAAGTTGGGGGATTGATCACGTAAGCCGATTCACGTTGCAAGCAATGGATGAGTTGTACGCATTCCTCCCAAAAATCCGGCCGCACCTCCCCGTCCTTCTAGCCTCATTCGCCGGCTTCACTCTCATCCATCTTGCTCTCGTCCCCATCTTCGCGAACCTGTTCTTCCCAACACAATGGCGCAAAATGAACTCGCGCGCGCGAAACAACTGGGCAATACACGTCTGCTCGCAGGTCCATGCATTCGTTATCATTCCTCTTGCCTGGCGCTGTGTAGGACTCCCCGAGCTCGATGCAGACCGTGCATTTGGCTGGCATGAACGGAATGGGACCGTTCAGGCCATTGCTTGCGGGTTCGCGGTTAATCTTCGTGTTTGAAAGTTGCCCTGAAACTCTTCCCCAGGTACTTCCTGTGGGATTCACTGGACTCTATCCTCAACTTCGACAACATTGGCTTCGTTCTCCATGGTCTTACCTGCGGGTCAATCTATTTCCTCTCTTTTGTGAGTGCAAGGCCATATTCTGCCGTTCAAACAACTATGAACCTCCGAACAGATACCATTCCTCGCATACTACGCACCTAGATTTCTTCTTTGGGAAACGTACGCGGCTTCTTCTCTCTATCCGACATCTTTTCAATCACGAACAGGAGCACGATTTTCCTGAACGTTCACTGGGCACTCGACAAGACGAACCGCACTGGGGGTACTTTACAACTCGTGAACGGCCTCTTCCTTGTGGTATCATTTACACTCGTCCGTATCTTGGCCGGTGGATACTGGGTATGTTTACACGTACTGCCTTCCAAAGGCTAACGGTCCCCAGTCATACCAATTCTACGAGACCCTCTTTGACAACAAGGACAAAATCCCCTTGGCTGCCCTCGTCGTCCCTGGCATCGGTAACATAATCCTGCAGGGCCTAAACTGGTTCTGGTATGCCTCGTCCCTCTCGCTCAATCATGAAAATTAATCTGGAACAGGCTCATAAAGATGATTTCCTCCTTGCGGAAGCGTTTTTCCCCAGCAAGCAAATCCAAGAAACAAAACGGCGTCGCAGAAAATGGTATACACAAACCCAAGGAGAATTAGAATGTAGATGAAGGGGTAATTATTGGAGGTCGGTGGTGGGATTATCTGCTTGATCTAATTGCTATCCTGTAGACCTTGCTATCTGCTAGAGGTTGTGTTTATAGATGAGCATCGCGATCACGTGTGCCAGTGCTTGCGCTCTTGCTCTCTTCCACCATGGCCGATAGTAGAAGTCTCTCTAAGGACGTCTTGGCTACTTATGCGCTCCTTAACCGGGTTGCCTGCCATCCAGCGCTTCGCATCCCATGGCCTATCGGTGGTTCGACCCCATTCTACATCATCGTCTCATCCTGAGGCTGGAAATCGCGACTCCCTCCGAGTCGATGGACGCTTGGGGGTTTCTGTGAACCGGAGGAGGCGCCTGCAACTGCCGAGCACCGCGGTTGTGCATGGTCATTAGTGTAAAACTTGAACGTGAAACTAGTGGAACTGATTTCAGTTTGCCCGGCGCATGCCAGTGCGAAGTTCATCTCACTTTCTATCTCCAGCAGTGCGACGCGACCCAGAACCAAAAAGCGAGGATTCACTGCGAAAATCGCGAATTCATGAATTCACCCTCGTTCTGTCACGGCGTGACTGGTGCCGTTGGCAACACTCCCTCTGAACAGCTTTCCTAGATCTCTGAACTGCCTTTTCTTTGGCTCCACCAACTGGTCCAAACCATTTAGCCCAAGATACATTTGAATGAATGCGAAACGACAACAAACGCGATCTTCTCGTCTGCGTGATGCTCTTGTGCGGTCCCCGCCCGATTGCATTCAATCGGTATTCCTGGATAACCGCTACCGCATACCGTGCAGCTGTTCTCCTCACTCGGGCAGAAGTAATATAGATCGTTTTCATTCGTTCGCAGATCTCGAAACCATCACCTACCCAAGTTCAGCCCGAACACCTAGTAACCGTCAATTCGACGAAGCTCATCTTTAAATTGACGAGATGCTCACACAGGAAGCGCGGCAACCTTTCTTGAACCCCCACTACTACTTGCCTCAGTCAAGCTTCTTTCTTCCCCCGCGCCACTGGGCTTCTCCGTCTCAGCAGCGGCGATGGCCATTTTTCGCGCTCGCAAGTTCCTCTTCTGCGTACCGCTGCGGGCTGGAGTGTGTCTGCTTGCCGTCCTTGCCATGCTTGTTAGCGGGCCAGGTGCCGCTGGAAGCTGGTTGGAGGTCTTTTGGTTAGGTGCGTGATCTTCCGCTCTGTCGCGCCTGTTTTCGCGAAACTAATGTGTGCGCAAAAAGCAACGCCACACTCTTCCCCTACGCGCTAAAGTGGCGATTATAATCCAAGGCGGCGTATTTTCCCTCGTATTCCTCTTGTCCATTCCGGGGTGTGTCTTCAGGCTTTCGCAAGGTAACTCGGCTGAAACATCTACATTCCACAGGCTCATCGCAGCCGCCAATGGTCAGCGCGGTGCCGTGTACATCTACAGCAAGTTCCTCTTCATCACAACGCCTCTTATCGTCCTCTCGCTACTCGTCACCCTCTTCACTACTCTGCATCCCGAGTCGGTGGACTTTGATAAATGTCTGAACGGCTCCAAGAGCCAGTTCATTCAACAATTCTGCACCCAAAACGGGCTGTCGTCGGTGGTGAAGATTTTGCCGATTGCACTCCTCGGGGCGGCTATCCTCACGCAATTCTGTGCGTGTCCAAGAATCATCCATGCATCACACAAACTTGTTCTGCAGACGCCTGGATCATCGCCATTAGCTACGGCGAGGAACTCGACGTCAGTGGCTTGGAATCCAAGTTCGGCAGATACTACGGCAGCAACTCGGGTTCAGACGTCGAAAACCAGCGGTCATCGTACCCTGAGCCGCCATTTGCCCGTAGATGACCAACGCAAAACAGCGAACGGAGATGTATGATTCACGGACATGTACAAAGAAAGAACAGGAATATGTATACATACAATACATCGGATTTTAATCGCTCGAGGAGCTGAGCTTGTTGAGCGCTGTGAAGAGCTGGCCAGCATCGACTGCGGATGACAACGATGGCTTGCTAGTCGGGTGTTCGGGGATGAACGGGCGGAGGTACTGGTCGATGTACTCCTTCGGTATCCCGTGCTCTATCGCATCCACGATGCCCATGTTCATCCGGCGGACGTACTCGGTCCTGGGCGGACCTTCTTCAGGGTGGTCTATGTCGACATAGACGAGTGCGGCGACATTGTTTGCAGCACCATTTGCTCCGAGATACTCGACTTGGAGGATCTCCTTCCGATACGAGTACGGAACTCCTTCGTATTGGTCGAGTGTCTCCTCGTCTTTCGCGTTGAGCTCATACAGCAGCGCATAGACATGGTCCCCTTCCGAGGGGACGATAGTCGCGTACCCGCGAGTGTTAATTATCCAGCGCCTGCAAAGCGATGATTCGTGGACCACTCGCTACTGCATGACCAGCGGAGCTCATCAACCACTGACCAATCCCGCAGTCGAGCCGCCCCCAGCAGGTTGTGCTCAGGACACCTGTTGTCCATTTGGTGAACCCAAAGATTGCTTCCATAGCCAAAGTAGAGGTTCTTCGCGACGTCCATGAATCCGCAGATGCGGGTAAGAGTCAAGCTTGTTCGTGGGATCTTCTCACCATCTAAAACAAGATAAGGAATTGGGCGCGAACCAGCACAATCAACGAACCTCACAAAGAACCTGCAAGGTTCCAAAATCGTTAATAGTGTACACCAAAATTACAGTGACAGTTAGTACTCGTTATGATACAGCAGCTGGAGTCGACATGGAAGCCCGAGACGCGGCAATGGCCGTTTCTACTAACCCCAGTTCGAGATATGGTAACGGCTCTTCGTCGTCGGGATCGTGGATAATATTCGAGGGAGATGGCGAGGGCATTAGGATAACCATTCCGAGGACAACCCTTGCTAGGTTAAACTCTGCGGTTGTGGATTCTGCAGAATGGGCTGCATCCGAGCTGGCCTTTGGAGGCATAGAGGCGCCAGTATCGTTGTAACTTATCGCCATTGTTGCGAGAGGCTACAAGTAAGCAAGGTCAAAACGTGTTTCCGCATGCTGCTCGACACGCACCATAACCTCGTCCCACTGCCAAGGCTCCTGCTGTCTGTGTTTCAGGGCGTCCGAATCGAGATACGCGTCGACCAGCACTGGCTTCGTTAGTTCACCGTCAGAACCGCGAACGCCGACAAGAATTCCGCCCTGCAACTCGAGCTGGCGCTCCCGTGCAGCTTGCGAAGTTGCTCTAGAGCGAAAGTAGAACGCCATCGTCACTGCGGCGACGAGGAAGAGCGCGGCTGGTACGGCGTATTCTGTATAGTAGATTTAGACGAAGATGCAAGGCAGGCCGACTAGAACAGACGATAAAGGGCCGACCCTCGGGCGTTGGGGTCGTTGTTTGGAGTGGCCATTGGAGTTTCAGCGAAGGTGCATAAGTAATCCGGCGATTCGGAATCATGGGCATGATGGATGATGTTGTGGTCGCCGGTTACGCAACGGCCGCTGTCAAAGGCACTGGCACCAATAAGACAGTATATTTTGCGAGCTTAGAAGACAACAATCCTATAGTAAATGACCCGATCTGGGTTGTTTACATTGCGCGGAAGCAAGCGGATGTAAAAGTTGGGTCCGCTATGTCTTAGACAAACCTCCTTCTCTCTCACAACCACATCCTTACACTCTGCATCTGCGATGCCGTCCACTGCTTTCGTTGCTTCTGCTCTCCCGCATCCTGGTCCTCCACCTTCCTGCCCTCTGCCTCCCGTCCCTGACAACTTTGTTCCTGGCTGGACTGTCGAGCTCGTCTGCCCTGCCCCCTTTCCGATTCAATATGCCGGCTCGCTCACGGTCATCCGCGCTGGATCCCACAACATCCCGACTGGTCCCAAACAGGTGCTTGCCCCTTCGTCCGAGGCGCGGCGTCCTCAGGATCTTGTCGAATGCGAAGGAGAGCTTGGCTAGGCGTGCTCGCGGACTGGTCGACCCCAAGGAGTTTGGACTATGATTCTATGGACGCACACGATTGAGCTGGTCTCGTCGTTCCCAGAGGTAAGTGCCTCCATTTCCTGGGAGTAGGGCTGGCAACCCTCGCGCTCCCTTGACGTGGGCTCCCGGGCTTGATTCCCTTCGGGGTGACCAAGAGCGCGTTCAAAATATGCTGCTAACCAAACAGGCCGGCCGTCCTTTGAGACTCACTCACCTCGAATAGCATCAGGAAGAAGATGGCGTCGGCGAGAATAGTAACTTGGAAGAGTGTATGTTTGATGAATGTCTTGCTCAGTTGGTGGAGAAATCGATCCTGGAATCCGAGTTCATTGAGACGGGGAGATACACGAGACTACTACAGAGCACGCTGGCGCATGCGACTGGCGACGGTGCGCAGACCGGCGTAGACCTTTCCAGGCGGAGAGCCAAGAATCAGAGAGACGATTGCGTCTCGGGCGATCTTGATGTTTTGGAACGACCCCATGATGTGTATTTTCCTGCAAGACTGTGAATAAATGCATTATGGAAGCAGAGGGCCCGCGTACGTGTCGGCGAGAACGATACGCGTCCGGCTGGTGTTCTCGATTGTAAACTTTGTCTTGCCGTCTTGGCCAGCTATGCGGCCTGGGCGAAATGATCAGTCTGCAGGCTGCAAGAAAAGAGTAAAACCTACCAATAGCACGAGACAAGTGGTCGCCATGAAGAGTTTTTACATCCTTGATTTCGAACGAGTCGAGATATAGGTCGTCCTAGTCCGAAGTAGGGCGATGGCGTCCTGTACTTTTGGTGAGCGTACGTACGATTGCGGACGTGAAAAAATCGTACATTGACAGTCGAACCCCAAGGCAAATGCCTTGATAAAATCTGCTCCCTTCTGCAGAGCACCAACATCCTTTGTTGCTTTAGAAGTCTATGAAAAAAAATGAGTGCTAGTTGTGAAAGCACGCAGCAGTGTGCTCACACGAGCCTCGACACATCTGCGTTGCACGTTCATGCGAACTTGGAGGCCCAGTATCTCCGTCAGCGGTCCAAACACATTTATCCAATCCTTTTTCAACGGCGTCATGCGATGTGGGGGTATTGGTATCCGCCGTGTTTCTGACTTGAGCGTAGTTTTGCCTGCGTTCGCAGGCAGAGGGGAGAAAGCAGGAGCGGCCGTTAATGGTTCTACGTCCATGAGCTCGACATCGTCGCCATCGCTGGCTGGAGTCGGTTGGGTCGAGGTAGGAGGCTTCAGGCTGGTCGTTGTCCGAGTCGACGCTGGGCATGTCCACATCGGGCGGAGGGGCCTTTCCCGTCTTTTTCTTTGACTCCTTTCTCCTGTTTTTGCGAGCGGGGGCGGCGGGCTGGTTTGCAACGACGGCGACCATGGCTGAGCAGAAAAATGTGGCTGTCACGAGGCGATTCCAAATGTCACGGTGGATATCTTATCCGTAACGCCCATCATGCGTCTGCTTCCCCGCGAAGAAGCAAAAGCTCCTGCTCCACCAAGTCTGCCCATTCCAAGTCCCCCCTGCGAATATTCATCGACACAGGCAGGTTCTCTTGCCCAAAAACGGCTGGCGCGCGGCGTTCGGTTGAACCAGACCGAGGCAGTCGCGCTTATCGCATCGCAACTGCAGGAGCTCATTCGCGATGGGCGTCATTCCGTAGCACAACTCATGCAGCACGGAAAGACCATCCTCGGTCGTCGTCACTGTTCTGCCCAGTGTTCCCAGGCTGCTCCATGAAATCCAAGTTGAAGGAACCTTTCCCGATGGGTGAAGCAAATGTCCAACGGCGTGTGGAACTAGTTTCTAATGCTCGATATAGCGTGTTCCTCGTCACTGTGCACGATCCAATCTGCACAGACTCTGGCAATCTCGAGCATGCGCTTTATGGCTCATTCCTCCCTATACCGTCCAACGATTTGTTCCCAATCTTGGATGTCTCCGACTACGCTGCCAGACAAATTACCAGGAGCCATCGTTCCCCGTCCAGACAGTATTGTCTTGAATCAGGGCAGAGAGCGAGTCAAGCTGAGGGTTACTAATAATGGGGATCGACCAATTCAGGTATTTATATTCTGTTCACTCTCTTCGAATTGTGGTGCTGAGTATGCTAGATTGGCTCGCACTACCACTTTATTGAAACCAACTCGGCCCTGTCCTTCGACCGAGGCAAAGCATACGGAAAGCGATTGGATATTGCGGCCGGTACCGCCGTCCGTTTTGAGCCTGGAGATGTGAAAACCGTCACTCTTTGCTCCATAGCTGGAGCCCAGATAATCTCCGGCGGCAATCGTCTGGCCTCGGGCGTGTATGATCCATCCAGGACCGATCAAATCGTTGGCGAGTTGGTTCAAAAAGGTTTTGGACACGCGCCTGAGCCTGGTGCATTGGAGGTCAGCGTGGACGCGAAGATTAGTCGCGACGCCTACATATCGATGTATGGTCCTACTGTGGGCGACCGCGTGCGGCTGGGAGACACGGAACTTTGGGTCGAAGTAGAGCATGACGAGGTGAGTACAAGAGTTCATCCAATGCCAGAAGATGACCTTGATAGACTGTGTACGGAGATGAAGTCAAGTTCGGAGGCGGTAGAACATTCCTTTGAAGTGAAATTCCCGACTCAATCTCGTCTTTAGGAAAATCTATTCGCGAGGGAATGGGACAGGCGACCAATCGTCCGGCCTCCGAGACTCTCGATCTCGTCATTACCAACGCACTAATCATCGACTGGTCCGGAATCTACAAAGTACACACAAGCTCATATCTCCTCCGGAATCTAACTCTTTTCAAGGCTGATATCGGAGTCAAAGAAGGGCTGATTGTGGGGATCGGCAAAGCTGGCAACCCCGACGTTATGGCGAACGTCCACCCCTCACTAATCATCGGCTCCTCCACCGAAGTTATCGCGGGAGAAAAGCTCATTGTGACTGCCGGAGCCATCGACGCGCATATCCACTTTATCTGCCCTCAACAGGTGGAGGAAGCCCTCGCATCAGGGACGACCACTATGATCGGCGGTGGGACAGGTCCAAGTGCAGGAACGAACGCCACGACCTGCACGTCCAGTCCGTTCTACATGCGCCATATGCTTGCGGCGACCGACGGGCTACCGCTAAACTTTGCATTCACTGGCAAAGGGAACGATGCTGGTCCAACGGCATTAGAAGATATAGTCAAAGCTGGCGCAGCGGGGTTGAAGCTGCATGAAGATTGGGGAACAACGCCAGCGACTATCACGACGGCGCTTGATGTCGCAGATAAATACGATGTCCAGGTTGGTCGATATTGCAATGGTGGTCCATGCTCATACTGGGTTAGGTCAACATCCACACCGATACCTTGAATGAGAGCGGTTTTGTGGAAAGTACGCCAGGCAGTTTTGACGTTGAACTATATTCTGATCGAGGTACAGCGACCATTGCGGCCTTTGGTGGGCGAACTATCCACACATACCACACGGAAGGCGCCGGTAAGGTATAGTCGAGAAATTGAAGCGGTTCCAACGATTTCAGGCGGTGGGCACGCACCGGATATCATCGTCGTCTGCGGTCTTGCCAACGTCATTCCGTCTTCCACAAACCCGACGCGACCGTTTACGAAGAACACGTTAGATGAGCATCTAGACGTATTTCAGCTTTTTTTCTTACCCCTTTGTCTACTAACGCCTCGCAGATGCTCATGGTCTGCCATCATCTTGACAAATCCATCCCAGAGGACCTGGCCTTCGCGGAGTCGCGAATCAGAGCGGAAACAGTTGCGGCAGAGGACGTTCTTCACGACACGGGCGCGATTTCAATTATCAGCTCTGACTCGCAAGCGATGGGGCGTGTTGGAGAAGTTGTCAGCCGAACGTGGCGGACTGCGAGCAAGATGCGCGAATTCCGGGGACCGTTAACGTCCCTGGGCGATACAGACGGCAAGGACAACGCCCGCGTCAAGCGATATGTCGCCAAGTATACCATTAACCCGTGAGTTGTTCACTTTCTGGGGCTTGTGACCCTCCGACCAATCTCCATAGTGCGATTGCTCAAGGGATGAGCCATCTCATTGGACAAGTCGCAGTGGGCACGCTCGCCGATTTGGTTTTGTGGAAGCCAGAAAACTTTGGCGCGAAACCGGAAATGGTGGTGAAATCCGGTGTCATCGCCTGGTCTCAGGTCCGCACTGTCTTTCAACGAAATTTCAACCCTCGTGTCACTAACCGATGCATAAATTAGATGGGCGACGCCAATGCGTCCATACCTTCCGTCCAGCCATTCTTTGGCAAACCGATGTGGGGCTCCAAGGCGGGCTCAGCGGCGCTTAATTCTGTCGCGTTTGTATCGCAGCTGTCGATTTCGTCAGGGACGGTGCAATCGTATGGGCTAGCGAAACGGGTGGAAGCAGTGCGGAATTGCCGAGCGGTGAGTAAGAAGGATATGAAGTGGAACGACGCGATGCCGAAGATGGAGGTTGATCCTGAGAGCTACGAGGTGCGTGCCGATGGGGAGCTGATGGATGTTGGACCTGCGGAGACGTTGCCGCTTGCCAGGGTGTACAATTTGTTCTGACTGCATGTATCTGGCGTGAGAGGGCAGCGGGTTAATTACGACTGTCTGCATCAGTCCGAATCCAGCGCCCAAGGTATAAGTAGTCAGATCTTGGTATCCATCGCTGTCCTTGCCTCTGTCCACCCACGACTAAGCACTAGCTTGCATTCCACCGACCGGTATGGGCTGCTTGAAGATGATTTGATGTCGACTGAGCAGAGCACGGAACAGTCAGACCAGAAACGATGAGCGCACGCGCAGGAGGACGCCAGGCGATGTCGGAGCTCAAGTTGCGGAGGGTGCGTTTTCTCACTGGTCAACGCTGGCACCGATGACGGATTCCTTTACTACAGGTGATTGAGCATAACCAGCGGCTGAGAGAGGATTTAGCAAGGCCGAGGTTGCGAGTGAGTGAGGCCAGTGGAAGGTACGCGAGAAGCTTCTTTCTGCGGGGAAATGTGCCTGATCGCTGGCTCGAATAGTCTCATCCGATACTGCAAGACGACCAAAGATCATCTCGTGCCTTCGGTGTGGGGTCCCGTTCGGACGTGCGGAAGGATCCTTATGGCGCGCAAACGAAGGGGTGTCAGTGCTCTATCCAGTGACATCCATTCGACTTTTTTTTTTTTTGCTTTGCTATACATATGTACGCTATCGGTGTAAGGATACGGATGTCGCTGTACTTGTATGTGGTTCAAATAGACGTTCACGGGCTAAAATTTGTCGAGAAATTTGGAAACCCCGCCCTCGTTGAGCGCACCGACGAATTGATCAAGCTGCTTGCCGCCTCGGAAAGCCACAACGGTGGGGAGAGCGCGTACCTGTGTCGGCTAAGAGGGGATATTTTTAGTTGCACGAAACAAACCTTGAATTGCTGAGCCAGTGCAACACCGCCGGCGTCGTCGTTCTCCACATCGACAGTTATGAGATCGAGAGGCCTCCCAGAGCCAGTGGTCCGCTCGGCAGTCAGCTTGTGGAGTATTGGAGAGAGAACATGGCACGGCCCGCACCACCTGTTTGCGATGTATTAATAGGAATATCAGGCAACGATAGGCCCTACTCTGCGTAGAAATCGACGAGAACAACCCGGTCAGCCGAACTGTTCAACACGATCTTCTGAAAGTCCTGTGGAGGCGATGAAAAACGTCGACGACAGCCGGCGCTTCGCCAGTCAGTATCTTACATCTTTGGAGCCGTTGACATAGTGTTGCCTGGAGCGAGATGACCAGTGGAACTGGAAGGCTTTGCCTCGAGAGAGGGCGGTGTGAGCTCCTCGTAATCGAAGCAGAACTTGGAGGGTCGCCATGGAATTTAGGGTGCAATGTTTGATGTTGATGAGACCCGTTGATGTCACGTCACCGGCTGAATACTACTTAAGTCAGACGCCGCCGAATCACCCCCGTTTCCACCTTTTCGTTCTTCCCCAGCCGGCCTTTCTTTTGCAGCAGTTCGAGCAGAGTCCGTCCTCTCTTGCCGATATCCTCAGATCTAACATGTCCGTCCAGGCTCAACGTCTTATATCTTTTGACTTCAAAATCAACTTTCCTTCACCTCGACGATATCTAACATGCGTTTCTCTCTTGTTGCTGCTGCCGCGCTCCCCGTCTTCGTCTCTGCTGCGGATATCCTCGTCCAGGTCGGCGCTGGTGGCCAGGTTTGTTGCTTTTGTGGTTGACGTCCAGAACTGTTTTGCTAAGATAGCCATCAGCTCGCCTTCTCCCCGACCAACGTCACTGCCGCAGTGTGCGTCGTTCCCGTCTCTTTCTCTGCTGATACTGAACTCTAAGCAGCTGGCGATACGATCTCGTTCCAGTTCCAGGGCAAGAACCACTCGGTTACCCAATCGACCTTTGCGAACCCGTGTGAGATCCAGACCACCCCCCGCACAGGGTATCGACTCTGGATTCCAACTCGTTCCCGCCAACGCCACGCAGCTCCCTCAATGGAGCTTTACCGTGAACAACGCCTCGGCCCCTCTGTGGTTCTTCTGCGCCCAGACGATCCCAGGGAACCATTGCCAGGCTGGAATGGTCTTCTCGGTCAACGCCAACCCCGACAGCCCCAAGAGCTTTGCGGCCTACCAGGCTCTGGCCAAGGGTGGTGATGCCGCTGCTGCCGCGTCTTCGGTCGCTGGTGATGTCGCCTCCGCTGTTGCATCTGGTGCCGATGCGGCCACCGCCGCTGCTGGAAGTGTCATTGGAGACGCTACCTCTGCTATTGCTGGTGCTGCTGGCGCTGCTGCCACCGACGCAGCCAACGCACTGACACAGGCCGCTGGTGCGTTGACTGGTGTCTTTGGAGGTGCATCACCTACTGGAGGGGCCAACTCCACCGGTGCTGGAAACGCTGGTTTCCAACTCAGCTCCAGCCCCGTACACTTCCTCGCAGCGTTCGGTCTCGCTGCCGGTCTCCTGCTCTGAGCGTGAGGCGTTTGGGGTTGGACGAAGGGATATGCGTGCACTCGGTAGACTCGCATTCGCTAATTACACTCGGGGGAGTTAATTATTCACGGACAATGTACTGGTTTACATAATGCTGCAAATCTCATTTCTGGGTCTTTTTTCGTGAGCGCCAGAGGCTGATGAGAAGTTTGATTTGAACCCACTGTTTCTCTACTTGTAACGTCCAGCTAGTACCTTGTGAAGGCCATACAGGGACGACCCCAGCTTGTGTCTCTGGCTGGTCTCCATTTCAGCAATTCAATACGAGCCTGCACCTGATCAATCGTATTTCAACTGTTATTATTTGCAACTTGCAACCTGCAACCATGCCCAAGGCTACCAAAGCGCCCACTGCTCGAACGGCGACTTTTCAGCGCTCTCAGCCCCGCACCGGCGGCTCCAAGGCCAAGACTGGAACATGGATCTTCAAAACCCAGGCCATGAAGAAATACCATCTCACTGCGGCGCAAATGGAGGAAATCCCAATCCTCGCTCGGGAGGCCAACCCACACGATCCAAATGGTCCAGAGGCGACCAAATACAGTGAGCGGGAGGTCCTGAAGGCGTCGCAGAAGCTCGGGGAGGAACTGGTGACCCAGGAGGTCAACGAGTATGCCCCTTGGCTGGCGATGGAGAAGGGGTCTCAAATTCTCCGCACCAAAGCAGTTGAGAAATACAAGGTCGGTCGTTTCCCATCCGTTGCATGATTAGGAATACTCACAGAGCTCTGAATGCAGCTCAAGACCTGGCAATTGGATCGAATTAAGCCCACCGATGAGCAAACCAACCCGCACAATGCCAAAGGACCCAAGATGCGCCACTACAACGTCTGCGATATCAAGGTCCGTGTCTTCTTTTGAGATGAATGCTAGACTAAAAAAAATGGCAGGCATTGGCTACTGCATTGAATATCCCTCTCCCAGTGCCTACCCCGAGAAAGCCTCGCGCATCGACATCGAAAGCCGCCGCAGCGACGGAATTCACTCCTGCTCCAGCGACGCCCAAGAAGAAGGCTGCACCGAAGGCGCGCGCCGGCGCGAGTACCAGTGCTCGTTCGATGTACGAGCACGACGACGAGTATTACCAGGATGGGATTTTTGACGGGATGAGCAGCCGAGATGCTGCTGAGAAGTTTGCTGAGCTGACCGGTATCATGGGCCCTGCTATGGCCCACTGGGAGTTCTAGCGGACGCTGCACTGGCAAACATATCTATCGAGTCTGCATGCTAATTACTGTACATACTTATGAACCTACCTTCGTCCTCCAGTGATACTGTAATATGATTATCTCTTTCTCCTCTCATCTTCGACATCACTGAAAGGCATTCGCCGCCCAAGTAGCCTCACATCGGTTTTACAGAACGCGGGCCGCGTATGTTCTGCAAGATCAAAATACAAAGACCTCAGGCTGAACCGCAGGCCGCCTCTCGGCCTACCAATCCTGTTCCTGTCGAAGACCTTGCTTAACTCCACTGGCACAGACAACATGAACCTCTATAACTGGGTCAACGTACTAGCCTGGGCTTGGAAAGCCACAAGCTTCCTGTCTCGAAACTCCTGAGTCTAGTCCGTCTGTGGGCAGGATGTATTGTCAATGTGGGCCTCTGTATGCTTGATACATGCGCGCCCCTCGTTGAATACCCGTCAACGGGTTTGCGGGATAGCAGGTGGCCCGTCGAGCGTTAGTCGATTGTGCCCTGCTAACCTTCATCATGGCATCGCTGAATACTATGGATTCAAGTCAAAAACACGTTCGCGGTCCTAACGATTCGTTCCTGCTGTACCCGAAATTATTTTTAGCTCGCCGCTAGGTTTGTGTCTGGGGGACTTTCAAAGTCAGATTGGCTAATTACTCGATACATCGAATCTAGCGTGATATTCAAACGACCGGTTTTCTGGCCCAAAAAACTATGAACTCCTTGTCGGTGCCTGGCACATCCTCCCACTCGCGGTCCAGCCCTTCGATAAGCGCGTCGTATTCCGCTTCGGACGACACGACTCCAAAGCCACCCGCCTGAAGTATCGGTGTCTTGATCCCTCTCAGCACACCGACGTGATTCGTCTTCATCGCAGCACCATTCTCCCCGCCCCACTTGCCCATTAATTGCATGCGCGATTCGCTCTGAATGTCGACGAAGCCAGCATCCTGAAGCAACTTGGGCATGTCATACGCGCAATCCACGTATAGATTGCGCCTGTTCGCGACGGCGCGGTAGAGCGTTGCGAGTTTCTCCATGCTGGGCCGACCCGGGTACACGCCTTCGTGCCATGGTGTCGACTCGGCTATCTGGACCCAGCCGCCGGGGCGTAGCACGCGGTACATTTCGCTTAGCGCGAGCGGCCATTGAGGGATCTCGAGCGCGAGTATGAGAAGGCGTTGGTGGATAAGTGTGAATGTGTTGCTCCATTCGGAGGGGAGGTTCACCACCGATTCAACCCGGAAGGAGATGTTCTTGGGCGGGGAGAGAGGGAACAAGCGGGATTCGATGTCGACCCCGATCATCTCGATAGATGGGTCGACGGACGAGGCAAGGTCCATGATCCAGAGACCTGGTACTCTGCATTAACAAAAGCTCTGCATGAATCACATCTGGACTTACCAGGCCCAGTGCCAGTGTCCAAGACCTTATCGTCCTTGTTCAACTCAACAGGCGCAAACAAGATACGATCTCCAAACAAAGACTTTAAGGTGGCATGCTGCATCGCTAACCTGATTTCGATAAGCCGCAGTCAATCTGTCTTTACAAAACCCGACTATACCTTTGGTGTTCAGGGCCATCGGTCGGTAGGATGTATTGCGAGCCAGGATACTCCTGGTATTCTCGAGGAGCATGATCTATCGCTGCGATAGTATCAGTTTTCTCTGAGGCGCCAGTCTTGATTTGAACCATTGCAGGGAGTGGTGAAGATACCTCGTTATTTCTCCACCCCTTTTATACAGTCGCGAAATTCGTATGCCCACGAACTTCAACTGCGCGTAGGACCTTCGGCCGACCAATGCGGGTGCATGCAGGTGGCGACAAAGCAACGCGACATGGTCAATGAAGGAGGCATGCTTCGAAGAGTTCCGGAGTTGACGGGTTGGCCAATAAATGTACGTTGGTTTGTGTGTCCTTGACGTTGTTTGTGTCCTTGTTGTGCAGCGTGCCCCCACGTTTTTCTGGGTCTCGCTAAAGCCAACCTGAAGCTCATACCGCTGTTGAATGCGCTGTTCAAAGGCTCACTTGCTCTTCGACGGCTATCGTCGACAGATGCTCCAGTTGACACCGGTGAAATCAATTCTCCACTGGCACTCGCACGCCTAGATCTTGCTCACAGTTCGGTTCGCGTATAACGACTGCGACAAGATGAATGTTCTGCAACACAACGAGGTTATCAGCTAGAGATGACGATTAGATATTAAGATGAGCGAAACAGTCTTAAAATATGGTCCATCGACGTTTGAACCAAATCGAGCCATCAAGAAACGGCGCTTGGACAGGAGAAAAGTTGCGACAGACGACCATGCAGTAACTTGTCAGCCATGCGCTGCCTTGTGAATGTTTGCCACCTAGGAGTCTTTGAGAAGCATCTGCTGCATGCTGATGGGATAGATGTGGTCAGTGGGATTCAGTAGTACGTTGGTTCTCAGAGATGGAATTAGTAGAAATTCTACTAGAAAGCTGGGAATGCTCAGCTCAGCAACCATGACCGTCGGCTTTGAAGGTAAGAGCAGAATACACAAGGGAGGTTGTCGAGCCGGCGCCTCGAATTCACACAGATGAAAGACGTGAGCGTCGATGTGAGTGAATTGGAATGATGCGCGTGCGCTCTACGTACAGTAAGAAAAGTTTGCAGCTATGGACAGACAGTAGGTAGCGTAGACGAAGGAAACAGCGGCGAGGGCGGATGTGGGCAATGCGGGTCGATGGAGAAAAAAATGCGGGAGAATGGTGCACAGATGGAGGGTTCGGAAGAATGCGGTGCGGGCTTGTGTACACGCACAACCGCGCTCGACGATGGATAAGGTAGGTGTAACGAGGCCAAAAAAAGAGCGTGTGGTGTCCAGGTATAGACGCAAGTTACTAAACAAAGTCAGGATAGGAGACTGGAGGAGTAGAGGCTACGCACAATTTAAGCAAAGGCCAGTCTCGGCCGTCCACAATATAGCAGCAAGGTGAGTTACATGACGACGCAGTTGCAGCCTTGAGCCGGGGGTGCGTATGGATCCTCGCCTGTGGATGTCAGAATAATCGCGGGCACAGATTAAAGGTCGTTCACCCTTGCCGACCGGGCCCCAGACCGAAGGTACCTAGGGCAAATGAGACAGGGTGCATTTTGAGGTAAGAAGCACGTACGAGGTGGTCCTTGGTGGTTTTGCAGTAGCGAATCAGGCTGTGTCAACGGTAAATAGGGTGGAGAGCTGGGTTCGGAAGATAACGAGCCTTGCACTGGCCTCGCTGACCCGGACACTGAATAATGATGGTGAGATGTTGGTTCTAGATGAATGACCGAGGAGCACGCACCGTGGGCGGGCCAGGTCCTCCCGTAACCGCTGGTTGTGCTCCGTGAGGCGACGGAGCTTGAGCTCGGACATGGATTGCTGAGTATAGAGGGTGAGATGGCTAGGAGAGCAGGGGAGCAGGAACGGACTTTGTGGGGACGGGAGTTCATGGCGGGCAGGCTGTTTGGTGGGTGTGGAATGTGCGGTTTGTGGCGACGATGGGCGTCTGGAGCAAGACGTACGAGTGCTGGTTTTGAAGAGGAGGAGACAGAACCAGTAACACCGTGACGTCACAGTCTCTGATCGCCCTGACCAAGCCCACTAGCAATGTCGACCACCCGTACCCCTGCGAGCAGGCCTTCCGGTGCGCAGACCAGGCCCCTTGCGCCTTCGCTAATGACCCAACAGCCCTCCTCAACGCCACCAATCGTGCTCAGCGCGTCCAACGTCCTCGAGAGTCGCTCAGACGCTCCAGCAACATCTTCTTCCGACGCGACTCTCTCGCAGATTCTGACGACGAAGCCGACTTCCATGCAGACCGCCAATCTCCCGCAAAGAAGCCGCGTCCATCCTACGTATGGGACAACGAAGACACGCTCGTTTCTGCCCTCGTTGACGAAGACTCCAACACCACTGATCCCAACGCCAAGTTCGTCGCCCTCGCCGACTCTCTCCAAGAAAATTTCAACAGAAAAGGCACCATCGTGCTCCACGATATGGCACATACCCTCCAGCCTGCCGTCCAGCGCATCCAGCACACTCATCGTACCCTTGAACGCCACATCGACCCCATGTACACGACAGGCCTCCTCGCCTTCGATGACGCCGCAAAAGCTTTCGAGTCGCTTGATATCGAGGATCAGCGTGTTCTGCAGCGCGAATATACCGCGACAAAGGTACCATCTCCTCGCTTCTCCAGAGAACAAAATTCACTGTTGGTAGGAGCGCATCAAGGATCTATTCAGTCACCTCGAGGACGCATACAGCCATCGTGAAAAGCTTTGGTCCGATCTTGAGGCCGGTATAGCCGCGAAAGTCGACCCTACGATTGCCGCCCTCGCTGAAGTCCCCGCCGCGACAGAGCGCACCATCTCCAGTCTCGAGAAACATGCGAAGACTCTGGCCGCGAAAGACGACGATGCTGCCGCGGCCGATAAGATACGCGGGATGCTTTCGAAGCTCGTTTAAGCGCTGGATGTTCCTGACCCTCGCGGAGCATCGTGTATTCATAGCCGGGACTCTCTGCATGCTGTAAACCTCTTACTCTTCACTTGTACATACGCTCTACACCTCTGCACTGTTGAAATGAATGTGTTTTTAGATTCCAGAAACCTGAACGCTGGTGCTTTTTTGAGAGCCGGACGGTTCAGGTACCGCGTCTCAACTCCGGTGGTATTGTTGCACTGCATCGGCGCAAACTCAAGGAACTTACCGAAACATCGCCGGACCGTTTGATGCTTGAGGTCTTCCGGGCCGGACGCGGAGGCGCTATCTGAGTATCTCTGTCGTTATCGGCTGGACCTGCTTGTCCAGTCCGCCGTCCGCGTGTTTACATATACGCTGATTGAATCGTTGGCGATTTGCGCGATTCAAGTTCCAGACTAGTGAAAGCAGTCTATGCCTGAAACTATCCACCGCATCTGCAATCAGACACTAGTAATTTTCGCAATATCAGGCTTGAATTTCTCGGGAGTTGCTGATCGCAATGCAACACGCTCTCAGGCACGACAGTGAGGAAGTTGAGGTCAGATGGAAGTTCGTAAAACGAGCAAAATAAGCGAATGAAAGGACATCGAGATTACTAGTGCTCAAATTGTATTACGACGTGGTTGAAGCCTGGCCCACATCTGTTGAAGGCGCGACGGTGGGGTAAACGTATACGGCGGCAAGCGAAAACGTCCTCGGCGAAGGATGTCGAGCATGAGGAGAGATATGATAACTTCGACATCCGAAACGAGGCCGAGAGGGTGCGAGGAGAGCTCGAGGTATGCTGCGCCTCGACCGGAGATGGGGAAGTGCGTAGACTTGAGCGATGGTGTGTGGGTGTGCAGTCGGGCCATCCTTTGTTCAGAGTCGACATCGAATAGCTGTTGTCGGATTTCAGAAGATGACTTGGACTCTGAGGAATGAAGGACACACATAGACAGTTTCTGGTGTTGCAGTCCATATATACTCGGTGTCAAAGCGAGTGGGAATGGAGAGCTCTTTCGGCCTATGTGGATGAGGCGCGGTGAGATGGTATGAAAGAGAGGCGCACAGGAGCTGGAGTGTTTTGGTCGCGAACAAATCAACCAGACCTCCGACTTGCTCGTCCAGGATGGTTATTTGGTGCGGTACACGCCCCGACCACCCAATGGCTCCAACGACGAGACCGGCTGCGTCGCGGATTTCGGTTTGACGCCGCACGGGCTCGTAAACTGCGCAACCGGCGACAATGCTGGTTGCCAAGTAGAAGGCGACATGCCCTGTGCTCATATCCACGAGAGCTGTGTTGAAGGGGTCGCTGGCGGTGAATTTGAGGCGCATGGGAGGGACAAGCAAGGTCAGTTTCCTAGTTGGGAACTGCTTTATGCCGGGTAGATGGAAGAAGAAGCTCGAGTTATGTTACTGTGCCAGCATTTATACCGCAGCTGCCAGTGCATCGACTTTTCGCAAGGAGGGGTTACTTCATCATCAAGTTCATGGGACATTGAAAGAGCGTGACACCGTGACCAGCCACTTTTAGCTCCAACGTCGACGTCTAATCTGTGCAAAGGAATCGAAGTCTCCGGTCATTGCATCCATGGAAGCTGCCGGTACAAGCGACAATCTCATGGCGAAATCGCGGCTAATAAGGTATCTCCGCATAACGC
This sequence comes from Mycena amicta, assembly GCA_029282125.1. Classification (NCBI taxonomy): domain Eukaryota; kingdom Fungi; phylum Basidiomycota; class Agaricomycetes; order Agaricales; family Mycenaceae; genus Mycena; species Mycena amicta. Next base: position 1,740,688 of record JARIHP010000001.1, on the reverse strand, counting down.
CATGAACCAGGCACGCGACTGGATCTCAACGAACTATCGCAGACTATCGCGCAACTCGACGCCATCTGGTATCAATGAATTTTCAATTTGAACGCTGCACACAAGATAAACATACCGCGGAGACATTGAGCTCCCGCGTGCACTCGCTTGGTTCTTCTTGCCAAGGCCCCCATCCCGACATCTCCGAGCCTCCAAGCTGCTGAGAAGGCTAGTGGCGTAAGAAGCCTCCGCCCAAGACACATGTCCAGACCCCCGCCCTGGGAAAGAGGTTTACCGGAATCTGGCATGGGCCTGAACACTTATCGCGCTATACACCGCTGTTTTTAGATCATTGATTGCACAATAAAAGACCTCGTTCAAGCTCTTATCCAGAAGGCTTCCTTCCCCCTTCTCTACCATGCCTCAGGAGCAGGACGCCGGCACCGCTATCTCCGATGTTGCCATCCTCACCTCCCAGACTTATGTCGACGAGAAGGCCAACGCAAGTGGTAGCTTCGACGATGAGAAGGCCGTCACTGGCTCCGCCTCTGAGCTCGAGAAGGGAAACGGTGCCTTCGCGGACGACCAGGGCATCGTCGACGTCAAGGGTACATTTCAACAGCTCTCCCGACGATGTTAGACTACTGACGTTGGCTTCTAGGCAACGACGACGATCCTGCATACGCGTCGCTGCCCCGTATCGTGCGTGAATTATGCGACTTCGAGGACGACCCGACCACCCCGGTCTTGACTTGGCGGTGCGTAACGCTTTGCCAGTATCCACGCGTTGCTTATACCACGCCTCGCAGTTTCTTCGTGCTCTCCGCCGTCTTCACTGCGCTGGGTGCCTGGTTGACGCAGATGGGCTTCTTCCGGGTGCGTTACTGCGTTAATTTCACCGTGCGTTCATTCATATCCATCTCCAATAGACCACGTACGTTCCGTACTCGAGTAAGTCCTCGCAACACCGCTGTCTCGGATTTGTAACATCGCCGCCCAGTCTACTTCGTCCAGATCGCCAGTCTCTACATCGGAAAGTTCATGGCTGCATATCTGCCTTCCAAGCAGATTGGATTTGGCAAGTACGCTTTCGATCTTGTGAGTTTTGATTTCTGCGGCTCTATTCCTGCTCTCATCTTATGATCAATAGAACCCCGGTCCGTTCTCTATCAAGGTAACGGTTGTCCTCGGCGAGCGTGAGCGCACACTGATCTCTCGGTGAAGGAACATGTGGCTATCGTTCTAGCGTAAATTTCTCCCTCACTTCGGCTGATTCTAATGACTTATACTCCTTGTAGTGCAAACACCGGAGGCAACAAACAATCTCGGCGACTATGTGCTTGCTCCTCTCGCGGTATTCTACAAGCAGGTGCGCTCCATGTTTTTTTTTTTGACACTCGTCCGATCTTTAACACTTGCTCACAGCGTGCGCTCCATGTTTCTTGACGCTGTTCCGATTTTAACATTGCTCAGCAATGAACGGATGGCTTGCCATCTTGTTCATGTGGAGCGCCGTCTTCATCGGGTTCTCGCTTGCGACTTTCGGGAGGAGTCTCCTGGTCACGAATCCTGACACAGTACGAACCTTGATTACCTGCTCTTTCCGTCTTGACGAGCGAATCGCAGGTGTTCCCTTTGACCCTCAACAAGTCTCCGTTTGTCAGTCGTCCTCCGTGTTTATGCCGCTCGGAGATAGCTAACGTCAAATATCGCCCTAGTCAACGCCATGCGCGCGAGTTTCGAGAATGACAGCCGGACCGTGAGTTTGCCACCAGTGATTCTTCCCTGAGCTCGTCAGCCTGATCGTTTGCAGGTTCGGAAACAGATGAGAGTCTTTTGGCTGGGAATTCTCATATTTTTCCTGTGGGAGGTGGGTTGCTCGCATCGTTGTTCATTCTCTTCGCTCATCCACCTCTTTAGTTTCTGCGTGAGTGTGTTGATGAAGATGCATATCCGACTAATGCCTTTGCAGCCGAGTACATATTCCCGTTCACATCCTCGTTGGCCTTCCTCTGCTGGGTCACGGACAATCCAACCGTAAGCATCAGTCGCACTTGCGAATGACTTGGCTAATATCGTCACCAAGGCCAACTTTCTCGGTTCTGGGTAATTGCTCTGATGGCTCGTGGACTACCCTAGAAATTCACACAGCTTTCACTTAGGTTGGGCGGAGCCGGCATGCTCAACTTCACTCTCGATTGGTCCAACATCGGCTCGTCGCTCATCTATTACCCGTAAGAGCACCGTTCCCTCAGCGCAAGTGGTATTAATCAGTTGTAGATATTGGTCGCAAGTCAATATCTTTGCGGGTAAGTATTTCATTTTGCTACCATGGATAATATATAACAGAGTCCCAGCATTCGTTCTTGGAGCATGGCTTCTCGTTCCTATCGGTGCTCTCGGTGGCGCCTGGCAGAACGACCTCTATCCTATGCAGACCCAGTCGCTGTACCTTACCAACGGGTCGCGTTATCCGACTGCGGAACTCATGAACGCCGACTACACGATAAACGAGGAGCTTTTCCAGGAGATCGGGGCTCCGAAGATGAGCGCACAGTTGCGATGGGCATACTTCTTCAGCTACACGGCCTACCTCGGAGCTTTTGTCTCGCTCTGCCTCTTCCAAGGCCCATTGCTTGTGGCGGACCTTCAAGGGCATACGCAATGGCCAGCGCATCTACAACGATAAACTCAACCAGTTGATGGAGCCGTACCCGACGGTACCCGTCTGGTGGAACATCGCCCTTTTCCTTGGCCCCGCCGCTGTTATCATTGCCCTAGGTGCGGCCCTTTTTTCCTTGACCCCGCCGCTGTTATCATTGCCCTACAGGTGCCACTGGGAAGTTGTGTGAGCTGGTCCGACTTTCCCAAGACCTTTCACTAATGCCATTTTCAGATTTGCCGCTCTACACTGTATTCGTCGCATTGGGCTTCGGGGGTCTTATCGTAAGGTCCAGCTGTCTGGTCATGCTCATCTAATCCTTCACAGGTTTTACCAATGGGTTATCTGTCTCCCTTTTGTCTGCTATGGTGCTGACGGTGTTTCAGGCTACATCTATGCCGTTTCAGGCTACCAGGTGCCTGTAGGGTGAGCAGAACGTTCCTTCCTCTCAAGACCGCGTTATCAACTCTCTGCTTCAGTTATTTCAACGAACTCCTCTACGGCTATCTCATCAACGCGGGTGGTTCGCGGCACCCCGTCGGTTCGCTGTCGTACCGCACCATCTCTGGCCAGTGCTGGTATGAAGCATGCAGCATGCTATCGGATATGAAACTGTGAGCGTCATCGGTCCAGTATTCTCATCGATTCTGACGATAACTTCAGTGGACACTACTTCCATATTCCTCCACGCGCGACTCTCTTTGCGCAGGTCTGGGGTATCTTAATTGGTGTTCCCGTCAAGTGCGTTTTCCCCTTCCAGTTCGTCCGTTTTCCCATCTTTCCAAAGCTACGCCACGATCCTTTGGGTTGTTAACACCAAAGGAGGCTTCCTTGACGGCACGGAAGCTGACCCTAACAAGCAATGGACGGTACGTGCCTTCGTTTCTTCACCACAAACAACTGCTGATCTACCTCGAGGGTCAAACGGTGATCTCTTTGAACAATCAAGGCATCGCCTTTGGTCTTGTCGGTCCCAAGGTTCGTGATATCTCGTATAATTGGGTTCTCACTCAGTTGTATCCAGAAACTGTTCGCTGACAAGATGTACACCATTCTTCCTTATGGATTCGTTCTCGGCGCTGCCATCCCCCTCATCCTCTACCTTCTCCACCGCAAGTGGCCGCGTGCCCACTTCGATAAGTGGAACGTGCCGATATTTGCTACGACAGTATGAAACCTCGTATTAGAATATATTTTTCGCTTCGCTGACGAGCCTGTACAGATGGAGAATTATTACGGAAACATCTCCAACTACGTTCTCACTTGGTTCATCCTTGGATCCATCAACCACCTTTACTTCAAGAAGTACCAGTACAAGTTCTGGAAGACATACGCGTACCTTGCAGGCGCGGCGGCGGACACTGGCTTTAACCTGAACATGCTGTTGCTCTTCATCGCGTTCTCGGCGGCAAAGGTTACAGTTGCTCCCAATTGGGTGCGTCTCTCTCTCGCTCGTTTGCGACCGAGCTTTGACCTCTCTTTTTTCAGTGGGGGAACAATGCCGATTCGGTGGAACGTTGCTTCCCCGCCAACGGAGGTGTTTAGATTATGTCGTATCTAATGTTTTACGTTACTCTGTGGCACGTACAGGTCCAAACGAATTTGTTCCGATCCTCAGGCAAACTTGCCAACATTCGTTCTGAGGGTGATGTGTTACATAATCAGTTGATATCACGCCATCACACATTGTCACTCCCTCCTCCTACATTGTTCAACCAACTCGTTGTATGCTGGACTGCTAGCGAGGCATCCAGTTATGCCCGTCCCTGCCCGGCAGACATCCACCTACCACCTGCGTGGTCGTTCACCCCCTTCCAACCGCCTTCACCGCCTCCATACGAGCCCACAGCTCGCTCACAGCCGCCGTGTCCTAGCACCACTCGTTACCAACCTCCGTCGCCGCCCTTCGCGCCTCAACTCGTCCCAGAAACTCGAGGACGACCCAATGCCACCGATTCAAGTTGGTTCGAAACGGAAACGCGTACCAAGCGCGAACGAGAACGCGCATAGTGGCGGTCGACCGACTCGGGGCTCTGGCCGCCTCAAACGCCTCAGGTCCGACACATACGAAGCCTCGGACGCTAGTGAAATGGACATTGACGTCCCACCGCCGTCGTCCCGTTGGTCGGGGTCGGGGTCGCCATCAGACGAAGAGCCGCTCTCTGAGCTGTCTGCCGACGACGACGACCAGGAGGAGTCCAGTATGTGACCTTTTTCTCTCCTCTCTATATCTCCAATCCATTGCAGCGGACCATCACCTTATACATTTTGCCTCTGTGAAGGCGTTACAGCGTCCTTCGCAAGGACGACCTCGTGCGGCTGTATACGGCCGCCGGCCTTTCCGACGACGCAGAAACCCTCACAAAAACCGGAAATCATCGACTCGTTGGTAGCCGCTCGCGAAGAACTCAGCGACCTGCCGCCATCATCTCCTCGCGGGGTGTCATCAGACGAACCCGACAATGACCCAAACGACGACGACGACGACGACGAAGTACATACACCACTCCCTGCCCTGCGTTCTCGCTTTACGAATGGACTCCGTCGACGGGCTACGGTCAATGAGACCAGCGCCCTGACCTCTCGACCATCCAAGAGTCGGAGTCTGTCTATGGGCCACCTCCTGAACAACCCCGTTCTCAATGTCGCATCGGGGTCCAATCTGAACGGCAATTCGGTGTCGAGCCCCGCAGTAAGGTTGGTCTGCCTCGGTGTCCCGAAAAAAACACACGTGATGACTAATTGCCATTTTTAGACGTCGCCAACCGTCGCGAGCGTTGCAGACCGCACCCTCCTTCCGCACCTCCTTCCCTCCCCTTCACGCCGTATCATCACCCCCAGCTACTCGCCTACGTTCTCGCAAGCACATCACTACCTTGTCCCTGTCGGCGCCTCTGTCGTCCGCGTCGGCTTCGTCCCCCGTCATGCCCACCCATGGCATTCCCTTTCCCGCGACCATTCAACGATCCACTGCAGCCGCCAAGGGACGTGGAAAGGGGAAAGGGAAGCAGGTCGAGTTCTTGCCCTTGGAAGAAATCGAGCGCGAGAAGGAACGTCAGAGGGAGCTTGAGCGTCGCGCCCTTGCCGAAGAGAGCGAAAGCGACCTTACGGAGATTGAATCCGAATCGATGCAGGCCAACCCCAGTCCTCGCCGTCTGCGTAGCAAGGACAAGGAACGGCTTGGGAAGGGTAAGGAGAACGTTGCATTCCAGTCTGCGTTGGATCTACGGCGGGTGACTCCGGGCCGCAAAGCCAAGAGGGGCTTTTGTAATGGAGGATGCCGTTGAAGAGGACGAGGCCGAGGTAGAAGCTCAAATGCACGCGAGCGACGAAGAGGACGAGGACGAATGCGACCAGCTTGCAACACCGACACGCGGTCGTTCAACGCGCTCTAGTCTGAAAGCCAAGTCGCGGTCGCCGTTAGACGAGGTGCAGCGGACACCTCTGGCCCATCGGCTTGAGATCTCGGACTCGTCGTAGCGGCAGCGTGCCTCCGGTTTCAACCGAGGCAGGTGCGGATGGCGACGATGAGGAGGAAGAGGAGGAGGATGATGTCGATGGCGAGGAGGAGGAGGATACTGTCGATGGCGAGGAGGAAGAGGAGGACCGAGGTAGCGGAAGAGGATGAAGACGAGCAGACGATCGCTGTTGAACCCAGGAAACTGCGGAACGGCAAGATCGTCGGCGACGACTTGGAGATGGAAGACCAGGAGGACGATGACGGCCAAGAGGCTGACGAGGAGGGCGAAGAGGTCGACGAGGAAGGGTGAAGAGGTCGACGAGGAGATTGAGGAAGGCCAAGAGGTTGAGGAAGACGAGGCTGAACCTGACGCTGAAGGAGAAACCGACGAGAACGTGGATCTTGCTATTGCGACCGCCAAGACCCTAGTTCGGCTTCGTCGGGACTGACCTTGTCCGTCTTTGCGAGACCCGCGACCTCGAAGCTGTTGGTACCAAACCACAACTCGCCGAGGCTCTGCTTCAATGGCGAGACCGACAGGCTGATGCATCTTCCCCATCGTCAACCGGAACCGTTACCGGACGCCCACCATCTACGGTAGTCACCACCAAACGTCGTCCGGAACCATTCCCAGCCACAGACGCCCGTTTTACTGCGCTCTCAGCGGGTTCACATTGACGAACCGGTCACTCCTGAACCCAAGGAGGCGCCTATCGGTGAACCTGAGCTTGAACTCGATCTCGAAAGTCTGGGCCTCGATGACCGAGAGATTCCCCCCGACAAGCTCCAGAAACTCGAGAAGATTGGGAGTGGTGGTTTCAAGGACGTCTTTATTGGCAAGTTCCGCGGGCGCCGCATCGCCATCTCCGAGTTTAGAGGTCAACTGAGCGCAAGTGTGTACTTTGATTGTTTTCATTCAATGATTTCTAATTGCTTCTTGTAGTGGACATCAAAGAGCTCAAACTCTTGGGCGGCTTTGACCACCCGAACATTGTGCGATTCGTAAGTCTGTTTTAAAGCATCGTGAAGCAAGTCTAATTGGTGGTGTATAGCTTGGAGTCAGTATTCCGGAGGACACCAAAGTGACGCCAGTCATGATTGTCAGCGAGCTGTGCTCCAATGGTGATTTGTTTGACTACGTCCGTAATGTGCCAGCTCCTTCGCTGAACAAAGTGGTACGTGCAGCCTCTTTGAGCTTCGAGTTGTTGTTGACGCTGATACAGTTGACGATCATGCTTGACATTGCGCGCGGCCTCGAGTATCTGCATCTCCGCAAGCCCTCTGTCATCCACCGGGACTGCAAGTCGTCAAACATTCTTATTACCGCAAAGGGCACTGCCAAGATTGCCGACTTTGGACTGGCCAAGGTGAAACAATCAACTCGGTCGATGGTGCGGAGCCTCGTTGGGACGGTGAATTGGCAAGCCCCAGAGCTCTGGCACGCGCACCCCAAGTACAATCACAAAGTTGACGTGTTCAGCTGTGCGATGGTGTACTGGGAGATGCTTCAGTGGCATCAGAAAGACAAGAAGTTTCCTTGGGAGGGCATGAACGAACACGCCATCTACGAGATTGTTGGAACCAAAAAACAGAGGTGCGTTTGCTCGTCTTCGAATTTGCTCGTCGGCTGATTACTTGTCGCATAGACCACCAACCACTGGACTCCGAAAACAATGGTGCCCCGCAATCGTCGACCTGTTAGAGCGGATGTGGGCACAACAGCACGAGGATCGACCTACAATGTCTGAAGTGGTCCTGGCGCTGGAGGAAATCAAGAAGTGAATTTTTCCTTGCCACGATTCTTCGAAAAGTGCTTGCAACGACTTATTTAGAGCCATTGACGGCTGTGTTTGCATACATAGGTATATATCGTAAAAACATTCAATTGTACTGTAGGCACGATGAAAACCATGACTGGACCAAGTGCTGGTGCCGTCGTTTCACTCGCTCGAGTGCGAGGGCTCTGGGGTCTGCGTACCCTTTGTCATCTCGAGATTATACTGGACGTTGCGTTGGTATTTGACAGATAGATCTGCTGCAGTCCGGACTTTGGCGTTGGCCCGGACAGTGCTCTGCGGGGAGTCAATGGATCCAGGCAACCAATCGGGGATGTGCTGACCTCGAGGAAGGAGTTTAGTTCGAGGATGGTTTCGGTGCATTTGACCTGGGAAGGGTTAGTCGGAACGAGTGGAATGTCGATGGCGACTGACGGTGTTCTTTAGAATGCGGTCGAGGAGGACGGCCTGTCGTTCTGCGTGCGGGTTCTCCATGCTCAACGCCGATGTTGGTCGTTGTTGATGAGGCGCGACCGGTCACACGTTACACATCACCTTGTCCAGAACATTCAAAATGGCTGCGGTCTTCGCGCCAACCGGCCTCTTGGGTGTACCAACATTCACTCCGAACGGTCTGCTGGGCTCCGTCGACGCGTCTACCTCTGCAGGTGCGGCTTGTTGCGAAACGCGTTGAAGATCTGACGCGTTGTAGGGTTGGGCACTCTCGCCAGGGCGCAGGACGTGCCACCGGAACCCCGTAATGGTGAGTGAATAAATATGCCATCTTCTGACCGTCGTTGACCGCTCCAGCAGACGCTCTGCCGACTTTCGTAGCCAATGGACTGCTTTCAACGACGCGTGAGCTACCCACGAGCATCGACCCCCCGGAAGCCGACGACGCCGATTTGCCTCCCATCGGACGCGACAGACCACCCGCTGCGCTGAGATACAGTAGTATTCGTGCGACTACGATTCGCGCGACTACGTTCGATGGGAAGAATGTCTACTTCAGGCGGAAATCCAAGGCCACTCAGGCAAAGGTGTGTTGTCCCTTGCAGTGGCTGGTTTCTGCTTCTAAGATGGTACTAGAAAGCGTCTGCTCGCCCCGAGCGCATGGCAGACCTCCTTGACGTGCCAATACATCGGATGCTGAACGAGTTGTCGCTCGAGAAAGCGATTAAACTCCAGGAAGCGTGCGTGTTTTTTTTTTAGATGGCTGGCTTCAGGCTGAGTTGTTTCTAGGGACCTTCAGCCCCCACCGTCCTCCAGCTCTGCTGTTCCCGAAGACACACTCTGGGTCGACCGATATCGTCCTCGCCAGTTTGCAGACTTGACGGGAAACGAGCGTGTAGCCCGCGAAGTAATGGCGTGGGTCAAACAGTGGGACTATTGTGTCTTTGGCAAATCCAAAGGCAAGAAACGGTCCCGAGACGACGACGAGGAAACGTACGACGTGAACGATGAGTATAGACGACCTAAAGAGAGGGTACATTTCATTCTCGCATTTGCCGAAAACATGGCTGACTTTCTCGCGCAGATGATGCTACTTTCTGGTCCTCCAGGACTGGGGAAAACTTCGCTTGCCCATGTAGTGGCTCGTCAAGCAGGCTATGAGGTCATGGAAATCAATGCAAGCGACGCGCGTTCTGGTTCGGTTGTCGACGATCGAATACGACCTGCTCTCGAGTCTGGACGCGCCGTCGGCAGCACAAAACCGGTTCTTCTTGTGATCGACGAGATTGACGGGGCGACTGGCTCTGGGGACAATGTACGCTTGTTGGTAACTCACGATTTGAGTTGTTAACCGCCATACCAGTCCAGCACGTTCATTCACAAGCTTATCCAGCTCACTCAGGACAAGGGTGGAAAGAAGGGTAAGCGGATGACGGCCAAGTGAGCGTTTCTGTTAATCCTGATTTAGGACGTGGCAAGAAGAAAGATTCTAATGGCAAGCGCCCCATTCTGCGACCCATAATCTGCATCTGCAACGATCAGAACGCCGCCGCCCTGACCAAACTACGCGCGGCCTCCTTGCAAGTTCGGTTTTCTCGACCGGCGGATATCCACACCGTCAGGCGACTACGAGAGGTTTGTGCTGTGGAGGATCTCAAAGCCGATAATCGAGCTCTCACTACCCTTGTGGGCATCGCCCGAGGTGATCTTCGGGCATGTTTAAACACTCTGCAGGTGATGATACTGGCCTGAGCCGTTCAATTTTGCTAACCTCTGAATAGTTTATCAAGTCGCGACATCAAGATGTAACTGAGGGAGTCATTCGACGAGCGACCGTAGGCATGAAAGAGGCGGAAACCTCTTTGATTTCAGTTCTGAACAGCTTGTTCACGCCTCTGACACGCAAACGCGTGCTCGAGCTCGCCTTGACTGAAGTCGAGGAGAAGAAGTACGTTGCGCGCCTCAGTCGCGAGGTGGATGCATGTGGACGAGAAAATAGTGTCGCAGTTGGTATGAAGCCCATTAACGCGTTCTAATGGTTGTGCTGATTTTTTCTTCTTTCAGGTTGCTTTGCCCACTATGCAACTCTTCACCAATACGATGCCAACCTTTCGCGGTTCGAGAAAGGGACTGAGTGGCTTGTAACTTTTGATCTGCTCTCAGCGGCGATGTACTCGGACGGGGACTTTGCTCTCAGTCCTTATGTTCCCTACACACTTGTGCCATTCTACCCGCTATTCAAGGAGCGAAATGCAGGTGTGGAGCGAAGCCAAGTGGATTGGGAGGTACGCCATAGTTGACCCCAGATCGCATTATGTCTCTAATTCATCCTGTAGAGCCAAGTCCGCACCCGTGCCAACGAGGAAATCTACAAGTCCCTCGCGCGCTGCCTGCGAACCGCCTCCACGCGGCATAGCGGAGATTATCGACATCTGTGCAGCCCGCCAGTCCTACAGCTCGAGTTCGCCCCCTATATCAACCGAATTATTTCCCCTCCGCTGCGTCCGGTAATTTAATTCCTTCTTTCTCAACGGAATGGGGTGCTAACGTTTTTTTCTTCATGTCAGGTAAACAGCCAAGTAATACGACCTCAGGAGCGCGCGCTTTTAGAGCGCCTGGTCAACATTATGGCCACTCTGGAGCTCCAGTTCTTCCAAGAGCGGGCAGAGGACGGCACGCTCACCTACCGTCTTGATCCGTACGTCGCTGCATTCTGTTCGGTCCAGTTTCAAACCACTACGCAGTCCCATCGACGTTTTCGTGACTTACGATGGCAAGCGAGCATCGGACATCCCGGTGTCAAGATACGCAGTTCGCCACCTTGTGTCCGCAGAGGTGGCTAGCTCCGCTCCGATTTTTTTTTCTTTCTAAACTAATACCCGACAGATCGAAGCCCAGTTAATAGCGCGGCGGGTAGACGTTGTCGAACGCGGCAAACGCGGTAAACACGACGCGTTTTTCGCGAAATCATCTCCGTTCGTTTTTTTGGCTCCTGTCTGCCTCTTTCCGTCGCTTACGGGTTCCTTCCGTTGTAGTGCCAAGGGTGAAGATCGCGAGCGCGATCCCCCTAGCTCTCCGACAAAGGCTCCGCGCCCTGACGGGTTGCCGACACCGCCAAATAAACGCGCTCGGACAGAGGCACCAATCGTGGACATTGCGGACCGGGTACTGCCCACTTGTCTAAAGCGACCTTGTCTAAAATCGTTATAGCCTCCAACAGACTTCTTTGGTCGGTTAATCACCGTGCCGTCCTCGACCACAACAAAAGCTGCCGAGCGGAAGAACGTTGAGAAAAAGTTCCGCATAACTTTCAAGTACTACGAGGGCAATTCTGCGGCCGTCCGCAGACCTGTCAAAGTCGGCGCGTTCTTGTAGATATTTATTCTGCACTTTGTATTCGTCTTTGGAAATAAGGTCCATTAGATGTATACAAGCCTGGGTACTGTACTGGATTCAAAACAAGCAGCTCTGAGTCTGTCAACTGCGAACCACTCTCCAAACCTCCAACTCGCCCTCCAAATCTCTACAAGACGTATCGGAACTCTTTATTTTCAATGTCCGTGAGATCTAGGAATTCCTTGGAGCCCAGTCAGCGGCGAAAAGATAACTTGAACGACAAAATACTCACTCTGTCTATCTTCTTCTCAATTACCGTGCCATCGGCTTGGACCTCGCTGACATAGTACTCTTCGTAATTGCCGTCGTCCTTTGCAGAGTCGCGACGCTTGTTTTCTGCAGCGAAGACAAAACGAAGGCCCAGCATCAAGATCGCCGACCCGACGGTGCAAGCCGCGATAATCGCCCAAGGGATGTGGTTCCTAAAGTTGATGGTTAGCTCGAACGCGGTGCAAAGCAGTGTGAGGAGGGACGAACCGGGGCTGGTATTTTGCTTTCCACATGAACGGACCCACTGCGTTGCCGAGGCCATAAGGCGACAAGCATGATGGCGTTGGCCGTCGTTCCTGGGAAGCCAGTGTGTCAGTAGTCGCATCTAGGTAAAAGCAGACTCACGGCGAGTGTGCCCAGCTGTGAGCGAGCTCATCCATCCGAGGGAGATGGCGAAAGGTGTGATGGCAAAAACTGCTACGATGTGAGGCCCGCGGACGAACAGCAAAAGATACGCACTCGTGAGCCAATAGGAGAAGAGAAGGCCCACTTTGTTGTGGCTGGGAAGAGTGTTGACCAGGATGGAGCCGAGGATGGCTGGTATGAACATGATTACTCCGGCGTAAGCACGTCCAATCGGTTTGTAGCCCGCGAGAGTAACACCGGCCCAAATAGTGAGGACTATATCTCAGCTTTTTTTCCTCGCAGGAGGCGCATATACTCACTTTCAACAACGCCATCTACACAGCCGAGCAACGTCGTTTGTATCGGGGAGAACCCGAACATTTTGACGATTATTTGCCGCTGGACGATAAGCTGTAGTGCTAGAATGAGCACGCTGTCACGGATATAGTGCAACAGTTCGACAGACCGAGTTTATGATGTTTGAAAGAGCGGCGAATGCAGCCAATAGCCATATCTTCGGGTCCTTGATAGTAGCAATAAACCTGTCCGAGTCCACATCGGAACTTGCCAGCGAGCGAGAAATTAACGTACTGTGATTTCTTCCAATGTTTGTTCTCTACACCGGCCTGATTAACTTTGATTCGCTCGACGGCAAGAACTCGCTCTTCTGTCGTGAGGAAGTAGGCCGTCGTCGGAGAGTCGGGGAAGAAGAACCTGTTAAAAATAGCGTGGATTTTGAGCTAAAAAAATCCGTAGAGTAATCGGACACAGACCAGAACAAGACCGACGTCACCAGAGTTATTATCCCCGTGATAATGAAGAGCCTGGAATGGGAAGGTTAGAACAGGAAGCCAAATGTCCGAGATAGAGCAGACCATTGCCACGGCATAAAGTCGTGAGTCTGCGAGCTTTAATGAAGGCTGATTCGTGGAGAATTGTAAAGCCTACTTTAGTATGAAGCACTCCGAAGGCGACGAATCCCAAGAAGATCACAGCGAAGCCGTTCATCAAAACTCGAGACCGAGGTTAATAGAGGTTCGAGGAAGAAGTAAACGCAAACTTACACCAGTACCCCACGCGTTTATTCTATCGGACAGAACGCACGTTAGAGCTCGCGAAAGCGCGTATGGGAGACTGCCGCACCTGCTCCTCGCGAGTGTAGAACATGGCGGTGACCTGTTTCGAACATGAGTAAAAGTGCCGATGGCGCAGATATAGCGCACAATCATGAATCCAGGAGTAATGGCGCCTTTGAGAGGTAAATAAGATCGGGAAGCTGCTATGAACGGAATCCGGCGTACCTTCGCAAAGCCCGAGAATGAAACGGACGGCGAAGAGGGCTCCGAAGGATTTACATGCGGCATGAGCCATGAGCGCAATCGACCACACGAAGATGTTGATGCTCATCCATTTGCCCACCGGGAAGCGCTGGAGGGCCTGGAGCCAGAGTCAGGTGTGGAAGGGAACGCTACAGGGTAAGATCGTACGAGATTTTGTGGGTACTGTGAGAGGACGAGCTTGAATAGAGTTGCACCGAGACGTAAAGAAGCCGCACCTCGAACAGCAGATAACTGAAATAGAAAATTGACCCTAGCCAGTTGAATTGATTCTGGTTCAGATGGGCGCCAGGACTGTCGACGTTCAGGTTTCTGCAATGGCCAGTAGAACCGATCTGACATTAGACCGAGTACAGCGGATTGGCCCAGAGACGTCTTGTCCGCAAAGGTCATACTATTGTTCGGTGAGCCGTGTTCGGGCGGCGTTTCGTGCTAATCTTACAGATACATGACTGGCGGATAATCAGCATGGAATTATCGGGGAGGAGCGGAAAACTCACTGCACATGAGAGGCATGAGGTACAAGTCAATCTTCCGCCTGGAGAATCGATGAGAAACGACAAAAAGTCGGACATTGACCAACACACCTCAATTTAGCAGCGGCCTCTGGATCTAGCTTGACGTTGGATGCTGCAAGGCCGGCAGCGACATCAATGTCGGCGGCATTGACCGCGATGGTGCCTGCATGGCGTTTTTCAGAGTGTTCGCTGCTGGAGTCCATGGGGGGGGGGAGACACAGAGCCAAAGCCAGACGCCGCCGACCTTATATACATATCGTGCCGTAATGGTTACTTAGGATTTTCGTTGGTCCTCTAAATAAATAGCCGCCAGTAGCCTTTGCGCCCTTCGTCCGTTGATGTCGAACATTGCTAATCGCGCGGAAGGAACGTTCTCAAGGTTTTTCGGTGGCGGAAGGTTTATCGAGGGATGCGTCGGGATTGAGCTGGAGGGAGCGTCGACGGGGCAGCGCAATCGCCGAAAGCTTGTTGCTCGCAGAAACTTGAAGCGGCTGCGACTGGTAATGTCACGTCACGGTGTTGATCACCTTGTCTCTTCACAAAGTCTGCACCGAGTGACTGAGTGCTGTGAGATGGCGTCCGAGGACTCTGTCGAAAAGCGAGAATGGAATCTTGACCCAGAGACAGAATACAGGTTCGAGCTCGATCCAGACACCTCGCTCGCAATCAAGGCAAGTTTTACAGCTGTTGGTTGCTCGATATTCAACTGGAATAGCTCATTCAAGGGAATGCGGAGGTATTCGGTGCTGAGCTTGCGGCTAACAGGCCATATCTCTTTGGTCAGGAGTGCAAGGCGGCCATCTATACATGGGAGGGCTGCACTATCGAGATGAGTTCGCCTCCGCAACGTTTTTGTGTTCTGCTTAACGTCGCCCAAACGTTACAGGCCATCCGTCTACCGAATACGTCTCCGAGGAGACTCCTATGGTGGCCTACGCAAACGTGTTCACTGCATTCGAGCAAATGCGTGTTCGCGCCTTGAGACATCTCCGTGGCTCCCCCGTCCCACCCTCTGAGCGTGACCAGCCTATCGAACCACCCCGCGTCCTCGTCGTTGGCCCTGAAAACTCGGGTAAAACATCGCTGTGTAAGATTCCTTACAAACTACGCAGTCCGCACCGGTCAAGGATGGTCGCCGCTGCTCATCAACCTGGATCCCGCCGAGGTATGGGTACCAACTTAGCTTTCTGTTCCGACTCCGACGCTCTCAGGGCGGCTGGGCTGCCCCGGGTGGGATTGGTGTCACGCCTGTACACACCCCGTTGCCAACAAGCACACCAGCAAGTCCTCTTGGCACTGCCTGCCACCTCTGCACCAACCGCTCTCTCTTCAAATGCACTCTTACCGCTCGCGTACTGGTATGGCCATGCAGAAACAAAACGGAATCCGCTGTTGATGGAACGTATAATCCGCAATCTCGGAGACTAACATCAAGGACAAATATCAAGCGAACCCTGAAGGCGAGAACAGCTCCTCGATTCATTCAGACTGCCAACACCAAGTCTCTCAGGCGGGGTAGCGGGCTTTATAGTCGACACCCCCTCGAGTTTTGCGGCGGGATCGGGCAGCAACGAAGACCGTCAGCGGTTAATCAAAGCTACCATCGACGCATTCAAAAGTGCGTGTCTTTGTGCCCGACATTAGATATTTATGTTCATGTAAAAGTTAATACCATCCTTGTCGTCGGCCATGAAAAGCTCAATGTCGAGCTGCAGCGCACGTACGGTGCTCGGATTACTGTCGTAAAAGTCCCCAAATCCGGTGGTGTGCGTTGCAGCTCTGTTGTTTTTGCTTATTATCCAATTCATATCGCGGCAGGTTGTCGAACTGGACCATTTATACCGCGAACGGGTGCACAAGGTCGCAACTTCACACATACTTTTACGGGCAGGTTATCCCCGCGCCAACTGGTATCGCCTCCGCCTCGCTCGGCAGCGAAACGCTGTCGTCCATCGTGCTCGCTCCCTCATCAACGATCCTCAACTTTGACGACCTTGACAATTTACCGCATCGGTGCAGGTTGGTGCCTTTTTTTTTTTCCTCTCGCTATTTTCGTGATAATCGGCACATAGAAACGATGGCCCCGTCGTCTGCTCTCCCCATCGGAGCGGCACGGGCCGTATCCGAGACGCAGGCAGTCGTCGTCGACCCTGCACTGCCAGGCTCGGGCCTCCTCAACGCCGTCCTCGCTGTCCTCGCTCCGCCAGCCAGCACGGACGACGCAGAGCGCTACGACGAGGAGATCCTCGATCTGCCCATTTCAGGCTTTGTCGTCGTGTAAGCCTCCTCCCCTCCTTGTGTCCAAGTTCAACTTGGCTCACCGCCGCAGGACCAAACTCGATATCCCGCACCGCAAAATGACTATTTTGGCGCCGAATCAGGGCTCTATAGTCGGACGGACGGCGGTGCTCGGCTCGTACGAATGGCAAGAGTAATTTAGTCTATACTGTGATGTATCTGGTCTTGTTCTATTCAAGGCACAACACCCAATGCAAGCACAAAGCATTCCGCCACACCGCCACAACGTATCGAGCCGTCCGTTTGAATCCAAGGTCCCCGTCATGCATTACGCCGTTTGTACACTGATTTTTCTCCAAGAGACGCGTCCGTCAAGGTAGGTTAGAGTCGAATTTGAGGAAAGCCTAGAGCCTGCTAAGATCGCGCCCCCACAAGCCCCTACGCGAACGGAGGTCAGCAAACAGGCTCGGCAAACTCCGGCAAAGGAAAAGGAAACACACCTAATCACCCAGTCTATCATTAACAACGCTCTCGTCCTCAAGGACACCTGCTCGTTCCAATATATGCTGCGCCACGCATACATGGCGACGAGCCCGCCCATGAACGAATGCGAGCCGAGATCAAACACCGCAGCGTTGCCGATGTAGGCGAGGCTGCCGAGGTGTCGGTACTTGAACGGCCGCGCAACGGCTTCGTCGTCAATCGCGACGGTCGTCGCTTTAGCTGCCGCGAGTGCCGATTCGGCAGGCAAGGCATCCGTCGCGGCGGCGGAGGGGTCTTGCGCCGGCATGGCGAGTGCGTATTCACGCTGTCGTGCGAGCTTGTGCAGTTTCTTGCCGATGTATTTCCCTTGTTGTGCGGCTACTTGAGCGGTCTGTATGGGTTCATTAACGGTTGATTGTAGCTGAAAACAAGATAACTGACGGCAGGCAAAGATGTGATTTTGTTACCCAGTTCAGTCAAGAGCTGCGTAAGCTCGTTGAGCGTGAGGCTGTTGTCCGCGTCCTTGTCGTACAACTCGAACAATTGCTTGACCTCGGACAGGTGGTCCCCCGCCATGGGGATCTTCTGCTTGATCCGGGTGACTGTCAATGGAGCCCGGCTTAATGTTTGCAATTCGTCGGAGAGTACAACATCAAACGCACCCATTATCTCCCACTCATCATAGTCAATAACGCCGTCCTGGTTCCGATCCGCTTCGCGGACAAGATCGAGCAGGTGGCTCACCACCGATGTCTCAATCTGTGGACCCAATTTCAGCTCGTCCTATTCCTAGAAACGAAAAAGCGTAGCCACCCACCGTGGCACAGTCCCCGACAGCATACACCGAGCCCACGGGCGCGCCCATGACGCGCAGATGCGCGTCCACCTCAATCGCCTTTCTGTGGACCTGGTTCGGCAGCAGGTCAGTTACGCGCTGGGCGAACGGGTTCATGGCGATTCCGGTCGACCACAAAACAAAGTTGGTGGGGATCGAGTGTTGGGTGGTTTCGCCGGAGGGCGTCTTGGTCGTATAGAGTACGTGAGGTGGGAGTGATCGCGCCAACGCTGGCTGGTTTTGGTATTGGGAGGAAGGAAGGAGGAATGAGGGACGTACCGCGCGGAGGTGATGAGATCGACACCGTCGCGTTCGAATTTTTTCTGCAGTCCTGTTAATTGACGTCGCTGTTCTGACCCAACTCAAACGGCACCTCTGCGTAATTTGAGATGGCCTCCGAGTACTGCGAGTATTATCAGTACTGTTTCTTTAGAAGGGCCAACCCGCACCGTGTTGAGAATATGCTCGCGCGACTGGATAACATGAATCGAGACTTCCTCGCGGCAAATCTTGGGGTACTGTGCTACGTGTCAGCCTCGCAGAAAGCGTATACGCATATACGTACGTAGCTCATTATGTCCTCCTGGCAAAAGTCGTAGATCTCCGCCTGCGGTCTCGACGCCTGGGTGTCTTGAGAAATTCCTCTTCTTTCAAATGAAATCAAGGAACTAACCGGTTGGTCCACCACCGCAGACGACAAAGGAGAGGAGCCGTCGACGTTCCTCGGGTGTTGTGGTCGGGAGACTGGCCGCTTCGAAGTTGTCTATTGGAGGATGAATTCTGGGGAATGGAAGAGAAGCGGCAGGACGCGCACCCATAACCCTCCTTCGAATCTGCTGCGCATCGGCGATGGTCTTGAGCTGGAAACAGTTCTCGAGCCCGGGAACACCGTGGGTGCTCGATGTGGAGCCGACAGCGATGACGAGTTTGTCGTAGCTGCGTTGCGTTCAAGTTGGACGTGACATGTATGGAAGAACGCACGGAATGTAGAGGTTGGCGGTCTTGCCATCTGCAGAAGTAGTTTGGACTTCGAGGAGGCGCTCGGAGAGCACGATGTCGACGGCTTTGCCCTGGCAGGTTCTGAGGACTGAAGGAATGACGAGAAGGTATCATACATGGACAAAAGTGACCGCGTAGACGCGCGAGTATTTTGCGGATGGGTTCAATAAGGGATCGGACCTGTTCGACGGTGAATGCTTATACGCGTCGGAGATTGAGAATCTACCTGGACGGTGCCTACTGCAGCAGCTGCGAAAGATTAGTTATGGAGGGAGCAAGCGAGGATGAAACCTACAAGGAAGTAACGGCGTAAAGGTGGTGAAATGTCTCGGTTGAAACGACTGTACAAGTGATAGTCGCCGGGGTAGAGACTCTGCAGCGTCGCGATTGCCTTTGAACGCGTCAGGATAAGCTGCTGACGCGAGAGAGCGAGAACGCACCCCCCAACCACCACCGACGATTACCAGTCGTGGCTTTGTTGCCAAGCGCGACTGCTCCTCGTCTTCTTCGTCATCGACCAATGCGCGTACGATGGGTAAGCGCTTTGGACCACCTGCTTCTGGATGGAGTGCTAGAGGGTTTACGGGGACGCGCTCGACGTGACGGTCCTGAGTAGGTAAATGCGTCGTGGACGAAGAGGCCGGCACCGAGAGTGATGACGCCAACGACGGAGGAAAGACAGAAGTAGCCGGTGTATTTGAGGGCGGTGAAAGAGCTGGCGAGGAGAGGCGAGGGATGGCGCAGCGGACGGGAAGTGTGTATTCGACGGAGGGGAACGCGTCGGAAAATTGCCTGCATGGTCGTGGAAGAGTTGATCATCTGAGTGACGTCAAGGTCAATGAATACAAACGAACCCACATAATTAGAAGAAGGCACAGGCCATGTGTAGAACAAAAGCACTGAGAAAGCTCGGAGATGGGGACGAGTCCGTTAAATTGGGCTGCTTGTCCCACACGAGTCGGTGAACGCATGCGAACCAGCCGTACAAATCCGACCATCATTTCAAGGATTCTGCAATCGAGGCCAAATGGAAGTATTCGTTTATCCGTCGTGTCTATTTTCTGGTGGCCTGTGCGGATACTTCCCGGTAAGGCCCATGTGGATATACGTCGGGTCCATCACAGGTCCTGGGAGGTGCCTGACATCTGGTGTCACACCTCCATCTTGCTGCAGTATTTATACAAGGAACCGTGTCGCGCAGGTCGTTTGCGCCGTTTTCGCCATGGACGACGACAATGACTCGCTGCGGGCTGTTCTCCCTGCCTTCCATCGTTGCCACCGCTCTCGCCACCCTTTTCATTGCTGGCTCAGCCTCGGTCATTCGCAGACGCCGCTCCCAACTCCCACAGCCGCCACTCATCCAACAGTCCTCGCCGTCCATCGAACCAAAGCCCGCTGCCCGTTCAAAGGAGCGTCGACGTAGAGGCAAGGATCCGTTGAAAGGACGTTCTCAAGGGTGGTGCAAAGAATCTCGACAAACTCTTGCCGCCACCGACAACTCCGACAACGACCACAGCTCATGTCGACTCGACTGCAGCCGGCGAATCAAGGCCGTCTGCCGGCATTGCCCGGCCGAGCTTCTCCGGCGCCGGTCACCCAGGTGTCGAACAACGTCGCGGCCCGGCCGCGGCCCTCCACGGCATCCAATCCATGGGACTGGGACGGCCAAGGTCCTTCCTCCCCTCCTCGCTTCCGTTCAAAGTCCTCCTCCCGCGCTGTCACGTCCAAGTCCTCCAGAGACGACCTCACGTTCAGCAAGACCCTACCCACGCCTAGTCCCTCCGGCTCCGGCTCAAACTCTGCCCCAGCTTCCGGTCCAGGAACACCACCCCCCGACACCGAGCTGGCCTCTCTCCGTGGCGCACTCGAAGCAGCACGTATGCGAGAGGAAAACACACGTGCAGAGCTCGATCGCGCGACGAGGGATGTAGAGGCCGTTGCGCTGGGAGAATGCCGCTTGGAGGAGACGCGAGGTCGAGGTGAGTCGAGCCACCATACATCAATCGTTTTATTACTCATCCAGCAGCAGTTGCAATCTCAGATTCACCATCTCATGCACCAAGCTTCAAGGCTACGCCGCTCATTACATGCATCAGCAGCAGCACCTCCAAGTCCCTACTAGCGGAGGCGCCAGTCCCAACAGCCCAGCTTCTCCCAACGGTTTCGCTCCTCCCTCCCCATTTGCCCCGCCATCTCCAAACGGATACATCCACCCGCCCCCCATGTTTGCCCCTGCGATGTACTCTCCAGGCGGCCAACCACCACCACCACCGTTCTATGGCTACGCACCGCCGCCTCAACCCCAGCACCCTCCACACCCACAACAAGCCAATTTGTTCTCGATGCTGTTCCCGAACGCCCCTGCCAAGAGCGGCAGCGAGGGAGCGCATCGTCTGCGTCTGCATCTGCGTCCGCCTCGGTCAGCTCGTCCTCAGGAGCCGATTCACCAGATCTGCTGCCGCCTGGGCATCTGCTGGACCGTGGGCGAAAGAGAACACGGGTGCATACCGCAGACGCAAGGCTGGATGGTCATCGTGGAGGCTGGGAGGATGGTTGGATCGGCGTAGGGCGCGACGCCGATGATGGAGAGGTCCCCGAGTACGATCAAGTCCAAGAGGATCAAGAGGAGGAGGGCGGGTTTAGCGAAGTACTCGCCGACGCGATATTAAAGCGCCCCGAGAGCATTCGAGTCGGGTCTAGGAGAAGGAAAGAGGACGCGGCACCACCTGTCGAGTTTACGTTCCCGTCGTTGATGGATTTCGGGGTGGGCGTGCATAGCGTGCAGCCGTTGGAGGACCATGTGCACGTGGTCGTGCCAGAGGCCGACGGGGACGCTACTATTGGGAACGAAGTCGAGATGCCATCAGACGGCCCGGAAACAGAAACAGAAACGGAAGCGACTCCGTCCCCGCATGTAACAGCGCCTCATCAGCTGGTCGAAGGAGAAGGAACAGACACAGAGCCGGCGGAGCGGCGTTGACGTCTGAGGCGTTCTAATTTTCAACTATCCAACCTTCGCGAACCTGTGATCGCAGATAGGCGGTCTGCGCCTGGGGCACGCGCGCGTTTTGTGCTGCATGGACGCTCACGATTGAGGCGCCTTCGACTTCTCACGACGCCACTACTAGTACCCTCTCCCCTCGGACTCACAGAAGACCATGATTGCATGCATGTATCTCTAATCGCTCGGCCGACTCTCATTATTTCCTCAAATATCCGCCAGAATCTCTACGGTGGCGTGGCGAAATCCCCCTCTCCCCCCTCTCTCGTCTCGGTAAATAAATCTGAATGAAGAACCCAAAGTGTATCCAATCCCTCCGAACTCATTCGCTTCAAACTACTTCTTGGATTCGAATGCATACCTTACATATGAACTTGTACAGACACAGACACACGCGCACGTTTACGGGCTCTGAGAATCTCTCACTCACTCACTTGCATACATACGTACCAAAACAAAGCATACCCTTGTAATGATTTCCCCCGCTTGGTGCCGGTTTCGGTTTTCTTTGTATGTCTGTGTGGTCTAGGACTTTGTGTCGGCGATTGAGGAGGGCACATGTATCGACGAATTGAAAGCAGGGAAGATTAGATAAGATGGCAACAATAAAGATTAGATGAGATATCTCGTTTGGTCTTCGACGGCGAACGTGTTCATTCGTATCGTCGCCAGTAAACGTGTGATATCGAAGGTAAATTTTGAATCTATTTGCAGGCTGAGGCTGAGCGCTGCGAGGCTATCTCTTCAATTCCCGTTGGCCGCCCGCCGGCGGTGTCACTGTGCCACTGTGGCGTTCACTGTCTGCGAGAACCTTGAAAAATAATTTAAAGTCTCGAGTTTTCACTTGACTCGAGTGCTGGTACTCTGAGTGCGCGCTCCGCCGTCCGACATCTTCACAAAAATACGCAACCATCCAGCCATCAAAAAGAGTTTGAACTTGTGTGACGATCCGTGATTACTACGCGTCTCTACGCGTCTTCAAAGTCTCCGCCGGATCGCCCAAGGATTCGCCCTGATTCTCGTCTTGCTCAGCACAGTGGACAATCTCAATTTCTAAGCCTTGTAGCTCTGAGGACGCGCGTCGCTGCCGGTGGGCTCGAGTTCATATAAAAGGATGTAGAACCTGAGTACACACTCCAAACCAAACCAACAACACCGAAGAATGAGCATCGCAGCCACCGTCTTCAAGGGCTCCGCCAACGATGGCATCGTCCAAAAGCAAACGACCTTTGCTGCGCCCACCGGGACTCTCGTGCTTGTCTCCATCACACACAGCGGTATCTGTGGTACCGACGAGCATTAGTGAGTTCTTTCTACCCTCTTGAATTCCCTCTCATCATGAGCGATAGTAAACATGCCGATATGGTGCTCGGACACGAGGGCGTCGGCGTAGTCGAGCAGATCGGCGACGGCGTTGTAGACCTCGCAGTCGGCGACATCGTTGGCTGGGGATACATACACAAGACCTGTGGACGCTGCGAGCAGTGCTTGAAAGGTAGGCCTTCTCTCATTCACTTCTATAGTACTTGACACGCGCGCTCGAATTTAGGACAAGACAACTACTGCCGCGCCGGAGTGGAGATGTACGGTCGCAACAACTTCCATCAAGGCTCCTTCGGCTCGCATGCGGTCTGGGACGAATCCCACCTCTTCAAGGTGCCCACAGGCCTCGCACCGGAGCACGCAGCGCCCCTCATGTGCGGGGGTGCGTCCGTTTTTGGAGTAATCGAAGATTACAACATTCGCCCAACCGCTCGCGTTGGGGTTCTCGCACTTGGTGGGCTCGGCCACATGGCTGTCCAGTTCCTCGCCAAGATGGGTGCGGAAGTAGTCGTCTTCTCCAGCACGGACGACAAGCGCGAGGAAGCTCTCAGCCTCGGCGCAAAGGAATTCTTTGCCACCAAGGGTGTTGAGAAGTTTGAGGGCGTCAAACCCATCGACCACCTCCTCGTGACGACGAGCTTCATCCCTAATTGGGCACCGTGAGTCGTTTACATTTCTTCCCGCTGTTAAATGTCTAACGGGTTCTGGCCGCAGATTCTTGGCTGTCATGAAGCCAAAAGGCGCAATCTACCCACTGACCGTCGACTCGTCGAACCTAGTCTTTCCCATGATGGCCGTCCTCGGCATGGGGCTCACGATCCAAGGTTCTTTTTCAGTCTGAACGTTTGCGCATTTTCGGCTGAACTGCTATTACCAGGATCTGTTGTCGCATCACGTTCTGTCCAAAACAGAATGCTCCAGTTCGCTGCAAGGAATTCTATCACGCCTCTCATCGAGAGATTCCCCATGACCAAGGCCGGTGTCGAGGACGGGATGCAGAAGCTGAGGGAGGGCAAGGTGAGCTATCGATTCATCCGCTTGAACCACAGGCTGAGATCGGGCAAGGTACGCTATCGGGCGGTCCTCGTCGCTTAATGTAGAGAAATTTATCCAATAGATTAGCCTGAATTCTAGAGACACGTCCGTTAATATTGCATTGTAAGGGAACAATGTTACGGTAAGATACACACTGGGCATCCAAAGTAGCGTCAAACACGCGCTCTTGATCTCCCGTCAACACCCACCCGACCAGGGAGCGCAAGAATTGCCAGGAAATTGTAATAATGCGACCGTTTAAGAACTTTGAAGAAACTGGAATGCCAAGAAGTCAAGGCAGTCGGTGCCAGTGTTAGGTCAGCAGAATTACAACTTTGCCATAGGGAAGCTTCCTTGGCGAGTTCGTTTCTTCTCAACATCGGTGGGTGGGTTCGGTGTGTACTTGGCAGTTAGCTCGAGGGGAGTGACCATCTAATCACACAAATAATCTCAGCAAGATCTGGATTTGTTCACGGTCATGCCTGGTGTACCCAAGGATCGTTTCCAGTCTTAGTGGGCGTTTGTTTTCTTTGCTCTACCGATCTCTTCCAGAGCTGGTAAAGGCTTCATTTGCAACGCCAACTGCACGACGAACGCTCGGAACTCCAGAGTCGTCCCTCAGCTGCCCAGACTTTCACTGGATAAACGTCCAAATTTCTTGTTGTTATGTATATGGATCCGTACCCCGTGCTTTGAAGTGTCGCATTCCCTCTTTCACTCAGCGTTGCAGCCATTATCCGAGAAAGCAGACGAGGATTAAGGTATGCAAACACAATCAGGGAAGCCTGCAATGCACAGACATAGTCGTACAAGGGAATTAGCAGTTGCATTGCGATGCTTCAGGTACCTCGCCGGCTGGTTGCGTCGTTACGTCGATTTCTAAGGAATGCTGAGTTGAAGGGGTTCCACGACGGAGGAAACGCACTGGTGTTGGCATCCGCCTGTCCATCCTTGTCCATTCCCGGCAGCGACATGGCGATCTTCTTGAAAAGACTCTTGACGTTGTGGCCAGCTTTAGCAGAGGTCTCCATGAACATTATGTTCATCTGGGTCGACTTTGCGGTGGCTTCCTCCAGCGTCACTTGTCTGTTGGTGAGGTTGAGTGGGCCACGACGCGTGCTCATAAACGACACACCGCTTGTCCGAGAGGTCTGCTTTATTCCCGACCAGGACAATGATGACGTCGTTCCCCCGCTCAGAGCGCACATCTTCTATCCATTTCGTCGTCGACAAGAATGACTGTCGATCTATCAAGGAGTACGGTTGGCACAAACAGAGCACAAGATGGCCAGAGAGTTACTTGTGATGTCAAAAACAACGATTGCGACGGACGAGTCGCGGATGTATGAAGGTATTAAGGACCGGAACCGCTCCTTGACAAAGGTTGAGCGGTTGCGGGAATGTCTAGCTCGAATGGGGAACGCACTTGGCCAGCCGTATCCCAGAGCTGTAAGCGGACGGTCCTGTCTTCGAGATACATTGTTTTGCTGAGAAAGTCGATGCCTATGGTCGCCTGGTAGGTATTGTCGAACGTGTCATACATAAATCTGCGAAATTGTGAGGATCGGGGAATGTCTCCGACGGTCATGTTGCTCACCGTGTAATAAGGCTGGTTTTGCCAACACTCTGGTCGCCCAGCAACACAATCTTTGTCCGCTTCGGCGGCGAGGACGAGAAGTCGGCTGTTACGGGCGTCGTTGGTTGTTCCATTGAAGATGATGGGTGAGGAGAGCGGGGTTAATCCTGCACGTGGAAGTCACTGGGCAATCAAGATAATTTTTCACGCTAATCTACAAGCTATCCTCGATTCATCATATTTCCTGCTCCTCTGGGATTCTCATCCGTAAATTGTGCCCACTTCTCGTCTTTCTGGCGTTTGATATCCTCCTTCTCAGCTCCATCTTTCGTGCCGTCCATCTGCGAGTCGACATCGAGCTGCTCTGAAGACGTCAACGCGTTCTCCGAGGCAGGACTGAGTGAAAAGAGTTAGTAGCAATCGGCGACAGCGGTGACTACGAACCCTCCACCGCTGATGAATTTCCCCTGTTCTTGCTCTATTTGTAAGAGCTCGTCGATGGTCATGGTCGGCAGACGGTGTCCAGGGCCGTAAACCTGAGCGGCAAGCCGAGCGCGATCAGACGCTCCAGAGGGAAGGAGCGTAAATGGCCGTAGGGGCTATAAATAATTGGATTCAAGTTTCATAGACAGAAAACGCTGAAACTGACCTTGTTCTGCGCGTCGAGGAGTGGACCTTGTCCGTCAGGCCCTTGCGGTGCATCCAACTTCCACATGGCGTCATCGGAAGCTCGCCCTTTGCCTCGACGGTCTTGCTCTGGAGGTGGCCGCGGTGGCTCGGGTGGAAAGCGGGGTGCGTTCTCTAACATCTCCAATTGTTGGCCAAAACTGAGCAGTTGTGACTGTGCTTGCACGTAGCAAAGCCGCAAGAGAAGGAGCGTCGTCTGGCGTAGTGCATCCTCTTCCGCATCTTCGTCATCATCCTCATCTTCAGACTGTCTGGGCAGCAGGGACGCGATAAGCTCCAAGTCGGATTCGGTGACTCCTTCCGCAGGGAGTTGACCTCGGCGTTTTCGGATAGCCTTATCAGCTTTCTTCAGCGCCGAGTAAGGCGAGCAGCAGAGGACAGACTTGAATTCTACTCCGAAGGTCCTTCTCCTGCTGGTATTGTTTGATTTTGAGTTCTCGTCGACTGGCAGGATCCTTTATCGTCGCCGGGTCCTGTGCATGCAACGTGCGTTGGACCTCCGAAACAACCTCGTAGTCCTCGAGCCTCGATATAAAGGTCGACAGATGTCTCTGATAAGGGATTGAGTTGGGGCACAAGACTCAAAACAAGAAGCAGACTTGAGATTGCTTGACGTTCGCGATATCTTCGGCAGGCTGCTCGACTCTGATTCGACTTTGCAGCTCTGCCAGTGCAAAGGGTACCAAAAGATAGATCAGATCGCGCGTTGAGATGTCTTCGAGAGTCTCGTTGGGGCTAAAGAGCGAGAGCCCCACGATGCGCGCATTGAGAGCTGTTAAATCCGCCAAACTTGAGCGAACGAGATCCTGGGGATGCAAGTCAACACGGAGAGCATTCGATGTTGTTTAAATGACGAGGAACCTGGTTGGATTGCTCAAACGGCGACTGCTTGGAGGCGGTGGAAGCCGTTCGCAGTGCTTGCGAGAACAGGGCAGAGAGTGACAGTGCCATGTTGTTGTGTCACACCACGAGCCATCATGAAGCGCGTCGGGAATGAACGCGACCGCCCCTCAAAGCGGCCCAAACACGACCATACCACCCTCACAGACACGAATGCCACCACCGACGACTGGTTTCTAACCCCTCACAACCATCCCAGCCCAGCCGCCTGGCTTCTCAAAAAGCCCACTATGATGGATGTCGACGAAGAATCGGATGCTTCGCCCGCTCTTGGTTCACCCGTCGCGACTCCGACGAACCAGGCACCTCGAAAGACTCGAGACCAATCTGAGAACGATGCTCCATCTGCGCAACCACATATCAAGCTGTCGAAAGGCCAGAAGCGGAGGATCAAAAGGCAGCAAAGAGCAGACCGTCCCTCAACTGAGCCAACGGCCCCGGAAACTGTTCCAATCGAGTCCAAGGCAACCACCGTCACGGTCCCTCATCCGACAGTCCAAAGTCCGGTGCAAAAACAACTCGCCCCTGCACCAACCTCACTAGTCAAGGTACCGGGCCGCTCTTTGGCTTACCGCCAGCCGCTAACCCGGCAGGCAGCCACCGAACCGGTACTATTCCCTCGATTCATTGCCGCAGAACGCGAGAGCCTTCTCCGTCATTGGAGTGGTTACAATGGTGACCCCAGTCGAGACGACGCGCACCGGAGGTCAGACATCATCCTATTTCTCAACAAAACTCATGCTTGCTCTTAGATTTGACTCGTCACGTTCGAATCGTGGATCCATCCAACTGCACTGTCTCCTTCGCCCCCACTAAAGAAGGCCTTGGCGTCAACTTCTTCTCTGCCAAATACTCGGAATGGCTGCCTCGCGTGAAGGTCGGAAGTGTTGTTATTCTGCGCGATATCAAGGTACGCTTTTGGCTTTTTTGGTGCAATAACTCAATATGCGCCAGCTCAAGCCAAACTCGGGCTTGGCTGCTGTCGGTTACAAGGATCAATTGAGTTGGGCCGTTTACGACTCGGAGACTGGCATGATTGGCCATGGAGATCTGGGTCAAGCTCCCAAATCCGAAGTCGTGGCCGGCAAACCCAACGTCGGTCCGAGTCGCACGTTCTCACCCTTTTACGAAGCGTCGAAAGAAGACCTGACCTACTGCATTCAACTCCACGACTGGTGGCGCGGCGTGCAGGAGACGCGAAACAAGGAGGGCACCGTAATCCAGATTTCCAACAAGACCTATTCCAAACGACCCCACTGCAACCCGGCCCAGACGGAGAACGATGTTCAATATTTCGATTGGACCGCTGAAGTGCGTGGTATTATCTTCATGTGACTCCTCTGACGACTTGTGAAGCTCTTGCATGGACACGCGAACAACGATACGTATAGCCTGTACCTTACCGACTACTCCGAGATCCCGCAGGCCCGACCTTGCATTGCGGACTGGTGTGCTCCCTCGCTCCGCCAGTCTGTCCTCCGGGTTGAAATGTTTGATGCGGCGCAAAAAAGCGGACCAACGATGGTTGTTGGTGGCTTTTATCGTCTAAAGAACGTCCGGAAGGATTTTTACTACGACAATCTCCTGCAAGGGAAGATCGTGGAGCCGAAAATCGTCAAGCTGGACCAGAGCGATCCATGTGTTGTGGAGATGCTTCAGTTCGTCATTTCGCTCAACCGAACACGGTCTGATCAAGCTTCTCTAGGCGAAAAGGCGTCGTCGCTCTCTCCAAGTCGGAAGAACCTGAACTGGCGGTCAAGTGCATCAATGAAATACGCGTCGGCTCCGTGGACCCATTCGTGGTCGAGGTAAATTCTTGCCGCGGCTGTTCCCTTCCGTCACTTGACCTCGCTCATAGCTACTGCATGTTGAGCACGATGCGATATTCGTGGCCGACTACACCGCCCACCCACAAATCCCGCCCGTGGACAAACCCTGGGCTAAAGGGCTCGACCGATTTGTCCTCAAGATCGTCCTCTTTGACAAGCAGAAGGAGCGTGCTCAGAGCCTCGCCATCGGACAGCACTACGTTTTAAATCGCGTACGATTCGAACGAAATAGCAGACACCACGTATCCGGTCGTATGGAAGGGGCTGACCCGTTGATTCATCAAATTAATCCTCACAGTGGGCAATATGGCCACTGGCGGGAGCAAGTTATCCAGTGAGCAGCCTTCATTCTCCGGATTCCTTTCTAAATGAATCACAGGCGCAAAAAGAAGATGGGTCAGGGCGTATCTCAGCAACGAAAGGCGTCGCTCACCATGCCAGTGGTAGCCCCTGCCCCGACTGTTGTTTCTCCGAAACCAACGATTTCGCCCCCTTCTCAATCCGATGCCACGCACACAATTAATGAATTGCACACGGCGACTCCCTCCGATCTTGGACCATTTTTCATTCGCGTGCGCGTTGTCGACTTTTATCCCTTCCATCTGTCGGATTCCTTCAAGCGAGTCTGCACCGAGTGCCGAATACAGTATGCGCGTTTCCTTTCGGTATTTTCAAGCTCTTGCTGACGTGTCGTCTCTTCCAGGCTCCCCGAATCTCAACGAAAATGCGAAGCTTGCGAGCATAACGGCAAATACACCAAGATTATCTCCATTCTGCGAATTCTCGTCAAAGATGAAGATGGAACAGAGTTGAAGCTGTCCATCTCCGGACACACTGTGCGTATTCCTTGCCAAGCTCCAAGTCGTCCTCTGACGCAGACCTTGCAGACCCCGTTCCTCAAGGATCAACCTGCTATAATTCTGCGAGAGGATTCTGCAGCGGCCGAAGCATTCTCCCAACGGATGCAGCCTCTTCTTGGAAATCTTGAGGTGGTACACGCACAAGCGTTGGCTGGTCAATCTTTGGAACCTTCGGGCCAGCCGATGACCCTGATGGTTGATCGGTGGAGAAATGCGAACGGTGAATGGGTCTATGGCTTGTTTGATATTGCGAGTTGAAATATGGCCATGGACTCGGATACAGAGAATAAAGAAGTAATGCTTGAAGTGTATAATTCGTAGATAGTGGTTGACTAATGTACAAAATTTCCTCTTTAGACCCAAGGTCGTTGGTCATTTGTTTACATTTTTATGCGAATCCAGCCATTCGAAGATGGTGCCCAGCGCCACCAAGCCAAAGCTTTTTGCCCCAAACTCGCCTTCGTGCTGGATGCTGTATTCGAATGCACTCCACGCTCGTTCCAGTCCCCTCAGATTCGGTTGTCCGTCGGGGTCTTTGCTCGACTCCCAAAGCTTTTGCTGGACGTCTCGCACAACCGCATTGGCGTGATACCGACATCGATATATGCAGTCCGATCTCCAACGCTTCTGGACTGAGTTGGCGAGGATCGTGCCGACGACGATTTCCGACTCCAGGAGGCTTAGCCCGGCTTCCCTTGTGAGCGTGTGAGTTACGGAAATGTATCGCAGCTCGCCAACGTATTTCCGGAAGATGTTCTCGGTCTCCGGAGACGACCCACTGGGTGTGGTCCAGTCGGGAACGATGCG
The DNA here is from genome assembly GCA_029282125.1 of Mycena amicta. Lineage (NCBI taxonomy): Eukaryota > Fungi > Basidiomycota > Agaricomycetes > Agaricales > Mycenaceae > Mycena > Mycena amicta. Next base: position 1,709,920 of record JARIHP010000001.1, on the reverse strand, counting down.
TTCGATTTCGCGGACGAGCGTGGAATAGATCGGGTTCGAAGCGATGTTCCGTCTGACTGAGCCGTTCGTCGAAGCCGACGGCGGTCGGGCTACTACTATGGGATCGAGTCGTATCGCACGGTATAGCTTGCCCAAAGCTTTATCGGACGTGTAATAATCAGTTCGTCCTGGGTCGACCACCTCCGCTGCGTGCCTGAGGTTGTATCAATATCTTCCGCCAATGATATTGAGCGAGAACTCGCCAGTCCGGTTTGCGGCGAATGAGCAATCTTGGAAGCGGGTGTTGATCCAAGTCCACAGGGATTCCTTGCTTCGGATAGTCCACGGCCTACAATCCGCGTATCAGCACTTGTCCGATGCAGAAAAAAAAAGGGTTCGGAAAACCTGGGAGCAAAGTGCAGCCAGCTTGACACAGTCCTTATCGTGCATCCCGTGCTGGTGAGAATGAGTCGTCGGCTCTCAGCATGACACTCGACGAACCTGGGATTGATCTGTAAAGGTGGCGTAAATCATGAGCGAGATCAGCTGCTATCAAGGTACCCGCTATTATGAGCAGACGATCTGAAAGCAAACCCTGCAGCAAGATGAGAAGGTATCGGCAGAAATGACGAGACCAACCAAGACATCCGAGTTGATGTACTCGACAATGAAGTCGCAGATATCATCTACTGTGCTATCGCGGTCAAGTTTGAAGGTTTCGCCGTCAGGATAAGATGCTGGATCTTCATGACGTGATGGCAGGAGTTGGCTGTAAGGAACTACACAATAAAGGTCGCTGAGAGACCAAGTCAGAGGTCGAAAGCTTGGATGCAATTCCCTTACCCCTGAGTCTGCTCAGCGAAGAGTCCTAAGCAGTGTCGAGGATGCACTTACGTCGAGATCTCCACCACCCAAACAACTCGCCAGTGAGCGCGCCGGCGCTGAAAGACCAGTCAATTCGGATGGCACGTTGGAAGACCTGCATCTACCTTTGCTCGACGAAGGAAGTACGACGACGTTCTTCAAACCAGCAAACGAGCAGAGCATGCCGGCAGGTGGCTCTCCTATGGCCGTGACTCGTTGTATATCGCCCAGGTGAGCAACGGGTGAGCGGGAGATGGTGCAGCTGCCGCTGAGCCAAGTAGGTTTGTCGTCTTCTGGTCGCTGGATACAGGCTGAGAAGATAGTCAGAGCGCGACAGACGTTGTCCAGGTGTACCGTACCGTATATTTGACCGGGAGGAAGCTCGTAAACATTCGAGAGGCCCTCACGTTTGTATGCAGGTCCTTCATCCGCTATTCCAACCAATCTGCAGAAATTTAACGGAGGAATGGGGAGATGCGGGAGATGCGGACAGATGACTTTCGGGAATCGGAATGCGCGCGCTATGTTTGATGTCTCGCAGTACGTCGTTCATCGCTACTTGTCGCAGTTCTGCGAGCCATGGATTATCGATACCGGGCATCGCCAGCTTCGGCTTGAGGTCCAAGCCGAGTTTTTCCAACCTATCCAGAATGAATGCCAGACGATAAGGACCGCCCAGCGAGTGATTTCGGAGGATAGTACGGAATTGAGCTATGCCATCGTCGATTGTACGAGCATCGCCGACAGCGATATCTTGGAGTTTCATGAACGCCTCTTGTCTCACGTTTCTGTCCTCCAATGCCATGACCAAGGGCCTATCGCGCCGAGTAAGCCGTTAAGAGGAGACTGCACCAAACGAATACCTATTTAGATATGCTGTACTCGGCTTCTCAAACCTGGTATAATGATCGTCGCGTGAGCTTTGAGAAAGCTAATTTACTAGACACGACTCACGCCATTGCGATTTCGATTTCAGCGTTTTCTTTTTGCTCAATGCCGGATTCGAATTTCTTCATCGAGGGTCGCAAACGCATTTGAATGCCACCAGGGTGGTGATCCAGCTGTGCGTCAACAGACACTACACCCTTGTATCCAAGGAATCGAATCTGAAATGCAGAAGGTGTCAGAGTATTTGCGGTACTCCGGTTCCGAGAGTCGCAAAGCGCCTGCCAAATCATCTGTGCGAGTTTCCGAGAAATCGTTCCTACGCCATCGGTAAAGACGTATTTCGCCGGCGGGTTTTCTACATCCTCGTAGCCCGGGACGACAATATCAGGGACCTCTTCCCACTGATGTCGTGTGATCTTGACGGATGGATCGGTGGCGGTAAACGCCTGCGCGAGACGGGCTGCAAACTTAGACGGGGATTTGAGAAGGGATGTGCCCGCAAAGTCTCCCAGTCCCTGGCGTATAGCTTGCGACGTGACGTAGGCTCCGGTTGCATCTCTAAACGGGCTCATGAACCAAACGGCATGACCACGGAGTGCTGATGTCGAGTATGCCAGGAACTCGAATTTCCGGCCGCCGATAAAGAGCCCGTTCTTGAGAATTCCGCCCACGCGTTCGCGGACGAAATGCGAACCATCGACATCCCGGGCCCACCGATACTGCAATTTATCCTGTGGAGAGTTGAAAAGGTGACACTCGGAGGGTTTAGGCTAGGTTACCTCGTCACGGAAATCGACGCGTAGAAAGTTTTCGCCGTATTCTTTGTATTGGCGAATGACACGATTAGATTGCACCGGATACGGCCCTTGCATAAAGTTGGAACCAGGATTTCAATCAACAGCGAGACTTGTTACCTTCGAGGATCATTCTCGTCGGCGTCACAGTGCTAGAATGCCCATGAGCACATACTTTCTCATTATTGGGAAAAATTACACGTGGCAGCAGTTGAATGCACCAGCTTGTAGCGAGAGAGGCCGGAATTCGGAAAGTGTCCCGAGCACCCGACTGAAGCATAACGCTGGGCTTTCGCGGAGAGATTTGATCCCAAGCTGTCGGATGAATTCCAACAAGAAATGGCCCACAACGGCACTACCCTTTTGCGTACACAGGGTTTCAATCTTCGGTATGAAATAATCGATCTCGTCAGAAGTAAAAAGACCGTTATGCAGCAGGGCCTCCAATTGGAAGACGACTGGCCAGTCCATCTTGCGGAAGGATAACTCAAGCTTGTACAACCTCTTTGCAGAGAAAAAGTTGCGTTGATGGGCGTCGAGAGGAGCGCGTGGTGAAAGTCGATAAACGATGCTTTCCGGGAACCCGGAGTTCAAGCACAGATCGGTGAACACCTTGATCATGTCACGGTTGGGGTCATTGTAGAGGATGAGACGGATCTGGTGAGCGTAGGGAGCGACACGAAGATGCCCGGGCTCCAAACTCCCAATGCGGACTTTGGATCGTCGACTATCGAACCCAGAATCTCCGGTTAAGGTCTGATGGAACTTGATCCCTTCAAGAATCGGCGGCGTCAGCGTATCGAAGCAGATGTCTAAATTGAGCGTTAACATGCTGCGTCAAGATCGATAAAAGATACGAGCAGGGTTTTGGATCGAATCCAACTGCGAGCTTGGATATACTCAAGGATACTCAGGATCGTGAAGACACTCGTAGAACAACACACCTCGAAAAAGTAATGATAACCAGAGACCCCTCGTATTCCGTGGATTCGTCGCCAAGCTAAGGGAGTGAGCAGGGACCGATGTAACAACCCAATTCATACCTTGATGACTATTCGCTTGTGATCGTACTCGAACTTTAACCAGGCAACGCCGCTCGGTGGCCCCGGTGAACCGCCTCGGCGGCGCGTGGACGGTGTGGTGCTGAAGTATTCCCGCTGCCACTCAACTGAGAATTGACGAGGTGGAATGGGGTCCCTGTCGACAAGTGGTCGAGAAGGATACTCTCGATAGTAGCATCCAAACTGGACGACGTCTACTCGGAGGCTTTCATATAGCTCGTCCAGCTTATTCTGGTGCTCTCGCTCGATGTGTGGATCGACGTAGGGAGTCTTCGATAGTAACGTCGCTTCACGTTCAGAAATACCAGGCCCTCTTGCGAGCTTGAGCTTCTGGTCCAGGACACGTATCGTGTGGCCAAAGTTTGGTCCCAGCCATTCGAGAAGTTTTGTTCTGACGTGAGCATTGGGGAGGGACAACATGCCTTGCCACCGCCTGCGTCAGCGCCTCGGGTTCGACACGACGCGCGATGATGTCTGCCTACCTGTTCCGCTGTTGCGCGTAGTCCCAATCGTCGATTCGTTGAGTTCGACGTTGAAATTGACCAAATTGCGGTTGAGGCCGTCCTCAAGTTGATCGGTTCCATCGTCGTCTTCGTTGGTCAGTCTGGCAAAAGTTCTAAAGTCGTCCGAGTGTAGCACAGCGGCGACCGAGAGTGTAACGTCGAAGACATCGGCTGTCGTCGGCACGTTTCGCAAAAAGACCTTGGCCATATCGCACGGACACTGCGGGCATTTAGTGACGCGCATCGTGTTAATCGAAACCGAACATTGCTGGCCCTTTTCAAAGGATGGTGGGAGCGGACAAAGACCGTTCGAACTTTGCCATCAATCCATCAACACGCCTTTTCCGCACGCACCTCCATGTCGCTCAACCTCAATGCGATTTCTTGGACGGTCGTCTCGCGCGTCGTAGCCCAAGTTAACCAGTCACACTACGCGTTCCAGACCGCTGTTTGCTTAATTGTCATCCTCGCACTCTTCTTGTCGTCCAAGCATTGGCCTCGACGATCTCAGGCGGCCCCGCTAGTCCTCGCACAAGCCATACTCACAATCATCTGCCCAACGTCTGCCACCTGGCCAAGAGACTACATCTATCTCGTCGAGCACACCTCTTGCTCCCGCTCAAAGACCATCTCGATTTCGCTGAACAGTCTCATCGACAGCATCTGCCGCCACGAAATAGAATTCAGAAATCAGCAAGACCTCGCGGAGCTCCTGTCCGGAAAGCTCGTCGCCTATGGCTGGCATGTGGACCTGGCGTTGGATGGGTGTATTGGGTTCAAAGTGCTTGGATGGGTTGTTGGGAGCTACTTCTCATGGAAGGTATTCCATTGACGCTTTCCATCCTGCTGCCACTCATGTCCTCGTGTGCTCCAGTCACAGAAGAGTGGTGGTGAGTGGATATATGCGCGTTTCTTGCAAGACCAATCTCGTTTCCAGAACCTCGACGCCATTTGAAACGGACCCACGGAGCTTCATCGACCAAGGAAAACCCTCTACCGCTCCTTCCCAAACCAGACAACTCTCACATCGATCTCGATCGCACTTCCTTTGCACAATTAGACAGCGCCCTCCAGAACCTTCGCACCAACCTCATTTCTGGAGAAATAGCGACCCTCGAGTTCACGACGCCCGCTTCAGAGCTCGAATTTCTCAGCACGAAGTTCATCTTCTGCGCCGTGCCCTTGATGTCGCGCAAATACACGACTGCCTCTCCAGTTCAGCGCTCGACGCCATATAGCTGTCGCACGACCACACCGCTCCTCACGAACCTCAACCAGGTCTTGCAGCATCTGACGACCGGTGACGAAGCATTGGTCCTCCATAGCGTGACGAACATTTCGAAAGAATACGCGGACAAGCTTGTCGCCTCTGCGGAGCGTCTCGACGAAGACAAGAGCGTGCGTATAGCATTTGTTAACGAGTGGGGAATGGATGGATTTTGGGAGGAGCGGTTCATGTTGAGCTGGGAGGCGGCGCTGTTCTCGACTGGGCAGCATTTGGCGCGTTGGAAGGTTGTAGTGCGGAAGTGATTTCGATGGACTTGGATTGGACCTTGCTCTGTGTATCATTTTGTACAATGGAACGCGACATGGATGGAGTACTACTGGATAATAATAACCTGCGCTGACCAGCAAAAAGAGCAGGAGATATAAGTTACCGCTTAGATCATATTGCATCCGTCTCTGGCACGGGTTGCCGCGTTTTTAGTCTCTGGCGCAGCGCCAGAGGTCGTATCCACAGCTTGAGATAGCCGTTCTTTGTCGAGGTAAGGATTGCGCGTGGTAAGAAGACGAGGGTTGCGAGGATCTCGCCCTCGACAGGTTTGACCTGCGATGAATGAATATTTGGTCAAACTAGACGGGGTCAGACTCACAAGACATGGCTGGACGACAGCAATCTCGTTCCGTGAGGGCGCGGGGTGATACCGCGGCAGAGGAGCTTCCTCTGTCGGGAGGTACAACGTCGACCGGTCCCGACGGACTGCGAGGGACACGGTGGAGGCCATGGACACGCGTTGTTGGTGCGTTGGCTGGACAAGGAGTAAGAACAGACGTAGGGGGAAGGAGGAGAGACGCGCCTGGAACTTGGGACGGTGCAAAGCGCCGCTGGAGAAATCCCACTGAGGCTGATGAGGGTAGTTTCAATGCAATAGAGGAGGAACAGACAAGAATGAGTTTGTTGTCCTCTCCCACACTGCCGAAGCGGTATGTGCGACCGTCACAACGGAGATCGTCGAATGCGACTGCAGAGACGAATGACGAATGGCCCTGACAGCGGGCGACGACTCGTTGTTCCCAAGGAGAGAATATTGTTAGTAAATCGTCTTGCCCGCCGGTCTATTGGCTATGTCAACTACAGACAATGGGGATGGAGCGACGAACCAAGATAAATCGACCGTCTGGCGACCAAGCGACGGATGTCAATGCGCCAAAGTAGGAGGCATAACAATCAACCAACCTAAGAGCTTTAGAGTGGGAAACAGAAGTCAAAGAAAAGCACGTACTGCTCTGCGAGGGCGTCAATGACGCGCAGACACCCATCTTCTGAAATGGCTGCGACGTATTTAACGTCCGGGGAGAACACAAAGTCTATAAGACATGTTAGTTACAAACTAATCCTCCGAGAGAGTTGGTTACCGACGACAGAGCGCCTGGAAACACGCCAATGACTGACAGGATTCTTCGGAACCTTATCGACTTTGCTCACGACTGGTCCCGTACCAGAAGAAACGGGGTGCCATGGCGGCATTGTGACAAAAATGCTATCGATAGGATCCCACTCCTTGGAGGTCCGTTGTCCATCTGGAAGCAGTTCGGTCGTCGCGCGAGAGGGGTCCTGCGGTGTAAAGCTCCCGTCTTCGCGGTCCTTGTCGTACACGATGATGGTGCCGTCGGCATGGGCGACAAGGAACAGCGTTGACGATGACGGAACCCATCGGACGGCCGTGCAGGGTGAGCTTGTGATGCTTCCCTGCGAGGTAAGGTTGGGCAGGAAAGAGACCAAGTGGGATTCAGGCGAACCTGCTTGTTTAGTCGTGTGTACCTGGATGATATTGGGTCTGCGTATGAATGTGAGCTTGGGGCCGGAATTTATCCAGGCACCGACCAAGCCAGACGAGGTCTCCCGTGCTGAATCCTATTATCACGTCCAGACGCTCTGAAGAGGACGTTGATACGTTCACATCGTGGCAGGTTGGATAGGCGGAGAATGTGATGCGTGCCAAGGGCTCCTGCAAGCCCATTAGCACTGAAAACTACAGGGACAATGCAGCACACACCTTGGCTTTCGCACCAGCCTCAAGCCAGAGGAAGGTCTTGGACACATTGTAAAATAGGAACGTCACTTCGCCCTGTTTGGACTGCAGCGAGCGCGGAAAGCCCTCCGCGTTCTGGACGCGGGTTACGAATGTGGAGGATGTCGTCCTGATGTTATGTTTCGGACGGGAAAAGGCCTTTTTCTTGCCGACTGCAGGTGGACCAGCAAAGAGAGTATGTTCGCGGGGAGTGGAAGGGGGAATGTTCTCCTGTGCTGGGCCATCCTCGTCCGGGGTGTCGCTGCTGGAGATACTGAGGCTATCGTCCTTTGACTTGTCCTTGCGCGAGTCCTTGTTCCCGCCGAGCAGTTGCACAAACGCTGCCCCTCCTCCAGACTTTGCTTGGAACCGGACTGCGATGCTGGATACACGGGTTGGGTATACGACCGGGTTGGAGATGAGATGGGGAAGGAGCGAAGGCTTGTGCTCCTCGGTGACAGAGTAGACGCCCTCTGGAGCAACGAAGGTCAACTCGTTTTCCATTATGCCGAGAACACACCAGCGTCACAAAACTCGCACTCAAATGGATCCCGCTCGGATCTAAACCAGTCTCTGTCTTTCGCCCTCATGCTGGCATTCAGACGCTTTACCAGCGGTCCATTAGTCTCTCTAATCGTCCGTCCGCCATTCTTTAGGCGCTGCGGCTACTCAATCTCGCTTAGCGCTGCAACTCTACCGTCGTAGAGCCGCCCCCGGCTGGTGGCCACCTGCCTTCCGTCGCAACATCCCAGCTCCTGCGCTCGACTCGAGAAAAGGCCTTGCGCACTCCGGGCTTGCAATGGAACGACGTCGATGACCCGAACGCCATCGCTGGTGTCGAAAGGGAGACCCGCAAAATGAACGTGTACCAGGCCGTCCGGGATGCTCTCAGGCGCGTAATTAAGCCTCCATTCGACTCTTCTGCTTACTGCATTCTAGTATTGCTCTCACAAAAGACGACAACGCGGTGGTTTTCGGCGAAGACGTCGCGTTCGGAGGCGTTTTCCGGTGTACAATGGTGCGATACACTCGGCATCCATCTTCGGATCTTAACTTCTTTTGTAGGGGCTGGCCGAAGAGTTTGGTGTGTGTTCTAGCCGTACGAGTCTAAGGTGCTCATTATAATCTAGGACGCGAACGTGTATTCAACACGCCTTTGACAGAGCAGGGCATCGCTGGCTTTGGTGCGTGTTTGTCTTGGAAAGATGCTTTCTCTTATCACTGTCTAGCCATTGGAATGGCCTCTATGGGACATACTGCCATTGCAGAGATCCAGTTTGCGGACTACATCTACCCCGCATTTGATCAGGTTGATTATCGTCCCTCTACGCGGTGTCTTGCTGATATCTCGCTCAGCTCGTCAACGAGGCTGCAAAAATCCGGTATCGCTCTGGTGGCTCCTTCAATGTCGGTGGGCTAACCATTCGTACCCCGACCATGTCCGTTGTAAGTGTGCCCACTGCCGCCTTATCTCTGAGTAAATTGTCCCAGGGCCACGGCGGCTTATACCACTCTCAATCTCCGGAAGGCTTCTTCATGGGAGCATCTGGCCTCAAGGTGAAGAAAACGACCCTCGTCGCGCCTCGACTAACTATCTAGATCGTAATACCGCGGTCACCAATCCAAGCAAAGGGGCTGCTCCTGAGCTCTATTCGCGATCCCAACCCCGTCATCTTTATGGAGCCCAAAATCCTCTACCGGTCGGCAGTTGAGCAAGTTCCGATGGACGACTTTACCTTGCCTCTGGGACGCGCCGAGACGCTTGTCTCTGGCTCCGACCTAACGCTCTTGACGTGGGGCACCCCCATCTACCACTGCGAAACCGCACTCGGCATGCTTGCAGACCCCCCAGCAGGACTCGCGCCGCATGTTCCGGAGGCCCTGCGCAAGGCAAAGATCGAGCTCATCGACTTGCGCTCGATATTGCCTTGGGATGCCGAGACCGTCGCGGAGAGTGTTAAGCGTACCGGGAGGCTCGTGGTAGTCCATGAGGCGGGCATGACGGCGGGTGTGGGCGCGGAGATCGCGGCCGAGATACAGAAGCGGTGCTTCCTCAGACTGGCTGCACCGGTGAAGAGAGTGACTGGATGGGAGTGCGTGTTCTTTTCGCTTTTCTTGCATGAGCTTGAGCTGACATGGACGCAGTACGCCAGTGGCTTTGCAATATGAGAAGTTTTATATCCCGGACGCGGTGCGGATACTGGATGCGATAGTTGAGACGTTGTCTTATTGAATAATAAATGTACACCAAGCAGGACAATTTTTCGATTCGAGGTAAAGATAAATCGCGGTCACATGATCATGTTTGTGCGCTTGTCGCGGGTTCGAGTTCTGCCGCATATCGATGCCTAATGGCGTCTATCTGAGAATCAAGGTCATTCAGCAACAGGCAGCCAAAGAGATCACAGCGCAGAAGGGCCGTTGTCACACGCAGTTTGCGATCAACTGTCACACATCATCCCAGCTCCCTCATGCTCTCTCGACCTCCCGTCGGGAAGCAACAGAAATCGGCACTATCTGTACATATGTATACAGCGCTTGGTACAGGCACAGCGTCTGCTACAGGTACGATACAATGAGATGTACGGATAGGTCTGGTACAGGTACAGTACAACGAGATGTGTGGATAGCGATACAGTGGGTGATTTGACTGTGGTGTAATACGAGTATGAATGCGAGGAGGAAAAGGGAATGAGAGTGTGAATAGGACACAGGAAAGCCAGAGAGAAGAATAAGAAAGTCCGACGAACTAGGCGGAAAGCCATCCGAGCTGTAAGCAACGCGTAAACCAGACCATACGAGCGAAATGATAGGGAATTTTGCCAATGGAGTCGGCCTCGATGATCTCGCACGGCTCACAAACAGTGCTATTGCAATGTGCACATTTCTGGCCGACTGCCTTCAGTTTTCCGATGCGAGTACCTGTTGTGCGAGTGCTCCGTGTTGCATTTGGGACGACAAACGTCCACTGTGTCGCCGTATTTTGTGGTCCACGGCAGGAGCCGAAGAAGAGGCTCGGGGGTCCCTACAAGAACATCAGCTCAAGTTCGTTGGATGAAAGGCTGCTCACGTTTCGTCAACCATCCATTGCCTTTTTTTCGGTTGTCTTTGGACCACGCCGTGCGCAGGTTTCCGCGTGGCTCAAAATGGGCTCCAAGTGCGGGTGTAGCGGCTCTCGACTGGTGTCGTAATACGACGTCGACGGCCATCATGAGCAGCCGGCGGGGAGAATTCGAGGTATCGTGAGCATATACCAAGCAGTCGGGGTACTTGTTAGATTCTCGCAGAACAAAATGCAAGTCGGCTGCGATGGGAAGCGCGACCTTCAGAGCCACCAAACTGCCCCTCCATCGCGAAAATTTGAGCCACTGTGACCGTCTTCAGCTCGAGCTTGCGTAGCACCGTAGACCGGAATCCTAATATTTCGAACAAGTCTTCGCCGTCGTGGGGGTAAAGGAATCTCTCCAAGGTTGAACACGACTTGAGGTCGAGCTTGACGGCTCCATCCGCACAATCGTGCGTGATTTGGTTGTTGTCTGCGGCGAGAACCTTGCGGCATTTATCGCAAAACCCAAAGCGGGGCGAGACCTCCCACGAATCAAACCTATCGAGGTCGTAGCTTTGCATGTCGGCTGCCCCGTCGATGGCATTCTCCAAATGACGGAGCCGCTTTTCCTCGTCGTCTTCTTTGACTTGAACACGGTACAGTGCTAGATCGCGACGACTGCGTTGAGCGTTTTCCCATGCTTCTGCGGTCTTGCCTCCCGCGTTGGCGGAGTAGACGAGCTGTACGCCTGTCTGGATGCCCATCAACCACTCCCACCAGCCATCAGAGCCGATGTGACGATTGTAAGATTCAACATGGTGCGGGTCATGCCACAGGTTATACGAAGCAAGACGCTCGGCTTGCTCAACGAACGCTTGACCTTGCAGTCGCCGCGGTTCGCCATCAGCTGCAGCAACGATTCCGGGAGGTCGGGGGCGGGGACCAGAATCGGGCTTTGCCGATGCCTCTTGCTCCCAGAACAAGTGCGAGCGACGAGACGTTGCTAAGCTGGAGAGAAACGAATCGGCAAAGGTCAACTCTCGACAAACGTCTTTGGCTGTGTCCAACCGTTCGTACACGGGCTCGAGGATGGTGCGAGCGGCAGCGATCGTCTCCTGCAGCCAATGCTGAGTCCTTTCCTCGTCCTCCCAGTCTTGGAGCGTCATCGGGAAGCGATCTTGCCGGTCAGCAGTGACTCGCTTCAAGACTTCAACGATGACAGCAACGAGGAACAAAATTTCGGACCATGCTTGATAGTGTTGGGGTTGGTACTTCAACAGGCCGTAATCACCACCAGCAATGTGCATCGCGAGTCGGGAATCGACGCCAATGGGCAGCAGCAGAATTTCACCAATGATCGCAAGGTATTGATCTTTTTGGAACTTGATCGGCTTTTGGCGGCGGAGTGTCTCGACAAATTTGTCTGTTGTACGACCTTGCACAAAGAACTCGTTGTAATGCTCCGATGCGACCATGCGTTCCCGTCGCTCAGCGAGATGCCCAGACTGCAGCATTTTGGCGACTGGGTTGGATTGCGTGACGATTATGAGAGGCCGGAGACGGTCGAGAAGTCGCGCAAGAAATAACACATGGAGCCACCAGTATCGGTGATTTCGACAGAATCTCCAGAAGTCGAGAAAACCACCAATAGAGCGCGCAATGTCCATTTCATCGAGGTTACCATTCAATGGGAGCGTCGGGTCTATGAAGCGCTGGAAGTGGCGATGCTCCCGGGGACCGGCGCCGCTGACCTCGTCAAAGTACCCGCCAGTCCTGCCGTTTAGCGCTTCGAGGGAAATGTCTTTGGTGATGGTAATGGCGACGACACGGTGGTGGTTTCGCCGGATGGAACCCAGCCCGATATGCTTGGCATAAGTGACGTACTCCTTTGCGGGGGTCTCGCTCGGGGATATCCGAGAAAATAGGCGAAGTTCATCGTCGTAGAGTCGCTCGAGTTGATCGCCCAAGCAGGCATTCTTTTCGTCACCAAGAGGGAGATTGGGATGCGGTGCGCGCTCTAGAATTACGTCACGCAAAGCCAGAAGGTCGGGTTTGGGGCAATACAAAGGGCGTTCTCCACCGGAAGCAGAGTTGAGGGATGGCTCGCCTGCTAGCGCGATGGCAATCCGCTCTAACTCGCTAATAATAGGATCAATACGGATTGCAAATTCGGAGGAGATCGCGGTCGTGAGAGCAGGGATTCGGTAAGTTTTTGGGACAAGGTCTGGGTTGGCGAAGTGCAGTTTCGTCATCCGACAAGGAACTTCGCCTGCAAGATCGTCGGCGACTCGTTGGCTCGGGAGAACCGCACGTGTTATTCCAGCATACAGGAAACTGGTCGGAGGGGAGGGAGATTCTGCGAACGCGAGTGTCGCTGGTTCTTCAGCGAGAGCGTCGCAGACAACATCGACAACCTCTTCCAACCCGAATGGGACCAACAAGACTTTCGCACGTTCGCGAATCTGGTCCACAGGTTCCCCACACACGAGGAGCTGAACGAAGATATGAGGCAATTCCCGAGGGTATTCAGCAAGAATGTTATAGAGGGCTTGAACTGCCTGCACTTTGCCAGCCACCTCGACGACTCGAATGTAGAACGCATACGAGTCACGGTCAACCTCGCCTAACCCGTTGCATAGTTCCAGGTCCCCACACTGGACGAATGGTTTCGGATCAAACGTCAGGGTTGTGGACGAGTGCGCGATGGACGTGAAAAGGTTGAGAGGCAGACGATCCCAGGATGGTGACCTTGCGTCGATGGTACTTTCATCGTGGGTGTGGCACCAGACGCGCGCTACGTTTTGCAAGTACACAAGGCCCGAGAGATCGTTTCGGGTGATTGCGACGCGCCGATCCTGTTCTGCTCGCACGCGTTTTGTGGTTTCGCGGGCCAAAACTTTGGCAATGCGAGACGCTTCTCGATGACCCGCATCTTGGATCGCAAGGAGCTCCCCGGTTGGATTATACTGCGTGCGCCGTTGGGCTCTTCTGATGCCGTTATAACTAACGTCGTCGTCGAACTTGAATACATTTTGATTAGTTGGAGGTTACGGAGAAGCAGAATATACGAACGTCGTCGGATTCGTCGTCATCGCTGGGGTTGGCAATCTGAATTGTAATGGCATTGAGTATGTGGAAGAGATCTTACAACAAGCACTCACCTGCTTTCCTTTGCGTCCCTTCGAACTCGAGGCTTTCGACGACGCCGGCTTCGTTTTTTTCAATTCTCTCTGTGAACCACTCAGGATCACAACATCCAGGAGATTTCGGGCCTACCTTGCTCTTTATGTGCCGCGATTTGGCTTGCGGCGCGACCTCGACGTCCATCTAGATCACATTAGCAAAAAAAGGCCAGATGAATGTGGATTCGCGTACGTCTGAGTTTTCCAGCTCGTCGTTTTCCTTCGGTGTCGAAGAAGACGCGCGTGGCTACAGGTTGTCAGACGCGAACGCGTCGAAAACGGCGACAAACAATTTTGCGCTTCTTGGTGGCGGCGCCCTGAGAGTCGAATGAGGAAAGAAGGGATCTCAATGATAGTAGGCACCTCATTTGAGCCCGAGGGATGCTGCTCAATAGCTCAGGACGCATGTCAAGAATGGAGATGTGCGCGTACTGCTCGTTTGCTCATCGAGAGGGGACTATGAGGTTATCGGAGGGAACGACGCGACCACACGTGTGCTGAGGTGTCGGGGAAGCAAAAAGACACGACGAAAGGAGGGCCTTTGGGTGTTGCTGACCGAATACGCTCTACTTCTTTCCGTCACATTGGGTCACATTGGGGTTTATTGCGTTTTGACGTTCTGCCTCCATCGACGCAAAGATGGCTCGTTCTACTCCGTTTGTGGTGCAAAAAAAAAGAGTTCCCCCATCCTCCTCCATGTACACCTCCGCATATGACGACGTAGACGAATGTGGTTTGTTTTTCGACGTGTAAATAGGAAGGGGGGAGGGACAAGCCGCAATACGCAGGCTGTCGGGGTGGGGAGCATGATGAAGAGCAGCATGCATCTGGGCATGCTGCGAGGACGACATCCACAAGGATACCGCCGCCGTTATCGTGTAACGGAGAGTGTTGATGAAGGATGAGGCCTAGCAGCATGCATCTGGGCATGTTGCGAGGCAGATATCCACAAGGATACCGCCGCCGTTATCGTGTAACGGAGAGTGTTGATGAAGGACGAGGCCTAGCAGCATGCAGGCATGCTGCGAGGCAGATATCCACAAGGATACCGCCGCCGTTATCGTGTAACGGAGGCGGAGAATGCATCTACAAGGATGCGGCAAACACCAGCAAACAGCTCAATGGCAAGTGCAACGTTGGCTCAGCCGCTGTTGTCGGCAGAAAGGAGTCCATTTCGTGGACCTGCAGAAAACTGATCAGCCTGTGAACTACCGATCTTCAAATCTCGTACCGTTTAAGCGCAGCTCGAATCTGAGTCACACTAAACATCTACGTAGCGGCTTGCAGTCACGTTTGCCGGACCGCGATGACAAGGAACTTGTTTCGCTTCCAAATGTTCGGCGGCACAGACCGATTCGCTTCGTCGTTGACAGTACGGGCCCTAAACGAAAGTGTGCGCATGCGCGAGTCGATCGCCGTCGTCGACGCAGCTATCCCCACGGCCTGGGCAGGACAGGTGAGCGGACAGACGTCACGTCCCGGACGAGGTGCACAACTATCCGGCGGTCGCTTAAAGACGACTGTAACGAAGATCAGGAACAGCCCAAAATAACATGAATAAACAAAGAAAAGAAAAACATACCAGAGGTCGTAGTTTTTCCGTCATCCGTCGTTTCCAGACTGATTTTTCGTCATTTGTCGTTGTAATGATGGCCGTCTTGGTCTCGTCGGGCAAACTTGATTCTCTTTGACGTAAACTGCCCTTGTCCGAGTCGACTAGGTCGAAGCCCTGCAGCTCGAGGACAGTCCCAGCCACAAACACCGAATACGCGATGCTCATATGTTGAACAGGCAACCTTGGCGTTGAGATGGGTGATCGTTGGTATGAATGAATGACCGCGTTGTTGGGGTGGACAAAAGGAAGTCCAATGGCCTAAGAGCATCTAGTTAGTATTTATGTTGAAATAGTAATGCGAGTACATACCTTGTACGACGCAAGCGAGACCTCTACAACGCGACAGATTTCTCGAAACCGTCGTGCTCCTCCCGGTGACGGGTTCCCTCATACGCTGGAGCAGGCAGGAGAGGTGCGGGAGCGGCAGCAATGGATCGAAAGGGAGATGATTATGGTCGTGGTCGGTGCGTCGTGCTACTCTGCCGAATCGATTCTCGTTGAAATCCTGCAGAAGCTGCGTCAGTGAGCAGAGTGGGACAGCAGGAAAGGGAAAAAAAATCACCAATGACGAGACGGAAGGTTGCGTTGGCCTTCTTGCGGTCGAGTATGGCGCGTCGGTGAGAAGCGTACAAGTCGCCGTTCGTTGTCGTCATCTCTGGCCCCACACCACCTCGCCAAGCATTCCTCAGGGCACCCTCTGAGAGCTAGGCATCAACCGCTGGGCTCGCTGGATTTGGGTCTGAGACTTGGGATGTGAGGTGGAGACGTGGTGGAGGTTTGACTGGAGTCGGCGGTTAACAATCTTGGGCTCCGTGCCAGTGTACACCTCGCAGGTGGCGATGAGGACGTTCTGTGCCGCTGGAGTTCAACGAGTTGTAAACGATGAGTGATGGAGGTCCAGATCAACGCAGGTCACACTGATCAGATTTAGTGATTCCACCCGCATCTCGACAACCCAAGCCTTCCCCCGACAACCAAACAGAAGGTTGAAAATGGCACTATGGCCGAGTGGTTAAGGCGACAGATTAGAAATCTGTTCCGGTTTCCGGGCGCAGGTTCAAATCCTGCTGGTGTCGTTGTTTTGCGCGCGGAGCGGAGAGTTTTGTGACTCACCACCGTGTCACATCCCATCTTTTTATGCATCCACGAGTTGGAATTGTCCACAGCAGTCCCAACTTCTCCGCCGGGACCACTGGCATTGCCTGATCCTGTTTCTGTACAAACCAGAGGAAACTCGTGCTTTGCTATGGGTAGGGTTGCGTTGGCTGGCTCGGCTAGGCCGCTAAGTCGAGCTGGTGGTATCAGCCAACCACAAGCCAAGCCATTATGATCTGGCTTGGCTCCAAAAGGCTCCAAATATGGCTCGGCTTCAAGCCGGCTTAGCCGTTGCTAGCCATTTCATTATAGGTACCTCTGCGTTTGTTTCCGTTGTTGGGGAACCTTCCGGACGTGAGCAGCACAAGCTTTCACTATAATCATGTTCTACAGACTTCAGGTACTCTGGGACCTGGCGCCGATGGACATTTCCAGGACGGCAGCAGAGCATGTGCATGTTCGTCGGACGAGCCCGAATCTAGCTGAGTGTGTTGCTCGACGTCAAAACTCGAACAAGCGGCGGCCCATGGCGTCTTGAACCCAGAGAAATGGTTTCAGTTTTCGGGCAGTCGGCGGATATTGACGGTGGAACGACAGGAGACGACACGGGACGCTTGATTGAGACCGAGAGAAGTTCGTGAGACCGGAAGTCGCGAGCTGCGCACATGAAGCGAGATGATCCCGAGCTGCAGGAAGAGCTCTGCGAGTTATTGCAGTGGTCGAGAGATGGGATTGGCGGACTTTGGAACGAGACGGCGGAGTTGCGGAGGGTTGTTGAAGAAACGCGCGACCAATTTAGCGCGAGTCAGCTTGGTGTGGAAGACACTGAATTGGGGAAGTTAGAGGAAGAAGAGACGCTTCGTACCAGGGACGCACATTTCGAAAGGGAACTAAAGGCCGTTAGAGACGGCTTGGGATATCTTGAGGACTCGAGTTTGCGAGTGCGGGATTCGTTCAGCGACTTGCAGGAGCGAGTCTGGGGCGTGCGTGAAGAGATGCTGGATGATTTGCGTCACCTTCGAGATGAGCTGCGTAGTATCCAAACGAGTATTCAAATCGCATCGGGTAAACAGCAGCGGATGCCTGAATCGAGCGTCGCCGATGGGTTCTTGATGAATTGGATGAAGCAGGAGAGAGGGGCGCCCCAGGGAGATGATGAGCCGCCGCAGAAGGTGTTCGCGCCGTTGTTGACGAAGAAGCAGCGGTTGGCGATGCAACGTGCGGATACAAACAAGCAGGACAGGCTGGTATCTTCGAATCGCAGCCAAACGCGACGCGGAAAGCGGGGTCGAGGCGCAAAGAGTGAGAGCGCTGAGCGGGCACCAGGGCTTGAATAGCGAGTGCTGTTGCCGCGGGACGGCTCGGTGTTGGCAAAACGGGAACAAAACAGCGCAACGTACCTGCCGCGAACGTTCCTGGACGCATAATCTATGCTGTGTATGTGGCCAAGGGACGACGGCGCAGTCTTGATGTGACCGTCGACAGTGTCGAGAGCTTGCCGGCTAACACCATAATGCTGGAGAAGACGAAAAGGATGTAGGGTGGCCGAGAGCTAGGGTCTTGCATGAACCGTCGCGTATGGGCTGAAGACGAGCTGAGAAAGAGCAAAATCAGATAACCTATTAGGAAGGTGCAGAAAACGCACCAGGACACAACCGACAGCAAGAAGACAGTTTCCACGTCGGGGAGGTCCATCGCCGGGCAGTAGCAGTGCACTTGTCTGAATGTAACGATGGAAGTGGTCTATATGCGGAAGTATGTGGAGGTGCGGAAATGGTGGAACGTCAATAACATGACGCGGGGGTCGACGAGAAGTGTTGACAAAGAAGCGGTCACCGTCGATTTCTTGAAAGGCACTCGGCCGTTCTCGAGAATGATTATATCCGGCAAACGGCAGCCGTCAATTTCCACAGGTCATCCGGGATCTCGACGTTCGACGGGTCGTTGTGGATGGTCGATGAGGTGTTTGGAAGGTCGATGACATGGCGGAAGGTCGCCCGTCGAGCACAAGCAGCGTGGAAGTGCGATGATGCTGACAGACGAATATCCACTGAACGGGGTATGAGAAAGGTCAAGAAGAAGCAGACTGGGCACACACCGAGGGAAAAGAGCAATACAACGCTCTCAAGGCTCGTTAGGGTTCAGGTTCGGTTAGCGGGTAGTTTGGTTAGGGTTCGGTTGGTTAGTTGTGTTGGAATCGTCGCAGAGAGTTGATGATGGTCGGAAAACAAGCTGCGGCAATGCAGAGAAGTTGGGACTGCTGTGGACAATTCCAACTCGAGTGGATGCATAAAAAGATGAAATGTGACACGGTGGTGAGTCACAAACTCTCCGCTCCGCGCGCAAAACAACGACACCAGCAGGATTTGAACCTGCGCCCGGAAACCGGAACAGATTTCTAATCTGTCGCCTTAACCACTCGGCCATAGTGCCGATTTCTGTTGCTTCCCGAAGGGAGGCCGAGAGAGCCTGAGGGAGCTGGGATGATGTGTGACAGTTGATCGCAAACTGCATGTGACAACAGACCTTCTGCGCTGTGATCTCTTTGGCTGCCTGTTGCTGAATGACCTTGATTCTCAGATAGACGCCATTAGGCATTGATACGCGACAGAACTCGAAAGCCGGGGGTTCTGGTAACGTAGGGGGCTCGGACTGACGCAGAGAGGCCAGCATGAATACGACAAGCGCGGGCTTCAAGTCAAGGGGAGGACAAGGGCTGCATGATCCGTTGCACAACGTCTGGTCGATTCTCACTCAAAGTACATTAGCAAACGTTCAAGCCTCGACGATATCTTGAGCATGGGCCGCGCTTCTGACAATCTTGGCGGTTATAAATCTCATGTGATCGCGTTAACTCAACTTAACTGCGTGTATATTTGCACGCCGACTAATACAAGGAGTTGTGGCCTTACACATGTACAACAAGTATTGTTACATTTGGTTAGTTTGTGAGTGGTGGTAAATAATTGGGCGCCCCCCTCAAGCGCCTTCTGCATGGCCCATCTTCAGACTGACCCAACTTCCGCCGCCGATAGCGGGATGGTCGCCGGAGTTGCTCTCCACGTCAGCCTCGGAGCCCGTTTCGGGTTCGGACAGCTCATGGGCGCTGTCCGACTCTGCAGCGTTCATGTTCGCCGCAGGCTCCCGCTGTGCGTTTGCGCTCTCAACTGCCGGTAGGGTCCGCGGTGGTCGAACGAAGGGCTGAGTCGGGAGCAGGGCGTTACGGATGGAGATGAGTAAGTGGGGGATGTTGATGAGTACGTCCAGCAGAACGGGAGGCAGGAACGACGCGAACTTGTAGGTGCTCGCTCCTGCGCCAACGGAGAACCGCTCGCCCCGAATGTAATTCCGAAGACGACCCAGTCCGAGCCCAACACCGAATACGGTGAGCCCGAATTGCCCATTACTAACAGTCCCGACGATGCTGTTGACAAAGACAGATACGTCGGTCGGTTTTCTGGGTACACCGTAGGAATGATTGTCGTCGAAGCTAGCCCTCCAGGTCGCTGGTTCTGCAACAGAATGCGACAAGGAAGCGAACGAGGGACCGTATGTCAGTTTTCTCCGACGAGCTCCAGCCTTCCATCGCGCGATAGACGTCCGGCGGCGCAAGGAACGTATCGAGCGGACCAATGTTGAATGCACCGACATCAGCAACGACAACCCGGATGTTCTTCATGGCCTCGGATTTGTCCGTTAGGGCGGCAATGTGGACCTCCCGTCGGAGGACCTCGACGGCGCGAAGCGTGCTAGCGACGCTCATGGACTGCATCGCATTGAAGGGGAGCGCAACACGCGCAGCAGTCGCCGGAAGACAGACGATGATTGATTTCTTTGCCCTCCCACGCGTGGGCCCAGTGCGGAGCATAGGAAGTAATGCTTGAATCACTTGCAGCGGCACGACGTGTGTTGCGTTCAGGTAGGGCAAATACGCACTCCGAAGAGAAATATGTTCTAGAGGTGCATGGGCCAGCGGGGGTGTAAGACTGAGAAGAGAGATGACCGAGTGGATGTAGGGATGAGAGGAGGGGAGACGAATGGATCGCCGGCAGCGTTGATTGGGAATCTGCGCGACAAGGCAGAAGACAGCGAGCGCAGGAAAGACGTTAGCGTCGAGGGCTACGAGCAATGAGCGGGGGCAACAGCGAACGTTGGTAGACGCACGTCG
Organism: Mycena amicta; assembly: GCA_029282125.1. Taxonomy (NCBI): domain Eukaryota; kingdom Fungi; phylum Basidiomycota; class Agaricomycetes; order Agaricales; family Mycenaceae; genus Mycena; species Mycena amicta. The sequence continues at coordinate 1,689,432 of JARIHP010000001.1, read as the reverse complement.
TTGGGGTCGAGAACGAGGGCGCGAACGTAGCCTTTGCTTCTCCGCTCTAGATCTGCGCCGAGATCCGCCGTAGACACGCTGGTAATCACAATGTAACCCTTTCTTTCGAGGTCGAGGACGAGAGGGAGTGCTAATGGTGCATCACCACCTGTAGGAAATTTGTCATACTGCAGTCCATCTGAAGGCCGCTGGTCGTACCCAAAACAACTGGAGACAGGTCAGCAACGAAATAGCATGTTTCGAGGGTAAGAACATACCAACCACCTGCCGACGCTCGTTGGATTTCTCCTTGAGCATCTTCCGCGCCCTGAGCTTGCGCATGTACGCTGCACCATATACAATCAGGCCCGTTCCCAGCAGGCCGCCCACGAGCTTTCTCGGGTTGTCCTGGGCCCATGCGACAGATCGCTGAAGCCAGGTCGGGGAGGTGTGGCGGGGTGGGGGAGGGATCTCAAAGTCACCAAGGCCGGTAGGGAGGTGGATGTCGGGGAACGAAGGCAGCGGAGGTCCATAGCGAGTGATATCGGCAATTATTTGACTTATGGTACTCGGCATGCTCTCCAACGACTCGAGCATGCTGTCCAGCGTGTCTTCGAGAAGCTCCAATGTGCTGCTCATGGTGGGTCAAGTTTAGGCTCGGGCCAGCCTGTCTATCGGTGTGGGATGAGTGTCGATAGACAGGCTGGTCGAACGGGGAATTGATTGATGGGACGCCCCGTTAGGCCTAAAAAGGCAATTATGCTTGAAATCGTTGCTCTGCGCCAACCTGGGCATATATTCATATAAAATAACTTGTAATCTCACCATATAGTGTGTATCTTGGTCCCAAGAGGGTCAGAAAAGCGAAATAAGCGGCCAGAAGTGCAAGATGTGACACTCAAAATTCTGCTGATCTGCGGAATTAAGCTCATTCTTCGGCCATCGCGAGTATGGGAGGTCTAAAACAAATATTCTGGAAGGCCTGCATGTCCTCAATACACTAAGAGCCAAAAAAATCTCCAGGTCTCCTTGAAAATTGGTCTTCCGAGATCGACTGGTCTGTCTATCAACCTCTTCCACCACCTTGATAGACAGACCAGATCTGGTCTAGGTCAAGTTAGAGAGAGGTTCATGCCGGTCACGCCGCGTCACTGGCCTCCCATGTCGGGAGCTGCGCCCATCGAGCTAACGCGTGTCGTCTCTTCCCCTTCCTCACAGAAGACCTCCCGCAACGACAACGGCCAGACATATTCTCCTTCAACCCTCCCGACGAGACAACGCCGACGGACATCCAGCCCCGATGGCGACGCAACCTCTTCGCTCTCCTCGAACTACCTGCCTCTTCTCCCTCGGCATTTCTGGTCCACGTTCTAATGACCGCGCTAATCTGTGCTGTCCGCAATCGTCACCGTGCTTGAAACCGTACCTGCGTTCCATCAAGTCAAGACCAGTGTGTGGTTTGGCTTGGAGACAAGTTTGGTATAGCGCCTTGCTGTTCTCTACTTTGTGTGTAATAACAGCTCGTAGGTAGCCATGTTCACCATGGAGTACATTGCTCGATGTCTGGCCTGGAGCGGGACATGGATGAGTCTTGTGCGCTGGATGTTTTGTACGTCCCTCTCCCTCTCCCAGGCCTGGTGTTCCCATTCCCAACAACCTACCAGCCTTCTTCGGAATCATAGACCTGCTCTCCGTCGCCCCATACTATATCGAGCTTATACTGCTACAAGATACTGTCCGTCCTCGCCTCTCTGTTCTCTCTCATTTGACCAACACGCAACTCCAGTCGGTGTTCTTCAGGTTCTCCATCTTACGCATGTTCCGACTTCTCCGCGTCTTCCGCCCATTCCGGTCTAATAACACTGTATTACTGTGCGTCGCGTTTCCCCATTCATCCTTTCCCCTGGCAACTAAAATCGCCAGCCAGAACCATCGAAGTCATGTATGTCTCTGTCCGTCCAATCCCAGCACGCACTCTTTGCGCTTGGTTTCTTCGTGGTTATGGTTCTCACCGTGTTCAGCACGTTATTGTGCGTTTATCGTTGTCAATGTTCGCGTTTTGACCTGGAAGCAGATACTTTTGCCGAGAGGGGAACCTGGGATGATATTTTAGAAACCTTTATTAATACGGATGGCGACCCGTCGCAGTTTGCGAGTATCCCCGCCGCGGCTTGGTTTGTGCTCGTCACGATTACAACCGTAGGATATGGGTACGTCCAGTGTCATCCCTTGGCTTCGCTGACTCATTTGTGCCAGCGAAATAACACCCCGCTCCTTCCTTGGGCGACTCGTAACGCTGCCCCTCCTCGTTTTCGGTCTCCTCCTCATCGCCCTCCCGAGCTTCGTCCTCGGACGAGAATTCAGCATGGTCTGGGAACGCTATGACCCGCGACGTAAGTTCGAATCACCACTTCCACATCCCTCCGCTCACCGCTGTCCCAGTCCCCGCACTCCGAGCCAACCTCCCCCACCGTATCATCATCATTTATGCCCCGCAGCCGCGACCCATTCGTACCCCAAAGCGGACTAGGAGCAGATTTGTCAAATCGCAAGCTCGCGCACAACCAAACAGAGCTGAGCAATCAAATAACGGAGCTGAGGAATGTAGTAGAGGCGCAGGGACATTTGATTTCGCGGCTGGTAGCTGCATTAGAAGGCAAAGGGAAGGCCCGAGCGCGCGATGTAGAATAGTTTACTTTAGGTTTTTTTTATTATGGAATTTTGCATTTTCGTCGCGGCCACATGACCTTCGCATGAAGAATGTGTACGCGTGCCGAGACGCCGCGAGCCTCCAGTTCGGCTAGTTGTCGGCGAGCTGGACGAGGTCCTGCGCGAGCGCAAACGGCTCCTCAATGGCCGTCGTCGATGAGTTGAAAGGCTATTGGCAGGTGAAAGAATGCAAGTTGTTGTTTCATTGACATTGTACATATCGCCCAATGGCGCTCTGCAAACCTCGTTCACACCGCTAGTTGAACCGTAGTTCCCATTCACATCGTGCCTCCTTCCGAGCTCGGAGGTGATGAATTACACTTCAAAAACGCAGCGTAGCGTGCTTGCCTTGTCAATGCTCTTCGCGATACTCTTCGCGATACACCGTCTCGATAACGTCCTCGGCGGGGATACCAAATATCCAATTTTGCGATGTGCGGCGTTGTATCGCCCAATACTCACCGACACTGCGTTGGCCGCATTAACGTTGGCTGCGGGTGCAAGGAACTCCGAGTATTCCGACGCATTTGATGAGCCCAGGCGAAATACGTGATGGGCGAGGAGGAAGAGTGGTTTGTAAGTTCTCCGCTCAAGAGTCGGATCTGCAAATCCTCCAAATTCAAGTTGGCTTGAAAAGGCGAGCCGGGGTGTCGTGGGCATATTGCCAGTGAGGTTGTTCCTCTTCGCACTGCTCGGGTCCCTGCGAGACTTGAGAGAGCCAGGATGTGATGTCCACCGATGGCAGCGATGCCCCGTCGCTCTCCTCGCAGTCGCTCTGGTCATAATTGTCGGAAGCAGGACCGTATTGGAGCCGTTGGAGTGCCTAAGAACAAAGATGAGCTAAAGGAATGCAATCGCACCGGGCGCACTGACTTTGACTTTTGCCCACCATTGGGGGGTCCCTGCTCGCAGGCTTGCATGGCGATCGTGGTTGTGCGCGCCATCCGGAGCGGCACCAGAAGGCGGAGGATCACAGGGAGCCGAGGGCCCAGGCAGGGGTTCACGGGGAGCCTGGGGTCCTCCAGTCGGCCCAGGTTCCGATTGTGCGTCACTTGACGGCTGTGTTCTATTCACACCACATCGGACTAGCTTCTGTCGGACATCCATGAGGGTTCTGAGCAACGGTTTGTACCACCGATCGTCGGGTACCGTTATAACGTTTATATCGTTGAAGCGGGCGAAGAGCGCCGTGAGCACCTGTTGGAGACCGACATGCTCTAGGTCCCACAGCAGCGGACCTTTTCTCTCCTCGTCCCGATCCAGATCTTTGAAGCTCTGCATGTTAGGAGGATAGCCATCGGGGTTTTGGTTGTACAGCGCTGGTTTATTTTGCCTTGAACAAAGACGGTATAGCTTTTCGGACTTCGAGGTACCGATCATCCATTCCTCAGTGAGTTCGAGGTTTTCGGGAGGGGGCATAGAGAAGTTGAAGCTATCCGACTGTGGGATGATGTGGTATTTGAGGGGGCCGCGAAACTCTGCTGCGATCGAATCGGACAAAGGCATAACTTGATTGTCCGCCCACTCGTTCAGGATCCACTTCAGGATGAACATAGGGGGGCAGAAGAAGTAGGACGCCATTGGTTGTCCAGTTCCGTCCATCCTTCGATGGCAGTCAGGGCATACTGTCCGGCATGAGTCAGGTTGAAACAGCCTCTAACTTCCCATTGACACACGTACCGAGAAGGGCATTGGCTTTCTCTGAGATTAAGATGAGGATGTCCTCAGTTGAGAGCACTGGGATAACATTTAACAAGACGGCATTCCTTATCTGCAATGCCACAATCAGTCGTAGTTGAACACATTGTCACTGCAGTCCCACATACCGTGCTCTTGCTGATGTTGAGAGAAGCGTCGAGGACGTGAGCGACATCAGAGCAGCCGTCGGCAGTCCAGACAAAACACAGAGCACAGAATCCATAGTCTCGTATTTTCGGGCCAGCCACTGCGTCCTTAATGCTTTGACTTCTTCCGACGGAAGAGTTAGCACCAGTTGCAGTTTGTCTGGCCTTCTTTTGTGGTGGTTCTGGTGGTGGCATTGCGTCGTCCGAAGGACGGTCAGCACGCTTCTTGCCTTTGTCGCTTGTGTTTGGAGTCGTTGTAATCTTCACATGCTCGCCCCTGGAAAAGTCAGCTCCACTGATTTGGATCCCTAGGAAGGACAGACACTAGGTCTGCAGGGACCGTGTACGTATCTTGCTTGGTCCAATGTCGGTCAAACGCGACTTTGTATTCGGCCGTGCCGGCATCGTTCTGGCGGATACTTATGGTGAGTAGAAGAACAGAACTTCAAGTTGTCTGGTAACTTGAATCCGAATACATCCGAATACGTACAGGCCGGAGTTCGAGGACAGACTTGACCATTTGGAAGGAGTCGCCATTGAATGCTTTATCGGGAGGTGTTTCCCTTGCGTTTGGTTCCTGATAAAGTTTGGGAATGCCCTGACGCAGGGTTATTCGAGTCTGTCGCTGCTCAGATGTCAAGCCAGTGGTCTGACTCCGAGTCATGGTCCAGGCTGAAACTGAGTCGCGATGTCACGCTTCAAGTTGGGATCAAACCACCATATCCGCTATCGGCATAATCTAATCTAATCCTGCATGATTTAGCGCCTCAAAAGTTGCCATCCAATCGAGTCACAACGCTATCTCTCAACTCAACCACCACCATGTAGTACTCCTTATCCTTCTCCCAAACACAATGCTCACTAGAACACACTTACCGCATAGGCCATACACCTACCGCCCAATCCCCCAGCCTATCTCCTCCGCTGACCTCGACGCCTACATTGCCCTCCGCCTGCTCGCCTTAAAAACCAACCCAGAAGCGTTCGGGTCGACGTACACGCGCGAATTGCTGAATACCCTCGAGATATGGCGCGAACGGATCGGTAACCCGGGGAGGATCACATTCATCGCGGCCGATTCCCAAGACGCACGAGAGGGAGAATGGGCGGGCACAGCGTCGATTATCACGCCCGAACTAGCAGAGGCAGACATGTATTATCTGGTTGGGATGTGGGTCCATCCCGATCACAGGAGAAAAGGTTTGTTTCTTTGTTTTGCAGTTTGACACGATTTCCAAACCATTATAGGTGTCGGGAAGACACTCGTCCAAAACGCAATAGCGTGGGTACGCGCGCAAACAGAAGGCCAACCAGATTCCAAACGGCGTATTTCGCTCGAAGTACATCGACCCAACACAGGCGCCAAGGCAATGTACGATGGCCTCGGTTTCTCAGAAGGAGGCGAAAGATGCGAGGACCCCAATCGGATTCCCATGGTGCTAGTTGCGAGATGAGAGCAGATTCTGTAAACGTATACCAATGTCAAGCAAAAAAAAAACATCTACGGAAGTCGTTTCTCGAGATTTGACGTCAGGTTACGCTCTGGTCGAAGAATCCTTCCCAGTTTCGGATCGAGTTGTGCGACGTTGAGGTTACGCATCGTGTAGGCCGGAGAGATGAACTACAGATCGCATGTGAACACCAGAAGGTTGACGAAAAAACTGCAACTCACCTTGACTTTCTCTCGGTGCTCGATTGAAAGACGCCAAACCTCTTCACTCTCCTCCATGAGGCTGTCAACACAGGCAAATGTGTTTACAACGTTGAATCCCTCATCCCGAATGGCCAATTCCCACTTGTGCCACGCGACGGCAAAGAACCTGGTTTCACTTCAGTTGACCGGGGTGAAGCAAAACGAAAAGAACTGACGGAGTAGCCAAATCCGTGCAGACATTATTGGTCGTAATCTGCAGCGGAATCAGGTGCGCCATCTTGTCCCTCGGGCTAATCCGCACAATAACCGCCGCCAAAAACCTGTTAAAAATGGCGTCAATTTTGAGCAAAAAAATCGGCAGAGTAATTGTCGAACCTGCAAACTTCTAACCCCGGAATACATAAAAAGGACGACATCCCCTGCGGTGTCTTCCACGCCTCTTCAAACATCCACCCGAATGACAATGTTTGGCGGAATGTGTGTATTTGCATCGCACCGCCCTGTGCGTCTGCCTGGGACAGCCCGCCGGAGCAGATTCGGGTGAGGCAGATCTGGGTGATGGCCTGACAACGCATGCTGACTTTCGGTGAGCGCACGCAGGTGTACCACGCGTCGGTCGTGAACAGCGCCATGTCGACGCCTCGGAGAAAGTCGATGACCGTGTCTCGCGCGATCCCGCACACCGTGTGGCCTTTCCCGTCCTGGTCGAAATAAAAGAACCGTGGGTCCCATAGTGCCGTGTTCGCCCCGGGCCGAACCTCGGGTAAGGTCTCCGTGAGGCACGCGGTCATCAGCTCGTAGAATCTAGCCTGCTCCGCCTTTGACCAAGTTTCCGACTGAGTAACGAATTTGGTGATCTCGTCGGTGAGATGTTCAAACGGGAAGGACATGCGGTACATCGTAACGGCGTCGACAACTCTGGAAGCTGGGTAGTTGAAGAGCGGCTGGAGGAGGGCCGGCACAGTGCCTGTGAAATACTCGATATAGCTGTGGTATGGTTCGATCATCGGCGAAGGGATCTGGTCTTTGAAGTGGTTGAGCCAGTGGGTGTATTCCGCCTGTATAATATCAGCAAGAGCCAAAGAGCGCACTTCCAAGGCATGTTACCGGAGAGAACCCCGACGGAATGCGTATCCAGGCCGAATCCCGCCCCGAGGCGACATTTGAATCCACCGCATACGAAGTATAGATGAGCGAGTGGCTGCCAGCCGCAGCTCTGACAAACGCCTTCAATTCGTCGTTCAACCGGTCGAATCCATCCACCAAGAGATAAACGTCCTCCCGAGACTCCCTCGCAAGCTCAATAAAGTCCTCTACCGTGGTAAGCGTCATTATCCGATGCACAGTCTGCGGTACATCGGCGAAGGAGAGCGCAAAGACCAGCTTGAGCCAGAAGATGGGGTCCTCTGCAACCAAGCTGCTGTCAGGGAGGAACAATACCCTGTGGCCCCTTGCAAACAGCACCGCAGCTAGTAATGCGAGGATATGCGACTTCCCCGCACCAACAGTGGCCACTAACCCGAGGGTGGATGGCGTGCGCAATTTTTTCCATCTGAATGAGGATTTGCTCGACGACCGGGACGCCTACGTGCTTGTATATCAGTTCGTGTTGTCCAGTTGTGTAGATGGACGTCCTTAGAAGCGAGGGGAAGACGATTTCGGTGCATTTGGACGGGTCAGAGAGAGTCTTTATATCGAAGGAGGCCGTTCTCAGTGTTCTAAAGAATGCGTGGATCGAGTCTGAGTCTATCAGTGAAGGCATGGGAAGAGAGCAGTTGCAAGAACCTGGAGTATGTCTGCCTATGGCCAGACATCTACTCTCGGGGCGGGGTCGTTTGCCAGGAGGCGAGTCCGACATGAGCTGAGTAAGGCAAAATTCGGGGATATCAATAAGTTGCCGATAAGATTGTGAGTAGCGTGACCGTGACAGTGCCAGTGGTACATCTCGACCTCGATGGGTGCGCGATGGGTAGTCTTACCTGTTAGTCCTCTAACCGGGCTCCAGGGCTTACGCTTTGGCTCGTTCCAAACGACGCGGATACGGACAAACTAAAGCAAATTATGGGTGTTCGTCCCGAGGCAGCAACGACCGATAAATCTTACCCTCATTTTATCCCTCACATTACACTTGCTGCTCTTCCCAACGATCCCGAACCAACCTTAGAACAAATACAAGCTGCTATCCCTGCTCTCCCTCGCTCATTGGACGTCTCATTCGACCGCGTTGAAGTCGGTGACCATTACTTCCGCTCCGTTTATCTCGTGGTCCAGCCTACTCCCGACCTCATCGCTCTGCACCAACATGTTCACAAGGCACTGGGCATCACCAATCCTCGTACTCCCAAGTTCCCGCATCTGTCGCTTTGCTACATCAGCGACAATGACGCTGCCGCTGGAGAGCGTACGAGGTACTACGACGCGATTTCTGAGAGGATTCGCCATGTTGGAGATGGAATAAGTTTGAATACAGAGGGCGAAGACTGGCTATCTCTGCTTTCGTCGCTTGCAATCTGCATTGCTCGATGCGATGGACCGGTGGACACCTGGACGGTGGAGAAAAGGATCCCGATAAACAGTCTGGCCTAGCGTGTATTAGAACACACAAAAAGGCGATCTACTTGTAGACATTATCAACCTTGTACATCTTCGTCGTCCCCTCCGGAGCCTTCACATCATCAGCATACACCCTCTCCGCCTTATACATCGTCGTAACTGGTGCCTCGGCGGGTGCGGCGGGTGCCACTACGACCGGTGCACTCAGTCCAGCCTTGCTCGCCAAACTCGCCGCCCGGCCATCGGGAATACAGATGAACTCTTTCTTTCCATTCACCTCCCCGTCGAAGATATAATACCCCTTGCGCTCAAACTGCATGATATCGCCTGGCTTGAGATCCACGACATTCGCATCCGCAACCGCATCGACGCGGAACTCGGTTTGTGGGGTGACGTAGTCCTTCACGTCGTCATTCTCTTCGAGCTTCTTCTTGGTGATGAGGTAGTCGTAGTCAAGGAGGACAATCGGGGCAAGGGTGTGGGTGGATGCGGACTGCGCGAGCCAGGTGACCTTCTTCTTTGTCTTGCGGAAGTCGCCTTCGAGGTGGAGGTCCATTGTAATGCCTGTGATAACACCGGTGGCGTCTCTGGTTGTTGAGCGGACAAAGGCGTTACCCCAGTCCATGAGCGTTATCTGTTCACGTGAGTTCGAACAGCCAATCCGCAAGGCAAATTACATACTTCCTCCTGATCCTCGAAGGACTGTGCGTCCTCCTGCTCGATCAAGATCGTCGACGTGAAAATCGTCTTTTTCTCGCCCACATCCGGATTCTTCTTGTGTTTGGGGAGAGATTTGATCTCGGGTGCAGAAGGTCCATTGGTGAGCGTGACCGGGACGCTGAAAGGGCATTAGATCGAGCTCAAGCTAATGGCAACGGCGCAAACATGTTATCTGTGGCGAGGGCCCAATGTCTTGGGGCTATCGGGTCGATAACCTTCTTGTTCATAGCCCAAATTTGGTCCCACTCAAGGGAAACGAAAGATTGTGATGGACCTTGTGCCAACATGAACTGCCTCAGCGCCTCGATGGTCAGTCCTCGCCGCCGGATTCCTGTCAATTATCTCAGTTGATGACACCAAAAAGAATAGACACTAACCGCGAACGGTAGCGAATCGCGGGTCATCCCACCCTTTCACCAAGCCCTGGTCAACGAACCAATGCAGCTTGCGTTTCGACAAAAGGGTGTAAATGAAGTTGAGGCGGCTGAAATCCCAGATGTGGACCTTGCGAAGCCCAAGTGCATCAATCATCCACTCGTACTGCGGATTCCGGTCCCGGTACTCGTTCGTCCTCAGGGCATGGGTGACGCCCTCGATCGAGTCGACGATGGGGCACGCAAAGTCGTATGTCGGGTAGACCTTCCATTTGTCGCCGGTGCGGTGGTGCGGGAGGACATTACACCGGTAGATGACGGGGTCGCGCATCGCCTTGTTTGGGTTGTCGAAGCTGATTTTGGCGCGCAGACACCATCGCAGACCTTCGGTGGTGCCCTGAGTCATCAGCGCAAAGTGCTCAAGATTGGACTCGACCGAGTCATCGCGGTGAGCGGAAGGGATTCCATTCATTCTCTCTTCGCGCATTTGAAGCTGTTCAGTGTCGTCCGTGTACGCATGGCCGGACTTGATTGCTTGCAGGGCAAAGTCGTAGAGCTTCTGGAAGTGGTCGGAAGTATGGGTAACCACGTCACCACGAATATCGAGGAGATGAAGATCCTCGAGAATCGTGTCTTCAAACTCGGTACGCTCCTTGCTCGGGTTGGTGTCGTCGAAGCGGATGATGAGCTTTCCGTGATACATTCTGGCAAAGTATTGGTTGAGCATGGCAGCTTTCGCGTGGCCAATATGGAGGTAGCCACTGGGCTCGGGCGGGAAACGCGTAACAACCTTGCCGTCCTCCGCGTTGGCAAGACCAAGGGCGAACGAGGCAGCAGTTTTTGTGGACCGCGCCTTGTTGGCCTTGGCGGCTACAAGATTTGCATAAACTGCCTGTGCAGTCTCGAGGGAGTCGATGTGAGAGAACCATCGTAGGAGATGAGGGTGGTTGTTATTTTTAAGGATTCCGGATATTCGCGAGTTTCCTGCAAGAGTTTGAACAACATTCGGACGCGGCAATGACGCACACACCTTTTATCGCGCCCCAGAGCATCCAATCCGCTGAGGAGATGTCGTGACCGATGAGGAATGTGCGGTAGGTAAAGTGATCGTCGAGAGAGTCGAGCGCGGCGATGATTTGAGGAACGACAGCAACGGTTGCAAGATTTTTTGCGAGGGCGAAGAAGGCGGGAGACTGCGATGGCTGAGATCGAGATCCAGGGAGATCGGTGTCCTTACCTTGGAGCTTTCGTCTGGCTTTGCTAGCGAGTGCACGATCTGCTCTTCGTCGGAGACGCCGTTGTAGTCGAGAGTCGCGGTCTCATCAAATACGAGCTCAGCTTTGCCCGACCAGAGTGCAACGGCGGCCGCGGCAAAGGGAAACGGTGTCTGCTTTGAGGATACGGTCAACGGTGCCATGAACGCGGTGCGTGAACTTGAAATCGATAGCGCGTCGAGTCACTCGATGACGATCTCGGCTTTATCGGCCTCCACCTAAATAAAGCTCGCAAATTTCTCCTTGACTTCCTCCACCATGCCTATGCTGTGAGTTCGACGCTCTTCTTCGCTGCATCTCTCACAGCGCACACCAGCACGGACCCCTCACAGAAATACAAGCCCTACACTCCCTTGGTTCTCCCAAACCGTTCATGGCCGTCCAAAACCTTCACCGCCCCGCCCATTTGGCTCTCTACGGATCTCCGAGACGGCAACCAGGCGCTCGCTAACCCGATGACAATAGAGCAGAAAACTCTGTTCTTCCGTGAACTTGTAAAGTGCGGACTCAAGGAGATCGAGGTCGCATACCCCGCTGCGAGCGACACCGACTTTTCGTTCGTCCGGGGTCTCATCGAGAACAACGAGATCCCGGACGATGTCTGGATACAGGTTGGTCCTGTTCAAACATCCCAATCCATATCTAATGTCTGAAAGGTCTTGACGCCAGCCCGCGAGGACCTCATCCGCCGCTCCGTCGACTCGGTCGCTGGGGCAAAACGCGCAATCATCCACATGTACAACGCGACCTCTCCTACATTCCGTAATGTCGTCTTCCGCAATTCAATACAACAAACCCTCGAACTTGCTGTGAACCACACCAAAATCGTGCGACAACTAACCGACGAATCCGCACAAAAATATGGAACGACCTTCCGTTACGAGTATAGCCCGGAAACCTTCACCCAGACCGAGCCCGATTTCGCGATCGAAATTTGTGAAGCAGTCAAGACCGCCTGGGGCAGGGCTGGAACGGGCGATGACCGTATTATATTCAACCTACCGGCGACCGTAGAGATCGCGCCGCCTAATCACTATGCGGACATGGTACGCTCTGTCCTTCTGCCTGATTCATATTGTAAACGGGTTCAGATCGAAAACTTCTGCAATAAAATAACGGAGCGCGAAAAAGTCATCGTCAGTTTGCATCCGCACAACGATCGCGGCACGGGTGCTGCTACAGCGGAGCTCGGACTGCTGGCAGGGGGTGACCGCATCGAAGGATGCTTGTTCGGCAATGGCGAGCGAACTGGCAACGTGGACATTGTCAACCTCGCGCTTAACCTGTACACACAAGGCATTCATCCCAACCTCGACTTCAGCGATCTCCAAAGCGTCATCGACGTCGTCACGAAATGCAACGACCTCCCCATCCCTGCCCGCTATCCCTATGCAGGCGAACTCGTGTTTACCGCGTTTTCTGGTTCGCATCAGGACGCCATCAAGAAAGGCTTCGAGGCCCAAAAGGTCCGGCATGAGCAGGCGGCCAAGGCGGGCGAACCACAATACTGGGACATTCCCTACCTGCCCATCGATCCCAAAGACCTCGGAATGGACTACGAGGCAGTGATTCGTGTCAACTCCCAGTCCGGAAAAGGCGGGATTGCGTACCTCATCAAACAGCACCTGCAGCTCGACCTCCCGCGCAAGCTACAGATTGCGTATTACCATGTCGTCCAGGAAATATCGGACCGCGAAGCGCGCGAGATGACGGTCGACGATATCACCACCGCTTTCCGGGAGACATACCACTTTGGTGGGCCCAAGTACAAGGGCCGCCTGTCGTTGCGGAATTTCAGGATTTCCGCCGAGCCTACGGCGGACCCATCAGATCTCTCTGGCGACGAGTCCTCTGACGAACGAAGGCGGTTCGATGGGACAATCTCCGTTGACGGTGTCTTGCGTGTCATTCGTGGCGACGGAAATGGACCTCTTTCAGCGCTCCTCGATGCCCTCAAGACTCACCTGGACATCGACCTCACCTTACGCGAATACAGCGAACACATTATCAACGAGGAAGACGGACAGAACGCCAAAGCTGCAACCTACGTTGAGCTCGTACCCGGCGGCAACCGCAAATCAGCAGAATCATGGTGGGGTGTTGGCGCGGACTCGGATATCGCTGGTTCTGGTTTACGCGCAGTTTTGAGTGCCGTGAACAACGCGATTGGTGCCCGCGCCCTGCCGGAGCTGAAGCTCGCTGTCGGATTCAACGCCAAATCAGGACAAGCGGACGTCGCAAGCGTGATCGTGAACGTCCTTGGCCTCGAACTCCCTCGGCGCCTTCAAGCGTCGTTCTTCGAGGTCGTGCAGCGCTCTGCACGAGACGCGGGCGGGGAGATCTCAGTCGGCGCGCTGACGGACCTCTTCCGGACGACCTACGCTTTCGATCCTACTGGCGCAGTTAAACCCGCCATCTCTCTGCCATCCTTTGAGATGAAACATGTCGGTGAGGGTGCGGGCCGTCGCATCACTGGCGAGGTATCGTTCTACGGACAAGTTCGACCCATTCACGGGGAGGGTAATGGGCCGCTGTCTGCAATGGTAGCAGCGCTTCGTGCACATGTGGAGGGGACGTTGACACTGCGGGAGTACTCGGAGCACTCGTTGGGCGAGGGTGCCGAGGTTGTTGCGGCGTCGTATGTTGAGCTGGTGTATGAGCAGGGCGCGGGGAAGAAGAAGCGGAGTGCGTGGGGCGTTGCGGCAGATGCAGACATCACCGGGTCTGGATTAAGAGCGGTGTTGTCGGCTGCGAGTGGGCTGCAAGTTACGGTGAAGAGCGAATGAAATGTAGATTTAAAAAGTGGAATGTACACATAATCAGAGCGAGGGTGTTTGACTACTCAACATGGTCATCCTCTTCACCTTCTCCTTGGTCTTGGAGGTCAAATATGGCAGGATTGCTACCAGCTGAAGCGTGTTAAAATAATACGAAAAACATCCAAATTTCAGAAACACTCACAATTGGTAAGGATTGTGTTCTGCTCGGACTCTGACTTCTCTTCAATTTCTGAGAACGAAAAGCGGAAGATCAACTTGAACAGCGCCGCAAAGTGGTCGCGCTCGGGCGATGGGTCCTCTAGGGAAATGAATTCAGCGAGCTGCCTCGCGGTCACCACACGGGCAGCCGCGTTGCGCTCACGGACCACCTGAATAGATGAACATTTAGCAATTGTAAAGCAAAATTTGACTGACACACCTCTTTTTTGCCAGTGATCCAGCTGAGGACGTCCTTGTGAATACCCAATCGCTGCCACTCTGCCTGGCTCATCTGCTTGACATTGGTCCGGTAGGTGGACGACGCACTGGGCGGTTGTCTCAGGGCAGCCTCATATGCCAACAGTTGCTCGGGGGACTCGTTGTGTTTGGAGAGACGGTGGTGGAGCTTGAACGCTGAGATTGCGCGGTTTTGGCGGTCATGGAGGAGGCCAGTGTAGGACTGGCATACAATGTCAACCTCGGTGACAAGCTTTGGCGTGGTAAGGTGTTGTTCGTAAAACGCGATGTTGTGGGCTTTCCAAAGGAGGTGAGTCGAAGCACCTTTGAGGAAGTGACTCTTGTATATGGCGTAGACGACCGGAGAGCAGAGGGCCACTTTGCGCTCGAGGATAGTTACGCGCGAGTTCAACGAAGCGACCTGCTTCTCGATTTTTTTGAGCATGTCGGCGACCGACTCCTCGACTGTATCTTCGACGGACATGGTATAGGGGTAACAGTCACGTGTCACACACCTTGCCGTCAACATTGATGGCGGACGAACGCGACGAGCGCAATGAGCTCCTCTTCACTGACGAAGACGGGATTCCGACTGCCTTCTTCTTCCACAAGAGCATCCGGTTGATAGGCGCGAGACAAGCACTCCAGAACAAGATCGAGGTACCTACGCCCTCTCAACCAATCCACCAATGTTCAACGCGTGGGCTCTAGGAACACGGCGGAATGGTCGTCGAAACCGACGTAGAAGCAAACATCATCCTTGTCGATACGAACCATCCGTCGGGCAATCGCGATGCTCTGCGGCGGGCGTACAAGACGCACTCGAACCCGCAGCTCAACGGGGTGCACGTCGAGGCGATGGCGTGGGTGAAGCAGAGTATCCAGACCGGGAAATGCAGGCATCCTTTCGATCAGAAGGGTATGGGCGGGGTCCCTGTTGCGGGTCGAGTGTATGTTTGTTCCATTATTCGTCTCCTCAAGCGCAGGATAATTTTGTTTTCAGAAAGGCAATGTTCACGGATGAAGATGAAGACCACTTGGTGCATTATCTCGGTGTTCTTATCCCGGAC
This sequence comes from Mycena amicta, assembly GCA_029282125.1. Taxonomy (NCBI): domain Eukaryota; kingdom Fungi; phylum Basidiomycota; class Agaricomycetes; order Agaricales; family Mycenaceae; genus Mycena; species Mycena amicta. Next base: position 1,674,040 of record JARIHP010000001.1, on the reverse strand, counting down.
AAGTCGAGCGGAGGGCGATTGGGAAAGAATGTCTACAAACAGCTCATGGAGAATGTGCGTGAATATCCTTCTACATTACAGCGCTCCAACTACATCGACAGGCCGAAATCTTGCCGGAGGAATATGCCTGGGCCAAGCGTCATACGTGGCAGAGCTGGCGCGAACGATACAAGAAGAATCAGCACAAGTTCGACACGCGTATCGAGGAGGAGCGCCCGCATGAAGGCACCGCCGAGCACCAGCGCTACGAGCTATCGCGCAAGGCACCAAGGAGTGGACCGCGTATTCAGTATAATCGGGAAAGCAACAGCCCCGAATCGGAGGAGTGGGACGAACTAGATGATGAGATTGAACAGGGGCCCCAAACCAATCCGCAAGAGGAGGAGGAAGAGAGCGACGGCGAGAGAGATGACAACGGTGGCACCGCGAATCTCAAGCGACGAATCTCTGAACCCGAGTCTGCCCAGCCCATTGCGAAACGTCGCCGCACAGGTGCTCGACCATCCGTCAAAGGCAAAGAAAAGGCCCTGCCGCAGTCGGACGACGACGAAGAAGAGTATGCCACTCTTCATTTATATGTCAATCATGCTGAACGTGAATCTAGGGCTGGACTGGGCGAACACGACCCCTTGTTCTCCGACGCTGTAGTATCAACGCCCTTCCGCAACTCACAGGCGACGACGATGGTACCTGAACTTGTCTTGAACTCTCCATCCGTGGGTGTAGATCCACCACGCCAACCATCTCCATCTCCCGCTCCTCGTCAACCCTCAAGCAAGGCACGATCAGGTGCACGTCCAATTGCGACGCGTACCGTGACGAAGCAGGTCCCGAAGGAGATTCCTGTGCCTCCGAAAGAGGTTGTAGACACGCCTGCGCGACACACCCGGTCCCGTTCGCGCTCTGTCGGACCTGTTGTTGTCGACGTGCCGGTTCGGAAAGAACGAAAGGGACGAAAGGGAAACAAGGCCAAGGCGCTTGAAGCTGTCGAGGAGGTCCCAGATGACGATCCGGTTCCAAATGAAGAGCAGGGACCCGTGCAATCGGAGACGCAGATGGAAGAGGAGAATGTGCAAGAGCTGCTTGCGGAGTTGAGTGGGATTTCTGAGGAGGGTGTACCTGCTCAGGACCAAGAAGAAGACGAGCAAGAGATGATGCCTCCACCACCACCACCACGGATGATGCCACGCCGCCGCGGTTCACTTGATACAGACGATGGGCAAACGGACGCGGCGCTGCGACCGCGGGCAGTAGCATACCCACGCCAGCCCGCGCGAGATGTGTTGAGCAGATTGCGCGGGGTGCGCTTGGGGAGCGTGCAGCCCGAGGACGTGTCCAAGTCGCCGCTCATTTATCGACGATCCAACGAGCAGCAAAACATTTCGCCTGATGATGTGTTTTCTGTTGGAAATTCGCATTCGCGGAGAGGGTCGGCGCAGGTATCGGATCTCCATAGTCTTTTGCGCAGCCCTGGGAGATCGACGGTCGCGACGGTGCGGTCGAGAGGAGCGTCCGAGTCGAGTGCAGAATCATTTCCACTTGCGGGGACGCGTGCAAAGTCTGTCAAGAGGGAGCTTAGACAGCAAGAGAAGAAATCACCATATCATCCCCCACCTGGGACGCGCGCGGCGGCGGAGAAGCGGGGGTAGATGCTGGTGATCTTCTCTATCCACGTAGAGTATAAAGTTGTTCGACAGACGGTAACACAGATATGCAGACAGTACTCGGGCGGTACATACGTTCTTTCTTCGCAACTACCTCGACAATGGCCCCCACCACCAAGAAGATTGTGTTCAGCGAGGATGCTATCCCTGCGATGCCGGTGTTTTGCACGTCGCGTCTTACTCTTAATCTTGGCGCGAGTTAATGGATCATCGCAGCTCAGGCGACGATCGCCAATGGCCTCGTCTACGTGTCTGGAAACATTGGATGCAGCAACGACTTTGTGGTTGTTGAAGGTGGCGTCAAGGCGCAGACTGTGGGTCTGGTTTGAGATTCAAGAGGTGAATCTGACGGATGTAGCGTCGCGCGTTGGAGAACGTGGCGGTAGTGCTCAAGGCTGCTGGCTCGGGAATGGAGCATATCGTCAAGGCGAATATCTATCTGACCGACATGACCGACTTCAAGGCCATGAACGAGGTCTATGCCGAGGTATCCGTTGCCCAAAGCCGAGTTGCACCGTCTAATGAGCACGGTAGTTCTTCGAAAAGGACAACATGCCTGCACGCACTTGCGTCCAGGTGGTGGGCCTCCCTCTCGTTGGCGCCTGGTGAGTCTTCAGCGTCGCCCGAATCGGTTGTTCTGAGTGCCGCTAGCTTTGAGATTGAGTGTACCGCAGTTGTGCCAGAGTAGGAGTAGGTAGCATACCCCATTAGGATTGACGGGCTTTGCCTCGAGTCGCGTACGCAATCGAGCTGTTTGCTTTGGTTCTCCCACAATGACCTCGTCGTACTACGGCGCAGGCAGCACGTCGTCGTCGTCCCGGCCGTTCCTCGCGATGCTGAACCCGAATGGGCGGCATTACCAGGGATACACACAGGCAAACCAGTCGTTGCCTGAAGAGGGGAGTAGTGGCGAAGACGACGACGGCAGAGGCAGAGAGTCGATTCCGCTTTCAAAGTCGCGGCACCATGTCTCGTGGAACACTGCGCCCGTGGAGGACAACGATGAAGTGCCGCCATCGAGCTTCATGGTCGAAGCAACGTCCTCAAACAAGCCTTCCCGCAGCAAAGGAAAAGCAAAGGCAAAGCCGTCAGCTTCGACGGCAGAGGGCAGGTCCCGACCGCTATACTCTATAGCAGGCAAGACCCTGCCCTCCGTATTACCGCTGCACACACCTCCTCCTGACTCTACCCCGACATCGACGACTAATAACGACAGACCGTACAAGCAGATGCGCGGTCTAGATGCCTACGAGCACGCCCTCTGGAACTGGGTTAATGTCTACAACTTGGACGCGTTCCTCCAGGAAGCGTATTTCTACTACGAGGGCAAAGGCATATACAGCATTGCCCTTTCGCGAGGGCTTAATCTTCTGTGCGTGCTCTTTGTTTCTCCTTTGACTGCGTCCACCTTACACGCGTGTAGAACCGTCGGCTTCGTCATTGGCTTCTCGACATTTCTACTCGGATGCGTCGACTATTCGCGCATACGACATGAAACCTCCATGAAGCTGTCGGACGTCGTTGTCTCTCGCTGCGTCTCCAAGTTTGTTTTTCTCTTCAACCGGTCAACATCCTTCTTAACCTAACGCAGATTCTCCGGCTTCACCCTCCTCTTCTTCGTCCTCTTCATTGCCTTCTACGTATGGCAAATCATCGCTTTCGCCCTCAGCGTCATGCGCCTCGTCGACATGTACAATTTCTACACGCACCTCCTCAAGATTCCCGACGAAGACATACAAACCATCGCTTGGCCCGAGGTCGTCCGTCGCATTGGCTCAATCCGGGAAGAAAACCCACTGACCGCTCTTTCGTCCAACGTCCCCAAAACGAGCGATACCACTACCGCGAAGCTCGACGCCCATGACATTGCCAACCGCATCCTGAGGCAAGAGAACTATCTCATTGCGCTCTTTAATAAGGACCTGCTTGATCTGCGCGTTCCTTTGCCCAACCTGCTCAAACGCTTCGTCGATACAGAGGCGCAGGGGAACGGGAAGATGCTCACGCGCGCGCTGGAGTGGAATTTGCGGTTTTGCTTGATGGAGTATTTGTTCGACCAGCATGGGGCTGTGCGCAAGGTGTTTCTCAAGTCGAAGAATCGGCCGGTGTTGATTGAGGGGTGCGTCTTCTATTATTGTCTCCGTAAGAAAGGATTAACGAGTTTAGCCTCCGCCGCCGGTTTATCTTGATGGGCATCCTCAACGCCATGTTCGCTCCATTCATTGTCCTCTACCTCCTCATGTACTCATTCTTCCGATATTTTGAGGTCCGTATCTCTTGCAACCTTCTCTCAACTCCCAATGATCTTTTTCAAGGAATACCATAAAGACCCTTCTACAATCAGCGGTCGACGGTACACCTCTTACGCACAATGGAAGTTTCGCGAATTCAACGAACTCCCGCACGTCTTCTCGCGACGCCTCAAAGAATCGCATCCCTTCGCCAACATGTACATCGGACAATTCCCCAACGAGAACCTCGCGCTCATCATGCGTTTCGTCGCATTCATCTCGGGGTCGTTCGCGGCCGTGTTGTTCCTCGCCACCGTGCTCGACCCGGACATCTTTGTTCATTTCGAGATTACCCCACACAGGACGGTGTTGTTCTACTTGGGCGTCTTTGGTTCGGTGTTGGCGGTTGCGAGGGGGATGATACCGGAGGAGAACAGGGTGTTTGACCCCGAGTTTTTGATGACCGAGGTTATTGGGTATACGCACTACATGCCGGATGACTGGAAAGACCAATTGCATAGCAAGCGGGTGAGTTTGATAAACCCTTGACAGAGATTATGTGAGCTACAACCACACCCACAGACCCACACCGAATTTGGCCAGCTCTTCGCAATGAAGATCCTCATCTTTGTCGAAGAACTCGTTTCTGTTGTATTGACCCCATTTGTTCTGTGGTTCTCGCTGCCCAACTGCGCACCTGCCATCATCGACTTTTTCCGCGAGTTTACGGTGCATGTCGACGGCCGCGGATACGTCTGTAGTTTCGCCGAATTCAACTTTGAGCGCCACGGGAATGTCAAGGTTTGTTTTACTGCTCTTGCGAGAATGTCAGAGATTGAACATGTATAGTTTGGCGCGCCGACGCAGATCCAGGACACGCGGATGATCTCCAACGAGGGCAAGATGGAGAAGAGTTTCCTCAATTTCAAGGTCCGCAACATCTGTTGGTGTCTTTTTTTATAGTTCCGTTGTTCATATTTCCGCCAGGCCGCCAACCCGGATTGGAATCCTTCAGACCCTTCTGGATCTCTTTACCTGAGTCGTATCGCTGATCTCAGCGCGTCGCACCATCCCAGCATTCTCCGTCGACGCGGGACCGGCACCGGAACCGACCTGGGGCAATCCACACTCGCCGCTGGGGGAGACCGAGCCCAGGAACACGAGCGCAGGCACGCCGCTACAAGACGACGGGTCGTCGCTGGTCACGGTCTCGCAGGGAGCATGCTACACATGTCCGCGTTGGCTGGCCACGGTGTATCTGCCTCCTCGGTCTTTGGCGGGCTCTCGATGGCACAGACAGCGGTGTTGGGCGATTCGGAGGCGAGTGTGCAGATGCAACCACCGTCAACACCAACACCAACACACCGGAGGACGGGTTCCGGTTCCGCCGGTACGGCTGCTGAGATCAGGGCGGAGGATTTGTCTGCGGACGGTGGGGTTGGGAGTGGCTTGGGCGAGTCGTATGTCGATGGGGCGCGCCAGCCAAGAGGCGTTGCGGAGGTCGAGGAGGATGATGGGTTGGAGGACGGTGGGGTGCTGGGACTGTTGGCACAGATATACGGACGGAGGGATGGACCTGCGCGGGTAATTTGAATGAACATGAGCATGCATCTGCAACGATTTAGACGACATGATGCATGAGTTGGACGAATCGCGATCACGTGAGAGATAACGCGGGAGGATGATTTCACTCGGCTATACACACGGTACAATTTACTACGCTTTCCACTTGATAATTCCTCTCTGGGTCATGAGCACCAAACCCATCGCCGCCTGGAAGGGGTCCTTCTCCAGCCGTTCGTCGTACAGTAAAAGGTGGACCAATTCGTCTTGCGTCAGCTTCCCCTTCCCTTCCAGCACGTTCAAATGCTCGAGTGCGACTCGTTCTAGATTCAATTTGTATCGCTGTGGGCGAAGTAAGCATAGCTCGAGGCAGTAAGAAAGGAAACCATTACCGTGGTCTCTTTCTTCGCGCTGCTCTCCGACCTCACCGCTGGCTCCAATACCGCGCTCTTTGGCTCACGACTTCCCTCGACACCAGAATTGGTCGCTCGTCGACGCAGACTGCTGCGTGTCACCCGAGGCCCGCCCTCCATCGCAGTCAACGCAGTGTTCCCCCATTTATTGGCGAGATGGGCTTCGTTGCCCCGCTGTTCCGGGGGAGTTGGGGAGCGGTATTCCCAAACCGGCGCACGTGTTCCGCCGCCGCCGCCGCCCTTCCCTTCTTCCATCTCACGCATCATGCGCTTCAATGGATTTGCTTTTTCGTCTTCGTCCTGCACAATGCCATCTAACCATCGTTGCTGTATTAACTGCTGATAGACTTGAAGATCGTATTCTTTGACTGCTGCGCTGTTTTGGATCGTAGGCTTTTTTTTTGACGTCAGTACAACGCATGGAACGAGACAAACATTTACATTGAGTACCAAGTGGTTGGTTTGAGGCCGCATATTGAGCTGATCATATTCGTGGGCGGTCATAGACGGAGTGTAGAGCGATTGGTTCATAAGATGATGATGATCGAGCGGAGGTGTAACGTATTGCTGGGCGTGCATTGCTCTTCCAGACACATGTTGCGACAAAACATCGTAGGGCGAGACAGACTGATTAGTCCGGCGGAAATGTAGTTGAGCGGCCGAAGGGTTGAAGGCGGTGGGCATGAGCTGAGGCAATTGTCGTGGATGCTGATTGGCGAAAGAGACGTTGGGGCGGGCCACTGAGTAGTTGAGCAAAGGAGCGGGAGCTGCGTGATAAGCGGGATGGGTGACGTTCATGGCATATGACTGTGCAAGACTTTGGACAGGTTCGTCGACGCGATGGTGAGGCTGTGTAGTCATCTGTGGATGCGACGCCGATATATGCGCCGATACTGGGCTGGAAGACATCGACGACGAGGGGGAGGTGGGGCTGGATGGGATAGACTTGATACTGGAGGACGGTGGTGTCTGACGCGCTCGTTTAGACGGACGAACAGAGTCGCTATTTCTCTGCTTCGCTTTACGCTTCGTCGGAGCGCGAACAGAAGTGTTGGGTTCGCTAGTCAGGGATGATTCATCGTCAGACTCTGCTTCACTGATGAGGTCGGGGTTCTGCTGCTTGCTCTTCTTGAAGTTGATCTTAGCCCGGGACCACCATTTTCCAATCCACTTGCGCGTGCTGTCATGGTAGATCAGAAGAACGGGTGGGAGATGATAGCCCAAAGAACGCACAGGCCAGTTTTCGCAACCAGTTCAGCAGCACAGTCTGCGGTCAGAGTCTTGTCCGGACTATCGCAATCACGAAACGAGGTTTTGAGTACTTCGAGTTGTTGGTCGGTCGGGAAAACTATGAATGGTGGTCAGATAAGAATGGGTGTGATGTAGAAACCCGCACCTAGGGCCCGGGCCTTCGGTTTGGGTTTGGGCTTGTCGGTCTCTCGTTGCGAGTCTGAAGATCCTGCACGTTGCGATCGCGTAGTCCGAGTGTCTGCAAGCGCATATAGCAGCTTTTATGACCCTATAGAGTCGCGCCTACCGTTCTCTTTATCGTTGGCCATGGAAGCGAAGAGTAAGAGGGACGGTCACAGGATGTGACTTTGTCACAGTGGTCAAGATCGACGACAAAAATGCAAGAACTAATACAAGCAGAAGAGAACCGACTGGGCTATCTATCGGGCCAGAGACAAATACCTTCAGTCGATCGCGATGATCTCCGGCTCGTCAACGTCAATAATCTGCACCGGCTTCGGAGCCCTACGAGGCAGCATCAGTTGGAACGGCGGTTGGTGCATCGAAGCGTCTTCGTGGAGAACATAATCTTCCTCCAGTTCGGGATCGTCGATAGCGTGGCTAGTTTCCAAGTCAACAAATCGCGATAACAAGAACAACACAGAATATGACCTCATTGTCATATGCGCCCGCATTCGCGAAAACGAAAGCTTTTGCCGACACCCGATTTTCGCGCACTTAAAGTCAGGGGCATCGACGTAGTTGGATTTATAGCCGGTTTGCTCGAGCGTTTCAGCTGCCTCGGCGTCATCGTCGTCGAGGAGTTGCCATGGGCATGGGTCTTTCGAGGCGACATGGTACATGTCGTGAAGAATCTGGATACTGCATCAAGACAAAGGTCAAGTCGCAAGGGACGCAAGACTGACCGCCTTTCGCCACCTAAACACGGCTTTCCCCCGTGTCTTGTGCCGACAAGCCAGACACTCCAACCATGAACGAACGTCCTCCATATCCTGCACGGTCGTCCTCTCTTCGTCTAACCCGCAGGCACGGACGACAGAAACGGCGGAAGCTACCGCTTCAGGGAAGTGCGATACGCGTCGCTCCTCCAAATCCCACGGCTCGGAGTCGAGGTTCGTGTAGAGTTGCACATCTTCGTCGCTCTCATCCCGATTCCGATGTCCGTGGCCAAGGATCGTCAAACAGGCGTGTGCTAGGATACGCGGATATCCTATTGGCTCGTTGCATTCAGCGCAGCGGAAAAACGTCGTGGCGCGTTCGAGGATGGTGGTATTTTTGGACTGGGTCGGAGGGAGTAGGCCGAGAAGGTATTGCATTTTGGAGAGACGCCAGTCCTCAGACAGTTGCGGGAGATCCAGTCTGAGGATGTCAAAGCTCTCTTCCGATGTGTACGCCACTTTGGATGGGTCGAGTAACATGGCTTTGATGGGGGTCATGAAGCAAAAGTCGATTGCTCGTGGGTTGATCTCGTCAAGCGGCCGTTCAGCAAGATAGTCCTTGAGGACCGCAAGTAGGTGTCGTTGCCGGGCTTCGAGCAATGCTTTGCGCTTTCTGCGTTCCATCTTCCCCGTAATTTGCTGCATCAACTGCACTAGTGTTGGCTTGACAAGTTCCCAATCTACGTGTGCGTTATTTCGATACACACAGAAACACGCAATTACTTGCCTTCATCGGTGAGAATCTCTTCCGATTTGATCATTGGATGTTCGGAGAGTGTTCTCGGCGAGCTGGAAATGAGATATTCCACTTGCTCTTCGTATCCTATTTCCTCCAGGCGTCCACAGATGCTATGAGCTATCAGTTGGCCACGGCTGAGCTGAAGAAGAAGAAGGGAAAGCACTTACGCTGCCTTGCGTCTCTCCCGTGCGGCGTCGCGTTCCGCCATTCTTCGGAGATCCCTTCGTGGACCAGCCTTGACGGCCAAAAACGCATGCTAAAAGCGAGCATAAGAAAACGGCCGAGGACGCTTCACTTCACATACATCTTGCCTCTTCTTCACGAACTCTTTGCGAGTGGAGATAAACTGATCATATTTGTCGCCGTTCTTGAGTTCGACAAGTTTCGCGTTGATTTGTTCGGCATCCTCGTAGCTAGCCACGGTACCTGCCCGAAATGGAGAATTGTCTCTTTCATAGCGGAGCAAACGCACGAGAACGTCCATACGCAGTGCTGATGTCAGCCTGCAGTAACAAATCGGCGCATTCATGATATTTGAGGGAGGTGATCGTCTTGGTGACTTGGAAGTAATCGTCAAAGCGGCTCAAGTCGACATCAGACCAGAGCTATAATGCGGTAAATTTGACACACTAACCGTGCAGAGAGACATTTGTCGCACAGGCGGACACGAAATGCCCACAGCGTGAGCTCTGTCGGGGAGAGACATGCGTGGCAATATGGTGAGAATCCGAGGTTGACGTATTGAGGCTCGCTCAGGTCGTCGGGAAGCGGCGGGAGGTCGGGGTCGTTCCGCAGAGCGGCAGTCCAGATGAATCGGGCGGAGCGTGAGATGAGGTGCATCCGTAGGGTTTTTGTTGTGCGCGCGAGATGCAGAATGTCGCTCGGTTCGAGGAAGGAGAATATCTGGTAAATTTTCTCTTTTTTAGGAGACAGGAACAAGGTTTTTGGCGAACCTCGAAGAGAACATCAAGGGGCATCTCGGGGAGCAGCTTGAGCTTTCCGCGTATGTTCTTGGTAGGCGCTGCTGCTGAACGTCGTTTCGGTGGCATGGTGGTTGGGTGTGGACGCGTAACGGGACCGTTGGCCCCTCGTGAGAAGCAACGCTCGGGAAACGATCCGTCACGCGTCGTCAGCGCCTTCACGCAACACTTAACAACAACAACAACAATGCTCGACGCTCGGGAAACGATCCGTCGCGCGGCCGCCGGGCCTCAGCGCCTCCACGCAACACTTTGCATAAAATGCCGCGGGTAAAGACCACAATCCCGAATGTCTCAACTCGCGCTTGTCTACGAAGCTCAGGTACCATACAAAGGGCTTTCAAAGACTGGCACTGAACTTGAACTTAGAGCAAGCACTCTATCAGGCTGCTTCCCATCCCCGAACCACCCTCTGGCGGGTTCATGCAAGTGCGCGTGGAAGCCGCCGCCGTTAATCCTGCCGACTACAAGATCTTCGACCACGTCTCATCTGGGTTCGAAAGCGACCTACCTGGGTTCGTCAAGCACTTCCCAACTGTGCTCGGGTTTGAGGCCGCCGGAGAAGTTACAAAGCTTGGAAACGGTGTCAACAAGTTCAAAGTAGGAGACCGCATTGCGTTCGTGTGTCTGCCGAGCACCAGTGTGGATGGCGCCGTCAGTTATACCTCGCGCGGCGCTTTCCAGCAGTACGCTCTGGCAGACCAGAATTACTCTCTTAAGGTCCGGAATATCTATTTAGTTCTTGAGGCTGTTACTGAACCGCAACTAGCTTTCTGCTACTGCAGACTATGCGTCAGCAGCGTCGTGGCCCATGTCCGGCAACACCGCAGCTGGTGCGCTGTATAAACACCTCAAGCTCAAGGAGCCTTGGGTCGCTGGAGGGCAAGGCGCGTATAAGGGCGAAAAAATCGTCATACTCGGAGGCAGCTCCTCCATTGGCGCATATGGTTCGTCACTTTTTCTCTTTCATTTGAGCGCCGCTTATCTTCAACAGCGATCCAGTTCGCTGTTCTGTCTGGTTTCGACGTCATCACAACCTCCTCGCCGGCCCACTTCGACTACCTAAAGTCGCTCGGCGCTCAAATCACAATCGACCGTTCAGCGCCCGATGTTGCAGCCCAGATCATCGCCGCTGCGGGAGGCCTGCTCAAGTACGGCATGGACGTAATCTCCATCGCCTCCACACAACTCCTTGCTACCGAGGTCCTCCAAGAGAAAGGCAAGCTGAACTTGATGCACCACATCGACCGGTCTGTCCAGCCAGCTATCGACTCCAAAAAGATCGAGGTGCTTTGGGGGGCTGGGATGGAGGGCTGGTACGTTAGCCCGCAGCTTTGGGAGGCGGCGGAGGGGTATTTCGAGCACGGGATTGTCAAGTATAATCGGGCGACGGTGTTAAGCGGAGGATTGAATGCCTGGGAAGAGGCATTCGCGATGCATAGGAAGGGACAGGTTAGCGGAACGAAGCTGATCTTGGCTCCTCAGCAGACGGTGCATCAAACTTCCTAGAACACCCGTTATGATGTACACACGCTCAGAACCCAAAGAACTGGACGATATCGTCGACCTCTCTCTTCGGCTGCTTGACCGAAAGCTGCCCAATGCGCTCCCAGTCTGGATAGCCCATGGACATCCCACAAACAACAATCTCATGGTCGCTGATCGGGAGGTGCTTCCGAAGAATGAGCTGGTACTTTGCGGAGCTTTCTTGGGAGATTGTCTCGAGACCGCGAGCGCGCGCTGCGATGGTGATGCTCTGCAGGAAGTAACCCAAATCCATCCAGGAGCCTGAGTACCAAGGTTAGAATAAGCGCATTGTCCAAGCAGAGTATATACCTTGAGTCAACGCCTGGTTGATGGTGAAGATAAACCCCACAGGCGCCTGGAAAAACTCGCTACCAAATAATTAGCGCACCATCTGTGTACTTGACACTCACAAGTTCCTGGTCGAAACCTTTGATCTCGCCTTCAAATCCCCATGGTCGACATGCAGCGGATAATAAAACCTCTTTCCAAACTCAAACCGCCGCTTTGCATACATGGCTGGAATTGGACCGGCAGGATAGTAATTATACTCAGCTGAGTACGCCTCGGGCATCTCCGTGTGCGCCTTGACCGATTCACGCCCGATGGCGTCCTTGAGCTCGCCAGTGAGACAGTAGACTTTCTCCCATGGCCTGCGAGAAGCGTCAAATTCAGATATTACAAAAAGGCAGGAGAATTTACTGCATGTTATTCCCAGAGGGCGCACACCGAGCAGCGTCGATAATCTCCTCGATCGTCTTTTTCTCCACGGGGGTTGGGAGGTAATAGCGGCAGGAGAAACGCCCCTTCATGAGTGCGTCGCTAATCTCGGCTGCATTCTCGTTCTTGACCTCTTGAGCCTCGGTATTGTTTTCGATGTCTGGGGAACACACTCAACGCCTGAGGTTGGGATGTCGAGAGATACCGAACACACCAGGCGGGCTGAGGTCTGGGTTGGGATGCCCGACGGGGTACACGGTGGTGAAGACACTCATGGTACGTGGCAGAGAAGCTCTGTGGTTTGACAGATGGGCCTTTCTGGGTCCACATCGTGAGACCGTGCCACTGAGACGCGTCTTTTGTTAATGATATGTCACGTGATCGTGTATCTATGTACGACTCAGATCTCAGAGGTCATCCTGTAAAATCGCCGGGTCCGATATTTATGTCCGAATTTATGCGCGAATAGTCGACGCATCCGAGTAGAAATGTTGAGAAGCCAAGAGAAAGAGGAGTCGCGTGACAGCGACCGCGACATCCCTAACTTGCAACCACGATGCCTGCGCCTCCTCCTGAAGTCGTTAAGGTCACTTCCCTCGTCGCCGCTCTCTCGAAACTGAATATAGGGATTCCCGTTGAGGATGTCCTCAACGCCGTTCGTCGTGAGGATGAGGCCGCTCAAGCGAGAGAAACCGGCGTTGCGTTATCCAAGCGTAAATCAACCCGTCCCGAGACCTCGACACCTTTCTGACAGTGAACGTTTCAGCTGCACCCACTCCGATGATGCTCATCCGCCGCTCTCCTTCAAACCCTCGAATGCCGGAGGAACACCGCCGTCGTGTCCTCGCGCTAATCCAAGAAATAGAACCCATCGGAAAGCTCGAGAGTCCGTCAACTCAACGCGGTGATATGTAGTCGTCTTCATGTAACTACCACTCAATACACCTCAAACTCCTCAGCGCTGTATGTTGTTCAAATCTTGCACTTTGTTGAGGATAGAAGTGGGTTGTCGACGGGTTGTGTATGTTCTCCGCCTGCTCAGGCTACAGCAACAAATCCAATGGGTCCAGCGTCGTCGATATTTTTATTATTGACTTTGACGAGCCGGAGATCATCGCGGTCGACTGAAGTCTGATAGATAATCTATCTCTTCAGCGCTTCAGCTTTTGTATTCTTGCATTTTTGTAGAGCAGCTATCTCGTTTTCTCTGCGGTAATCCTCAGCACGGTGACAGTCACGCGTGACCGTCCCTCTTACTCCTCGCTTCCATGGCCAACGATAAAGAGAACGGTAGGCGCTTCTCTATAGGGTCAGAAAAGCTGCTATATGCGCTTGCAGACACTCGGACTACGCGATCGCAACGTGCAGGATCTTCAGACTCGCAACGGGAGACCGACAAGCCCAAACCCAAACCCAAACCGAAGGCTCCAGGTGCGTATGATGTGTTTCTACATCACACCCGTTCTTATCTGACCACCATTTCTAGTTATCTCGACCGACCAACAACGCGAAGTACTCAAAACCTCGTTTCGTGATTGTAGTCCGGACAAGACTCTGACCGCAGACTGTGCTGCTGAACTGGTTGCGAAAACTGGCCTGTGCGTTCTTTGGGCTATCATGTCCCCACCCGTTCTTCTGATTTACCATGACAGCACGCACAAGTGGATTAGAAATTGGTGGTCCCGGGTTAAGAGCGACTTCAAGAAGAGCAAGCAGCAGAACCCCGACCTCATCAGTGAAGCAGAGTCTGACGATGAATCGAGTGGCGGATCCAGCTCTCCTGCTCGCGCCTCGACGAAGCGTAAAGCGAAGCAGAGCAACAGCGACTCTGTTCGTCCGTCTAAACGAGCGCGTCAGACACGACCGTCCTCCGGTATCAAGTCTATCCCATCCAGCCCCACCTCCCTCTCGCTTCCGATGTCTTCCAGCCCAATCTCGGCGCATATATCGCATCCACAGATGACCATACAGCCGCACTATCGCGTCGACGAACCTCTACAAAGTCTTGCACAGTCATATGCCATGAACATCATCCATCCCGCTTATCACGCAGCTCCCGCTCCTTCGCTCGCTAGAATCAACTACTCTGCTCCGAACGTCTCTTTCGCCAATCAGCATCCTCGACAATTGCCCCAGCTAATGCCCACCGCCTTCAACCCTCAATTACATTTCGGCCGGACTAATCAGTCTGTCGCTCACTATGATGTTTTGTCGCAACGTGTTCCGTTTGGAAGAGGAATGCCCGCCCCGCAATACGTTACAACTCCGCTCGATCATCAGCTCATGAACCAATCGCTCTACACTCCGTCTATGAACGCCCACGGATACAACCAGCTCAATATGTGGTCCCAAGCCAACCACGCGGTACCCAATGTGAAGGTTTGTCTAAAGTTCTTTGTGCGGTACTGATGTCAAGCCAATCGCTAGTCTATGAACGCGCATGAATACGACCAGCTCAATATGTGGACCCAAGCCAATCACTCGGTACTCAATGTGAATGTCTGTTTAGTCACCTGTGTGTACTGACGTTAAAAGAGTCAGCAGCCAACGATCCAGAACACCAACGCAGTAGTCGAAGATCTCCCGTTCAAAGAACAGCGGATACGGGACATGGAGATGGAGGAAGAAAAGCAGCTGCAACGATGGCTAGATGATATTGCGAAGGCCGAAGAAGAAAACGCAAATCCGTTGAAGCGAATGATGCGTGAAATGGAAGAGGACGAGGCGCGTTTAGCCGCGGAAAAAAAGGCTATGGTATGTGTCCTTATTACATGGTACTCGGCTAACTCTGCTCACAGCGAACCTGGAACGAGTCGCACTGGAGCAGTTGGACGTGCTGAAAGGCAGAGGAGAGCTAGAGCTGACGCAGACCGAAATATTGTAGTTGACGTGTTGCTGTGCGATGAGGACTTATCAAGTAGCTAACTTCCGTGTATACCCGACTGACATCATCCAACCACCAACCATGGCATCTCGTCTGAGCCGGCAAGTTCTGTCCAGGACGACCCGCGTTTCACGCTCCCTTCGGTCCAATGGCCAGCGCTTCATGAGTGCCGACGCCGCTGCCCACCACGAATTCAAGCCCAAGTCGGACCTTCCGTGGGTCGTGCGTCGTCCACTACTTGCAATAGCCAAACAGCTGACTCTCTCTATAACTGCAGATTGCCGCTGCTGCTGTTACTGTCCCTACGGTAAGCATTCGGGTACAATCGTTGGCGCGCTACACCGGGACTGAACGGGCCGTTTGGAAAAGCTGGGGTATCTGCTCAAGGACACGTTCGCTATCAAGGAACGAATAGCCGCGGGCCACCATGGCCACGACGACTCGCATGCGCACCACGAGGAGCATGAGGAGCACCCTGTGGTGATTAAGGACGACGAGGGCCAGGCAGCAGACGTTACGAGCTCTTTCAAGGCTGCTGAGGTGTGTCCAGCAATGACTATCTGTTTCGCGTTTGCTGAATAGTTGTCTCTTGTGGACACAGGCTGCAGACGCACCCAAGGCGGCTGGTGCTGTACGTATATTTTTGCATCGAGTGAACTGGCTTTTGACTTGCTCTAGGCGACGAAGGGGTCGGAGTCGTCCTCGGATGCTGCTGTCAGTCTATGGAATCCTCCGCTGCGCGTTGTGCTCGACCGTTGATCACTCAACAGGCTGAACCTCCGAAAGACGAGAAACAAGACGGCGATAAGGCTGAGGAAAGCTCCAAGGAAGAGAGCAAATAAACTGTACGCGCAGGTACACGCCATTCTATATGACCTCTGCCAGTGCAACATTTATCATCGTTCAGTTATGGCGCGCACACGAGCAGAGACGCCAAAATTTAGATACAGGTAGACTACTTGTGTCCGCTATCGTATTCAATACGGTCCCGCGCGCCAGAAATGAGTGCATAGTTGCATGCAAAATCGCCTTTTCGAGGCTGAAGGAGTTTGCAGTCAATCAGTCAGGCACGCGGCATCCGTGCTTGCCTCTGACCACAACATCCAGTCACCCTTCCGCTCTCTCCAAATGGTCGGATTCCAGTCAGATACTGGCCAGTGGATGCTCACTCTTCGTCTAGTCCACCAACTGCAAGCGTCGCCTTATTCGAGACTTCAAGCGGCTCTCGACCGATCCTCCGGGCGGCATCTCTGGTAGCCCATGTCCCGACAACATCATGCTCTGGAACGCTGTTATATTCGGACCCGGTGCGTCCCCTTGCATACTCGCGCCCATCTCAGGCTGACCTAGACACAGCCGAGACGCCGTTCGAGGACGGCACCTTCAAACTAGTCCTCACCTTCGACGACTCTTATCCAAACAAACCACCGACCGTGAAATTCCTCTCGCGCATGTTCCACCCCAACGTGTACGCAAACGGCGAACTGTGTCTCGACATTCTCCAGAACCGCTGGTCACCAACGTACGACGTCGCCGCGATCCTCACTTCCATCCAGAGCCTCCTCCACGACCCCCAACCCCAACAGCCCCGCAAACGCCGAGGCCGCCCAGCTGTACCGCGAAAACATGAAGGAGTATGTTCGCAGGGTAAAGGCGACCGTCGAGGAGAGCTGGCTTGACCCCGACGACAATATCGAGGAAGAGTCAGAAGCAGAGGCCAGTGCTTCCCGAGTCTGATACACTGTGAGCCGTTCATTGCCTTGGCAGTCTCAGCTCTGCATTCTTATGTCTTCCAGGTAGTTATGTACACTCATTTGTATGAATTTCTGGAGTCCCCCGCGCCGAATCCATGTATACCACGTCAATTCTCACCGCAACGAACAAGTTGTCGTGAGCTTGTCCAACACCTTCTACATCACACGACTATCTCCGCGCCGACGATATAGGACGATTGGAGGCTGAACGTCTTCCTACGTTCAGTGGAGCATCACTGAAGATGTATCTAAGTGTGGATTGAGCTTGCGCTGTTCCAACTTCACGCTCGCGAATTGGTGATTGTTTTGGACGCAGACATCTTCTCCATCTTCAGTGCAGTGTCGATGTCGATGCCGTTTTTCGGTTCCCTCTTCACGCCATCAACCTTCTTTGGTCGAGTTTGCATCTTCACGTTGCAGTTCAACAAAATGCTAATTTGCTGTTGTCGGGAGGTTGTCGTCGATGGTATCGTACAGCCGGATCACAGTTGTGCTTGCTATATCTTCGAGAGTCGGCGGAAAGTTTGCTGCATCTTCGCGGGGCGGGAGAAAGTCGAAATGACGCTCTTGCAGCGCTCCGAAGCCAATCGAGTTTTTCCGAATCCCGTAACCTGTATTATACAACACACCAAAGAACCTCCATCGTTAAAAGTACATCCAAGAAATGAAATCAAGATGAAGTGAAATGTCAGCATCCTTCTCTGAAAAAATATCGCACTACTCCTCGTCTTGCATCGCGCGAGCTGCAGAGCCCGAGATCGTCTTGAGCTGATTGAATAGCGTCCAGCTGGTGTCCGACCCGCCAGGCATCGATCTCGACTTTATTGACCGGAGGGCCTTGAAGGCAATATCGAACCCGAACCGTTCGTCCTTCGAGTACGCATAGGATGCCTTGATGCGCTCGATGCACTCATCGTCACCCAGCGAATGGCAGTCGGCGAAGACCTTCAAGTATTTCACCTGAGCCGCGAGCATGATCGTCGTCCGCAGCTTTTTCTGGTCCGGTTGAAGCGGGTAAATCTTTTTGTAATCCACCAGGACCGCATCAACATGTTCCTCGAGCACTCCCAGCTCTTCTCGAACCGCGGGCGCACGGGCCGATCTAGCTTTCGCGTCCTCGTAGGGCTTCAGGAGCACGGAGTCAGGCTGAATGTCCTTGTAGTTGGAATTGTGCGTCTCTGATAGCTTTTCGTATGCGAAGAGACGCTCATCGCCTGTCGCTTTGGCAGCACGACCCCTGACTTGATGTTAGCGAACGATTGGGCATCTCGACGAATGACCAACAGTTGAGAGCGAATATCGTCTTTTGCTTTGCCTTTCCGGCTTGTGGTATCTTTGGGAGGCTTTCCAAACTTGGCTCTGTGTGTCTCGAACACGCCTTCGCGGAGACGAAGTCCTGACTTGCCGGCGTCCAGAAGGGTGTTGCCCCTGCAAAGCGTTCAATAGTAAGTTAGGGCGTGCGATGGTCGACATACATGTAGGCCATTAGGATCGAGTTCGGGTGATCATATCCGAATTCGTAGATGGCCTCGTCGTGAAAGTTCGAGTACATCCCCACTTTTGAGTCGACCAAGCCCATTACAAGATGTTCTTGTAAAGCTTGTTGAGCCTCTTCTTGACTCTTGGAGGCGAGTTCATCCATGAGAGTCTTGACAGTCTTGACGTCCCGCTCAAAATACTCGTCAATGAAGCCGTCCGGGGCAGGGGTGAATGGTTTGTTCTGGAAGTGATCCACGAACTCGTCTAACCAAGTCAGGATGACGGTATCTAGTGGTGGTGAGTATCGTTAGTCATGCGAGCATATTGTTCAAGCAAACCTCCGTCATAATCTGAAATTGTGATAAGACCAGTAGATTGTTTCGGATGAACATAACTCACCGCCACCCGCTCAACAGGGAAAGTAGACTGCGTTCGCCTCTGACTGAAGCAATCATCACGTCCGTATAAGCATATAGCTCGGGGATGTCGACGGCAGTGACCTTGAGATGGAGATATAAGCGAGTAGAAGAGTAGAAAAAGGACCAACGATTTGCATGTCGCAAGGCAGACGAATAGGGTATCTGTACCGTGTCATTTACTACTGTTGCCGGTCAATAACAGTGCCTACCGTCCCACCAGAACCCGGCCCGTCAAGGTATGAAACTCCGCCTGCGTCTTCGGATGCCGAAAAGGTTTCGAAGAGCGATAGAAAATCTGCCCAGGCTGCAACAGCTTGCTTGGAGTAGGATCTGTATATTGGTATGAGGCTCTGCAGACAAGTAGAGGATAAGGAACGCACCAGGGATCGCGAAAGCGTCTGCGGCGATCGACTCCGGCAGCGATATTCGATGTTTCTTGCAGGCCGAGTCGATCTGTAACTTGAGGATAAACTTTAGCTTCTCGTTCAGATACTTGCAATGGGCTGGGTGGAAGCCGGACTCGATCAGCTCCATGACCCGTTCATGTAAGCTGAGAGGGCCTGCGGGCGGAATAAATTGGCGATGATGAGCAAGGGCGATGCATACCTCCAGCGAGGTCCCGACCAGAACGAACGGCAACTCGAGTGTCCTCGTCGTCTTCGTCCAATTCTTCATCACCGTCAACTATATCACCCTCCGTCTGCGCCCAGTCTCGGTCTTTGAGTCCCAGCACCCGACTTCGACTCCCGGCGATCCTCTGCAACCTCGAGCTGCCCACGCTCCCCAGCCTCTCGACCGCACGCCACAACATCACCATATCGCTGACGCCGCTTTCCTCACCTCTGCTCCACATGAACAGCGGTGCGACGGCTTCGGTCAAGCCGTCGGTCAACAGCTTCACCAAGACCCTGTTTGGTACCCCCGTTGGCTGAGAGACACATGATGGCTTGCTCCGAGAGCTCGTATCGTGCGTCCGTCTGGGGTGGATGGGAAACTTTGAGAAGGTCAAAGATCCTATGGACTCTGCTCCCGCTTTCCTCTGGATGCAACTTGATCTTGCGTTGCGAGTCACGGATCCAGATTTTGGGTTCGGCGTCGGGATCAATATCGGTGGGGTGACTGATCCACAGCCCTTTGCAGCCTGCGATACGACCCTGCGCCGCCGTCGGCACATTGTCGTATCCGTTCTCGGCCTTGAGGCGAAGACGCGCCGCGAGGTTCATGAAACCGCAACCGTCCGTCATTACTATATCGTGCATTCAGTGGCTGACACTATTTTGCACAATTGGCACATACCCTGTTCGGAAGCAGGCTTCGCGTTCGGATCGCAACCCTCCGCAAGGACGTCTGGAAGCTCATAAATGTTTTCGTCTGAAAGCTCTAGAGCGGGTCTTGAAGTGGAAAAGCCAAGCGCAAATCTAGTAGCATATTTGGCGACAGCCTGTGGCGGGCGATGTTAGTCTAGCTGACGATACACTCGATATATTTACCTGCTCCGCGTTCCACTCTGGAGGATTATGCCGCCGAAGGACTTCCCCGAATGATAATCGTTGGTCGTCCCCCCAGAAGGCGAGCGAGGTTTTGCTGCGCATCCAGTCCATGTTGGTTTGGATTAGATAGATGGAGTTTGCATCTTTTGGAGGAAGAGCCATGTAGACTCGACCGTTTAAAACAAACCGCTGAGTCAAGAATTTCCGCAGGGCTTCTGTTTCGTCCCGTACGAATTCTATGGGTATCGAAAGATGGAGCAGACTCGTTGAGCCAAAAAGTCGGGCGAAACGATAAGAGCGACCCTTGTAGGGCTTCTCGAGGACGATACAGTATTCCCCGTCCGAGTTCTTGCCGAGACGAAGCGGGAATGTGATTTGGCCGCCGTAGTACGACGCCGAGCGGTCCCATTTATCCCACTTGTCTGGAAGCAGCCCTAGCCCGCGAGTTCGCTGTTCTTGAGTGGCCGCCAGTTCTCTGTCAAGCTCCGTCCTATGTCATGATAAGATGGAATAGACTGCGATGTAGGGGCAAACACACCACATATCCAACTCGCGTTTATCAGGAACACGATTTCGCTTTCGTTTTCCCAATAACGAGCCCACGTGCGGCGCAATTTTCAGATTAGATCCGTTAAATTGCGCATTTGTAGTCCCTTGTATATCGGCCAGCGTCCACCGTGGCCGTTTGCGCGATAGTTCGCGTGCGAGTTCCCATTGGGCGCCAAATGGCACACCAACATGGTCATACTTCTTTTGTACCTCGTTGTCATGGAAGACTATGTACGTCTTCAGTGCGGTGCCATGTTCTCCAAGGATACGGTTCATGTCGAAGGCTGGTGATTCGATCTTGCGACATTTTGGTGGGGAGGGCGATACAGGTTCTCCGTCTGCTGCACGCTTGCGAGAAAACCCAGCGTCGGAGGCAAGAGAGGTCGACGAGGAAGCGTGCGAGAGACCACCGAAGAGTGAATCCGCATTCGAATCAATCGAGGATACGGTTTCGGACTTGTGAAGACCTGCCGGGCGCTGCAGGACTTGGGCCGCCACTGTAAGAGAAATTCAGTAAAACAGACCGGGTTTACAGTCGCGGGGGAACGCACCTTCATCTTCTGAGCTGCTACCACCGCGAGACTACCCACGTCTCAATCAGTTGACAATTGTGGGCGTATCATCGAGGATGCGAACCTTAATCGGTCGACCGAAGTCGAGCCTGGGAAGCGCTGCCAATCCGTTAATAGCGTCGGGGATGGGAAGTAAGACGTACGTCCGGCGTCTTCTTCGTCGTCCGAGTCCAGTTGGATACCCTCCATGGGTTGCGAAAGGAGCGCGTCCGCCCTAGGCGTGCCTTTCTTAACGGGCGACTTCGAGTCGGGATCAACAAGCATTCGGTCATGTTGCTTGGAGGGTGTAGAGGGGGTTGTTACTGTGTCTTTCAACCTGGCGCTTTGGGACAGTGGGAATACGCACAGTTACCCGACTGAGTTCGATATGCTTGCTTCTTTGGGGAGACCTTCTCCTCCACGATACTATACGCCTCCCAAAATCCTTCGTCTCCAATCTGGGCCAAATCAACGTCCTGTTATATGAATGAACTCAGCTTCTATGTCGCAGCCTGCCATGAATCTCACAATGCTATCGTATTGCGACATTGGAAGGGTATACGGCCGAGGCGGGGAAGAAGACGGATGCAGAGACGGTACGCGACGCGTCGGGGT
Source organism: Mycena amicta (assembly GCA_029282125.1). NCBI lineage: Eukaryota > Fungi > Basidiomycota > Agaricomycetes > Agaricales > Mycenaceae > Mycena > Mycena amicta. Next base: position 1,652,276 of record JARIHP010000001.1, on the reverse strand, counting down.
CTGCTAGCATATAAAGTAGGTGGCGGGAGGTGGGGGAACGCAAGAGGCAACAAAGCGCGACGGGTGATGGCAACGTTGAACCGTCACGCCGCTGTTTTATATCCTCTAAAGCCGTTTCAATGTCCATTCAGCAACGATAACGACTCGGGGCATAATTTACAGCATTGCCGCCAACGGCATGACATTGGCATAGTTCAATGAGACGCCAGAGGACAGTCCACTGAAACCAGGCTGTTACTTATCTGCTATAACTTCAAACTTGAAAGGCGTCGTCTTTGTCGTGTATGGTTTCTAGCCGATGTGCTCTGGGCGATTAATGCCGGGATATTCCTGGACCGTGCCGTTGAGCGGCGAAAAGAATCACTTCGCCCCGACGCACGGCACAACGAGCCGATTGTCGACTGTTGGGCCCTTTATTTCGCCGCCATTCTTTGTGAACACATTGGCAGGCAACAGACGGGACGTGTCCTCTGGCTAGACATGCGCCGTCATGGCCTGCCCGCCAGCGCTACCGCATGCCGCATGTCAGCTGGCAATCTACCCGGCCGTTATCCTATGTCGTCGCCACAGCACCGTGGCTCCGGTAAAGTCAATTATCGTTAAGAGGAAGGAAAGGAGTAATATTACCACAAACCCTGCGGGTGCATGGGTCTCCCGTACCTACATACATCGTGGCTGAGGAAGACGTATGCGGGAAGATATTTGAATGGCAAGAAGGTCTTGTATTGATTTGGATGGCTTGTTTTACTTGAACAGTCGTTGTTTTACTGCCGGCAGGCGAGTCATCGCAGACCAAAAATACAGATTTGAGGTACTTGACAGCGGGAGAGTGGTGTATGTCGTACAAATGAGCTTCAACAGTCGGTTAATACATCTCCAAGCTCATCCCATCGTTAATTTCGTAGTCGGAGAGGGTGATATGGTCCTTGTAGATCGTGTACCTGCCACCAATTAGCAGTCATTCAAAGCAGAGCATTACGGCACGACGCACCATTTCTTGAGCTGAATCTTGGTATGGTCTGTGCCCGTCTGGGCAGCAATGAGCTTCTTCAGATCGCCTACGGTGTCTTCGGGGCTGCACTTGACGCGCACTGAAGAGTTGAGTTGATTAGTCGGATGAGAATTGTGGGCGCCATGCCGCGAACCTTTGCGTCCTAGACGATCATTGGCGATAACCTGGCGGAGGAGCATTGAATATACCGCAGTTTATGGCGGTCAGCGACGCACCTCGATGAGACCCATGTCGGCAGAAAGCAAGCAGCGGTGTGACTCGGCAGTCGATTGTCACAGCCTTTGCTCAAGAGTGTAAATCTTTGATAAACGATGCTTTACAAGTCTAGCAAATCGACAGCTTACTTGTGTCTGTGCGACATTGGCCAGACGTGGAATGACCTCCTACAGCGCCATCCAGAAAAGGAGAGTACAGGAAACTGACTGATCACCGTTTCCCTTTCCCTCGTTTTGCCTTGCCGCCTGCAGCCTCCCGAGCCAACGCAATGCCGCCTCGTCCCTTGCTTGCAAACCGCACGGCCTTTCGCTCGTTCAAAACCTTCTCCGGAGCGGGCGGCTCTCTTCGTGCCTTTTTCGCGTCACTGTCCATCCGGGATAGTAGCGCCAACGACGCATTTTTCTCCACTTCCAGAGATTTTTCCGTGGGCTCAAACTAAGAAGCATTAGCCGATATGCACAATGGGTTAGGTTCACGCACCTTCCGCTTGACCCCACGCATCTTCTTCTCCCCGTCAAGTTTCTTGTCGAATTTACCCATGCTGGCGGTGCTAGCCCGCGTTGAAGCGAGTGTTTTGTCGATCTCTGTCTTGCGCGGATTTCCTTGCGCACGGGAGACATTTGCAAGATGTTGTTTCTCATTCTTTGCAACTCGAGCTTTGCGTTCGTCGCGTGCGGCTTTTCGCGGGTCGAAATCAACGACTAAAAAAAAAAAGAGTAGTTAGCACTACGGGAGAGTGAGTAGGAGGATAGCGCACCGGCGTTGGCAGGGACTTCTGTAATCCATTGCTCCTCCAATTGTTTGTTCTTGCCCTCGTGTCCCCACCGGTTTACCCATTCCTGGCGCTCTTCATCCCATACACGCTTGTCGCGGGTGCGGTGCTGAATTCCCTTTGCTTTGGCAAATTGCTCCCACTTGGTAAGAGGTTTAGGCTTCGGAAGAGGTTTTGACCGAGGGACGGCTGCGGTTGGCGGAGGGAGTTCAGCAAGCGGGCCTTCGTCAGACCGTTGTGTGGGGAGGGAGAATAGGGAGCCAAGGAGAGCTTGTACGCCGTCTCTGGCGAGAGACTGGAGGTGCTCCTCGAGGTTTTCAGAGTATGATTCCTCGTCGATTGGGTTGAGGTCTGTTACAAGCAAAAGACCGGCATCGACCTCGAGCGGAGTTTCTTTTTCGACGGCAACAGATTGGCTACAACGGCCTTAGATAGATAGAGAAAAAGCAGAGATGCGTACTATTTGTCCGCATTCGCAGCGAGGATTCCCGAGACGTCCATAGCTGCAGAGAAAAGACCGACGCGTTACTGTGACCGCGAACGTGACTCTGACCGCACCCACAATGGACCAGACCCAAAAGCTCAAGGAACTGCTTGCCACCGTGGCCCAGGGAGACAAGTCGAAGGAGGAGTTTCTGAAGAAGAAAATAACCGAGTTGCTGAAGAGCGGTGGCAGTCCCGAGGCCCTGATACAGAGACTCCAGCAGAGTATCACTGAAAAGCAGCGACCACCAACCGCGAAACCCGTCTCGGAGGACCCTACCGCCCCGCATCCTGGATTCAAGTCATCCGTGGACGAAAGTCCCTTCCTTAGCTCTTCGTCGCTGGACGCATCGGTGTACCCAATTAGCCAGAATCTCACCATGTCCAATACGTCTCCTGTTGCATGGCCTTCCTCTCGTCCGACTCTCACTGGTGGTCATGCAATGGGTCGAATCGCCGGAACACCGGCCCAGTATGCGCGCGAGGAGCCACTTCCAATCACTTTCACCACCGACCACCGCACTGCCGCCCAACCGCGAAAAAACACACAGGCAGACCTCAGCATGCGCCGCACAATACACGACCTCGTCGCTAGCGTCGACCCGAATGTCAAAATCGAATCGGATGTTGAAGATGTCGGTTCACTCTTCCACTTGTTTAGCTGCTCTTGACCACGGTTGCAGCTGTTATTGACTATCGCGGACGAATTCATCGACTCGGTGACGAATTTCGCCTGCCGTCTTGCCAAACATCGCGGGGGTGAGACGCTAGAGGTCCGCGATCTTCAACTACACCTTGGTTTGTGATCTTTCTTTGGAATTTTGCGGTACTTATCCCTCTCCACCAGAACGAAATCACAATATTCGTATACCAGGCTTCGCGGCGGACGATACACGCATATCCCTCTCACAATCGTCCATCACGCCCGCCGCTGCACCCGCACCGGCACCCAAGAAAACGTCGCAGGGCACCCATATGACCCTGCGTAGCCAGCGACTGGCTCAGGTCCAGCAGGCGAAGCGTGAGTCGAAGCTGATGTGATTGTCTGGCAAATTCTGTACACTACCATACTGTATTTTTCCTGTAGTAGAAATGAACAGCAGACAGCTAGGTGGCACATTCTCACGACATCAACTTGCTTTCCCCGTCCATTTGCCAACCATTTGCCGTCCACAGTTGCTCATGGCTCCAACTTGGATTCATTGGCTTTGCAAGTTCGAACTTGAAGCCCATCCTGACTCGCGCATGCCCCGCCATCATTCATGTCCGACTTATTTTACTCTGACTTCACGGCCAAGTTCTTATGACAGAGGATGGAGACCTGCGTATCCATGCCACGCGTTTGGCGATACAGACAGAAGAATACATTGCTCGTGGGCTCCCTACGGTAACTCATTGATGTCTACATTCAATTTGAGGATCGTCTACGGCTACAGTGGACGGCCTTCCCCCGTAAAACCTCGAAACAAGTCAGCGGGATATCGAAAGACCAACAAACCGAGTCGACATACGTCAAGTATCCTCGTGGAAGAGAGGTTTTGTCGCCATCGTACAGGACGTCCTTTCGAGTTGTCTTGACCTTCACCAGATATACGGCAACATCGACGTCGACCACACTACTGCCTTCCCGCAGAGACTCGGATCGCCTTCTCTGAAGCAGGCGGAATATTTCCGCCGCGTCGGTTCCGGTCGAGGCGTTGGACTTGCACCAGTTCGCGTCCTTCTCCAACTCCTCCCACGTATTATCGAATGGATACCAGAGCGAGACACTTCCAATGCACTTGGCAGCAGAAATTTCTTTCTCCATGCGTCCGAACACTGCAACGACCTTTCGGAAGGTGCCCTTCGGTTTATGGTAAACCAAGGCGATGTGTTGTCCATATTTCTCTTCCGGCACGTCCAAGAGGAAAAATTCGTGGTAGAATTGGCGTTGGACGAGGCGCAGCGCGGCGTGGGCGATGGAACTCATCTGAGTGGTGTGTGCAACGGGCTTTGCTGAGTCTGGTGGATCGTGGCATCGACTTATAACGTTGTAAGCTGCTGGAAGGGGCCAAACGAGCCCATCGCCACGGCGGTGGGAGCTCGAGCACCTCGAGCTCCCACGGAGGATCTCCGGCTGATGAGGCAAGTCAGTGGGCCCTATGGTCGTAATAACAGATAACAGATAACAGTCAAATGTCATGACAGACATTTGATCGTCGTCCGAGTCTTCGTCGTCAGTCACCTCCTCTACCGACGCAGGGCGCCACGATATTGTGAATTCACTGCAGGCGGGTGCTTCCTCCGCTTCCACCGCTGCGCCAGCCACGGAAACTGCCCACACCCCACTTCATATGGATCATTTGACACGTCCGACGCGTCACCAGACTCCGAGTCGCCAATCACGGCCAAGTTGGAAACTACCTGGCGCAAACGTAAATCAGAACGTTGCGGATGCATGCGGATGGCTCGAGTGTCGATGTAGCTGTTGCAAGCCTCGGAAAGGTCGTGAATTGCCTCGAACGACCTGCCTTTTCTTTGACTGGGCTCATCTCCGTGTGGTCAATGCCGCATCGATACTAAATCCGAGCCAAAACGTCCTCGAGGCACTTGAATGAAGCGCCTCATGCCTCACATGGCCGGTGGCTCCCCTCGCTATATTTGTGGTGGCCAGTCTGGTGCTTCCTCAGCTATGCCCCGTCTTCGATTTTGGTCCCCCCGCTCCTTCACAGTCTACCCGATGCAAACAAAGTACCAGCACGAATTCCTGGTTTTCAAAGCCCCACGAGAGAGATACGGTGACCAAATCGCATTGGTCTACGACAAAGGCGCGGAGGGATTTAAAGTCGTCGCCGTTAGGGGGCACATGCAGCAGCAGATTGCGCAGAGCCGACTTCTGGGCGAGATGCGTCTGCCGTCGCCCACCCACTGGGGCCAGGTTGAGGCGCTCGCGGACGCTTATTGCGAGGACGTCATTGCACAGGATCGTTTCACTCGGATATTCGACGTCACAACAAGCGTCGCGTATATCTACATGAATCAACGCAAGGGAGAAGAGCTCTTTGCGCGGCTGCGTGCAGAGACAAAGGGCTTGACGGGGAAGAATGTGGTTCCCGTGGCGGTCTATTTGGTACAGGTAATCACCCCGTACGAGAGGCTGCTATACAACGACGCAGAGCCTACCCTTCCCTCGGATTACTTGGCGTAGGCGCCGAATTTCAAAGCGTCTTTGGCACTGGCTGACTTGAAGCAGGTTTTCTTCTAGTCGGATGGTGTAGGCGTTTTGGTTGTGACCAATTGTGACCGTGATGCCAATGATTCAACTGCTCCGCAACGCATTCTTCCCGCAAAGCTCGAATGTTCCTCCATGCTAGTCATGTTCTCCACTTGCTTCCGCCTTCCGCTGTAACCGTGATGCATTCCGAATCCTCCTTCATTCTCGTTCGCATTCAATACACACTGCCCAAGACTCGTTCCGCCCCATCCGCGCACGGCTCCACAACCGCTCTTCTGTCTCTGCGCTGTTCCGTAGAATGTTGAAATGGGTATAAAACCAACGTCCCTCCCGGTCTTCAAACCAAGTTCCTCTCTTGGGATTTACCGCTTCTTCTTTAACGATCACGCCCCACCACGATAAAATGACCCTCATGACCACTTTCTTCGCTTTTGCGGCCCTCTTCCTCGCCACCACGACTACGGTGTTGGCCATCCCCAAGTATGATTGCCTTTGCTGTAGTCCGAACTCGCTAACCGCTTTCTTTCAGGCCAGACCAACTCGCTGAACGTGCGACTTGCACTACCCAAGGGCAGTACTACAGTACTGTGGCGCCTGTCGGATGTCGTCCCTGCCCCCCGGGCTCTTACTGCGACGGCACCAACAAGCAGCTCTGCGATTACGGGAGCTTCCAGCCCAGTGGGTGTTCCTCTTTCTCGAGTCTATTTTCTTAAACTAACCACATTGTCCGCTAGTTCCCGGCAAGACCTCGTGCATCAAGACCTTGCCAGGCCAGTACCAGCCGCAGAGAGGACAAATCTTGCCGCTCCCGTGCTACCTCGGGAGCTACCAGCCCTGTTCGTCCTCCTCCTTCCTGAATAAATGAAGTGATACTCATTGCGATTACAGACCCAGGACAAGCCTTCTGCTACGGCGCACCTTCGGGTCGCTTCCAGGGCCGCCTCGGCCAAGCTCATGTGTGCGGAGCGTGCTGTGGCTATGCGACTCTCCCGGGCAAGACGAACAACAACACTTTCGTCTACAGATGCTCCGGGTCGACGCCTTACTCTTCTCCCGACTCCGGAGCAGGCTGCGTTAAGACAGACAACACTCAATGCGTTGTTCCGCCGTCTTGCAAGCAGGCTCCAGATGGGACTTGCCGTGAGTAGCATTTTCGCATTATTTTGCGTGGGGCTAATGCAATCTTCCAGCCGGCCACACCTTGTGAAGCCACTGATAAAAAAAATAACTGTGCCATTTTCCGCTTCGTAGACTTATCGGATCTTCCATCTCTCTCTCTATCTCTGTCCTCTCCAATCAGTTACTGTTATGTATAAACGCCTGTTTCGTTCATCGTAAATGTATCCTGTACTGCTTCGAATTCGATTCAACCCCCACTAAACCTCCGCGTCCTTTGCCAAAATCTCCTCCACTCTCTGCACCTTGGCCTCATTCAAACCACCAGGTACCGATGCAACTTCTCTATCGACGCGCGTGCCGATGCGAATGTCAGTAGCAATGCGGAGTGCGCCCTTGGAATGCACAGCAAGATGACAGTCGTGGATTGCTTGTGAGACCGCCGACCAAGAACCTTCTGCGTCGAGTGTTAGGAACCTTTGCCAGAAATGTTGCGCGCGCCTAGATTAGTCCCATAGCCGCTGTATGGGTGTAAGACTATCGGTCGCTATATATGAGGCACGTACTGCATCTACAGAAACTCAGTGTCGGCTAGAATGGTATTCAGCATACCTTGAAGACAAGTCCCGATTTCTCGAGGATCCGTTGACATTCTGCTATATATTCGGCGACCGAGGTCTCTGCGGTGCCGATGGGGATGAGACAAAAGTCTGGAGGTCGTTAAACAGCATTGTGGTCCACGCGGGAACTGCTGGACCTGCGGTTGCGTACAGTTCGCTCATTGTGGGTTCAGAGTGACCTTGTCACGTTTATGTAACCGGACTTGTTCTTATGTCTGTGCAGCGACGAATCCACGCGTTCGAGTCGGGCGCAGTGCTGCAGCCACGGATTATTTCCCCATCCACACCCGCAAGGGCATCGCCGTCACCCTCGCCACCAAATCTGGGACGCAAGTCGTCGTTGATTGACCTCAAGATCGACTTGAAGGACTGGGTCTTCGACGATGGCTCTCCGCCGCGGACAAACGGCTTCAGGAGGAACAAGAAGGACGACGAGGATGCGCTCATACACTTTTCACCGCCCAAGAAAGCTCCCCCTTTACCCCCGAGAAAGCCGTCGCTCATTAGTTTGAGAACGACAGCGTCCCTCCCGCCACCCCAGCCGAGAAGAAGCGATTCTCTCACTGTCGAGCACACATATCCTCCGTTGAACGGTGGTAGCCCCACAGCGCTGTCACCTGGACGGCACACACACGGATCCTCGATTTCGTCGTTCCATTCCGTCTCCCTCTCCGATGGCTCTCCCAGTCCATCTATGGCTGTTTTCCCCCAACACCGCACCCCGACCGAGGGCAACATGACTATTCCAGCAGTCCACCCCAATACAACCGGAAGCAGTGGCTCAGTTGGCTCAGAGTCGTTCGAGGAGCTCACTGCGTCGGCAGCCCTTGCGAGTCCAGCAACCGCAGAAATCATCTCTCACGACTGGGAGCGAGCGATAGCGGCTGCGAGCAGGAAAATACCGCCGAAATTACCTGCTCGACCGACCATAGCCTCTCCGCCGAAAATCTCCCCGCCTCCAACACGCCGAGCCGCACCTCCTCCTCCTCCCGCTGGCGACCGCGCCTCTATCCGAAGCTTTGCGTCTGCCTCGTCGTCTACATCCGCATCGACCTCTCTGACTTCGCGCACTTCCTCCTCGACGTCACTGCCACAGAAACCTATACTCCAATTCTCTTCTCCGCCCACCCTCAAACCAACGTCTTCGATACTCACTTCCCGCCCGCCCCCTGTTCCTGCTGGTCCGCGCAAGCGGTACGATGCCCTGTTTTCTTCGTTGCATTCTGGGTATGCGTCGCAGAATTCGAGCCCAAAGACATTGTCTCCACCGAAAAGACGAGCAGCTGGTTGGCGAGGGTTGTCGGTGGATCTAATTATGGATCCGAATGGCGATGTTGGGAGTGGGAGTGGTGAAGTTCTACCGGCTGCCGTCGTCCGTGCCGTATGGTGTCGATCTCGGTTACCGGTGCAGATATTGTCCTCGATATGGTGCGTGTGTCATTCCTTTTCGGAGAATCGGGTATTCAAAATTCGATAGGTCGGACTGCGACCCGCTTCGCACAGGTGCCCTTGACCGTGAGGCGTTTGCACGCGGGATGTGGCGGATAGACGAGGAGCTGAGGCATGCTTCCGAAGCAAACAGTTCGACGCGGAGGACGCGGCAGGGCGTCCGCTGATGCATGGTTCTTTTGTACATACAATCCCCAGTTATTTCTTAGCTTACTCATCACAATCATGGATCCAATAGCATTCAGGTTCTCGGACTTTTCTGCGCCTCCGCCTCCCGTTCCTTCTCGCTCTCCATAATCGCGTTGATCATCTCTCCGCCCAAAACGCCGGCTTCCTCGAACCGGCTCTCGAAAAACGCACGCGTCTCGTCGAATCGCCGCCGATAGAGGTCGAAGCTGCCAAAGCTGACGCACTGACTCCACCCGCGCGCCGCGACGACAAACTCGAGGTCGTCTTGACGGTGCCAGGTATCGTAGAGCGCGGAATGGATCGCACTTTGGAGAAGGGTCGGCGACAGGAATAGGTGTTCGGCGACACCAAGAAAGAGTCGAAAGATCGGCGTTGCCGCCAGAAGGAGGTGCTCGAAGGGCTGGATGCCAAGGTGCGCCCAGCAGTCTACCATGGCGAGCAGGGAGAGATGCGAGTTGGCGTTGTCGGTTTTGCCAGTTGGGGAGCCGAGACTAAATCGGTTGAGGACGTCGGCAGAGAGCAAGATCGGCTTCCGTTTCTTCTCTGCGTCCCCGAAAACAGTCCTCCCGGCCCATTCGATCCGGTCACGGAACTTTTTCTCGATCTCTTCGCCTTGCTTCCTACCACCACATTCGAGCATCATCGTGAACAGCGCTGTTGCGCTCGCCGCGAACTGGTCGATCTGGATCTTCGCGCTGGGGTTGAGGATCGCGAGACCGGCGTAGACGTGCCATTTGTTCGAGTAGATGCGAAGCATGATGTTGACTTTGGCGGTTTCGATACCGCCGACGTAGAGACCTTGTTCCCAGGGATAGGCACGGATGGAGGCCCAGGCGGTGCCCATGCTCAGGAAGGCCGCATGCGTGACGGCTTGTGTGTTCGCAGTGACGAGATCGTGCTCGTCGTACGACATGTACACATAGCGCGAGCCAAAGCAGAGCAGAATCTTCTCCACGAGGTTAAGCGCTTCGAGAGACGCGCGATGACGAATTAAAACCTAAGGATACATGCAGCCACGACACGAAGGATGAGTGCATTATTCACCAACGGCTGTCCGATGGGTGAGACGCCTGGACCGTGCAGTGAATGGCATGAGACGATCTGGACGTCTTGCGGAAGATGCCTTTCAAAGGCGGCCTTTTCGGGAGCCTTGACGGAGGTTTGGCCAGCGACGATGGCGTCGAGTTTCGTTGCTACAGTCGGTTCAGCATTAGTACGACGTCCGATAAGACAGAGACGAACAGGGCCCGTATTCGGCTACCACTTTCTCGATGAACTCTGCTTCGACGGCGTACATGATAAAGTCAGAGGAGCGCGAGACGGCGTGTCCGTCGGGGAGAACGACGACGCCGGGAACACCTAGACGACAATCCAGTGGACAATTGAGGTCAATTCTAAGCGAGTACCGTCATATTCTGCCTTGAGCGCCTCGTACTTGCTTGGTAGGTCGCAGACGTGTATTCTTTGGTACTTATCAGCCCCGAGAAGCGCAAGAGGAAATCAATCGACTTGGACCAGCCGCCGTGGGAGAGGTACTTGGCGTACATCCGGCCCATAGCGCCCATTCCAATGAGACCAATCGTTGGCTGGGGATTGATGTCGCTCGACATTTTGGGAGGAAGAAAAGCCGCGACACGGTCACGTGAAAGAGCCGAGTCACTTTGGCGAATACAATTGCAATACACGGGTGAATCCCATGCATGAAGCCTTGAAACCCTTGTGGTTTCAACGTTCGATCCGCCGTCACCTCAGTCGATGCACTGCGTCCCAACCTCCTTCTATTGTACAGAATAAGAAATACACCAAGAACTAAATCGAGCATAGTCTAGACGACCGAATTATGTAACAAGTAGGGTAGATGTTTTGAATGAGTGTGATGTACAGCGAATGAATGCGATGGTGGTCGTGGTACTACAGCCGTGAGAAATGTAATGCAATGGGAAGAAGCAAAGAAGAGCAAGTCCAAGATGCAGATGTAAAGAGCTCACAGAGCCCAATACCCGCTCCGCCGAGATGCGGCCGAAGCAACAGAGACGATCGTCCCGTCCTATAGTTTTCAAAAGCTCGGTCAACAACGTGTCGAGGGAGTGAGGGATCAAAGACACTTACTGGACTAAACGCACTACGGTCATAAACGTCTCCGCCGCCGCCGGTAAACGTCGCTCGGCTCGTACTACGATGAATAGACTGAAAGTAGAAATGCGAATCTGCGTCACCGCCCTCCGTCTCTTCGCGCTCATGCGAGGTGATCTGGTAGAGATCGATGATGTTTCCGACCATCGACTGTGCGGTGTCCAGGTGGTTCTGTGTATAATTCACAATTGCGATCTGCGGGATAGCATCCGCGTGGGGAGAAACGTACACTTGCGGACCCAGGATGGAGGGACCCCCGTTGGCCGCCGCGAGATTGGGAGAGGGCGCCACCCGTGTTGGTTCTCCGATGGAATTGAGTCGACGAGCGTACGTTGAGGCTTGGAAAATGGTCGTAAACTACGTGTGGCTTGGGAAGTGGGCTCTCACGATGCGAGGAAACAGTTTGACGAGACTAATCATGGTTGGATCAGGAAATTGCTAGATCGCAACTGTAGCATACCTTTGGTCAAGATCGCAAGAACGGCCATCCAAATCACTATCTCGGTGAGGTGCGGAAGCTTGACTGAGACTGGAATAACGACGTACGGTATTGATCCAGGATGAGGTACTTGAAACGAGTCAGTTGTCGGTATATAATGGTCTACTCAACTTACGCAAACCAAGGTTACGAGGAATGACAGACTTTACTTCTTGTGAGCAGATGCAGGCGCGTTTCTCGTATCGCATACCTGGTAATAACCCCCGTTTCTTCAAAACAAAACATCAGTACGAAACCAGCGCGGCAGGGGGGGGCTGAGGGCACGCACGCAGGGTCCAGAGAATGACTCTGTCAAGCAACTCCCTCGCACTCGCGCTTGATCACAAAGTCAGAAAGCGGGAGAGGGAAAAAAAGCCGCGCACTTTGTCGAGTTCCTCGCGCGCGAACGCCTCTTTGCGAGGAAATACGCTATCCACGCCGATATCGTCAAATCCATCACCGCGCTTATTCCCAGCAACATGGCGAGCAGCCACCCAAAGTTGTCGATAAATGAAAAAAGGGACGACATGAGGATGACGCGGACTGCGATGAAGACCCAGCCGCCGAAACGCGCGAGGGCGAGCGCCCAGCCCACTAAGGCCACCGAGAGTTGACCGGAGAAGCGAAGGAGGCGGCTGACGTAGAATGCCTGAGGAGGAATGGTTTGTATGGGTGTAAAGAAGACAATTTTCAAGCCACGCACCTCAACAAGTGGTCCGACGGCGCTACCAAGCAAGAACGATACGCCAATCGTCCGTGGTGGCCTCAAAAGCGCTGCAACGTCCCCAGACTTGGTTATCGTGATGTAGTAGCAGGCATGTGTGACGCAGCCAAGCTGGCCCAGCTCCAATATCCATATACCGAAGACCTAGAGAGGAGGTCAATGATGCTAGAAAACAATTGCACGACACAGACCAGGGATTTGAGCGTCGTCGAGTCCTTTGGCGCAAACTTGCGGTTGTAGATCAACGTTTGCACTGTCAAGACGCCAAAGAGAAAGCCCGACGCTAGGAAACCAATTTGCAGAGAGCCCAGGTCAATGTTAAGAGTTTGAAGGGTAAAATCCATGCTTCAAGAAAAGAAAAAAGAAGGGGAGGGGAGGGAACGAAGAAGAAGGAAGTGCAGAAAGCAGTGGGTGGCGACGCATGGACAGGATCTGATGAGCGGATGCTGAGCTACTGGCGGTTGCGCTCATTCGTGTGCCCTGATCGGCATATGCGAAGATCTCTTGCGGGATGCCCAGTGGTAACCTGAAGATCAAAAAATCATCATACACAAACAAGGTCAAATAGACGCGTCGCGTCGAACCAAGATATTTCTATGCAGATCGTCGTTTCTTCCGTGCACCCCGTTCGTCCGTTCTCGCATTCCTCCTTTTCCTGCCCTCCGACTCATCCTCTGAGCTGCTCGTCTCTGGTCCACTCTCCTCGCTCGAGTCCCCCCTCCCCATCGGCTGCCACTGCCGCTAGTGCAGCAGTTCTCACCTCGGGATAGCTCAGGCCCATTCCCAGACGCTCCCGCTCCCCAGCCGTCAACCCACCAGAACCCTTTCTCCGCTCCTTCTTGGCTGCGATATCCAAATACATATCGCCCCCACTGGTTCCCGGCGACGCATACCGGAACATCACTAGTGGCTCCCCAGAATCGTCGTCCACCGCCAGCGCAAAGAGGCTGTTCCCCTCGTCCTGACTATTTCCCGAGTGCTTCTTCCAATGGAACGCAACAAATTCCCAGTGGTTGTTTGCTAGCGCACTACCGTCCCGAGTGCGTGCGCGGCGGATACCATTGAAGGTCCCTTCTTTGCCAAAGTGGACGACCTTGCCGTAGATGTTTTTCAGCGTTGCTTTGCGTCCAGAAGGGCATGAAATGGTCAACGAGCCGGGGCTTTGTGCTTGAGTCTTGTTGTTGGCGTAGACAATCTCTGCGGGGTCGGTTGTACCCGGGTCTGGGAATTCGTAGACCCTAGAAAGCCGTTTGTGGAAGTTTGGGGGAAGAGAGGAGGCGACGAACCAACGGTACACCCCGCACAGCGTCGACAGGTTAATTGGCGCTTCGCGCTGTTTCTACTCTCTAGTCAGGCTTGGGCTTGACGAGCCACAACAGAGAAACATACAATGCCAACGAGGACCTCGTCGTCCTCCGCCTCCAAAAACTTGGGATGTTCGAGGTCGTGGTTGCTTTCTTTGGGATCATACCACCAGCCAGTCACGGTCACTGTTTCCGAGGACTGTGAACTCGACATGTGCAAGGGAACGGGGCCCACAGCGGGGAGAAGAGGAGAAGGGAATGACCAGGCGGCGAGCGGAGAAAGAAGTATAGCCTAGCGGCATAAATCCAACAATGAGGCATTGCGTAATCGCAGATTAGGTATTTACTTGCACTACGCCGGCTGTCTTCCCTTCCTCAACACCCTTCTCAGCAGCCACCAACTCGTCAATCGATTCTGGGGCACCAATCTCCCCGCTCCATCCGTTGGCCTCCAGGAACGCCGCAAACCGCGCGTCTTCCTCCGCCAAGTCACCTCCGAGACTGTTTGCTGTCTGGTTAGCCCCGGACGTCGCACTAAAATTGTACACGCACTCGTTGCGGATGAAGAACACAGTGACGATCATTCCTGCCAGGCCACAAATGGCCGCTATGATCTGCGGAACATTCACATCGGCAGACGGCCAACTGGCTCCACCTACAAATGTCCACCGTGCACCGAGGTTGTTACGAATCGGTGTGAACGCCTGCGTGCCCAAGACCGCGCCCGTCTTGCCGACGGCGGCCGAAAAGCCATAGCAAGTGCCCCTGACGGCCGTCGCGTACGACTCACTCGAAGTCAACCCAAGCCTGTCAGTTCTCATCAGCGCTAACCAATCCATCTGTCCAACAACAACGCACATATCCCCAGGGCCGGCGTTCGCAAAGCTGTTCATAAGACCGTACAAGACCACGAATCCTGCTACGTTCTTGATGACCCGGTTGTACGCAAGACCAACAATTAAGCCTCGCCGGTGTGTAAGCATTTCGTCGGGGAGAGAACGGTTTCCATACCGAAGATGAGGTAACCCGAGAACCCACTGCAGGGTAGCCAGTCAACACCCTCAGTTTAAACTCGAGGGTAAGCACGCACAGGATCATGGTGTTCCTCCGTCCAAGGCGGCTGTTTTGAGGATTAGATGGAGGGCTGTATGTATGGGATATGTAATGTACTTGACGAGGGCTGCACCGACGAAGCACCCCGGAACGGAAATCATGCCCAGGAGCAATTGGTATTCGGCCGTCTTTCGTACGAGTTCTGGGGCCGATAAGCACCGAATAAACGCGGGTCATTATTCCTCACCGTGTCCTTTGGCTTTGACAATCGACGAAATGATTACTCCAGAAACTACATGCATGCCGTTAACCTCTCTCTGTGTGGGTGAGCGAAGTGAAAGAAAACGTACAAACGCCGTTCGGGAAGACGATAAAGTCCTTGAGCATGGCGTAAGCGACCCTAGGAGAGAGCGGCGGGGCGAATAGCACTCACATACAAGAACCAAGCTCCAGCGGTTCCGATTAAGCTCCGGTAGTAGTAGCGCAAGGTCAACATGTATGGCACATCCTTTTGGATCGCGCCCTTGCGGTAGAGCGATGAGTTGAGCATTTTGAGTCTGAAGTAGAATACAATCAGCGCTGAGATGGTGTGAGCGGATGAATGAATAAAAAAGATGACGCTTTACGAGGCACGGCGCTTATCCCAAAAACGACTCGCCAAACAGTGGAGAGATTGGAGGAGAGACCGCCAGCCGCTTGGAAGACGATCAAGTAGAGGATGCAAGCGACGGGACCTCCCATTCTGCACATCGGTTAAGAGGATTCGACCACAAAACTGGGGACGAGTCTCACGAAAGCACAAAATTCGTGACCTATGGACACGTTAAAGACGGAGATGCAAAGAGAGTGTTACTGGTCGCACCATAATGAACACGGGACCGCGTTGGCTGACCATGCGCTCACTTTGGTGGACTGTTAACGACTTGCACAGAGAGCAAAGAACAACACACTTTGCAGCCTCCGCAGCCGACGTCGACGAGCTCGGATATTCTCCGCCAACTCCCAAACCGGTGACCCCGCGCGCTATCTTCCCGAACGTGAGCAACGATCAGCATTGATAAGAGCAGGATACGCGCCGTGAACATCCACAGGAACCCGTGGAACGAGCCGTGTGCTCCATGGGCGGCAGTTGCGAGTATGATTCCAATAACGATGAGTATTGTCGAGAGGACGATCCCCCATTTGCGGCCTTTAACGTCGCAAAGGTAACCGATGGCGAGTTGTCCAAGGATCGTCCCTAGCGCGCTTGGCTCAGGTTAAGGAGAAGATTCAAGATATGTGGCTCACCGACAGTGAGCGAATTGGATAACTGCGTCGACCAGACCGAGTTGTACGCTTTGGGGCCGTATATTTGTCCAAATACAACGTTCGTGAGGGACATGATGTTCTAACGTTCAGTAAACCGGAGGATTCGACGCGTCTGGGGTAGTGTACATTTTGCAAGTCCATCGCTAATCAGTGCGAAGCCTATTACAAGGTCAAAACATTGCAAGCAACCGCGTTCCAGACAGCCACAAACCTGAACAAGCAATCGTAAAGGCGCTGGAGAGACGCTCCTTGCGGGATATCAGGGCTTGGACGTCCTCGGGTACATCGGAAGTTGGCTTTTCGTCGGAGGAAGCCACGCTCATGGTGAGTTGACGTTACGCGCAGAGGGACCTTGCAGCACGATTCAGAAGAACCGCCACTCTGTGGCCATTTTAAATCCACGAAAGAGATGTGCGCACGTCGCGAACGTGGGTCATGAGACTGATAAGAAGGGAGGCGCATCAAGGCATCTGCCAAGTGTTGTCGCGGTCCCGTCACTATGGGTATACAGTCAGACACGTTTAACCTTGCCAGTTTTTTACTTCGACTCAACTCACCCAGAGTCTCAGACCGAACGTAGTCGTGGATCACAAAAATTACAACCCGACGTCATACATCTGAATCCTTCTCCTTCTCTGACTCTGCATCCACTTCGACTATCTTGGTGCCGATGGCATAAGAGATCTTCTCAAACTCGACGACACCGATCTTGCGGACAACGGTCCATGCGAATGGGAGGGAGGAATACGACTTGGACAGTGAGATCAGGGAAAGAAAGCAAAATTCAAACGCACTCAGCCCGATATTCAGCCCAATTGACAACCAATCTGTCGTGTCGCTCGACTTTATACCGTATGCGACGGCCTGTCCAGCGCATTCGACGCCTCGGAGGGTACCAGTCATATAGGAAAGCGCGATAAAGTCGTCGGACACTACGGGTCGTTATCTGAGCTATCAGCAAGAGAGGAGAAGGCCAGAAGCGCACTTTGCGAGATGATATAGTAAAGGGTTGTCTGAAAGAAGTTAGGAGGTTTCAATACCGCAATCGTCCTAAGGCTCCGTACCTGAGTTGCCATTGTCGCAAGATCAAAGAGAATGAACAGGATGAAGGTGCTGGCAAAAATGCTGCCGGATGTCCAATCGATGACGGGTCGCTTGTCCTCGAGCTGTTTGGTCACGACTGCAGTCCATACCCTTTTATGATCAGTTAGTCGAGCTGCAATGGGAACGAAGGGAGAGCTATACATACCACAATGCTAAATTGAGGACCATGAGGCCGACGAAACTCCATCGTGCGCGCTGTTTGATTGTGAGGCGTTTGTTGTCGAGGAAGTACCCAATCAGGAAGCCGCCGGCGATGTCTCCAAACGGGATGACGAAAGCTGTTAAGGGTTTGATAATTAGCACGGGCTTAAGGATGAACTAACCGCAGAGTGCCCGTGTTCGAACATTCATGTACTGAGTTTGGAGCGTTCCTATATAGCTAATGATCCGTCAGCATGCAAGTTGAGGTATACTCGCAGCAACATGCCTGCCGTAGAACCATGAGGTGAAAAAGAGGGGGCAGAGGAGCAGAATCTGGCAACAGAAGTTCAGTTGAAGTGCCGTCAGGTTCTGGATAACACCAACGTCTCTGGAACAAACGATCTTCCACCACTCGCTCAACGTCTGCACCCAACCCATCTTGCGGAACGCAATCTTCGCGCCGTCCCTGCGTTGCACTTTCTCGGGATGCGAGAGCAGCAGTGAGATGAATGGTCCAGCACACATGATTCCGATGATGACGAGGTACGTCTGGAGCGAGACAGCACCAGCGGAGTCGATTTTGTTGTTCAGTCCAAAGATAATTGCACCACCAATTACTGGGGCAGCGTTGCGCATGAAAACCCATAGAGCGAGCATGCGTCCGCGACGCTCAGGCTCGGGGTAAGCTGAATTCAAGTTAGATTTCAATGAAGAGAGAAGAACACCATATTTTCCTGTTATGATCGGTCCTTCAACAGCGTACATTAATCCGTCGGTGCATCCCCGAAATAATGGAGCCTGTTTACGGATAAGAACATCGATGGCCCGGTAAGCAGCTCCTTGGCGCACCGAACATCAAGAACCATTGGGTACCGTTCTTCGAGTTGAGATAGAGGCTGCCGGCATATCTGGCAGAGAGGTTGGATTTTGAAGGGAGACGATTAACACCGAACATGATATCGCCCGTGCTGGCAATCTTGAATCAAGTTAGTCAGTTGATGCAGAGAAGACAGGAAGAGAACGCACAAGTAAGGACGCGTTAACGCCAATCTTGGAGACGATTATGCCGCCCGTTATGCAGAGAACGGCCATGAATACTGTAAAGGTGAGCGGCGCCTAGTGAGCAGAAGAAAGACGTACCGTAGCCGGCGGCAGCGGTTGCATTGGCGTACCAAGGCGTAGCCAATCCGCCCGCACCGAGAGAGCTCAAGGCATTGTACATGCCCTATACACCCCATGAACCGATTCTTGAAGAAATGAACAGCACGTACCGGAGCCTACATCTATGAATGAGAATCAACGCGATCAAGAACAAAAAATCACATACACAGAAGAATACACCACCAACGACGAGGATCTGGAATATCGTACTACGAAACCAGTGAACTTTGTATTCCTGAGGCGGAACATCGCTCTTGAGCTCGGGGACTTGGTCGGCCATTAGGATGAGAGGCGGAGGAGACCCGGCGTGGAAAAAAATCGCAGCTTCTTAAAAGATGACTCCGGTTCCGTGGAGTCGCAGCGTGGGACACGATAAGGAGGGGAGGATCTTCGACCATGTGCTCTCCCAGATAACGGGGATTCATAAACAGAAAAGCGAATTAGTCGACGGCAGCGGATTCGAGAAATATAAAGTCGCTTGATGGCGGGAAACCAGCGCTCGTTTCGAAATTTTGAATGAGAATTGAAGCCTGAGAGCGCCGACGAGCGGTAACGTCAAGAATCTCTTGAGGAGACGAAGACCCGCTTTAGTATTATGGAAATAACACGGTATTCGAAAGGTTGAAGCCGTAGTTACTTGGCTGCCGATCGCGAAGCTAGCAGCTGCGAGCTCGAGCAAGGTGCGATGATAACGGCGGTTTGAATCGCGTGAATGACACTATACGCCGACACAGTCCAAGTAGAAGCAGGGCAGCTGAATCCAGTTGTTCCGAGACGTTGTGCTGAAGTGTCAAATGTCGCGGAAAAGAGGCAAGAGTCGGAGCGGGTGAGGTATGTCGAGCTTCCACTCGAGCACCATACGCGCCAAGGAGAAAAAGAGTTGCCATCAAAGCGATCAGTCTCACCAGATCTCACCCTGGACGCAAAGAGAGCCCCGAAGCTGAGGGCTGAGGCCTCAATGTTCATTATTGGCCGCAATTGCATTGTTTTGCATCTGGATCCCCCAACATCCTCGTCCCGTTGTGCAATTTTACATGTAGCGTGTGCAATGAATAAATACCGAATAGATCCGTAATACTAGGTAGATCTGCCTCAACTTGCATGCTCCCAACTACCATCACTCGCGCCCTCCGGACTCGCTGCACCACTTCCTCGGTGTGACTCCTCAGGCTCGTCACGGTACTGCGTCTCGGGTGAGCGCGAAGTTGCTCTCAGCAGCGCCACGACCTCTGGGGACATCCTGATATCCACTCCGCGCATTCAACCTCGTCTCCTCATCCGCATCCTCGTCCTCGTCATCCGACACCTCTCCAAACGCATCATACAGCTCCTTCGTCCTCGCACCGCCCGAAGACAGTCGCCCACCGAGCCCACTCATCGGCAGTTCGTCCCCAGCGGGAAGCGACGCATAGTCATTCCTCCTCCGCTCTCGTGCTCGGCGCCAGAAAGAAGAAGGCAGCAGCAGCGCCAAAGAGTGCCACAGCGCCCAAGGCACCAAAGAACCAAACCTGATTTCTGACGAGGTTGGACATGTCAGAGAACCACCCTTCGTCGGCTGTGGGGGTGCTCGATGCGGTTGGTGTACCTGATGCCGACGGGGCAGCAGATGAGACGACGGCAGCATTGTCCGGGAACGTCGCATTGGAGTTCTCGCCCGGCGCGGTGCCGTGGTCGCCTGGTAGATGCGCCGTGGGCTTTGCGTATTGCTTGGTCGATGTAGCGGCCGACTTGGTAGGACTTGGTCGTGGCGAATCGTGCGGCGGAAGAGCGACATCATCCTCATCGTGCGGAACTTCAAAGAGGGCCGTCGCCTTCGACGAGTCCACGGCGGAACCCCAGAAGACCATGTTCCACCCAAGGAAGCTGCCGTTGAAGTTGTCCGAGGCCTGGTCAGAGACTTTGATGTTCCAATCGCCAATTGGGTTTTCTCCCCTGGAAATTGGCTTAGCGATGAAGGATCGCGAGATTAAATACGACTCACCAATGTTTCACCGACATGAACGTCCATCCCGGGAACCCAGTGGTCGCAGCGTCACTGCTCCTCTTCGCCCCCAACACAGCTCCGTATCCCACTAGGACTCCTTATCTCTACCTCCACATCCCCGCGCTTGCCGTGGTCAATCCAAACCTTGACATTTATATGCTCCAGCTTGTCCATATTCGCTGTCTTGACCATATCCGGCGTCACCGTCATCATGCTCGTTATCCCACCCTTGGGAATGAACTTGCCGCCAGAATATTGCTCCAAGGTGGACATTGCACCACCATCGAGTTGGATCGTGGGCGTGTGAAACCACACTTGCGGCTTGACGAGTTTCCATGACTGTGCGGCTTTGAGATACGCGTACGCGTCAAGCGCTCCGAAACCGAATTTGTACGAGTACATGCGGCCGGGAAGGGCGGTAGGCTCCCAATCAGGATCGTCCTTGTTGACTTGGCGAGCGGTGAGGACGCAGAGGTGTTGAATGTCGCGCCAGGTGAGATCCGGTCGGGCTTCGAGAGCAAGAGCAAATACGCCGACGGCATTCGGCGCAGCCGCAGATGTTCCCCCGTGCGTACTTGCGCAGGCGTTTTCTCCCTTGTCCGTTGTAAACTTGGCCAATGTGAGATGAAGAAAGGCGCAGTTGAAGGAACGCACGATGGATTTACCACTGCCAGAGCTATATGCGACAATCATGTTTGCGGCACAAGACTCGGAGTAGTAATGGATGTAGGCCCTTGTAGTCGATGGCCGAGACAGTCACCGAGTAGATCGAGTTTGTGTAGCCTAAAATGAGGTCAGCTATTTAGACCGTGCATTGGGGAATGGTGGACCGTCGGCGTTGCAGTGATCACCGTGCTGAATCCCATCAAGCTTCCTGGCATATTGAAAACGTTTGCATAACTCACAGAAGCTCCATTCCCACTTGCGAAGACGTAGATCGACCCCAAGCCCTTTCCGGCCGTGGTTTATTCCATTCACAATCGCTTTCTTTATGAGATATCCAGGGCGCCTCCATTGACCTGCCATTGTCTGGAGGTCCCCAAGAGCACGAGTAAATCGATACGTTCTGCATGCCGTAGTTGAGAGACGCAGCTTCATCGACGTCGGAGATGGGACCAGAGAGGATACGGACGCCAGCGACCTTGGAGTCATATGCGATACCGACGCCGCATGCGGTGTTCTTCACTGCAGCGACTTGGCCGGCGCATCGCGTGCCGTGATGGTCGTCGGATAACTTGGGATAGGGCAAGTCTTCGTGGTCGTTGAAGTCATACTGAGTCGAATTCGTCAAAGTTGTCTTTAAGGTCCTCGGATGTATAGTCGAGTCCGTCGTCGACAAGACTGGATATGACGCCCTTGCCGGTGAGGCCCATCTCCCACACCGCGGTCATGTTCATGCTGTGTTCGGGGAATTCGTCGTTGACGAGATGCCATTGCTTTGTGAAAAGCGGGTCCTGGATGCCCATGCGATCGGCAATAGCCTGCGATGTCGAAACCGGAGGCGGACCAATTGGCGGTGGAGCGCGCTTTACACGTTGGCGGAGTGTTTGTCGCTGGAGAAATGGGATGGAGGAAGCGAGGTTGGCCGAACGACGGTCGAGATTTTGTGTCCGTCGCAAACGGTTGTATTCGTCAAGGACGGGGTCTCGCTCTTCGCTCCTGGCATTGAGGTCTGTGATTGGCTTTTCGACCCGGACAAGCCAATGGTTTTCGAGCTCGCCTGCCTGCTCTACAACCTTGACGCCAAGAGCGTGTGCAACGTCTGTAAGCTCAACTCCGGTGTGGGGATCGTGTTGGAGAACGTAGTAGTTATGTGTTTGATAGAAGCGCTTGGCTGGGCGGACTGCGAGAACGATGTTGTGTGCCAATAAAATGAGCGACCATGGTAGCAACATGAGAAGGACGTGTGCGGATGAGCAAGGAAATCGGACTGATGGCTTGATGCCAACTCTCGTTCTTCTGCAACCTCCACTTCAGCGCAACGTCCCGTTACCAGTCCCTCTGCTTCTACTTGAATTGCATCGTATTTGCGCACTTTTACTTGACGAAGATATAATGAATGCCATTACGGTATGTCCATGGGAGCGTTCAGGAGCATTCCGCCGGTCTACCGCCCGGTGCTCGCTTCTCGTGTCGAAGAATCGGGTATATAAGACAGCTGGTAGGTTGTTTCAGCCTCAGCTTTTCCCCCCATGAATCGTCGCTCCTCCTCCTTCTTCCGCAGACAACCCTCTGTGTGCTCACTTGCATCCTTCGTTGCCGTGTTCCTCACATTTGTTTAGGCCAGTGGCGACGCGCTCTGCGAACGGAAGCGCCAATGGGCAAGCGGTCACGGACGCAAGCCCCAGCAATCCTGCCGCTGCACCTAAGATCCTGCAAGGTCTGCGCGAACAAGTAAGCCTATTAGTAGTCTACGATCTACATCCAACGTTGCTAATGATTCTCAGCTAGTCCAAGGGCGGGACTGTTCTCCGCACATCAGCTTTGGTGCGTTCGACTGCCAGTCGACTGTCAAATCTAAATAATGCATCACGCCGCTTTAGCCCGCGCTTGTGGACGCGATTCGGCACCGGGACCAAATTGACGACCGCCTGCTCGCCCTCGAGCATGGTATCAACCTTGTCTCAAAGGTGCCTGAGGGAACTAAGCTAGCGACGACGCTTCAAAACAAAATCGTTGAGCTCTGTGAGTGTCTTGATACAAGTCTCGATGCAGCTCATTGGTTGCAGTTTACAACGACCTCAGCCATCCACATGCGACAAACATCGGCAATGAATACGCTTGGAGGTCCGCAGACGGCAGTCGTAACAATGTCAATGCTCCAGACATGGGCCGGGCCGGCACGCCCTACGCACGTAGTGTGCAGCAGAGCCATCCACTCCCCAAGCACGAGCTGCCGGATCCCTCGCTGCTCTTCGACGCGTTTGTTACTTTACTTCACTTGAACTCTAACGATACTGACCTTCGATCAGACTCCTCAAACGCGATGGGGTTAGCGCAGTGCGGCATGGCTTTACCTCACAGCTAACCATCCTTTACAGTTCGTCGAGCATCCTGCTGGGCTCTCGTCCTTGATGGTAGAGTTGCAGTTCTGTCGCGTCCTTGTCTGCTGATTCCTTGCATAGTTCAGTTTTGCGGCCCTCGTAATCCACTCTGTTTTCCGCACGTCTCACTCCGATGTTAACATCAACAATACGTCGTCCTACGTCTGTGCACTCACTTGGGTCTGTTTCCCCGCTGCTGACAGTCTTCCCAGGTCGATCTCTCTCCGTTGTACGGAGCGAATCAAGCAGAACAGAATACAGTGCGCCACAAGGAAGCTGGTCTAGGATTGCTTTATCAGGACGTTTTTGCCGAGGATCGTCTCCTTCTCTTGCCTCCTGCTGTTTGCGTGCTCCTTGTTCTCTTCAGCCGCAACCACAATGTAGCTATTATCTCTTCCCTTTCCGACGCCATTCACTTATCCTCAAATCAGTACATCGCCAAGAGGATGTATGAAATCAACGAGAGAGGGACGTACCGAGACCCAACGACGCTAACGGACGAGAATCGCTCAGCTCAGGACGAAGAGCTTTTCCAAACAGCCCGCCTCGTCAATTGCGGCTGGTTCGGGTCTGGTACGCGCCTCGCTTTGCTGATGATGCACCTCCTTACTCACGAGTAACAGTGATATTTTCCGACTACTTCTCGGCTATTCTGGGACTGGGGCGAGAAGGAAGTAGGTGGAGGTGAGCAGCTCATCTACGTCCAGTATCCGAGAAACCTCATGATGCAACTAGTCTGAATCCGTTTGGAGTATGCGCGCAATCTCGATTCAGCCTACGTCATTTGCTAATCCAACGCAGGAATTCCGAGATGAAGACCATGCAATCTTCGGCCGCGGGCAAGGGAACGTCTGTAGCGTCGAGTTCAATTGCCTCTATCGATGGCATGCCACAACAAGTCAGGAGGATGAAAAGTGGGTTGGCCAGGTGTTCAACCAGATCTTCGACGGCAAATCGCCCGACGAGGTGACTCCAAAGGACTTCAAGGTTCGAAGAAGGAACTTCATCTGTTTCAACTGCCTTCAATTGTATATAGGCAGCAGCATACAAGATTGCCAAGACACGGCCGGATGTTACTCACTGGACCTTTGGAAAGTAAGGGAATCTCGACTGCATCAAAGTTTGGGATAACATTATCTATGTTAGCATCGCCCGGCAAAGTGACGGGACCTTCAAAGACGAAGATCTTGCTAACATTCTAAAAAACGCGTGAGTTCCTCTGGCGGATTTTGAGACAATCTCTGATATCATTCTTTAGGACAGAGCACCCTGCGGCCGCATTCCGTGCTCGCGGAACCCCGGGTGAGGAAACCAACCCCACTGTCGCTTGAAACTAACTGCTCAATAGCCTCGATGCGATTGCATGAAATAATGGGTATTGAGCAGAACCGCTTATGGGGTGTTTGCAGCCTGAATGACTTCAGACGGGTATGCCGCCGAATTTAGTTTTGAGCACGTCTCTCATCTTTTTTCTTCCAGTATCTTGGTCTAAAGCGTAGGATTCTGCGACTTTTCGGAGCAAGCACTCAATATCCACAGCGTACGCCAGCTTCACGGACTGGAATCCCGACCCCGAGATCGCCAATGTCGCTGAAAAACTCTATGGGGATATCGAGTATCTTGAGCTCTATGTTGGCCTTCAAGTGGGTACTGCTGAGGCTCCTTAGGCGCGTCTGACCATCCACAGGCTGAGTGCCCGAAGCCGCTCGTCGAGGGTGCTGGTCTATGTCCAGGCTACACAATCAGCCGGGCGATCCTTGCTGATGCTATTGCACTCACTAGGTTAGTATTCTCTTTTTCATCTACATTTTTTCAAGAAACCTGATCGGTATTCAGAGGGGACCGGCACTTTACGTACGACAATTGCAACACTCTCATGTTTCGTGCAACTAAAAATATCCTCTTAGCTATGACTACACTCCATATAATCTGACTTCATGGGGCTTCGCCGACTGCCAACGGGACCCTCATGGATTAGGTCAGAACAGACTATTAGCTTCCTGACCGTGTCCTGACTCTCGGCTAGGATTCGGGAGTACTCTTGGTCGTCTATTCCAACGAACGCTGCCTCGCTCGTTCACCGAGAACAGCACCTATGCATTTTTCCCCCTCCTGACACCACCCACCATGAAAGCCAACTTGGCAAAGCTGCATCTTCTCGAAGAGTACGATTTGGTGCGGCCGAAGGATGAACGGCCCGTCCAACTCGTCCAAGACTATGCAACGGTGGTTGATATATTGAAGAGCGCGAAATTTACATCTCCGTATGCCGCGCGAGCCGCCAAGATAATCAAAGGCAAAGGGTATATAAGTGTGCATCTCGGTCCGATCCATGTTGACAGAGGTCAGGTTCTTCATTGTCGAGAGCGAAGAAAAACGCAAGGACATGTACACGAAACTGTTTGGGTCCTCCGACTTGTTGAACAAGGCCGGAGCCTTCTTCCGCGACACCACACGCCAACTTATCGCCACGTCATCCTTCAAGCTTGTTGGTGGCAAGACCTGTGTTGTCGACATCGTCCGGGACGTGCTCAAATTGATCCCGGTGTACTGGTCCGCCGACATCGTACGTTCAAATCATGGCTACCTTCAGCCGATGACTCAATCATGCATTCCCAGGCTGGGATCGAGCTCAAGACGAAAGAAAACCCTGGCGGAGACCTGACTCCGATTGAGCTGTACACCATGCTGAGCTCAATCTACGAGTTTGTCTTCCTCGAGACTCCAAAGGCCAAGGCCAAGGTCTTCGAGGCACAAGTGCAAGGCCACGTCGACAAGCTGCTGCACCATATCAGCGGCTCTCGAGTATGTTTTTCGGTGCATCATAAATATCAGCTGACTCTTCAGCTCTCGATGGTTGGAACTGTCACGTCGCTCTTCAAGAACAAGAAAACGGAGCAGCAGGATATTGTCAAACGGCTGCGCGATCTCGGTCGTCCAGGCTCCCCCGAGCTCGCCAACATAACTCTCGCCATTATGGTTGCCGCGACGGCAGAAATGTCTCTCAGTAAGATAACTTGACTCGTCTCGTAAACCGTAGCCTAACCTTTCAGGCTTGACCAATGTGCTCAATGTGCACCTTGGCTCGGAAAATGAACAAAAGATTATTTCTTCTGGTGATATAAACGGATATATCCGTGAAGCGCTCCGTTAGTGTTTTTCCGCACAAGTTTTACACATGTAACCTTCATTAGGACTCGACCCTCCGTTCCGCGGTGTCTACCGTCAGTTGACGACCTTTCCCGTTTTCGCTCAAAAACTCAACTTGTGCAAATAGGCGTTGCAAGCACTGATGTAACCGTCGGGAACACCGCCTTCGCCAAAGACACGCGAGTCTTTTTAGATGTCGCTACTGTTTGCGTTACCGTGGGTCTCTTGTCTCTAAGATTCCTTTGAATGACAATTCACCAGGCGGAATCTACTTACCCCAACCCGAACGCCATTGACCCTAGCCGCAAAGCCGAGTCCTACTTGTACCCTGATGGGTGTTTCAAGAGTCTCGGCGAAGCGTTCAACCTGAAGGTCCTGGCGGAGGTCCTCAAAGTGGTCTTGTCTTACAAGAACATCGCGCGCGCCCCTGGCCAGTCCGGGAATCTGAAGAGGCCCGTCTGACTTTCTTTCTTTCTTTCCTTTTTGATTGAAGATTTTAGGTTTACGGACGGATCTCGTCTTGACCTTCGCTTCGCATACTTGGACAGCAAGTCGGCGTTCTCGACGCCGTGGTTGGGATCCATGGCTGTTCAGGTATGTCGAGCTTTGGGAAAACTTCACCGCTGAATCATAACAGTATGACGCTGCATGATGGACTGACTGTCTATGAACGTGTTGGAATGGAAGGGACGGTAGTATTCATTGCACGTTACATGTAATTGCACAATAGGACGAGGTATTTCAGGATACAGACGCAAAACAACGTAGATGCGCCGGCGCGAGTAACAAGAGACCTAAACATTCAAGCTTCGTCCTCAGCTTCGGGGCTCTCTTCGCGTCCAGGGTGAGATTCGAGAAATGCGCGTTCAAAACTGCGGCCAACCGCGGCGGCTAGGGGGACCGGAACTGCGTTCCCCAGGTGCTTGTAATACTGTATGATGGGTGAGTGGCCGGTATGTATCACGACTCCAAAGCACGCACCTGCCGAATCTTGCCTGCTGCGCTGGGCGAATCGGACCAGAGCTCAAAGTGGTCCGGGAAGCCTTGCGCGCGCTTGGCCTCCAAGACAGAAATCGTTCGTTTTTGCTGAAAGGCATTAGAGAATGTTAAGCGCAGGAGAATCCGAGTCGACCAACCTTTGGGTGCAGAAGGTAGCTGCCATGGCTACTAGGTGTCACCGTGGTCAAGGCCGTCTTGAAAGGTCCATCATTGTCTAATCGACCAAAACGGGCACTCTTCTTTGGGTCTATGTTGAAAATTTTGGGTAGGCCTGTTGGTGGTGAGCCAAGTGCGGATGAAGACAGACGGGATTAATACGTTTATGGGTCGCAAATGGCTGTAACGGGACCGTGACTGTCGCCTCAACGTTGAACGCCGAGTAGCGGTTCGTGACATGGTCTTTGACCAAAGGATAATTCATACGTCGCATATTTCGTTGGTAGCGGGTCTTTGGTTCCGAAAGGTACGCAACCGGATCGACGAATCCAACAGGGGCCGTAGACGTGTCGAACTGTTTGATTCCACGGGCCTTTCGTCGCTCGACCGTCTCGATGTCGGTTTCTGTTTCAGCGATAAGCTCGTGAGGGTTAATCCTAGTAGGACGCAATGAGAAGCGGAATCTCAAGACCCAAGGTCCTTACCAGTCAAACTGCGGGAGGTCGCTGGTGGCGTGTTTTATCGTCACACCAGCATGCGGCGCAAAGTTGTGGCCATCCTCATCGTCCTCCGGGTTACCCTTGCGCCCTCGTTTCGCCGGGTAGAGGTAGTCGCCCTGAATGAAAAGTTTGCGCCGTTGCGCCGGCTTGAAAACATACATGGGGAGAGGAGCCTTCGGTAGGACAGAGCCCCGCCGAGCCCCAAAGAGGAAGAAGCGCGGACGGTTTTGTACACAACCATGTTGTCCCGCTTGAGAGAGCACGGGCAAAACTTGGTAATTCAACGCCAGGAGAATCCGACTCAGCAGCTTGAGCATGGCCATCTTGATCGGTGCTCCGTGAACGGTGTACTTTTCTGCGTGATCGAGCAGACCAGTGACGTTCTCCAGCAAGAAAAACTCAGGCTTGTACACCTCGGCGATGCTGAGCATCGTAAACGGTAGTGACGACCTTGAACAGTTATGTTATGACATTCACTTGAACGAATGTGTTACTACTACCTTGGGTCGTTATCTTTCTTGTGGGTGTTCATGCGCGAAAAACTCTGGCAGGGAGGTCCTAACCTAGTTAGATCTCTGGGCACGGGAGTGCGAGTAGAGCCTTACCACCACAGAGAACACGAGCGGCGCCGGGGTGTGGGATGCACTCGTCGGGAATAATGCTTTTTTCGGGATCCAAGGCCCTCAATGGTTCGAACTGGCCATCTTCGGCGCGCCGTACGACATACTTCAGAAACTCATTTATGTCTGCACACATAACCGTCGTTTCGGGATGATTGATGCTAGACGAGGACAGGACATACTGTTAAGTAGACATCGAAAAAGAAATGCGATAGCGAACCTGAACGTCTTCGCAGCAGAATACGACCACTCTAAGGCCCAGTCTGTTGTGAAGAATCCTGACTGGCAGAATCCTTGTGATAGTCCACCCGCACCTGAACGTTAAATCAGAGACCATAACATCAGGAAGCAACAAACACGCACCAGCAAAGACCTCCATGACCGGGATCTTTCCTCTCTTCCTTACTTGTCGCTTGCCGTCGTCAATGGCGGTGCAGTGGCCGTGGAAACATTCGTCACATTGTCTGATGGCGTCCTCATCTTCATCCAAGACGACGTAGAAGTGGTTCTCGTCATCGGCAATCCAGTCCCGGATAGCCCCATCTGTGTCGCTCCAGAAGCTCTCTACGAAGGGTCTGCAATCTAGATCCAGATTCTCGACGGAGACAGCGTTTTGACGAGGCGACTGGCGAAGACACCGCTGCAACAATACATCAGTTCAGTCGACATGAGCTGGTCTGTTGCACGTACAGAGTCGGACGATGCACGGTCATAATACCGGACAGAGAGCAATCTCCCCTCCGTATCCACTGACTTGATGCGTGCTATGAACAGCAGTTCTTGGGCCGTGTTGACGGCCTCGGGCAACACATAAACAAAGTCGTTTTTGTGAAGCTCTTGGCCGTATCTTGACAAGCCATCCCCAACCACCCGCACGATGGCGTCAGACTCCATCTTATTCTTATGCGCGCAGTTCGGGCACTGCCGATGGTCAGGGACGTGTTGAAGCAGACGTTCCAGCTCTGCGGGTGTCGGAAGATCAGGAGAATGAATGGAAGTTTTGGTCATAAGTAGACCTAGCACAGTGATGAACAAGGA
Organism: Mycena amicta; assembly: GCA_029282125.1. Lineage (NCBI taxonomy): Eukaryota > Fungi > Basidiomycota > Agaricomycetes > Agaricales > Mycenaceae > Mycena > Mycena amicta. The sequence goes on along the minus strand of JARIHP010000001.1, from coordinate 1,622,308 downwards.
CGCTGCCCAACGGAACGTTCTTACCGCAAGAAATAATCCCGGCTAGAGGGGTTTTGCTCATCGGGCTCTTCAAACTCGTCGACTTCTAAAATGCGTACGTTGCATTTTTGCAGAAGGGAAGCAACCGGGTTGTCGTCGCATTCGGGGAGTAGGAATAACTCTTGTGAGTGGGCGACCTCCTGCAGGAGCGTACGACTACCTGAAATCAGTCGTAAACCAGTGAGTTTTGCGATGAGAGGGATGGCACACACCGTGGACGAGCCAATGTCCGTGAAACATTTTCGTACGCTTTCCGTGAATGGAACGTTCAAAGAAATACTGGATCCTGGCAAACCTTGCGAGATGGTCAACTCGAGCACAACAAATGGCAGATCGCGTACCAGGCGTTGTTTGCAAAGGTGTTCAGACATACGATGTCGCCAGATTCTTCATAATTTGCCCGATGCTGTTGAATTGTTGGCACGACGGGATGGTTGACAGAGAATGCGACTCGCCCTGTGGTCATCGTCACCCTGGTGCAACTGCGACGATGTCGCCTTCCTGTGTGCCCCGGTCAGTGTCAAATGGTCTCAGGGCGAAGACTCACCCTATAAACTACTCCGTCTAGCTCAACGCTGTCGTAGTATCCGATCACGTAAGATTCATCTCCCCACTTCATGCTCTTTGGATCGTCATGGTGAACGAGGAGCTCGTCAAGTTCTTCGGCCACAGCTATGTTCGCCTCTGCGAACTGCGTCCCAACGATGGATATCTTGGACGTGAGATGTTGGTTGACAATTCGGCCGACAATCTCCGTAACAAAGATATTGCCATCCTCCAATTTATTTGTGGACTTGGACGGTGTTTGCTCGAGAAAGTGCCGAATGAGTGGGACTTTGGCTATCTTCGCACCCGACTCGATAACCTGATCGATGACCTGGATCACATATGCCACCTAGGCGCAAATGTAAGCGAAAAAAGAAATGCTAATCGGAGCATAGTACCGCTTCGTCCAGTCTTAAGGACGGACTCGACTTGAGAGAGTCCTGCCTCTTCTGTAGCAGCGTCCTAGCCAGGTGTTGTAGCGGATGGAAGCATCAGTCAAGAGCACCAGTGACGGACGGAATGTGCAATGCGGTGCTTAAGACAGAAAGGTCGCCAGAACAGTTGATATTCCGGCGCAGGTGCATCAAGAATATACCAGGCATGCTGAGTTTCGATATATATCTTGCCTTGTACAGGTTAGAAAGTTGTCCTAGTTGAAAAAAAAAAAACGACGTACCCGTCTAGATCTCCGTCAGAATAAAAATGGGAGTTGAAGCGAATAATATCGACTTCAATAAAACAAGACATGTCGGGGTCGTCATCAGCCATCCTCGGTGACTTCGCGAGCCCGTCCAGCGGCACAGTACACGCCTACTATATCATCCTGGTTGAGCGCCAGAGGATTTACCAGCTCGCGATCCACCGTCTTGAATATGGCAAAGTTGGAGAGTCGGCGAATCGGGGCACCTTCGTCTACGCTACCTGTCTCTTTGAAGCGTGTTGAAAGTGCAAGCTCATCCACGAGTGTGCGCCCATAATTATAAAAGTACACGGGCTCGTCGGGCTCTGTTCAGGAATCAGCTAGATGGAATACAAGATGGTTGGTAATTGAGATACCAGCAAAAACATCCTTATCGTCCTCGTCGTAGTTATTCGACGCGGATGAGGTGGGGAAAATCTCAGAGGCAGCAGGAGACCCAATTGATACTTGGGCGATGCCCGAGGCAGCGTCCCTGGACGAGTTTATCGTTCCGAGGACGCTTGCGGGGCGAGAGATTTGGGGTTGATGGCGCAGAGGACTCCGAGTCTGTGGGAGACGGACTTCGAGATTTTCGCTTTCGTGAAAGAGGCGGAACAAGCACGTAGGGGACGAGCACCATGAAAGAAATCTCGACTCCCGTTAGATGGTGTTAGGGGTACAAGGGCGATCAAAACAAGAGCTTGTTCCCAACTTCCCACCACCATGTCGTTGACACCGTTCAACAACGCTCAGCACAACTATGAAGTTGAAAAAGGTCCGTCTGCATCCTCAACGCCGGCTCGCTGCCACTCAACTCGCCCAGTGGTCATCAGGAACTTCCTCGAAACCTTCAAGGGCGACCTGGAGAAGGACATCGCGTCTGGGATGGCCGACATCAACATTGACGCGCCAAACGACGCGCAGCTTCCCCCGGAGGACCGATAAAAAGTACATGAGACAGCTGGTGCGCCTTCAGTCCCGCCGTTAACGCCACTCTGACGCGTGGTTCAGCAACGAATCGCCAACCGCGACCAGGAAAAGCTCATCATCGAGCTCGAGGACATTTGGCACTCCTCGGTGTGTTATCACGTCCTTGAACATCATTTTCGCGTCTCACAAAGAGTGCAGGACAACGACGATGTGAAGAAGCTTGTCCGTTCAATCTGCGAGAATGCCAGGCGCTACTGTGATCCTCTTCAGCGAGGTGGTGGATGATCTGCTCCGGATGCACCCTCCCACCAAAGACATTAGCGACAAGGACGAGGTCATCGACGTTATCATGCACCAACGACGCGAAAGGAACTGCGCAGCTGGATCAGGATGGCTTCCCTGACCAGATCCTTCGCCGGTTGTGCGTCGCATGTTTTCTTCGGCAAAGACCGTTCTCATTTTTCTATAGCAACCTTTACTTTAAGCCCCTTCTGAGCGACGTCACGATGGCTGTTCGTGAGGTCCGCAGTAGTGCACATCGGGCACCTCATCACCGTCCGCGGAATTGTGACGCGTGTTTCTGAGGTCAAACCTTTACTACAAGTTCAACGCGTACACCTGCGATACATGTGGCTCCGAGACGTTCCAAGAAGTCACCAACAAGACCTTCGCGCCACTATACGATTGCGGCAACACCGAAGAATGCGAGAAAAATGGTGTCAAAGGGACTCTTCATATGCAAACGCGAGCATGTCGCTTCAGCCCGTTCCAGGAGCTCAAAATCCAAGAAATGGTGCGTGTCATTCCAGCTTGTAGTACCTTGGCATCTAACGACGCGCAGGCTGATCAAGTCCCTGTCGGCCACATTCCACGGTCGATGACGATCCATGTTAGCGGGAATCTGACGCGTCTCATGAATCCCGGCGACGAGGTACATCTTGGGGGCATTTTCCTTCCTGTACCCTATACAGGCTTCCAGGCCATTCGTGCGGGGCTCCTCACGGACACCTATCTCGATGTGCACCATGTTCACCAGCAAAAGCAGCAGTATCGCGACATGGAGACGACACCGGAACTAGAGGCGGAAATGGTCACACTCAACACGGAGGGCGGCTTGTACAACAAACTCGCCGAGAGTATCGCCCCCGAAATTTACGGCCACTCGGATGTGAAGAAGGCGCTTTTGCTCCTGCTTGTTGGGGGTGTTACCAAAGTCACTGGCGATGGGATGAAAATCCGTGGCGACATCAACATGTGTCTCATGGGCGACCCCGGAGTCGCCAAATCCCAGCTCCTCAAATATATCTCAAAAATCGCACCTCGTGGGGTCTACACTACCGGGAAAGGGTCGTCTGGTGTTGGTCTGACCGCAGCTGTGATGAGAGATCCCGTTACGGACGAGATGGTGCTCGGTGCGTTGCTTGAAAGGTCTTTAAATCGAGTTTGACCTTGCTTATAGAGGGTGGCGCGCTCGTTCTCGCTGATAATGGCATCTGCTGCATCGATGAATTCGACAAGATGGACGACTCGGATAGAACCGCTATCCATGAGGTAATGGAACAACAGACCATCTCCATATCCAAAGCTGGAATATCCACGACTCTTCAACGCCCGAACCTCTATTCTCGCCGCAGCGAATCCTCTGTACGGTCGCTACAACCCCAAAGTCTCACCCGTGGAGAATATAACCTTCCCGCTGCATTGTTGTCGCGTTTCGACCTTTTATTCCTCATTCTCGACAAACCATCGAGAGATGATGATGAGCGGCTCGCGCAGCACGTCACATACGTGCATATGCACAACACACACCCAGAACTCGACATCGATGTTGTGGAGCCTAATCTTATGAGGTTCAATCGTTTTTTTTCTCCGTTGAGAACGCATATTAATCAATTCTCAGACACTACATCGCTAAAGCACGCGAAATCCATCCCGTCGTTCCCCCAGAGGTATCCGCGTACATCGTAGACTCGTACGTCCAACTTCGTAAAGCAGGCAAAGCCGCAGAAGAGACGAACAAGTCGCATTCGTATACCTCGGCACGAACTCTCCTCGGTGTGCTGCGCCTCGCACAGGCACTCGCGCGACTACGCTGGGTCGAGAGGGTAGAAATGGCCGACGTCGACGAGGCACTGCGGTTGATGCGATGCAGTAAGCAGAGTCTGGAGGATGAAGACGATATGGCGATGGGTCCGGACAAGAGTATTGTCAGTCAGATATTCCGCCTCATCAAACAGATGTCGGGTGCGGGTGCCCCGAGACGCAAGGCGAAGAGGCAGCGGCGGATGGGCAAGGGTCCGGATCGCGAGCGCGACATGGATGTCGATTCCGACTCGGATTCGGACGAGTATTCCGATCAGCAGGAGGTCTCGTTGGTTGATGTTCGTGCCCGGGTAACGGCGGCTGGTTTCACCGAGGCCCAGTTAAACGAAACGATATCGAAGGTGTGTTTGCCTCTACTCGCTCGTCGACAGAACCCAACTTTTTTTTAAACAGTACGAAGATCTTAACGTCATCGTTCGTGTCGCGAATGGTTCCAAAATCCGGTTTGTCGACGCCGACTCATAACTGGTTGCTTCTTTTTCTATTATCGTCGCTATATCCTGCTTTGTTTGTTGTTACCATTGTATTACTTCTCCACCGGTGGACTACAACATGTCCACGATTCCGACTTGAGCGAACGACAAGTTGAAGTTGTGTGGTCCTGTGGACAAGATTCTACCGACAGAGATATTGATTAGATCCGCATATATAAATAAGGATACTGGGCTACACGATGACTGCGAGATAAAGAGGAAGATGTACATGTTATGGTCGCCGCTCTTCCTCGTCTCGATACGCAGGGGATGATGCTCGAGGCGGGTACTCGTGCTCTTCGTCGTCGTCGAGGAACCCAGAATGGAATGCGACATGCTGGTACGGCCCACTGTTCAGACCCGTCCGCTCGTCGGCTTCGTCGTCCGAATCGTCTCCTGCGACAACGGGCCGTGTGCGGTCAGACGACATCGACATCGGCGCAGTCCCATCCAAAGGCAGTGATATATACCGCTCCTCGCCCTCGCGGTCCGCATGCTGCTGGTAGCAATACCGCCACATGAGCATACCCGTGGTGAAACTCAACACGAAGAGCGCAAAGAGGCTCAACGCGAGCCTGCTTTTGAGCGTTTCGATGATCCGGGCCAGTTGCGATGATGCTGCATCGCTAGCGCTTGGTGAGGGGAGGCTGGTTGTGGTTTCGGTCTTGCTGGTGTCCTCTAGGACATCCGAAGCACCAGACGGGGCGGCAGAATGCGTCATTTGTGAAGACACGGTTGTAGTTGCTCCTTCTGTCTGAGTGAGATAGTCGGTGGGTTTTCCGAACGACTTGGTTGCTGACGGTTTGGTTGGGCGGAGCGGGCACAGGCTCGTCGTTTGGAGGGAGAAGCGGATCTGCGTGAGTTAGCTCGTAGAGCACGGCTTTCTTCGGATCGATAGTTGAGCCCCAGAAAACCATATCCCAGCCCAAAAATTTGCCGCGGTGTTCCGCATTAGCCAGGTCGGAGACGGTGATCATCCAGTCGCCAACTGGGATCCTCGCCCCTGTAGCTGTTGAGTAAAGGAAGAAACGGTTGAGATGACTCACCAGTGCTTCACGGTCATCATCGTCCATCCAGGGAAACCCGTCGACGCAGAATCCATCGACCTCGTTTCCGCCAATACACTCGTCACACCATTGGACTCCTCAATTCGACCCGGACGTCGCCCCTCCGCGTATGGTCAATCCATACCCGCACGGTAATGTGCTCGAGCTTCTCCAGGTTGGCGTCTTGCACCATATCATACTTGATATTCATGACGCTCGTGACTCCACCAACACCGATAACCTCCCCGCCAGAGTAGTTGCCCATTGGGTTCATCGTCCCTTGTTCGATCTGCACAGTGCGAGTGTGCATCCGCGTTTGCGGCTTGACGAGTTTCCATTTCTGTGCGGCTTGAACAAAAGCCGTGGCGTCCAGTGCGCCGTATCCGAATATAGAGCTGTAGTTACGGCCGGCGGCGGTGAGTTCCCATGAGTCCCCTTTGTCAATTTGGCGCGCAGTGTCGACGCAGAGATGTTGAATGTCGCGCCATGTCAAATCAGGGCTATAGAACGGGTCAGCGATGATTATTAGAGTAGTTGGAGATATACCGGGCCTCTAAAGCGAGCGCAAATACCCCGACTGCGTTGGGGGCGGCGGCGGATGTACCGCCATGTGAGCTGGTGCATTTATTTTTACCCTTGTCGGTGGTCGTCTACGGAACAATTTGATCAGCCAGCTTGACTGCAATGTGAGAGGAACATACAATGGCCTTGCCACTTCCCGAGCTGTATGCCGCGACGAGATTGGCGGTGCATGCCTCTGAATAGTAAGGGCGTAGGCCTTTGTGGTCAACAGCCGCAACGGTGACAGAGTAAATCGAGTTGGTGTATCCCTGTGTACACTGGTCAGTTTATGTTTTCTTCAGAAGCCAGAACCGACATCGTGGTTGCAGGTGTCAGATGAGGCCGCCCCATTTCCGGCAGCGAAAACGAAGACCGAACCCTTGCCGCCGCGGCCGTGATTAATCCCGTTCAAAACTGCCTAGAGATTTGATAGTTAGCCAAGAGCTGTGTCGCGAATAACTCCCGACCTTGTTAATAAGGTAGTCCGGGCCCTCCATGACCGCGCCATTGTCCGGCGGACCCCAAGAGCAAGAGTAGATGGATACATTTTGAAAACCAAAGTTGAGAGCGGCTGCTTCATCTGCATCCGATATAGCACCCGAAAGAATGCGAACGGCTGCGACTTTGGAATCGTAGGCAATACCAATCCCGCAGGCCTTGTTCTTGATAGCACCGACCTGGCCAGCGCAGCGTGTACCGTGAGTATCGTCCCCGAGCTTTGGCGTTGGCAAATCCTCGTGGTCATTGTAGTCGTGACTGAACTCGGCCACAAAATTGTCCTTGAGATCTTCGGAAGTATAGTCGAGACCGTCGTCAATGAAGGACGAGATGACTCCCTTGCCGGTAAAGCCCATTTCCCATACGGGAACGATGTTCATCGAGTGAACAGGCGCCTCGTCGTTGATAATATGCCATTGGTCGGTGAATAGAGGGTCGTCGATGCCCAGTCGCTGCGCAACTGCGCGCGCGCCGTCTGCTTGGTCGTCTTGCTGCCGATGTACTGGTACCCGTTTTACCCGTTGCCGTAGAGACTGTCGGGAGAGATATTTTATGGATGCCCCAATCCGCGCCTCGTCATCGTCGGTCGAACGCGCACGTAGTGTGGCATGTCTCTCGAGGACACGATCCCTTCCTTCCCTCCCTTCTAATATTTTTGGAGTGATTGGCTTTTCGACCCGGACCAGCCAATGGTCTTGGAGTTCGCCTACCTGCTCGACGAGCTCGACGCCGAGAGCGTGTGCAGCGTCCGCAAGGCCAACTCCGGTCTGGGGATCGTGGTGGAGAACGTAGTAGTCATGTGTGTCGTAGAAGCGCTGGGCCGGGCGGACTGCAAGGACGGTGTGTACCAGTAGAATGAGGGACCATGGTAGCAGCATTGGTCGCGGTGTGACCGGACCGCCATTCGCGAACATCGTGATTATGCAAAGCATAGGCTTCGTTTAAAACTCTGGCACAGATGTATGTACGGTCCCGTTTCTTTCCCATCCGTGTCCTTGAAGGCCTCTATTCGATCTTCATTTCGCAAAATGAGCCTAGTTCTAAAGGCTGTGACTCTGTCCCTAACGATCTCGACGAAGATGGTAGAGGTGACAGTCAAGATCTTCGAGTTCGGTGGGCGAGTCGAGTTTCGTAGCACCAGTTTTCTCTAGATGAGAATCTAATATTGAGACGCCATTCGGCAGGAGAAGTTGAGGAGAAGGCGTGAAGTGACCCAGCGTCACAGCGGTAGTAACGCCGACGCCATACGCTCACGTGTGGCTACGCACATCCATCTTGCCATGAGCTGCTCACATCTGTCGAGCCTGACAGGACTACCGCCTCCTCGTCTGTCCCAGAGTGTTCACCGCGAAGAGTGCACCCAATGCTTTGACAATCAGGTCAGTTGCCCCCACTCGTTTGTAACCCAACTAACAATCCATCCAGGATCATCCGCTTGGTGTCGAGGTTTGTTTGGGCTGCTTCAACGGCGGCTGCTCGGGCGACAGACACCATATCCGCACCCATCTCCAAAAATCGGGCCATCGCTTCACTCTCAACGTCAAGCGCAAACCAAAGCCATCCACCAAGCGAGTCAGTGTTGCGTCCCAGCTGCTCGTTCACTCGCTCATCATCTGCAGGCCGAAGATGAGGAGCCGCCTGCAAAGATTTCAAAGCTCGCGATTTCTGAAGAGACGGAGAAGGACAAGTACGAGCACTTCACGGTCATAAAGTGTTGGACCTGCGATGTGGAAAAGGGCCGCGAGATCCCCGAAGCGTTCAACGATCCAAAGGTGTGTTCTCTGACACTAGTCGCTGTACACGCTCAACGCCACCCAGGTCAAAGAGCTCGCCGACCAAGTGATGCACTCGCTCTCTTCCGCGCGCCAATCCGAAGTCAAAGCATGGGAGGAGGAGTTCGAGGCCTGCGAGCACACCCTGATGCTCCAGCAAATCTCCGCCGGCGCGATTCCCGCCTCTGGCCTCGCCCACTGCAACGCCTGCGAGCTCACAAACAACTTGTGGCTTTGTTTGTCATGTGGGTCCCTTGGATGCGGACGGCAGTTGTACGGTGTCGCCAATGGTGGTAACGGACATGGTCTTCGCCATTATGAGGAGACTGGGCATTCTGTGAGCGTCAAGCTCGGCACTATAACGCCCGACGGAGGAGCAGGTTAGCTCTAGTTATAGTTCCCTTGACCAACGCACTTATATCCGACAGACATCTATTGCTACAAGTGTGATGACTCGAAGCTCGATCCCGACCTGGCCGTCCATCTCTCTACGTTTGGTATCAACGTCATGACCGCGCAAAAGACGGAAAAGAGTATGACGGAGATGGTGCGCGACATGGCTCTTCATGTTCCTTTTCCAACTTGCTTTAGCAAATCGAACACAACCTCAAGTACGACTTTTCGTTGACATCCGAAGATGGTCAGGCGCTCCAGCCAGTTTTTGGCCCCGGCCTAACCGGATTGTCGAACCTCGGCAACAGGTACGTCATCATGTTTTTCGTCTTTCGCCTCTCAATCAATGTGGTAGCTGCTACATGGCATCGGCTCTCCAAGCCCTCTTTTCCCTCCCTAGCTTCAGAACACGCTACTTCTCGGCCACCTCGACCACCGACCACGCTGCACAATGCCCCGAACCGCTCCCCGCGGACTGTGTCGAGTGCCAGATGCGGAAAGTCGCGGATGGGCTGTTGAGTGGACGTTATTCGCATCCCGCCCATGGCCCTCTCGATGCCGCTGCGAGTGTGAACGACCCAGTGTTCCAAGAGGGACTACGCCCCCGCGGGATTCAAGGCCCTCATTGGTAAGGGACACGAGGAGTTTTCGACCATGAAGCAGCAGGACTCGGAAGAGTTTCTTGGGCACTTGCTGACCGTTTTGCGACGAGATGCGCACAAGTATAAAGAAAGGGCTGCCGGTGCGTTTCGCGAGCCTATTTGGTGTTTGCTTTCTCTGAACTATCCTTGAAGAAGACCCGACGACGGTGTTCACGTATGGGATGGAACAAAGGCTACAATGCAATGTGTGCAGCAAAGTGAGCTATCGGGTCGACTCGATGGACGTCCTTAGCGTTCCTGTCACTGCCTTTGAGCAAGGAAAAGACGCGGATGGAAAGACCATGTACTCCCCAATCTCGTTGCTTTCGTGCATAGACGGTGTGCTCGCACCCGAGTTGTTGGAATATAGCTGTCCATCGTGCAACAAGAGCGTTCACGCGTCCAAGTACGTATTAGTGTCAAGTGAACATACGAACGCTCACGGGTCATAGGCAAGCCAAGTTCTCGACATTCCCAGAGGTGCTTGTAGTTCACGCGAAAAAGTTCCAACTGGTGAATTGGGTGCCAACCAAGCTCGGTATGCCTTCCCTTGGCTTCGCGGCATGGCTCATTGCACCGTAGATATCCCGCTAATTCTTCCGGACGGCGACGCGCTGGTGTTTGATGCCCAGCATCTGGGGAATGGGTTGCAACCGAGTGAAGCGGAGTTGCCGACTGTTGGTGCGTTCCCCTCGTTCCTTGCATTTAGTGCAGATTGAGATTGAAATGCACAGCTGCTGCGTCTGCTGTACCGCAGTTCGACGTCGCTGCAATGGCCCAGCTTGAAGCGATGGGTTTCTCAGCACTGAGGAGTCAAAAGGCCTTGCTCGCGACGGGCAATTCGAGTGCGGAGGCGGCTATGGAGTGGTTGTTTGCGCATTTGGAAGACCCAGGTTGGTTTACGTTTGGCTACGGCAGGTTGATGGTGTTGAGCAGTTGATTAGATATCGACGCGCCGTTACAGGCGGCTAGCGGAGGTGGAGGAGAATCAGAGCCGTCACCTGAGCAGATTTCGATGCTTACGGATATGGGGTTCAACGCTGCGCAAGCACGGAAGGCGCTCCGGGAGACGGTGCGAGTTTTTACCTTTTTTTTTCCATCTCGATCAACTTTGTATTTCTCAGTCGGGCAACACTGAACGCGCGGTCGAGTGGCTATTCAACCACCCAGACGACATGGGTCTCGACGACGCGCCTGCCGCATCCTCATCTGCTGCCTCTGAAGCAGCAACTATTCCTGGGACGAAAATTGTGCCCGTGCAGTACCGTCTCAAAGCGTTCATCTCGCACAAAGGGCCGTCTGTGCACTCGGGGCACTATGTCGCACATATCCAGACGGCGGAGGGGTGGGTGTTGTTCAATGATGAGAAGGTGGTCAAAGCGGATGCGGAGAGTGTGAGGGAGCTGAAGAAGTTGGCGTATTTGTACGTTTTTGAGAGGGTGTAGAGGCAAGAAATGTGTTGAAAACAGTAAATGTACGAATGAAGAATATCAAGCATCACTGAACACCCACAATCTCAGTTTGCCAGGCACCACGTCGCAGTCAAAATCCCGTTCGATCTCGACGGTGTGCTTTCGCGCGTCGTCACGAGAGTCTAATAACGGTGAGCTGAGTGCTTTTGCTCGCTCATTATGGTCGGACCGCAGCACTGCACCGGAGCGCTGTCCGGACAGGTTTCCCTTGGAGGGATATCTCTCCCTGCTGGGCAGATAATTGCACGCTTGCCCAAGAGCCAAAACCGCATTGGGCAATGGTGGTCACAGACGAGTTACAGTCAACAATTGGCCCAACGCTTCGTCGACTGCCATCTCCTTCTCCCACACGCGCTTGCTGTCGCGTTTCTACCCACCCGCTACGACCACACCCAACGAATCACGCGAATTGACGCGCTGACGCGACTTGGACACGAATGCCGACTCCCTCACAGCGATACAGCAGACCGAATAGTCCACCAGGCGATGCCACCGAGTCGGCGACAACACCGCTACGGCCGCGGTTATCTACGCTGTTCAACACCCCGAATTCGGGGACTTCATACTCCCCAACGGTCACGCCGGCTGGCCAGGCCCAAAAGCTGAACGTGGTTACGCGCGTGGCCATTGAGGGCAAGGCAAACCAAGGGGAAGATGGGGTTGGAATAAAGATGTATCTCAAGGTGTGTGGCGCAGTACCGCGCTCGCTGGCGACTGACTTGCTACCCCAGATTTCTCTGCCGCTCGACAATATTACTCCGGGAACCAGCATTCCGCTCTTTTCAGGTGAACTAGCACTCTCGTACTTGCCCTCGACTAACTGTACAACAACAGAGGAAAATGTCAAGATCCTAGACTCACAAGTGCATCCACTAGACAAGGATTCCACACCCTACGACTTCTCCTCAGAGTTATCGCCCCTCCTACATCATGCTGCGCGAGCACTCTCCCGTGCGTTGGCATTCTCTCTTCATCCGCCTAAAACTGACTCTTGCCAGTCAATAGGCCTTTACAAGAGAACTATCACACCGCATACGGGCTCTCCCCGCCTCCCGGCAACGCCTCAGTTGTCAGCTCATTTCGTGCCCCCAAAACGAACGGAACCAGCAGCAGGAAAACCCCGGCGCATCCCGTGGACGTAAAGTACACTGGACAAATTCTCGTCAGCGGCTACAACATCGCGTATGTGTTACCTAAGACTTTTCCGACTAGGCTTCTCGATAGCGAGCACCATTCTCGCTCATCAAGCATCCGCCGCTCATCCATGACCGACCGTACCGCCAATTTCATGGCCGCTATTGACTTGTGGGTGCCTTATGCAGCCAAACCGCCCCGCTCGCCATATCTCGTCAGTTTCTGCTTCCTTCTGTACAGTACGTTGGCTGATTCGTTTAGCTTTCCATCCCCACCCCGCCGCGATGTCTCAGCAACACCATACGCTTGCGCATATTCCCGCCACCCTCGCAATCCTCTTCGACGGCCTCGCTGTCTTCCGACGGCGAGGATACCGGCGGCGGCGGCTCCTGGGACCTTACGTCCGATCCACCGGTTACGCGCAAGCAATCCCGGTATACGCGTCCAGGGAACCCTTACGGCCATACCGCAGACAGCGAGTCGAGCGACTCTTCGATTGCAGAGTCAACAGGTGGTGGTATCCGAGGCGCTTTCCCCACCACTGAACGCATCCGTGTTCGTTGGGGCAAACCTCAGATCGCTGTCGGCCCAGAGGATGGGCGCCGACGCGTCGGTGTTAGCGACGTCAAAGGGGAGATGACTATTGCGGTGCTGGGCAAAAAGTGGAATGCGGAGCTGCAGAGGGAGGGAATTGTGATGGAGGTGGACTACAAGTCTGCTTGCAAGAACGTGTGGTTCCCGGGTGTTGCCACGATGCTCGGGATGGACGTCAGTCTGGAGGCAAAGGGCTCGGACCTGTCCTGGCTGTCTGAACAAGACGCTGGGTGGGAGGTTGGAGGAAGTACCGGCTATACGGGCTTTGATGTCGGAGGTCCATCCACACCGCACGGCCCGTCGAGACACGACAGTCTCGAGTCGAACTACTCAAACGGGCCGCAGATTTTCCTGTCGGCAGAACGACCCATTTCGCGGCAAAGTTCGGCGTCTTCATCGGCGTCGTTACTTCGGGCTCCGCTCCCCGTTAACAACGTTCCGGAATATTCGTTCGAAGGCGCACCTAGCTCCCAATCAACGTCTTTGGAATCTTCAATGGCAGCGTCTTCGATGCCTTCCGACTCAGGAGTCCTCCTTCGCCCACCGGGAGTGCCGGTCACCATCCACATTGACATGAACAAAATCATGCCCTCCAGTGCCGCTGGGAAGAACGCGTTTTCGTTCTCGATCAAGGGCACTGTGCTGGTTACGTCGCGTCCGCGGAATCCGCCTGCCGGAGAAGAGGCCGATGCTATAGATCCAGAATCCGTTGTTCTGCCTCGCTTCACCGTCCTCGCAGCCAACGCCGAGTCGGTCACCACCATTGTCCGGAATAACCTCGATGCAGGATCTTCCACTGTGGAGGTGACCAATCCCAACTCACGGTCCAAGACGGTGCTTCAACGCAACGACTACCTCAAGTGCAGGGAATATGCGAGGGTCCTCGTGAGATCGGGCGTTGTGTTCGAGAGCACTAGTGCTGCAGGGACCCCCGTCTTGAACGGTTCAGCGAACGCACGATTGCCAACCAGTCGGCCGAGGACACCGACCTACGGGTCTCGTGAGCGCGTTCTGTCAACAACAGGGACTCGCGCGATGGCCGTCCTCGGCATGTCGCCGACACCGGCCCGGCCGAAACGAGATGGTGCATTGATGATCCCGAGCGTCCGGGCCGATGTCACGCCGTTGTCCGGTTTGATGGACTCGGATTCTGCAACGATGTCCATCCCGACTTCGTATGCGGTTCGAGTCTCACTTGCAGCTCCTGTAGACGCAGACTCGGATTGGCTCGAGTTTGGGCTGGCGAAGCAGGGTGGTGCGAGCGGGTCGACCAAAGTCTCTGGGCCACCCAAAGTGGATATCGTGGGCGTCAGTGTGGACGATGTACCGGTCATGTACGAGACGCGGGCTGCTGCAGTCAAGGAGGAGAACCGTGATCCTGAGGCCGGGGCGGGTCTTGGTCTGCCGTTTGAGCAGGTGGGCACGGAGTGGGTCAGCTGGGTCAAGATGCGCGTCGGCGCGGTTGGTGGGGGACGCGTGGTTGTTGATTATGTGGTGAAGGACATTGACGGTGCACGGACGTTGGACAAGAAGCGTAAGGGGAAAATGAAGGCCAAGGATCGGACACATTTTGAGGTGTATCTACCTTCGTTCAGTTTACCTGTGGCGAGGTTGGAGGTCCATATCGATGGGGTCCCAGGTATTTTTCTTTTGTATCTTCGGCTCTTCATTACTAACTCAGTGTAGGCTTGGCAATATCAAATCTTCGATGCAACTTTGCGCACCAACAAGAGCTATCGTCTGGACGGAAACTCCTACACTACAGCCTCTCCGAGTTCTTCTATCCACATATCTCATTGGACCTATCTCTGGATCAACGCCGCTCCAGTCTGCTTTCCTTTGGATATATGCTGCTCGCATCTACAGCGGTCTTGATTTTCGCGATGGTTTGCATTGCGCGGATGAATTCACAAACACAACCGTTATACCTCTCGCCGCATGCCACTGCTGGAGGGTATTCAACGCTGGACAGCCCAGATTTGGACGAACGCATGACCACGACCACGACAGTGTATCACACCTCGAGTCGGTGGCCGTGGCAGCATTTCCAAGCCGTCCCTGGCACCGATAGCGACGCAGCAGAGCCGGAATCCGAACCAGAATCCGAATCTATAATAATATACCCCAGCGTCTCGGACACTCCCTCCTCGCAACCATCCGTCGCGCTCACCTCCCCACCCGCCCAATCCTCTCCCATAGTCATCTCCATCTCCAGGCCTGGGCCAACATCGTCTCTTGCCCTCGTTCCATCGATCAAGTTTATCTGGCAATGGCCGCCGAAACTCGGTTTGGACACAGAGTTTCTCAGGGCGAAAGCCAAGGTCGGCGCAGACTATGCGTGGCGATTTTTACAATATGTGTTGCATTTCCCTTTGGGTGTGCCGGATACGTGAACGATTTAGATTTGTGGTGCTAATCTTCTTGGATGTATCTTTATGACTATTATATGTATGTACGCAACGATTTTGGATATACTGCCGGGGTTGTTCAGAATTCCACAAAGACGTTCAAAACTCCTTGCCGTACAGCTTTCAAGCGCTCCGTATTATGGCAGCCGCCGGCTTAATGGTGCCCTCCTTCCCAATCTATCCCTGTCATCTATCGTCATACTCTTGCAGGACGGCGCGCCTTTTTGTTGTTGTAATTCACAGTAGAGAAAACATTCCGAATCAAACGCGCTCAGTGAAAAGCTCGCAACCCAGCGTTAAATGCAAATAATCTTATCAGCACGCATAGGACTACGCGACGTAAACTATACATTAGGATTACCAACTAGCAGAGCATCTACTCTTCAAATACAAACGTCCATAGCGCGGTCGGATCCCGATAGTCGTGGTGGACGATGCTCACCAGCCAACGCTCTTCACACACCCTTTCTAGTAACTGCCGCTCATCCGATTCAGGGCGGTAGAGCGATGCCCAGTCGGACCAGATTGAGAAAGCTTCTTCCTATGCGAAGGTTAGAGCCAGTGGTTTGTATGTAGAATTAAACGTACCTTCCAAGTCAAAAACGACTCGCGTTCGATAATCGTCGTTTGGACAATCTCTTGACCCGGGAAGACACCCCATGTTACCGCGTTCCGTCCCCCCTCGGGTACGTTCCCGCGGCACTCGCCCTACATGATCCAGGTCAATAACCAGCATCCGAACTTTTCTTTTAAAAAACCTACATTTTTATTGCCCGCAAACCAATGCACCCAGCCTGCAGCTTTGTCTTTGGTGCGCCGCTCAATCCTGTCCACCTCCGCCTCGGTGCAAAAGAACTCGACGAATCCCTTCTGGAAGACGTACCCCGCACGCGGACCCCACCCGACCACTGCGTCATCAGAGCGCGCCCCATCGACGGCGGGCTGCGAGCCGACGGTCCACCACCCAGCTTGCGTGAGACGTTCGAGGTGCGGGAGGATCGAGAGCGATTCGGGAGAGAGGGAAGTTGGGGAGAAGGGTGTGACGGGGATCTGGGAGTGTAGGTAGGCCAGGAAGATGGCAGTTAGGTCACCGAGGGTACTTGGATGGCCGCAATATCGGAGGACCTCGACGGGCTGGGTGTTTGGGTTAGGCTATGAACGGAAGGAGAGTTGAGAAATCGCACTCCGATGGCGGGACCACCCCACAGGTCCGTACTGCCGAAGGCAGGACTTTTGAAGTCTCCGAACCGGCCATTGGGAAAGTCATCCCAGCTTGTAGCATTGTTGAGTTCCCCTCGGCCGGCTTCGGCCTCAACAGCCCCAGGAATATGAGCCAAACCAAGTGTTGCTGAACTTGCTGCCGTTGACGGGGTGACAGTTAGTTCATTTTGTTGAGGATTTTCCTGCCAAAAGTGAGCCGCGATCTGGAGACCTGTAGCCAAAAGAACCTCGATAAGCTTATTGTGGCCGATGAGAGGCGAGGACTGAAAGCCTGTCCACTTGAGACCTTCGATGACGCGTTGAACACTCTTCTCGAGGTTGAGTGTCGAAATATGGACGCCTGGTATTTTCCCCTCCTTCGTTAATCGGTTGATCATCTGGATAGCAAGGTTCACTCCGTATTCCTTGACCAGCTGGTCGTCGTTCTGATACTGAGATTAGGACCAGAGTGACATGAAATAAATAAAAACACGATACCCGTATGTGCTCTAGTGCTTCCATGATAGAATCCGGGACGCGCGCGCCAGTCAGCTTGGTCAGACGAAGGAACGACGCGTATGTTTGTATGGGCATGATGCCAGGGATGATAGGCAGCGTAATCCCCGCCTCTCTGACCTTTTTCACCCACTGGAAGAACCCATCGACATCGTAGAACAGCTGGGTGACGATAAAGTCAGCGCCGGCGTCGACCTTGAGTTTGAGATACTCGATCTCTGCGCTCTCGTCGTTGAGTTGGCCCGTGTGGTTGTCTGGGTAAGCTGCGACGCCGATGCAGAAATGAGAAGCGTATTCTGGAATGGAGCGGATGTAGGTGACGAGGTCTGCACCGTGCTTGAAGCGCGGGTCGATGGGGGGTCCACTCTTCTTCACCTCGGGGTGGATCTGAAATCAGGATTAGCACAAAATTGCTGCGGGTGGAATACGACGCGCCTCCGCGCAAAGCCAGGATGTTGGTGATACCACGCTCTTTGGCCGCCTAGAAAGATTAGAGTAGTAGACACGTTCAGGGCTTCTCCGCACCTTGAGAGCTTCGTCAATCATGCCTTGAACCATATTCGTGCAAGTGAGATGCAGAATCGTATCCAACTCATACTCTCCCTGCGTAATTCCAGCCAAATCAAGACTCCGCTCCTTCGTGCTACCACCGGCACCCCATGTTATGCTAACCGCGAGCGGGTTGAGTGAGGATAATCGCGCGATACGAGGAAGAAGGTTCTCAAAGCCCTGGAAGATGGAATGCAATCAGACGAGATCGATTTGGATAGAACAGCAGAGGCGAACTTGGTCGGTTCGGGGAGGGAAGAACTCGAGGGTGAAGAAAGGCGATGAATCGGGGCTCTTAAGCTTGTCAGTCAACTTCATGATGGGATAAACGCGAAATTTCCGAGTCAGTGGGTCGCGTAAACGTTTCGCCCTTTGTCACGACGCGTTGGCCGACGGCGACCGCAAAGTACAAAAAAAGACAATTAATTCAAGCCGACTACGAGGTCCTGGATATCCTGCGGAGCCACAGTCAAAAACGTCGCTTCACTCGTAGCGTTCCCAACATCTTGCAGCCCACATCGCTGTACAAAGTCGCCTGACGCCTTTGCGCGCGTCTTTGAACATATTCGGTAAAGTCTGTGAGCGGACAGGTCGATCCTGGGCCGGAGGTACAGCCGGGAATCGCAACGGGTGCACGGTCCACGCGAACGCGAACGAACGAGCTCGTTGATACGTTTTTGGGTGCAGCGCCCGCGATATGATGCACACTTTCGTCCTCATCCCTTGTGGAAGAGCATGCAAGTCGCTCAAGGGCGACGTAACCGCGGAACGCGACGAGGTACGACGCGCGGAACTTGCGCTTCGTGTTGGGAACCGTGGACGAGAGCGGATATACTCCGGGCGTTGACGAAGTGTTCCACAGCCCGAGGGCGGAGATGATGGGCGGGAGGTTGTTATCGTGCTAAAAAAAACCATATTTGGGCAACTGGTTTGTTGAGGAAGAATATAAACTTGCTGTAAATCCCATGATGAGCGCTGGCGGAGTTATGTTTCCACCTGGTGTGGTCTGACCCGGACCCAGAGCAAACAACTCTGAGACCGCTTTCACCCACGGGAAGCCGACTGTTGCTGAAAAGGGATTCCCTGGACCGGACCTATCGCCGGTCAGCAGGGAGATGAAAGGGAAAGAACGGCGAACCCATAGTAGTAGTTCAAGTCGTGGGCATATTCATAGTCGAGCCATTCGTCCTCTGCCAAGCTAATGAAAATGTGAGGACCATAGCCGGATAGAACAAACCTTGAAAGACATCGCAGAAACGCGAATCTCCATTCACCTCGGTCTGGAATCCACACAGGTCCTGCATGATTCCAATATCCGTCGAATTTAGCGTCAACCCGTCAAGAAACGTATTCAAGCGGTCGGCGATCTTCCCCTGGTACGAGGCCCGGAAGGTCGAAGCCACGGAAGATGTGTCGCCAGTGGAGTACAAGGGGCATCCCGACGAGGGCGTCAGTGAGTTGGCGAATGTGTAGTTGACAGAGTCGGGTAAGACGATTAGATCGGCGCGGTTAGCGGAGGGTTCGGTTAGGTAGTTTCCTTGCGAAACGTATCCCCGTGCAAAGAAAGTTGCGGTGTCAACTACGCGTTGCTGGCCAGCGGACCTGGAGAGCGTCAGGAGACGAGAAATGATACTCAGTTGCATTTACCAGATGGTAATATTGTCCCCGCCTTTCGTGAGCTTGTACCGCTTCCTTAGGTCTACGCCAAGCGCAAAGGCTTCGAGCGCTCCAGTAGACGTGAGGTACAACGGCTGGTGAGGAATATCGTCCACTGGAAGGGTCCACGATGGAATGAACGCGAGCGGGCCTTTCGCGGTGTATGTGTTGTTTTGGAACTTTGCAAACAGTTGCTGCCAGCCAGCGAACGAGCCTGGTTCTGGGTACCGCGAGCCATGGCGAACTATGTACGCAGCCTGATCCACGAAACATCCCGTTGGCGTGTCAACTTGGATGCCATCTTGACTAGGCGCGTCGAAGTACGGTGACGCGGGACCCGAGTGGTGTAGGGGGTTGAACGAGGCGAGGACTACTCCAGGCAGCAGGAGCAGCAGGATATGGTTCCGATGCATTCCGGAGAGTTAAAGTTGCCTGCACCATTTGTTGGCGGCGGGGCGGGGCGGTGCGCGTCTGCCGCTTCCGCTGACTTCTTCAGAAGTTCTTCCGTTGCGAGCTGTTGCGAGGTGCTCCTTGATACCATCATTGTTCCTCTCCTATTTTTGGCTGACACTGTGACAGATCGATATCTCCTCGAGCCTTATCGCAGGATTCCATCTCTGATGAGCATTCGTTCTTTTCACTGTTGCTGGCCATGGCTCGTTCAAGGCTTCACTCTCTCGTGCATGCTTTATTGCAAAAGGACTCGAGCGTCGACGGAATATCGCAAGAACTTGTCCAGACTCGCCAAGCTTCGACTCGCTGTTCGACATTTCAACTTTGAATAGCAAGCGATCTGCTCCATTGGTCGTTGTTTCGTTTCACGAATCCCTCGAGGGAATCAGCCTGACGTACTACACAACCCATGTGAAACGAGGGTATATAAATCGCGGCGTCGAGGCCCGTCGAATCTTTATTCTTTCTTTCCCTTCTTTCCCTCCTCAGTCCTTCCTTTCCCTGCCAGACAGGTCCACCGTCTTTCTTGTTCGCCTGTTGCTTTTGGATTTACCTACCCTTCTTCCAAAATGCGTACTTCAACCTCTCTTTTTGCTCTCTTGAGCGTTGGTGCCTCCATTGCGGCTCCGATTACGAGACGCACCTTTACGAATCTCGATGCCGCTGCCACGGCCGAGGCGCAACAGCGCGACAACTCTGCGACGAGGGCATTTACAGCTGTGCCTATCAAGGTGCGTCTGCTACCTTTTGAAGTACGTTCGTTCTTGACATGAAAATAGACTGCCAGCGGTCTTTGTCTCTCCGTCGATCCCAACTCGGGCGATTTCCGCGAGAATCTCACGTGGGCTTTCCTCTTCTCCGATCTTCTGTGCAGCTGCTGATATTAGGCAGTCCCGTCTCGACTGTCCAGTGCAATGGTAGTGCAAACCAGACTTGGGATGTGAGTACATTTGCGAAACTGCTTCTTCGTGCACTGAGCTGAACAGGTGATCACCGCCGGTGCGCACAACAACGTGGCTGGTCAAGCTCTCATCGTCAGCTCGCTGGTTCGTACGCCCTTCTCTTCGCTGGGACAGGCCCTAAAGCTCAGTAGACTAACGCCTGTTTGAATTTCGACCCCCGTCGTGCCGCTGGAAACCAGGTACGGAGGCCACAAGCTCTGCGGAGATTATCTTATTGATTGCGTATTTACCAGGTTCTCCTGTTCTCATGCGGAGGTAAGCGTCACGGTGTCTTTCTTTCTTTTCAGTTTCTCATTTCGTTCACAGGCAGGGCAGACGGGGGAGGAGCCGTAACCAACTCGCAGCAATTCGCGTTCAGCGGGGGCTCGGGGCCATTCCCTCTCGTGCCTTTGAACAGCAATGCTGCGACTTGTATCACCGTCAACAACGGTCTTCTCGACCAAACGGGCTGCAACCCCGCAACGGCCTCAGGCAACGAGGTTCGTCGTAGTTCATGTAGATTGGAGTTGGTTTTGACCTGCTTCAGCTCTTCACCATTGGTTCTGGCAGTGGGGCCGCGGCTCCCCCGCCGCCACCTCCTGCTGCGACCACGACGACATCGACTGCTGCTGCGGCCGCAACAACCGCTCCTGGTACCACTCTCGATCAAGCTGCTGTCGCCGAGGCTCAACAGCGCGACAACACCGCAACGCGCGCAGCTTCCGACGCCGCCATCAAGACGTCGGACGGCAAGTGCCTCGAAGTCACTGCGAACTCTGGCGATTTCAGGGAAAACTTGATCCCCGTCAAGGCCGTTGCCTGTGACGGGTCCGCTGGGCAAAAGTTTGACGTGATAACAGCCGGAAAACACAACGACCAGCCAGGTACTGCCCTTATCGTCAGCACTCTCACTCAAGGATGCCTCAACTTTGACCCTCGCCGCGCCGCTGGAAACCAAGTCCTTCTCTTCAGGTGCGTTTGTTGGAGCATTTTACACGGATGCTAACTTGCCCTATAGCTGCGGCGGGCGTGCTGACGGCGGTGGAGCTGTTACAAACAGCCAGCTTTTCACATTCAGTGGAAAACTGGCTGGAATCCCGCTCGAGCCGATTAACCAAGCCGGCACCTGCTTGTTCAACAACAACGGGAATCTCGACCAGCAGTCATGCAACACGGCTAGCCCCAGCGCATCTCAGGTTCGTGTATATTTCGTGTCGTAGCTCGTTCTAACCTTGTTGATTAGCTCTTCACCATTGGTTCTGGCAGTGGGGCCACGGCTCCCCCGCCGCCGCCGCCTGCTGCGACCACAACGACCTCGACTGCTGCTGCTGCCGCAACTACCGCTCCTGGCACCACTCTCGATCAAGCTGCTGTCGCCGAGGCTCAGCAGCGCGACAACACCGCTACGCGCGCAGCTTCCGATGCCGCCATTAAGACGTCGGACGGCAAGTGCCTCGAAGTCACTGCAAACTCGGGTGACTTCAGAGAAAACTTGATCCCCGTCAAGGCCGTTGCATGTGACGGGTCCGCTGGGCAAAAGTTCGACGTGATAACAGCTGGAAAGCACAATGACCAGCCCGGTACTGCCCTTATCGTCAGCACTCTCACTCAGGGATGCCTCAACTTTGACCCTCGCCGCGCCGCTGGAAACCAAGTCTTGCTCTTCAGGTAGGGTTCCTGGTCTCGAAATTTCCTTGTGCTAACCTGTCACATAGCTGTGGCGGGCGTGCTGACGGCGGTGGAGCGGTTACAAACAGCCAGCTTTTCACATTCAGTGGAAAACTGTCTGGAATCCCGCTCGAGCCGATTAACCAAGCCGGCACCTGCTTGTTCAACAACAACGGAAGTCTCGACCAACAGTCCTGCAACACGGCTAGCCCCAGCGCATCTCAGGTACGTGTTTCTTTCATGTTTCGCCTACGAGTCTCAAGTCCGTCTAGCTTTTCACCGTCGGTTAAGGGACGCGGTTTGGAAACGTGATACCCGGAGCTCGATTGCACGCTAGTTAGTGTAGGAATAAGCTCGCAATGTGCATCATACCCAATGGAGTCTACGATTCTTGTATTTACCATTGCTTGGAGTTGAAGATGGTTCGGCTGATGTAGGGTCACAATTTGTGATGTGTGACAAGCCAGCGAAAGTTCCTCTCCACCACCTTGCACGATGCTCACCTCCCGCGGCGTTGTCCGTCTCTCGAGGAGAGCGGTTAAAAAACCCACAAACGCGTTTTTCTCGACGGCTGCGGTCCTTCCTAGAGCATCCCTTCCTTCCGCGTCCAAGCCCCAGCAGCGCGCGGGCTCTCGTCCCGACACGACTGTCGCCCCTTCCTGTCCGTTCTTTTCCTTCGTTTCACGGCTTACTTCTCACTCCCCACCAGCTCGCTCATATGCAACCGAGTCCAAGGCGGTCGTCGGCAGTGTCAAGACGGTCATTGGTGCCGTCGTGGATGTCCAGTTCGAGACGGATGACCTGCCTCCCATCTTGAACGCTCTCGAGGTGCAGGACTTCACTGGTGGTCGTCTTGTCCTCGAGGTTGCGTCCCATCTCGGTGAGAACACTGTCCGCACCATTGCCATGGATGGTACGGAAGGTCTCGTACGTGGTACCAAGGTCGTCGACACTGGTGCCCCCATTCGTATCCCCGTCGGCACCGGGACCCTTGGCCGTATCATGAACGTCATTGGCGAGCCTATCGACGAGCGTGGCCCCATCAAGGGTGTCAAGATGAACCCCATCCACGCCGACCCCCCGCCTTTC
Source organism: Mycena amicta (assembly GCA_029282125.1). Lineage (NCBI taxonomy): Eukaryota > Fungi > Basidiomycota > Agaricomycetes > Agaricales > Mycenaceae > Mycena > Mycena amicta. The sequence goes on along the minus strand of JARIHP010000001.1, from coordinate 1,598,947 downwards.
GTCGAGCAGGCAACAACCGCCGAGGTTCTCGAAACCGGTATCAAGGTCGTCGACCTTCTTGCCCCCTACGCTCGTGGCGGCAAGATTGGTCTCTTCGGAGGTGCTGGTGTCGGAAAGACCGTGTTGATTCAAGAACTCATCTACAACGTCGCCAAGGCTCACGGTGGTGTCTCCATCTTCTGCGGTCCGCGTTTTTTTCTTTTAATTCGCGTTCCTCCGCTCACTCTATGTAGGCGTCGGAGAACGTACTCGCGAGGGCAACGATCTCTACCACGAAATGATTGAGACTGGTGTCATCAACCTCGAAGGCGACTCCAAGGTCGCCCTTGTCTTTGGTCAGATGAACGAGCCCCCGGGTGCTCGTGCCCGTGTCGCCCTCACTGGTCTCACCATCGCCGAGTACTTCCGTGACGAGGAAGGCCAGGATGTGTTGCTTTTCATCGACAACATTTTCCGCTTCACCCAGGCCGGTTCCGAGGTGTCTGCTCTCCTCGGTCGTATCCCCTCTGCCGTCGGTTACCAACCCACTCTCTCCACTGACATGGGTGGCATGTGCGTCGTTTCTTTTATTCATCCCTACTTTTGTCATATTCCTCAGGCAAGAGCGTATCACCACGACGAAGAAGGGCTCCATCACTTCCGTCCAGGCCGTCTACGTCCCTGCCGATGATTTGACTGACCCTGCTCCGGCCACCACCTTCGCTCACTTGGACTCGACCACTGTGTTGTCTCGTGGTATTGCTGAGCTTGGTATCTACCCTGCTGTGGACCCTCTCGACTCCAAGTCGCGCATGCTTGACCCCCGTATCGTAAGATTTGCTTCATCTATTTCCTGACGCTCTTTTTTAACTGTCCGAAGGTCGGCCAGGACCACTACGACACCGCCACCGCCGTCCAGAAGATTCTTCAGGACTACAAGTCGCTCCAGGATATCATTGCTATCCTGGGTATGGACGAGTTGTCTGAGGAGGACAAGCTCACCGTCGAGCGTGCTCGCAAGATCCAGCGTTTCATGTCGCAGCCTTTCCAGGTCGCGCAGGTGTTCACTGGGTACGAGGGCAAGCTCGTGCCGCTCAAGGAGACCATCCGCTCGTTCAAGGAGATTCTGTCTGGTCTGCACGACAACCTGCCCGAGTCTGCTTTCTACATGGTATGTTCCTTCCTCCGTATCGTATTAATTCTTTCTAATCACCTCTTCCATCCAGGTCGGCACGATCGAGGACGTCAAGGCCAAGGCTGATCAAATCGCGAAGGACATGGCGGCATAAACCAAAGGGAACATGCGGGCGATGTTTATGGGAGGCAAAACAAATAAAAAATTGCCCGTCGCAAGACTTTTTCTTCTTAGTACGTTAGACCAGCGGCGCTTTTTTGCCTTTCGTTGCATGCACTTCCTGCTCTGAATAAAATTATTCATTTTCGAGCACTGTTGGCGCACAGGCTGCGCGCTAGGCAGCCTAGGCTGCCGTTGGTGTGTATCGACTAGGCCGTCGGCGCGATGATTTTGGTGCAAGCTCTCTAATTTATGGCCACCATTCGAGTAAAACGTTGCAAGGCGGCAGTATAGCTCGACCCAGGAAAGCCAAGCACTGGGACGAGGATGTTAATGCTTTGGGTCATCCGATTACTCCGATACGCGAGAGGTTCAGGATGTTCCTTGCCCCGTCCTGGCCTCGATTCTGCCTCATTTTTCCTGATACAATGATGTGTTCGACGCGATTTTAAGAGCGCTTTCGAATGGTACACACAATGATGGCTCAATTCACGAATTCAGAATTATTTATATTTTGAAGCGCGTATTCAGCATGCAATTTAGATACTTCTCTTAAAACGGCGTCGAACTGGTTGAGTTTCAGGGCAAACGGATAAGAATTGAGGCCTCGGTAGCGCAAGGAAAAGTGTGACTCTTCTCGCCGAGGAGATGTGACGAGTCTGAACCGTCACATCAACTTTGGTGGGGTAGTGGTAACCGGGGCGTTCATCGAAACACCTTATTGCGCGAAGGGAGAAAGCAAGAAAAAAGTGACTTTGAGCTCATTAACGAGCACCCTGCAAAAGATTATGCTTTGGGAGGGAATCGAACCCCCCGGCGGGTCGAATTTTCGACCGCTGTTAAAGCGCGTGGCAACGACCCAGGTTACCACTACCCCACCAAAGCTTGCTATGGCTCAGTGAGTATATAAGAGAGCTAGCAAGTGAACGCTGCGCAATTCGCTCTTTGATTAAACATAGCTGAATCAAGAGCATTCGTGTAGTGAACGTAGTCAGAAACATCAGAGGATGCATGCACTACCATTAAACCATGGTCCATTCAACCGGAAAGTCAAATGTGCAAGTAAAAATTAGTCCCAATTTTAGGACAAAGAATTTGGAAAGTCAAGAGACCTCTAGTACGACTTTAGTCCAGTACTGAACAAGCGAACTTACCACTACCCCACCAAATCTTTCTCAATTTTGGAAACAAGCTGAGCGCGAAGGTCATTATCACCAATTATAATAAGCTACTTGTAAGGAATTCCATTCTGAAGCCGCTGGAACTCATCGTATGCCGTGCTCCGCACATTCTCATGCGCATTCTTGATCACGCTCATCATCCACTCTGCCGCCTGCCGTTCATTCAACCCAACCGCAAATCGATCTCGCAGCCTCTTGATCGTCGGTTCACCTTTGAACGAAGGCAGGCCTGTATCCAGCATCAATTGAACTGTATCGACGAGTTGCTCTGCGTGCGGGCGAATGGCGAGGAAGGCTTTGACCGTAAGGTTCTGGAAGAGTTGGTAGCCCTGGGAGTATCGGCCTCCCATCAGCAAAACCATCTCATGGTTTAGTTTGAACGAGTGGGGCTCGAATTTGACACCCTGTGCTTCGTGTTAACACCGTCCATGAAGGAAAATATAACTTACTCCGGGGCGTAATCATCAAAGAAGAATAAGTCAAAAAGTAAACAAGCAGGCGTAGAATGGACTCATCAATGTCAAAAAGAAAGCCGAAATCTGCGACGATGAGAGGAGAACAAGTAGAAGGATGGGGGACGCACCAATGTGAACAATGTGTCCTTCTCCGTCAATCATAATATTCCCGTTGTGCCGGTCTTTGATTTGAAGGATGTAACAAGCAACAGAGTAGGCCGCCATGGATTGAATGAAATTCAATCGCGCCCTCTGGAATTCGACCGTGTCCTGCCCGCCATACTTCGCGATGAAAAAGTCGAGAAGATCGTTGACCTTTGCCCGTCCCATTTCGTCACGCGAAGTCGCATTGGGAACCACGTCAATGACACCGCACTGCAGAAGTTAGACGAGGAAGAAAGGAAGGATATGAACGACGAACACCGGGAGCCGTAGCAGTAACACGGTATGGGTACAGGTACAGTGTCAAGCCGACACTCTCGAAGATGTTCTTGAACATGGCGATGACTTGCAAGGCCAGAACGTCCTGCCGACAATCATCGCCGACCTTGAAGATTGCCTGCTGCCAAACGTCGTACTCGACGCGCGTCTTGACGGTGTCGTTTCCGTCGAGTAGAGATTCCGGGTTCTCGTTTACAACGATCATGTCCTTGCGGACCTTGAACGTGGCCATGAACGGTGCCTTGGCGTGGCTTTGCAAAGGTCGACCTGACTTCTTGTCAATATCCACAACGATACCATCGGGGTTGCTCGGCAGATAAACCCCAACGTCCACCGTGATCTTGGCCATTTCCTCGTCGATTTTCGCCTGTCGTAGTGTCAGTGCAATATACGACAGGGCGAAAAGAAGAAAAGTGATACCTTTTTCTCCGGTTTCGTCTTCTTGATGTACGGCTTGAGCTTTCCGGAAATCGAGGTGACTTCGTTGAAGAAGCCGAATTCTCGGTCGTAAAAGGCGCGGGCGTCTCCGGACAAGGAAGCAACGACCTCGTCCGTCATTCGATCCAGAGCGGGCTTCATGGGATCCTCCTGTATGTCCCATCAGCGGGGCGGAGCTAGATTAGATAGGACATGTACAATCTCGGCTGCGTCATCTTTGTAGCAGTTTGCCTTCATGTTCCAAATGATTTGGTGGCAGAATAACTGAGAAATCTTGGCCGTCTCGAAAATGAAGCGAGACACGTATCCTATATCAGGTCAATGGCGGTAATTCAACAGGGAAAAAAAGACAGACCAAGATCGTCATATCGGAGGGCTTGTACAACTTGAGGGACGAAGAAGAACGTCAGGTCAACCGGATGCTGCTCAAGTACTCGGTGAGCATATTGTAGCACCAACGGATCGTTCTTGAAGCGTCGCTCGAAAAAGGTGTTGGCGATAATGGGAGGCACTGGCGCCCACAGAAGCAGGTGCTAGATGAGGTGTGAAAAGAGAAGCGAGAGATGGAAACTCTACGACATGCCTTCAAGTCCCGACGGACATCTGTTTCGATTCGATCACCGAGTAGGAAAGGCAACGCTTCCGGTATGTCGAGAACATCTCGAGTCGCAGAACGGATAAGTTTGGTAACTTCATTGCGCACAAGGATGGCGCTCTTGTAACGTTCCGGAAGATGGACAGCGATCGCGGGATCAATTTGCCAGACCATTCGAACCATCGAAGCCCACGAAGCTTCGAGGAGGCCCCGCTCAATATGATCAGTCCCACGCTTCGGATCATTGATGGGATTCGCCCAGACAGAGAGGCGATTTAGCTCGTTCTCCACTAGGAGCTTCAGCGGATGGTTGATATTGCGCAGCTTGGACGTGAATTCTACGACCAAAAGTCAGTTTGGAAACAGAACGCGCGAGGGCGAGGCTCACGTGAGGTCCGCGACTCGGATTGGACGGGTGAGAGGCTCGAAATTACAGCGGACCCCCGAACGGAATCCCTCTGCAAGTACGAAAGAAACTCCGAGACAACCTTGATATCGGCATCGACTTGTACCCGGTTTGCACCAAACGACCATCTACACGGTGTTAGTCCGACGTCATCCCTTCCGCTTTCACTTACTGAGGCCGAACGCTAAACCAAGAGTATGCGACCGTGTACAAGTTTTCTCTGAGAATATTCTCGCAATACGAGTCGAGGTGCGAGCTCTTTAGCGTCTCGAAGCCAAAGAGCAGGAACGAGAACCGTGGCTCGCGGGCCAGCGCATGAGTGCTGAAACGGCCTTAGTTGATAAAAATCGAGACACAACTGACTGACCTCATACGCTTGTGTGCTCGAGCAGAACGAAGAACAAGGTGCTGGATGAGGAACATGACGCCCGGCCGCCGATATCTCGCCGCCTGGAGTCGACTAAAAAGCATCTGCAGGACGAGCGCATGGGGAGTCAACAGACGCCGCGCATTGAGCATCTCGCGATCGATTGTCTCCTTGTCAGTCGGGCTGTAGTCAATCGGATGGTAAAACGGATCGTCGTAGCTGAAGTGTAGTCAGAGCCAGGACAAAATTGAGGTCCAAATAATAATCGTACTTGAGAGACGTAGAGAAGATGCCTTTCTCTTGACGGATAGTGTCCGACCACGCAGCAAGGACCTCACCCATCAAGCCAACCTCAATGTCGGGCTTTTCGGCGATGGTCCACGTCCATATCTCGATACCTGCGGCCACCGCTGACGGTGTGGATACCTCGAAGGGAAGAGCAACAAGATAATGGAGAAGCTCAAAGTCACACTGAGGAAACCATGAGTAAACGGGCAAAATCCTCAAAAGCAAATAATACCTTGGCCAACGAAATGAGCGTCGCAGCGCATCTGAACAACAGCCGCTTGAGATCCTGAACAGTCGCACTGCTGACTTTGCTCCTGATTTCCTCGAAGGTCCGTGCCATCTTGGCTTTGAGAGCTTGAATCTCCGACGTCGGAGCAGCTTGAGGCGGAAGCTTCTCGAGCTGATCAGGACCTAGATTCCCATCTTCACTCAAACAAAAATGACTCGGGTTAGGGTAACGCACCTTGACGACTCGCCAAACGGATCCCAGCTGCTTCTCCGGCGAAATATCCCTTGCTGGCAATTTGGCTTGCCAGGGACTTGGCTCCGTCCGTCTTCATCTTGGATAAAGTCGATAAAGACACTGCAGACCATATAAAAATGCCGCGTGTACGCTGTGAAGGGTACCACGTACCAAGTTGGCGTTGAACAGGCCCAATAGATTTTCCAAACTGTTCCGCAACAGACGCGCCAAGCTCAGTCCATTCCGCTCCAGTAGATGAGTTGCCCGAGAGATACTTTTGCAACGTCGACTGCAGTTCGACCGGCGCACGACCCAACGCCAGTTCAAACCACGTATTCGCATTACGATGCAATTGCGCCAGAATCTCGTTCCGGACGGTATAGCTGTCCGTCAGCTGGAGCGTGATTCCAGTGCGGTCGGAATGGAACTCGTATGTCGGGTTGTACTCGTCGATGAACTCGTTCTCACAGGCGCGCCGGAGGAGTGTGAGGACCTCCAGAATGGCAAACACGAGCGGCGGGTCGCACATTAAGGACGGGAAAGACGTGATGAGGCGGTTGAGGAATTTGGAGGCGATGTCGCGAGCCTTGGCTATCCGGTGTGTGCTGCAGATTAAAAGCGTCCGGAGTTCTGCAGAGAGAGATTCGGGAAGAGCCTGCTGGGCCGCTTGTGCGTTCAAACTGCCGATACATCCGCGAATCACCTGTAATATTTTCAGAACAGAACGCCTTTGCCAGTTTGGTTGAATCACCTTTTCTGCGATGGATTCCATACAGGCACTGAGCCCAGGGTGTTTATTGAGGCTGTCGTTGATGAAGTAGGACACCAAGGACGACGGCAGTCCCGCCGCGGAACGCATAGACTCCATATCGTGCATAGTCAACAAAAAGACGATTTGCCCTGTAGATAGCGACCGAATGTCGCTAGCACGAAGAGCAATATGCGTGATCAGATTCGACTTGTGTTTTGATATGATCTAGCGGCCGTTCAGGAACCTTACCAAGTAACAGAAAAAGGGACACACCGTATGTGCATAATCTTGCCGTATAACCGAGTTGTACTCGACATTGCTGGCAACGGAATCGTGCGACTCCTCCAAGACTGTCGCCGGGGTCTTCGCCGCAATACGGCAGAGCGCCGGCCGCTGCCACTCCATCGCAGAGTCCTCCTCGTCAGTAGCAGTGAACCCGAACAAAATGCAGAGGAACCACATGTTGCGGAACAAGGAGATGATGGTGGTATCGGCATCCGTCTGCGGATTAAAATCCTGGTGCGCAAGGAGCGCGTCGATGGGAAGGAGGAGAGAAGCGAGCTGCTCGATCATGTCATCGGTCTGAGGATAGGTCAGTGTTTGTATGCAATGAGCATAGGCAGAACCTTGACGTGGTGGTTCGAGATCTTCAGATTTTGGATCGCGACGCCCTTGTCAGCAAACAAAGTCAAAAGTTCAACGAGGTATATCTCATAGAGCTCCGGTCGTCGATCAAGTTCTTGAGCAAGTCTGGTTTGTGCCGCCAGGACCTGCGTTAAGGTCAATTTTACAAAACACAAGCGAGTGTTCACATTGTACGCACCATATTGTTTGAGAACCTCGGGTCGTCTGGATTCGCCGAGCGATTGATGACGGAGAACACCCGGATGATATCTATGAATGCGCTCTCCGGCGCAGACAGCGCCAAATCGACTAAATTGTAGGCAATCGCCGCCTCCACAGTGGGCTCTGCTGAGCGCAGCCTCTGTAAAAGCATAGAGATCGTCAGCCGCGTGACCTCTTCCATCTTGAACTCCAGCGCAAGCCGCGTGACGACGGAGATGGTGCTAATCCCAATGAGTCGTTTCTCCTCCTCGGACAACCCGCGCAAGCCAGTCTCGACAGACTGGATAGTCGCATGATCCTGCGCGTTGTATAATGGGTTGCTCATCAACTGGGAGCTGCTCGAGCTTTCGAAGATCTCTTTGCTAGTGGCAGCGATGTAGTTGAGAAGCGAGTACATATTGGACATGATGAGATCGTCCCCGGGAGCAAGCTGTATGACGATTGGGATTATATGCTGTATGATAACGAAACAACTCACCTTGATGCAAACAGCGAGACATTTCGCTGCAGCGGCAAGCGGCGGAGGTGCGCGCGTCTCTGAAGCAAACTCGAATTCGAAGATGGGGAGCGGGGAGGTGACGAATCGACGAAGGTGGGTAGCCATGCTACTTGCGATCTCCGGGAAACTTGGAAAATATGAGAAGAAAGCAGCAAGCGTAAATACATCGACGTACTTGTGTACTAGGACGATGGTAGCCTTGAGCGCAGCTTCTTGTACGAGGTTGTCTGAAATGGGCGACTGGTCGCTCAAGAGAAGGAGGAGTCGGGAGTAAAGTGCTTCGTCAAGTTTGTGGACTGCTATTGAGCAGATAGAGGCAAGTTTCTGCAAGTCATCAGGGGATGCCCAATGCGGGCGTCTTTCAAACATACCAAGCTCTCCGACATCGTCTCGTACGCGTATGTGTCCAGGGATGGCTCCGAATCCATCTCCTGAATCTGCACATACAAGTCGCCGAAACATTTCATCGAATACTCGACGGTTTCCCTCAACGCATCCTCGATCTTCAAATCCTTGATATCCAACTCCGACGCAGCGTGGCGCATGAGGGAAACCCACGCTTTGTTGGCGGCCGCAGCCTCGCTGAACGGGCCCTGTTGAGACGTCTCGGGCGGGGCGAGAACTTGGGCGAGGACCGTCCAGTTGGTCTCGATGACGCAGCAGACGATAAAGTACCCGCTCAACGGTCGGCCGTGTGATACGTAACGCGAGACGAAGGTCTGCACGAAATGGAGCGTCTCTGCGTCCGTGTGCTCCTTCTGCAGGATGTCCACAAGGAGATGGTTGAGACGATCTACAACTTCCGGCACGCAGAGTCCGCCAAGCTGGTGAGCCAGTTGCTGCCATTGGGTAATTGTCCATTGGAAGGAGGTGGAGCTAATTGCACGGTAGAGACCGTGTAACGCCGGGGTAAGTTGTGTAAGGATGTCGAGTGCTAATAAGATAAGGGGAATCGAACACAAGAGTACCAAAGAGAACTCACAGCTGGCCGTATTGATCTCCTGGACAATGCGCGAAATAAACGAGAAGATGGCGTTGGTCGCCGCGTCGCTATATTTGACATGGGACGTCGATATTCTGAGCAGCGCAGACACGGTCGAAAAGACGAGCTGGTCGGGCAGAGACCATTCTGCAATATTCCATGAGCACGAAAGCATGAAATAGGGATGTTCGCCGACCGTCCCAAGATAAACACTTGTCAAAGTCGATGTATGGGACGTCTCGCAAGACATCGATGAGTGCGGGCATTAGGGTATCAATGGCATTGTCGATGTGGACTTGCGGGAAGTTGACTACGAGCTCGCCGAATGCGATGTTGCAGTGAACGCGGGACGCAGACTATTTGGCGTTGGATGACGAGCGCTATCGGTGAACGGCCAAACGCACCATAAAGACCCGCAGCTCTCTTTCCTCCACACTCTGGTTTCCGTTCACCATGGCCGGGTCGGCCCTGGTCTGTACTTTGGACGTAATGGTGTCGCGAGCATAGGAAAGGTCGTCCGCTGCGTCGGAGACATTGGAGGCAATGTCGGAGAGAATACGTTGGTGGATATTCAGTTCAAGACTGCACACAGGTGAAAAACAGGCAAAGGACCATGAAGCGCTCACCAGTCCATAATGTACTGACGTAAGGACAGATCAAAACTCCCACGCGTCGCGTCGCTTAGATCACTCATGGCTAGAACACCCAGTGCGTTCCCTCCCTCTCACAATGCGCTTTCACTGACTCTCAACGCAAGAAACCACCATCAAACGCCCGACAACGCGTCCGACTCGCACGACCGCCTCCGTGTCCTTCAAGGACGACGACGTCGAGGAATTCGAGGACGAGCAGATCGAGGATGAGGACGACGCTGGAGGCAGCGAGGACAGGTCGGGTTCTTCCCTTTAATAATGTTGCCCTTACTGACTGCCGCAGTGCGGAGATGCTCAGTCGTTTTCTGGCCGAGTACAAGAGTCCGTCATCTCCCACACTGCCATTCTGCTCACCAAATTTCACAGAGAAGGAAGCAAAGAAGGCCTCTGCGCGCTCCGCTGCATTCCAGAACCAGAAGAAAGCCCTTTACGCCAGCGCCCGTAAACTTGCACAGGACTTGTCGCGTGAAGGGATAGCGGCTCTGTACGTTCTCTTCCTCTTTCTTTCTTATATACCTACACACAATCCAGGGAAGAAGGCAAGGCAAAGATTCAAGCCCTGAAACGCGAGGAACTGGCCGCAGACAAGTTCAGCAAGGACATTGTGCCCTTGTGGCAGAACGTCGAGGTGCGCGCTCCAAAATACACCACAGACACACATTCTAACAGCCGCACAGGACGCCACCGACGCGCTTCTCGCATCGTATCCGCTCGGCGTCGAACACCTCTTCCCCCGTCGCTCCAAGGCGATCAACTCTGCAAGCGAAATGTGTTCGTCGTCTGATTTTCGGCATATATTCCACCTTTGACGCGTTCAATAGTGAGCGACATCCCGGCTGAGCGCAGACAGATCCTCCAAGACTCGCTCGAAGCAGCCAACGCCCAGATGTACCAAGCCCAGCTGAACGAAAAGGTCTTTTGCCATTTGCCCATTCTCCTCGTCCGCGCTAACTAGATGTAGAACGCGAGAGACGCGTCGGCCTTGATCAAACGTTACAAGGCACTCCTTCTCCAAGCATAGACCTGTTGTGGTATCCATCGCTGTATTCATCGCTCTTCCTGTATCGCTCACGGACTTGACCTGTACTACAAATGTTACACCTTTGCGCGCAGTTATACACCCTACTAGCCAAACAGACTGAGCAAAACACAAACAAAGTTCAGTTCACGACTCACAAGATCGTCCAACCGTTCCAATACTGTACTCGTCTCGTCTTCTCGAGATGTCTTTTCCGCGGGCCGTAAATTCAGGTACTCGGCCATAAACACGCGCATGAGGATATTCCATCGTCGCAAGGTCGGCATATGCAGCGCGGAAGCATCGTCCTGCACCCAGTCAGTCGGTCATTTGGCGAACGAGCAGCAATCTTACCCGGGTCGAATGCCACACCGCAGGGAACGGCGCAGTAATGAGATGGAGAATATCGACTCCCCTCTCTTGAAATGGTAAATGGTCGTCGCCGATTCCCCCATAGTTCATCGAGGCGGAGGTCCTTTTGTAAAAGAACGAAGACCACTTTCCTGCTGCCATCTCTTGCTCCTTTGAATACGTGAACGCGCCGCTTTCGCCGAGACGGTTCTCCGCAGATACCAATGCATCAAATAACCACGCCGTGTCAAGGTTGTAGGAGCGGATGAGCGGGTTCGCCGCGCCGAGAAGATCGAGGAGGATGAGGTGTTCGATGCCGGCGATTTCTGTCGCTTGGGGACCCATGAGCCGCCGCTTGCTGTTGGGGAGTGCATACGTCGTCGCCCATTTCTCCGCAAGATGCCTTGTAGCCTGTTAGAGAATGTCGTGGGCAATAGACACGCGCACCTGGCACCATATATCGAATCCGTGTCCGTCCATTGAACAAACGCCTCTTCTCCGTCAAAGAAGACGAGCTGGAGCGTCGTATCCGACACATCTTCGTCGTCTTCCATCCCTGCCTCCAGACGGTGCGCCCGCTCATCCAAGAGCGTGTTGAGCGTCTCCGCCAGGTCGAGCATAACAGCACATGGCGCCGCCGAATCCGTCGCACCGACAAACTGCAGCTCATAAACGCAAACCAGAAGATAAAAAAGCACGACTGACATGGTTTGGCTCGGGAAAATACTTGCTATCGAAATGCGCGGCCACAATAACGCGTCTCGACGCCGCAGGGTCCTTCGTTGCAATAATATTCGTAAACTGCTTCTGCCCAAAGGGCGTAGAGTCATTGAATGTATCCTGCTCGACGTGCCATTTCAGGTCCTCGAGCTTGGACACGATGTAGTTGCGGACGAGAGTGTTGTTGTCCGTATCCGCTACGTTTCCATGAGCATACAAGGTGCAGAAAGCGGTTGGACCACTCACGGACGCGCGGAATTAGTATCTTGGACAGGTGAGACGACGGATTCTCCGGGTCGAGCTGCCTCAGTGGGTCCGGCGATGATATTAGCGTCGAGATGGCGGCAGGGGAGAGGTGTGTTAGCTCGCGAGCACCAAGTGTCGAGCGTTGGAGGGTCGGCGCAGCGAGGAAAAGGCCGAGGAGTAGGGCAACGCGCATGCTAGGCCATAGCATCGTCGACGTTGTTGGCCAGCGCAATCGTGGTCGTCCGAAGTAAGAGCGTGTCAATTGAATCCGTGACGCTTCCTGCTTTCTTCTCTCATGCCAATTTACAGTCTTTGGGTTCGTCTCGCGTTCCTACCATCTGCGCACTCTCATAAAGCTGCAGGTAATCAACAAGGCCGGAGGGCTAGTGTACCAGCGAAACTTTGCGGGTTAATCTCTCCGACGACCCAAGATCTGTCTACTTTAACACTCAATCCCCAGACGGGCTCGCGCAGCTCACCTCAAACGAATATCTCGTGCTAGCTGGCACTCTGCACGGAATCCATGCCATTACGAGCCGCCTCTCGCCAATAGGAGCCAGCTCAGGCGCCCAGGTCATCGAAGGCGAATCATTCAAGATGACCATCCTCCTCACTGCTACAGGTTAGTATTGCTCCATAAAGCGCGTCCGAGCTCTAAGCGCGCCTTTCTCAGCAACAAAATTCGTTCTCCTCACCTCTCTCAACGAATCCAACGCCGACGCCATGTTGCAGAAGGTCTACGAGGTGTATTCAGACGCAGTGATGAAGAATCCCTTCCACACGCCGGAGATGCCCATTCGCAGCGAGGGCTTCGACAGTCGCATAACCACGTTGATTGGGAACGGCTCTTGAGCTGATATTATTATTGTACGTTACACGCTGTATCGATAGACTCTAATCTTCGTCGTTTTCAACCAACTTCACCGGTGGAAGTGTCAGTGCTTGCCACAACAACGGCGCGCGCAGAAAATAAGACACCAGCGCACCCCAGGACAGCCCATCGCGGTACTCCAACCGCCCAACGAATGCAGGTACATAACGAGCCATAAGCCCGAGGAACCCGATGGAATATAGGACCTGCGCTGCCCGATAGCCCCCACCGTACGTCCGTAAACGGTGGTTCAAGAGAGACTGGCTGAGATTTCCGACAACGATGAGAGCAGGGACGACCTCCGAGGCGAAGTTGTATATTGCGCCGTGCTGGTTCTCTTCAGGTGGACAGTAGACCGGTGAATATTCTGCGATTGCGAGTTTGTCGTCCAACTTTCCAAAGTAAAACACAGCGGCGAGTGTAAGTGACACCGCCAGTTTGACACCCCAAGATGTCTCTTTGTCGGCCCTCTCGCTTCGGCGCTCTTGGTGCGTCGCTGGCAATCTCTCCAAAGTGGGATGCCATCTCCGCCAACCAAACTCTGCGCGCGCAATTGACCTCAGCATGATAAGTGGCAGCACCAGAACAAGTGCCACTGTTATCCAAGTCGCGACCCTCTTCCAGCGACTCGGAATCTTGAGACAGGAACAGCAGGAGTTGCAGAACGTTGCCAGCGACGACCAGAATCACGCCTGATGAGCTGATCCCGGCGGTCGAAATCCTACTCCACCAATAGGGCAAGCTCAGCAGCTCTGAAAGACCAATCGACGTCCATCTATTCGAGGTCAGCAACATTAAAAATCCAGATGACAAGAACATACGTTACAAAGTCGATGCTAAGGCGTCGCCGTGGGTGTGCATCATGGTAAAATCGGTGTCCAAAGGCACCATCTGGGAAGGATTAGCTTCCAAAAACCGTATATATGGACACCATGCTCACTCCACAATTCCGCGGTCCTTTGCTGGGTCATTTTTTCACACTCTGTGCTACTATGGTTGAAAGGCTGTGGCCACACAATCGTATCGGCCATGAACGCTTTCGATGGTGATCGTGCAGAGAACGCAATGTTCCAGCTGACTTTCATGAATTCGGGATCTTCTGCGTCGGTTTGATTTGTATTCACAGAACAGTTTTCTCGGGTGACGGGTATCTGGACGAGATCCTATAGTTGTCCATAAACATCAGCATCGGAAAGTAATGCACCAAAAAAAACACTTACTTGAGGCCCTGCAGCTTCCGTCTTTGTATCCAAGTAGGGGGCGTAGGCCCAACGTGTCTCGACCTCTTCATCGTCTAAAGGAATTTCGAGCTGCAGAAGTGTTTCCAAGTTTCCAACTTCTGAGTAGATACCACGAAAACACCATGCGAAACGAGGCAAGGAGCCAAAAGATTGTCCGCACTACAGAGGAGATAGGTCAACTGCTATTGAGGAAACAAGGAACGGACGGATGTTGTCTTGAGTTTCTGGTGCGATATATTGTAGGCCGTCGCATTAAGCAGATTTGTTTCGCGGATGATCCGCAGTTGTGTCCTGTAAGAAGAGACGAGGTCAGTGGTAAGAAGCGGCAGGCAATAACATCTTACCTCGTGACAACGAAAGGCCGGCTGACGAGTCGAGTACTATTATCTCTTGCAACGTCAGAAGAAGACGTCGTCGCGTTGTCTGCTTCAGCAGTGGCGTTGGAAGCGGCGCAAGTACTCGGTGTTTGGTGCATTTTCAGAAGCGGGACTGAGATGGAGAACGACTCCAAAGCTAAATCGGCCATCGTCTTTTCCTTGGAGTCTCTAAGAATGGTTATTATTGAAAGATGGAATGAAGCGAGAAGACTTACGGCCAGGGACGCACCAGAGGTCGGTTGATGGATTCGGGCATCCAACTAGAGTAAGTCTTTACATGGTCGATTAACGAGGGCGAGGACGGAATAAGGAGGAATGTTGCGCGGAGGTCCGCATTATACAAGTATTTTTCCTTGAACCTGGCTGTTGGGAGCTCGAAATCCACAGTGGCCAAGGCGGATTTGTTCGTCAACCGAAGTCCACGGAAAACAACGTCCGAGAACAAGGGTCGGTCGATTCGCGCGTCCTCGGCGGTGCTATTCAGAGTGACCTGGAACTTGCCATGCTTTGTGTCTATCACAGCGGGTGCGGGAGCGGTAATGTTCGCCTCTTCGGTAGGAAGAGTGCTCCGGAGTTTGGCTTCTTCGCTCGCCGTGGCGCGCAACCAGACGGTGACCGCAATGTCGAAGGTGTCGTTGTCGGTTATCAATGGGTAGACTGGTGTAGTCGCATTCGGTGTGGTTTTATGATATAGCTGTCGATGGGGAGTCCGAATTGTACCGACCACGCGCCACGCGACGGCAGCGATGAAAGTGACCACCACAGCAGTGATAGTGAAGCAGAGGCATTTGCAGAAAGAGATTCGTCTGGCAGCTCGTCGTGGTGGTCCAGGATCAAGGGTAAGTTTCTCGGACATGATGGGCTTTTCCAAGCAGATTCGTAGTCAAGCTGGACTGTTATACCCTAATTTCCTCTGCTCAGCGTCTACTGCGTGGGAGGGATGAGTCGCAAACTGTATTACGGTCAAACTAAGCCGGATGGCCAGCCAGAGTCACCGCCTGTAGCATGATATCCATCAGCGGTAGCGTAGACCATCCCGCTGGTCAATATACCGAGAAGATCACCTCGGTGCGATACCCTCCCGCGTATGGCCGCAATCTGCGGTTCAACTAATAGACCTGAGATGAAAAAAGCCAGCCATGCACAACGAAGTGGTGACTGAATCGAGGAAATCCAGCGTTTTGCTTTTGCGAATGGTTCATAAAACTTCATATTTGCCCAATATTTGCCTGCTTGAGGACTGGGACTCTGGGAGGTGTCGGCTTTAAAGTTCTCCGGCTTCGTGAGGCTATGAATGACGGCAAACGCCTAAGATGAGATGAGATGAGAGCGCGTCCAATGAATGGTTCAACATCTTACGGACCGTCCAAGGACCGTCCGAGTCATGCGACTGCGCACAAAGACCGGTGGATGGGCAGTCACGTCCGATCAAGGTGTGACATACATTCTGCGGTCCTCCGTCATGTCGAAAACACTGGCACCGAATTTCGGTCCATATCTCGACTCGGACGTGCTTTCTGATTTTAAATTGCGCACCAACAACAACAAGCTTATATTGAGAAACGTGGTCCTAACACAAGACGACATCGGGATTGGGTATGCTTTCTTGTTTGTAGAGAGTGAAGCTCTATAGCTGTTTTCAACTCAGCCTCGATGACTGCGAGCGCTATCTCCTCGCACCTCCAAAGGCCACCCCGGTCTATTTCACTGGCGAACTGCTGATAGACAACTTGTCGTGGCTGTCCGAGGGGGGCCTTCGGATTATCCAGCAAAACCAAGATTACTCTTTTGAAATACCGTTGCCCCAAAGATACATGACTGGTTCAAGGATCACTGTACGTATCACCTGCAAGAAGGAATCGGCCGCCATGTACATGACTGGTGAGTATAGTCGATTCTGCATTCTTTTCTCTACTCATTAGCCCTCCCTAGCGGACAAATTCCCTGACGATCTTGTGCTAATCTCTACCCACTGGTCTGTGTTGAAGTGATTCGGTCCATGCGCTTACCTCTCCGCAGCCATCGGCCTTTTTGCATCGATATCCTGACAAATGGCTCATATGCTCGCAGCCGAGACTTTTTCGCTCGCTTCCGCTACGTCAAATATATTCGTCGAATCACGGAGATGCCTGCCTACCGCCCTCCCCTTGGTGTAGATCCTTTCATCGAGGCGTTCTGCCAGATAGAGGCGGAGGACATCTTGAAGTCTAAAAACCCAAACTCTTCTGCTCGCCATGCAAGCCGAGCAGAAATCCGGCAACGAATGGCACCGCATGCGGGGTGGCTCCTTGCATTCTTTCTTTTGAAGCGACGGACGCTTGACGTCCAATCGTGGTGCGCCTTCATCCATGAAGCTGAACTTACCCATCGGAACCGTGACTCGACATGGAAATCAGCATACGGCGGATATTCGGGGCCAATCGACCATTCATTAGCAACAATAGCCAACACGCTCAAACGCTTTGGTGGAACCGCAGCCCAGTGGCTCAAAAAGCTTGAAGACGCAGTTGGGCAACCGCCTCCAGTTAACCTTGCCCTGATTAACATATCCATCGCGTTGATACTTTTTCCCAGGTCCCGGCTCACCAACTTTTCGACATTGACACTGCGATAAGAGCCCCCTCCCCGTCCTCCGACTCGGATTTCTCTCAACCAAGCACACCTGGCTGGTCGGAATACGACACCGAACCGGAGGACCCTGATGTGGCCAATATTACCCTGCCCACATGGTTTGATCTCTTCCGAGACGAGCCGCAGTTTCGGCGCAACTCCTTCATATGGGAGTGTCCGATGCCGAAATGCGACCATCTCCTCGACTTCTTGAGCCTACCACCAGTGCATCCGGAGGACCAGCTCGAACGCTATGTTCGAGAGAGAAAGTGGGAGACTGTAGACGATGTCAAGGTCTTGCGGGTACTCGATCGCAGGGTGTACGACCACGTGTGTGAGCATCTTCAAATCTATGCTGTCGATGCACGGAATCGAAAGGTTTGTTCCATCCATTCACTTTCTTTATCTATCTCAAAATCAAATAGGAACTACTAGCTGCATTGGCCAGGGAGTACCCTGCTTTCCGTTGACACACAATGTCTATTTGTACTAGAATTTGGAGACAGGAAGGTCGGCCCAATCAACCATCGGACCAGGATCAACCGATACCGCGAGTCCTTTCCTGAAGGCGCCCAAGTCGGTAATGTAGGTTACGCCGGGTCGAGGCAGGTCTTCGCCCTCGCCGGGGACAGGGTGCTTGGCCATGAGGGCGGGAAGCATCTTCAGCAACTCCTGTCCATCCGGTTTCGTGCCCAGCAGTCCAACCCAGTATTTCCCAAACTCGACAGGCTCGTGAGGCTCTTCGCCACTTGGAGCGTCATTGAGCACTGCCTCGGTCACACCATCAAGCGCCTTCTCTCGCACAAGTGCGGTGAACGCGTCGGCCGCTGTGGGGCTAATCCGTGGTTGGCGCTTCTTTTGGGATTTCATGTGTATCGACAGCTTGGTTCGCGTCTTGGAGGCGGGGTGCACGTCGGAGAGGAATAATTTCAGTACATCTTCCTTGGTGACGTTCGCGATGTACGCGGCGTCCTTTTCATCTATTGCCAGCCGTCAGAGGGACTCTGTGCCAGAAGAAGGAAGAAAACGCACTGCGAAGGAAATCATAGTGGCCGCTTATAACATGGGACGCCAACCGGGTTACCTCCTCAGTAATGTTCTTCTCAGCTTCCGTCCACCGCTTCCTCACACTCTCCTTGTGCTCGGCGAAAGTTTCTGGGCTCATCTCTTCAATGGTCGTCTTCATGGTTTCCAAGAACGCCTCCACGCGGTCCTCGAGATATCCTGGCATCTTTTCGCTTTGTACAATGAACCGAATGCCCTTTTCAACTGAACCCGTCAGTATCCAGCCGGAACACGAGACGATGTAGCCCAGCTGCTCTTTCGTCCGCAGCACGTTGAACGCGGGCTCTTGGAGCAGCTGAACGAGGAGGGAGGACGTTACGCGAAGGTGCTGATCGACGGTGGACCCGAGATGGACGTAGTATGTGAGGGCAGAGTTGGCCTGGTTCGGGTTGGGAATTACAGACGTCCACGTGTGATTCGTTCCTGCAGTACAGCTATTCACACCTGCATACACAGTTTAGTCGATGTGCGTACCTTGCGGCAGGATCAAGGCGCGCTCATTCAGCTGAGTCGGCGTCAAGCTCGAGGGACCAAGGCCCTGCTCCATCATTTCCGCAATGCGGATCGCTTCCTGTAGCGCATGTCCGGTTGAGATGAGATGAGATGGAAATAAACGGCGAACATACGTCTTTGTACACATTCCCAGCCACGATTATTCGCATATGGACTTGCGTAAGGAGAAGCTGGATGTGCTTTTGGAGCTCCTCGGCGGTCGTAGCTTTGGAGAATTCAGCTGGCTTCCCCTCTCGCAGAAGGCGACGTACTTGGCAATTCCTTGAGCAACTCTTCCGTCGTCCATTGTGTCTCCGAGGTGGCATAACGCGCGAAGTACTCCGATAATGTATAGGATTGTCCCAACCAGAAGTTCTCCAAGTCCCGTTTGACCTATGCTGTGGATCAGGAAAAGAATTCCGAAAAAACTGGGGGCAAAACCTGTTCTTTCATGATTTCTAGTCGGCTAGGATCGACGACGATGCCCTTGATCTTCTCCAGAACATGCTTAACGAGAACAGACATCTTGTCGTTATAACCGTTGATGGCCAGATAACATCCTCCAGAATGGGCGAGGAAGCGGTACTCCAGCATGCCCAACGACGCATCGTATGAATACTCCGTCAAAGAGTCGCTGACGAGATCCGCATACAGCCTAAAGAGTGTCAAATGGTTTGTATGGGAGTACAGCGCACGGACCTTGTCAAGATAGACGCGCGAGGTGTGGAATCGTGGAAGGGCCTGCAAACAGAGAATGAGTACCCGCAAAGTCACGAGGGCCATCACACCCACGTTCGGAGGTCCATGATTGCGAAGGCTTTGGGTACCCAGAACTTGTCGTCCTTTTTATGCCACAGACTTGAAAGCTGAGTTTCTCGGATGTGATAAGGACGCTTCGAAGGCTAGAAAGAGTTTCAATTGACATTAAAGCAACTCACGGTTGCTCTCACCTCGGACACTTCGCGCTTGTCAACCTCGACATTAGTCGGAATGAACAGGTTGGGACCGGGAAGATAGAGGTCCGCGATGTCGTTCGAACCTTGTGCCTGAAAATAAATCAACGAAATACTACCACAATGAAAGCGGCGGACCTGTTGGACCAAGGCAGGATCGAGCTTTTCGACATAGTATTCGGTACCGTACCACGGCTCTTTCTGCCAAACGGCGTTCGGAGCAAGTTTCAGGTGCTCTTCGCCCTTGGCCATCAACGTAATCCGAGCATTCTCAGGGCGGAACTCGTCTAAATATTGCCGAACCTTGGATTCCCCGAACCCGTCACTAATCCCGTCGGCGGCCCAATCCCACACTAATGCGGACGATGACAGCGTCAGCTCAGGAGGAACTGGGCGCGTCATGGATTCCGACACCCATGTTGCATAGCTATCGGGGCGACCCTTTTCCTTGAAGCGGAACCTAGTCTCCGAGAGCAGGACTTGCTCTTTCTGGTGGAACGGCTCGAAGTTGGATTCGCGTAGCAATGACAAGTACTTGAACACTGTGAGAGCAACCTCGCGATGATTTTCTGGGGAAAACGTCAGGAAAACAATATTCGAGTGCACCAAAACACCTACTCAGTCCCTCCACTGTCAACGTCAAATTAATCTTGAAAGCGGCAAGTCCCCGAGCGAGGTTTTGCGGAGCGCAACCCAACGCAGTAATGAAGCCTTTGTTTTTCAGGTAGGAGTGAATGGACCCAGGGCCCTCGTGTCCCACGAAATGCGAAATGTATAACATCGGTTTATGCCGCCAAAAAGGAGGTTGCCATTCAGCAGGGAACGAGATCTCCATGGAACGGACGGTCATTATTGTTTGAACGGCCACAAACGTCTATAAAAATGAACAAGACGACCGGGAGAGGAACTGAACGACATACGCCCAGCTGTTCCGGCCCTATAGGTGACGATTTGACCATGGGAAGCGGGTCGGCACCGCGGTTGTGTACGGGAGAAAACAGTTTAGAGGCCAGGGCCGCCAGCTCATCCAAAGGCTCTAGAAAAAGGCTAAGCAAAGGGGTCCGATTCCAAAGAATCTCTACCTGTTCCTACAACACAGAGTCGCATTCGACTAGCGCAGTATTCGCTGGACCACCACTCGATGAGTCGCCGTCGGGTTTCGCGACCCACGGCACCACCATCGGCTTCGGAGTCACTATCGACGGACGAAATGGAGGGGGCAGGAGACGCCAAGCGGGATGGGATGGGAGATGGGCTTAGGTGGCCATTAGCATTCGGGGTCTCTAGCCGTCCCTTGGCCTTCAGCTGTTTGGCAGCCTCAGACAAGGACTCGCGATTGCCACTCCCAAATTTACGCCACTCGTGGCCCTCCACACTGAGATGTTTACTCAGCTGGAATATCCTCCACATATCTTGCTGGTGATTCTTCTTGTGTTCCGAGTCCACAGCATTCAGCTCGCGCGCTGCGGGGCCGTGAGTAAAACACGCTGTGAAATAAGCTAGCTCGGAGCTCACAAGTGCACGAAGGGGAAAAGAGCGGGGAATGGAAGAATCCAGCAAAGCGCTCGAGAGCGCCGGAAAGTGCGGTGGTCGCGACGTTGAAATGGTAGTTTGTATTAGATGTCGCCGTATACGCGTTGGAGCTGCCGTTGTTCTTGGCGAGGAACTAACGACGAGTTTGAGGAGGCGATTGGAAGCAAACGCAAGGCGCACCTCAGAATACTCATTTTCCTTTGGGAATTGTTCCGTTCCCTAAAATTCACATTAATCTAGAGACGCTGGACGCGGAGCAGGCGCACCATGAACAACAGATGTTCGCAGAAGTGGGCCAGTCCTGGCATGTCGTCCTGCGAATGTTTAGCACCAGCTGACGCGGAGGCCGCGCGTTCATACGGGATCATGTAAGTGGCCGACAGCGACATCCAAGCTAGCAGCCGCCTTGTCCGCCTTTGCGTCATGAACAAGTATGGCCTGAAGACCGTTCTCGAGACGAATTAATCTATAGTCGCGGTCGTCTTGGGCAGATTTCTGCAGAGGTTTGTTGAACACGGAAAACGGCGGTGCTGTTGTGGGGGCCACACGCGTCCAATCTGAGGTAGTGGCCATTCGAGCACGAAATGAGCGGGGAGTGGACGTGGTGGTAAGACACTGAACGACTTTATACGCGTGTCTGGGAAGGTGCATGAACCCTCAAAGTGTCACACGTGCCACGACAACAATAGAGAGCCATTATTGCGAACAAATTTCATTCAGATATTATTATTATTAAACGGCCCAGATAACACGCTGATCAAGTGTGCGTTCGAGATCGAGTACGGTTCGTATTTCCTCTGGCTGGACAGAAAATCCAGGGACCCGGTATTAGCATCGCGGCGTATCATTGACCTTGCCGATATCGATATTATAAGTACTGCGAAAGAAAGACTAGCCCATGAGCCACCATTGTCGAGACTCGAGACAAGAGTAGAGCGAGACTGCCTGAGGTTAATGGCAGCCCATCAGGATAAAGAAGATGCGGCTCACTAATCAGAATACCGAACATCCGTGAACTTAGTACAAAAATTGGGACGATGAAGAGGTAGAAGTGACATGGACTTGAAAACAGCAGTGGTCAACGGAGTCCCGGCGTACGAGACAGCGGCCCAATCGAATGAGAGTCGAACCCAGACCACAAAGCTTGTCTTGCGGCACACGGATTGAAAGACGACTACGCGTGGAGAGCGTAGCTGGGGGAGCCAGGACCACACGATCGATCGGAGGCGACCGTGAAGACGAGCTGGGGTAATGCGATATCTTCGGTGGGTCGCTCGGATTGATCGCAACACCGACGAACTCGTTGCGGACGTCAGCTCGGGTTCAAGAGTACTGTCGAGCAGAGTGTCGACGGCCAAAATGAGAGCGCCGGGATATACAATCCAGCGAAGCGATGCCGGCAAGTCCGAAGCCGGGCCGCGAAAATGAACTTGAAGAGAGTCGCGATTCCAGAATTTGGGCCACCCAGAGATTTGGGCCACCCAGAGCGTACGGACTGCAGATATTGAACTTCCGCCATTTACACGGAACGAATCACCAAAGCCTACAGCAACTTGCAGTGGCAAGCCTGAGGCCTGAGTATCCGAAAGCCCATGTTATGTTATGTTATTAAGGCCATTGGTCCCTCACGGAGACGGCCAACTCAAACCCCGACTGGCAGCGAATTATAACCACTAACAGTTACCTCTACTGCCCGCCGAAGAGAGAGCTTTACAAAAACCTGTAAAATAAAATATATATATAGAAACGGCAAAAGTCGAGCGACCGCGTCTTAAACTCCATCCACATCAGCCATGTCCCCATCGTCAAGCCCAGGATCATCCTCCGACACCATTGTAGGCATGACATTCTTGAACCAACGCCAATTGCGAACCACCACCGCTATGAATCTTGCCATCGGCACGACGTAGTTCCAGTCGAAAATCAGTTCTTGCATCACCCGCCGCGCATCCTCGTCCGCCACCGGCAGCTGTAAATCATAATTGAACTTGTCTGCAAGTGTCGCACGTAGCTCCTCCCGCGCGCTACACGTGTCCGGATCCATGCACTGCATGAAAACGTGTGCAGGAGTTTCGTCGGCGCTCCCACACTTCCTGCACCGTCGCAAGTCCGGCGCGATGACCGTCTCCGGCCGATGAACTCCACGAAATCGGAAAGAGCCATTGAGGAGCCGAGTCAGAGCCAAGCGATGGTCGGGAATCGGTATCCGATGTAAGTAATGCCGTCGACAAAGAGGCCTAGCTTCTGCCGGCTTATCCTCGAATGGCTCCCGCCTACCGTGCAGAAGGGACGGACAATGACACCCGTGCATGGACCTGAGCGTGTACCCAAGAGCGTGCTTGCTTGCGTAGGTGTTTGATGGTTTTATCGCACCAAGCAACACTCAAGTGGGCCACAGAGCGTAAGCGGGGAAGAGAGAAAGGGAACGACGACATCGCCCAATGTAAATCACCCAACCAGGACGAGTGACCTGAACAGCGCAACCGGTCCGCCTCCGCCAACGCCTTCCGTGCCAAATGCGACTGGGGCAATTTGAGAAGATACCGTAGGTAGCTCAAGGCTAGTTCAAGCCTTCGTACACGCAATGGATAGACACCCAGTTCGGAGTATAGTTGCGGAATCCCCGAGCGATGGCCGACACCCAAAATGCGCCGGAGAACAGCTAGGTTGATATCTTCAAGCTGATCAAACGAGCGCGGGTCAACATCCAGCATCACGTCGCAGCCGTGGATGAGATGGCAGTCAATCAGCGCATAGTAAAGCTGCAAGCCCACCACAGGTGGAAGACGCCCTCGGCCAACATAGAGATCACAGCCTATCACAGATCTCCAGAAAACGTAAGACGCCGCCGCCGTTTTGTGTTTGTAATGAGCGCGAAAAATATCCCGATATACCGAAGTAAACCAAACTCCAACATATTTGTGTTCCGCGACCCAAGGAACATCGTTTCCCCCGAGTTGAAAGCAGTGACTTGGACGTTGGCGAGGGTTGGGGGAAATTGGGCCAAACACCATTGCACGAGACTTGGAGGCATTAACCGTGAGGAAGTTGTCCGAGCACCAAGCAGCCAGTGTGTCCAGGTGTCGTTGTAAACCCTCCGGTGAACGCGAGACCAATACCAAGTCGTCGGCATGCTCCAAGTGAGAAAGCACAAAGCCAGCAAGTGAGATGTCGTCCGGATCTACCTCCAGCTGAAAAACAGAAAGAAAGAGATTCCAGAGCGTTGGAGAAAACGGGATCCCCCATGAGTACGCCACAAAGCGACTTCCACTCCTCTGAAACGAACCCCTTACACGCCACCACCAAGTTCATTCGCCGATACAGCATGCGCACAAAGTCGAAGTACGGGCCCGTAAGATTGAGACGCTGCATCTTGAGCCATAGATTATTGTGGTTCATGGCGGAGAATGCATTCGAGATGTCCACGAAGGCCACGTACAAGGTGTCACCGTCCGCGCGGGCTTTCTCAATTAGTGTGCGCAAAATGAAAGGATTGTTGTTTGTCCTTCGTCCAGCGCGAAAGCCATTCTGCGTCGGCGGAATAATTCCCGAACGCTCCGCGACGCAGTTGAGCTTGATGTTGTAGACAATTGAGAGAAGCTTGTACACGGCTGACTGCAGCCCGATGCCCCGATAGCCTTCCGGACGGGTTGGGTCCTTGCCTGGTTTCGGGACGCTTGAGATGACTGTATTCAGAAAGGCTCCCGGTGCGTCACACCGGTCCAAGCACTTGTTCAGGAACTCGACCAGTTTTTCGTTCCCAATCTTCATCAAGCGCGCATACGAGACCCCGTCAATCCCTGGGGCACTCTTCAGACCTCTTTTCCGCAGGTACGCCTTCACCTCTTCCATATCCTCCACCGTCAACCTCTCATTCAATTCCGGAAAGCCAGACTGCGCCGACTTGCCGGGAATCCCAGCGGCTGCCTCCGCCTCTTCGAACAACTTCTCCACATTGAACCCTGCTGCGACGGGATCATCCGGTGGGTTCATGCGTTTTGTGTACGAGTCCGTGATCTCATCGATCCCCACAGCGTCGTCGGAGGACGGGAAGGACTGGCGCATTGCATTGAGTAACGGCCATAGGACCTTCGACTTGAACTTGGCGTCATCCACTTTTTGCAAGTGAGAGCGTCGGTCCTTCCGCCTTCTTGTTCGACCGCGGTGGCCTTGGGAAACTCGTCGGGAATGGGACGATGACTGTGAGTAAACAAAGCTCAAACTTGGCTCATCCCGTTTTTCCTGTGCCAGCGCGGGTAAAGACGTGGAAACTCGAGGACCCAGCGGAGGTCCGAAGCCTTCCGTCGCTGCTGGAAGAGGCGTAGGCGTCAATAGTCGATCGTCAACTTCATTCACGGGCATCTTCTGCGCACCCTCTTTTGCCAGAGCATCCGCTGCATCGTTACTGCAGTTGTTGGAATGCCCGCGAACGTAAGAGAACTCCACTGAAGCCGTGCGACGTCTAATCTGATATTGAATCGCCTTCAAGATGTCGCCGTTCTCGCACCTCCACCCCGCTTGCGCTAGCTCGGGACCCTGATGTACGACTCTCCCGATAGCATACTGCGAGTCTGTCCAGACATGCAAGGGAACATGGGGCGGGGTATTGCAAAGCGCAACCAAAATTGCATATAGCTCACCCCGATTGTTTGTTTGTTCCCCCGGCACGCGAACCGCCACATTGTTGAGATTGCCAGGGCCCCAGAATATTCCAGCTCCCGCTGCCGCCCTCCGGGATCCCTGGTTCAAGCACGAGCCATCCACGTAAACCTGCTTCACTCTCGCTTGCGACGCGAACGCCGATCCGTACGTGAATTCCGCCAATTCCTCATCGTCCATCTCCTCTGCAAATAGATCCACCAGCCAACTGTCAAATTCGGACACCAGCGGAGCGCGCAAATCGCATCTCCGCCGATGCTCGACCTCGGCCGGATTGGGTTCCTGCTGCTCGCCTGCACGGGGAATTTCGAAAACGGTTCGAATGGGCGCATGGTCTGAGAAATCCTGTCGTGGAAGAACCTCCACGCTTCGAATGCGCGAGCGCATATTCGATGACGTTATCGTGTAGTCAACTACTGACTTGTAGCCAGGAATATCAGTATCGCGCCGACGAAATGAAGTGAAACCCGAGTGAGAACCAGCAATGTCTTTGCAACCGTTTGCAACGAGTAGCTGATACCGCTCACACAACTCGAGCAACTCCTGCCCTCGCGCGTTGACCTTGTCGTCACTGGATTTACGAGGGCCGTGCCAGGGCAAATTGGGACTGTGAGATCCAATACGCGCGTTGGTGTCCCCATGGTTAGAAAAGAGTGCCCCTCGGGAGAACAATTCCGCAACCAAATTTTTGTAGGCCACCCACGGCGCCAGATCTTGCCACAAACGAAAGTCGCTGCGAGCCTGCTGAGGCAGAATATAGCCATTCGTAAAGAACATGTCTCGAATTCGGATGACCATTAGATCTGCTGAGCTGAGATCCTTGCAAAACTGGGCCTTGAGTGACTTCCGCACAAAGCCCACAACGCCTCCAAATGTATCGTATCCTATAGGCATAGAGCGCGACATCATATACACTTCAAACCCTTCGATTGGCCGAATCATGTCAAACTGGTCCGGGCGCAGATGCGACTCTTGGACGAATAAGACATCAACCTGGTCAAAAATCCTGCAGAAATCGGGACAAGCGAGTTTGGCAATCAATTTTCCATTCATATTCCATGAAAGCACCACCAATAGTTCAGTATCAAAAGTATGGGCTACAGAAGACGAAGCGACATTTGAGGACGCAATGGGATGGTCGTACAACGATGAGGTATCGTCGTGAGAAATACAACCGTCGGAACGTGGCGACGGTGAGGTCGAAGCGTGTTCATACAACGACGCATGGCCATGGGAAGTGGTACGAGGATCAGAGCGCGAGTGCTCGGGCACTGGGTGAGGATCAGTGTCGCTCGATAATGAGGTAGTACAACAGGCCGGCGCCTGTGAGGGAAGAGTACAACCATCGACACCCGATGGTGATGACGGTGACGCAGAATATGCAGACAGAGCAGAAACAGACGGTTCAGTGGTGGTGGTGGTCATGGAATCAGAAGGATGGATGGACTCGCTTGTCCCAACGCCCTATTCGAAGTCCTGAGCAGGACCTGCCGGGCCAAAACCATATCGCGGGGCACTTCCGCGGCCCCGACGCACGAAGCCCTGTCCACGGCCGCGTACGGACGGCACCGACATGCGCTCCAGCAAAACAGGTGTAGTCGCGAAGGAACGGGGAGCTGGTGGCGACATGTACGACTGGGGCGGAGGAGGGATACGGTGACTGTTGCTTTCCTCAGGAGAATCACGTCCGCTGAACGAACGGGCACGACCAGAAGGTCCGGCGAGCTGAGCGGGTTGAGTCGTGGTGCTGAGCGCAAACTCCTCGGATGGACGAGCACTGTCCACAAACTCCCGCTTCCAGTTCTTGACTGTCTGCCGCGCAAGCTTGGCAGACGAGCCGACAATCGTCTCCGCACCAATAATCATGTTCCGACCACCTGCGGAAAAGTCCTGGGCAGCGCGTTCCAGAGAAGATGAGGACTCGCGCAGCAGTCGAAGGCCAGAGACTTCATCTTCAGAGTCATTTGGAGTGCCAACGAGCATGTCAGCGGCATAGCGGAGATCGGAGGAGGCCGACTGGACTGAGGCGAGGCCCTCGCGCATGGCACTGGCGGCGTCGCGCATATCCCCACTTGATTTGTGAAGGTCATCGGACCCGTCACCAGTGACCAAGGCGGTGGAATGAACAAGGCCAGAGATCACCTGCGTTGCCGAATTGAATTCTGAGACAAGGCCCCGCATAGCGCCAACCTCAGCGTGAAGGCCGTCGATGAGCTCTCGCACAACACTGCGAAGCTCGGCCAGCTCGAGGGAGGTATCCGGAGCGATGGATGCGGAGGAGGGCTGAGCAGATGTGGCCTTTGCTTTGCTACCCGCTTTGCCCGATTTCTGAGGCTGCGAGCGACGAGGTGCGCTGCTGGAGGCCGCGGGAGGGTTCTGCGTGACGAGCCGGTTGTTAAGAGAGACAGAGGTTTCGTTTCTCATGGAGCGTTTGTGCGAAGGTGTGGGTTCGTCTTCGAGAAGGGGGGTGATAGGGCGAGACGGGGGCGGATGGGGAGCACCGCCGATGTCCATAGCGAAGGAGTAGAGGAGGGGTTTACAGTAGATTAGAGCGAATTAGAAAGATTAGGGCGTCGAGGGCGTCGAGGACGACGCCCCTAGGAGTACAGTGGTGATGGTTTGTGACAAATGGTTGCCCATGGTGGTATGATTTGACGTGGGTGCTTTGCGGTGTGACACGTCACGTCACCAACGCTAAGATTCCCGCCAACTATGGCCCCTAATAGGCCTATCCTGGACGAGTATGTGGGGTTGTCTGGTGCCAGGAAAATCGATTCGCCTATTCCCAACACCCTTGAATCCCACCTCCACCGTCTTCGTCGAGATCGCTGGGGGCGGCCGCTTGATCCAGGCCCTTTTTGCGAGATGAAGATCGGAATAGAGGCCTTCAAGGACACGGACGGGAAAGTAGTTATCTTCGAGCAATACAGCAAGGTCCTCGCACTTGTTGAGCGTCTCTGCGCCGATGGATCCACGAAAGGGCTTCTGCTGACCGGGAGTCCCGGAATCGGTGTGTGTCCATCTGGCCATGCATTAGCTGATCTGAGTGGTTGAACCAGGAAAGACCTCATGTTTATGGTATCTTCTGGTCGAATCATTGTCGAAATCGCAACCCGTGGTCTTGTATTACTCCAACGAAGTCTACGCATTCACCTCGACTGCCCTTTACAAGCTGTCGGACGACAGCCTCGAAATATTCACTTCCAGCCTTCTCCAGAACCTCCTTGTACTCGTTAATCTGGATGACACAGCGGCCGACCGTCGAAGCAAGCTACTTTGCCAGGAGTCGTGTGCATTCATCGTCGCAGCTTCTTATCCCAACCGCCCCCGATACAAGCACTGGGTCAAGCAGTCGCACATACCAACATATGTCCTCGATGCCCCGGAAAGAGCTGACTACCTGAACCTGTAAGCCTGCTGATTTGCTTGGACCGTTGCCCTAGTACTGAAACTTCAGCCAGTGCAAAATTGAAGAATATTTCGCTCAAATCATTCCCACACCGTATGCGCCTTCTTCTGAACGTGTATGGCCCGAATTTGCTGTCTATTGTTCCTCTTTTCTCCAAAGAGAATGACGAGGTCGATGAACACATTCAGTCCCAAATTGCCGATGTCAAGCTGCATTTACTGCAGTTGGTGAACACCGACTTGCTCCAAACACTTTTTCAGTCTCCTGAACGGATTGTCAGTAAAACAACTCATACTCTCGCCGTCGCCTATGGAGTCCCATCGGGTCAACTCAACTCCCAAGACGTATGCCACCGCATCCGCAGCCCGCTCATCCTCCGACTTCTGTTGCAAATGGCATCTAGCGCCAAGATCCCCAAATTGCGGCAGATGTATTCAATCCTCTCCTCTTCCTCCCCTCTATCTGTGTCCAGAGGCTGGACCTTTGAGGTCCTGGCACATGAACTCATTAGCGTGAAGACAGAGATTGAACTTCATCCTGTCTCCAAACAGAATGGATACCTCCGGAAGGATAAGAGTGGGCACTCCATCTCCGTTCCAATCGGTAGCCGCAGCATCGAGATCTACACGTCTGGGAGGCGCTTCGACTCGACCATCTCTACGGACACCTACTATATACCCGCTGAAGGCAACAACCCAACGTTCGACGCATTCATCCCAGGTGAGGAGAATCTCGCACTCCAAATGTCTGTCGGGCGGAGGCATGGCTTTGCTGAGGAGGGAGCGGATATGGTTCGCAAGCGCCTACAAGCATTTGACGAGGACCGAGACTGGGAGGCAAATCCAATGAAGTTTGTGTTTGTTGTGCCGAAGGGGCCCTCCTTTGAAGTGAAGGCACCCAAGCGAGACTTGAAGGATCTGACCTTTTGGATCCTGGAATTGGATATTGACGACTCACAATGTACGCGATGTCTTTGTTCCTGGTTTGTTGTCGGCTGACCTCGGATGTTTAGACAGATATTTTGAAACAGAGTCGTTCGCAAAAGATGTTTTCGAGGAGGAGGAGGATAACAATAATGGGATGGAGGATGTTGAAAAAACTTAGAAATTGCTATAATCGATGAATCGACCTTTGGCTCCCAGTAAGTGGTACGATGCGTTGCGACAATTTGCACCCTTCTCTTCGTATGCGACGCGATATAAACCCAACGGCGCGAACTGGCGGCGGGCGGGCCCGGGATGTACGGCGCACGATCGTCTCATCGAGTACAGGATTTCGCACCTGACGAAGTGCACTCAAGGTTTATAAAAACATTTCACCTGTTGACGTGTCCTGCAAGGCCAAGAGATTTCAGGGCAGAGACGCTGGATTGTTGGACAGCGCAAACGGACAAGTCCGAGGGATAGAGACGTGGAAGCCAATGCTAACCAGTATCGACGGCACGTATCTAAAATTCACCCGGGCCAGGTCCAAAATGCGCGCCTTTGGCCACTTTCGACCACGGGATAGACTTTCCGTCATACGTCGTACTGTTGACCGTATTGCCCCACCAAACAATCTTAATCCCTTGGTACGAGAGCGCGAAGAATATGATGATCGTGGCGAATGCAACGCCGGTATCGAGGCCCGCCGAAAGCAGATCTATAATGTATCGGTTAGCTGCTAGAGGCGCTGAGCGCGAATAACGGACAGTTATAGCGCTTCCACCATGCAAGTGCTCGTTTTCGGATATAATAGTTGAATACAAATCCAGTGATGAACCACAGCGAGTATTGGGTTGTGTTGGCCGGGGCTAGACTAGCTATTAGCTGTCAGAAACCATGGGATGGGATGACGCACGGATATTTCCAGCCGCATTGAAGCCGTTCCGCGGAATATGTCAGCATTATGAGCAGGTGGAGCAATGGGAAACACACAAGATAGGTATGTTCACGTATCGCACCCAACTATTCGGATAGCGTTTGTAGAGCGCATAGAAGATACACACGAGACAGGGCTAGAAAATAGTCAGATACACATTCCGACGACGAGAGCGGAGCCACGTACCCCGATGAGGAAGAAATACATGATCTGGAAAATCAGCCGCCGAAAAGCAAAGGCGGCGTTGATTTCACTCACCTGCGAGTACGTCTGACCAAGCTGGAACAAACGCTGGGGTCCGACGGTTCCCCAGATCAGACTGGCATTGTACACTACTCGAGTGCCGTTGCAGCTGAATCTGGAGTGAGCATAACAAACAGCGAAAAGCAGGCCACGCACGTGAATCGGTCAGCATTCGTCGTGCTACAGAGATCGTCTAACATGCACATCAGCCAAGCGTTCTGTGGCTCTACACGCCATACCTATGTGTCCGAGCATCCATCGGAAAACTACAGGTTGATTCGTCAATTCAGTTGACGGGCGCGCTGCCTGTTACGCACCTCCAACTTGAGTGAGAGTGGCAAGAATCGAGGAGTAGATTTGGGCCGCGAATAGAACTCGGGGGCTGACTTTCCTGTGAAATACGACATTCAGTGGGGTGCCAGCACGACGGATGGCCACGAACATGTACTGGATGAGCATCAGACATCGAGCGGTGATATAAAAACGCATTTGACAAACCTGTCCCAGCTTCAAATCTTGCGCAAAGTCGAGTCCGTGCTTGATGGAGTTATAGCCCTAGACCGTCATGAGCTTATGCTGCGTGCCTCGTATAGAGAAACGGGAACGCACATACATCTGTGCCAGCCCATGTTGGACGCGAACACAGTTTTAAATGAAGCCTATGTAGGTACCTTGATCATAATGTTCGCGAATGGCTTTCCAGGCCAAGCATAACCAGCGATCAACTCCGCTTGAAACTTGTTCAGCAGTAGGAGGAATATACTGGATTTGACTCACTGATGATATTGAGGAACACTCGTTGATTCGTCGTGCCCTCCAGAATACCTTCGGGAATAATCATCACGATTCCGATGCCCCATGCGACGATAATGAAGCCCCATACAGGAAGTTGAGTGTCTGCATCGACGTGAGCTCATCGATCGAACTGGTCGACGATGCACATACCCCAATAACGGACGGTAAAGATCCCCAGACCCAGAGTCACCAGCGCGACGATACCATACCACCTAGGAAAGCAGAGCTGTTAATCCGGTAACCAAGCATGGAAAGAGCTCACCAATCGGGCACATCTTTATATTTGTTCATCAGTCGTTTGTGAATATCCTCCCCACCTTGGCGAGAGTCGCGAAGCTTTGCCCAGATTTCGCGTCCATTGTATAGATACGTGTGGAACACGATTCCGGTGATGGCGGCAAAGTTGAGCGCGTACGAGATCGAGTAGGCGCTGGATATGTACATTGGAGAGTACGACTCGTATTTCGTCTGATTGAAGGTAAAGTCTTCCTCAGAATCAGTACCAATCAAAGAGCATATGGGGACAGCGTACCGGCATTGACAACCTTGCTGACATTATACTGCACGACTGGTTAAAACGATTGCTAGAATACGAAGAAGGAAAACTTGCCGATGAGCCAGTATTATCGAAAGTCGAGGACGAGAGTAGCGGGAGACTACATGAGGTTAGTGACAGCCCACGAGGAAAAGAAGATGCGGCTCACTAATTCGAATACCAAACACCCGTATAGTACAGAATTGGGGCGATTAAAAGGTAGAAGATCGCTATTGCGGCGAACGCATTGGCGGTGACATAGACTTGAAAACATTAGGACCAATGCTAGAAGGATGCAGCGAGCGTACAGGGCGTGGTCAACGGAGCGCCGGCGTACGAGATAACGGTCCAATCGAAGGAAATCGGTATTAAACCCAGACCACTGTTCATTCCGAAGATTGTATTGACTTTCTGGTTATGCGGCGCAATCCAGGTTACAAACGCGAAGGACGACAAGGCTTGGAAAATGTAGTCGGGGAACCAGAACCACACGAAGGACCCGGCGGTGACGGAGAAGAAGAACTGGTAGCGCGATATGGCTTATTCGAGTTAGCAGGTCGCGACACAAGCCAAGTTCCACTCACTCCATCCATTCGCGGACGTCAGCGCCTCGGGTTCGTGCAAGGCGCGGAAGAGTACCGTCGAGGAGAGTGTCGACGGCCAAATGAGAGCGCCGGGGTATACAATCCAGCGGCGCGCGAGGCCGGCAAGTCCGAAGCCGATGAATTGGGTCGTGAGGATGAAGAGGATGGAGAATCCCGCGCCATAGTCGCGATTCCAGAATTTAGGGCTGGTTATTGCGACGAGGCCGCCCATGGCGTACGCAGTCGACGCAGTAAGGTTGACGCAGATGACTATGATCGCATGCCTATGTGGGGCTGAGTACATAAATGGCAAAGGTGACCAACGGACTCTTTAACGTTGAACCTTCCGGGATTTACACGGAACGAGAATCGCCCATAACCTAGTTTCCATGTCGGTAGTCTCTCCCATGCGCGTCCGATGGGGAAAACTAAGAGTTGTGCGACCACGTAGGTGAGAGATAGACTGGGCTGGAGCGGAATGTCAAAAAATGCTGGAGCACGAACGAAGCGGAACAAACATATCGCAATCTGGGGTTTGCTTATATGTAAGTGGATGAAGTAGAACTGCGCACGTTACTCACGAAAAGAACATGTTGACGCCCGAAAACAAAATCACAAAAATTGTCGTCAACGTCCACATTCGAAATGCTTCGGAGATTTAATCACTGCATAGGTTGAAGAATGAGGTAACATACTGTTGGTCTCGAGCGAGGGGTCGTCGGCGGTGGAGACACAGGCCTGAACTTCGGGAAACGGCGATTCGTCGCCATCGACGTTCCAATTGAACGCCTCCATCGGGGTAAGCTCAACGAGCTGCGCGTCGTCAACATTGTACTTGACATCGAGGTCAAGTCTTTCTTTGGAGGTCAGGCTGTCGTCTGCCTTTTCGGGGTCGCTGCCAGCATCAGAGATCAGCGCAGAGGAAGGTTCGCGTTGTAGGGAAGGGCGAGACATGACTCGGAGACACTTGAAAAAGCGCCATCCGAGCTATTTATGCCTTGAAAAACCGATAACGCCTTATTCTTGATTTCTGCGCAATAAATGGGCCCGGGTTTCCAGGAGGATAGTGGTCGGCGATCAGCATTTGATACGAACTATCGCGCGTCAACAAGCGAAGGTTTACAGATCCGTTGGATTATTTGCATAGCGCAGAAGTACAAGTGCGAGTCAGGTGAATAAAACAAGTACGTAGCTTCGTGGAAGAATACAATGATGACTGGAACCAAACTAGCTATCGACGGCGTGCTGCCTTGCTCTGGGCGTGTTGCGGTGGTGGCACATAGTCCTTGGGCCGTCGGAAGAGAAGTACGTGGGGTTCGGGGGCTAAGAGGAACGTGAGACGAAGCAGCGAGGGTCGCGCAAGTCGCGCACCGTGGACCTCGTAATGTTCCCAGCCGAGACTCTGGGTTATGCCGATGCCGCGCCACTCTGGCTCTGAAAGAAGGCGGAGAGTGCCGGTCTCCTCGTTGAAGAATTGTTTGGGAACGAGACGGAGGAGCTGCTTTGGGAGGATGACATGGCGGTATTCGTAGTGGTCGTCGGTGTATCGGTCAGAGTAGTGTATTCTGGGACCAGTCAACGCGCTGTCGAGCGGCGTGGGGGCGAATACTTTTCGATGTATTCCTCGAGCTTGCGCTGCTCTTCCTGTTCCTTGGTGAGAGCGGCATCCATGGTTGAGGGTCACGTCACAATCACGTGTACATTTTGATCATGTACGCCGACGACTATTTCGAGCAAAGTGAGTATATGCGGCTGTATTTCTCGACTTGTTGCTCACAATTCCCAGTAAGCTCTTCACCGTCGCCCCCGGAAAGAAGCAACCAGCAGGACCCAATCGACGACTTTGACGAGTACCAGTATGGCGACCATTATGAGGAAAGCCAATACGTTGAATACGACGACGACTACGACGAGCCAGACATGCAATTCAACGTCCAAAGCCGTCCCAACTATCCTCCCCCGGCCGTTCGCCCAACCTTCCACTCCCGACCGACACATTATCCCCCTCCCCAACCTCCACCACCCCAGCGCGGCGCTAATCCCCGAAACTCTGCTGGCATTAGGCTGAATCCAGTCTCTGATCTTCGTGAGTGAGCTTCCTAGTTCCCATCCTTAAACACAAACTGCTTTTCAGCCGACGTATACCGAGGCATCTTCAAGTTTCCCGTGTTCAATGCCGTCCAATCTACTTGCTTTCCTACCGTCGTCAGCACGGATGAG
The DNA here is from genome assembly GCA_029282125.1 of Mycena amicta. Lineage (NCBI taxonomy): Eukaryota > Fungi > Basidiomycota > Agaricomycetes > Agaricales > Mycenaceae > Mycena > Mycena amicta. The sequence continues at coordinate 1,563,527 of JARIHP010000001.1, read as the reverse complement.
AACATGGTCATCTCTGGTCTGCCTGTCGTCTTCTCAACTGGCTGCATCTCATGCACTTCATAGCACCAACGGGAAGCGGGAAGACAGCGCTCTTTGAACTCGCGATCATACGCATGCTGAAGCAAGTCGGCGAGTCCTTCAAGTGTGTATACATGGCCCCAACGAAAGCACTCTGCTCCGAGCGGCAGAGAGACTGGTCGACCAAGTTCAGCTCCCTTGGCATTAAATGCAAGTTCTTCGTCAATATGGGGTAAACCCGTCTGAACTATGGCCAGGCTGCGAGTTGACCGGGGATACGGTGCAGTTCGGCAAGGGGGTGTGGGGTGACGCAAAGGCCGCGACCATAATGTATGTGCGCGCTTCTTCTCTGAATACCACGCTAACAGTCTTCAGAATCACAACCGTGTGTGACGTGTAGAACTCGAGAGTTATCGCTTATATCTACCCCAGAGCGAAAAATGGGATAGTCTGACCCGGAACTGGTGCGCAGTGACCGCGTGTTTCCCACTTTGCTGAAACCACCGCTCAGGTCCGATCATGGTCACATTCTTGCTCGCATCCAACTATTCCTGGTCGACGAAGTGCATATTCTCAACGAATCTCGCGGCTCCACGCTCGAAGTCGTCATCTCCCGAATGAAGTCGCGTGGTACCGCCGTCCGCTTCCTCTTGGTCTCGGCAACGGTGCCTAATATTCAAGATATTGCATCGTGGATCGGAAACCAGCGGCGTGATGGACCTGCGAGTGTTTTTGAGGTATCGTTTAAAACGGTTTGGTCTCACCAGCACTAACTTCGGCGCATCGCAGTTCGGCGAAGAGTTTCGTCCTTGTAAACTGACGCGACACGTGATCGCGATTGACCGCTCGCGCAATGAAAACGACTTTTCTTTTGCCCGCAAATTGTAGGTCACTGTCCTCACTGAGAGCTCTTCTGACAATGACACAGAGATTATAAGCTGTTTCCTGCCCTCCAGGCGCATGCAGTCGGCAAACCTATTTTGATTTTTGTTGCGACGCGAAAGGGTGCGTCCTTTTTCAAACCTCAATTCCGACTGATCCTATCAAGGAGTAACCACGACCGCGAACCAACTCATGACCGACTACGCCGACGCCGAGAAAACGAGGAAAAAGTTACCCTGGTCTCATCCAACACGGTCAGCCGATTGCAACCATCCGTTCGGGAGCTCACAGCACCTCCTTAGAACCGAATATACATTCCGCGAGAAGGTTCTGAACGGTTCGTTTCCGCTCATTAGCTCGCATCTCCTGAACCAGCTGTAGAGCTTGCCAAGTTCGGCATTGGTATTCACCACGCGGGCCTGACAATGGATGATCGGCGAGCCGTTGAGGACTTGTACCTAAAAGGCGTATTGCGCGTAGTTGTCGCAACCTCGGTGCGATTCGCATCTATTTTTATCCTGATCTAAACTCCCTCATTAGACTCTTGCCGTCGGCGTGAACTTGCGTATGTGCTCTGATGGCACCATTATGAGGCTCATTCACCTTACAGCCGCCCACACGGTCTGCATCAAAGGTGTACATTTGTTTCAGAACAACGCGTCTGTCGAGTACTCAGATCTCGATGTTATGCAAATGCTGGGCCGAGCGGTGCGTCGACTGCTGCTGCTGCTTATGATTGACACTCACTCTTTGTTCAGGGCCGTCCTCAATTCGGTTCGCCCACACTTTACTCGCACGTACAGAAGCTGATCGACTACAGACAAAGACGGTATCGCGATTATCATGTGCGAGATGGAGCTAGAGAGCAAGTACCGCCAGCTAGTCCAGGGGAAGACCATCGTCGAAAGCTCGTTGCACACCAACCTCGCTGAACATATCAACTCGGAGATTGGCCTAGGCACGATTACTAGCGTTCGGTCTGCAAAGGAGTGGCTACGCGGGTCGTTCCTCTTCCAGCGTGTCAAGAAGAACCCGGCGCACTATTCGCTCGGGAAGGGCGACAACCAGTCTTGGGAGGAACGCATCGACGACATGGTCATGCAGAGTATCGACAAACTACGCACGACGAAGCTGATCAACGATACTGGGGCTGGAAGCGACGCCTTGGCTTCAACTGACTATGGTGATATAATGAGCAAGGTTCGTGTATCTCGTCGCGCTCAGTCGTAGGCTAATATGTATCGACAGTTTTACATTCGACAGTCCACGGTGCTTTGATATTTCGCAGCAGATTCACTCGCGCTAACCGAGTTTATAGATGAGTCTCATTTTGGCTCTGCCCGAGCGGCCGTCCTTGCGCGACATTGTGAGTCTTTTCTTCTCAATTATTCCGCCTGTACTCACTCGACGTTCAGCTTGAAATGATTTCTGCATCAGAGGAGTTATCCGAAACCAAGCTGCGCGTATCAGAGAAGACGGTAATATTGCTGTGTTTTTACCCATTTGTGCTGTTAGCTCATGCCGCGCAGGTGTTGAACAAACTGCGACGACACAACGATATGCGGTTTGAAGTGAAAAAAGTCGAGAAAACGTCAGATAAGATCTTTCTCTTGATACAGGTTTGTCTTCCACTGTGCCCTACCCTCTTTATCTTCAACGCTGGCAGGCTGTTCTAAGCGGTATCTCCCTCAACGCTCCTGAATACAAGTGTGCCGACAGTCAACTCAATCTTGAGGCGTTTTCGGTTTTCAAGCATGTTGCGAGAATCGCGCGAGGTTGGTTTCACGTATGTTATGCGAGAAGGCGCTCACCGTTCATACAGTCGTCGTAGAAGTGGCCGTTGTCCAGAAACGCGGCGCGCAGCTGAAACATGGACTGGAGCTGTTCGTTGACCAATATGCCCGTGTGATCATATTTTCTCAAGCAAATTTGCAGGGTGCGATGCTTGACTGTGAAAGCATGGGAGGACAGACCAATCGTCCTGAAGCAGATTGAATCCATTGGCGATAAATCGTGAGCTCCTTATCGTCTCGCCGTCGTCTCCGCTCACTTTCCTACAGAATCAAGGTACATTTATACTGCAATTTTACCGGACCTTGAACAGCGTCGCAGGTCTTGGCGGAGAACGGGATTACTTCCTTCGCTCTTTTGGCAAAGCAAGAGCCGTACAGGATTGAGACGGTGTGTCTCCTAATTTTCTCTCCATCCGAGCTGACGTGCGGTAGCTGCTCAATCGACGTTCGCCTTTCGGGCTCGAGGTTCTCGCGTCGGTTAATGAACTCCCCGCCTATGTTGTCACAATAAATGAGGTCGAAGTGCACTCCAATGGCGGCAAAGACCCGGTCGAGATTGACTTGTCCATCACTTGCGGTCTTGAAGGTGCGATGACGAGTAGCGGCAAGTCGAAGAAGCAAAAGGGCCTACGCACTCAGATGACCGCGATCGCGACTCTCACCTCCGACCTGGAATTTCTGGATTTCAGGCGAATCCCGTTCGTGCAGACTGCGCGTTTCGTTGGGGGCATTGCTCATCGATGTTTCAGAACCAAGGCGCTTAAAGATAACAAGACCTTCGAAATCACTGTCGAACTCACAAAGCCGAGCCAATCTGTCACCGTTTTGGTGACTTCGGTGAGGCGCCTGTGGAACAATGGAGCGACCGTCTGACTTTTTGTGCGTTTGTAGGAAGCGATTGCTGGCGTTACGATCACAGAAACATACAAGCCGAAGCTCCCATACAAAGAATATCCAACGCGGGACACTCGTCCGCCAAGTGCTATTGTACGTGTCCCTCTACATCTTTTCGCCGCTGATCATTGTATCAGGACCTCGATCTCGCTGGCCTGGAAGACGATCCCGACTTTTGGAAAGTCTCCGTTGACGGAGAGGGCAACTTTGAAGACCCTCGGACGACGAAAAATGACGCTGTTGTCCGCGACTTGACTCAACGGCGTTCGTTCTCATTGACTGCATCGATTATACAGGCTCATCACTTGTGTTTAGCCAAAAAGACTCAGCCTTCACAAGCCCCGCCTGTCTCCTCAAATACTGCTACTCAGCAGAAGCCCGAAAAACTGCCAAATGGCAATTACAAATGTAATCACGCTTGCAAGGACAAGACCAAATGTCGTCATCTGTGGTACGCCATCCACTATCGCATTGCTTGAAACATTGACTCTTGTAGCTGCCGGGATGGCTTACCTGAACCACCGCGCCCACCAAAGAAACGACCTGCCGATGAGCCCAAGACTGTCAAATCGCCCATAGCTTCTCCGGTTCCCGCCAAGAAAGCAACGAAGGCGAACCTCAAACCCGACAATACTATACGGCAGTTGGAGAAGCTGCACGAACGCACTAACGTTAGTCTCAAACTCTCCCAAGGCAGTCGCTTGAAGTTAGAGTCGCCGGAAGAGCTGAAGCGCAAGCGCAAACCGAATCCTTGATTTCACTATCGAGCTCACTAATCTGAACGATGGAGAGCCGCCTCCGACGTTGCACCCTGTTCTTGAACTCAGCGATGACGACGACCTCCCCGAAGCCCAAGAACTCATCAAAGCTGCTCGCTCTAACACCGCTATACGACGAAACTCGTCTCCAGAAACGAACTACTCGGATTCGGAAATCGACTCGCTAATCCGGAATGCGCCTTCGGAGTTGACGAAGGCCACAAGTACCTCGAAGACCAAGGCACCCGCGAGAAAGAAAGCTGCGACCCCTGTGCCTTCTCGCAAGCGTAAACATCGCGACGCACATAATAATAATCCGCCGAAGAGAGCACACTTTGAAGTAAACGATTCTGACGAGATAACAGCGGTGAGGCTTCCGAGTCTTGGCATTGCTTCAATCGCTGAACCTCCGATTCCCAGCATCTGCCCTTGTTTGATAAGGAAGAGAAGGCATCATCCGACGACTCTGAGATGGCCTATTACGATGCGCAGCCTTTCTTCAACAACTACGACGACGACCTTCCGCACGCACACGATCCAGATGTCGAGTTCGTATCTCTGCCAACGCCTCCCATGACGGACGACGACCGCAAGACGACAAGCGATGTGCCCCACCGAGTTATTTCCCCGGATGTAGCCATGGACAGGACGGATGAGGATTGCATGGAGGGCGCGAACAACGACCTGATGGAGTTTGATGCATGGCTGAATAGTGGGGCAGTCGAGATTGTGTGAAATTGCCGTATTTTATTTATGTTGGACGACTGTTCTTTCTTTGCAGTTGGAGGAAGTCATGACTCGTGAGAGGAGCGGTACAGCCCGGACCGTGACCTGTCTCAGGCCCGGCAGCTAACTTCAAGTTTCGTCTTTTTACACTCATGCAACCACAATTACAACAGTCTCTACAAGATGACGATACAATTCGGGCACCTGGTCTACCGTCGGACGCTCCCGTGGCCTCGCAGGGAGTAACTTGAGCGTATCGGCAACTGTTTTGAGGTAGAACGCATTCAACTGGAGCTCCAACTCGACAAACGCCGCAGGAGTCAGGTCAGTACCCTCGGGTCCCAGCGCTGGCCCGACCACCTCAGCGAAATTCGGCCACCGGCCAAGTAAGGCGCTGAAACGGAGGATCCATGACTGGCGCGTCTCTTCCTCCAACGGCACTGGCCTGAGAGACCTGTTCCACCCGTCGCGGAAGATGTCTGTGCGAGCGGTGACACGCGCAATGCGCTCTACGTCTGGCCACGACTGGATGTTCCAGGAGGATGTCGTCCGTCTGCTCAAACTGCAGTTTCGCGTGGGCTAGCTCGAGGTCGACCAGCAGAATCGATTGGAGCGCGGGGGATTTAAAGTCGGAGGGCTGGATGCAACTGCCGTCGCTGCGGCGCGGGAGGGAATCTGTAACCTTGGGCAGCATCGGCGGCATACCGCACTCGAGGCAGCGTTGGCGATCCGGTCGAGTGTCGAATGCCCTCGCGTGGTACACATACCCCGGTTTTTTGTACAGGTGGATATCCCAATCGTCTTCGGTGCGAGCCGCAGGGTGGGTCTGCTTTTCGAGGAGGGAATACATCGAATAGCGCATGGCGAACCAGAGATAAAAGGTGCAGTGGTGGGCGTTGGACAGAAGAGACACGGGTGGTAGGATAAAGGTGCGTGTTGCTTGAGGCGGAACGTCCCCCAGCGGAGTGTCCCAACGAGGGAGGACGGCAGGCACTCGCACCCGTTTCGACGAAGATAAAGAACGTTTCCGTGACCCTTCGCCAGACGGCAAAGGTGCGAGATTCAACACACGACTTTGCTGCCCTCCAATGCATGAGCGACATCTTCAGGAAGCAGACCGCGTCCCGCAGTCCAGCCCAGGCACGACCCTCCAATCGTTCGTAAATCGGATCGTTCCATCGACGCACGAAATGCCGACATTGTCCAACGTCTCCTGCAGGCCAGCTAATTGGCGGCCCAGTTGTTCCTTCTCGTGGAAGAGCTGTTGATATCGCGTTTCGTTGGACGAGTGCGTGCGGTATGCATATTCGACAAAGTCGGCGAATTTGGCTTGGACAGAGTGCAGTTGGCGCTCCAACTCGGTGAGATCGGAGGCGAAAAGGTCGATAATTTTGTCTGCGACGTCTTCAAGAAGAACGCGCGGCGGCATGGAAGCAGGAAGACAAGGTTTTTACGTGTGCCTCCAACTTGAAAGCAAGCCACATTGGGCAGCGAAGCCACGACTTGTCCAAATCCAGACCACAGTCCTTGCGTGAAGCTCAGACTGGATAATAAGAACGGGGTGTCGGCCTGACCATTACTTGCATCATGGAATGCATGTTGTGAGCGAAGGTGGTTTGATTAGATAAGATTCTATTATTTCTAGCTATCTGTGTATACACGGAGAACGTCGCGGAACCTGCTGTCCCAGGCTGTTTTGGCAGCAGGACTGACGATCTCCCAGCCCTGCACATCTCCGCGCCACCGCTTCTCCTTTTTCATGCGCTCAGGCCCTCAACTCGACCTCAGTCGGCGGTGGATTCCGCACCTCCTCTTTGGTGGGCTCCCTGGTCCCGCGAGCCAGCGCACGAGCAGTCTCAAGCTGCGTCTTGAGCTCCACATAGTACTTTTCGCGCGCCTTGTCCGTCTCCTTGGGAAGATCGAACACGGACTTTTTGAGCCAATCGCTCGCAGGCGACGTCAAAGTCGAGGTCTGTCGGTGTAGTGCTTGTACTAGTGATATCGGAGAAGAGGGGCTCTGAGTCGTCTTGCGGTGCGGAGAACGGACGCGTCTGTCCCATAACAAGCCGGTATGCCTGCTTCTGCGCCATTTCGGACATCGTTGCGGCGGTTGAACCACTGCCAGATCATGAGTGGGATTCTCGTGAAGCCCACTAGGTCGGTGAAGGGAACGAGCGCGATGGGAGGGAGTGAAGGGATCGTCAGGGAGTGGCTGGTTGAAAGGGTAGTAGATGTGAACGGGAGACTTGTTGGAGGTGGTGGTGGTAAATCGCCGTCCTCCGGCTCGTCAAATCGTCCATCCCTTTCCAACTCCTGCGCTAACAATTCCTCTGTGTCGACCTTTATCGAGCGAATCCGTCCACCCGCGTTTAAGGCCCGCCATGAACTCCTTGAACGTAGGCCGCCCAATGATCATTATTCCGCCGTCCAGCTGCTGCTGGCGCTCCTGGGCAGGCGTAAGGTACAATGGGAGCTGCTTGTAGAATCTCTGGGGTTGTGTCGATGCCCGCTTCGAGCCGCCGTTGTACCTTGACATCCTCTGCGACGCGCTTTGCAATGTCCCCAAGACGTTTCCCACCGACCATGGTAAAGTCTACGGCTGCGGCGACGAGGATAGGCTGTGCCTCTGAGCTTTGGAGAACGACAAGTTTGCGGAAACTCACATACCTTGACGTACTTGCGAAAGTACTTGAGCGTCTGGTCATAGTCCTCGTCGCCTGGCCACCGCCCGCCATAGACAGTCACCCTGCGTGTGAGATAGAATTTGTCGACGGGCTCGTCGGCGAGGTCTTTAACCTTGTCGATGTATTCTTGTCGGATTGCGCGGCATTGCCGACGGTCGTAGACGTACGCGGCAGCACACGAACCAGTCAACGAGAGGAAGATGAGCCAGTTGCGGGACGGGAGCTTGGCCCGCTTGTCTAGCCAGGACGGGCGGGATGCCAGTGTACCTGAGCACCGTCCGAACCCCAGACAGCGACGCGCTCATAAATTTTCGTCAAAGGTCACGGTCGCTCAAAAGTCACACGGCCCGCTTTGACCGCAATCCACGATGGCCACCTTCACTCACAGATAAATTATGTCGATGTGTTTTATGCAGACAACACTCGATTCCAAAAGATCGAAGTATATGCTGGATGCTCCAGCTGTTACCGCGACCCGCCTCCACACAGCGAACGGTCCTTGGACTAAATCACTTGCTAGAGGAACTCACAACAAGCGAGCGAGTCGATGCGGACGACGCCGTCACGATCGGACAGGTGCGGTGGAGACAATTCGGCAACCCCCCGGTGAAGACGTCGGAGCTTCATGATGCGCTCAGTTACCGGGTGCAACCAATGAGACCAACGCGGTGAATGAGGCAGCGGTGGATAAGACGGCCACGACACTCCGACATGTTGTGATTGTCGGTGCGTGTAGCAGAGGCCTGATACGATAACTTGACCTGTTGAGGCTGCCTCGAGAGTATATTAGGTTCAAGTGCACCAGTGCCATCTATTCACAGCGTGCGTCCTGTAGACGTAGACCCCGAACACGATCAACTGAGTGTGTAGATGACGATGAGTAGACGCTAAGAGGTGCGAGGGAAAGCTTCCTTTGTAGTCCTTCGAGCTGACGCTGCCCCAAACCTTCGGCATAAATGTGGTGAAGTTGGTCACCTACTAGTACATCGTATCTACTCTCTGTCCGACGCCTTCTCCAGCTGCTGGCGTTTCCGGGATCCACCACTAGGAGCACATGAATGAAAATGCAACTGAAAAAGACAGAAAAAAACGTACCCGCTGGTGTCCAAACCGCGCTTCTTACCAGTCTTGGCCTCGTCAAGGAACTGATTGAGACCGAATACATCGGCCGTATCCTTCTCGAACTGCACAGGTCCCTCACGAATTTCCTGGTCAGCAGCGCCTTCGAAGCCGACTTGACCAAGCCCAAAGCGGTCATTATCAAGTGCCTTTCCGATGCCCTCGTCCGTTCCACCACCGAATGAATCCTCGTTGCCCTCTTTGATGTTACCGCGTGCTTTGTAGATCGCAGCAGCAGCAGTAGACCCGTGGAACAGCGGCCGGTCGTACAAGTTGTACGAGTCCTCGTCGGCAAAGTTGCCAGAGAGCGACTCCTGATTGAACAGCCGCGAGTCGAGCATCGACTCTTTGGAGAGCGTGGGCTTTGCAAGACCAAGTGCGATCTTTTCAGAGATGTCGCGGTTCTGTTGACGTGCGAGTTGCTTCGCCCGCTGCTCTGTGCCCATGTTGTTCATGCGCATCTCCCGCTCGCGCTCGCGACGCTTCTCCTGCCTCATCTCATCACGAATACGCGCCGCATCCTCATCCTCCTCACTGCCCTTGTCGGATTCGTCATCGCTGCCGCTGTCGCTGCCGTAGTTGGCGAGTGACGTGTTCATGGCCGCCTGGCTCACCGCGGTGGGCTTCGCAGGAATACCGGCCCGTTCTCCGCGTACTCGCTGAGCCATCGCCCGGAGGTTCTCCTCCTTCGAAGCCTTGTCCTTCTGGGCCAGCTTTTGCTGCATGAGTGATCGTTGTCGAACCTCCTCGCGAGCATGCCGGTCTGCAACAAACAGGGCTTCGGAGAATTTGGCAAAATTGTCGTTGATGGAAACCTGTAACGAAGATGAGAACAGAGTATCGAAAAAGGCGCAGGGAACGTACGTCTTGGAGACCTCGACCATCCTGCCGCTAACCGCTTGTCCAGAGGGATTGTGAAAGCCCTTGTTGTTCTTCCAATTTGAGATGCAAGGCGGTATCATCCACTCCTTCTGCTCCTGCGCAGTGGCTTTCCGGGGCTGGACTCCGCAGGACGGGCGGTGGCGGACTGGGCGGTCCACGTGGTATTTTCTTGTGCTTGAACCGCGGCGGCTCCATAGGGTCCTCGACTACCGTCGACATTTTGATAATGCGCTGCTGTAAAGTGGAAGACCCATTCTGTTGACCGGGCGTGTACCGAATGAAAGCTGCTTGGCCGCCACTTTCGGGGACATTCTTCGGCTGGGCTGCCTTGATTTTGCCTGTGACCAGCTTCTCCAATGCGGCGCGGGTTTTCTCGGCAGTTTCCTGCACCTCCTCCTCTGACGGTCGGTCCATGACTCGGTCTTCGTCGGTGAGATCCTTGCGGTGTAGGAGTGGCACGAGGTCCTTGAACTGGGATTGGATGATTTTGTCGGGTCGTTGGCCTTGGTGGGCAATGGCATCGTAGCGTACGTTCCCGTCGCTGTCGACTTGGAGCGCGAGGGTGTTTCCGGACGAGCCCTAGCGCAGTTAGAAAGGAAAAGAGAGCTTTGAATGGAACGCACCTTCTTCTTGCCCATCTCCAGCGGATACTGCGCTACATGGCATTCCGGATACGACCCGCCGTCAGCTACACCCACGATAGTCAGTCGCGCCCCAAAGAGAGATATGCACGGACCGTAGTCAGACAGGGACGATGGTCGCCAGCCACGCCGTTGGCCATAAGGAGGGATAGTGGATCGAGCAATGAGAGACTGAGATGGGGCCGAGGGACGTGAAATTTCGGATTCCTCCTCGACGGATTGTGAGTGTATGGGAGTAGGGAGTAACCTGTCCCAAGTTTCGAGTCTAATTCTGGAGATATTACAGGAAAGACATACGCTGCGAGGGCCGCCATTGATGGAGTTGAAGAGAAGGACTTGACGTGGCTGAGTAAGATTATTACCGCTTTCGGTTCTCGGCTTTCCTTGACCTTGAAGCGCACGTTCGAGTCAACTTTGCTCTTATTCTTATTGCTCTCCTCTGTTCCGCCTAACTTATCTGTAAACCCCCCCGACTCTTTCCGGTCTACATTCGTCCATCCCGAGTGTAGGCTGTTGGACAGCGATCTGAAGGACCTGCTCCTTCGCTCGGTCGCCGCCCGTCTGCTCTCCACACTGTATGAGCCTCCACTATGCACTACATACTCGCAACATCCAGTCGTTTCGCGGTCTCCTCGATGGTGATCGCGCCACCCGCCAGGAACACGCCAGCACTGGCGGAAGCCCTCGCAGCAAGTCGTTCAAGGGCCCCAGCATTTTGAAGAGCGCAATGGCATGCGACGTCAACGCATTCGACTGGCTAGGTCGTACCCCACTCCACCTTGCGTGTGCTGCTCTGGATGGCCTGGAGTACGTTAGGGCGTTGCTCAAACATCCCTTCGTCAACGTAAATCTCCCGGATAAAGAGAGTCATTGGACAGCGCTTCACCGTGCACTCTATCACGGCAACCTCGCGGCAGCGTTAGTTGTTCGTCAACTCCATGCTTGACGAGGTTGACGCCTTGATAACAGACTGCTGCTGCTGGAACGCTCCGATATCGACCCCTCGCTCAAGGATCTGGAAGGTCACAATCCCTTCGACCTCTACAACTCGACGATAAATGGCACTTCGCCGACGCCGTCGTTCTACGCCGAGTTGCATACCTGGGGCGTGAACAGGTGCCGATATCTGCTTGACCATCTATTCTCTGGCTCATCCATTTACAGAAATGCTGCTCTCGGCCTTAGCGATAGCGGTGATAGGGCTAATCCGGACCTGGTGCTCATTCCAAAAGAAGGTCCGGAGCCGGCTTCCACGAAGCGCTTTCGTCCGCTTCGTGCTCGTCAAATCCAAATGGCCAAACTTCCATACCGTCGTCGGTAACCACGGATCGCAAGGCAAACCTACGGATATGTGGTTTTGGTAGTGGGGGACGGTCAGTCACTTTGCGGACGGAGTCTCTCGTGCGACTGAAGCCGCCATAGCCTCGGACCTGGCCAACAGACACAATATCGACTGATTCCTGTCCCCATGCCTCCATCGACAGAAGTAATCTCTGTTGCACTCGGGCAGGACCATACACTGGCACTGACGAGCACTGGCGAGGTTTATAGCTGGGGGTTGTCTCGGTTCCACCAGCTTGGCTATGCCGTAGAGCCGTCCTCAACCACGGGAAAACTCGAAGAGCCTGTTCAAGCTACGCCACGCCGGATCTTCGGTCCCCTCAAGAAGGAAATAGTGAAGGGTGTCGCAGCATCAAAGCAATCCTCGGCCTGCTTTACCGCAACCGAAGTGTTCACTTGGGGTACGAACAACGGCCAACTGGGTAAACTCTGCCTCACAGTTTCATGTTCCATTTATGACGTTCCATAGGCTACGATAAAGCGGCTCAGCCATTCCAAGTTAATCCTCGGAAAGTATCGAAGATCTCGACTCCCGTTATGGCGATTGCTTTAAATGTAAAAGTCGTCTTTTTCTCGCCAAATTATCGGGATGACCTGGGCTAGGATCATGCTATGGCTTGCCTCCTGGACACCCAAGAGGTCGTTTGCCTCTGGAACGACCGTTACATTAAGATCAAGTTGGTTTCTCGTTCCCTGCATCATCCTCTTGATGAACGGATCACTAGTTTCCCGACACACGCATTCCCTGCAGAAATCCAGCCCTATCGACCACCACAGGCGATGAAGCTTATGGACGCCCATATCGCCAAGATTACGAGCTCCGAGGACAGTTTCGCGGCGTTATCGTCCAATGGCGAACTTTTCACGTTCTCGACACCTGACCCAAGCGAAGGAGACACGATTCGCAGTCAGGCGTTGAAGCCGCAGCGCGTGTGGGCATTGCGGAAGCAGTTCAGCGCGGTTCGCGATGTCGCGCTTGGGGCTGACGGGACCATTATCATCTGTACCGATTCTGGTCACGTGTTCGTGCGCTCCCGGAACACGAAGAGTGGCCAGGGGATCACAAACACGTCGACAAAAGCGTTCAAATTTCAGCGCGTGCCATACATCCAGCGGGTGACGCAGGTCTGTGCGAACAGCACTGGCGCATTTGGTGCTCTCTGCGTGGATTTTCGGCCACAGTCTATTCGTATCGAGGGCAACACTATTGCAGAACACCTGGCGTCAATCCAACCGTATCTCGCATCGCCAACTCCCAGTCCACCTCAGGGACGAAAACACACCAGCTGTGGAATCACCGCCGTCTATGTTCATTGGCGAAGATGGCGAAGAAGCGGAGGACATTTCGATTGAAGCGGACTTTGCTCGACTCTGGCGGTTGTGTCGCTTGCTCAAGACAGGCCCAGTCACTCCTCCCAGGCATGGTGCTGATGTTCTGGTTCATGTCAATGGCAAACACTTCCCCGTTCATCGTGTCTTGCTCGCCGCTCGATCCGGTCCCTTGCAATCAGTGTTTGGCGGAACTCCTATACGAGACGGCAACATCATAATCAAAGCCGTTTCGATTGCCGGTGCGATCAAAACCCGGCTTGACGTACGAGGACTCGTGCCGATGACCGTCCTGATACTCGTTCAATACCTGTATTCGGATGATCTGTTGGCGATTTGGGACCGTCGCATCGTGTCGGCGCTGCAGATCGAGTTGACGGCACAGAAGGTCAGGCCTGCGCAGGTGAAGCTGGAGCTGCAGCAACTGGCCCGGATGTTGCAATTGCCTCTTCTTGACCAGGCACTGGAAGCTCAAGCTAAGCGCGTACCCATGCCCTCTCTCAATCGCGACTTGCAAGCGCTGTTTTGTGCTGCTCAAAACCTCTCCAACCACAAGTCGCCGATTGCTCCTGATGTTGTCTTGCAACTGGCGGATCGCGATGTTCATTGCCATTCTGTGATACTGCGCGCGCGCAGTCCTCTTTTCACCAGTTTCTTCGATGAAGCGGACTGGACCGAGAAGCGCTGGGATGCCAACGGCGTCATCAAGATAGACTTGAAGCATCTCCGCTGGAATGTTATGGAGTATGTCATGCAGTATATGCTCTGTGGCGGGGAGGCCGAGATGTTCGACACTCTCGGTGAGTTTGTTTGATAGTATTTGCCGCGGTCGCTGACTGGAGGCAGCGTTTGCCGAATCCGTTGACGATATTCTGGAGTTCATGTTCGATGTCATGGCCGTGGCAGTGAGTCGATTTCTTTGTCTAAAGCCCTCTTTTTAATGTGATTTAGGACGAACTCCTCCTCGATCGTCTAGTTCTTCTCTGCTCCGAGGTTATCTTGAAATGGACCGACATTAACAACGCTTGTTACATTCTGGCGGAAGCTTCGCATTACCATGCCGAACAACTCGTTGAGAGTATCCAGGGCTATCTCGCCGCGAACTTGGAGACGCTACTCGAGTGTAACATGCTCAATGACTTGACGCCGTCCCTCATCAAACAGCTTTCCCGGTTTGTGGCCAAAAAACAAACCGAGAAAAGCCCCAAGACGCGGACCAATTTTGTCGTCGAGCGAGCTATGGCGCTTCATCGGGAGTGGCTGGCGTTGCAGGATATACCCGAACCAATCGCCCCGTCGTCCAGGGTCCCCGGTCGAAAGGCACCGCTCTCACCTGAACTGGCACCAAGACGAAAACGTTCCGGCACTGTGTCATTGCTGAGCAGTCCCGTTATCGCTCCTCAAGCTTCCTCAACTGCGATTGACGAGATCTTCGAGATCGATGATGCCGAACTAGAAACTGTGTTATCGACGACGCCCAAGAATCCCGTACCTGTTTGGAAAGCGGCGTCTGTTCCGAGGGTAGATATGAAAGCGGTTATGGCGGAGGCAGCACAGCGTCAAAACAACACCCCGCCGAAGTCGGTGGAGCGGAAGAGTGAGGCGGGTCCATCCTCGTCTCGAGTAGGTGGTGGCTCCCCTTGGAAAGTCGCTGTGCGCGGACCTCCGACGAACTCACCACCCGTTACACTGTCGACTAGTTCTAGTCGTCCGGCACAAGACAGTGCATTCCCTACACCAGCAGCGGCAATGGCAACGCCGTCCACACCTCCACGTCTGCGTGGAACGCAGCCGCCGCAGCCTAATCTCGGACCGGTGTTTACACCAATTCGGCAAACTGCTCCTCCAGCGCGTCCTTCGCATTCGAGTATTCGTCGTGTCTCGTGAGCATTTTTTTTTTTCTTTTTCATGTTTCACGGAACTGACAACTATCTCTAGAAGCAGCAACAAAGCTTGGACGCAACTTCCTCCGACACCCGTTGCGTCTTCGTCGTCTGTTACGGCATCCGGCGCATCGTTTGTTGCCATCCAACAACTGCAACTCGAGCAGGAACAAGGGGCCTCGGCTGGACGGGACAAGAAATCGCTTGTCGATATTCAAGCGGAGGAGGAGTTTTTGAAGTGGTGGGCGGAGGAGGAAGAGCGTGTCAAGATGGAGGCGGAGGCGAATGCAGTGGCTGTTGCGCGCAGTCTTGCTGGCAATAATAACAATAAATCGCCTCGAAGGACGAGAAAGCCGAAGAATCCGAATGGGCAGCAGCAGCAGTCGCAGGCTTCGATGCGTGGACGGATGGTGTCTGCTTCACATGCGACATGATTAGATCTTGGTACATTAGTATTTTTCTTATATGCAGACCTATATTGTAGCAAAAAGCATGTACTGTACATAGATAGATTCAAGTTTCGCTGAACAACAACTTCTGCTGAATGATTGTGGAACTGTGTTTTGCGTTCATGTCTCGCGATCGATTGCCGTTGGTTGACCTAGGCGCTGAGGGCGGCCGTCTTGATTCTGACCGCGGCCATGAGCGCTTGAGCGCTCTGAGCTTTTCGAGTTCTTCGGTTCTATATGCGAGGCTCGTTTGCACCGCATATAGAACCGAAGAACTCGAAAAGCTCAGAGCGCCACGCTTTGAAACGGTCACATGATCGTTCCAGAAATCGATAAATTATTAAATCTACACTCTCCAAGTTCACAACTTGGTCTTGTTGGTCGCTTCCTCCTTCGCCATCGCGCGCTCCATCACATCTCTAGCCTCTGTCGCGGCCTCCTCTAAATAATACCTCAACCTTGCCGCATCCCCACGTTTACTCGTGATGGTCCACCGTATATAGCGGTCCCCAATCGCATAGCTCAGGCCATACCCATCCGGAACGACCTCGCCGTAGCCCCATCCGTCAAAGAACGGCGACGAGAGCTGGGAGGTGCTCAGCTCCCAATGGGACGAGTGCGCGTACGCCTTGTCCTGGTAGATCTCGGGAACGGGCTCGTCGGGACGCAGCATGCGTTTGAGGCCGAAGAGGTGTCTGTCGACACCCTGCCCGTCGGCAGCCCAGGCGCTGTACTCTCCATGTCGTCGGATAGCCTCCCGCATGAGGGCAGCGCGCGTCTCGTCCGTCTCGTTTACGTTGAGCATCGCGTCGACCCAAGCCTTGCTCTCGTTGCTGGCGCTGCGGATAACCTCTGTTCTGCCGAGCTGGTACTTGCGGGTCTGCGCGCTCTCGTAGGTGATGCCGGGGCGGCCGAACATGCGGCCGAAGGCGAGCTGCTTGACGAGTTGTGCCCATGCGTCAGGCGAGGCTTTGAAGGTCTTGGAGACGAGGCGTCTTTCCGTAGCCAGTGTACTGCAGCACGTGCAGCTCGTGCTCGGCAACGAGGGCGTCGAAACGCGCAGTGGCGGCGTCAATGAGAGACAGAGTTGATGGTGGGAGAGTAAAGGCAAGGTGGGTTGGTGTTGGGAGGGCTTCGCCTGTCGGTGTGCCGAGGTCCGCTTTGCCGGTTCGCGAGCGTCGCTAGAACGAACTCGTTCATGCGTAGAGTGGGAGTACCGTCCATGCAAGAGTGCTCGCCTAGGAAGCCCGACCGACCGTTTTCGAAGACGATAACTGCGAGGGATTAGATTGGGGTAGCGGTAAGTCGGAAGAACTGTACGCTGGTGCTTGTCGTAGAATCGATTCCGACCATCTCCGGTACCAGCACGCAGACGAGATCTCTTCGCGGGTGACGGGACTAGTGTCGTCCAGCGCGACGACGATCATGGCGCTCTCGATGGCTTCGAGACTGGCGGCATTGCTCGGCGAGGCGGCCAGAAGCTCGGCACGGGCCTCGGTCCAGTTGTCTCGATTGTCCGAGGTCAAGGCGCCAACGGGAGGTGCCAAATCGGAGCCTGCCAGCTCGATTACACGCTCAATTTGACTAAAGGAGGTTAGAGGGGGGTAAAAAAGGAATAGCAGTGGACGCACGTCTCGAGCTCGGCGGCAGACAGCTCTTGCCCGGAAGAGTGTATGAGCGGGACCTGGTAGAATTTGTTCTTTCGGACAAAGACGACGTGATTATGGGTAGCAGGGTCGAATTTGTGAGCTGTATCGGAAGGTTTGACGGGGTATCGACATGCGTGGAAGCTGCACAAGATATTTAGGACGGATAAAATGAATGGCCAAGCTCACTCACAGCCATTTGTACGAAGCCATGCACAGCGGGGCACCTCGCACCCTCTCCGGCTCGAGCTCCTTCGATTCTACCATTTTCCGGAACGGCAGCATGGCTTTGACCAAGGAAGCCGCGCGCTGGGCCTGGTTTGTGCGCAGAGGATCGTTGACGTGGACGTAGAAATACGAGACGAAGACGACCACGGGATCGCGATAGCCCATGTACGCCACGTCGTTCCACCATTCGCTCAGCCAGTTCTCCCGCCCGGGTTCTGAGGCCCGAGCCTGTAGTCGCTTTTGGAGCTCAGCCGCCAGCGGAGAGCCCAGGAATGCATGTACGGCCGCTTCCGTCTGAGAGAACTCGGTCGCTGTCAGATGGGGCTTGGCCGAGTCGAGGTACTTTTGGGCCGTCGACTCGAGTGCGGGAACGGGTAGTCGCGGAAGAGATGCCTGGAAACGGAGCATGGGTCCAGCGGAGGCGTCGATGGCATAGCCTTTTGGCGGGACTTCAGTCGAGTTTTTGCGGGAAGCGGGCATTCTGAAGGAGCGACGAGGGAGGCGGCCAGACAACCTGAGCATGCCAGCAAGGCAATAATTTTTGGCAAGCCCTGGCTCGGCTATATGTATCAGCACCCTCGTGATTCTTCTGGCGGCGCTTTGACCCGGCACTCACCGTCGGTCCATCTTCCGACTCCTCGTCAATGCCTCTCCGTCGACATCTTACGACCGCTTCGTCCGCACAGATCAAGATTCCGACGGGGCACCTTGGGTGGTTATCTTTCTCACAGCGGGCTAGAGCTAGCGATGTCAACGGGAACTTCCCTCTCGGAACAAACTCCCAAACATACCCGAAGTACTACAGACACTAAATGCACTGGTTAACTCAACGGCGCGATTATGGACACAATATTGAAGAATTCAGTCCCGAGTCGAGGTTTGACTAGAGCTTGTACTGCCCCGGCAGCCTTCTTCCAGCAAATCTTAGAAGTTGAGAAACCAGGCGGCGCCAGAAGCTGTGAGCGACATGATCAAAAAATGCGGGCTCTCAGGCATGACAGAAAGCTGTTGGCCAATATCCCGTCCCTCAATCTCCTTGCTTCATTCTCGCCATGCTACTCGATCCTTCTTTGCTTGACCAGAAGCGGCACTCGGAGCAAACACTCCACGCAGACGCCACGACGGCGGTCGAGGAACGCGGCACCGGAAAGGAAAGAAACGACACCAGTTATTCGACCTTCCTCTGGCGCTCACCGTCGATCCTCTTCTGGACCCTCTTCTACATCATCTTGGCTGTCTATGCATGGGTCGTCACCTGCGTTCTGACCCACAGGCCAATCGGCCCCAAACATTACGGTGTAGACATTCTCAACGCAGATGATAACGGCTGGGGTTGGATTGGGGCCAAGGCATACCACGCGCTATATATCGACAGCGCAAGGCATTTCAAGGCCGCTCGCACCCTGCAGAGCGTTGTGTCTGTTTTGGCCATTCCCATGACCTCCGCGGTATGCAGTCGAGCAGCAGTGGCGTTCTTACAGTCCGGTCGACGGACTCGGGCTCGCCGTATCTCGATGCGGCAGGCTATGGCCCTGGTGGACGAATCTTGGATGGACCTCTCCGTCATCGCAAGCCTTATTTTTCTGGGCAGTTGGAAGCGTTACGGTTCCTCCCTCTTGGTTTTCGCTATATTTCTGATCACGTTAGGTACGTGGATATGGTTTCTCTGGATCGGCATCTAATCATCCCGCAGGCGCTGTTATGTCGCCCCTACAAGAATTCTTCCTGACGACCAAGATCATCCAAACACCGACATTTCCTCAATTGATTACCAACCTAGTCGACATTCCTGACCATTTCGACCCGCTCAAGGGTTCATTCGACTACGGCTACATCACCGCCTTGACACGGGCTAGGTTGGCCTCGACGACGAATGACCAACCCCAGATGAATCTGTGGTCCCAAGCCCTGGACTGTAACACCCTCACGCAAACCAAGAATTCACTGCTGTGTGTGCTGGGAGGCGGCCAATATATTCTCGGTAACATGTCGTTACTGAACGATCCGTTCTTCTCCCAATTGCCATCCGGATTCTCGACTGGTCTCGTCAAGCAGTTTGCCCCGCGGATTAACTCGACGGCGCATCGAGAGAACATCACCGCTGCGGCTTTCCCCGCGAACTGCGACCAAATCCCCGACGCTCTGTTTCTCCGTTACGCAAACATCTCGAACGCGGGCTCGTACGCTCTCGAGGTCTGCATGCCGGGCAACGTGACGGCCTCGCCCTGGAAGTCCCAACGCTCGCGGCAGGACTTTAGCGAAGAGCTGTACCTCAACATCACGCTATCTGGTTTTGACGGGATCCAGGCGTTTTCAGGCGCGGATACCTCGTTCTACAGTAAAATCACGGTCAATACAACCGGCCGGCTTATTTTGAGCTCCCGAACTACATGAATGGAGGGATTAACGGGCCACTATTAACGGACGACCCAAGCCACTATTGCGACCTCGCTTGTGAGACCCAAGGTCCGGGGCTCGCAGGGCACGATCCCATTTACGACCACAACATTACCTCACGGGCCACCAGCACCGGCTCACCCACCGATGTCGCACAACAGTTGTTTAACAACCAAAACAAGGGCCCGCTACTATTTGTCGCTCTGGCGCTGTTTGGGATGGGTTCTTTCATCGACAAAGCTGCAGAGCTACGAGACATACTTTTCTGTGGCGAAGAACGGGAACGCCACGGGACTGTGTCTGGATGCGGTCCCTTTCATGCCACTCCTTGATGACTTCCTCGGTCAAACGAACATCGGAAATAGCTTGGATCCATGCCTCGCTTACTCCGACGATCCTTCAGTTATGCCGACTCAGGTTGCTTATTACCTCTGGTCGTTCATATACAATTCATGGGACGGCTTCGGCGGCGAGCGAATCAGAACGCGTTCACCTCTGCTGCCTTTTTGGCCAACCAAGCCTGGATGACCTCCATTACTGACGGGGACCTCTGGGTGAGCTACGACTTGGGCGCAGACATCCTAGTCCCCGTTATATCGCGGACGGCCATGATCGCCCTCTCCACGCTCCTGGGGGTCTACCTCCTCAGCCTTCTTTCGCTCGCCATCTACAGCGTGTGGTCACCCCACTGGACAACGCGGCTCGATTCGTTCGCCATGATGCGCATTGGCGCTTCGCTGTCAGATAAACTACCGCTTGTTCTGGCGAACGGTGCCTCATCGTTCAAGGTTCTCGATGAGACACCAGGTTGGATTGGAGATGCGAGCGGTGGAATCGGTGCAGTAGGGGAACTTGGTGTTGGAGCGGATGCACCGTTACTGAAGAATCGCCGTTATCGTTGTCTTGAAGCTGATCATGACCATAGAAAGGACCGATAGGGCAGCTTAGGACTGATCGATATACTGTGGCTCTGAGGAATCATTTATCCATGTAATCCGCTTTTGTAATTGCCAGAAGGAAGGACTTGGAAGCAAGTTTCAATACCGCAATTCGTCCCAATGAGGAACATGCGGGCTCCGTACCTACATACATCTGCTTAGATTTATGCTACGAACTGCTGGAGAGGTCTACAGCGAATCGACATCATTCGCCATCATGCGATCAATTGCAATCACCGTTTGCCTTTGCACTACGACCACCCCAAAAGTTCAGATGGAGGATTCGAAAAGGAGCTGAGCAAGGTGTTCAAATTCTTAGCAAGCCGCTCTAGCTTCGGGTGATGACCCCCCAAAAGACTTCTTTCGGGAGTCTGCAGTCTGGGACTTCGGACTTCCGGGACTTCAGTATTTGAACGCTCAGCCCGCGTATCGGGAGCGAACATCGTCCATTATCCACTAAATCCGGTATCTTCGCAGAATTCTCTGACACATATTCGGCCGGAGCATTCGATTTCTACTGCAGCATGGACGTGAGTTTAAAGCTATTAAAACTCTGTCCTCTCAAGCTCTATTTCTCTCCACTTGCAAATGATTCTAGTCTGCACCCTCCTACTCTTCGCCTGTTGTGTCGTTTGGCTGCAATTCCACTTTAAACGACCACCGACATGGATTCGGGAGCTCAACCTCCTCGGTCGTCGAGCGAAGCACACTATCCCTGGAACGGTCGTAATCTGCGGAGGGAGGTTTGTCTATATGGGCTTCTTCATTCTTCCATCGCTAATACGCCCTGCACAGTGTCGCAGGCGTATTGGCTGCACGAATCTGCAGCGACCATTTCGAAAGTATCGTCGTTGTCGACCCAGAAATCGAGGACCCCGACAAACCGAGGACGAGAATAGTACAGTCGGACGCTCTGCATGGTTAGTACATGATCTTTGCTTGTTCAAGTTACCGCCGTTGAGCTTTTTCACCAGTCTACCTCGCGTTATTTGTTGCCGGTGCTCAACGACTCTGGCCTGATCTCGAGGCGGAAGTAGAGAAGGCGAAAGGGAGGTATGCATGCCAACAAGCTGCGTCCACCGCTCCAGGTTTGATTCGCTATACAGAATGGTTGCCAACAATCTAGAGCTCCACTACTCTGGTCTTGCACCGTTAGTTCCCGAGAAGGAATACGGCGGTAGTCTTCCTCTGACCTTCGGCATGCGTCGGTCTGCAATGCAGAAACTCCTGCATCGCCTGCTGCTCAAGACTATGGCAAGGGCGGGTAACGTCAGTGTAGTTGCTGGGACGGTCCGCGGTGTGGTTCCAACGGAAGATCTCAGCTCACTCAAATCGGTTCGCATTCGGCTTCCCGATGGCTCAGAAAAGATGCTGGACAATGTGGCGCTTGTTGTTGGTCTGTGATCAGGCTTTCTTGTGCATGATAATAACCGACCTACTCTTCCTAGATTGCACCGGACGTACGCAAGCGGGCTTGAAATGGCTTCAATCTGCTGGCTACAGCATCCCAAACACCATTCGGCAGTCGTACGATCCGAATTTGGCCTACGTAACGTGGGTTTTCCGACTCTCCCCCGAGGTTAACTCCGCGCTCCCGATCCCCGCCAAAGCAACGTGAAAGCGTACTGTCCCATTTCTATATCCCACATGACGAGACCGGCTCGTGCCTTTTCGCGGTTCTGCTTGCTGAAGATAACATTGGTATGTCTCTGTTTTATGTTCCTGCTCACTCGTGAACCATTCCCTCGGTCCAGCTTATATTCGGGGATACCAGTACTAATGCCGTCGGAGAACTCCCTCGTCGTCCGGAAGACATCGTGCCCTTTATTCTCAAGTTCCGTGGGATGAATGCGCCCATGCCTAATTGGGTCATCGAGTTGGTCGAGATCCTCATAGAACACGACCCGTCGCCAGCATGCAACGTCCTCCACCTCAGTAGGTGCCAGTTGCTTATAGTTTATGCGTCTCAATAACGGTGTAAGCTCCTCTTCAATATCTCTCGTACCATACCCTTCCGCCCAATGCGCTGCCCACAAACTATATCGCTCTGGGGGACGCCACTGTCTTCCTCAACCCCATCCACGCGTGCGCCTATCCCCACAATCACCGTGACGGACATGTTTATGACGGTCTTTTGCTAGACAAGGCTTCGGGAAAGCGATGCTCAACACCATTGTCCTCAACTCTCTCCTTCACTCAGTCACCTCGTTGTCAACGGTCCTTCCTTCCGGCTTTGGACACCGATATCTCGCTGATTCGGCCAAGCATGCACATGCACTGTGGTCAGTTATCTTTGAATACTCCCAGTTCGCTCAGCTAACGAAGCAATCAGGGACGCGACGCGTTTGCACGACTACGGCTCTATCAGCTGCAAGCCTATGGCGGGCGAAACGAAGGACACCGGCCGGATTGTGCGCTGGCTGGAGAAGAAGTTGCTTTCTGCCGCTCTTTATGTGCGTCTATAATCGCAGTATTTGTTTATCTAAATACTTGCAGGACGAAGAAGTCGCGTCGGCGCTGTGGCATATTCGGCACATGCTGGCGGCGGAGACGCTCCTGCTTGCGCCGAGTGTTCTAGTGACGGTGCTTTGTGCGCGGTCGGTGTTCGGATGAAATCATACCTAGACATCAATTCTGTAACTTTCGCTTGCTGCACTCCAAACCACTTCCACTGCACCTTACTAGTACACGCGATACAACGACTGTTTACGTATTTCTGTCTGAACACTACACGAATTTTGGCGTAGAGTATGAACTAGACATGGATACGCCTCAGCGTTTCTTCTTGGACTCCCGCAAGGACTAATATGGCCTATCATCCGATTATAGGATATAACTCAACTTTGAAAGTCGCTCTGAAGCTAGTAGATATGATTATGTAGCGTAAATTGAATGGCTGGAATTTTTCCGCAACGCACTGGCAACGTATTGGGTGAAAGTGCTGCTTTCCTTCTCCGTTTGGGCTTGCTGGACAAAAAGGAGGTGAGCTGCGAATAGGGCGGGATGGCCCTCGCGAACGATGATTGTCAAGTGTTAGCCGCGCAACAGAGCTTGTCGATTTGCTTCCGAGATGCGAGATAGGTGTGGGCAGGTGGGAAAAGAGAAAATAACGAGCAAGAAGGGAGCTTGACGAGAGGGCGGGATGCAAAAGGCAGTCCCGCTACAGTCACTCGATCAAAGTCTCAACTCTAGCCATTTGCTCGTGCCTCGCTCATTACTAGACTAACAATATTTGTGAATACTCCAGTCGCTTCACGAATTCAAAGTGTATGGTACACTAAAGGTAGGCGATGTAGGTAAAAACCATAACAAGTAAGACAGATAACCGCCCTACATATCGTTAGTTTCCACCAATGTATAATTAAAAGACGGGCGTACGAGGAGACACATCGGGCGCAGCACCGCTGCTGCTCGTGCTTGGCGACGCAGTGCTCAGGCTGGCGCTACTAGTACCGCTACCGCTGGCAGAGTTAGAGCCTCCAGGAGGTCCGCCGCCGCCGTCCGGTCCACCTCCCATGGCATTTGCGTTCGCAACACCTCCATTCGGCGTGAGCCACGCCGCCGGGCTAACAGTATAATCTGCGGACGTATCGATGCCCATCGACGCCCACATCATGAGACCGTCGTCGATACTGTCGCCCTAGAAGCACATACTCGAGCATCGGGTCGATAGTGCCCGCCTCCTCGGACAGAATGCTGTCTTCTGTATTCGTCGTGAGGGTCTGGGTGTTGGTGGAGTATGGCGAGGTGGCTTCGACCTCGGTGACAAGCGATTGGTCGAAGAAGAACTGGCCGACGTGCGTCACGCCCGCAGAGGTCACTGTGCCGTTCTTGAAAACTGTAGCGTTTACGTGTGCGAGAATGTGCACGTGCGTTGTGCGGCCCGTGTAGTGCCCAGGAAACTTGGTTAGGTATTGCGCGACCCCGTCAGAGTCAGTTGCCTGGATCCCGCGCAGGAAGGTGTTGTTCTGAGAAATTAATTTAGTGTCAACAATGAATGGTGAGGCCAGTAGACTTGCGATGTTGGTCGGATCCGCAGTTCCGACACCATTTCCGTTCGCAACAATACCAGAGTACACGCCAGTCGCGTTGGCTAGGAAAGTTGTTCAGCTTGCAATATTGTACCGTACTTGGCATACCATGCCAGAAATCGATGTAAACATTCGGAACGGCCTGGCAAGTAGAAACATCGATGAGCTGGACATCCACGTAGGTATCAACACCCTCCGTGTCGTCGCGAATATCCCATCGAACGTATTCACCGCTAACCCCTGCAAGGTGTCTTTCAGTCACCGAGGAAAATAAAGGGATGAATCCAACTTACAGTAAGGTCCTTGAGTGACTTCAGGTGCGAGGACGCAAGAGCTGTTACCATCGAACAGTGTCGCAGCCGCGGTGTTGTTGGTGACGCCGGTCAAGTTGGATTTGTGATCTGTGGCCAAAACACTGGTGGTATCGCGTTTGAAGGGAACATTTGCAGCTGGGGACGAGCTCAGTCAATGCTTGAAGAAAGAGATAGATAGATAGATAGACCCACGAAGTTCACGTCTGCGTCTCTGCGCCGCGGCAGCTTGCTGTCGTCGTTCCCTAGCGCGTTCGTGGATGCCGCCACGCTTGGATAGTTCCTCGTGACATGAGGCAAGAGACCTTCGGGCGGTCTTTTGAAAGTTGGCACGACGAACATACTCTACCGAACCAACTGGCGGGTGTTCGTGCGCAGAAGAGACGCCGGCGAGGGACAGTGCGGCCAAGATGACGGAGATGAAGACCATTGCGGGGAGGGCAAGTTGGAAATTTCTGGCTACCCGCATCCTTTAAAAGGCTTTTCGGCCAGTGAATTGAACTGCGCTTCGAGTTTGGCCGCTGTCGCGCACAAGCTGGTGGGGGCGTTCGCAAGACTTGGCGCAAGCGCGACACCGGAGAATGAAAGTTTCATTTGACTAGTAGATGCGCGGAAGCCAATGAGCGTGCAGTAATTAGTGCTGCGGAAGGGCCAATATGCGACGACTCGGGCAGATCAACTCCACCTATTCGCAACGCAGAAGCACATAAAGATGCATATGCACAGGCTGGAAAAAGCGAGATGGGAAGAATGGTTGGGCTCAGAGACACTGGCGAAGTTGAACGATAATCGTAACGATATGGCGGAAGGAAACCGTGGTTCGATGTCACAGTTTGTCGTCACACATCATCGAGTCCTCATTATGTGGCTATCAAGCCGCCTGTTCCTTCTCGACCCAAACGGCGTCTCGGCAACCACGTACACCCTATGTATGGCCCACTTGTCTTGTGGTGAGCATGCGTTGCTGCCAACACTTGCCGGTCAAGCCACTTTTTCAAGCGCGCGTTGCTGATCACGGCGATCTTTTTAGTTGTAACCAAAGACTACGACGTCGTTCAACGCCCTTAGACTTGGACGGCACTCATCCGTCCCTAGTCTCTCTCTCTTTGTGTCGCTTTTTCAATCCATAGACCTACGGTATCCCATTCTCCAAGCCATCCTCAAACTGCGTTCTCGACTCGAATTGATCATTCCGAAGACGCTCAGGGTGTTGCCGCGTGATAATATGACATCTCTTGCACGAGTCGATCCTCTCGTGGGTGTCGCTTAGCACAGCTCGACCCAAAATTCATTATAACACCGGCGGGCAAGGAGCGGCCCCCATATGAACCCTTCCCGGTGTCGTCTGCCTCCTCAGACTCATGGCTTCGTCGTTGTCGCGATCGGTGCCGAAACCTCCACGGGCCAAGCTCGTGGTGGACGTGAACTTCGAGAAACGCCTCCCCGAAGCACCCCTCCTCCTTACTCCGCAACGCAAGGACAGACGCGCATCACCCCTCATGTTCTTGAAGAGGACTGCAAATGAACCCCGGTTGACGTTCAAGAAACAACTGGAAGAACAGCGGTCCCTTGGACGCATGCGTTGGACATTCGCGTTCCCCGCGTTGGTCATTGCCATTCTCGTCTTCCTCGTGGCCACATTTCTCCTGCTGTACATTACAGTCTTCGGAAATGTCCCCAACCTCATTGCCGATCCCTCCGCTATTTATGTTTCCCAGCTTCCTACTCGGGCGCTTTTGGGTCTTACGATAACCACGGTCTCTGTGAGTTTCTTGCTCATCGTCCATCGATATCTTTTGTTCATCCTCGAGCAGACACATATTGTCTCTATTAGCGCTCCATTCCTGATCTCGGTTGTGGCGTATTGCGTCGCAGGAAAGTGGCTTCAAGAGCAGGAATCTCCCAACCCTAGGCGTGCAGCTCTCCCCACTCCGCTCCAGTACGCTATCCAATTCCACATTGTCTTCTGCAACTCACTCTTGCCAGATACGGCTTCATGGTCAAAATGCTCACCACGTCAAGCATCGCCGCTGTCATCCAAGCCGGCCAGTACATGCACGCGGCCAAGGGTATCCGAATTCCGCGTGCTTTCCACCTGGCCATGGGACTTACTAGCCTAATCTTGGGTCTATCATTCTCACTCATGTTTGTACACTATTCTTGTTCTCACATTTCTGCTAAAACACTTACCGCAGCCTCGCCGATGTATGGCTCCATGCGGCTTCTTCCATTGTCCCCGGCGGCATTCTCATCGACAGCCATCTGTCTTCCTTTGGCGCTGTCTTCAACGAATCGGTCTGCGCGAACGACCATGGCGGAAGCTGCCTCAACGACATCGCTGGATGGGCTTCGACGCAGCCATGGATAACACAGAACGGCCTCTTGGTAGCGGCAAATGCGTCCAGTGATTTTGCTACTATCACTCTCAACGATGCCGCTGACCTCGCCATCGTCGTTCCTCGTTCGACAACACCAATGGATTTTCAAGCACCATCATTTGGAGTTCGGGCTCAATGTGCCAACCTCACGCCAAACTGCACCTCCGCCGCAAACCGCCCCGCCGAGTGCTCCGCTGGGACGCGGGTTGCATTGGCTCAAGGTGGCGGCAGTGCGAGTGCCTCCGTTCCCGGCACGAGCGCCACATCTTCACATTCTAGCGGCACCACAAGCGCTATAATTCCCACTGCATCGTCCACTTCGAGCGGCACTCAACTCTTTGCCACTGGCGGCGTCAATGCGAACCCACAAACCGTTGTTTTGCAATTGGAATGGTCCGACCCGAACTTGGCGCTGGCCAACTCTGCTGCTGTCAAGACCGCCGCTGGTGACGTCTTTGCCTGGGCGTCGTGCGATGTGACGTTCTACAACGTTACTATCGAGCAGCTCCGAGGTGCTTACGGCGTTGTGGGAGAGCCTACGGTTGCAGATCCCGCCTTTGCGAACATTATGCAGGGTGCGCTGCTCTCTCAGGTGGGGAATTTGCAGTTGTTGTCGAACCTTCAGGTGTGTCTCGATGCTCCCTTTATCTGTTTTTACTTATATATTCCAGGCAACAATGCTCCCGGCATCAGACGAGGGATCCGCAATCGCTGCAATGAGCCAAGAGCTTGGTCGTCTCGCTCTTGCTCTTTTCTCTGGAACTCTCCAACTACAATCGTCCTCCTCCCCACTTGTCTCGCACAGTAACATTGCAAATCAGCCTTCCGCATCATCACCACCGCCTCCTGGCCTCGGTCGATATCCCCTTGGACCGCTCACGGTGTACCTAATCATCATCTACGCATACTCGCTGACCGCATTTGGGGTCTATGTCTACGCCTCCCGTCTGCGCGTCCCGGTCGTCCGGACTCCAGGTCGCACTCCTGCCAACTCTGCGCAACTCGCACAGCTCCGTCTGACGGACCCGCTCGCACACGTCGCCGTGTTGTATCCCTCGCCTGGACAGGCTGCCGCGCCAGAGGACCTGAGAGAGCTGTTCCTCGAGAGCCAGGACACACCAAGGCTGGAGGTTGGCATCCAAGTTCCCATTCGTGGTGGTGCGCAGCAGCCAGTGTTCGGGGTTTATCGCAGGACGGGGTCGTGGAATGCATTGGAGATCGTTTAGATGGATTTGGACGGACTACTTTTACTCTTGCATACATATTCAGTACTATTTTGTCTTATACGGACACCACACACTCACTCAACCCTTTTGTAGCTTCAACTGTATTTCTTTGGGATGCTTTCGAAATTTACGTTAGTTTTACATTCAAGGTTCCGGTCTGCCCGAAGAAGAAACCCCACGCAATACACACGGCGTCTACAATCACAAGTACAAGTCCACAGGCCTGCCAACTCTCCTTCATTGCTGCAGCTGCAGCTTCGTAGTCACTGTTCCAACTCAAATACTATATGTAGTACATGTACTCAAGAACTCCAGAGAAGAAATGCTCAAGAACGTCAGTTGGATTATTGTCCAAAGCGGTCCAAGTTTTCGAGACTCCGACGCGCGCAAGGACTCAATTCAGTCTCTTTCTCAGCATGCAACCAGGTTTACCATCGATGCTAGAGTGCAAAGATGAACAAACCTCCAACATCGCCAACAGAACGCACTGAATTGCTTAATAACGCTTGTACATTAGTCAGGGCAGATTTGACGAATCGCGGCTCTGCGGTACTCCGGTTCAAGAGGCCTCAAATGCGCGTCGCTTGAGAGAATCGTGAAGCTTAGAAGTTGCATGTCCAAACTTGAACGTCTTCGCAAAATTGGTGCGTTTTTTTGTTTAATCATACTCTCTCAATCCAACGTGACCGTATAGGTCTCCTCGAAGGATACCACGTCGCGCGGCATTACATGGGATTGGATTCCTGTGTTGTTGGTTCGGCACAATATACTTCCACCGACGGAGCGGAACTCACTCAAGAAACCCTCTACCCAGCCCTCCGTGCCCTCATCGAGTCTCATGCCGCCTTGGGTGTCCGCTTGGACGGCAGCGAAAAACGTGGAAAGGGTTACTTCGTGCGCTTGACGAACATCGATTTATCTCGCACTGTCGAGTTCTCGGAGGATGTCGACCTTCAGGGCGCGTTGGAGGCTCAGCTCATGCGGGGTTTCGAGACCAGTGCAGACGTTCCACTCTGGCGCTTGCACGTACTTGGGGACAAGACCGTTCTCTTCGCGTTCCACCACGCAATCGCCGACGGGATGAGTAGCATGGCGTTCCATGTACAGCTGCTGCGTGCGCTGCAGACCGTGGCTTCGAATCCCGAGGTCTTGGAATCCGCGATGGTTAGGGTTCCGCAAACGACGAAGATGATCCCCGCCGTTGAGCATGCGACAAACGTTCGGCCGTCCCTCCCGCTAGTTGCTCACGAGCTGCACCAGTTGCTTGTACCGGTTTCGCTGACAGCCGCAAGGAAGGCCTGGACGGGTCGACCTACTCCCAGCAATGCGAACCTCAGCGCTACGCGAGTGCGGATTCAGCCGATTTCTGCGCCATTGGTACACAAGTTACTCGTCGCGTGTCGTGCGAACCAGGCGACTTTCACCGGGGCGGTGTTCGTGCTGCTGACATGTGTCGTTTCGCGAATGCTGGAAGCAGACACGAAGAGGAAATACCAGAAAATCGGTGGTCTCGTCGCTCTATCGATGCGCGGAGTCACCGGAGTGAGCGACTACGAGCTGTGCGACTATCCTTCCGCATTCAACACCAGCGCACCGGTGACAACCAATTTCTCCTGGGACGCGGCGGCAAAGATGGCGCAGAAGCTTCAAGCGCAAAAGACCCAAGGCCGAGAAAAAATTGGGATGTTGCATTTTCTCTTGGGGCGATTCGACCTATACTGCAAGGATTTGATGGGTACAAAGCGAGAGGCTGGATTCACACTGTCGAACTTGGGACGATGGACAGCGCCGGAGGTCGAGGGACGGTGGAAGATGGGGAGGACGATGTTTGCGCAATGTGATGTGGCTAGTGGGGCGTTTAATTGCTTTGTTGCGGGCGACCCGACGGGAGCGGCGAATGCGACGTTTGTATGGAGCGAGGCGGCGGTGGATACGGAGTGGATGGATAAGCTGGTGCCGCTGTTTGTGGCAGGAGCTGGCTAGGATTGCTGAGACATCGAGTTCGAATAAGTAGTTGTGAATACTGAATACCGAGTGTGGACTTTGAGGTTCCGGCTCCACTTGTGTGTTTGCGAGCGGAGCGAGCATATATAGACTATCACGTGAGGGTGTTGGATGGAGCGCACAAACAAGAACAAACTGTCCGTGCGCTCAGGGGCTCCCGAGAAAGAACAGCTTCAAAGTCGTTCATTCCTTCCTCCCTGCTTCCAAGACTTGGTATTTGGAATGTCCTACACTGTAGCTGTCCGTACATACCGATTTCTAACCTCTTAGTGTGCACAGTTTGGAGCTGAGTTTTGGCGGGGAGAGTGAGTTTTTTCTGCCAGATATTATTAGAAATAATTGTATCCAATAATAATGATTTCACTTGGATTCTCCGCGAGCACTCCCCGCCGGTCTGGCGAATACATATTATCAAGACCGCCGTAAAAGCGGCAAGCTGGAGGTGTGGATCGTCTATGTGCTTTGCGTGAATTTGGTTGATGCATTGATGATGCATCGATGATGACTCAAATCTGATGGATGCCAGGCGAAATAGCAGAGTGCTAGAGTCCTTTGAAAGCGAGTGAGGAAAGGAGCAGGCTACATAGTTGAATGGTGCGGATTTAGAGTATTTCTGTATCCTCGGCTCTTGTAAGTAACTATGGCCTCCTCTGCGAGCTCGACGGTTCAGGGTATCGACAAACGCGGTAGTCGACGGATGCAGCCTACGCGCAGTCCTACTCGTCGACGTTTTCCTGCGCTACTGCGAGTTACTAGTCGCTGGGAGCGGTTTGTCGCCCGTGTTTCGATTCCGCGGGAGATTGGACGTCGTGGTGGCTTCGGAAGGGAGTGTAGATAGTGGCTTGGGGGATACTAAGCGGCCATGGTGGTCCGGAATGGCTTGACTGGGGTTCATCCGGACGACCACGACTGGAGACCCAGGGAGAGAGAGCTCGGTCCGCTGGACGGCGCAAATCATCCCTTCACCCCGGGCGCATACTTGGCGTCTCCCTCGCTATCGCGACCACTCAGACTATTTAACGGGACTTGCAACCCCCACTCTGCGCCGCCCTGGCTCTGGTCAAGCTGCGAGTCGGCGTCTCCAACACGGAATATGGACGCATTGTTCGTCATGGTGGCCTGGCCCGCACGGAGCGTTTGTATCCCCATGGATGGTACAGCGGCAATGCGAACATAGATGAGGACGTTGGTTATCCCGATGATGCAGGGGACCGCGCTGCTGACAACAATCCAGACTTGGGAGCCGCGCGCGAGAACGATCACAAAAAATATACTCCAGGCTCTGTTCTGGCTCATGAACGGCGTAAAACGGAAGAGAGGTCACATACGTCCATATTGTGGCGCTTTCGATCATCACAGCGAGGAGCGACTGAGATGGGCTTTAGTGGATAAAGGTGCAGTAGGACGGAGGACAGACCATGAATATCCTAGCTCGCATTTCGACACTCTCTTGACATGCACGCCAGATGCGCCATGCGATGAGCCCTGCGCTTTGCCCGTGAGCATTTTGAGGTAATAAATGCGCATAGCAACAAATGTTACTTGCCTGTGCAGTATATGCTTATCCTATACGACTGTACAGCAGTGCCAAAATGCCAGACAAGCCAACTCACGCTGCGCTGACAGTCCAGTTAACGATGTTCCATGGGAATATCATGGCAAATGTAGCGTCGGAGGGCTGGAAGAGGTATATTTCAGTCACAATACCGGTCACTGCCGTTTTTCTGAGTCTTGCGACGAGCTGGGAGCAAAACTCACCGAGTATCACTAGCCAGAGGAATAGAGGCAAGACGGCGATGCGCCAATCACGATTCCAAAACACCCAAGTGCGGTGCGTCTGCAATTGGAATGGTCGTACGAGCACAACAAAAGGAGGAGTGCGGAGCTCACGAGCAACGCATCTCCAACTAGCATTGACACCACCCTTATCGCCAAGTTGACCGTTTGCAGGCTCATCAGCCTCCCGTTGTACGCGTCAAAAATTGCGCTAAGCGTGCCGTCGCCTGAGCGCAAGAATGCTGAGAAGAAACTGTAGACGGTGATAATCCAATGCTGTTTGTAATCAATCCTCAGCAAGCTCGTGTAGTGCAGGTACGCACCGAGGCAGCGAGCACCAAAAATGAGTAAAATGCGCACATGACTGGACTTCGCCATGCATACGCTGGGAACGAGCCCATTCGAGACCTGCTACTATGCTGGGAGGAGGAGGATGGCCAGCGGTTGATATAAGAGAAGGTGGAGAAGAGGACAAGAAGGGCTCCGAATAGCAGGCTTTCGAGCACGACGGCAGCCATCTGCATGCCGACAATTAGTGCGAGGCTTGCTGACGCCAGCATTGGGGTCCGCGGGTGCAACTGCAGCATTTCGTGCAGGGGAGGAGGAGGAGCAAGAGGGAGAGGGAGAAGGATGTATCGGTGGTTATAGCGAAAGACTAGACATTTCGCGGGACCTTTCCACGGATGCGGGATCTTGATGCCTGGATTACTGATGCTGGCCACAGACCGATAGGCAGCCAGATTACCGAGCCACCGGATGCCAAGCGCCGGATCCGATGGACCAGTGGTAGGCGGTCGATAAGTTACCACGCAAAGCAACTTGGGTCTACTTGGGTCACAAGAGGCATGGCGCGGGATGCAGGAGCTGATGCAGGTCAAGTCCAGACTGATGTGACGTCACGCGTCTTTCTTCGCGCCATGACCACCCCTAAAAAACGCAGCGCAGACCAAACATCCGTGTCCCAGCCCACGAAACGCACCAAAGTCGAACATCCCGCCATAGATCTCTCCGGCTTCTTTGCAAATCATTTCGAGAATGGGTATGTGCTGGGGCGAATTGCAGAAAAATGGAACTCCCGTGCAGAAGAGCCAGAGCCCATGGAGATCAAGCTGGAGGTCGCATCGTCTGCCAAGATTACCATCGAAATCGCGTCTCAACTCAGTGCCAACCTCAAACGACATCACCTTCACCTTCGCGTCGGCCAACAAGTCCGTTTCTCCCTTCGCGGTTTGGAGAGCATGCGAATCGGCCCCGGGCAGGATAATTCAGTTCTGCGTTATAGCGCGGGAATAGTACTAGAAATATTGGCTTCAGACATCAACCAAGGGCGCTCGGTGGATACCTTTACTGGTGAGATTACTATTTCCCCCGTTTTTCTGGTGGCCCAAGGAAACATACAGATTCGGAACCGACTCTAACCGCTGAAGACGAGTGGTTTTATAGCCCCCGTTCGGATCGCACAAAAACCAATGGATCCACGGTCGCCTTCCCGCGTCCATTGGCACAACTGCAGCAGCGCACGTCTCCCGTCTCCAATCGCTCTTCATTATTCATGGATCTAGCGCCAATTCCCCGCGAATCGCGACCTGTCAGCACCTCTTCTGTTACGAGTGACCAGGTCCGATTTCCCGCTACCACTTCCTCCATTTCGTCAGCCCGCTATATTCAACCTTCCGACCGTATCCTCGCTCCGCGCGCAACCAACCTCAGGCTTAACCATACACCCAACGCGCATATTACCACCCCCAGCCTCCTCTCCAATGTTACTATCGGCTGTGGAAGTTTTCAGTGTCTCGTCCACGTACGTATCCAATCCAATATCATCATTCGAGGCATTGCTTAATAAGTACTTCCCCACTCCAGCTTCTCGACAAATGGGACTCTCAACACGCCTGCTCACTCTATATTACCGACTACTCCGTCGTCTCTGGCGCGAGAAACTTCTCTGCCAGCCGGTGGTGCCCCCCTCGCGTCGGAGATCGTGTCCTGCAGGTGGAACTTCGCGGGAATGCACATCGCATGGGCGAATCGCTGGCCACAGATTCGATCTACCTTATCCAGCAAGTGTCCTTGAAATATAGTAAGTTCGGGAACATCGAAGGGTTGAAAAATGTCGCCGGGGGGATAACCAAAGTTGAACAAGACCACCCACTGTATCGCGAAGGCGTTGCTGCTCTTCTAAAGTGTGTATCTTGTCGCTGATGAACTTGGGTGATTCTTACGCGTTCTTGCAGGAGGAAGAAAGATTTGGGATTGTAATTCAGTATAGCATCCATGCCTTTGTATCTTGACAGCCCGCATGTGGCCGATTCGCAGCAGTTTCAATTTGGGCGATTCGCGTTCTGGTATTTGTTCCTGTCTGCGAATAGACACGGTTGCATTTGCCCAAGACCACTCTTTCCTGAACATTTTTACCTGACTGTAGCTGGCGCATTCAAGCTCGAATATCATTCGTAATTCTGGAAAGCTGACCTAGACACTTCTTCATCTTGGACTCAGAGGAAGGCGTCGTCATGAGAGAGCGGAACCTTGCGTCGTTTGCAGAGCCTGAGCTTGCATGTCTTGAGAGTCTCGAACTTGCGATTCAAGTTGTCGGGTACTCGAATTATAATGTCTTCGGGTATCAAGTTGAAGGAGAGTTTCTGAACTTGAGCATGGCTTTGAGTCTATTGAGGAATCTTTGCAAGTCTTGCGCGTCGATTCACGTACTATTGCCGACGTGATTGCTCATCTGAACGCACTTCGTGATCTCTCGGACTAGGAGTAGGAGAGGCTCTTCTTGAGTTCACGAGGGTTGCGTGTGATGTTCACTATCTGATGACTCGGACCGTCTTGCGGTATTGCGTAATTTGAGTGTTTGAAGAATACTTGAAACAGCCTAAGATCGACTATCAGATAATAATATTGACATCTTGGGATCTGAGATGAGATTAGATTAGCTGGTTGCAAATCGGTGGATCTTCCGCCGTCTTCGTGGTTGAAGAAGCAGATTCTTGAACGCGTTTAATGAGCTTGAAGATGTTGATACGCGTACGTCTTGAGAACAGGCCCGAAATGTCGAAGCCGTGAGGAGATCTTGCTACTTGACACGTCTTGAGACGAAGATCCGAGCCCTTGCGGTCTTGCTTCAAGATAGGCTAAAGAGTGGGTGCTTTGAACGCATTGAAGGCCAACTTGAGGGCGAACTTGCTCGTTTGAGCAGCTTGATGGAAGTTTCTCTCCGTCAATAAGAACGAGGGAAGACAACGTTAGAGCGTTGCAGCTTCGAGGAAATCTCTATGATTGGATTGCCACGACTTGATGTTAAACGCGTCTTGAGCTGGAGAGTCCAAGTGTCTTGCGCAGATCAAGGGCTTCAAGTTGACAGAACTCGGAGTACTAAAGCTGCAAGACGTTGAAGGCCAACTTGAGGGCGAATTTGCTAGGACTTGCTTGAATCGGATCTTCGATATATCAAGGCGTTGACAGTTGACGCGAACTTGAGGGAGTTCAACACTAGCGCTGTTGAGGATACCCTGACGTGCGGAACCTTGAATTCTCCTGGGTCTTGAAGCGTCGATAGCGTACACGTCAAAGTAGACGCAGGGAGAAAAGGACATCGCGCAAGGGTTTGACAAGACGTCTTGAAGCGGCAGTATTTCGAGTCTAGCGAGGTCTTGCGCGATGGAGAAGGAGAGGCAGCTTGATGACATGTTGAAAGCGTCGATGGCGAACTCGAGCCTCAAGCGATGTCGGCAAGCGCAACATCTTAGCTAGCGACATACGTGGTGGAGGAGAACATTACTTGTCTTGCCGACTCGAAGGATAATTTTCGCGTCCCGAGCTCTTGATGAATCTGAAGGGTCGACTCGAAGGCTTTGCGCGGCTCGAAGCTTGAATTGGAACCTTGAAGATGTTCAAGACAGAATGGAGTTGCCATCTTAGCGCGTTTTGAACGATGATCGTCTTGAGAAGATTGAGAGAATATGGAAACTGGAGCGAGTCAGGATCAAACCATCCAACCCTTGAGGAAATTGTCCCGTCGATTGTTCGGTTCTTGAAATCTTGCTATCTTCAGCTCGGGGTGTACTGATTGTGCGCATCTGGCAACTTGATTATCAGATTTTGATGTGTTGGGATCTGAGATTAGATTAGCCCGTCGTCTGGAAGCGGCGTTGAGGGAAAGCAGATCAAGGAAGGGAATCTTGTCTCTTCGCCGGATTGCTTGAGCGTTGGGTGGTGCGTCTTGACGTTTTGAGGCGTTGAGGCTTGACACGTATTCGAAGGGAGCATTTGAGTCTTGAGATCTTGTGCATGGGATGCTTGAATTCGACGGTCTTCTCGGTAGGGTAGACCTGCGATGCATTGAAGCGGATGAAGCCTTGAAGGTCGGTCGTTGTGGGACGCACACGACGTTGAAGTCCTTATTGCAATCGTCGTGTCTTGAGATTCGCCGAGTGTCCGAGTGTTTGCGGAAATCGATGTTCATGTCTTTGTTGGATAAAATACTCGAGTTTGGGAAGCCAGAGGAGGACTCTTCTTATCAAAGTTCCAGTGCATTGACACGTCTTAGAGAGTTGAAAAGAAGTCGATTGCGTTGAAGATGAATGTATGGATTTGAACTCTTGCGAGGGTCTTGAAGCGTTGAGAGCTATGTGTCTTGAAGGAGATACGAGGAGAGAACGCGTCGAGCGAGGTTTTTGCGGAACGTCTTGAGGCGGGATCAAGATTTTGACGACATCTTGAAGCGTCGAGGGCGGAGCTCGAATTTGAGGCCGGGACAGAAAATGGTGCTAAGTGAGGATGTTGTTCGACGTCTTGAATCGGATTGAGAGGATTGAGAGCGAGGGTTGATGCGACTAGGGCTTGCGGTAGGCGAGGACGAAGAATGACTTGAGGCGAGGAAGACTATAGCCTGTAACTCGCGCCGTGAGCAACGGTCCAGGCGAGACATGCAGAGAAGGAGGACGTACCACCAACGACGACGGATTGATTATGGTGAAGCGGCGAGGCTTGAAGCGTTGACGACTGGGGACTTTGAAGTGACTTGAGGGCGGACGAAGGCAATGACGAGGGGAAGGGTTGGGAGGCGATGAACCAAAGAGGCGGCATACCGAAAGGTTTCTCGAGGAACACTTTAAGGGCGAGTTCGAGTTGACGGTGCTTGAGAGAATTGAGAACGGCGGCGGCTTGAGGAGAGTTGGAGTCTTGGGGTTGGAAGCGTTGAGGGCGATTCTTGAGGACGACGACCATGGGTCGTCATTGTCAGCCACTTGAGAGTCATTTGGAAAGAGGAGTCAAGCTACCAGTGACGAAGACGAGGTGGGCTTGGGAGAGAGGTGCTTGAGTGGGTTGAGGGCGACGACTACAACGACAACTCGGAGAGCGCGTTGAGGACCATTGGGAGCGGGCTTGAGTATGAGGGTTGATGGCGACGACTCGAGGTGTAACTTGAGGCTCTTGAGATACGACGGGAGGGTCTTCAGCGACGAGGAAAGTGGGGGGAGATGGTGGTACGAGGAAGAGAGCGAGTGACCAAACATAACGCGTTACCTCCACCTTTTGAACAAACGATCGCGGGGTCAGCCTCATCTCGTGAGGCGGCGGGACAATGTTGCGCCCGCGAAGCTACCAGGGCCGCTGAGGATACTAGACAACTAGTTGAAAGCATTACTTACGAGTCCAGGGCCATTTGACGTCTCTGTGCCGTCTCGGTCCCAGCCCCGTCGAAGGCCATTCATTCCGCAAGGTATTTGTACTTTCAGCGCTTTAATTCGCGTCCAAGGTTCTGGCGCCGGCTGGCAAGAGAGACATGTGACCGCGTTCTCCGAGTGTCTCAACTTTTGTTTCCGCGGAAAGCAGATCCCACTGTTGCTTCCGAGACACATTCGCACCGAGGATGGGCTGCAGACGTTTCGATGAGCGCTATATTCACCATTAGAAAAATCCTAATGTTCTATGCGGAGCGCGAGAGACAGCCTGAGCTCTATAGGAAGCTGTGAGCCACTCCGACCAAATCTTTGAGCATAACAGGCCGAGCATCTGCGAAAGGAAAGATGGCATTTCAGTTCGGATTGCAGCCTGTCCGAATCACTGCATACAGCTTTCGAACTCACCCCAGTAAGCAATCGCCGAGTTCCCCGATAGTCAAGCTGCGGACCTTGTCTTCTTTGAATAGAGCGGGACAATGGCTATACCAACGTCGACCTTCCCGGTTTCACCCACTGGTAGGCCGTTAAGCGATACCGAATCGTTGCAGTATTCGAATTATGCACCCCCAATCCTGGAATCGGCGGTGTTCCCGAAGGGTCAAGCTGCGGACCTTGTATTCCCTTGACCCGCGCTTGTGCTCGAAGCCAAGAATAAAATATCAGGTTTCAACGAGGCCCATATCGAGAGAAAGCCTTGGTCTGCTTTGTCCTCCTGGAGTAAGAGTCTCTCACTCGCAGGGACATTTCTCCCGGCTTGTGTTGTATTTGGACGGAGGGGTCGCCGCCGTGTTCGCTCTATTTGCAGGGACCTGCCTTGTTTTCGTTGCTACTTGGTCCTTATTTTTGCATATCACGGCGAACAGGAAGCGCAATAGTGAAGGCCGCTGGAGGTATAACAACGCAGACAGCTTCCATACGACTCTAGACACTGAGCAGCACAATGTCGAAGCTTCAGTCATTGTTTGTGACGCAAGGACTGAACAATAGAAGTGGGAAAGCAGAAACTCAGAGGGTCTTCACAAGCCGCTCGTGCGTCGCAGAGACCTCCAGTGTTCGGGATCTGCTGGAATATGCGAGAATACAAGGCCAGGAGAGTGTAGAACGCGTGGAAGTCGTGCAAGCTCCATCGAGGATAAGGCAAAGAAGCCATCATTCCAAATTCCCACGTCTCGGCACCTTCCTCGGCACGACCAAACAGGCAGCCGTTGTACTTTCCGTCAAATACCGCCATGCATTTGCTGGTTCCTAACTCTCTTCCCTGGCTGGCCAGTGTATAAAACACTCATCTCTCCAACGACATTCCTTACCAGCTCCCACCTTCTCTTCTTCCTTCCTGGTCCCCACAATGGTCGCTCTCACCCTCATTCTCACCCATCGCGCCGTTCGCCATCGGTGCTCCCTTGGACGGTCGCACGACGGGTCTGACCACCACCACGTCGGTACAAGGCATCCCTGCCTTCCCTGCCATCAACTACGGCCTGCTTTGCCAGCTGCCCATCCTCAAGACGATCTGTGCTCGCATCGTCACACCCAGCATCCAGGTCACTACTCCCATCGGCACTGCCCAGGGCGTTTCGGATGGCTCCGGTGCAAACAGGTTCGCTGTACGCTACGCGGCTGCCGCCAGGTGGTCCGCGTCTACTATTGCGACTAAATGGGAGCTTCCGTGCGTTCCTCTTCGCTTTAACTTTTTTGTGCTTACCCCAATTCGGTAGTAATGGTGCTACGAACGCGTCGGTGCTTCCCCTGGCCTGCCCACAGCCCAATGTCGACTCCTCAATGTACACTGAGGACTGTCTGTCGATGGTTCTCTACGTTCCGACGACTCTCAAGGCTAACAGCAACGTCCCGACTCTCGTTTGGATTCACGGCGGCTCGTTCATTGCTGGTTCTGCGACCGGACCTGGTCTCGACGGCTCCAACCTTGCGATTGCGACCAACTCCATCGTCGCTGTCATGCAATACCGTCTCGGAGCCGTACGTCTATGTTAGTTCTCATCGAGACATCCTTCTAAACTGCTTCCAGCTTGGTTTCATGGCTCCGAATGGCGCGACGAACCTCGCTGTCAAGGACACAATCAATGCTCTGACTTTCTTAAGCAAGGTCGTGCCGTCCTTCGGCGGGGACGCGAAGCAGATTACTCTCGCTGGCCAAAGTTCCGGTGCAGGCATGATTCGTGCTCTGCTCGCGACTCCCTCTGCTTCGTCGCTCTTCCAGAGCTCCATTATGCAGTCTGATCCCATTGTTCGTACATCTCATATTTTTCGCAAAACAACCCCTCATTCTTTCTCTCCAGAACTATGGCTTCTTGAACGTGTCGACGCAGAACTCGCTGCAGTCCGCCTTCAACACCCTCACCGGTTGCGCAGCGTCCAACAAGGCCTGCCAAACCTCCCTCTCCGTCGCGGCCATTCTCAACGCCCAGGTCACTCTGAGCGCCGAAGCACAATCCATCGACGAATCCACCGGCGTCGCCGAGCCCATTCGCCCAGTCCGCGACGGCAGCCTCATAACCACCACGCTCGACCTAACTGCCTCCGCCTTCCCCTCCCAATCCAAGCCTCTCCTGCTTACAAACGTCAAGAACGAGGCCGGCCCGACAATCTACGGCATGTTCCAAAGCGCGCTCTCCAATTCGCTCACCTCCACCGTTTGCGACAACTCTCTCGGCCCGGATCGCACCGCCCTCGTCTCCACGGCTCCGTACTACGACTTTAGCGTTGCCGACATCCGGGCCCCGCTCGAGACGCTCGGCAGCGACTACATGTGGCGCTGCCCGACCTGGACGCTCGCAAGACAGTGGGTCCAACACGGCGGCAAAGCCTATGTAGGCCAATTTGTAACCGGCGCGACCTACCCGGCCAACGACGGCATCGCGTTTTGCGTGAACGGCGCCGTCTGCCATCAAGATGACATCTACATCGTCTTTGGCACGACACCTAGCCCGACTGCTGCCCAGAGCGCGCTGACCAAGGAGATCCAGGCCCGCTACAAGGCTTTCTTGACTACCGGCTCGCCCAATGCCGCGGGACTGCTGCCTTGGTCGCTTGCGACAACCTCCTCGGTCCACCCACACCAGCTAGGCGGAACTCCTGCTCCCAGTGGAGAGGTCTCCGTCGGCGCGTGCGACCCCGCGTATTGGGGCGCTGCGGTGGACTACGACTACCAAGTTTATGGTATTTGACGAACTTACAGCTACTAATATTTCTGCACATACTTACAACCAACCAACCAACACCTTGTAGCCATCTTGCCATTTGCGACGCTGCGTCGTCAAAAAAACTGTATCCAATCTTGACTGTGTGGGTTATCACCCTCCTGTATCGTACTAGTTCTGTTTATTATACACACCTAATGTCGAATATAACGCGACTTGCATCATCTTGTGGCCCCTGTTTGAGCTCGAGTTTGGCGGAGCCTTTAGCAACAGGAATCTACACTTGGTACCTTTGCGCGGGCTCGCTTGACATAAACCAGAGAAATCCCTGCCGTACCTACGGTCCTCAAGGCCTCAAGTATCGTCAATTGGTCAGCCTACAGAAGCGGGCCTTCGAACTGGCAGCGCCAACAAGATGAGTATCTTCTTTATGCGACTCTTCCAAGGCGCAAAGATTCAGACGAACGAGAACCTCATCATGAATACAGATCGGGCAAATGGTTGAACGGCGACAGGGCCCTTGGAAGTCGAATATAACGCGACTTGCATTCATCTTGTGGCCCCGTTTGAGCTCGAGTTTGGAATCTTTAGCAACCTATTATTATTAAACAGGAATCTACACTTCGCACCTCGCATAAACCAGAGAAATCCTTTGATTCTTGCCGTACCTACGCGTACGGTCTCAAGTATCATCAATTGGTCACCAGCATGTTTTCGAGGGGCAGTCGACACTGGCAGCACCAAACAAGATGAGTCCCTTTCGCCAAAGTGCGCAAAACCAGATTCAGACGAACGAGAACCTCATCATGAATACAGATCGGGCAAATGGATGAACGGCGACAGGGGCCCTCCGGAAGGTTTAAACATCTGCGCCTGTCCCCGCTCGAGGTAAGTACATGGGTTTCAGGAAAAATGAAACAAACACGTCTCTGGCCGGCCGGCCACAAAACAGCGACCCGAGACAGCCTGCTCGTCACGGTGGAGGCGGCGGCTGTCGAAAAGCCCACCAATGTCGAGGAGCGCTGTGAGGTTGAACGCCGAAAAGAGTCTTTCGGCGTTCAAAGACTTAAATGGGGATCCGAACGTGCAGCGGGCCGCGTAGAAGGAACAAGTAGGGTGACCGCCGACAGACACCATTCATCTCCGCGATGGAATCTGGAATCTTTCAAGCGTAGCCAGGGTGCGAGCGTGGCGGGATACTGTAGGATTCTGTAGGTGCAACAGTGTCGGACCGTGTCGCCGATTGTTACGTGGGTCCAATCTCAGCATGGTCGATACGACCATATCGCACCGAGGCAAGTTCATGTCGCGGAGACGATGCGTCGACAAAGATATCTTGTATGTGCAACTGCAGCCGACAGACGGTATGGCATTTCAATTGGTTTTCAGCATTACAGACGGTGGAGAGCAAAACTTGGACTATGATACAGTTGACGGTGGTGGCGAGTGGCAAGCTCTAAGATTCCAAGCGTGCGACGCTGGTGGCGACAAAGTCGAAGGTTGCGAGGGTGGAGAATGCTGCGAACGGATATTTGAGTTGTGGAGGGAGCAAGCGAAGTAAGACACGCACGAGTGAAACCATTTGCAGACTGCCCCGTCGTAGAACCTTGGGATGGGGTGAGGACTTGAGTCGACACATCGTATGCCCAGCCGGAGTTCGCCGTAGCTATGCACCGTGCAGTCAGTCGCAGATAAATTCTATCGAGAGGCGACATACCAGGTCAGGACTTCTTC
Source organism: Mycena amicta (assembly GCA_029282125.1). NCBI lineage: Eukaryota > Fungi > Basidiomycota > Agaricomycetes > Agaricales > Mycenaceae > Mycena > Mycena amicta. The sequence continues at coordinate 1,520,611 of JARIHP010000001.1, read as the reverse complement.
AGCCGAGAGACCAAGGTACGTCTGCGCGAGAGGTAGCGGGAGAGACGTGTACGCCTTTTGCAGCAAGTGAAACGTGCGTGTGCGGAAGGCATCTGCATACTTGGTCAGATCGCGTCGGAAACCACAAAGACGGTAAGGAGGAAGTTCAGAAAAGCGGACTTGAGTCCGAAAGGTAGCTGAGATAAGTTTCTGCAGTGCAGGGCAAAGCCTGCGTAAAGCCAAATGCCTCAAACATCATGCGATGTGTGCGATATGTCGCACAACAAAGAAAAGCAAAAGATAACTCACCGAGGAACGCGTTCAGCATGAGGCCCAGGACTGCACCAAGGTTTGAGTCGGGGAAGTCAGGGGCTGCTGGTCATGGCTAAGGAGGTCATTTGCGCGAACATAGACGTTGGTGTATTTGCGCTCCACCGTCGACGCGAGGAAGGGCGACGAAGCCTTTTGCGATCTGGGACGACCCAAGATCGCGGGGAAGGCGCAGCAGCGCAAGGCGGGCACGCGGGCTAGGACGCGTCAAAGAGTGAAATACTGGCAAGAAAATGTGCTCACAGCTCGTCGAGAATGAGATATGCGAGGGCAAGTGGCGTGGTGAGCAGTAGACGACTGGGGTTGCGGTCAGAGTCGGCCTATGTTCATGAGAATGGCTCGAATGAATGAATAGCTGATAACACACGCCGATATCGTTCAGCTCCGCCACCCGAGTGAGCTCCTTGAACTTTTTCTCGGAGGCCAGACTGGCAATGTGCGGAAAGATGTGGGTGTAGTTGTCCGGTGCCGCGCTGGCTGGTGCCGGCGTCGAGGAGGATGCGGGAGGGACAATTGTACGGGCTGCATCCTGAATTTCTGTGGCAGAGATTGGAGGTGGTGTTGGGGGTCCAGTCGACATGATGGGCGAAAGCAACTCGAACTTGATCATGGACGACGAAATCGAATCGATCCTCTATATTGGGCGCGAGGTATCTGGTACTGCGAAACATGCTATCCTGTCTCGCAGTGGCTAATGGGCTCCAGTGTTCAAGATCCCGCCACTCAAGAAGAACGAGGGACATCGTGCTGGCGAATGGGGCGACCTCGCTGCTCCAGCTCTGGAAAGGTTTCTGCTCAAACTTCCAACTTGTCCACGCCCTAACCGCCCAACAGGACGACTCCGGATTATCGAGAAGTCGTCTGGTGCATCGCTGATGTTCGAGGACCCACAGACTGGTATGTGCTCATGCGACAACTGCTCTCGTGGCAAGACCTAACTCGACCTCCAGGAGAACGTGCGACGGGTCTTTTGTTCTGTCTTCAGCGCTTAAACACTTCCTAGTCTTCGCGAAAGCCGACTACGACATTGCTAGACCATGCGTGGAAGCCGTCCTGGACTCGTCGCGTTATTTCGTCGTCCGCGTCGAGGATGATGGACGGAAGGCGTACCTCGGAATGGGATTTCAGGAGCGGTCGGACAGCTTCGACTTTAGTGCGCGGGACTTCACTCTTGTCCAACTTGCTATTGAACTGTCCTCAGACGTCGCACTTCAAGACTACACAAAGTTAGGATCCTCAATCGCCAACATCTTCTCACTAACTATCGACAGGCGCCGCCGCATAGAACTGAACCCGCCCGAGGACGACACCCCCGCGCCTTCACCACACGTGCCTGCTGGCCCGAAGAAGGACTATAGCCTCAAGGAGGGCCAAACCTTCTCAATCAACATACCTGGGCGCGCTAACAAGGCAACGACAACGGGCACGGGCACCAATCTCCTGGGCGATCTCGCTGGCCTATCATCCTCCACATCTTCAAACAGCTCATCCTCGTCTGGTACAAGCAGTGGAGGCTTCCCGTTGCTCCCGCCGCCGCCAAGCTCTGGTCGGAAGCGGACCTAGAGGCGACGATGGTCGTGGTGGTGTGAGAGGGGGCGCGCATGTATTTTTTAATCTGCAGTGAATTGGACGAGGATTGCACTCTGGACCTTTCAGAATAACGTCGGGGATCCGAAAGTCGATACAAGAGAACAGCATCGGGTCTCGTAAAAAAGTCTCATCCTGGTCTCTTGCGCTTTCTTTGACGCTTCTCTTGAATATGCCTCCCCGGGGCCGCCTCGCAGTCTGACCTTCCCGAGCAATCGTTCCCTGTGTCGTTGGTCCCAAGACACGAGTCCGAGGTGCAAAGGCAAGATTTTGTCCCGGAGAACCTGACCACAGGGTATATTCTGAACAACAAGCGAAGAAAAGCAACTTGAAGGCCTTCCAGCATACCGCCCTCGGTTCTCGCGGCTCCCTTGAAGCACAAGGTCCAGTCTGGGTGCGTGTTCTCGTGGCCCATTACTCGTCGTCGTCTTGACCAGAAAATCGTTGTCAGGTAATGCGGAGGATCGTCCGACGAATCGACATACAGTGCCCGTGAGTTTCGATTCGAGGCTTTTATGCACGTCAAGCTGCTCGATGACAACAGCGTAGAACAGCGGGTCCACTTGTTGTGGGCTCGATTTGTGTCTTCAGCGTTTGTACCATCATTCAACGTCCGATCCATCTTCAACTCGAGCACAATCCCTTCTAAGTTACTCTCAATGGATGTAAGCGACTCGGAGAGACTTGCAGGATGCTGGATACAACCGTCGGACTCGAGCTGTCCGTGTACTAAGTAGAAGGTACAGCGGCAATGGAAAGGGACAAGCAACGGACAAGTTCAATCACTTCTTGGCTTCTTCAAAACCTTTTGGTCATCCTCTTGGTCCTCGTCTTCATCTTTTCGTTTGCCAGTCGGTAGCTGGCACCATTCCCAACGTTGGAACAACAACTCAATCTGATACCGATCGTGCTCGTGCTGGATGAGCTCCCCGCCCAAACTCCGTCTGCTAGTGTTCGCCACGGGTTGGGCGACCCGCGGCGGGCCCGGGTACGGGTCGGTACGGGTACGGGTCTGCCTCGAGATTTTCGATGGACCCGCGGGGACCCGTGCAGACCCGCCGCACAGCCACATATTTTCTGTGGGCTTTCATCCCCGGCAAAAATATTTCGTCCAAAGAGTATGTCTCCTCAGCGTGAATTAGTCAGCGAGATATTAGTTTGGGTTTGGGCATTTGAGGTGAGCTTTCACGCTCACGATGAACCGCGCACCTTTGAAAACATGCTTCAAAGTGAGAACTCCTTCTTGTCGCAGAAAAATGGCCGAAATGCTAGCTGGAATGGCACGGGTCCTGCGGGTCGCGGTCCAGGGTCACCCGCCAACCCGCCGCCAGACCCGGACATCACGGGTACAGGTTTTCGCGGGTTTTCGCGGGTACGGGTCGCTGCTCGAGACCTTTTTTACCACTGCTTCCATTGCGGGATATCGTCTTCTTTGACGTCTTCCAGGCGAACGTCCGGTATACATCGTAAGTAGTCTTGTCGGCGCAGCTTTACGGTTGAGGGGAGGACTTCATCCAGTAGTGCGGAGGGCGGAAAGATCGTTTGGGCGTTCGCTCGCGTGTAGAACCTGCGAGGTTCGCGGAAGAATACCATAAGCCCAATAGGCGCCGTCATGTTGTTTGGTAGGGAGCAAGGATTGTCCCTTGGCCCAGCTTGGCCCTTGGAACCATCCTTCTGTATCTTCAGTTGGTACTCACTGCCTGTACCTGCATATTGCGGGTGAAAACTTGAAGAGGCCGAATTTCGCGGTCACGTGGGCGCGACCCGGAGAGGTAGAAGGTTGTCGATACGACTGCAGCTTCATACTAAACAAGCTCGAAACCTCGGAATCGAACTCGAAATTTAGTTTCAAATGGGTTCGCTTCGTTATTAGCCGTTTAGTATTCAGCCATCGGTATGCAGCTCATGTGCTGTCGATGAGCAGAAGTTCTGGTGTACTTATATACAGCCTGAATTAATAGTGATACAAGTGTTTGCTTGTTTGTTGTAATGCACAGACTCCCGTCGCGAAATTGGAATTATCTATTTCCCTGAAGACCTTACGGTTCAGCCGGAGGAGGCAAACTCCGAAGCACGGTCTTCCAGTTCTTCAAACTCGTCAGCAGCTGTCCGCTCAAGAAGTCAAGGAGATGACCTGATGCTCTAACGTCCTAAATCATCTACATTCGCGATATGCACCATGTACCCTCGCGAGCTTGTCGAGCTCGCGGTCTGCCATCGCCTGCGCAGTCGCAGCGCCTTTGAATGCGGAGATCCTGAGCCCTTCTTTGGGGTTCAGCGCGAAGTTGCGGCTCAAGTCATCGACGTGGATCGTATTGGAAGCGTCACTACATCGCCATGGGGTTAGGTCACCTCGAGTGCATGGCAAGGCAGAAGGAACGAACAACTGCGGGAAATGGTTCCATATGATCTGTAGTGCCTTGACCGAGTGTTGCCATGGTTTGTCATCCCGCGTGCTAAAGACTGTGAACATGGGCGTCTTGTCGAGCACTGCCAACATCGCAAGTAAGCGCCAAGGGGCCGAGTAGGCGCGTGGCATTTACCGAAGGATATCTATCGCGGATCGTGAGACGCCGTCAGGGACGGCTAGAGACAAGCACCGACAGACCTGATAATTTTTATGGCCGCCCACCATCTCGAGCTCGACGAGTTTAGTTTCTAGCCATATCCAGCTCGTTTGGGACCAGATGCATACTCGAGGTGCCGTTAATGCGGAGATAGGAACGCGGAAGACGGACCCACTGTCGTAGTACGGGTAGATGGCCTCGAGGAATTCATGCAAGCGCGGTCGAGCACATTCTGCGGGAGGCAGGCTACCCGTTGTCAATGGCTTTGTGTCCAGGATTGCTGTCGAGACTTGTCAGTCGCTTGATGAATGTGCGTTCACAAACACGTACTATAGTCGATGTCGAGAACAAGCAGTTTTTTGTTCTGCGAAGGCTTCAATAATAATACGGAGGAAGAAAGGAAGAGCACGCGCCTGGCGCAATGGATGTATGATGTTGACCTTCAACGCAGAAGTGGCCTCTTTGACTTTGCGTATGTTTCGTTGGTCATTCTTGTACGCAGCACTTGCCACCGGATCCTGGGCCAAGTCCAGGTCAAAGTCGTTCACAATGTCCGGGAGGTTCTCGAGCTCTGTGACGGATGAGAACGTAGAGCCGTTGATAGCTCGGAAGACGAACGGGATGGATCTATATTGTATGTCCGCAAGGGTTTTTACTCGGAAACGAGGGGGGCGTACCTTTGATTTCATCGCCCTCGGGAGTCCCAATCAGAGTAAACTTTTTGTTGAGGCGCAAATCTCCGATTCGGTCTTGGTCCGCGAGGGTCTTATTCCCTTTGACGAGGCCTAAGATCTTCTGACGCTGGGGAGACACACGGGTCAAGCCATGCAGTGTGGCTTTGAAATCGAAAACTCTGGGTCGCGGTTAGCGCTGATAAGCGCGCGTTTTCAGATGAAAACACCTGTCGGACTCGGCGACGCTCAGAGTAAAAGGCTTCCCGGCCCATGAGAATTGAAGTTCTATCCAGCGTTCAGGGGCTGGTTCTGGGAGCTATGTAGTTTTGTGAGATGAGAATTGGCAAGAGTCGACGGGGACATACGGTGGAGGGTTCGCTCATGCCAGTGGTGGTATCCGTCAACGGCGATCGTTCCCAAACGGGAGCAATGGCTGTGTTTCTTCTTTGACTCAGTTCTCTCTTCGACTCAAGTATCCCATCCCCAAGTTTCAGGGCCACGGAAAGGCTTAAGGCCGACGCCGAGCGTGCGACTAGCACTGTCGAGGGACCGAGTTATCTGGTTTCAAAATAAAACTTACGAGGCGGCTGGAATCTATATATCATTGGAATCCCGCAGTTGGCGGATTCGGCGGGATTCCCTCAAGATTTCGGGGTTAGGACTTTTGCTTCCGCTGATTCATCGTTTCATGACAAGTCCCCTTGAGCTCTAGACTATCTCTGGGCCAGAGTTGTCAACGGGCAGTGCAAGAAGAACCCTCGCAGTAAGTTTAACGACGGTCATTGGCCATCTTGACTTGAGTGCCTTCCGTTGAAGCTTATAATCACTGAGTAATCCCGTCAGGTGCAGCGATTCCCTGCGACCAAGCTGGCTGGCAATTACGGATCTCCATGCGTGTAGTTGAACTGACGAACACCTTTTATCAGATTCGGTCGGTGCCAGTGTCTTGCGACAGGGCTTGTTGTGAAGACCATCCTCCATAGCCGCATCTCTGTCTGTGAACTGCCGTCGCCATCGGGACTCAGAGTGCTTTAATTTATTGAGCGCTCTGAAGCAAGCCTGCGCTCCAAGCAACATAATGGGAGCGCATCGATATCTATAACATGTACTTGCTCACACTATTCACCTGCCGGTATCGCCGTGCATGCGCGGCCTGTGTTGCCGATGGACCACTGAAATCTGATAAAATGCATGATCTCCGTCACGCGTGTGACTCTCCGCTTTGTCAAAATCCTCCATGTTGTCCAACGTCTCTCGTGCGGCAGTCCGCAGGGCGGCAATAAAACAAACCAAACAGGCCCTGGCTCTCGGTTCCCGGCGGTCCCTCGTCCAACCATCCGGTCCGGACCGAGCCAGCGTTGTCGACCTCCCAGCCACCTACCACGATGAGAGCCACTTCACCCCGAGAGCAGGTACGCGCTCTTCCTGTACTCCCACTGAGTCCTAACAGTCCCAGACATGCTCGGGTTCAAGCTTGAGATGCCGATGCGTGAGGGCTCCAACGTAGAGGCAACGCGACCAATATACCTCGACATGCAAGTTCGTAATTTCATCCTTTCCGCTTCAGTGGCTCATTTCGAGCTCAGGCAACCACACCTGTGGATCCCCGGGTGCTCGACGCGATGTTGCCCTACATGACAGACCAGTATGGCAACCCTCACAGTCGGACACACGCGTATGGATGGGAGGCAGAGCATGCCGTGGAGGAGGCTCGCAAGGCCCGTCACTTGCTCCTGTACAGCTCTTGGCTATCCTTACGACCTCTCTAGCACCTTGCGGACCTCATCGGTGCTGACCCGAAAGATATTATCTTCACGTCCGGTGCAACGGAGACAAATAACATGGCCATCAAAGGAGTGGCCCGCTTCCACAAGGAAAAAAAGAGGCATATTATCACGACCCAAACTGTGTGTCGCCTCTTTTTCTCTCCGTCCGCGCGGACCTAACACGCTTTGCAGGAACACAAATGTGTTCTCGACTCTTGTCGGAAGCTCCAAGAGGAGGGTTTCGACGTCACCTATCTCCCCGTCCAGTCGAACGGAATTGTGTCTCTGGAGGTGCTCGAGGCCGCGATTCGCCCTGATACGTCGCTGGTTTCCATCATGACGGTCAACAACGAAACCGGCGTATACAACCCATCAAAGAAATCGGCGCGCTCTTGCGCAAGCACCGAGGCGTTTACCTCCACACGGACGCTGCACAGGCAGTGGGCAAGATACCAGTCGACGTCAACGAGATGAACATTGACCTCATGAGCATCTCCGGTCACAAAATCTATGGGCCGAAGGGTGTCGGTGCCGCGTACGTCCGGAGGCGACCGAGGGTCCGCCTTGAACCGATCATCAATGGCGGTGGCCAGGAGCGGGGTCTTCGGAGCGGGACAGCTGTCGACAGCCGTTGGTTGTGGGCATAGGCGAGGCAGCGCGGATTGCAAAGTTGGAGATGAGCGTGAGTTGTTTGACCTTTTTTGCTTTCTGGAGTGATGAGACTCGCACGCTTTGAGTCCAGTAGAGCGACGCATTCGCGCCTCTAGCTGGGCGAGGAACCCTGCGTGCAGGGGTACTGACCGTTATTGGGACTTTTGCGGAATCTCGATTGGTTACTAATACATTTTGTTTGTGTACAGCGCGACCACAAACGCATAACGGAACTGTCGAATCGTCTCGTTCAAAGCATCAACTCCCAGGTTGAACACGTTGTGCGAAATGGCGATCCAAACGGCTACCCAGGATGTGTGAACCTGAGTTTCTCGTATGTGGAAGGAGAGAGTCTGTTGATGGCCCTGAAGGTACGCTCGGTCCCGCACGATAACTGAATGGTTTTCTAAATTTACCGTAGGATATTGCGCTATCGTCAGGAAGCGCTTGCACATCGGCGTCGCTTGAGCCGTCATATGTCCTTCGCGCTTTGGGTACGCCCTCGACAAGTTAAATTACACGCGCTAATGCCATTGCGCAGGTGCTGCCGAGGACATGGCCCATTCCTCTCTCCGTTTTGGCCTTGGACGTTTTACGACAGAAGCTGAAATCGATTTCGTGGTGCAGCACATCGTGCGAACGGTACAAAACCTGCGGGACATGAGGTTCGTTTCCAGGTTTCTTATTTTACTCGTCACTGACTTTCGAAATAAGCCCGCTCTGGGAGATGGTGCAGGAGGGAATCGATATCAACAGCATTGACTGGTCGCAGTCGCAGCACTAGGCGGCCTAGCAAAGCCGCACCGTAACTATGATACTCACGCTACATATTTCATTCCTTTCCTTTGGCCAACCAGCAATGCCCAAGGGTGGATCCTACACAGACATACATATTCCTTCTACTCCAAAATGTACACTTTGGCCATGAGCAACTTGCACCCACAACGGTGAATGCACGGGCCAAGTCACGCTGTGACGCATCATTTTCTTTCATCAAATCGTCTTGTCTTCGACACCCACACCAAAAACCATGTCTCGTCGCCTGTATCTTGGCCGTATGTCTGTCGCGCCGTGTGTCGCCTCGACACTTATCTATTCCGATAGGACTTTCCAGTGACACCCGCTCTGAGGACGTGTCGAAGCTATTCGAGAACTATGGGGGAATTGTCGACTGCCGTGTCATGACCGGTTCGTCGCTCCCAAAAACCTGCTCAAGACGATGATCTCACGCTGGATATAGGGTTCGGGTTTGTCGAATTTGAGTCTGCCAAGGTGAGCCTTCGTCCTTTTCTCTTTGTCTTTGTCTGATGATGTTGTAGGATGCGGAGGACGCGATAGCCAACTTTGACGGAAAGTCGTTCATGGGCAACAAGTGCGTTGGTTTTGTCCATTCTGCGGCACTCGTTGGAGCTGACCCTTGACAGTATCGCTGTCCAGTATGCAAAAGAGAGTCGTCCCCGCCGCGAGCGCGAATACGATGATAGAGGTGACAGAGGTGACAGAGGTGATAGAGGCGACAGAGGCGACCGAGGGTGAGCACACTGGTGTCTGGCTGTTCGTTCTTGCTCATTTTTTTTCTTCCATTCTTTAGCAGTGCCCGCTCCCGTCGCCCGCCTGGCATCCGCGTCCTCGTCTCCAATCTCTCTCGTGACACCAGCTGGCAGGTACGATCTTGGACACCTTCTTTTCCTTGGCGGCGTTGGCGTTTCTTGCTTCTGGAGTTGGAGTCGTCATCGTTCGCGCGGTCTTGCTTTCTCTATTTGGAGTCTTCACCGGCGCATCTTCTCTTCCGTGGCCTGGACCAACCCCCTGCTTGTGTTTCCACTGGACGGACAGCCCTAATACCCTTCCCGCTCTTAGGATCTGAAGGACTTTGGTCGCGAGGCTGGGAGCGTGTCGTTTGCGGATATCGACTATAACCAACGGGAGCAAGGGTGAGCATGAACAGCATTTGGGCGCCGCTCGATAATAATCCAATTTTATTATAGTGTCCTCGAGTTCCTGAACCGTGACGACGCAGACCGCGCTGTCAAGGAACTCGACGGCAAAGATCTGCGGGGTCGCGCAGTTCATGTCGAGTATGATGATGTGAGTGCAATATACATACCTTCTAGCCACACCCCCTTGACGCCCGCCCTTCAGCGCTCTGGCCCGGACAACTATCGCCGCGATGACCGTGACCGGGGCGATAGACGTGACCGTGACGACGACGACCGCGGCTCGTTCCGTAACCGCCGTGACGACAGAGACCGCGACCGGGGCGGCGACCGTCGGGATCGTGACCGCGATGATCGTCGGCGGGACCGTGACCGCTCCAGGTCTCCTCGCGGACGCGATCGTGACTGACCGTCGTCGGTCCCCGCCTGGTAAACGCGACCGTGACGATGACCGTCGGTGAGCCCTGCGTTGAACACCATTTTGTTACAGTTCTTCACTGATTGCAGGGACAGAGACCGTGACCGTGACGACAGAAAGCGCGGAGGCGACAAGGACAAGGACAAGGAGGAGAAGGAGAAGGAGAAAGACGGCAAGGACGGCAAGGACGACCGCGACCGCTCTTCGAGGAACGGCGATGGAGGATGGTCCCGCTAAATCGGTCAAGGAAAAACCAGCGTTTTACCTGGTGGACGATTCAAAAGTCTTGTCTCTCCCTCTCTCTCAGTTTCTCTCCCTGCTTCTCTTGCCTCGAAAAGAACGAAAATGGTGTTATCAAAAATGGTGTTATCTCCTCTAACTACGTTGGCCCTGGACTCCCCCCGTGTACCTATTGGACTGCTCGATATACGTGAGGACTGGACCCCCCGCGCGATAGGCCATATTAAGGAGGACGTCGACACTCAACACACGGTCTAGTATGCTAACGCATCGTCGGACGGCTCGATATGCATGAGCATTGGACCAGCGCACAACATAAGGAGCGGATATCGACAGGCGTCAAGGCAGGCAAACGACTTTTTTTGGCAAGAGTAGACCGCAAAAACTTGACCGCCACGGACTTTACCGCTCCAGCAAGTGCGTCAACTTCTCCGATGTCAGAAACACCTTTACGGCCTTTGGTACTTTCACTTGTCATGTATTGTGAAAATAATATTCGACCCTGCTTCTACCCCTAACCACGCCAAATCCTGTTCGTCGCGGTCCTCAGACAACGGCGCATACGAGTTGTCCTGCATCTGGAGCCAGAGCGAGACAGCAGTGTTCCCGGGACTCCGCTTGGTTGTCTTGCAGAGCTTGAGCCGGAGTGCCCGTAAAGTCATTGTTGGCAGCGCGCGCAACGTGATGTGTTGGTCGGGGCGCTGAAGGTGGATGGGGTTGTTCGGTGGCGCTGCCAGACCCGGAGACACGGTTGTAATATAACGGAATACGTTGAGCTCTAGCTCCGTCGTCAGAGGTGTGGTCAAGGAGAGGTGTACGAGTCCGCGTTGAAGAAAAGGCGACATACCCATTAGTCGTCGGCTAAGCGTCTCTTGATGGTGATCTGCCCTCTCGTCCGGACGGCCATGCTCTGCAGAAACACAAACAACAAAAACACCAGCGGTTTCAGTTGGCGGAGTAATCAGATCAACGGGAGGCGCGACGCACTCTCGCATAGAATTTCCCAGCGCGGGTGTGCCGCGATGCGGGCCTCGGGGAATTTGGGTCCGTGCTGTGCAATGTAGGAGAGGTAGAATAGTTCGCTGTCGGCGCGCTCCTTGAATGAGATCTGGTCCAGTAAGCGATGCGGTGGGAACACTGGTGCTAAAGAGGGACCCACAGCGCCGGCATCTAGACCCTCGAGAGACGGGATCCGCGCGATTGTCAACTGTCTAGCCGAACGGCCATGAACGGGATCTATCCGACATGGAGTAAGCAGATTATCGTGGTGGGTCGCGATGGTTTCGCACCGTCGAAGAGCGGATTTCCGAGCATCGTAAGTGTCCGCAAGTTTGGACACCATGCCGATAGGGAGTCAATGTCGGTCCAGGACGTCAAACGGTTATGCGATAATGAAATGTGTTCCAGACGAAGGGTCTCCGTTTGGTCCCGCGGAGGCGGCGGGATTGTGTCAATTAAGTTTGATGTCAACACGACGCGGTCTAACCTGAGTGGAGGTATGAATGAGGGCAACAGCGGCCGACGAGTTCACGGACGCGGGGTAATGGATGAGGGCAGTACAGATTAGGTTCCAGTCGCGCAATGAATTGCTGTCGAGATTGATGGACTCGAGGGCTGCGGATCCTGGGACAGAGGAACAGAGTTGGTCGAGGCGGTTGTACCCGATTTCGACAATCCTGAGACGCGGCATCGTGCCGGTGATTAGTTGCATTTCGTGCCAAGTGGTGAGTGTTGCATTTAGTCGCAACTCGATCAGGTTTGCAAACGATGTTGTCCCGTAATTTTTTTCTGAGAGTGTTAAACGGGTACGACTGAAACAGAATCAGTTAATAATATGGCACAGCGAATGTTAATAACGCACTTGAGAGATAGCCGTTGAAGATTCGGGAGCTCTGAACAGATTGCGGAGATTGTGTCCCAGCTGGAGATGAGATTCTTGGACAAGTCCAGCCCGCGTACATCTTCGGCAGGTCAACAAAACGAGATCGCAACAAGACGCGAAGCCACGCACTTGGGCATGTCGCGCGAATGCTGCCCGGAGGCCCGTCGTATCGCGCGACAAAGTCAGTGTCGAGACTAACCTCACGTAGCTTTTCCAGATTGGCAAACTTTGCGCGTATTTTATCGAGATCCACGGCCTCGACTTGAATTGCTCCATTTGACGAGCCAAGCAGAACCGTTTCTTGGGATCCTTGCGATTGTTCGACATATTTGGCGTGAAGTGCTTCGAGAAACGAGGAGCCGTAGCTGAGGTCCTTTGCTGTGGGACGAATGAAGGAGCCTGCGTTGGGAATCCTGGAGGATTGTTGAACCAGGCAAGGAGCTGGACCAGTATGCTCACCTGCAAGTGAAGTATCTGCGACCGTCCTTTACACCGTCGTGTTTTCCACGGCTGGGGTCGTCCCACTCTACACCGAGCCACAAGCCAGCAGTGCCGTCGACAGGACCCGAGTATTTTACGGTGCCGGTGTGTTCTGCGAGACGGAGACGAGCCATCACATCATGTGCTCTTTCGCCCTCTTTGCTAATGCTACGGTTTATGTCTCGGAGAGCAGTCGCTGCAAACAGAACTAGAGCCTATCGCCCGACACATGTCTTCAGAAGACCCAGAGGTCGGTGCTCTGCATACCCCTCGTCCTCTATTCTCAAACCACCAACCTCAGCCGGTAGTCCGCTTCGAGTCGACCCTTGCGCTGCGCAACTACATTCTCAATCGCCCAAAGAAGCTTAACGCGCTGAATAATGAGATGCTCGACATCCTCCGTCCGAAAATCGAGGTCCGCTATCCACGAACCCGCGGATTTTTCTTGCTAACGCGCTCGGCAACTCAGGAATGGGACGAGGCGGAGCTCTGTAGTGTCATCGTGGGCTCCGGCACCGGCCGCGCGTTCTGTGCTGGCGGAGATGTTGAAAGTGCGCCGATTTGTTTCGAGCAGCCATCGGACCCATGCTAACTCGCTTTTAGGTGTGGTCAGGTCCGCGGCAGACGTGACGACCAGGCACAAGGCTGTCGATTTTTTTAAACGCGAGTGAGTTGCGCTCTACCCGACGCCACACCTAGTTCCAACATTTTGCTCCAGGTTTGAGCTCGACTTGCTACTGGCATCGTTGCGGAAACCATATGTGGCCTTATTAGATGGTATTACCAGTGCGTCTCATCCGGAATCTTCCGGTTTCCTGTTTGTTTGACATCTGGAAGTGGGTGGTGGAGTCGGACTTGTCGCAAATGCTCCATTCCGCGTGGCGACTGAAAAGACGGTGTTTTCAATGCCGGAGACTAATATTGGATATTGTCCGGATGTTGGCGCCAGCTATTTCCTCTCGAGGCTGGATGGAGAGCTCGGCACATATCTCGCTCTAACCTCCGATAAATTACAAGGTCGTGAGGTGTTGTAGGTTTCTGTGATTATTTCCGTGCGCCGTTTCTGACGTTCTACAGTGAGCATGGATTCGCTACCCATTATATACCGTCTCGAAGGATCCCGCTCCTCATGGACCGACTATCCACCCTAGAAGATGCAAACAACGTCGCCATTGATCGCACTTTAGAAGAGCTATCCCACGAACGCGAACAGGAAGACCCTCCGCTTCCGTTTGTTGATGCCAAACGCGTCGCGATGGACATGGCTTTCGGGCATGACCGCGTCGAGCTAATATTTTCCGACCTCGAGTTGATGACCCAAGATGAAGACCCGAACATTAGTCAATGGGCAATGGAGACACTTGACACGCTGAAACTCCGGAGCCCGACGAGTCTAAAAGTTGCGCTCAAGGCGATCCGGTTTGGCAAAGAACAAACGCTGACTGAGGCTCTAAATATGGAGCTGAAGATTGCTACTGCATTTTGCGTATGTATTATGGATCCCCGTGTATGTATTGGTACTGACGCAAATTTAGAACGGCGCCAGTCCGGACTTTGCCACCGGTGTGACCGCGGTGTTGGTGTCCAAGAGCAAGGAACGTCCAGACTGGAGGCCATCGAGCCTCGAAGATATCTCGGACGAGATCGTGGACCGATTCTTTTCACCGCATTCAATTTATATCAAGGACGCGCCCAAGATCGGCGGGGATGAGCTCTTCGCGGAATATGAGCGCGGAGCAAGCCAGCGTACACAAATGCGGTTCACGCTGCCGACAGAAAACGAGATACGGGACGTCATCACTGGTGCGGACCCTGCGAGCGGAGATATGGGCTATACGGTTGACGATCTGCTGGAATACTTTCATGACAAACGGGCGGGCAAGGCTGGCATGACTGAGAAGATCCTAGAGGTTGTGCGACGCAAAACGACGGTTGTTGACAACCAGGATGGCAACTTTGTGTGGCTGCGATGGGATCCGTAGTACCGCTGTTTCTCTCTCAACTCCTTCGGGGTACTTGAGTTGAGGCGGTGACCGTATCGAAATATCGGAGGATGTTTTATCATAATCCCTGAAAATCCCAGCGCCGGGCTACTGCGGATTCGTGCCAAATCCCGCCATTACGGCGTTGCGTACATAGCCACCGCTCAACTGACTCCGCGGACCCAAATTGAACAAATCTCGATCTCTCATCCCAACCACGACCTCGTTTCGGGCTGCTAACCCCGAGTAGACCTCACATCACCACCGCCATTCACACAAAGGGGCAAGGGCTATAAAATGAAGGCAGCTGACGGAGCAAACGCCCACAACTTTTCCTCCCTCCACAGCTATGAACGTGGTCATCGACCTCCTCCCCTCCCCGCACCAGTACCTGTCGCTCGCCGCCGATTTTATCGCTGGCTGGCAACTGCAGTCTCCGACGCGCAAGGACCGACAAACGACGCGTCTCAGCCGACTTTGACGTCGATGCTCTCCAGAGTGGCTTCTTCCCCCGCCAACCGCTGCCCCATCTACCCCGGCCCTTTGACATATGGGAACACGCCCTTGCAGACGCGCCTGATCAGCTCAGTCTCTGGGACGACCAGTCAACTGACAAGCGCGCGTCCGGCGAGACATGGCGGGCCAAGCTTCGATCTGTGAGTCAAAAGTCTTGCTATAGGACGACTCGTCGTATTGATACATCTATATCTACAGTGGCCAGTGATTGATCCTGAACCGCTTCAATGCAATCTACGCCTTGCGCAGCGTGCACATCTCGTCCTTGCTTGGCTAGTACACTATTATGTGCACTCAGCTCCCGAACCTGCCGAAGGCGCGGCCTTTGTCGTACCGAAATCAATTGCCGTCCCACTCGTCGCCATCTCTAAACATCTTTCCATCGCGCCGATCTTGACGTTCGCCGACACGGTGCTGTGGAATTGGGAGTTTGTCGACGCGTCACAGCCATTCTCCGTCGACAACATCCGCTTTGTGAACATCTTCTCTGGGACGGAGGACGAGCGCAACTTTTACCTGACATCTGCACGGGCAGAATACAGAGGTGTCGAGATGCTGCGCATTATCGACGAATACAACAATCTGCCGAACATAGAGGGCGACATGACGTGCATTTCAAAAGTGGCGCGGGACCTGACGCGGCTTGCGGGAGTTATCGAGGACATTAGCGATATCATCCAGAGCGTGCGCGCTGTCGTCGACCCCCACGTGTTCTATTGGGATGTTCGTCCCTGGTTCGAGGGCAGTGACGCCAAGGGACCGGGTTCCCCCGGGTGGATCTACGAGGGTGTGGAGGACTCTGACAAGCTCGATTTGAGCGGACCCTCGGCTGGGCAAAGCAGCGTGATGCACGCGCTCGACTTGTTCCTCGATGTCGACCACAAACTCCGGAGCCGGAGATATCCAGCCCCGTCAGATGAGAACAAGCGGGCCGACCACGGGTTCATGGAGAGGATGAGGCGATACATGCCTGGCAAGCATCGCGAGTATTTGAACTGGGTGGCGTCCAAAACGGTGTCGCTTAGGGAGGTGGCAACGCGGACACCCCAGCTCCGAGAGCCGTTCGACGGCGCCGTTATGGCCTTGAAGCGGTTGCGCGATCTGCATATGCGGATAGCGTGTCTCTATGTCGTGACGATGTCGCGCTCGACACCCAAAGCCTATGCAGGCTGCCCGGTCGCGGCTATGATGGAGCGGTTACAGAAGACTCGGGAGGCGGGGAATGGACCGACACGGGGAACGGGGGGTAATGAGTTGGCGTTGTTGTTGAAGGCGGGCCGCGACGCAACGAGGAGAACGGTGTTGAAGGATAACTAACTGCTTAATGTGTTCACAGGCATTTGCCTATTACTGTAGTATTCCTAGTACTGTAATTGTCGATAATTGTTGATACAGGTTATCTTACTGAGCTCGTGTGCCTGAATCGCGTCAAGTGCTTGTCGCGAAGAGATTTAATCATTTGGCCGCAGCGGTCACACCAGGAAACGTGACCGTTGCTGGTCCTCGTCCACGATGCAGATAGTCGAGGGCATTGCCCGGATCTTTGCATTCAGGACACTCCCCACCACGGTTCTCAGTGTCGCTGTTTACGCTGCGCTTCTGTTCGCTATCCTCTACACCGACGACGTCCCTGCAGTCCCAAAAAACCAGCAAGGGCTCGACTTGACCCAGGCATACGCCGACCTCCACCACGTACGCGTCCTACAGCTCTGCCTCCATTTCTTTTCACAAAAAGCCCTACAGATTACCACGCGCCCACATCCGTTTCTCTCCCATGCGAATGATGTCGTGCATTCGGTTATCCTGGAGCGCGTGAGCAACATCGCAAAGGAATACGAGCACGTCGAGGTTGTGGATGATGTCGTGTCGAATGCCTCGTGGCCGTCATGGGGCAGTAGCTCGACTGTCGTGTACAATGAGGCGACGAATGTGCTCGTCAAGATTCAAGGCACAGATCCAACAAGTGGGTCTGCACTCTTTTGCGCTCATACTGACCCAAATTCGCAGTCCCGGGTGTCCTGTTCTCGGCACACTACGACTCGGTGTCCACTGCTTCTGGCACGACGGACGACGGCATGGGTGTAGTGACGCTCATTCAGCTGGTTGAACACTTTGCCAAGAATCGTCCGTTGCGCACGGCCATCTTCAATATTAACAACGGCGAAGAAGATGGGCTCAACGGCGCCTTTGTGTGCGCTGGTTTTCTCGTCGGAGGGTGGATAGTCTAACGCAGCACAGGTTCCTCAAGCATCCGTGGTCCAACTTGACTGATTCGTTCTTGAATTTGGAGGGAGCTGCGGCTGGAGGGTACTGCTTGCTTCTAACCTTCTGTCCTCCTACGCTCACAATAAACAGCCGGCCGCTGCTGTTCCGTGGAACATCCACACCTACCCTCCGGGCGTTCTACGTTCCTCACCCACATGGAAACGTCCTTTCCGCAGACGCGTTTGCGCGTGGTGTCGTGCGTTCTGGGACAGACTACACTGTCTACACCTCGGTTGGGATGCAAGGACTTGATCTCGCATTTTACAAAGGCCGGAGCAAGTATCATACCAAGTACGACGCAATCCCGTATACCTATTGGGCAGGAGAGGTCGTTGTGGGCGATGATGGAGTCCGCGCAAGTTTCTGGGTCCGCACTTCTGAATAACAACAAGACACATGGGGCTGGGGCTCCGCCGGTGTACTTCGACTGTGGGTTTATCTTTTGGTATCGAGTCGAGTCTGATTATGTTTCTTCCTAGTATTCGGTGCTTGGCTGGTTGTAATGCCCCTGCATTATCTCTACGTCGCGAACATCTTCCTGCTCGTCGTTGGGCCGCTGGTGTTGATTGTTCTCGTTGTTGTCGAGGCTGCTATTCTTCGTGGTGGACGGGAGTCTCAGAACGGACACCCACCAAGCGACGAGAACTTTCTCCAACGGACGTGGACTGCCTTCCTGCAATTTGGCTGGCTTAAAGGGACGTGGATTTGGGCCAAGTTCTGGACAGCGCTTGTCGTATGCCTGGGTTTACAAGCGCTGCTCATGTTCTGCTATCTGCGTTTCAATCCCTACGTGCGTTTTTCTTTTCAATGTCCACTTCTTTTGTCAATCTGTTCCTCAGATCGTGCACTCGCGCCCTTCACTTGTCCTGGCATCCTCATTCACCCTCGCATACCTCTCCCTTGTATTTGTCATCACGCCGTCCTCCAACCACCTCCCCGAGAAACAGAAACATGTCATGCTCGTACAGACGTACATCCTGACGTGGATCCTCCTCGTCCTCTCCACGGTCGCCGTCGACGCAGGGATCGGCGGCCTGTATTTCATAACCGCGTGGAATGCCGCCGTTTGGTTGGCGTGTTTAATTGGGTGTGTGGAGAATATGGTTGGTGCGCAGGGATCTGGAGATCCGCCGCATCGGTTCTTCAGGAGGGTGAGATATGCGGCACTGCCTCTGCGGGAGGAAGATCGCGAACCGCGCGAGGACCCAGGGCGCGACGGAGAGTACGCCGTTGATAACTAGGGTGAGGGACGAGGACGAGAGTGGGGCCATCGGTTGGTGGATTCTACAGTTGGTGTTGGCTGTGGGTGTGCCTGTTACCCTGGTTGCCCATATTTCCGTGCTTTTGATTGCGGCGCTGTCACAGACGCTTTCGGATGGCAGTCCAGCTGGAACTGGTGAGTTCGCAGTCTTCTTTCTGCTTAGCTCAATTTGCGTTCAGTCTACCGAGCCATCTCCGTCCTAGTATTCATGATGGTCTTGCCCGTCGTTCCGTTCACCTTCAAGATCCATTCACTCATCGCATCGACCTGCATCGTCGTATTCGTACTGACGACACTCTCCGGGATGGTCCTTTTCCCATTCTCGACCCAAGAACCCCTCAAGGTGTTCTTCCAGCAAACCGTAGCGCTCGGAGACCTATCCTCTCCCAACTCTGAAATCACGTTCGCCACGACGACCTTGGTCGGCGCCGAGCAATACTTCGTTCAAGAGTTGTTGAAGAGGATCCCGAGTGCGTTGGAACCAGAGGCGGACGTGCAATGTGGGACGAATAGTGCGACGAGGGTGGGACTGGTGGGGTGTTCATGGAAGTCGGGGCTGTTGGCCTTGCCGTCGTCGTCTGCTGATGGTCCTGGGCCTGCGAACGCTGCGCGGTGGCTGAAAGCCAGTGCGACGCGTCTGGGGCCGACATCTGCAAGGTTCGTGTTGAGCGCGAGGAACACGCGTGGATGCCGGTTGTCGTTCTTGAACCGGAAGATCAAGAAACATTATGTGCATGGCTCGGAGGGAGGGATACTGGAGTTTGGGTCGGTCTCAGAGCACGAGTACACAGACTTGAAGCTTTGGAGTCGGACGTGGGACAGATTAATGACCGTCGATGTCGAGTGGGATGCAGAGGGAGCGGAGAGTAAGCTGGAGGGAAAGATTGCGTGCTCGTGGGCCGAGTACGCTAGTGGGAGCGTGGGTCTTGAGGGCACTGGAAGGATCGCCGCGTTCGAGGAGGTGGTGAACTTCCTCCCAACTTGGGCGGCCGTGACCAAGTTGGCGGAGGGGTTGGTGGAGGCGGCATACACGTTCACCGTCTGAAGAAGTGTAAGCAAAAATGTATTATCGGGGGTATCTATTGGCGTTAATATTTTGGTTCCGCGGGATCTACGGTTCATATACGCGATCACGTGGCGGTATGTCGTTCTGTAATTAAGGACCGGCTGAGCGCTGGCAACGATCCATCTTTGCTGAGAGCATCGTTGATTTTAGCATTTCAGCCTCGCATTCCTGAACTCGGCATCATGCGCTGGAGATTCGAACTCGCTGATTGTGGGCGCAACATCATCCCACCGCCTCACGAGATGAGGCTGACCCCGCGATCGTTTGTTTAAAAGGTGGATGTAACGCGTTATGTTTGGTCACTCGCTCTTCCTCGTACCACCATCTCTCCCACCTAAGCCCGTCGTCGAAGACCCTCCCGTCGTATCTCAAGAGCCTCAAGTTCACCTCGAGTCGTCGCCATCAACCCTCATATAGGCCTCATACTCAAGCCCGCTCCCAATGGTCCTCAACGCGCTCTCCGAATTGTCATTGTAGTCGTCGCCCTCAACCCACTCAAGCACCTCTCTCCCAAGCCCACCTCGTCTTCGTCACTGGTAGCTTGACTCCTCTTTCCAAATGACTCTCAAGTTGCTGACAATGACGACCCATGGTCGTCGTCCTCAAGAATCGCCCTCAACGCTTCCAACCCCAAGACTCCAACTCTCCTCAACCCGCCGCCGTTCTCAATTCTCTCAAGCACCGTCAACTCGAACTCGCCTTTAAGTGTTCCTCGAGAAACCTTTCGGTATGTCGCCTCTTTGGTTCATCGCCTCCCAACCCTTCCCCTCGTCATTGCCTTCATCCGCCCTCAAGTCACTTCAAAGTCCCCAGTCGTCAACGCTTCAAGCCTCGCCGCTTCACCATAATCAATCCGTCGTCGTTGGTGGTACGTCCTCCTTCTCTGCATGTCTCGCCTAGCCCGTTGCTCACGGCGCGAGTTACAGGCTATAGTCTTCCTCGCCTCAAGTCATTCTTCGTCCTCGCCTACCGCAAGCCCTAGTCGCATCAACCCTCGCTCTCAATCCTCTCAATCCGATTCAAGACGTCGAACAACATCCTCGCTTAGCACCATTTTCTGTCCCGGCCTCAAATTCGAGCTCCGCCCTCGACGCTTCAAGATGTCGTCAAACTCTGGATCCCGCCTCAAGACTTTTCGCAAAAAACCTGGCTCGACGCGTTCTCTCCCCGTATCTCCTTCAATACATGTAAGCTCTCAACGCTTCAAGAACCCTCGCAAGAGTTCAAATCCATACATTCATCTCCAACGCAACAACTTCTTTTCAACTCTCTAAACGCGTCAATTCACTAGAATTTTGATAAAATGAGTCCTCCTCTGGCTTCCAAACTCGAGTATTTTATCCAACAAAGACATGAACATCGATTTCCGCAAACACTCGGACACTCGGCGAATCTCAAGACACGACGATTGCAAGAGGACTTCAACGTTCGTCTGCGTCCCCCAACGACCGACCTTCAAGGCTTCATCCGCTTCAATGCATCGCAGGTTTACCCTACCTTGAAGACCGTCGAATTCAAGCACAAGATCTCACGACTTGTATGCGAACTATCCATTCAATGAATACGCGTCAAGCCTCAACGCCTCAAAACGTCAAGACGCACTACCCAACTGAGCAATTCAGCAAAAAGACAAGATTCCTTCCTTTTGATCTCCTCTCAAGTCCAAGCTCGTGCTCAGTGGCTAATCTAATCTCAGATCCGAAGAGATCGAAATCTGATAATCAAATTGCGAGTATCTTTTGAACCTGTACGCCATCACAGGCTGCAGCACTTGCGCAAGACTCCGAGTCGTCAACAAGATTTCAAGCCCTGACCAATCGACACCACAATTTTCTCAAGACTCGGTCGTTCAAGCTGCTCCATTCTGACTCAGGCTTGCTCGAGACGCGCAAGCAACTTGAATCAGAACAGCGGCGGCAAGTTGGTGTCTCAAGACGGCAACATCTCGTTCAAAACGGGGCACTTCCCCCGGGCTTCGATGGTTCAAGCTCCTCAATTCTAACTCGCTCGAGACGCCCAAGTTTGTCATCTTCTCAAACGATCAACGTTCAAAACGCGCAAGACGGCAACATTTCCCTGCTTCCTTGAAGATTTCTACACCAGGTTTCAAGCTTCGAGCTGCGCAAGACTCCGAGTCGAACCTTCAAATTTCTCTAAGCTTTCGATCGCCAAGACCTTTAGATTCATCGAGAGTTGTCAGATTGTGAAGATCGCCCTCACGTTGCACGCAACCTCGTGGGACCACAATGCTGTTTAACAACAACCTCGAAGCTTCTTAAGACGGGCAAATTTCAATTGACCTTCAACGCCTCGCAGCATTACTCTATTCTGAGTCCTGTCCACTCGATCTGCGTATCCTCAAGGTCTCCGAGTCTCCGCCTCAAGGCCCTCCAGACGCGTTGACCATCAAGTCGCCGAGACGTTAAGCCGCAAGACGCAAGACAACATCAGGTTCGACACGCACTTCATGGGTCTAAGCGAAAAGACATAAACGTCTTGCATTTCTCGTCGATTCTGCTCTTTCCCGGGTCCGCCTCAAGCTGGCGCGCAAGTTGGAACTTATGAAGCTAGTACCTAAGGCATCAAGCACGTTCAACATCGAGTCTGCAAGGTCTTCCTCAAGTTTACAAGCACGTATCTCAAGCGCGCATCAAGCTGGGATGTGGCATCCAGTACGTTCCGGGTGCCTTTCAGTCCGAGCCAAAAAGCTGACTTTCTTTTTTCCATCCGCAAGCCTGAATCAGGGTATGTCTCCAATTACGCCAGAGCGCCCCATTCTGATCATCTTTCCGGTCCTTCCACCGTTTTATGCCAGTTGCCCGAATTCTAAGCGCGTTTCCCGTCGAGGAGTGCTCCGCAAGCGCGTAAGGATCATAGACATCGCTGGCGAAAGAAAGATGCGTAAGAGCACAGAACTGCTCGAGCATGGACGGAAGGGCAAGAGTTGGCCCATAAGATCGAGGTGTGTTAGGGTAGTTTCGGGGAACTGGAAGTTGTATGACGGGGAAAAACTTGCACGACGGGAAAAAAAAAACAGCGAAAATACAAAAACGCGTCAAGCCGGTCCGACAAAAGCCTGAAGCGCCAAGAATCCCGCGGCATGCTCATCTGGCAACTTCCACCCACGCACAAAGTCATCCAACTCTTCCTTGGTGAGCCAATAAGCAGGATTCTTCTCGAGAAGTCCAATCAGCTCTCTCCACGGGAACGGTTCGGGAGCAGGGGGGAAGAACTTGGCCTCCAGAGCATGGTCCCGCGCTTCGTCGGGGGAGACGAACCACTGCAGTGGACGGGTGTGGAATCCGCTGGTTGCCCAAGCGGGCGCAACCCTCGCACCCTGCCAGTCAAATACGGCGGTGATGGTCGGGTCGTCTGGGCCCCGAAGGAGAATGTTATCGGGCTTCATGTCGTAATAAATCAGGCGGAAAGACTCCGGCTCGTCGGGGAGCCCTTCCACACCCTCCTTGAGCAGTGCCAGGCACGTCAGCATGTACGCCCTCGGCAGGCGCTCTGCTGTATCCCTCCTGCCGGCAGCGACCTGGCGGCGCATCATCCACACCTCTTCGTTTGCCAACTGTTCCACGGCGGTGTCGATGTACGCCAGTGCGAGCGCCTTGGAGCTCTTGAAAGGTCCTCTGTTCGTTGGCGGGTAGCGAGTATAAGGTTCCTGGATCATGGGTCCCACCGTGCCGGTCGCGTCCAAAGAGCCGATGGCGGGGAACGGAGCCTCGCGGAGCTGCCTTTCAAAGTCGGCAAGTTGCGCGACAAAGCTTTCGACGTGTTTGCCGTCGTCCCACTCGAGAACCTCGTATGGCCACACGCCTTTTGCCTGAAACGAATCAGCGCTCGCCAGGGCGACCAGGCAGGCACAAACGTACGCGTTCCATGACAATGTACGGCAGGGGTTTGGTGCCCGAGCCGTAGATTTTGGGTACTGGGATGGTGGTATGGGTGCGTACCCATCCGTATGTCGCCACCTGTGCCCTCCATGAAAAAATTGCTGAACCGGCAAACCTGGGAGTACTCACCTCGCATTCGTGAGAGGCAACATCTTCATCGAGGACGCCCAACAGCCTGAACTTCTCTGACTGCATTTCCGGCATGACGCGGAGCAATACATCACTATTGTCCTCGAGCAGCGCGAGGTACACCTCGGAAAACAGGTCAGACAGCGCCAGCGTTGTGGGGACCACTGCACTCACGACGTTGTTGGCTCCTGCTGCGAAGAGGTGGAGCTCCTTGCACTCCTGCTTCATCGCTTCAGAAACGCGTGGCTGCAGCACCTTGAGATCGAGCTGGGCCGTCATGCGCTCCAATCGATCTGCTTGGTCCGAGTCGGTGAATCGTCTGTACAGCTGGCCCGCGGCATAGCGCAGCGAGGAATCCTGTAGCATCTCGGCATCTACACCTCAAGTGCGACTAATAACCCACCCCGGCCATGAGGAAGTCCAAGGCGGCCGTCTGTGTCTCTGTGAGCGACATGGTGGTCAGTAGCAGGTTGATTAACGGGCTGACTCTGGTACGTACACATACTCCGGAATTGACATTGTAGCGCAGCCGCGGGCACTGTCCCCATGTACGGCGCGTGTCTTGGCTGTGGGATTCTACAGAACGGTGTGGTCTCAGAGGTCACCGTAAAACTATCGATTCAAGTATTTTATCCAACATTGGCAACAAGACACGAACATCAATTTCCGCAAACATCTTGTTGATGTCGCAACGGGCGTGCGCCAGGTGAATCCACGAGCGAAGTCGGCCTGGGTGGATTGGGATTCGGCGATTGCTGTACATGTAGAATCATCGCAGAGCGCACCCTCTCTTAATTCGTCACATCATGTCACTCCTCGGATTTATTCGGAACTCTCATTCGGCTTTCGTCTACCTACTCAGAATTGGCTAGCGTAGCTCTGCAACGAGGGCTGGACATTGAGTTGCATTTGAGCCTGATTGGAACTGCTGAAATAGCAGTATAAATCTTGCGACTCGGATTTGGCAGGCTCCCCATTACTGTAGGCGGGTACCGGTATACAAAGGTACATATCAGAAAATGTGCGTTCACAATGTAAACAAAACCGATGTTACGATCTGTCCAGCCGATGCTCCACATTCTTCAACTCCTTCTTCATCGCATCGACAGCCTCCTCGTACGGGGTGCGAGGCTCCTTACATCCCCAGCTGACTGGTCGTGGACGAACTCGGTCGCTGTAAAGTCGCACAATTCAGATCGAAATGCGAGAAGGTTTTTTTTTTTTTAAAAAAAGGGCACCTTTATCCAACATCGAAGACTCGTCCTTTGGATGTCCGATCGCGAGTCGTCCATCCAGCCCGAGCGCACCACTGATCTTGCGCACGAGCCCTCCCGCGTCGCCATTGTGACGCTGCTTCCTCGTGCTCGCGTCCTCTTCCGAGTCCTCATCGAGATGCAACGCCTCTTCCAACTTGTGCACCACCCCGCCACCGTGATGTCCCTTATCATCTGATGATTCGAGCCCCAAGTTTATCGAGAAATCCGAGGTGTTGTGGTTGCGGAGGAGGAGGAGAGGGTTGTTTCAAGCCGAGTTTCTCTAGTACTCCAGCATGATCGTGACTTGTACTAGTTGGAGGGTGTTCCAACCGGAGTTTCTCCAAAAGACTATGATGTTGTGGTTGTGGAGCCAACTCGCGATCGTGGTGGTCTAATCCCAATCCCAGGTCATCGAGTACATTATGGTGGGCGTGTGTTGTTCGATGAAGAAGCTGCTACGGGTGGTGCAGTGACTGCTCCGAGTCCAAGTTTCTCGAGTACTCCACTGATGCTCTTTGGGCCGGTGGCGGCGCAACGAGGTCATGCATGATGGTCGACGCCCAATCCTAGATGGTCTAGTACGCTGTGGTGGCTAGCCGGTGTTGAAGCGACAGGAAGAGGCGGGGCATGTGCAGGATCTTGGTGTTTCGGCTCCCAGACCCCATGTCGCAAGAACACTATGGTGGGCGGCGGAAGCGGTTGTTCATCGGCGCCATGATGGTCCAAACCCAATCCCAGGTGGTCCAGGACATTATGGCGTCGTGGTGGAGACCCATTCGGGACAGGCGGGGCGTGCTGCCAGTGTTCCGCTCCCAAACCGAGTTTCTCGAGAACCCCTGGGCCGTGATGTGCTACCTCCGCCTCCGCCTCCGCAGCACCCCCATCGCGAGCTGCATGGGCAGCCTTCGAACTCGGAACTGCAGACGCCACATACGGAGAGTGCGAGTGACGGCGCGGGTCAAGCGATTGCGACTGCTGGGAGCCTGGTTTCGGTTTCTGGTTCTGGTTCTGGTTCTGGTGTGTGAACGCCGACGCGAGCTTCTCCAGAATGGATTCCTCTGATTCCGAGGGAGGCTTCGATTGTGGTTGCGACGGCGCTTGGGACTCGACGGGGTCGAACGCCCCGACAGACGCATGCGCCATTTTGTCCAGAAGGCGTTCATGCTCGTGTTGGTGTTCAGAAGGAGGAGGAGGAGCAGTGGCAGAGTCCATTTGTGCTTCTTTGGTGGGCTTGGAGTATTTGTGTGAAATACGAGATCACGAATGCGCTCATGGAGAGGAGCCGGAGCTAAGCTAGATTTGGGATTCGTATTGGGGCCCTGGTGACTGTACTGAGGGTTCATAACTGGTTGTGAGGTGTCCGGTTAGGGTATGGAGGATAGCACAGAGCCTATGTAGACGTTGTGCACTGGCAGTCGTCGCGGCATTCTTGCTCCTACGACTTGAGGCGGGAATGCGGGAATAGATACATTGTCGACGTTGCTCGTCACCTCCTTCAGAAGAGGAGAAACCGTGTTTTCGTGCTCATGGCACTGGCAAGAAGCAAAGCGGAGATCGTGACAGCCGAACCAGCTCCTTCCCGGCCACCATGTCTACAACACCAAAACCACATTCGAGCGAAGATATCGTTGGCCAGAAGGTGCGTTTCCTCCTTGTATCTCGACATTCAGCAACTAATACGAGCAGTATGACCGGTGTCGTGCGTAGTGCAGAAATTCGCTGGAACTAATTGAACGACCACCACATAGTCGCGGACTTTCTCGTCAAAGCGTGCGTCGTTTGCTGTATTCTACTGACTTTTGGTTGAATGAATTCCAGTGGTGTAGGCTTTAGTGCCGGGGTCGTCCTTTCCGTTGTCCTCTTCCGACGTTCGTGTCACCGTTCTTGCCTTTCCTTTACCAACATAATCTCAGGCCGTACCTGGCCCATCGCGCTGTCGACTGGGTTTGGTGGGGGTGCTGCATACGCCGACTGCGACCGTTCGTTCAACTCGGCACGGATACCCGGAACGAGGATCATCTCCCAGCTGCCGGTGCCGCCGTCCGAAGGAAAGTAGTCGAGATAGACTGTGGCCTGCGATGTATTTCTGTGAATAATAGAGCCCATAAACGCGTTGTCTCTTTACATCCACCGTTTCGTCGTCAAGAACTCCTGCGATGGTTTCGCAGGAGTTCTCGACGACGAAACGGTGGATGTAAAGAGACAAATAAACGCGTCGTTCTCACTTGCCTTCAACCACCATCTGAGTTCGCTTCTCTACCCATTTGCGCAGGCTTCGGTCCATGACCAGCTGACCCTAGCGGGGTGCCGAAGCGAACGCGCAGATGTATTCTCCGCGATTGCGATTGAGAATTGGTTCTCTGTCTCGACTACGACGACCACTCTTCGCATTCATGTCTTCCTCTGCGCCCCGTCCGTCCGCGAGCCTCGTCATAATCAACTCCCGAAACGAGGTGCTCTTCGTTCATCGCAACCCGGATGCCAGATCCTTTGGCGGTGTTCACGTTCGTGTTGTTTCCTCCCAATGGCTCGTGCCAACTGAACACCGCAAATAGGTCTTCCCAGGAGGTAACTTTGACGCCTCGCAAGACACGTCCCTCGCGGACACGGCAATTCGAGAGACTTTCGAGGAAGCGGGACTGCTCCTTGCCTCATCCTCCGGCAAAGGATCTACAGCTGTAGACAACGTTACCCTCGACGCTGCGCGGAAAGCCATTCACGCGAATCAGACGCCATGGCAGGACTTTCTCAAGACGCATAAGCTGAACCCCGATGTAAACGCCCTGCTTGCCCGTTCACCCAATGGATTACTCCTGCGTTTGCTGCACGGTCAGTGGTTGCTTCTTCTCTCGTTCATGGGTCTCATCCCAGCGTAGACGCTTCCAAACCCAATTCTTCGTCACATTCCTTGCCGCCGCGTCGTCTACGGGTTTCTCCAGTGGTACTCGGGAAGAGCGGATCCCGACTTCCGGTCCGTGCTCCTTCTTCTAGTAGATGCAGCCCAATCGCTAATGCACAACCCACAACCCCACAGACGGCGGCCTCGAAGTGCTCTCCGCGCGTTTCCTCCACCCACAAACCGCCCTCTCCCTCTTTGCAGCCCGTGAAATCATACTTATGCCGCCGCAATTCTATATCGTCAAGACCCTCGCAGACATCTTGGCCCCACCCAACTCAGGTACTACGCCGGACGAACGTGCGGTCATCGAGCGTCTTGCTCAAGGAGCATTCGGGCGGCTGGTGATCAATCCACTCAAGTTCGTCCCTCCCGCAGGTACGGGTCCGGAGATACCAAAGGGCACGATCGTGCTCACGTATGAGGGCGACGAGACAAGAGGTGGGACCGCGCGGGAGGATGCATCGCGCGGTTGTGAAGATGGATAAAGCTGGGGTGAGTTTCGCCGTTCTTCCGGGCCGTGGTCTGTTTACTTCTTTTGTTCTGACATTTACTCTCCAGGTGACGAGCGAGATTGACCTCCTGCGCAACTTTAACATCTTCACGGAGGTAGAGGAACTGATAGCGTCAAGCAAGTTATAGAAGAGGATGGATAAATACTAAGCAATACAACAGAGTGCTAATGCCAATTCTAAGAGCAGGTTTCATTGACGCGTCTGTCCCACGCCTCGCGGCAGCTCCGTCCCAAATACCCACCGCGGCTCGGGCAACAACGGCAATCCCTTCTCCCTTATGTGCCACATCTCCTTCACCTTGACGGGAATCACCGTCAAACGCACCAGATACGCCTCCAACGTCCTGCTCTGCAAATCAAACGCCCAGTTCCCCGCAGGCCGGCCCGGCCACACCTCAGTCGATAGTACCTTGCGCAGCGCATCCCCGCGAAGCGCCTGGACTTTAAAGAACTGGTATCCCTGCACGAGGAATGTCTCGATGGAGGCATTGTCCTGGCCCGACGCGCAACGGCATCCTCGCTGTAATACTTGCCTGGTTCGCGCTTCAACCTCGACGGAATACGCAGCTTGGCCTGGGTAGCCGTCTGCGGGAAGCCATCGAGGCCCTCGTCTGGCCCGAGAAAGACGAGGAACGTCTCCGAGAGGTCCGCCGATTGCAAACCCATCTCTCCAGCAGGGAACATTTGCGGGGGCTTGATCACCAGTGCATGGTTGCGCGGCAATTCGCCCGTCGTAGCATACAACATCTGTTGGTGCAAGTAGAGCCTGCGTCGCTGCTCGTCGCGTTTGATGGTGTCGTACAGCTGTTTAGTGTGCGGCCAGCTCTGCAGGAAGTGCTGTTGCTCCTCGTATGACTCGAAATATTCTCTTCTTCGGGACAACGGATTCTGGCGCCGGCCGTGGCTCAGCTTGGATGGGCTGTTGTTGTCCCAAGTACTCGGTGTGGCGCCATGTGCCGTTCATGTTCGCGCCTTGGGTTGGAGTGAACGACGGTGGCGTTGTGTGGTTCTGAACGTGGGCGGACTGCATCCGCGGGTCTTGTGGCCATACTTGAGCTGTCCCCTGCTGTGGTTCGTGCATCTCGTTTGCGGTCGGGAAGGTGTTGTTGCACATGTTGGACTGGAAGGAATAATGCTCTTGCCCCTCGTACCATGACCAAGTCATCGGGGCCTGGTCTGAATCGACAAAGTCCTCCGAGGGGACGTCGTGGAAAGGGAGGGGCTGTTGTTCTTGTTCTTCCTGCTCGTACGCTGCGTTCGCAAAGGGGTCCTCGTAGCTCCCGTCTGCATCTTGGCCGTTGGCATCTTCCGATGGCCCGTTCTCCGAGTTCGTCAAGTCCGATGGCCCGCCGTTCTGCCCAAAGTCGCCATCAGCCTCCGGCTCCGACTGGTCCCCGGAAACACCCGCGAACTGCTGCTCTTGCTGCGTCTGCGGCATTTTCTTGGACAACATCGATGCGATCAGCTCCCTCTTATACTCGTCCACTTCATATTCCCTTTGCTTGGCAACAGTAGACGCCCAAGATGGCTCGAAGGCGTTCTTAGCTTCGTCGACGGTGGCTTCAACAGAGAGTCAGCATGAGATACTGCTCCTGCACGAAAGTTTAGACCAACAACTCACTTTGCTCAACGCCTCGAGCCACGGCCCCGGCGATTTGGGTACTAGCCATCGGTCCGTGGGCAACATACGCGTTATTGCCCGCCTGGTCGGAGGAGCCGACATTGAATGAAAAAGAATTAAGGAGCGGTAGTGAGTTGGTCTTCGTGTTATTCGTGTCGTCAACGTCGTTCTGGGTCGTACTCGGGTGGGTGGCCATACCGGTGGCATGGTCGTAGACTGGTCTTGGTTCTCGTCCTCCTCCAGATCGCCAAAGAGGGAAGTCGCGTCATCCACGTCCATGTTCGTCACCTTCTCGGACTGGCCGAGGAAGGCGAAGGAGAAAGAGTTGTCCGCGGCGATGATAGGTGCTGGGGCCATTGCTTGGTCCAAGGTGGAACTTGTCCGAAGCGCGATGGAAAGTAGGAGGTGGATAGCTGTGGGAGAGTGCAAGGTCGATGGATGAGGTGCTTATCGCTAGGATAGGCGGTGAGGTGGTGAGGTGGAAGAGAGGTGGGAAGGTGGAAGGAGAAAGTGTGTGTTTACAGTGTTGTGACCGTCACCCAATTTATACCTGCGCGCGCGCCTTTGCAACTTGGGTTTTTCGTGGAAAAAAACTCGTCATGTGATCGTTTACCATTTGGGCCGAGATGCCCGAGTATCTTCGTATTCCCACTGCAAGGCGTTCAACGAGAACCAGGTGTATTAGAGCGCGGATACACGCGACTGTAGAGAAATAAAAGTGGCATGCCTGTCCTTTATGCAGTACGAGTCCGGTTCTACTTGTGTCTAGAAGTCTACAACAACGTTTCACCTGTGAAGACTGTCAGCCCAAGCAGCGTCGAGGGGAATAAAACACACCCAACGCCGACCGCACCAAAGAACATCCAATCGCCACAGTCTGTTTAACACTCGCAGCATCAGCCAAGGACGGGTTCACTTCCTACGGGAACCGTCAGCAAAAGACGCATAGAACACGGCGCGTCTCACCATAAGGTCGAGGGCAACAAGTAGTCCAGTCGACCAGATCTCCTCGCAGATATAATGCCCTTCTCTGAACGTTAATCCACCACGAACCTTGTCTCCCGTCAGGCGAGCTTTTTTCATTCGACAAAAATTCAAGCTCACCGGTGTGCCAGTGGAGGGCGCAACGGAGGGGTCCAGCGCATCTACGTCGAAGCTCAAATGAATCGGGCGGTCGCGCTTCGGGTTGACATGGTCCAACGCCATCTCGACGACCTTGCCAATCCCATATTTGTCGACATCGTGCATGCTAAACGCCTTGATCTTGTTCTCCTTGAGGATACGCTTTTCGCCGGCATCAACGTCGCGAAGCCCGATGTAGACTATACGCTCTGCCTTCAGGAGGGGCTTGACCCAGGAGAACTCGGGAACCGCGCTGCCGATGCCGAGGAGGAAGGAGACGGGCATTCCGTGGATGTTACCTGGCGAGATTCGTTTCAGGATTATCCGGAGGCAACAAAAATTTCGGGCGCACCAGAATCCGTCGACTCGACAGTATTGATATCAGCGTGGGCATCGATCCAAACGACGCAGGCCTCGGGGTGCGCTCTGTACCATACGTCAGTCCGGCGGTTCAAAAAATCAGACAACTCACTCGAGTGTGCCAGAAATAGTCCCCATCGCCAGAGAATGATCACCACCGAGAGTAACGGGGAGCTCGCCCTTCTTTGCATGACCGCCAACGACCTGTGCTACAGCTTGGGTGACGCGCGAAACGAGTCTCGGGTTCTTCAATTTGCCGATGGGCGGGTCGGCGATGGCGTTGACCTCCTCGAACTGGTGATGTCCGTCAAACTGGACCTTCCATCCGAGCTCTGAAAGTTGGTCGATGAGACCTGCTTCGACGAGACGAATCGGGCCTTGGTCGACCCCGACTCGAGGCTGGCCACCACTATAAGGCAAAACGGAGCTTAGCGAGATGGACGAGGTGTCGTGCACTGTGCTCACCTGAATGGACAGCCGACAATCTATGAGGATGCGATAATGAGTGGTATTCGACGCGTAAAGAGTGGGCTACTCACCGCTGCGGTCAAGGGAGTTTTGAGGAAGCGCGACATTGTTGTGGTAGGAGACAAGATGGTGTGCAAGCTCCGAAAGATGTATTTGGGCAAGTGTGATCGTCAGGCTAGGCTGTTTCACACGACGCATGGAGACACCCTCGCTGGCTCGACGTCTTCTCTGTGACCGGGACTGCCCAGTACGACCAAGACAGAGGAACCACATTCGTCATCATTTGATCCAATGGCGGGCTTGCTCGCAACCGGCCGTCTGTACGGGCACCGACGAATTCGGGGAATGGGATAGGCTCCACGGTATGGGCAAGGAAACGGGGTGCGAGGAGTACAAGGTCAACCACGGTATGCTATCTGACGTACGGCTAGCCTATCTAAAGACAGCGTGGGAGGTCGCTGCTCGCTGTTCACGATACGCGGTTTGCCGAAGCTCTTGAGGAAGAATTCGGGCGACTGGCGGGGACTTGATGGTTTCAGAAACTTGAATTCCGTGAATCTTCCCGAGGCATACAACGGTGGAAGGATCGGAAAGAGGATCAGAATGGGGCGCTCTGGCGTAATTGGAGACATACCTGATTCAGGCTTGCGGTGGAAAAAGAAAGTCAGCTTTTTGGCTTCGGACTGAAAGGCATCTGGAACGTACTGGATGCCACATCCCAGCTTGATGCGCGCTTGAGATACGTGCTTGTAAACTTGAGGGAGACCTTGCAGACTTGATGTTGAACGTGCCAGTGCTTGAATGTCCTTGTTTCGAGGTACTAGCTCCATAAGTTCCAACTTGCGCGCCAGCTTGAGGCGGACCCGGGAAAGAGCAGAATCGACGAGAAATGCAAGACGTGAGGGTCTTTTCGCTTAGACCCGTGAAGTGCGTGTTGAACCCTGATGTTGTCGGCTTAACGTCTCGGCGACTTGATGGTCAACGCGTCTGGAGGGCCTTGAGGCGGAGACTCGGAGACCTTGAGGATCCGAGTCTCTTGCGCAGATTGAGTGGACAGGACTCAGAATAGAGTAATGCTGCGAGTACTGCGAGGCGTTGAACGTCAATTGAAAATTTTGCCCGTCTTAAGAAGCTTCGAGGTTGCGTGCGACCTGAGGGCGATCTTTACAGTCTGACGACTCGGAACGTCTTGCGCAAAGATTGACTATCAGATATTGTACATCTTGCGATCTGAGATTAGATTAGCTGGTGCTTGCATCTTTCGCCGTGTCTTTGTGTTTGACGAAAGGGATTCTTGAACGTTTTGGACGTTTGAAGCAACGTGTGCGATGCAAACTCTGCAAATGTTGCGGACTTGACGTTCAAGTTCACTGAGCTTTACGCGCGCGTCGAAGGCCCGAGAACACAGTTGAGAAACCTAGAGCGCTGGAGTCTTGAGGAGAGCTTGCTACTTGACGCGTCTTGAGACATCGAAGATCCGAGCCCTTGCGCATATGTTCAAAATAGACGCGTTCAAGGCCAACTTGAGGGCGAATTTCTCGTTTGAGCAGCTTGATGGAAGTGACTCTCCGTCGATAAGGAAGACTCGAGGGAGGAAGACAACGTTACAGCGCCGCAGCTCCGAGGAAATCTCTATGATTGAATTGCAACGAACTTGATGTTGAACGCGTCTTGAGCTGGAGAGTCCGAGTGTCTTGCGCACTGGCAGATCAAGGGCTTCGTGTTGACAGAACTCGGAGTGTTGAGGCTTGACGCGTATTTGAAGGGGATAGTCCTTGAGCATACGAGTCTTGAGGTCTTGTGCATGGGTCCGGAATGCTTGAATCCGATGGTCTTCTCGATAAGCGGGCGAAGCCTTGAAGGTCGGTCGTTGTGGGACGCACGCAACGTTGAAGTCTTGTTGCAATCGTCGTGTCTTGAGATTCGCTGAGTGTCCGAGTGTTTGCGGAAATTGTTATTCACGTCTTTGTTGCGCGTGTCGAGGATTGAATACTTGAGCGAGATGAGGGCTTGTCGAACAATGCATTGACGCGTTTTGAGAGTTGAAAAGAAATCGATGCACGATGAATGTATGGACTTGAAATCTTGGGGGGATCTTGAAGCGTTGAGAGCTTACGTGTCTTGAAGGAGATACAGGGGAGAGAACGCGTCGAGCGAGGTTTTTGGGGAACGTCTTGAGGCGGGATCGAGATTTTGACGACATCTTGAAGCGTCGAGGGCGGAGCTCGAATTTGAGGCCGGGACAGAAAATGGTGCTAAGCGAGGATGTTGTTCGACGTCTTGAAGCGGATTGACAGGGTTGAGAGCGAGGGTTGATGCGACTAGGGCTTGCGGTAGGCGAGGACGAAGGATGACTTGAGGCGAGGAAGGGTATAGCCTGTAACTCGCTCCGTGAGCAATGGTCCAGGCGAGACATGCAGAGACAGAGGACGTACCAGCAACGACGACGGATTGAGCATGGTGAAGCGGAGGCTTGAAGCGTTGCCAACTCGGGACTTTGAGGTGGCTTGAGGGCGGACGAAAGCGATGATGAGGGGAAGGGTTGGAGGCGATGAACCAAAGAGCCGACGTACACTTGAAGGCGAGTTCAAGTTGACGGCACTCGAGAGAGTATTGAGGGCGGCGGCGGCGGCTTGAGGTCTTGGTGTTGAGGGCGCCTCTTGAGGAGGCTTGCGGGACGACGACGACGATGGGTCGTCATGTCAGCCACTTGGCGATCAATTGGAAAGAGGGCGTCAAGCTACCAGTGACGAAGACGAGGTGGGCTTGGGAGAGGTTTGAGTGCGAGGCAGGATGCATTGAGTGGGTTGAGGGTGACGACGACAACGACGACTCGGAGGGCGGCGCGATTGGGAGCGGGCTTGAGAGCGGAGGCTTGAGCGCAACGACTCGCGGTGGACTTGAGACTCTTGAGATACGACGGTAGGGTCTTCAGCGACGAGGAAAGTGGGGGGAGATGGTGGTACGAGGAAGAGAGCGAGTGACCAAACATAACGCGTTACCTCCACCTTTTAAACAAACGATCGCCAAGTCAGCCTCATCTCGTGAGGCGGCGGGAAGATGTGCGTCGCCCACGAAGCTACCAAAGGCCGCTGAGGATATCTAGAGAATTAGTTGAAAGCATTACTTACGAGTTCAGGCCATTTGACGTCTCTGTACCGTCTCGGTCCCAGCCCCCGTCCGAAAGCCTGAGATGGGCATCCATTCTGCAAGGTATTGGTAGTTTCAGCGCTTCCAAGGTTCTGGCGCCGGCTGGCAGAGAGACATGTGACCGCGTTCTCCGAGTGTCTCAACTTTTGTTTCCGCGGAAACAAATCCCACTGTTGCTTCCGAGACACATTCGCACCGAGGATGGGCTGCAGAGCATGGATAAGTCGATTGTATTGCTGCCGCATAGAGGACGAGTTCCAAGTGGGCATGGAAAAAAGGAACAACCTGAGTGCGAACTATTCAGGTGGAAAATTTGAAATAAGTAAGCAAGGAAGAGCGACGAGCGAACCACTCACTTTCGTATTGGCAATATCTACATTTATGAATGTTCTAGGCACCGGTATACAGACGAGGATAGCCCTGCTCTAGCGGTGGCACTCAAGCGGCACTGGAAAACTAAAAAGTTGCATTGGTCATATAAATGGACAATGGTGAGCTGCAGGTTCTGGTCCGCCACATAAAGAGAGCGAATGAGGCACTAGAGAGCGAGGTAGCAAGATCTGGCATGGTAGACAGGCAACATGATGCATGGTAAACACGACCACACAAAAGAACGTCCTCCACTCAGAAAGGCAATTTCTTCAAAACTTTACATCAATCTCTTCGTACAGCTAGATCCACTTCCATCCGTCCGTTATTCGCGTGTATATACGTCTATGGTCCTGATATTCAGCCACTGATTTGCTGATTCAAAGCCTTCGCCTCCTCCGGATCAATCCCGTCAATGCTCTTCTTGTAGCTGTGTCCAAACGCCTTCATCCCGTCCTTCTTAGCCCTCTTGAGCACACGCTCAAACGCATCGAGGCCCCTGTCGAGGTCCTCGAGCGGCGGGCCCGAAGCTGATGCGGATAAAGTGGTGGCAGGGCGAGTTGAAGAGGTTACGGCGGTGCGACGGGTTGATGTCGAAGAAGATGCCGGGGATGACGATCGTTTGTTCCTTGAGCAGTTCTTCGAAGAACGTCTGGAGCAGAAGCGGTGAATGGAGGAACATAAGCGAAAGACAACGACAAGCTCACCAAACCGTTGTTGAGCGGCGCGGGGAGGTGCTCGAGGTTGAGCCAGATGTAGAATGTGCTCGTGGGCGGGATGTCTACGTCGAGGTGCATATTGTGCAGCCTCTTCAGGACGTGGTCACGTTTGGCCTTGAAGTGCCTCTGGAGCGCTTCCTGTATTGTTATGAGAAGTTGATCCCCAGACAAACAACACGAAGCGCTAGTACCTTCTCCTGTTTGACGTGAGCAGGGTCGAGAAGAGGGATCGCAGCGAGTTGCAAACTAAAAAGCCGGTCAAGAAGCGAAACATGAGGAACGACCGACAACTCACGGGTGGTTGGCACCACCGTCCAAGAACGAGCCTGTGTAAAGTTGAGAGGCCAACTAGCGATAGTTGCGCAAGATTTTACCCGACTGCGACAAAGCAGTGACGAGATTTTTGGGGCCAATCACCCAGCAGACACGCCAGCCGGGAAGACGCCAGTTCTGTACATATCCTCAGTCGATATCGGCAATAGCACGATGTGAAAACAAACCTTGGTGAGGCCGTCGATCAGGACCACAGAGTCCTACATACGATCAGAGCCACAAAAGTGCACGAGAAAAACGCTCCCAACCTTGTCCACATCGTCAATGTATTCCGCCGCCGAGATCGAATGTCCATAGTCCTTCTCGCTGTCCGGGTAGATGTACCAGGAATAAAACTCGTCCAAGATGACGGTGGTGCCCTCCTTGCCGATCGACACGAGCTCCTTGAGGTCCTTGCCCCTGCAAGAAGGTTAGCTCGGTTCAGAAAAGGAGAAGAAGCATACTTGATGACCTGACCGGTCGGGTTGCGTGGGTTGGACGCGAGAATGACGGCGAGACCTTGTGTTTGAATGTCCCTCTAATCGCTGATCAGCAGAGGGTAACGAAATCGGCTTCGATGTACCTTCGTCTGCGCGATATCGAGACGGTATTTCGTCTACGGAATGTGAGAGCCTTCCATACAACCACTAGAGGCTATTACCTTGGGATCAAGGCTAATCTCAAGGCGTCAGAACCGAATCCAACTCGGAGTAACGCAGAACTTACGCAGTTGGAACGGGGACTAGCCGTCTGAACGACGAGAGCATCTGATCGTAAGCGGTGTAGTCGGGGACTTGATACGACTGCCGAACAAAAGTACGTTACTATTGCGATGCGGGAGGATACAGACATACCGTGTAGACGTCGCCGATGACCGCAGCGATCCGGGAGAGCCCCGAGCGACCTCCGGGGACGATACAAACATTCTCATAAGTGTACTTGCTCTCCTTGTTTTGGCGATAGGTTAGATTATACAGTTTCGCGACAGCCTCGCGAAGCGCTAATGAGGGTTCGATGAGATAGCGTCGATGACAGCAAATAAGACGTACCTTTGACACCGGTTGTTGGGGCATATTCAAGCGAGTCGACAGGGAGGTCGACAGTCTTTGGACGCACAGGTGCGTTGGGGATTTCGCCCACCTCGGGTGCGCCTTGGCCGAGGTTAGCCCACTCATGCGACGCGGCATAGCTGAAGCTAAACAACGCATTAATATCTGTAGCATCGCATCTCCTTGACGCGACTCACCCGTTCGCCATGGCACGATCCGAGCAGTAGATCACACCAGTGCTGCCTACAACGCGTTCAGTTTACAGCCACGATTGGACGGAGAAAGATCTACCTGGATGCAGAATCCCGGGGACAGTTTCTTCGTCCTAACGAAGAAAGTGAGTATTTGAGTGTAGTCAATGGGGAGAACGTACAGCGCCGACTGCCTCTGGGGCTGTATGTTTGGGCTGATGGCCCGCAGAGGCACGGAAGATCTAGGGAAGTGGGGGGAATAATAAATAATCGTGCTCATCGTTCAGAGCATCGGCGACCGACTTTGTGGGCCTCAGAGTCGTCTTCATGCTTGTAGTGCTTGACCGCATCGAGAACCTGATCAACGAAGTGAGTAAACGAGTCGGTGGTCTTGGCGCTGGGACGGGGAAGATGGAAGTGCCAGTGCATGTCAGGTTAGGTCGAGGAACTTTGGCTCACAAAGTCTTTAAGACGCATCAACGGTGTCCCGGGACGAGACGAGTGTCTGCTTGCGGGCAAGGACATCGAGGGCTGGTCGACATGGTAGGAAGCAAAACAAGGTGCGGGGCCAAATGTACATCATGGATGGCAGTGGACGTATTTATATCACACAGCCGATCACTTTCTTAGCTCGTCGAATCGAATGGTGAAAACGCCGCCTTGAACGCCTGTGCGTCTTCTCTCTCCTCGTCCTCCGCCAGCACACACGCCTTCCAGTCCTCCTCGCTCCCGTTTACCTAGCAACGCGGTCAACACCGACCTATTATCGTTCATCAGTCACAAAAATAAATGGCAGAAAATGCTCAGAAGCGTACCTCCCAAACTGGATGTTGAACGGACCGTGATCCTTAATGAGGTGCACCAGCTTCTTCCCATCGGGAAGATCGACACGGAAGTAGCTTCCTCGCCCGCCAGCGCAACTCTCCAACGCCGCATCAGCGTCTTCTTCGAAATCCACACCCATCATCCGACCCTCGGAGCGGAACGCATCCTCCACTTTGGCCTTGAGCGCCAGAGGCACAGGCACCGCTTGAACGTGGGCGTGACCGCCTTTCGCACTCAGCCGCCCCACCTCAAACGCCACCATCGCAGCACCATACTTGGCAAACATCGCCCGCAGAGCAGCCTTGTGTCTTCCCAAACATGAAATAAAGACTTTGAAGATGGATAGACACTTACTTTTCTGTTTCCTCGATAATCGGACCTGCGAGGTCACGCGGGATCGTCGAAAACGTGGGGTAGTGCGTGATGGGCACAATGAGGACGTGCCCTCCGCCTGGAACCAAAGTAGGGTCCGAGGCAGACTGTGTTGGTGGAATTTGACCCTTTGGAAGCGTCACATAGCACTCCGCGCCAATAGCGACAATGAGGTGTTTCCTGAAGGGATAAAATGAGCCTTTGCTTTTCCAGAAAACGTCACATACGCCAAGTTGGGGTTCGAGAGACAGAACCAACACTCGTCCGCTGGAATGCCAGGTCAGCCGGGATATTATGGCCCGAAAAGATACTGACGTGCGATCTCCTTGGGTGGACCGCCTCTTCTCCCTCTCCCATCTCGCATATAGCCCGGCCGCTGGCTTGAAGATGGACAGTCGTCGATGTGGTGCTCCTCGCTCCCGCATGCTCGACATATGTACCCTGGTTTAGGTTTCCTGCCGCCCGTATCGCCAAGCTGGAATCTTGAGGGACAGTCGCGCACCAGATGTCCAGGCTGAGCTCAATTACTTCCTTAGTTTATGCACGAAAGAAGGGAACTCACTGTGTCGCAGAGTCTACATACATATCCCTCTGGAGGCTTTATCCGCTCAGGGCAGTCGTTGATGAGATGCTGTTTGCTGGTTCAGCGACACTCATAACTCGAGAAAGAACCTCTACCTTCACTCGATTCACACCGATGACACTTGTATCCCGGAGGAGGCTTCCCAGGCTCGAGGGGAGCTGAAGCCAAATGAGTTTTAACCGCCATTTGAAGGGATAATGTCATACCCATTCGAGTTCGCTTCTGTGGGTGAGGTACATTGCCAAAAATGAAGTTCTCGCCCTCCGCCGTACTCTCAAACGGTCGTTTCACCGCTCGCACAACGCGTTCCGTGAATGGATTCTTGGTAGCGTTGGCTGGACGCGTTGGCGGAGCAGTTGTTGGAGTATTCGGAGTAATGCTAAAGGCGTAAAACCACTGCGCAAATGTCAAAACAAAGCAGCGAAATTAGGATTGACTAACCCGTTGCTTCTTTGCCGACGTAGTCTCTCCACCAAAAGCGCCAAGACTGACAAAACGGGACACACGACTGCTCTCGTCGTCCCATACAAAAGGTTCACGTTCCCAAAACATCGCAGGTTTCCCTCCACTGGCAGCAAAGTGATATCGCGGTTTTATCTTTCGAATAGCGTCGTCGAGCGGCGGTGCGCCAATTTGCGCAAGTTCCGGAGAAGGCAGGGGAGCCGCTGAGTGGTTCACTACCGCAGCGGGCCAGGCGTTGGTGAGAAGAATATCAATTAGTTGCGAGGAGGAGGCATTGGCCTGAATGTCAGCAAGAGATTTGTAGCTTTGTTTGGAGGACGACGATGAGGTTGTCAGGGTGTTGGAGAGCAGGCGCTCCATCGTTTGGGCCGCAAAGTACGGCGATTGGAAGCCCTTTGACACGGTCAGCCACGGACGACCAAGAAGCTACGCGACTTGCCGGAGCTGCCTCA
Source organism: Mycena amicta (assembly GCA_029282125.1). Classification (NCBI taxonomy): domain Eukaryota; kingdom Fungi; phylum Basidiomycota; class Agaricomycetes; order Agaricales; family Mycenaceae; genus Mycena; species Mycena amicta. The sequence continues at coordinate 1,480,261 of JARIHP010000001.1, read as the reverse complement.
GGCAACAAAGTGTATTTCGGGGTCATAGCGACCACCTAGGCACGCTATTCGCAGTCCGCTCGCGGTCGTGATCATTCCAGACTTGCCTGACGAAAGGTTCGCAAGAAAATACGACCTAGAATAAAGGATACACACTCATAAGAAACACATTCTTGCATATTTCGCCCTGAGTCTTTGCAAATTGCTGAATGACGGCGTCAGAAAGCGGATTGTCTCCTTGCATAATGTAGCATTCGATTGGAACTGAAGCGGAGTTGGCGTCGCGTCCAGTGGAATCAGCCTGCGTACCTTCCAGCACACCGTCAAGCAACTGCTTCGTTTCCTCTTCTGCTGCGGGGTCGCCCGGTGGCCCAAAGAAGTCTCCCGTGCAGAGTACGAGGTCGAATTTGCCATGTTTCGCGTCAATGGCTTTTATTTTCGCAAAGAGGTCGCGTATGGAGCCTGCAGCAGACCCCACAGTCAGTCTGAGGAGCGATAAGGCTGCATACAGCACAACTGGCGCTCAACTCACATTTTGACTGACATGGTCAAGGACAAGCTGATTTGGTCACAACTTTGTTGCTCAAATCTTGCCCTCACACGGTTCACTGTCGTCTGCCCGCCCCTTGCTCGCCGCCGTTGCCCCCGTCTCCGGCGTCGTCCATCAAGTGTGATCACGTCACACTTTCCAACTCTCGCGAGCCACAACGAACATGTCGCTGCTGTCGGACCGACAGCGGGAGGACCTGTATGTTTTCTGCGGTTACGTTTGCGGATCTCATTGCTCGCCAGCCACAAGTCGATGCTGGACTACCTCTACGCCAACAACTTCACACAAGCATACACTGCGCTCAAGCAAGAGGCCGAGACCGAGTACACTCCCGACCCCAAGGCCAAGTACACGGGCCTTCTCGAAAAGAAGTGGACGAGTGTAATTCGTCTGCAGAAGAAGGTGCTTTCAGGTCGTCTGCTGTTGTGCGACCGGTGTCTCAACCAACCCAGATAATGGATCTCGAGAACCGCAACTCCGCGCTCCAGGAAGAGCTCTCACAAGCCCCAGCAAAACGCGCCGCATCCCAATCCGACTGGGTTCCACGCGCACCCGCTGCCCATGTCCTCACTGGCCATCGCTCGCCCATCACAAGGGTCGCCTTCCATCCGCAGTATTCCATCCTTGCTTCCGCCAGTGAAGATGCCACAGTCAAGATATGGGACTGGGAGACGGGCGAGTTTGAGCGGACCCTCAAGGGACACACCAAGGCCGTAATGGACGTCGATTTCGACCACAAGGGCCAACTACTGGGTGCGTTACGCGCCGTTTCCTTTCGTAGCAGTCTCGTTTATGGCGCGTAGTAACGTGCTCCACGGACCTGTTCATCAAGATATGGGACACCCAGAACGAATGGAAGAACACGAAGACGTTTCCCGGACACGAGCACTCGGTTTCCTCTGTCCGATTCATGCCTGGCGACCAGTTCATCGTCAGTGCCAGTCGAGATAGGACGATTCGCGTTTTCGATATTGCGTCGACGTAGGTCGTTGATCTCCCCCCGCCGGCGCTTTTAATGGTTTCGACAGGCATCTCGTCCGCACAATAACAGGCCACTCGGATTGGGTGCGCTGTGTGCTTCCTTCTGACGACGGCAAACTTTTGGCGAGCGCGTCAAACGATCATGTGCGCTGAGTTGATATCCAGAAACGTCTGCTGACTAGCCGTAGACGGCTCGAATCTGGGATCCCTTAACAGGCGAATCCAAGATGGAGTTCCGAGGCCATGAGAATGCTGTCGAAGTTGTTGCATTTGCACCGCTCGCAGCTTATGCTGCTATCCGAGAGCTTGCTGGTATCCCTGTGTGTTATAGTCTTCCTTGCGGCTCCATGGTCTCATCCTCTTGGTAGAACACGGACCGGTCTAAGCGATATGGCGCATACATCGCAACAGGCGCGCGAGACAAGACGATCAAGTTATGGGATGTTGCAAGCGGGCAGCTGCTACGAAATCTACCAGGCCACGACAACTGGGTGCGCGCACTCGCGTTCCATCCGACGGGCAAATATCTACTTTCCGCGTCCGACGACAAGACGATCAGGGTTTGGGAGCTTTCGACGGGCCGGTGTATGAAGACCGTCGAGGCGCACGGCCATTTCGTGCAGACGCTGGCATGGGGGAGGCAGGTCGTATCGGGTGCTAGCAAGAGCAAAGGCGATGACGTCAAGGTCAACGGCGATGCCAGCAAGAACGCACCACCTCCAGAGGACAGGTTGGCAAATGTCGTCGCGACTGGTAGTGTCGACCAGACGATCAAGATTTGGCTTCCTTGAGGTTGCGGATGCCTGAAGGGGCTGGGGCGTGGGTATCCCGGAAATTTTGTCTCTCGCCCGCTGAATTGCGGTTGCCCACCTGGGTGCGGGAGGCGTGCTCTAGATTTATTTGCCTCGGGCACTTTGGAGTCTTGTTTTATCTGCCTGGTATGTTATTTCTCTCTCCTGGTTTGACCCCCGCTCATTGGACAGTAGAGGATGCAATAAAAAACCATTCCTTCAACGCACACACACACCTACAGTATTCTCGGCCATACTACTATATCACCATATCACACGACGCACACTTAGTTTGCAGCCTATGCATGTCATCTCACCTCACGTTCTTTTATCACGACAACTCTTCCTTCTCTATCACCCTTTCTAATCCCTCTTCTTACTAGGCATCTTTCCGACGCATACCCAGAATGATTGTGATATCATCCCCAAGTTGTATGTACACATTAGAGGCTATATATTCACTGCGGTTTTGCATCGGCCTTCAGTGGAGAGCGACTTGAGGACAGCGAGGTATAGAATGGTACAAGGTCCGCCAGCTCACAGGGCTCCTGCAATAACTGCTGCCTCCTCTGCGAGTTTCTGCACTTTGAATTGCTTGGCCCATCGCAGACCGCAAGCATTGCATAGCGTCTTTGGTCCGCTGGGTCCCTACGCCCATGAGCGTCATCAGCAGGATGGATGCCATGTCCACGCACCTTTCGCCACTCTGGAGAATCCGTGCGGCCACAGGTTATGCAGGCATATTGCTCGGATGGACCCATCTTTTTCGGAATCTACAAAAATGCCGTCAGTTCTCTAATTGAAGGTGCAGCTCGCTCGCACCTTCTTCTTCCGAGACACCTCTTCGTCCTCTTCGACGTTTGAGGAGGATCCTATAGCAGGGTTGTCGTCGTTGGAATATACTTGAGGCGAATGCACGATGGGCCGTTTCGGGACCATGGACGTGGTCGCGTACATTGAGGTCTGGCTGGACCCGGTAGACGAAGCAGGAGAGGAGGGAGTAGATCGGGGTGCACGGGCCCTCAACTCGGCGACGCGCTGCTGCAGACGCTGGTGCTCCTCCTCCAGCTCGACTAATGTATTTAACCTAGTTGGGGTTAAGTGCGGCGCAAGCAGCTACATAGCGGCGGACTTACGTCTCGAGGCTTTTGTTCGGGAACGGTTTAGCGACGATAAATACGACCTGGAGGGGATTGTCTCCGCCAGTGTCCTCGGCCGCCATGAGTTGTGGCCTGCCAACCAGTTCGAAGAGATCTTGCGGGGTGGACGACGTGCATTTGAGGCGGACGTAGCAGGAGAGGATAGGTTCTCCGCTCTGTAGCGATTCTTCGAACACGCTGGCGAATTTCATCCTGTCTTCCTCTGTATAAACCAGTCTGTTCTCTGCGTCGTAGGGAATATAATTGTTGCACGAACCGTGAATGAGGTCCTGGAAGTTACAGTCCAGAATGTCGGTCTCACTCCAGCCGAGGGTATTCTTGAGACCATTTCCAGAGTACAGAATCTTGGATTGCGGGGACAGCACAAGGAGAAGGACGTCTACGAGCTCAGTGATCGCGAGATCCGCCCAGCGCTTGCGTTTTCCAAATTCGAAATTGGGCGCAGCGGACAGCGCATTCAGCGAAGTGTCGGCCATAGTGGAGACAGAAGGGCCCTGTGGCATTTATTGCGGAGGAGTCAGCTGAATCAATCGCGTGGTGTCACAGTCACACCGCGTTTCGTCTTCCACCACCACCTCGCCCCATAAAAAATGGTCCAGCTTTCCACAGGCAGTTGCCAGTCCCTGCACACGGCAACTCCAGGGGATCCCGCCATCTTCGACAGTAGCCACACACTCCAGGTCCTCTCGGTCAAGAGCGTGAACAGCAACACCACCACGGGCCAGGACCGCTACCGCCTTATCATCTCGGATGGCAACAACTTCGTCCAGGCCATGCTCGCAACCCAGCTCAACAGCCTCGTCGCCGAAGAGGAGATAAAGAAACACACAATTCTCAATATCACCAAGATGACCTGCAATTTCGTTCAGGGGAAACGGTGCGCGCCTATTTGTCTCGAGCGCCAATTTGAGTCTGACTCCAAGACAAAGTCTCCTCATTATCCTCGCGCTCAATGTCGTAGAGCAGACCGAGTTGAAAATCGGCGATCCGCAGGCATTGTCCGATCCTACGGCCCCTGCGTCCGGTTCTGCATCCAACACTCCGGCGCAAACTACCTCGACGCGTCAGCCACCACAACCCGCAGCCGCCACCAGCAACCCGAAGCCGCGCCCTGCAGCCCCAGTCTTGGCCAACACCAACCACGGCTCCATCTATCCCATCGAGGGCCTTAGCCCCTACCAAAACAACTGGACCATCAAGGCGCGCGTGACTCAGAAGAGCGACCTCAAGTCGTATTCGAACCAGAGAGGCGAAGGAAACCTCTTCAATGTCACCCTTATGGACGACACGGGCGAGATCAGGGCCACGGCGTTTAATACGGTGGCATTAGAGCTGTTTGAGAGGCTAGTCGAGGGCAAGGTCTACTACATCTCCCGCGCGCGCGTCAACTTTGCCAAGAAGCAGTTCTCCCATTTGAGCAACGAATACGAACTCGGGTTCGAGAAGAATACACTCATCGAGGAGGTGAGCATCCTTGAAATTCAAATCGCTGTGTTTTGACCACCTCTCAGTGCCTCGACTTGACCAACGCGCCGACTATCAAGTACAACTTCGTCGCTCTCAAAGACCTTGAAGGCATAGCAAAAGATGGAACATGCGGTATGTGCTTTAATTTTCTAACACAAATGTCGCTTACTCGCCACTCAGATGTCGTCGCCGTGGTGCAAAATGTATCCGATGTTGCAACAATCACATCCAAGGCTACAAATCGAGAGGTGGCCTCTTTCGCTCGTGTATCTTCGCTTCTGACCGTTATTAGATCGTCAAACGGGAATTGACGCTGGTCGATTCATCCAAGTTCCAAGTTCGCATGACGCTCTGGGGAAAGCAAGCCGAACAGTTCAATGCTTCCAACTCCGTTATTGCGTTCAAGAACGTCAAAGTCGGTGACTTTGGAGGTGCGACACATACACGCTTATGGCCAGCCAATCTAAGCGTCCCCCCCAGGACGGTCATTGTCATTCTTCAGCTCCAGCGGTATGGCCATCGACCCCGACATCCCCGAAGCACACTCTCTCCGGGGCTGGTTCGATAATGCCGGCAAGACCGAGGAATTCCAGGCCTACCAATCGACATTTGCAGGCGGTGGTGGTGGCCCCGGATTCCAGCGCGAAAAAATTCAGGCCATAAGCACAATCAAAGCGACAGAAGTCGGCGATACAAACAATGTGTTCTTCTCGACGCGGGCCACGCTCTTGTTCATCAAGCACGAAAATATGTGGTACCCTTCTTGCCAGACCGAGAACTGCAACAAGAAGGTCACGGAGTCTGGCGGTATGTGGTCCTGCGAGGCGTGCTCCAAGTCGTTCCCAAATCCCGATTATCGGTCGGTATAGTTCGTTTTCTTTCCTTCCAGGTTTCTTATTTCCACAGGTACATCATGTCGATGGCTTGTGCGGACCATTCCGACCAGGCTTGGCTGCAGGGCTTCAACGATGTCGGGGAGATGGTGTTTGGGAAGAAGGCCACTGAGCTGGTGAACATGAAAGTGAGTCACCGTCTGCATCTACGGTGAACGCATACTGAATCCGATCATAGGAAGAAGACGGCGACAACACATTCAACGCGTTCATCCAGGAAAAGACCTGCGAGACGTACAACTTTTTGTGTCGCGCGAAAAAGGACGATTATAACGTGTGTTTTGTTTCTTCCATGCTCTCAACATATCTAATGCCTGGTTCAGGGCCAGTCGCGTATTCGCTATGGCATTTCGAGGATCATTCCTATCGACTTCAAGGAAGAGATGAAATACATGCGCGACCAGTTGTTGGGGCCGTGGGGACAGACGGCCATTTGAGCCAGGTCTCTTTTATATTCAAGTCATTCTCGTTGGACTGTATCTTATGCTCCCTCTACATACTCATCGTCAACTCAATAATGTATTCCGTGAATCGATTCTCCAGCAAATCTGATTCCCGCCATCATGAGCGCCGATTCAGAATCGCGTCTCGCGGCTTTCTTCGCCCGCCAGCGGGTCTTACTTGCCCAAGAACGCGCCGCCGAGGTCGAGCGTAGCTCATTGCTACTCACCAACTGCAGTCCCAAGTTGTTGGAACAAAAGGGACTCGCTGTACTAGGCGTTGGGGTAGTCAACGTGAGTATAGGGCTCGGCGGCAAGACGTGCGTCGTTTCTTGCGCTCTCTCATGACAGCTAATCCTGAACCAATGAAGGCAGCTTGGTTGAGCTGGAGCGTCCATCGGCTTACCATACGAATCCGGTGTTCCCGCCACATACGCTTCGAACAGGCGATCTCGCAAGGATAGAGGCGAATGTTACGACAACTGCTAAAAAGGCATCGTCCAAAACCAAGGCTGCTACGCCAACGAGCGAGGGCAAGCAGGTCGAGGGCGTCGTTTATCGGGTGAGTAAAAAACCTCGTGATTTGCGCCGAGTCTGATATGCTGGTACTGTACAGGTAACAGACACGCGTATTGTAGTAGCAGTGAACGGGTCAGAGTCGGCGTCGGAGGATCTCGACCTCCCAGAACGCGTCCGTCTCGTAAAATTGGCCAACAGCGTCACCTACGACCGGTTCGTCCGCGTCGAGTCCTTGATGATCTTGCCCAACGCCCGCGTAGAATGGATAAAACCATGGACCAACTCGAGAGAATCGTTTCGGGGAAATCGGTATGGCATTTGTACAAACGAACGCAACAACTAATGATGGCCACTCTAGGAAGAGAAGATCGCTCCAGAGAAACTCAGACTAATACACGTTCTCTTGGCAATGTCCACTCGCTCAGCAGACACTGAAAATGCGTTACCGAACCTGGAGTTCTTCGACGATTCTCTCAATCCAAGCCAAAAGGACGCGGTGCGATTCGCATTGCAAGCTGCAGAGGTTGCCTGCATCCACGGTCCACCAGGTGTGCACAGTTATTCCTGTTCAGAGATGGACGCAAACTCCGATTTCTTAGGCACAGGAAAAACACATACTCTCATTGAGATTCTCCGACAGCTCACAAGCGGCGAAAAACCACTACGAGTTCTGGTGTGCGGCGCGTCGAATCTCTCAGTGGACAACATCCTTGAGCGATTGCTCGCGTTGCCTGTGCCGGACAAGGGCTCGCGCATTAAAGTGACACGAATTGGGCATCCCGCGCGCGTCATGTCGAACGCAAGCATCCTGGAATCGACACTCGAGGTCAAGGCCGGGCGTTCGGAGCAGGTGTGTTCTGTGCAGTCGGGAGATTAACCTACCTCATTTCCTAGGCAATCCTCGCTAAAGACGTTAAAGTCGAAATCGAAGCGGCGTTGAGCATGTTATCTGGAAAAGGAAAGAGTAAGATGCCGCGTGGGGCCGAGCGAAGGAAGATGTGGGATGAGGTCAAGGCTCTCCGGAAGGAGTGAGTGTTTGCAAGTAAGCTCTGGCCGAGATTGACGATTTGCGGCAGATATCGCCAGCGTGAAGGCGGTGTGGTGAAGACTGTGCTAGCAGACTCGCAGGTAAGATTGTTTGTGGGACGCGAGTTGAAACTCAATTTTTTTTTTCATAGGTGGTCGTTGCGACGTGCCACTCTGCAGGCGGCCGGCAGCTGAGAAACCACGAGTTTGACGTGGTCATTATCGATGAGGCGACGCAGGCGATGGAGGCGGTTAGTTATGCAATTATATTTCCAACACACCGCGCTCATCAGTGATAGGTTTGCTGGGTCCCGATTCTCAAAGGACGGAAGCTGATCCTGGCTGGCGATCCCATGCAGCTCCCGCCAACGGTGTTATCGGTCAACAAGAAAGAGAAGAAGGATAAATCCAAGAGGCCGGAAGCTAAACCCGCAACAAAGAACGAAGTAGTTCCACCGCCTCCCCCATCCGAATCCGACTCGGAATCCTCGGGTTCGGAAGAGGAAGAGGAAGAGAAACCAAAGCCTGCCAAAGCTGCATCGACGACGAAACCAAAGACCAAGCAAGCTCTTCTCAAACCACCAAGAACACTTGAGACGACCTTATTCGATCGGCTAGAGAAGATGTACGGGAAGAGCGTCAAACGGATGCTGCAGGTGCAATATCGGTGGGTCGCATCTAATCATACGTACTCTTCATGCTTATTCTCGCAGTATGCACCAAGACATCTGCGCGTTCCCCTCAGCGACACTTTACGGCTCGAAACTTGCGTCCGCACCATCTGTGGAGAAACATCTTCTCCTCGATCTGCCCGAGACACACGCTGATTCCGCTGACGACGAAAAGGAAGTGCTGGGGACGCCAGTTGTGTTCTTCGATACTGCAGGGTGCGAGTACTTTGAACGTTTGGAGGGCGATGGTGATGAGGGTAGTCGGTGCAACGAGAACGAAGCGACGGTGGTGAAGAATTGGGTGGATAGACTGGTCGGCGCTGGAGTACTTCCGAGCCAAATCGCAGTCATTTCTCCGTGCGTTCTTCTTTTTGTCCTCCTTCGAGGTCTTAAGCCTTCTTTCCGCTGCCAGGTATCAAGCACAGGTAACGCTCCTCACATCCCTGATTCGGCCGCAATACGGTGCCGAGTTGGAAATCGGGACCGTCGATGGCATGCAGGGACGCGAGAAGGAGGCGGTGGTCATCAGTCTTGTGCGGAGTAATCAGATGGTTGGTGGTTTGTAGCTATACTATCCCGGGCTGACGAGTTTTAGCGCGAGGTCGGGTTTTTGAAAGAAAAACGGAGGCTAAATGGTGAGAGCGCAGCGACTTCCCTTCCCTTCATTGTTAATTTCCATTGGGTGTAGTCGCAATGACGCGAGCGAAGCGGCATTTGGTAGGTCCAGGCTCTCGTTTAATGTTATCTTGAGCTGATGTCGGTGTAGTGCGTTGTGGGTGACTCGGGGACGGTATCCTATGGGGGAAAGTATCTCAAGAAGTGGCTTTCTTGGCTCGAGGCCAATGCGGATGTACAATATGCAGGGCTGGAATGATAAGCTACCAGCCAATTATTGTTCTGCCAACTCCTCCTGGAGCAATACTCGATGTGCAAGCATATCATTCCGAGCCCTTTCTACTCTGTCTACGCTAAAGCTATTGCTCATTCAGATGATTTTCAACGATTCGCGTACGCCATATTACGTTCGACCGACCAGTGACCCGTAATGTGTTTTATTATATCTTGAATGGGGGGGGGGGGTATATTATACTCGCGAATGTAGTCGCCTCAGATACTTTTCATAAAGTTCTGTTCTACCCACACGATCCTATGGGTTGAGGAAAATGCGACCCACATGTCCAGCACATTGGCGGGGACTCTTCATCGGCGACTAGACATCTTTCAACTACACAGTAAAGAACAATGAATAAACGGATACTATGCACCTGTCAGACTTCCGAGGCCGACATGGTCGGGGAAGGGCTACTGTAATGTGAGTCCATGCTGGTAGCATTATTACCACAAGACAGACTTGAAACAATATTGGATAATCGGCGCTGGACGCGTGGATTGAATCGGATTGGGCTGATACACAGCATGGGCCGACTTGTGAATCTCGAAGTCCAGTAAATCTCCAGGTGGGGATACGTTCATCAAGCATTTGGGGCTCTGGCCTACTTGGTGACGTAGAACGGTCGAAATCTGTAATCCAAGTGGGAAGACCGGGATCCGTGCCATCCGAGGAGAATTCTATAAGGCGGCGCACTGGGATGCGGATGACTTCCTGCAGGCAGATTTACTGCAACACGACTCACCTGCTTCGACGGGCGTCCGCTTCAAAGCCGTCAACCGGGCCTGAACCTGATTTGCCTTGACCTTCATACCCGACCGGATGGTAACCATACGCGCAACGAACGCATTTCGGGTCGTGGTCCTGGCTCGGGTATAGCCTCTCCTTGATACGACGGATTGGATTGGATTGGATTGATACGCGGCACAGTCCCTCTGAGGAAAGCCGGACTCTGTTTCGAGGAACAATACGAGGCCTGAGTGCTATTGGGTTAGCTGAAAGACCATACACGGTGAGCGGCTCCACTTTGCAGCAAGTAAACATCCCTACGAGGTGTCAGGCATACTACACCCGATTGAACGCAGCGACATACATAGAGACCGTCCAGCGTTCGCGTCCTTGCGGCCCCTTCACCCTCCTATTAGACGAACGCAGAGTTGCTCGTAGAATGTCGGCGTCCTGAAAGAGCATCATCAGGAGCAATGGAGTAGAAAAAGCAACGGTCGTACGTATTCATAGCAGAGGAGACTGGAGGGCGCGTCCGAGACGGGAACCGTTATATGGAACCCGTCCGACGCGCGTAAGGAATGCATGGTCACTGGCATGTTAGGCAGAAAAACGGCGCTACAAAGACGTTGGAGACATTGCGGAAGGAATAAGAAGGCACGAACACAAGGTCAGAAAACCGATGGCGAGAAGATGACTAAACATCATCACATGACACACTGAGAGGCATAATGTTTGAAAACTGGAGCGCTACCCCGCGAGGGTGCAAATGCCATTATTATTATTGACGAACCTTTAGGTTTGTCTTCCATAGAAGAATTGGATCGTTAGTCGAAGGCGGTGCTAGTCGTTAGTAAGCGATCAAATTTTGCCATACCCTACAGCTCGGTCCTGCGTCGAAGGCGGTGCTAGTCGTTAGTAAGCGATCAAAATTTGCCATACCCTACAGCTCGCTCCTGCGTCGAAGGCGGTGCTATGCTGTGCTAAGCTTATGATTGTTCGTCCGTTCGTCTTGTCGTCAGTAGCATTCATTGTTATCGCTTTGTTTTTCCTTGTGTAGCTTTTTCCCCGTCGAGGGGTGAAGCCAAAAAGAAAAGAACAGAAATCCCGGATGCAGAGTCTCGTATGTGCGTGCGTGACACGGCGGACAAATAGCTGTCATGTAGCCAAAGCGCTGCGACAGTCATCTGGTCTGTCATGTAGCGGCCTTTGTGGATGTTCAAAGCGTCGATTGTGAATAAGTAGAGGAGGATAAGTCCGAGATAACCCTTATTTACTTGCATTTAAGTCTAGATTAAGTACTGCTAAGTCTGTAGTGACGCCGCGGCCGAGTCACGTCACACTCCTTGTCAGCGTCGACCACCATCGTTTGAGCCCTCTCCTCTTCCCCTCAGCACTAGGCCTCCGGCGCTAACATCCAGAAATCAAGCTGCCAGTGTCAAGTCATCAGCCCCGCCGTCTCCACCTGTGCGCCTTGCATCTTGCTGACACAATCTTGGGCAAGCGACCACGAAGAGCTTACAGCTAGCCTCAAGACAACGCAAGATGTCCCGGTTGAACTACCAGGTCACCGACGACATGAACAAGCCTATGAACGAGACGACAAACGATACGACAAGTGGTCGACGATGACAGATGGCGGGGAGGACCGAGGGCATGAATCCCGAGGTGCGTGCTCTATCTTGATGCGAAAATGTTGAGCTCACGCGTCAAAGCTGCAAGGAAGCTTGGAATCTGCGAGCCCGCAAGTGCCTATCACGACACGGCGGTAGCGTCGTGACCCTGCAGGTTTGAGAACGATGGAGGGTTCCCAAGAGTCTGTTTCGGCTTCATTGCCTGCTTCTGGTGCTACATCATGTACCGCCGACCCGCCGCAACATAACCCTCCCAAGTACACGGCCCGCAGCGACCCAGCGGCCCCAAGAATGTCGAGAAGGGGCCGCAGTGGATGTGCGCTCTTCCCATGCTTTCTCTTTCATACTTTCTTTCAGCTAATGTTTTGCAGCTCATCAGGTGCTCAATCTCACAAACCAGGGCGAACTCTCTCATCCTTCAATACAGCCTCTTTCTCCAAACTCAGCGCTGCTGCAAGGTCGTTCTTCTCGCTTAGCCAATAGCAGGAGCCGGAGCATGAGAGCCGGCACCTGTACCCGACCTTCATCGTCATCGGCAGCCGCGGAACAGCACGAGCTTCAAATAGACGGACGGAGAAGGATGCCATGGAGGTGTCAACTCCATAAGATACGGGTTCTTCTGTCTATCCATTCCGCTCGCGCATCAACCTCCCATTTCCGCAAACACAGACTGGGATCGTGTGGGTCGCGAGCTATCCACCGACCTGCGTCGTCCCAGCGTTCATTGTGTCTTGTTCTCTGAGTAGTGAAGATGCCATTCTCCATACTCGCGCTGACGTGTTTCGCAGCTGCTTCGAGGACAAATCGAGAGATGTCGGCGGTGAATGCGGCGGTGAATGCATATCGGTGAGACGAGGGACGAGTTTGAATTTTGTCTAAAAGATTATGATAAATAGTAAGAGATTTAAAACAAAAGAAATTTTCGTTCCAAGCACTTATATATTCAACGCATGCTTTGAACAATGGCGCTACATGACAGATACCATGACTGCCGAAGTGCTTTGACTACATGACAGCTAATTGTCCGCCGTGTGAGTGTTGTCCGACGCGTAAAAGCTGGTGAGGAGTGTTAGCACTTGCGAAACTGGATGGCGACGATGATCGCTCGTAAGAACTCGTAAGCCCAAGTCTGGTGGCGCTCGCTTGCCGTGCTCGTAACTCGCGTGTGTCACTAGCTCTCATGAGCGCTCATCAGCGGTGTCCAAATTCGCTGATGGCATGTGATCGCGACGACCTCTTCTTCAATTGCCTTCGGTCCTTTGTGCTCGCGATCTCCATCGACGTAAAGGCCTTCATTGGACCCATTCCTCGTCGCCCAATGCCTGGACATCGTCCAAGGACAAACCCTTCCAATGCCGGCGCAGGACTCAGAGAACATGCAGTTCGACCGACGTAACAACTACAACTTCACGAACCGTCATAACCTCGAGCTACCTTCGGTATCGCTTCCAACCACGATGCGGCCGCTGAGCGTTGAGGGGTGTGCTCCTGTCTCGCCACTCTCCTCCTCGGCCTCCGGCCACGTTATGGGGACACAAGCGGTATTCTCTATCACCCACCCGCCTTCCGTCTCTAACAGAGCTCATTGGCAGCTGGGCTGTCCTGGCCTTAACATTCGTCGGCCTCACCAGCATTTCTCTCTCTGTGGCCTCCAAACGCAGAATCCCTTCGACTACGCCATCCATGGTTCAAGCCTGTGCATCCTGAACTCGACCATGGGAGACTAACTCATGGGAGACGAGACTCGTCTTGCTCCAAGGACCCGCTGTATTCTGAGCGCTGAGTCCCGACGTGGAAGCTGTTTTCGTTCAGCTTTTGGGACACCGATGGACTTTGAGTCCCGAAGACGTGCGTCGTCTCTCAAATAGCCCTTTCATCTCTTTGACCAGCAGATAGTACCAGCGCAAACACAGTTGGCTCGTCCCAAACAACTACCTCGGCTACAGCGTTGAGCCTGGCTAGTGTTGCCGTTGGCTGGCTCGGCTAAGGCTAGCCGATCGAGCCGAGCCGATAAGCGCGAGCCAGAGCCGAGCCGTTATAACTTGGCTCGAGACGGCTTGGCTTGGCTTTGAGCCGGCTTACATTTGGCTGAGCCATGGCTAGTAGGTGTAGAAAGGTCTACTGATATTGTTCATACTGTTTGGCATTGATTACAGAGGTCAAGGAGGTGCGCACGGCATAAGCCGTTAGCGTGTCATTCCACGACGCTATGTCCTCCTGCATTGGTGAAAGCACTTCTCGTGCCCTCTAAATATTGTAGAACAACTGCTAGAGGTCTTAGGACATGCCTACAGTGCATCATAGTCCAGTTCAAGGGTTGCTATAGCTCTGAGAGTCGGTAAAAATTGATATTTGGCACTTGATTTCACAAATCAAATAATTGCTCAAATCACAACAAAAGAGTGTTCTATACCCTTCCAAGTGGTCCATGGGCTATGGTAGGAGATTTTAGACCTTGAGCCGATAGCTAGCCGGGGCTGAGCCATAGCCGCCATGAGCCAAGCCGTTCCTTATTGGCTCGGCTCGGCTCCAGCGTAAACGGCTTGGCTTCTGATGGCTTCGAGCCAAAGCCAGCCGTAGCCAGCCGTCGGCAACACTAAGCCTGGCTGCGCCGCCATCCCGTTCGTTCCGCAGGAACAGCGTCAGTAACCTCCGACGGCCTTTGTCATGGCCAAATACCCGAACAACTACTTCAAGCCTGCTACACACGCCTGGACGAGGAGTAACGAAAAGGATGGGACTGGGACTGGGGGAGTCCCATTTTGATCGGCCGAAAGTCCTAAAATGGGTGATGAGTGGGACTCACGCACATAACAATGGGACTCGGGGAAATCACGGAGATGTTAGCGGAGATATTTGTGATGGAATGATGGAAAGCCGACATGCCGAAAGCCATGCCTACAGGTAGAATATAATTAAATAAAATGTGAATAAATTTTATATAGACTGATGGCGGTATACGCGAGGGTACCCATAAAGGCCTGGCGCTGCGTCAACGAATCTCGGATGCCAGCCTGCGTGGGAAAGGACTTAATAACAGATGCGGCAGAATTGATTGGAATGATGCCGAAATGATGTGCAGACAGATCACAGTGGGACTCAAGCAGATCATGCCGGATTACCCGAGTCCCAGTCCCATCCTTCTCGTATATACTCCGCCTGGACGGCCGAGTATTTTCGCGAGGCTTCAAATGCGACGACCCGACGAATCGCGATCAATGGGACGCACAGCACGGCACGCTCAAGGAGCTTGATCCGCCCTAGTACAACGTCTTCAAAGGCGACAAGGAGGGATTCGTCAAGGCGGTCAAGGATGCGTTGGCAGATCCCATTCTAGATGCGGATGGTTCTAACGCTGCCTCCGATAGTTATATTCTTGACCAATGCGGATGAGTACTGTTGTGGACCGGCTTGCGAGGCTGTTGGAGACGGACTGGAAGGGGGAGGCGGAGAAATTGTTGGAAGAGCGGAGGAGGACGGGCGAAGGTGCTGTGCGTAACCTTCCTTCCAATTATTCTTCGCTGACCCGTTTTTACAGTTGTTTGCTATCTAGACGCTGTATATTGGTTTTGCCAACGACGATGATTGAAGAGAGCTAGTTTGGCTGAGCCCCTGGGTCGATAGTCGCTCAAGATGGCATGTCGTTCAAGTCCTTCCAGATCCAGAAGCCCAACCAAAAGGTGAAAGGTCAGCGAGCGCGAATGGATTGGAAACAAACGCTCTCACCCTTCATAGCCTGCCCAATTCAAGGCCTCCTTGGACTTCATTGCGCCCGCAGTCATAGTTTTTATAGATGACTTTTGAATTCTACCTTGGGTCTCCGCCGACAAGCCTAACGACGTTTATCAGTATCTCGGGCATGGATGGTCTCGCGATGAATGGTCATGTACGATAAAGTAAAGACCGAGACAGACCACCGTTACCAATGCCCTCCCTCAATCCCGCACCGTAGACGGTGCGTGCCTCTTCAGCCAAAAACGACATTCCCATTCACGTCTTCCTAGACCCCTCGAGTGGCGCTCTCCTCGCGTTTGCACTGTTTGGAGTGATTATAAGCCAGTACTCCACGTATTTCTGTCGATTCCCGAATGACGCGGAAGCTCAAGTTTTTTGTTCATTCAATCCGGATTCGTTCTGATCGCTCTTACAGGTGTTTCTTCGGACCCTTCGTTCTCGTCCTGGTCCGATGCATCGACAGGTTATGCAAGACGACGCATGTCGTTGCAGTCGGACACGCAGTGTACACATCCTCGGTTCTGGACTACAATCGTCCCGTAGGCTCATTTACGTCCCGACGTCCATCCTGGTCTCATTCTTTGCCAATCTATTCAAGTTGAACTCTGCCAGCTTTGCTTGCTTCACGGACGGAATAAACATCGAGGGACATCCTGAATGACATGCCAGAGAGGAGATGGAGGCTTTTTGGAAGACAAGCGCTGGCTAAGTGGCTTGGACTGGAGACTGGAGCCTGAGTGCGCAAGTGTACTTACATTGAGACATTGTATTTTTCCATCCTTCGCAATTCTAAGGAGATAATTTCAACATTATTTGGCGTTGAATCATGCTTTGAGATGAGGTACTGTACCATTTCGACCAAGTGTTCAGTGACGGGTGACATCCAGGTTTTTTGATGTGCCCCAAAATCGCCTTAAATCAAAAGAAAATTTATCGGGCAGCCCGGACATCGAAAAATCCAAAAATGATGAACACTTGGTCGAAATAGTACAGTATATGCGCAGAAAACGACTTGAGGCAAAGTGTTGGCGCTGGTGTCACGCGTGTGACCCACTCTTCCTTCTCCTCCATCTTGCCTCCCAGCCGACTCCCTCCTTCCAGCCCCACTCGCGACATCTCCGGTCGATGCAGGCGACCCACGATCACATGCCTCAGTCGCACACGGGATTCGCACACCGATCTCGTGTCGCTCTGACTTGCTCATGCTTCCCACCAAGAATGCCAGCCTCAGGATCTGAGATCCTACATCTTTCAGGGCGTCTAACAGACTATGCGCGCGTCTCCGGCTCTGACATTGACTATCCCATCGTCCTCCGGCCTGAATCTCGGTCAGAGTGCGGTTCTCCATCAGCGGTACCGAATGTAGTGTGTGTGGGCCGGTCATCCACGAACAATTTCCGTTGTCTATGAGGTGGCTCCAACAGCTCCTCTGCCTCGGAGACCAACCATAGAAGGTCCTCCTCGCCAACCCAAACTCTTCGCACAACAACAACGCTCTCAAGTCCTCAAGACATCAAAAATTGGATAAACGATCTTGGGGCCTCTAGCGCGCAAGATTGCGCTCGAGTTCTGGGGAGCAGGAGGCAGGCCAAACCGCAAGAGCCTAGAGGCACTCTCGCATGAAAGAAGACCTGGGATACCTCAAGGGAGCGCGAATAACTCAAGAAAGCCTGAGGCTCGATATCAAATTATCAATGAGGAAGGACACAGTACGGGGCGGATTAGTGGCTCCGACGATAGGTGGATCTCGATGGGATGCAGACTTCAGCCTATTCGTGGTACGTCTCTGTTCTTCATTCTCTGTTTGTCTTCACATTCTTTCGACGACGATCCGCCTCCCATCTCCCTTCTTCGTCTTCTGCCGAAAACCTTTTCATCTTTCCCACCAACGACGCCCTGAATCTCAAACATGCACGGACGCTCGGCTCGACTTGCGCCTCCTCCATGCCTTCTCCTCTGCTTCGGAGCTCCTGTTCTCCAGACTCACTCTACACAAACACGTTCACCGGACAAGGACCACCGTGTGCTCGAAAGTACTGCGGAAGCGGCGATGCTGCAGATAGATTTCCGGTATCTAGCTTTCCGGTATCCCAGTCTCTGGGTCACAGTGGGTGCCCTGTTCATTCTCTTTTAATGTTCGCTCACGGACACCATGCAGAGACGCCTTGACATTCCTTTACAGCTCGCACCCAACCCTATGACCACTGTTCCTGCCGCGCGCGCTGCCATCCAGTCTCTGCCGACCCGACTTTCCACGACCTCGTCTTGGCGCTCTACAGCATCGTGGACTAATGAAAACTTCTCTGAGCGTCGTCAATGACCTCGGTGATCTATTCAACCGACCGCCGAACAACGCAAAGCCGTCCAGCGTGCCTGGCGGGACTTCAAACTCACTTAGACAGCAGCCCCCACCGGTTGGCTGTGGGGAGTGGGGATGGGCGGCTGACGAGTGGGATTGCTGATTGAAAAATATAATACAATCGTTGGCTGTTTCGCATCGCATTGCTCGTGAGTCGCTTCTCTTCATAATCGCAATTTTGACTTCGTTCCAGCTGTTAACCTCGTCAACTCCTCGCTTTCATGGTATTCGTTCCTTGTTCTGTCACCACGAGCTGACACTCGTTCTAGGCTCCCGGCTCCGCCTGACCATTCTGCGACGAAGTATCTCTATCGCCAATGCGCGAACGATGGGTATCGACTCATGCCGTGGCGAACGGCGACGACGCCAAGCGATCTGGCGGTGAGTTGTTTAACGATAATAACCTTGACTTTCAAGCCTCGCCCCGACTAACAAGCAACGTCCCTGGATCTGTGGCGAACGCGCTGGCGTGGCGTTGGGCCGGCGCACAAGGGGTGGCTGGAGCGGGTATGAGGACAGGGTTGGAAATAGCGCGGACTGTGGAGAGACTCGAGGTATATCTAGAACGTGGTGGGGTGTGGGAGGAGTGGCGTTGGCAAGGCAGGAGGGTGCGGGAAGCGTTCTATAGGCAGTACTATCCGGATGTACAGGTAGACGGAATAGTACTAGCTAGGCAAAACCAATATGAGCCAATATGGCCCAAGATAAATGGCCATATCTGGGTTGGCCTGTCCTGGTCCGTCCTGCAGCTGGTCTTGTCCGAGCTTGATTTGTCCTAGCAGCAGGATAGACCAAGACAGGCCACGGCACTGTGACGGCAGGCCAAAAACGCGTTTTCACTGGGGCTTCTGTGTGTAGGGTACGGAAAATAAAACAGAAGCGAGGTACAAAGGTTCGTCCCTGCCGCCTGCGGCCACCCCCCTTCATTAGCTGTTAATGGAATATGTACACATGTACGTGTATGACAATATTCGACTGCCAATTATTGCTCTGCCAACTCCTCCTGGAGCAATACTCGATGTGCAAGTCACGGCAGCAAGTGCAACTTGAAGCATATCATTCCGAGCCCTTTCTACGCTGAATCTATTGGATTCATTCGGATCTACAACGACATTGAGCGAGTATTGAATACAACAGCATTTCACTGTCGCGTCTTGAATATTTTAATCCGGCGGGACGCCAGCGGCAACGTTAACCAACCATCAGTTCGCATACTTGCGTGCACAGAGATTCTGGACGATGGGTGGAGCTACTTTCGTTGCTTGATGCGAGCCGCGGTGCGCCGAGGTCCCCTCGAGCGTATATATTCTGTCGTGTGCTCTGCCTTGCGCAGCTGCTCCAATCGCACCTTCACGGGTTGTGGCGAAACAAATGCGCCTCGTCCAGCGGCTAAAATCCATGGTGACAGTAGCCCGTCTAGCCAACGCAGAGTCTTACGCCAGCCTTGACGCGAATGAGGGCCACATCGCATGGTTATCCAGGAACGTACCAATCTTAACATGAACCGCAGCGACAAGTGCGTAAACTGCTTGAATGGACTGCTGTGTCGTTATGAACCAGTGCGCCTCCGATGGTAATTTGACATTGTGGCAGAGGTAGCGATGAACTTCAAAGACGAGTCCCAGGCGTGCGAGGAGAGGCCGGCAGGTGCATCCCGAGCGTATAACCTATGAGTAGTATGACTAGTGAGCCATTAATTACAAGCAGAATTGAGCCGCCTTACATCCAATCCGTCAGAGGAAAGCCTCGGAAACTCTTCCGCGGCGATCACCGTGACCGCGAGTCTGTACAGGCTCTGTCCAAGGGCTGCGTAGTCGCGATTGTAGCGGCCTCCATGCAACGCGTCGACGAGCACAGATTGCAAGTTCGGTGGTAGAGGCGGATAGTCGGCGGGGAGTCGCACGCGAGCTAGCTGCAGTGGGGGAAAGCTCGGTATGGACGACTCTAACCATTCAACAGCCTCGCGCCTGTAGTCGACCAGATCTTTGTGCCTACCCAGCAGCCACGTAAGATCGACGGGACGCCAACTGCTTGAAGTTGGCGACAGCGAGACATATCGTTGGGCGACCCAGGGCGCGAAAAGTTCCTCCAGCCAATTGAATGTTGCCCGCGATCCTGAAACTAGGATCAGCCTGGCGTTGTGATAAACGACACTGACGACTTGCCCGCAACTTGCCAAACATAGGTCACAAGGACTTCAAAGAGGTCGCAGATGGTATTCATTAGAGGCCGTGGTTTCACATGTGGAAGGCGTTGGAGCCCGTACAGAACGCCGAGACGGGAGAGCACGTCTTTGCTACGTAGAACGGAGCAGGCATCCTGTACGCGATAAGCGAGATCCACGCGGTGCAGTGGAATATACCGAGTTGACTTGCCCAGACAAGTACATCCGCTCAAAGATGGCCGCTTCCACGAAAGCGTCCCCGACCCATTCCGACACCTTGTCGTATGCGATATCCCCGGGGTCTAGATTGGCCGGGAGAGGAGGTGGATAGTCGTCTGGTAAGGAAGGAAAGGCCATGGGTAGGGAAGTCCAATGTGCTCGACGCTCCAGCCGGTGCAAGGTATCTAATGCTCGCGTCATGCCAGTGGTGGTATCAAGTCGCGTCTGAGTCACAGGTCACGTGTTCGTGACTTGTCTTGAGTAGTTACTCATGTTATGGTTAATTACCTTCGAATCTCCCGCTCCAGCCATGAAATCAGAGACAAATACATACACAACGATATCCCACAATAAACACGATTGAGAATTAGGCTGCGAGCAGACGCGCCTATGATCACGCCCCCGGACCGCGAATCGCACTCAGCCCAAGTCGGTTCTTCATTTTCGTCAGCGCACCAACGAGGGCCACAGCAACCGCAAGTAAGAACCATTTTCGTGCGCCAGATGTGCCGCTAGCGGAGGAGGCCGGGGGACCGCTTGGGCGTGCGGGGAGCTTCTGTCCGAGATTTTTCTTGAGGAAGCTGAGGTTCTTGTCGGTGTAGGGTGGGTACCGCACGCCGAGGAGCTTGTCGATCCTGAAAAAGATCAGATGAGGGAGTGGTAGTTGTCAAGGGCGAAACGTACCAGCTTGGCGTGTCGATGCTCGCGCGAAGGTGGGTGAACATCTCGAATCCGTACTGATGGTGCGAGTGTCATCGGGACAAGACTACTCGATGCAAGAGAACAGTACCTTTCCAGTGTGGTAGCCGTCTGGGCGGGACGCGTCAGCATTTGCATTCAAACATCGTGCGAAATAGCTTACATCCGCTTCCACCGGTACCGCCAAATGGCAGACCAGAGACTGTATAGCCGTCAGATACCCAAGTGCGATCACGGAAGACGGATACTGACTGCCTGGAATGAGGATCGTCTCATTTGCTACCGCCGAACCACTTTGGGTGTTGCTGAAAACTGCGGAACAAGGTCATGAGTGTTGTCAGTGTGGGCAGCTGGTCCACGTACTCTTCTGTTTGACGGCCTCATTTTGGGAGAATACATAGAGGGCTAGAGGATGGTCGCTGCAAACGACAATGAGCTAAAGTTGGGCAACACCGCAAAACGTACTTGGAGTTGACATAGGCGATAGCGGCATCAATGCTTTCGACGGGAACGATGGGCAAAAGAGGCCCGAAAATCTCTCTAAAATCCAGTTGAGAAGAACATCCAGGTTGAAAAACACCACGGACTCGGTCATCAGGGAATCCCCAAAGGTAACATCCTGCACAATAGTCGGCGGAATGAATTTCGTCGTCTCGTCTGCTCCAGACTCGCCACCGCAAACAACGGTGCCCTTGGTCGCTTGCAGCAGACCATAAACGCGCTTCCAAGCAGCCGAGTTGACCAACTTGGATGTGTTTGCCGGGCGCGGCGGAGACTCCGTCGTCTCGGGATAGAATTCTGCGTAGCTACCATATTCTTGAGCACAATCGCTGGAGAGGGCAGGAAGAGATCTTACACGGCTTTCAACTCCTCCACGAATTTGTGTTGCGCTTCCTTGGGGACCATAACGTAGTCCGGCGCAACACAGGTTTGACCCGCGTTGGCGAACTTGCCCCAGAGGACTCGTTTCGCAGCAAGTTTCAGGTCTGATGCGGGGTCGATGAAAACGGGCGATTTACCGCCGAGCTGTTGAAAGGCGGCTTAGTCCAAACGTATGGAAGGTGCGCGGATCATACCTCAAGCGAGACTGGGGTCAAGTGCTTGGCAGCCGCAGTTGCGACAATCTTGCCAACACGACCACTGCCTACAGTGAAATTTCAGCATCATACGGAGCTCGCAAACAGAAGGCGCACCAGTATATAGGACTATAAAGGACATCAGAATTTTCATGAAGAAGAGATAGCCACGAGGATGGACGCACTATGGCCCCAAGGAAGGTCGAGCAGCTTGGTCGTCTCGGGCACCGCGCCATTAACCACTCTCACCAACGACGGGTCAATGTACTTGGGGAACTGCTCCGTCAGCAGGGCCGCTGTCGCTGGACACGCTTCGGACGGCTTCAACACCACCGCGTTCCCCGCAGCGATCGCTCCAGCCTTCCAAACTCATTAAGAACCCACTTCTCATCAACAGATACGCACCAACGGGACCATGAGAAGCCACAGCGGATAGTTGAACGGCGAGATGATGAGCACGACGCCCTTGGGCTCCTTGTATGTTATTGGATTCATGAACATGAAGTTGAGGGTGCGAGCTGGTTTCTCCGGCGCTGCCCACTTTCCGACATGCTTGTGGGCTTCCAGGAGCTCGGAGATGGAGGCTCCAATTTCCAACCTGATGGTTCCAATATAAACGACGGAAGGAAAGCAAGTGAAAAGAATGGGGACGAACATGACGCTCTCCAACGGAGGTCTGCCTAAATCCTTCGCCAGCGTCTCCTCGAGCGCCTTGGCATTGTCTTGCACGAGATAGGCCAGCTGCAGGAGCTGATACTTCCTATACGCAATGGACTTGGTCTTGCCAGACTTGAACCCCGCATTCAGCTCTGCGTGAATCTACAGTGGGATGTCAGGGCGCCTAGTCCTTGCTAGTCCTTGGCCGACGACGGACCTGGTCAATCTCCTCGACGGTGGTGTAAGCCAGCGGTGTAGTAGCTGTCATGTTTGGTGAATGCGAACTGGGCAAAGGGTTGGTTGTTCGCTTCCGCTTATAAGGTCCTAGGAAGCCCGGATCCGTCACCAAGCAGGTTTACGAGCTTCGTGGTAGAGGCGTAAGCGCAAAGGTCAGGCTCGATTGCCGGCTATTGCCGGTAGACCGTGACTTCAATTGAGTCGCGGCAAAGCGCATCAATTGTAGCTTTCTGTAAAGGCGTGCCGTACACCGGGCCGGCGGCCTTTCACGGCGTCAACCTACGCGTCAATGTCGACACCGTGAAAAGGCCATTGACACCGTCAGAGGCCGCGCAGCACTCCGCAGCGTACATGTGAATTCAAAAGCCACGACAAAGACGCAGACCGGTTAGACGGCCAGACACGAAGCGGAAACAACGAAGAGGATAGTATTCAGCGAGTGTCCCGTCCTTCCCACAGTAATATTTGTCTGTGTACGACTCCTCGTAAGTACCAGTGCAGCTCCAGTGCAGCAGGCAATAATAAGCAAGCCCTGTACTCTTAAATTGCTATTTGAGCTTACGGTTGCCAGCTCTTACAGCTGATTTCATGATCAAGGGCCCGCCCGGGGAACGAAATCAGCAATAACGTGCAAGTCAAGGCGGAGCCTGAGGACATACTTATGATGACCGACAGACAAGAAAGCCAAGAAGATGACGCGTACATACGCGTGTCAAGCGACAAAGAGAGCGGATGTACCAGCACAAAGGCGAGGATGCACTGGCAAGGTAATAGCAGCGGCAATGTGCCTTGTGGGTTCATGTGTCTATTGAGGGCTCGGGACGGAGGGAGAAGCGCCGGCGGGAGCTCGAAGTAGAAACGCGCAGTGCCAGCCTGAGTGCTCACTGCTAGAGCAGGTCGAAGGCCCGGGGGACGACGGCGAGGACCACAGTTTGGAGGGATTCAGATACTCAGGCTTGAGGTCAACGACTCCAGACTGATTTGATGTTACAGTGTGCTTACTGGTGTTCTGAGTCGACGATGAGGCGGGAGAGAGATGGTGGTAACTTGAAGAGGAAGAATACCGCGTCACATCCTCTTTTCTTTAGGAAAGCCACGTGATCGCGTTTCCGGAACTTGAAGAGGACTGAGACTATTCAGCGAGAGAGAAAACTGTCCGTCGCAGTATTTGTCGGTATAGGACTCCTCGCAGTGGAGCAGGTAATAATAAGCAAGCCCTGTAAGTAGTTAGAAAGCGGACAACTGGTGGAGCTAGACCCGTACCACGCAAACGGGTAGATAACCTAGCTGGTGAGCGATCAAACCAGGCTGGCAGCAGCTGGCGGTCAGGCCATACGAAGCTCTAGGACGGCGACCCTTGTTCAAAGATGGATTCGAATATCGAGGACACAAAATGCATTCAAGGACAATGGAGCGCAAAGTACTGTGGGCAATAGAGATGAGAGTAATATAGCAGCCTCAAGAAGATTGCCACATACCTGAGGGTTGACCCATGCATCGTGCCACGCCGGTTTCTGCGTGATTCCTAGCTCTGTTGCAAAGCTGTCCAGGCTGGAGGCAATGGGGACATATTTAATCTTCACTACCCCGCCCTTGGTATAGGAAAACCAGGCGATATCGTCGTGGCCCCGTGGCTCATCGATATGCACGTTAAGCCCCAAACGCCTCGCCACGGTGTAGATGACGCGCTGTGTGATTTCGCGACGACGGTCAAGATCAAGAGGCGCAGTGGAGGCATTCGCGGTGTGGGCGTTGACGATGTCCTCTGTGATGACGAAACCGTAGAGGCATTCGCGGCCGACAAGCTCGGAGGGGATAGGAGGCGTCGGTTCTTTCTCAGCTGGCTCCAGACTACAGTACGGTCTTTTGAGGGCGGCAATAGAGGTGGGAGTGGATTACGCACGGAGCAGCGGGTTGTATGGTCGGCTCACGGCGGTCCGCGGGAAACATCCAGACCGGTAATTGGGGAATGAACGTCCAGGCCGGTGATTGGGGAATGAATGGAGGAGTGGTAGCAGCCATCAGTAGTGGTTGAGGTCAAGCTTTGCTGACGCCATCGTAGCTGACACCGTTCCTGCTGTCCAAAAATGGCACGAGGCCTCTTGCTCTCCGCCGCCATGTCCTTCCTCACCTTGCCAATAATCCACGTCTTCAACCTAACCCTAGAGCCCATCCCGCCGTTCACCTGGTTCGGCCTATCGCTGAGCACACTGGACGTCGTGGCGGCCTTTCGCCTGTGCATCGTGCTGCGACAGATCAAGGAGGCGCTCTATCGCGAGCATGTTTCCAAACGGCCTGGGGGTGTGGAGGCGAGGTCGTTTGTTAGGGATTGGGCGACGACGTTGACGGTGGTGTATGGTGGCGAGGTCATGACTGGCATGTCGCTGTGTGTCCACTGCCTAGATTTCTAGCTGACGTCTGTATAGGCCCACTACTAGGTGTCCCACCCTCGTTCATGCTATCCGGCGTAGTCCCAGCGTTCTTCGGCTGCATCCAAGCGATCGTCGAGATGCTGCCCTCCGTGCCGCCAATGTCCCTACAGACCGAACTCCCGCTGTCCTTCGTCGACGGCTTCTCGCGTGCTTATCTCCTGTGCAACCTCATCCCGCCTGTGGTCACGAATAATGTGTCTCCCGTTATCGCCAGATCTCCGTGGACGCTGCTCTTGACTTCTTTTGTGCGTTTGCCTCTACTCATCGATGTAACTCACAGTACACCGGTAGATAACGGCCAACGGCGGGTTCATGCTCACGGGCCTCCTGTCGTTCTTGAACCCTACACCCATTGCGATTCAGACGCCGTCCGAACTGCAGCCGTACGTTAACTTCTCGCTGAGCTTTAATTCTGACTCTAACTTTGCTTGTGCAGTTACGGATGGACTGCTACGGATTTATGGGCAGCGCCTCTTGTGACGGGACTGTATGCACTGCTCACGCATGCGCAGCCATTCTGGGCCGATGCGCATGGTCTGTTGTCTGGGATGCTAGGTGGCGGGGTCGTAGCTGCACTTGATGCCGATGAGGCGCGGGCGGTGTGTGTCCTTGTGTTGACGGGCTTGTTCGTTACGAGGACGGTCAAGAACTTTGGGACGGTTGAGAAACCAAAGGACAAGATCAAGACGCAGTAGAAATAGACTTTGGTAGATCATGTGACCGTGCGTTGACTCTTTTTGTTCGCTCTACCATGGAGAATCTGTGAGCCGCCCAACGTCCTCGTTGTTGACCACGTCTTAACCGCCGCCAGCCGACGTCGTCTAGCAGAGGACCCGACGCTGTACCGCGCTGGCATCGTCCAGTCGCGAGACACGTCCCCTCCAATCTCCATCCTCGTACGTCCCCAACACGCGTCCAACTCATTCATTCCTCTAACGACGCGGGAATAGTCCAGCTCAAGTGGCTCCTCCAGCGTGGCATCCGTGCCACTCAAGAAAACAACCCGCCCCATTATCATCTCCGACTCGGACGAGGAAGACGAGCTCGAGGATTCTCCACTCAAGTGCGTGTTTCTATATCGTGACAAAGATGGTCATGTACTCAAGTGGAGCAGACCGGTCCTTAAACCCTCCAACATGGGCAACGCGCATTCGCAGCAGCACAAGCTCAAACCAATCAAGATGCCCGTTCCAGAACCATACATCCACCAGCGCCCGCCGCAACCACAACCAAAAGAGGAACACGGCAACGACGACGGGGATGAGCACATCGTCGTTCCCGAATTCGCACCAGACCCGTATGGCGCAGACACGCTGACGAGCAAGGACGCCGAGCAGGCCCTGCGCGACCTCATGTCCGGCAGCTACAACAACGACGACGACGCCCAGATCGACCCCGAGGACGCCATTGTCCCAGGCTTCAAAGACGGAATCACCTTGATGCCCCACCAGGTTCAAAGCCGCGCGTGGATGAGCGACCGTGAAGACCCGAGTGCCAAGCGCCATGGCGGCATTTTGGCGGACGATATGGGGTGTGTTGGTTTTGACTCTTTTTCGCGCTGCCTGTGCTGAGCTCAGCAACACAGGCTGGGGAAGACGATTCAGACCTTGACGCGTGTCGTCGAGGGCCGCCCGAGGAAACGCGACAGGGAGGACGGCTGGGACGCCCCGACGCTGTGCGTTCGCCTCTTTTACAATCAATCTCAGTAACTGACGTCACGCAGCATCGTCTGTCCGCTCGCGCTCGTCGGTCAATGGGCTGATGAGATCAAAAAAGTCGTCGAGGTGACGTACAAGGTTGTCAAGCACCAGGGCCCGAATCGCACCAAGGTCGCAGCAAACCTCAAGGGCGCCCATGTGGTTATCACGACCTACGACACTGTTCGCTCCGAGTACGCGTCGTTCAACCCCTCGGTCAAGGACGATATCAAGGGCAAAGCAAAGGCCGCCAAGTCGGCCAAACCTGCCTCGGATTCCGACGACGACGACTCGGAGGCAGAGCACTTTGGCCGCACTCTCGCTAGCAAAGGCAAGGGCAAGGCGGCCGGCGCAAAGAAGCCCAAACCCAAGGTGTGCGCGCTCTTCGAGATCAGGTGGTTCCGTATCGTCCTCGACGAAGCACACAACATCAAGAACCGGCTGACCAAGAACGCCGTGGCGTGCTGTGCGCTCGAGGGCAAGTTCCGGTGGTGTCTCACAGGCACCCCGATGCAGAACAGCGTCGACGAGCTGTTCAGCCTCCTCAAGTTCCTCCGGATCAAGCCGCTCAACGACTGGGAGCAGTTCAACATGCACATTGCGAAACCCGTCAAATCGGGCAGGGGTGCGGGGCGCGCCATGAAGCGTCTACATGTGGTGCTGCAGAAGGTTATGTTGAGGAGGATAAAGACGCAGCTGATCAATGGAAAGCCGTTGGTCGATTTGCCGCCCCGCACGGTCGAGGTGGTTAGCTGCAAGTTTGATCGGGCGGAGGAGACGTTTTACAAGGCGCTGGAGACCAAGATGGAGGTGGTGATGGCGAGTTTGATGAGCAAGAGCGGCGGGAGTGCGTATATCGGGGTGTTGTTGTTGCTTTTGCGGTTGCGGCAGGCATGCAACCACCCTTGTTTGGTCAACAAGGACTACAAGACCGACATTGACGCCCTGGATCCGAAAGCCAAGACGCCCGGGACCGGGACTGGCGAGGCGGACGTCGATGTGGACGGAGACGACCTTGCGGCGGCGTTTGGTGGACTCAACGTCGGGCGGAAATGTCAAGTGTGCACGCAGGAGTACGTTCTCTCTTTTCGCTTACCGTTTTTTCCCCCCCACTCACTCGCCCACCTGTAGAATAACTCCGCAAACCAACGTCCCCAACGCACCCTACTGCATCGACTGCGCGCCGCTCGCGATCCAAGCACAGTTTGCCGAGGAGGACCACGACGGCTCGTCTGCAAAAATCCGCATGCTTCTAAAACTCCTGGAGACGATCGCGGAGCGCGGAGACGGGGAGGAAAAGACGATTGTGTTTTCGCAGTTTACGAGCATGTTGGATTTGGTCGAGCCGTTTTTGAGGAGGGAGGGCGTGCGGTATGTGAGATGTGAGTTTTCTCTTTCCCCGTTGGACGCGATGTTGATTTTGTGCGGTAGACGACGGGAGCATGAAGCCTGTGGACCGCGAGGCTGCGTTGGCCAAGATCAAGAATAGCGCGTCGATAAAGGTTATTCTCATCTCGTTCAAAGCTGGGAGTACCGGTATGTCATACTATTCTCCTTTTTGGTCTTCTCGCTTATATTTTGTCTGTGATAGGCCTGAACTTGACTGCATGCAGTACGTCTCATCCGCCTCATTCACCTTTCTCCAAAATAATAATCACAAAAAAAAAAACAGACAACGTAATCCTCGTCGACCTCTGGTGGAACCCGGCGCTCGAGGACCAGGCGTTTGACCGCGCACATCGGGTGGGCCAGACCAAGGAGGTGCATATCTATAAACTCAAGATTGATGATACGGTGGAGGATCGGATTTTGATGGTGCGTTCTGCGGTCTTGTGTGCCGAGTATCGTGGGCTGACTATGTGTATGTATAGCTACAAGACAAGAAACGACTCCTGGCGCAGGCTGCGCTGAGTGGCGACAAGATCAAGAATATGCGCCTTGGTATGGACGAGTTGTTGGCGTTGTTCAGGCCTGGAACTGGGAGGGACGATGATGATGATGATTGATCGCGAGGCGGTTTTCTTGGATACAGGGAGGGATGGAGGAGTTTGCTTTTCTGGACAAGACAACAACAACAACACGGACGACGACTGCTGAACCTACGCGTGCGCTTCATCATCTATCATCTAATGCACGCAGCTAGATTGTGTCAATGCATTCTGTATTATATTCATTGCTTGTCTACAAAGTATTATAAAATGCGGGATGGGTCTCCAAGATCCCTCGCTGTATCGAAAGCGAAAAGCTTGTTTTTTTTGACTCAGTTGATGGAGGTGATCTGAGCTCGAGCGCTATGGACGACTTGACCTCGACGTCGATGTTTCATCCTTCGCCATGAGCTCTTCTCAGACCGTGTGGCCCGTCCACCTCCACCAGTCAATATGCAGTGGCCCAAGCGCTATCACAACAAGAGCGCTTGAGCCCTCGCATCAACCGAAACAAAGACCTTTCTGCGCTATATAATGCTAGCCGCCTTGTGCAACAATATTACCTCCCCCCATGGCGCCCACCCGAACAGAATCCCCCTGGAAATCTGGCCGCCGTGTGCCCGTGCCGCCACGCGGCTACAACCACAAGCGGGTTCTTGACGGACTCTCCATCGGCGCTTCATTTCGCGACAAGTACCAGGGTGTCCATGATAGCAAGGACCCGTATTATCCTCCTGTGAGTAAGATAGCCATGTCGACCTTGCTTACTGCGTCCTTCAGCTACCGCTGCCAGTGCCCAAAGATATACAGCCGGACGACCCTCGTGGCCCGGCCTTGACTCTGAGCGATCTTGAATGTGTGAAACTGTTGGGCAAGGGCGGCAACGGAAGCGTCCTTCTGGTTCGGACACGCGGGCCTGCCGCTGCGTCTGGTCCCAAATTATTCGCGCTCAAGGCAGTGGGGAAGAAAGTTTTGCGCCAGCGAGAGAACGTACGTCGTCTTCATTTGCTATTCCGCCGCTCACAGTTCCATCTCACAGTCCTGGATCGAAAACGATAACTCTCGAGAGCGCACAGCCCTCGTCAACATGGGTTGGCATCCATTCGTCTCTGGGCTTCTACAGACTTTCTACGACGACCGTAACATCTACATGATGCTCGAATACAGCCCTTGTGGCTCCCTCGTCGATCTCCTGATGCTGCATTCACCCATGACACCCTCTCAAATGGTCTTCTACTTTGCCAACATCATGTGCGGATTGGAACACCTGGAGAAGTCGGGCATCGTCCACCGCGATCTCAAGCCAGGCAACATCCTCGTCGGAGCGGATGGGTATCTCCTCATATGCGACTTTGGCCCGTCAATGCCGGTACCCGAGCCAGGCCAGCCTGCTGACGAGACGTTTTGGAGTGGAGAGGGCACGCCGTTCTACCAGGCGCCAGAGGCGTACGGCTTGGAGGGCCAGCCCGACGACGTTCGTCACGGAACCGCTATCGATTGGTGGTCATCCGGCATCGTGCTGTTCGAGATGGCCACCGGGGAAATCCCCTTCCACAACAGCAACGCATCGCGCACGGCGGAGGAAAAGCTCGCAGCGCCGAACCAAAACACCGGTGCGGAGACGTTCAAGCTCATTCACGCTGGTCCGTTCAAGTGGCCCTCGCGCGTCCGTGTCGGGAGGAAGCTCAAGAACCTCGTCGCCGGCCTGCTGGCTGTCAACGCCAATACGCGACTTGGGGCCCGGGGCGGCTTTGACGAGGTCAGGCAGCATCCGTGGCTAGCGACCGTCGACTGGAACAAGATGCGCCGAAAGTGGTATCTGGTAAGGGCTGCATTTGGGTCGTGTTCTTCTCGCGCTTACTCGGATTCTTTTTCCCAGCCGCCCTCTCTGGGTATTCCATCGTCGGATCTTGCCTCCAACGAGAAGCCGATTAACCGAAATCAATACCCGGGGCTGCACTTTGCAAATTCGTAGCCTTTTTGTGTACGCCCGATTGCACGGTAATGAAATGGACCTTGTACGGAACTCCTCGCAGCATCGTTGAGATGTATCAATACTTGTTCGTCGCTCGCCCATGCGTTGTACACGACATTCGAGCGTGGAGCTGAGACGTTACGGGAGCAGCTGGCTGTCGGACGGATGGATGGTGTTCTTCTCTTTTTGTTGCGCTTTGTTGGATGGATGTAAACCCTCCTTCCTTCTTGATACGCTTTGTTTTTTGTTTTCTTCTCCGTATCCAAACCTTATTGTCTTTCTAAAACGCAAGTGATTGATCATCGCTTCAAATTGGGTAATTTGCCATGCAAGTGTTTCTATTCAAACCAGCTAATTGTTCCCTCTGGAGATGGATCTTAACTTGGCGCGCGCTCGACTCGGGCTGTTTGTACTGTTTATTGGATTTAATTTATCTGCTATGCTGCTGGCTATCGTATACGCGTTAAAAATGCTACTTGTACAGGATGGTCCTGGACGTTATATGTAACGAAGAGAAAATTCGTGCGTTGCGTTGACGTGCGTGCGCTGAAAATTAAGCTCGGCTAGAGTCGTATGTTTGTCTGTCTCGTAGCTCGAAGCATTGTGGGGGATGAGGGTGAACTGCTCAAAGTTCGAAAGCGAATAGCGAAGGGAGTGTGGGTGCGCAACTCCTAGTTGACGGAGGCGGAGGGGAGGGCAGGCAGGCAGAGAGCGGTCGGAATGAATAATGATATGTGCGAAAATGATGCGAAAGCGAGGAGGAGGAGGGGCGGGAGAAATACAGTATCGTCGAAGGAAGCCCAATTGGGCCCATGGAAAGCGAGTTCATGGTTAGACGCTGTGTGCCGAGGCAACGGAGAGGGGACGGATGCGGGCTCGACCGCGTTTGGGAGCGCTGTCGTCGGAAGCGTTGTCGTCGGCAGCCGCGGCCATCGCAGCCTGCAAATCGACCTTGTCCGCGACGCGACCAGTGTCCTCTGTTTCTTCGTCAGAGTAATACACGGTCTCTGCGTCGTCGTCGTCGTCGTCGTCCTCCTCCTCGTCGGACGCATAGCTGTTCCCGCGCTCGTGCATCCAGTTCGAGTACCACTGGCCGAGGAACAACTTGAGGTCCACAGGCAACCCAAGGTACTCGGCATTACGGGCGATGCCCTCCCACTCGACGGACCCGTCGTTCAGGCTGTCCTCGATGAACGAGGTACTGCCAAAATACATCCAGTGGATGAGCAGGTGAATCGATGTGGGGTCGGGAATCGGGAGGAAGAGGATAGGATGGTCGGGGGAGCATGGCATGAGGCGAGGCATGCGGTTAGGTGGGACGGCGAACTGGCCGGATGGGCTGGGCTGCGAAGGCGGCGCTTGCGTGAGCGCGGCGGTGCTAATCAGGTCGAGCGAAGAGGCGCCGCTGAACAGACTCCGCAGCAACGTCGACTGGGCAGAGAGGTAGTCGATGTTAAGCTAAAATGGATTGTTGTCAGTCAAGTCGAGCGGCTGCAACTCCTGACGACGAACCTTCAATGAAATCTTGGGCACGGCGTTCAGCGCCGGCTCCGTGACTCGTCGGCTTATCCCAGGCTCAGTCGACGGGGAGAATGCGGTGAATGTCCTCCCAGGGGGGTGTGGTACGGGAATGACTAGGAGGACGAGTCAGATTGTGAAGGTGATGAGCAGATAGACATACCGATGGTACAGTCGGCGGCCTCTGGCTTATCCCAGAACTCCACTGCATGAATACGAAGTTGCTCGACAATATACTCGACAGGCACGCCCGCGAGAGGAGGAGGAGGAAAGGCACGAGGAGTGAAGAGCGACGCGGTCGAAATGGGGTCGGAGGGTTTCAAAGGGGGCGACTGTGACTTGGAGCTGCCAGACCTGCAGCGGGGCATTTTGGAGGGCTGGGAAGGGTCCTGATGTTGTGCGTGTGTTGGGGTTTTAACACCCGAGTCAGGGATCTTGTTATTGTTTAGCGACATTGAAGGGGTACGGGCTCTGAAAGGTTGCGTGGACCCAGAACGACGGGAGGGAACGAGATGAAGAGAAAAAATCGGTGATGGAAACCTTAAAGCAGCCTGCAAGTGCTGACTAAGGATGCCATCCTTATTGTCTTGCCCCCGACGTTATTTCCAATTTGGTCGACCGCTCCCACACATCGCGATCTTGATCCAACAATAGTGTCCCTTCGGAGAAGAATTGGGTCAAGTTCCAATTTGGGGTTAGTTGCGCGCGCTCCGTTGACGCAGTTGATGCGGTATGAGTCGACTTGAAGCAGAGCGGGACCAGCACCAAGGGTGTAGAACGGGGTAAAGGACATTTCACACCGCTAAGCCGCAGCCGATGGGATATCAGAAAATGCCGGGTAAATCGGCAAAAAACGCCGCCGCGTAACATGTTGGGACCCACAAGTGCTTGAGCGTTGCACAAGTGTTGCGACCCCGGAGCGGAGCTAGGATCCGTGCTGTTAAGGTAGCATCGCGTCCTCCATTTAGCGTTGGGAAGTAGTCGCAGGTTCTTATGGTGGAGATAGACGTTCTTGGCGAAGCTCGGGCAGCTAGCTAAAGCATACCCTAACGGTGCTGCAGGAGTTCGTAATACCAAACGGCGCCAGGGAGCTGAATCAAGGCAAGCCGGAGAACGAAGGGGGGTCGGCGATAGGTAGTCGGACTCAAACATTTCGAAGCGCCGTTGCCAGTTTTGCTGGTGGTTCGAGCAGGTAGGGGCGTGGTGGTTGGTCGATGATCACACGGGTGGGGATTTGGACGGCGACGGGCAGGACACACGGGCACTGTGGTGGTCAAGAGCAACAAAAAAAAGTCGCGTGACGATGATTTGATGTGACGATGATTTCCTAAGTTACAAAATGCGTATGCGTACAAACGTTATACAGAGCTCATCGCTAACGCTTTAGACGCCCACATACTCGACATGTTTTCCATCTGCACAGGATGAAAAGGCCGCAGGGCTCATGAAAAGAAACGACGAACCAAACGAGCAAACCCATCCTCGCGTACCACATCGCCCACGAGCCGTGTTAGCTGGGCATACGACAGGTCGTACAACCTTGTGGCATCCCGAAGGGCCTCGACCAGTTTATCCGCCTCCGCGTCTGGATCTCGACTTGATACTGGCGGAGGAGGCGCAGGCGGAGGAGGCATCAATACGTCTGGCGTGGCTGCAGGTGGTGTAGGAGGCGGCGCTTGGGAGAATACAGTGGCCTCGGGCTCGACTGGTGACGAGGGAGGCATTTCTGGCGAAGAAGGGCGATACGGATTCAAAGAAGAAGGTTCCAAGAAATGCATCGTCGGGGCCTGAAAACGCGTCGGAGGAGGATTCGGATTCGGACGAGGCGGCTGGGTCTCCCATCCAATGGCAGAATCTTGCAGCTGCTGGACTGCCGTTGTCTTCTTGCTCGGTTCAGTCGTTTTGCAGGGACACACGTTGCGAATAACATCGACGAGCTGGAGCGTAGCGACAGAAGAGGGGAACGAGACTTGAAAGCGCCGGTAAACCTAGATGCAATTTGAGGAAGGAAGAAAAGAAGACGTATAACCCACCTTGTGCGCATCGGACGAGTCAGGGACGTAGAGATAGCGCAATCCAAATGTAGTGTCGCGATACACTCCCTTGAGCGGAGAGCTTTCGCTCTTGAAACTGTCGCCGAGAGACGAGAACGAGAGCAAATCGAGATCCTCCTGCAGCTGGTGAGATACACGAACGCGATTCAGCTCCCTCTGAGACTTCTCACCAGCACAACATCCTGCGAAGCGGCACTAGACCCGTTCATCGTCCAAACGACGCGTAACCGGAACGATTCTGCTTTCTCTTGCGACATCTTCGTGTCCAAAACGAGACGCAGAACAGGATTCGTGAAGTGCTGCCATTCGGAACCGCCGTTGTCTTTCTTGTTGGAGGAGTACGCTCGGGAATATTTTTCGAGGATGTAAGTCTTGGTTTCAGTCGTCGACGAGGAGAGAGCCATTTTGACGGTGGTGGTGAGCCGCGAAGTTGCCAGTGATGGCAACACAACGACCTTTTCTTGCGACCTTCATGGCAAAACACTCAGAACGCATATGCAGAGGCCTCTTTCCCTTCTCGACTCGGTTCGTGGGTCAAAATCACACAATTCAGACTTTGTGGTTGTTTTACCGCGAAATTATTTGCATGATTCTACAACGCGTCGCAACGACTCGCGGACTCTTCACCTCTCAGCACACGCATCCGATTGGAATGCACTACCAGTGCAGCGCTCCGTCTCACCGCTCTTTTGAATGGCATCAACATGGCCTTCCTTGTCCTGGGTCAGTTAGTTGGTCGTTCGCCAGGAGGCATTCCGTACTCGTGGCACACGCGCCCAGCTCGGGCCAAGACATCAACACAGCTCCCAGCGTCGAGACTTGATGTTTTCAGAAACTTGCTTTGGCTCTGCGCCGCAACTTCGACTCCCTGAATCTTCCCCGAGGCATACAACGGTGGAACGAGCAGAAAGAGGATCAGAATGGGGATGCTCTTGCGTAATTTGAAACATACCTAATTCTCTGATAGTTATATGCGTGCTTCAAGTTGAATAAGTACGTCCCAAATCTTGTGCGGAGGCCTTCAGATAACTGCTTGTAGACTTGGTGTTTAACGAACTTGCATGTCTTGGCTCGAGGTAAGCTTCATTTGCGTGCGCCAACTTGAGGCGGAGAGAACAGAGTCGAGAAACTAGCAACATTGAAGCCTGAGGCCACTCTTTTCTGGAAGTGTGTACTGAACTTGATGTTCTTGACGTCTCGACGTCGACAATTTGATGTTTAACGCGTCTTGAGGACACGAGTGTTTTGCGCAGCCTGAGATCTGAGATCGAGTGCTTGTGTGTGTCGAAGTTGGGACGTTGCAGGTCAATTCAGGGAAATTTCGCCCATCGGACGTCTGAGCAACTTGATGGAAGGTCGCGCGTGACCTGAGGCCGATCTTCAGCATCTGCCGACTCGGAGCGTCTTGCGGTATTGCGCATGAAGGATACTTTGGATACCTGAAACAACCTTAGATCGACTATCAGATATTGGGATTTGAGATTAGATTAGCTGGTGCTTGAAACTTAGCGTATCTTCCGCCGTGTCTTGCGTTTGAAACGACGTGAGGAAGGTAAACTTATGGGAAATATTGCGGACTTGCGTGTATTAAGCTTGACGACGTTGATACGCGCGCGTCTTGAGGAGAACAGGCCCGAGAACAGAGCTAAGAGGGCTAGAATCTTGGGGAGCTTGCTGCTTGACGCGTCTTGAGACATCGCAGATCCGATTCCTTGCAGTCTTGCGCTTATTTTCAAGTTGACGGGACTCTTGATAGGCGTTGGCGCGTTGAAGGCGACCGTGAGGGCGAATTCGCTCGTCTTGAGCGTCTGAGTACTAGTAGCTCGTCGATAAGAAAAAACTCGCGGGAGAGCACGTAGATCTTGGAGCGCTGCAGCTTTGATGACAATCTTCCTGCTTGTAAGAGTATTTAACGCGTCTTAAGGTGAAGTCTCTTCCATAGATCGAGTGCTTGAAGTTAAGAGGACACGGAGTAGATAAAGCCGCCATGCGTTGAAGGTTAATCGGGGGTGATTTTGCCCATCTTAAACGTTTGACTTGACTGAAGACAATCTTGGAGCGCTGAGCCTTTGAGGAGATCTTCAAGTTCGTGCATAGCTTGAGAGTTTCCTAGTCTCTGAGGGCTTGTAGCGCTTCATGCTGACATCTCCGTTGCGCACGTTTAGTACTGAAGGGTGAAGGTATGCCAGTGAAGTGTTGATCCGTAACAGGACTTGACTTCGATATCGAGTCGTTGAGAGTTGGTGCGTGCGTGCTCATGCCCTGAAAACTTGGATACACCGACTTGCTGAACATTGAATTCGTGTGGGGCCTTGAGGCGTCGATAGCTTACGCGTCGTGGATACCGAGCGAGGGTTTGGAAATGACGTCTTGGGGCTCGAGGAGTATTTTGAGTGTACAGTAGCGAGATCTTGCATGACGGAAATGGACAGGGATCTTGACGACATGCTGAATGCTGAACCCGCTCCGTTAGCCAGCGAAATATGCGCTGCGGGAGAACATACCCGTCCTGCCGACTCGAAGGATAGTTTTCGTATTCCGAGCTCTTGACGAATTCAACGAATGGCAGCTTCGGGGAACTTGAAGGCTTGAGGTCTTGCGCGGCTCGAAGCTTGAATGTCTTCAAGAAATAATGCCACCGTCTTGCGCGATTTGAACGTTAATCGCCTTCAAGCCGAGAAGAGAAGATGAAAAAGCTTGCGCGTCTTGGGCGAGTCGGAATCGAACAGCTTGAACCGTCTAAGCATTGAGGAAATTGCGATGTCGATTGCTCCGTTCTTGGAATCTTGATATCTGACAACCCGGAGTCCTGAGCATGTTGTGCAAGTGTTGAGTTGCGCTCCGTTGCGGTACTGATTGCGCAGGTGGAGACTTGATTATCAGATTTTGATGTCTTCGGATCTGAGATTAGATTAGCTAGCGAGGAAGCGGACTTGAAATGAGAGCGTTGAGGGAAACCAGATCAAAAGGAATCTTGTCTTTTTGCTGGATTGCTCGCGACTTGGATGGCGCGTCTTGACGTTTTGAGGCGTTGAGGCTTGACGCGTATTGAGTGAATGGACAGTTCGGTGAGATCTTGTGCATGGGGAGCTTGAATTAGACGGAAAGGGTAAACCTGCGACGCGTTGAAGTCCTCCTGCAATCTTGAGAGTTGCTTAGTGTTTGCGGAACTTGATGCTCACTTCTCTGTTGCGCGTCTTGAGGATTGAATGTTCGACGAGCCAGAGAATGCATCGACGCGTTTTGAGAGTTGAAAGAAGTCGATGCCTTGGGGAGATTACGCCGTTGAAGATGAATGTATGGACTTGAAATCTTGGGGGGCTCTTGAAGCGTTGCAAGCTTATGTGTCTTGAAGGAGATACCGGGAGAGAACGCGCGGAGCGAGGATTTTGCGAAAGGTCTTGAGGCGGCGAATCAGGAGTTTGACGACATCTTGGAGCGTTGAGTAGGAATCGAATTCGAACGCGGGAAAGAACAGGGCGCTGAGCGAGGATCTTGTTCGACGCATCGAGAACTTGTCAACATCTTGAGAGGGAGCCTTGATGCGACTCGGGCTTGCGATAGGCGAGGACGAAGAATGACTTGAGGCGAGGAAGAGTATAGCCTGTAACTCGCTCCGTGAGTAACGGGCCTGGCGAGACATGCAGAGAAGGAGGACGTACCAGCAACGACGACGGATTGAGCATGGTGTTAAAGCGTTGCCAACTCGGGAGTTTGAGGTGGCTTGAGGGCGGACGAAAGCGATGATGAGGGGAAGGGTTGGAGGCGATGAACCAAAGAGCCGACGTACACTTGAAGGCGAGTTCAAGTTGACGGCACTCGAGAGAGTATTGAGGGCGGCGGCGGCGGCTTGAGGTCTTGGTGTTGAGGGCGCCTCTTGAGGAGGCTTGCGGGACGACGACGACGATGGGTCGTCATGTCAGCCACTTGGCGATCAATTGGAAAGAGGGCGTCAAGCTACCAGTGGCGAAGACGAGGTGGGCTTGGGAGAGGTCGGAGTGCGAGGCAGGATGCATTGAGTGGGTTGAGGGCAACGACGACAACGACGACTCGGAGGGCGCGTTGAGGACCATTGGGAGCGGGCTTGAGGGCGGAGGCTTGAGGTTGACAAATCGAGGTGGACTCGAGGCTCTTGAGGTACGACGGGAGGGTCTTCAGCGACGAGGAAAGTGGGGAGATGGTGGTACGAGGAAGAGAGCGAGTGACCAAACATAACGCGTTACCTCCGCCTTTTAAACAAACGATCGCGGGGTCAGCCTCATCTCGTGAGGCGGCGGGATGATGTGCGCCGGCACACTCACGCGATTTTGAGTCTCCGGCGCTGTTGCTGGCAACTTTTGGGCAACTTGCTGCGGGATATTCCGGGTTTCGGAATGGGGAGTAAGTATTGCGGAGATGAAGACTGAAATTCCGAGAATCAAACCCCAACTAGATAACTCGGAGCGTCGACTTTGAATACTCCGTCAAATAGGATACGCGTCGAGAGAGCCACGTGATCGCGTTTGAGACACGGAAGGAAACGGAGGCAAACGGAAGCAAAAAATGATAAATTACCACAGATAAGTACATTTTACTCACATTCGACTGAACAGTGTACTCGGCCTCTTGCCACCATCTTCGTTAAGATGGCCCAGGAAGCGCAAACCGACTCGGAGCGCACAGACACAATCCATTCAATTCCTCGGTCTCCTTCTCCCGACGCACCTGAGACTTGAGGAGCAACGATGCCTATTCACCGTCCAGTGTGCCTTCTGTAAATACGCTGAGATCAGAGCCGCAGTCCTCAAGAGGATGGCGCTGCGTGATTCGGAGCCACAGATGTCGACATGAGTTCGGTCGCAGTACGAGTTTGGACGGCCACCGGTATTCAACAGGACCAGTTCGTGGGGCGTAGTGCTGTCGGTCCCAGTGGCAATGGCTCCAGGGGAGATGGACGAGCAGCAGAGGCGAGTCGACGGCACTCTGTGGACCTATTGAGCTTTCTTTGCAAAGAAAAATAGCAGACCGACTTCGGAAGATATTTTCAGCGGTACGTTCCGCATAGTCTTTCGTCCAGTCCGCGACTCAACGTCAAGTCGTCGAATTGTCACGGCTGGACCTGCACTGCAACCAGTTAAGAATATTAATGGTTCTGCCAGTGGTTCTCGGCACCAGCGTTTTCTTACCTTGAAACACTCTGCGGAGGTCGCCTGGAGCAACACTGCACAAGTTTCGTCTTGTCTGGCGTAGAACAGGAGCTGCGATTGAGAACGCGTCATTTGCTAACAGCCCGGAAGTTAGTCCTGGTCGTCGAAGCATGGTCGTCTGAGCAAGCTGATCAGCTGTCAAACTTGGCTTGCTGCTGCAAAAGGCTATCGGTAGTAAAATGATACAAAACACAAAATCTATTCCTCCATCTGCTCTAAAGGATCCTCCCTTGCGCCCACTGACTTGGGGTTTCTTTCTTTGAACTCATGACAGTACGCAAGAAGCCCCTTTGCATCATACTTGTCCGCTTCTTCTTCGACTACCATATCCGTCAACATCCACATCTTCATCTCGCAAAAGAAAAGAACGAAAAGAACTCACTTTTCCAGTATGTCGCGCTCGACAATAAACTCCATTTATGAATAACTCGACCAACTTCGTCCTTGAGGTCGCTCATCCCCCACTGATCAGCCCCCGGGAGTAGTTCGAGCAAATCGCGCAGGAAGTTCATGTGTGCATCCTCTCCTTCGCTGGGTGTTGCTTCGATCTTGCCAGTGTATACGAAATCTTTAAACGGGGTTAATACGTTGTCGCATGAGTACTGGGCGCCGCCACGAACCAAGCACCGCACGAGCTCCAAAATAGGTCCCGGGAAAAATATACGTGTTCGTGCTCCCTTCGTGCCACTCAATGCTCATGCGTACATGCGGAATGGCCGCCGCGAGGAAGGTCCAGTGAGCGCCGAGGGTATCCTTGTCAAAGTCTTCGCCGGGAACGCCAGGAAGCAACATGAGGTCCGTACGTTGCCGTGCCTTTCTCATCTCGTCGAAAACGCTGCGGAGGTCGGTGCTGTCTTGCGCTTTTGCGGTGGGATTGAATTGAACCGTATGATGCTGCCCAGCCCCGACGGCAAGCAGAAGGACCCGATACTCTTGCAGGAATCCGCGCACTTTGAACGTATTCTCGTAATCGTACGGAATGTCGAACTGCAGTTGTTCCGCAGACTTCCACTGACCGACCCACTCCTCCTCGTTCGGGTCATCGACGTTCAAGAAAAGCGGGTCCGTGCTTCGAGAGATGAGGAGCTGACGGACATCATCCGCCTTGTTCTCGTTGAGCCACTTGTACGTCGCTCGAAGCTGCTGTAGTAAGCTCCGATTTCCGGGGTGTTCTGGGGCGACTTGTAGTGCAAGGACGGTGAGGTGGTTGACCTGATCGTTCAATATTAGTAAAGCCTGCGAACCTCGATGTGAACGAAAACGCTTACCACTTCTTGAACTGTAGGGACTCCGAGAGTCTTATTGAGCGAGGTTAGGTTGGAGCTGGGCGGGTGTAGGAAAAGGCCGCGCTGGGACCACGCGATTGGTTCATACTCTGCGCGCAGAAGTTGGGAAGGGGTGGCGATGTGGGGGATTGGTTGGCAGTGCGAGTTCGGGTCGAAGGAAAATGATGTGCTTCGCTGGGGTAGCCTAGGGATGAATCGAAGCCTATCCAATTGTCTCCACTCGTTGACGTCGCCCATGATGATCCCGGGCAGCGTCGAGCTATAGACCTGGTAAACCGCCGTCGCCCTTGCTTCGACAACCGATTCAGCCAGATGTCGCTGCGTCAAGTCCGCATTGACCGTCTCGGCACAGAGAAGAAACGCAGGCCAATCGACATCGAAATTCAAGCCCCTACCCTGTAGTTGCTCGGTGAACCCTTCGACAAGTCCTGGATGTGGGAATCGTGTCGTTGTACAACTTTGAAAGGCTTCTCGGAACAACGGAACTGACTGGTCGTAGAGGTCTTCGACAGGCCGCATCCGCAGCTCGCCGTCTGGAACGAGAACCATCCCAGTGCCAGGAAGCTTGAGGAATTCTGAAAGCATCGTGGAATACGAGTTGACGGACGTGCGTCCGTAAAGCCCAGAAAGAGGATTCGGAATGGTCAAATACTGCCTGAGCGTGTCGGAGGTCAATGCTGGCCGATTTGGGAGCCAATACATCACGTCGCAGAGCCTATTAGAGTATGCCGCAATGGCGAACCCAGGTGGCATGAATTCGTCAAACAGCTCGGGGCTGACACCCGATGGGAGCCACTTCAACTCGTTAGCTGAGCAGCGAATGTTCTGGCCATTCTTGCGAGCGTTCCAAATTGGCATTGTCCGAACAGTAGCCCGCAAGTCTCGATCCTCTACTTCGTACAAATGGGCTTGAATCCAGTCGCACAGGTGATTAACTTCGATCTCGGACAATCCTGAAAACGGCGAAGAAGGCGATTCGATGGCGGTCAGGAAGGTGGTAATTTCGAAGTGTTTGCAGCTAGATTCGCGGGCGGGCGATGGCATTATGCAGAATGTGAATCCTGTTTTCTCCACAGCGCTGACGACCTCTGCCAACATCAAATGATTTACGGGACGACGCAGAACATCGTCCCGCGCACACTGCCGGAGCGAAACATGGTCGCCGTCTGTGGTCGGTATGAGGGGAAAGGACTCGATCTCCGCAAGCGTTGGTGGACCAGGCAGGCTATCATAACACTCCCAGAACCTCGTAATCCAGGTTGCTGTTTCGTCTGAATGTGTGCAGCGTGAAATAGCAGCAAGTTGGGTCTTTAACAAAGAAAGGACGGCGACCTTGTCGAAGACCGCTACGTTCACGTCCGGCGCTTTGACGAGGAGGTCCTCCGTCGTGGGATCAAGCACTTGAAGGAAATATTTGCCATCGAAAATGCTAGGAATGGGTCCTCTGCAAACATATCGTGTGGACGAGCCAGTCGTTGCCAGGGTACCATCTGCCAGAATAAGCAGCGGAAGGTCCGAGATAGAGGCATTTCCCATCAGCAGAAATCGCACAGTTTCCTCGATATCTCGAGGGACGACGGTCTTGGTGTTGAAGTGTGAAATAAGCTGAGCGGACCACGGACGCAGAACGTCGCCGACATACGCCGCATCGACAAAGCGTATTTGCCGAGCCGGGCTGTCCGCAACCAGAGCTTGGGTCAACATGCGGCGAACAGCATATGTCGGCTCGGCGTAATTCGGTGGTTTGATGCGGAAGAGCAGTCGCGCAACATCAACCGGCGTCTTATCGTTTGGAATGACTGCGTCGACC
Source organism: Mycena amicta (assembly GCA_029282125.1). Taxonomy (NCBI): domain Eukaryota; kingdom Fungi; phylum Basidiomycota; class Agaricomycetes; order Agaricales; family Mycenaceae; genus Mycena; species Mycena amicta. The sequence continues at coordinate 1,437,503 of JARIHP010000001.1, read as the reverse complement.
GGAGCAATAAAGTGCCCTGCTACCGAACAAAAAATGGGCTCGGGGGATTTGACTGCGAGCTCGTAGAATGCCTCGATTACGTATCTCGAGATTTCGTCCTCCTTCTCGCTCTTCCGTGGCCACCGTGCAAAAGGATCACCATGGTGTTGTTTCTTCATCTGTGCCGCTTGCGCGAGGCTGGAGATGAAGAGGGGAGGGATAAGACGCTGGAGGATCCAGAGATTGAATGCCGCATGAGGGAGACGGTGGCCGTTGTGGTCGACAGGATCGAATCGTATATGTCGTCGGTCGGAAGAAATTGCAAACGGGGCGGAGATGTGAACGGGGAGTGATGTACGAACGGGAAGACGGAGCGTCGAGAACAGGAAATGGGATGGCTCGTTGCTGCTGGTTCCGGCTGTGAACGTCTCTGCAGCGGAATCCAACCGAAGAGCCAATCGTGTAACCAGCCCGATTGTACTCGGCTGCAAGCCCAGCTCCGTGACAACAGCTGTGTGCTCTGGTGGCACCTGAGAAATGGGAAGGGCGGACCGGCTAACCAACCACCGTTGCTGTGGCAGGCTGCTGCGCTTTGGCCCGTCGGTCGCCTTGAGCACTAGTATCTCTCGATCTTCAAAATCATTCTCCCAGGGGCGGTTTGCCTCGACAGACCACATGGAGTCAAGGTTGCCCTATTCTATGGTCAACGATCCTGCGCTAAACAAGCAACGAAAGGACACACCGAAGGATGCCGTTGTGCGGCAGAGATTTGGGTCAGCCCCGTGAACAACATGGCGTCATTTGCGAGATTGAAGCATTGCTCCTTCAACAGGTTGAGGCAATCTGAAGCTCGGACGATTGTCGATGACAGAGGACTGCTGGCGTTGCGGAGAGGGATTCGGAACAGAGTCTGTGGTATGTGTTAGTACATCAATGCACGAATGAGCGAAAGGTACTAACCTTGGGATATGAACCCGCAGAGGCAGAAAAACCACAGAGAGATTCGAACGGTGCAAGCTGGTCAGGGAATCGCCTGTTGTCCAGTTAGCCGTATGCCATCATAGAGGAGACGACTCGTACCTTGCAACTTCCGAGATCCGAAGAAGTAAAGACGTTCTCGGTTTCCTGCGGAGGGGCGGCAGATGGGTCCCGGATGGATCCAGAATGAGGAGGTGCTCGCGCGATAAAATTTGGGCAAGCTACGAACCATGAGATTTGGGGTATCAGACAAGTATAAACACGTACATCACCAAAGTGGAAGAGGCCGAGTGCCCCCAGACCATACCGGCCAATGCTGTCCGGATTAGAGCGCTTGCCTCCTTGTCCGACCTTTCTCAGTCCAATGAAATCATCTTGCTTGAATGCGGCATCGTTGTACAAGAAGAGCGAGGGTTGACGCTGAAACGGTGCCAAACCCGGCGCTACAACCTTCCCACATTCCCATACACGCTCGTCCAGAATCACGGAGAACTCCTTGGCTCCTGCATCGACAGCGTTTGCAAGGAACTCATTGAAGGCATACTTGATATCGTGCTCCTTCAGGACTCCTTCGACGCGTTTGGTGAAAGCTTCGCCCATTTGAAGGTCGTCGTCTTCATCGCCCTCATTTCCGAGTTCCAGAGAGCTGAGGAATTGGAGCCCGAGTTGGCGTGCTAGGGACTCGGAGACTCCTGGATGGGCAGCATATCCCGTCTCAGGCAAGAATTCCGTGGATAACGAATCGACGAAGAAGGTCTGTGCGATAGGATAGAACGAGCCATCTCGAACTGGAATGAGTATCCGCTCGGTGATCTCCTGCGAGAATTCAGCCGAGTGCTTCGCCACTTCCTCCAAGATGTGGATTGCTTCAGTGACCCGAGAGGGGTTATCGATTGCGTCGGAAAGAATCTGCAGCTCCCCCAGCAATGTTGGTAAGGGGGGACTAACCAAAACTAGTCAGGAAAATCTCGATAAAACGAACACAAACATAACGCACTCTTCTTTGCAACCCATTCGCAGGAAGAATGAGCGCCCACGGGGGTCGAGCAGCGAGTGCGGGATAGCTCTGAAACGACCACCAGGTAACCTGGTCTGAGAACGAAGCAATGCGAGGTTGGTGTCCGACAAAGTGCCGGATTGGTCCACCGGAATCCATGCTTGATTCAGAACGATCTCCTGAAGACTGCTAATGTCGCCCTCTGAAAGTATCCGCCTCGAAAGCTCTGTAATGAGGGCGTAAAGGCGTAGATGCCGATCTTTCGAATTGGAAAGTGCACGTGACAGCTGCTGACGTAAAACGTCGATTGAGAGCGTCGTCCAGCCCAAGCTTTCCCTCAGCTGCTTGTCGTGGACCTTGCGGGAGGCAGTCCGAAAGACCAAGTCGAACAGATAGTGCGACTGGCTGGCATCGCGGCATTCAGATGGTTTTTCAAGCAGAGTTTCCTTTGATATCGGCATCCATGCACGCGAAAGACATCCAGCGGGGACATGCCGTCCAATACGGGACCAGTGTGTGTCCAATAAATGCAAGAAGAGATGAGCCTTGTCGAATATCCGAGGGAGCTCGTCTGCCGACCAGCTCTGCGAAAAGTACGAAACTCGGTCCTCGACAACCGTAGCAGTCATTTGGTGTTGGAAGGGCACATGGGCCGTCAACAGATTGAGCTCACGACCCTCCGCCCACCTCCCGGAAGGCAGCTTTCCCGACTCGCCGGCATACAACGGAGCTAACTCGCACCGAGGATCGATGACCTCGGACGGGGAAAGTTTTTGAGTGCTTCCGACGACGGAGACAAAGGGAGTGCTGGAAAGCTTGTTGATAGAATGGGTTGGCAAGTCCGGGAGACGCGCAATGATACGAGTGATCAAGGCGTCCTGGAGCTCTGGAGGTTGGGCTGTAAGATGGTCGATTGCGATACTGAGCACTCCGAGTTCCTTCAAGGCACTTTTCATCTTTATTCCATCGATGAGAGTGCCGAGGTTACCGCTGGTCGCTGTAACATCGAAGAAGGCTACCCCGTTGTCTAGAACTGGGACAGGACACGAATCGTCGACGCTCAAGTAGATAAGATTCCCGGTAGCGGTTCCGGGGCTGGATTGTGACAATTTCCAGCCGCCTCTTCGGTCTCTACCGGTAATTGGCACACGAAGGGGGAATATCGGCAGCTGTAGGAAGATCTCCTTCGACCGAGGGTTTAACGGGGTGACGGCGAAGGCTTGACGAAGCGCCAAGACCAAATGGTCGCGAATGAGGATGGCCGATGCTTCATTGAGTTGCGGGATTGTTTGTGGTGAGATGTACTCCACCAGGGTCGAAACACTGTAGGGTGATAGGACAAGGTGATCGTCTAGCTCGCGGATGGTCGATGCGGAAATGTCCGAATGTAGGAAGCGGACGCCAAGGATGCCCCATGCGTCCATGGTAGCGACGGGGTTATTCCCAACGATGGACTGGAAAACGAGACTATCCAGCTTGCGTAGGGTGCCTTGACTCGTGGGCAGGAGATGGAGGTGTCCGATGAGTGGTCGAAGTTGTTTTCTGTTCTTCGACGTCCACTGAGCCACGAACGGCCAAAATTTCGCCAGCCATCGTATCTGAGCCGAGACGTCCGTTCCGTGGATTTCATCCTGCGCCGGATAGAAGCTCCCGAACTTGGAGCCCTCGAGGTACCTCTGAACATTCGCAGCGCTAAACCGGCGGACGTTCTTCATCTTGCTGTCGAGCAGGACAGCCTTGACGTCCGAATGTAGCGCTGCGAGCGGAACCAGATGACCGTTGCAACTCGTATTATCGCCGAAAAGCTGCCCTTCGAGCTTGTCGATGAGACAGAATTGGTCCGATCGGGAAAGAGAAATGCGCGGGCCTTTGAAGGAAGGGAGGAGAGGAAGTTCTAGAGCGTTATCGAGGGTGCCGGGGTCGAGGACAAGGTAGCGCAGGATGAGATCCTTGTCCTTGTCGGACGCAGCGGTGATATTGGCAATGCAAGCCTAAGCATGTTGGCATCAGAATAAAATATACCGCAAAAATAGAGAGCACACCTTGAGGGCATCTCCCAAACGATTCGGATGGAGCATTCGGGCGGTCATGTCCTTGCGCTTAGAAAGGATGTCGAAGATATATTTTGGGGGCTTGACGATCTTAATGCCGATGTTTGAGAAGGCGCGGAGTGTGTCAGGATCCTGGACGGAGGAGGCAATGTACGCTGAGGACAACGAGATGTGTTTTGCGTTGTTGGGATACGTGGGAAACACGGCGAGGTCAAGCTCGACGACCCGTTGAAGGAGGTGCTTCAGGATTTCGCTCCAATAGCCTGAGTCGTGCCCGTTTGTATGTACACGAGACGGCCACGCAGACCAGATATCTGCTACCTCGTTAAGATTGACGAGGATGTTGAGGAGCGTGCTCCAGGTCTCTGGGAGGAACTTGTCGAAAATGGCCTTGTTCCACCATACGAGAAGGCTAGAATGACCTCAATGACGTTGAGCGAAACGAACAGAAAGAAACACACCGTTCTCGTGACTGAATGTGAGTTCCCGTCTCTTCGATGTTGCGGAGACTCAGTCTGTCTTGCGTGAGCGCGAGGATGGCATGCATATGCACCGGGAAGCCAGTGTGAATTGGGAGCGGCAAGAGGGTGAAGAGGCGTCCGTTGAGACCATCCGAAGGGAGAGGGTCAACCGGAAACGCCAGGGCCACGTGCGAGAAGAGCTTGTCGTGCGCAAGCTTTGCGACGACATTGTACCCAACCCGTTCACCGACGAGCTTGGATGTCTCCTCCGTGCTGCAGACGCGGTGGACGATGCGCCAGGATTGTCTCCGAGAAGATTTATCGGAGGAAGTGATGGTGATTGTGCATCGGAAAGATTCCTGGCGAGCACCGGTGGAACGCGCAAACTGGCGTTTCTCAATTGTCGAGGCATTCATGTCTGTGATCTCCGCCCTGCCAAAGAACTCTTCGCTGCCGTTGGGATGGATAACCTTCAAGGTAATGGAGCGAATGTGTTTGAGGAAGAGCATCACCACTCTGAGCTCCCCCTCGACAAAGTCCTTGAAGAGGGACATGATCACAGCGGGCTCGACGGACTCCTGCTTTATCGTGCTGTGTGGCGCTTGCTCTTGAGTGCGAAGGGGTAGACGAACAACAGTGCCGGGATAGACACCATTTTCGCTCGGCTCGAGCGATTGCGAGAATGCCACAAGTTGGTCCGCGTATGCTTCGCGCTCGGCGGCCGTGAGCTCAATCTTGACACCGCCCTCTCGTCCCTCAGAGAACCTCTCGTGGGGGTCGAAGATCACGAGGGTCTTCTCGGAGAGAAATTGGGGATTATCTGTAACCTACGGGAACGCTCAGGGTCTTCCCGGTCAAGAGATAAAGAGCTTGACGAACATGATAGCAAGCGCGTACACCGATGCCGAATTTTCCAATCTTACTGTAGCAAGGGTTAAAATGCTAATTGTCAACGATAAAGGGTCTGCTCACGATTCGTCTGCTGTCTTGCTCGAGCTATGGAGATTGCTGATCGCTTTCCAGTCTTGTTCGGTGAAAAAGGTGTCGTTCGTGGCCACCAACGCGGGTCCTTGAGATGTTCGGAGGTTTGCATCGACCAGCGTTTGGTTCGGATGGGTGCGGAGGTCGAGGATGAATGTCTACACGTCTTTGTTTAACGGTTGAGGAGGTGAGACACATGTATCTTACCTGCGTGGTGGCCTTTGCGTCGTCGGAGTTCTGCAACAACTCTCGCAGAATGCCAGAACCCGCTGGATACGAGTCAAGAATACTCCGAATGATCTTTGTGAGATCCGCTCGTTCACGAAAGTTGGTCCACATCGCGAGGTGGCGGTTTGAGGAGAAGAGGAGGCGGTGTGAGACAAAGAGAGGTCTGGCAAATCAACACGAGGATGTAATTTCCGACGGGAATAGGCTTTCGGAATAGTGATGTGGAGGGGCTGCTGGAATCTGCCCAAAGAACACAAAGAAAAGGAAGCTGAAACCAACTAGTTCAGATATGCACCATCCATAACGGTGATTCGAGAGCTCTGGGATGGACGAAGCGCGTCTGGACACCAGGCGAAAGCTGTTGAAAGCTCGAAGGGTCAGGGTCACTCAGCCTCCTGTGACAAGTGGCATCATGATTTCAAGTGCGCCTTGCGCGTCCGAGTCTCGGGCGGAATATTCAACAGATTTCGGCCCTGCATCTCCACTGGCACTAGAGTTCCGACTCTCCGTCGCCCTTTGTACTCCTTCTACGCTTAATTCCGAATTTTTCAAGTTGGCCAGGAGCCTGAATTTCTCATTACCGTTAAAACACGACTTTACCTCCAGTTGGTTTGGAGATTTGTTGTGGAGTTTGAGTCGCTGGAGGCTAGCTATAGCCTCCGTGAACTTGAAGTGGGGCGATAGCGAGAGGGGCAGCACTATCAGCGTCGAGTCTAAAATATCTGGATTCTGTATGCACTCTGCCAGTCTCACGCGCCAGACACATTCAGTTGGTGAAACGAGGCTCCGGTGCGTCGGGAGTGGGGCTCGAGAGAGAGAAGCAAGCCGTAAAAAAATTAATTTCCGGCGAAATATTGGTCGTGATGGCACTCTCCCACGGGCTCATCGTTCCTCAAGTCGGTCATGGCGCCGCCTCCACCAGGCTCGGCGACGACTTCAGTGCAAGTCGGTGAGTACATAGACTGTCTGGACGAACCCGTCTCATTTCCTTGCAACAGCCCTTAGGATTCGTCCCCCAACCCAGCAGGACTCGACCTCCATCCCGACCCGTTTCCAACGCTCCGTTATCCATGCTACCTCTTCCACCTCCGTCTCCGTCGACCCCGTCTCAAATCCCGCCACTGGTGGTCCTGTTCCCGCAGCTTCAGCAGCCTCCGCGGCGGCTGCAGGCAAAAAGCAGGTTTTCTCCTTTGATCAGGTCCATGGTCCTCCCGCAACACAACACGAAATGTTCACTACCACCGCCCTTCCCCTCATATCACGCTTCGTCGAGGGCTTCAATTGCACCATTCTCGCGTATGGCCAAACCAGCAGCGGAAAAAACCCACACAATGACCGGCATCGACCTCGACGCGGACCCCTCAGACCCCAACAACGGCATGGGTATCATACCGCGCTCCATCTCCAAAATATTCCAAACCGCCAAGCAGCTCCGCGACGACCGCGCCGGTGCTTGGACGTATTCCGTCAAGTCGTCCTTCATCGAAATTTACAACGAAGACCTCATCGACCTTCTCACCGACGATACTGGTAGACGCGAGGTGCAGATTAGAGAGGACAAGGATGGTCATATTATATGGGGTGGACTGAGAGAGGTCCCCGTCAAAAATCCCAGCGAAGTCATGACGTGCGTTCCACCCTTGTTTCTATCCTTCCGTCTCAACCGTCCGCCAGCCTCCTTCGCCAGGGTTCCTCCATTCGCCGCACGAATGAAACGGACATGAATGCCCAATCCTCCCGCTCACACGCCATCTTTTCGCTCACTCTCACCCAGAAGAAGTTCACCGGCGGTGGCCTACCTCCGCGTTCATCTTCTCCCCTCCCGCCCAACAGTCGCTCCCCATCTCGACTCGCACGACCTGGATCAATGTACAGCGGTCCCGCATCAACAACTCGCGTAGCATCACCCACAGGTGTTCGGCCACCCACACCAAGTTTCGCTTCTGCAATTGCTCGCGGCGGCGGATTACGACCTTCCAGTGCCCTCGGGCATGCCGGAGACCGATCTGGTATGGATGACGATGGCGGAGAGTGGGTGACTATCGTGTCCAAGTTCCACTTTGTTGATTTGGCTGGCTCTGAACGGGTTAGTCAATCCATATACGCCCATGCAAGCATCTTACACTGTTACAGTTGAAACGCACTGCAGCCGCTGGTGAGCGGGTCAAGGAAGGCATTTCAATCAACAGCGGGCTGCTTGCATTGGGCAATGTCATCTCCGCTCTGGGCGACCCATCCCGAGCGAAAACCCACATGTCCCATGTCCCATACCGCGACTCCAAGCTGACGCGGTTGCTTCAAGACTCCCTCGGAGGAAATGCACACACGCTCATGATCGCTTGCGTCAGCCCGGCAGAATGGAATGTCGGCGAGACAGTCAACACCCTCAAGTACGCCAACCGCGCGCGGAATATCAAGAACAGCGCCGTCGTCAATGCGAAGGAAGATGGCTGGGATGATGTTGAGTGGTTGCAGGGAACGGTGCGGAGACTGCGCCAGGAACTCAAGACCATCAAGGACGGTGGTGTTGTCAGTGGTTCGGTGCCAGAGCCCGTCCTGGAGGGAGCTGGCAAGAAGGTGCTGGCCCAGATGACGGAGCTGCAGAACAACTACGAGGACCTGCGGGAGAAGTTCGTTGATCGCACGGAAGAGCTCACGAGACTGCGTCGTGAGTTGGGCGAACGACACCGAGGAAGCACGGGCGGTTCGGTTGGAGGGACGGGCAAATATGAGGAGATTGTCGGTCCCGTGATTGAGGAGTACGAGAAGACGATTGCTGCGATGGAGGCGGAGCTGAATCTCAATCGGGTGGCCCTTAGGCATACGAATGAGATGGTGGAAGAGAAGGAGGAGGAACTGGCGCTTGTCACGGAGCGACATTCGGCAACGGAGCTATATGTCGAGGAGCTACGTGCACGGGTGGCGAAGCTTACGGAGCGGGAGGCGTCGACCGAGGTGCGTTCTTACTCCCTTCTTAGGTATGCATATTTGACGCCTGGACTGTAGGCGTACGTACGCGACCTGGAGGAAAAGATGAAATCGTACGACGAGACTTCGATTACCTCCAGCGAGTCCATGACAGACTTGCGGCGCGAAGTGTCCAAGTATCGCGACTCGGAGACGCATTCCGCCAAGTACATTGCCGATCTAGAAGCACGTCTCGCGCGAACAGACGAATCTGTGCTCGCTCTGCAGCAGACCATTGAGAAGCTCGAATCAGAATGCGAGAGGCGGCGCGGGGAAGTACAGCACCTCCAAACACGACTGGAGACTCTCCGAGAGGACGGGGACAATTGGCGGTCTGATCTGGAGGGGCGGGAACGGAAGGTCCGAGAACTGGAGCAGAAGATGGTCGAGTGGGAGGCCAAGAAGAAGGAGGCTGGGGCAACCCGCGAGCGACTTGGCCTTGTTGTCGGCGAGGTTGCAGAGGCGCGGAAGAACCTGCGGGAGGATTTCGTCAATGGCCACTCCGCCAGTGAGAGTCCTGTTTCGGAGAGCGGCACACCATTGGCCTCTGTCGCACTTGTACCCGATCTTGCGGACAAACATCCCGAAGAAGGCCAACCGCTAGCGCAAAAGCCGGATGCACTTGTGCAAGGCCAACTACTTTCGCTCCAGCAGACGCATACGGCGACATTAGCTGATCTTGCATCTGTTACCGCCAAATATCGTGACGCCCTCCGCGAGATATCCGATCTCGCGGCGCAGATACAAGAAGCCAAACTCAGCGGGCATTCGACGGAGAGCAATAACGTTGCTGAATCGCCTACATCCGAGACGCCAGTCGAACGCCTTGTTGAGATCCCGCCCTTCCGGCGGCGGATGACGGGCGGCGGTCGTTCGCGCGAGTCGAGTGCTGGAGAGCCTCAATACAACTCTGCCGGAAGACGGCTTTTTTTCCGGCAAGCGGCCTCTACCGAATCGCTCCATGGGAGGTGTGTATTTTTGTTTTTTTCGAATGCTTCTTTTTTAGCTGACGGCTCAACGGGCAAAGGTCGCTTTCGCAATCGCAATCGCTGTCGCAGGAGCTATTCTCGGCGCACTCGCGCAAAACCTCTTTTTCGACGAGTAACAGCTCGCATTCGCCGTCCAATTCGCATTCCGCGCCATCGCCGTTTCTGTCTCCCCATGGACGTCCCAACCTTTCCATTTCGCTTCCGACCTCGGCTCCATCGCCCGTCCTGCCAACCAACGAGCGGTCAGTCCTCAGCTTGGAGAAGGAAATTATGCGACTGCAGGAGGTCCTGAAGGAGCGCGAGACCGAGATCGCTTCTTTGGAGGGCTCGTTAAGGAAGAGCCAGGCTCAAGCTGTTGCTGTCAAGACTAATGGTGTGGCATCGTACCCGTCCGAGCAGGAGCCGGTTACACCGCCAGCGACTATGGAGAATATTGCTGCGAGCAAGGTCACCCTTTCGCCCAAGACGATCAGCCAGTTTGACAATATTCGTCGGAGTATGAGCCACGAACCAGCGCCAGCAAGTGTGGCCACCGACTCAGAGTCGGAGGTCAATGGCGATGGATCGACGTTCTCCGAGACCGACGAGTCGCTCGAGCGACTCAACGAGCTTATGTTGTGAGTTGTCAAATAATCTTGTTGTTGACGGTCCGCTCAATTGTGTCTAGGTCGATGGCGCAGAAAGAGTCTCATCATCGTGAGGTTGTGGATGGCCTCTCGGAGCAGCTCAGTCTGGTCCGAAGGCAGCACGATGACCTGTTGGTCCTCTCTCGCGACCAGGTCATTTTGTTATTCTACTTCTGATTGGGCTTGCTCTGATTATATTTCTAGGCTGCCAATATGTCAGCGGAGATCGAGTCCCTGCAGAGGAAGCACGGCGAAGTTTTGGCGGACCTCGAAGAAGCCAAGGAGCGCGAAAACAACCTCTTCGAGTCGCTTGGGAGAACTGTCGGCGAACATGCGCTTGAAATCGAGAATTTGCAAGCCCAGGTGGACGAAGCCCATAGATTATACGAGGAGGCGAAGGAGCTGCACGAGAAGGAGCTGCAACAACGAGCCCTTGGCGGGGACGAGGCCCTTTCCCAAGCTCTCCAACAGCACGAAAGCGCTCTGTCCAAACTGGCCGCCGAGCATGCGGAGGTGTTCAAGCAGAAGGAAGCCGAGGCCGCAGCCGCTCTGCAGACAACCGAAGGAGATTATTATGATGTACTCACGAAGCTGCGGGCCGACCATGCAGCTGCACTTGAGGTGCAGGCGGCCGAGGCATCTGGTGCCCTCGAGAGGTTGCGCGAAGAACACGCTGCGGAGCTTCGCGTTGCGGAGATTACGAGGGAGGGGTCGTTGTCGGAATCACAATCCTCCAAGGATCTTGCGCTGCAGGAGTTGCAGGATGCCCACGCCGCAGCCGTCAGCCGCAAGGAGACGTCGTTCGTGGAAGAGCTGAAGGAGCTGAAGGCCGAACACGCTCGAGCTTTGACGACCAAAGATGAGGATTATGCCCTTGAGATGGACAAACTGCGCTCATCACACGAGGGAATGGTCGCGAAGTTGAAGGAGGACTGGCGCGTTGAAGGCGAGCAGTTGAATTCGGCGTTGTCTGCGCTCAAGGCGGAATCGAGTGCAGCGGCAGTCAAAGCGAGTGCGGATTTGGGAAGGGCTATCCAAACCCAGAAGGAAGCACATACCGCAGTTCTCCGCGAGGTCGAACAACGACACAACGACGTGTTCGTGACCCTCAAGACCCAGCATGCTGAAGCCCTCCGAGCTGCGACTACCGAGTCCGAGACGGAGAAGGCAGCTCTTGTTGCGGCTCATGTCCAGGACTTGTCGCTTCTCAAGTCGCAGCATCAAGAGACGATTACGGAGGTCAACAATTCCGTCGTCAGTTTGCATGCCCAGCACCGCGAGGCGTTAGAAGCTACCAAGGCTCGTCATCTGAAGGTCCTTGATGCTGAGAAGGCACGGCTCACCGCCACACTGGAGGATCTCAAGTCACAACATTCCAAAGAGCTCGAGACGCTTCAGAAGGACCGCGACCTGCTTGCCCAAGAGCTAGAGTCGCACAAGGCCTCAGCGGAGGAGTCGCGACAGACCCACGAGCAGTCCCTGGGTGAAAAGGATGCACTTGTCAAGAGCTTAGACACGCAGCTTGCTTCCATCCATGTCGAGCGATCTGGATTCGAATCCGAAGTAGCCAAACTTCGGGAGGAACTCGATAACGTTCGCAACGACCACTCTAGTACCGGCGCCCAGCGAGACGAACTTCAAACTGAGATTGCGAAACTGAGGCAAGAGCTTGACCACAGCCGGCAAGAACACTCAACCGCGGACGCTGAGCGAGACGACCTTGAAGCCGAAGTCGCCCGCCTGCGCGGAGAGCTTGATCAGTCGCGTTCTGCGCATTCGTCTGCAGGGGTCGAACGCGATACTCTCGAAGCCGAAGTTGCGAAGCTCAAGGAAGCACTCGAACGGACTCGCAGCGAGCAGTCGGACCTGGTTCAAGAGGCTTCCAAACGAGAATCCCTCGTTGGGGAGCTTGACCGGCATCGATCCATTCTGGCCGACATACAGGAAAATCTGCAGCGCGTCAAGGACGAAAAGGACGTTCTTCAAACTGAAAAGACGCGTGCGGACAACCTTGTACGAGAACTCCAGGCGCAGGTACTCGCGCGTAGCTCGTCACCACCGAATGGTCGGCCTATCACCGACCGAAACATGTCGTATACTCGGGCTACCGGGCTGCCTGCAATGAAGCTCCCTCCTCCCACTCCACCTCCCTCCGTTCCTCCGCCGCCTGCACCTCGCACGAACGGAGACAGCACATCTTCGCACACTTCTGGTGTCCCGTCCTCGTCTTCCCGAGATTCGCAGGTTGAGTCGTCTGTAACGTCAGCACCGTCACAAAACGGCTCCGTTTTGGTGGACCCCAAGACCACTGCACGCCTCGAAGCGCAGAGCAAGCAAATCGACGAGCAGGAGGTCATGATCAAAACACTCAATAAGCAACTAACGCACTGCGAGAGCGATCTCCAGACGCACATGGATCTTGTGAGCACTCTGGAGACGTCACTCGGGGACTCTGAAAAGAATCGTAAGTTTTCTTCGGGCACCTTTACTTATATTCTGACAAAATTGGACAGTCCGTAAAGCCCGTATGCACGCCACCGAACTTGCAAGGGAACGCGATACGCTGAACACCAGGATTGATACTCTTCGGACCGAATTAGAGGAGGCCAAACGCGAGATATCGACCGTTCGGAGTTCCGTCGTCCAGGAGAAGCAAACCTACGAGCAGCGGCTAGGCGAGGAGCGAAAAGCCAAGGAACGCGCTCGCCAGGAGCTCGATCTTCGGATGGACGAAATGCAAAAGCGCAAATCCAAGTTCGCATGTCTATAGCCTCACCCAGCACTCTCATTCCCTCTCTCTCTCTCTCATTCATCTTCTGCATTGCATCATTTCACGCTCCTTCGCTCACGGATTTCGCCCCTGGGGCATGCACGCCAGGCCCGCTCGTTCAGTAACCTTATTCGTGCTGCTGGGCACACCTCCAGCCACATACTTTACTTGTCCATAGGTTACAACTCGCATTGCTTGGATACCCTTTTACTACGATATGACTCTGTATCTCTCCATGTTTTTATATCCCCACCGGAATACATCCTGCCTTCCTTCGAAGTCGAACAGGGTCGAAAAATTAATGGGGAAACGGACCGGATCCCGCATGTGAAACTCTTTCTACCCCAAATCTTTCTCCACACGTCCATGGCCGCCCTTAGAGTCGTTGCTCGCGCCGCGCTGTCCGCAAGCCGTCTGAGGCTAATGAGCACGACCGCAAAGACGCCGGCAAAACAGCTACCATCGTTCTCGATGGACGGAAAGGTCTGCATGGTCACCGGTGCGGCACGGGGTCTAGGATACGAGTTCTGTCGCGCATTCGTCTCTTCGTGAGTTTATCCCTAGTTTCTCGACCCCATGTAATAATCTGGCATGTTGTCCGCAGGGGTTGCACCTCGCTTGCAGTTCTTGATCTTTTGGAGGCCGAGGCACGAGCCAGTGCGGAAGAGCTTAAGCTCTACGCGAAGGAGGTCAATGGTGAGTGCATTTTGGCTCAGTCCAGCCGACGCCAACTTGAAAACAGCGGACGCGGAAATCGACGTTATCGGGATTGAATGCGATGTCTCGTCTGAGCAGTCCGTCCAGAAGGCATTCGAAAACACCATAAAGACCTTTGGGCGCGTGGATGCGGTTGTCGCATCGGCTGGTATGTTTGGGCAAAGCAAAACTTGAAGTTTTCTCATGAGTATTGCAGGCATTGTGGAGAACTACTCCGCATTCGACTATCCTGCCGACCGCATAAAACGGCTGTATGATATCAACGTGCATGGCGCGTTCTTTACAGCTCGGGAGGCTGCGAAGGCTATGATCCCACAAGGCGGAGGGTCAATCGTGCTCATTGCGAGCATGAGTGCAAATGTACGTTGTCGTTTCTCGTTGAACCACGATTAGCGCTAAACTTGCACCAAGATCGTCAATGTACCCCAAGTACGCCTCGTATGGACACCATATCTCACAGGAAAATAACCATTCTATAGCTGCAAACGCCTTATAACGCGTCAAAAGCCGGTCCGTCCCATTATCTATAACTCATTCCGCTCGGTACTGACTGTTCGATTAACGCAGCCGTGAAGCACATGGCGGCCAGCTTGGCCGTCGAATGGGCCAAGAAGGGCGTCCGGGTGAACGTTCTGAGTCCGGGATACATGCAAACAAAGCTGCTGAAGACGGTTCTGGCGCATGATACGGAGCTGAAGGTGCGTTCCTACTTACTCTAGCTCGCGTCAGTGTTCTGAGGTTTTCCCAGACAACCTGGGAGAGCTTGACTCCGATGGGAAGGGTGCGTTTTTCCCATTTACTTGATTTCATTCAGCTCACTTGTGTGCGTAGCTCGGCAACCCTGAAGATCTGGCGGTGCGTTGATTGATTTATCGTGTACGGAGCCTTATTGCAAAGCAGGGCGCGATTGTGTACTTGTCCAGCGACGCATCCAAGTTCATGACGGGCTCCGAGATCCGGGTGGACGGTGGATATTGCAGTGTCTGAAAGTTCATATATTCGAAGGGATTTCGCTATTTACTTGGGACACAAGGGGATTTAGGTGCATTATCTTGGGCCGGATAGCGACGTAGCAGGAAAATACACCAAAGTGATGCGAGATTCTCTAGGTTCGTAAGTCGGACCGTGCCGTGTATCAATCCTATCCTATCCTATCCAAGCCAGCCAGCGCTATCAGCCCAACGACATCAACCTCAAACGCAACCGCCTGCGTCGGTAATTAGAAGCGTACTTTAACCAGGAGCGCAGCGGCAGATGGTGGGCACATCGTAGTACGGTGCACGAGCGATATTTAGTACATCCCGAACAAACAAGCGATTTACTCTGGCGTTAGAGGTTGATCCTAGCTATCTAATCGCAGAATGTAGATGCGAGCGAACGCTCCAAATTCAGTGACATAGCTAAGAAGAGGCTTTCTTCGAAGGCTTACTGCGAATCAATACCGAAATAAGAGGAAAGCTGGTGGTGCCGCACCTTAACACGCAACTTGAGCTTATTCTCCCTGTCCAGCCGAATATGATTGTTTATATTTCTGCAAAGAGCAAAGTCAGATCGCATCCTATCTTGCATTAGGAAAGCGCACTCTCGGGTTTGTTCAGGCGTGATATTGTATGTTTGCGGACCGAACATTGTTGAAAGGCCAGAGACGGTGTTGTTCGAGAGCCGGATGTGTTCAAAGGCGATTTCGGGGATGGACATAGCTTGGACCTTGCCCTCTGCTAGAGATCCATCCGCGGCGAGAAGTAGGAGGGTAACTGTGGCAGCTGCGAATTCCGAGGCGCCAGACTCGGAGTGCTGGATTGCCTCATGCTGCGCCCAGACTTCTCCTGGCACCTCCGCAATCGTCGCGCAATCCAGCTCTTTAATCGAAAGACATCGGTCAAAGTGCTGCCCCATGACGGTTTTTTCCGCGCGCGATTTTGTCTTCCTCCGGCTCACCCTCGACGTCCGGCGGAAACTCGATCTTGGATAAGCCTGTGATTACTTGATGCACATCCGCGAGGTTGATGTCGAAGGTAAGGCGTACGACGGATTGCGATGTCTTCATGTTGGTGTTCTTCCGCGTGCGATGGCCCTGGTTGAGTGCGAGGAGATTAATGATGCCCAGGGAGAGATGAAACGAGATGAATTGGTCCGCAAGTGCACGCTCGATGAAGCGCGGGATGGGGCTTCCCGGTTGTCCGCAGTCAGCCTTGTGCACCTTCCAGTGGAATATTTGACATTCCTTGGAGCAGTACCGCACCTGGAGAGAGGGCTGATCAATTCCAATTCTCGACGCTACGGACCACACACTCCCTTGCACCTCGAGCAGACCTTGATGTCTGTGCGGTTCACCGTTTTGCCACAGGAAACACAAGTGGTTTCAAGGGAGTCCAGTTGCTGGCGCCGCTCCTGCTCTGTTGGTAGAGTGAGATCGTACGAGTGCCGCACGTCCCCGTCGATTTGCCTGATATAGGTTATCGTGCGCCCTTCAGCTGGGACGGGGATTTCCATTGTTTCCACTACTTTCTCTCCAGGAGCGACCTTGGGTTCAGAACGGCGAGGCATGTGGAGAGACTGGCCAAGTGCTCAAGCGCTCAAGTGTGACCTTTGCACAGCCCAGCCATTGAATCGTGAGCGGGACTCGGCCTTCAAGTTGTTAGTGCGGCTCGGGACTGTATAAGGATGGCGTGGCCACGGTGTTCTGTCAATCGATACTATACATATATCTCGGGAGCCTGGAGGAAGATTTCGCTTCATATACTTCAGAGCGGCGTCGCATCAGAATCGAGGAAGTATGAGAACGATAATAACTTGGGTCCGTGACTGGGTGGTGGTTCGGGTGTAAGAGAATTGGGGGTAAGAATTGGGTACACGTGCAGAACGCGATCACGCATGATTTGTCGGCTTTTTATGATTCACTTTCAATTTTCAAATGTACACAGCGCGACACAGTCCATCGGAGAGTGTACCGCACTAGCAAGAACTCACAAGAAACAAGGCTTATTCACGGCGCGATCGCGGCGGTCATCCCCAATCCGTGCGATTCCAAACGCGAAGTCGTGCGATGATTCCGCACTCCTTACAATGTCCACCTTCTTTCCAATCGCCGGCTTGGCACTCCTGCAATAGATTGAGCTTCGCGTGAAATACAGCGCGCCTCATGCGAGTCCTACCTGGCTGCAATACTTGACCTGGCACTTTGCACACCTCATATCTGCCGGCTTCTTGCAAGCGTTACAGTTTTGCATCTCCCCGTCGTCGTTGATTCCTGAGACGCGCGTTGATAGCTCGAAGCTCTGCCATCGAGCACGAAAGCATCTAATTATAAGGACCAAGGCTCTCAGCGTCCACACTTTCAGGCACGCGTGCGCAAGCTAGAGCGGAACTCACAAACGCCTTGTCGGGGTCCTCGATCCGATATCCGTATCCATTTTGCTCGTCCAGGGACGTATGTCGTATGCCATTCAAAATGCATATGACATGGCCAACTTTACACTTCATCGCTGCCACGTCCTCCTTCGGATTGTCGGTGTAGAACGCCACCGTGAAGGGGCAGTCGATTTTATCGCGCAGACGAAAGACGGGCCGGGCGGAAGACATCGAGATATCCTGTGTGATCTGCCGAGGGATTCGATGTGCAGTTGCCAGTGAGCGTCCGAGTCGGCGAGCGTACTTATGTGTACAGACCTCGCCGATAAGGACTGTGGTTTGGCCAGGTTTAGGACGGAACACAGGAATAAGAGAGGTCAAGGTAAATGGGTAGATATCTTCTAGGTCAAGCTTGTAAACATCGTCGTTGCCTGCGGCCATCGTGGTGGTTCAAGTTAAAGAGCAAAAGTTTGTCACAGGATCACATGTTCTTAGCTCATCCGTCCGAGACGGCATCGACTCAACCCACCCGCCATATATACCAGGCGTATATGTACTGGTTTTGCGCTGGTGGTAAATTTATGTATGATGTGCTCCAGACCACGTAGTTTGTTGTATTGAAACCACCACAGCCAGTCATGAGTACCTGACCCCGTAATTCGAATCATGCCAACCGATTTCTAAAGCCCAGTCAGCTTCTCAAGTTGCGACAATGCAACAGGGAAATAAACTCACGATTCTGAGAGATCCCAATATCCCCAATGTTCCGCGGATAAGGTGTCGACCAATTCGATACATGGGACTTCAGGTAATGCTAAGCGATAGTCCTCGAGCGACATGTTCGCATTGGGTACGCACAATCGCTCGAGCTTGCACCCAAAAGCCCGGAGGACGGGGGCAAGAGGCAGGCGCTCGTCGGCTGGTATCAAGATGTCTTCTTCGATGCTGAGCCGTTTGAGAGCAGGGATGCAAAGGTTGAAAAGGCAATTATAAACGAGCTGCGAGAGAGTGATGGCGGTGTCGATAACCAGGGTCTCCAATCGAGGAAGAGATAGGACGTCGCCATCCCAAATGTCTTCATCCGAGATGTTCAAGCGGCAGTGTACCAAATTTGTGGTTTCGCGCAGAGTCATGGCTGCTGTGTGAATGCCCACGTAGTCAAGGAAGAGCCTCGTCAGTTGTCCCCACGGCAGGAGTTTCCGCAGATTCCGGAAATCGCAACAGTCGAGTAGAGCGGTACGCAAACGGGGAACGACGACTGAGCCAATGACGGTGTCCAACCTGGATATGTCGGAGCCAAAAAGAAGATCGAGTTCAAGCAACAAGGGCAGCGCTCCCTCGATGCATCCGTCGGCATTAAAGTCGTCCTGGTGAGCGAGATCCAGCATGACATATTCCCAGCGGGCACGATGAGCCACAAGGCAATTGACGGCTTTGGCACGAAGGTCGTCTGGATGGCATAAACCAGGACCCATGAGAATTGAGAGCGGCAGGGAGCGCGATCTCTCTAGCCAAACTTGCGCAGTGGTCAACTGAAATTCAGTGACGTGAATGAGTGGGCCCTGAAAGAAGAGTTCGATTGCGCGCCATAAAATGGGAGTGGAATGCGCGAGATCCCGCCAATGTCCACAGATCTGACCGAGTTTCGTTGGAGACCCGTCGCCCAGAAGAGGCGGGCACACAGGATAGGGCGGGAGGTATTGGATGAATATCTCGGAGAGGATTTCGTTCGGGAGTGTCATGATGGGGGAGCGCTCCTCTATTTGTAGCTCGGAGAAGGTAGAGCTGAGAGTGACCTGTGGGGTCCCGACTGGCGCATCGTATGTAGCGCTAGAATAAGGCATTAACAGGACAGACTATGCGGGCATCAGCTTGAAGACTCGGAGGTGACCGTCGCGCTGTATCGCACCGAAGTTACAGTTGATTGTGGCTCAGGCTGAAGGTGGACGTGAGGCGAAGGTATGAAAGTCCCACAAATCACAGAGCCGTCGGAAGACGAGGTCAAGGTGCACGCGTCACGGTCACGCGATCAAGGCCATAAGATCCTGTTATGAACAAAATAATAATCATGAAAGTGGTTCACAGAAATGCATTGTCACTCTCATATATCGCGAAAGCACATCTCATTAATAAATTACAGAACAGTGACTACACCTACTGCCCAAAAGTTCACACGTACGATTCTGGTACTTCCCAATGTCCCCAAACTTCGGCCGACTCGACATCGTCTCCCAACTCGAGATGTACGATTTCAGGGAACATGGATCTATAGTCCTCCAAACTAGATTCCAAGGAGTTCACTATGCGCAATCGTTCGAGGTTGCATTCAAGCGACTTGACAGCAGTAGGGAGAGGTGAGAGCCCATCCCGCAGCCCCAACATGTCCTCGTCGATATGGAGGCCTTTCAGAGCCGGGGCACGAAATGCAAGAAGAAAGTCGTAAATCTCGGCAGAAGAAGACAAGTCGCTCCTGATAATCAGGATCACCAATCGCGGGAGATGTAGGACGCGGATGGGCGAGGCGTCCTCATCTGAAAAGCTCAGTCGACAGTGCACCAGGTTTGGAGTCTCGCACAGTACCATGGCTGCTGTGTGAGGAGTGACGTAGTGAAGGAGCAGCTTCGTCAATTGGCGCCAAGGTAAGAGTTTTGGTAGGAGCTCGACGTGCTTGAATGCACAGTCGAGAAAAGCGGTAGACAAGCGCGGGGCCTGCAATGAACCAATAAGAGTCTCCAATGAACCAATAAGAGTCTCCAGCCAGGAAACATTGTCAAAGCGAAGATCAAGCTCTCGCAAAATGGGCATCGATCCCTTGATGCGCATGGGATAATTTGAGGGGGAATTGTCCGGGAGAAGTAGCCTCACGTATTCCCAACGTGCACGATAAGCCAAAAGGTGGTCGAGGGCTCTGTTGCGAATCTCGTCTCGGATATAGCCACCCATCCAAATCGAAATTGGCAGAGTGGACGATCTCTGTAGCCAGGTTTGCGCCGTGACAAACTGCAATTCCGTAACGTCGCGGAACAATGTTGACCAGAAAAGCGCGATTGCTCGCCATAACGCAGGGGTAGCATGCGCGATTTCCCGCCAAATTCTGCATATGTGGGAGAGTTTGGTCGGAGAGCCGTCTCCCAGGAGGGGCGGGCAAGCAGGATAGGTCGGAAGATATTGGACGAAGATTTCCGAGACGATCTCGTTGGGGAGGGTGAGGACAGGGTATGTATACGCGGCCAATCGATCTTGAATCAGTGTCCGCTCGGAGCACAGAGCATTCGGAGCGTTTTGCAGGTGTTTTATCTCAGTATCGAGTGCGGAGAGCCGCGCGCGGTCAGAGGCGGGAGTCGAGTCGCAGCCAGGCGGCATTTATAACTGCCAGTGGTAGCTAACCAATGTGAACAGTTCAGCTCGTAGCGAGGGGAGGCCGTACACTTTTGGTGAAACGCTACGGCTAGCAAATACGCCGCTAGTGGTGCGACGGGCTGAGTTCCAACTGGAATCGGTGAAGGCAGGAGGCAACTTGAAGTGGCGTCACGATCACGCGATCACGGCGATTCACATCACACGAACATTCCAAATAGGCGACGCGCTCAGCAGCCAGGAAGGAAAAGCCAGAGATTGACAGCAAACGCTTTGCCATTCAGAGCGAACCACAAAAAGTAAATTAAATGACCGTCCCCAGTTGAGGAACTGTGCGACGGATTTTCCTGCTCTCGGATGTCAGTAACTTAAAGTGGAATGTGCTGTGAGACGAGAAGTTTAAAAGTCTTCTGCATATGCGTTCCCGTGCAAAAAAGAAATATCATCCAAGGGGAACACACCGATACCAAGGTGTTATTCCCGTCGACGCGATGAGTTGCTGCGGGTTTCGGCCTCTCAAAATTTGGTTTCAATACCTTGGATGCGAAGATAAGATAAGGCGCTCGATGGGAATATCATGCCTTGCAGTTTGCAAGGACAAAGTTGACATAATCGGCCATGATTCGATGCGTCTCCTTCGAGGGGTGTCTGTACAAACCGTCAGCCCTCTGAGTCAATGCAATCCAACTTGGACTCACCCAGGTAGCCAATAGAACGAATTCAACGGAGTGGAGCACTCGCCCGACAAATCCGTCTGCGACGCATTCGGAATGCAGCTACCGGAATTCTCGTAACCAAAAGCCGCGAATCCTGGGGAGGTCCCTAACACGGCATCCCAGAGCGGGGCGAAGTCGACAAAGGCGACGTTGAGCCCCTGGGCACGGAGAGTGCTGAGGCCGGCGAAGACGGCCTGCTTCCACGCGTCTCCGGTGGCGGAATGCGTCCCGTGACCGTAGTCGTCGAGGACGACAATATTTTTGGCGTTTGTCGGCGCTGCAGCGAGCTGCTTGATCTGTGTGAGCAGCTCGGCGGCGGCTTGCGGGAGGTGGTTGCCGTCCGCTGATCATCGGACGTCAGAGTGGTCGATAGAAGGGTAATTAACGCACTGGCGGAGGCACTGAAATCACTGGATAGTGGAAAATGCGTCAGCCCTGAACACAAAGCAAGGGAAGAGCGGGGCGTACTTGATTCCGAAGAACACGGTGTAAAGAGTAGTGGCCGGGTTCAATACGTTCTTCTGGCTCAGAAAGAGAGCGGCTGGATAGTCGTATGCATCAGACGGCCTCAGATAGATGGGGTACAGCGCTTACCTTGGTGCAGGAAGTCGGATTGACCAGCTTTACTCGGCCACAGAGTGACATTCACAACGGCACCCGAGACCTGGGCATAAGCGATGTAATGTGTCTGGCACGGTAAAGCAGCGCACGTACAGCGTAGTCTTTGATTGTTGCACCCAAGTCGCTTGCAACATCTTCGGCCCAGACAGGACCATCCGTAACACGACCACCCGCTCGGGGGCTAGTACCGCTGAGGACGGCGGCGGGAAGGGTACCGCCATCGCTACGCCCACCAAAGGTGTACGAGTCCTACCCGCGAGACAGTCAGTTTAATTTACAGATGTACCATGCATACGAAGACATACCCCGAAGGCCACAAGCATTTTAATCCCAGCAGTAACCACTCCAGCGTTCGTGTTGGCAAACATCCCACCGAGTTTTCCGCACACGGGCGTAATGGCTAGGTGCACTCCGTCATTCGTTTGGCGCTCGGCGGGAAGATGCACCGCAGCAGCAACGGAGAAAGCTGCGAATAACGACGTCCAAATTTGCACCATATTCGAGGAACAAGTTCGTCGCTCACTGCCATGTCAGGGCTTAAGTACTTCGAAGAGATCCACCGTCCCAACACCCCTTGTGACCGTGAAGACAGGCGGCCGGTCTGACGTGGCGAGTGAAAAGGAAGGTGGCGTTGGTGAAGAGAACGGTGCTGGCGGGCCGCGGTACCGGGCCGAGTCTTGGCATGATGATGATGAAGATGAGCCGCGCTCCATCCACCGCCCTAACGTCCCTGCTCCGCTACATGTTGCCACAAATTGGGTACGTGGTCGTCGACGGTCCGAGTCCTCCGCTGAACCCCGATCGGCGATTTGACGACTTCAAAGTTAACGATGCGACTCTTGTCGTGGCATCCCATTCGCACCCCGGGGCCCGAAAGTGGCTACGGAATCCGGATATCCCGTGAGAGTAGCGCGCCAGGTATATCCGAGAGACTTCTTGCCAAGTAGCTGGATTTCTGCGGCTCATATGATCTCCCACAGTCGAGCCGCGCAATAATGCAGGGGAAATCGGCATGGGTGCCTTGCATCCATCCTCGAGTGTGCAGCCTGAGGATGTGGTAACTTACGAGTGGTTTGTTTGAAGACGATTGGAGCCGCCATACAGTTTACGATCTATCGCCCGGTACAAGTTTTCTGAGTCGACACTAAAAGTAAAGTTGAGTGCCAGGCCCAGAATCTAATTTCGGGATGAGTGGATGAGTGCGACGGACATTTACACGTACAATTCTCATTCTGGTCCATCCAAATCTCCCCAATGTCCCCAAACTTCGGCCGACTCGACATCGTCTCCCAACTCGAGATGTACGATTTCAGGGAACATGGATCTATAGTCCTCCAAACTAGATTCCAAGGAGTTCACTATGCGCAATCGTTCGAGCTTGCATTCAAGCGACTTGACAGCAGTAGGGAGAGGTGAGAGTCCATCCTGCAGCCCCAACATGTCCTCGTCGATATGGAGGCCTTTCAGAGCCGGGGCACGAAATGCAAGAAGAAAGTCGTAAATCTCGGCAGAAGAAGACAAGTCGCTCCTGATAATTAAAATCTCCAATCGGGGGAGAGATAGGATGCGGATGCCCGAGGCGTCGCCAGTCACAAATTCCAGTCGGCAGTGCACAAGGTTCGGGGTCTCGCAGAGTATCATGGCTGCTGTCTCAGGGGTGACGTAGTGAAGGAGCAGCTTCGTCAATTGGCTCCAAGGTAGGAGTGTTGGTAGGAGTTCGACATGCTCGAGGACACAACAGTCGAGAAAAGCGGTAGACAAGCGTGGAGCCTCCAATGAACCAATAAGAGTCCCCAGACGGGAAACACTGTCAAAGCGAAGATCGAGCTCTAGCAAAATAGGCATCGATCCCTCGAGGCATATGGCGTGATTTGAGGGGGAATTGTCGGGTATAAGTAGCGTCGCATATTCCCACCGTGCGCGATGAGCCAAAAAGTGGTCGAGGGCTTTGTCGTGAAGACGGCCGGAATGCGCTTGGCTCCCCATCCAAATCGAAAGTGGTAGAGCGGACGATCTCTCTAGCCAGGTTTGCGCTGTGACAAGCTGCAATTCCGTAACGTCGGGGAACGAGGCTGACGAGAAGAGCGTAATAGATCTCCATAACGCAGGGGTAGCATGCGCGATTTCCCGCCAAATTCTGCATATCTGCGCGAGTTTTGTGGGGGAGCCATCACCAAGAAGCGGCGGGCATGCGGGATAGGTTGGGATGTACTGGATGAAAATCTCCGAGACGATTTCGTTGGGAAGTGTGAGGACGGGGTATGTGTACGCAGCCAGTCGATCCTCGACAATTTTACGCTCGGCGTACAGCGCATCAAGAGAAATTTTGAGCGGCTCAATCTCAGCATCGAGGGCGGAGAGCCGGGCGCGGTCCGCAGCACGAGTTGCGGGAGTCGGAGCGGAGCCAGACATTTATGCCACTATGCGAAAAAGAGTGAATTTTGAAATGAAATGGTGCATTGTACGTACAGGAACGGTTCAGGGCAATGGGAGGTCTTGATTTTTGAGTGTGAGCCCTGTGCGATGGGCTGGAAGTAACTCGAACTGATGATGAAGGCGAGAGGCAAGCCGGGCGTCACGATCACAAGATCACACAACACTTCAAATAGGCGACGCGCGACATGAGATTTATCATTTATAGTAAGCATTTTGGAATTCAGAGCAAACCAAGAAGAGTGTAGTCCAACGACGAACACAATTCGAGTCTCAGCGGGCAGGCTATCTTCGTACGCGTTCGTGGAGGCCGGGACAGACGCCCAGCTAAGCCGCGGCGCAGTCAGTCGAAGAAAAACGTATTGCTGTAAACTAATGGTCTGGGCATATATCGGGTGGAGCAGTTACCAAGGAGAACACCAACGAACGAATAAATCGATCCCACTCAGGTTCTCGAACCGTGTCTGAGGAACAGTTTAGATTCGCGTTGGTGGAGTTCGAACGAAAGGAGCCTTAGCTGACAATTTTGACAATTCCCAATGTCCCCAAGCTTTATTTGAGAAGGCGCGGACGTTGACCAATTCGATCTGCGCGACTTGGGGCAATGCTGCCTTATATTCCTCCTGGGATTGGTTGGCGTAGACTATACACAGTCGCTCGAGCCTGCACCCGAATGCCCTAATAACGGACACCAGAGGCAAGTGCTCGTTGACTGCCAAGATGAAATCACCTTCCATGCGAAGTCGTTTGAGAACTGGGGTGCGAAGCATAAGAAGCAAGCCATGAGTGACCTCTGACGGAGCGAAGTCCATCTCGACAATGAGGGTCTCCAATCGGGGAAGATATAGGATATCGCCATCGCAACTAGTTTCATGGGAGAAGCTCAAGCGGCAATGCACCAGATTCGCCGTTTCGCGCAGTGTCATAGCTGCTGTGCGTGTATCGATGAAGTCAAGGAACAGCTTCGTCAATTGGGCCCAGGGTAGCAATCCCCGCCGGAGGTTCTTGACACCAGAGCAGTCGAGAAAAGCGGTATGCAAGCGGGGGATGTCGACTGTGCCAATGACTGTGCCAATGGTAGCGTCCAACCTGGATACGTAGCCGTTAAATTGGAGATCCAGCTCGAGTAATAAGGGCATCGGTCCTTCGATGCACTTGCGGGAGTCCGAGTCATCATGTTCAGGGAGATTCATCATGAAATATTCCCAGCGGGTGCGATGAGCCATAAGGTGGTCGAGGGCTCCACTGGCATCGCGAATGTGGCGGGGATGCACTTGCCTCCCTATCAAAATCGAAAGTGGTAGCGCGCGCGATCTCTCCAGCCAGGTTTTCGCTGTGTCGAGTTGTAATGTAAATGCGTCGAGGAGTGAGTCTGACAAGAATAGCTCTATTGCACGCCATAACATGGGGGTAGCATGTGCGATTTCCCGCCAATGTCTGCAGATCTGGGCGAGTTTTGTAGGGGAACCGTCTCCCAGGAGGGGTGGGCAAGCAGGATAGATGGGGATGTACTGCATGAAGATCTCTGAGACGATTTCGTTGGGGATTGTGAGGACGGGGTATGTGTACGCGGCCAGTCGGTCTTGGATGAGGGTCCGTTCTGAGCACAGCGCATCAAGAGCAGTTTTGAGCCCCTCAATCTGAGCATCGAGGGTGGAGAGCCGGGTGCGGTCGGCGACGCGAAGTTCGGGAGTCGAAGCGGTCCCAGGCATTTATCACTGGCAGGCTGTAAGTGAGACTATTGAAACGGCTTATTCTACGCACAAGGAAGTTTCAATGGAGTCCTCGTGGGGTGAAGGGCTTGTCTTAGCTGGGCTACAGATGAGTGTTGACTTCAAGTTAGACCGATGATCAAGGTCGGAGGCAAGTGGCAAGATCACAGGATCACATGCGACGCGACCGTGACGCTGCCGACGCGAGCAATTGCAACCTCATCGACCCCAAGACAAAATAAGATAGGATATTGGTACATTGAAGTTACTTAACATCGAATAAGGTACAGTAAGCAGTAAGTAGTGGTTCACGCTCAGATGTACTCGAGCTGGTAGTTATCAGCCTCATCTCCAGTGTAAGCTTCGGACTGCATGCGAGACGGCTCATCCGAGCCCACCATGTAGGTAGCTAGGTGTGCTGTGTCCTGCATCGTGGGATCTTGGGAATATTGCTGGACAGTGGGCTGTATCACGCCGGCAAATGCAGGCGAAGAACTAGGATACGCCGATCCAGCGTAGTTGCGCGTCGCGGCGGTGGGCGCGGCAAAGTCCTGAGTCGACAGAGTCGGATTGGAAGACTGAAAGTAGTTGGGTGGATTGGCATTCGAAGTCGCCGGGGCCTGAGCATACGTATACTGGTTGGACATCGCATCGGCTGGTGCTTGGAAAGTATGGCCCGACGGTCCCGCAACATCAGGGTGCGATAGCTGAACGTAGTTGGCCGCGTTGGGGTTCCCCTGCGTCTGCCACTGACTCGGTGGGCTCATCTCATTCGTACCATATGCATCCTGGGCGGCCATTGGAAGGTTTGGCGCGTTGTGACCCGGGAATCCATGCGACACACCAGTCTGGGTCGGATGCACCATGGTGCCCTCTCTTCCAAGTAGGGTCGGATTCTGAGCGTAGGCTGACCACTCATCGACCATGGCAAGACGTTCCTGTTGCTCGTATGCTAGTATCAACTGCCATCTATACTCCGGATCCGTCCTAACTCGAGCGTCGTGCCGTTCCAAGAACTGCTGGTGTTGCATATCTCCCATTATTCTCTGCTTCTGCGCCTCGCTGAAGCGGCCGAGGTAGTTCTGCCACGTCTGGTGTCTTACGCGACTCGTTTGGTAGTTTATGAGCTCGGAGGCCGTTACGGGAGCATCGGTGAGGACACCTTGGCTCGCAGGCGGCTCCTTGGCTTTCCCCTTGTTCCTCGGTTTGCCCTTGCCCTTCCTGTTTTTCGCTGGAGCGGCGTCGAGTTCGTGAGAAGGCGATGGCGGGAATGAGACTAAAGCGGGTTGTTCCGCTGCAGAGGCGACTCCGGACGAGGCGGGACGTGGTACTGGAGCGAGTCGTGGATCGTTTTCTGGGGAAGAGGATGGATATTCAGAGTAAGGATTGGGTGACGCCAGGGTTTGCGCTGGAGGCGGGGCTTCTGCGGTCTGGTGAATGCCAGTGGCGAAGACTGACATGCCCGCTGCAACCTCAGGACATCTCCTCCCAAATCGCATGCGTTTGGAGGGCTGTTCGTCGGGGCTTGTGCTAAGAGCAGTCTCAGTACACACGTGGGAAGCAGGCAAAGGCTCGGCAGCGTACCGACTGCGGTCTCGTTTGACAGGACCGGCATTGCTCCTACGTCCAGTTTCGTCTATCGAGGCGGGCTGTGGAGGTTGCTGCGCGACCGGCGGGGCCATATCAACGCTGGGTGGCATCCAGGAGCCTCCGTGCATGTTGGGGTACGTCGGTTGACCGTGTGTGGGGTGCTGCAGAGACCGTTGACCGTACATCTGGCTGCCAGAAAGCTCTTGCCCGCGGAACGCGACGATTTGGCCCGTCGTATCGCCCTGAGCCAGGTACTCGTTGGACCAGTGGTGTAACTGTGGGTCCATGGTGGTGTGGAAGAAGCAAAAGGAGAAGAGTCGAAGTAGATTCGTGTGCTGATGGCACTAAAGAGTCGAGGGGAGGGAAAAACGCTCGTCACAGAATGTTACGCGTCGCGCAAACCAACCAGACGTGATCGCGGAAGGTGCTTGGAGTATGGGACCTCGAAACTACGACCAGACCGCGATCTTCCGAGTATTTCTGGTCCTCAGCGAAATGTATCGGTTATGATGATTCTGGAGGTGCTTTCGAGGGAGTCCATGGCGCTTTGAACGCTGAGTGGATGAAAAGGGCAGGGTCGTCGACTTGAAAAAATAAAATTTGCGAGGTCGAGAAAAGCGGAGAAAAGAGCTCTTGGTTTGCGGAGACATTAACGGTGGCGAGTCGAAGCAGCATTGACGACCACGTATTGCGGGCGTCGGCAAAAGCATGTCGGACTGGTGCGTTGAGGTGCACAAGCACTGGCATTGGGCCCGGGAGAAGCTCGAGGCGATTCAAGCAAGTTGTGAAAACAGCCTTCTTCGTTCTGGATGCTGCCTGGAGCTCAGATTCAAGTGTTCGCATCCAACGAGCCGCTGCAGCCAGCTAAGAGTTTGCTTGTATTGCGTCGAGTCCTGAGCCCGGAACGCCGTCGATGGGAGTAATCGGGAAGAGCTGATTTGATGCACGGGTTACCTTCTTCGGCTCCCGCCTATGTGCCAGAGGGCTCACACCTCTTCATGTCTCCCAACTCTAATATCCCTGGCCTACTAAGCGTCCCGCGGTTAACCACCTTATTTGCGTCGCTACTGGTCGCTGTCGGAGCTGGAACAAACTACGTGGGTGTCGGTGACGCTTCTCAGCATCCATTTAACCGCACAACGCTCGCAGGTGTTCTCTGGTAACCATTCCCGTCTTCTTTCGAGTCGAATCCGATGAAATGAACGCCTCTATAGCGTATTCCCCGCAGCTCGCTGCCCGCCTTAATATAAACCACACCCAGCTGAATGTCATCGCCCTCGCAGCCAACAGTGCGTGAACCATTCCGCTCTTTCTGACGATTCCAACCCTCCATTCAGTTGGCGTATATAGCAGCGGACCTTTCTGGGGACGAATAGTCGACTCCCGAGGGCCACGAATACCCATCGCTTTCGCGTTCTTCTTCCTTTTCGGTGGTTACGCTGGGATTCGACACTTCTACGATGCGGGCGTGCCAGCGGGCTCGACGATATCGACATTCGGTCTTGGCCTCCTTATCGCGTGCAGTTTTATGACTGGCGCTGGGGGGAATGCTGCATTCTCAGGTGCAATCAACTCGACGGCGAAGTCATTCCCGGACAAGGCGGTAAGCTCCTTGGAACATACCCTCTACCCGATTGACCCGCAATTCAGCGCGCAACGACGACGGGAATCGTCCTCTCCGGCTTTGGCCTCTCCGCATTCTTCTTTTCCACAATCGCGCACGTTCTCTTCCCGGGCGACACCTCATCCTTCTTGCTCCTTCTCTCCTGTGGGACCGCACTAACTACCATAATCGGCTTTTTCTTCGTTCGCACGATACCCCTCGCAGCAGCGGACATCGAGCACCACGTCGCAACGAGTACCGCCGAAGCGGAGGCAACCATCTTCCACCATGTAGATGACAGCCACACACCGCTGCTCGAGGACAGACATAACATCGACGACGCCGGTTCCGGCGACGAGTATGTTCCCAACGCAAGAGGAATTGAACTGAGCCCGCCACGCAGCAGTTCTTCCCTGTCGTCGCCGCGAGTAGCAGCGCATTCACACTCCCGCGGCCGTAGTCGCAGCAAGGTGGAGGTCATCGAGGGCCCTAATATCTACGGCCGCGCACTTTGGGTCAATCCGGACTTCTGGTTGTTGTTTTTGATTCTGTCCTTGCGTGCGTGCATCCCTTTTGGCTAGCTTCCGCTGCTGATCGTGGTTCCAAGTGAGCGGAACGGGTCTGATGTGCAAGTATTCATATTGCTATTGCTGCAAATGTATTTATACGACACAGACATCAACAATGTGGGCTCGATGTCCCAAGCGCTCTATGCCAAGGCTAGCCCGACATACGACGAGGTCGAAGCATCGAAATGGCAAGCGGCGCAAGTGTCCACCATCTCGGTCATGAACTTTTCCGGCCGCATTATCATCGGTAGACGCTTATCTCCTCGACAAAGACTCCTCTCATTCATTCGGCAGGTCTGATCTCGGACAACATCAAGAACCGTTTTGGCTTCCCGCGCTCGTACTCGCTCCTCATCGTCTCAACGCTGTTCTTTTCCTCGCAGCTCCTCGCGCTGCAGATTACTGCTGTTGAAGACCTGTGGAAGGCCAGCGTGCTCGTTGGGCTGTCGTATGGGACCATCTTCGGGCTCTTCCCGACTGTCTGCATTGAGTTCTTCGGGCTTTGTGAGTAGTCATTTTGAAGACTAGTAAACACGCTGACAACAAGCAGCACACTTTTCCGAAAACTGGGGTTTCCTGTCGCTGTCGCCGTTGGCGGGCGGGAACCTCTTCTCCATCGCGT
This sequence comes from Mycena amicta, assembly GCA_029282125.1. Lineage (NCBI taxonomy): Eukaryota > Fungi > Basidiomycota > Agaricomycetes > Agaricales > Mycenaceae > Mycena > Mycena amicta. The sequence continues at coordinate 1,407,185 of JARIHP010000001.1, read as the reverse complement.
TTGGGCGAAACCTGGACGCGCATGAGCCTGGGGAGACCACGAGTACAAGGACTGTTGCCGCCATAGCCGGTGGAACGAGACAATGCCTCGAGGGACGCGGTTGCTACGTCGCGACGCTTGCACTCACATGCGGCGCCTGTTTTGTTGCGATCCTCCTTAGTGCCTTTGCTGCGTGGCGCGAACGTCGGAAGCTCCAGCTTTTAGTGGCTGAGAGTGGACGGTCGCGTGTTGTTTGGGAGGACACGGAGAATTCGTGAGATTTGATCTAATAAGTTATTTCGGGGAGCAGATAGACGATAGCGATAATCTAGAGTAGCGTGTTCGCAATAAGAGCGTTTTTTCGAGGTGAAGTCACATGACCGCAAAATGACCTTGCTTTTCTAGATCTCCATCATCGGATGGCCCTCGTCGACACCAGTCCCTCTGACTGGGCCTACCTCTCCGAAGGCGGTGCGACCATCGTATTCTCCTACCACGGCCCAGCTAGTGAGGTCTTTGACGGGACGGTCCTTCGTTTGCGCAAATGCGCAGTTGCAGCCAAGGAATCGGATTCAAACGAGCTCACGACTATTGACGATCTAAGCGTCGTGTTCCACAAATGCTGCATCGAGCGACTCATTCCTCGCGAACATCTTGTGCGACTCCAGCAGTTGTCGTTATCGCCGTCATCCCAAGTGGTGGAGTGGCTGGAGACGCTTGCGGCACAAGCAGAGGATTCTCGACCCGCTGAGAGGAGGAAGAAGGACGGCATCGACGTCCGACGGCCGCGAGCTGTGCTGGCGACGGACCTCGTCGGCGGGGACGGTATTGCAGTCGACATCAAGGTACACTCCTTGTCTTTCGCTGTATACATACTGAACGCTGTTCAAACAGCCAAAATGGGGCTTCCTCCCATCCCCTATCCACCTCTCGGACCAGACGCGCCCTATCAAGACGCGAACGTGTCGATTCTGTATGCATTCGCATTTGCGTGCGCAGCAGGGCCAAGTAGTTTCGACGGGATACTGTCCATTGGATTTGTATTCCGGGGACGAGATCCGCGTGGGTAGAGCCCTCGAGGCATTGTGGGAGGCGTGGACAGCGAGTGACGGTGGAGTGATCAACCTCAGGGTGTTCGTCAAGGGACGTAAAGTCAGTCCTGCGGAGGTGAGGAGAGACATTGCACGTCTCTACAAGTACTGAATTTTCGAAGAATCTGGCTATCCTCGAGTACAAAGACAGGCTCATGTCGTCTCTGCGTTCGATCTTGCTGCGCACCCCCGTCCTACGCACGATCTCCCGCCTGCAGCGCACCCTCGACGCGCTCGACATCGAAGGGCTCGCTTCCATCTGCGACCTCTCTTCCCCGGGTCCCGAGCCCACCATGGACGGCTGGGACGCCTTTGTCTCCGAATACCTCACCTCTGAACCAACCTCATCCTGTTCCGACAACAACAACCGGCGATACCACATCCTCGCGTACCTCCTCTCCGCGACGTTCAAAGACTGCTCTATCATTGTCCGTATCCCGGAGGGGACCGTGACGATTATTGATTTGGACGTCAAGAGCATCGACAGGCTGCGCAAGTGGGAGAAGTTGGATCGGGAGATTGTGGATGCGTATGGGAGGGTACCAGAGGAGCAGCGGAGGCAATGTGTCGATGCCGTGAATTCAGATGGATTGGATTAACGTTGAGCGAGTCAGACAGATCCTCGACCCTTGTGGGTCGCCAAGACGAACATCGGTGACGAGAACGACGATTGAAGTGCGTGCCGTAAGAGCTTCGGGGAAGATGGCAGCGCCCGCCGCCTGCCGACTTGTAGTGTCAGAGCACAGAGAAAGCACTCGGAGCCCATGTCAGAGACTGAAAGTGGGAGAGCTCTGGCATTTTCAATCTCGCTCACTCACCAACAACGACGACATATGTATCGTGTTTCGGCGTACGGCATTGGAGTTTCTCTAGCGGGGTCTGTAAAATGTAAAGCTAGCCACGGTACACCAAGCCTGCAGATCTTAGATGCTATTGTTGAGTGCGTTGATACGAAGGCGGCAAACGCGGTCACATGTGTTGCATAAACACGTCCAAAGCAAAGATAACTTATTATATACTAAATAAATTGAAGCCTTCAAGCCCTCTTGGTCAACTTTATCCTCATCGGACCTCTCGTGCTCACGAAGAACTCCTGCCTCCCATTCGCCCACTCGTCCTTGTCTGCAAAGCCGTCCGCAAACGCCACGTCAAACGTCTTGAACAGCAGCGTTAGCACCAAGAGCATCTCGTGTCTGGCAAACTTTTGCCCGACACAGTTGGCGGGACCGAGCGAGAAGGGCATGAACGCGCCGGTGTTGTGGGCGCCTAAACTCGAGTTTGCGTTGCAGGAGAGCCATCGTTCGGGGATAAACGTGTCGGGCTGGAAGAAGTATTCCGGGCTGCGGTGGACCACGTATGTGGGCGTGTAAATACTCGTACCGGGAGGGATCACCCTACAAATTATGTTTGAGAGTGCGTAATGAGTTTTGAAAAGCATGCATGCTTACATCCCAGCAATAACACGCTCCTTCTGGCCAAGATGTACCTGGCGTGGTCCTCCATTAGACGGCAATGGCGGGTGCAAACGCAGTGTTTCGTTTCTCGGGTCAAGTTTCAGCTGCATGCAGATGGACGGGAAGCAAATGGATAACAACACGCACATACAGGCCGACAGAAACTCGAGCTCTTGCTGTTTGCCAAAGTCACAAAACGCGTCGGTATTGTCGCCGTCGGGAAAAACCCTGTCGAGTTCCTCCTGGATGCGCTGATAGGCTTTGGGATGGTTGAGCAAGAACCAGACAAGACTGCTCATCGCAGACGCGGTGGTATCGGACGCGGCGACAACAGCAACGATTCCATCGGCAGCGGAACTTTCGAGAGTTGGGCGTTCTTTCTCCAAACCTGCTTCGTCAGCCTGTAGTAGTATGAATGTGTTGGCAAAATATCCGATTAAATCGTATGAGCTCACCAGATGATACCAAAGATCTTTGGCGCCGGAAGGTGGTCCGTTCTTCATCCTGTGCATTGCGAGCGCCTGCCCAAAGTCGTTGAACTCTTGGATCGTCCTTCCGACTTGGGGGAACAGGTGCAGTGTCGACACGATCCACGGGATCTTGCCCGACATGGTCGAAGCCCTGCGAGCGTCAGCTTGGATAGAGGAGCAAGTCCGAACACATACTTCATGAAACTGCGAATTCGGTCTCCGATAAGTTCTTTATCTTTGCCCTCCTTCATGAGCTCGAATCCTCCGCCGAAGCTATACGGCATCCGAACGTCAAACAAAAAAGAACGTAAACATGTGGCTGCTGACATACCAAAGATCGCCCATGAGATCCAGACTGTGGCCCGTGGGCGCCGAAATGTCAACAGGAAACGTGGAAATAGCAAAAACGTTTGAAAAACGCACGCAAAGAGATCAAACCAGAAAACCAAGTCCACAGGATCCGGGCGAGCGCCTTGCGAGTCGAGATGGTCGATTAGCTGGCGGGCGCGCTTGGCGAGGAGCGGGTCGTAATCGCGTATCGCGGAGGCGGTCATTCCGCGGTTCCATACCCGCCGCTTTGCTGTGTGTGCATCGCCGACGAGGCTGACGATTGTCGGCGGGGTACTTGCATGACGACCGCCTTCGAAATCTGTTGGAATGAATCAGTCAGAGTCAGTGGTAGCCGAAATAGGGGGGGGTTTTATAGTAGTGACGTACATCGTCCCTTCTCCAGCCCCCCAGAGCTCAATATCTGGACGACGGCGCGGACGTCGATGACCGAGAGCTCGTTTGGGCCTGTGCGAACGTACGGTCCATACTTATCATGCAGCTTCTTGAGATACAGATATTGATGCCCGCCGGCCGAGAGACCAAGCGTCCATAGCTTCGTGGCCTTGGAGAGAGTGGGGCCCGGGTACTCCGCGAGGGGATGGAATGGTGAGAGGCGATAAGCCACGATGGACGCGCTGAGCGACGTGAGGAACACGAGGTAGGTGCATGTCAGCGTTGCCAGTGATAATGGCCCGCGGGCGGGGTAGCCAAGGAAGAACAACAACGTCGGCGGCAGAAAGACGAGGATGGGAATCGCGGTGTTGGCGCTACGGAGCTCGTAGCGGTTGAAAAAGACATGGGTTGCCTGGAGGGGAGAAAGGTGAGGTGACTGGTGAATGACGGCGGAGAGACGGAAATGAACATACGATGCCGAGCAATGTTACAGCTAAAAAGAGTGTTTGATCCATGAGGCAGGCAGGGAGTATGGAGGGGAAAGCGAAATGGGCCCTGAGTTCTTGTGTCTGCCTTATGTACCCTGCCGAGAATACGTACGGGGTGCTGTACCTGACTACGCCGCTCCAGCTTCTGAAACGCAGGGCGCCAATCCCTACGACCTATAAACGACGCGTATTAATATTAGTACGTGGGGCGGTGCCACTCTGCATTCCCGTGTAGGACGCCAGTTCACAGCGACGCGCGCGGAACGCCAGTACGGCGGGTAGACCAAGCTGGCAGCCAGTGAATGGAATCTCGCACCAGTGTTATCCATACCCTAAAGTTTTAGAGCAACATAAGGCGATTGGCCTAAAATTGCATGGGGGCGGAAGCAAGGCGGAAGACGATCTTGATCTTATCATATCATGATTCAAACTCGTCCAAGACGGAAGCAAATCTCGAGCTCCGTGCGGGTCCACTGCGGGGCCCATGGCTCTCCGTGTGGGACCAATGCCTTAAAATAATAAACCATTAATATCTCCTAGAGGCTAGAGCAGAAAATAAATGTTCTATGTTTCTTCCAACTCCAAAACGCTTACTTATCTGAGTAGCACACCATGTAAGATTTTGGGATGGCCGAAAAAGAGGCCGAAAAAGGGGTCTTTTCAGCAAGACTGCGCTATCTCCGGCTGATGGGCGCCAAAAAGACTTCTCTCAACAGCTTTTTCAGCGTTCAACTTCCCGAAATCTGACATTATCTGTTGTGAAGCCGAACAGTCTCCGTGTGGGACCAATGCTTGGAATAACACCGATTTGAAAATGTGGGCACCAGTGTCAGTGCGCCCCACCGCATCTTTTTTGGCCTACCCGAATATAGGGGTTCAAACTCGTCCAAGACGGAAGCATATCTCGAGCTCCGTGCGGGCCCAGGCCCATGGCTCTCCGTGTGGGACCAGAAATGGTCTTTTCAGCAAGACTGCGCTATTGCCGGCTGATGGGCGCCAAAAAGACTTCTCTCAACAGCTTTTTGAGCGTTCAACTTCCCGAATTCTTGTTGTGAACCCGAACAGTCTCCGTGCCGCAGTATGGGACCAATGGCCTTGGAATAACACCGATAAGAGGTGCAAAACTTGAAAAATGTGGGCACCGGTGCGCCCCACCGCATCGTTTTGGCCTACCCGAATATAGGGGTACTACTGAATCGTAATCTTTTACAATACGAGTACTTAGCGGCGCTTAGAGTTATGTAGCGCCCCTAAGGCGCATCACTGGGAACACGTTCTCACGTCTGGCCTAATAGAAATTGAAGGAATCTCACCAGGGAAAAATCATAATGGACACACGGTCACGCAATCGACGGAATAATATCTTAGCCTCAGGTGCCGAGTCTGCGAATCTCAACAGGGGCATCGACGCGTGTTTAGCGGCCGCTTGGGAAGAAACGCGTGGGGCGCGGGCGGCATGTATGTATCGCGCCACTATACTGAGTACTGTAAGCTTAGTACGCGTAGACATTTGGTATCGGGAGACCGTCCTTTGAATAGAATACAGCGAAACAATTCAACCTGCTGCAACTAGGCGCCATTCGACTTGGACTCAGACGGCGGCCGTTCGTGCATTCCGAGCGCGAGTTCACCGGAGGAGTTAACCTCCTAGACTCGAAACAGTCCGTATCAAACGAGGTGGGAAATTGAGTTGTTTGATACGGAGATCATCGTGCTTGCCCATTGATTCTTCCGGGGCTGGCACTGTGAGCCTATTAACCTCCGAGTTGACTTGCAGATGCAGCGACCACCGGGTCACTGAGACGACAGCAAGCATGGGGCGTTCCGGAGCGTGGCGTTTCCTTCACATTCACTGCAAGTTCTCTTCAGTATTAGTATTCGCCATTTGGGCAAGAACGAAAAACTTGAAGTGGGACTACCACAAATCCGAGTCTGCCAGTGCTGTCCCGCCGCGTTCAACGTTCAACGTTCAACGTTCACCTTGAAGTTGTCCATGCTCGGTATAGCCAAGGCTTGAATGCATGTATGTATGACGCGAGAATGATGCGAGAATGCGGTGCTGTGGGCGCGAGATACTAGTACCTGGGATTGGCAGGTGAGATGACTCGGAGGATGGGAGGGGGAACGAGCCTGCAACGACCTATGTCCGCACAAGAGCGACATATATAGACACAAAGAAAAAGGCCAAAATGAGACGCATCTATTATCTATTTTGGAAGACAGCGAAGAACAGCAGCGAGTGGTGGTGGTGTGTGTGTGTGTGTGTGTGAGGGAAGACATGCAATGCAGAAATACACAAAGAGAAACGGGGTGGAATCAAGGGTCTGTATCGCCCCAACTCCAGCAAATTTCGTCGAGCGGCTTGATATCTGGTGGGGAATGCTGTAGCTGGGGTTAATGGATATTGATGGGAGGGCAAATGACGCACCGAGGACACGGAGCCAGCTGAGGACAGGGTGTCCATGGCAGTGTTCCTGCTACTCGAGCCAGCGCGGTGTCGGGGTCGACCCACGCGCTGGGACCCACCGACACCGACTTGGGGGTTGACCAGACGGACATTGAGGATGGGCTCGCGTGGCGGCGAGGGATGCGCGAGTGACGCCTCTCGTGAATGCGAATGCGAATGTGAATGCGAGTTGGAGTCAGAATGCCGTGCTCGTGCTCGGTCGAATGCTGTCGAGGGCCCCGAGGTGAGTTGGACGGTCAACGGCTCACGAATGTCGAATGGGATTATTGGTTCTGGGCGCCCGGTGGAGAGGGAAAGGGAGCGCGAGACGGAAGGGTGTGGGGTCAGCACGCGGTTATGCAGGTTGAATGGGATTTGAGAGGTAACGTTGACCATTTTTCTAATGTCTTTTTTAGCCGACAACGAAATGGACGCCGCCCGCCAAAGGGGAAACGCACCTCTCCTTTGCCCGAACGATGGTCACCAGGCGTTCCTGCAGCCTTTGATGGTCTGTGTACTCGACGCTCGGGCTTCTGTTGACATTGCTTAGTCTTTTTTTTCCCCTTGAAGACGAAAACGTACGGCGGGGAATCGATATTGGAAGGGATGAGGTGGGAGCGCTCATCGATTTCGTCGGTGCGAAGGGTTTCGGGGTCGCGGCTGCAGCAGCAGAACAGGGCGAGGAAGGAAGACATGCGTTGGCGAGCTGGCCATCACGGCGTTTACTTCATTTCGCTTCGGCGTGACGTTAAGGTCGATTCTTGCCATTGAAAGCCCGCTGCGGCGAATTGCGTTGTGGGCTCGCAGATGTAATGGCTACGGACAAGACTGAGCGCTGAGGATTCATAGGTTTAATTTTCTTTTGACGACCGTGCGAAACGTAAACAGTTCTCCGAGTCTAGCTACCACCAGCCTTGACGCTCTCCATTCGACCGCGATACGCTGCGAGAACATCCACCCACTCCAAACCCAACCATTCCCCGTCACTGCTCTCTCGTCCTCGGGCGACCCATTCATGGATCTTCGCCTTCGTCAGACGGAGCTCTTGCACGTCTGGCCCCCCGAGCTCCAGCAAGCCACCAAAGATAGACTCTGCTGCGATGGAGTGATGCAAAATCTTCCACCCGTTCTCGCGCGTCGAACCGCCCTTGCGCCAGAACTTTTCCGCCTTTTCGAGATCCCGAAGTGCACGGTCGTCGACCCAGGTGCGCATTGCCTGCATAGACACCAGTGCGCGTCTGGCCCTGCTGACTTGCCCAGGGGCGGAATCATGCAGTATATTTGACTCGGATGATTCCGACTCGGCAAGCAGACAGCAAATCGTCTCAATTATGCTCCCACTCTCAATCTGCCGCTGGAACTCGGACTCGGTGAGGAGCGTGACGTCGTAGTTGCCCTTGTGCTGGCTTTTCTGGAACGGCGTCGACGAGGACGAGGAGTCATGGAGGACGACGAGTAGATCAAAGTCGCTCTTGGGTGTTTCTGTTCCCCAGAGCCGCGATCCGATGAGATAGACGGAATGGATGGAAGAGGTGGCGGGGATTTGCAAGGAGCGGAGGACGGTTTGGATGTTCATGGTGGTTCGGGAGAGAGTTTGAGAGGGTGAGTCATTCGTGTCGGGTCCGAGCCAACTATGTAGTGAACCTGCAAGTGAAGAACTCAGATACACAAGAACTTGAAGATAATGAGCTCTACGGCGGCGAGCACTGGCTGAACGTGCCGCTCTGGCAATCACAAGCTATATTTCGCGTGACGTCATACCCTCGTCGCGTCTTCTCTTACCACCATGACCATCCTACCCTCCGTGCTCAATCCATGGACCGCAATAAAGGCCATATGGCGTGTATGCTACATCCTCGTCCAGCACATCCTCGTCGCGATATTCAAACCCCCGCCGCCGAACAGCGCTGACCCGCTCCCCAATCCATACGGACGGGTGGCCGTTATCGGAGCAGGTAAGTACTACGCGCAGAAGCCAAGGGGTTATATCATACTGATTCTCTGGTAGGGCTGACTGGGGTATCGTCCGCTGCGTTGCGTCTCGCCAGGCTCCCTGCTTCACCATCGAACTAATAGTGACTAGGCACTGCATCGCACACAACTTCGAAGTCGTCATCTTTGAAGCCGGCCCGCGCTCCTGCCTCGGCGGGATCTGGGCACACGAAAACTCCACCAGCGGCCTCCAACTCAACTCGCATCTCTACCGCTTCCATCCCGGTGTCATATGGCGCAACGCCTTCCCGCTGAGAGACGAGATTCTGAGTGGTGCGTGCATGGTTCATGTGGTGCAGCCGATCATGACGCGCGTGTCGTAGAGGTTACTCGGATCTGGGAGGAATACCGGTTAGAGTCCCGGACGCGTTTCGAGGTGTGTATGCTCGAAACTTGAACGAACGAACGAACCGCAACTAACCTGTTGTAATAGACGCCCGTCACTTCAGTAAAACGCGCGGAAGACGACCAGTTTGGTCGGCACCAGTGGTCCATCAACGACGACGCCGAAAACCCGTTCACCGCCGTCATCGTTAATATCGGGACCTGCGGGAAGCCAAAGTGGATTCATCTTGATGGGATGCCGAAGGAAACTGGTCCAGCGAAAGGTTACGCATTTCTCTGCTCGCGTATTCGTCTAAACTCGATATAATAGAAGACTCGGAGAACAACAACAACAACGAAAAGGATCATAACATATTCAAGAAGCCCATCGTCCACTCCTCCGAGCTCGATTCCGATGCGATCTCTGAAGAAGCCATCAAAGGTATTCATTCATCTACCTCAGCCCCGGTGTAAAATAAATCGACGCGGGGACAGGGAAGAGAGTCGTGGTCATCGGCAGCGGTGCGAGCGGAGTTGAAGCCGCCGAAACTGCTTTGGGGCGCGGCGCCGGAGGCGTTGTGATGATTGCACGAACGGACAAGTGGATTATACCTCGGTACGTTTTGCTCCATAGTCTAGGCCTGGCTGATTCTTCTATTTCAGAAACATGTTCTTCGACACGTTCCTCGCGTGTCAGCCGTTTGGAAGGGAGATGCCTCTTAGGTTCGTTTCTGCTTTTTGTTGAAAACTTGCCGCTGATGTTTGTTGGGCACAGTTTTCTGTGGGAAGCGTTCATCAAGCAGTGGCAGTACCATGGCGTGAAAGACGTCGTCCCAGCGGATATCGGGCTGTTCGAAGGAACGCCGGTACGTCAGAATCCTCACTTCTCCCAAAATTAGTACTGGCACTGAACATAAACCGTAGGTGGTCAACGACGCCTTTCTGGGCCATGTTCGCTCCGGGGCGTGTCGCTACGTTCATGGAGACCCGATCCGATTGACAAAGGACGGCGTGCGTACCAATGTAAGGGAGCGGGGAATGAAACCTGGGGACAAGGGCACAGAAGAGGTGCGTTTCCGTTCCGATTCGTTTGAGAAATAACCGATGACGCTGCACAGACAATCCGCGGCGACGTCATCGTTCTTGCGACGGGGTACGAGAAGCCTAGCATTGATTTCCTTCCGGATGAGCTGTTCCCGGAGGGATATGAGGTGCGCGTCCCGTCATCCCTGTTGCGTTCATAACTTGAATGTGTACGTGTTGCAAGCGCCCGGACCTTTATCTGCAAAACTTCTCGACGGAGGATTGGAGCGTGTTGATGACGAATTCGTCGTATATGAGTGCGATTGGGACTGTGTGAGTGTTTTGTTATTTGTTTTGGACTTGAATAACTCGGAAATGAACATTCGGTTTTATAGCGGGCATTTGTGCGTCTTTTTCTTTCTTCTCGTCTTTGGTTATGAAGCTCAGTATGTTACAGCCACATCGGAATCTGTACGTACCTTCCCTCCCCTGTGCAGCCGTTCCTTCCTTACACACACACCATCTACAAGACACGCGCATACTGCTCACGCTCCTCCTCGACGCTAACGCCCGTCCGATCCCAAAAGACATGAAGCTCTGGGTCGACGTGATCAGTTTTATCAAGCGCGGTGCAAGGGGCGGGCCGTTGGGGTTCTTCACATATGCGGAGCTCAGTGCGTTCCGTCTTCTTCCATTCCCTCGTTTCGTGGCGTGGCGTGTGTTGATAAGTTATGTACCACACAGCGATTTGGCTCGTCACGTTCCATTTATTCAGACTGGATCGCTTGAGATGGTGCGTTTCGTTTCGTTTATTTGTGCTTATACCATCGAGATTCTGAGCGTATTATGAAAGGTTGTTTTTCATCATGTTCGGCTGGGGCGTACATGGCGATGCAAAGGAGCGCAAGCGGATTGAGAAGGCGCTGAAGGCGGAGTCGGATGCGGGCAAGTCGGACTCGGAGAGTAATGGGAAAGGGAAGATTAGGAAGGAGAAGGGGCATTGAATGTTTGTTACTTCTGTGTGCCAGTGGGCTTTGTATGTTTGTCAACGAAAACTGCGAGTTAGAGCCGGGAGAGGCAAGAGCAAGGACGTCGCTGAGGACAAGATAGACTTGCCTCTTGTGGTGACATCTCCTGTCCGCAAACTCTGCTCTTTGTCTCACTCGTGCCTCGATCAACCGAGAGCGTCAATTTGTAGATCGAACAACGCGGTAATTGAACCTTGCGATCACATGACCGTGACGCGTAGCGGGATGGCTCGACTGGAACTGTGCCTAGTCATCGAGAGCAAACGGGACTTTTTGAAACTTGAGCATGTTCGAGTTCTCATAGACCCATATTTTTATTCCTGCCTCTCGCGTACATACTCCACACCTCGTACAGCTACCGGCGTGCGTCCGGGACCGATGCTTTATTATTGTTGCCCACGGAGGCCACTATCTTAAAAATACACATATAATTCTCCAGGTTAATTCCGAATGTGCCTGGCAGTAGCTATAGCATAGTCGGTACGTACGCGGAATACCGGATACGTACGACTACTCATTTCGGACTCTTTCAACAAAGCACGGAAGTTCTAGATTAAATTGGAATATTGCAGGGCCTCAGGGCTGGACGAGCCAGACCTGCAGGGCCGTGATTAGTTTCGAGAGCTGGATCAACTTCAAGTTAAGGATCGATACTGCTGTGCCCCGCCCGCCGAAAAATATTCCAATGGACGTACAGCTGGGTTGCGAGCACTGTTATCGTCAAGTAATAAACACATAGCGGGTGTATTCCATCAATGGTCCCTTCTAAACGCCGCCCAGATCCGCTTCTCTGTAGGCTCCATCAAAAAGCAAGGCCGGCTAAGTAATGGCGGGGGGTGAGAAGGCATAAAAGCCGCGCCTGTAGGCGTTCCATCTTTTTCTTTCCGTACCCACCATGGCCTCGCAAGAGCTGATTTTTTCTGCAGTCCTCCTGGGATTGGTGCGTGGGAGCTTTTCAAGTTGTGATACGCGAGATCACTCAAGGCTCTTGCTTCAGGCCAACCATGTCTACTTCAACCGCTTCGAGCCCAAGAGTGCCAACCGTCCGTTCCTGGCCCTGGTCATCCAGCCGCTTCTCCTCGTCGTACTCCTCTCCACGCCGCCCACAGTCGCCAACGCACTGGGCGTATCCTCCGTCTTCTTCGCATCGTTGGCGCTGTCCATCGTTGCCTACCGTCTCTCCCCGTGGCATCCACTAGCCCACGTTCCTGGGCCCATCTTCGCAAAGATAAGCAAGTGGTGGTCCGTCCGGCTCTTACTCAGTGGGAACCAGCACCGGGTGCTGAAGTCGCTGCATGACCGATACGGGGACTTTGTCCGCATCGGTGCGCACCACTGCTCTCTATTTCTTTCTTTTTGCTGAAAACAGTATTTTAATTCCGTCAGGCCCCAACGAAGTGTCCATTATTCACGCCGACGCGATAAAATCCGTTTTTGGGACCAGTGGTTTCCAGAAAGGCCAATGTACGTCTTTCTTCCTTCCCTTTTACCAAGGCGCGCGTACCCCTCAACTTTCCTCGGGATCTCCCTCTCTCTCTCGAACATCCTTTCTCACGTCGCGCATCTTGATTTCATTTCCCGCAAGCCTAAAAAACTTCTTTTCACACACAGACTACGAACCTCGAGCGGACCCTGCACTCGCGACGCGCAGCATGCTCACCTTGCGGGGCGACGCCCATGCGAATCGGCGGCGAATCTGGAACCGCGGAATGAGCTCCGAGTCGCTCAAGGAGTTTGAAGGTATCCTGGAGAAGCGCCTCGTGCAATTACTCGCAAGGCTCGACGAATTCGCCAATAATGGGAAGGGCGGCGTGGATATGGCGGCTTGGTTCAGCTATTTCATGTACGTGGCGTTGCCTGGAGGGAGGTCTTCTGACCTTGCTTACGCTTCGCCGGCTCTAGGTTCGACTTTATGGGCGATATGGCCTTCGGTGGCGGTTTCGAGATGCTTCGCGATGGCGGAGACAAGGAAGGTCTTTGGACGCTCATCAAAGGTGGTGCAAAGTGCGTTTACTTACCCGTCTATCTATCATGGCATAGCATGTTCACAGACTCTGCTGCAGGAACATCGCAACGGTCTCCCAAATTCCCTGGCTCGCTCCGACGTTGTACATTATCCCCGGCTTTGGGCGCAACACAAAGCTCCTCCGTCGCTTCGGCGTAGATTGTGCAGAGAAGCGTATCAAGTCTGGTCCAAAGCTCAACAAGGATTTGTGGTACCATTTGGTGATTCATATCTCTGCCGCGCCCATTTACCTTTCATGCTGACCTCAGGCCAGATGGACGAGGCGGGGCACGAGCAAGTCAAACCAACCCTCCCCGAGGTCGTGGCAGACGGTGTGCTTGCAATCGTCGCAGGATCGGACACGTCTTCTGTTGCGCTCAGCGCGTGCGTCCTTTCACTTCCGTTGGACCCTCTCACTTGAGATTTACAGTTTCATCTGGTCTATCCTCTCCAATCCCGAGATCTACGCGCGCGCGCAAGCAGAAGTCGACGCTGTGTACCCTGATGCAGAAGGCATCTTCGATTCGGCCAAGCACGGCGAGCTGAAGTTTTTGACCGCGTGTCTGTGAGTTTCCAATCCCTGCTTGCTAGCTTCGGTACTGACAATCTACTTTCTACCAGGAATGAGACGCTCCGCCTCTTTCCACCTGTTCCAACCGGCGGTGCTCGTCAAGTCCCCGCTGGCCCTCCCCGACTCGTCGCAGGGAGACTGATCCCAGAACACACGCAGATTTACGTCCCCGCGTACGCGGTCCATCGTAGTCCCAAACACTTTTTCCCTGGCCCGGAAACATTCGATCCGGATCGGTGGTTACGCTCTTCTTCGCGTCCGGGTAACAACGACCACGACGAAATCCTGAACCACGCGGCGTTCATACCCTTTTCGTACGGCGCGGCCAACTGCGTCGGCAAGGGCCTCGCGTGGCGGGAGATGTTGATGGTGTCCAGTGCGTTGTTGAAGCGGTATAACATGCGGTTTGCGCGTGCTTCTTCTGGCTTCGAGGAGACGTGGGTGGATACGCTGGAGGACGTGTTTGTGACGAGTGTTGGGGGAAGGTTGATGGTGGAAATTTCTTTGCGCTGAGCTTCGAGTTCGGGGGACTAAAAATTCTTGTGTATTCGTTAGGTATTACGGGTCCTACGGGTCCGTGAAGATAGGCACGGTGAGCTATAGTATGTCCGAAAGAGTCCTAAGTAGATGCGAAACAACTGTCCGATGAGTGCTGCATTCAGGCTGTAACCGGAGTACCTTGTGCGCTGACAGACAACACCCACCGAGAGCTGGCTACTGATCTTTGTCCGAACAAAGAACTTTGTGAGCTATACTATGTCCGAGAGAGTCCTCAGTGGATGCGAAACAAGTTTCCGATGAGTGCTGCATTCAGGCTGTAACCGGAGTGCATCCAGTTGTGCGCTGGCAGACAACACCCACCGAGACTGCTGGCCGTTGATGCCTGTCCGAACGAAGGACTTTCGGACTTGGTAGTCCGGATGTCTGTTCGGATCGTCACCGCACGCATTGGTCAAAGTTCAACAGTCACGCGGGACATGTTCAGCGTTTTCGTACGATATCCTCGTCAAAGCTCCACGAGTTGCGGGAGTGAACTGCGCCTCGGAGATGGTCATAAACCCCGGGATGAGCGCTTGAAGCGTAGATGTCGAGAATGGAGATGAACGGAGATGAAGGCAAAAGCCAATTGTTTGACGCGGTCACAAGATCACGCAGCCAAACAAATGGACGCGTCCAAGGAATGCAAATTTATCAAGATATAAACAGGGAGGCGAGTGAGCGACTCGCGGTGGACTCGGACACGATTATCTCGCCCCTCAGAGACAAACCACTCGCGGATCAAACAAATGGCCCGAAACATAAGTAGACTACTCACTACACGCATCAGCGGAAGAGTCGGTGCATCCCAAGCAGCGGTGAAAAGACTGTGGTGGGGCTTCTAAATAACGGAATCCGAGGCGGCGAAGAGCTGCGGCTCCAAGACCGAGCCATCCCCGAGGTTCACGTCAACGTATGTGTTTTGTAAAAATAAACGATCTAAGTGTAGAAAGCAGGCGGTGCTCGGGAGTCTTTTCCTCCACATACGTACGTTATACGCAGGCCGCGTGTTCGGGCATATTTCTTTTTCTGTTCACTTCCAACCCATATATCTTTGCTAGCAGTTGATTCAAGGTGCGATCGTTGTCAGTCTTCCTTGGCGTTGTTAATCCATGGCTGTCATGCACTTCTGCGTTGGACAAGAAGGCCTAGGTCTGGGCACTGGCATGAACGACATTACAGGCTGGTAACGGATTCCCGCTCCACTCCACAACCGTAAGGCGGAGCTCTTGGCGGAGCTGACCGGGTTTCATAGCGTTAGTAGTATCGTTACGGACAGGGGCTTATGACGAGTGATATCGGGCCGAGGGATTTACGTGGTTCGAATCGGCGTCGATAGCAAGAAAAGGTAAGTTTGTTGCGAGCGTGCCGACCGAGACGGTACTAGTCATTCAATCCCACGTACACTGATCCTTTCTTCCTTTCTTCCTTGCTTCCGCAGCCTTCTCAAAGCTTTCATTCTGTCACTGACATTCGCATGCTGTCAACGGTTCAACAATCGACCAGGCATGCATCAGTGTGCGCACAGAGATTCCCCAAGATTAGCTTGGCTTCCAGCTGCATGCAGGCTCGCAGTGGACAAGCAACACTTGCTTACCTGCGATTTACAGCCACTTCCCATCGGGGGATAGGGAGCGAGGGATGGCCGTTGTTTCGGTCTGATTCTGGCTGTGAACTTTCCTCCAAAAACTAAATAGTCATCTGCCACGGTGCCCGAGATCAAACTTCTGGAGCTCGCGAGCGCGTTATAAGCAGAGCCAGCATTCTATAATCACCTCCCATCGCACCCAGCAATGGCAACGAAGGAGCTTGTGGTTCCTGCTGTCCTCCTTGGCCTGGTACGTCCCCGATCCCATCTAACGAGCTGAACACCTAACTGATTTTACCCAGGCCAACCATGTCTACTTCCGCCGGTTCGAGCCCACGAACGCACACTGCCCACTCTTCGCGCTGATCGCCCAACCCATCCTCCTCACATACCTGCTCAACTCGCTAACATTCACCAACGCGCTGATAGTTGGCGCGTATTTCATCGGTTCCCTCGTCTCGTCCATCATCGTCTACCGTCTCTCCCCATGGCACCCTCTCGCACACATCCCCGGTCCGATGATGGCCAAGGTCAGCAAGTTGTGGGCCGTCAAGCTCACCGTCAGCGGGAACAAAACACGCGTCCTCAAAGAGCTGCACGACCAGCATGGCGATTTTGTTCGAACTGGTGCGCTACCTTTACTGCTTCTTGTTCCCCGTCTCATTCAAATGCGAGGCCCCAACGAAATCTCCGTCATCCACGCCGATGCGATAAGATCCGTCTTGGGGACTGGCGGTCTCCAGAAGGGATCATTCTACGACCCCTGGTCGGATGCTACCCTGCCCACGAGGAATCTGCTCAACATGCGCGACGATAACGCACATGCGAACCGGCGACGAATCTGGAACCGCGGCATGAGCACCGAGTCGATGCGGCAATTCGAGGGTATTCTTGCGAACCGTCTCCAGCAGCTGCTTGAACGGCTCGACGAGATCGCCACATCAGAGCAAGGGCCAAATGGAAAGAAGGGCGAGGTAGATGTGGCCGCGTGGATAAGCTATTTGACGTACGCCTTCCCCCTTCGTTTGTTGGGATTAACCTTCCTTGCTCACGGTCTACAGCTTTGATTTTATGGGTGATATGGCGTTTGGCGGTGGTTTCAACATGATACAAGATCGCGGGGGCTCCAAAGACGATATTTGGAATATTCTCAAAATGGGTACCCAGTGCGTCTTTCTGTCTCCTCTCAAAAAAACTCCCCATCAACAAACGTTTCAGAGCAACCGCAGTCATCGCGCAAGTTTCCTGGATCTTCCCTACGTTCAACTTGATCCCGGGCCTGAACGATATCACCGAGCGGCTGCGGCGCTTCGCCTCGTCGTGTGCAGAGGACCGTATCAAGTCTGGCCCCAAGGAGAAACGGGATCTGTGGTACCACTTGATGGACGAGGACGGCCACGAGAAGACGAAACCCACCCTTCAAGAGGTCGTCGTAGACGGTGTCTTGGCCATCGTCGCCGGCTCGGATACATCTTCCACCGCTCTCATCAGCTTCATTTGGTGCATGTTGACCAACCCCGAGATTTACGCGCGCGTGCGAGCTGAAGTCGACGCGGTCTACCCGGACCCAGAAGCCATCTACGACTCTGAGAAACACGGAGAGCTTACGCTTCTCACCGCGTGCCTGTGAGTTCATTTCCTCTCCATTCTACAATACAACAAAACTTGAACTTGGACCCAGACACGAATCCCTCCGTCTCTTCCCCCCTGTTTCCAGCGGCGGACCACGCCAAGTCCCCATCGGCGAAGCCCGCGTCGTCGCAGGACAGCTCATCCCCGAACACACCCAGATCTACCTCCCCTCCTACGTTATCCACCGCAACCCAAAGCACTTTTTCCCTGCCCCAGACAAGTTCGACCCCGATCGGTGGTTGCGTTCCTCCAACTCCAACTCAGATTCGGGAGAGATCCTCAACCACGCGACATTCCTCTCCTTCTCGTACGGCGCAGCCAATTGCGCGGCCAAGCACCTCGCGTGGCGGGAGCTGTTGATGGTCACTAGCGCATTGATCAAGCGGTACGATATGCGCTTCGCCCCAGGCAAGACGGCCTTGGAGACGGTCGATTGGATCGACACTTTGGGCGATTTTTTCGTCACCAACTTTGGAAAGTTGATGGTGGAGATCTCTTTGCGTTGAGTTGAGCAGAGAGTGTAGAAATGAATTTGTTGTATATGAAATAGATAAACGCGTGACTTTGAACAATCACGCGGAATATGTTCAACTTTCATGTGATCCGGTTCCGTTCCGTTCCGAAAGATATGCTAAGTTACACCAATTTTTAAACGTACAGAGTCATCTATTTGAAATTCCGAGTGAGAGAGAACCGATGATGCGTGTGGAAATGCGAAGAGAAAAGACGAAGGGGAGCAGATTCAAACCGATGCCGAACTGGCCTTCTCGAGTGGCGACACCTCCGAGTCTTCCGCCTGCGCAGGCTTCGAGTAATGCCCGCGGACCCCCCATATCAAGTCAGAGCCGCCGGTGCCAATAGGCGTCACGGGCGATGGGTACACCAGTTCGACGTCCGCTCGAACTTGACGCACGCTAGGAGTCAGACTGTCCTCTCCCCATGGATTAGTCCCGACGACGGTGGTGGGTGATGGGATGTGCGTTGAGCTGGAGTTGTCCGTCTCCGCCCAAGGATTTCCGAACATGCCATTGACCTGAGGTACATGCGGCTCGCCGGCGCCGGAGAGGTATCGCGGCTTGGCAGAGTGAGGCGGTAACGTCCAGCGTACATGCCGCTGCTGCTGTTGAGCCGCTAGCAGCCCCAAGTTGAGCTCAGATGTCGCAATAGGCGAACGCGGGGCGGCACTCCCTGACGACTCTGCAGAGTGCGACATGTTGGTATTAGCTTTCTCAAAGTGCATCACGGACGCAGGAGCAGATCGTGATTCAGAGCTATTGATTTCGGGTGAACATCGATTTCGATAACAAGGAATGAACGACGTACTGTGGGCCATCGCGCATATCGAACTCGACGACCCTCGGAGGCGGCCTATGCGCATACCCATGGAGAGTCGTGTTCAAATTCAACGTCGGCGGACGATGCATATGTACCCCACCGAGCGCCGAGTGACTCTGGACACGACGGACATGCTGGTCAAGTTGCTGTTCTTGTTCTTGATGTAGGGGCTGGCCGCTCCGATGATGGAACTGCGGCAGCTGGTCGTGTTCGGGATGCATCACCTGCGGCAACGAGGCGCGGGAGAGGGTCGGGCGAGCACGGATTGGGATGTAGGATGGCTGAAGGGTGTTGACGCTCATAGGCATCTGCACTGGCATCGCATACTGCGCATTTGGATTGAATTGGGATGGAAGGACGTGACCCAGAGGCTGTGGTTGGGCATAAAGCGACGAATGTGTGTGGTCCGCTTCCTGCTTGACGTATACGGGCATCTCAGCACCATCCGTGAATCGCAAGTCGAGCGCAGAAGAAGACATGGCGTTGCGCAACCTCGCTTTTGCGGGGCCCCGAATACGATCTCGCTCAGAGTAGTGGCAGATCAAGCCTCTTGCGGTACACCGTTTACATACCGGGTGGTCTCCAGAACACTGCGATGACCCAAGTCAGACACAGGAGCAATTGGAGCAGGAAAAAAGAGAGCGAGCAGACCTTGGTCTTGCGGTCCCTACACTTGTCGCATGCCTGCATCGTCCGTTGCCTCTCCGTAGAGCCCCTCTCACTTGTAAAATCTGGTCCGAATAGAGCGTCTCCGTCGAACTGCTGTGAGCCCCGGCGTGAAGTCGACGAGCTAGAGTCGTCTGAGGCTGAGGAGGCCGCAATGTCCCATTGCTGGAACAGCGTAGAGAATCGGGAGAGCTCGACCGAGGGACGACGTTCGTCGGTGGTGGTGGCGTGGTGCGGAAACATGGATGATGACAGAGCAAGTTTTCACTCCTGTCTCTCACTTGTGCATCCGTCCGTGTCCGTGTCTCGATCAATCAATGAATGGGCTTGCAAAATCAACCCAAAATACGCAACTAAAACTCAACGACCCAGCAGCTCTTGGTTGAATTCGCGTCCAATCAGCATCCGGCGAATCTCCTGCGTGCCCGCTCCGACAGCATACAGTCGCGAGTCCCGCACGATGCGGCCCATAGGATATTCTGTCCATCGGTCAGCCTTAAGTCAGGACATGTGAAATCGCAAAATGACCGTTAATATATCCATTACCGCCCAAACACTGCTGTCCGTCGATAGCAACCTGTATGGCCTTTTCCGTCGAGTACAAAATCGCGCCAGCACAGTCCTTTGCATTTGAGCGTCAGTGCAATGCCGACAGGATCAAGTCAAACCCACTCTTCGACTAATCTTGCCTTGATCGCAAGCCCTCGCCACGGCGTACACGTACGATCGACTGGCGTTTAGGTTCGTGTACATGTCAGCGATCTTGCCTGTCACAAGCTTATCCTCCGAAATGAAAGGAAAAATGACCCAGCACACCTTGCATCAACTGAAAAGTTCCAATGGGTTCACCAAACTGTTTTCTCTCGTGGACATACTCGACAGCATGGTCGAATGCTGCCTGCATCAGTCTAAACAAACAGGATCAGCTATGATAACAGGCGTCGATGGACGGCCAACACACCCCAATGGCCCCTGGAAGTGCGACGACCGCACCGGTCAGCCGGAAAAAGACAGGAGAGTGAAATTTACGCACTCCGCTGAGTACGATCCGCTCCAAATCGAGACCCGACATGAGCACGGACGCTCCCCTGTTTATCTCGCCGAGCACATTCGCTGGTGGAATTGAGTGCATCGTCGCAAAAAGACGTGATACGCACCTTCCGGGACGAAGCAATTCTCGAACACTAGCTCACACGTATCGCTACCGCGCATCCCAAACTTGTCGAGCTTCGGGCTCGTGGAGAAGCCCTTGAAGCCGCGTTCGATGAGGAACGCTGTAATGCCCTTCGAATGCTTCTCTGGCGCGGTCTTGGCATACACCACCAGCGTCGACGCCGAAGGGCCGTTCGTTATCCTGGCCAAGTCAGCAGATACATATTTCAAAGCAAAACACCTCACCAGAATTTATTCCCAGTCAACTCCCACCCTCCGTCGACCTTAGTCGCACGCAGCTGCATGCTAACCACATCGCTCCCGCTCCCGACCTCACTCATCGCGAGACTGCCCACCTTCTCGCCGCTAATCAGCGCCGGGAGGTACTTTGCCTTCTGCTCCTCGGTCCCATGGCGGTGAATCTGATTCACACAGAGGTTCGAATGCGCACCGTAGGACAGCGCTACGGAGCCCGAGGCATGCGAGAGGGCCTCCATCGCGAGGGTGTGTTGGAGGTATCCGAGCCCGAGGCCGCCATATTTTGGCGACACGGTGATTCCCAAGAGGCCCATGGCTCCCATCTTGCCCCACAGATCCTACAGCGAGTCGTGACGGTGCTCGAAACGTAGAATAGCATGCTTACTGCTGGAAAGGTATTCGTCTTGTCAATCTCTGCAGCGAGCGGCGCGACCTCCTTGGACGCAAACTCGGTTACAGCGGACCTGAACTGCACGACTTGAAGGGACTTGAGTGCCAGCGCGTAGACACGTACCTCGTTCTCTTCCTCCGTCAAACCAGCCACATCGGTGTTGTAGAAAGACGCCATGGTACGTCTTGAGACGTTATTTCGAACTGGAAGTGCTCGGATCCGGGGTACGCGTAGCAAGGACATCATGGTTTGGAGAAAGTGACGGCGCCCGGATCATGCAAGCGCTGATGTAATGTCCAAGATCACAATCAGCCGTGACGGTTCAACTTGAGGTTCAACGTTGGTTGCGAACGAGATATGACAATGAAAGCCTCAGGATATTTAGAGTATCCCTTCAAAAAACCTTCGAGATAATTCGCCGATGGCTCGCCGGGTATTTGGTACGTATCGCGCAGATAACGAGGAACAACAGCTATATCTGCATGACAGCAGCCGTATGTTGCCATTACAAACGATGTATGTCGCGACACAAACCATGTCAACGCTCAAGATTGGAATGGTTGCCAGTAAATGCGCTGCCCAACAAACTAGCACTACACCTGTCTGTCCGGCATTCTTCGACCTGCGGGAATCAATCACCTCCGTATTATAAACTCAACTTGAAGGCGCCCCTCTCCTACTCCGGCGCCTTGCGAATGTATCCACCGACTTTATCGGAAACGACAATTGTCAAATTGCAACCACGACCAAAGTCACAAAGTCAAAGCGCAAACAAGGAGTTTGTATAAAAGCGCACGAACAATGGACCGATGAGATCCCCTCCTTCCGACTGCCACTAGAACTCTGCGCGATGGCGACCTGGTATCCAGAGGGGTACAATCCGAACCAACAACGCGTCTTCTACCCACCGGGCCCACCGCCTCTCAGCGCAGCACACTCCAAACCATGGCGTCCGCGAGCGTCAACGGTGTCCACTCAGACCAACAGCTCGGCGACTCCGCGAACGACCAGTACCCCAGAGCAGCCTAATGCTCAGGGACCGCCCCCTCAGAGTATCGTCAAGACACGCGGGCAAAGTGGCACCTGGGTTCCGCCGCCCCAAATCGACCTCGTAGATGGGGTGGATTATTTCAAGGTCCGCACCTTTGCACCGCAGAGAAACACTCTTTTGAACACCCGCTAGATCGGCGATACCGTGCGCATTCGTCGCTGGGCTGCTGCCACTGATAGTTTCACGGACTGGATCACCGGTCAGGTCGTCCGCCCCGTCCTGGTTGAAAACGACGTACGTATATGCGGCTCCTCTTGTATTTGACGCCGACGAGTGACTAGAATGGAATCCAGGCTCGAACCTACCTCGTTTCATACGAAGACCCGCGGACGGGACGACGCATGGAGAAGCAGTTCTCGCCGCGTTTTCAAGAGATTGCTGCCCTAGTTGATGGGAAACGCGAGCCGGAGAGAGCCGCCAGGCTGAATGCAGCCGGCGGCGCGACAGCGACAGCGTTCAAGCAACAAGCCAATGAATTTGGTCGAACGATATTCGCGCCGATTCCAGTGGAGAGACCCGGGAGCGGAGGGAAAGTCGTCGTCTATACGCCGTGCATCGTCCTCGTACGTCTTCTTGCTTCTGCCCTCGCACCCTGAAATAATTCTTCCATCGCGACAGAGCCCGCCAAACGAAGGTGCCTCTGGAGTCCGTCTCCGCATCCTCTCCGGTCCCGCCGCAAACCGGGAGATCACCCTCAGGCTCAACACTTCTGTTTTGCAAGCGTACACACCCGAGAACGCGCACACGCTTCGACAGAAGGGGTTTTTAGTCGAGGGGGATTCACTGCGTTCTTGAAAGTGCGAAGAGGTAGACGTCGGCGGAAGTAATTGAATGCGACCTGAATACATTTTCAAGTTGGCGCCGGCCGAGATCAGAGAGGTTCCCAGAGCAAATGAGACCCAGTGTACGGTCGTCATATTGAGAGCATGACGGCGGAGAGGCAGTAAGTAGAAAAGAACGACTCGGAATGGTTCTGCTAGTGAACTTGAAGCAAGCTTGCGAGAAGAGGTGTAGGCATGTTTCCGGTGAGAAGTGGGTCGCATCTCATAGAGGTACCTGGAATAAACCTGGGCGAATATGAACGTCATCGAGGAGGGCATTCGGAGGCAACTTAGTATACTATCGACGGCCAGTGGAAACAAACACTTCCGAGCAAGAGACCAGGGATAGTCCCCGAACACATCTGAGGACGTTCATAAAAACATGCGGTGGGATTGGTATTTGCGGTCTGTGACTGCATAATTAGAGAATTGGCATGAGGCAAGAGCGGTTTGTTTGGCTGCGACCTCGATTGCAAGCTTCCCGAGATCCTATCACTCCTGTTCGGACGACAACCTGCCGGCTTGGTCGTATGTGGCCAACTGTGGGCACCGGTTACGCCGACTGGGTCATGATCCCGGGACTCGACACGAGTCAGCCTCCCAGTCGCGCTGCTTCCTGATTCCGGACTCTCATCGGCATTGGCGACGTCGTTACGTGCTCTCTTATCTGGACTCGACGCTACAAGCAAACTCACAGTCGCGAAGAGCAGCTCATTGGACGCGGAAAGCGACTCATTGGACTCCGAGTCGAGCTCTTGATTTTGGGCTCCAGGACGAAGAACGCTCTTTTCACATCGGGACCGGTACCGTGTATCAATCCAATCCAACCACAACTGCTTGAATCGCCTTGTCCCAATCCTAGCACAACTCAACGCACCAGTCCCACACGCTCCTGCTCACGCCCGCAATACGTGGTCGTGCATGCTGCGACTCGCCGCCGTCAATGTTTCCGTAAACCAAGAGCTCTTTCCTCGGCCTCGCAAATTTTTTTTTTTTTCAAGTCGACATCCCTGCCCTGTTCATCCACTGCATGCGACAAACATGAATTCCCTCCAAACCACCTCGGAATCATCCCAACCGATACATTTCGCTGAGGACCAAGGAATACCCGGAATATCGCGGTCTCGTCGTACTTTCGAGGTCCCATAGTCCAAGCACCTTCCGCGATCACGTCTGGTTGGTTTGCGCGACGCGTAACATTCTGTGACGAGCGTTTTTCCCTCCCTCGACTCTTTAGTGCCATCAGCACGCGAATCTACCTCGACTCTTCTCCTTTTGCTTCTTCCACACCACCATGGACCCACAGTTATACCACTGGTCCAACGAGTACCTGGCCCAGGGCGATACGACGGGCCAAATCGTTGCGTTCCACGGGCAAGAGCTTGCTGGCGGCCAGATGTACGGTCAACGGTCTCTGCAGCACCCCACACACGGTCAACCGACGTACCCCAACATGCACGGAGGCTCCTGGATGCCACCCAGCGTTGAGATGGCCCCGCCGGTCGCGCAGCAACCTCCACAGCCCGCCTCGATAGACGAAACTGGACGTAGGAGCAATGCCGGTCCTGTCAAACGAGACCGCAGTCGGTACGCTGCCGACCCTTTGCCTGCTTCTTACGTGTGTACTCAGACTGCTCTTAGCGCAAGCCCCGACGAACAGCCCTCCAAACGCATGCGATTTGGGAGGAGATGGCCTGAGGCTGCAGCGGGCATGTCAGTCTTCGCCACTGGCGTTCACCAGACCGCAGAAGCCCCGCCTCCAGCGCAAACCCTGGCGTCACTCAATCCTTACTCCGAATATCCGCCCTCTTCCCCAGAAAACGATCCACGACTCGCTCCAGTATCACGTCCCGCCTCGTCCGGAGTCGCCTCTGCAGCGGAACAACCCGCTTCAGTCTCATTCATCGCGCCATCGCCTTCTCCCGAACTCGACGCCGCTCCAGCGAAAAACAGGAAGGGCAAAGGCAAACCGAGGAACAAGGGGAAAGCCAAGGAGCCGCCTGCGAGCCAAGGTGTCCTCACTGATGCTCCCGTAACGGCCTCCGAGCTCATAAACTACCAAACGAGTCGCGTAAGACACCAGACGTGGCAGAACTACCTCAGCCGCTTCAGCGAGGCGCAGAAGCAGAGAATAATGGGGGATATGCAACACCAACAGCTCTTGGAACGGCACGACGCTCGAGTCAGGACGGATCCGGAGTATAGATGGCAGTTGATACTGGCATACGAGCAACAGCAACGTCTTGCGATGGCCGAGTGGTCAGCCTACGCTCAGATGGTGCATCCGACCCAGACTGGCGTCTCGCATCTAGTCCCGGGTCACAACGCGCCAATTCTTCCGATGGCGGTCCAGGATGGTACGAATGAGATGAGCCCACCGAGTCAGTGGCAGATGCAGGGAAACCCCGACGCACTGGCAGCCAACTACTTCCAGACATCGCATCCCGATGTTGCTGGACCGTCGGGCCATGCTTTCCAAGCCCCTGCCGATGCGATGTCCAACGAGTATTCCTACAACCCGACTCTGTCGAGTCATGACTTTGCCGCGCCCACCGCTGCGACGCGCAACTACGCTGAATCGGCGTATCCTCGTTCGTATGGGTCCTCGTCTGCATTTACCCGGGTGATACAGCCCGGCGTCCAGCAATATTCCCAAGATCCGACGATGCAGGACACAGCGCACCTAGCTATCTACATGGTGGGCTCGGATGAGCCGTCTCGCATGCAGTCCTTAGCTTACACTGGAGATGAGGCTGTTGACTACCAGCTCGAGTACATCTGAGCGTGAACCACTGTACCTTAT
This sequence comes from Mycena amicta, assembly GCA_029282125.1. NCBI lineage: Eukaryota > Fungi > Basidiomycota > Agaricomycetes > Agaricales > Mycenaceae > Mycena > Mycena amicta. Next base: position 1,381,357 of record JARIHP010000001.1, on the reverse strand, counting down.
TCGATGTCAAGAAACTTCAATGCACAAATATCCTATCTTATTTTATCTTGGGCTCGATGAGGTTGCAATTGCTCTCGTCGGCAGCGTCGCGTCGCGTGTGATCCTGTGATCGTGCCACTTCCTTCCGGCCTTCATCATCGGTCCAAGTTGAAGTCAGCACTCATCTGTAGCCCAGCTACGACAAGCCCCGCGAGCTTGAAACTTCCTTGTGCGTAGAATAAGCCGTTTCAATAGTCTCACTTACAGCCTGAGCAGCATATAAAATGTCTGGAACCGCTTCGACTGCCGAACTTCGCGCTGCCGACCGCACCCGGCTCTCCGCCCTCGATGCTCAGATTGAGCCGCTCAAAATTGCTCTTGATGCGTTGTGCGCCGAGCGTATGCTCATCCAGGACCGCCTCGACTCGTACACGTACCCCGTCCTCACAATTCCCAACGAAATCGTCTCGGAGATCTTCATGCAGTACATCCCCATCTATCCTGCTTGCCCGCCCCTCCTGGGAGACGGTTCTCCTACGAAACTCGCCCAGATCTGCAGACATTGGCGGGAAATCGCACATGCTACCCCCATGTTATGGCGCGCAATAGAGCTATTCTTGTCAGACTCACTCCTCGACGCATCTACATCACAACTCGACACGGCGAAAACCTGGCTCGAGAGATCGCGCGCGCTACCACTTTCGATTTTGATAGGGAGGGAAGTGCATCCCCGCCACATTCGCGATGGAGCCCTCGACCACCTTATGGCTCATCGCACCCGCTGGGAATATTTCATGATGAATCTCCCTAACTCGGATTCCCGCAAGTGCATTGAAGGAGCGATGCCCTTATTGCTCGAACTAGATCTCCAATTTGGCTCCGGTGTATCCAGGTTGGACGCTACCGTCGGCTTAGTCGACATTCCCCGCTTGCACACTGCTTTTCTCGACTGTTGCGACTTCCAGAATTTAGAGGGCGTGCTACCCTGGGCCCAATTGACGAAGTTGTTCCTTGGCTTCGTCAATACACGCGCAGCAGCTATGGTACTGCGCGAAACCGCGAATCTCGTGCACTGTCGCTTGCACATCTCAGATGAAACTAGTTGGGATGGCGATATCCTATCTCTTCCCCGATTGGAGACCCTCATTGTCGGGATGAACTTCAATCCTTCAGAGGTCACTCGTGACTTGCTTCTTATGCTTCGCACCCCGGTTCTCAAACGACTTGGCATTGAAGATTTCATGTTGGGAGTCAACGAGCACTTGCCTCTTGTCTCCGTTATTAGGGCATTCGGGTGCAGGCTCGAGCGACTGTGTATAGTCTACGCCAACCAATCCCTGGAGGAATATAAGGCAGCATTGCCCCAAGTCGCTCAGATCGAATTGGTCCACGGACGCACCTTCTCAAATGAAGTTTGGGGACATTGGGAATTGTCAAAATTGTCAGCTAAGGGCTCCTTTCGTTCGAACTCCACCGACGCTCATTTAAACTCTTCCTCAGACACGGTTCGAGAACCTGAGTGGGATCGATTTATTCGTTCGTTGGTGTGCTCCTTGGTAACTACTCCATCCGATATATGCACGGACCATTAGTTTACAGCCTGAGCAATACTTTTTTATGCCATTCTCGATTGACTGCGCTTCGCTGGGCGTGCCGCGTCTGTCCCGGCCTCCACGAACGAGTACAAAGATAGCCTGCCCGCAAGACTCGAATTGTGTTCGTCGTTTGACTACACTCTTCGTGGTTTGCTCCAAATGTTTACTATAAGTCTCATGGTGCTGAGCGCGTCGCCTATTTGAAGTGTTTGTTGTGTGATCTTGTGATCGTGATGCCGCTTCCAGCTTGCCTCTCGCCTCCATCATCAGTTCGAGTTACTTTCAGCCCATCGCACAGGCCTCACACTAAAAGATCAAGACCTCCCATTGCCCTGAACCGTTCCTGTACGTATAATGCACCATTTCATTTCAAAAATTCACTCTTATTCGCATAGCCCGCATAAATGTCTGGAATCGCTTCGACTCCCGAACTTCGCGCTGCCGACCGCATCCGGCTCTCCGCTATCGATTCTCAGATTGAGTCGCTCCAAACTGCTCTTGATGCGCTGTGCTCCGAGCGTAAAATTGTCGAAGACCGGCTGGCTGCGTACACATACCCCGTCCTCACAATTCCCAACGAAATCGTCTCGGAGATCTTCATGCAGTACATCCCCATCTATCCTGCTTGCCCGCCCCTCCTGGGAGACGGTTCCCCTACAAAACTCGCCCAGATCTGCCGACATTGGCGGGAAATCGCACATGCTACCCCCATGTTATGGGGCGCAATCGAGCTATTCTTGTCAGACTCACTCCTCGACGCATCTACATCACAACTCGACACGGCGAAAACCTGGCTCGAGAGATCGCGCGCGCTACCACTTTCGATTTTGATAGGGCGAGTGCATCCCCGCCATCTTCGCGACGGAGCCCTTGACCACCTGGTGGCTCATCGCGCAAGGTGGGAATATTGCATGATGAATCTCCCTGACCATGATGACTCGGACTCCCGCAAGTGCATTGAAGGAGCGATGCCGTTATTACTCGAGCTGGATCTCCGATTTGACGGCTACTGATCCAGGTTGGACGCTACCATTGGCACAGTCGACATCCCCCGCTTGCATACCGCTTTTCTCGACTGCGCTGAGGTCAAGAACCTCCGGCGAGGATTGCTACCCTGGGCCCAATTGACGAAGCTGTTCCTTGACTTCGTCGATACACGCGCAGCAGCTATGGTACTGCGCGAAACCGCGAATCTGGTGCACTGTAGCTTGAACTTCTCGAACGAAACCAGTTGGGATGGTGATTTCCTATATCTTCCCAGATTGGAGACCCTCATTGTCGAGACGGACTTCACTCCTTCAGAGGTCACTCGTGGCTTGCTTCTTATGCTTCGCACCCCGGTTCTCAAACGACTTCGCATCGAAGATTTCATGTTGGGAGTCGATGAGCACGGGCCTCTTGTCTCCGTTATTAGGGCATTCGGGTGCAGGCTTGAGCGACTGTGTATCGCCTACGCCAACCAATCCCTGGAGGAATATAAGGCAGCATTGCCCCAAGTCGCGCAGATCGAATTGGTCGACACCTTCGTGAATCAAGTTTGGGGGCATTGGAATTTGTCAAAATTGTCAGCTGCGGTCCCTTTCGAACTCTACCGACGCGAAACTAAACTCTCCTCAGACACGGTTCGAGAACCTAAGTCTGATCGCTTTATTCGTTCGTTGGTGTTCTCCTGGTAACTACTCCACCCGATATGCGCGGACCATTAGTTTACAGCCTGAGCAATACTTTTTGTTTGCCATTCTCGATTGACTGGGCGTGCCGCGTCTGTCCCGGCCTCCACGAACGAGTACGAAGATAGCCTGCCCGCTGAGACTCGAATTGTGTTCGTCGTTGGACTACACTCTTCGTGGCTTGCTCTGAATTCCAAAATGCTTACTATAAATGAAAAATCTCATGCCCACGCGTCGCCTATTTTTGAAGTGTTGTGTGATCTTGTGATCGTGACACCGCTTCACTGGCAAGGCTTGCCTCTCGCCTCCATCATCGCTTCGAGTTACCATTCAGCCCATTGCACAGGCCTCTCACTAAAAGAACTTTAAGATCAAGACCTCCCATTGCCCTGAACCGTTCCTGTACGTACAATGCACCATTTCATTTCAAAATTCACTCTTTTTCGCATAGTGGCATAAATGTCTGGCTCCGCTTCGACTCCCGAACTTCGCGCTGCCGACCGCACCCGGCTCTCCGCCCTCGATGCTCAGATTGAGCCGCTCAAAACTACTCTTGATGCGTTGTGCTCCGAACGGACCCTCATCCAAGACCGACTGGCCGCATACACATACCCCGTCCTCACAATTCCCAACGAAATCGTCTCGGAGATCTTCATGCAGTACATCCCCATCTATCCTGCTTGCCCGCCCCTCCTGGGAGACGGTTCCCCTACAAAACTCGCCCAGATCTGCCGACATTGGCGGCAAATCGCACATGCTACCCCCATGTTATGGCGCGCAATAGAGCTATTCTTGTCAGAATCACTCCTGGACGCCTCTACATTACAACTTGACACAGCGAACTTGGCTCGAGAGATCGCGCGCGCTACCACTTTCGATTTTAATGGGGAGCGAAGTGCATCCCCGCCACCTTCGCGGTAGAGCCCTCGACCACCTGGTGGCTCATCGCGCACGGTGGGAATATTTCATGATGAATCTCCCGGACCATTTTGACTCGGGCTCCCGCAAGTGCATTGAAGGAGTGATGCCCTTATTGCTCGAACTAGATCTCCAATTTGGCTCCGGTGTATCCAGGTTGGACGCTACCGTCGGCTTAGTCGATGTTCCCCGCTTGCACACTGCTTTTCTAGACTGTTGCGACTTCCAGAATTTAGAGGGTGTGCTACCCTGGGCCCAATTGACGAAGTTGTTCCTTGACTTCGTCGAGATACCCGCAGCAGCTATGATACTGCGCGAAACGGCGAATCTGGTGCATTGCCGCTTGAACTTCTCGGATGAAACTAGTTGTGATGGCGATATCCTATATCTTCCCCGATTGGAGACCCGCATTGTCGGGATGCACTTCACTCCTTCAGAGGTCACTCTTGACTTGCTTCTTATGCTTCGCACTCCGGTTCTCAAACGACTTCGCATTGAAGATCTCATGTTGGGAGTCAATGAGCACGGACCTCAGGCTCTTGTCTCCGTTATTAGGGCATTCGGGTGCAGGCTCGAGCGACTGTGTATAGCCTTAGCCAAGCAATCCCTGGAGGAATATCAGGCAGCATTGCCCCAAGTCCCGCAGATCGAATTGGCCCACGTCCACGCCTTCTCAAATGAAGTTTGGGGCCATTGGGAGTTGTCAGAATTGTCAGCTAAGGTTCCTTTCGAACTCCACCGACGCGAAACTAAACTCTTCATTGACAGACACGGTTCGAGAACCTCAGGCTGAGTCAGATCGCTTTATTCGCTGTTCTCAACTCCACGGGCCATTAGTTTACAGCACTTATGATTTTTTGGCATTCTCGATTGACTGCGCTCAGCTGAGCGTTTGTCCGAGTCCCAACTTGAACGCGTACAAAGATAGTCTGAAGATAGTCCGTCCGCCTAGACTCGAATTTTGTTTTGTTCGTCCTCTGACTACACTTTTCGTGGTTCGCTCTGAATGGCGAAGCGTTTGCTGTCAATGTCTGGCTGCTGAGCGCGTCGCCTATTGGAATGTTTGTGTGATCTTGTGAATCGTGATCGCGTGATCGTGACGCCCCTTCAAGCTGCCTCCTGCCTTCACCGATTCCAGTTGGAACTCAGCCCGTCGCACCACTAGCAGCGTATTCGCTAGCACTATCGTTTCACCTACAGTGTACGGCCTCCTCTCTCCATGAGCTGAACTGTTCACATTGGTTAGCTACCACTGGCAGTTATCAATGCCTGGCTGTGACTCGACTCCTGCCTGTGCAGCTGACCGCGCTCGGCTCTCCGCACTCGATACTGAGATAAAACACCTGCAAAACGCTCCGAATGCTCTGTGCTCCGAGCGGACACTGATTCAAGATCGATTGGCCGTGTATACATACCCTGTCCTCACCCTCCCCAACGAGATCGTCTCGGAAATCTTCGTCCAATATCTTCCGACCTATCCTGCTTGCCCGCCCCTCCTGGGAGACGGCTCTCCGACCAAACTCTCCCACATATGCAGAATTTGGCGGGAAATCGCGCATGCTACCCCTGCGTTATGGCGAGCAATCGCGCTTTTCTGGTCAACATCGTTCCGCGACGTTACGGAATTGCAGTTTGTCACGGCGCAAACCTGGCTACAGAGATCGTCCACTCTGCCAATTTCGATTTGGATGGGTAGCTGTATCCGAGACGAGATTCGCAACAGAGCCCTCGACCACCTTTTGGCTTATCGTGCACGTTGGGAATACGTGACGCTACTTCTCCCGGACAATTCCCCCTCAAATCACGCCATGCGCATCAAGGGATCGATGCCCATTTTGCGAGAGCTTGATCTTCGCTTTGACAATGTTTCCTGGCTGGAGACTCTTATTGGTTCATTGGAGACTCTTATTGGTCCATTGCAGGCCCCGCGCTTGTCTACCGCTTTTCTCGACTGTGCATTCAAGCATGTCGAACTCCTACCAACACTTCTACCTTGGAGCCAATTGACGAAGCTGCTCCTTCACTACGTCACTCCTCACGCAGCAGCCATGGTACTATGCGAGACTCCAAACCTGGTGCACTGTCGACTGAGCATTTCATATGAGGGCGCCTCGCCCATCCGCGTCCTACATCTCCCCCGATTGAAGATTCTAATTGTCAACGGTGACTTCTCGTACTCCGCCGATAATTACAACTTTCTTTGTGCATTTCGTGCCCCGGCTCTCAAAGGCCTTAATATTGACGAGGACATGTTGGGGTTGCAGGATGATGGGCTCTCACTTCTCCCTGGTGTTGTCAAGTCGCTCGAATGCGATCTCGAACGATTGCGCATAGTCAACCACTTGAAATCTAGTTTGGAGGACTATAGATCTGCATTCCCTGAAATCATAGATCTCGAGTTGGGAGACGATGTCGCCTGCGAGTCAGCCGAAGTTTGGGGACATTGGGATGTGACAGATTTGTACGTGTAAATGTGCTTTGCACACCCCCATCCACTCATTCCGGCAGTAGTTCTGGGCCTGGCACTCGGCCTTACTAGGTTTAGCGTCGAAAACTTGTACCGCGCGATAAATCGCAAACTGTATGAAACCAGCGGCTCCAATCATTTTCAAACAAACCACTGGTACATGTAAGTTACCACATCCTCAGGCTGCACACTCGAGGACGGATGCAAGGCACCCATACCGATTTCCCCTGCATTATTGTGCGTGAGCCACGCAATGTGGGAGATCTTTATGAGCCGCAGAAATCCAGCTACTTGGCAAGAAGTCTCTCGGGTATACCTGGCGCGCTATAGCTACTCTCACGGGATTCCCGGATTCCGTAGCCACTTTCGGGCCCCGGGGTGCGAATGGGATTAGGGCTTGGTTTTTTGAAAATTTTGGAATAACATACCGGTTTGTTGAAAAACTTCAGTCAGAGGGTGTTTATAAACCGGTTTTCAGGTTTATAAACCAGGCTGCCCGAGATACCCGAACACCGCCAAAAATATGTTTTTGACCCACAAAATGGGTTCAAAAAATCCTAATTTTTGCCCTTCAACATGCCTCAGTCAGGACTGGAACTTCCTCCTCAGATTTCAAAGCATCTATTGGTCTGAAATACGGCGAACTTATTTGTGTTGTCACGCTTTGGCCGTATGTCACACACCTGTCACGGGGTTTACAAACAGTGCCTCCAGCGAAGGGCTGTTTATAAACAGGTTTATAAACCCTGTTTATAAACCGGTTTACATACCAGCCTATATAAACCAAGCCCTAAATGGGATGCCACGAGTCGGACAAGAGTCGCATCGTTAACTTTGAAGTCGTCAAATCGCCGATCGGGGTTCAGCGGAGGACTCGGACCGTCGACTACCACGTACCCAATATGTGGCAGCATGTAGCGGAGCAGGGACTAGGGCGGTTGCGGCTCATCTTCATCATCATCATGCCAAGACTCGGCCCGGTAACGCGGCCCGCCAGCACCGTTCTCTTCACCAACGCCACCTGGCGCAACAAGTTCCGCTTCCTTTTCATTCGCCGTCAGACCGGCCGCCTGTCTTCACGGTCACAAGGGTGTTGGGACGGTGGATCTCTTGGAAGTACTTAAGCCCTGACATGGCAGTGAGCGACGAACTTGTTCCTCGAATATGGTGCAAATTTGGACGTCGTTATTCGCAGCCTTCTCCGTTGCTGCTGCGGTGCATCTTCCCGCCGAGCGCCAAACGAATGACGGAGTGCACCTAGCCATTACGCCCGTGTGCGGAAAACTCGGTGGGACGTTTGCCAACACGAACGCCGGAGTGGTTACTGCCGGGATTAAAACGCTTGTGGCCTTTGGGGTATGTCGTCGTATGCATGGTACATCTGTAAATTGACTAGTACTGTATCGCGGGTAGGACTCGTACACCTCTGGCGGGCGTAGCGATGGCGGTACCCTTCCCGCCGCTGTCCTCAACGGCACCAGCCCTCGGGCGGGTGGTCGTGTTACGGATGGTCCTGTCTGGGCCGAAGATGTTGCAAGCGACTTGGGTGCAACAATCAAAGACTACGCTGTACGTGCGCTGCTTTACCGTGCCAGACACATTACATCGCATATGCCCAGGTCTCGGGTGCCGTTGTGAATGTCACTCTGTGGCCGAGTAAAGCTGGTCAATCCGACTTCCTGCACCAAGGTAAGCGCTGTACCCCATCTATCTGAGGCCGTCTGATGCATACGACTCTCCAGCCGCTCTCTTTCTGAGCCAGAACAACGTATTGAACTCGGCCACTACTCTTTACACCGTGTTCTTCGGAATCAAGTACGCTCCACTCATTCCTTGCCTTGTGTTCAGGGCTGACGCATTTTCCACTATCCAGTGATTTCGGTGCCTCCTCCAGTGCGTTAATTACTTTTCTATCGACCACTCTGACGTCCGATGATCAGCGGACGGCAACCACCTCCCGCAAGCTGCCGCCGAGCTGCTCACACAGATCAAGCAGCTTGCCGCAGCGCCGACGAACGCCAAAAATATTGTCGTCCTCGACGACTACGGTCGCGGGTCGCATTCCGCCACCGGAGACGCGTGGAAGCAGGCCGTCTTCGCCGGCCTCAGTACTCTCCGCGCCCAGGGGCTCAACGTCGCATTTGTTGACTTCGCCCCGCTCTGGGATGCCGTGCTCGGGACCTCCCCAGGATTCGCGGCTTTTGGTTACAAGACTTCCGGCAGCTGCATTCCGAATCTGTCGCAGACGGATTTGTCGGGCGAGTGCTCCACTCCGTTGAATTCATTCTACTGGCTGCCTGGGTGAGTCTAAGTTGGATTACATGGATTCAGAGGGCTGACGTTGTACAGACACCCCTCGAAGGAGACGCATCGAATCATGGCCGATTATGTCAACTTTGTCCTTGCAAACTGCAAGGCATGATATTCCCATCGAGCCTTATCTTATCTTCGCGTCCAATGTATTGAAACCAAATTTTTGAGAATCACACACCGGCCGAAAGCCGCAGCAACTCATCGCGTCGACGGGAATAACACCTTGGTATCGGTGTGTTCCCCTTGGATGATATATCTTTTTGCACGGGAACGCATATGCAGAAGACTTTTTTTCGTCTCACAGCACATTCCACTTTAAGCTACTGACATCCCAGAGCAGGAAAATCCGTCGCACAGTTCCTCAACTGGGGAAAACTTCTTTCGTTTACCGGGCCACCGAGTCGCCTGAGAATTGGATCGTGGCTTCCTGAAATATGAAGCCAACGCTGGTTCTCATCAAGCAGCAGTTTAGCTTCCTCCGGCGCTCAAAATTTTTGTTCCCGGGATGGCACAGCTGAATGATTGCCTTGGACCTTGTATGATGCCCTCAAGGAGAGAGAGAGAAAGAGAGGGTATCAGATTGAGAGTACTAGAAACAGCTATAAAAATAGATTCATTTTGTCGATCTGAGTCTAAGGTGCAGTTAGCCTCAGTTGTATGATTACAACTCGGAGAGGAATGTCAACTCACGATTTCAACAAATCCCAACTTCCCCAGTCTTCATTCGAGAAGGTATTGGCAAATTCGATACGGGCTACTTCAGGGAGTGCAGTCTGATACCCTTCGAGAGATTCCTCGCGATTTGGATAGGCTACACACAACAGCTGGAGCTTACACCCCAGTGCATTGATAACGGCGGCAAGGCGTAGGTGCTCGTGGTCTCGTTGGGTGTAGGCGTCTTCAATGCCGAATCGTTGGAGACCCAGAGTGCGGAGGGAAAGAAGCAGGTCATAAACACCCTCTGAAAAGATAATGGCAGTAAAAACTATCAGGGTCTCCAGTCGAGGAAGATGTAGCTCAGAATCACCGCCGGCATCGCCATCCATCATCCACAGCTGACAATGCACGAGATTTGTAGTCTCACGCAATATTATGGCCGCTTTACTCGTTTCTATGTTGCGTAGATTCAGCTGAGTCAGCTGAGTCCAAGGTAGTTCATGCAGCAATTGCTGGGACCGGACGGCACGGAAATCTAGAAATGCCGTATGCATGCGGGGGGCATCTAATGAACCAAAGAGAGTGTTCAGGGGAGATTCCTCATCAAATCGAAGGTCGAGCTCAAGCAACAAGGGCATAGATCCCTTGAGGCGCTGGCGAAAAGCATTGGGGTCGTTGAAGTTATGGGGGAGAAATAGCATGACGTATTCCCAGCGCCACGCAACAGCTTCGAGATGATGAAGAGCTTGTTCACGAAGGCCACCGTCTTCGAGGTCCATGATAATCGAAAGTGAGAGTGTGTGTGACCGCTCAAGCCAAATTTGCGCTGTGGCGAGCTGCAGATGGTGGGTGGGGGCTTCCCGAACGAATAATTCGATTGCGCGCCATAATTCAGGGGTGGCATGCGCGATTTCCCGTCAATGTCTGCATATCTGGGAGAGTTTGGTTGGAGAACGGTCTCCTAGGAGCGGCGGGCAAGCAGGATAGGTTGGAAGATATTGGACGAAGATTTCCGAGACGATCTCGTTGGGGAGTGTGAGGACAGGGTATATATACGCGGCCAATCGATCTTGAATGAGCGTCCGCTCGGAGCACAGCGCGGTCAGAGCGCTTTGCAGGTGTTTTATCTCAGCATCGAGTGCGGAGAGCCGAGCGCGGTCAGCTGCACAGGGGAGTCGAGTCGCAGCCAGGCATTTATAACTGGTAGCTAACCAATGTGAACAGTTCAGCTCATAGAGAGGAGGCCGTACATTTTAGGTGAAACACTAGTGCTAGCGAATACGCTGCTAGTGGTGCGACGGGCTTCCAACTGGAATCGGTGAAGGCAGGAGACTTGAAGTAGCGTCACGATCACGCGATCACGGCGATTCACAAAAGGATCACACAAACATTCCAAATAGGCGACGCGCTCAGCAGCCAGGAAGATGAAGGAAAAGCCAGAGATTGACAGCAAACGTTGCCATTCAGAGCGAACCACAAAAAGTGTAGTCAAATGACGAGCAAAATCCGAGTCTGCGGACAGACCGTCTTCGTACGCGTTCAATTACAAGTTTGGAGGCCGGGACTCGGACAAACGCGAGCGCATTCAATCGAGAATCGCAAAAAAAAAAAGTATTGCTGTAAACTAATGGCCGTGGAGTTGCCAGGAACAGGGACGAGTAAAGCGATCTGACTTAGGTTCTCGAACCGTGTCTGAGGAAGAGTTTAGTTTCGTGTGGGTGGAGTTCGAAAGGAATCTCAGCTGACAATGTTGACAATTCCCAATGCCCCCAAGCTTCATTCGAGAAGGCGCGGACGTGGACCAATTCGATCTGCGCGACTTGGGGCAATGCTGCCTTATATTCCTCCAGGGATTGGTTGGTGTAGGCGATACACAGTCGCTCAAGCCTGCACCCGAATGCCCTAATAACGGAGACAAGAGGCCCGTGCTCATCGACTCCCAACATGAAATCTTCAATGCGAAGTCGTTTGAGAACCGGGGTGCGAAGCATAAGAAGCAAGCCACGAGTGACCTCTGAAGGATTGAAGCTCATCCCGACAATGAGGGTCTCCAATCGGGGAAGAGACAGGATATCGCCATCCCAACTAGTTTCATCCGAGATGTGCAAGCGACAGTGCACGAGATTCGCGGTTTCGCGCAGTACCATAGCTGCTGCGCGTGTATTGACGAAGCCAAGGAACAACTTCGTCAATTGGGCCCAGGGTAGCACGCCTTCTAAATTCCGGAAGTTGCAACAGTCGAGAAAAGCAGTGTGCAAGCGGGGAACGTCGACTAAGCCGACGGTAGTGCCCAACCTGGATACACCGGAGCCAAATTGGAGATCTAGTTCGAGCAATAAGGGCATCGCTCCTTCAATGCACTTGCGGGAATCCGAGTCAAAATCGTCCGTGAGATTCATCATGAAATATTCCCAACGTGCGCGGTGAGCCGCCAGGTGGTCGAGGGCTCCATCGCGAATGTGGCGGGAATTGCACTTCCCTCCCTATCAAAATCGAAAGTGGTAGCGCGCGCGATCTCTCGAGCCAGGTTTTCGCCGTGTCGAGTTGTGATGTACATGCGTCGAGGAGTGAGTCTGACAAGAATAGCTCTATTGCACGCCATAACATGGGGGTAGCATGTGCGATTTCCCGCCAATGTCTGCAGATCTGGGCGAGTTTTGTAGGGGAACCGTCTCCCAGGAGAGGCGGGCAGGCAGGATAGATGGGGATGTACTGGATGAAGATCTCCGAGACGATTTCGGTGGGGAGTGTGAGGACGGGGTACGTGTACGAGTCGAGGCGGTCTTGGATGAGCATACGCTCGGCGCACAACGCATCAAGAGCAGTTTTGAGCGGCTCAATCTGAGCATCGAGGGCGGAGAGCCGGGTGCGGTCGGCAGCACGAAGTTCGGGAGTCGAAGCGATTCCAGACATTTTCTGTGCGGCTCAGGCTGTAAGTGAAAACATTGACACGGCTTATTTTACGCACAAGAAAGTTTCAAGGGAGTCCTCGGGGCTTGTCGTAGCTGGGCTACAGATGAGTGCTGACTTCAAGTTGGACCGGTTGGAGGCAAGTGGCAAGCGGCGTCACGATCACAAGATCACACAGACATTCAAGGTAGTAGGCCTAGGCGACGCGTCGCAGTTTCAAGCTTAACAGCACTGGCATGACGTTCAACGTTCAACCACGTACTTACTAGAATGAGAAGATAAACACATTTTCATTCAATCCAGCAATGCGTATATAGCCAACGACTTCTCGCTTTCACTCAAACAATGTAAATCTCTGTGCCCCAATCCGCCACCCGACTCAGCTTCGGCGTCCCGACCGCCGGCAATGACGAGAACTTGGTCTCCACAAAAACCTTCTCGACCCCGCCTACGCGTTTATCGAACGAGGCGTACAGATCTGGGAATTCATCCAGCGAGACACGATGGGTGATAACGCTGTAGCCGTTGTTACTCGCGCCCCGTGGCCAAGGACGAACAACTCACAATGACGGATCGAATCGCCCACTCTCCACCATCGCCAGCAGCTCGTGCCAGTACTTGTGCACCGGCGCCTGCCCACACCCAATCAGCCGCACTCCCTTCTCCATGAGCGCCCCAATCGCGAAATGGTTGGTGTATCCTGCATATGCGGCAATGAGCGCACACGTCCCCATCTTGCGCGTCGACGTAATCATCTCATTGACGATTTCAGACGTGTCCGTCTCGAGCATGAGCGTTTTCTCGACTTTGTGCAGGAGTGTCTTTGGCTCGTGGAAGGTCCCACAGTCGATAGCGACGTCCAATCCGCCGGGTACAATCTCGTGGATGCGCTTGGTGATGTCTGTGTGTTGGCTAAAGTCGAGCGTCTCGATGCCTGACTTTTCGCGGGCAAAGGTGAGACGAGAGGGAACACGGTCGATGCCGATTACGCGTGAGGCGCCTTTCATTAGCGCAAAACGCGCTACGCATTGGCCGATCGGACCAAGACCCTGCAATTTCTCAGCACCGTGAAGTCCAAACGTCAGCACACGAACCCATACGCCGACTACATCGCCCTTCTTGACGCCAGCGTCCGTTACAGCGTGATAGCTGGTCGGAAGGATGTCCGAGAGGTACAGGGCTTTCTCGTCTGGAACGTTGTCGGGGATGAGGAGGAGGTTGACATTGCCTTTGGGCACGCGAACATATTCAGCCTGTCCGCCCGGAAAACCTCCCGTAAAATGTGCATATCCAAAGAATCCCGCATCCCGGGTGCCATACATGGCGTTTTGCAATCTAAGTGGGATAAACGGGAAGGCCATCGACGAGCAAGATTAGAGCTAACCCTGAGGAATTCGTCCGATCGCACATGGAGGAGAGCTTCTGCTTGCAGTACGAGCATTCGCCGCAGGCGACCTGGAAAGACGCGACGACCCGCTGGCCAATTTGTACATTCTTGACGTTGGGTCCGACGCGGTCAACGATGCCCATGAACTGAGTTCTCCGCGTCAGTCCATAAATCGCATAGAATGGTATTCAAGACGCACTTCATGGCCGAGAATGTCGCCCTGTTGAAGTTGAACAATCTCTCCATGGTACCTCCACAGCGATTAGCCTTATTTCAGCGGCACAACCGGGTTCACTCACAAATGAAGGTCCGATCCACAAATTGTCGTGCCAGTCACTTTGAGTATAACGTCGTCAGGTTCGGTAATGTCGGGTACCGGTGCATCGACAAGGCGCACGTCGCGGGCACCGAACCAGGCAAGTGCTTTCATCGTGGAGCCGTCTCGTCTTGGCTGATACTCAGCGCCAACGACGGTTGGTGCGTCGCCCAGACGCTACGAACTGTTGGACGAGATTGTGAGAGTTAGAGAAGCGCACCTCTGCTAGTTTGTTGGATATTGCCTGCATTAGCGACAGAAATAATGTCTTCCGAGTCCCTGAGCTCCTTATATTCGGTGTGGAGCTTCATGAGACCGTGATGACGAGCGTATGATGTTGGAGACGGCGTAATTGTCTGCTTCATCCTTGGTTCATTCCTTTGCTTCAATGAGAGCCTAACGTCGTCCTGGTTGTCGAAAGAGACCTTCACCAACGAAGTCACCTTCAAGTGATCCCTAGTGATCCGAGTCACCTCCATCAATATTGCCGTTCGTACTGTTGGTGCAGGTTTATGAGTGCGATTCCCGTTTACGCTTACTTCAAGCTAATGGGAATGCCCACATAGACGATCCGCGGTCCTGTATGCCTGAATCTAACACCGCGCGAGCCGGAACACCAGAGCTCGCTCCGAGTCCGACTCTCAGTTCCAGGTTCTCCGAGCTACAGGAACCCATTAGCTACCCCGTCATGACACTACCCAACGAAATCGTCTCCGAGATCTTCATCCAATACCTCCCGCACTATCCTGCCTGCCCACCTCTTCTGGGCGACGGGTCTCCGACGAAACTCGGTCAGATCTGCAGACATTGGCGTGAAGTCGCACATGCTACCCCCATGTTGTGGCGAGCCATGACACTTTTCATGTCAAGAGCAAGCCTCGCCGCGTGCGTATTGCAACTCGACACAGCGAAAGCCTGGCTGGAGAGATCGCGCGCGCTACCGCTTTCGATATTAATGGGCAACAAAGTACCTGACGCTGCCCGCCACCTTCGCGACGGAGCCCTTGACCACCTTATGGCTCATCGCACCCGCTGGGAATATCTCATGTTGCATCTCCCTCCGAGTGACAATTTGATTTCCCGCAAGTGCATTGAAGGAGCGATGCCCTTATTACTCGAGCTGGATCTCCAATTTGACGGCTACATATCCAGGTTGGACGCTACCATTGGCACAGTCGACATGCCCCGCTTGCATACCGCTTTTCTCGACTGCTCTGATGTCAAGAACCTCCGGCAGGTATTGCTACCCTGGGCCCATTTGACGAAGCTGTTCCTTGACTTCGTCGATACGGGGGCAGCAGCTCTGACACTGCACAAAACCATGAATCTGGTTCACTGTCGCTTGACCTTCTCGCATAAAACCAGTTGGGGTGGCGATATTCTGCATCTTCCCCAATTAGAGACCCTCATTGTTGGCACGAACTATCCTCCTTCAGAGGGCACTCATGGCTTGCTGCTTTTGCTTCGCACCCCGGTTCTGAGAGGACTCTCCATCAAAGCGGCAACCCTCGTCTCGGTGACGCAACCCAACGAACACCTAACTCTTGCATCCGTCATCAGCGCCTTTGGATGTAAGCTCGAGCGACTGTGCGTAGAGAGATCCACCAAATCTCTGGAGGAATATACGGCAGCATTCCCTCAAGTCCCGCATATCGACCTGGTCATGGGTCCCGGGGCCGTCCCCGATGATTACTGGGGATCTTGGGATTTGTCAGACCTGTAAGCTGGTTTCTTTTGGGTAAACTTGAAGCTGACTGGGCCTTAGAAGTCGGTCGAGAACCTGACTGGAGTGGAATCACTTTATTCATACAGTACTATGTACATGCACTGCCGTCTGCTGTGTACGACGTTTGACCATTGCATTCGCGCAGCTTCAAGCTCATTGACTAGACCTTGGACATCAGTCGAAAACACAAGTCAAATCGCCAATAAGGAATACCAATTGTTTTGTACGCCTCGTCCCCTAAACCCACTGACCAAACGTAGCGCGAATCCGAAAAAAATCTATGCTGAGGACGTGGACGACGGGGTGGAACTATCATCAGCGAGAAAGTGAGCTCTTCTTGCGGATTTCGGCGCCGCGGAAGTACAGGTAAATGGGGCTGCAGAAGGAAATCAGCTCGGCGGAAGAGTGAGAACGACAAGGACATACAAGGGGATACCAAGGACGATAGCGAGACCTCCGAGCAACGAGTTACCGCCGCCCGTCCCGAGAGCGCTGAACATTTGCTGACCGAACAGTGGGAATGCAAATCCAAGGAGGGAGCGGAACACCTGCCTGAATGATTGGGAATCTCTCGGAGGAAACGTTTAGGGACGCACCGATGCAGCAGACAGCGCGCTGGCTGCGTAGGCGAAGGTATCTACCAGGTAGAGCTGAATTGGCTGGCTACACGGATAATATGGTATCAGATCCACGCGATAAACACACCGTGACGAGAGAAGGTCCTCACTAAGTCATCATCATGCCTTCGGCACTGGGTTAGTAAGACTTTTCTTTTGACGCTGCCTGCGGCGCACCGAACCCGAAAATCCCTATTCGTTCGCGCGAGAATAGTCAGATTCCATGGTCTCTATGCAAAAAAAAAGAAGCAGCATGACCGACCTGAGCCTATAATGGGCATAATCCAATGGAGGCGGGCTTGTGCCGACCAGCCATACCAACTACACACAGATGATAAGAGCCAAGTTGGTGCAGAAGAATGTTGAGATTACAAGAGGCCGACCGGGACAAACAAGGACCCGAGGATGAGTGCTGGAATGCGCATTTCGGGTTCGCCTTTGCCGCCGTTTCCCTTCATCAGCTGCGAGCAAGGTCAGAATGTAAAATGATTAGATGAACGCGATAACGAACATGCAAGTACATCTCATTACCCCACTTGGCGCTGAAGAGAGTGGCTGGGGCAGTTGGTAAAAAAAAATAGGAAGAAATGGAACAGAAGAACTTGAACGCTGACCAAGGAAGAACCCAACGCCCAAGCCGATGTACGTCAATCCACCCGTTCCCATGTCAAACCCATAGACTTCAGAGAACAGTGCTAAGTAAAGCCTTGAGGGAAATGGCAAGCGAAGGCGTCAATGACCTACTGCTGAACGTCGTGAACATCAAATAATCTAGCCGATTCTTAATGAAAGCTCGCAACACCGTGCGGTGTGAGGGCAACTTACAAATGCCGTACATACTGCGAGCGTCCCGGGCTGTTATCAAGGCGAACTAGAATCGAAGCAAGCGACTCACAAGGCCATATAGAGACTCAAAAGGAAGCAAACGATGCTTCCGAAGAGGAGCATCGCAGGCCGACTGAGGTTAATCCACAGATAGTGAAGCTTGCTTGAGTGCTCTGCGAGAAGGACAGGATGTGCCGCCGCAGCCTTTTCGGGGTCCGGACCGTTTTTGGCGCGGCTCAGGCGAATGATGGGGGCGTATGTTTCCCGTAAGAAGGGAATTCCCAAGGCGCTCGCGATACCTCCCAGACCTGAAACAGGTTTAAAAAGATCAAGCAAGAGTGCATTTCTCACCAGCAACAATAATAAAGACGTATTTGATGCCGATTTTCTCAGTAACGAGGCCTGTACGGGCTCGATTATGTGAAAAAAAAATAGCGAGGGAATGAGCAAACCTCCAGCTATAGGGCCAATGACTGCCGAAAAGGTTAAGTACTGGTGTGCATGCCCGACACGACGACATACCGGGGCCAATGAGGGGACCAAGACTGTATATCGCCATAGCAGTCGCAAGATCCCGCTCCGAGAAGAGGTCGCTAACCACACCTCCACCGCAAGCCATAGAAGCGCTGCCGAAAAGTCCGACTACGGACTGGGTTTAGCGTGGAGCTCGCGAAAGCCAATGAAACAAACCTAAAAACCGAAACGCGAGTAATGAACCAGTGTTGGGCGCGAAAGCGCAACCAAGGTTAAACCCAATCGTTATGAGGTTGCATATATTTATGACCTGCGGGCGTGAGCTGACGGCGAGAGAGAGGACGCGAAAACGCACCCATCGCCTGCGAGATGACACGTTCGAACGTCGCCTGGACGATAAAACAGCCGCACACTCACCGTCCATACATCTCCTGCAATTCACAGTGAGCCGAGGAACAGGCAGATACACAACGTACCGATACTGGGGCGAGGAACAAAGGCTTGGGACAAGGTAAGTTTCGAGAGTATTAGTGCGACGTCGCGCCAACGTACCCCCATGGCAAATGACAGCAAGAATATCGACAAAGTCATTGCTAATATTGTTTCGTTCGTTATATCGTACTTGATTGCGATGTCGGGAATCCCAGGAGCCATGATGCTCGACGAGAACGGGCTTACGAACGTGTAGAGCGAGACCTGATAATATCAGACATGCGCGCGCGTCAGAAACAGATAACATACTATCCCCGCCGACGTCCACTTCTTGCCGAACGACCAGTTCCTCGGGTTAATGGGGTCGTCCTGCCAGTCATCTTCCAAGTTCTCGAGGAGCTCTTCCTTCTTATCCTCCGGAATAGCAGAAGGACCGCGTCCGAGGTGTTGGGCGGTTGATTTTGTGCTGGAATTGTCGTCGGGAACAGGGAGCTGGGTGAGCGAACTATCGACAGAGGCCATGGAATTGTCTGCAAAGAAGCAGACGCGCTTTATATTGGGTCAGCGCCAGCGTCCCGAAGTCGTTCTCATATTGTTCTCATGGCCCAAGGGGGCGTCGCGATGTTAACGATAAACCTCATGCCGATTTTTAATTTTAAGGGCTGGCTGGGGGGACCACCCAACCACGTGATGCGATAAGATAAGATCTCTTACAAAATCGGGCCAGATCTGGCCTTTTTCGGATCAAATCATGCCCAGATCTGGTTGAAACTCCTCATCAAGCCATTTGAATGCGTAAACAGGTCCAATTGACACATGCTTTCGTCTGGGTGTAGGCCATCGCGGTCCCATCAACACAAGATCTGATCGCCGGGTTGTGCCCCGTTGGGTCAAGGTGGACCGGGAGTTGTATTCTTGTGGGTTACAAGCCTAACTACCCTCCAGACATGTCTTGGGGCTCATTTGAACCTCTTTGAACCTCCCCAGCAGCATCCCGAGCAACAAATACCCCAGTTGAAAAAATATTTTTAAGCCTCCGGCGGCCGACCGACCACCCAGCATCAGGTCTGATCGTAACATCGTGATGCCCCCTTGTCATGGCCTGAGATGACCGTGTTGTCACAGCGACCGTGACAAGCGATAAGATCTCGTCCCGGACCGCGAGATTTCCGGCGGCGGCGCTATTGACCAAGCAGCCTAAGAATTCATCAGTTAATCTGGAGAAGGTGGGAAGGAGAGCTGTATTGCAGTAGCTTACGCTGACTCACGCCAAAAGTACATCCTCCTCATATTCTTTCGAAAATATTCTTTGTCAACGCCGTCTAGCTCAGTTGGTCAGAGCGTCGTGCTAATAAGGCAACCCCCACGATGGCCACAGCTTTTTAGCTCTCCTGCTCGCCAAACAGCTTCGTCGGTTGTGATCATACTTACCCTTCGTTGACCACCTTGACGGTTTATACGAAATATCTCTGCGTCTACGAGCAATTTCATGGTGTTGAATGATGTAGAGCCGTAGCGTAGGATGTCCTCTCTGCGTCCATGGAGTTTTGAGAATTTAGGAGCCCGGTTGCATCTGGAAATATTTCACGTGGGCGACCCTTACCTAAAACGGCCATCCACGGCCCACATTTCTCGACGACCAGGCCACGTACTGGGATGATATGGGATTCCAATTGTAGGCAGGATGACCCTCTCTTCGCCGATCCACAACACAACCTATTCCATGCATTATTCGTCAATAAAAATGGGCGGTCAAGTGTCCTGTGTGGTCAACTAAGGGGACACTGATAGTAGATCCCCACCGTGGACCCCACGAGCTTACCCCCCATGAGACAACATTGTCAGAGCTTTGCCTCCCCTTATGAACCTTGCATGATGTTGAGTTTGCACAATAAGCCGCTGATTTGAAAATTTCCATTTTCGGACGCTCGGCGTAGTGGTGTTTGATGAGCTGATCTTATTGTATTGGCAAGAGCTCGTTCGTCGCACTGCATGTATTGCCTTTCGATATGTGTTCGATGGCTCCATCGAGCGCCCGGCGCCAAACCGTAGATTTTTGGCGCTCACTGACCGCGCCACGTGCTACAATAGATCCTGTATTGCGGGTCCTTGAAAGACCATGTTCCTGTCCTCGAACCAGAGCTGTTCGATTCGGCCCGGTTCATCAGCTAATGTCATCACCAGAAACGCGGCCAGCTGATCTCAAGCAAAGCGCATAGTTTCGACACAATGAGGGCATGCAAATAGGATACAGAGCCGGGGAGTATATATTACTTACACGGTATTTAATTAGAGTAGGCAGGCAAATATAACTTAAAGGTTCCAAAATATCATCTTAAAGACCGATACGCCTCCCTCATCGTGTTTAATTGGGCATCTATGAGTGCCGCATGAGCGTGAGGCCTGACAACGGGTCGCAACTCACCAAATAGCTTGCACCAACGCGCCAACCCATCCATGATCGCCAACACGCGCTCAGCAGCACTGCGCAGAGCCGGTTCCGACTCGGAGGAGTGGTCTTGGCGTACTTGTGGTCGGCTACGGGTGAACACAATGGCGGAGATAAATACGCGATGGGTCGTTGTGAGGAGCGGCTGTCATCATGATGATTCAATACAGCGTACCAGCTATACAAGACGGAGTTACGCACCCCCATAATTGGGTCCATGGGTTCAGGCTGCTGAACGCCTTCAAAACTGGCCACAATATCCCTCGCTGCGTCTAGCACTCTCCGACGAGACATTTCGGCGTCCGGTCTGACGACGAAAGCGAACGGAGTGTGCAGCTGGATGGTCGCGGCACAGACCAGCACGAGCGCAAGCTGGTAATATGTCGAGTCCTGCCGATGTTGCGTGAACCGCCGAAGGGATTCTCGAAATCGCTGGATCAATGCGTCGATGGTGGTGAAGGCAAGGGTGAAATGGTGGTGATCTTCCCGGGACATCTCTGCACAAGTGAGTGGGAGATTCGAAGATGAAGCAAAGCGACTGACGAGGTTGGTACTGCGCTATCAGTCTGGCTGCATGTTCGTAAAGAATCGCAGCCTTGGCATGAAGCGTTTGTGACGTTCCGGGATTGGCATTGGCATTTGAGGCGCTCGTCAGTGTCAGATCCAGAAAGGTGGTTATTGTCCCTTGTTCTTCGTGCGAGCCCGAAGGATCGTTCTGGAGTGAGCGTTGGCATTTATCACGTTAAAGACATACTGCGGCATACTCACCGGCCACGGCACGTCGATACCACTCTGTATCTCCGGCGGAAAATTTGAGACCGAGCCATCCGTAATGGGCCAGTAACAATCCATTGCGTATACCGTCCAGAAGGCGGTTACTCGCTCCGGGGTCGAGTGTTTTCGTTTATACATCCCCGCGCCGACCACAAGGCCTACCGCGGAAGCAAGATGATACTTGCCCTCCAGGAAGCGCATGTTGCGGAAGAAGTAGTTGGCAAGCAGGACGTGGGCCTGGATGGTATGCAGAATTGCCTGCGGATGATTACCGGAAGGAGCGTGAGTAAGGGCGTCCCCCATGGCGCGTAACGCGCGGTCGAGGTACGGTGTTTCAAACTCGTGTTCCGGCGTCGGCGTGGTCGACTCAGAACGGGAGAGATGTATCGACCACAAGCGAACGACACTGAAGAGGGCGGGAGACATCACTGCAGCTGTGGTCCTGTCGATGTCTAGAAAGAAGCCGGCTTGCACGCGCGCCCGGTCGAGAAAGTAGGCGATCCTAATGTTATGGTTGCTCTAGTATTTCGGGAGGAGAGCTAGAAGGACACACATTCGCTCCATCACATTGGACGAGATTTCTCGAAATTGTGTCGATGCACGCGATGCAGGAGAGTGAGAAAGCGGAGTCGCCACCGAATATGGC
This sequence comes from Mycena amicta, assembly GCA_029282125.1. Lineage (NCBI taxonomy): Eukaryota > Fungi > Basidiomycota > Agaricomycetes > Agaricales > Mycenaceae > Mycena > Mycena amicta. The sequence continues at coordinate 1,359,202 of JARIHP010000001.1, read as the reverse complement.
TGCATCGACCGGGGTACGTCAAGACCACGAATGCGCGCTTCTACGCCTGCGATCTGGTCTGGAAAGTTTCGATGAGTGGAAAGCGTCCGTGATGGGGTTTGCGTTTTTACGTTCGAGATGTTGAACCGTGGTTATTCCCTCCGACACGTATTCGCAGTCCTGGAAATTCATGGAGCGCAAACACGGCCCGCACTTTGGTTTGACCATGTCACATTTCTGCATGGTCGTCAACTACGCCTTGGTTTTTGAGCATACGTTTCCCTACGATTTTCCGTTTCCTGCATCGTTTAGAGGCTGGGATGTGGATACGGAGAAAATGAACGTACTTGCAGTTCACACAAGCTCTGATCTTGTTCCAATGAGCTGTTCTGGAGGATTCTGCACTTGCCATGCATTTTCAGGAGCCATCTTGAGGGTTATACTTATACCGTGCTCAAGCTGGACGGCCCTACACCGGCAGCGAAGTTGAATCACGTAGATGCTGGGCGCAGCGAGCTCGTTATCCTCAGCCGACAGTGACGACTTTCGGCGAGTGCGTCGACAAGTATACGTGGAATAGACTGCGCAGTGGGCGGTGAAGAGCGCAGTACATCGATTCATGACGACGGCACGGCAGTCGGGAATTCAGCACAATTTTTCGACGGTTGATGGGGAAACGGGCAAAAGTCTGACTCGTGTCACGCGCAGCATCAATGCATCCACTTCAAACCAGTCCAAGCAACGCTCCGGCATGGGACCACGTCCTCCTCGGCACAGACGAGAGCTGTATACGCAGTTCTCCTTGAGATAACTGGCAGTGCTATTCACGCACCGGCTTTGTCGAGTTGCTTCGGAGTCGACGCTGCGAACATCTATTCAAGAGTGTTCTCTACAATTGCCAGGATCTCCGAGTCTCTGACGCCCTTATCACCATGGCAGCTCCGTTCAACCGGTAGCTTTGACCTCATCTCGCTCGGACCGACCAAATCCAACTCTCAGACCTGTTTACATCCAACCGTCTGCTCCTCTGCTGTCTTATGCAAGTTCATCGCGCCTTCCTCGCAACATTTTCTCTGGCTGTATGGACCGAGTGCATCACTCGACGAAATTACTCCCTCCGAGTCCTTCGAATGATTCATGAGAGCCACGGAACCGATTCCAAGCATAAAGACATTCATATTCTCCTTCGGGGCTGGCCATAACTCGAGAGTCACAACGCCTCCAAACGAACAAAGGCCTCTGTCAAGCTCGAGCTGTCCACCAAACCGTTTCCGCCTCCTCCTCCTGCCACTTACCACTACCCGCGACAAAACCAAAGGTAGCCAGCAATCATGGCTGGACGACCAGCATACAATTCCTACAGCGGAAATCTGTGGTCATATCAGCCGCCCCATACCTCTGCGCAACCCGTCCTCGATCCAGCTAGTCAGCATATCGCGATTGAGCCCGGATTTCTGGATGAGCATCCCACGACGTACCCGGCAGCGTCGACGAGTGCCCCCTCAATTGCACCTTCCACCACTATTCGCTCTTCCAGGGCACGAGGCGTAGAAGACGAAGAGAAGAAGTACTACTGTCCGCTCTGTTACCAGCAGTGCGTACTTCCCTGCTCATAAGCTATCTAAACGCGTATCTGCCCCCTGTAGATTTCAAGATCCCCGCGCGCGCAATAAACATCTCGACAAACCGATCTGCAGTCAGAAAGCCGTCGCGCGAAACTTGCCAGTGCCGACGCAGGATGATATCGCGCGCAGTAAAAACAAGGAGAGGAATGCGCATTTGAAAGATATATCGGATATGTGGGCTTCGAAGGAAGGGAAGCGGGGGCGGAGGCCCGGGGCCAAGCCTAGAGCCGCGATCGCTTCTGGCTCATCGACATCGCAGCCCACCACGAGATCCCAGCCTCGCCGTGCTATCGCCCGGCCCTCGCCTCCGCCTTCCCTTATCCCTGGGACTGGCGGCGTGTACGACGAGCAGCACGATTTCTTGCCGGATGATAGGTTCAGCCAGCCGCATTGGCCACAGTATACGCCATCCACCGAATCTTCGGCGGGCTTTTCCAGCTACCCCTCGACATCTTCTATCCCTTCGCAGATCTCCCAAAGCGCCTACGAATTCCCTGACATCAATGCTTACAATCACGCATATAACTCCACATCATTCGAGTCCGTCCCGGCACAAAGCGCTTATATGCTTCCATACACGGACGCCTTATACAACAACTCTGCATCGGCGCAGATCTCACAAACCCCTTACACCGAGCTCCGCAATGGTGCTTTATACAACACCTTCACGCCTTTCAACAATATCCCCGCCAGCGCCTTTCAGCCCAACGCGCGCGCATCTTACTTTGTTTCACAACAACCTCAAAACCAGCTCGCGCGAGCCACAGAAAACTACGACAACTTGGACTTCGATTCGACCTCCATTCCTTTGTTGCCCACTCACGGAGCAACCTCCGCTACACCCCTCTTCCACCTCCACACCCGTCCACTCCATCCGATCCCCCTAGTGGTGCCATCGACTCGGGGACGGTTACGCACACCGGTGGCCGTCGCCCCCAACGCTCATCATTTCTGAGCAAGGCGGAGATCACCCACTCCGTGCCAGGACAACGGGAACGGCGAACACTATCCGACGCCGCTGGCCATGTCAAGTTATCCCGCCTCTTACAACTTGTACCATGCGTCAGTTGTGGTTAACCTTGTCGGGTATGTGGCTGGCTAGAGCGCCAGCACGTCTGCACCCATCCGGTCGCGTATTGGGGGAGGTTTGCAGGAGATGGGATGAGTGGGACGGCATGCACGAGTGAGAGGTATTCTATGGCCCATTCCAAAGCCACTGGCAACGGGAGAACTGCGGGGAGATGGTGTTTGCCGGAGATGCGATGGGATGGGATGGCGGAGGACAGAGTCTGCCTGTCGGCGGAGGAAAATGCTGCCTTCCTCCGCCGACACGCAGGCTACAGAGATAGTAGTAGTGGGGGGTAGGATAGACGAGCTTAGTTCATCTGTTTATAAAGCAGAGAAGTAAATGATCTAGTACAACACCGAACAAAGAATCAGAAAAAAGAACACCGTGAGCACAAAGGGAGAAAGCAACAGCCCTACAGCACACGTGGAATCGTGAAAGGGAGAGAGAAAGCGTTGTACATTCACAAAGACCGCCTATTACACGATGATCCTATTACACGATGATGCGACACCTCGCCGTATCTGGCAGCCCCAAACCAGTGCTTATCCCGGGATACTGTAGTTGCGCAACCTTGGGCTGCTCCTCCGAGTACTCCTCCCAAGTCCACCCACTCAGAGCGTTCAACGTACTCGTATAACCGCGAGCCTTGAGGTACGCCTTTGACGGATTCGGGTTGCCCGTCCGCGCGAACGAGGACCACATGTCCTGCACCATAGTCGTATATGCGATGTCCCGGGCGTTCCGCACGGGCTGATCGAATATGTGGTACGTCCCGAAGACCTATATTGTTCAAGTTGACAGCGGAAACAAGATGAGCAGAGCTACGTACCTCGTATAGATCTCCAGAATGGCATCGATAGTATGGCGGCTCTTCCTCTCCGACTGGGAATGTGCATAGGTTGTAGGGGTCATAGTATGACAATGCATAACCGCGCTGCATCTCGTAGACGTATCTAGGAGTAGAACTGAGCAATGGGTTCCAAACATTGAATGGGTGCATACAGGGCTGGGAACGCGCTCGCTTTCGCGGCCGCAGTTATCATGCTCTCCGCCGGACATGTCAAGAGGTAGTCGGTGAACACATTAATCGTCGCATTGTCTGGCATAGGGTCAATCCAAGCTCGGAATAATGGAACTTGAACGTACAAGGAGTGAGCTCAGTGCTGATATTCCACAAGCCCGAGGCAAGGATCGCATCCCCAAGCGTCTGGTTTCCGACGACTCCAGCAGGGTCAAACGTAGTCAAGTTTGGCGCAATGCTCGTCCCAAGTAGTCTACGCCGTTGTCAGCTTCAAATGAGAAAGGGGAGAAGTAACTGACGATTGACCCTCCTCCGGCATGAATCCCGCCATGTATGCGACGCTATTGATTCCGCTGGGACCTGCAGACACTTGGGAGATGGTATCGTTGATGGTGTAGACCCCATCTATTGTGGCAACCCATGTCGTGGCATTGTTCGTGATGTTCAATAGCGTCTCCGCGGGAAGGGCTTGTAAACACGCAAGCCTTTCCGCACCAGTGCTATTGCAGTATACGTCGAGGAACGGAACTGCGTGTGGAAATGAGCTTCGAGGAGGTAGCAACAACCGACACTAACCAACTGTGGCTGCTGCAGCCTCGAGACTTTGTGCCGAGCCACTTCCGCCGGACTGAGAAATTGCCGCGCTGAACAATCCTTTTGCCTTCGGACTCTTCACCAACTCGATAACGCTCCATCCGCCGGCGCTCTGCCCGAAAATCATGACCCGTTCAGGATCTCCGCCGAACTGGGCGATATTCTCCTTCACCCACTGCAGTGCGGCAATCTTGTCTGCGATGGCATAGTTCCCCGAGATCGTCTCGTCGATTCCGAGGTAACCAAAGATATTGAGACGGTGGTCGATCGTGACGACGACGCTGTCTGTGCGAGAGACGAGTGGGCCGCCGTCAAAAGTTGCATCTTCACCTGTGCCTTGGGTGTTTCCGCCGCCGTGTATCCAGAACAGAACGGGCTTTAGTGCGGGAGATGATTTTGACGCCGGGTTGGCGGGGAGGTACGGAGTGAAGACATGAAGGGTTAAGCTGACAGTACATAAGCTTATATTTAAAGCACTGTCAAGTAGCGCTCACCAGTCCTCGCTATTGCCCCACGGCATCAACCCAAAGTCGTTGCTGCCGAAAAATCCAAACTGGAGGCAGATCGGTTTGACTGAGGGAGTACGATGAACGACCAGATAAACACGAGAGCAAGATCCCTACAGAAGGTGGCGTCCACTTCAGTCCCATTCCATGGTTGCGGATCCCTAAATCGCAGGGGTCCAACAGGAGGCTGCGCGTATGGAATGCCCATGAATCGGAATGTAAGATGGTCTCGTGTTCTGCTGAAAGTTAAACGACCATAATGAACAGAGCACTCTCGCTCACCCAGTATATGTTACCCCCCTTGGAGGTCACCACGCTCCTGGGCGAAGACGAAAAATCCGTATCCACCTTGGTCGTATGCGGCGCAGAATTGGTGCACAGGAACGGGAGCTTCTCTGATGAATGACCGAACAACGATGTTTCCACCGACACAAGGGGAGCGCTACACGCATTCGTCCGCTCGCCGCTCGTTGATACCCAGAACCTGGTGTTGCGCGAGATATCTTTGAGGTATTCCAAATACGCAAATTGGTTCCTCATCCTGTTTTTTTTTTTTCGGCGGTTAGACGTATTCGCGCTGCCTCGAACGGATGTGCGCACGTCTTTAGAGAGGCTTCTGGCAGGAGTGTCTCGTTGTTTGCTTTACAAATCGCCTTGGCCTCATCGTACGTCGTGGGCTCATGAAAGAGCAGCGCGCTGGGGACACTCGCATAGTTCTGCCCTTTGCATAAGTTCTCGTTAAACTATAGAGCATACGACACGCACCGTCCAATTCCCGTCATTCTGGAATAGCAGCGAAACAGCGGGCCTGCTCGCCAAGCTTTTCGTGGCCACGATGCGTGCCAACGAAACGAAAAGGACGGAAGCTGAGAAGAGCATATCTGCAGGGCCTTGAAAATTGCGCTCCCCGGCAGGGCCTGGCTTAAATAACGAGGCGCATGGTCATGGGGCTCTGGGGCAAGGTTCTACCGGTTGTGCTGAAGCATCACTGAGATGCATTCGAAATTTTCGGGAGCCGCATGTGGATGACGATGGCGTTGGACGAGTTCACGCGGGCACTGGGGTCGAGGACAAGAGAGTCACAAGTCAAATCACACTCGGTCGTCCAGTACGTGTATTCAATAGCTAGTGCGCTCGTACTACTAGTAGAACCCAAACCACCTAGTAATCCTCCTGCCGACGAACGAACGTCAACTTGCACACTCCGGAGACTGGAAATACCGCCTATCATGGTCTCTTTGAGCAAAATACGAACAGACATCACTAAAGCACCTACGAAACCATGCATAATCCTCATACTCTCCTTCGTCGTCTCGCTATCCGCCATGACATCAAAGTTCCGCACTACGGTGGCCACAGCGACGCGCAGGACGGCTTGTGCGAGAATCTGGCCTGCGCATATGCGGGGACCGATGCCAAAAGGCATCAGCGACTTTGCCGCCCGGTCTTTGAGCGAGTCGTCTAGCCAGCGGTCGGGTTTGAAGACGTGGGGCTCAGGGAAGAGGTCGGGATCGCGATGCATAGACCAGGCCTGTGTGCCGATGATAGTTCCGGGAGGTATGGTGTGGCCTAGCAGCTGATATGGCGCTCCCTGAGGAACGACGCGCTCCAGAAAAGACGGGACAGAGCCATAAAGACGAAGTCCTGCGTCACGTCAGATGGAGAAGAGTTTCAGAGCCGTCGGTAGTACCTTCTGAGATAAAAGCATTCAAGTACGGCAAACTTTGCAGCACGGAGAGATCGGGGATCGCTCGTCTGTCGGGCATGGCCAGGTCCACCTCTGATTGCAGTCTTCGGAGGATATCCGGGCTGCAAGAAAGCTGCCAAAAGAAGTACGATAACGCAGTCGAAGTCGTCTCTGTCCCCGCAATCCTGTGAATGCGTCAGATATGATTGGCCGTCCTGCCAGTGGACGAGGGCCTACTCACAGATGAGAGAACCCTTCCGTCCTAACGATATTGCGATCTTCGGGCAAGGAGCTCGGGTGAAGCAAGAGGAGACGATGCACGAGCGGACTGATCTCAAACTCGGTCTTCTCTTTCATTTGGTGTTCGACATCGTGGATTCGGGCAGTGACAAACTGTAGAACTGAATTAGGCTCGGAAACCCGGCATTGGTTGGGGGCACAAACGGCAGAGATAATCTGAACACATCGAGTGAATTGTTTCCAGCGTTGATTGGGAATACGACAGAGTATTTGCCAAATGGCGTCCGGAAAGAAGCTTTGCTGTAGGGTGGGTGCTCAGTATCCAACACGAGCACAAGTTGAATGTCTTACGACGATACCAAACTTGGGGAAATCTGAAATAGATACACAAAATTGGTTGGTGTTCGTCGGCGTCCAGTTCTCCATGGCTCTGAGGTGATATCCAAAGTTGGAGAATACGATGATGTCCGCCATGTAGTTCTTCATGAGGTCCATGCAGTTAACGGAGACTTTCCCGTCGACGAAATCGAGAGCCTGCTGTCGATGTCAATGCTGAGAAGGATGTATACTGAGAACCCACATCAAGCAGCTGGTTCGAAACTTTATGGATCTCGGGCTGTAGCTGCCCCACGTTGGAAGCGGAATAGTGCGGTCCAGAGAGTTTTCTGAGAGCCGCATGGGACGGGTTATCGAGCATTGTGAGACTGACAGCCGAATAAACATTTATGGAGGGGAAAAAGTTCGCCTGTACGCATGATCAATGCCCTCTCTGGGATCCATCGCAGTGTCAGAGCGGAAGATATCCTCCAAGGAAGGACACGAACATCTTGAAGTTCTTGTACATAGGACTCTTGTCAAACTTGCGAACCAGGTAAACGTCCCGCACAGCTTCCTGGTCACGAAAGATGACTTTGTTCGGGGCGATGCGAACAACTGGTCCGTATTTCTCCAGTAATTCTTGAATCGTCGGGGTTTGCTTGAAGAGGAAGATGTTCCAGGACAGCCAGAGGTCCGATATCGCAGCATACCATGGGCCAGGAACGCTCCGAAGAGGATGGAAGAAGACGTTGTAGATCCCTTTCGCGAGTTCGAGGGCCAGTTTGGCTCCCAAAGCGAGGAGGAGGAGGTTGGAGATCATGGTGGGGCACGTCACGGCCGACAGCAGTTTAAAGTAAGACTGGGCCACTGGCAGGGTACCAATCGTGGCGTTGAGACTAAGAGGTGGTTCTGACCGGTATATTGACGATATCGTAAACTGGGCATTGAGTTGAGCGGCAGAGGGATGTTGTGGGCAATGTAGCCTTCGCTGGACAACACTCGTGCGCGTGACTTGTACCTATTTTGCATGCGTGCTGTTTCTCCCATTTCTGGAGATGAATTCGCGCGTTTCTTCAAGAGATGCGCTCCTCCACACGGCTGGACCCGCAATATCGGTATGCTCAACCCTTTGTCGCGTTGCTTTGCCTGCTCAAAGCAATTTTCAAGCCGTCGCAAACTCTGGCGGACCAGACTCGACCTGCCTCCTCTTCCTCCTCCAACGCCATCTTCAATTCCTACGCACAAAATCCCCAGCGTCCCTTCCCTCCGAACTCTTCTCCTTCACCGTCGACCACGCACTGCAGCCAAATTCCGCGAAAATGGCACAGGACTGCGAAGACCGTGCCAAAAGCCTGGGCGTCCACCATGTCACTACACGTGTTCCATGGGGGAAAGCACCATTCCCCGAGAAGCCCAACGACGGCGACGCTTTCGAGGAGGTCGGACGCAATGTGCGGTACCGAATCCTGCTCGATCGCATGGTCGAAGTAGACTCGGACATTCTTGCTCTAGGGCACCACGGAGACGACCAGGTTGAGACCTCCCTTTTGCGTCTCGCGCGGGGAAGCACGGAGATTGGCGCTGGAGGTATGCGGAGGGTTCGACGATGGGGAATGGGCATACATAACGATGACCTTTCGTTTGCTGGGATGGCGGGAATGAAGCGCTGGATGATTCGTCCATTGCTTGAAGTATCAAAGGTACGCGACAGCTACTGTATCCGAGATTCCTTTAATAACTGCACGCGAAGGATAGAATCCTCGCTACGTGCGCCGCGAACGATCTTGAATTCGTGACCGACCCCACCAACTTCCAGCCGGAGCTGACGCTGAGAAACGCGATCCGCAAGCTGGTGGCCCAAAACTCGTTTGACCCCGAGGTACGTGTTCTGTCTGCACTGTGTGTCTGCTCATGTATAACTCTCACAAGTCGCTAGGTCCAGATATCCCGCTGCATATTGCTGACGGCCTACAGCAAATAAAACACAACATATCTGCCTTGCAATCCGTAGAGATGGACCCTTCAGGCGGGCTGGATCATCTGCGTAGTGCAGTAACAGTGCTGTCCGACCAAGTGGAAGATATCGACAGTCTGGGTGCGTCGCCTTGTCATTATCGCGTTTCTCAGCCCCACTCACATCACCCAGTCGATAGCAGCCTCAATCGGTGTCACCTACCTTCACCAGCAGGAACCTACCTCGTTTCCTGTCGCGGGCTCGCAACCGTCCAGGACCCCCCTCGTCCGACACGCCACTGTCCTGCGCATCATGCGCTACGTGTCCTTCTTTGCATGGGGGACCATTCGGGCCGACGCAAACCGGCGGCGCAAAAGCATCCAGCGCATTATCGAGTCGATCTGGACGCCCGACCCGTTCCAAAGCCGCGCCACCGCGTTTGTCGCCGGCGGCGGAGTCGTCTGGACCCCCGTCGTCGTCGGCAAGGACCGCATCCGCTTCTCGTACAACAACGTTCCGCCCGCGCGCAAGCCCGGCGACGTCAACGCGTGGTTGGCTTCCCGCCAGGTCCCCTTCGTCGAGGCACGGCTCCAAGTTCTCAACATCCCAAATGTGCTAAAGCGGGACATCACCGAGCGGCTACGCGACAAGCTCGCTGTACGGCACGAACAGCCTGGACAGATCCTCGAGGTACTCTGGGACTGCCGGTTCCTGCTGCGAATCCAGGTAGACGGTATTCCAAAGGACCTTGCGCGCGCGGTGATGGTGGAGGGAAACCAAATTTGGGTGCACCCGCACTCGAGGTGGTTTTGGCCCAAGGTGGTGCGGCTGGATGCGGACGGGAACGAGGAGAATGCGGAGATTTTGCACTCGACGCTGAGCGTCCCCAGCGCGGGCATCGTTCCGCTAGATCGAGATGTGATGCTGAAATGGCCTCAAGCGTATACACGCGACTTGGAGGAGGTGAGTGTGGATTGGGTCCAGACAGAGTGGATTAGATCGCTGTCTGCGCTATAATAACCTTACAATCGTGCATTAACGCTGCCTGAAGTCGCGATGAACCTCTCAATCACTCCCACCCAAACCTCTGCATCGAAGTACTCGAACCAGCTGTGTCCGAACGCAGCATTTGGCACCATTCCGGGCTTGTGGCCGAGTTCGAGGGACTGGGCCCAAGGGATCTGTCGTAGAATTTCTTGGCCGCAGTAGGGCGGGACGATGCGGTCGAGCTCGCCGTGGATGACGAGGAATGGCATCGTGCGAGGGAGCTTGGTGTGCATCCCGGTGAAGTCGAAGCGGTTCATCTAAGGATTTCCTTTGGGTGAGGCGATATGGTGTATTGAGTAAACTCACAGCTCTCAGTTGTTTCACTGAGATGAACGTTGAGTAGTACTTTGGTGATTTTTCGTGAGTTCACTCACAGATGACGCTCCTCGGGCTGTAAAGAACATGAGCGAAGCGTCCATCACGCAAACAAAGACACCAACCGTCCCGATATCATCCGCCCGACCATTTCCTCTATCCTCGACGCATGCCGTGGATCGGAGAGCCACGCAGGGTCAAACGACAGCTCCATCATCCCGCGCGCAATGTCCAGTTTATCTTGTTCTGACAGCTGTTGCCCGGATGCTGGAGGAGCCGGGAGCCCATAGGCAGGATCGCGTAGCGGGGTGCACAGAGAGCCGGTCAGGAAGACGTGGGTTACGCGGAACGGGAGCGGTGTCGGACGTTCGGGGTGGTACGGCAAGAGAATGAGCTGTTGAACGATGACTCCTGTTTATTACTCAAGGTTATTCATCTGAAGAAAACGGAATGTGCACCAACCGCCCATGGAGAAGCCACACAGTGACAGCTCCTTCCATCCCAGATGTTCAAGCAAGAAGAGCAAGTCGCGCGCCAGCAGCTCGATGGTTTGTCTCTCGTCCTTGTTAGCGAGTTTTGACCCTCCCATGCCTCTGAAATCGACATATGCGATGTGCTGGGAAATTGTATGGCAACTAACCTGTGGTCATAGACGAGAACTCGGCACAGAATAAGTACGGACATTAACGAGTTGATGCATACTCACCTGGACGTACGCGTCCCAGCGCCGTCGACAAACGATCCCAGTCACCGCGGAGAGAGCTCACTCCGCCGACGAGGACAATTGGGGATTTAGTTTTGAGATGCTCGGCGCCAATGATGTCGAAACCGAGACTTGCACCGTCGGGCAGCGTCAGCGTGCTAGAAGTCGAAGTGGCCATGGCGGCCTCCGGCAACTTGAAGCCGGTTACATACTAGGTCAAACGCGGTCACACGGCTCGGCTACACTCGGAAGCAGTCCATCAAGTTACGCGCGTGCAATGTCCAACGAAGGTTCGAGTAAATGTACGACAAAAAAAGCGGCTATGGAGCGGGGCCAGGACTTTCTGGGCTCCCAACAGTTTCCGGAGGCACGTCGGATGCAACAGCTTGCATGCCGCTTGGTGGACCGTGCAAGAACTCCCGTACAAGATCGTCCCAGATCTTGACCGGGAAATATAGCGTAAAGTTGTGGCCGAACTGAAGCGTCGGAAGCTTTCCTGGCTCAGGGCCCACTTCGACAAACTTTGCGCCGCGTATGCGACGAACAATCTCCTGCTCGCAGATGTAAACAAACATCCAGCTGAGAAACTGGGAAACAGACCTGACTGCATTCGAACGGGATTATCTGGTCCGCTTGTCCGTGGAGGACGAGAACGGGTAGGTCTTCTGGAATTTGTTCGAGCAGCCCGGTGAAATCGAACAGTTGGAGCTACGGGTCCGTGTGAGTCGGGGAGTTCAAAATTGACAAAATTGCGCCTACCGCTTTCTTCTGGCTGCCTAGGTACCGTCAACCGATGTTCAATAAAGAAGACTAAGAAGCTTACTGATGGTATGCAACGAACGCGGACTGTACAACCGTCAGCGCTGGCATTCTCTCACAATCGTCGACTCACCTCCCCGAAATAACTCGCTGGATCATAAAATCCAAGTGCTTCCCGCTGGATTTTATCCACGTCGGGTCCACTGTGGACTCAATCGTGCGCCGGATATTTTCATAGCGCTCCGCGTTGCTAGGCGGCTTCACTGGCCCTGTTTTCGGTTCCGGGACGGTCTGCAGCCTGAACAAAAATATTAAAATCAGCATGTCGCCGCCTGCCAGTGCCAGTGGAAAATACGATAATCACCCATATCGCGGATCTTTCAGCACCTCTGGGCGCGTACTTGCCAGAATTACATGCGTCACGCGAAAAGGCAACGCCATAGCATCGGTCGCGAGATAGGGAAGGACGAGCATCTGTTGCACAACGACCCCTACAGAAACGGAATTGAGTGCTGGCGTCGGCGACATGAGAAGCCACCTACCGCCCATTGAGAAACCCAATATAGCTACCTCTGGCCAGCCGAGATGCCCGATGAGGAAAGCAAGGTCGCGCGCAAGGGTTTCGATGGTGAACTCATCCCCGCCTGCGGCCAGCTCGGGTGGGTGCTTGGAGTCACCCATACCCCTGTTAAAGTAGCGGCCGTCAGCGGAGCAAGTTGCGCTAACCAGAACTTGGATACTTGCCTGTGGTCGTATACCAGGACTATAGACACGATATTGGTGAGCTTTAGGAATGGAGTTGAAAAGCAAGCGTACCGCGACGCGACTGGGCAAAGGTGGTGCTGAGCCGGACCCAATCGCCACGGGCGGATGCCATTCCGCATACGAGGACGAGGGGTACAGCAGAGGAAGACTCCTGCACGAGACGCTCCGCGCCCAGTACGTCGTAGGCAAGAATGGCTCCGTCCGGGAGAGTGCAAGTGCTGTACGGCTGTTGCGACATACGCGTACGAATGAAAAAATGAAACCACGGCCGGATTCAGCTGCAGATTTAAACACATGCGGGTACAGTTGCTGTAGCGGACTGTCGCTCACCACTGCACCCGCGGTTCAGCGTATGCAATAAACATCGCCGGAACTGCTCCCACGCAAAGATAATGAATTGTTCGGGTGCAGAAGTCGGCCACGGATGTAATGGTCGGGGACCTCACTCCGGGGTCAAAAACGTGGCGACAGTCGCGTGGATTATTGCACGATTATTGCTTGCGTTATCTAGGCCTATATATTTCCACATCGGACCATCGACCGACATAGCTAGGCTACTCGTCGTCAGTGAATTTAATGCTATGGCTCTGCATCTGTCAAGAAAGAAGAAAAAAACAGAACAATCTCAGCCACCGACAGCGTACATGGACGGACGGACGGACGACGTACAGTGATTTCGCCACCACGATAGCTCCCGCGCTTCTTCTTATTCTTCTCCTTGCGGAAGCCGGCGCCGCGCGTGACGATGAGATCTTCGTGGGCGCGTTTACCATAGTCGTTCGATGGGCCAGCCTATCCTCTCTGATCAGACAAACCGGGAGCAGAGATAAACCACGCACCTTGTTCTGATAGCGATTATCCATCATGTAGGCGGTCTGAACTTTTTCCGGGTTGACGCGCTGGAACGGTGTGTTAGGCTTGCGCCCCGCCGCTTGCTTCTTCATGTCGTTGCGATTTGCATCTGACACAATCACAGCAGTGGCGACGGCCTCCCCGGCCTCCGTCATTCGCCGCTTCTTCGTTACCTGGACGTTGTCCGTGGCGACGGCGCGTCCAGGTTCCTGGGACTTTTTCGACTTGATTGCCAATATTGGTGCAACCGGGGCGGGCTTGTCGGAGTCCGCATCCGACTCCTTCTTGACCTTCCCTGCTTTGGTTTTTGGAGGGATAACAAGCGTAGGAGCTTTTTTGGAGCTACTGCCTGCGTCGCTCAGCGTGCGACTCGAGGCGCGTTCGCTTGTCTTGCGGGGCGTTTCGGAATCACTGGACTCGTCGTCTGCGAATGGACGGTCAGCAAACGAGGTAGCAGCGATTGCTGGCGAACAACACACCGGATTCCAAGCCCGAATCGTCGGAAGACGAAGAAGAGGACGACGCTGGAAAAAGGTTAGCGGATGCATACTAGCGCTGTTGTGTGCCATACATCCTGCAGATTTAGATGAAGGTTTTGTGGCTGCCTTGGCTAGCGAGGGTGCGATTTTAGGCTTAGCATCCGAGTCTGAGTCTGAGCTGGAGCTAGACGACGAAGAGGTTCGTATCAATTTTTTCTTTGTCTTTTTCGGCGCGCTTGAAGCTGACGAGGAGGACGAGGAAGATGACGACGATGAGGAGGACGAGGAGGATGACGATGACGATGAGGAGGAAGAGGAAGAGGAAGAGGAGGAGGAGGCTTGTGAACGTCAGAAACTTGAACTTTGTAGAGATTTAACGACGCACAATCAGAGTCCGAGTCGGAGCTCGAGGACGACCTGCTGCCCGTCAACCAACGGAAACACCATTCACAAAACTATGCACGCACGATGGAGGGGCGGTCTTCAGTATCTTCCATTCACGTATAATCTGGTCTAGTTGTGGCCCGTCTACGTCGAGGTTGTCTTTAAGTACGACAACATCCTTTGCGGCTTTTTTGAGAGCGGCGGCGGCCTTCGGGTGGGCTTGTTTTGTGAGAAACGCATGGATGAGGGTGTAAGTCGCTACAGAGAATGAGCTGGACGTCGTCGAATCAACAGCCAACACGCACTGGCCAGGTTGCCGTCCATCGAAAAAATTTAGAATGAGCTATGGTCACAATTGTGACCCGGCTTTGCTTCCGCTATGAAGCGAAAGGTGAGTCTTGTCTTTTGGTGCTCCCCATGCTCAAAAACGCGCTAGGTGCTGCTCATGGGCGCGTCGGGGAGCGGCAAAACCTCGATGCGCTCCCTCATCTTGTATGCTCTGTCTGTTTTGCGCCTTAATCCCAACAAATGACACCATCGCACAGCGCTAACAATCCCGCCTCGCTCACTTCCCGTCTCGGTGCGACCATCGACGTCGAACAGAACCACGTTCGTTTTCTTGGAGACCTCATCCTCAACCTCTGGGACTGCGGCGGCCAAGACGCGTTCATGGACTCGTACCTCACCACACAACGCTCCACCATCTTTCAGCACGTCGGCGTGCTCATTTATGTATTCGACGTCGAGTCACACGAGATGAACAAGGACCTGGACTACTACCGCGACTGCCTCGACGGCCTACGCCAATGCAGCCCCGACGCGGCCGTGTTTTTGCTTGTGCACAAGATGGATTTGGCCCGCGAGAGGGACGTCACGTTTGAGCGCAAGAAGCAGGAACTACAGGACCAGAGCGACAAGGGCTACCCACAGCCGACGCCGATAACCGTCTTCGGGACCAGTATCTACGACGAGAGTCTGTATCGCGTGCGTTTGGTTTTTTCTCTCACCTCCCAGCAACTTATATGACCCACCTCGCTTCAGGCATGGTCAAGCATAGTGCACACCCTCATCCCCAACGCCGCTGTCCTCTCGAAGCACCTCACCATGTTCGCGGAAGCCTGCTCCGCGACCGAAGTCATCCTCTTCGAGCGCACGACCTTCCTCGTCATCGCAACGAGCTCCGCCCGCCCCAACGCAGCAGATTCACAAGCCGACCTCGAGCCGACGCGCTATGAACGCACCTCCGAGCTTATAAAGGCCTTCAAGCACTCGTGCTCCCGCGTCCGCGAAGAATTCCATTCACTGGAGATGGAGCTGCCCGAGTTCACCGCCGTGTTGGACGAGATGACCAAGAATACCTATGTGCTCATTGTGGTGCACGATCCGACGATAGGTGAGCAGTTGTTTTGCCGGATGACGTTATCCATGCTCAACCGGAACTACCACAGAAACGGCTGCACTCAAGTTCAATGTACGTATGGCGAAGAAGAAGTTCGAGGAGCTGCAGGGACTGACTTGATCCATGAGATGGTCTGTTATGGGATATCGTACGGTCGTATAATTGCTTGCTATCGATGTAGAGTGTATCTAATGCCTTGTGTTGGTTATTATAATGTTATGCTTCGCCTTGTTCTGGATTCTTGTTCATTCGAATTTCTTCAAGCTTCAAGTTAGATTCAGAACGGTGAGTGGTTGCAGTGACTGATCAATGATCTGTGTATTCCTTGTTCTCCACCGTCAGGTTCGTCACTTGGAAATCGCATTATATACTCACGCATATCTTATTTAGGACCTTGTCTATGGACGAACGCAACCAGATATCCATCCAAACGCTTCCACCCGAGCTCATCTCTGAGATATTCGTCCACAGTCTGTCGGCGCACTACCCTCTGTGTCCACCCCTCGCTGGTCTCGAGTCTCCGACCCAGCTCCTCGCAGTCTGTCACCTCTTCAGAACCATCGCGCTCTCCACGCCCCTCCTCTGGCGAGCCATTCGAATCAGCCGCGACGACCTTGGTCCAGGCAAGCTTGAGCACCCAGCACTTATCGAGCGCATGCAGACGTGGCTGCGGAGGTCCGGCGAAACACCGCTCTCCATCAAAATAGATTTCAACCCCGAGCTGATGAACCCGGCGGGTTTCGCGGACCTCCTCGCAGCCATAGCAGCGCAGGGGGCAAGATGGGAATATCTCCACTTGGGCATCGACACGTCGGATGTTTCCTTGCTTTCTGGGCCGGCGCCGCTCTTGAAGGAGCTGAACATCACTATTTGGGAGGAAAGTCTGTTGTATTTCTTCAAGGTTGATGCGATTATCGAGGAGATTATCGCGGTCAGCGACGCGCCGCGCCTCCGATATATTTTCATTTGGGACGATGAAGGTTCAATGCGTTTTCGCCGAAATATATTTTAGGATGGAGAAGATGGACAACCGGTTCTCTAGACTTGAATCATGCATCCGAGCGATATCTAGTAGATGAGTTGGGAAGTGAACGTGCAACAAAGAGAAGCTTACATACAGATACAGCAGATCCCATTGTCCCCACTCTTCGTCTTTGTAATCGCAGTAGATGCCAGGGAATGCAGCTTGATATTCTGCTGGAGTTTGTGTCTCGAGTATGCTCAGCCGCTCCAACTGGCACCCGAACGACTTTATCACCGCGGCGAGAACCGACGGCAGTCCGGACGAGGTAGGCTCAGGCTGCCGCAGTAGTTCTTCCTCGATAGAGAAGCGTTTGAGAGTTGGGGCGCAAACTGTGTGAAGAAACTCGACAACGAGCTCGGTTTCACCCGAGTACCCCTCGATCATGAGTGTCTCCAAGCGAGGAAGATGGAAGAGGCGGCTATCCAAGCCACGAACGCCGTTGTGCAAGCGCAGCCGACAGTGTACGAGGTTTAGGGTCTCGTGGAGTATCGCAAGGGCCGTTGCGGTATGTGTGTTTGATAGACACAGCTTCGTCAGTTGCCCCCAGGGTATGCCTTGTGGGCACCAGACCGGGGGAAGCTTATAAACGTCGAGAAACACATTTTGCAGCCGTGGAACATCCAAGGAGCCAAAGAGGGTGTCCAGCCGGGATTTGACATCATATCCAATGTCGAGCTGAAGCAGCAAGGGCATTGATTCCTCGAGACACTCCCGGCAGGCGTCATCCGATGGAAGATCTAACATTACATGTTCCCAGCGCGCACGATGACCCAGAAGAGAAGTCAGAGCCATGTCGCGCAGGTGATTATCCGCCTCAGCGCCCATGATAAAAGAGAGCGGTAGAGTGCATGATCGCTCGAGCCATGTTTGCATCATCTCAAGCTGGAATGAGGCGTCCACGAAGAGGGTTGCTGATACAAATAACGCGATTGCTCGCCATAAAGCAGGTGTGCCATGCGCTATTTGGCGCCAATGGCTACATATTTGAGCAAGTTTTGTCGGAGAGCCATCTCCGAGGAGCGGGGGGCACATAGGATAGGGCGGGAGGTACTGGACGAAGATCTCGGAGACGATTTCGTTCGGCAGCGTCAGGACGGGGTAGATGTACGAGTCAAGTCGATCCTGGATGAGCTTTCGCTCAGAGTGAAGCGCGTTGAGTGCGTTTTCGAGGTGTTTTATTTCAGCGTCGAGTGCAGGGAGCCGGGTACGGTCGGCGGTACGACGCGGAATTTCGGGCCCCGGGCCAGTCGCGGACTCGGAACCGAGTGGCATGCTGACCGCCCAGTGAGTACGGAGGGTAGAAAAGGATACAAGCATGAGAGGACTGACGTATTAAGTACTGGGAGTGCGATTTAACAAAGAAGAGTAAAGTTCAGGTTCAAGTCGCAATCTGTCGCAATCATCACGGGACGTCACGTGACGTGTAGTCGTTCACAGTTTACTAAAGCTCATGCAGCGCTTGTTCAGGACTGTGTCTATAGACGCAAGGACAGATAATCATCCTGTTCCACACGAGGCCTAGGTCAACTGGAAGATATTCGTCCAGCCTTCTCTTTCCTCTCAATCCGAGTCCGCCATCGCAGGTCTCCGGTCCTCGATGCAGTCTGTCGCCTCTTCAGAACCATCGCGCTTTTAACCCCCGCATTTGGTGAGCCATTCGAATTATTGGAAGGAACGTCTGCTAGATGTCTACTCGGTCGATGCGATGACGGAGGAGCTCAGGAGATCATCCGCGCCTCCGATACATTTTCTGTCCGGAATAGGATGATGAAAATGCAATGCATGCTCGACGAAAATATTTTAGGATGGGAGATGGCAAACTTGAAGATGGACAGCCGAGTCTCTACATAAATCATGCACCCGAGCGATATCTGGTAGATCAGTTAAAGTGACCATGTAACGAAGAGAACTTAGACTCGGAGAAGCTTAAGCTTACAGCGCCAGTAGATCCCATTGTCCCCACTCTTCGCTTATGTAATCGCAGTAGATGCCAGGGAATGTAGCTTCGTATTCTAGAGTCCGTGGATGGACTATGCTCAGCCGCTCCAGCCTGCACCCGAACGACTGCATAACAGCGGCGATAACGGACGGTACCGACGAGGTAGGCTCCCACAGTAGGTCTTCCTCGATAGAGAAGCGTTTGAGAGCTGGGGCGCGAAATGTGTCCAGGAATTCGACAACGAACACGGATTCATCCGAGTTCCCTTCGATCATGAGTGTCTCCAGGCGGGGAAGATGGAGCAGGCGACTATCCGAGCCACTGGCACTTTGGTTCAATCGAAGCCGACAGTACACGAGATCTGTGGTCTCGCGCAGTATCGCAAGTGCCGGTTCGGCATGCGTGTTTGATAGAAATAGTTTCGTCAGTTGCCCCCAGGGCAGGTTCTGTGGGCAACGGCCTTGGGGGAGCTGATAGAGGTCGAGGAACGCAGTATGCAGCCGCGGAACATGCAAGGAGCCAAAGAGCGTGTCGAGCCGAGATATGTAATCGTATTGAACGTCGAGTTGAAGCAGCATGGGCATTGGTCCCTCGAGGTGGATACTCGAGGCGTTATCCGATGGAAGACTCAACATTACACGTTCCCAGCGCGCGCGATGAGCCAGAAGGTGATTCAGAGCCATGTCGCGCAGGTGACCATAGTACGCCTCTTTGCCTATGATAATGGAGAGGGGTAGGGTGCATGACCGCTCGAGCCAGTTTTCCATCGTTTCAAGCTGAAATACGTCGGAGAAGGGTCTCGACACGAACAACTCGATTGCTCGCCATAAAGTAGGTGTGCCATGCGCTATTTGGCGCCAATGGCTGCATAATTGAGCGAGTTTTGTCGGAGAGCCATCTCCGAGGATCGGTGGACACGCAGGATAGGACGGGAGGTACTGGACGAAGATCTCGGCGACGATTTCGTTCGGAAGGGTCAAGACGGGGTAGGTGTACGAGTCGAGTCGATCCTGGATGAGCTTTCGCTCGGAGTGAAGCGCGTTGAGTGCGTTTTCGAGGTGTCTTATTTCAGCGTCGAGTGCAGGGAGCCGGGTACGGTCGGCGGTACGACTCGGAATTTCGGGTCCAGTCGCGGACACAGAATCGAGTGGCATGCTGACCGCCCAGTGAGCACGGAGGATAGAAAGGATACAAGCATGTCAATGAGAGGACTGACGTAGTAAGCACTGGGAGTGCGATTTAACAAAGAGTGAAGTTCAGGTTCAAGTCGCAATAATCACAGGGCCGTCACCGCCGTGATGTGTCTGTGTTTATACCTGACTACGTGCGTTTCTGCGCGCAGTTTCTACTACTGTTAGCCCCGCGGCCTGAGCTTACATAGACCTTGTTTAGGACTTTGTCTAACTTTGTCTATGGACGGACGGAAACAAATAATCATCCTGACGCTTCCACACGAGGTCATCTCGAACACATTCGTCCAGTCTCTCAGCGGATGTTCGATTACCCTCTCAGTCTGTGTCCGTACATCGCAGGTCTCCGGTCCCCGATGCGGCCCCGAGTCCTCGCAGTCTGTCGCCTTCAGAACCATCGCGCTTTTAACCCCCGCATTTGGTGAGCTGGCATTCGAATCATTAGAAGGAAAGTCTGCTGGATGTCTACTCGGTCGATGCGATGACGGAGGAGATCATCCGCGCCTCCGATACATTTTCTGTTAGGATGATGAAAATTCAATGCATGCTCGACGAAAATATTTTAGGATGGGAGATGGCAAACTTGAAGATGGCCAGCCGAGTCTCTACATGAATCATGCCCCTGAGCGATATCTGGTAGATCAGTTAAAGTGAACATGTAACGAAGAAGCTTAAGCTTACAGCGCCAGCAGATCCCATTGTCCCCACTCTTCGCTTATGTAATCGCAGTAGATGCCAGGGAATGTAGCTTCGTATTCTTCTAGAGTCCGTGGATGGACTATGCTCAGCCGCTCCAGCCTGCACCCGAACGACTGTATAACAGCGGCGAGAACGGGCGGCACCGACGAGGGAGGCTCCCACAGTAGGTCTTCGTCGATAGAGAAGCGTTTGAGGGCTGGGGCGCGAAATGTGTCCAGGAATTCGACAACGAACGCGGATTCATCCGAGTTCCCCTCGATCATGAGCGTCTTCAGGCGGGGAAGATGGAGCGGGCGACTATCCGAGCCACTGGCACTTTGGTTCAATTTAAGCCGACAGTGCACGAGATCTGTGGTCTCGCGCAGTATCGCATGTGCCGTTCCGGCAAGTGTGTTTGATAGAAATAGTTTTGTGAGTTGCCCCCAGGGCAGGTGCTGTGGGCAACGGCCGTGGGGGAGCTGATAAAGGTCGAGGAACACAGTATGCAGCCGCGGAACATGCAAGGAGCCAAAGAGCGTGTCGAGCCGAGATATGTGATCGTATTGAACGTCGAGTTCACGCAGCAAAGGCATTGGTCCCTCGAGGTGGACACTCGACTCAAGGGCGTTATCCGACGGAATAGTCAACATTACACGTTCCCAGCGCGGGCCATGAGCCAGAAGGCGATTCAGAGCCATGCCGCGCAGGTGGGCATAGTACGCTTCTTTGCCCATGATGATGGAGAGGGGTAGGGTGCATGACCGCTCGAGCCAGCTTTGCATCGTTACAAGCTGCGCGGCGTCGGACAAGGGTTTTGACACGAACAGCTCGATTGCTCGCCATAAAGCAGGTGTGCCATGCGCTATTTGGCGCCAATGGCTACATATTTGAGCAAGTTTTGTCGGAGAGCCATCTCCGAGGAGCGGTGGACACGCAGGATAGGGCGGGAGGTACTGGACGAAGATCTCGGCGACGATTTCGTTCGGAAGGGTCAAGACGGGGTAGATGTACGAGTCGAGTCGATCCTGGATGAGCTTTCGCTCGGAGTGAAGCGCGTTGAGTGCGTTTTCAAGGTGTTTTATTTCAGCGTCGAGTGCAGGGAGCCGGGTACGGTCGGCGGTACGACTCAGAATTTCGGGTCTGGCAGTCGCGAAATCGAATGACATCCTAAGCGCCCAGTGAGCACGAAGGAGGATACAGGCATGTGCATGAGGACTCACGTAGTGGAAGCAAGACAAAGAAATGAGGCTTAATATACGATGAAGTTCCGGGTCAAGTGGAAAGTGATCATGTGAAAGGCCTTCCACCGTGACATGATAGATCTTGCGTTATTCCTCAGCGCAATCCCTAAGGTGCGTTTCCGCGAGTAGTCTATCCTACTAGCCTTGTTGTTTACCTAGAACTTGTTCAGGACTTTGTCTATTGACAAACGGACACAAATATCCATCCTGACGCTTCCACTCGAGTCATCTCTGAGATATTGGTTCAGTCCCTCAGCGGCTTAACCCATCGCAGGTCTCGGGTGCCCGACGCGGCTCCTCGCAGTCTGTCAACACCGCGCCTCTGGCGAGCCATTCGAATCACCGTCGACGACGCAACTCCGCTCTCCATCCGGTTCGATACGGACCCCGTCGGGTTTCGCGGACCTGCTGGCAGTCCCGCACTCGGCAAACCGAGAGTATGACCTGAGCGCTGAGCATCAACACGGAGCTATCTCCCAGCCAGCGCCGCTCTCAGAGGATGATAATCTGTGGAACGGCCCGGATCACCGTTACACGAAGCTTGCGTTCAGCGACGCACCGCGTCCGAGTCTTCCATGTGCGCCTTCGTGATGTTGAATGCAATGCGGACTCGCTGTCATGGGACCGTTGACGACGCTGACGTCCTCGGACAGGTCCCTTCGGAGAATGCCTGCTAACGCTACTACTCTCGCTCGCTGCAAGTTGGTATTACGCCGTGAAGAACCGCCCCTACCGGTCGTTGTATGTCTTGCATGGCTGGAAACACTCATCCTGAAGGAAGTATACTGATTGGCCTGACTACCTGAGCTACTTTGAGCTTCCCTAGTTCCGAAGTGCTCGTTTATTTGTTTTTCCACGAGCGCTACTAAGGCCAGCCGTACAGAAAGTCTTGTTGTTTGGAGGACTTCCGTGCAGTTGTTCCGGAGACTGAGCAGATTATGCCCTGAGCACCTTTGGGCCTTGGACGGAATACGAGCAAAGCTTAGAACCGCAGAGTAAGGCCCATAATCCCGAAGCCTGGTGTGATTACGAGTATTAATATTCAAGTGCATAAAAAGTGTCCGTTTACCGCGCTGAGTCACTCTAACTTGTTCGCGAACGATTTGGGCTTGTTATGTTTACGCAGTTGGCTTGAGTATGAATGATAACACACTAAATAACAAATTCTGGACAGGAAACAATACATACTGATCCCTGGACCATAATAATCCGTCGCACTGGCACTGAAAGGACTTTTGATCCCAGGCACCAAGAAATTGCCATATTTGGACATCGGCGTTGTATGATTCCCACGTGTATTCGTAATCATTCCCAAGGCCAAATGGACGCACAAATATCATAAAGCTTTCCCGGAAAGCCTTGAGAGTACGGCAGATGTTAAGCTTTGTTGCATTGGGTTGCAGCCTGCAAGCACGATGTGATTTCCAACCGAGTCCGTCGCCGCTGGCAATCGCTAGCGTGAGTGCATCTATAATTTAAAGGAAAGTTGAACAACTTGAAGACGCCTGAGTCGGAACAAGACTAAAAAGTTTCAACAAGTATATTGACTCATAATTGAGCATGCTAGAGAATTGTGGCAAAATGAACAATGGGAGCAGGCTCTGCGGGATACAAGACACGACAAGACAAGACAAGACAAGACAAGACACAGTTACCACACAGGATGGGGAGCATTGTGGTCCATGATAAATAAAGATGCAATTCCTCATTGACTGCTCGTTCGGCTGTTTCTCCCAAGCCTAAGGTTCAACCAGATGAGATGAATACACAAAGAATAGATACACTCACGCTTGTAGGTCCCAACAACCCCAATCGTCAAAGGTAAGGTCAAAGCTGCTCATCAGCTCGAGATGTGTCATTTCGGGGAATGCGATTCGATAGTCATCCAGAGATTTTGGGCCCTCTAAGGAGAGTCTTTCAAGCTTGCACCCAAACGACTGTACGACAGCGAGAACAGTCGGCGGCCTCGGACGAGGCAGAACACCTACATCGATATGCAACCGTTTGAGAGCTGGGGCGCGAATTGTGTGAAGAAATTCGACAACGAGCCGTCGTTGAGTGAAGCGTCCCTCGAGAATGAGGGTTTCCAGGCTGGTAAGATGGAAGAGGCGACTATCCAAGGCACTGGCACCGTGACTGTTGTCTAATCGAAGCCGACAGTGTAAAAGGTTCGTGGTTTGGCGCAGTATCCAGGCGGCAGCCTCGATATGCGTATTTGATAGAAATAGTTTCGTCAGTTGCCGCCAGGGTAGGTTTTGTGGGAAACGGCCCTGGCGAAGGTGATGAAGGTCTAGGAACACAGTATGCAGTCGTGGAACACGCAAGGCGCCAAAGAGGATGTCGAGATGAGAGCTTAGATTGTATCGAATGTCGAGATGAAGCAGCAAGGGCATTGATCCCTCGATGTGGACAATCGAGGGTGTTATCCGATGGAAGACCCAACATTACATGTTCCCAGCGCGCACGACGAGTCAAAAGGTGACTCAAAGCCATGTCGCACAGTTGATTATCCGCCTCATCGCCCATGATTATAGAGAGCGGTAGAATGCCTGATCGCTCGAGCCAGCTTTGCATGGTCCCAAGTTGGAATGAGGCGGCCTCGAAGAGTGGCGCTGACACAAATAACTCGATGGCTCGCCATAGAGCTGGTGTACCATGGGCGACCCCGCGCCAACGGCTACATATTTGAGCGAGTGTGGTCGGAGAGCCATCTCCGAGGAGCGGCGGACACGCAGGATAGGGCGGGAGGTACTGGACGAAGATCTCGGCGACGATTTCGTTCGGAAGCGACATGACGGGGTAGGTGTACGAGTCGAGTCGATCTTGGATGAGCTTTCTCTCAGAGTAGAGCGCGTTGACTGCGTTTTCGAGTTGTTTTATTTCGGTGTCGAGTACAGGGAGTCGGAGACGGTCTGCAGCGCGAGTTGTGGCCCCAGGCCGCCAGCGGGGTTCAGGCGCGAAACCGATTGGCATACTGAGCGCCCGCTGGCCAGTTCGGTGAGCATCGGTGGGGGGAGGACCCGAGCATGAGGTGGTACTTACGCACTACGATGTTGCCGCTCTTAGGCTAAGCGAGGCACTCGTCACGCGGGTAACGGTGATTATCGTCGGTGGTGAGATTAGATAGCCAAGGTGCAGCTCAAGACGTGAGGGTATGCATAGAAAGCAAGGCCGGTATAGATTACAAAATCCTCCCTAGCGTCTAACTGGGCGATCCCGCATTATAAGATACGATAATACATATGCAGACACTCGAGAGTCCACAACGGGGCACAAGCCCGCCTTTTACTGGTTATAAATGTTCCATGTCTGGAATCGCGTCAGTCCTCTCAGAACACGAAAAAGAGAAAAGCAAGCAGAAGACGCAGAAGACGCACCTTCCGCCACAACAATCCCCAATGGGCCTTGATCGGTCCGTCAATCCCAAACGCCATTCCTTTGAACCACCAGAACACCGCCAGGACAGAGCTGGCACAGATCCCAAACGCAAGCGCGCGTCCCGTAATGCCGAATCGGGGCGAGGTGAATATGAAGTGGTCGAGCATGTGGGCGAACATGAGGACGGCAAAGTAGAGCGTTGGGAGCTATAGTCGTCATCAGTTTCGAGGGAGCGAAGAGCAGAGTAGAGGCGCACGTAATGGTGGACGTAGGTGACTCGGCCCATAATCATGAAAGGAACTAGCGCAGATGGTGAGCTCCAGCCCGCGATCAGTAGGAAAGCGCTGACCGAAATGCAAAGCCCACCCAAAGCCAGCAATCTTGCTGACATACAGAAAGTGGTCCCAGTCCGCTGTAGATAAGAATGAGTCCGTGCCTCGAGGCGACGGAAAACAACTCACCGTCATCCATAACAAAATACTGCCTCTGCAGCCTCATCAAATACACCCCAAACGTCACCAACCCCAGAATCAGACTCGCACCGCCGCCCCACCACACAATCGGGTTGCCCAGCAAATAATACTTGGCAACGTTATCCCCCCATCCACACATGCGCAAACCGAGGTAGAGGAACGGCCAGTCCAACGGCTTACTTGCGAGGATGTCTTCCTTGTCTGGGTCGGGGATGAGCGCATTATTCGAGTTCATCATCGCGACGTTGAGCGCGACGAAATCACGCAGGAAGGACGTCTTGAAGTTGGATTTATCGCCCGGCGGTACTGAGGGCGGGTCAATAAAGTGGAAAGCTGAAAAACGACAACGTACGCCTCTCGTTCCAATGCCCCTCGACATTCCAATGCGTCCGAATATCCTTCGGTTCGTCGACCGGCACACAACTAACCTCCACCTGCTTCCACCCCCACTGAGGCAGGTTCTTGTTATCTGCAAATAGATAGCATCCTAGCACCTGATGCCGAAAGCGCAAGCGCGTCGTCAGGGTTCGCACCCTCGGCACCTTCGCCCGCGCGCCAAGGACATAGTCATCCACGACCTCCACCATCCAGTAGTCATGGACGTCGCCGATTGTCGAATTGCCGTAGCACGACACCTCGTGGTTCAGCTTCGTCAAAGGCGCAGGGACGACATGTGAGTGAAGGTTGCGAGTGGTCATTGCGTGGTTTATGCGGATAACATCCCCGTGCGAGAGGTACCGCACCGGCTCAGACTCAGAATACGGCGCTTCGTCCCAGCGCGGGAGAATGGTAAATTCGTTGTTGTTGTCTTTGTGGTGGTAACAGGTTACTTGCTGCTGCCCAGAGCCCTCGGGATACATGTGCGCGTGCGAGTGGAGGAGTCCCCCCCCAAAGCCCATTGCTTTGAGGGTGATGCGCGAACCGAACGCAACTTCTGCCGAGGCCGTCAAGAAACGCCAGAAATAAGAAGAAGGTCTCTCTTACCCGTTGGGTATTTTGCAAACTCGCTGCCCTGGAGATTCGCCTGGAAGAGAGAGCTCATCTGCGAGTCACCCGGTCCGGACTCATTCAAGACGAGGAAGTGTATTTTGAAGGACGCCATAAAGACAAGGATGGGGATAACAATGAGGCAAAGGACCCGAGCAACCCAGTGCTTGATTTGCGTGTGCTGAGTCCGAATAGTTAGCGCATGGTAAAAGGAGAGAGAGGGAACGTACAACAGGCATCTTGAGGTCGCCGAATTTGTGCCAGAGGTCTTCAACAGTATACAGCCCGACGAGGGAAGTGACGAAAAGGCCAATCATCTTAACACTGGTCGCGCAACCTATGGCTATGCCGGTCATGGACAACCAGGACCACCAGCCGATGGAGAATGGTCTAAGTGACGTTAGCGGTGGACACGCATTACGGGGAGGTCGTACCGCGATTGTTGATTATTGAATTTGGAAAGGCAGAAGACGGTAAAGACGATGAAGAAAAGAAGCATCGAATCGAGGAGAATGAAGCGGGAGATGCATAGCCAGCCAACGTCTGTGAGTGTATAAGAGAATGAAGAGCAATGGACAAGCTAACGCACCAAGGAGGACCATAAGCGCAAACAAATGGCAGGCCCACTCGGTCAAACCCAGCTCTATGCCAGTATACCACGCCAGCGGAACCATGCCCACTCCAAAAAGTGCGAGCATCATACGCATCTCGACGAACGGTACGTCCTCTGGGTAGTCCTCTCCGCTTTTAAACTCGAAGCTTCCGTCGTAACCCGCCAGCAGGCCCACTAGCCCAACGATCATCTTCCCCAGCGGAGGATGTACGTCAAAGTAGAACTCGCGTTTGAGGTAGTGGGAGCCAAACTTTCCGAAGTGGGCCTCGTCCCAGACGACCTTGTTTGAGTGTCCGATGCGGTAGAAGCGCGTCCAGAGGGAGAGAACGGTGTAGACAAGCCCAGTGACGTGGGCGCGATGTTGCATGAAGACATCGTTCTGTGCAATGGTAAGAGCAAGATAAATGAGAAAAAAAACACGACGTACGAGAGACACGGTCCCGGGCTCCTGATGCACTTGCCCGCCAGGCGGTTTGCCATGCTTCCCGCTGTCGTCTTGGGGAGCATTCTCTGTTACTGGTGCAGCTTCAACGGGCTTAGGGACGCGTCGACGGACGCCTTTGTGGTCGGACATAGTCGAAGAGCAGCGAGAATCGCTGTCAGAAAGAAGGAGCGAATGAGGTCTATGGACAAACGTCAGTGATGCTGCGGAGACGGTCCCGCTCGCCGTCAACGATAGCAACCACGTTGCGAACAAGAATCGTGGCGCACTCTGTGTTCGTGGTCCCTCGACACGTCGGTCAAATTGAGATGTGTCTGGGGCGAAGGAAAGGTGTGACTACAAATCTGTGACTTATTCGAGACATGCATAACTTCCACTTCTTCTTCAACACCACTCGGCCCGCCACATCTACGCCACTACCTTGTACATGTATGTACATGTTGGGTTGAGCGCTGAGGCCTAAAGGTATCCGATCTAAGACTCGACACAGACACTGGAAACACAGTTGTGGCGCCGGGACAACTTGGGGACAACGAGCGCGCAACTCACGACCCTCCAGACCCGTGCCTGATTGTTTGGATAAGTTAAATAGACTGAGGACGAGCATGTAAACTTGCAATTTTGAGAGATCCCAATGGCCCCACACCTCAGGCGACAAGGTGCTTCGTAATTCCAGATGGGCGACTTCCGGCAGGCCTGCCTTATCATGATACTCCTCGAGTGAAGTCTCTGAATCCGTGTCGGCGATGCCCAACCGCTCGAGCTGACAACCGAAGGCTTTGATCACGGAAGCAAGAGGTATATTTTCGGGAGCCGGGGCACGAAGGGTAAGAAGGAGGTTGTAGACGTCGTCTGTTCTAAAAAGGATCTCTTCACCTTCAAGAACCAGGGTCGCCAATCGTGGAAGATGTAGAATACGGACGTTCCACCGGGTTGCAGCCTTGAAATGCAATCGACAGTGCAGCAGATTTGGGGCCTCTGGCAGTAGGATGGCTACTGTGCCCGTTTCGACGTATTCAAGAAACAGCCTGGTCAGTTGACCCCGGGAAAGTTTCCGGTGAAAACAGTCAAGAAAAGCCGTAGACAGACGCGGAACATGCAGTGGGCCAATCATAGTGGTGAGCCACGATATATCTACAAATCGAACATCGAGCTCGAGCAACAAGGGCGCGGATCCCTCGAGGCGCAGGCGAGAATTCAACGCGGCCTTATTGGGGAGGTACAGGTGGACGCACTCCCAGCGCATCCGATGAGCCAGCATATGATTGAGAGCTTTTTCACGGCCCTTCGGATGTACCTCGCTACCGATCACAATAGAAAGCGGTAGAGAGTGCGATCTCTGTAGCCAGGTTTATGCTGTGCTGAGTTGCAGGTTTTCGGTGGAAGGTTCCCACATGTTGAACTCGATTGCTCGCCACAATGCAGGGGTGGCATGCGCGATTTCCCGCCAACGCCTGCAGATCTGAGCAAGTTTGGTAGGGGAACCCTCTCCCAAAAGCGGTGGACACGACGGGTAGGAAGAGAGATACTGGATGAAAATCTCGGAGACGATTTCGTTGGGGAGTGTGAGGACGGGATAGGTGTACGCGTCGAGTCGGTCTTGGATGAGGGTCTGTTCGGAGAACACCGCGTTTAAAGCGATTCGGAGCTGCTCAATCTGAGTATTGAGTACGGAGAGCCGGGTACGGTCGGCAGCGCGAAGTTGGGGAGTCGAAGCCATTCCAGCCATGCAGTCCGATGCTAAGTACACACATGAAGGAAATGAGACGGCACATTTTACGCACACGAAGCCTGAGGGATTCAGAAGGCCGCACACGACTGGTGGTTTTGATACGACGGGCCTGAACGCCGACTTGAGTCGAATGATGAAGGCGAGAGGCAAGTGGGTCACGATCACAAGATCACACAAACAGTCCAAGGCGACTGGAAGAAGGAAGGAAGTTTTAATACCGCATCTGTCCCAATGAGAAACGTGCAGGCCCCGTAACTGAGCGGCATGAATTCACGAATAGATAAACTGGGCAGCAAACGCTGTGCATCTTCACGCAATTGTGCCGAAACGACGAACCCCGAGTCTCGGACACGCGATCTATAGCGGTTCCGGATCCGTTTCTCCCTCGTGTGTTCCCGACCCATGCCTGAGGTTGCGTCAGCTTTGGTGAATACAGAAAGAAACATCGACTTGCAGATCTACCAAATTCCAATGACCCCAGTCTTCGGTCAGGAGTTTGAACCCGTAGACCAATTCAATACGGGCGACTTCGGGTAGTGCGGTCTGAAATTCTTGGAGAGAATGGCTGCCGGTCGTTATGCCCAACTTCTCCAGTTTGCAGCCGAATGCATTGATGACAGAAACAAGACGTAGGTGCTCGGCCCCGGGAGCCCCGGGAGAGATAATTTTTGCGTCGATATATAGTCGTCTGAGAGCTGCGGTGCGCAAGGCAAGAAGCAAGTTGTAGATGTTGACTGAAGAAATGGCGGCGCCAATGATTAAGGTCTGTAATCGGGGAAGACGCAGAATGCCAACATCAGAACTACCATGGTCATCTTCTCCAAATACGAGCCGACAGTGCGTGAGATTTACGGTCTCGCGCAATATCGTTCCTGCCACAGGTGTTTCTATGTAGTTTAAAAACAGTTTCGTCAGCTGGCTCCAGGGAAGTGCTTGCACTGGCAGGAGGAGATGATAGAAATCCAGAAATGCGGTATGTAAGCGAGGGACATTCAATGAGCCAACGAGCGTGTCCAAGTGGGATTCCGCTTCGAACTGGAGGTCGAGCTCAAGTAAAAATGGCATGGATCCCTCGATGCGCCGGAGAGCAGAATTCGAGTCTTCTCCGACTCCATAGGGAAGAGACAGCGCGACATATTCCCAGCGCGTTCGGTGAGCCAGAAGAAGGCCAAGGGCTGTCTGACGATGGCGGGTGAATGCCTCGCTCCCCATCACAATCGAAAGTGGGAGAGTAGATCTCTTCAGCCAGGTTTGCGTCGTGAAAAGTTGCAATTCCGAAAGGTCGTAGCTTGGTTCTGACAGGAATATCTCGACTGCACGCCATAAGGCAGGGGTGGTATGCGCGATTGCTCGCCAACGTCTGCAGATCTGACCCAGTTTTGTAGGGGAACCATCTCCCAAAAGCGGCGGACAGGACGGGTAGGTCGGGAGATACTGGATGAAAATCTCCGAGACGATTTCGTTGGGGAGTGTGAGGACGGGATAGGTGTACGCGTCGAGTCGGTCGTTGACGAGTTGACGCTCGGAGCACAGCATGTTTAAAGCGACGTGGAGCTGCTGAATCTGTGCATTGAGTACAGAGAGCCGGGTACGGTCGGCAGCGCGAAGTTCGAGCGTCGAGGCTCCAGCCATGCTACATACGCACATCGGCACAGTGTAAGTGAACCCAAAAAAGTAAAAGAGACGGCACATTCTACGTACACGAAGAGGTTCAGACAGAAGCAGGATGCTCGTACACACTGGCAACTGGTGTCCGTGGTCCAATGCGCCGATATGAGGGGCTAAACGCCAACTTGAATCGAATGATGAAGGCAAGAGGCAACCTGGGTCACGAATCACGATCACAAGCTCACACCCGCCCAAGTAACTCAGTAAGCACGCGTCGCAAAGTTTCAACCTCACTATGTAGCAAGGGTATGCATTGAGCTTATATATCGGTCATACTCAATGAGTTACTCAAGCGACCGTTAACTGGTATCGTGCAGCAACTATGAACGTTCGCCTTCCCCTACTTCTTCAAATCCCGTCCCGCCACATCTATGCCACCTCTGACAGTTCAAGGCTAGCTACAAATACCACGAGTACAGCGTTGGTTTGGGTTGGCCCAGGACATAACTCAAGATCGTCCAGACCCGTACCTAACTTCGGGATGAGATTTAAACTGGAAGATGAAAAGCATACAGGCTTACAATTCTTCTAGGTTCCAATACCCCCACGTCTCGGGTGGAAGCTCCGAGTTCTGTCGTAATTCCAGATGACCTACGTCCGGCAGGGCGGCATTGTACTCCTCGAGTGATGTCTCTGAATCAGCTTCGGCGATGCACAAGCGCTCGAGCTGACAACCAAATGCTTTGATAATGGAGGCCAGACTCGGAGGTGGATTCTCGGAAGCCTGTGCAACAATAATGCCCTCGTCGATGTGTAATCGTTTGAGGGCCGGGGCACGAAGGGTAAGAAGGAGGTTGTAGATGTCGTCTAAGCTAGAAAGAATCTCTCCAGCCTGAATCACCAGCGTCTTCAATCGGGGAAGATGTAGAATACCGACGTCCCACCCAGTCTCAGCCATGAAATGCAATCGACAGTGCAGGAGATTTGGGGTCGCGCGCAGTAGGATGGTTACTGTGCCCGTTTCGACATATTGAAGAAACAGCTTGGTCAATTGACCCCAGGGAAGTAGTTTCTGCAGGTGCTGCGGGTCTTCAAGTTGAAAACAGTCAAGAAAGGCCGTAGAGAGACGCGGAACATGCAGTGGGCCAATCACAGTGGTGAGCCACGACATATCTACAAATTGAACATCGAGCTCGAGCAACAAGGGCGCGGATCCCTCGAGGCGTAGGCGAGAGTTCAGCTGGGCCCCAGTGCGAAGGAACAGGGCGACGTACTCCCAGCGCATCCGATGAGCAAGCATATGATCTAGAGCTTTTTCAAGGTCCGGCCCGTATACCTCGTTGCCCATCACAATGGAAAGCGGGAGAGAGTGCGATCTCTGTAGCCAGGTTTGCGCTGTGATGAGTTGGTGTTCAGTGGGAAGTTCCGACACGAATAACTCGATTGCGCGCCATAATGCAGGGGTGGCATGCGCGATTTCCCGCCAATGTCTGCAGATCTGACCCAGTTTTGTGGGGGAACCATCTCCCAGGAGGGGCGGGCACGAGGGGTAGAACGGGAGATACTGGATGAAAATCTCCGAGATGATTTCGTTGGGAAGGGTGAGGACAGGGTACGAGTACGAGTCGAGCCGATTTTGGATGAGCGTCCGTTCGGAGCACAGCACGTTTAGAGCGATTTGGAGTTGCTCAATCTGTGCTTCCAGTAGGGGAAGACGGGCACGGTCGGCAGCGCGAGTTGCGGGAGTCGAGGCGGACATATGAAGTGAACAGCTAGTAGGCGGCGAATGTAAGTGAAAATTTGAATTGAACCGCCCATCCTACACACTTACAGAATGGGGGTCTTTGCAGTAGATACGCTGGTGCGTTGGGCTGAGTTGGGTCGATGATGAAGGCAAGAGACAAGCTGATCAGTGGCAGGGTCACGCATGGACGGCATCGTAGAGCAGGCGACGCGTCGACTCGCGTCGAAACGTTTCCGGCACAACAACGTTTTGCATAACTGCCGTTAAATTCATTGGACAGTAAACCTGAGCGCTCTGCGTTGTGATGCAGCATTGACTCGGACACAGTGGCAAAATCGCGACAACAACAAAGGACAACAAAGTTGACCCAAGTGCATAGGCATCTTTGCATGAGTTCCATGGAGGCCTTGACGGGCCCGTAGGGAACATAACAGAGTCGACATTTCTGTCGATACGCTTCCAAGATGCAGTACAAAGAAAGAGGAAAGTCAAGAAACAAGATTGAATATATACTCGAGGACATCTAGATCGCTCGACAACCTGAGGAACTCTGAAAAAACGACTCGCCCCATGTCGCAGCATCAACCTAGCCCAATATGACACAAGCAGACCTCCAATAGTCTCCACGAACACACTTTCCTCAAACAGCGCCATAGTCGCACCGATAGCGTACACGTCGTACGGCGTTGGGAAATTTCATCGGTGCCGCCCTCCGTTGCGACTTCCAGCAGTCGCATCCTCGAGACGTCCTCAAGTTCCTCTCCCGCGATGGTCAGCAACGCTTGGGAATATATGTGGATTGAAGATGAGAGTTACCGCGTTAACAAACACCAAGGTCCCCAGTTCACATACGAGCTATCACGGGCTGGAACCAATTCCAGATGCGCAACTTCCGGTAATGCGACCTTGTATGTCTCCAGAGACACATCAGCCTCAGATATGCACAATCGGTCGAGCTTGCAGCCGAATGCCCTGATGACGAAGACAAGATTGTCGACATCATGATATAGTGGGATAAGGTATTCGGCGATATAAAGCCTTTTAAGGAGCGGGGCGCGAAGGCTGAGAAGCAAGTTGTAGGTGTCCTCCGATTCATAGAGAGTCCTTGCGGACTGAACAACCAGGGTCTCTAATTCGGGAAGTTGTAGAGGGGGGGTATTCAATAGGTTTGCAACGGCGTCGAGCGTCATGCGACAGTGTACGAGGTTGGAGGTCTCGCGCAGTATAATGGCTGCTGTGTTCGTGTCTACGTATTGAAGAACCATGCTGGTCAATTGACTCCAGGGTAGGAGTTCTTGCAGGTGCTCTATATTTTGTAGCTCACAAAAGTCGAGACAGACGGTCGACAGACGCGGAACATGCAGTGAGCCAATCATCGTGCCGAGCCAGGATATGTCTTCAAAATGAAGATCGAGCTCAAGCAATAAGGGCATGGACCCCTCGAGGCGCGGACGATGAGCATCGAAGTCGACCTCGTCGGCAAGACGCAGCCCAACATACTCCCAGCGCGTGCGATGGGCCAAAAGATCATCGAGCGTTTTTGCATAGTCACCGGGAGGTATGCTTGCGTGGCTCTCCATTGTAATCGAAAGCGGGAGGGTGCGTGATCTCTGCAGCCAGGTTTGCGCTGCGGTGAGCTGGGATAGCACCACCCTAGAGAAATGGGCGGAAGACTCGGGAACGAAGAGCTCGATTGCTCGCCACAATGCAGGGGTGGCATGCGCGATTTCCCGCCAATGTCTGCAAATCTGACCCAGTTTTGTGGGGGAACCATCACCCAAAAGCGGTGGGCACGACGGGTAGGGCGGGATATACTGGATGAAAATCTCCGAGACGATTTCGTTGGGGAGTGTGAGGACGGGATAGGTGTACGCGTCGAGTC
Organism: Mycena amicta; assembly: GCA_029282125.1. Lineage (NCBI taxonomy): Eukaryota > Fungi > Basidiomycota > Agaricomycetes > Agaricales > Mycenaceae > Mycena > Mycena amicta. Next base: position 1,324,575 of record JARIHP010000001.1, on the reverse strand, counting down.
GGTCGTTGACGAGTTGACGCTCGGAGCACAGCATGTTTAAAGCGACTTGGAGCTGCTCAATCTGAGCATTGAGAAAGGAAAGCCGGATGCGGTCGGCAGCGCGAAGGTCGGAAGTCGAAGCGATTCCAGCCATGCTACAAACACGAGTAAGGAATTGATACGGCAGATTCTACGCTCACGAAGAGGTCCAACTAGGCCCTCGCACACGACTGGTGGTTTTGATACGAGTGGGCTGAACGCCGACTTGAGTCGAATGATGAAGGCGAGAGGCAAGCTACATGGCATGTAGGTCACGATCACAAGATCACATTGAGTAGACGACGCGTATCCAAACCTCCTCGTAAACTCACTGCCGTGCAGGCGCCAGTACTCGTGCCAGTTGAGTATCGTACTCATACAGCTTTTCGTGAAATAAAAAAGAGTCCAAATGGTCAGCGACTGGGCAGCGGAGACAAGTAAAAGTGTGATAATGTCCGTATCGAGTGCAAAAGTAGTGCAAACCACAAAGAAACAAGTAGAAACCAAAGTGAGGCTCAGAACAGCGTCCCGTCGCTCTCAATCTCAATCGGAGGCCCACCAACTGGTCCACGAAGCGTCTTGGCAATCTCACGGCCGCCCTTCCAAGTCGCACTCTCGAGAACCTGCGCAAGCGTCAGGTCTGGTGCGGAGAGGGATTCGCGGATGGCGGCGGCGGTGCGGTCCCTGCAAGAAATACCAGGGCTCAGCTGAGTGTGAAAGCCAAAAGATTGATAACTGACAGTAAAATAACAGTCATTGCGCGCCATTCGATAATGGCCGGATGTGTCGGTGGTGCGCGAGGGACCCCGCTGGCTGCATCTACACCGAGCTTCTCGGGCGGATTGGGCTTCAGGGACAAAACGCCCAAGTCCATGAACAGCCCGCCGTTGCGATACTCTGGCAACCCGGTCATGTCCTCAATCCCCTCGAAATGCCAGTTGAGTATGTTGTGGAGAGGCTCGATGAGCGAGTATGCGAGCCAGCCAGTGAGCTTATGGAAGGGGACGAACGTTGCGCCGTCGCTTGGGCCCGGGGCGGGAGATTGCGAGAGGGCAGAACATGGCCAGACGTCGCCGAGAGGGAGGCCGGCGAGTGTGGTACGCGAAGGCGGCCAGATGGGTTGCAGGCCAGCGATGAGCGCGTGCCAGAGGGCTGAGACGGGGACGTGTCGGGTGTCGTTGGAGACGAGGGATTGCGCAGAAAGGAAGTCTGACGGCAGATATTAACAAAAATGGATGGAGCCAGATGAGTATTCATACCTACGATCCCACCCGGACGAGCTGCGCTGCCGAAGAACTCGGTGCTGGTTCGCAGGGCAGTGCTGAGGTTGATAAGGAGGGAAGTGCGGCCTTCCAGACCGACTAATGGGTTCTCTGGCGTCACCTGCAACCCAGCGGCAACCTGCTCCACCGTAAGACGAGCCAGCCCGACAGCTGTTGCAAACAGATGGGTCAGCAGGAAGATAATAGATTATAAAACGCACCGTCGACGCGATACGGGCTGTTTGGGTCGCTCGAGAACAAGCCCTGCATGAACATGTGGAACGCGGCGACTCCAAGGCCCTCGGAGCGACTGAACTGCATCCCACTCTCCGCCTCCGTGTAAACCCACTTGTTTCCCGCACCAGCATCGAGCAATACAGCGACCATGAAGAGATCGATGAGCCGTTTCGCTATTTCAGTGTCGTCGGGTGGTAGAGGAGCGTCTTTCCATTGCTGGATGAGGGGTGAAATGCGGGAGCGTCCAGCATCGAGGTGGCGCCAGCGGCCATGAGGCGGGATCTAGTCCAGTGAGTTCGGGTCAATGGCAAGTTCGTGGTCCTGCCTGCTTGCCTGCGCATAGTCGGTGCCAAAGTCTCTCTGCATTGTGCTCTTTAATAAGAAAAGAGAGAAAACAATGGCCCGGTCACCTTGATGATATCGACGCAGAAAGCAGCAACGTCGCGCTCCTTGTCAGGGTGGTACTCAAAGTACTCGAGCTTTCCGTCCTTCGCGAGCTCGAAGACGCGTGTACAGCGCTCCCGGATGGCTGGTAACGTCCGCAGATAGGCGGCGATTTGGGCTGGCGGCATGTTGGCGGAGAGGTTCATGGTGGTTGGAAGAGTCTCAGTTGACCGTGACGACCGAGTGACGCGCGCCAAGCAAGACCACAAGCAGCCCATTGATGGCTATTTTTCTGCAATGCTCTCTGTTTTATACCCATGGCCTCAGGCCTCATGGAAGGAGCTTATAGACAATGCGCAATCCTCGCGGCAGCAAAGCCTCCGTTCTTGCCATCACACTCCGGCTCAGGCTGTCGCGCAACCCTTCGTCCAGCCACTTTTTTTCTTGCATCGTTAGTAGACACTGAGCGTAGATGGAGTATTTCTCTAGTTAGTTGTTAGTTGGACGCAATATATTCTGCAAGGCTTGAGATGTCGTGACGTTGTTTCCGACGCGCTTCATCTTGTGATCGCGACGGGGCTTGCTTCTTGCCTTCATCATCGATCCAAGGCCACAGTCCGCTCCTCTCAACCGTGTGTGTAGGATGTTTGGTTTCGTTTATTTTCATTTATCTTCGCCGCATAGCTAATGGACATGTCTGGGTCCACTTCGACTCCCGAACTTCGCGCTGCCGACCGCACCCGGCTCTCCACCCTCGATGCTCATATTGAGCAGCTACAAATCACTTTAACCTCGTTGTGCGCCGAGCGTACACTCATCCAGGATCGGCTCGACTCGTACACGTACCCCGTCCTCACCTTACCCAACGAAATCGTTTCGGAGATATTCATTCAATACCTTCCGCGCTATCCTGCTTGCCCGCCCCTCCTGGGAGACAGTTCCCCGACAAAACTCGCCCAGATATGCAAACATTGGCGGGAAATCGCCCATAGTACTCCCATGTTATGGCGAGCGATCCAACTCTTCTTTTACGGACCACTCAGCGCCGTCCCGAAATTGCAGCTCGCCGCAGCGCAGGTGTGGCTGGAGAGGTCGCGGTCCCTGCCGCTTTCCATCCGCATGGGTGCATACGCCTACGACTCGGCGGACCTTCGCGCGGAAGCCATCAATCACCTTGTGGCTCATCGTACACGCTGGCAGTATATTATGCTGGATCTCCCGATCGAGGACGACTTGGATCACCACTGCGTCGTGGGATCGATGCCCTTATTGCTTCAGCTGGATCTTCGATTTGGCTCCGATGAATCCAGGCTGGACGCTACTGTTGGCTCAGTGGACGTTCCCCGCTTGCACACTGCTTTTCTCGACTGCTGTAATCTCCTCATGATCAACCTCGGGAAACTGCTACCCTGGGGCCAATTGCAGAGGCTCTTCCTTAGCTATGTAAACACCACCACGGCTGCCACGGTCCTGCGCGAAACGACCAATTTGGTGCACTGTCGTCTGGAACTCGAAGACGAAAGCTGGGACAGCCACGTTCAACTACACCTTCCCCGCTTGGAGACGCTTATTATTCCCGGCAACCTGTTCATTAACTTTCTTGTCACTCTTCGTACCCCTGCCCTCAAAACGCTTCATTTGAACGCAAACCTCATCTGGCCGCGAACAGACGAGAATGTTCCTCTTGTCTCTGTTGTTAGAGCATTCGGGTGCACGCTGCTGGAGCGATTGTCCATCACCAATGCCCACAATTCACTGGCGGAATACAACGCGGCATTGCCTGAAGTCGCATGTATCGAATTCCTTGAAGTCTTCTCGAAGGAAGAGTGGGGAAATTAACATTTGACAAAAAAAAAATGCAAGTGAACAGGTACACTTCAATTCGAGGCTAACTAGATCTTAGTAGGTATCGGTATGAGTCAAATGGCAGGGTCAGTGCAAGCTACTCCAATACCTTCAATCCGATAATCTCAACTCTCGCCAGAAACCCTTGTCTGCGATTAGGCAAAGCCCTACCAGTCCGAGTCGACTTACTCCGTCGTGTTGTGTTGTGTTTTCGCGTTTGGTGCTTGACCTTCCTACATTAGTACCTGCTCGGACTGTTTCAATAGTACCACATATTCAACCTCATTGTCGTCGCCAGCGTACTGCCCTTGCGCATCGGGGCAGTCATAAATCCAAGTGCCTGGCCGCATCCAGTCCTAAAGTAACAAACGTGAATCACGCACGTAGGCTTTGAAGGATCTCCCTTTAACCAGGGTTAATCTGTCAATGCAGGAGAGCTGTGCGGAGTTGGACCGGTCAGTAATTCTTTTTTTAACACATTTTTTGCCGTGTACTAGCATATTAAGTATACTGATTTGTTTGCTCACTCGCTTTTCTGTTACGTACTTACGCGTCGATGTTTGCGATCTTGTGACCGTGCCAGCCGTCAAAAATTTTGACGCCTGTCTTTTGCCTCCGTTCGACATTGGCCTCTCCAAGGCAGGCCCCCATCCAAAAAAGCCACCCTGTCCAGTCCCAAGAACAGGTTTACGCTGTGTGGTTGCTGCGTATTCAAGTATTCGCCACAATTTGCGGACAACGCCATTCATTGTGCGTTTCTTTTCTTTGCTTGGAGCTCTCATAAATACTTGCTTACGAGTAGTCAAAGAATGCCCGTCTCTGAGGCCCAGTCCACTCCCGAAACTCGTGCGGCTGACCGCGCCCGACTTGCCAAAATCAATGCTGAGATCGAGCAGCTCACTTCCGCTCTCAGCGCACTGGTTGCCCAACGGAAACCGATTCAGGATCGCCTGGACTCGTTCATCTACCCCGTCATGACGCTCCCGAACGAAATCGTATCCGAGATCTTCATCCAGTATCTTCCGCCCTACCCTGCCTGTCCGCCGCTTCTCGGCGAAGGCTCTCCCACGAAACTGGCCCAACTTTGTCGTCGTTGGCGGAACATTGCGCACAGTACTCCGCATTTGTGGCGAGCGATCGAGTTGGTCGTATGCCCGGACCCCGAACTGCAAGTCTCTTTAGCACGGGATTGGTTGCGGAGATCGCGCTCGCTGCCTCTATCCCTTCGGTTGTATGAGGAAGACCAAGGCGCCCTCTCGTCTCTTTTAGAGCACCGAGCCCGCTGGGAACACGTCGTGTTGAATGCTCAGGGACATGGCATCGCTCCCGCTCCGGCGCCAATGCCACTGTTGCGAACGCTGAGCATCAACTCGATGCACGGCTCTGACTTGGCTTTCTTCGCTGGCCCACTGGAAGCACCACTGTTTCGTGTGGTCTTCCTCAACCTTCCCGACGAGTCTTATGGGTCTCTACTACAATCCCCGTCCTTTCCGTGGGGCCAATTAACGCGGCTCTACCTTGAAGAGATCAATCTTGCCATGGCAGCGAGGATACTACAAGAAGCCTGCAGCCTGGTAGATCTTAGGTTTTACATCGAAAGTGCAGATGATCCTGTCGCCATGCGCGCGCCGGTTCTATATCTCTTAAAACTGGAGACCCTTATTCTTGAAACATATACCATCTCGGAGAACGTCACCGACTTCCTCCAACGACTTCGCCTCCCGTCTCTCCGACGATTTTACTTCGATGAGGATCTCCTGGGAGATTACGAGACGGACCGGATTACTGTGGCTACAGAGGTCGTCGCGTCGCTTACATGCAAGCTTCGACGCCTGCAAATATCGCAATCCATGAACGATCTCGAACTGTATCGATCTGTTTTCCCGGATATTCCGCACTTGGAAGTTATCACGATCGACTCTGAATCGGAGAATCTCCTCCCGCCAAAAATCTGGGGCCACTGGGGTGTGTTGGAGTCGTAACCCCATGTTACACAGTCTACTCAGCTTGCTCGTCAGACGCCGTTACAGTCTGTATCAGAGACTAGCTTTGAAGGATAGGTTAATCTGCAGGAGAGTTGTGCGGAGTGGTACATTCAGTAATTCTTTTAGCACATTGTTTGCCACGTACTAGCATTACTAGGTACATATACTCATTTGTTTATATCCTCAATAAACTCGCTCTTTTTACGCGTCGATGTTTTGTGATCTTCAGATCTTGTGACCGTGTCAGACGTCAAACAATTTTCCGCTTGCCTTTTGCCTCCATCCAAACGATTGTCCAACGCAGGCCCCTTCCAAAAAGCCGCTGTACCACCCTGTCCAGTCCCAAGAACAGGTTTACGTTGTGTGGTTGCGGTGTCTTTATTCGCCACAATTTGCGGACAACGCCATCATTAATTGTGCGTTTCTTTTCTTTGCTTGGAGCTCTCACGAATACTTGCTTACGAGTAGTCAAAGAATGCCCGTCTCTGAGGCCCAGTCCACTCCCGAAACTCGTGCGGTTGACCGCGCCCGACTTGCCAAAATCAATGCTGAGATCGAGCAGCTCACTTCCGCTCTCAGCGCACTGGTTGCCCAACGGAAACCGATTCAGGATCGCTTGGACTCGTTCATCTACCCCGTCATGACGCTCCCGAACGAAATCGTATCCGAGATCTTCATCCACTATCTCCCGCCCTACCCTGCCTGCCCTCCTCTTTTTGGAGACAGCTCCCCCACAAAACTGGCCCAAATTTGTCGTCGTTGGCGGAACATTGCGCACAGTACTCCGTATTTGTGGCGAGCGATTGAGTTGTTCGAAGACCTCGACGAAGAACCCGAACTGGAGGTAGCACGGGATTGGTTGCGGAGATCGCGCTCGCTGCCTCTTTCCCTTCTGTTGAATGGTCGAAGCCTCTCGCCTCTTTTAGAGCACCGAGCCCGCTGGGAACACGTCTGGTTGACTGCCCAAGGACATGGCATCGATCCCTCCCAAGTGCCAATGCCACTGTTGCGAGAGCTGAGCATCGAGCATCGGGACGGTCTTGACTTGGTCTTCCCCGCTGGACCACTGGAGGCCCCACTGCTTCGTGTGGTCTTCCTCAATCTTCCCTACGACTCTTATGAGTTTCTCCTCCAATCCCCGTCCCTTCCGTGGGGCCAATTAACGCGGCTCCGCCTTGAAGAGATCGATCTTGCCACGGCAGTGAGGATACTACAAGAAACCCACAGTCTGGTAGATCTTCGGCTTTACATCGAAAGTACGGACGAGCCTGTCGCTATGCGCGCGCCGGTTCTATATCTGTTAGAACTGGAGACCCTTATTCTTGAAACATATATCATCTCGCAGGGCATCAGCGACTTCCTTCAACAACTTCGCCTCCCGTCTCTCCGACGATTTTACCTCGATGAGGATCTCCTGGGAGATTACGAGACGGACCGGATTACTTTGGCTACAGAGGTCGTCGCGTCGTTTACATGCAAGCTTCGGCGCCTCCAAATAGTGCAATGCTTGAACGATCTCGAACAATATCGATCTGTTTTCCCGGATATTCCGCACTTGGAAGTTATATCATCCGAGTCTCCTCGGCTGGATCCCCCGCCTGAAGTTTGGGGACATTGGAATCTGTGCGACTTGTAAGCCCGTACAACTGCTACTGTTGATCGTACTGCTCACTGGCACTGTTCCTGCAGATACGGCTCTGGTTAACAGAGGCTGCGAACGACGCGCCAGTCAGGGAAGTGACGGATCCATGCCTCCCCACTGGCATACTGCTGCTGCATCTACAACGAATAAATCAGGATTACACTATTGTACAGCGTAAATGCGTCTACGGCTAGCGCAACTAAGTTACCACAGAAAACGAAAACCTTCGAGTACAATATCCGAGCTCTATATAGTGTATGCCGTCGTTCTTTTCTGGCTTTGTAAAGTACTTTGTGGGCTGGATCTTGGCCGCCGGGAGACCTTGGTCGTGGGGATATCCGCTGGTAGAGCTTTCCTTCCCTCCTATGCCATGACGCGTCTGCGCAGTTGAAGCCCTTTTTGGTGCGGGAAGCCAAAACAAACGCAACGCAGGTGGTGCGTTACCGCCTCTTCACCTCCCGCGCAAGCCGCCACGCAAGCACGAACGCAATCGCCGCCCAAAGACCACCGATTCTGTTATTCGTCACATCAGAAACCAAGAACGCCGGAGAGCAAGAAAACAGGCTCACCGGAACACCACCACGACGGAATTCCTCCCCGATTCGGCAGCGCTGACGTCTCTCATCACTAGTGCCGGTGAGGTCGAGTTGGTGGGTAGTATCGGAATAACAGCGGCGGATTGGTCGGATCCGTCGAATATCGCAAAGATAATCGAGGCGAGGCCTGTGACGAGGAATTGTGGGACGACGATGAAGATGTTGTGTATGCCCTGTTCATTCCATGAGAAACAGAACAACCGTTGCAAGATATACGCACGAGGATGACTCCCGCCTTGGCACTCAACCCACCGCCGCCCGCTTCCGGCGGCATCCCAAAACCATCCCCGCCACGTTCCTCGACTTCCGGGCCTTGCTCTACGTCCCCAGCACCATCAAACCGCTCCTCATAGACCGACCGCGGTGTGACCACATCCACCACGCTCAGCTGCGCGTTCGGATTGCCCAATAAGGTTGCACCACGCGCGAGTCTTTCCTTCGAGATACCTCTTTGTAGCGCTCCCTTACCACGAGAACCCGAGGTCGACGATCCTGGTTCCGCGCCCTCCTCTGCCTGCACAAACTCGATATCCCGATCTTCATCTTCCTCCGAGTTGTCGCTGCCCTGTTCGCCCCGACGGTGGTCCTCGTCATCATCCGAATACTCATCTGGCCGTGCGACCAAGAACCCCTCCTCCTCTTCAGGATCGGCATCTAAAGGTCCTGTTCGAGTGCGTGCATCGGCAAGGCGTATCGACATGGAAATCGAATCGTTACGAGCATGACCGGAACCCTCACCTGGCGCCGGAGACGTGAGGATCGCTTCTGCGAGCTGTTGGGCGATTTTCTTTTCAGCGGGTGGAGAACATAGTATTGAATGTGAACGCACTAGAGAGAAAGGCGCCCATTGGGTGATTCCCCATGAGAATCCCGTGCAGGCGATGAGTATCGTGCCGCCCGTTACGGAGTGGGTGAAACTGAAGCGGGGGGTTATAATAGATGAGAAGAAGAGCACAACGAGAAAACTCACAAACTGCCAATCATGCATGTCGCAAATACCGCATGGCTCGCAGCCCACCAGGTCGGCAACGTCAGGCGCACAGCGTCAGGAATATAGTTGCTCAAACTCCATCGTCGCCTGCCTCCGCCCGAACCCGAGCCCTGGACCGAATCCAAGTCAACGCGACCCATAAGCTGCGAATTGCGCATCCCTCTTCGGCGACGGACGTCTCGAGGACCATCGACGGGAGGGAGTAGGAACGGCAGGAGCGCGTTGGTCGCGAGAGCCAGAAGCGCGGAAAACAGCTGTGCGCGCGCGCCGAAGCGAGTAGCGGTTTCTGTGGGCGATTCGGCGCGTAGAAGCAAGGCTCGAATAGCGGCCACGGGTGGAGGCAAGGAGTGCGAGTAGAGATCAGAGATGTACATGGTCGTGTAAAACAGGACAGGGAACCACCCGAGCCAAGCGCTGTGTGGATGTTCAAGACAAGTTTCAGTCGGCAAAGGAGACGTCGTACAAAAACTGGATCATACACTGGAGGTGTGTTAATAGCATGCAAATGGTTGAGTCCAGACAGACTCACGATCTGCCGTATTATTCGCGGTAGCGTCCGAGCATTTTTCAATATCTCGCGGAATTCGTTGCGTAAGGAGGGTCGCGGGAGTCTGCCATATGTGTTTACGGCAGCTGCAGAAGAGAAAATAAAGACGACTCACGCAGCGTTTTTGAGCAATACGCGCTCGCGGACCATGCACGCGGTGAAGAGGTGTAATGCGAGGAGGACGAATGATACGATGGCGGAGAGGGCTTGCAGCTCGGACTCGGCGTTGAGGAAGGGGAGCATGGTGCGTAGAGGGAGATTGCCTCTGTTCGGATGGTGAGGGGCGTCACCAGAGAGAAGAATATGACGTACATGAAGAAACCAAGGACTGAACCGAAGCCAAGCATGAGCGCTGCACACGCGTTTCCGGCTGTTTGTTCTGAGGGTGGAAGAGTGTCGACGAGGAGGGCTCTGTCGACTGCTTGGACTAGAGATAGACATTCAGCAACTCGTGTAATGACAGATAGCGGTATACACACCAGCATTGATTGAGAAATCCAGCACAAATATCGACAACACGGCCAATACCGTCGTCAACACTCCATGCGCACCTGAGCCCGTCTGGGTAAACCAACCCGCAACCGCTTTCGTGTAGCCCAACAGAAGCATGCTCAGAACGGAAAGGATGCATCCCACGATGATGAACGGCCGTCGGCGTCCCCAGCTTGAGGTACTGACATCAGCGAACGCGCCGATGAGTGGTTGCACGACGAGGCCTGAAAATGGACCGGCGAGGAGAACTACGGCGACGTTTGATGTAGACAGGCCGAGGGAGAGCAAGTAGGGGCCAGCGAATGTCATCTCCACGCTCCAGAATACCTGGACACCGAGCAGGCTGATGGTGAGAATGGATAGCTGGGCCCATTTTGGGCCAAGAACGCGTGGATGGCCAGACCAGTGGGCGGGATCTATGGGATGTGAGGGACCCAGAGAAGGACCGAGTCCGCCCGCCATGGCGGTAGACGGTAAGAATAATTCGGGATCACGTATGTAGTGACAGGGCTTGCGAGCTACCACAACTTTCCTCGCTACCGTCCGTGCTCACTGCGCAGTATGCCTGCGACTGGACCCGAAATTCGCGCTGCCGATCGCACCACACTCTCCGCCAGCAGTGTTCAAATCCAGCTACAAAAGCCTGAAGATATCAGCGCGCTTCACTCTAAGCGAAAGCTCATCCAGGATCGACTCGACTCGTACACCTACCCCGTCTTGACCCTTCCGAACGAAATCGTCGCCGAGATCTTCGTCCAGTACCTCCCGCCCTATCCTGCGTGTCCGCCGCTCCTCGGAGATGGCTCTCCGACAAAACTCGCTCAAATATGTAGCCATTGGCGCCAAATAGCGCATGGGACACCGGCGTTATGGCGAGCAATCGAGTTATTTGTGTCAGCGCCACTCTTCGAGGCCGCTTCATTCCAACTTGGGATCATGAAAAGCTGGCTCGAGCGATCAGGCATTCTACCGCTCTCTATAATCATGGGCGATGAGTCGGATAATCACCTGTGCGACATGGCTTTGAGTCACCTTTTGACTCGTCGAGCGCGCTGGGAACATGTAATGTTGAGTCTTTCATCGAATAACGCCGACCAGGAGTGCCTCGAGGGATCAATGCCCTTGCTGCTGCAGCTCGACGTTCGATATAATATACGTTCTCGGGTCGACACCCTCTTTGGCTCCTTGCATGTTCCGCAGCTGCATACTGTGTTCCTCGACATTTTTCACCTCCCCATGGCCATGGGCTATTGGCCCCCCAACCTACCCTGGGGTCAACTGACGAAACTGTTTCTTTCAGGCGCGTATATCCAGGCGGCACTTGCGATACTGCATGAGACCACAAATCTCGCACACTGCAAACTTGAACTGAATGACCGGAACGGCACCCGTGGCTCGGATGGTCGCCTGCTCCATCTTGCCCGCCTGGAGACCCTCATGATCGTGGAGAGCACGGCTGAGTCCGAGCTTGTTGTCGAATTTCTTCACACAGTTCGGGCCCCAGCTCTCAAACGCTTCTCTATCGACGAAGACCTACTGCGGCAGCCTACCTCGTCGGTCCCATCCGTTCTGGCCGCAGTTATAAAGTCGTTCGAGTGCCATCGGTTGGAGCGGCTGAGCATAGTCGAGACACGAACTTCAGAAGAATATGAAGCTGCATTCCCTGGCATCTACTGCGATTACAGACATGAAGAGTGGGGACAATGGGATCTGCTAGAACTGTAAGCTCTTCGTTATACGTTTACTTTAACTGACTCATCTACTAGATGTCACTCGGGTGCATGATTCATCCAGAGAAACGCAGCAGCAAGTTTGACATCTCCCATCCAAAAAAACATCCCGGCGACAATGCATTGAATGTTCATCGTCCCAAAAGAAAATGTATCAGAAGCGCAGCGCGGACCGCGATGATCTCGTCGATAATCGTATCAACTGAGTGGAAATCCAGTAGACTTTCATTCCAAACGATTCGAGTGCTGCATCGAGGATTCGAGGATCGAAGACCGATGTGGGCACGCCAGACTGAACGGATAATCAGAACGTATTCTGCTGAGAGACTGGACAAATATTATCTTCGAGATGACCTTGTGTGGAAGCGCCAGGATGGTTATTTTCCGTTGACCAAAGAAGTTCCGAGTAGTGATTTGCACGTCACGGTGCCCCCCGATCGTGACTTATATTGACTTGAACCCGACCTTCACTTTTGTTTGTTAAATCGCGCTCCAGTACTCACTGCGTGGGTCCTCTCATGCCTGTATCTTTTCTACCCTCCCCACTCACTGGAAGCTCAGCATGTCATTCGATTTCGCGACTGGACCCGAAATTCTGAGTCGTATTGTCGACCGTACCCGGCTCTCCGCACTCAATGTTCAAATAGAACAGCTCCAAAAAGCTCTTGATGCGCTTTACTCTGAGCGAAAACTCATCCAGGATCGACTCGACTCGTACATCTACCCCGTCTTGACCCTTCCGAACGAAATCGTCGCCGAGATCTTCGTCCAGTACCTCCCGCCCTATCCTGCGTGTCCACCGCTCCTGGGAGATGGCTCTCCGACAAAACTTGCTCAAATATGTAGCCATTGGCGCCAAATAGCGCATGGCACACCTGCTTTATGGCGAGCAATCGAGCTGTTCGTGTCAAAACCCTTGTCCGACGCCGCGCAGCTTGTAACGATGCAAAGCTGGCTCGAGCGGTTATGCACCCTACCCCTCTCCATCATCATGGGCAAAGAGGCGTACTATGCTCACCTCCGCGGCATGGCTCTGAATCACCTTCTGGCTCATCGCACGCGCTGGGAACGTGTAATGTTGACTATTCCGTCGGATAACTTGAACGCCTCGAGTGTCCACCTCGAGGGACCAATGCCTTTGCTGCTTGAACTCGACGTTCAATACGATCACATATCTCGGCTCGACACGCTCTTTGGCTCCTTGCATGTTCCGCGGCTGCATACTGTGTTCCTCGACCTTTATCAGCTCCCCCACGGCCGTTGCCCACAGCACCTGCCCTGGGGGCAACTCACAAAACTATTTCTATCAAACACGCTTGCCGGAACGGCACATGCGATCCTGCATGAGGCCATAAATCTCGTGTACTGTCGGCTTCGATTGAACCAAAGTGCCAGTGGCTCGGATAGTCGCCTGCTCCATCTTCCCCGCCTGGAGACGCTCATAATCGAGGGGGTCTTGGATGAATCCGTGCTCGTTGTCGAATTCCTGCGCACAATTCGCGCCCCATCTCTCAAACGCTTCTCTATCGAGGAAGACATACTGTGGCACCCTACCTCGTCGGTGCCGTCCATTCTCGCCCCTGTTATACAGTCATTCGGGTGCCGGTTGGAGCGGCTGAGCATAGTCCATCCACGGACTCGAGAAGAATACGAAGCTGCATTCCCTGGCATCTACTGCGATTACAGCCGCAAGGAGTGGGGACAATGGGATCTGCTGGAGCTGTAACCATCTATTCCTTGTACATTCACCTTGGCTGACTCATCTACTAGACATCGCTCTCGGGAATGACCGTTATTGTTTCAGAGTCTGATGCTTGTAGTACATTGAGTTCACCCTTTGCTTTACTAGTTGAATTTGCCCTCCCTCCACCGCCGAACATGTGAGCCCATCTCCACCGCCGCCAGTCCCCAATCCTCGCCGTGGTTGTGACCACCTGCCGTCAATCCCGCGCGTTCGAGCGCTTGCTCGTCAGTCAAGGCGGTGAGGACGCCAAAGATGACTGGCACGCCTGTATCGAGCTGGACCTTCATCAGCGCATGCGAGACGGCGTCCGAGATGTATTCAAAGTGCATTGTCGAGCCTGTAAGACCATGAACCAGCTGCGGCGTCCGGAAGTGAATAAATGTTACCCTTTATGAGGACCCCAATAGCTATGACCGCGTCGAACGGCTCGTTGGGCATCGTGACCGCCGGCGAGGACATGGATGCAGATGGCGGCGCTGGAGTTCCCGAGCGCGAGTTCCCACCACCAAAGCTCAATCCACCAAGCAAATCGGTAACGTTCGACCCGACCTGGACATGTCCGCCTGATATGACCCTGTAGAATGTTATCTATTAGCTGCGCAGCTAGAAAGGCTCGCTATACGTACTTCTGGCAAGCCAACGGAAGCTCAAAGCTCCCCGGAACGCTCTGCACGATGATATTTCCCTCCTGCACCCCGCTCGCCTTGAGCTTCTCCACGCATCCTTTCACCAGCGAGTCAATCACAGTCTCGTTCCAACGGGCGTGGACAATCGCAACACGTAGAGGCGAGCCGTCGTAGGTCGCCGAGGATGTGGGCAAAGATTTGATTGTGTGCGACATATTGGGGCAAAACAGGAAGTTGTCGTGACATTTTTCTGCTTGCTTTCTGCCTCTCACTACAATTCCATTCTGCAAACTCTCAAAGGTCCAACGACGCAAGAATGTCATCCACCTGACGACAGGTCTCTTCGTCCGTCATTCTAAACTCTCCGACGGGAGGCGCCAACTGCTGTTCTCCCGTTGACGGCTGGCCACCCCTCTGGTCGTACGCCCGGATCTGTGAATGTTGCGTCGTATCTTGGAACGTCAATCCTATGGGGCGATAACCAGCTTCAGTGCTCATCGAAGTCTCGACGGGAGGCTCCGATGACGCCTCCGATTGCGGCAGCTGTGGCCACCGACCATCCATCTGGCCGTACGGGTCGTAAGGCTGCATCGGGACCTGTTGCTGCAACGCCGGTTCTGTTTCGTGATAACCCGCGTACCCATTCTCCGCCAGCCATTCTTCACCACCCTCAATAACGCTCCCGCCGGCAGTCGGGCTCGCAATCCAGGCGGCGCTGTTCTCATATCCTTCGTAATGTGAGCCCCTTTGCAAAGTTTGCTGCCAGCCCTCATACGCCGATAATGCAGGGTACTGCGCGGATGGGTCGTCATCATAGACGCCGCCGTTGCTTGTCCACTGGCTCTGTGGTTGTTGCGGTTGCCCTTGTTGATATCCGTGAAATGTCATCGGGTGTTCGACATAGTCCAGGTTGCCAGCAAAAACCGGATCCGGACCGTACGAAGCGTGGTACATTGAACCGCTTGCGTTCGCGTAGAGTGTTTCCGGACCCCATTGCACATGGTCACCTAGCTCCATGCCGTTGTCGACATGGCCGGTGACCGAAGGAGTGGTCGTACCCGTGTTGTTTTCGCGTTTCCGATAACGGTGGGCGCGAACTTTACGGACGCGTTCAGGACGAGGTGGCGCCGTTCTCTGCCTCGGGGGCCCCAACGCCGCAACGCGCTTCATCGCCTTCTCCAACCGCTCATCCCAATCAGCCGAAGGCGTCGGCGTCTCTTCCCCCTCACCCTTGCCTCCTCGAACCTCTTCCATCCGCTTCAAGTTGACGTTCTCTCTCTCCATGCGCCATTGCGCCGCCCTCGCATCATGCTCTTCCTGCAAATGGCTCAACCGGTTCCCCGCAACGCTCTTCTTCACCTCCTTAATCTTGCTCGCGTCCGGTATTGGCAGCCCCGCGGCTTTGGCGCTCCCGAGGCAACTATCATTTCCGATATGTTGTGTTCTGCTTTGCAGGCTCGCGAAGCTGTGCATCCTCGTCAGTAGGGAAGCGGGAAGAAGGAAACGGCGCACTGCCAGTGACAAACGGGGCAAAAAGCCCTCGCTTTGGCCTTTTTGGGGACGGGCGCGGGGCTGGCTTTTGCTTCCTGAATCTTTTGATTGTGCTGGAGGAATTCGATGCGTTGCGGCTCGAAGGTCCCGACTTGGAAATTTTCGTTGGTGGTGGCAACGGGCTCCTCATGGCGATTGTTTATGGCTCGCCAGGAGGCGTCTTGCTGCTGCCACTGCTGCTGCGGGGCGTAGAAATCCTGGGTGGCATACGGGCTTTGAGCTTGAGCGTCGTATTCGTACCCTCCCCAGCCATACCCGTACTCGTGGTTGTGGAACATGACGACGTCCGCGATATCGGGTAGCCGGATGGAAGTTCGGAGAGGGAACGGTGCTTTGGACGTGCAAGTGCGGCACAATGATTCCAAGCGGCTCCGACCAGACTGGCCATGGACTCCCAAATCGTAGACCAAACATAATTACGCGTACGATAATGACTATGGAAAATCTAGGATTATACCGCTGTACCAAATTATCGAAAAAAGTCTAAAGATCGTCGCTTGCCGAGCTGCTGTCGCCGTTGGTAGCACTAGTACTAACAACGGACAGAACCGCCGCATCTGGCTTGATCGTCTCAAAGTCCGTGTCGTTATCCTGCGCATACAGCCGTAGTCAGTTATTTTCCCCCAAGTGAAAGACGCCAACGAACCTCAGGCATCCGGTGAAAGTGTTTCGAAAGCTTTTCGATGACCAGAGAATACGGGAGATGCTGAGTAAGTTTCCTGCATGAACGTTTAGGTCTCTGGGAAAACGAGCAACCAAAGATAAAAAACTCGCTTTCGAGCTTGGACGTTCAGCGAGTGGCGCGCGTCCAGGGTGGAATCCAACACGTTTGAAGAATGCGCCCCCTCACTTAGGGAGAGTTTGATGGAATATTCCTTGTCGGACATGCCCCGTCCATGGTTTCGTTCATACAACTCGAAGGTGATGTTGGACTGTGGTGCATTTTTAATGGTGGATACAGGAAAGGGGGATGCCACCATTCAACTCACGCAGTAGTCAAGCTCTGGAATGCGTCTATTGGCAATAGGCAGGCCCGAGTGCAGCACGAGATTGACCAGCGTGTGGATATGGCTCTCCTTTGTGAAATACAGTCTCAAAGAGCTCCCGCCGTGATTCCGGGCCGCCTCAAGATCAGCGACCACATTTCTAAGCAAGGGGAGAGAGGTCAGAACGCCGATCTCTTCTCTGAAGATTTGCGTGAGCCAAGCCGGATGGAAACAGATTGAGGATATACAGTACTTTTCTTCGGGCTCGATCCCGTATTCTTGCGGGGCTACCAGATCGAAAAGGGCCTTTGCGCGCCCGTAAAGCTCGTGAAGTTTACGGTCACCTGGAGGCTGGGCGGCGTCTGAGCGACCGTGCTCGTCAAATATCGCAAACAGGAATGTGCGGTGATGGAGGGCGCAGTATTTGATAGTGTCATAGAGTTCCGAAACCTTGATTGAAGTAGGTCAGAAACGCATACGTCTGAGAATCGCATTAAACTTACTCGCGAAGGGTCGAATTTCTTCTGCTCCACATCGCAAAAGTCTTCGAACAGTTTTTCCCAACGTTCGCGAAAGAGCCACGGCTCGTCGCCACAGCACCTGCGTCGAGTGAGCAACGCAGCCATAAAAGACGAAGTAAACAAAATACCATCTCTCTTGGATCTTGTCGACATCCATGGTTTGAAAATTCTTGCGCATGATCCCTCGGAATGAGCTCAAAAGCTCAATGACTTCCTGATCGATAGTTAGGTAGCGGTCCCGATGCGAGAAAAAGATGGCGCACTTTGACGACTTCCACAGGCTCCTTGTTCATGCTCTTCGGCCACGTCAGCTCGGGTCTCTTCTCCGATTCTCCTGGCCGCAGGAGAATCTTGAGCCGCTTCTTGACATCATCCATGAGGTCCTTGGCCGCATTCGAGTCGTCAAGAAGATCCTTGCGGATAATGAGACTGAGGGGCGTCTGTGCTTTGCTCATCTGGCTAATATCTGTGGATGAGCGAGACGATAGCGAGCTGGTGGTGGAGGTCGGGGCCGAGTATCCGGTGGATGGGGGAGCTGAATATGCCGAGTTTTGGGAATCGACAAGAGCAGCGGCGAAGATCTCGGCCGAAGCGATAACCCGTCGTTCGGAAGAAGTGAATATCTACAAGTGGTCAGATGCCAGAATCGGTTGTAATGAGTCAAAGTTTTACCTTGACGTTGTTGAGTGCATCCTTGTCTGGACGAGATCAATAAAGTGCTTCAAGGATAAGCGAGTCGCTCACTCATGATGGATATATCTTTCTTCATGTTTTCTCCCAGATCCCGCGATTGATAACGGGCAGAATGCGTAAACTCGCCTCCCCTACGAAATCAGCGGGAAATCCACGGAACCAGCTAGGACACGCACCACTTGAAGACCAGCGTCAGCTTTGTGAGCCGTCTCACTTGTCCAGCCTGGCGCTTGGAGTACACCGGCTTGAGCTGCGCCTTGGTACCCGGCAGGTCGATTTTGCTTAACAACGCTTTGCTGAGCTGGGTCAGCTTCGCCAGGTCCTCGCCGCTTGCTCCAAGATTCTTCGACTCTTCTACGGCGGCCGAGATGAAGCTGAGTTGGGCTTTCTCGCGAAGAATAATTTCCTCCTTTTCGCCATTGAGCAGAGTCACAAACGGCTGCGTCCAATCCTCGCCGATGGGGAAGTTGCTAAGTACGAGTGAGTGGATGTAGGCCTGACAAAAACAGCATCATACAATTTGAGCTTCTGCTTGGGGGTACGGTCCGCATGGCGGAAGACCGTCACGTTAGCCTTGAGGAGCCAAGTTGGAGCTGGTTCGGTGGGTTCGGTGGGTAGTGGTCGATCTGGAGAAACCGAGAGGCGCATGCAGAGTCCAGCAAGGATTTCGGCCGCCTTGTCTAGATCGCGAGATCGTAAGAAAGCAGCAAAATGCACGGAGATGAGATACCGTAGTATGATTCGTTTCCCTTGACGAAACTCCAGCCATTCACATCTATGATTCGGCTTTTTTGGCCATTATCGCATCGCAGCATGTCATAGCCACATACACGCTGTCCAAAGCCCTCGCATATCTTTTTGGCCCATGACATCTCCTCTTCGTTCAAGCGAGTAATGAATCTGGGTTGTTGTTGGCCGCCTGGTTTGAGTCGAAGCAGCTAGCGCACCTTATTTCCTTTCCATCTGTGTTTCGCCGAACGACACCGTCCACAACGGGGGATTTTCTCGTTTCAGCATGAGTGTACTCCTGGCCGACTGTATAGACCTTGATGTCTTCCGAGTTGTCGACGTCGATAAACTCCTCGTAGATGTACGATCCGTCCGTCCGCGGGTGGTTGAGAGTCGAATCCAGATCACTCGACTTGTTCCCAACCTATAACACTGAGCGCAAGGGAGGAGAGGGAGGCTAGGCAGCACGAACCTTTCGAAACAATCGGCGTCCACCTCCTCCACGAAAGTATATGTACACGTTGTGGTCTTCGCCGCTGACGGGTTTCTCTACGAAAGGCTTCTCTAGAACCTGACCGTCTATAATGATTGCATTTTCATCGTCGCGAAGCGTAACCTCTGGAGCGACGCGAAAGTCGCCGATCGAGAGACCGAGCTTTGTTTGGACGAGCTCCTTGAGTTCTGGGTCGACTTTTGGGCCACCGTCCCGAGACACTTCGAGGCGGGGAGGCGTAGGAACCTTGAGGTGGTCGAGGACAGCACCGACAAGACGGCGATCCCATAGAAGAGCCTGCAGCGGCAAATCGTTGATGCAGAAAGGTCGGCGGAGCTTGACGTAAGAGGTAGCCTTGTCGAGCGGGAAATCGGTGGAAAAGAAAGAAATGAGAACGTCGCATCGGGGCCAGTTCTCGACGTCTGAGGAACCATTATTTTCCGTGCGACTGGGAAAGATCGGGCACTCGCCTTCGTCCAAGATAACCTTGTCGCCAAACACCTTTACTTGGATGTTGCTGGCCCGCTCCACAAGGCGGGTGAGGATTTCGCGCATGGCTTTGGATCTAACCCCTCGAGTCAATTTTTTTTTGCGGCAAATCAGACATGTCGCCGACCTGGCCTTGACGTCCATGGCGCACACGCCCAGCACGATGGGGGCGGAATTTCGCGGGATGAAGGACTCATGCGAGTCTGGAAGGGGCGAATGGATCTCGACAGAAGATGCAGGGGACGAGGAGCGCGTCAAGACGGAACTGGACCGTTTCTCCGGAGAATGAAAGAGGTTGGAGAGGCGGGACCGCGACCGGGACATGGTTCGCAACGAGTTAGAGGCGTGCACCGCCAGGCGAGCAAACCTAACACGGACGCGGATCACGGAACGAGAGTTGCCGATGGTCGTTTGCCAGAACCCTGACTGTCCCAACGGGAACCCGCCCTCGCGACTCGAGTGTCCGACGTGCAACAAGTATGCTTGGTCTGCTCCTACGCTGCCTTTCCGCCGACTGTCTTCAGACTGGGCCTCAAAGGCTCATTCTTCTGTGGGCAAGAATGCTTCAAGTCGGGATGGGTAGGTCTCTACTGGAATGCGGAATCCAGCCCTCCATGCTCGAGTAGAAAGTGCATAAAGTAATCCACGACGTCGCCAACGGCGTTAACCCAGGTAATGCCTCGTCTGTTCCTCCACTACTAATTCGTCCGACTCGCGCCAGATGGGACCTACAACCCGTTCCCCGGCTTCTCTTTCACCGGCTCAATGCGCCCGGCCTACCCATTGTCCCCAAGACGCAAAGTCCCGGAGCATATCCCTGCTCCCGACTATGTGAAAGATGGTCAGGGTTCGCTGCGTGTGCCTACTGTTTCTCAACCCTCGAAAGGAGTACCGAGGTCTGAAGTGCGCGCGGCTGCCAGTCCTCACACTATACGCATCCTCAATCCAGAAGAGATAGAGAAAATGAGGACCGTCTGTCGAGTGCGTACTTGCCTCGTTTTCGCTGCTGCATCTCAGCCCCCCCCCTGCAGATGTCCCGCGAGATTCTCGATATCGCGGCAGCGGTCGTACGGCCAGGAATTACCACCGACGAAATCGACGAAATCGTACATAACGCAACCATCGAGCGCAACGCATATCCCTCGCCTCTGAATTACCGCAACTTTCCGAAATCGGTGTGCACGTCCGTCTGTCTACTTACCGCGCAATGCCACCTCTTCTCTGTCGCTCAACACCGACAGATCCGTCAACGAGGTTATTTGCCACGGTATTCCTGATCAGCGGAAACTGCAGCAGGGAGACATCATCAACCTAGGCCAGCTTACCCACTCGAGTCGTGGTTAAGCCTAACGTTTCGGTCAGATGTCAGCGTCTACTATGACGGTTGCAGCCATTTGCTTCATCCACCCTCTCCACAAGCTTACACGGCTAGCTAGGATTCCACGGCGATGTGAACGCAACATATCCTGTTGGCGAAATCGACCAAGAGTCGGCCAAGCTCATCGCCACCTCGCGCGAATGTCTGGACAAGGCCATCGCAATTTGCAAACCCGGGGCCCTGATTCGCGACGTGGGCAAAATCATGCAAGTTGTCCGGCTTCTCCGGCTTTCTCCTCCGCCCCCCCCATCCGTTGACGCAAATTCAAAGTGAACCCATTGCACGGGCGAACGGCTGTTCCTCTGTGCGAACGTATACCGGCCACGGGATCCACGCCCTCTTCCACTCTCCTGCTCCTAATGTCCCGCATTATGCCAAGAACAAGGCAGTCGGGGTCATGAAGGCCGGCATGGTTTTCACGATTGAACCCGTGAGCGCAACAACGATATTGCCTGACGCTCTCTAACGCCAGCCAGATGATCAACCTCGGCTCAAACTGGGGCGAAGTCCACTGGTCGGATAATTGGACGGCGACCACCCTCGACGGAAAACGAAGTGCTCAGTTCGAAGAGACATTACTGTATGTTCGCAAAGCCTCTTCCAGCGTTCTTCACGCTGACCCTCCATCGCAGAATAACAGAAACTGGAGTTGAGGTTCTGACGGCAGGTAAAAGCTAACAGGGAGGACTGTAGAATACATCTTATTCAATCGATTGCCTTGTTATCATCTGGATTTCAACGTTGAGGTCCTGCGTAGCGTCGTCACTCGCTTTCGTAGACGACATGCGTGCATAAATGCTTCAAGTCAGCTTCGATGTCTCATCTCTTCCCGGCTGCAAGAACGAAGTTGCGTGTTTTCTGCGTGGGCCGGCAACAGCAGTCTGAGGTAGCAATGTTAAACAACTGAATAAAGAGTCACGATTGCGAAGACGTCGACGCGGTGGTCGAACTAGGTCGAACTCGAGTCCTTATCAATGGGAGCCATATCTGCAGAACAAGTCACTGGTGAGCAGTACGAATCAAAAGTAGCAGTTGTATAGACTTACGACTCCGACAGACTCCAGTGTCCCCAGACTTCAGGTGGGAGTAAGGGATTCAAGTGTCCCGCTCGAGACTCGCGTGTGATAATCTCGAGGTGTTGAATAGCGGGGAATGCAGCTCGATACTGTTCGGGATCGTTCGAACGTTGCACTATTTGCAGGCGTTGAAGCTTGCATGTGAACGACGCGATCACCGCTTTGAGGCGGTCCATGCTGCTAAATCTCAGAAGATCCATGTGAAGTCGTCGAAGAGCCGGGAGGCGGAGTAGGTGAAGGAAGTCGCCGATGACCTCCGAGATGGAATATGTGTCAATAATGAGGGTTTCCAATTTCGAAAGATAGAGAACCGGGGCGTTGACAGCCTGGTATGTACTTCCGATCTCAAGCCGAAGATCTACCAGACTGCGGGTTTCTTGTAGTATCCTCGCTGCCATGGCCAGACTGATCTCTTCAAGGAAGAGCCGTGTTAATTGGCCCCATGGAAGAGACGGGAGTAGAAGTTCATAAGAAGCGACGGGAAGGTCGAGGAAGACGGCACGAAGCCGTGGGGCTTCCAGTGGGCCAGTGAAGGGGGCCAAGTCAGAGCTGTCATGGTGGATGCTCAGCTCTCGCAACAGTGGCGTTGGCGCCGGGGAGGCATCAGTGGCCTGTTCCTGGGAATCAAATTCCAACAGGACATGTTCCCAGCGGGCTCGGTGCTCTAGGAGAAGCGAGAGGCCGTCTTGCTGTTGTACGGCCTCATTCAACAGAAGGGAAAGAGGCAGTGAGTGCGATCTCCGCAACCAATCCCGGGCCTGTGCTAAAGTGATCTGCAGTCTGGATTGTGCGAAGGAGTCTTGGATCGCGAACAACTCGATCGCTCGCCACAACTCCGGAGTACTGTGCGCAATGGTCCGCCAACGACGACAGATTTGAGCCAGTTTTGTCGGGGATCCTTCTCCGAGAAGGGGCGGACAGGCAGGGTAGGGTGGGAGATACTGGATGAAGATCTCGGAGACGATTTCGGTCGGAAGTGTCATGACTGGGTAGATGTAGGAGTCGAGTCGATCCTGGATGAGCTTTCGCTCAGAGTAAAGCGCATTGAGTGCATTTTCGAGTTGTTTTATTTCGGCGTCGAGTGTAGGGAGCCGGAGACGGTCGGCAGTACGATTCGGAATTTCGGCGAAAGCGAGTGCCAGTGGCATACTGTACCGCCCACTGGCAGTGAGCACGGAGGGTAGAAAAAGATAAGTACAGGGATGAGAGGACTCACGTAGTGAGTACTGGAGCACGATTTAACAAAGAAGACACTTCACGAGAAGGCAAAGTGAAGATCAGGTTCAAGTCACAATACATCTTCTTTTAGGGGTACAAGGGTGCTTAATCTATCTATCTATCTATCTATCTATCATCACGGGGCCGTCAGCGTCATGACGTGTGTTGCGTTCGCAGTCTTGTTAGACTTTGTCTATAGACGAACGGACACCATCCTGTTCCACACGAGGCCGGTCATCTAGGAGATATTCGTCCAACTTCCAACTCTCTGCGGATACGCCCAGCCGAGTCCCGATGCATGTCGCCTCTTCAGAACTGCTTACTTATCGCGCTCTTAACACCCCAGGCCCGCATTTGGTGAGGCATTCGAATCATTGCAAGGAAAGTCTGCTGAATAGAGGAGGTCGTAGTCCGCGCCGCGCCTCCGGACCTTGTGCCTCTTAATCTAATCTGATCTAATCCGATACATTTTCTGTTGGGATGATGAAAATTCAATGCATTTTCGCCCGGAGGATATTTTAGGACGGGAGATGGCAAACTTGAAGATCGGCAACCGGTTCTCTAGACATGAATCATGCACCCGGGTGACATCTGGTAGATAGGTCAGTGAAAGTAAACGTGTAACGAAAAGCTTACAGCTCCAGCAGATCCCATTGCCCCCACTCTTCGCGTATGTAATCGCAATAGATGCCAGGGAATGCAGCTTGATAATCTGCTGGACTTTGTGTCTCGGCTATGCTCAGCCGCTCCAACCGGTGGCACTCGAACGACTTTATAACTGCGGCCAGAACAGATGGGACCGACGAGGTAGGCTGCCGCAGTAGGTCTTCCTGAATACAGAAGCATTTGAGATCTGGGGCACGAACTGTGTGAAGAAATTCGACAACAAGGTCGGATTCGGCCGCGCTCTCCACAATCATCAAGGTCTCCAGGCGGGGGAGATGGAGCAGGCGACTATCCGAGCCACGGGTGCCGTTCCGGTCGTTTAGTTGAAGTTTCCAGTGTACGAGATTTATGGCCTCATGCATTATCGCAAGTGCCGCCTGGATATATGTGTTTGAGAGATACAGCTTTGTCAGTTGACCCCAGGGTAGGTTTGGGGGCCAATAGCCCACGGGGAGGTGATAAATGTCGAGGAACACAGTATGCAGCCGCGGAACATGCAAGGAGCCAAAGAGGGTGTCGACCCGAGAACGTATATTGTATTGAACGTCGAGCTGAAGCAGCAAGGGCATTGATCCCTCGAGGCACTCCTGGTCGGCGTTATCCGATGGAAGACTCAACATTACATGTTCCCAGCGCGCACGACGAGTCAAAAGGTGACTCAGGGCCGTGCCGCGCAGGTTATAATGCGCCTCGGCACCCATGATAACAGAGAGCGGTAGAGTGTATGACCGTTCGAGCCAGCTTTGCATCGTCTCAAGCTGCAATTCCGCGACGTCGGAGAAGGGTCTCGACACGAATAACTCGATTGCTCGCCATAAAGCAGGTGTCCCATGCGCTATTTGGCGCCAATGGCTACATATTTGAGCGAGTTTTGTCGGAGAGCCATCTCCGAGGAGCGCTGGGCACGTAGGATAGGGCGGGAGGTACTGGACGAAGATCTCGGAGACGATTTCGTTCGGAAGGGTCAAGACGGGGTAGGTGTACGAGTCGAGTCGATCCTGGATGAGCTTTCGCTCAGAGTAAAGCGCATTGAGGGCCATTTTCAGCTTTTCAATCTCGGTATTGATTGCGACAAGCCGAGCACGGTCAATTGCAGGAGCCTGAGTGGGCTCGGAATGCCATTGCTCTTCAGAGACAGGCATGTTTCCTACTCATAGGCGAAAATGTAAGGACTGGAATGTCAGGTTGAGTTCAGGGACTCACAGTAGAGGTATACCGCCAGCTGGACAAGGCAGACGATGAGTGAGTCACGATCACGTGATTCTGTCACGTAACTGAACGCTTTTATTCTTCTTCGGAAGATAAATATAAGAGCTATCCGCTCACAGCTTCTGACGACAATTCCAAGAGGGCTTCTCAGCACTGGCCAAAATTTGAACTTTTGGGCGCTCTGATTGGCTGCTTTTCCCGCCAATCAAGTTGATCCCCTTGACTAAGATAGCGGCGCAATGCCTTTAATCATGGAATCAAGCACCGTCTATGGATGCAGTTAGTGTTATAGCTTCTCTCCAGAGGCTTCCCATTCATAGCTCAAAATTCCTATGCACTCACTGCCAGTAAGACATTGGAACTCTCTTTCAAAAAACAGTCGATTTACAACATCTCGCAATACAACTTTTCTAACCAAACACTTGCGCTGCTTCGGGTCACGGTCCGCGCATTTTAAACTTGAGTCTTGGGTCCATCCTCCCTGTATTCAACTTGAGTATTTCGCAAAGCCGGTCAACAGAGTCTCGCTCACGGGGCAAGGGAAGGATATATGTTGAACAGGCGGCCGCGAGCTTCCACCGTCGGCGCCGCTTCGCTACATCCTGCATAAATATTTCGAGGGGGACTAGAAAAACCATATCGCTTACGGAGCAAGGGTGGGATAGACGTTGAACAGAAGGCCGCGAGCTTCCACCGTCGGCGCCGCTTCCCTGCATCCAGCTTGAGTATTCGGAGAAGACAACGAAGTTAATCGCTCACGGGGCAAGAGTAGGGTACACGTTGAAGATATTGGCTCCAGAAGAGGTCAGCAGTATAATGGGATCATGTCAATGAGAAACACCCACCACGACGCTCTATGCGGAGGCAACAGGGTTCAAGGCGCATTCAAGATGAGGTCAGCGTGTACTCTTACCAACTGCAAGGCCGGAGACTGATCGGATGCGCAAAAAAATAAGCTAATGGATTTGAAAACGGAATAAATTCACTGTACCTCCAACGATGCCGATCGCAAGGCCAACAAGGACAGCAAGGGTGGATTTCATTCTGAGCTGGCTGGTCCGCGTTTCTCTGCGGCGGGCTTTATACTTTCTTCCTCCTCTTCAAACAGCGCTTTGAGATCAAGAGACTTCAAGAGATGTGTTGAACATTTCATAGAAGCATCCTCCAATTGGTGGGTGATAGAGCTGGGCGCCGCAGAGAGATAAGGACGCATCGCGAGTAACGGGATCAACTTCGGATTCAACTGAAACCTGCTAGTGACTGGTGAGTGTGTATGGCAGATGCAGTTCGAGGAAGCGCTATTCGGGACGATCCCAGCCAGCTTGCGGCTCCGATAACAAGCAGTGGAATCAAGATCAAGGTCCTCGTTTGACAGGCGTCATCATTATGATGATCAGTCACACGTGACTCGCAACTGAACTTGAATCTCTTCATTGTGGGCGGTAAGTACCTGTTTGAAGCAACTCAAAATCAACGCTCAATCATCGCAAGTACTGCTTACCTGCAACCTGTCTTGTACTCGACACTGGCAGATATCAGATAGAAGCAAGCCGAGTCTCGTATTTCAATGAACCAGATAAGTTAGAAGCCTTTGAGGCTCTGCTGCTTAGTACCCACTGGCATCCGGACACGATGGGACGGGTTCTGACGTTTGATTTGGGTAATAGATGCATATCTGTCGGTGCTTCGCTATCTTCAAGCTGCCCCTACCACACTGCGTCGACTGCCGCGCAGACCATGTCCTCCAATGCCACCGACTACGCCGCCGTGCTCCCTGTTCGAGAGGTTTACTTCGACATGGCGCTCATTGAAGCCTTGTTCTATGGTCAGTGAGGCTCCTTGGTGGTCTGCTGGCACGCACAATTATTGAACTTGATTCAGGCCTTTACGTCGCACTGTTTTTCGTTACGGCTTCTACGATCGGTTGGGGCTCGATAATCTCCATACCCGAACGAAAATTTATGCGATCTTGCAGTTGCGCGGGGCCAAACCCACCTGAACAGTATCGGGCTCCACCTAGTTGTTGTCTTGATGTTCATTCTTGCTTCAATCCACATGGCCACGCGCTGGTCCATCGTTAAATCGGCGTTCGTCTACAATGGAGACACCCCTCTGACTACCGCCGCCTACCTTTCGTCGCCACCGTTCACTGTCGAGGTTTTAGAGGCGACGGTGTTTACGACCAATACCCTTTTCTCGGACTTAATTCTGGTGAGTCTCTTTCGGTTGGTAGGACGACATCTCACTCTATCCGTATTGCTCAGGTCTGGAGATGTTGGACCATCTGGGGACGCGACGCGAGGATCATTGTTGTGCCGGCGCTTTCGACGGTTACTGGAGCCAGTGCGACCCTCCCACCTGCATATTCCGTGTTTGCTGACTTGATCATTGCAAGTTTTGGGCTATCTGAGCGTAGTGCAGCAAGGCCGAATGCTCCTTCATGAAGCCTTGCCTGACGCATACGTCCAGTTTTCGGTCCCATACTTCATCCTCTCGCTCTGCACAACGTTACTGTGCACATTGCTGATCATCTTGCGCATTGTTCTCATGACGCGCCAGTCTCTGGGAAAGCTGCGTAGTTATGGCGCGGTCATTGAGATGGTCGTCGAGTCTGCAGCGCTCTATTCGGCTACGCTGATTGTGTTAATCGCACTGGGCTCGGCGAGAGAGTCCGACGGATACCCACAGGCCATATTGGGCCCGATGACGGTGCGCTTCAATGCTATTCATTATCTGCTTTCTCTGATAACAGTGGACGCTTGCCAGGGAATTGCACCGACTCTAATCGTGGCGCGCGTGTCTCTCGGACTGTCCCGCCCCGACCCATCATGGAACTCCAAATTCAATGCTGGCGCGAGCTCAATTAGGTTCAGGTCGCAGATGTCGACACAACCGAGTGGTACCGTATTGAGCTTGTCGACGTCCGAGGAGCAGGAGGAAAAGGTGTAGGTCTTCCTACTCTTAACGTCTACGTCTTCAGCGACCTATTGTTTGTTTGTATCTACTCATTGTAACTCAATCTTAATTGGTCTCGAGATTGCACAGAAAAATCTTGTCACATCGTGAACAGCAAACAAATTACATGTAGTACTACTTTTTCGCCTTCGCTTTCTGCGCTTCTAGCTCATACACCGCCCTCGTGTGCCCCTCCAAATACCAAGGAAGTTCCAAAGGCCACGACTCCACCTCAGACACGGAATCCGCAGAGTGTCCTTTATTCGACGTCGACCTCGAGTCAGCTTGTGCCTCTCCCTCACCCACCGACCTCTCCAACCCAGTCCAGTCGAGGAAATCGATGTATTCCTCGCCGACTCCGACGTCCGTGTTGGCCGAATCCGACTCCGGCGCAAAGGCGAATGAAGAGGTGTCGTTGGCATCCGGTGGGTAACCCATCGAAGTGAGAATATCCTCGAAGAGATTTTGAATCTGGCGCACTTGTTGTTGCTGCCCAACTGGAGCTGGATCTTCGAGCGATATCGACGAGCCCACTCCGAGGGCTCTTTGGCGTTCGAAATAATACTCGTCGAGAGCAGCTTCGATATCCGGCGGGAGGCGGTCATCGTCTTCGCCGGATGCACTTTGCTGAGCTTCTTCATTGGCGACGTCGGTGTTGATATCGACATTGACGTTGGGAGTAGCCGCTGCCGAGGGAGTTTTGCTTGGCGACCGTGACGGCACAACGGGACGAGCTTCCAGCTGCCGCTGCTGTCCAGCCTCATCACGGTCAGCGCCAGAGGTTATCGGAGACGGCGTAAAGGCATCCGACGTTATTGTCCCGGTCGATGGAGGCGCGGGCGAAAACACGTCGTTGTACGACTGCGACCGTCCTTGGGGTGCCGAGTTGCCGATTGCGCTCGGGCCCAAAGCGCCAAACAGGGACGACGACGATGCAGATGTTTTGCGCATGAACGGAGACACATCTCGGCCATTGCGACCATACGGAGAAGCTGGGGCGTAGGCGTACGCGCGAGGGCTCCGAGTCGGCGTAGTCTTGCCGGGGGTGCTCCCCGTGGGTGTGCTGGTGACATTGGGAGCATGATGGATCGCCATATGAGCATGGTAGCCGTTGTAGTTTGGTTCAATATTTTGGGGGCCCTGCCAATGCGAGAGGGTGGAGGGACCAGGCTGGGTTAAATACTCTTGGGGTTGTGCCACCCATTGGCTTTGGCTTTGCGACGGCACCCCAAAGCGCGTTTGTTCAAAGGGGGTGGCACCAAACATGGTTGAAGGCGTTTGTGCGATTGTGTTGCGGGAAGAATGCTGTGGATGGAAAGCCGCCCATTGCTGCTGCTGAGAAGCGGGGTAGCTTGAAAAGCCCCGGGCGTCGAAGTTGACGTTCGCTGGCCACATATTCCCATTGACGCTTTGCTGAGGTATGCCCATTGCCGCGGGTCCATAAGCGGGAAGCGGACGCGTCGGGAAACCTGCCATGGAAAGAGAGGACGAAGGACGGGGTGTATTCCCTGCGTATATCGGTACAGGATGGCGGGGAGTCAATTGAGCAGGCCCATGGCCAGAGGATGGTTGACGGCGAAGAGGTACACCCGCATAAAGAGGTTGTGCGGAATGGCGGTCGATACGAGGTCGCGTGGGCTGAGACGAACTAGCCAGGGCCATCACCTCGTCCGAATCGGAATCGTCTGCGGTGAGGTCGACAACCTCTCCCTCAGCGGGAAGCTGTTGAGAGGTCGAAGACACGCCTCCACGTTGGTAAAAGTCCCGGTGCTGGCCAGGGTAAAGCTTGATACTGTCATTTTCGAGGTGTTCCAGGCGGTTTCCTGCACAGTTCTTCTTCAGATCCCTCAACTCTTGCGGCCCCGACGGGAAGTCAAGCCCATGGTCCTCTGCGTTCCTCTTGCATGCCGGATTACCCATGTTTTGGTCTCGCGATTTAGGGTTCGCAAATCTGTTCCGAGCATTAGAAACCAGAGAGTGGCAAGGAGATTTAGGCGCACCTGCGTTTGCATATCGGGCAAAATGCACGTTGATCCGCGTTCGCGTCTGCCTTTTGACGTTTGCGAATGGGCCGTGGCTCAGGTGAGTCGAACGCTTCTCCAATTACGGTGGGAGAGAGGTCAGCGTCGCGGCTGGCGGGACGCTTGAGCGGGTTCGACCTTGGTGGGGCGGACGACGAGGTGAGGCCAATCGGAGGCTGCTGCGGTGGACGGTCGAAAGTGGCATTCGGCGACTGGTCGTACCACTGCTGAGATGGGCGGAACATGAAGAAGGCACTCAAAGATATGGGTCGGGGAAAAGGTCGGGTCGACAGCCTCAGTCAATATATAGAGTCGAGGAAATGTGCTTTGAGCGCGATGCTTTGACGCCAGACCCATAGTTGTCCCAAAACGGCAAGAGTGGTGGACTGGAGCGAGCAGGCCCAAACAGCTCGACGGCTCAAGCAACGGCCACAAGTTTGAAATGGTCGAGGCTCGAGTATATTTCACGTAGCTGTAGCAGAGTTTCCATGGCCGCCAAGTGAGATGTGGATCCATGGGGTACTAGGAACCAACGCGGCGGCCAGGTTCGACAGCTGGTCGGGGAACCGGTTGCTGACGTTGGAGGAATGAGGTAGTTGTAGATCTAGATATTGAGTTCCTGTTGTGCATTTTGAGTCCATGTTCACGCAGTCCTAAACTTTAGCAGGACAAAAAGCTCACCCGGCATCGACGTCGACGAGAATCAGCCGCCGTTAGCTCCGCGGGCGCAGCATCCTCTACATGCGGTCCCGGGCCCAGTGCAGGAAGGCATAAAACTGGGAGTGAGGCAATTTTAGTTGCATTGGGTTCAGCGCAAGTTCAGCGGTCGTCGCAGCGGAAGGAGAGAATGCAGCTGAGATCATTTGATAGTCATTTCCAGGTTTGCCTCTCGCCGTCATGGAATCGTCCAACCTGGCCGTTCTTTATTACCTCGACTTTCCGTCGACATCGAATGCAAACCAGGAATTGTGGTCCTGATATCACCTACGCGTTGCAGCTGAGGGTGTTATTGATCTCAGAAGCTCTGACTCGAACACCCATGTCTATCCTCGGGCTTGCCCCTGGTGTACCCACCACCGGACCCTCTCACTTCGACATCGTCAATGTCATCCGCCCGAACATCCTCGCCCTCCATCCTTATCGGTGCGCTAGGGACGACTACCAAACAGGCATCCTCCTCGACGCCAACGAAAACGCGTTAGGACACTCGATAAAACGCGTCGACTCTGCCGCAACAGATCCACTACGCGACCAAGACCTTCACCGCTATCCAGACCCCGCACAAAACGCGATTAAAGCTCGGATCGCTGCTATGCGTGGGTTGTCTGCTGATGCGGTCGACCACATCTTCCTCGGTGTGGGCTCGGACGAGGTCATTGACTTGCTCATGCGCGTCTGCGTTGTTCCTGGAAAAGACAAAATCATCACCACGCCCCCGACATACGGGATGTACAGTGTCTGTGCGCAAATCAACGATGTCGGCGTTGTACAGTGTCCGCTGGAGCTCTCCGGCGCGAATGGAGAAGGGGGAGAGCGTGGTCGATTCAGCTTACGGGTATCTGAGGTTACCTTCCCCCTTCTGTGTGTGTAGCGATTTCTCAGCAGTTATCAGATCAAAGCAGTCGTCGACGTCGACCCCACAATCAAGCTCATACTCATCTGCTCCCCGGGAAATCCCACCGGGACTCTGATACCGCTCAGCGTCATCCGCGAGCTGCTCGACTACCCGAAATTCAAAGGCATCGTCGTTGTAGACGAGGCGTACATCGACTTTGCATCAGCCGACGCCTCCGCGGTGTCTCTCGTCAAGGCATACGGCAATCTCTGTGTAATGCAGACGGTCAGCAAAAGCTTTGGTCTTGCCGGTGTGCGGTACGTGTCGCCGCCGATTCCCTTTCAAACCCCCTCTGATCAAGTTTCTCCAGTCTCGGCGCCGCAATCGCACAACCACCTCTGATCCAGGTGCTGACAAACGCCAAAGCACCCTACAACATCTCCACACCCACCGCACACATCGCCCTCGCTGCGCTTTCGGAACCTTCTATTGCAGGCATGCGCGCTAACGTCGCAAAACTCATAGCCAATCGCGCAACTTTACTCCAAGCCCTCACCACCATTCCTGATGTTGGCCCCGCCATCGGCAGCAACGACGCCAACTTTGTCTTGGTACCGATCCGGAGTTCAGCGGGCGGAGTGCCGGACAACGACCGTGCTCAGCGCATGTACCGTCTTTTGGCGGAAGACAACGGCGTCGTGGTGCGGTTCCGCGGGAATGAGCCCGGATGCACGGCCTGCGTGAGGATAACAGTGGGGACAGCGGAGGAGAATGAGGTGGTGGTGGCCAAGATGAGGAAGGTCCTCCGGGAGATAACGCTGCTCACGAATACCACGGGTTGAAATCCGTACTATTCGAATGCGGACCTCCTTTGCGTCGAGGAATTGTGGTTTGAAGACGGGAACATCGTCCCCCAGGCAGCAACTCCGGCGCTGACGCAGCACGTCGTCTATCAGACATCCTCTCACTTCCTGTTCACCCGCTCTTCTACTCCACATATTTTTTATTCAGCGCGCCGTTTTCAAGCTACGCGAACTCTGCATCGTAGTATATCGCTTGGGCAAAGATTCAAGAAAGCAGACACCCATCGTTGACTGAAACCGTTTCTCCTACGTGAAAGCTTTTAGCATTTCAAGACTACAACAAAAAGACGCAACGTACCAGTGACGAAATGCGCGCCTTCAGATGCAACGAAGGATACGACGGCTGCAACATCTTCTGGCTGGCCGGTACGAAACTCTTGTGGAATTCTGAAAGCCTATTTCCACGTTAAAATATACCGCTCGGAAACCCCAAATCACAACACCTCTTTTATGGCGTATCCCACACCGCGGGTTTCATCCACCGGGGAGGCAACTGGAAGAACTCAACATCAGCATGCTGCAAATCACGGAGAAGTCCAGACGAACTCATCGCCGTGTCTATAGCGCCGGGAGCATAGGCGTTAACAGTAATACGGTGTTCTCGAAGCTCAAGAGCTATGGGGTCTCGGTTAGAAATCACTTCAATCGACTCCACGACAGCCTACCAGCAGTTTGAGTAAGCGAGCGAACCGCGGCTTTGGATACACAGTAGCCCCCAACTCCCGCGTAACCTTGGAGCACATATTAGTGGGTGATTTCTGTTCTAAAACAGTATGCAACTGACCTCGAATGCCGGCGACCGACGAGGCGCCTATGATTCTTCCTCCATCGCCCTGCTTTATCATTTGCCGCGCAGCGTACTTGTAGCACAGGAGCACGCCACGAATGTTCACCTCCCAGAGTTTTTCCCAGTCGCTAACGTCCGCTGAAGAACAATAAATAACGGTGTTTTCCTCGCCGGCAACTTCGACTGACCATCCATGATTTTGACGTAGCCAGATCCACCGACGCCCGCGTTTGCTACCATCTTCGAGCAAATCGTCAGTCTGAGATCTTTGTGAATGAACGAGACATACCACGTCCAGCCTTCCCAACTTCTCCACCACTTCGGCAACCATCCCACTGACCTGCTCCTCCTTCGAAACGTCCATCCCTAATGCACATACCTTTCGTCCGGTAGCCAGCGCCTCGATCTCCTTCACCAGCTCCTCCAGCGCACCGATCTTGCTTGGTAGATCCGCCACGCCAACGTCCAACCCGTCTCGGGCCAGGCGTAGCGCGATTGCACGCCCGATGCCCTGTGCTGCGCCGGTGACCAGAGCGACGCGAGGATTTCTTGCAGAGTTGTTCATGGTGGGTTTGCTCAGACTCGGAGTCGTGCCATCGTGTTCCATACTTTTAATCGCTTATCTGGCACAGGCAATGAATGATGAATGTAGTATGACGGGTCCGAGAAGGACTTCGAAGTGGGTCGCTGATTCCGATGATGTTCAACTGTGAAGGAAGGTTCCTCAATTCAAACGCCCGGTTGAGGATATCCTGGACTTTCTGTTCGGCGCGTTCAAGTTCAACAAGGCCACACGTACAATTCAGCAGACAGCATCGACAGAAAGAGTGCCGTTCTTCTGTGAGTGCGGCTACATACCTATGCGTATTGCAATTGCCCAGTGGGCTTTGTCACGGTCACGTGTGACGCCATCGGGATACCGCGCAGAAGGATTTCCATTTTGAGATGGGAATAACACTGCGAGTGCAATGCATTATTCCGTTTTCATTCCGTTCCTTTTGAGTATGTACACTTTTTGCTTTCAATTTCCTTCTCAAGTAAGCTTACCGCCTAGCAGCTCTCCTTGGCCTCGATGACGACCTGCCCGCCCTCAGGCTCTCATCTATGGCCGTGGCCGTGGCCACCTTAGTATTCTTTTTCAACCTCAACTCCTCCTCCTTCTTCTTCCTCAACCTCATCCCATCAAACACCCAGTCCCTCTTGCGCTTCTCCGCCGCCCCAAAATCATGCAGCGCCTCTTCTGTTTCTTCGTCGAGTACCTCGAGCGCGGGTCGTTTGCCGGCGCGCCAGAGGTAGATCTGGATGAGGAGCTCCGGGAGGAGGACGTTCAGGCAGTACTGCAAGCAATTCCGATCATTTGCATGGGCTCGGGAGCGGGCGGGAGCGGGGAGAAGAGAAGCGGAAACACACGCACATCGTACTTTTCGATAGTCGACAACATCTCGTAGGCCGCACAACCAATCTGTCTCGGAGACTTTGTGCTCCCGGTCGCAGATAGCTGAGACGGTGGCATCGGTGGCGAGGACAAATCGTCGCCGCCTTCGAGTTTCGTGCGGATGTCGGAGGTTTCGATCTATGTAGTTCGTTCGTAGCTCAGCGAAGATACGAGTGAGGGGGGGGGAACGAAGGTGATCACTCACCTCCATGTCCATGGATCGATCTCGGAAGGATAGTGGTGGCCTGAGGACTGCTGCTGCTGCTGCTACTGGTGAGGAAGGGGGCTCCGTTTCGACCTTTTTTATTTATTTTACGTGAGCTTGGTGGAGCGCAGTAGGGACGAGGGGTGCTTTAACCTTCATATCCACCGAAACGGAGGAAGGTGGATGTTCCACTAGAGAAGCTAGCGAGGATGCAGGTCCCAAAGAGGACACGGCCGGAGCACGGGGAGGCGAGGACGGGGGCTCGACCTATAACGGAGTAAGATTACGATTGAGTGGAATGAGAGATGACAGACCTCCAATGGCGCTACGGAGTTGAAAGATGAGCTCGGCGGGATAGGCCCAGGGGAAGAAGGCGGGTCGCCGACAATCGTTGCGGGTGGTGAGGGTGACAGGGCGATACGTGGTTCGTCCTGAAGTTAAGCGGTATGAGAAGTGTGTACGTCGGCAAAGAACGTTCAAGTACCTCGTTAGCAGCAGTCCGCAAGGATTCTGCTTGATCTTGTACATAGCGGCGGTCAGCAGGAGCCGTCATCTCCTTCTCCGCAATCACAACAACTCCCTCGTCGTCTTCGTCCTTAATCCGCTCCTGCACCAAACCTCGCAATACCCACTCTTCCAAGAACCTCCTCAGAAGCGTAACGTCCTTCGGGTTCATCATCCCATGTTCGCCAGCTCGCTTCACCACCGCCTCTCTCCTCCGTCCTCCTGCGACGAACATCTCGTGGGTCGTCCTCGCAGGGAGATACGCATCCTGCAAGATGGCTCGCAGCACGGGCTTCGTATACACGAACTGGTCGCGTATGTCGAGTTCGCAAAACACTGTTCCGTCCGGAAGCGGGCCCGCGTCCAGCTCGGGGCTCACGTCGCGCAGCATCTGTTCGAATAAGCCGTCGTCGTTCGAGTCCTCTTCATCGGGTTCATCTTCCACGTATTGGCTCTGGATCTTGCCCAGAGTACAGGTCCCGAACCCGTCCTCCTCGCAGGTGTAGAACCAATCGCGCTCAATCTCTCCTTGAAGACCGTCGACCCAGAGGACCTTGTACAGCGGTGTCTTGCCCCGGGTGGCGGGCGGAATGTATCCGACGATCTGCGCGTACCAGTACTGGCGTTCCGACTTCTTCTCCTTCCCGAGGACGAGTTCTCCTGGAATGTTGAGCGTATCGTCTGCCGACGGTGGGGTCCAAGGTTCGTCGTCGATGTCGGAGAGCGCCGAGAGCTCGTCGTCCGAGATGCTGATGGCCTTTGCCTTGCCCTTGCCTTTGCCATTCGCCGAGGAGGAGACCTTTCCATTCGCATCAGGTGGCCGCTTTATGTGTCGGGCGCTCTTCATGAATTCGACGGACGGCAGAGTGTCGTCCATGTCCTTCACCAGGTAGGACACGGCATCATACCACGCAACCTCGAGGGCGGTCTTGTCCAACCTCTGGCGCTTTCGCGGGGACGGGCCACTAGACGACACGTACTCCGGGTGAGGGAATCGTATCTCTCCAGTGAGTTTGGTGACGGGGAGGACCTGGCTGAGGTCTGTCGCGACAAGGGCTCCGCGTTTGGACGTGCCAATGCTCCCGTAGATTTTGCATTCACGGGTACTGTTTGGAACACGCTATACACGTCGTTAGTCTCGTACTCGTGGCTGGAAACCGGTAAGGCCCACCCGTGCAGGCCACCATATTTTTTCGCCACCAGCGCCAGAATCCTCCGCCTTTCCGTCAAGGTACAGGAGAACAAAAACACAGGCTTCTGATGCGTCGAGTGGGGAGGTCGCGCGGCGCAGGGAAGGAGCCGAGTCGGACAAGGACGTGAAGTCGGATGGGTCATCGGACTTTTGAGATTGGATCGATAATGGGCGTTTTGCGCGAGTGGTACGGGGAGGGGCGCTGATGCTGGTCCCGAGCTTGGCTGGAGGAGCGCGTCGGGACGTCGACGTCGACATGATGGTCGTTGCTCAAGACGCGTCAAGAGGTGGTCACACTGGCACTCAGGTTTGTGACATCGGGTTTATTACCCACCACGGCTTTGCGTTTACTCCAAAGAAGCTCATTGCAGACCCTGAAGGCGTCAAGCCCGAGTGTTCACTCCAAAGAAGCCTAGTCCTCACTGCCGACCCTCAAGGCCTCAAGCCCGACAAGAAAGGGCTAAAGAGCATCTTTTCCCGACACCAGCGACTGTTAACCTCTCACTCGTCTCAAGACAACCCCTCCACCGCCGCGTCATTCTACCTCATGGCTGCCTTCTTCTCGCACTATTATGTGTAACCTTGTGCCTGCTTCGTCTATAAACCAGTGCGCGTCCTCTTCTGGGGCCCTCGAGTCACCTTCCTTCCCCCAATGGCCGCCCCGGAAACCCCTTCCTCCTGCTCAAGATCGCCCTCCAGCTCACCCTCGACGACATATTTCGACAGCGACGAGTCGTCCCCATGCAGCTCACCATGCAGTTCCGGTTTTCCGTCGACATCTCCGTCGACGATCGCAGCATGGGCTGAAATGTGTGGTCCCCTGAACCTCACTCAAGATCTCCTCGCCCATGGTGCAGACGAGCTGCGACTCCTTCACGACGTCCGAATCCAAGTACACCATTCTCTCCTTCATGCTATGGAACGACGGCTAATACACTTCAAGGTTTCGTCAACCTCCGCCGAAGACGAAAGCTATGCCCAGTATGCAAACAAGGTTGCGGAGAATGCTCCTTTTCGGCAGAACCGCTACTGGTTTTACAAGATGAAGAACGTCTTCAAGGAGATTGACATTCAGACCGCTTGCATACCGCGCAAAGGCCCGCTCAGATTCCTTGACATTGGGTAAGCAACTCTTTCGACCACCCCTCTGTCACTCACTCACTCATATTCGGCCGTAGGTGCTGCCCCGGCGGCTTTACCTCGTACATCTTGAGCAAGAACCTCAGTGCCCAGGGCCACGGTATCTCCTCGGAAATCGAGAACGGCGGACACCGCTTCCTTCTCGAAGACCGCCATCGCTCGCGCTTCAAGATTTCTTACGCAGACTTAAGCTACTACCGTCTGGGCCCGCTCCCCGCCTCCGTCGTGTCTGCGAGCAAGCTCAAGCCCGCCACCGCCCTTCCGTTCGACACCAGTCGTGCTTTCGACGTGATCCTCCTTGATGGCCACCCACTGCGCAGCGCAGGAGACCCAGACCTCCTCCTCGTCTCGCAGCTCATCATGGGGCTGCAATACGTCAAGCCCGGCGGGACCCTGCTCATCAGACTCGCGGACCCCGAGCAGGCAGCCACCGCGAAGCTGCTCTTCATGCTCGACGGCCTGTCCACTCGCCTCGAGACATTCAAACCGCGCTTCATGAACGCCACGCGCAGCACCTTCTACGTCATCGCAAAAGGCGTCGGCGAGGGCGTCGGCGCTGCGTGTCAGCCCATCTTGGTCGAGAAACTCAAGGAGCTGTGGGTGGATCTAACGATTGGTGGTGTGCATGGTGCGGGGCAGGCGCTGGGCGAGGAGGATCTGGATTTCGTCGTGACGACAAAGGAGCTCCAGCAGCCGACGCATCTGGAGCGCATTATGAAGCTCAGCAAGCGGGTCTGGGAGGTCCAGGCGCGCGCCCTTGTGGACTCGACTCGGAGCGACTGTGGGCACATTTTGCGAGAGGAAGCTGTTATTGTTGATGCGTCGCTTGTTACCGTTGCTAATTAGGAGGGATCTTTGTTTGTGTATGGCACTTAAGTAGGATTGTTTGTTTGGGAAAATTGTTGTTGCGGAGAAACTCGGACTTTGTGATAAAAATGGTGCTCACGTACGTC
Source organism: Mycena amicta (assembly GCA_029282125.1). Lineage (NCBI taxonomy): Eukaryota > Fungi > Basidiomycota > Agaricomycetes > Agaricales > Mycenaceae > Mycena > Mycena amicta. The sequence continues at coordinate 1,285,857 of JARIHP010000001.1, read as the reverse complement.
ATTCCAGTTGTCTTTGACCTCATCCACAGATGCCAGGGATTCGCGCTGGTCGTTCTCTCCAATGGGCAAGCAGTACGTTTATTCGCCATCCCAATCTAGCTTGGAACAGTATTTATTCAAAAGTCAGTTCCTATGCCTACTCAGCCGCCATCTGGCCAAGACCAGAACAATCTACCCGCGTTCAAGGGGAAGAACTCGAATACGGTCAAGCGGCGGCGCTTCATCTACTTTTTTTTCAATCTGTTTCCGGGTTGCTATGGCGCAATCTGGCGATAAAACGCGGATTCGGCGGCGCATCTTTCCTGTGCCTGTCCTCCGAGTCGTTCTCAGGCTGTCGAATTCGAAACCCTCTCCCTTCCTCGAAATGCTCTTCCGCCCTCTTTGTCTCCTTTCGCTAGCGGCCCGTTGGTTATCCATTTCCTGGCTCAGAACGACGCTCATGAAAGACTACTACCAGTAGATGCAGTCACGGTCCTCGGCGACGAACAAGTGACCGTGTTGATGCCCGTACTGGATCCTGATACCACATTAACTGCTGTGGTCCTGGGAGTCGACTCACAAGGCCGGACAACCTACCGAATCGATCAGCCTGAGGTTGGCTTCCAGTCCAGTGGCTCTTTCACCTCGACATCCATAATAAAACCCGCCACAGGCAAGTTCAAGTTCTTCCTTTGATTCAAGTCCTCCTCCTCCGAGTCTTCTTTCTAACTGAAACTGACTCTACACAGCGACCCTGGTCGCAGCATCTGACTACGCCTCGTACACCTACGTGGTGGACGACCCCGGGCGGCTCGAGATCGATCTCGGCTTCGACTGCACCATACAAGGCGGCGGCGGAGATGCGATTTGCTCTGATGTGAACTTGCGAGTCGATACACACTCGGTCAGCGCTGCGACCACGACATTCTTACCCAATGCACTGGTGACGCTCGTGTTGGACGTTGTGTCGCCTACGGATACTGGCACGTCTAATCCTGGGACGAGCACCGGAGTTTCAGGAGTGAAATCAACTCCGAGTTCCACTGCCAGTGCCAGTGGGGGATCAACGGCAACTTCCACTGGCCAACCTGGCCCTACCGGCTCCAAGTCCGACTCTGCGCTGTCGTGGCGCCCGTCGAAGTTTCTTGTCAGAGCAGTGGTTGGAGCTACAATCGTTTTTAGCCTTATTTAGACCGCTTTTATCTTTATTCTGCGCGGTTGGTGACGCGTCGCGTCACGGTTGCACTGTTCGTGATCGCGTTTACTTCCGACCACCATCATCATGGATGACCGAGTACCCCAAGCAGAGCTCCGCCGCATCGAAGACTTGTGGTTCGACGACGGAAACATCATCCTTCAAGCCGGAAACGCTCAGTATCGCGTCCATCGCAGCACCCTAGCACGGCGGTCACCCGTCTTCAAGGACATGCTCTCCTTCCCGCAGCCAGTCGACGCAGAACTCGTCGAGGGAAACCCGCTCGTTCGACTTCCAGATCCAGAAGAAGAGGTTACACCGTTTCTCATGGCTCTGTTCGACCCCGAGTGTGTATTATCTCTCGCTGGCGATGCAATGTGTAGAGTCCTGACGCGAAGCTCCGCAGATTCTTCCTTCCATTTCCATCATTCACAGATTTCAACACTATCTACGGCTGCCTGCGACTCTCTCACAAGTACGAGGTGGCCGGCCTGCGACGTCGCGCATTGGTGCATCTCAGCTCAAGATTTCGCACGACCATCCTGCAACACGACGACCTTGCTGATAGTTCGTGGCCTGCTTCGGATTCTGAATTGTGGGAAATCAACCCTCAGTTGTCTGACGTTGGGACATGGAAAGAGCCTAAAAGTACCTACTTGGTTTCCGTCATCGCTCTCGCCAGAGAAGTTGGCGCGCTCTGGGTTCTGCCAGCGGCTTTCTATCACCTCACCACCGACATTGTCGGATATCGTGTTGGCGGGATGGGAGACGAAGGGAAGGACACTAGTCTTAGCCTTCACGACCAGGCCAATCTTGCACGAGGCTCCGACGCCCAGATGAAAGCCGCATTCGGTATCACGCAACTGTTCCAGAATCCCCGGCATACAAAAGGTTGCGCATCCCCAGATAATTGTCTCACTGGGCGTCTGGATCTAGTCGAAGACAGCCAAGAGATGTTCGCCGATTATCTTCGAGATCCGCTCGAAGTTTGGATAGAGGGACATTGGGCGGATTATGAAGAAAGGCTTTGTAAGGTCTGCGTGAGCGCAATCAAAGAGAATATCGCCGATGCTCGCTGCTCGTTCTGGGATGATCTTCCGGATGTGTACGGACTACCTTCTTGGGAAGAGCTGGGGAAGATGAAGCTCGCAGAGATTGGCCAAGTCTTTTGTTGAAGGTGGGTGTTCCGTGGTTTTTAATCTTATACCGACACTGAATCGCTCAAACTATGCGCAGACTGAACAAAGGACATTTCTCAACGAAAGCCCGCCGGCACAACGACGATATCTTGGCGAACACGGCGCAATAAGCGAAAGGCAGCCCCAGATGGTAGATTAATCTTGAAACTTTCGTATAATATCGTACACAAGAATCATACACGTTTAGATAACTTCTCCTCTGTGTACATTCCACACACCCCAATCCCACGTGGCGGAATATTGTCTCTGCCAGGGAAGGGTGATGCGTATGCAAAGTCCACATGGCCCGCAATGTCAGATAAACCGGCTTTGTACTCCTCCTGCGTTACCTCAGAAGGGTCCCGAATGCATATCGTCCCAAGGACACAACCAAAGCACTCGATATAGCGCGAAAGCATCGGTAAGGGGTATATCGTCGTCCACTCGGTGTCCGACGTGCCAGTGATGATGCGCTCATCGATGCAGAATTGACGAAGGCGCGGGAGACGCAGCGCGTCGAGGCAGGGTCCAAAACGCAAGTAAACGTCGGTCGCGGCTCCCAGAATCAGCATTTCCAGGCGGGGGAGGCAAATGGTATATCCCAGTGCCGGCTCATCGAAATGCTGGTTGTACAGGAGTTCAAGTCGGCAGTGAACGAGGTTCACAGTCTGCTTCAGAACCTCCGTGACATGTACAGCACCGATATTTCGGAGCTCTAGCCTCGTCAACTGGGCCAACGGGAGGCGCGGAAGGAGTTGTCGATGAACTGAGGTATGCAGGTCGAGAAACGCGGTTCGAAGAGCAGGAGTATTGAGTAGAAAGACGGCGTCCAGGTCTGTCTTGTGAGAGAAAGAATCGATGGCAAGTAAGGATGGCAGAGTGAGTTCGCCGTCCACAAGATTCTCGTGCACCTCGAATTTCCGGTCAACAAGATATAAGGTGACATATTCCAAGCGCCCCCGATGTTCCAACAAGGAAGATAATGCGTGTTGTTGTTGATAAGCGCGAATGTACTGGTTGCCACACATCATAAACGAGAGGAGACATGAGCGCGATCTCTTCAAGAAGGTCTCGGCCGCGGCGAGCTCACAGTGTATAGGGTGTAACTCGGGGTCAACACGGGGCGGAGTCGTGAATAGCGAAATCGCGCGCCATAGAGTCGGCGTAGAGAGCGCTATTTCGCGCCAGTGGCGACAGATTTGACCCAACAGTGTCGGAGAACCTCTTCCGAGGAGAGGTGGACAGACGGGATAGACTGGGAGACATTGTTTGAAGATCTCCGAGACGATTTCGTTGGGGAGTGTCAATACTGGGTAGAACTTGGTTGTGCGCGTGGCTCTTTGTTCAAGTTCTCTATCCGGACTCGTTGGGCGCGAAAAACGACAAACACCAGCACTCACCTGTCGGAAGCGTACAGTCTTCGTCGTAGGTGCGACGCGGCAGACATTTTCGCCACTCAGCCGTTATTTGGGCCGACGCTGAGATTCCTGAGAAGGTGAAAGGGAAGCCGCAACGCGATCACAAGACTGATTGTCAGATTGATGGACAAGACGCGCTTTACATATAGTTACAACAAACGATTAGGTCCAGTGCTGCTTGATGAGATCTGCTCCGCGTTCAGCGAATGCATATGTAGCAGCTTGCGTGTGCGCGCTGGGAATAAGGGGCTGGGACAGCTCAATCCGATTGTAAACGTGAAGGTCCAAAACAAACTCACAATAACCGAAGCATCGATAATGCGGAGCCCATCGACACCTTTGACCAGCAAATCTGGATCTACCACTCCGTAACTTGCGTCCCGCGCCGTCATCGACGCGCTGCCTACAAGATGCAGAGAGGGAATTGCCGCGTTTCTGATGAAAGTGTCCAGCTCCGTTGCGGTCATATTGTCAAAGTTCTGCGTTGGACCGATGATAACATTTTGCCAGTTGGGAGCGGTAAAAAACAGTCGAGCGCGTTTGAGACCCTCCTTGAGCGTGAAAATATCGAAATCATCTTGCAGAAGACCGATGTCTATGACCGGCGCAGCAAAGGGATCACTGCTGTTGATAGTAATGCTTCCACCTACAATTGTACTTGGAGTCGAACCGAAGAATAAATTTAAATTGGAAGGACGCACGACTCGCGGGTGTTACGATCGCAATGCCTGCACCCACAAAGTGCCTAGGCTGAGTTGGTGAAGCGCCAGGTCCTCCACCTCCAGGCTGTAATCATTTAAGCGTTGTGTCACTGGGAAACGTTGTTGATTGGTACCGTAAATATAAGCTCGATGTGAGGCGTATTCGGACCCGCAGATGGATCGGAATGATTTGCGAAGATAGGCGAGTCGGAATCCAACCGATGCCACGAGACGTGCGTGGGGGATTCTATGACAAAAGGACCGGTGTGCGACTCATTCCATTGAGCGAATGCCTCGTTGAACCGCGTTGCATTCTGAGTTATCGCGTCCTCAGTGTCGTTGAGGGTCACAAAGTAGCTGATTCCGAAGAAGGTCTGGTCCGTGATATTCTTGCCGACGCTGGGAAGATGGTGGATGGTCGGGATGCCAAGAGGAGCGAGGATGTTTCGATCGCCGATACCAGAATGCAGGAGAATACTCGGGGTCCCCACCGATCCAGCTGAGAGAATGATTTCCTTCCGGGCGTGGGCCGTGAAGAGTGTTTGTCCTGTCTGCGGTAAATAAAACGTCATGGAAAGACAACGAGCAATACCCTGCCGAAATTCAACTCCGTTGAACGTAGGTTTGCCACTGGTCACGTTTTCTGCACCGATGAGTCGAGAAACTTGTGCATGCAAGAGGACATCGAGGTTGTCGCGTCGAATGAATGCATCGGACAGATATGAAGTCGCTGAGCTACTGCGCGACCCGCCGCCCACGGTAGATTGGAGCCAACCTATCTGCCTTAGAGAGATATTTTTCGGCAGGAAATACGTACCAAGGCCCAAGGGCTTTCCGGAGTTCATGTCGATGTTATATGGATACTGGTTGGGTAGCTCGTTCGTGGTTTGTATGACATGCTCATTGAAGGCCTCATACTGAAAGCCACCCAGACTGACGGGGTTTATTCCGTGAGTGCTATGAACGGAAGGGTCAAATTGCCCGTGCGTGTTATGATTGTCTGCGGGCGGAGACCATTTCTCGTTCTTCCCAGCCTCGATTAGTTCACAGCTAACGGGTTTTCTTGAGCATACCTTGAAGAAGTACGGAAGAATCTCGTTCCAAGACCAGCCTGCATCGCCAGAAAGACGCGCGTAGCGATCAAAGTCTTCGGATGATCCACTGCAAAGGATAAGAACGAGCAAAGAGTCCAAGAAACATACCGGGTGTAGAACATCGCATTGTGGGAGCTACATCCGCCGAGCATATGAGCTGCTCAGTATTAAACAGGAGATTTGCAATTGAACACTGCAGAGACAACCTACCGCGAAAGTAGTTCAGAACCCGCCCATTGAGACCGGCTTGAGGGATTGTGGTGTAATCTGTGTCAAGTCAGGAATGACTATGTGGTATAATTCATCTCACTCCACTCATATATGATTGGTTGAAGCATCTCATCGACAAACGTCGTGAAGGGAATCACGGAGATTAAGACGTCGCGGTTGCTGTCGACAATGAGACGGAATTGGGAAACACCACGATGCTCACGAGACTCCAGCTTCGAGAACTAGCACGGAGAACTTGGAGTTTTCGGTAAGTCGATTGGCGACTACATTCCCCGCGGTTCCACCTGCACAACGCGTCAAATTTCGAGTTGAAAGTGGACAAACCAGTCACCTCCGACAACGACAAAGTCGTAGATGAGATCCTGAGGTATGTCTGACACACTTTCGAAGATTCCTGCAAGCGCTGACGCAGCGAGAGCGACCACAATGGAGGTGCAAGCAAGCATCTGGAGTGAGTCAATCGACTCGGATGTCCTTCGACGGACATTTTATACCGCTCGGCGCTCCGACTAAGAGTTCACACAAGAAGCTCCGTGGCGGTCGCGTGAGCTAGGGGGATGTCGGACTGACTCCAGGCGACAGATTGAGGTACTTCTCGCACACCGTACATGCCCTGCACGCCTTAGTACTAGTTGCGACTGAGTTTGTGAGCTGTTTGTGAGCAAACTTGAATGGAACGAGGTTAACAACACAGTCAAGCCTGAGGCGTAATACACTCACCGTACTTTGGAACTCGAGTTTTGGCTTCCGAGCCTGTCATGGATATTCTGTTCAAGCCGTGTCGCTCCCTCGACTTCAACAAACGAGATGGCCGTCTTAAAAGGATCATACGTGACTGCACGGAATGTTTCAAGTTCTCCGTTTCACCGACGCCGCATATGAGCGCATATGGATTTCTGAAGATATATGCCTGGCACAAACGCACCGACGAAATTTGTCGCATCTTGTTCGTCGGAGTGTCCTCGTGTACTTCGGCTTCATACATGACTCCGAGTAACATGAGCCGTGAGCCAACTTGAAGAGATCAACAGCAAGGTGCACCAGAACTTTAAGCACAAGCTAGCCGTCGGGACTCGGAGGCACGGTTTGAACGCCGGTGCCGTGGTCCGTCAGCGGTTATTTTGGGAGCACTGATGGCAAAAGGAAAGCCAACGCGATCACAAGACTGATTGATGGCAAGACGAATTCAATCGTAAAACTAAGCTAAGTACGTGTTATGCATATATACCCTCTGGTTTAGCGCGTCATTGCCTAAAGCCATCCCAACGACAGCGACATGGTAATCCCACGTAGGACGGAAATGAGCCAGGTTATGACGACCAGAGCCTCAAGTTCGCCGAAGCTAAGGACGACTCAGCGGTTCAATCAGGACCTTGAGGAAGGCCACATACACAAAATTTCCCGCCAGAGCAACGTTGGCCGTAAGGGTGATGGCGCTAGCGACCTATCCTCAGAATCACTGTCAGCGAAGGTCCAGGAGCGATACTAATGGCGCACCCAAAATATCGTGTTGAGAAGAAAGAGCAGTGTGACTGTGGGCCTGTGGCCGATGAGGCTCCCTGGAGTGAACACAACAATCGGGAAGAACGGAAACATCGTCCACGCCCCGTTGAATATCGTGAGGATCAATCTGTGCAGCCATTAGCCACTGGCACCCGACAACTCAAAGCAGTGAGTACTCACCCACTCCGGAGGTGTGGCACTGGGTGCCCCGCGAGGATGTGTCCAGCGATAATGAGCGCTGCCAACGCCAAGAGCTGCGTTGCGACGAACACGCCCCCGATGAACGTTGCACGAAGACTGACGCCAGTGTAATAGACGGCACGGGAGCCTGAGCCGGAGTGGCTGTATGAGCCTGATCCACTTTGGAAGAACGACATGCACTTGTTCGTGGGTGTTGAAGAGGAAAGGCGCGCAGGCGCAGCCTGTAGATATATGGCCAGCCACCTGGAGAAGGGCAGTAATCTCAAATAGAGCGGAAAAATCAGTGTGGGCGTCGTACTTACCGCCTCCCTACATTGGGATATATGAAAGGCGCAGGCCCGTAGATATATGGCCAGCGAGCCGCCCGGAGCAGGGCAGTTTGTACCGCCTCCCTACATTGGGACATATGGCCTGTAATCTTAATCTTGATCGATGCAAGCCCACGTACCGTGGTATGCGTGAACGAGAGAGATTCATTTCACCGCAGTCGGTAATTCTATACAGTTACATTATTTTGTTCAGGTGCTGCGAGTTGACCAAGCCCCAATTAGAATGCAAAGTTGAGTACGTGTGGCGGCCCATCCTCGCTGTCCTCCTCGTCAAAATCTTCCGCTGCAGCTTCACCATCTTCCGAGGAGAACCAATTCTTCTCCTCGAATTTGACATCGACCCCAAGCCGTTGGCACAGCCGGGAAATCTCCTCCTTCTGCACCTCGGACGCTGGTGGCGAGAGTGGTTTCGTGTCCTGCGGCAGCTCCCCAAGAATGAAGAGTTCCTTGAGAGCGGGGAGTCGGAATGGAGACGTTTGGAGCCATTTGACAAGCGCAGGGGCGGAGAGCGACGTCACCGACGCACCCGAGAAACGCAAGAGCCGCAACTTTGGAGGCAACGAGCTGAGAATGGACGGCGAAATAGACACGTCGTTCAATGCGAGTTGCTCGAGGCGACGGAGCTTGGCGAAGAATGAGTCGTCCAAATGCATGGGAACCCGACGAAGCCCAGGATAGGTGTTTATCGTGAGGAGCGTGAGCGTGTCTGCTACTATTCCGATGCATTTCTTGAGCTCTGCGGGCGTCGTGGAGGTGAGTCCATCAAGCACTAGCTCCTTCACCCGAGGCATCGCGCGCAACAGAGTTTCCAAGCTGCGTAGCGCCGTCCGTTTCTGCAAGACGGATACTGTGAGCTCCGTGCCGACTGACGAGCCACTGGGGACACCGAGCGTCGGATCGTCGTCTCCTCCGCTGAACTCTATATTGTCCACCTCCAGCTCGACCAAGTTCGGAAAGGCAAGGATGTTCTTCAGCCATCCACCGCGCTTCATCACGCTCCAGCACCCACTAGGATCACGATGATCGCAGCGAAAACATCCATAGATCGTGATATGCGTGAGCCGAACGAGCTTGGGGTCCTGCACAGACAATGGCCACAAAAAGTCGCCGCCGTTGACATTCAGCCTCGTCAGCTGGGGACACGCGTCGAGGAACCATTTCAGTGCAAGTGAGCTCATCGGGCGGGGGTCGTCCTGGCCCGGAGCCTGCTGAAAATATGGGAGCGTATCGTCGAAATTGCGGGCTTGGCATGCGGCTCTGATTGTCGCGGCCTTGACGAACTTGGCTAGATGTGGCGCGAACCGTAGTTGTCCAGTGAGCAGCAGAAAGCGTTCAGGACCTTCGATGAGCAGCTCGCCGTAGAGACACCGTCGAACGGGATTCACAAAGGCGCGCGAGACGAGCGCGAAGCCGAGGAATCGCTGTTGAGAAATTAGCGCCGGTGAGTGGGAGATTTTCAAGCATAAGACCTTTGGGAGTGCTTCGTAGTTGTACACACCATGCTCGTCCTGCCGGTCTGAGAAGGCGTGGTCCACGATATTCTCGACTACGTCCTCGAGCTCGAGAGCCCATATGCGTTTCGGAGGGCCCTCCGCTGCTTTCTCGATCTTTGGACGGCGGCGAGGTGCCATGGTGATGGAGGAAGCAAGTGAAGTTAGGGTCTCCCGTTTTCGGAAATCAACGGAAATGCTCGAGCTCAACATCGCGTATATGAGGATTCGAATTTATGATCAATGGACGGTATTGGGCTGCAACTGTATAACCAGAACAACTGCTAGTGAACAGCGACCCGCGGTGGCGAACTTGAAGTCGGTGTACTATCCACTGATTTGCTCTTAGACTGCTTCCGCGCCAATTTTTCGAATCTATCCTGCTCGCGTTCGCCAGCGCGCACTTCTGCACGAAGCCAGCCGAGGGGTACCACATGAGGGTATCCTCGAGCGATGGGTCCAAGTTGACACCCAGCGCGATCCTCGCAGCTTCAATGACAGCAACGTCGCGAGCTCGTGTAAGGTGGTCCATATACCATTTGTTCGACATTACGATGAGGTAGAAGTTGTCATCCACTTCTAGGTAGGGCATGGTGGCGGGAAAGAGACTGCAATATGCGTCATGACGAATAGAAAAGAGAAGCCGCCAAACGCACACAAGCTCAGGACGGGCGCACCAGTTGCTTGAGACGACGTCTGTAAGGTTGCAGTGGGTCACCAAGCCAAGCGTTCCGCCGCCAAGGTTCTCGCATAGCTGCTGCGGTGGACAGACCCATGCCAGGACGTATTGCGGAGTTGGATGACCGTCGACTAGCTGTCCCCTGAGTGGTGGAGGGTCGTCGAGGGTTCTTCGCGTTGGAAATCTGCAGATACGATAGGCTACATTGAAGGGGACGAGATTCAGCCTCACCTACTGTTGGTCGACATGGTGGCAAGAGTGAAAGAGCGACCAAGCTTGTGACAGTTGATTTCTGGCGCGTGACCGCTGTTGGGCAACCACTGTTTTCGGTCTTTTTTTTGTCAGTCTCTTTTTGGTCTTGCTTTTGTTCTTTGCGATCGCTCTCTTCGGCCATATGCCGATATAACCCCCACTCGCAGCTAGCGCTCGTTCCCAACTCTCACCGTCGCGTTCTCATTTCTATCGGATCCTATCCAGCTTCCTCACTCTATCGCGTCAACAAGTTATGGGCAACGTTTAGGCTCAGCAGCTCTACCTTCATGATTTCCTTGCGTTGGCCGTTTGCTACTCCAGCACCGCCGACCCACGCCGCCTCGAGTTTCACAACTATTCGTATTGGGCAGCCGCAGTGATGGCCTTGCTCGTCCGTGGGCGCCTGAAACATTCCACCCTCGCCCCCCAGCTTCCGATATACGTCAGCTCTGAATCCAAGGGTTTTCCTTTCGATCCAAACACATCCCGACTAACAGCGGCCGATGGCGACGCCAAAAGCGTCTACGTCGATATCGGTGTATTACTTCCCATCGTAGAGCCACGTACGCACCGTTCTCCATTGCTTTCCATTCCGTTTGCTCATAGTTGTCGATCGCCCTACATACAGGTTTTCCGGAGGACTTAGGGGAGCTTGGTGCGCAGGTCGCTGGCAAGAGTCTCGCGTACTTCTTCACCGAAGTCCTTCCCCACCATCCTGAGATCTCTCCGCGTTGTGTTCGAGTTATCGGACTCGAGGCCCCCGTTCTGGGCGAACTGAAGAAACTTCCTCCACGCCATCCAAAGAACATCGAGCTTTTCCACGCCAGTATGGTCCGGCTTCTGAGCCAGGCGATTGTCCAGGCGGAGGCTCAGGCCAGCTGTCTCTTCTGCTCATTGCGGTTTGGTACGCAGGAGATCGTCCTCCTTCTCGTTGGGGCCGGGCCGTATTACCAGATACGCATCGTCAGCCGGCAATGGTTGTTGGCCAGGCTGCCAGTATACACCCCAGCCAGCTTCGATGGATTTTGTGACGCCGCGAACGATGCGGTCGACGAAGACGAAGAAGACGACAAAGGAGACAAGGGAGATCACAAGGGAGACGAGGGAGACGAGGGAGACGACTTGGATGATGGCGCGGTTTGGACGGAAAGCAGCGAAGAAGAAGAAGAAGAGACGCATGACCCCCGAAAGGTGCAAAAACAACAGACGAAGCGCCAGAAGAACCGTCTTGCAGAGCAGAATGCCGAGCGCCAGAAGCGCGCTGAGGCCGCAGCGCGTGTCGCAAGGCAGACCCAAGAGCGCAAGAAGCGCACTGAGGAGCGCGCTGCCAAACGCGACACACAGGAACAGCAGTACCAAAAGGCTCGCCGAGAACGACCCAGCACGGACCGCACACTTCATCTCTTCTCGGACGCGGGGCTCGATGTCATTAATCGAAACAAATATGGCGTAGATCTCTTCGAGTCGAAGACCGCCGAGATGTACTTCGGCAATGGCGGGGATACGAGTTGGTCGAAGGTGCTTCAGCTTGGCTCGGCCCTGTCGGACACGTACATGGAAAAGATCCAGGACTTCATCCGCACCGCGACGTTCGAGGATCGGGAGGATGCACGGAGGGAAAATGTGCGTTTCGCCGATCGCCTCTAGCAGTACCCAGAGTGCGGATACATATGCCTATTGTCCATGTGAATTCCAAGATTTATGAAAGCGTTTTCAAGGCTGCTCATAACGTCGAGAGAATATAATTCAGGGATACATTCAAGAAGCCTCGTACGCGTAGTTTTACAGTACAGTACATCCCATCGATAGAACAAGTACAACTTGATAGCAGTTCGTTTGGCGCAGTCCGTCACCGTCCCATGCCAGTACAAGTCCATGCGAGTATTGTATGTGCAGGTATGTGGATAATCAAGAGCAAGAGCAATATATGATAGGGAGCAAAGCAATGAAGGGAGAAGGAGAGGAAGGACGGCGTTAGATCATGAAACAGAAAGGGCATGAGCCAGAAAGAGAAGAATGGGATGATGGTACATTATGTTGGGTGCGCGCTGTTAAAACTTGACTTTGGAAGAAAGAGGGAGAGGGAGAAAATCTAGAAGCCCCCGAAACCTTGACCGCCGTCAGCCCCACCAGGCGGCGCCGGGCTCGGATGGCGCATCACACTCTGGTGCATCGCAAACTGCCCACCGACGTTCCCAGCTATTCCAGGCATGCCCATGCCCATGCCCATCATCTGCATCTGCAGCATCGGCGTCATCTGGGGCATCTGGTACGCCAGCGCATTGGGGTTGTTCATCCCAAACTGCGCGGGCGGCATGGGCGGAGACATCTGTGGCGAGTGGGTGTGCGAACTTCCACTGTTGGTCGGGCTGCCGGGCGAGGACGCGCCTTGGTTCCCTGGGGATTTCTGCATCGCTTGGAGCTATATTGGGCGGATGAGTAAAACGACAGGCAGCGTGAAGACGAGACGAGATGGTTACCTCATAGAAGGCAAAGTCCTGCAGAAGGGACGTGCGTGCGGGATGTGTATGGAAGATTCGGAGCATCTCATGCCCGGCCTCGGCAAGCAACTCTTGCGTGTCGCGTGAGTTTGTGACTGGCTTGCGCTCGGCGGTGTTTCTACCTGGGTTCAGAAGAAAAACGAGAACGCAGCTGCTGGTTTGCTTACAAGAGCTTGATATGGCGGAGATTGACGTTGGGGATATCACGGACGAAGATCCAGCGGACTTTGAACACGCCCTTCCACTTATCGGAGGCCCATACGGTGCTGCTTTTGGTGTAGTCGACTGGTGTCAACATCTCGGCCATACCACAGAAATGACCACTAGAAACGATCAGCGAAAAAGACACGCCATCCAAGACCGCGAACCCACCTAGCATTGACACTGAAGAACAGGTAGATCGGACCGCGACCACCGCATTCCTTGAACGCTTTGTCGAGGCGTTTGTTTCCCGGCTCCGTTGAGCTCCAGATTTCGTATTTGAGTGACTTGTGGACATCGTCCTCGGTGTAGGACTTGATGACAAAGAAACGGGCCTGAACGAGGTTAGAGAAGACACAATCGACGTAAACGGCGACATACATAAGATGGACGGAGATCGAAAGTCGCGGGATTGTATCCCTTGGCCGCGATCAAGGACGGCACGTCGATTGGTGTATTGACAAAGCCTTGACTCGGGGTCTGCCCACGCTGCTGCTGCTGCTGCTGCTGCTGATAGTGCTGAGGAAGTGGTGGTACGGGCTGTCCTTTGCTGGCCTGCTGCTGCTGGTATGCATATTGAAGATTCGGGTTCGAAGTACGCAGCCCGAGCCCGGCACGATCCTGCCCGCCGTATTGTTGTCCGTAGACCTGGCCAGGGTTCGAAAGCCCGCCGCCAATGCCCTGCCCAACGGGAGTCTTGCGGCCATCAAATTCGGTCACTAAATTGAGCTTCCGCCCACCATTCCCATTCCCGTTCCCATTCCCGTTTCCGTTTCCGTTGTTGCCGCGCATGCCTGGGGCTTGGGCTGGCGGTGGATGCGATGGATTGAATCGCGGCGGATGGACGCTCTGTCCGGCGCCGTAACCTCCACTGATGTCCAGCGAGGAAAGGGCACGTTGTACATCATCGACACCGCCAGAGAAGTTGGTGTTTGGTGCGCGCCAATCGCCGCTTCCATTATTAGACCACGGGGAGAGTCGGCCAATGGGGCTAACGGCCCCAGGTTGTTTCGCGTAATACTCCGACTCGTCGTAGACGTCTTGCTCGTCGTCGTAGACTTGTTCATCCTCCTCCTCTCCCGCTGGTTCAGAAGGCTGTGCGTGGTGGGAAGGTAGGGGCGTCTGGAGGGTGCCTGAGCGACGGAGACCAGACACGGGGATTTTTTGGGCTTGACGGGCGGCAGCGCCGTAGGTGAGAGACTGGTGTCGTCGGACGCCGGAAGCGGCTGTAGGAGGCGAAGTGTCATGGGGCGAGTTGGGATCCATGTCGTCTAGTTCTGCGCCGGTGGGAAGCTGAGCAGGCGTCAGTTATACTGTAACGAAGAATGCCGGCCCCGGCCTTCACACGACTTGGCGGATGGCAAAGGGAATGTACAACGATTCCGTGCATTTGGACACTGCGAGAAGACGACATACCTCTTCAGCAGCATAGGCGTCAATGTCGCCTTCCCAATCGTCCTCATCGCCTTCATGGCCGGCGATAGCAGTAAGACTATTCTTGATGTTTGGTGTGAGACTGCCGGACCTAGACAGCCCAGAAGCCTGGGGCTGAAATGCTGACATCGGGGGAACGTTAGATCTTAAAGAAATGAGGGGGGGCATGGACGGACCGCGGTGGTAGCGCGTAGGGAGTGAGCTCTGGCGGTGGAGTGAAGTCTTTTCGCCAACGGCCCCTACACCGCCAACCCAATCGTCTCCAACGACCTCATCCTCGTTCCATGGACCTTCCTGGTCAATAGCGGTCTCCTCTGAGATTGCAGAAGCGCGGGCCGTCCTCGATGAGGCCGAGATTGTATGGTGTCGACGAACTCCGCTGGAATTTGGCGGAGAGCCAGGGACAGGCGGGAGCTGGCTTGGCTGGCTCATGGTGGGGAGAAGAAAGTCGATTCTGGGCGACGACCAGGCCGCAAGCCGTCGTCGACGTCTTTAGTGACGGCGGAGAATGAAAGTTGGAATCAACCCGGAGGCTATAGCAACAACTTAGACGCTGTCTCCTGCACTCGCTACAACGATTGAACACGTCCGTCAACCTCAACGAAGATATCGCATAGATATCGCAAGATATCGCCTCTTCATCCCCACTTTCTTCTCAGGTCTTGCCGTTGCCGCAGTCTTCGAGTTCTTGATCCATATGTCGACTTCTAAATAATCTTGTCGTGGGCTTCACCATCGACTCCGAGTCTTGCGATTTGACCGAACCGCTTCCAAGTTTCTTCATCTATTGTTAATAAATGGTCGGTGCGTCGTAAGGACTCACTTCGCTCAGCGTTTACACTGTCGCAATTCCCGCGCAGACGAATGATCATTGCGGATTTATAGGGAATCCCATCGTTCTGCGATGCATGCTGTGCATTTTGCAGCGTGCTACATAGAGCCCAACTAGAGCCTAAAAAGCCCACGTTGGCATCGCCTCCAACCCCACTCTCATCATCTAAAATGGCGACAGGTTGATCCAACAAGAGGCGTCGGCTAGCGCAACATAAAGAGGCTATTACCCACGTCGAAAATCATCTTGACGTCTTCTCCTTTGCTTAATTCCGTCGCGGGCGACGCGTTTCCGACTTGCTGGTGGGTTATCTTTGCCCCCCCCCCCCCCCCCCCCCCGCTGCAGCAATCTCTGAGCTTCGATAAGATGAATCCCTACTACCCTGAGGTCCACCACCGTAGCCCCCCTCCGCTTCTTTATCCGCCCCACTCTGCCGGATCCCGTTCCGATTCTTTTCAGAAGACCTACGCGATACATGGGCTCGCGTCAAAAGCTGGCTACTACCCTGCTTCACTTTTACTTGTCATTATATGGACCGCCTTCGTCGGAGCGCTCTTATGGCTACTCGAGTCGGCGGTAGCGCATGGACCTGAACGCATCGTCCAGCCATGGTACTACAGTACCCTCCCCAATCTCCTTCTCACTGTATTTGCCCAAGGCCACGCCGGCATTAGTGCAATGCATCTCGCGCGCGTATCCGTATCCGCCCTCCACTCGCCGCGCACCTCGCCAAACACCTGGGCTGAGGTATTCTGGATATCGGACCACGCCTGGCAAGGTCCATGGGGCATGTTCACCACATTGGTTTCTGCAAGTCAGCTCGGTGTGGGCGTTTCGCTGCATTTCGTCATCTGCGCGGTAACGTGCCTCATTGCGCTTGGCACGCCAGTCATCCTCTCCCGCGCGTACCCAATCCAATCCATCACCGTCAACCAAGGTGTTACAATCAACCCAGCGGCGCTCAACATCGCTCGCATGGGAGCTGTTGATGCCTGGGTACTGGCATCGGCTCATGGACGGCTGCCTTGTCCGTGTCAGACGTCTACAACTCCAGCGTGTACCTCCCGTTCGGAGAATCTCGCGACAACGATCCCAACGACTTTTCCTTCGCTGGCAACGTCCAGGGCACGACCGTGACACTCCCCGGGCTGCGTCTTTCGGGCCATTGTGTCTCGATAGACAACCCAGTACACAACTTTTCAGCCGAGTTCTCGGCGTTTTGCCACGCCCAGGTTCCGGATATCCAGTTCGTCTCCATCCCGATCAATGTCAATGCGTTGGACGCCAACCTCACCATGCAAGGCTGTACCAACGCCTCATGGAATGCGGTCTTCCAGCCGAACCAGTCGACGGCCACGAATCTTGGATTTATCTACCTGCAGTCTACCAATGGCTCTGCGACAACTGCGCCGTCTACCAACGTCGAAGGCATGATTCGTTGCGATTCCGAGTTCTCTACCGGGTGGGCGACGCTCTCCGGCGCAGACGGAACGTACACCAACTTCACCGAAACTTCGCTACTCAACTTTACGGCCACTCAACAAGGCGAACCACTCCTCGACCCCATCTACGCACTCATGTGGTACTTTGACGCCGGCCAACGGACGAGCAGGTTGAAGGACCTCACGTTCGCTGCCTCGGCTGTTCAGGCGCTCGGATTCACCGCGATACAGCTGGGCGTCGAGCCGGCGTATTCACAGCCCACAATCGACGAGCTGGCAATCAGATTTTGGCGTGGGGTGTCCTATATGACGACGAGCATAGGCCTGCTCTCGCGCTCGACGGACACGACGTACCCCGCAATACAAGCCGGTGTGACGGTGGTCTACGTCCGCGAATGGCGTTTCTTGATAGCAACCTACGCGCTAATCGGGGCGTGGTTTCTGCTCTTGCTCCTCGTCACAATACGCAGCTTCAGACCGACTTTTGGCAGCAGCTTCGACAGGTACCTTATTGCGAAGCTGGTTCTGGATAGCCCGGATCGGACCCTGGATGAGGATGACTTGAAGAAGAAGTTTGGACATGTTGCGATGAATGAGCGGGGCGAGATGGTTCTGGTGGAGTGAGTGGAATCCTCGCTGGACAATTTATGGATCGTTTTCACGCTCGACTGTATATTCCGAGTACCTTGGGTTAATTAAACGTCTATTATATTCTATGAATATGCATTTCCTGAGTATCCTATCCACGAGAGGCTAGAATTCGCGACAGGGGAGATGGTGTGACGAGCTGTGACACACCCCAACTCGCGACTTGCTCTCGACCACCAGTGCTTCGATGCAGGCCCAAAGCACCCGGACGGAAGTCGCTACCACATCGGCCCAGAGCCTCATTGCCATCCAGACTCTTCTACGCGCCAGCCTCGGCTGCATAACCTTTCTGAGGTACATCTCCCTCGTCGTCGCATGCCCTCTTCTCAAACGTGTCTAGGGACCTTCTGCCTAGCGACAACTTCACGGACAGTGAGCCCCTCCGTTTAATCAGCCCTCGGAACGCGCCGCTCATTGTCCACAGGTCATTTCACCAGCTCCGACGACTCCTTCCTCTCTCAGTCTTCCGACGCAAATCGCTCAATCGACAGCAGCAACGGCAGTGGAAAGAATGTAAATGGGTTCAAGATAATGGTTCGCCGTGCTGTGCCTCTTGCTGTACTCGCTCGCTGACGAGCGTATCCGCCAGACAATGACACGCGGTTACACACACGAAGCCGACAAGATTCTAAACTACCTGGTGCGTCTCACGTCTCCTTCCTGTCGTGTACTCACTCAACCATGCAGGAATATGGAATATTCGACGCGTTGCAGAAGCAGTACCTGCGCAGCTTCATTTTCGCTATATACCTGGTGTGTTTTCTCCCGCGTCGACGCGATTTTTGCTTATATTACGCTCCCTCGGCCAGGACGAAAAGGATCCCAACAAGTAAACGCGCATATATCCACCCTTTCTCGACTCTAAACGTCTTCCCAGCATCGTCGAAGCATACACCTTCAACTTTCACGTATAACGCTTCTTCGTATCAACTTCAAACTAATCCAGTGGCAGTATCACACCATTCCGGGCACGAACACTGTGATTCCCCTGATGAGCGTCGGCGAAAACAAGAACCACGCGGGCAAGGACCCCGTTTCTATTGCCGTCAAAAACGGTAAAGCGCCAACCCTCAAAGATGTCAAGAAGAGCGTCAAGGTACGATCGGGCTTTCATCGTATATACGTTGTTTTTGCTTACTCGTCTCTTTGTAGACTATCCTCAAGACTCTGATCCATTCAACGACGCAAATGGACGTTCTACCAAGTGGTTTCTTCTTCTTCGTGCAGATGTATGCGCTTACATCTTCTAAGAACGCCGTTTCGCAGCCTTCAAGCTATTCTACACTGACGAGACGCCCGCCGACTACGAACCTCCGCATTTCCAAGCTGGCGATGCTCAGAAGGACAAGTGGTACTTCATGACGCACGACATGGACGAAGTGCCAGACAAGTGGAAGATGGGTCAAGTCGAAACAGGACATCACTCGTACGGCCTACGAACCAATGTTTGTGTTCCGCCTGACCTTTCATCAGCGTCAATCTCAGCGTCGCCTCAATCGCCACGTATCTGCCTTCGTCCACCGAAAACGACCACGCCACGTTCACCGGCACTGTTTCTCGCCCCTCGGCGCCTCCACCACTCACACCCGTCGAAGAGGCTGCGGTTCGTGCGGAACAAGCTGCCAAACAAATGCAGGACGCCGAGAAGCGAAACGTTGTTTGGGGCGCGGATGCTGCCGTCGAGGGCGACGACATGGACTGTCCAGGGGATGACGAAGATTCCTACAACGGCGACTTCAGGTGGAATGCGGAGGAGGGCATGGTGCCCATCGGGATTCGGAACGCGGACGGTGTCATCGAGCTCATTCCGCAGGAAATGGAGCCGGAAACGCACTTTGGGGGCACCTCGCAGATGATTCCAACGCGTCTCGACGAAGTGGTGAGATTGTTTCTTTCGCTTCTCAGTTTTGTTCTCATATACGGTAGAATGCGCTGGGTCAACTCGACAATACCGACCTGGAGCAAACGCAGTCGTTCCCGGACTTTCCTCCAGCGGTCCAGGCTCGGAACCTGTCTCGTAACGACTCGCTGCCGCCATCGGACCTTCTCTCTTCATCCACAGTCGCCGATCGAGATATCGACACACAGATCGACATCGATACGCAAAGACTGCAGGCGCTCGCACTTGAGAACCAAGGGCATATGGATGATGCGGAAATGCTAGGTATGCCTCCGCCAAACCCGCTCGCTCGTTTGTTCTAACCTTCTGACAGACATGGAGACGCAAATGTCCATTCCCGAGTCTGTCGATCCGATTCAGTCCTTCGATGCCGACATGGAGGACCAGATCCAAGAAGATATGCCGACGCCGAAGCCCGTCAAGTCTGCGCGGAAGAAAGTGGAAGATCGGGGGTTGCAGTGCGAATGCGACGTTGCCGTATGCGTCGGTCCTCCTAAGCTATTCGCTTTTTGACTTGCGACATCTGCAGATTGAAGACGAGTGCTGCTTCTGCGAAAGCTGCGGTCGCTGGTATCACGCCTGGTGCATGGGGTACGTTCCGCGCACATATGATCATCGAGCAGTCTTGACAGCACCCAGGTTCCACTCAGTAAACGATGTTCGCATTCCGGAAGAATTCACTTGTTTCGACTGTCGTGTTCACGCCGACAACTCTTGGGAGCTGATCAAAGTCGACCTCTATCCGAAGATGCTCTCCAACTTCAAGGATCTAGCTCTGTTTAGGTGGGTGACTTGAGTACCCTTGAGCCTCGTCTCTTACGGATTTGCAGGCGGGCTATCAAGGTGGCCGAGATCCACAATCCTGCGGTGGTCGCAGAGTTTGCCAAACTCGTCGGTAGGTTGTATAACCTTTGTTGATCCTCGTTCTTATGCGTTGCAGGCTGCGATAACATCCTCGCTCGGCAGTTGTTCAAACGTCTGGAGAATGAAGGTCGTTCATTCTTGCCACTGTTAATCCCACAGACTTATGCCCCGTAGGCTTTATTGCGGAGAAAACTTTGGAAATCGACGATCTCGGCTTCATGGAGACGCGGACCAAGGCGACGAAATCGAAATCGAAAGGCAAGCAAACGAAGCAACGGAAGAATGTCCAGAAATCAAAGTACTCGTTCAATCACGCATGTCTGTCGACGTCTCAGTATACCGACTACTTCGACCTTGCTGTCGAGAACCGTTTGTTGGATCTTCCGCAAAAGGTGAGGCTAATGGAGGGGTCCCATTCGACTGGCTGACGCCGTTAGCAGAAGGCTACTGTCAAAACGCGGCCGAACCCCGCTGTCCTTCCCGAGCTGCCCTCGCTTCCTGTCATGACGGCATTCGACGAGTCCCAAACTCAGGACGACACGCAGATGCCAATGGATTTAGGACCTTCC
This sequence comes from Mycena amicta, assembly GCA_029282125.1. Classification (NCBI taxonomy): domain Eukaryota; kingdom Fungi; phylum Basidiomycota; class Agaricomycetes; order Agaricales; family Mycenaceae; genus Mycena; species Mycena amicta. The sequence continues at coordinate 1,265,216 of JARIHP010000001.1, read as the reverse complement.
CTCGCACGTCCCTCAGCGCTCAGCAAACGTACGCATACAAACTCGAGTGACTCTGCGCCGCCTCGCCCAAAGAAGAAGGTTAAGATCTCCCTCGCGCCCGCCGTTGATCTCGCGGAGTAGTCGCCGACGCCCGTTTGCACTCACAAGACCACGAACACAAGTTTCTCGATCGCCCAGAACGCGCACAACTTTGTATCGCTATTGCCAGCATTACGCTCTCGATTCTCGAACCAGCTACTCCAATGTATTTCTCGACCAAGGACGACTATTCTGGACAAGGATGGATGGATGGATAAAAGTTCGCGCTTGATACTCCACGTTTGTATTCAGCTATCGCGCCCCACAAATGTATTTCAGTGACAACCAATCACCTCGGCGGGAACTCTGCTTCGTCTGGAAGTATCAGAGCGGCTTTACTCGCCGACGGGCAGACGACAATCGTGTCGTAAGATACGCCGCCCAGCAGGCCTCTTTTGTGCTAGGTCTATAAACGGGGTCCAGATGCACAAACGACCGTAAATGAAATGTCGCTTCAATCATGAAGGCCTGAGAGGGCGTTGTTGTTAGTGCACTTGTTCCTTCACCCCTGCTGCCATGGAGGGCATCGAAGTCGCAGGGGGTACACATACCGAGAGAACGAACCTGATAATATGAATGTCCTGCTGCTGTGGCGTCCAGACTTCTTGGACCCGTGCCTTGTGCAGTTCTGGGGTGCAAAAAGGCTATTCGACGCAGGAGAAAAGAAGGGGGCTGTCATTGTATCCTTTTATTTTTCTCGCTCCGCTCCAGATATGATCTTACGCGACTTGTTGAGTCTGCAGGGTAAGTGATTCCGAGCGGCGCGAATCGATGAAGGAGGAAAGAAGCGGTCTGCTTTTTTTTGCCCGCTCCGCCGCTCCAGATATGTACGATCTTACGCGACTTGTTGGGTCGGTCTACAGGTGATTGCCAGTGCAGAGCGGCGCTGTAGTCGGAACCGAGCGGCGTAGGCTTGAGGCCTAGAGTTCTGAAGTATACTTGAATGCAAGTGTTGGTGCGAGCTGTCCCGTCTCCCACGTTGTGCTTCATTCCTAGCTTACAGGTCGAACATCCAGCTTGGATCCACTTGCTGGTTAACGTTGAGCTGTCGGTCGCTAGGCTAGCTAGCAGTCGTATACTTTTGCTTCTTGCGAAGAAATTTCAGTGTGTCTAGTAGTCGAATCTCGCCCGCCGTCTAGTGACCGCATTGGGTCCTGTAATGCTTTGCGGTGTCTAGAAGTCGCTTGAGCTAGCAATGTAGCATGGGTAGAACAAGGCGTCCCAGGAATCGGAAGGATGTTGCGCTCGTCGGCGTCGGAATCAAAAGTGATGCCATGATGGCATGCCTATAAAAGGCTGACAGCCGACTTTTCAGTTTCTTTCACTCCCCTCATGATCTCTTGACTTCGTGAACGACTTGTCCCACTCGGGAACGAAAGCTCATGGGGGCCCTCGCAGAAGATGAAGTAATGGCGCAAGGCATAGACTACACCTCCGTATCTCCCATCTGTTTTCTTTCCACAACGGCTTGGGCTCGTTAGCGGGGTGTACATTTTTTTCTTTTCTGCTTCGTACGTACGACTAGACAATAAATTTCATGCATACCTCCGGAGGCTGTATGCTCGAAAGAAGGGGTCCTATCGTATCAAGATCTGGGCTTGCGTGTCGTGGCTTATAAACAGATTCCAGTGCTTTCGACTTGCTTCTTCCTCTTCTCCACCATCGCAAAATGCCCTACAAGCTGTCCGCGACCCTCGCAGGCCACACCTCCGATGCACGTTCTCCATTCGTCCTTCAGCGCGTTCAGCTGCTCACAGTGGCATAATAGGTCCGGGCATTGAGTACGCCTGCCGACGATCTCATTCTGTCCGCTTCGCGTGATTCCACCGCGATTGTCTGGCGAGCCAACTCCCCCGCTGCATTCACCCAAGACTCTGTCTTTCATCCCAGCACACGATATGTAAACGCCGTTGCATACCTCCCACCGTCGCCAGAAGCCCCAAAGGGTTCGTCAATATCGTCTTCCCGTATCTCTATAATCATCTCGCATAGGATACGCGGTCACCGGCGACCAGGATGGGATTATAAACGTGTACTCGCTGGACGTGATCAAGGACGACCCCAAATACACGCTGCTGGGTCATTCTGCCAATGTTTGTGGACTGCGTACGACGCCGGGAGGCCAGATTGTATCCTGTTCTTGGGACGCGTGAGTGCTCGCTGGTTTCTGTCGCTGTTACTGAACCTCGTAGAACGGCGCGCGTATGGAAAGACTTTGCTCAAGCCTACGAATTGAAAGGGCACGAGAACAGTGTGTGGGACGTGTTAGCGGTGAATGAGGCGGAATTCATTACTGGTGCGTGGCCGTCTGTCTCTCTTCTTTGCTCCCTCACGCTCTTTAGGCTCGGCCGACAAGACAATCAAGGTCTGGAAGCAAAACAAAGCGATCCACTCCTTCAGTCCCCACAACGGCGTCGTTCGGTCATTAGCCCTCATCCCTGACATTGGCTTTGCTTCATGCGCGGACAAGTGAGCATCAGGCGGCGTTCCGGAAGACCTCAACTGACCTTTTCATTACAGTGAAATCCGTGTATGGTCCATTGGCGGCGACCTAATCTATTCCCTGACCGGCCATACTTCGTTCATCTACCAACTAGCCGTCTTGCCAAGCGGAGATTTGGTCTCTTCCAGCGAGGATCGGACCGTGCGGATATGGAAAGGTGCATTTCTGCCAGTTGTCTTGGATTCGAAGCTAAAGAAACATTTATAGATGGTGAATGTGCCCAAGTCCTTGTACATCCCGCGATCTCGGTCTGGACGGTATCGACGCTGCCCAACGGGGACATTGTCAGCGGCGCCAGCGACAAGAACGTCCGCATATTCAGCGCTGCAGAGGAACGCTGGGCGTCGGAAGGCGACCTACAGTCCTACTCCGATGTTATTGCGCAGCAATCGCTATCTGCACATGATGTTGAGCAACTCAAAGTCGAGCCGCCGGATGCCTTGAAGACGCCTGGTATGCGCTACCCGTTTCATAGGCACTTGGACTGATATTCGCCTAGGCAAGAAGGTTGGCCAAACCTTACTCGTATCTAACGGCGATGTCACAGAAGTGCACCAAGTGAGTCTAACCTACTCCTCCCTCGATTGGTCGCTCAGATTCTTACAGTGGGACGGCTCCGTCTGGCAACACATGGGCGAGCGCGCAGAAGAACCCTCTGGAAGCGAAAAGACCAAAGTGTTCTTTGAAGGCCGGGAGTACGATTACGTGTGGAGCGTCGCGATCGAGGATGGCGAGCCTGCCTTGAAGCTTCCGTACAACGTTTCCGGTACGTCGGCTCCGTTCAGGTCTAGTTGCCCGCCTTGCTTGACACGCTCATATTTGTGTTCCAGAGGCCCCCGCTGACGCTGCAGCACGGTTTTTGGAACGGAACGGGCTTCCGCTGAGCCACGTAACTACCGTTGTGGATTTTATCTACCAGAACACGGCTGGGCAATCGCTTGGTCCAGGAGGCGGGGAAGATTTCGTCGATCCGTTCACTGGTAGGCTTTTTCTTGTCCCCCTCATCTCGTCTGACCGTTCTCAGGTGCGTCGCGATATCGCAGCTCGGCAGCTCCATCTTCTTCGGCAACAACACCCGCGTCGTCATATATGGACCCCTACACTGGAGCATCGCGATATACTGCCTCACCAGCCGCAAACGCTGGCGCGGCATCCAGCTATATGGATCCGTACACTGGTGCTTCACGGTACTCGGGCGGTGGTGCTGCCCCTGCAGCGCCGTCACCTGCACCAAAACCTGCGGGAATACTTCCTGTTGTGAGTTTTTATTTACCCTAAAATTCTCTCGCAGTGTATTGATTTTCGTTTGTAGGTTCAACCCGTGTTACTGAAAGAGGGAAACCTCCCGGCGATGAAGGCAAAATTACATCAATACAACGACGGCCTGCAGACGGAGATTGTGGGTGTCTGTCCTTGTGGTCTTTGAACTATCCTGATTCATAAACAGTCGACAATGGCGCTGGCGTTCTACCCCGAAGAAAATCGCGCAATCGACGATGCATTTGCGTATGTGCAACAATGCTCGACTGGTAACCGCCCAACCAACCCGCTTGGCGCTGCGCACGTCGATGCCCTGATACATATTTTGGAAAGGTGGCCGTCGTCGTTACGGCTTCCAGGTACACTCGTTCTTCTCTGCTAATGACCCAAAACTGATTTATTCCCTGCACAGTGCTCGATCTCGCGCGTCTTGTCGTCGCCTTTTGTCCCGAAGCCGTGCGTCCTGCTGGGTTGAAGGAACGGTTCTTCTCGGCACTCTTCTCTGCGGCAGACTGGACGTCATCCTCTGCTCCGCCGCTTCCGTCCCCGAGCAAGCCAGCGGAGATGAACGTGATGCTGGTTTTGCGGGCGCTGGCGAATGTGATGCAAGAGGCGGCGGGTGCAGCTGACGGCGCTTGGTTGGCCGGGGTGCTAAACATGGTTTCGGAGGCAGGGTACGACAAGCTATCGCCAACGCAACGGAAACCGAGGGCGACGATGCTGTTGAAGTGGGTTTTCAGTCATTCGTTTTTCAGCGAAGTATGCTAATTTAGCTCTGCAGCGTTTCCTGCCTCTCCCTCTTTACACCACTAGACTCGGCCAGCCGCAGCGTACATCTCAATATGATCGCACAAGTGCTTGACACGGAGAAGAGCGACTCGGAGAGTGTGTATCGCGCGTTGGTCGGACTTGGGAACGTGGTGTATGCGGCGAAGCAACAAAACGCACCACTTGATGGTGCACAGGCGGCGCTCGTGGGTCGGTGTGTCAAGGGGCTAGCTGGGCAGTTCAAAGAAGAGCGGGTGCGGAGTATGGTTGTTGAGATTAGCGCGCTGTTGGTGAGTGGGGTGTTCTGAGTTGTGCTTGTTTGTGGGATTTTTTCTTTCGCTTTGGTACATATGGGGCGAGCCATTTTCGCGGCCTAGGATACACAATGACTTTGGTATTAGTATCGCTGTATACATGCATTAAATGCCTTCAAGGCTTCTTGGGCAGCACGGGCGCTATCGCATCCAGAACCGTGCCATCCTCCAACACGATCTTCTCAGAGGACACTCCGACGAACAAGATGCGACAAATCTGGTCAGTGCGGTTGTGCCAGGCATGGTTCGCCCCGCGCTGGACCATAACCTCGCCGGTTTTGACGATCTTCTCCTCCCCACTATCCAACGCCAAAACGATTTCGCCGGCCATGACCACGGCGTAGTCGACGCTGAGGGTGCGGTGCATCGGGACGCTGGTTCCAGGCATGATTTCGGTTGCGCAAAAGAGCACGCCGCCAGGCTCCGTTCGAGGGATGGTCTTTGCGATCTCGGGAGGAGGCGCGATGTTGGAGACGGGAACGCTGGGGCTAGCGTGGAAATTGGTGAATCGACTGGCGGCAGGGCCGAAGGGCGCGTAGGGCTCGACGACGTCGTCGAAAGTAAAAATCGCAGTCCCGTCAGGTTTGTGTCCTGTGGTGACGAGGCGGATGGGAGGGAGCTGTTTGGTGGTAGTAGACATTTGTGGGCTGTTTGGTTTGAATTTGACGCTTGAGTTGCCTTGCTTTTATAGTAATTTATACCAGAAACCAGCGAGGAGGTTATTTGCGGAGACCAAGTTCAGTTCGCGGTTAAACGGAGATTTAGTTGACTTTTCGATAACACCAGACTTTTGCCAGCCCATTTGATCCTCAACAAGTCCATATCCGGCGTCGGTTAAACGGAGAAAGACTCCGTCCAGTCGTGTATGATCCTTTTAAGACGGCCATTGTTTGTTGAAAGCCGAGTCGATGGAAATCCCGTCCAATTCGCAACACGGCTTAACAGAACATCCATGACAGGCTCGGAAGCAAAGAGACCACGTACGTACCAGCCAAATTTACAGTACTGGTGCGTGTACGCCTCCACTCTGTTAACTTTATTCCATTTGCTCAAACAACTCACACACACAGTCGCGACTAGTCCTACGGCGGTCTCCACGGGCATGCACGGGCATGCGGCCTGCGAAAACTTAAAAGTACCTCAGTTTGTCTCAAATCTGTCGCATTGAGTCAGCGCGCCACCCCTCACGCGGCCACCCGAGAGCTTCCTGTGTGAATTCTTCGCCCCGCCGTATAAAATGTCCGTCCAACGTCATCCGAGTCGGTTTTCTCGTCTCACTCCAGATGCTTGCTTTCACCTTCATTGCGGCAGCTCTCGCTGCGTCAACCCTTGCAAGAATCTTCGAAAATGTGTCGGAAATACCTCAGGATCTCATCTACGACTTTGTCGTTGTCGGAGGTCGACTGGTTTGTCCACTTTCAACTCGATATTTGACGCCTTGTGCAGGTGGAACCGCGGGGAATGTAGTCGCCAATCGTCTTACGGAAAACTCCAAGTTCTCCGTGCTAGTCCTCGAAGCTGGAGTCTCGTGAGCATTGTTGTGCTTGCCAATTCCGTTTTTCTCAGTCTTGCCAGCAATCGCGACGTCCTGATCTCCATGATTCCCTTCACGACATTTGTCGGAGAGATGCTTGGACCCTCCATATACGAGTGGAGTGAGATGAATTATACCACATAGGCATTTCTGACTTGGCACAGATTACACCACAATCCCTCAAGCTGGTCTCAATGGGCGGGTTCTGAACTACTCGCGCGGTAGGATCGTCTCTGCAGGGATTAAATCTCCTACTTAGTGCTGAACAGCTCATATTCTCGGCGGATGTAGCTCCCACAACGCCATGTTCTACACTCGGTATGTTTTCCTGGCACTCTTTGCTCGATCTTATCCTTTGCAGTGGATCATCCGAAGACTTTGATCGCTACGCGCGTCTTTCTGGCGATGCTGGCTGGTCTTGGAATGAGATTCTCCCGTATTTCTTCAAGGTATGCTCAAGAAAACCGCTTAACTGCAGACTAATCGAGGCCGGGAAGAACGAGAAATGGTCTCCGCCCGCAGACAATCATAACACACACGGGCAATTTGACCCTTCCGTTCATAGCACTCACGGAATCAACCCCGTCAGTCTAGGTGGCGTTCAGTATGAGACCTTCAACGAGCACGTCATGCAAACCACAAATGAATTGCCGAACCAGTATCCGTATAACATCGATACGAATTCCGGGAAGCCCCTCGGGCTCGGTATGTATTTCCGCCGCAATATCAACACATCTCTCAGGCAGATAGGTTGGCTCCAATCGACTGTGGGCGGCGGGTCGCGCAGTAGCTCAGCGACTTCATATCTGTCCGATGCATTCATTCGACGCGACAACCTCGATGTCCTCTTGCATGCACAAGTTTCTCGACTCATCGGTGCAGAAAACGCAATCAATGGCAAACCTACGTTCAGCGGAGTTGAATTTCGGCAGGGTATTGCTCGTTGTCTTTCCATGACATTTTATGTACCGCAGACAGGACAAACACTCTTCACGGCCCACGCCCGGAAGGAAATCATTCTTTCAGCTGGATCGGTGGGGACCCCGAGTATTCTCCTGCATTCTGGTATCGGCGATCGAGACATCCTCACTCCTCTTGGCATCCCGACCATCCACCATCTTCCCAGCGTCGGCAAGAATATCACGGACCAGACCTTCTTCGGAATCAGCTACTTTGTGAACTTCAACGACACTGAGGACACGATAACTCAGAATGCAACGCGGTTCAACGAGGCGTTTGCTCAATGGAATGAGTCGCACACCGGTCCGTTTGTCATAGAAGCCGCGACACACGTCTCGTGGCATCGGTTGGATTCCGACTCACCTATCTTCGCAAATCATTCCGATCCATCTGCGGGTCCGAATACGCCTCACATCGAGATTACATTTACGGTACCAATCAACAACGCTACCCTGTGACACAATACCTAACCAACTACAGCCTGGAAGTGGAGGACTCGGCCCTGTTGCAAGCTTACCTGGGCACCTGGTGTCCTCAGGCATTGCGATCTTAACACCCGCGAGTCGTGCGTCCTTCCAATTTAAATTTATCTCTCGGCTCGACTCCAAGTACAATCATTGCAGGTGGAAGCATTACTATCAACAGCAGTGATCCTTTCGCGCCACCGGTCATAGACACCGGTTTTTTCCAAGACGATTTCGATATTTTCACGCTCAAGGAGGGACTCAAACGCGCTCGATTATTTTTTGCCGCTCCCAACTGGCAAAATGTTATCATCGGTCCAACGGAGGACTTTGACAATATGACCGCAACGGAGCTGGACACGTTCATCAGAAGCGCGGTAATTCCGTCTCTGCATCTTGTAGGCAGCGCGTCGATGACGGCGCGGGATGCAAGTTACGGAGTAGTTGATCCAGATTTGCTGGTCAAAGGTATCGATGGGCTCCGCATTGTCGATGCTTCGGTTATTGTGAGTTTCTTTTAAGTTCACAGTCGGGTTATTGAGCTGCACCAGCCGCTTATTCCCAGCGCACACACACAAGCTGCTACATATGCATTCGCTGAACGCGGAGCAGATCTCATCAAGCAGCACTGGACCTAATCGTAGTTTGTTCGCGTCTCGACCAATCTGATAATCAGTCTTGTGATCGCGTCGCATTCCTGTTTGCTCTCGTGTCGGACCACTCAGTCCAAAATAACGCCAGCGCCTACCAGGCTGCACTGAATAATATTGCCACTGACTGGCACGCGATCTCGCGATTTGTTAACGTGTTTTTCAAGCTCCGCTCAGGCACGTGAGGATGACTCAGCGCGTCTGGCTTGCACAATCATGGCGAATAACACCCCAGATGAGATTCTCACTGAAATTCTCCGTCCATTGCTGAAGCATTCCGACGCCGCCTTCTGCGACACTTCAGAGAAACCTCTTCTGGCTGTTCGCCGCTTCAAGGTCTCCTCCTATCTACTCGTCAACAAAGCCTGGCTGCGCGCGTCGACCCCGCTCCTCTACAACGTCGTCATCCTTCGAACCACCGCACAAGCGACGGCACTCGAGTCCGTGCTAAAACGCTATCCAGACATCGGCAACTACATCCTCAAACTCCGTGTCGAGGGTGGATTTGGTACGGCAATGCACACCATCCTCAAGTGCGCCAGACGGCTCCGCGAGTTGTTTATTTCGCTGGTGTTTCCAGCGAGCGATAATGTCAAGGGCCTCTGTTCGGGTTTGCCGCTCGTGAACCCGCACTCGGTCTATCTTTATGACAGGAACCACAACCTCGGGGGCAATGGGTTTGCGAAGAACAAAAAAGTGGACGAACTCTTCCAAACAATCGTCTCGATCATTCCAAAGTGGAACAACCTGGTGCGTAAAGCATGTTCTGTGCCTCGCAGACATCACTATCCTTGTCCATCTACAGAAATTATTCGACTTCCCATACTTCCCTCAGACTGAGCAGCTCATGACCACTGCAGCGTCCCGGGTCCTCGATGCGCGCACGGAGAAGCTCGTCTCCGCTCTAGCCTCGTCTCAAACGCTCGAGACAGTGCTACTCTACATGGGTGTCTCTGCCCCAAGCTATTTACACCAACTCATATCTATCCCAACCTTCAAAACACTCCAATTTCGCAATGCCCCCGCTATTGTAATGGTCACCACATGGCAATCTCGAATGGTTCCCTTCTACTCCGGGTGCAGACAGGAGATTGAAATGGACCCAAAGTTGTCGCTATACGCGACATTTCCGCTACCGTGTGTCGTATCGTTCCATCGATGCCGACTGACTGACTCGCTGTTGGACTCGCTGTTGGCAGGGAGGTCGACGCCCCAACCAACGCTGAAGGTCGCCGGGGTATTGAGGATGAAGACCTGTTGAACGACTTTGGCAACAACTCCGACTCGGACTATAGTGATGATGACCACTGGTTCCTGGAAACCGGCGCTCTTTCGCGGGACCGGGCCGGGAATCAATCCAATCCAATCCAATCCCGGGTCACGGAGCCGAAACTGGAGCTAATCCAAGACCTGGGAGAACGCTGCGGAGACATCATAACCTCACTCATTGCGGGCGGGTTCCGCACGTGCTGGCCTAATGATCCCCGGAAGCCTGACGATATGACACCACTCTCGTTGACTATCTTCGCGGATTTCACGGCCCTCACGAAACTCACCCTCATTGGGGACGATGAAGACCCACACCTCACGAAGCCGACCGAGGAGTTTTGCAAGACGATGTTTCCGAAACTCGAGTCGCTGAATCTATCGGACGCGACGCCGCAAATGGTGGACTTGTTTGCCGAGTTGAGGTGTGTTCCTCCCTCGTTCATCGTGTGTGTGTCCAACTGATCAATCGGATTCGCGTTAGCCTTCCCGCGCTTCACACCGTCAGAGCGACAGTAATTATCTCCTACGCCAATAGGTTTCCTGACGCTATCAACTGGAACTCGTTCCTCACGGTGCACGGAGGCAAGCTCCGCTCGCTGAACATAATGCCGTTCGGGGGGCCCACCGTGGGCGCCAAGCAGTGGGCGAACGTGTCGCCGGGGGAGCAGGCACTGCGGACCCAGTTGAGGATATTCGAGCTGTGCCCGAACTTGTGCGATCTGTCGTTCAGAGTCGTAACGTCTGCGCCAAAAGAGGGTGCGGTCGTCGCGCCGGAGAAGCCGCACAACTCACTCGCGCGTATATGCTTCGATGCTGTTCAATTGTAAGTTCTAGATCTAGTCCGTTAAACTGATTCTCACCTTTTCCATTCTTAGAACCAAGAAGGAGGAGGCAGCAATGAGGACGTTCTTTCTGAACTTGTTCACCGCCGACGGTGATAACAACTCGGAGACGGTCGAGAACAAAATGTTTCCGGTGTTGCGGGAGGTCAAGTTCACCCCGATTCAGTGGCCCACGTCCGAGTGAGCGTTAGCGTCCTTTTTCGGTAAACGCTGGCGATTGACCACACACCTCTAGGGCCAGGGCGGCAAAACACCACTGGATGATGCTCGCGGAGAAGATGGAGAAGGTGGGGATCGCTGTCGTTGATGCGAAGGGTACGAAGGGCGAGCGAAGAGCGCATACGGACATGAGCAGAGGAAAGGGGACGAAGAAAGCCATCACCAAGAAAGGAAACACAAAGCGAGCAAAAGGGAAGGGCAAAGCGAGAGAGTCGGATTCACTCTCGGATGACTATGACGACGCCGAGGATAAAGATGAGTAGGAGGAAACAGCACTTTTGGACGAGCACGAGTAACAGGATGTAAACCTCTTGTTTGAATCTCCACGCCGTCGTTGTTCTGTTTGCGACGGAGAAAGATCCATGCAAAGCTTGTCCATCGATCTGATAATCAGTCTTGTGATCGCGTCTCCTTTTCCTTGTGTCGAACGATTCCGTCCAAAATAACGCCAGCGCTGCACTGAAGAGTATTGGCACCCCGGTCAGTGCCCTGCCCTTCTCATTCTCCCGCGTGACGAGTCAGGAATACCGTAGGCGTCGTCAAAAGAAAATGGCGGCGCTGACAACGCTTGCCAGTGAAACCAAAGTTTATCCAGTACTAACGCTACCAAACGAAATCACAACGGAGATCTTCACACAATATCTCCCAGTCTATCCCGCCTGTCCACCTCTTTTCGGAGACGGTTCTCCAACAAAATTGGGTCAAATTTGTCGGCACTGGCGCGAAATTGCCCTCTCCACGCCCACTCTATGGTGCGCCATTGCGCTCTTCACGAATTTGTCGGATTTGAAGGACGAAGACCTGGCAAGAAGGCAGCTCGCCGCGGCCCAGATCTTCCTGGAAAGATCGCGCTCACGCCTCCTCTCAGTGATGATGGCTCGCCATGACCCGGATTCTTACTCTCGTCTACGATGTGAGGCCCTTGGCTACCTGCTGGCTCATCGGGAGCGGTTTGAATACCTCACGTTGGGTGTTCCCGACATATTAGGCGAGGTGATGCTGCCATCCGAGTCCTTAATCGCCATCGACATTTTCTCCTACAAGGAAGACCTAGACGCAGTCTCTCCGCCCGACTTTCCTGCTCTTCGAACCGCATATTTCGACTTGGAGACCGAATCCTACCAACAACTACTTCCACGCGTTCCCGTTGCCCAATTGACGAGACTGATGCTACAAAATATCGGTCCTCTGCATGCCACGGAGGTTCTCAAGGAGGCTGTACACCTGGTTCACTGCCGGCTTCAACTCTGGGATGAAGCGGAGTTCGATGTGCGGTCCCTGGGATATACTATTCGCCTCGACCATCTAGAAACACTGATTCTGGAAAGCGACACTGGCAGTGACATGGACCCTGTAGACTTTGGGCCCTGCCTTGACGCCCTCCGCCTCCCGCGCCTGCACCGATTTTGCATCGACGAATACATTCTCATATCCGAGGGACAGATTTTGGACACATCAATATACCCTATACCGATCCTTTCAGGCCATGTGCAGCGGTTTGGCTGTGTGGTCAAGGCGATATGCATTCTGAGACCTTCCGAGGCCACGCCGGACGAGTACAGAGCCATCACCAAAAATGTCGGCCCCTAGTCCGCACCTCGCGGGCCGCACGATCGGGGACTAGCGCGACTAGCCTCGCCCCAGGCTGACTAGGACGTTGACCAAATCACCATCCCCTACTAGGCTGAGCTAGCCTAGTCACCCTCGTCCCAGATCGTGGCCCTCGCTAGGTCCGCGAGGCTCGTGGCCATCGCCAAGGGTAGTCGGGCTAGTATGTCCATCGCTAGGTGACCTATGCTCACCACCATCGTCCGACCTTGTGCCGCTCGCGAGCTCACCACCAGCGTCCTTACTCTGGTCGAGTTCGCTCGATACACTCAAACTCGATACACGCTCAAGCGACGCAGACAAAAGAGGAAGAACGATGGAATTGCCAATGCGTAAGGATACAAATGCACAATGTAATGTAGATTGCGTTCGTTCTGCAAATGAATAAGTCAGTCAAGTGGGCGCGACGGGTGAATGAACACGTACGAGACAAGCAGCTGAGCAACAGAGCGAAGTGGCATTCGATTTGAGAGTCCGAGCGAGCAAAAAAATATGCGAGAGAGCGTATGCGAGAGGGCGACCAAGGAGTGCACGAACGAACAAGCTAAGAACGGCGTCAGCGGGAGGGAACGAGACATCAGTGAAGCACGCACATCATACATGGATTATCGGAGCTACCGGGAGGTCAGTCATGAACGCGATGGTGGAAGGACAGCGTACTAGTCATGATCACGAGCGAGTGTGATTGATCTTCAAGCAAGAGGTCAGCGCAACAAAGCAGGAGTAGCGCGAAACATACCGTAAGTGAGACTAATGAATAGCTGGCATCGATGTATTAAGCGAGACCGGCAGAGAGGGCGACGAGCGCGGTGCTGGACACGTCGCGCTTGCTGGAAGCGGTGATGGGTGAAGAGGTGGGTGCCGAGATCGTAGCACCGAAGACATCGCTGCAGGCGTATGAGAAGCAGGAAGCGAAAATGAGAAGCCAAGGACGCACATTTGAAGCCACCCAAGCGTCTCCCGAGACCAGGTCGTCGTCCGAGAAGATGTGAGAACCAGAGTAAACAGCTTGGAATAGTCGTCGTCGTCTCGCAAGTACTTGCTGAGCATTCTTCGTTCCTATGAGAATGCATAAGCCGCGCCAAGCCACAAGAAGAGGTATACCTGAACGGCAGCGTACTACGCACACGTACGTTATCCAAAGCTGGTCGCCGTGCTGAGAGAAAAGATTTGAGTAGGTGAATATATGCGCTAAGAAACAACACACTCGTCAATGGAGTCCTGGTGGGGCGTGTTGCCAGCCCGGATTCAGAGGTTCGAGACGAAACCGTCGTTGCGATAGTTGCTGTCGTCGTCGTGAGCGGCAGCTGCCATCCAGAGAGTCAAGAGTGGATATATGCGCGTGAATAGAGGCGTACGTGGGTTCCGAGCACAGCCCAGGGCTTCCAGTCGTGGATGGAGTCGACATCCAGCGGCTCGACGACAGGTTTGGGCGGTGTTCGGTAGGACGACTCGGATGGAAAAGCCTCCTCGCACTCAACGCGAACCCTGTACGTGGGCGATGTCAACGGAAAGGAAACAGGGACTGCATACTCACTGGGGATAGAGTCTTCGATGCTGGGGCGGAGGACATGATGGAGAGAGGTAAAGAGCGCGTTGTCACAGGGTCTCCATTTCATCACCAAAAGTGCGGGTTCCATTTCGGACCTTTATGAATCAATAAGGCCAAATAAGGTCACCTCAAGGCTGTGACGACCCGATTAAGGCTCTGCGTCGAGTAGCCCAAGGCCGACGGGTACTTATACGGTTGAGCAAAGGCTTAGTGCCTCTTGAAAGGTACGTCCCAGCCATACTCCCTGCATCTAGGGTCCTTATATGGGCTTCCGACAGCCGCTTCCGTGGTCCTTTGACGCGCGTTGCAGGGCTGCGACCTGCCGACGAAGGGAGGGAAAGGCTTGAGCTGGGGATTCAGGTGTGTCCAAACCTGTTTACGGCCCTATACGGCGCTCCAACGGGCCCCCAACAGTACCTTTGGAGAGCCTCAAACGCGCGTTGTGGGTCTTGAGCGCGCCGATTTTGCAGAAGAAAGCCTTGAGCTTCCCATTCAGGCCTCTTCGACGGCCTCTCAAATCGTCCTTACGTGGACCTTACGCGTCGTTTCAAAGCCTACGGTCGTCTCCGACTCCTCACTGACGCCAGCTGCTGCAAAGCACGACGCCCCGAAGCTATCAAGCTGTCCGAATGCAGCAAGCATCAAATCCCCCCGCTCCATAGCTCATCCTCCAAGAGATCTTTTCAGAGTTCGAGCAAACACACGAAAGCCGCCGCGATTCCAAGGTCACAAAATACAATGCCTTACGACTCGACAAGAAGTGTGTAGGCGTCTGAATTGGAGATTTGAGGCCACACACTGCGGACTATCGCTGTCGGCAAGAACTGACCCGTGCCTGATCTTGCTCACCTCTCCTCTCGATGCCGCAAAAGATCTCCTCTCACCTCGCTACCCTCCTTATTGCTGAGGACACGGGCATCGACTTCAACGCAGCATTCAATCTTCGCAAACGCTCATCCGCGTATTTCTACAACACAGCCTCTCGCAAACCCTCGACGCCTCTCTTCCCACCCGTGTGCGTCGAAATCTGCATGTCGTCTTCTTCGTGCTCACCGCTCGCGCGCCTTCTCTGATACGTGGTTTCTGGTGCTGGACGCTCGTGGAATTCATCGAGAGGCGTTAGAGCAAGCCCTCCCCAGCGCTAACGGTAGTATCACCCTGATTTCACCGCATTCCTGCTGAGCTGAGTGTTCGCAGTCAGATCCGAAAAAGCTCGAGCGTAAGATCTTCATGCGGAGCGACTTTGCCGAGGTATGCAATCCGCGAACGATAGCTGCAGCAACCTTTCATCTCAGCCTTTAATTTCGTTAACGGAAAACGGAAAACCTGCCAGCCATCCAGCCAAGATCGTCGCGTTCAGCCCTCTCGAGATAAATCCCGTAAGCCTTACACATCCTGGTCCTGAGACAGACCTGACTACGAACAGAGGATTGAACGGTTTGTAGCATTAAGATAGTTTGTACCTCTGTATCGTTGCAAATTTGTGTCGTATTTAGGCATCGGCACGGGTACACCATACCCGCGCGGGTTGACGGGTTTTACCCGCGCGGGTACGGGTACGGGTAGCCGTTGCCGGTACCCGTGACCCGCGGGTTACCATCAAACTCGGCGAAATAAATCGCTTTGGGTTGGCTTTGGCGCAGATTGAAAGAAATACAGGAGGATGTCGCTCAGTTTATCACTATTAAGAACAAAAATTGGATTTGACGTGATTTAGAGCCCAAATAGGTGCCGAACCCGCGGGTAAAACCCGTACCCGTACCCGCGGGTACGGGTACACAGCCACCGCGGGTACGGGTACGGGTACGGCCCGGGACACCCGCGGGTTTACCCGTGCCGTTGCCTAGTCGTATTCCGTGAAAACAGCGTGAAATGGTGATTTGGGAATCAGAAATCATGAGTTGGGGTGCTAGGATGGAGTCATGGACTACTATTGTCATACTCGTACACTTGAAGACGCGAAATCGCATCGTGGCAGCCGGCGACGCGCTAATAATTACTGTACTATTTCGGACAAGTGGCCGGGGGGTGTAACGCGTAACCCGGACATGTCCGCCAGGGGACGTGTCCGGGTTACTATATATGGTAAGTCCGGCTACGCCGGACCCGCAAAATTGCCTTTTTAGGCGCAATTACGCCCAAAAATGGCCCCCGAACGCGTAACAAGTCCGCCTGGTGTCCTGGCCGGGTGTCCGCGTAACGCGTAACCCGGCCACTTGAACGAAATAGTACAGTAGGTCATGATCACATCATGTGACAATGCGTGACGAGCTTCCCTCCGCCTCCCATCCCCAGCCGCCACGTCCATCCCTGCGGCCACAAATGCCTCCGAAACTCATCCTCTCGACTATCGTGGCCTCTCCCGCCACCCTCCGCAAGTTTCAGCCTCGTAGAATCACCCGTGGTCGCCCGGGCCGTCCTCAATGGTCCAGACGACAAACCGCGCCCAGCGTTCCCGGACGCGTATATGGCGACATGGTGGTCCTCCTGTACATGGTATGTGTCCATACTACGTGCTCTAGGCTCCCATTTGACGTTCTGTGGCCTCAGGAATCGAATCTCGATACTCGACGCGTCGGCCCACCGCATGGCCCAGACAGCGCATCCATGGTTCACTCCAGCATGCATCCAGTCGATGACCATGACCTCTCGACATCCTCCACGACTTCCAGCGCCAATCGATCTCCTAACGCCGCATAGAACGTCAACGATGGTTCAGACTACGAATCCACCTCGAGTGTTTCCGGCCTCATAATAGGCCTCATATTTGGCAACCTTGTGCTCCTTGGGCGACTGGTATGTGATCATAATATGCCCTTTAGACCTAATCTTGACGCTGTGTGCCTCTAGGAACCGGATCTCGACCCACCTCCTCGTCCCGCTACCAGCCGACTGCGCGTTAATCGACATCTACAACATCGGCATGCTTCCCAGTCGATCATCCGCACCTCCATTAGCGTCGCCGAAGCCGCTCCAGCTCTTTCGATATCATTCTTGCTCTATCCCGCACGGTACGCGACATCGTATCTCCCCGCGTCCCGTCTCGAGACTCCAATCCCACAGGCTTCTGTCACTTCCTATCCGACGTCCATCAGGTCCGATCTCATCGACATCGAGCCGGAGATTCAGCTGACGGAGCATGTAAAAATGGTCTGTTTGTTCCTTCACCGTCGTCCCTCCCATTCTCCGAGCACATCAAACGCGTGCCGCGCTTCCGTCTTCGGATATCCGCGCGATCTAATGTGATGTTACCGCGTGCTGCCTACCCTCCGAGTCCCTGTCCTTCGCTTGCCGCCGATGCTCAAACATCCACGGTAGATTGATTCCCACCGCAGGACCGCGATTCAAGGACCTCATGCAAGTCGGTAGACTGTCGCAAGCGGAGCCCGACACTTCACAAGTCAAGGTACGCAGTCTATTCACTCCGAGTCGGGTCCCCGTGCTTACGCCGCTTTCAGATGGCCTCGCTCTCCCTGCCTAGCGGTATGATATCTCTGCCTTCGTTTTTTCGTTTGCTCATGCGTCTCCTCTAGATCAGATTGAAGCGAGCCCAATGCTCGGTTAGTCCTGCAGATAATCGTTCGTACCCTCAGTGATTCACTCTTCAGCATTTTTTCAGTACCTTTACCCGATGAACGACGAACGCGCTCCAACGCGCCCGCATCTCCGACCAGCAAGCTTGGCCTCTCACCCTGTCTTTCCCAGGACATTCTCGCACAGACTCGCTGGCCTCCTCACACTCATTCTTCAGTGAGTTGCTCCCACCATCGCATTGGATGATGCTCACTACCTACATAGTCTCCTATGCTCGTTGCACGCCAAGGTATGCTCTCCGCTCGCTTGCTTCTCTGTGCTTACACGCTTTCAGATGGCTCCACTCTCACTGCTTAATGGTACGACGTCTCTGCGTTCATTCGGCCATGCTCATGCCCGTCCAGATTTTCTCGACGACTCAAATACTCGGTCAGTCTTCCCTCCCTGTATTCTGATTTGTCTGATTGCCTTCGCAGCTTGACACGCTCTGGACGACGAACACACAACGACACTCGCACAGATCACTCCCGTTTTCGCACTTGCATTCACGTTCCCATCCGCATTCGCATCACATCCGCATACGCCCCGACTCGCTCCCCATCCTGTATCCGACGTTCCCCATCCTGTATCCGAGTGTATCGCACTGTGTAACTAATTAGCTGATTGAAATCGATGTATTTCTACTTTTATCGTGCACAAGAGGCAAGGACCAGGGTACAGGGAAAGGCTACATTAAGGCTACGAAATCCATCTAAGGGCCTGCAATGGATACCAGGCCTTACTCGGTAACCAAGCCCTGGCTCGCCTTAGCAGGCCCTTAGTCGGCCAGCAGGGCCTTAACCAGTCGTCGAGGACTTGATCGCCTTAGACGGGGTCTAAGGCTCGGATACGGACGTCAAGGCCTGCGCATCCAGTTAAGGGACTCTTGGTGGCTTAAGGTTTTCTGGGGTCACTTTATCGGTGTGCCCAAGGCCTTAGTGGCCGTTTTCGACCCATAGCGCCCGTCCACGGCACCTCGGCCGGCACTTAACCGGACCGCGCACTTTTGGTGATGTTATAGGCGGGGGAGTCACAATATGTCACATTTTTGCCTCGCGGTCTTTCGCCACCGGCAACGTCACTATTGCTATCGTTTGGAACCAAAACGAACCCTACATTGTGGTGACTCGTCCCGGAATTTTGTCAACTTTTTTGCAATTTTATTTGGAGAGAAAACAATCAAATACATTTTCTGCTCATAACGACCTTGGTCGCGGTATAATCGGAGTAAATATCTTCTAGGCGGGGTGGTGTATATGCGTACTACGAGCAGTTGCAAATCTCGGGTTCCTGCGACGCCGCCTAGTTTGACACTCCCTGAGGATACCCAGTGTCCCCACGCTTGCATGCATCGCACTCATCCTCTAACTCCTTCGCGGTACGAGGCGGTCGGCCTTCGTTCCGTTGCAAGGAAAGAGCGTGAGGTGCGTGGAGGCGACATGGTCTTCCGTTCGTTGTCATCGTGCGAGGCGAGGCTGCATATATACGTGTCCCGTTAGCTTGCGGGCGGCGGAGATTAGGGTATAGCACCGGGATTCTCCGCTCCCTCACATCAAATGTCTCGCTCGTCCCGGAGTCGACGATGCTTTAGAGCGATTCAGGCGCGTTCCAGGGCTGTGTCCGGAACTTGCTACATGGACTAGGCCACGAGCTTCGACGTCGGTGAGGACTCGAGGAGCATCCTAAGGGTGAAGTTAGCCCCAAAGTAGTATCTTTGGGAGAAAGGACAGAGCGAGGTGGAAAGCGTACCTCGAACATGCGCCTGATGTTCCAGTCCATACTGTCTCCGCGAACTTCGCCCTCATGATCACGATCCGTAGTCTCTCTTCTTCACCGCCGAACGCCAAGTGTATAGCTTCCGCCTGACTGGAGCCGCCATTCGAGGGCAGAGACGCGTACATGAGAAGAGATAGAGAGAGGTCGAAGAGCCAACTCGACGCTAGCACTCGGTGGTCGGAGTCGAATGGGGGATGACGGTCAAAGGCGGAAGTACGGGCTTGGGAATGGCTCGCAGTCGTCCTTCAGGCCCAGGCTCTATCCAGTCATTCGGTCGCTATAACTGTGTACATTCAGCGCGGAGAAACGCGGCAAGAGAAGACTCACCGAAAGGACACATCCAATCGTGCATGTCGCCAACCCACAACCTATTTCATGGTAACCTTTTCCCGATGAGCTACGGTTGGCCACAGATAGGGCTCCAACCTTTTAGTTTTCGTTTACGAGAATGGAAAATTAAACGGAAATGGTTCAAAACTGTTTATAAACTGTTTAAAACGGTTTGTACACGGTTTTGGGATTGATGCCCAGTTGGGTGCCTGATGTGGACCAAATATGGCATTAACGGGGCCAATTAGGTCATCGTCTTCTGATTTTACATGGAACTTGCCCAAGTCAGTCATTTTCATACCCAAGATCTCCATCGGCAGTTGTGCCGCTGTCTGATGGCGCGGGCCGGTGATCACCGACGGTCATGCCTAGCTGGTGAAATGCTCGTATGAGTCAGATATGACAGTTGGTACATGGACAAGCTGTTCCTCAGCTAGTCTGCTCTCTCAACACATCCTACACCCACCCTGCCTCTCAGCGCTTCGCAGCACTAGGTAATAACCGTTTAAACCGTTTGTTTTCATCTGTTTACCGTTTGCCAGGGCTCGTAAATAAAAGGAAAATAAAAACGGTTATAACTGTTTAAACAATGTTTAAATGGAAATAGTTGGAGCCCTAGCCACAGAGCCGCTGTAAGAGTCGATGCGCTTGTTTGAGGACGAGTCAAGGAATCGGTGGACGAGGTATCCGTTTGCCCCGTGCACTGTTAACAAGGTTATGGTAGGGTCAGAAAGATCTTGTGAGACTCGGACACTGTGCACAGAAATTAGCCTGAGTAGAGCGTCAGAAACGTACATGGGCGCACCTGCATGGCTGAAATTGAGCCCAAGGCCGCCCAACGTCGTCCCCACACACACAGAGAGCTTGATGAAGTTTCTGACGGCCTACACGTCCAATCAGTTGGCGTGGCCGAGTCGGGCTGGCGGTCGGCTGGCGGGCAGCTAGCGAGGATAGACTATGCCAGCCGGATGCTAGCGGATGACGCGCGAGGAGCCGACGAGGATAGTCGCCGGTGACGATGATCGTCGTCGTCTAGTGAGGAGATGCCGAGGATCGTGGGAGCCTAGTCACATCTCGTCACGGCGCCGAGACCCGACGAGGATCTGACACTTTTCGTGATGGCCGCCTTATCTGACATCGCGGATTTGGAGTTTGTGTTGGAAGCAAGAGCAAAATTTTCGCAGGACGGGGATTGGGGTGCATGGGACATACATGCCGAAGCTGTAATCTGAAGCCGTACGACTTTCTTGAACGCCGCGATTGTTTGAACTAAATGCGCATCCGATGTCTCCCAGGTTGGCACGTTCTGCGCGCGAGCAGAACCAAGAAGAAGTTTCGCGGGATAGCAGGTTTTGCGTTCACAGACTAGGCTGACGAGTGCTTTACTTCCACCTACGGAAGCTACTATTGATAACGTCTTCTCCCTCCCTCGACTCCATCTTTACTGCTCGCTCTGAATTAGATCGTGCTTTATTCCACCGACGCAGGCTACTACTATTTACGTCTTCTCCCTTGGCGCCAGATTATACACTGCCCTCGTTTGACCAAACAAGAATTCAGGAACGACCAAAGGCCACGACTCCGACTGGGACTCTTCGTCCTTGTCCTTCCAGCTTTCCCCGTCGACGAGGTCGACACCATTGGACATCTCCCCATCCGCCGACCCGATAACGTTCTCAACCCCGGTGAAGTCAAAGAACGCAATCTGCTGCGCGTTGTCGTCGGCGTTGGAATCTGTCATTGAGTTGACTGTGGATGTGAATGCAGGAGGCTGTTGTGGGACGAAACCCAGTAGAAAGCCTTCGAAAAACTCTCGAGTCTGCTGTTCCGCCTGCTCCTGCGTGATGCCGAAGGCTCTTCGGCGCTGGAAATCGAGCTTGGCAAGGGAGTCTTCGATGTCGTCTGGGAGCTCGGCGTCGCGGGCGGATGTATTTTGTTCAGGTTGGATGCTGGCCTGGCCACTGGGGAGATCGGTAGATTGACTCCAAGGGGAGGGTGCTGGAGAAGCGACTTCTCGCTGCTCCTCAGCTATCGAGTTGATTGAAGAGGGCGTATAGGCTTCCGAGGTCTGCGCTGGGGAAACGTCGTCATAATACGACTGCGACGATGTTGGCAGTGCGGTCGAGTTTGGCGTTCGCTGGTCTAACGCCCCGAAAGGGGACGTCAACGATGAATTGGACAGGGACGGAGAGGGTGCGGACCTCGCAGGGTATGATGCCCGCGAGCTTGGATTGAGAACGACGTTGCTTGTCATATTGTCGTAGTAGCCGTTATACGTCCCCTCGAAATTCTGTCGCTGTTGCGGCAATGGGTGCTGGCGATGGTGTGCCACCCATTGGCTCTGAATTTGTGTTTGGCCAGTCCATGTTTGAGCCCAACGCTGCGTTCCACCGAAAGACAGCGAGTTGAAGTTCGTTTGTGGGAGAGGGTTGTGGGGAGTATGAAGCGCGGCGGGCTGTCGTTGTTCGTTGAATGCGAGTCGGTGTTGCTGCTGCTGTTGAGCGGCGTAAGCCTGCACTCGAGCAGTGGGATTCGCTGGGGCCACATGGTGGTGCTGGGATGGACCGAAAGCGAAGGGAATGTGGCGCGGGATTGGGCCCTGTATCGGAAACGAGGCAGGTATGCCAGTGGGCATTCCAGACCAAGGACGCGCAGGGCCAGCGTGCATGGGCCCCAACTGGCGCCGAGGCGCTGGAAGATCTAGAGGCAGGGTGGCAAATGCTGGTTCGCGTCGAAGAGGAGGGTATCCTGAGTGGAGAACTTGCGTGGAAGCCGGACGAACGATTTGGGGTTGTGTCGGCCGCGCCACTAATTTTGGATCCGAATGAGAGTCATAGTTGTTTCGTGCTGCGCGCGGAAGATATTTGGCGTGCTGGTTAGGATGAAGGCGAAACCATGAATCTGCGAGGTCGTTGCGCGTGTTTGAACAGGTGGTCTGCCTGAGTTTTTCCACGGCCTGCGGGGATTCCCTGAGCGCGCGTATGTCTTCCGCAGGCAGGAGCCTATGCGTCTCCGCAAAATTCAAACAGACAGCGGCTCCGTTGATGTGTTGGTTTCTGGATTTGTAGTTCGCAAACCTAGTCGAGCAAGATGTGAGATAGTGGACGGCATGAGAGCGAAAAGACTGACCGTCGGTGGCAAATGGGGCAGAAGGCATTCTCCCCTCGCCGTTTTTTCTGAACGCGGGGCGCGGAGAGACTACTGCTAGGACTGGCTGGACGTTTGAGAGGGTTTGCTCTCGGCTCTGGAGAGGAGGCTGAAGGCGGCCGAGATGTGGGAAACATGAGCGTCGAGAACTCAAGAGTGGGCGTGGTGGCAACTTGAAGTTGCGCCGGTCAACGGTGATTGTTCGAAGGCAGCACAGCACGTCCGTCCTTTATAAGAGAAAGTGCTTTGGTTGCGGCCCACTGAGCTTTGAAGTCGGTCAAAGAGTCCATAGTTGTCCAAAAGCGGTAAGCAGCGGACGCGAAACATAGCGTTGGCGCTCGAGCCTGGAGGGTCTTTGCGGCCAGTCGAGGGGGACAATGAGCGGCGCCTTGGGCGTGAGGCTCAAGCAACCGCTACTGCCACTGCCAATGGCTTGACGCTGTGGCCTCCTGGCTTGATGCTGCGAGCCTGCGACATCTGGCACAAGAACGACGACCGCTTGTATATTCCTCGTTGGACGCGTACTCCGCTATCCACCGGCAACCTGAGCACTACCCAACTTGAGGTTGTCGTTGGCAAATTGAAAAGATGGGCACGGATCATTTGATGGCCGCCGCTTCTTGCCTCTCGCCGTGACAGAGGTTTGAGTCGGTTGCCCACTGGCACCATCTCGGCGCCGAAGGACGGGTTGAAGATGATATTGTCCTCCAGGCAGGAAATGCTCATTAAGGGGGTCACTGGCAAGGCTCATTAAGGGGGAGAGGCAAGTGCGTCTGAATCACGATCACGAGGTCCTTTAACATTCAATCTTGTAGACGCGATGGTGCTTTCTGGGGCCTAGGAGACCGCTTACTCAGCAGCGACTATGCCCTGCAACACGAACTTGAACACAGTAAATAATCGAACTTAACTTTCACCGCTCCCCGGACGCCCGGAGACCTTGTCCTGAGATTTCTGACTCCACGGCGTAAACGGTAAGCCACCGTTCAACCCAGTCCTGAACGTATTCCATGGCCAACCATGTGGGTAGGAGGGCATTGCAAGCGGGAGGTGTGAGTACTGACGTGACGTTGCGAAATTTGAGTCCGAGGATTTGAACGCTGAGGTAGGTAGAGTACTCGGAGTCTGCCTGACTTCGAGCGTTTCCATCTTTGTTAATGCACCGGTAACTTGAACAGCCTCGCTGAGATTGTTTCAGAGAAGACTCAGAAGACTGACGGCCTGGCCCAATTTCTCTAATTGTTAGTCGGCAAAACATGGCAAACAAGCGCCCACTTATCATCTTGGCGCCAATCATCCTGCATCCAGCAATAGAAATACCGGCCCATCCCAGTGCATTGTCGCACACCTGACGCCCTCTGGACAGTATATATCCCCACACTGCGTCAAGTGTGGAGGGAAGAAGGAGCGAAGGAACAAAAACGCATTGTTACTCCCAATTCGTCGACAGCGTCTCCCTGTCAAGCTTACTTCTCTGTTTCCACACGAAGGAACCAAGGAACTAAAAACGCATTGCAACGGTTGCCTTTGCGACGACAGAAAAAGACGGACAAGCCTCGTACGTCCCCTTGCATTGTTGTCGAGCGCCGTTTACCCTCCCGGCGCCGTCCCCACTGACGCCATGTTTTGTTGCGTCTGGCCATTCCTCGTTCCTTTTTGTTCTCGGTCAGCAATATAAGAGTTCTCGTTGCCGTCGATGACTTCAGTTTCCGTTCAAGTTCCCGCTATGACCTCTGCACGCGTCCACATCAACAAACTCTCGCAAGAACTGGTGAAACAAGTTATCCTCTACCTCTGCGAGGCGAAGGATATGGTTCTCCCCGTCCGCGCGGGTGTATATACCCCCGTCTCCCAAATCTCCGCTCGCTGGCGACGCGCAGTACACTCCATCACGAGCCTCTTCAGCAATTACACCATCTCGCTCTCGCCTTACTTTACCCCCGCGACGGAAAACACTCTCCTGGCGCAGCTTGCACACTATATCACAATCTGGCGAAGCTCTAGGGGTCCCGACGCGACCGATGGGTTGGCGATGTCCTTCGCGATCGACGGGTCCGAAGCCGAATTCGGTCGCAGGGTTCCCGACTTTGCCGATTCGGAGAGCTACCTTGCTGCGATGGATGCGATTTGGAAGATCTTGAATACCTACGGGGACGACTTCGAGACGGCGAAGTTCTCTCTGAGTGAACAGGCTGTCATCCATCTGGGAATCCGGGGAAGCCCCCCTTTGTCCCGGCTCTATCGACTGGAGTTTAGCATGTTTGTGGGGCAGCCGCAGGACGACGAGTCGCAAGATACTCCATTCATCGAGTCGGATGACGACGAGAACGAGGATGACCCAGAGGCGCCGGTCACCCGATACCGGCTCTACGAGGAGTCGGATTTCTTCTCGGATATGGATGCCCTGATGGAGCTCAAGTTCGGGTTCGCGTCGCTTCCCAAGCGCACCTTACAGCTCGGCCAATGGGTTATCCCGGACGATCTAACGGTGCTCGACCTGCCCAATGTCTGGCTGAGCTACTTAGACTGCGTGACGGTGCTGAGAGAGATCGACTGCGTGCGTATAAGATGTACCTTCGATGTGTTTGCTGACATAACTCTTAGTTGCATGAGTGCTCGTTGGCATGTCTTCCTCCAATGCTAGGAGGGGAGATCGTCCAAATGTACATGCCCCCAGAGCTACGAAACATGACGACGCACGAAAATCTCAATTACCTCCAGATCACATTCCAAGGCACCCTCCACGCGTACATGTTTGCCATGTTTTATGCGCCTCACTTGAGGCGCTTGAGACTGAACAGCGGAGCCCGTCCGCCCACAGCCTGGTCCAAACCACCCCAGTCGCCTTGGATGCACCACAGCTATCCTGAATTCAGATTCGAAAGTCCGGAGCTGGTTAACATCGAGGTGCACCTCCATTTTGGGGCATCCAGCGAGGGGCTGGATGAGGAGGCGATTCGCCACGACACAACCGCGGCGAGACAGATGTTGGAGACGAAACGGGATCATGACCTCGTCAATGTGCATCTATTCTGGGAACCTGAAGTGGTGTCCTCCCGCCCTGACTTCGCTCCGTTGTTCGCGATGCTGCAGAGAGAGCTTTTCGCGGGGATGCACTTGACCGCAACGCCCGAGAGTGTGCGGATGGTCAAGGCGCAGGTGGGGGAGGCCGGAAAATGGCAGTTGGAGCGGTTGAGCCTGCACACGCCAAAGCGGCGAGACGGCGACGAGGCTGAGTATGTCTCGTTGATGAGGGATATATACGAGGTGATGCTTCTGCTGAAGGGCACGAACACGGGTTTCAAACTCGTCGAGGTGGACGACCTGGAGGACCATGGCGACGCCAGCGGGTGGGAGAAGGTCAAGTCGGACGATTTGGAGCATTTCGCATCACGTTTCGCATCACTGTAGCGTACCATGTACTGTTATCGATCGTGACTCAACACGCGTTAGCCTCCCTTGATCCAATGCCGCCATTCGCCAGAGTCTACATCGTCCGCCATGGAGAGACGCGGGAAAACCGCGAAGCCGTCATCCAAGGGCAGCTCGACACGGAACTGAACGAACTGGGTGTGCATCAAGCTAGGCAGCTCGCGCGCGCGTTGAAGGGGGTCCGGTTTGACGCGGCATATTCCAGCGATTTGAAGCGGGCGATGAAGGTGAGTGTGTTTTGGCGATTGTGTGTCTGGTGGGGATTGTGATTGCGCGTGAAGACGGCGGAGACGATTCTGGAGGAGCAGGTGGACACGGAGGTGGTTCTTCGGCAGGAAGAGGCGTTGAGGGAACGTTGCATGGGGACGCTAGAAGGGACCAAGTGGCTTGATGCACGGAGTCATGATGCCAAGGTCGCGGCAGACCCAACAGTGGAGACCACCCAGTCGTTTTCTGCACGGACAGCAAATTGGTGGACGCGGGCAATCTTACAGCGAACGCTGGCGCTCTCTCCTCGCGAAGACGGCCAGCCGTACAATGTGCTGGTGGTGAGCCACGGCGGGGCGATTGGGATCCTCGTAAGAGGCTTGGTTGGGAGTGGGCGAGCAGTATGTGCTGAAGGAGTGAAGATTATCTCGTTGAAGAATGTGGGGGTGACGGTCGTCGAGGTCGAGGCGAAGAAGGCTGCGGTCGTCGTCAAGTACGGCGACGTGAGCCATTTAGACAAGGCCCTTGAGGCGAGTATGGTGCATGGCAATGTCGATGAGGTGAAGAATTAGATATTCTCTATAGGTCTTGTCGCTGAGCTGTGTCTGAGCTGAGAAGAGCTTGGACGCGTCAAGGTGAACGCCAAGCGACAAATGTGACCCGCACTGCCTCGTTTACTCCCGTACATAGGTCCGACCCACGCCATTCTTTCCCTACAACCTCCATGCCCCCAACTGAATCCTCTCCACTGCTCGGAAATGGCGCTTCGGACCCCAACACGTCCTTTGCTCACCGCGTCAAGGCCTTAATAGCGGCAGAAGGCGAGCCATCGTGGGCCGCGTCCTTCAGATACTTTCTCTTTGGGTCCTACTTCAATGTCCTCCTCGTATTTGTCCCCCTCAGCATTATCGCCCATCACCTCAACTTCGACGCCGCCCTCCGGTTCTCTTTCAGCTTCATCGCAATCATACCGCTCGCAAAGGTGCGGGTCCACCTAGAACGCGTTGACTGAATTCAATTCGGCACCACAGTTGCTCGGGGAAGCGACGGAACAGATGTCCGCGAAGCTCGGCCAGACCCTCGCGGGTTTGCTCAACGCCTCCTTTGGCAACGCCGTCGAAATCATTGTCAGCATTGCTGCTTTGCTCCAAAGTAAGTATGCATATTGTCGATACGGGCTCGTGTCTCACCTTCTTGGCAGACGAGATACGCATCGTTCAGACCTCGGTATGTGGCCCCACAGCTTGGCTCGGTATCCAAACTAACCCCGGAATACAGCTTTTGGGATCCATCCTCTCCAATTTGCTATTGGTACTTGGGTGCTCGTTCCTGGCTGGTGACCTACTATACTCGGCTTCCGAGGCAGTTATTGACGCGCTCCTCAGCTGGCTTCAAGTTCAAGGAGAGCAACTTCCAGGTCACCGCGGCTCAAGCGTACGTCCACGTTCTCAGCTGCTGCTATTCGGTTCTGACGATCCTCCTATCTATACAGCTCGAGCTCAGTAAGCACCACCGCTTCTTCACCTCGTCGCTAGCTTAACTTGACTCTAGCTCATGACCCTCGCATGTATAAGTACGTCCCACATCTCCAGTATTCCTCCAGATTCTCATAAGCAACAACCAGCCCTTATAATCCCCGCCGCATACCACACCACCACGTCTACTAACTCCTCCAACACCTTCCAATGGTCCATGAAGTCGCTGGACACCTTCACCCCCAGCCCCGGTCTCCTCGTGATCTCGCGCGGCACTGCGATATTCCTCCTGTGTGTCTACGTTGCGTATCTGTACTTCCAGGTTGGTCTCTCCGCTGCCCTTGACGGACCAGAACACTGATTGACAGCCGTATAGTTGAAGTCGCATTCCTATCTCTTCGAAGCCGCGGAGGGGGAGGCTGAGGAGCCGAAGATGAGCGTCGTCGCAGCTGGAGTGGCCCTCCTTGGGTCGACGGTTGTTACTTCGTTCTGTGCTGACTATCGTGAGTTGTTTGTTTTCTAGCCCACAATGAACACTAACACTTGAACCACCCAGTCGTAGCCTCGATAGAAGAGACGGCCGAGCGGTACTCCATCCCGAAACCGTTCATTGGGTTGATTTTGTTGCCTATCGTCGTGCGTTTGCTTCCTTCGGTTGACCTCGTATTCCGACTGAACACGAATGTACAGGCTAACGCGGCGGAACACGTCACCTCCGTATGGATGGCCATGAAGGGGCAGATGGAGATAACGATTGGGGTGTGTGTCGGGAGCTCGATCGTGCGTCCATCCTTTCTCTCCGTAGCTCATCTGTCTGACCTATGCAGCAAATCGCGACCTTTGTAATCCCGCTTTTGGTCATCATCGGTTGGATGTATGTACTACTTCCGTTCCTTTCACCTTTCACCTGAAAATGCCTACGTGGATAGAACGAACCACGGGATGACGCTCTTCTTTGCCAACTTTGAGACGATTACGCTATTCGTCTCGGTGTTCCTCGTCAACACGTTGATCCAGTGCGTCGCAGTCTGGAATGTCGATTGACCGCTAATGCGATATACAGGGACGGAAAGTCCAACTACATGGAGGGCCTTATGCTCATCACACTGTATTTCGTTATCGCGCTTGCCTGTGGGTGGTTTCTTGGTCTTTCATGATCAACTTGTTGATTTAATCTTCCAGTCTGGGTTAGCGAGTGAGGGGAAGACGAGGAAACAAAACAAACAAACTATACCTTTGCCTGCTGCTAGGTGCCGAGCTGCTGAAACTCGGATACTTCCCAACTCTATATTTCTAGCGCGTATAGATTTTGCACGTAGCTTGTACATATTATGTCGGTTTGAATCCTGTGTTGCTGTAATAGCCTTCGGGCGATTGTAGACTGTAGCTCCAAGACGAGGCGAGTACAAAAAGTTAGGGGCCGGCGTTACTGAAGAGCGAGAAGGTCGCTTTAAAAAGCCCTCTCGCTCAACCGCTCTCACGCGGAACGGCGAATCAAACGCTGAAACATAAGCACATCCTGATAAGATTGTTAACTTACGAGTCAACAGCCAACTAAGTAGAACGGACAGATTTCTGAAGAGGAAGAACGGGACACTTCTAGCCCGCGATGATCAAACCATCCCACAAGTTGAACAACAACCAACAGGCTTCCCAGTGGCACTGGCAAATGCGGCCCTAGCAACATCAGTTTATAAGTTAGCCCAACCGCCAGCGAAGCTTCAAGTTAACCAACAACCCCCATCATGAGCACTAGCACCTCTCCTCAGAAGACTCGAGTCGCACTCGTCACCGGCGCCGCACAGGGAATCGGGCGTGCAGTGGCTTTGCGACTCGCACGGGATGGGCTGGACGTCGGGGTTGCGGACCTGCCGAGCCAGATGGGTGCCCTGGAGGAGCTGGTCAAGGAAATTGAGGCCCTCGGAGTTGCTGCGGGGCGGAAGGCGTGTGCGGTTGCGGTCGACGTTACGAAGGAGGAGGAGGTCAGTGCGATGGTTGAAGAGGTCGTGGAGAAGTTGGGGAGGCTGGATGTGGTATGTGTGCCTCTCTCCCACAGGAGAATCCTCAGACTAAAATATTCCCTCGAAGATGATCGCAAACGCCGGCGTTGGGACGTCTGGCTATGTCAAAATCACGGATGGTCAGTCGAGTCCCAGTCGCACGTCCGCCGGCGATATTGATTTACTTATTCGCTGTTGCCAGTGGACGTCAGCGACTGGGAAAAACGCTGGGAGGTCAACATCCGCGGGGTCGTCCTGTCCTACAAGTACGCTGCGCGACAGATGATCAAGCAGGGTGAGGGAGGGAGGATCATCGGCGCTTCCTCGATTTGCGGGATTCGAGGTAAGCGAGCGCGAGTTTTGAAGCTAACATGAAACCTGACCATAACAGGCTACGCGGGAACCGGCGGCTACTGCGTCTCCAAAGCGGCCGTTCGTTCGCTTACTCAAACTGCCGGTAGGACGCTACGGATTCAAGTTGCAAGCTGACCGAGGAAAATTAAATTAAATTAACAGCGCTTGAGCTTCGAGAGCACCGTATTACCGTCAACGCGTACGCGCCGGGCGTTATAGACACCGGGATGAGTGCGTATATTACTCTCTCGAGTCTCGACTCCCGCTGCTCCACTGATGCCGAGTCTGTTTTAGTTGCATTCCCGGGCGACGCCGAGCGTGGTGCGGGATTCACTCTCAAACATGTCTGTGTCTGAAGGCTTTATATTCAACTTGGCGACAAAGTTCTGAACTTTGGATTCAACAGGCTTTCAGAATCCCACAAGACTTCCGTACCGGCAAGCCAGAAGATGTAGCTGCTGTTGTATCTTTTCTTGCTTCGGAGGACGCGCATTTCGTTACTGGTGGGTTTGCATGCGCTCATCGTGTGGTTCCATGTACTCAAATGAATGCTTCTAATGTAGGAGAAACGGTGTCGGTCAACGATGGGTGTGTTTTATCTTGAAACCCGGGCCAGCGACAAAGGATCTAGGCGGGTAGTAGTTTTGAAGTGATCCTTTGCTTATTTAGAAGAAAATGAATTCAGAGTGCCAGTACTATACTAATATATCCCTGCTGCTGAGTTGCGACGCGTCTTACTTATTGAGCAAATACCCGAGTCTCGTGATCGTGACGCCGCGGCTTGCCTCTTGCCTTCATCATCGACTCAAATTAAGTTTTAACGCCCTTCCCTCTCCTACGTCGGTGAGCGTGTTATGTTCCTTTCCCTCCTTTTCTACTTGCATTCACCGTCTACTAGTAACTGAAAAATGTCTGCCAGTAGGCTTACTTACTTACTCACCGTCGCGCCGTACTCAATGCACAATTTTAAACGCGCTCGCTTGTCCCGTATGCATACTGCGGTTCTCGATTATCTATGGATCTCTACTGGCAGCCCGCTACCCTGGATGTTATTTATCGACCAACTTGAATGTCGCAAGCCAAGGCGTTCCTGGGCGAATGTAATTATTCAATGTCCCCAGTCTTCATTTCAGGCGAGTTATGGTCCAGCCTTTCAAGTTGGATTCATTGAGCTCGAGCTTACCAGACAAAACATATTCAGGTTAAACGACATGAATTCTGAATTCCACACGGAAAGCTGCGCATGCCTCTTTGTATCAACACAAATACGATAAGGTACTGTAACTGGACGCGAAGAAGCACTGCTACTCTCCTGGGTCAACAGAAATACAACTAGGTACTGGACGCGAGACAGATATCTGCCTCTGCATCAACAGAAGGACTACTAGGGTACTGGACACGAGGAGGGGAGGGCCTCTGCATCAACAGGATACTGGACACGAGGAGGTGCCTCTGCATCGACAGAACACGGCCAGCGTATTGGACGCGAGAGGAGGCGGGGGGGAGCTACACTACAGTGGGGGGCTATGGATACAAACTGGGTGCTATACAAATCATCAAATGGTCGGGTCTGGAGATAGCGGTCAACGCATGAATCTCACGCGATAGTAAGTTGCCAGACATCGGGCTGGCCAGCAGCGGGGGCGATGCCTTTGAAGGTGGTGTACCCCATCAAGAAGTCGACCCGCTTGACACCGCTGCGTTTTTCGTGCGAGTAGGCGCTGTGGCCGCGCAGCCGCTCGCACCGATGCATGTACGCTGCCGACGCGGCCTGCATGAATTTGTCGCTGCCCAGCGCGTTGAATTCTGCGGGAGTCGCGTTTGTGCGCAGGAGGTGGTAGATGGCGGAGAGCACGTCGCCGACCGAGACGTAGCGGCGGTTCGACGCCGGGACGGGGATCGTCCACGGCAGGTGCGGCGTGACGAGGGTGATGGACAGCCGCGGCGGGTAGACGGCCGGCTCGAGGAATGCGGTCGCGGAGAGGCCGGGCCGGTGGGTGGAGATGGTGGAGGGATGCAGGGAAACGTCGTATTGAAGGAGAGGAATGGCCGACAGCGCAAGGAGCTTGTGGGCGCGGTAGACGTCTTTGGCTGAATACAGCGGCGGGGGCGTCAATGAATACAGTGGTGGGGGCGTCAATGGACCAAGCGACGAGGTAGATGAGGGCGACGAGCCACTGGCAATCAGGGGAGGGGGACTGCCAGTGGGACTCGGAGGGTAGAAGGTGTCCCTGGGGGCAAAGCGGACGCGTCTTGAAGCCATTCCGCTCGCGGGTGGGGCTGTCGCGTCAAGAAATCCTCAGTTAAATACTGTATCTTGTGATCCTTACCATCAATGACGTAGCTCACCGCAGTTCTCCGCCCACTCTCAATGCAGCCAATTTCCTCAATGGGTTTAGCCGATCGGACATGGGTGCAGATGCGGTCATATCTCCCGCAGCAGGCCGACGTACATGCGGCAAGATAGCCAGAATCAACACGAGGAGATACGAACGTGTATCATTTTTGTCTGTTGCAAACTGTAATTCCTGGTCCAGCGTATCCTCAAAACGATAGACGTGTTCGCGCTTTGGAGCCAGGTGGCCGACAAGTGAACTTTTGGACTGACGAGTGGAGCAAAATGCCAGTGAAGCTTTGACGCCCGGCCGGCACGCATCGCTGCAAGAGTGGACATCGAGTGGAGCGCGAGAGTTTTTAAGCATGGTTGGTTGGAATGCACGGCTCCAGTGGACGGCATCCCGCTTCACGGCAGAGCTGTTGAATGCCAGTGTGAACACGGAGCAGTACTTGGTTGATTTTGGCAGCAATCCGTACGAGGCGTGTGCCAGTGCATGCGCAGTTACTATGCCCGCGGCCGCTTCACGGCAGAGCTGTTGAATGTGAACCTGGCGGGAGCAGTTGAATCTTGATTTTTCCATCGGCAGCGTCCGTACGAAGTGCAGTTACTATGCCATTCCAGCGAGAAGCAGACCTTGACCGTGACGCGAGTCATCCATGGCAAGCTATGTAGACCAAGCCTGATCAGTGAGAGGCAAAAGGAAAGTGTCGAACCATCATCATGATCTGATCACATTTACGTCCACCGGTCATCACCGGCAGCCGAAGTTGCCGAACTCCACTTCTACTTACTCCTAAGTACACTGGGTAGCCACATCGGAAACTTTATCTCTGGAGTCTGGCAGTGCGAAAGAGTATTAGTCTGAGCAAATACCGACCGGCAGACTCTTAACGAAAACCTCGTACACATGCAGTGGCATCTCTTCAGTATTCGCAACGATATCTTCAGCCCGTATCTCTAAGTCAGCCCGTATGTGTATGTTCCTGTCGGAAGATGGCTCACCGACAAAACTCGGTCGAACTCTAGATCTGTCGGCACTGGCAAGAAATTCAAGTTGAGACCTTTCCACTGGCAAGTACTAGTGACAACTTGGTCCCTCCCACAGCCATGGCGAGCTGGATTTAGCGCGTATTTGCCAATGGCTGGAGGCAATAATACGCTCGGCTTTCTCCATCACGTTGGATGTTCACGCGAAATCCCGGGCGGCCGGGTGGCTGGTTCAAGTGGCCTCATCTGACCACAGTTCAGGTCGGCCCAATGGGAAACTCCGCGACTCCGCGACTGTACGCGCCATTTAAAGTTTTCCTGTATGCATACAAGCTAGGGACAATTGACCGCGACGAGACTGTTTCTCCCCGTGCTATGAGCGACTGAGGCTCAGCATCCGCCAAGAGCCCGAGTCCAGCAGCTTCGTGAATTTCATATCTCACTCATTATTTTTTTGCCGGAGGAAACCCACATGACACTTTTCAAGTTCCTTTCTCAAAGACCGGGCTGCAGCTGTTTCAGTATTCATTGCTCGCAGGACACAGTGTCAACCAGACAGAATATTCCGTTAACGATGGCTTGGCTGAATGAATGAAAAAGGCAACTTGAAGGCTGCCAGTGGATCTAACTGTCTCTCGTAGACCCGAGCAGTCGTGAGTACTTACGAGTGCCTTTGGTACCATTGAAGTTTATCCAATCGACCCACCTCGTATGCACGCTCTCTCCCTGGCTTTGCTTTTTAGATTCAATGATTCCACAAGACCTTATAAGTAGCTCGAAAAAAGAGAAAAACATAAAAAGCTAGAGCACCACCATACCAAATCACTATATACTCTCTCTCTCGCAAGAAAAAATCCAAATCACCGCCGACTCGACCTTCGCTGTCCGCGTTGATGACGTGACGAAGAGCTTGTCTCCTGGGCTTCCAGCGGCGCGGGTGCAGGCGCCGCTTGTGACGATGCGGAGCGTCGAGGTACTGTCGACGGACCCGCCGCCGCCGCCGCCGCAGCAGCCCGTCGACTCCTGGTGTTGACAGCAGTCCCAGTAGCCCTCGACGAGCCCGAACCCGAACCCGAGGCCCGCGATGGCAAAGGTGCTATAGCCAATGCTGGTGGAGCCCACCGCGAGCCACCCACACCATCCTCATCCGTCGCTTCGTCCACCTCGATAACGTCTGCACTCCCCGTCCGACTCCTAATACTGGAACTTTTTGGCATTCCGATTCCAGAAGTGCTGCTGCGGCTGCGGCTGGGCGGGTCTTGGTCCATTGCCATGGCATCAACAGACGCCCGATCCTGCGCGTCCTCGTCTTCCTCGTCCTCATCTTCGTTGTGCGGCGGGACGTCGTCCGCGTCGTCGTCATCGTCATCGTCGTCTTCCTCGACAACCATCATGTCGACATCCATCCCGCCCTTCCTTGTAAACACCCCACTGTCCTCGTCCTCATCCTCACTCTCACTCCCATCATCCGCATCATACACGCCCCCCGGCGGCTCCCCAACCCAATCCTCGCCCTCTCCCGCAAAATCCCACACATCCAACACCGTCTGCACGGTCCCGTTCCGCGTCTGATTACTCGCAGCCACACACCACCGTCCCTCAAACACCACCTGCCACACCCCCGTAATCCCCGTCAACAGGTCTCTCGTAACGCTCCCGTCGCGGATGTTCCACATCTTCAAGGTCCCATCGCTCCCGCTGAGCACTTTGAACTCGTCGTGCTGGAAACACGTAATGGCGCCAGTGTGGGCGGCGAGTGTGTGCAATAAAGCGCCGGTGGTGGGGTCCCAGACGCGCAATGTCGAATCAGCGGCAGCGCTTACGAGCGTCCTCGGCGAGAGACCGAGGAGACCGACAAGCGAGGTGTGACCCGTGAGAGTATGTGCGCAGCGACCTGTCTTCAGGTCCCAAATGCGTACAGTGCCGTCCATCGAGCCAGAACATGCTTGGTGACGCATCGGATCGAGCACGACGCTGTAAACTTTACACAGACGTTAGTCGAGGAAAAGAAATCAAAGAAGAGTAAAATAAATACCTTTCTGTGTGTGGCCAGCCAATACCCAGCGACATTCACCCGTAATGAGGTCCCACACACGTACGGTGCAATCGTACGAGCCGGAGATAAGGGTCCGCCCGCGCGCCGCAAGTGCGCGAACGGCATGTTCGTGTCCTTCGAGATGATGTCGATGATACGGGTTATCTTCCGCGTCCTTGAAAAAATAAGAAAATATCCAGCAATAAGAAAAAAATGCGAACCTCGGGATCGCCCTCGTCAAAACAAGAATACGGGGCCTCGCCTGGCTTCGGGAGCGTCCACACCCGCAACGTATGGTCTCGCGAGCCCGTCACAATCAGCGCCCTCTTTGGCCACTTCTCCCTTCTCCCATTCTCCATCTCGACCCACTCTGGGTGGACAATCGCGAGACACCGCACCGTGCTCGTGTGTCCACCAAACACATGTGTGCATCTCCCAGAAACAAGGTCCCAGATCCGTACCGTGCGGTCGGTAGAACCAGAGACGAGCATATCGCCAGTCGCCGCAAGGGCCCAGACCCCGCCTTCGTGTCCCTGCAACGCATGTTGTTGTTCGCCGGAGAGGGGGTCGTATACATGGATCGAATGGTCGTCCGAGGCGGAGATGACGCGCCCTTTGGAGAGAATGAGGCAGGTCACAACACTGCTGCCGTGAGCCAGGAAGCTGCGATGTACCGGTGCTGGCGCAGTCGCCCAGCGGGACTGTGTCAAGAGACGGGACTGGAAGAGTGCTCGGTGTGGGTACGGCAACCGGCGATGAGCGCGGAGGAAGGCGGCTTCGGAGCCCCAAAACATGCCGTACGACTTGAGGAGCGAGGTCCAGACAAGTGGGTCAGCGTCGATGAGTGCGCGCCATGATTTCGAGACCCTGGCTGCGCGAGCAAGCGTCGGGAAGGGCAAGAAGGAGAGAATGTGCGATCCGAGTTCGGGCGGGAGGAGTGTGAGGAAGTCGCGGGGCGAGTGTGGGTGTGAGGACTGAATGGACATTGCGCAAAACAGGCAGCGGGGAGTGTCTGAGGAGGGTTAATAGGAAATGCGACTGCAGGGCCGGCGGAAGTGCGCTGAAATGCGACACGAGAGACGGCAGCGTCAACAACGTCGTAAGAGCCAAATCTGGCTCGAATGGGGAACCCTGACGAGAGCCGGGCGGTGATGGCGGCGGGCGGGGTTTCTTCCTCGACGGACTCTCTCCTCCTCCTCCTTCTCCCCAAGCCCTCTTCTTCCCATATCGTTCCACGGCCTCGGTAAGTCCAACCACAGGCTCTGGCGGTCCATCCCGACGCAGCATCCGCCACCCCTCGCCGTGCGAATCTCGTTCGTCATCGTCGTCGTTTCTGCCCTCTTCGCCCTCAACTCCGTCGTCGTCGTCGAGATCACGGAATGTCGCCCGCGTGCCACCAGGGAATACAAGTGGGAACTTGCGCAGGTTGCTCGGCAGTGTCGCGTGCAAGAGCGGGTACTCCTTCGGGTCCGTTGGCTGGATCGGCGGCGGAAGCGGCGGGAGAGGAATGGGCGCGTAGGTTGTCGTGGTCGTCGTTGTCGTCGTCACGCTGTAAAAACCTGAGCCTCACGACACGAAAAAAAAGAGAGAAGAACGTACGTGGTCGTACTGACCGATGGCTGGAGCACGACACTCGGTCTCGAGCTCGAGCTCATCTTGTCGTCGTGGCAGTAAAAGAGGCGCGTCGATTACGTTTTTACACAACCTGTAAGACGTCAGACGAGCCAAAGCTGCCAGCAAACAAACACCGTACGTGCTCGCGTCTGGCAGCGCAGAAATGAGCAAGCAGCGTGCAGAGCGTGTCTGGGGACGGGATCTATGCGTACCTGGCACCAGAAATGGGAGGTGGCGGCACGCTCGCGCGACGGTCGAGGAGGAGATGGTCGTCGTCCGAAAGCGGTTGGATCACGTGTGATGGCAGGAGTTGCTCTCTCGTGTGCCAGTGCTCCGATCCAATATCAGGCCGTCGAGCCCTTCTCAGCCGCTCCATCGGTGAGCGTTTTCTCTCGTTTCAGCCCGCACATTCAATATCGTGACTGTTCCGTTGCAGCTTGCTCTCATCATCTTTCGTTCACATAGTACCTCAAGAGTCAAGGACCTGTTACCATTGTCCGCCAAAAATCAGTCTCAAAATGCGAGATTCAGAGCCCGTATCCACTCCCTTCACTCGCGACGCCGACCGAGCCCAGCTCGCCCAACTCGATGCAGAAATACATAAACTGCAACTCGCTCTTAGCGCCCTGCACGCCGAGCGGAAACCCGTCCATGATCGACTCGACTCGTACATCCATCCCGTCATGACGCTCCCCAACGAGATTGTCTCGGAAATATTCATCCAGTATCTCCCAATCTATCCTGCGTGCCCGCCTCTTTTCGGAGATGGCTCGCCGACAGAACTGGCCCAAATTTGCAGTCGCTGGCGTTCAATCGCCGTCGCGACCCCAGCGTTGTGGCGCGCAATCGAATTATTCGAGTATACCACTGGCAGTGGTGGCCGTTCTCTCGACGTTCAAGTTGCAACCATGCGGACCTGGCTGAAGAGGTCTGGCTCGTTGCCACTTTCGATCCTGCTAGGCGATAACATACCGGATAACGATGACGGACAACGTGCCATTGCCGGCGCCCTCGACGACCTTCTAGACCATCGTGCGCGATGGGAATACGTTCTTCTTAGTCTGCCCAACTACGATTCGAGATATTCTCATCGTTTTCAAGGGCCAATGCCATCGCTGCTCCAGCTACAACTTCAATATGCCGAAGAATTTGAACTGGATATCGTTATTGGTCGGTTGGATGCCCCCAAACTTCGCAATGTTTCTGTCCTGGTCTTCGCCATGACGCCCCAGCGGCTAGTCCCATGTATACCTTGGGTAAAATTGACGCAGATGAATCTTCGCTTCGTCAATCCTTTTGTGGCCCTCGCGATATTGCGGGAAACTGAAAATCTGGTGGGTTGTCAGCTGGTGCTGGATGATTCGACGCCAAATAACTCAGACACCGTCTCTGTTGTCTCCCTCCGTCGATTGAAAACATTTATCCTGGATTCATACGACTACTCCGCACCACGCCGCACTGTCGAGTGCTTGTGCGCCATCCGTGCGCCAGGGCTCAAACAACTTCAGATCTGGGCCCAATTACATTCCGATGCACCTGCCGTTCTATATGCCATTCTGCAATCGATAGGGTGCAACCTCCAACGTCTTTGCATCACTCGGACTATCAAACCGCGAGATGAATATCTGGCAAGCTTCCCCGATGTTCCCGATCTCGATCTGTCCCAAGAGTTGCCGAGATACAAAGGCTGGGACCCACTGGAATTGTATCTACCCAGTCACAGCTGGCTTACATTTGCGATTAGATACGGCTATTCTAAAAAATCATAAGCTTAGTGCATTGAGGTATGTTGATAGCGTCGCCCTCGGCCATGCTCACCTGGCGTATAAGTATAGCAGTCGTGGTGCAAATGCTAAACCCTTTGTGTAAATTGCCTCCCAGATCCTGTTTTGTATACTATCCGCTGCGTTTTCCGACTTGGATGGCAACTCGTGCCTCTAACTTGGACGTTGGCATGAGTATGGAGCAGAGCGCGACGGACCATGAACCCATGCTCACGAGCCGCTCAGTCTCGAAATTGAACAAACTGAGATGTGCGCTACGATGTGTGCGGTACGATGACTTCCGACTGCAAGTCACCTTGAACATGCCATTGGCAGGGACGCGGATAATAAAATAAAATACTAATGTACTATTTCGAACCAAGTGTTCAGGTGACGCCAGGATTTTTTGATGTGCGCAAAAAGCGCGATAAGTCAAAAGAAAATTTATTGGGCATCCCAGACGTTACAAAATCCCAAATCGATGAAAACTTGGTCGAAATAGTGCAGTATATTCTCTGCCTCAAGACTAGACCGTGAGAACCTGAACAATTCAATGTCACCCACGATCACATGTCACACACACACTCGAGACAACCATTCAACATTGATTCTCCACTGGCATGTCCTCTCACCCTGGTACTGTCCCCGAACTGCCTGAGCATCTAGCTCAGGACCATGGTCTCGCTGTTCTTATCCAAGAATTCCGAGCAGACCTTAAGTTCTCGGAGCATTCGGCAGATATCCTACGCCTTGTCGAGTCCTACACTGGCCCTTTGGTCGCCGAAGCCACTCGAGTCATGAAAAAGCTCTGCAACCGGGTCATACCCCATAGCTCAAGGTGGCTTCAACACAGTGGGCTCGTTCCTCTTGGTTTGTTTTTCGCATATTCTGACCCGCGACCTGCAAGGTGTTTCTCTTGACCTTTGAAGATGGGACAGATTGCCTCGCTCGTCTCAGAGGAGGTCCTTCCCACCGACTCACAATTGGCTGAGCTGCCCTCGGATGTTCTTGCACTTCAGTTTCTTTCCGAGGTTCGCATCTTCAGCCCTACTCCAGGCCGTGCCAACCAGTCCGTCGCGTTCAGGTCGCCACCATTGAATTCGTTAGGAAGCACACGTCAATCCCTGCTCCCGAAATTTTGCATTCCGATTTCAATCCCAACAACGCTGTCGGGACACCATTCATGCTCATGCAGAGGGTACGTCGGCGGATTGTCCTTCTTATTCGGCCTACCTCGATCAACAGATACCAGGCGAGAGCCTCGGCACTGCTTGGCACTCGATGTCGCGCGAGCAGCGGGAAGGGGTGGTGAGGGAGGTGGCACACGTCGAGGCGCAGCTCCTTCAAGCTCCGTTGTCCATGATCGGAAACCTCATCGACGACGACGGCACAGTTGGGCCATTGGCACCTTCCTCGACTTACCCTGAAACTCTCCGCGACCCTCATCGAGGCCCGTTCCCATCATCGAAAAGTTTGCTGGAGGCTCACCTCCGCTGCGAGCTCTTGCTCATCCGTGACTGCAACCAGTGGACGCTGCAGCGCACCAAGTGGCGGAATCTCAATGGTGGCGTCGCAGACATGCCATTCGCGTACGCGATCCTGTGGTTCTCTCTGCTCTTGGCTGCGATCCACGCCGTCCCTTCGGAAGAGTTCAACGAACCCGCACACTTCACACTCTATCACGATGACTTGACACTTAACAACATACTGGTCTCTCCTGCCGGCACCGTTGTCGGCCTGGTCGACTGGCAAGGCTCACGCGTTCGTCCACTTTGGGACGCAACCCGGAATACACATTTCCTACAAGACGAAAACCTATTTGACGATCCGGTGGAGTGGAATGCGCTTCTGGAGATTCAGCAGGACGTCATATTCGCAGAGACTGGATTCCATCCCGGGTCCTCGCCGCTCCGTCTGGTCGACTTGTTCCATATCGTAAACTACTCCCATTCCGTCTGCTCCAGCCGTGCTCACATGGACGGCATTTTCCTGCAATGGTTTGAGAACGTGGCCTCCTTTGGATACAAGGAGTGGCTCGAGCCCTTTCTGCCGTTGAAGCTGTTCATCGAGGTCGGTCCACTTTCATGCGTCCTTTCCTTGCAACCTTCATACTGATTGCCATAATCACAAGGCCCAGCGACCAAGTGCTCGCGGTTGAGTTCCCAGTTGTCATTACTGTAAAATCTTGTGGAGTCTGACTGAAACTACGCAACTCGCCCCAAGCAATCGCAACTGGGAAGGTCAAACTCACGCTCTGCCCAATCTCTGTACAGGGAAGTGCTCGCCCAATCTGTTCATAGACTGGCTGGTCACAAGCCGGCAAGGACAGAAGAGAAAAAGCAGGATACTAGTAGCAATTCATTCCACACAGTAACGTACACTAACTAACTACTAGTAGGCAGGGAGAAACTTGTACAAAACACCCGATCGAGCCGGTCCACCGCGACCTTGCGACTCACAAGCCACCGCCGGGGAAAGAGCGAGCTAAGGAAGACACACACGCCCGGACCCACAACCAGGCCGCTAACCGTGACGATTAGCATGTTCGCGCTTCGCAGCTGCATCCTTCTCTGCCTGGGTTTCAGGTTTCACGGTTTGCTTGATGGTGTGGGTGTAACGTCCAGTGAGGCATCTGCCGCAGGAGTATGACCCGTCCCCGACGGGATTAGGACGGTCTCGCGTCGGGTTTCCGTACGTGCATTGACGATTGTTGCAGTTTTGCGTCATGATCAGTGCGGCACTATGTGGGCGCCAGAGGTAATCAAAAAATAAGGCAGGGGAAAGAAAAGCGGACACACATGAGGGCGGAGAAGAGGGGATTGTTTCCCGATGAGACGTCTGCGGTCTTTTATACTATCAATGGGAGCACTGCGGCCCAGAGGCAACGAGCTGTGACCCACGCAACTGTGGCCTGCAGGCAGCCTGCTGGCCTGCCAGTAGCTTCTCAGATCTACGCGGGCGGTGTCATCTCTCTGATCTCCGCCAGCGGTGTGTACGAGGTCTGTTGCTCTTTCAAG
Organism: Mycena amicta; assembly: GCA_029282125.1. Lineage (NCBI taxonomy): Eukaryota > Fungi > Basidiomycota > Agaricomycetes > Agaricales > Mycenaceae > Mycena > Mycena amicta. Next base: position 1,223,147 of record JARIHP010000001.1, on the reverse strand, counting down.
AGCCTGAGCCAACGGAAGGCTCGACGCCTTTCTCCCAGTCTTGTCCCTCGCGATGGAGGAGTAGCCAGTGTATGTGCGCCAACGGCTCTGACCTTCGAACACTGCGGCCCAGGGAACCTTTGGCGCTGATCAGAGAAGCCAATTGCGGAGATAGAGAAGTGATTGACGACGCCGCTCTCGCGATCGGGGATCATAGAGAAGCCACGGCTGATTGGTACGAAGCCCCGTTTGATCAACTCAGCGTGTGGGGCCCACAACTCTGCCTCAGCTTGCGAAAAAACACGCTTCTTGGCCTCGGCGCCAGGGTCCTCAACGGTCTGCTGGTCTACTCATGTGGCCGAGTTCAATTCCATCACACTGGTCTCTTTTGCCCATGGGATGTTCCGCGCCCGTTTTCAGCATGACTGCTGTATTATCCCACTGCTCGCGTCCAAACCTTCACTAGTTGACGTTCAATCTCATTTCACGCTGTCCTCCACCTCTCCCGAGCACTTTGCGCGCGTTTATTACCCGTGAGCCAACACTACGCCCGTCGCCTAATAAGGAAATTTATTGACAGGTCTCTCTGGTACGCGGTGCTGCAGATGAGCAAGGGTCTCTACAGTGTACCGAAGCCAATAAATCATCCCAGAGAGCTCCAACGTAGTATCCATACCATCTAGAACCTTGAAAAACTGAGTATTTACGTCGGAGACACGCGTACATACCCGGAGACAGCGGCATTTCGAGCAGCACGATAAAACAAAGCCAGCGTTGAAGTCGCAGTTGCCAAATACTAGATCTCAACAGTCTGTGGTCGTAATCGCAGGTGTATTCTTCCGCAGGACGTGGCACGGCTATCTCCGCACACATTGTAACCGCATTGATTCGATTCTAGATGAGTTAGTGTTTTGATAATTGTAGCTGCTCAAAGAGTTGGCGCGATCGGTATTCGGCATTTGTTCAAGTGAACTAAATGGCACATTACGAAGATATTCAGAGAGACTCGGAGATGTGAGGCCTGTACAAGCTTGGTGGATCAGTGAAGCACCCGTGGCTCCAAACAGGCTGATATTAGTTTGACTCGATGAAGGGGAGAGGCACGCCCCGTCGCTTCGCTCAAAGTAATTTCGTAACTCATCCCCGCCCTAGAGTCTATTTGCCACGATGATCTACATACTATCTAAAGTACACGCAGAAAATGGCAACATGGAGGCACGCGCCGCAGCACAATGGCCTTGGTCAACGCGTCACCGAGCATCAGCACTCTGCGACCACAAACGCGACGTGCTTGCATCAAGGACGCTCATGATCAAAACGCGACAGCAAGACCCGCTAGTAGTAAGCAGCCTGCCCGTTGCCATTCCCAGAAGCCACCCTCGCCCTCGTCTTGCCCGCACCATGGCCAACCATGCTTGACAAGTTTTTAGACGACGAGTTCCTCGACCTTGACGACAGCCCGTTTCCATTCGCAGTCGCAGTTACTTCCCCGGCGTAATCCGCATCTCCAACCTCGATGAACGCCGGTCCAGGCGAGGGCGACCTCGAAGTTGTTGAAGCGAATCCAAACGCAGGTGGCGGTAGTGTCGCAGATCTGTTCGGTGAGCGAGGACCAGTACCCGTTCCGTTGGTCAGATGCGGAGGTAGATATATACTCGTTGGGCGCTGAGATGTGGGTGTCCCGGCCGTTCCCGAACGCATAAACATGGAGGATAATCTCCTCAGCCATCTCCTCGACGATCCCCCTCCGCTTTGTGCCCTCAAGTTCCCCTCCTCCAGCAACACCCCCTTGCGGTCCCTCCCAGCCAACGCTCGCAGCCCCACCGAACGCAAACGTTTCCACAGTGGGTAGGTGATCAACAGGAAGATGACCATGACGAGGAGATACAGCAGCATCATAACGGGTGAGAACCCAAGCTCTTCCCTGGTGAGGGCTGGAGGCAAGTGATTTTCCAGTCTATCTTCGATAGCCCCAAGGTCCCAGAACGGTCGGATCGGCTTAATTGGCGAGTTAGAGTTCACGGGCTCTTCCAGTGGATCCACAATAGGCGGTGTTGTCTTCACGAGCGGAGTAACCTCATTGCTCGCCTCTTGAACCATCTTCCCCAGCGTCCAGCTGATCGCGATGTCGCCCACAGTGTCGACGGATTGAAACGTCGGTCGAGCCCGGCCCAAACCCTTGCTCTCCGCCTGCGCCGCAACCTTCTCTCCATCCGTGGTATTGTTCCCGCCCTTGTCGATAATACGGGGCATCCCAATACCGTCGTGCAGAACGTTCGCGACCCATGCTGCCTTGAAGCACTGCATCTGCAGCCTGCTGACCTCGACCTTGTCGCTCCAGTTCCCGACCTCCACAATTCGTCCGTCCTTCTCCACCTCCCCGTCCCCACCGTGCAAATGCTGGCTATTCCCGTGCTCAGCCAGGATATCGGACCAGCTGCGCGAACAGAACTTGGACGCAGCGCGCTCGTACTGCACAAAGTCGTACGGACCACCCAACCCGAAGACGTGTTCGGACGAGTACCAATATTCCGACACGCCGATAAAGTGGGAGACGGAAAAGTCGATTGTAGGGACGTGGACACCGTTCATAAGACACGGTGTATCCGGACATGGCGTGTTCTTGTTGAGCAAAGGGGCGGTCTTGTTCATACACTGCTCGAACGAGCCGGTACCGAGTAGCCGGTGGGTCTTCTTCGCATGCTCGCTGGACGGACCGAGGTGGACCGGATGTTCCATCAACTCCAGCTCCGCCGGGAGACATGGGTCGTGCACAACGTCGTCGCCGTCCTCCACACGACCCTGTTCGTGGTCGTTGATGGCTTTTCCAACATAGCGCTCTCTCGCCTGATTCGTCCCATAGCCCAACCACGTCGTCACGAAGACCTGGTGATGTATCTCCTCCCCACCAAGTAACCGCAACCGAACTTGAATAAGGCTCATCTGGTCGTCAACGTGCGCGCTTTGAGGCTCGAACGCAATTTGCGTTGACGCACCACCCATATCGAGGAAGCCATACGTCGTCTGGTCCGCCTGGAAGCCGTCCATGAGATAGTTGACCGCTATCCAGCCGAACAAGCCCTCCTCCTCGCCCGTGATAATGCGAACGCTCGACCCGCACGGGCCTGCCTGCGAGGGGCTGTCGATCTTGAAGTCCGAGTGCTGGACGAGGAAGTTACAGGTGTGTTTCAGAATCGCAGCTTGCTTTTCCGACGGAAGCAGCCGCATTCCCGCGGTAGCGAGCAGGAACAGCGGGGTTTCGTGCTGAAGGTGAGGTTGTACGAGGTTGCGTGCGTGGGCGAGGAGCGGCCGTAGATGGTCTGCTATCGTTTCGGGATGGTCTGCGTAGGACGAAATCCCTGTAAAATCCATCAGACGGTTCGTCGTATAAAACGACGACAACGCACCTGGTTCGACTTTGGACATCCAGTTTTCTCCGTCGCGAGTGCCCTTCTCGACCTTTGGCAACGACGCTGCGAGGGCGCTCCCCTTGACGATGGTGAGCATCCTTGGATCTCGCCAGCTGTATATCTGGACACGCGAGCCCGACGAGCCGGCGTCAACGACGATGCCAAACCGCCGTCCAGTGAGCCATGCGTCGCCCCCAGTCGAAGGCGGCATTTGCAGACGTGGCCCGGACTTTTATCGCGGGAAGAAGAAACCTTGAAAGCAGTCAATCATGATCACGCACGGACACAGTACTAGTAAAAACTTCGGCCTCCGTCGACCCTCTACGCGTCGTATACATGCACTTGATAATTTATTTAATATTTGTCGCGGTAAAATGAAGTTCCTCTCATTCCCACTCAATCCTTGTGGACCCACATCTGTCCAAGGTATACCTGCGGACGAAAAAAGCTCGGAACAACTTCTTGCTCGAGAAATGCATCTAGTAGTCTCGAAGCCCGTTTCTACCAGGAATCAGTCGTGAAGAAAAGTCAAGTGGGAATATGAACACGCCTAAATCCCTTGGTATTGCCTGATTTTTTGACGAGAACCATATCTAGTGCAGGTTAGTTGGTGCGACGCGTCATAGACGAAACGAGCGTACAATTCCACTAGGTCCCAGCCTTGGAATGTTGGAAACCCGTGGTGAAGATCGGGGACATTGGGGAGTGCTGCCTGATATTGATCCAAAGATGTTTTAGTCTGAGAGATGAAAAGATTCAGAAGTTGCAGGTTGCACCCCATCGATTGCAGAATGGCAGATAGAAGGACGGGGTCATCAGAATATAATGGAGCCTCGATGCAAAGTTGTCGGAGATTTGGTGCACGCAAGGCGTGCAAGAATTCGACACTGCGGCTAATGGAGGTGAAGCCGGATTGGAGTATGAGGATCTCTAGTCGAGGTAGATGAACAACCGTGATTGTGTTTGAATTACTGGAAACACGATGATCCATCAACGCCAGCCGACAGTCCACCAGATTTTTAGTTTCCCGCAAGATCGCGATGGCGGTGACCGGATGAAGAGATTGTAGCTGAAGCCGTGTCAACTGCGCCAAAGGAATACATGAGATGAGCTGCCAGGGAGCCATGGCGAAGAACGGGATGAGAGCAACGCCGAGTTTGGGGGCATTCAAACGACCAAGAACGACATCCAAACGAAATTGCGAGCCATACCGAAGTTCCAACTCGAGCAGCAATGGCATTGGCCCTTGAAAACGATGAGAATATCTCGAGTCGTATTTGTCGGGCAGACTAAGAAGAACGTATTCCCATCGCGCACGATGGTCTAGAAGGTCGTCGAGGGCGCCGGCAATGGCACGTTGTCTGCTATGGGTATGCGGCATGTTATCGCGTAGCAGGATCGAAAGTGGCAACGAGCCAGACCTCTTCAGCCAGGTCTGCATGATTGCGATTTGAACGTCGAGAGAACGGCCACCGCGGTCATCCTCGAATAATTCGATGGCGCGCCACAACGCTGGGGTCGCGAGGGCGATTTCCTCGCCAGCGACTGCAAATTTGGGCCAGTTTTGTCGGCGAGCCATCCCCCAGAAGAGGCGGGCACGCAGGATAGATTGGGAGATACTGGATGAATATTCGTTGGGGAGCGTCATGACGGGGTAGATGTACGAGTCGAGTCGATCCTGGACCGGTTTCCGCTCGGCGTAGAGGGCGCTAAGAGCGAGTTGCAGTTTATGTATTTCGGCATCGAGTTGGGCGAGCTGGGCTCGGTCGGCGTCGCGAGTGAGGGGAGTGGATATGGGCTCTGAATCTTGCATTTGCACTGATTTGAGGGAGTATGAGTGACAATTCGAAGTCGGATCGAAAAAGACAAACAAAGGTGGTATAAAACCGAGAGAGCCTTCGAGTCAGAACCGAGACGGTCCTGCAGGTGTGGACGAAAGATAACAGGGTGTTGAGGGGATGAGAGCAGGCAAGCTGCAACGGAACGGAGGCGGGCTGACAGGAGAAAAAAAGGCTCAGGGCTCGAAGGGCTGATATTGGATCGGGGCACGAAAGGACGACAACGAGTTGACGAGGAGTCGTAGCAAGTCGTTCGCGTGACATTTGACGTGTTTTCTTCCGCCTGCATCCGAAATCGCCAGCTCGACCCTGTTCCTCATATACTTGCCTCCCCAACGCCTATACAAGTCATCAAAATTGTTTTGTGCCGGCGTCCAACAGGCTGCGAGCCGCCCATAGAACGGCGCTGAATCATGGGACTGATCATGATGCGAGGTTCCTCTCTTGGAGCATTGAAGTTTATACGGCTCTTCACCATTGCGTCTCAACTCAGGCTAGCCCATGCACGAGCACCGCAGCTTCCCGGCTCACGGCAGCAGTGTTGTGACCTGCCTCATTCTCTCCAAGGACCGAGCCATCTCCGCCTCGGACGACCAATCGATCCATGTCTATGATATCGTCTCTGGCGAACGGAAACATGCGTTGCAGGAGCACCAAGGCGGGGTGTGGGCTCTTGCGGCGACTGGCGATATGCTCGTCTCTGGGTCTACCGACCGCACGGTACGGATCTGGGACCTCGTTTCTGGGAGATGCACACATGTGTTTGGTGGACACACGAGCACGGTGCGGTGTCTCGCGATTGTACATCCAGAGTGGGTCGAGATGGAGAGTGGGCGACGGGAGAAGTGGCCGAAGAGGGCGCTGATTGTGACGGGCTCGCGAGACCATACGTTGCGGGTGTGGACGCTCCCGAAGCCAGGCGAGGCCCCGTATTCTTGTTTTGACGAGGGCGATCCTGAGGTTCGCATTTCTTTCTTATTACTGTTTTGAAAATTTTCTTATTTTTTTCAAGGACGCGGAAGATAACCCGTATCATCGACATCATCTCGAAGGACACGAACATGCCGTTCGCGGACTGGCGGCGCGCGGGCGGGACGATCATCTCCGGCTCATTTGATTGCACCCTACGTGTATGGGACTCTATTACCGGTGAATGTCGCTGGGTATTGGCTGGCCACACGCAGAAAGGTGTTTATTTTACTCTTCTTTAATTTCTTTTCCTTGACTAACGACTGTGTAAAGTTTACAGCGTCGTGCTCGATCCGATGCGTCACCAAGCGTGTTCTGGCTCGATGGACGGCACTGTACGCATTTGGGACCTGAAAACAGGTCGATGCGCACATACCCTTACGGGTCACACTTCGCTTGTCGGTCTGCTCGGTCTCTCGCCGAGGACGCTCGTAAGCGCTGCCGCTGACTCGACATTGCGTGTCTGGGACCCCCACCACCGGCGCTTTATTGCACACACTCGCCGCCCACACAGGCGCCATCACGTGTTTCCAGCACGACGAGTTCAAGGTGCTCAGCGGGAGCGACGGGACCTTGAAAATGTGGAACATCCGCGACGGGAGCGTTACGAGAGACCTGTTGACGGGGATTACGGGGGTGTGGCAGGTGGTGTTTGAGGGCCGGTGGTGTGTGGCTGCGAGTAATCAGACAAGGAATGGGACCGTGCAGACGGTGTTGGATGTGTGGGATTTTGCGGGGGAGGAGGACTGGGTGGTGGAGCCGCCGGGGGCCGTGTATGACGAGGATGGAGAGGAGAATGAGGAGGAAGGATAGTAAGGGGAACGGGATGGACGTCGATAGATGGTTGTCGAGGAAGACATATACCGAAGACGAGGACGAGGACGCGCAGCATAGGGTTTCTGTTGACGCGATGGACGAATACCACGACTCCCTTGTTCCGCATAGCCGCAGCACTTTCGAGTCTGGATTCGCAAAAAAAGCTTGAGCAGGAGACGACTGCCTCAATTGACGCTCTGGATCTTCCAAGTCTCAAGCATGCGCAGCGCCAACGATATCGACAGCCGAAGCTCAAGAAGACGCAGGTTCTTTGTCGTTCTCGCGTAGTGTGGTGCCAGCCTTTCATATCTCGTTTTCGATAGCTATGAACAGTAAAGGGCTTGTGGAATCAAACGTATGTTTGCATTTGGACGGTAAAAAAAAAATTGAAGAGTCACAGTACCAGTATTACTTCGTTCACTGATATCAAGGAACTTCGAAACAAACCGCTCCGAGATTATTTTCAAGCTGAAAATTCAACCACATCGGTGACTCGGATGAGGCTGAGTCGGATCAGTCGCCCACACTTGGGACAAACATCGATTCACCATGTCTCTCACTGCCAGTGTTTCTCTCCCCAAACTGCCTGAGCATCTAGCCCAGGATCGTGGCCTCACTGCTGCCGTCGAAAACTTCCAAATAGTCCTCAGGTTCTCGGAGAAGTTCGCCGACTCAGAGGTCCAACGTCTCATCGAGTGCTACACTGGCCCCTTGGTCGCCGAAGCCACTCGAGTCATGAAACAACGCTGCACCGGGTCCTATCCAATAGCTCGAGGTGGCTTCAACATCGTTCGCTCCGTTCCGCTTTCGCCTATTCTGACCCACGACTGCAAGCTGTTACCGTGTTTCTCTTTTGAAGACGGGACAGATCTGCTCGCTCGTCTCCGACTCAGCGGGCCTTCCGACCAATTGGCTTCCTACTCCTCGGATGTTCGTGCACATCAGTTTCTTTCCGAGGTGCGCCTGTTCACGGCCGAGTCTGTTCCGTGCAAACCAGTTCGTCGCCTTCAGGTCGCCACCATTGCATTTGTGAGGAAACACACGTCAATCCCCGTCCCGGACATCTTTTATTCAGACTTCAACGCAAACAACGCTGTCGGAACACCGTTCATGCTCATGCAGAGGGTTGCGTTGCCGGTTTGCATTTCTTATTTGACCTACCTCGATCAACAGATACCAGGCGAGAGCCTCGGCACTGCATGGGACTCCATGTCGCACGAGCAGCGGGAAGTAGTGGTGAGGGAGGTGGCACACATCGAGGCGCAGCTCCTTCAGGCTCCGTTGTCCATGATTGGAAGCCTCATTGACGACGACGGCACTGTTGGCCCATTGGCACCTTCCTCGACCTACCCCCACTCTCTGGCAGACCCTTATCTGGCCCGTTCGCATCATCGAAAAGTTATGTGGAGGATGTTCTCCGCTGCGAACTCTCACTCCTTAGTGACCGCGACCGGTGGATGCTCCAGCGCACCAAGTGGCGCAATATCAACGGTGGCATCGACGATATGCCAGTCGCGTACGCGATCCGGTGGTTCTCTCTTCTCTTGGCTGCGATCCATGCAGTCCCGTCGGAACAGTTCGATGACCCCGCACACTTCACACTCTACCACGACGACTTATCGCTTAGCAACATCCTTGTCTCTCCCTCCGGAAACGTCGTCGGCCTGGTCGACTGGCAAGGGGCGCAGGGTTCGCCCGCTTTGGGACGCAACACAGCACACACATTTCCTACAAGATAATAACCTCTTTAACGATCTACAGGAGCGGTATGCGCTTCTGGAGATTCAGCAGGACATCATATTCCAGGAGATTGGGCTCTATCTCGGATCGTACGGGCTCAGTCTTGGCGATTTGCTCCATATCGCGTTCTACTCCCATTCCGTCATCTCTAGCCGTGCTCACCTGGACCGCATTTGGTCTCTTTTGGACACGAGGAGAGGCTCGAGCCCTTTCTGCCGCTGAAGCTGTTCATGGAGGTGAGTCTGCTTCCATGCGTCCTTTCGCTGACCGCCACATCACAAGGCCCATCGACCGAGTAATCGCGTTTACTTTCTCCCTTCCGTGGTTCTGTTCAAATCGTGAGATTACGGAGATGATTAGCCAGGGTGGGCCTGCGCAGTGTATGGTAATGAAGACGGAGGTAAGGACGAGTTTGGGGATTTGGTTCGGGTCTACGACGAGTGATATGATACGCAAATTGGACCAGCTCCAAGTCATTATCGATGTACATATGAACCGAAGTCAAAAGCTAGACATCCAGTCTGCGATTGTCGAGCGAGTGGAAAAACCTCACACGATTATTGCGATCCAAAGTCAGAAACCGCAGCGGATACTATAGAAAACGGGATCTGCGAGACAATTTACACAAAGGGGTTCAGCATTGCACCATGAGTATACATACGCCCGGTGAGCATGGCCGAAGGCAACGATATCAATATCTAATCGGAATGTAAGCCAGCTGTGACTGCGTAGATAAAATTAACACACAATTCCAGTGGGTCCCAGCCTTTGTATCTTGGCGACTCTTGGGACAGATCGAGATCGGGAACATCAGGAAATGTTGCCAGATATTCATCTCGTGGTTTGGTAGACCGAGTGATACAAAGACGTTGGAGGTTGCACCCTATCGATTGCAGGAAGGAAGATAGAACGGCAGGTGCATCGGAATGTAATTGGGCCCAGATCTGAAGTTGTTTGAGCCCTGGCGCACGGATCGCGCACAAGCACTCGACAGTGCGGCGTGGTGCGGAGTAGTCGTATGAATCCAGGATAAAGGTCTTTAATTGACGCAGGGAGACAACAGAGACGGCGTCTGAGTTATTTGGCGTCGAATCATCAAACACCAGCCGACAATCCACCAGATTTTCAGTTTCCCGCAATATCGCGAGGGCCACGACAGGAGTGACGTAGTGAAGATTCAGTTGCGTCAATTTTACCCAAGGAATACATGGGATTAGCCGCTGGGGCGTCATGTCGAAGATCTGAACAGAAACATTGCGAAGTTTGGGGGCATCCAACTGACCAATAACGACATCCAGCTGAAATTCTTCGTCATATCGAAGTTGCAGCTGGAGCAGTGATGGCATTGGCCCTTGAAAACGATGAGAATATCTCGAGTCGTATTCGTTGGGCAGACTGAGAAGAGCATATTCCCATCGCGCACAATGGTCCAGAAGGTGGTCGATGGCGCCAGCAATGGCAGGTCGTCTACCATCGGTATAGTTATCGCTTAGCAGGATCGAAAGTGGCAACGAGCCAGACCTTTTCAGCCAGGTCTGCATGGTTGCGATTTGAACTTCGGGAGAACGGCCAGGAATGGTATACTCGAATAATCCGATTGCGCGCCACAACGCTGGGGTCGCGACAGCGATTGACCGCCAGCGACTACAAATTTGGGCCAGTTTTGTCGGCGAGCCATTCCCCAGAAGAGGCGGGCAAACAGGATAGGCCGGGAGATATTGGATGAAGATTTCCGAGACAATCTCGTTGGGGAGCGTCATGACGGGGTAGATGTACGAGTCGAGTCGATCCTGGACGGGTTTCCGCTCGGCGTAGAGGGCGCTAAGAGCGAGATGCAGTTTATGTATTTCTGCATCGAGTTGGGCGAGCTGGGCTCGGTCGGCCTTGCGAGTGAGGGGAGTGGATACGGGCTCTGAATTTCGCATTTTTAGACTGATTTCTGAGGCAGTATGAGTGAGAATTCGAAGTCGGATCGCAAAAAGACAAACAAAGGTGGTAAAAGCGCTGAGGAAAGAGAGCCTTCGAGTCGGAACCGAGACGGGCAATGGTACGAGGTCCTTCAAGTGTTGACGAAAGATAAGAGCGGATGATGAGAGCAGGAGGCAAGCGCCGACGAACGGAGTCACGATATGCCATGACGCTGCCATCATTCCAGTGGCCCTACTCTAACTATCGAATTCTACCTCTGGCCGTCAAGGTGGCCGGTCACGCGTGGCCAGGCCTTAACACTAATAACAATAACCTCTATTCTTTCAACAATGGTCTACCGGGCCTCACAACAACTTGAAGATAAGTACATCGGCAACAGCACGTCAGTACCAAGGCAACGTGTAGAAAGAAATGAGCACCTTTTGGTGACCACCACGCACGAGCGACAATGCTGCGACCTTCCAGCGGTAGGCGCTGGCGTCATGTTGGACCGAGTGGTCCAACACGAGAAACAGGAATGCGACGCGATCACAAGACTGATTATCAGATTGGTGGTCAAGACGCGAACAAACTACGATTAGGTCCAGTGCTGCTTGATGAGATCTGCTCCGCGTTCAGCGAATGCATACGTAGCAGCTTGTGTGTTCGCGCTCGGAATAAGCGGCTGGTGCAGCTCATGATCAATAACCCGAGTGTGAACTTAAAGGCCAAAACAAACTCACAATAACCGAAGCATCGATAATGCGGAGCCCATCGACACCTTTGACCAGCAAATCTGGATCAACTACTCCGTAACTTGCATCCCGCGCCGTCATCGACGCGCTGCCTACAAGATGCAGAGATGGAATTACCCGCGTTTCTGATGAACGTGTCCAGCTCCGTTGCGGTCATATTGTCAAAGTTTTGCGTTTGACCGACGATAACATTTTGCCAGTTGGGAGCGGTAAAAAACAGTCGAGCGCGTTTGAGCCCCTCCTTGAGCGTGAAGATATCGAAATCATCTTGCAAAAAACCGGGGTCTATGACCGGCGCGGCAAAGGGATCACTGCTGTTGATAGTAATGCTTCCACCTGCAAATTGTACGTGGAGTCGAAACGAAGAATAAGTTAAATTGGAAGGACGCACGACTTGCGGGTGTTACCAGCGCAATGCCTGCGCCGACAAAGTGCCTAGGCTGAGTTGGTGAAGCGCCAGGTCCTCCACCTCCAGGCTGTAATCATCTAAGCGTTGTGTCACTGGGCAATGTTGATTGGTACCGTAAATGGAATCTCGATGTGAGGCGTATTAGGACCCGCAGATGGATCGGAATGATTTGCGAAGATAGGCGAGTCGGAATCCAACCGATGCCACGAGACGTGTGTCGCGGCTTCTATGACAAACGGACCGGTGTGCGACTCATTCCATTGAGCAAACGCCTCGTTGAACCGCGTTGCATTCAGAGTTATCGTGTCCTCAGTGTCGTTGAAGTTCACAAAGTAGCTGATTGAGAAGAAGGTCTGGTCAGTGATATTCTTGCCGACGCTGGGAAGATGGTGGATGGTCGGGATGCCAAGAGGGGTGAGGATGCCTCGATCGCCGATACCAGAATGCAGGAGAATACTCGGGGTCCCCACCGATCCAGCTGAAAGAATGATTTCCTTCCGGGCGTGGGCCGTGAAGAGTGTTTGCCCTGTCTGCGGTAAATAAAACGTCATGGAAAGACAAGGAGCAATACCCTGCCGAAATTCAACTCCGTTGAACGTAGGTTTGCCATTGATTGCGTTTTCTGCACCGATCAGTCGAGAAACTTGTGCATGCAAGAGGACATCGAGGTTGTCGCGTCCAATGAATACATCGGACAGATATGAAGTCGCTGAGCTACTGCGCGACCCGCCGCCCACAGTCGATTGGAGCCAACCTATCTGCCTGAGAGATATACTGATATTTTTGGCAGGAGATACGTACCAAGGCCCAAGGGCTTTCCGGAGTTCATGTCGATGTTATATGGATACTGGTTGGGTAGCTCGTTCGTGGTTTGCATGACGTGCTCGTTGAAGGTCTCATACTGAAAGCCACCTAGACTGACGGGGTTGATTCCGTGAGTGCTATGAACGGAAGGGTCAAATTGCCCGTGTGTGTTATGATTGTCTGCAGGCGGAGACCATTTCTCGTTCTTCCCAGCCTCAATTAGTGTACAGTTCACCGGTTTTCTTGAGCATACCTTGAAGAAATACGGGAGAATCTCATTCCAAGACCAGCCAGCATCGCCAGAAAGACGCGCGTAGCGATCAAAGTCGTCGGATGATCCACTGCAAAGGATAAGATCGAGCAAAGAGTGCCAGGGAAACATACCGAGTGTAGAACATGGCGTTGTGGGAGCTACATCCGCCGAGAATATGAGCTGTTCAGCATTAAGCAGGAGATTGAATCACTGCAGAGACGATCCTACCGCGCGAGTAGTTCAGAACCCGCCCATTGAGACCAGCTTGAGGGATTGTGGTGTAATCTGTGCCAAGTCAGAAATGACTATGTGGTATAATTGATCTCACTCCACTCGTATATGGTGGGTCCAAGCATCTCTCCGACAAACGTCGTGAAGGGAATCATGGAGATCAGGACGTCGCGGTTGCTGGTAAGACTGAGAAAAACGGAATTTTCAAGCACCAATGCTCACGAGACTCCAGCTTCAAGGACTAACACGGAGAACTTTGAATCCTCAGAGAGACGATTGGCGACTACATTGCCTGCGGTGCCACCTGCACACTGGGTCAAATATCGAGTTGAAAGTGGACAAATCAGTCACCTCCGACAACGACAAAGTCGTAGATGAGATCCTGAGGTATTTCCGACACATTTTCGAAGATTCTTGCAAGGGCTGACGCAGCGAGAGCTGCCGCAATGAAGGTGAAAGCAAGCATCCGGAGTGAGACGAGAAAAGACGTTGGACGGACATTTTATACGGGGCGAAGAATTCACACAGGAAGTTCTCGGGTGGCCGGTGGCGCGCGCGCGGACTCAATGCGACAGATTTGGGACAGACTGAGATACCTTTCGCAGGCCGTACTATGCCCGTGCATGAACTGAGTTTGTGATCTCGAGTTGTTCGTGAGCAAATGGAAAGGTTAACAGCAGAGTACAGGCGTACACGCACCACTGGCAGTCCTCTAGTTCTCTTTGCTTGCCTGTCATGGATGTTCTGTTAAGCAGTTTCGCGAATTCCATCGACTTCAACAAACGAGATGGCCGTCTTAAACGAAATGGGCTGGCCCAGGTCTGGTGTTACCAAAAAGTCTATTTGATCTCCGTTTAACCGCGAACTGAACTTGGTCTCCGCAAAACAACCTCCTCGCTGGTTTCTGGCGTAAATTACTACTACTACAAAAGCAAGGCAACTCAAGCGTCAAATTCAAACCAAACAGCCCACAAATGTCTACTGCCACCAAACAGCTCCCTCCCGTCCGCCTCGTCACCACAGGACACAAACCTGACGGGACTGCAATTTTTACTTTCGACAACGTCGTCGAGCCCTACCGCCAGTCGATTCACCAATTTCCACGCGAGCCCCAGCGTTCCCGTCTCCAACATCGCGCCTCCTCCCGAGATCGCAAAGACCATCCCTCGAACGGAGCCTGGCGGCGTACTCTTTTGCGCAACCGAAATCATGCCTGGAACCAGCGTCCCGATGCACCGCACCCTCAGCGTCGACTACGCCGTGGTCATGGCCGGCGAAATCGTTTTGGCGTTGGATAGTGGGGAGGAGAAAAGATCGTCAGAACCGGCGAGGTTATGGTAGTCCCATGCAGTCTGCGCCTTGCGGATGTCGCCCACGAGCGGGTAGTACCAGGGTACGGCGTCCGGACGGTCAGCCAAGTCTTCCTCGGGTTGGATCTCGAAGCCAACGTTCTTGAGCGCCTCGCGAGCGAGTTTGATGGGTCGCATCTCGGGGATTCCGTTGTCCAGCTCGATCTCGTGCTGCAGGTCGGCGTGGGCGGGGGCGGGGATAGACGCTTCCCAGTCGTCCTTCATGCACCATTCGTAGACACCGAACTGCGGGTACAATGAGTATAGCAGATGGAGAAGAGTGGGGAGGCTCACAGTTCCGGGCTTCAAAACTTTCATGATCTCGCCGTAGACCCACGACGGCGCATGGCATGTTGCCTCGATAGCGTAAACTGAGCAACAAGCTTCAGCACACGAACAAAGAAGGAGAAAAAAACTCACCAGCATCAAACGCGTTCTTGCCAACTGCTCTTCGAGTTTCATGAAATCCCCGCGCACAAACATCACCTACCCGCTCAACTCTGCGTTCTTGGTGTACTTCCTGGCGCGTTGGACCTGGAACTCGTTGTTATTGAGTCCAGCGATCTCCACGTCGGCAAAACGTGCAATCTCGCCCGCGGGACCGCCGACACCACACCCGACGTCGAGCACACGCATGCCTGGCCGAAGCTACATCTGCGCCGCGAGGTAGTGCTCATGCCGGGCTAGAGCAGCAGCGGGTGCCTCGCCCTTGTAGAACCGGCAGAAGTGGAACGACTGAGCCCAGCCGCACTCGTACAACTCGGTCGCGCCATCGTAGTATCCTGAAAAAACCTCAGTCGACGGATAGAAGGAAGGAAATGAAGTGTGTACCGTTGACTATGTCTGTGCAGCTGCCGAGCCGGTTCTCGGTGTTGGTAGCGTCCTCAGTGGCGATGTCCTTGTTCCAAAACTTGGTGTAGTTGGCAATCCGGTCGCGCTGCCGGCCGTCGGCTATGCTTTTGGGGTCTTGTGTGATGACGGACATTTCGAGGGCGTCCTAAGAGAAGGTATAATCAGTGTCTGGCACGGAGGAAACAACAACGAGGGAAAAAAAGTTCAGAGACCTGAATGGTTCCCGAAGGAAGAACGCCCACGGAAGGTCGCGTATGTTTTGCAGTGTATGTTTTCTATCATGCAGCAGCAAAGGACTGGGAAGGGTACTCACAGGTGGTGGTAGAAGGAGAGACGAAAGAGAGAAGGAGACGAGCCCTGTACCAGTTGCGCGGAGGAGGGGATTCTTGGCGACTCCGAGTCGTTGCACCGTATCCTACGAAGTCGAGCTGATGCGGTTCTGACGCATTTGACAAGACAAGAGCGCAGGACGCGGAGAGTACGCTGAGCTTGACCTGTGCGGGTCTTTCGCAGCAGGTCAAAGGCAAAACAAAGATGTTGACCGTATCATTACGCGCATTCCCGACCACATCTACGACCTGAAGAATGTTTGTGAGCTAGGACAAGAACCTCACGAACATTCTTCATGTCGTATATGTGGTCGGGAATGCGCGCAATGATACCGCGAACCTTAGGCAAAACAAAGATGTTGACCGGAAGGTGGCAAATGTTTGTCAGCGTGTGTCGCTCCTTTCACCCGGACCACCACCATGTCGAACAAAATCGTCGTAGGCCTTCTCGCCTCCGTAACGCCGCTCTTCTGACCGGCAAGCAGTCCGATATATATCGGTCCGTCATTGACGACGTGATTACCTCGCTCAAGCCCGAGTTCGAGGAATACGGCGTCGACGACGACGTGCTCCTGGAGCTCCAGCATGTACGCTTCTAACCTCCCGCCTCTCTCCAAATACCACCCAGCTCGTTCCCTTGTAGAAATGGGAGACAAAAATGCTCGCGTCGCGCGTCACCGACTTCAAGTCGAGCTCTCAGAATCTCCCCGCGAGTCAGCATCATCAGCAGCAGCAGCAACAACACCTCCCAATTCCGCACTACCCGACCTACGTCCCGCCCAGCGCGGCCCAGGCACCCTCGCGTCTCCAAACGCAGCCAATCAAGCCAGAGCCACTCGACCAGCAGAGGTTCCACCAGCAGTACATGCTCCCGCCACTGCCTGGTCCGACACTCCCTGCCCACCTCGCCTTCCCTTCGGCCGTACAACAGCAACAACCACGTCCTCCCGTCCAGGGACAGCAGATGTACCGCATTCACCAAGTCGATGGGCCCTCGGCGTCGGACGACGAGGATGAATACGACGAAGAAGTTCCTGTCGGCCCGTACGCCCCTCCGAGACCGGCTCATCCATCCGTCTCCGTCCCTGCTCCCGTCGATAAGCCCACAGCGGATGCACCGGACCCGGAGGCGATCACGAGCGACCTCGACGACTCGGACACGGAGAACGAGGAGGACCCAGAAGACGTTATAGAGACGGACATCGTGTTCTGCACCTACGACAAGGTCGCGAGAGTCAAGAACAAGTGGAAGTGTGTGCTCAAGGACGGCATGATACATACCGGCGGGAAGGACTATTTGTTCCAGAGGTGTACAGGGTGCGTCGCGCGCTTCTTTTCCTTTGCTTTCATGCTTGCTGACGATGTTTTCTGCACAGGGAGTTTGAGTGGTAGCTCCGCGTCATGGCAAAGTTAAACAGCATATGCATCTCTTTCGTACATTCCACCAGTCTCTGTCCCTCATCCGCATCCTCTTTCTTAATAACCTTAAACCTACACATCATCGAGCATATACAGAACCTACAGTAAATAAAACAGCACGCAACGTTACATACCGTACGGCGCCTTTGCTGCGTCGCAATTTACATGTCGCAATCAAGTCGCAATTGCGTTTGCGTGGTTATGCTGACAAGAGATTTCCGGGTATCACGGTCTGTTTTCAGGGCCGTAGCCAAACAAAGCCGCCGTGTTCCTACCGTCATGACTGAATTCTCCCTCGCGGTGCAGCTTCGACTCTGAACGCAACGGCTTTGCTTGGAAGAAAACTTATCTTCCTATTCGAATTCAAGCCCGTCCAAAACAAAATCTCCCCTGTTTTGGCAACAAGTTCAAGTTGAAGTTGATGGGACTCGGAGACTGGACTCACGGCGTATAAAACAAGACGCAAACTGATTTGCAGCACAACTACCGCGCTCCGAGTCGCCCAACGTAAACGTATGGAGGCCGGCCGTTACGATATCAGGCTGTTCGTGGCAGTCTCATTCAAGTTCTCGAGGCCGGATCGATTTTGCAATTCGCTGCCTGGGCGTCAAGCTGTCATCTGCGCCTCCCTGCTCGCGTCCTCTGCTGTCTCTGACTCGGAGCACTGGCAACAGATCTTCATTTCTTCGCGTTTAATTGTCCTGGCACTGTCCTGGCAGTTCCCGTTCCAATGCCTCATCTAACAGCTGTGCTTCAAATATATTTCATCGTTATCACTGGCAGCCCTCCCACTGGAAAACTGTCCCAGTCTCCGCACAAGAAATGATTCCGGATCCGAGTCGCGTTTCCACACACATCTGAAGGTACAAAAATGACTCGGAGGACACCACCACTACATACCGAGCTCTCCAATCGCAACATCGGAGTGTTTCCGAGTCGATCAAACGTACCGCCCTGCGCTCTCGAATCACCTGCAAGCCGTTCCTTCCTTCATGTGTCAGGCCGAATCGTGTCTGGTCTGCAGCGTACTCTCAGCCCTACACTGGCGGCAGGGCGAAATCGGAAGTTCATGATCAGGCTCGCTCTGGTCAAATGCTACTTCCTTATTTCGGCGTTCAAATCATGCTTTGGCCTGAATCCTGTCCCCTGCTGGTCTGGTGCTCGTTCTCTAGGCTTCAGGTTTTGAGTCGAGCACGGGTCTATTTGACAATCGAAAGATTGGCCCGTCCAAGTACACTGTCGTCCCCTAGCAACCGGAGAAAGCCTGCCAGTGAGTTCAGAGTTTTTCATGTCATTTCGCCTCCGAGTTCCTTCTACGAAAATGGAGATTAAACAC
Organism: Mycena amicta; assembly: GCA_029282125.1. Taxonomy (NCBI): domain Eukaryota; kingdom Fungi; phylum Basidiomycota; class Agaricomycetes; order Agaricales; family Mycenaceae; genus Mycena; species Mycena amicta. Next base: position 1,204,750 of record JARIHP010000001.1, on the reverse strand, counting down.
CACTCCAAGTCTCTGCGTCCACTGCGGACATTCAAGTTGGCCATGGGAAAAAGAAGGTTAATTTCGACAATTTCTCGGAAATTCCAAGGTGCGCAAACCCGCAAACCCACAGCGGAGACTCTGAGAAAAAGAAAGATTAAATTTTCGAAATCTGCTTTGGAATTCAGAATTGGAAGCTGTGTGTGTTTTCGCTGCCAGTGCCAGGCGATATGAACGTCAGATTCCCGAGTCCGAGTCCGAGTCAGGCGGATGGCCATGGAGTTGAGCCTCTCAGCTCTCAGGCTCACTTGCAGGCAAGCATCCCTGTATTACAGTTGTATTTGGTGCGCACGGTAGGTTCTAAAAGTTGAATTCCGCCACTGCCAGGGAGGGAATTCAAAATGTACCAGGCCTGCTGGGCCGATATGGCAAGTAATTTATTTTAAAACTCCCTTCCCACCGCGCTGTGCCAGTGGTTGTGTGACCCTGCCTTCGCGACAGCGAGAGCAGATGGATGGATGGATGTGGTGGAAATGAAGGTGGGATAATATCACTTGCCCGGGCCACTGGCATTGAGTCCGTCGCCGTTTACTGCGTCGTCCGGCGTGCGATAATACGGGCGAGTAATATTCGCAGAGCACGAGAGATACCACTGGCATAGCTTCCGCGTACCAGTACGGTGGGTACCACAGGCTACAGCCCCTCGGAGTTGCTTGCACGATAGATGATAGAAGCCGCTGCCAGCGCCGCTAGGAAACGTCACAAGCCCAGGACCTAGTACGCACGCAGGGTCATGGGATCGTCGTCTGTCGGTTCTGGGTTGCATGACAGCTTGAGCGTGGACTCGGAGCTTGTAGAGTGCCAGCGGAGGTCGCGTAGCGCCTAGCCGTAGCCGTCGAGAATTTGGCCATTCTTCGAATTCAATCACATCCATTGTAATTGAGTCGACGAAATGCCTTGCACAGAAGAGAAGGCGACGACGAAGCGAGGGTTCGCTGTGTGCTAGGATATGGTCCGGGGAAGTAATTGACAATATAGGTGGGGAAAGCGTGGTCTTCAAGTTGATCGCCGTCCTCAGACTCACTTGACCACAGGCACCAGGGTTATCGCGGGCACCCGCGGCCCTTGTTAAGCAGGCAAACAAGCTTCGAATTCTTCGCCTGCTCATCGCCGTCGCGATCGCAGACCATGGGGTTCGTTCTCGCAGTAGCACTAGGAGTCACAGAACCATCGTGCAGAGCTCGAACGCGCGGGCAGCAGAGATGAGATGAGTTGTACACATTCATTCATTCATTACATTGATGTTTTTTAGCTTTGGGTTGTTACTTGGGACGAGGAGGAGGTGGGAGGGAGCTCTAGCACAACATGACACAACAACACAACAACAGGGTACCAAGGGACGAGGGGAGATAGTTCGCGCGATAAGAGAAGGTTGTGTCATAGACGCGAGAATAGTGCGTTTGTGGCTTTTTGACAGGAAGGATGGATGGCCATGGGTCATGGGTAGAATGAGACGGAGGGTAGGTTGCCGGAATCGCCATGTTACTCTCCGGGCGGGACGCTCTTGCTCCGACGATGTAAGCGCCGCCCACCTCCGCGACTCGATCCTGCAGTCGAGCCTGCAGTCGAGCCCTGGGACTCGCCTGTCGGCGAGGTAGGGGACCCGGAGAACATGCGCTTCTCCCCGAAGCCGCCAAAGATACGCTGGAAGAACGGCTTCTTATTATTATTATTGTTGTTCGCGTTGTTGGCTGAGTGGTTCACTCCACCAGCACTTCGGACCGACGTGGGCGAGTGCTGCTGTGAGTGTGAGTGGTGTGAGTGGGAGCGGGAGTGGTGCCCGGACGACGCGGCGCTTGTGTCTGGGGTGTGCTGTTCAGAGCGGGGGATAAGTTAACAAAGACAAAGACAAGGAGCGAGAAGAAAACTCACAATGACATGGACCTTCTGGCGGCCGGTGGGCATCACGTAGTATGTGCTGCCGGAGCCGTTGCTTGCGAACGAGGAGACGGACGAGGCCGGGCTCAAGTCGCGACGGGTTCTCGAGCGCGAGCGATCGCGACCATTCGGGGTCTTTGACCGTCTGCGATGTTCCTCCTCCTTGACGGCCGACATGTGCGAATGGGCCGAGGGGACCACGGACGGGTATGGCGTGGGGACGTACTTCTGCGACGGCCGCACAGGCGCTGAATGGCTGTATATCATCCCGTTGGGTCCCATCTGAGGCGGATGTGTGTAGATGGCGGGCGGGGCATAGTGTGGGCGCGAGCGAGCGTGGGACGGCGCGTAAACGATGGCTGGGGGATGCCGCCCATGGCCGTGATGCGAATCTTGTGCTCCATTCCAGACGGGCTGGGGTGTTGGGGAGAAGCCGACATGCATCTGCGGGAGCGGCGGCACAGGCGGGATGCCATGGTCTTGTTGTATTTGCGAGTATGCGCTGCGTGGAAGCGACTTTGAGCGAACGGGGCCGGGAGGACGAGGGTCGACGGGGGACGTCGGCAATACTCGGATTTCTTCGGGTCCGCGAGGTGGGGCTGGTCCTGTGCCACTGCCCGATCTCGAGCGAGGCTGGGAGGGCCGCAGCTTGGACCCATGGCCCTGGCCATACGGTATCGCCTCGTCTGGTCGTCCATCGCTGTACCGCAACACCATCTTTGGCGGCAGAGAATGGCTGCTGCCCGTGTCAGACGCCGGTGGGAGCACAAAGTCGTTGTCATTGCCATTGAAGACGGACGGGGCGACAGACGGCGAGTAGCACAGATCGGGGGGTTCGGCGCGATTGAGCACCCAGTGTTTTGTCCGTTCCTTGCTCGACAGATAATCGCGGATCGCCTGGGACGACGTCGTGTATTCGGTCATGGAATCGAGTCCAAAGCAGGCAGGGGTGAGTGGAAACCTGGAGGGCGTCGACCAAAGAAGAAGAGGGTTAAATCCTCCGAGTGGCAGTCTTTATAGTTAAGGCGCGATCTTTGTTGGCCGGTCCTGGGCTCCCGGAGGAAGGGAAGCCTGATGACTCCCCCGACTGAGTAGTGAGATAACATCAGGGAACGTGGCTTCCGCGAGGCACACCCAATGGCACCTGCCAGGGCTTGATTTCGACGTTTGGGCAGTTCTCTCATCGAGATAGGTATAGCTGGGCTGCGGTATAGCTAGAGCGGCAGAAGAGCGGCAGAAGAGGGTAACTAGTGGTTGACGAGGAAAGGTGTGACTCGACCGAGATCTCCCGCACTGTCACGTAATTCTCCCAACACGACCGCCGAAAACAACAAATCTGGCCAGCTGTCGAAGACATCAAATGAAACCCTGGGCTGAAGTGGGGACCGCCTCGAAAAGAAGGAAGCTCTGTTGCTGTACACCCACACCAGAACTCGAAAAAAATGGGTTCTTTACGTCGCCCGACACGCGACATGTACCCGTAGACAGCGGCTAGCCGCCATGAAATGAAGCCACGGTCGCAGCCGCAGTCGCCAAATACCCCGAGAGTGAGCAATGGCGCCAGTCCACTGACGAAAAAAGCCACATGCGCGAGATAGGCGTTCTAGTAGGGTGAAGGAGATATGAAGCCCACGATACACGATACGCGATACCAACTGCGGTATGCCTCTTGTCTCACTCACCGTACAGCCCGTGCGCCAACTTGCATAAATCCCTCACCAAACGGCACTGACAACGGGCATCTGAAAACCTAAAATTACCCGAAATCGCCATCGCCATCTTCAAAATTTCATGAATCCCCGCCGTCGTGTACGTGTAATGCCTGCCAAGCCAAGCGGGAAGTCGAACTACTCTTACTCGCCTCTTCCTTTACAGTAGGTACTTACTCGCCTCAGGCTCTTTAATTCCTTTACCATCGTGCCAGTCCAAAAATTAAAATGAAGTCGTTCCGGCAGTGCAATTCGCGCCCACGTGCAACGCACAAATGAAGCCCGACGCGTACCGAGGACAGGAGCGCGGAGATGAGCTGGGCAGAGGGTTGTCAATGCCAGCGGTGGAAATTGGCCAGTAGTCTCCGACGAGGGCGGCCATGGCCCATTGTGGGGTGACCCGGGCCGTTATAGTAGATTGTGGTTTATTTTTAAAATCGAGCACCATGTCCGTCCGATGTTTGAGATTCGCAATTGAGCTAATAGCTGGAAAAGACAGGAAGAAAGGATCTTGAGAATTTTGGCCGCCGGGGAGATCGCAGCTATGGTATGTACGTGCAGAAGACAGGATGCGCTAACGGCACTGACCCTGGAATACATATGCATTCCGAATCGTCGAGGGTATAGCATGACTTTGAACACTATTAGTGCAACAGGTCTATTCCTGCGAAAAGGCCAGTGAAGGAGAGTATGAGAAAGCACACTTACAACACGACTAATAACACGGGTCCCCGGCCCGTCGCATTGCGGCGATATCGATCCGGGCAATCTCTGCGCAATCGATTTCTGCGCCTTTGACCGTGCCGCATTTCGTTTGCTATAATCGATAATGAGAAAAACAGAGGCGGAGGATGAACGATGAACGATGAACGATGAACGAAGTCGCAGCCCTGAAGAATGAGATTGGGATTGGGTCAGGATAAACAAGCTGCACCGAGAGCATTCCGCGCGGAACTGGTCATCACAAATGCAGGGTATGCCAAACGGCATTCGAGAGAGCGTTGTATAAAAGAGTGCGGCGATTACATCGAGGGTATCGTAACGACTTTTGATTGTGGGGGACGAGGACACGGATCGGACACTCATGAAAGCACGAGCAAAGCACCGACCAACGCACCCAGGGCAGGCGCAGCAGTGCCAGTGAGCCGCATCGCACCGCCGGTCGGGGCGCTGGTGGGTGCGCTCCCACTGCCAGTGCCAGTGTTGCTCGCGCTACCCCCAGAAGCAGAACCAGAGTCAGAACCAGAGTCGGTCGGTGCAGGTGTCCCTGTCGCTGCAGCGATCTCCAACCCAAACGGCCGAGCAGAATCCGTCTGAGTGACGGTCACCGGGCCGTCGGTGTCGGCCTCCACAGCGACGCACGTTTCCTGCCCGTTGCCCAGGTTGCAGACGCCCCCGGCCGTGAAGGAGCCTTCCGGGTCGTTGACAACGTAGGTGAACGAAGCATAGTCGGCGCCTTCGACGAGCGTTGCTGGTTAAAAAAAAAATGAGAAAGGATGGAGGAAGAAGTGCCAACGCAACGCACCCGTGCCTGGGAAGCTGCCCTGAGGATCCGTCCAAGTTCCGGTGTACGCGCCCTGAGCGAGCTCGTACGTCGTCCGACCCTGGGCTGCGTCTACGCCGATGACCTTGGCGCTGATTGCTTGTGGGTCGACAAAAGGAACGACGAGCGTGGTTTCGTCAGCAGCGACATCTGCAGGTCATCAGTCTTTTGCGAGCTACAGAAACGGTCAGGGACGCACAGGGTACAGCGACGGCGACCAGGAGGAGGGAGAGGAAGCGGTTCATGGTCGAGGTCGTGGTGGGTGGAAGCGTTGCGCTTGCGGTCGGATCGTCGCGCTTATATATTCGAATCGCTTGTGGAGATCATATGGGCGATCGTCGAGTCGCGTGGGTCCCTGGCGCGGGGTGCCCTGTTTCGTGGAGCAGCTTCCAGCAGGCAGCATAAGTGCAGCATAGTAGAGTTTAAGATTGTATCGACGACGATGAAGGCAGGAGACAACTTCACAATTGACACGGAACTCCGACACGCGGCCATCAGCGGCAACAATTTCCACATTCTCGCATCCGCAGTGTTAGCTCCGATTTTTGGAGCTGAACCGTTCTTACCCAAATACCCGTCTTTTCGAACACCGAATGCGCGAACTGGGCCGCTATCACTGGTTTACTGTACAAGCTACAGTAAGAGATACTGGGACCTCCTTGGGCTGCAACATATCAAGCAGATGCTTTTCATTGCACTCGTCTGAATGAACGACTTGGACTCGGAGTATACAGCTATGTGGATTTCCCGCCCGTTTTCACTTATCCCTTACTGCACGGTCGCATCCACGATCCATAGAAGGCGTCCACAATTCAAGTCCGAGTCGTGTTGGTAAAGTGTGGTTCCTAACCGAATCTGCGCAGAGCTCACTAGCATTCAAGCCAACAAGAATGCAGTGGACACGATCAACCCTACTGTCGCCAGGGTCCATGTACAGACCCAGCACTCAAATTCAATGTCACCTTCTCGAAGTCTCCGGCGGGAATCGTAGTCGTAGGCACCACCCCCGAAGGCAGTGGAGTGTTCTGCGTAAAGTTGGGATAGTACCCCTCTGTGATCCGCTGAACGTGCATGCGTAGCCGACAGTCGTCGTAGGGAACTCGGCGCCTTCCTGGAACTGCATAGTCTCGGAGATGTAGTTGTCTCCTGCAACGAGCGTGGCTGCAGTACGGGGTCAGCGGCGGTCTGCAAGGGAGCCAGTGGGATATGCACCTGTTTCCAGCCAGGTTTTGGCGACCACAGATGCACTCGCGGCCCCGGATACGCTGGTGGCTACTCCCTCGATGACCTCGACGCCTACGATATATGTCGTATGGCCTGCTGCGTCTGTACCCACAGCCGAAGCAGAATATTCCTCGGGGATGAGTCCTACGAGTGGTGGGACCTGGACATCTACTTTCTTCGGGGCGGCCACGACGGCTGCAGGGTGTACCCTTGAAGATAGCACTAGCCGGTGGACGCACAGAGTATGAAGAGCGAAAGCAGGATCGAGATCCTGGGAAGGAACGCAGAGGAATTCATCGCTGTTCCGATTCGCAGACCGGAGCGGCGAAAAACTTGTCGGCTTTTGTTTACCTCACACAGCTTCAAGGACAGCTCGAGTAGCACGCCTTTGCCAGTCGTCGGCCTCTGGAACCACCGGTCATTTCATCAATTCCGTCGCGCCTTATCTGAATAGGATCTGCGCTGTACATTCAGTTTTCGACGGACGCGCGGATAGGCATGGGAGGAGTTTTTCTCAGAGCTGTTTGTCCAATTGACGCTGAAGCAGAGTCCATTGCAGAATTTGCGATTCGTCAAGGCAGAAGGCAAGATCCCTTTGTTTTGACAGCGCCGAATTCGAAGGATCGACGAAAAGAGCCTGAGGTGCAAGGTCGCTGCTGAGTGTTCGCCATCTCATTGAGATCTTCGTCGCACACACCCCCTGCGTTTCGGAGACGATTCGCCCACAAAGATTCTGTCCTCATTCATGCCAGCAACCGAAACAATATAGTTGACACCATCAACCCCAGCGAAGCCATGACCATGGACGGCCCGTGTACCAAGCCCGCATTGACATCCAGGGTCAGCTTCTCGAACGCCGCGGTAGGAATTGTCGATGAAAGCACTACGCCGGATGAGACTTGGGTGTTCTGTGGGTTGTAGCCCTCGCACACCGCCGACGCTCCGCTGAACGTGCAGGCATAGCCGGCAGTCTGCGTAAACGGCGGGTCTTCCATGAACTCCATCGTTTGGGAGACGTAGTCCTTTCCAGCGACGAGTGTGGCTGTTTTGCGTCGTCAGTCTCTATCTTGAATGCGCCATTGCGACGATACACACCTGTTTCGCGCCAGCTCGTTTTAACGTCGGATGTACGCGCAACACCGGACACAGTAGTCACTGTTTCCATATCCTCGAGGAAGCCTACTTCCAAGACGTACGTCGTGTGTCCTGCTGCGTCCGTGCCCGCGACAGAGGCTGAACCTTCCTGGGGAAACAACCCTGCGAATGGTAAGATTGGCACGTCGACTTTCTTGGGTGCAGCGGCGGCAACTGTATCTAAGTGAGCCCTCCAAGATAGCGAGCCAGGGAGACTTTGCGGACGCACAGGTTACGAAGAGGGAAATCAAGAACGAGGACTTGAGAAGGAACGAAGAGGAAAGCATTGTTGTTCGCAGAACAGAAGGAGGAGAAACGAGGAAGAAAGAGTTGGGTGAGAAGAAGAATGCCCCTCTGTGGCCTGCAGACCATAATATATGTACTTACCTCAGACCAGGACAGCCGTGCTTGATCGCGAATCTGCGAACATCTGTTTCATCTTTCAACAGTTCATATCTTGATTCCCTCGCACGCTAACTTCTTTGTTCAACTGTTCCGGAGCGGGCGCTGTTCAAATTCGCACTTGAGTTCGGGAGTCATAATGACGTGGAATCACTGCCGGCGCCGGTATAGCCTCGAGAGCCTGAGGATTATCTTGATTCCTCTCGGCAGGGATCTTCGAACAACTTTTACTTGCGGTCATCGTGTAGGTTGAACGTCAAGAACGAAGATCGGTTTGCCGGTCGACTGATCCGGCGACTTGTGTGTGATCAAAAATATTTCCTCGAACCAAATCTACAAGCAATGTTTCGTACAAACCACCGGAGGCTCTGGGACTTCACACGTTCTTGTGTGCTGCGATAGTGGATTCCGCTTTCATGAGACGCTTCGCATCTCTGTCTTGGGACAGCTGAGCAGACCGGAGCTAACCAATATCGGTCTTATCAACAAATTTGCTGTCTATTTCGACGTCAAATTCTCCAACTATTCCGCCTCCGAGTTTTGACCTGAATCCGTGATATGATCCCAATACTCCTCCTTCTCTATCTGCCACTGGCAGTAATCGGAAAATCGCCAAGAGTTCGAAGCATCGACGTCGACAAGAGGGAGCGCAATGCGACACGCCTCAACCACTTCGCTGATGCGCCCAGGTCTCGGAACGATGCGCAAGCGCTCTAAGCGACATTCAGACCGTGATATGAGGGCCTTGAGTCGTTCTGCAGCATGAACTCCCAGCAGACCTTCTCCGATTTCGAGTTTGCGGAGGGATGGCAAGGTGAAGGTGGCCAAACCTGTTTCTTCAAGGCCGTTGGCGACGAGGGTATTGAATGACAGGGATTCCACTCGAGCTAACATTATATGGAGGCCCTCCACGGTGCCGCGCAGGAAGAGTTGACAGCTGAGTAGATTGGTGGCCGCCTGCAGAATCGGTGCAGAATCGGCGAGGGAGCTGGCAGTGTTTTGAAGGGAAAGCGACGTTAACTGGTCCCACGGGAGGGATCCAAGGTCATAGTCAACGTTCCACAGGAAGACAGAACGAAGAAGGTGCGCGTTCTGTAACGAGATGATGTTCACATCGGGGTCCAGTGTTGTCAGAAGGGTCAATTTAACTAGACGAGGGCAAGGGCCGGAGATGAGAGAAACCTGGGCTGGCGGGGCTAGAAGATGGAGATATTCCCAGCGGGAACGATGCGCAACGACCGTCTGCAGTAGCGCATCGGTCTTGCTAACCCACGAATATGAAACCTCGAGGCGGAGGGAAAGTGGACTGGAGCCCGAGCGTAGGAGCCAGGTCTGCACCATCTCCACCTGTGGGTCTGAAATCTCTGAGTCGTCGCCACTGAGTCCGATGGCGCGCCATAGTGTGGGGCTGTGGAGGGCAATACTCCGCCAGAGGCGGCAAATACCGAGGAGGTAGGTAGGCGATCCCAGGCCGACAAGCGGAGGGTGGTCGGGATAGGGAGGAAGATAGTGGACGAAGATCTCGGTGATGATTTCATTCGGAAGCGTGAGGATCGGATACTTGTATTCCGCAAGGCGTCCGCGTATTTGCTCTTGTTGAGCGCGAAGAGCCGCTGGAGGCGTTTCGAATCTTTGGATTTCTTCTTCGACGTCTGAAAGACGCGCTCGGTCCGCTGCACGAGCAGTTGCGTCCGACCGGGAGTCCATCTTTGCGAGGAAAGCTGAAGGCTGCAAACTTGAAGCAAAAGCAGCCGGAGCAGGGACAGTGGAGATTGCAAAGGGATAAGCGTGATAAGCGACGCGTTGTCTCACGTGACCTCATGTCGCTCTCCTCGTTCTTCCCTTCCAAGTTCCTGTCCCGCCCACCGGAGCCGCCAGCACTCGCCCAACTCAGAGAGCTCCTCGACAATCTCCCTGCTGCGCGGCAGTACAACTTCACGGCGGATGTACGGGCGGAGATTCTGGTCGCTTTGTACGACGCGTTCTGGGCCGGCCATGCAGACCTCTTTCTGCCTCCGGGAAACACAGTCGTCCCCATTCACCGACTACTCAGCGAATGTCAGGCAGAGATGGGTATGGCTCGCGAGGACCAGGTCGTACCCGGCCGACCTTGTAGCCATGTCTTCAAGAAGGGCGAGAGTTGCTATCGATGCAAGTGCGTGTACTTGCCTTATTTCATGTTTCTTGCCTCTCATGTTCAAGTAGGGACTGCACGCTCGATGACAGCTGTGTGCTATGCTCCCGATGCTTTCATGCGACCCAACACGAGGGTCACAATGTCTCGTTCTTCATCGCTCAACAGCCTGGCGGGTGTTGCGACTGTGGCGACGACGAAGCCTGGCGCCATAGTATCGACTGTCCCTTTCATCCCATGCCCCCGACCACACCACCACCCCGCACCTATAATCGACCCATTCCCGACGATATCCCTCCCGTCCAGGGCTATCCACTCCGAGTCCCAGTCCCGGCCGACCTGCGCGAGGCGATGACTCGTACCGTTGCGCTGGTATTCGACTTCATACTGGAGACCCTCGATTACTCGCCCGATGAGCCCACTGTCCCGGCTGACGAAGCAACTCTCCGGCTCCAACCGTCGGCGGATCCAGCCCTCAGGGAGCATTATTGCGTGGTGCTATGGAATGACGACAAGCACTCTTACGAGGAGGTCACGAAGCTGCTCGCTGATTTGACCGGCGTGTCGAGGGACGAAGCAGCGGAGCTGACAAGACGAATCGACGAGGAAGGCCGGGGCGTCGTCGCATCGTCTACGGATGCTACTCGTCTCCTCTCCATCGCGCATGCTCTCTCGCAGATCGACCTGGGTGTCACCATCCGTCGAGGACACGACACTTTTCGTGAATGCATCCTCGCTGTCTTGATCGAGTGGCTTCTCGACCTCACTAGAGCCCAGCTCAGCACAGATGCCCTCATCCTCAAAGAGATCATTGGGAAGGAACTGCTGGCGCCTCCACGGGGAAAGCTCACGAGTCATTCGGAGGTGCCCAATCGGACGCGCGTCGACTGTCTATTCTTGGACCACACAAAGCTCTGGAAGGGCCCGCGGCTCATGATCAAAGAGGTTTATGCGGGGATCTTGGGCTTGAGTCGGGAATGGAAGTTGGCTATTGGTGTGTCCTTTTCTATTCTTATTATCACTATACTTCTCACAATTGTTCCTCCAGCGGGACACTTTGCGATCGTCTATCCCCTCCTAGTGTCGTCTTACCTTCTCGTCGACCGCGAAGCAGAGACGTCAATCAAATACTTTGCCCTTCAGCTGTTTACCGTTCCATCCGCCTCATACCATATCGTTCGCAATCATCGTCTCGTGGGACGCATCCTTGGGCTGATACAAGGCTTCTTTTTGAATCGCATCGAAGGTAAGAGGGTCGTTTGTATCGGGATGGGTGGTGCGTCTCGTCTTTGTCTTGTTATCTTGCATTTGACTAAACGTGCGCACACATGTACAGATTCAGGATCAGCACTGTCGCTAACTTACCCACTCGTCGACCCTGACTCGCCGCCGTTCAAGTCGAAGCGATTCATGCCGGTGTTTTCGGATTTGCGGTATTTTCTTTGCTTTCATCTCGAATACTGATCTGATCAACGTGTTAGGTACCTCTGCCATACGCTTCCCGTTCAACGACTCATCGCAGCTGATCCGCGTGGGTATGTGGGCATGTTTGCCAGGACTTGTGCGATTTTCGTTGGGGTTGGTCCCAATAGGTGAGTCTTTTTTGCTTAAATACACGTCAGATTAACTTCGGTGTTTGTAGGAGAGCCGTAACGAGCCACGTCGAGTATGAGAACGATGCGTGGATCAGCGTGTTCAACGTTACCCTCAGCTTGGGCCGGGTCGTCAAAGTGTTTGGAGAGGCGTTTGGCGGCGGGCGGTGAGTTTGATATTATTATTTTTTGGATGGCATTTTAAAAACTCTTCGTTCCAGTGCGACTACTGCGAATCTCCTCACTGCGATACGGATCGCATTGCACCATATTCTCGTCGTATGTGCCGGTTCTGGCACTGGCTCGGGGCAGGATGGCGAAGGAGAAGGAGAGGGCGAGGGCGGGCGGCTGATTGAATTCCACGAAACTGCGTTTGGATGTGCGTCGACCTCGCCAGTGCCAGAAATCGAGTCGGACATCTCCAACTCTAACTTCAACAACTCAAGACGCCGATACACATACACCCTGGTTAAATTCGACGTCTCGTCTGGTTTGGTGTCGTTTCACCACTCGCTACATTGGCTGTTGGCGGAGCTGTTGAAGCATGTGGATGTGTTGGATCCGGGGTATGCTGGCCCTGTCGGTGGTCTTGGATCGAGTGTGGGCTCTGGTTCTGGTTCTGGTTCTGGGGCGGCGGCGGCGGAAATGGCCGGCGGGCTGGGAGAAGTGTTTGGCCGACTTTTGGCGAAGAGCGGCGCGATTGGGAGTTCGTGGGGTGGCGCATGGTCCGGAAGCAGCAGCAGCAACTGGATTGGCAGGGAGAAGGACGAGAAAACGAAACCTGCTGTAGGGGGAGGAAGCGCGATGACGGAGGAGAGCCGGAGGAAGATGCTCGTTGTGGTGGATTTCCCTCTGAGGGTCTTGGCGATGATTGCACAGATTCGAACGGGTCTTTGGGTCCGTAATGGCTTCGTCATACGCGGACAGCTCTTGCACTACCGTGACTTTATGTTGCGGGAGCTCTGCTACGACCAGGATCTTTTTATCTTACAGGTTAGGTCCTTTTTCTTTCATTTTGCAAAAGACTAATATTTCGCAGTCCGCCCTGGTTATTCTCGACTGCGACACGGTCTTCGTTACCATTCTCGACCGTTTCGGCGTTCGGGAGTTTTTTGATCCCGAGTCGAGTCGAGAGGACATCATCCCTCCGTCATCAAGTTCGAGCACGTCCTCCAGCTCCAGCTCTTTCGCAAGCACTACATCCTCTGTTGGCTCCATCCCCCCCAGCACATCTGCAACACCATCTGCGTTCCTCCTCCATTCGACCTACGAACCCGCCCAGCTCGCCAACATGGTTGAAGAGCTGCTGTACGTCTTCATTACGCTTCTCAGCGAAAACGCGTCTGCCTCTGGGATGTCGATCGAGCGCGCTGTTCGTCGCGAGATCGTGCATGCACTCGCAATCGGCCCGTGTGTGTTCACAGACCTCGTCAAGCGCGTTGCGGAACGGCTTGTCGATGATGTGTGTTTCGAGCGCGTGTTGGGGGAGGTTGCGAGATTCCGGGCGCCCGAAGGCGCGGGTAATGGCGGCGGTGGCGGTGCAGATGTCGGGACGTACGAGCTGCGGGAGGAAGTCTACGACGAGGTCAACCCGTTCTTCTTCCATTATACGCGCAATCGCCGGGAGGAGGTTGAGGGCGTGTTGCTCGCCCGCCTGCGGAAGACGACGGGCGTAGAAGATCCTGTGATTGTGCCGAAACTCATGGGTATTGAACGCGGGCCGTTTGTTAACTTGCCGGCGTGTTTCGAGTCGGAGGTGTTGCTGCAGGTCATGTTTTATGCGCTGTACAACATTCTGGTCCTCACGGATGCGGAAGGCTCGGGCGGCGCGGTGCCGTCCTCTGCGGAGGCGATTCTGGACATGACGCTGCATTTGGTGATGCTGGCGATGGTTGAACGCAAGGAAGCGTTTAGTCATTTGGCGGTGGGGCGGTGGTTTTTGGGCGGGGAGCAGCAGGGTACGAGGCTGCTGGATGTTATTTGGCGTGTGGGCGAGCACGAAAAGTATCGCAAGGTGTATCGTGCGAGGGTCGAGTGGATACTTGGGCAGATGGAGGAGGTGTCTGGTGTGAGGGCGGCGGTGTTCGACCGACGGGGCATAATGGTGGATTCGGGCGGAGCGGTTGCTGGGGGGAAGAAGGTCGACGCGGAGGATGCGAGGAAGCGGGCGCTGGCAAAGGCCCGACAGGAAGCTCTAATGCGACAGATGAAGGCGCAACAAGCGAGCTTTGCGTTCAACCTCGAAGAGGAGGGCATGGACGAGGATGGCGATGGCGATGAGACAATGGAGGACGCAGCGGATGCTGAAGAACGCGTGTCGTATGGCACATGCATCGTTTGCCAGGAAGACCTCAACACTCTCCGACCGTTTGGGATGCTCGGGCTTGTACAGCCGAGTCGATTCATTCGTCGCCATCCGGACAGTCATAATGCGTACCTCAACGAGGTCTTGCAGACACCCGCCTCGATGGACCGTTTGCCGCAGGGTAGTGCCGCAATGAACAAGTTTCCACCGCCGCAAGCGGAAGCGCAGGATGCAAAGGCAGGGTCGGCCGGTCATTTCGACGGCTTCCCAGCGCAGTTCACGCGCTTTGGGCTCCATGCATCGGTCTGCACGCATATGATGCACTTGGACTGCTTCCAGGCGTACAGCATCTCGATTCGGCAACGACATCGAACTCAGTCGACCCGCAACCACCCAGAGAGTATTCCGCGCAAGGAGTACATCTGTCCACTCTGCAAAAGTCATGGAAACGTTATTCTTCCAGTGACCAATCCACCCAAGATCACACTCATCAATACGCCGTTCCCAGACTGGATTCGCTCTGCGGGTATCGGAATACTCAAGTCGAAGCCGGACCCTTTGCTGGATTCACTGCAGTTCCGGAATGGGACTGGCGAGTTTGTGTTTTGGAGTGCGCAAGATCCGGGGTATAGTGCCGCCATGCGAAGTACAGAGCGTTGGGAAGGGACCGAGGCCGCCAAGATGGTGGACACGGTGATGGTGGTGGCAAAGTCGATTTCGCAACAGACGAGGCATCTGCGGGACAGACCGGAGCCGGAGATTGGCGAGCGGGGTGCCGGCATATACCTCCCGGAGGAGGTTATTGGGTACACGATGTGCGCGATTGAGATTGCCCAACGTGGTGCTGAGGGTACTGCGGGAGGAATGGTGGTGGATAACCTCTCGGAAGCGCAGATGGGGATGATTCGTGGACTGCTGACCTGCATGGCCAAGCTCGCGGGACTGCATTTCAAGGGACGAACGGATGACGGAAGGGATGCCGTCAAGCAGGCGATTATCAAGCGACTGCTTCCCGAATGGAGTCGAACGTCGCTCACGTCTTTCTCATATCCGCTCCTCTTGCGAGACCCGTTTACCGTGCTGGTGGAGACGGCAGCCGTTGCACCGGAGATGCTGCGACATGTGCTGATCCTGGCGTACTATGCCTGCCTCGCGCGGACGGTGATTGGACTCGTTTACGTGCTCAACAAGACTCGAAGTCACAGTACGACTCAACTCCCCCGACGCGCGCACGAAGACATCTTTGGCGATGTGCGGATGTTCTTCATGAGTGTTGTCAGACATTCCCCCGTCTTTGAACACACCGCGACACTTGTTTTCGAGACGTTTGGCGAAGCCCGAATCGAGAAGTTGTTGTACGCATTCACGCTGCCTTTTCTCCGTCGTGCGGCCATTCTGTGTCGCTCAGTGCTGCCTGGATGTTTCCCGACCCCGCCCAACACCAACGACGCGTGCGAGTACAACCGACTGCTCTCGCTGCTCAACATCCCTGCGTTGTCAGACCTCCCGAATCAAGACACGTTGCAGAACGCCTTGTCGGGCTGGTGTGCGCATTACGGCCACTCGCATGCTGCGTCGCAGCTCAACTGTGGAGTCGTCCTCGACTATCCTGCGACGTACCGGCTTGCGCGGCTCCCGCTTGTACTGGACAACCTATTTGGGGTGGGCCAGCAAGAGCGCGCGCTGACGTGTAGTCGGTGCATGACGATGCCTGTCGATGCAGCGATTTGTTTGCTCTGTGGGACTACGGTGTGTATGCAGAGTGATTGTTGTCGTGACGAGGATGGGGATAGGGAGCGCGGGGAGTGTAATATGCATCTCAGGGAGTGAGTTTTTCTTCATTCTCTGGTGCTGATATTGAACACAAACAGCTGTGGTGGTGCGGTTGGGGTGTTCTTTCTCGTCAAACGGTGCATGTTGCTCTACCTCTACGCCAACAACGGGACGTTTGCGCCCCCGCCATACCTGGATGCACACGGAGAGGTGGATATCTCGATGCGGTACGTCTTGTCTTGTCTTCTTCTCTCCTTCTTACTTCTTACTTCTTGCTCTTCCAACTCCAGCCGTGGCCGTCGACAATACCTTCACTACGCCCGATGGGAAGAGGTGCGCAAGACGTGGTTGTCGCATGGAATACCGACAGTGGTTGCGAGGCGGCTAGAGGCGGCGTTAGATTCGGGTGGGTGGGAGACTTTGTGAGGGTTTTCTTGTTCTTGTTCTTGCTGCGGCGATGATCTGTATTTTGTAGATAGCGAGCCAACTACTTTAGATGCATTTTGTCTGTCTACCGTTTTGCGAGCGAGACCTCTTGCTTCTCACCGTCAATCGAAGTGCCTTTTGATCTGCATATGCATCCGCGAGCATTCAATTCAATAGCGGCCGCCAGCAAGTTTGAAGTGTACCTACATGCTCGCCCTGACGACAATCTATCTGTCAATGTTTCCCTCAAACAGCGCGCTGGCGGATCGGTTCCGGGTTAGGTTGGTTAGTGGAATGTACTCTGCATTCTGGTCTTGCAGTAATCCAAACCAATCCTCCTCCAGCCTAGGTTTTCGCCCACTTTGGAGTGACAACGCGGGAGCCTCGGGGGTATAGTATTGACATGGCCGGGCCGACATGATGCAACTTGCGTGGTACAGTTACTGGCAGGGCGCGCGTCCCGCGCCTATCATTATTTGCCAGCGAGCCTGTGAGCCAAGGCTGAAGCGGATAAGGGCGACGACGAGCTCTTCGTATCGAGCTATTTCTGTATGGAATTCCCTCGTGTAATGGAAGGCTAAAATTGGGAAGCAAGAAGCTTCATTTGTTGTGCCTGTGCGCTTAGAATTTTTTGGAGAAGCTGTGCTGATCGGTCAAACGGCCTTCTCCTCCTACTCCGACTCTCCTCACTAACCTGGGCGTGCAACGAACCCCCTACTTCCTACGCCGGTACACACACACATACCAACACAAAATGGCTCGTTCGAGCGCTTCCGCGGAAGCCAAGACCAACCCCTCCCCTTCACAGTCAGATCTCAAGTCCAACCATGCCCCGATGAAGTTGACCGGCATTATCATCCTCCCGCCCTCATACCCCCGACCTGGAGACGACTCGTCGACGTCGTCAAACTCGGAAGAGGCGACACTGGCACACAGCTCGTCGGTGCCCAATCTCCGAGAGCGAGACCGAGAGCGAGAAGAGGAGGGCGATTCATCGGACCATGCCTATGCAGCCCAGCTCAACCGCCGACTGAGCACAAGCACCAGCTCGCTGAGTGTCCGGTTTGCGCCCCTCCCTCAACTCGCACCACGCAAACGGCGCTCGACTACCCCGCTCGGAAGTGCGTTTCCCCCAGTGCCTCCCTTGCTTATTGTCATTTCTAAATCGCATTCATAGTTGCGTCCCGGGCGATAATGATGCGTCGACGAAGAGCCGGGACACCTGGGTTTGACATGAACGGAGACCCACTCCCCCCGACACCGCCCATGTGGACTGACGAGGAGGTCGAGCGGCATACAGAGCGCATTCTGGCTGAGCGCAGCGAGCACGCGTCGTCTCGAGACCACTCGGACGATCCACTGCTTATCCTCGGGAAGAAGATGAAGAGCGCGTGGCGGAAGATGAATAACAAGAAGCCCCCGCCGACCGATCCTGACCCAGCTCCGGTTGTCGTCGCCGAACGTGTCGTCCTCGCACCGTTACCGGCAGACAACTCGCAGCCACACGAGGAGGGCGGCGTTTGGGAAGAAGAGGTCAGCGACCGCTTTCCACTCAACGTCAGCCAAACGGACACCGTCGTCGAGGGACGCTACCCGTGGCTCGCACAGCTTGCGGGTTTATCAGACTCGCCAACGGATTCCTCGCAACGGCCTGGGACGCTCTACATGGCGTCGGAGGAACCTGGCCGGGAAGCGTCAACGAGCTCTTCGTCTACATCCCTCTCCGACTCGGACTCTGCAACCACCCCCGCACCCGCGCCCTCATAACACGCCTCCATACACGAAAATGACATCCAAACTACTCTCGGGCTAACTAGCCTACATGCGTCGTCGCTCGTTACAACACCACACATCTATCTTTATTATTTACATTTCATCTTTCATCGCTATCTATATGGCTTAGGCGCCGTCTTGTATAATGAATACTTTGCTCTTCCGCACACACTATTCGATGCACGAAAGTGGCAATAGGCGGCAGGAATCCGCAGAATCGGGAACTCGATTATGCAATTCACGGTAAGTAGTAGCTACGATTGGGATAAGCAAAGTCCTTTGGGTCTTTGACAACACTGTAACAAGAAGTTCATTCTACTGGACATTGGGAAGAATCTTGTTGCCATGGCCATCTCAGCTTCTAAGTAGTACAGTTGAATCCACCATAAGATGGCTAGCAATGCAGAGCGGGACAACATTTTGAAGATGAACATTTTGAATGTTAACTTGAACCTTGGAAGCCTGTTGCCAACAGGAAACACTGAGGGAGACACAGCAGGGTAAACAGGACCGGGCTGTGGATTCCAAGGACGAGGTACGGGTACAAGAGGTGAGGTGACTACTGATGGTGACATCCAGTGATGTCAAGGTAAACCAGCAGGTTTACAAACCTTTCTAGTATACAGAATAGAATCATCTACTAATGACAGATCTGGACCCTTAGGGCTTTGCAACCTCAACGTTAACGGTTAGCCAGCCAAACCCTCTTCACCAACAACCAGAACTGACATAAAACTCCATGCTGTCTATTAGACTTTGTCAATTTTTTTTTTTTTTTTTTCCAGATAAGGCCTTATAAAGTATCTTTATTCTTGCGACACCTTTTATTACTGCAAACTACTTCTGGGGAAGGGACTCCCTGCCTTTCAAGGCCTTCTGAGGATTTTGCAAGGCCTTATAAGGGCCTTATAAGGGATCAATATTTTTTCCGACATTATGTGCAACTCATATATTGCTGTAGTAATTTGACCGCAAGTTCGTGATATGTTAAAAAAAAAAAAAAAAAACTAGAAAAATTCGCCTAAAATAGAGCTTATCGGCACCCCGGCCAAGCATGTTTTCAGATTTTTGAGGTAGCCTTCTATTTTGCAAACAGAAAATTGAGGTGGAGCATCATCTTTTGAAAGATTGCTGCTCTGCCGTCTGCTCTCAGCGTGAAGTTTTCATTCCAAATTCTGGAACAAGCCAGTATCCTGCCATCAACAACTTCATATTTCTCAAAATCTGGGGTGCCAATAGCCTATAGGCTCTAATCAAAATAAAATTTCAGCCTCTCCGGGCACAAAAAATCAATAAACTTACAGTCAAATTATATAAGGAAGTTGCGGGTTTTGGCAATTGTTGGTTTCCAGTTCCTAGGTGGGACCATGCCATATTGTCATATATGCACAACTTCCGGTTTCCTCCGAGTGTCCTCCGGTCTCCGGACTTCCCGGAAACCTCGGAAACCTCAGGTGTCCTTCCGTCCTCGACCGGACACCTTCCGACATAGACCTACGCCTTCAGGCTACCTGAGTTTTTACCAATAAAGGTTTACTGAGTGTTTCCCGTCTATCCAGCTTATTTCTTATTGTTCTTATTGTCTCTTGTTTACTTGGCTTACTTCTCTATTGCCATCGATAATCCTTATTGTCTATTCTTCATATCCTTTCAGATCCTCAACTTACTATAAATACCAGTAGCTATCGTCTTGTACCTCAGTTTGATTATTAATGTTCTTGACTACTCGTCTTGCCCTTGCTGTTCCTTCCCATCATCCTCCGGCGCTTCCCTCTGCTCTCCTTGACGACTGGAATCCTAGGTCTCATCTCCGACCAGG
Source organism: Mycena amicta (assembly GCA_029282125.1). Taxonomy (NCBI): domain Eukaryota; kingdom Fungi; phylum Basidiomycota; class Agaricomycetes; order Agaricales; family Mycenaceae; genus Mycena; species Mycena amicta. Next base: position 1,184,999 of record JARIHP010000001.1, on the reverse strand, counting down.
GTTGTACGCACACCCTTACTCTCCTGTGGGGCTTGCGCATTCTCCAGCGCCTTCCGGTACTCATCTTGGTTGCCCCTCCCAGTTTCCTCTGCATCTTACGACACAGGATTTAACACATATAATCTTCTATCCTATCCAATCCAAATGTGTTTCAAGTTCAAGGAAGGATTCAGTTGGTCATGCAGAGAGATCAGGTAGTAGTGTACAAGGAGCAGGCAACAAGGATGTTTCAACAGTCGCTGTAAAGTGAAGGCCAGATTGATCGGTCCAAAGTTTTGTTTGGCATGAATTTGACCAAGAAATAGCCGTTGTCTATCTGAATTCGACAAAAACATAGATCATAACTAGAAATAGAAATCAAAAATAGGTATACATAACTAAGCCTTCTTTGTAAAAGAAATACCCTTGGGTAGCCGTCTACATCCAGTAATCTGTTGCTTCCTTTCTTCAATTGTGAGGGGAGGCTCCGTATTGAGAGAGGATCTACGCTTTTTGGCTGGTTGGCCAGGCTCAGCATCTTCATTGTCTGACAATGCCCGTTTGTGGCCAGGTTCATGGTGGTGAGACAGAACATTGTCACCAGCAGCCAGTGGCATAAGCAACCGACCAGGAATATTACTGTCCATCTGGAAACCATAGCTAGGCATGTCCGGAGAGGAAATCAAGCTTGGCGAGGCAGCAGATGATGAGGGACCTGCTGCTGCTTCTGCCAAATGGTATGAAGCTTCAGCACCAACAGGAGATTCCAGCCGTACAATCCTTGCAGAAGAGCTGGCATTGGAGTGCATATCTGCAGCAAATCCCTGGCGGGATTTTGCACTCCGATGCTGCCGTCCGGGTGAATTCATCAGCATATGTGGTGGGGCACGGCGTCTTGACCGGTCTGCTACCCGGTGAACAAGGTTTGAATGGCCCCTGGCTGGACTGGAAGGTGTTCGGGGACGAGAAGGTGCTCGGGGACGAGAAGGTGCTCGGGGTATGGTTGCTGGTGCTCGGGGTATCGGACTGGGTGTTCGGGGTGTCGATGTCGGTGACGGTGTTGGGGTGATACTGCCAGAAGCAGCAGCAACTCCATGCTGTCCCGGAAGGGGAGGTTGGTCCGGCGCCCGCTAACCAAATCAAGGAATTGGAAGATTCTTGATCAGAGTATGGAGATAATCACCTTGAGGTCAAAAACACAGACTTTGAAGCCTTGCTTTCCTTGTCTGCGTCGTGGGTTGGTGACATAGTACAATCCATCATAGCGAAACCTCATGAGAGTTAGCGGGATGGAAGTTGACAATAGCTAGGACATACCCAGATATCGGAGCAAATGCTGATTTACACCGGTCACCGCGAACGACCCGGACCGTCCGCCTGTTCTCGGAGTTTCGCTGAAGGGTGTCAGGAACATCTCGATCTGGTCTGCTGTACCTTGAGAGCTAGATTTCCGGGTGTCTTCCAGTCCTGGTCGCCTTCTTGAGGTCCGTTATCTTGAGGTCTCTGAAACAATCGGATGAATGCCACCGATAGAGGAATCACGAGCGTTGGTGCCACCTTTGGGGCCATGCCGCCTTTCCCTGAAGCGCAGAGCATTAGCTTTCAGTCCCCTCTGGGTATCGAGCGGCGGGTTTACCTTGACCGGTATACAGTCTGCCGCGCCGTCAGCATCACTGGCCATACTTGGGAGCAACACTTACATCCTGTCCCCGTTGTCTTCATCATCCTCGTATCCCCCATTCACCACAATCGAGTACGCGCCCGTCAGCTTGTTCGGCCAGATCCCAGCTCGCAGCGGCGCGTGCACACCCGCGGCAGCAAGCTCTGCCCGTGTGGCGAAGGTGGTACCGATATCGACGCCGGCGATGTGGCCGTATTGATGTCTGCGGAGGGTTAGGGGGGAATGGTGGCCGAGGAGGCGGGCAACATACTTCTGTTTGGGCATGGGGGGTTGTTGTGGTCGAAAGCACAAAGAGGAGCGGGTTACGCGACGTGACCTACGTCTCGCGGCGCGTGCAGTCACTCACATGGTGAGTCACCGGTTATCTATACTGATGAGATCGATGAGATTAAGTTGCTTCTGCGCTAGCTTGATTTGGACGTCTGGAAGTATTCGACTCTGGAGAAAGAAGACCGACACATCTGGAACGCTGCATCTTTTTACGAGTACTTTACACCGTGTATTGATACTTCTGTTCGTTCTGCCTTGCGTGCAATCTCAAAGACTCTTCAAGAACGCACCAACAACTTCCCAGTACTTCTCCGTCTCGTCGATCATTGGAAGATGCCCCGCCCCAGGGATCTCAACGTACTCGACCTTGGCAGCAGGCGTCGTCTCGATCCACTTCTCGCGGAGACCTTTCATCCCTGCGCCGACTTTCCCTCCGCCATCAAGCTCCCCAGCGACAAGCAGGACTCTGAGGCTGCCAGAAGCGCTATGGAGCAGGTCGACACCATCTTCCGCTAGTGGCTTGAGCAAATCGTACGCCATGAGCGCGCCTGCGCCGAGCTCGAATCCAGGAATGCTCGTCGTTTCAATCATGCGCTTGACCGTCGCTGCTCTCGCGCCTCTCGAGCCGCCCTGACCGCACTTGGACGGTGCGGGGAACCAGCGATCGATGGTGGCGGTCGCAAGTGCCTCAATACCTTGCGACTTGGCAAGTGTGATGCGCTCCTTCCACGCTTCTGCATTGCCAGGTGCAGTTCGTGGACCGGTGTCGCAAGAGACGACACCAGCGGTAAGAGTGGGGTAAAGTGCACCAAAGGCGAGTGCGACAGCGCCGCCCTGGGAGACACCGATGACGCATTTGACCTTGCCAGAGGGCACGAGTGTCGATATCAGATGCGCAATATCGTGAGCGAGGGTCGAGATGGTGCATGGCGCTGCAGGGACGGATGACTGGCCGTGACCGCGCTGTGAATGGAGCAGGACGTTGTATGTGCCTTTGAAGGGCCAGGTGGGTGAGGAGGCAGTCGGTGCGATGACGCTGGGAATGAGCCAGTCCCACATGGTCTCGTTTGTGAGCAGCGAATTGGAGAATACGATCCAGGGTGCATCAGGATGCGATACAAGCGTAACTGCGTGCAGGGTGACGTCTGGGCCGAGGGAAATTTTGTGCTCTGTAGCGTCGACAGGCCACGGAACCATATCATCGGACGTTCCAGCGACATCGAGAGAGACGAGGAAGCGGGACACCATGTTGTATGTCGCGACGACGGCGGCAGCTTCGACAAGCAGATCCTCGACATCGAGATTGACGCTGGATGCAAGTGGCTTGAGCTGCTCTTGAAGATCGGACATGACCTCCTGCGGGACGCGAACAGAGACTGTGCTATGGTCCGCAAACGCAAGAGCTGCGATATAAAGCGGGGAGAGGGTAGCCGGCCGAGGAGGATTGACGGTATCGCGAATAGCCCAAAGTTGAGGAGTAGTGAGGCCATGGGACCGACCGACATGCTCGTGGTGAATCCACTCGAAAGCTGCGTGGTTCCTGGCTGCGACACGGAGAATCATGAGTTCGCGGACGTCGCCTGGGAGTGCTCCCTTGGTGCGAATGGCGCCGAGGAGAGAGTTCCAGCCTTCAGCGACAGGAGGAACGTGAAGGAGAGCCCCATCGAGAGGAGTCAGTCCTCGAGCACCTCGTCGTTCGCGGATACGGTCTGCAATGGGCGATGCACCAGGCGGTGGGAATCTACCAGGAATAATACGAGACATGGTTGCGGGTTAACCTTTGGCCGCGGCGTCACACGCGCTAATTGCTCTTGCCCGTAACGTCAATGTCCATTGACCTCGACTGGGATAAACTCGACGACTCTCTGGCCAACAGCCTTGTCGACCTGCTCAACAGACATCTCAAGAGCACCCCACGACCCTCATTCATCGGCCCCGTCGAAGTAACCTCGCTCGATTTTGGTTCTGCCCCACCAGACGTCGAGCTCGTCGACCTGCGCGACATCCACCGCGACTTTCTCGAAGATGATGATTCTGAATCTGGCGGAGAGCCTGTAAAGGTCACAGAAGGCGCAGACGAAGACGACGGGTTCGAATGGGTGTCGCGGAGGGCGGCGAATCGCGGGGAAGCGCTTGGCTACCAGCGCTACGGCAGACCAGGCGGAGTGGATATGTTTGCATCCACACCTTCACTGGGAACCCCACCTGATATATGGCCTGGCATGAGCAGCCTTCCAAGCCTGGGTCCCGTCTATTCGGCGTGGCCCAACTCACCAATGTACCGGTCCCCGCTTGCTGCTCCCATGTCAGCGCCGCTCCAGCGCTCTCGTTCATCCTCCCTCGACTCTCCCTCCGACCCAGCAGTCACCCCGATACCGACACCCAGCCCATCCGCCCCGCCGAACCTCCAACTTCACTTGCACATGCACTGGCCCTCTGACCTGCGCATAACCCTCACCACCTCCCTGCTCATAAACTACCCTTCGCCGATGTTCATGTCCCTCCCCATAAAGCTCTCCGTCACCGGCCTCGTCTTCACTGGCGAAGTCGCCGTTGCATACGAGGGCGAACGCAAGCGCGTCCATTTGTGTATTCTCGATGACATGGACCCCTACGGTCCGTCTACGGGGGTGCATCGGCCAAAGCGCGACTCGCTGGAGAGTACTGGTAGTCTGCCAGACGTCGGGGATCCAGACTCTATGGACTCACCAATGTCGGCATACCCCCGGGCGAGCAACAAGCCGCTTCCTGTCGGCCAGCGTCTCCTCCCCTCGATATACATCGAGAGTGAGATCGGGCAAGCCGACAAACACGTTTTGAAGAACGTCACACGCGTCGAGCGATTCATTCAGGATGTTGTCCGCAAAACAGTCGAGGAGGAGCTCGTGTTTCCGAACTTCCATACTCTTGTAATGGCGGAGCCTAGTGCAACACAATAGGGCTGTTTACGAACAGAACATGCAAGGGACTGTGCTTCAAAACGAGAGAAGAAAAGGGACTAGAAGGAAATACCGCCTCTCACTGTACAGTATACTTATCTTATCTTATCTTTCTTCCCCATAACGGTCACGTGTCACCTATCAACTCCTCTTGTCTCCACCCATGTCGAGGAGCGAAAGGCGAGGCTGAATTTCGTCCTCTTCAATGTAGCCCATCGTACTTGCAGATTTCCAACTCGAAAGCCCTTCAACGACCCTCCACCACTCAAGGGACAACTAGTCGACCGTCGTCCAACTCCGGCATACGTCCTGGCGTGGGTCTGTCCAACGCGGAAATTATACGAGAACCTGGGCGGCGGAACACTGGGCTTGGTGACCGACCACGACCGTTCCGACGTCATCACAAGCGACTGGCGCACCCGCGCCGAGTCTGCGTGCGTTCTGTGGTTTCTCCGAGTCTTTTCCATCTCTCGTGACGCAACTACATAGCAGCTTCGCTCCTGCCCCCTTGGCATATCCAGGAGCAGATGGTAACTTCTACCTCATCGCAATGTTCAACAAACCACCTCACACGAGCTCGCGACGTCGACCATCCTGTCATTGAGTCCGCCAGGGTCGCGATGGGTGTTGACTTGGACCGCTGGAGAAAACCCTGAGTCATGTGGTACCGCTAGCCCCTCAGTTGGCTTCATACAGAGGTGCGCGCTCGCAGATTAGAAGAATTGGCGCGGAAGCCGAGCAAATCAGTGTATAGTACACCGACTTCAAGTTCGCCACCGCAGGCCGCTGTTCACTAGCAGTTGTTCTTGTTATACAGTTGCAGCCCAATACCGTCCATTTATCATAAATTCGAATCCTCATACACGCGATGTTGAGCTCGAGCATTTCCGTTCGATTTCCGAAAACGGGAGACCCTAACTTCACTTGCTTCCTCCCATCACCATGGCACCTCGCCGCCGTCCAAAGATCAAGAAAGCAGCGGAGGGCCCTCCGAAACGCATACGCGCTCTCGAGATCGAGGACGTAGTTGAGAATATCGTGGGCCACGCCTTCTCAGACCGGCAGGACGAGGATGGTGTGTACAACTACGAAGCACTCCCAAAGGTCTTGTGCTTTGCAATCTCCCACTGCCACTGGCGCTAATTTCTCAATAGCGATTCCTCGGCTTCGCGCTCGTCTCGCGCACCTTTGTGAATCCCGTCCGACGGTGTCTCTACGGCGAGCTGCTCATCGAAGGTCCCGAACGCTTTCTGCTGCTCACTGGACAACTCCGGTTCGCGCCACATCTGGCCAAGTTCGTGAAGGCCGCGGAGCTCAAATCCGCATGCCATGCGCGCAATTTCGACGATACGCTCCCATATTTTCAGCAGGCTCCGGGACAGGACGACCCCCGCCCGATGAGCTCACTTGCGTTGAAATGGTTCCTCGACGCGTGTCCCCAGCTGACGAGGCTGAATGTCAACGGCGGCGACTTTTTGTGGCCATTGTCTGTGCAGGACCCCAAGCTCGTTCGGCTCACGCATATCCCGATCTATGGATGTTTTCGCTGCGATCATCGTGATCCTAGTGGGTGCTGGAGCGTGATGAAGCGCGGTGGCTGGCTGAAGAACATCCTTGCCTTTCCGAACTTGGTCGAGCTGGAGGTGGACAATATAGAGTTGAGTGGAGGAGACGACGATCCGACGCTCGGTGTCCCCAGTGGCTCGTCAGTCGGCACGGAGCTCACGGCATCCGTCTTGCAGAAATGGACGGCGCTACACAGCTTAGAAACTCTATTGCGCGCGATGCCTCGGGTGAAGGAGCTAGTGCTCGATGGACTCACCTCCACGACGCCCGCAGAGCTCAAGAAATGCATTGGGATCGTAGCAGACACGCTCACACTCCTCGCGATAAACACCTATCCTGGGCTTTGTCGGGTTCCCATGCATCTGGACGACTCATTCTTCGCCAAGCTCCGTTGCCTCGAGCAACTCGCACTGAACAATGTGTCTGTTTCGCCGTCCATTCTCAGCTCGTTGCCTCCGAAGTTGCGGCTCTTGCGTTTCTCGGGTGCGGTGACGTCGTTCTCCGCCCCTGCGCTTGTCAAATGGCTCCAAACGTCTCCATTCCGACTCCCCGCTCTCAAGGAACTCTTCATTCTTGGGGAGCTGCCGCAGGACGCGAAACCACTCTCGCCACCAGCGTCCGAGGTGCAGAAGGAGGAGATTTCCCGGCTGTGCCAACGGCTTGGGGTCGATGTCAAATTCGAGAAGAAGAATCGGTTCTCCTCGGGAGATGGTGAAGCTGCAGCGGAAGATTTTGACGAGGAGGACAGCGATTCTGACTGGGATGGGCCGCAACACGTACTCAACTTTGCATTCTAATTGGGGCTTGGTCAACTCGCAGCACCTGAACAAAATAATGTAACTGTATAGAATTACCGACTGCGGTGAAATGAATCTCTCTCGTTCACGCATACCACGGTACGTGGCAAGCTTGCATCGATCAAGATTGAGATTACAGGCCATATGTCCCAATGTAGGGAGGCGGTACAAACTGCCCTGCTCCGGGCGGCTGGCTGGCCATATATCTACGGGCCTGCGCCTTTCATATATCCCAATGTAGGGAGGCGGTACGACGCCCACACTGATTTTTCCGCTCTATTTGACATTACTGCCTGCCCTTCTCCAGGCCATATATCTACGGGCTGCGCCTGCGCGCCTTTCCTCTTCAACACCCACAACTCCAAGTGCATGTCGTTCTTCCAAAGTGGATCAGGCTCAGCGTCCTATGGCTCATACAGCCACTCCGGCTCAGGATCCCGTGCCGTCTATTACACTGGCGTCAGTCTTCGTGCAACGTTCATCGGGGGCGTGTTCGTCGCAACGCAGCTCTTGGCGTTGGCAGCGCTCATTATCGCTGGACACATCCTCGCGGGGCACCCAGCGCCACACCTCCGGAGTGGGTGAGTACTCACTGCTTCGAGTTGTCGGGTGCCAGTGGCTAATGGCTGCACAGATTGATCCTCACGATATTCAACGGGGCGTGGACGATGTTTCTGTTCTTCCCGATTGTTGTGCTCACGCCAGGGAGCCTCATCGGCCACAGCCCCACAGTCACACTGCTCTTTCTTCTCAACACCGTATTTTTTTAGGGTGCGCCATTAGTATCGCTCCGTGCTGGACCTTCGCTGACAGTGATTCTGAGGATAGGTCGCTAGCGCCATCACCCTTACGGCCAACGTTACTCTGGCGGGAAATTTTGTGTATGTGGCCTTCCTCAAGGTCCTGATTGAACCGCTGAGTCGTCCTTAGCTTCGGCGAACTTGAGGCTCTGGTCGTCATAACCTGGCTCATTTCCGTCCTACGTGGGATTACCATGTCGCTGTCGTTGGGATGGCTTTAGGCAATGACGCGCTAAACCAGAGGGTATATATGCATAACACGTCCTTGGCTTAGTTTTACGATTGAATTTGTCTTGCCATCAATCAGTCTTGTGATCGTGTTGCTGCGGCTTTCCTCTTCTTGCCATCGTCGCTCCAAAATAACCGCTGACTGAGCGGCCACCGGCGTTCAAACCGTGCCTCCGAGTCCCGACGGCCAGCTTGTGCTTTGAGTTCTGGTGCGCCTTGCTGTCGATCTGTTCAAGTTTGCTCACGGCGGCTCATGTATGAAGCTATCCTCTCAGAGGACACTCCGACGACCAAGATGCGACAAATTTCGTCGGTGCTTTTGGGCCAGGCATATCCTTCAGAGGTCCATATCCGGGTATGACGGCCATCTCGTAAGTTGAAGTCGAGGGAGCGATACGGCTTGAAAGAACATCCATGACAAGCCCGGAAACCAAAAAAACAAGTGAGTGTACGCCTTGACTGTGTTGTTAACCTCGTTCCATTCACTCACAAACTCAGTCACAACTAGTACTAAGGCGTGCAGGGCATGTACAGTGTGCGAGAACTTGAAGTATCTCAAATCTGTCGCATTGAGTCAGCGCGCCACCGGCCACCCGAGAGCTTCCTGTGTGAATTCTTCGCCCCGCCGTATAAAATGTCCGTCCAACGTCATCTGAGTCGGTTTCCTCGTCTCACTCCAGATGCTTGCTTGCACTTTCATTGCGGCAGCTCTCGCTGCGTCGGCGCTTGCAAGAATCTTCGAAAATGTGTCGGACATACCTCAGGATCTCATCTACGACTTTGTTGTTGTCGGAGGTGACTGGTTTGTCCACTTTCAACTCGAAATTTGACCCATTGTGCAGGTGGCACCGCAGGCAATGTAGTCGCCAATCGTCTCTCTGAGGATTCAAAGTTCTCCGTGTTAGTCCTTGAAGCTGGAGTCTCGTGAGCATCGTTGTGCTTGCCAATTCCGTCTCATTGTTGACAGCAACCGCGACGTCTTGATATCCGTGATTCCCTTCACGACGTTTGTCGAAGAGATGCTTCAACCATCCATATATGAGTGGAGTGAGAGGAATTATACCACATAGTCATTTCTGACTTGGCACAGATTACACCACAATCCCTCAAGCTGGTCTCAATGGACGGGTTCTGAACTACTCGCGCGGTAGGATCGTCTCTGCAGTGATTAAATCTCCTGCTTAATACTGAGCAGCTCATATTCTCGGCGGATGTAGCTCCCACAACGCCATGTTCTACACTCGGTATGTTTTCCTGCCAGTGGCACTCTTTGCTCGATCTTATCCTTTGCAGTGGATCATCCGACGACTTTGATCGCTACGCGCGTCTTTCTGGCGATGCTGGCTGGTCTTGGAACGAGATTCTCCCGTATTTCTTCAAGGTATGCTCAATACAACCCGTTAGCTGTAAACTAATCGAGGCTGGGAAGAACGAGAAATGGTCTCCGCCCGCAGACAATCATAACACACACGGGCAATTTGACCCTTCCGTTCATAGCACTCACGGAATCAACCCCGTCAGTCTGGGTGGCTTTCAATATGAGACCTTCAACCAACACGTCATACAAACCACGAACGAGCTACCCAACCAGTATCCATATAACATCGACATGAACTCCGGAAAGCCCTTGGGCCTTGGTACGTATTTCCTGCCGAAAAATATCCCTCTAAGGCAGATAGGTTGGCTCCAATCGACCGTGGGCGGCGGGTCGCGCAGTAGCTCAGCGACTTCGTATCTGTCCGATGCATTCATTCGACGCGACAACCTCGATGTCCTCTTGCATGCACAAGTTTCTCGACTCATCGGTACAGAAAACGCAATCAATGGCAAACCTACGTTCAGCGGAGTTGAATTTCGGCAGGGTATTGCTCGTTGTCTTTCCATGACGTTTTATTTACCGCAGACAGGACAAACACTCTTCACGGCCCACGCCCGGAAGGAAATCATTCTCTCAGCTGGATCGGTGGGGACTCCGAGTATTCTTCTGCATTCTGGTATCGGCGATCGAGACATCCTCGCTCCTCTTGGCATCCCGACCATCCACCATCTGCCCAGCGTCGGCAAGAATATCACGGACCAGACCTTCTTCGTAATCAGCTACTTTGTGAACCTCAACGACACTGAGGACGCGATAACTCAGAATGCAACGCGGTTCAACGAGGCGTTCGCTCAATGGAATGAGTCGCATACCGGTCCGTTTGTCATAGAATCCCCCACGCACGTCTCGTGGCATCGGTTGGATTCCGACTCGCCTATCTTCGCAAATCATTCCGATCCATCTGCGGGTCCGAATACGCCTCACATTGAGCTTGTATTTACGGTACCAATCAACAACGTTACCCAGTGACACAATACTTAACTCACTACAGCCTGGAGGACTCGGCGGACTTGTTGCTGGTCTACCTGGGCACCTGGTGTCCGCAGGCATTACGATCGTAACACCCGCGAGTCGTGCGTCCTTCCAATTTAACTTATATTCTTCGTTTCGACTCCAAGTACAATTGCAGGTGGAAGCATTACTATCGACAGCAGTGATCCTTTCGCGCCACCGGTCATAGACACCGGTTTTCTGCAAGATGATTTCGATATTTTCACACTCAAGGAGGGCCTCAAACGCGCTCAACTGTTTTTTACCGCTCCCAACTGGCAAAATGTGATCATCGGTCCGACGCAGAACTTTGACAATATGACCGCAACGGAGCTGGACACTTTCATCAGAAACGCGGCAATTCCCTCTCTGCATCTTGTAGGCAGCGCGTCGATGACGGCGCGGGATGCAAGTTACGGAGTAGTTGATCCAGATTTGCTGGTCAAAGGTATCGATGGGCTCCGCATTATCGATGCCTCAGTTATTGTGGGTTTCTTTCGCCTTCAAGTTCACAATCAGGTTATTGACCTGCACCAGCCGCTTATTCCCAGCGCACACACACAAGCTGCTACCTATGCATTCGCTGAACGCGGAGCAGATCTCATCAAGCAGCACTGGACCTAATCGTAGTTTGTTGTATTTATGAAGCGCGTCTTGTCCATCAATCTGACAATCAGTCTTGTGATCGCGTTGCGGCTTCGCTTTCACCTTCTCAGCGTTGGCTCAAATAACGGCTGAGTGGCGTAAATGTCTGCCGCGTCGTACCTACGACGAAGACTACATGCTTCCGATAGGTGAGTGCTGGTGTTTGTCGTTTTCAAGTTCCACGACCAACGAGTCCGGATAGAGAACTTGAACAAAGAGCCACGAGTTCTACCCAGTATTGACACTCCCCAACGAAATCGTCTCGGAGATCTTCAAACACTGTCTCCCAGTCTATCCTGTCTGTCCACCTCTCCTCGGAAGAGGTTCTCCGACACTGTTGGGTCAATCTGTCGCCACTAGCGCGAAATAACGCTCTCTACGCCGACTCTGTGGCGCGCGATTGCGTTATTCACGACCCCGCCGCGTGTTGACCCCGAGTTGCACCCTATACACTGTGAGCTCGCCGCGGCCGAGACCTTCTTGAAGAGATCGCGCTCATATCTCCTCTCGTTTATGATGTGTGGCAACAGTACATTCGGGCTTATCAACAACAACACGCATTATCTTCCTTGTTGGAACATCGGGGGTGCTTGGAATATGTCACCTTATATCTTGTTGACCGGAGATTCGAGGTTCACGAGAATCTTGTGGACGGCGAACTCACTCTGCCATCCTTACGCATAGTTTGAGCGATTTGGTGTCGGTATAAGATAAAAATCACGGAACACCCACCTTCAACAAAAGACTTGGCCAATTTCTGCGACCTTCATCTTCCCCAGCTCTTCCCAAGAAGGTAGTCCGTACACGTCCGGAAGATCATCCGAGAACGAGCTGCGAGCAGCAGCGATATTCTCTTTGATTGCGGCGCTCACGCAGACCTTACAAAGCCTTTCTTCATAATCCACCCAATGTCCCTCTATCAAACTTCGAGCACATCTCTTGGCTGTCTTCGACTAGATCCAGACGCCCAGTGAGACAATTATCTGAGACTGGGGATGTGCAACCCTTTTGTAACCCGTGGACTCTGGAACAGTTGCGTGATACCGAATGCGGCTTTCATCTGGGCGTCGGAGCCTCGCGCAAGATTGACCTGGTCGTGAAGGCTGAGACTAGTGTCCTTCCCTTCGTCTCCCATCCCACCAACACGATATCTGACTATGTCGGTGGTGAGGTGATAGAAAGCCGCTGGCAGAACCCAGAGCCTCGCGCCAACTTCTCTGGCGAGAGCGATGACGGAAACCAAGTAGGTACTTTTAGGCTCTTTCCATGTCCCAACGTCAGACAACTGAGGGTTGATTTCCCACAATTCAGAATCCGAAGCGGGCCACGAACTATCAGCAAGGTCGTGTTGCAAGATGGTTGTCCGAAATCTTGAGCTGAGATGCACCAATGCGCGACGTCGCAGGCGGGCCACCTCGACGCCGACTTCGCCACCGCAGGTCGCTGTTCACTAGCCAAACAGTTGTCTACTTGCCATGTTGACTCGGAGCGTTTTCGTTCAGCTCTGCTTTTTGTTACTTATGAACAGGAGAACAAAATAGGATCCAATGGCGCGGGATGGGACGGGACCGACTTGTATCCCGTCCTCGACTCGAAGATACCCTGTAGCCTAGTACAACATTTTGCTCATATACGGCCCATCGAGCTCATATCCCAGCTTGCGATAATAGTCGCGCGTCCCAACACCCGAAATAACCGCCAGCTTAACGCTCCCATGCTCCTCCCTCGCTATCCTCTCCGCCTCCTCCATCAACAGCGTCCCAAAGCCCTGGTGCTGGAACTTTGTCGGATCGCGTCCATGCACCGGTACCGCCGTCCCATACACATGCAGCTCGCGCACGATGCTGCACCCACCACCACCCTCACCCTCCAGGACGAGCTCGGGCCGGAAGGTGCCTTCCTCGGAGCACTTGCGCAGACGCAGCAGCCCAACGAGGATGTCCCGCTCTGGGTCTTCATACGAGAGGAATGTTTCCCAGCCGCCGTTGGCGGTGTAGTCGCGTCGTAGCAGCTCGACGGATTCAGGTCGGACTTTATGATGGATTTCGTGAATCTGACGAGGGCAAATCAGCAATGTTGTATGACTCGGAACAGAGAAAGAGGAAAAAAATCACATACACCGACTTCGCGATACCGTACGTCGCGGCATTCAGCACCAAAGTCTTTCATGCGATTAAGCGCCAGCTCCCGAAGGTTGCCCGAGTTTTCGCAGCCACTGGTTACTAGCGGCAGTGGAATATCTCTGTGTTAAAATTTCAGCCCATGGGCCTCGATTCGATTATAAGTAAGAAAAAACTAACCGCTGAACACGATAAACCCGCGTCCACGGCGGCACCAGCGCCAAGATCCGCGCAACGACATCCACAAGGACATTCGGGGTATAATTCTTATACCGACCCGTCCGCCAGAGCTCATACAGCCCCGTCCCACGAATGACGAGCGTCGGATAGATCTTGAGCCCGTCGCTGCGGAACGCGGGGTTCTCAAAGTACTCCTTGAACTGCGCCAAGTCGCGCTCGACGCCGATGTTGGGCAGGTCGGGCATCATGTGTGCGACGACCTTGAAGCCTGCGTCTTTGGCGAGATGGAAGGATTCCGAGACGGCGCGGACGGTGTGGCCCCGGTTGGTGTCCCGCGCGATGTCCTCGTAGACGGATTGGACGCCGATTTCGAGTCGGGTGCAGCCGTATCGGAGCATCTGACTGGTCTGACCTCAGCTTCAAGTTGCAACGGAAACTGAAAGAGAAGGACGCGACCTTAGGTGTGGTCGTAGACAGTAGTCGGGTCGAGTCTCGATGGTAATACCGATTGCCTTGGACTTGCTTCGCTCAGAATACCTGAAAAGCGGATATAAGATGAGTTCTCGTTCTCGTTCATGCAATAACTCGACCCACCGAACCGCCTCATCGACATCCGTCCCCGTAAACCCCGACAGCGCATTATGCAGCTGCGCAATGAATTTATGCCTGTAATCCTCCGGCATGCTCATAAACGTTCCGCCCATAATGATAAACTCGACCTGTCCAACCCATTCTCTCAACTCTCTTTCTCTCTCCAACACAAAACACAAAACACAAAAAACGCACCTTATCAACACTATGCCCCAACGACCTCAGCTGCTCCACTCGTCCCTTGGTCTGCTCATATGGATCATAGCGTGCGCGAATCGCACGCATGCTCGTCGGCTCGTACCCCGTGTAGCTCTGCGTGCTGTAGTCGAAATCCGAGTCGGGCCCGCCAGGGCAGTACACGCAGATGTTCCCCGTCATCGCGATGTGGGGACAGCGGTGGGGTTTGCACATTACGGCGACCACTGCGATCTGTGTATTTCGTTATCATTCATCATCCGTTAGCTATACGAGGCGAGTAAAGGCAAAAACGCACCCCACTAGCAGTCCTAACCGGCCTCGCCTTCAACCGCGGCAACAACGCACTCCTATACTCGTCCGGAATCGCACTGATAATGTCCACGAGCCGTGGCACCCCGCCATAGCCAAACTTTTTGCTGATCTTTGCGCGGATTTCGTTCAGGGAGACGGATTCGCCGGCGTCGTGGGCTGCGATGAGGGCGGCGGCGATCCCGGAGGTTACGCGGAGCAGCTGTTCGGCTTGCGAGGGCCCGTCTGGGCGGGTCTTTTGTACCATTGTTGTGTTGGGGTGGTGGTGGTGTTTGAGCAAAGATTTTGTGATCACAGATTGGGATTCACAAGCATTTTTATTTCGAGGTTCATCACATCGTCGTCGTCGTCGTAAATTACACGGGAGGACCACCTAAACCAACCAACCACCCAACCGACAATCCTCCCTCTGAATGTTAACGCTTGTAGCTATAGCTTGTAACCAAAAAAAAAAAGGGTAATCTAAGGACAGACCGTGCCGCGGGGAGATAGTGGAGGAAAGCAATCGCGAAGCGCAAATCCAAAGTTCAACCGCAGATAGCTATGTATGGTAGCTTACGTAGCAAAAAAATCGTCGTTCAGAGATAAGAGATGGAGAGAGAGGGAGTATAAGTTAAATGTGTATACGTATCGTGCGTAGTAAGTAGTGGTAGTGGGGTAGTGGGTAGTGGGGGGTAGAACGCGGGAGGGGGTCGTGCAGTGCTAATGCGTGAGGCAAATATAGAGAGAAATAAAAGTGCCGTGGAATTGAGTCTAGACGTGTGCGGGCGTGCGTGCGGCGGTGAATAAGGAAAAGTTTTTTGTTTAAAAAAAGTCAAAAAGCCGAATCGCGAAAGGACCGTTGTTATGTACTGTCCACGCCCACGCCCAACTTCGGGCTAGGCGTAAGTGGAACCGATTGCGGGGAGACAGGCCGTGAGGGGTACGGCGATGCATACACAGATGTGTTGCCGCTGCCGCTCCGTGGTAGATCGTCCATGGACCCCCAGGGCGACGGGACGAGCGACAACGAGCTGTTGCTATTGCTATTGCTGTTACTGATCCCGAATAACCGTGGTGAGCTCCCGCGCTTGCTCTTGCTCGGAAAGTGTCCAATTATAGGCTCGTTCTCGTCGATTGGTGTCCCGGGAAACGGTGTCGACTGGCCCGAGACACCGACACCGAATAAACGGCGGCTCCTTCCCCGCGGCGGGCTGGTTGTACATCCATGTCGCCACAAGCACTGCGGTCGACCCAATGATGAATGAGGGCGTAATGCGGAAGTGGAAGAGGGCCACTGAAGCGAGGAAGGACAGAATGATTGAAAGCGAGGTCGCAAACCCTTTGAGAATGTTGCTCGACGTCTGGATTACGATGGCCGTGACCAAGCCCCCAATAACCTGAATCGCCACTGTCGCCCATGCCCAACCGCCAAAGTTGCGGAAGATGTCGTACAGGAACCCGCGCGAGACATGGGGAGGCGCCGAGGTCGAGTAGAGCACGGGGATGAGTGCCGGGATGAGGGAGAAGAGCGACAACTGCACGTTTCGGACCCAGAGGTCTGCACGTGAGTTTTTGAGAACCATCTCGAAATACACGCCGGCAAGGCCAGAAGTGAAGCACGCAGCGGTTACAGCGCCAAAGCCCTTGAGGGGGCTCATGACATGTATGTGCAGCGGTGCGGAATCGTGAGCGCTGCCAACGGCGACGTTTTTGCGTACATGGCCGACGGTGGACGATTGAATTTGGACAATGCCGACACCAATAGCGAGGACACATAGTGAAAGCCATTTTGTGGGGGTGAGCTTCATTCCGAGCAATGCGACGGAGAAGGCGGCGGTGGTGAGGATCTTCATCTGGTAGGTGACCTGGAAGGAGGCGACTGGGAGATTGCTGATAGCCACGAACTGGAGGGAGTTTTGGACGACGTAGAGAATGGCGGGGATGGAGAGCTTCCAGCAGTCTGGACCGAGTATCTCGCCACAGAGGTACCAAAATGGCGGTGTCCAAGGGTATGGGAGGTCGCGGATGATGGAGCGCAAGGACATGCGGCGCCAGGGCCGCTCGGCGACTTGTGGTACGCGGAAGAGGGCGATGAGGAAGGAAATGGTGCCCTTGATGAGCTCGTTGAGGAGAACGGCCAGGGCGGGAGAGTATGCGTGTGACGGCGGTGTGGATACGCGGGAGTAGTGCATTACTATTGATAATGCTGCGTTTTGGACGGCGAGAGTTACGAGGCTGAAGACTGGTGAGCATACGAGGCAAGCCGGAGCCACTGGGTAGGACGCACGATACATATTTGACCGGCATGCCACATATTCTGGGGGTCTGGTCGTGGGGCAGTGGCGGCTGATCCAAGGGAGGGACCGTCTTTGGGTAGTAGGACATGGCCGACGACGGCAGCAAAGGCGTCATTCGGGGAGCACGGACAGACGGGTGTGGTCGATGGTGCATGGTGTTGAAACCCGGGCAATGGAGGCTGCAGCGGGATGCAGACTTCTCCTTTTGAATGGGAGGGAAGGAGGAGGGCCGAGGTCACCACTCAAATTTGGCGATCCTGTTGATGGCAAACCATGTGACTCCGCCGATATGACGCCCACCTCCGTTCTCCCATGTCGATACAGATTCAAGTTATTCACCCCAAAAAAACGACTCAAAAACCGCCTTTCCGTTATCTGAATGCATGGAATACTCGACGTCATCTTGGTGATGTTCGATGAGAATATCAAAACAGCCCACCCGGTCCCGCACAACCAACCTCTATGGCAAACTTTTACCTCTCCGTCTGTCGGACAACAACGAGTTCGAATTCTTCCCCCTCGCATTATCCACGACGACGTCCCCCCTCTTTCGCCGGCGCCGGCGCCGCTCCACTCGGCTAAATATATGACACCCGATATCAAGAAATCATCCACGCTGCACCTCAAGACGTAAGTCACAATTATTCTACGGGATGCGCCAACAAGCTGCACTGTTGAAGCTAGAGCACTCCTGGCCTGACGCTCAGTTCCGCCACTTTCGCAGGGACCCGCCCCATCGGAGACGGGGGCGACGATATCGATTCATTTCCTCGGAGTCAACGGTCCCTCATCTAGAGTCTAGACCACAAGATAATCGCCGTTGGTCTGGCGTTGTCGCTCTTGTCGCGTGGTCGATCAACGGACCCCTCTGTCGTCTCCGCAGCAGCCACTATATAACTAGGCCATAACAGACCGCAAACCAAATCTATCGTTCTGCTGCGGAGCTACACACACAAACATATCCTCCAATCCAATCCTTGCAGAGTCAGAGTCGGCCTTGGTCTGCCGTCTCTCATCGCTCTTAGGCTGTCCATGGTAACCCCCAGCGACGACCAACGTAACCTTCAGCAACATTTAACCCTAAAACTAACATTGAAACGTCAGTCAAATCCCGCTATATTTCGGCGTCTGTCCTAAGTATCGTATCGTAGTTACCGCTCAGAACGCGTGGGAACCTTTTCCCTACAACGCCCGCGTTCCAAATATGGTAATTTCTACTTCTGCTTCTTTCATTTTTCATTTGACAGCAGATGCGAGAGGGATTTAATTATGAGTCTATGTAGGTATGTGCTATCTCTAAGTGTTCATTCGTGAATGCTCATGCTCAAGCCAACTGCGCAGCCAACACCACCAGCCCGACGAGCATCCCACCAAACCCGACCGCGTTCGAGTTCTTGATACCCGCGCTAGGCGTCTTGGACGGCTGCACCGCCGATCCCGAGCCCGAGCTCGACGCCGACGCCGACGTCAATCCCGACGAAGTGGGACTCGTCGTCGTCGCGCTCGCACTACCACTCTCAACGACATCAAGCACCTCCGTCCCAAACGACGCCAGCGCGACCGTCGTCGTCTGGTCCACCCCGTCCTCCGCACCGACACACACCGCGTCCCCATCGACGAAGTTGCACTCGAACCCCTCGACGAAGGTCTCTTCTGGCGCGACGGCGGAGAGCGTCATGGAGAGATAATCTGAGCCTGCGATGACGGTTTCTGTGAGCGAAAGGGGTACGTTAGTCCATTGTGCTGATACTGATAACAGATGGGGAAGGAGAGAGAGAGAACGCACGCGTAAACACCCCAACAGTGCTCCCATTTCCGTCCGCCTCGGGGCGGGCAACAGCGTACGTCGTGTGTCCCGACGCAGCATCGACACCGAGCACCTGCGCAGACATCGGTGCGTCGTCCGGCGCCGGGTAGGTCAGGCTGATGAATGCAGGCGATGCGGAGACAACTGCCACTGAAAGTCGAGTTAATGTAATCCAGCCAATTGCAACAGACTCGGAACTAACCTTGAGCAGCAGCAACAGCGAGGGTGAACGCGCGGATAACAGTAGAGGCCATCGAAGTCAAGTTTCAAGGTGAGGAAGAGGATGAAAAGACTCGAAAGACGGGAGTAGGTGTTGTCCTTCCTCTCATTCCACCCAGGCCTTTTATACGCCTCCAGAAAACCCTAGCTATCGATGCCAAGTTTTTCTTTTTTCTTTACCGAGCACAGCAAGGCCCTTGGCTAAGTAAAAACCCGGAACTCTTCTCGCGCCGGGTTTATTGGCAGCAGAAACCGCGCGTCGAGGATTTGCGTTTCGCGTAGCGGTGGCTATAGCTTGCAATTTGCACACAGCCCATGAGGTCCAGTGGTTTCTTTTCTTTGGGGGTTATTTTATATTGTTCGAGGTTCGAGCTGGAGCGCGTTAATTACTAACTTGACGCTTGCGTTTTGCTGCTGGTGGATGGAGAACTCAAGAAACGAGGATTGATGGGATCATGATTCATATATTTTTTGCGCCCTCCACACTCACGAAATCGGCACCCTAGAAATTTAAACCTCCGCACGACCCAACCCGGACTCAGTCCTCCACCGACCACTGGCAAAATTGGCCATACGAGACACCATCGATTGCACAGCTTCGATGAAGAAAATTCCATCCAATTATCTCAGGCTAGACTCGTCGGACCGTGTAGAACCGCATGCTCCCCGGATCGAATGTCCGTCCTTCACGACACCCGCACGGAGCCGAACCGCGCCTCCAGGGGCGGGCGGTGATCAGGAACGCCTGCCAGCAAAACCGCAAATCTTCCCAACGAGAATCGATGCTTCCATAAGGTCGAGATGATATGATTACATGGGCCTAGCGCGCGGGACAGACAGACAAGAAAATAAATCGACCCATAAAAAAAGAGAACGAGAGCGTAGCGAGGTAAAGATCACAGCAGAGGCAGAGGGAGATAGAGTAGACTACAAAAAAATCACTTGTCCTGCTGGCGGAAAGCAGCATTGATATTCATCTGCGTGAACATATTCTGCGACCCAGCAGTACGCGACGGCGTGTTCTGTCCCGACTGAAGAGGCGACTGCCCGAGATGAGGCGTGATCAACCCAGAGCCGCCAGCTCCGAATATGAATCCGCCACTCAGCCCTTCCATGGTGTTGAAGCCTACGTACGGGGGTTAGCCTTTGAAGTTCGCGTTGCAGAAGAGAACGCACCAGGAACAAGCATACTATCCCAAAAGCCATTGCTGAGAATGTTATCCATCGTCAGCGCACCAAGCGTCTGGTCGCTGGTCGTCGGCGCCATCGTCGGCGGGAACGTCGAGATATCCGCAACCGGTCCCATCTCGCCCTCGAGCTGAAACTCGTTCAGCGTGAATGTCGCCGTATTGGCAGCCTTGAGGTTGTCCGCGCCAAAGGACATGCTCGGGTCACTGCTGAACTGGGGCATCGAGTCCTGCGCCAGTGGAGGGGAACTCCCCCGACCCTTGATCGACCCCCGCGAGACGGGTTTGGACTCGCCTCCTGGAGTCGGCGCCTCGAGGCGAACAGAGGTGAGGGCCTTGAGGAACTTGCTGTAAAGCGCTGGCGTGTGTAGCGGGTTCGCAGCGATACGCTCGAGGACATCGGCGACCTCCTTGACGAGGGCGATCGTTTCCGTTTCGTGCTCGAGGAACGCCTGGAACTCGGGACGGATGAGCTGTACTAATGTCAGGCAACGTTTGGTCTGCGAAAGGGGCGAAACCGACCTTGAGCAAGCTCAGGACAGCGTACGACGTCTGTACAAAGTGCGAATCCGGGGAATACCGCATATATCCACGGGGACCAAGTTGGTCGCGCACGAGTATGGCGCAGGACGTTGCAGACGAATGACACCGGATGAAAAAGTGGCCGATATTGAGCGATTCGCGTTCCATCGCATTTTGCAGTCCAAACGAATTGAGGACCAGCATCGCATAATGATAGTAGAACTGCGAGATGTACTGGCGATATTCGAACCATGGCTGAGAAGTTACTGTCAAACGTTTTTGAATATAACGATATCTCCATTCAACAGGGGATGGAAACATACTCTCTTCATTGAACACGGTGTCCATCCAGTGCTGGCGCCAGGAGTTTACTTGAGCCTCGAAGGTCTTGATCATCAGGAGAGAATCGGAGTTCTCCAGCAGCCCAGACCCTGAGTCGGTCCCGGAATAGAGCATGTCGAGGCTACGTGACATGATACGTTGTAACTCCTGAAAAAAATATTGATTAGCTCGCCTGCGGGGAAGAAAGGAACCGACGAACAGCGTAACCGGCCAATCCCGCATCCGTACCAATAGCAAGAGGTGAGCGGGCCCATTGCTGGGCATTCCGAATCACGAAACTGTATCTGTGTAAGCGCCAAAGACATAGTTGGGAATAGAGGACACGCACTCCTCTCTGATTGAGTACGGTTTTCCCATCTGCGCGCTAAAACTGCGATCGAGACAGAAGCACAGCAGCCATGTCCGCTCTCGGTTATGCACTTCGTTGTCGCGTGCTCGACCGTCTTCGGTCTCGTCACTAGCAACGGCGGTCTTACGGTGGAGATTAAGGTCAGTCGCCATACTGCAAGCACACGGATTCAATTAACCAAGGGCGCCACTGAGAGAAATGAAATAAACATACCGAATGCCCATGCCGAGAAGAAGCCATGTTTTGTCCTGCTCGTACCGCTCGACCGCGCCACAGCCGTAAAGGGCTAGCAGCAGGTACGCCTGAACGATCTCCAAAGATTTGTAGCCGCGCGCTGGGACGCTAAAGGCGAGTTTCTTGGCCATCTCAGTCAGCTGGTTATGCAGCTCGGGATTTCGATCGTAGAATTTGCTGGCGATGGCGCAAACTGCAAGTACGTTAGACTTTCCTCGCATGCGGCGAAAACAACGTACTTGTGGTTAATAGAAACGGAGACCGCGAGCAAACGAGGGAAGGTGTGTGAAAGTTGCTGTCGAGAAGATTACAGTGCATCTGCATGCGTTGAGCTAATCTCTGGGTAAGATGAAGTAGGGTAACATACGTTGACATGCTCAAAGTAGCTGGATTAGATTAGCGGCGAGTTGTAAAGAGCAATAACACGAACATCTTGAACAAAGCCACAACCTCGTCGGTGGTGACGAAGCTCAGCATCTCAGGCTGCACCTGCCGCTCAATGAACAACCGTCTCAAAGGCAGAATTGAGATTGGGCCTAAGCATATATGTTCAGAGGCATCGTCGAAAGCATCGAAAGAGATACGAACCAGGCTTGAAGTAGTTGTCGCTGGCGACACCAAGTCGGGTCTCCGTCGGTTGTGCGGACCTGGCGACCATGCCGCTCGGATAATGATGGGCTCGGCGATTCGCCAAGCTGGCCTCCGCTAAGAGACCCAGCGGATTGAGAGAATTGTCGGGCAGAGAGTGAAGTTTTGGGGAGTTGGGATGATTGCGACGGGAGAGCGCCGGCACTGAAGGCGGGGGTGACGGGGAGCGAGCAAGCAGGGCAGACGTGGTTGCAGCCTGTAACGATGGGGAGGGTGACCGAGAAATTATTGCAGATGCAAGACTTGGATTGCCAATGGAGCGCAGCACGGTGTCAAGCGTACGCTCCATTTTTCGAATAGATCGAGTGAGCAGCTCGTGCTTTCTGCCGAGATGTCAGGTTCGTGACTACTGCAGCGCATGGTGCGAACGTACTTGGAGGAGCGCTTGCCTCGATTGGACTCTTCGAAGATGCACTCGTGGTTCCCAGCGATGCATCGCTTGCAGGGAGGCCCTTGCTCGGCACCGACACATTTCATCTTCAAGCGGCGACACACGGTACATGCCCTGGCATCAATATGAGGAGAAGCAGTCCGGATTGGGAGTGCCAGCGTACCGTGAGCCTCGCGTGGGCTTGGGCTTTCCCTCCTCGCGCTCCGTCGCTGGGCTAGCAGCGTCATCCAAATCGTCTTTGCGAGCCTTCTTTGAAGCACCATTGGAGATGGATGATCCAGGGCGCTTCCCGTTGGCGTTGGAGGATGACGGGTACATTGGGGGTGTCCCGACGGTGTCGGAGTCTTGAGACGAGGGCGACGAGTAGCTCTGGGGAATGGAGGCGACTTGGTGCTGATGAGGCTGGTACGAGTTGTAGTATGGAGGATACAGCGACAGCGCAGGGTCTATGGGGACCGACGGCGATGGCGGAGTGGGCATTGGATGGGACAGTGGAAGATCCGGGGGCGACAACAATATCTCCTGGTGAGCATAAGAGATGGGACGGTCAGCATAGTGTGGATAGGGCGGCGAGTAGTAGGGCGAATATGAATAGGGAGAGATCATGGTGTCGCAGGGAGTACGACCCAAGCAGCCACAGGACTCTTATACATAGCGAAAAGAAAAGAAAGCTCACAGTGTAGCCCTGGCGCGTGGAGATAGAGGTCAAAGATTGGCCTGGGATAAAGAAGGTGGTCGAGGGAAAGAAGCCACAAAAGAGACGACTGATTAGGTCCCGATAGGGTGGCCAAAGAAACAAACGGCCCTCGACGGACGGAGGCGGCGGACGGTGAAGATGGGAGACCGCTGCTACCAGTGTCACACATCACATGTTTATCCCCGCCTTACCCCGCACTCTCAAGTTGCCTTGCAAAATGCATCCATTATATCCTTGACTCGGACTCGTCGAGCTCGTTTCCTAGTGGCTTGAGGTTCTTCCAATTTTAAGCTACCTTGGACCTCGTGCCAGCCCCGAGGAGCCAATCCAAGTACCTCAAAACGGACACGCGAATACACACTCTTGTAGATCGCCGGTGGCTCTAAGAAACGCTTATTCCACGTGGCTCTTCTCGAGTCCAAGGAACCAGTGCTGAAATCCAACTCATTCCATTGGCTCTGGTCCCAACGCAATTTCGAATCATTATGAACGACCCCGACGTCTTGCAGCTTAAGATTGGCGTAACAGGCCACTGCTACATTCTCCTTCGTAGGCAGATCTTCATACTTACTCCCAGTAGGAGTGGGGAACGAGTCTCCTCGTCTCATTGCTACCGATATCCCAATTATATCTCGAGGACTCTCTCAAGCACGGCTTGACGTCGGAATTTGACAGCCTAAAATGACTTTAATTTCTCATGTTTCTTGAAATGTTGGGACCCACTCCTTCGGCTCCGTCGATTTCGAGGGCAGCAATATTGCAACGAGCTCTCCCCTGCATCCCAGCTTGTATGCGCCAAATGCTCTCTCTCCAGGCAAGTCAAGCCGTTCATGCACCGAGCGCGAAATATCCTCGTTTCATCCTTTCTCATGGGACCGCCATCAACCATCGAAAACAAAACAACGGACTGTGATCCACTCATTCTACCTTCGTTCTTGGGCCACAGTCTTCTCTTCTTCCGACATACATAATACTTTCCTGGGAATCACTTAATACTACTCGGAAACATCCTTGGACCACCGCAAGCGCTCCATCATATGCCTTCTCGATCTGTGCCGTTAGGCTTACAATTTCACTCAATGAAGGACGCGCGCAGCATTCCCACCCTACCTCAAGCTTCTCTCCCTATCTGTCCTTGCACAGACCAAATGCCTCGCACGGCCCACACTCGCCGCGTTGTCCTCGTTGTCTTCGCCCGCAATGCCCTATCTCCTTGTGACTAAGCTGCCACTGGATCTTGGCGGAAAACTGCTTCCTGTCCATCGCTCCTTCACTGGCACCGACAGTTTCTTGATACTCTAGAACCGTACAGCCGAGCCACAGGAAGATTCAGCGCTCAGGTGCCCCAGCGTTATACAGCCTCCTTGCTACTTCTGCACCCACAGTTCGACGTGCCCGGAGGCCATTTCACCTCTCTGGTTTCATCCTCAACAACAACCGAGCGCTTCAAAACCTGCTGCTGAGTAAGGACGCCAATTGTCAGCAAAACTCTTCGAAGACAACAGATATAGATTCCACCAGAACGTCGAGCTTATTCTTCCTTGGACTCGGACACAGTACTACTTGCCGTTAATGTCAATTCTGCACCCACATTCAACCGGAATCCAAGTCCGCAGTCCGCGGTAGCCACCACCGTGGTAGAGGCAGCACGCGTATGGGACGGCCACCACGGAACGGAAACTGTCGATAACCCTTGCCTCGGCTTACGGCAAGCAATCCACTCCGTTGGGCGTACGCGTCGCCAGTGCTTTGTGTTTCTCGATGGACGGTAAGGTCTGATATCGATGTATGACGACGCTAGAAGCCCTGGGACTGGCTGCGATGTGACAAGTGCAAGTAAGAACGTGCGACGCTTTCGCTGAAACGATCTGGTGCCCATATGGCATATGCAAGCTTACTTATCTTCTCCTCGAAAGTCTCATGCTGCAGGCAAATAGCATCAATGGCGTCAATTAACTGGGCTCTGTGCGAATTGACCGAGGGCCTCTAGGGCTGCCACTGAGTCCCAAAGTGACTGGGTGAAAAGCCACCGAGTGACTGTGGCCAATGACATCGAAGCAGACGTCCTCCTCCTCTGATCTGTCCGTCCTCTAATACAACCGATCTTGCACATCCTTACCTGCCTTTCTCTGCATTATATGGACCGACTGGCAAGAACGCTCCCGGTTGCGACCATCGCGACCCTCAGACCGAGGGAAACGCCAGAGCCTATCGGACGCAACCGTAACCAATCCCAGTCCACGTTTTCCTTAGGTCCCAGAGCGACCGCGCTGCTGAGATACAGAAAATAGAACAGTCCCATGCAGGCGCACTCGGGTTGGCTGTTCACTTATGGAAACTGTTCGTTGACATACGGCATTGGATCTCGAGTTTTGTTGGTGTCGTTTTGTGGCACATCGCCCGGCGCGATAAGTCCAAAAGACGTTTGAGGCTTCAAATCTGCGCGCTAATCGCGGGGAACTCTAAAAAAGTGGGCGACTCTTTCGGATTTCTGGACAGCAAAGGACGGATCCCGGTAAGCAAGAAGAAACCGCGACCACAACGCCGATAAGTAATGAAAAATTCCGCTCCCGAGATAAGGGCGTACTGGCGCCAATGACCAGCATGATAAAGTCGATTCGTTAGAGGATCTCCCGCTTTTCGAGATAAACCTCGGAACTGAATTCTGAAATCGAAGCGTGATGGCATTGCATTGCATCCCACTCTATTTACTTCGCTTAGCAATTAGGACATTGTATGGAGTGCTCATTGGGTGCAAAGGCTTGGCTTCGCGCCATCCAGCACTGGGAGAGCGCCACAATCCGACTCGAGCTCAGGCTCCCGGGCCGGCGGCTAGCCGATTGAAAAGCGCGAGCTTGAAAGTTACGTACGTCGCGAGCAATGGATAAGCGCAAGCAAGATTCGAGGAGGTCAGTCACGGCGGGGGGGGCTGAGTATTCGATTTATGCCCGTCGAATTCAAGACGGGCTTTGCTAGTGAGTAAGTCACGGGTCCGTGCTTGCATTTAGTCTCGGAGCAGACAAGGAAAAACAACTGCTCACCCGCCCCGACCTCTTCCTTCCTTCGGTTCCGACCTCGGTCCCGATACACTTTTGAGTGTATGCAGTAAGCGCGCGGCGTTGGAGAGTTTCTCCGGTGCTCAAGGTCAGGAACAGCTGAGCACTGGAGTCGGGTAGTCGCGGCGAACGCGTATACTTGGCATCCAACGAGACAAGTTTGGTTGAAAATCAGTAATAGCTCGACGCACCACATGCCAATGTAGTCGCATTCAGGTTCTACAGCGCTCGACCAGCAAGATTAACGCAGAACATACTTGCCCAGCGGTCCGATAAGGCCCGAACGGCCATGAACTCCCCAAAATTAAACCGCGGCTATTCCCTTGTTGATAGACTTCACGACGCGACATCGCGTGGCGGATCCTCGTCTAAAATGCGCCAGGGGCATACAGATGTGTCGGGCGAACCCGAAGAGAAGCAGTAGTTGTCTCCGTTGCGGGGTAGCCTGACAATGGATTGTTCGAGATTGTGGTATTCGTCGTTGTTCCAACTAGATGGAGCCCGTCGCATTTACCGAGCTCGGATTTGTATGCCATTGAGCAATGCCAAGTCCAAGTCCTGGGTCACGCCCGCTCTGCAAAACGCCGTCGTTCTTCAGGTGATTTACTCCGATTCCGTGCTTTATCCGGATCATTATTTCGCTCGGAGAAACGAACGCTCGCTAGCCCCGTGACTCGGACATCGGGCAGCAAACTCGTGAGACCGCTCTGACGCTGACTGAGTTTCTTGACTTGATAGTTCGGTGGCAGGGAAGTAGCCAGTGGCACAAAACCAATCGTTGATCGTGAGAGCGAGTTTAGAGGATGGCCGCCACTATAGGCTGAGGAGAATACACCCGACGATCTGTGAAAGACGCGTGGGACAACCCTCAGCTCGGGAGCCTAATCCGTTATTGGGTTCAAGGCTACTTCTGACGATTAGAGCTTTACCTCTTGCTGGCAATGGTGGGTGTGTTCACCAAGTGTGGATGCCTCCGACGGGTTATCCAATCGTATATGGCGTATTTCAGACCGAGGACTGAATTGGGGGCGGAGATAGACTGCATTGAGGGCGGAGATAGACTGCATTCCGCTTCATGCCTGTGATACAACTCGAGATTTATGTATTTTGACTTCCTCCAGAGGCCTGCCAAAGCGTTAGACACATCCTAAAGCTCAACTGAAGCGCGCTAACCTATCATTATTGTCAACCGCAACCGCGCCAAGACGTTGGACGACCCGCATGCCAGAGCTTACCCGCCCGAATATTGTGTGTTTGTTGTCCAGGTAAGGTGTCGGCGCGAGGGTGACGAAGAACTGGGAGCCTGTACGTTTGAGTTGTTAGCCTCCGATGCGGAGAAGAAGGGAGCAGGCCGACGCGCACCATTCGTATTGGGACCAGAATTGGCCATCGCAAGAATACCCGCGCCTGTGAATCGAAGATCGGGATGTATTTCGTCCTCGCTAATAAAGGATAGAGTCTAAATCTAAAATAGGAATGATTGGAGTACAAACAATTTTTGCCCGTAGATGCTGGTCCCCCCACGTCCAGTTCCAGTCGGATCGCCTCCCTGGATCATAAAGTCCTACACACTGACATGACGAGAGACCTCTTGTAAATTTGGATTCATACTTGAACGATACGATGGAAGATGACGCCGCTGTAGTACCCCCCGCTTCGCGAGATCTGCAAAATTCTTGCATGTCTGAAAGCATTGAGTGGGGAGGTTTTAGAGTGGGCGGAGAAGCATACCCTGGGTGCATGTTCCCAGTATAGCTCAAACTGAACGTCACCTAGACTCGTTTCCAGAACCACGGACTCGGACATGGTGGTGGTTTAGAGCTGGGTTGGTCACACACGTGACAGCGGCGTCTTTTCCTAATGCGTGCCGTCATTCAGCGAGTAGCGTCGGCGTCAGTCACTGGTACTCCCGCCTTTCCCGCGTGTTCCCAGTCTAATCCATGCAGTCGACGGGGAGGTCATCTCGCAAATATCACGGGGGCTCATGGTTCTCGTCGGAATCGGCCGCGGAAAGTGTTCCAACTCCTCCCGTTCTCGAGCTTGAAATCCAATCGGGACTTTAGATGACACAGAGACGGATGTCGCTGCATTAACCAACAAGATGTACGCTTGGGCGTTGTTATACGAGGAAGGATCATTGACAAGTTGGCGCGCAGCCTGACCCTCCGCGTGTTCTCCGACCCCGGCGACGAGTCTAAGATGTGGAAGACGAGCGTCAAGGACATCGACGGCGATGTGCTCTGCGTGTCTCAGTTCACTCTCATGGCACAGACGAAGAAAGGCAGCAAACCCGATTTTCATAACGCTATGGTTTTGTCGTCCTCGCGTGTCTGTACTTGCTCCGATTCTGAGGCGGGTGTTTTCCCAGGCTGCGAACGAATCGCGGGCTCTTTACTCGAAGTTCTTGGGCTCGATGCAGAAGGCTTACAAAGTGGAGAAGATACAAGGTGACTCAACCCATCTTCGTTGCCACTTTCTTCTTCCCAACTGGTTCTTGCCATAGATGGAAGGTTTGGCGCCATGATGAACGTCTGCCTGACGAATGAAGTACGCCGTCGCTCTGAGTCTTCCAGCTGAGATGATCTACTATTAGGGCCCGGTTACATTCACACTCGACACTCGACTCTCAGAGGCACCCATTCTAAGCACGAAGCAATCCGTCCGGACCGGTCCCGACCAATAATACTTTTACTCCTCCCGGTGCTTAGAATGGACGGGTTAGTTATGAGCGAAAGTGTATTCGGAACTCTCCGTCGTCGACAAGAATCCAATTACTTTCGTATGGCGAACATCACGGCTTCGACCATGATCCAGACTCACTTTCCTTTCAATAATTGGACAGCCCACCGAAATGAAGGTTAGTTCTCAAGCGTCCCGTGCTATACGTACGACTCAAACACTTAGGGCCAGTGAGCTTTAAGCAATTGTGGAACCATTCGACCTTTCAGCAAGAATATGCTCGGCCGCGCTCCAAGTCTTTGCTCTGATTACTAGTACGCCCTCCAAGACGATGAGCATCAGCGCTAATCCCGACTTTCATGAGCCGCATCATATTCGCTGCGTCTTGTCCTCGGAAGGTCTACGCTCTCGCCACAGAACGATCATCCGTTCGAATACGGTCCGAAGGTGTACTGGTAGCTCCACGGTGACAACGCACCACCGTTCAAAGTCACGGCCCGGGACCAACTTGCCTGGTGCTCGACGCGGTCACGAGATAAGCAGCAGCAAAGCTGACCAAGTCCGAGTCTGCGTTCGACCAGTCCTCTTCAATGGGTAAAACGAGTTAGAAAGACTGGATTGTGGTCTGCTGGAACAAATATGTAGGCAAGTGGTTGAAAATAGTAATTATAATGCTAGTTGCGAGTTGAAGATACGCGCCGAAAAAATGGCCCAAAATTTCATCCAGCTCGGCCGAACCTGCTGTCCATCTAAGCACACAACGCATCAACGCACCCGTCTATCCAAACCTGCTGCCTATCGTCCTTCAAATACTTCTCGGTCATCTGCTCCAACTCTCCCATCCTCTTGTAGTCCGCCAAGTCAATGTCGTTTCCCGTCATGTTGACGTTGAACCGGAAGTACTGCATATCCTCGTACTCTTTCCTCTGTTTCAGCCTGCTCACATGCCGAGAAAAGTCCTTCGCCTTGGCGTTGGTGTTGGTTACAAAGCCAATGACACTCCCCACAGTCGACGCCAGCTGGAACCAGGACGCAGACGGAGACGGTGGCTTCACGTAGCCGCAGCCCAGGCTGAGGATGCAGGAGACGCGTGGCGGCGGTTCATGCGGCGCCACGAGATCGTAGCGCGCATCCCAGAGCTGGTCGATTGGGTTGTTGTTAAGCAAAGCGCCGTCCCAGAACACCAGGTTGTGCCAATTGACTTCGGGAAAGTACGTCGGCGCGGCGGAGGTGGCCCGTACGGCGAGGCTGATGTTAATCTCGTCTCTATGCGCTTTCATCGTGTCGTTGGCGATGGACGCGGTGTGGGTGACGTCGTAGGGGTATGAGCGGAAGAGAACCGTTTCGGCCCTGTTCTGGGCGGTTGTGCAGACGAGCCTGTGAGGATAGAAGTCAGCTGGGTTGGTGCCTTTGAGGCAAAGGACTATCGTAGCGCACATTTTGGCGGCACCGCTTCGAGCAAGTAATGCCTTGCCCTTCATCCGTTTATCCTCCTCATCGAGTCCGTACCTCTCCACCACACTGTCAATGGCCGCCTCCAACGGCCCATGGTCGAACTTTGCGCTGCGAAACAGCGGCTTGGCGCTGTGTATCCAGCCGCCCACCGGGCCGAGCCGGTCGAGGCCAACGTAGCCCCAGTTGCGACTGAAGACCGTCTTCCCGATCTTCCGGTACTCGTCAAGCGCCTGAGTTGTAGTCATGCGGAAGCGGAAGAGCAGGAGTGCAATGATCCCGCCCGTGCTTGTGCCCGCTGCAAGCTCGAAGTAATCTGCCGGTCGCGGCAGCTCCTTTGCGCCGGTCTTTCTCTGGATGCGCTTCATGATCTCATCGAGCATCATGAGCATGGAGATGCCCTTGATACCTCCGCCGTCGAGGGAGAGGAGGCGACCACCGTTGGGGTGCGTGGCTGCCGGGAGGTATGCCGTCGTAGACGTCCTAGGCTTGCGCTGGTCGAGTGGGAGAGAGAAGGATGACGAACGCCGCGGTAGTTCGACTGTTTGCCGCCGGATTGCAGTGGGTCTGTAGCAGGTAGGGCGTCGAGGCACCATCCAAGCCTTGCTTCTTGCTTGCATCGTCGGACTGCAAGTCTGCAATGGGAGAGAGGCGCGCGGACGGCCAGTGTTAGCCCACAATGTCGAGCATTGCAGCCTTTAAGAGGTCGCGGTGACTGGGACGATGACACCAGCATTGATGCCCTCGTCCTGAAACCGGACCGTACCTGAGGCCGTGAGAGTGCCTGGCAGACATGACTTCGGCCGGGGATGTTGCCGTAGCTAGGTCTACAGTGTTCGCCGGTCAACTTGAACGAGGTGATTGAGAGGCGAAGCGTGTAGACTCTGAATCTGGTTTGGTTGGGATGAGTTTTTCAGAGCAAAGACGGTAAATTGAAGGTTGTGTGGTGCAAAGACAGGA
This sequence comes from Mycena amicta, assembly GCA_029282125.1. NCBI lineage: Eukaryota > Fungi > Basidiomycota > Agaricomycetes > Agaricales > Mycenaceae > Mycena > Mycena amicta. Next base: position 1,153,506 of record JARIHP010000001.1, on the reverse strand, counting down.
ATCACGGCTTATTAATCAACGCGTGGAGTCACAGATTGGCGGCCGTGACATGTGGGTCCATGCTTGTGTACATTCTCACCGTCTTGGGTGAAAGGACGACCACTCTACCAGCCAGATTTGCTATTTTTACTTTCTATTCTTTATTTTTTATTCTTATTTTCGTGCCACCTCGACTTTGCATATCCCAGCGTTCGAATACAATCTGAAGGTGTATGTACTTAGCTCCACGGCGACAACGGCGTAAACATACCAGCTGGCAACGCATCGGACGCAAGTTTTCAAGTGCGAAATCCAAGTTGTGCTTGAATGGATGTTGATTTTGCCGGTCGTGAGCGCCGGCGAGTTGTTATTGACGCTGAGCTTTCTTCTCTACGTGTGGTGTCCCAGTTGCACTTTGTTGTCGCCTCTGCGCGCACTGGCAGCGCTCGTTATTTCTGCCTCGTTCACTTCGATGGCTCGCAAACTCAAGCTCAAACAGCCACCAGCTGAAGAAATCACCAACGTTCAAACTCGCCGCCCGAGTACCAACTTGCCAGGTGCTCGCCGCGGTCACGATCTTCGACTAGTCCTCATCGACGGGTCTCAGAGTGGCAAAAGAAAGATTGAATTGTGGTTGGAACAAATATGTAGGCAAGTGGTTTAATTATTAATAATGAATGCTAGTGCGACTTGAAGATACGCGCCCAAAAATGGCCCAAAATTTCCCGCCCAGGTGTTGTGTGTCTAAGCACACAACGCATCAACGCACCGGTTTATCCAAACCTGCTGCTTTTCATCGTTCAAAAACTTGTCGGTCATCTGCTCCAACTCCCCCATCCTCTTATAATCCGCCAAATCGATCTGGTTCCCCGTCATGTTGACGTTGAACCGGAAGTACTGCAGATTCTCGTACTCTTTCCTCTGTTTCAGCCTGCTCACATGGCGAGAAAAGTCCTTGCCCTTGGCCTCGGTGTTGGTTACGAACCCAATGACACTCCCCACAGTCGACGACAGGTGGAACCAAGAGTCGGACGGGGTCCCTGGCTTGACATAGCCGCAGCCCAGGCTGACGACGCAGGAGACACGAGGCGGCGGTTCATGCGGCGCAACGAGATCGTAGCGCGCATCCCAGAGCTGGTCGAGTGGGTTGTTGTTGAGCAACGCGCCGTCCCAGAACACCAGGTTGTGCCATTTGACCTCGGGAAAGTACGTCGGCGCGGCGGAGGTGGCCCGCACGGCGAGGCTGAGGTCGATCTCGTATTTATGCGCTTTCATTGTGTTGTTGACGATAGACGAGGAGTGGGTGACGTCGTAGGCGTAGGAGCGGAAGAGGACCGTTTCGGCCCTGTTCTGGGCGGTTGTGCAGACGATCCTATAAGAATAAAAGTCAGCTTGTGCCTTCGAGGCAAAGGTGGAGCGCACATCTTCGCAGCACCGCTTCGAACGAGTAATGCCTTGCCCTTCATCCGTTTATCCTCCTCGTCGAGTCCGTACCTCTCCACCACACTGTCAATGGCCGCCTCCAACGGCCCATGGTCGAACTTTGCGCTGCGAAACAAGGGCTTGGCGCCATGTATCCAGCCGCCCACTGGGCCGAGCCAGTCGAGGCCGACGTAGCCCCAGCTGCGACTGAAGACCATCTTCCCGATCTTCCTGTACTCGTCAAGCGCCTGAGCTGTAGTCATTCGGAAGCGGAAGAGCAGGACGGCAATGATCCCGCCCGTGCTTGTGCCCGCTGCAAGCTCGAAGTAATCTGCTGGTCGGGGCAGCTCCGTCGCGCCGGTCTTTCTCTGGATGCGCTTCATGATTTCGTCGAGGATCATGAGCATGGAGATGCCCTTGATACCTCCGCCGTCGAGGGAAAGGAGGCGAACACCATTGGGGTGCGAGGTGGCTGGGAGGTATGGCGTCGGAGACATGTTGGGTTGGCTGGGAGAGAGGCGAGTGGACTGTTAGCACACAATGTTGAGCATTCCAGCTTTTAAAGAGGTCCCGGTGACTATGAGACCAGCATTGAGGCCGTCGTAGTGTCGAACTGAAACCGGACGGTACCTGAGGCCTGAGAGTGCCTGACAGGATGCTGACATCGTCGTCACATCGAGGTCGCCGCCTACTTCGCTAGGATGTATCTCGGACCCTCGGTCGTCTATTCACTGGTCCAGAGGTAAAGCGAGGAGACTGGTTTGTATACATGTAAGTTTGTCCATAGCAAAGACGATAACTTGAAGGTTGTTGTGGTGCAAAGACAAGAATAACGGCTTATTAATGGACGCGTGGAGTCACAGATTGGCGGCCGTGACATGTGGGTCCAGATGCTTGTGTACATTTTCAGGTAGGACGAGGCCGCCAGCCAAATTTCCTATTTATTTATTCTTTATTCTTTATTTTTATTCTTATTCTTATTTTCGTACCACATCGACCGTGACGGTGACGTAGTACGATCTGTCTCTCTCACCACGATGGCCCAAGTCGTCGCTCCGTTCGCCTTCCCTTCCGTGGCTACAGCGCACCCAGCTCTCTCTGGCGACCTCATAGAAGCCTATGGTCTCGACCATTCTGTAGCGCAAGGCGAAATCATAACTGTACAAGCAGTTCAAGAGGCAGACGGACTAGTCCAGGCTCTAGAAGCCGACAAGGGCGAGTACCGCTTCACCCGCTTCACTCGCTCAACCATTAATATATGAATGTAGGCCGCCATGCGGAGTTTACGGACGACGTTTTACAAACTGCGACAGATAGAGCGCATATGTTGTCCGAAATTCGTATACTCTTTCCTTTGCTGCATTCATCTGGCGCTCATTTCTTGAATCGCAGATGCCGAAACCGCCTTCAATGTCCCTACGCCCCAACTTGAACCGATGAACGCCACCATCCAAGGCCTAGTTACCACCGTCCAACGCCTGGAGGCTCGTCTGGATAACATCCGAATCGTCAAACGCAATCGAATCCTGTCCCAGACCGACTCGGACTCGCTCTCGTTTAACGCACGTCAGAAAGAGGTACGCACATGTATCCGCAGCGCCTTGGTACAAAATTGACCTGACGGAAAATCGCTTGAACAGGTTGCAGGCGATGGGCTCGCGCTCGCCGTAGCTTTGGCTCCTCCCAACGTAGAGCTGCCGGCTCAGCAAGGCAACCCCCAGCTCGGCGATGTCATGTCCCCCACTATCAATTATGGGGAGGTCGACGACGCGCAGATTCTTGCTCTCATTCGCTTTTACAACGAGGACTTTCGCATCGTCCCTGCTGACGACATATCGATGAGAGCCCGGAAGATCAGGATGTGGTTGACCTTTGATGTGTAAATGTTCGTCGCATTCTGCACTGAGGTCTCTGTAAACCTGTAATTGTAGTCGACGTTGTGGGAGCCATGAAATAATCTACTGTACATGTACTCTGTCCGCACAATAGACCAGACGTGGGCTGTCTACGCACAATGTTTCGGCCTAGATCACTTTCTTCCGCGTCTGTATATTTGGCTCGTGTGGCTTTGTCGGGCAATGATTCTGCGGGACCGAAGCAAGTGCTACAGTAAGATAGAACCTTGGGCGCCGCTAACTATACATGGCGGATGTTGGGACACTGAAAACATAAGCATAAGACTGGGCGAAATAAACAAAAAAAAGGCACCTGGCCGCTGGCAGTCCGTGTAGCCATCTCGCAAAAAAATCGCTGCGATCCAAAAAGTCCACGGCGCTAACTGCGTCGTGCGTGAGGATATCGGATTCCGTCGCCGGCGTATCGCTGCTATCGTCTCTGTCCAGCTGCGGCAGGCCTAGGTCCGCAGCAGCGCGCGCCAAAGTGTCTGAATCACCAGACGGACCGACGCCTGCAACAGCACGCCTACCGGGGCTAGATCTTGGACGCCTGAGCCACTCTGGGGACGGCATAACAGTCTTCCACCTTAACCAAAGGCCCAGAACGGCTAGGATGTCTGGGTTGAATTGCCATTTGGTAGGCAGAAGGGCCAATGCGTCCTCGAGTTTGGCTCCGGCGTTTGCGATGACGAAAAAGGGATTGGCGTGTGATTCGACCGTTGGGGGTGAAAACGGTTCAACAGGCAGTAGCTTCCTGTATTCATCTTTCGAGACTCGTTGGAACACGGTGGTTTCGTCTTTGAATAATTGAAGCGGGATTATCCGATAGGTGAATTTTCTTTCCGCAAAGATCTGGCGAACTTGGCAGTGAAAAAAAAAGTAGAAACGAGCGCTAGCACAGCTGCAAACCTGTTTATAGGTGTCGGTTCCCGGGTTCCCCATGTACTGCTGAATCCGTTGAATGACATGTGTTTCCGGAAGCAGGATCCACCCTTTGGAGTCGAAGGAGCGGTGGAGATCTACTCTGACTGCAGGCATGGATGGGTGAGTTCCCGCTCTGGAGGGCGAATAAATCACTCACTATAAACCAAATTACCCGTGGTATCGATATGCAGTTGTTTGTACTTGAGGCCAAAGGAAAACTCGAGCTTGGCCAGCTACGCATCGTTAGCTGGATGTGAGCACAGCAAGATGCCAGTATGTACCAGGGCTCCCGACGTGGCGCGAGGCACAAGATGCGCGGCTTTAATGCTGACTTGAGGTGCAGACTCCTGGGTAAGGATGCAAACGCGTCCGCCAGAGAGGTCAGTGAGCTTGTTCTTGACGCGTTGACGAAGAGAGGACGTATGCGACCGCGTCTCGTCGAGCCGCCAGCGACTACTCCGGGCGCTAGACGAGCATGACGATTCGCTCTCTCGGTCGTCAACCCCACCGTCAAAGTCCAGAATACTCTCGCCGTCGATGTGTGAGCTTGAAGCCATGCTGAAACGGACGTGATCGTGACCGGATGATGTGCATCCGAGTCCTCACAACATTCCAATAACAAGGAGCTCGATTGATTAGACCGTTTGTATAGCTACAAGAGAACAGCGAAGAATACAGCGCGCTAGGGAGTTTGAAAATGTACAGCGATTAGAGAGTGATTGATATGTACGTAGTGGTGCAGAGAGCAGTGTCCGTCTGCGTCAGAGGGAGAGGAAAGTCCGTATGAGCGACTCGGTCGCTCTTCGTATTATCGTTGATAGTCGTAAAGCCTAGAACGCAGACGGGTTGCGGCCGTACTTTGCGGGAGACACGGCATGGAACGGCGGGGGCGTCTCGGCGACGGGGGAGTCGGGGATTTGGATGGTGTGGATGGTCTCGCGGTAGGACATGGGCGACGCGAAGCTCGAGGAGGAGTTGTGTGAGTATTCGGATGAGCGGGACGATGAGCGAGACGAGGACCGCGTTGAGCCGGGGACGCTGCGGGGCGGGGAGGTTTGCCGGGGGCGACTCGGACGCGGGGAGCGAGTCGGGGACGGTGCGAGCTCACGAGCCGGACTGGGCATCTCGTGCGCGGCAGCGAAGGTCGGGGTGGGCGAGGCGTAGCGCGGGAGGGTCTCCTCTGGGCGCTGGAGCATGAACCCACGGAGACCCGCAGCTTTCTCGCCTTGACGACCAAACCCATAGCCAGCCTTGTCGGTGCTCTTCCACGAGTGGAACGACGACGCGTCGATGGGCTTCTCCATCGGCGAGGCATCGCCCATCCCAGCACCGGGGAACGCGGGGATGGAGAACTGCGGGGTCACGTCGAGAACGTGAGGGCGGATTTGGCCGGTGATGATTCCCGCCTTCTTGGCTTCGCGTTTGCCGCGCAGGGAGCGCTTGGCCTTGGCGCCGTCGCGGAAGACAAGGCCAAGGAACATGTTGAGGCAGCCGATGGAGAAAAGGAAGAAGGCGGAGACGAGGGTGAAGTCGTCGACGTGGTGCGACAGGATCTGTGCGCCGATGAGGGCCTGGAAGATGCCGAGGGCTCCGAGACCAAAGTTGGAGCCGAGAACGGGGAAGAAGCGGTCAAAAAAGACCATCGGCCAGGATAGTTCGGAAACTTGGGGGAGTGGTTAGCGTTGTGTAGAGTGTTGGGCTGGAGTGGCTACGCACGAAGAAGGATAATAACTTGGAAGAGGATCAAGAGGCTGGCAACAACAGCCCAGAAGACGCCCGCTGGTTGATTCGGGACGGTGCTTCCTCTAAAGCGAGCATTAGTTGGAGCGTTCTGAGACTAATAACATATAACGCACTCGATGTAGTCGCAGTCGAGCATATCGTCCGTCGAGTTGGCGATGCGGTTCGCCTGGAAGCGGTTCACGGCCTTGATGTTCGTGACCATGACCAGGATGGAGCTGGCGAACACGAGCAGGAGCCCGACGATGCTCAGAACGCGGACAGCGTTGAGGCCGAGGAATACAACTGCGCAAGAGTCAGCTCAAGTGTACCACAGCGGCTGCAACACGTACGAGTTTGGGGACGAGGCATGCTGGTCTTGAAGATGGGTGGGTGGCAAGAAGAAGAAGGTTCAAAAAAGAATGTAAAGAGAGTCTAGGACGTGTGTGGCGTAAAGCTGGACGGCGTTTGTCGTGGTCGTGAAAAAGAAGGGCGCTCCGGCACCAAGTCGAAAGGCAAGTTGTCGCGGGGGTGGTTGGGAAGCAGAGCACTTCCAACGAGCCTTTAAGAGTCGGCGAAGGCCATTATGCACACGCATCAAACCCCATTGAGCACACAATTGAGAACAAGGTCAAAGAACAATAACTCCCGCACCCCGCTTGAGAACAAAAGCCAACCCGCATGGAAGCTTGACGGCGCTTGGCGGCGACGCGTACGGGCGTTGGGTATTGTTGGTGGACAAGGAAAAGGTTGGGAAGTATCACTGTGACCGGCGTGACATCGATACACAAGATACCCTAGTCCGCATCCACAATTAAAAAATACTACATACGATACGAACAGATATGCGTCGGATTTCGATTCGGCGTAATCATCAACCAGCCGCACGCAAAGCATGCCAGCGGGGAGTCGCTCGGGGGGAGGGATGTGTGTGTGGTATGTAAACAAAATGCAGGAGGGAAAGAGAGACGACGATGCGATGCATGGATCATGAACGCTCATAGCAGCATTTCTGGTGGCGCCGGTCCACCGTCTGTATGGACCAACACCCCCGGTCCGCCCGAACCAAGTCGCACATTACGGCCCTTGCCATCCAGCATCGATGGCCCAGGAGTCGTTCGAGGTGTTGTCATGCGACCACTGGCAAGCGGTGACGGCGTCGGTGGAGTCTGTAGCATCTCCCCATCACCCAAGTTGGCCAAATGCAGCCGCCCGCCAAAGTCATGCACACTCGTCGGCGACCCGAGTCGAGGCTGCGACTCCATGTGGATAGCGTCGGCGCTTGGACCGGGTGCATGATGTCCCCACTCGCGCGGTGATGGTACCGAGGGCGAGATATGGACCCCAGTGCTGCTGCCGCTACTCGTATTGTGATAGTGACTGCTGCCAGGTGGCGGTGAACGTGGAGGGTCGTGCAGAGGACGCATGGAGCCGGCCGTAGACGGACGAGACGACATGGTCGTACCAGCACTCAACCCCGGTTGGGAAACCGTCGTTGGGAGACTGAGCGGCGCGAGATGGTGCTGGGGAAGCGAGTGCGGCAATGACTGTGGAGATGGCGAGGCGGGAGGCGGAGAACGCGTGTGTCCAACAAGGCCATAGTAATAGGGTTTAGGCTCCGTGCCAATATCGGCGTCCAAAGAGAACCGCTTGCTGGGCTGCTGCGGGAATTCTTGATCGAAGATATCGTCCCATCGCCGCCTTCGTTTGCTAATGGCGGAGTCAGCCAAGGGAACGGCAAGCGGAAAAGACGCGTACATAATGAACCAAATGATCAGGACAATGCCTAGTAGGCCAAAGAATCCTGCCAGTACACCACCGACTATAGGCCCGATATGAGACGAGCTGGAGCCGTCTGTGTTCTCCTGGGCTTGCTGGCCGGCACTAGGTGTGGGTGGGACGTAGACAATGGAAGGTGGTGGCGTGGATGTGATAACTTGCGTTACAACGGTGACCTGCCCGTTTGCGAGCGTGCTGGCAGACTGGGAGGTGATTGTGACTGGCGGCGGGGTCGACATGGAGAGCGACGCAGAGCCACTGTTGCTGGAAAAGGTCGTGCATACTGGGTTTCCAAAGAGAGTGAGAACCGTGGTCGAAGTAACGGGGACAGTTTCGGTGATTGAGACAGTAACCGTAGACGTCTCTCCTGCAGAGAGAATGAGGCGAATCGCATTATTGTGGACAAAATAACGCACCTGGGATGGTCGAAGTAATCGTGGAGGTAGTTGAGAGGCATGTAATGTTACTGAGCGACCCCAGAGCACATCCAGTCGTCGTTATAGTCGTAACGGTTGCCGGTAGAGTCGTAAGGCTCTCGGACAGGGATACCGACAGCGAGTCGGTCGTTATCAGGCTCTGTCAAAAGTCAGGGACACTAGGGGAAAAGCGAGAGGAACACGCGTACTGTCGTTGTGGCCGTCGCGGAGGATGTGCACGAGGTCGCCATTGCAAGACCGCGAGCTTTTGGTCGGAGGGAGGGGTGGGACGGAAAGCAGGTCAAGCAAGCATGAAGGGAGAAGACAAGGAAGAAGGACGGCGTTGAGGCTGGCAGTGTAAGTCCGGCCAACTTATCCCCATTCGGTCATCCGCAAACTCTAGATCTCCCAAGTTTAGTTTGGTTCGCATCTACCAGACCCTGCCGCCCGCTGTTTAGGTCTCATGCTCTTCAACTCTGCGCCAGGACAAAGATAGGGCCCAAAAGTCTCTGCACTGGTACCACTCCGAAGGCGATGCAAATGGCTTGACAGGTCGCGAAATGTTCACCCCCGACTCGATGTGGAGTAAACGGCTTTTCTCTCGCGCCCGCCGTGTTCCGACGATGCATTGCCCCGTCGGTGACTCCTGGCCGCTTTCCCGACTGCGGTATGTAACCAGTTCGCTCGCTATCCACTACGGTCTTTTGGACACTGTCAATCCCAATGGCGACGCCACAGTTTTTCTGCCCACGCAAGCGCCTCCAACGTCGACTTGAACGATTCAATCCATCACGTTCATTCAAGCAGTGCATGTCCACTCCCGTCCTATAATAACGCTAGTCGGAGCAAACCGGGTGCAGCCCAACCTCCCCCTCCGCCATGTCTGAAGAACGCAACGTCGAAGCCAGGCTACTCTCCCTACTCTCCTGGACCGTCCGCGGGCTTTTGATCGACCGTTCAGACACCTCTTTTGACTCCAACTCGACTACAGAGACCATAATAGCGACTATCCCGAGCCACATTCTCATCGGACTTCGGGATACGGCGGAACTTTCGCCAAATATCGAACATTCCCGCTTGGCGCAGCTCGCGTTGAGTATATCGGATGAGGTATGTAAATCACTTGGTTATTGACGGATAAGCAAACTGATCTACCTGTAGCAAGCAGACGATACCAGCTTCGAGCCACTGGCTGCAGAGATTTGCGCTAGCGTCTACGATCTCGTCGTCGGTTCTTCTAATTCCAGCTCAAGCAAGACCCAGCATACTACATGGAACTCGGTTGTAACACGGAGGCGTCCAATACGACGTTTAATCTCGTTCGTCGCATTCGAAACGGCTAAAAGCTTGTTTATATATCTTGTTTTTCATAGGCTCCTCGAAGAGATTCAGCAGTTTTATCGCCGTCACTCTCTGACAAGTGCAAGCAAAGATTTCTCGCTAGAAGTTGATGAGTTTCGACGGAGGTTGGAAGCTGTGATGCTGAAAGACGAAGAGGAGCAAACCTTTGTAAGTTAAACCTTGGACTGTTGGCCCATTTTCAACCGAGACAGAATGCGTCGAGCACCGCGCTACAAGCTCAGACTATGGGTGAAGACTCGTCAAGACATTTCCCGTCGATAGCTCCGACCCCGCTCCCAGCGGCCGCGGCGTTCCGACATTCATACACTCAGCCGAGTCCCCGCGCCCGAGATGCCCCAATCGTAGACCCAAACCGTGAATCGACGAGCAGAATATCGATCAATTTTGTATACCACTTGATACTTCTCCGTCTACCCTCGACGTATGCTGCTTTGGCCGCCGACTGTCTGGATCAGAACCACTCCCAGTCCAACCTCATTTATCCAGTCGACTCTGTTTCTGAGGTGGCCTTTGGCCGCACCATAGATCCCGAGTTCGACGGCGACGGCGCGGTGCTAGCATGGACTGCGTTCATTGGGATCCTTCTCGGCCAATGGAAGACGCTCGGGCTGTTGTCTACGCTAATCTTTGGGTACGCACTTCAACCTTTACACCCTCATCAAATTTGATGTTGGCTTTCAGCGCGACGTTGACGATGTTCCAAATACCGACAATCATCAACAACGCACCCCTTCGTGTGGTGGTGCACGCGTCGCTGTTGTGTGTGCTGATGAGTCTAGTGTATACCGCGCTTTTCAGTGTTTATTTTGGAAGCTTCGTGCCAGTTAGCGCGCATACGTCGAGGAGGAGGAGGTGGGCGCAGGTGCGTATACTACAGGGTCAAAATCGACGCTCAGGCTCATCACGCAGGAAATGCGTAACGCCGCCATTGACACTACTCCTGCGCATGGTCGCTTTTGGAGTATATGGGTCCTGGTATCGCTGCCTCTGGTGTGGACCTGTTGGTAAGCGGTCTCTTTCCACATGATTTGGTTCGAAAACGATTCTACAGGGGAATCATCCTCTTCATCGTTTCTATGATCCTCTTCGTCTGGCCGCCGCAGTTCGCTGGCAGCAAGAATGTTAATTCAGATGAAACCGCGAGTGACTCGGAATCGCTTGGAGTTCGGATGGTCCTCAGCGTAATGGTCCTCATGGGTGTCGTGCATCTTGTATTGGCGATATTACACTTACGAAGGGTCGGCCACCGGGACTCACAGGATGATGGCGGTCTAGGGGACCAACGCCGGGGGACATTGACTTTTGTGTAATAATGTTTGCACGCGGTGGATACCGTGACATAAGACTTCACCAAACCACTTGCATTTGTCCTGCGGTTGCTGGGCTATTGGCAGACTCCTTCAGGCTCGCAAACACTATGGGAAGTATTTTGGCTATACCTATGGCCCTGAAATGAACTGCCCCTTGCTGTCCTGTCGCGCCTATCGCGTCCAAATGAACGCTTTCTCATAGACGGACTGTAGGCCGGATGAAAGTGACGGAAAACGACCTAAAAATCACTCCTAACTTGCATACGGAACAGGAGATCTAATTATAATAGGCAAGTGGGCGCCAAGGTGTCCTGTGCCGGACAGTTCCTGGGTCGCGTGCTGTCGTATTTATCTTGTATTTATCAGCGGTGGGCCGATGGTCCGGCATAATCCGAATGTGGGTCCATGGTGATTCTTCCGTCTACTAGTGAGGCAGAGAGGAATTCTCCGTGTCCTGATGGTTTCTTTTGTTCACGATGTGTGCTAAGGAAAAAAATCTCATGCGGCAGAAGCCCTATATAGCTGCTATACCGACCGCGTATCAAGTGCTTTATGTCACGATCTTCGGTGACCGCACGCAGGCGACTTCTAGTCTCTCTCGTTATCCTTGCTGAGGTCGGACTGGTTGTAAACCAGTAAAGCTCCAATATCCACCCGTTTTGCGGTCACAGAGGATACATTACACATGGACCCACACCTTTGCCTCCGCGGAAGCATTCCATCGAAAAACAACGACTACGTTGCAAGCATCAGCGGAAAATCTCTGGAAATTTGATGGATTCGAGTGAATGACAGCTCCGAGGGGGTGCGATCGAGGCGGCCAGGGCCAACCTATCCTTTCGCGGACGTCAGGAAGCGCAGCGAACGTCGGGAATACGGCAACGAGAAACACGCCCGGGGCCCGCATGTTCGCGCTTCACAGTTGACCCGTATAAAGTCGGCTGGTCCCATCTGAATCTATAGCCCCACACTCCCTCCCTGACCATGCTTCCCCTGCGCACCCTCGCACTTACGTTGAGCTTGTCCCTCTCCGCCGTTGTCGCACAAGATGCGACAGTATCCGACGCGACTGCCGCTGCATTGGCCTGCAGGAACGTCACCACGATACTCGGCCCCACAATCGTTCAATCATCTGGCGCGCAGTACAACGCGACCGCTCAAGGGACCTGGAGTCTCTTCAACTCGCTCGACAAACCGACCTGCATTGTCTACCCCACTTCCGCCGCCCACGTCCAGACCGCCATGGCTGCGATCTACGCGAGCAACTCCAAATACGCGGTCATTGCCGGTGGACATAGTGGGATGGTTGGTTATAACAGGTGAGTTGGTGGGTGTGTTCGTGCTTATGGTCTTGCTGAGTGTGGACTGTGCAGTATTACGAATGGCGTCCTCATTTCGTTCTCGAGCATGCAGAACATTTCGTACAGCACCACCACTGGTCTGGTCACTCTGCAACCAGGTATCCACTGGGGCGACGCGATTGACTACCTAGAGTCGTACGGAGTGGCTGTTATGGGTGCTCGAGCTTCGTAGGGGTTCCGTGCCCTTTTGTGGAATGAGTCTGACGCGTCTGCAGCGATGTTGGAACCGGTTTACTTCTCGGCGGAGGCATCAGCTATCTCGCACCGCAACACGGCTGGTCGTCGGATGCGATCCAGGAAGTCGATATGGTGCTGGTCGACGGACGTCTCGTCACCGCTACGGCAACAAACGAGTTCAAGGATTTGTTCCAGGCGATTAAAGGCGGGGCCAATCGCTTCGGGATTGCGACGCGTTATGTGCTCGTGCCAGTTTCCACTGGAACCGCCGCTGACAAGAATTGGTATGGTGGGATGATGATTGTGGGTTGTGGTTTCTTGAAAGCGTCTTCGTGGCTGAGTTGTCTTGAAGTTCCCCGGATCGGATTCCGCGATAATTAGCAACGCGACCGCCAAGTTCGTCCGCGAGAATACGGATTCGAAAGCCAGTGAGTCGACTCCTTCGAACATCTGCATAATCCTGAAAGCGAATCAGTCCTGATGCTCATCGCGAATACGATGGACCTCACCTCCCCCACCGCCAACGTTGTCTACATGTACTACCAAGGCTCCTCGCTCCCCACAAGCATCTTTGGGACCTTCCTCTCGCTCAACGCAACCGTTACCTCACTCTCCGCCGTCTCCTACGTGGATATGGCCAACACCATCCCAGGCAACGCCCGTGGAAATGGCCAGAACTTTGGCGCTGCGTCGTTCATCGGGAACGAGGCGACGTTCTGGAAAGGGTTCCAGTTGCTGTCGAACTTCACCGCGCAGTATGGCGACCAACTCGATGCGTGCCATTTGGTGGTGTCTGTTGTTCCGCGGTCGCAATGGGCAGCCAGCAAGGCGCGAGGGCCGAATGCCATCGGAGACCCGGGTGTCGCATATGCAGCCATGAACTACTATGCGATCTATCCCGCGGGCGTGCTCGCTCCATCGCCGGCTGTCAAGGCTGGCTTCGAGACGTTGCTTTCGCAGGTGCAGTTCCCAGAGAACAAGGGCTTGCCGCTGTACATCAACGAGTGCGACGCCGCGCAGCACGTCTTTGCGACATATCCTGCATTCGAAACGCTGAAGAGCACCTATGCCAAGTACGACCCGACCAGGTGAGTTTTGAGGTTGTTTTTGAGTGCGCGTACTCATTTTTTTTTGCCAGGTTCAATGTGAGGAACACGCTCGGGCCAATTGGGCTTTAACTGGAATTATCTACTGTACCATATGAACGAAGGAACCGGCATACCATACATGAATGTAATCCTAGAGCTTGAATAATCTTGAAACCTACAGTTAGCGATGAGATCTAATCCGGCAGGTGGCAAGAGACGTGGTGACTCCGAGTCGTGACCGGCACCGCAACAACTTTACTCGAACGTCCACCTCCAGGGAATGGACACGTTCGACAACTTTCAGTATGATTCCGCCTCTTCCTACGGCGGCGGCGGGATCGGTATCGTCGACGACACATCTTCAGTGTATACCGCCAATACGGCCGACAATGCTTCGTCGGTAGACTTGTCCAGTCTTTCCATTTCCGACTCGGATTCGTACAATCTCGCAAATGGCCATCCTCACGTTCACGCTCAGCCTGCCCGCAGCGGAGGTGGCATTGATGAAGATTTCGACGCTGTTCTCGACGATTTGAAGGATGATGGGGCCGTCGATTTGCCGCCGCATGCGTGCAGGTGCGTGGGTCTTCCACATCTTCCACTTCCTGTACTGATATTCGTCTAGTTATTGTGGAATTCACTCCCCAGCATCCGTCGTAAAGTGCCTGGTTTGCGCAAAGTGGTTCTGCAACTCGCGCGGAAATACATCGGCTTCGCATATCGTCAACCACCTTGTCCGCGCAAAGCACAAGGAGGTCATTCTGCATGCAGAGAGCCCGTTGGGCGAGACGACTCCCGAGTGCTACAATTGCGGGAGCAAAAATGTGTTCATGCTGGGTTTTATTCCCGCAAAGAGTGATACGGTTGTGGTGCTGCTGTGCCGGTGCGTGAATCATCCATATCTTTTTATAGCTCTTCATTGACGGTCTCGGACAGCCAACCGTGCGCTGCTATATCCAAGGACATTTCCTGGAATGCCGCGCTCTGGGCTCCTCTCATCGACGACCGCTCTTTCCTGTCCTGGCTCGTCAAGCCTCCGAGCGAGACGGAGCAGCTCCGCTCTCGTCAGATTTCCTTTGCGCAGATTAACCGCCTCGAGGATCTCTGGCGGGAGAACGCTAGCGCGACGCTTGAGGATTTGGAAAAGCCCGGCGTGGATGACGAGCCGCAACCCATCCTTTTGCGCTACGAAGACGCGTACCAATACCAGAACATTTTCGGCCCGCTCGTCAAGATCGAGGCCGACTACGATAAGCGCCTCAAGGAGAGTCAGACCCAGACGGATATTACAGTTCGTTGGGACCTGGGCTTAAACCAGAAGCGTGTTGCATGGTTCTGCCTGCCGAAGTTGGAGAGCGGCGAAGTACGCCTTGCTGTTGGAGATGAGCTGCGTTTGCGTTATCAAGGAGAGCTGCACAAGGCTTGGGAGGGCGTTGGTCATGTCATCAAGATCCCTAACAGCGAGTCCTCCCTCGGTATAGTTTTCCAGAGCTAATATTTTTGCAGATGTTTCCGACGAAATTGGCCTGGAACTTCGACGAACGGAAGGCGTACCTTCTGAATGCACGCACAACTTTGCGGCAGACTTTGTTTGGAAGTCAACGAGCTTTGACCGAATGCAGCTTGCGATGAAGACGTTTGCGGTCGATGAGAAGAGTGTCAGCGGATACATCGTGCGTTCTGTGCTGTTTTTTTTCCTTGCCCGTCTCATTTGGCCGAATAGTACCACAAACTTCTTGGTCACGAGCTCGAGCCGCAGAGTCTCCGGACGCAGATGCCCAAACGATTCTCAGCGCCCGGCCTGCCCGAGCTCAACCACTCGCAGATGTATGCTGTCAAGAGCGTCTTGCAGAAGCCGATCAGCCTCATTCAAGGCCCACCTGGAACGGGCAAGACCGTTACCTCCGCCTCCATCGTCTACCATCTTGCCAAGATGAACCCCGGACAAGTTCTCGTTTGCGCGCCGTCCAACGTTGCCGTCGACCAACTCACGGAGAAGATCCACTCGACGGGGCTCAAAGTCGTCCGACTCACCGCCAAGTCGCGCGAGGCGCTTGACTCGAGTGTCAACTTCCTTACGCTGCACCAGCAAGTCGCGAACAGCACAACACATGTCGAGCTGCAGAAACTCATCATGCTCAAGACCGAGCAGGGAGAGCTGAGCAGCAATGATGAGCGCAAGTACAAGACCCTTATTCGGCAGTGCGAAAAAGAGATTCTCGCGGCGGCGGATGTTATTTGCTGTACTTGTGTTGGGGCTGGAGATCCGCGATTGAGCAAGCTCAAATTCAGGACGGTTTTGATTGACGAGGCGACACAAGCTGCTGAGCCAGGTGGGTGATCTCTTCAATTCCGCCCTCAAATGCTGACATCATTGCCAGAATGTATGATTCCTCTTGTCCTGGGATGCAAGCAGGTCGTGCTTGTCGGCGATCATCAGGTACATCACCTTTTACTTTCATGTTGATTCGCTTATGTGTTCTTGCAGCAACTTGGCCCGGTCATTATGAACAAGAAAGCCGCTCGCGCTGGCCTCACGCAGTCCCTCTTCGAGCGTCTCGTCGTCCTCGGCAACCGTCCGATCCGACTCCAAGTTCAATATCGCATGCACCCGTGCCTCTCCGAGTTCCCCTCCAACATGTTCTACGAGGGAACGTTGCAGAATGGTGTTACGGCACCGGAACGACTCCGCAAGAACGTCGACTTCCCGTGGCCCGTCCCTGATACGCCCATGTTCTTCTACCAGAACCTCGGGCAAGAAGAAATCTCTAGTAGCGGGACGTCGTTCCTCAACCGCACCGAGGCGTCCAACGTAGAGAAGATTGTGACCAAGTTCTTCAAGTCGGGGGTTGTTCCTGGGCAGATTGGCGTCGTTACGCCGTACGAGGGACAGCGCTCGTATATCGTCAACTATATGCAGTTCAACGGCTCGCTCAAGAAGGATTTGTACAAGGAGATCGAGGTAGCGAGTGTGGACGCGTTCCAGGGACGGGAGAAGGACTACATTATTCTCAGCTGTGTGCGCAGCAACGAGCACCAGGGAATCGGGTTCTTGAACGACCCTCGTCGTCTCAATGTCGCGCTGTCCCGTGCCAAGTACGGAGTGGTCATCCTCGGCAACCCGAAAGTCTTGAGCAAGGTGTGTCTTCTTCATGATATTCCTTTCGCTTTTGCTGACATTAATTCAGCATCCGCTGTGGCACTATCTCTTGACGCATTATAAGGAGAAGAACTGTCTCGTCGAAGGCCCGCTCAACAACCTTCAACCCAGTATGATTCAGTTTAGCAAGCCGAGACGCTCGCTTGCCAAGTCGATGGATCAGTTCCGCCGTCACGAGACAAGTGCCCGAGATTATGTGAATGGAAATGGAGTTGTCTCTGACAGTGCGTATCCCTTCATCCTCAGTCAAAACACCCAGCTTATACTTTTTGTAGGTCGTCGTTCCGGAACGCCGAGTCGCTTCGATGCGAGCTTCTATCGAGCCCACGATGCACTGGGCTACATCCCATCCGACGTTCAATCCCTGCGCTCCCAAGCAACCTACTCTTCCGGCCTCCCGATGTTCTCGTCAGCTGGTCCATTTGGGCCCGTCGGCGGAGGGATTCCGCGCGGTGTTCCCGGCGCGAAACGCAGCACATACGGGAGCTATGCCTCTTCTGTCATTTCGCAAGATGCCGGTGCCCCCAGCGTCACGGATGCTAGCAGCGTGGTCGGTTCGATGGGCTTGGGTATGGGTATGGGTGCCGGAGGTAGCGGCGTCAACAATATGATCGCCTTCTCGCAGAGCGACCGCATCCATGGTCATGCGCTACCGCGACTCGGACGCCGGCCCTCGTTTGGGAGCTCCAGTGTTGCTGGTGTTAGCGATGCAGGGAGCCTCGCGCTGTCCTCGCAGTACGACTACAAGAGCCAGGACGATGCGGGCGATATGGACGACATGAAGAGCCAGTACGCCGGTACCCAGGCCGGTGTTACGGACTTTTGATCGTTTCGGGCGCTGGCTTCTTTCGTTTGCGCTGATGACCTCTGGTGTTGTCTTTTGAGGAGACGACGATGGCGAATGTGTTTTTTTTCGTGCTAGTCTCGCTCACTGGGCTCTGCCTGCTCGCCTACCTGCCTGTTCGCCCTGTCCTGCCCCCGCTCCGCTCCGCCTCGCCTCGCCCTGTCTGACGTTCTCCCGCGAGTACCTGCTTAACCGCTCGTTACGTATACGTCGACCGACGTCTTTGCCCGCAAGACGCACTATCGGCTGCGTTAACCGTTTCTGTTGTCCCCTAGCTTTGGAGATGCTGGGGTGCCAGTTACCTTGACGGCCTTTACCACAAACATATATCCTATCGACGCATTCGTCGTCCGAGTTGTCTAGAAAGTAAAACAAGAAAATACACGTCTATGTACTTTGAAACTATGCTGATATTGCTACGCTATGTGCACATCGTGGACGTGAGCGTCGACGGAACGCGTCGTCGAGCCTGTTGGTCCGGCATTGCTCGGATTGAATTCTCATCCCACGAAAGACCGGTTACACAAGAAGGATGGATAGAACTACTTAGTTATTACTCTACAGTTATAGGACATGTTTGACACAGGAAAGAATTAAAACACATCCTCGGTCAACCAGTTGAAGACCTTCTGGGCTCGAACGGATACAGTATCAGCAGTAGCAATCCCGAAATCTTCATTATAAAACTGAATGAGACCAAGGATTGGCGCATGAGTCAAGGCGTAGATATCGATGGTGGGGGTCATAATGTCGCCGACCTGGGGGTTGCCCTGCGGAGCGGGAATCACTACATTAGGGGGAGCCAAAGGCGCGGCGAGCGCTATTCCATCTCCCGCGACCTGTCGAAGAATCTCCGTCAGGCCAATTTTGTTCCAAGACACTGGTCATACCTGTTTCTGCCGGGTATCCATTGGCGCGCCAGTGTTGTTCGACATCTGCAAGCGATTGCGTTTGACAATGCCCGCATTACTGAGGAGAGCTTCGATGCGAGCGAGGCGTTGGAGCGTGTTCTGTATGTTTTGGGGTGTAAGTATTCAGGTCGTAAGTGGTCTCAGGCAGGCCGGGATGTGCTGCGGCAACCAATGGAAGAGAGGACATGATGATGGTGGAGAAAGCAACTTGACTCTTGCCGCCCACAAAGTGACCAGTCACTGATGGGCACTGTGACAAGATCGTCATGGCACATGGCAGCGCCGATCCAGATTAGTAAGCCGTTATTCTCTTGTCTTCTTCACTTACGACCGACTCTCTTTTTCTGTTGCTATGGGCAAACTGACCCAAACCAAACCAGAGTAAGTCCCCGCGCTTTGCCTCCTCAATCACCCTGTTGACCCCAGTGAATAGACCGAGATACGGCAACATCCCTGGCGTCCAAGTAGGCGACTGCTTCGAGGATCGCGAGTCTCTCGCGACCGCTGGGCTCCATGCACCTCCTCAGGCAGGTATCTGGTACCAGACGCGCTTTGGCGCCTACTCCATCGTGCTCAACGGCGGATACGAGGACGACGTCGACGAGGGGGATCGCATGTGAGTGTCTTATCTCTCCCCTCTTTTTCAGCTCACTGACGGCCTCCCGCAGCGTTTACACTGGCCACGGTAGGAATTTCAAGTCGTTGAAGCGCCAGAAAGCTTATCGTTTTCTTTCAGGCAAGGGCGGTAAAGGTGCTGAGACTGTCGGCTCCAAGGCACCACAGCAAGGCCATCAGGAGTGGAAACTTGGCAATCTCGCCCTCAAGGTGCGCTTTTAGCTCGGTATTCTCAAGCATAGACCACTGAAGTCGCTACACAGAGAAGCATGGACGAGAGACGCCCTGTGCGCGTCATTCGCGGGTCTGAGTGCAAATCCAATTTTGCTCCGAAATCTGGGTACGTCTATCCTCGTCTTAGGTTTCTTTCCCTGAGACATCCAATGTGCAGCTTTCGCTACGACGGACTCTACAGAGTCACCCGCGCGCGACGGGAGCTCGGAAAGGAAGGTTATTGGGTCTGCCGCTTCACTATGATCGTGTGTTTTTTTTCCCTGTGGATTCCTGCATATCGACTGATTTACATGTCCCAGCGCCTCCCTAACCAATCCCCCATACCCGTGCAATCCGCCGTTGCGAGTGTCAGCGACGTAAAAACATCGCACGCCCGATTGCCCACAACTCCGAGCAGCAAGCACAGCTCCAGCAGCTCTAAGCTAGCGCGTCGTGTTGTTGCTCGGTCGAAGGCCATGGCGCATATTCACTCGCCCACTCCCAAGCGTATACGCTCCAAACACAGCCAGACTCTGTCTCAGGTGGCACCGGCGACGTTCTCCCTTTCCTCCCTCTTTCAACCACTCCGCCCGCAACTCAGTTCTTCCAGCCCAAGACTAAACAGCAGCCTCTCATTGCCGCTGGACCAGAACAACTGCGGTCTGAAACGTACCTGCAGTCGCGCCAGCTCCACTGACAGCGACGGCGACAGTCTCGCATGGTCGCTGGATCAGAGCGACCGTGGTCTGAAACGTACCCGCACTCCCGCCATCTCTATTGTCAGGGACGACGGCTTCATCGCCAGCGGCGACGAGTCGAGGAATCCACCCCAGGCCAAACGCCCACGACTCTCCGAGTCGCGGTCTTTTGACGAAAACGACAACCTTCCGCGTCTCGGCCAGCAGGAGCAGCACAAGGCAAGGTTCCAGCAGATTGCGGGACGTCCGCGCCTGAGGGCGCTGCATTTTGCGAAGAATCCTGGGCCTTCGAAGTGATGCTGCTTTGTTTTCGTTCTTTACATATACTTTCAATTCACCAATGCGACTGAACTTGACTGTAATCGCAATACTACTTACTTCCCTTACCTACTTACTTTACCTTACTTCTGTCTAGTTACATCGACTGCGTGGATCTGGCTCACAAATTTGACAAAAATCAGCCATCAACACGTTCTTCAGGAGGTTTCTTCCAACCTCCATTGAACAATTCGCTCTTCGGCTCATCGGGCCTCATCCCTCCCATCCTCTCTGCAAGCGCTCTTCCTTCTGCTTACCTAGCAACTTCCAACTCAAGCCCATGGCCACATGGCAGCAAGAGGTGCAATGAGCGACACGAAATGCCAAGTAATACGACGCAGACTGTCAGATTGGCACGACAGTGGGCGCGCTGGCAGGTGACATTGTATTCAACGCCATAGAATGCCGACTAGAAATGCAACCAGCCGAGACACCGATGCATATTCCCCTTCTTTCCCCTCACCCACCATGAGCCCCGGTCCCAACTACGACAAAGCAAAGCGCGAGCTGTTCTGGGCGAACGACTACTTTGGCAGCGGACGCTTCGACGAGGTCGAGTCGCGTGCGGAGAAGGTGGCCGCGATGCTCGAGGACGACCACTCCGACGAGGCACATGTGCTCAAGCACGAGGCCAAGGAGCTCCGAGACAAGGTCCAACAGGCTCTCGCTGACCGCGAACGCAAGCGCATCTTCGACCAGGCGAAACGCGAGGTGTTCTGGGCCGCCGACAATGCCAAGTCGGGTCGCTTCGATGAAGTCCCTGCGAGGCTCGAGAAGGCGGAGAAACTCATCGCAAACGATTTTTCGCCAGAGGCCGAGACGCTGAGGGCCGAGATGGTGGAGCTGGGCAACACAATGCGGGCTGAGGTTGCGGCGCGGGACCAGAAGCGTAACTACGACAGGGCGAAACGCGACTTCAGCTTCGCGGCGGATAACTTCAACAGTGGCCGCGACAATGCCGACAGTGTCGAGAAAAAGCTCAGCTCGATCGAGACGCTCATCGCTTCCGACCAAACCCCTGACGGACAAGCGCTCAAAGCCGAAATCGCTGCCTTGCGCGAGAAGATCGCTGGGACGGTCAAGCCAGAGGACCAGTCGAAAGTCTCCGGTGCCCTGGGCAAAGTAAAGCAGGCTCGCAACTACATCCAGCAGAACTATCCCAACGGCGGTCCGATCCGCGATGGCGATGTCGACTATTTCGAGACGCTCTTCCATCAAGCCAGAGAATACCTGGACAAGATTGGAGACAAGTCCAAAGCGCCCGCGCTCTCTGCTCCACTGCTTGCGGATATCGACCAAATCAAGGCGCAGTATTACCCCAAGCCCGCGGCACCGGCATTCCCAAGTACGTTTACATCCATTTCGTCGCTACTTGACACTGACTGTCTTTGCAGCGCCCGTCGTGCCCGTCGCTGCGACGCCTCCCGGTCCCAACTTTGACAAGGCGAAGCGCGAGGTTTTCTGGGCCAAGGATTACTTCGAAAGCCGCCGTTTCGACGAATGCGAAACCAGGCTCAACTCCGCTGAACCAATGATCGCAGACGACCACTCGTCGGAGGCACATGCGCTCAAGAATGAAATCAAAAGCTTCCGCGACAAACTCGATGAAATGGTCAAACCCGAGGACGCGAGCAAGGTCTCCGGTGCCCAGGGCAAGGTCAAACAGGCGCGCAACTACATCGAACAGAACTATCGCAGCGGCGGCCCGCTTCGCGAGGGCGACGTCGAATTTTTCGAGACCCTCTTCCGCCAGGCGAACGAGTACCTTAGCCAGATTGGCGATCAACGCAAAGCGCCGGGTCTCCGTGCCCCCATACTTGCGGAGATCGAACAAATCCGGTCGAACTACTATCCGAAGAGTTTGGCCCCGTCTCCGCCGGCAGTCGCTCCCGTTGCAACCCGCCAAGTCTCGGACGCTCCTCCCGGTCCGAACTACGAGAACGCGAAACGCAAGGTGTTCTGGGGTGCCCAGTATTTCGACAGCAATCGGATATCCCAAATCGAGGACGAGTTCAAGGCGGCGGAAACTTTGTTGCAGGTATGTTCTTCTTTGATCTTCTTTACTTTAGAAACTTATCGATTGGCAGGGTGACCACTCCAAGGAAGCAAATCAGCTCCGTGACCAGATTGCAGAGGTCCGCGATAAAGTGGCCAACACCGTTTCGTCCGTGGACCAGAGTCGCGTCAACAGCGCCGAGCGGGAACTCCGCGGCATACGCGACTCGATTGACCGTCTACATACTCCTACTCTGGACAACTCGGCGAAGGAAAGCGTAAATGAGCGACTCGACAAGGCAATAGGGTTACTCGACCTCGTTACTCCTGGCGCTCGCTACGCTGAGCGTCTCAAGGCACCGATTTTGCAGCAAATCGCCGACATTCGTGCACAGTGGAATATCCCCGTTGCCTCTGCCGCTGCCTCTGCCGCCGCAGCGCCTTCCGGCGGTCCCCCTCCTCCCGTGATGCCCGACGCTGCCGCTCTCTCGTGGGACGACCAAAATCTCCTTAACAGAGTCAAACGTGAAATCAAGTCGATCCGCAACTACATCGAGCAACGCCGGACCGACGGGCTCGACAACTCGTTCGTCGACGTTCAAAAGGTTATGTCGCCCCTGCCGATGGCCTACCAAGAGCCGTTCCTCGCTGAGATCCAGGAGCTGCGTGTGCTGCTCACGGAAGCTCGCCAGGCGGAGGCTGCCCGCAAGCACACTGGTCGTCTCGACCGCTTGTTGAACACGTGCGAGTATGTCGCGAATAACGCTCAGTGGGACCGAATGGATTCGTCGCTTGCGAGCTTCGATGAGGTACTTGCGATGGAGGAGGTTCGGGAGGGATTGGGGCCGAAGCTTCTCAAGGAGTACGAGGAGAAGCGGGCGGCGATAGCCGTCTCGATGGCGAACAAGATGAAGGAGACGAGACTGAACGGTATACAGAGACCGCTGCACGATCTCCAGGAGCTGCTCGAGACCAATCCCCTCGCTGGTGTTGACGAGTACAACGCTAGTAAGATCAATAGCAGCTTCCGTAGCTACCGGGTACGCGTCGAGACGGGTCTCAAGGGGCTTCCCGAGGAGGACGCGGATGTCCAGCGCATCCAAAACATCCTCGTCGAGTCGGACCGCAAGTTCACCGAATACTCAAAGTCGTGGGCCACCGACATTCTTCATGCGCAAGTCAAGCGGACGTGGTCTTTCGTCTTGACCAACTCGACGGACTGGGAGCAGGAAACGGGTGAAGTCGATCGGCAACCACTCCATGTACCCGACCTCCCAAAGACGCGCGAGCTCATCCGCCAAGTCCAATATTACCTCACCGGCGATAGCAGTGTGCAGCGCACTCGGGACGAGAACAAAGGCGACACAGTCATCGCAGCCATCGATGCCGAAGCCACCTCGTTGCTCGAAGCCGCTGGTTCCAAGATGGCTGTCGCCTACGCACAGATTCTCGACGTCGCAGAGGCACTCTCGACGCCCAGTCCCACTGGCGCTGATCGCTTCACTCTGGAACGTACCGGTTCACTCATCTCAGAGGCGCGTGTCGTCTTTGAGAACACGCGCTGGCTCGATCCCATTATCGCCCGCCTCACTGCCCTCGACGCAAAATGGACGGGAGACAATGAGCGGATCGCCAACGAGCGTACAGACCTTGGCGCTAAACTCACTGCCGAAGGGCTCGCTGCTTGGCCAGGCATTGTTGCGAGATCTGGTGCCAAGACAGACCGCTTCGACCCAGGTGCCGCTCAGACAGGACAAATGTTCGTACTCGAGGGGGTGTATAATCGCGCTGGGTGGGACTATGACGGCAACGCCTATGGTTTCTCGATGATGCGCGACGGCATCGTGCTCGCGGGGTTGTATGAGCAGCATGTGAAGAACGCATTGGACGACGCGGTCTACGATCTCAAGCTCACGATTGACGATCACCAAAAGTGGGACCTCGTTGGTCTGGTGCTTGGTCCGGGGTCGATCAAGGAGCGCCAGAAGAAGCATATGCGTCATGGTATGGACTCGTACGATGTCGAGGAGTGGAACCCCATCGATTGTCTCCGGTTCCGTGTTATTGCTCTTCGGGCTGGGCCGGTTGCTGTTGGGCCGGCATGATCAATGTAGTTAGTTTTATTTCAGGATGGGTTTTAGTACTCGTGTCCACGTAATTGTTTTTCTCGTACAATGAAGAAATCTGCGGTCAAGAGGTCCTACTGCTAGCCAACGACGTGCTGTCGCCATCGATATCGTTTTCTCCAATTCATATCGTATCGATAGCCCAATACTTTTCCGACTTCCATTTCAAATCGTCGTATGGATTGTCGGGCTCACTGCTGGCAATGGCGATGTAGGGAAAGGCCTCCGCCAAGCGAGTACCGAGCTGCGAATACCCAGTAATATGAATTCGCTGCAACTGACCAGGACATTGGATCGTGCAATTAGTGCCCGAACTTGATCCACCTCAACGCCGGGAAATGTGTCGGAAATTTCGAGCCTGTGGAGCGCTGGTAGGGTGAAGAGCGCCAAAAGATCACTCGGGAGGGCTTCATCTTCATCTTCAGAGTCGTCCAGCAGGACCAGCCTCTCAAGTCGAGGGAGATTGAGATGGATTTGTACTACCTCATTCGGCCCGGAAAACACAAGTTTGCTTTGGAGGAGATGGGTGGATTCCTCCAAGCATGGCCAGCATTCCGCCATATTGATGTCGAATAGTGAAAGCGAGGTCAACTGCCTCCATGGCAGCGAGCTGAGGTTATGTCCAACATCCCACAGGGAGACAGACTGAAGGCGGGGAGCATCTTCGAAGGAGAGGATGTGAGAGGCGGAGACAGCATCCCACGAAATGAGGAGTAGTCGAACGAGATTAGGGACAGATCCAGAGATGTGGGAAATTTGAGATAGCCCGAGTCGTAACTCCAGGTCTTGCCACTGCGCGCGATGCGCAACGATTGCTCGTAGAAACCCCTCGTCGCATTCAGAATTCGACAACTCCAGATCCCCCTTGACAGACAGAGGGGTGGAAGCAGAGCGCTGGAGCCATGTTTGTGCCACCTCCAAATCATTGAGTGGAATGGCGCACCAAAGTCTGGGACTGTGGAGAGCAATGCTCCGCCATAGTCGACAGATACCAAGGAGATATGTGGGGGATCCGGGGCCAATAAGCGGTGGGAATTCGGGGTAGGAAGGAAGATAATGGACGAAGATCTCCGTGACGATTTCGTTCGGAAGCGTCATAACGGGATAGCTGTAGTCCTCCAGCCGTTCACGAATTTTCGTTCTTTCGAGGCGAAGTGCAGCCAAATGGGTCTCAAATCTCTGTATCTCTTCTTCGATCTCAGAGAGGCGTGCTCGGTCAGTCGCACGAGCAGCCGGGTCCATAGCTCGATGTAGCAACTTGAAGGAAACGAGCGTCAACGAAATAGCCTGAGAGAATGAGACGGGAGTGAAACGGAGATGACCCACATGCAGTGTGAGATTGGTATGTCCCCCCGTCTTCAGACGCGGTAGATTGGAACGATGGGTTGATGAAAGTTAAGAGCAAGCGCGAACGGTCACAAGTCACATGAGTTGAACGCGCTCACGCATTATACTTATGAGGACGCCAGAGCACACAAAAGCGAAGCTTGGCCTCGGAGATTTTTCTTTCGCGTGGACGCATTACAAAACTGCCTATGTGGCCAACCGTGTTCACTAGTCACTACATACCAGTAGGAAGTTGTAGCAAAGGACCTCGTTTGCAAAATTATTTATGCATTATTCTCGAGAGCATGAACAAGAACCTGTGCTTCAAATCAGCTCTGTCCTGATGGGCGAAAAAATAAGAGGACCCACAAATCAATCCACATCCCCAAATCGATTCGCATCCCAATATTCCTCCGTTTTCCATTCGACATCGTTGTGAACAGGATACGGCTTGTGAGCATCAATTGCAATGTCGGCAAACACAGCACGACATGCCGGAACTGCAAGCGGGGGTAGAAGAGAATCGGAAGTTGAAGTAACGCGCAAGCGTTCCAACGGACACTGCGACCGTGTAACCAATGATCGAAGCTGGTCGACCGCAGCTTGTCCAAACAAATGTTCGGTAATTTCGAGTTTGCGCAGGGACGGTAGTGTGAAGTGTATCAAACAGTCTTCGTAGATATCGGTGGTGCCCCCGGTGTCGAGCAGTAGTATTTCCAACCGAGGAAGCCGTATGTTGCGCTTGTCAGCGCTTACACTGCGCAGAATCAGCTTGCATTGTAAAAGTCTGGTGGCCTCTTCCAGAATGGGTGTGCACTGGTACAAATGGACGGCAATGAGAGTAAGTGAGGTCAATTGACCCCATGGAAGCGAACTGACGCTATGGCCAACGTCCCACAAGCGTACAGAGCGGAGACGTGGGCAGCAGGAAAAGCCGTTCAGAGTGCTTGGTAAGTTCGTCCACTGCATGATGTCCATTTCGACCAGACACGGAGTGGGTCCTTGAAGCATCGGAAGGTGGGAGCCTAGAGCTCGGAAGGTGACATATTCCCAGCGGGACCGGTGTGCAATGACCGCCTGGAGCAATGCTTCTCCTAGTTGTAGCTCTACTGAGCGCCTGTGGAAGTCGATACAAAGAGAGAGTGCACTGCTGCCAGACCGTCCAAGCCAAACTTGTATCGCTTCCAAGGCCATGTGCTCATTTAAAACGGCACTCGGACCCAGTTCGATTGCGCGCCAGAGTAAGGAACTGTGGAGTGCGATGGTTCGCCATAGACGGCAAACGCCCAGCAGGTACGTTGGTGATCCCTTGCCCACCATAGGCGGGCGAAGAGGATACGGCGGGATGTATCGAGCAAAGATTTCGGTGACGATCTCCGTTGGAAGCGTCAGGACGGGGTACTTGTATCCGTCAAGTCGCCGTTGTATCCGGTTCCGTTCTGCGAGAGCTGCTGGCGGGCTGCTGGACCTCGAGCTCTGGATTTCTGTATCGAGTTCCGATAGGCGTGCTCGGTCGGCAGCGCGTTGGGCAGCGTCGTTCATACTCGGCCTATGATCACTTAGCACAGAGCGCAGGAGACGGGGTGGCATACAGAGCAACAGCAACAGTTTCTCAGTATTGTTTGAAGGTTCGTGTGGTTGAGAGCAAGTTTGGCATCAATCCGTCACACTACTTCTCGCATTTTGCCTGTCTACCGGCCTGGGGGGGGGGGGGGGGGGTATATTATACTCGCATGGTCCACAGCCTGAACAACGAGTCTACCGACAACAGCAAGTAGCTACCGTAGGGTGTTTATCCTACACTAAATACTGTTGTCGGAACACACACCGATTCCAAGGGGGCGATGACTGCAAGACGCTGAGCTTGTAAACTGGCCGGCCCTCAAAGAGGCTGGCCTGCTGGTTAAAACCCCCACGAAAAACCCAGTGGGAAAAATCGTGGTAGGACCTAGTCGGGGTTCTCCCCTCGAAGGTATAAATCCCCAGCATCCACCAGTTCGTGAGCTTGTCGCAGGTCTTCCTTGTTCACGATGCATGCAAGATAGGCCGCTCCAAAATGAACAAAGAAAAAAAGACAAAAATCTTGAGGAGTGTCGAATAGAGGATAGTCGTCCGTATTCCATGCAGGACACGGGCACATGGTCAGCATCAAGTGAGCCGAGTGCACCGCGACACGACTACTCCGGTAGTGGCGTGTACATGGGTGTTGCGTCATAATGTTTGAGGACGTTGAAAGCCAGTTTGGCTAGAAGTGGGGTAACCTCACGCTTTTCGAGAACCCCAGCGAAGAATGACCAAGGGGTGGTGTATTTATCGCGAATGTCCGGGACTTCCGCGTATAGGCGGGTAAGAAAGTCCTCGGTCAGCCGGGTAAGTGGGGGATGGCTGCAAAGAAACAATGCGTGCGGAGGATCCTCCACTTCAACTTTGCAGAATCGGCACAGGCGCCATTCGCGGGGGACTTTGTCCTTTCCGCGCTCCTTCCAACGGCGGCGTTCAATGGCAAGACTGTGGCTAGACAGAACCAAGCGTGTCAGTGCTTGACGATGGGCGGCCGTTTTAACTCGGAGGTAATGGCGGAATGTGAGGGTAGTGTACCTCAGTTTCTTGTTCTCTGAGTCCCACTCAAGACGATTTGCCAGGAGGTCCTTTACTCGCTCGGAGGAGGCAATCTGCTCATCGATCCAGCGCTTCATCGAACTCTCTACAGATTTCATGGCTGTCTTGACGGCGTCGCCAGTGAGCACCACCGAGATATCCAGGGTGACCGGGACATACAGCCTGGAGAGCACTGTACAAAGATCCTTGACCCATGAATTTTGGCCATTCCTTGCCAGCTGCAGTGAATCTTGCAAGGCGTGCCATGCCGGACGACCCTGCTCTTCCAGAGTGAGCAGGTAATCGAGGTTCTTCAGCGCCAGATAAATGCGTCGGTACTTGATCGGCCATATTCCGGTCTCCGAGAATAGGACTGCCAGCATAGAGCGTGAGCCGATCCCGAGCATGCGGCGTAGAAACAAATGTTGTATTTTTTCCAGCATCTTCAGGCATTTCTTGTTGACATCGAGGATGACTTCACAGCCCGAGATGAGATACGGGTCCACCATGGCCATGTACAGCGAGCGTAAGTCCCATGCGGGCATATCCCCAAGAATGCGGTCCAACGAAAGAATGACATTGCTCGTTGTAGTCGCCTTGCTCCGCTGAACCAGGTAGTGCTCCTTCCAGATGAAGTGATCCTTGGAATTCAGCCAGACCCCAAGATATCGAGCTTTCTGTACTTCAGAGAGGACATGTTGGTTGATGTGGAAGGATGGAACTGCGTTCGGTCGCTTCCCAAGGACGTGTACAAGGCATTTCGGGGCGGATATTTCGCACCCGCTTTTGTTACACCACTCCGCTGAGTCGTCTAAATGCCGTTGGAAGGCCCCATCCGCCGACGATGCCGTCAGTATATCGTCCGCGTGCTCTATGTTGGTTATATATTCGCCGTTGAGCTCGATATCCCCCAGGTAGCTGTTCAACTTGAAGTTGGACATGAATAGATTCCAGAGGTTGGGAGATTCGGGTGCGCCAGTGAGTATACCAAGCAGGGACTCAAAGGCAGGGCTAAAATGTCCGCCCAGCCGCACCACATAACGAATGCGATGGTACAATAGTTTGAGCCACTTGAGCATCGGTCCCGTGAGACCGAGGTTGAACAGTCGCAGCCAGAGGGTGGGCCGATCGGTGCTCGGGAACGCATTCTTCAAGTCCAGATATGCAACATAGAGCGGCTTGTTCAGCGATGGCCTGTGTCTTTGTGTTGAGCTCACTATCTAATGTAGCCAACCCGCTTGTCTGTATCTTGCCCAACATACTTGTACCGCCTCTTCTTCTCTACGATCACTCGCTCTCGCGCGTAGTTCTTTTGCACCTTGACCCCGCTAGATATTGACGCTTCGGTTGTTGATACGAATGCGCGCGCATCGTCGCTGAATAGGTGCTACGAGGCCGCGGCCTATCACACGTTGAGTAAGCAGAGCTGAGGGAAGACGAAACAAACAGCGAGCACGCACCGGGAGCTGTATGACGACGGCCTACTGGTACAGGCGCCCCGGGCCGCTGGTTACTCTACTCTGAAGCAAACTACTTGGACGATCAATCCATCACGCAGCACGTCCACGTCGACGACAGCGGCGTCGCTGCGCAGTCTCGTGGCTTGAATCGTGGCGCGATGACGACGCAGTCGACGTGTCCCGTGCTACGTGTTTGATCCTGCAATAATAATAATAATAAGGCGAAAGGTCCCGCGCGGGGCACCGCCTACTCAAACTGCCCAACGACGGCGATTTGACCCTCAAAGGAGCCGTCTACCGTTCGTCGACAAGTAAGAGCTGAATGTACTTGAATTTAAATGTCGATTTCCATCTCATCTCCACCCTCCTCCGAACCATCCTCCGTAGCCGTCTCAAAATCCCAAGCATCCCATCCCTCTTCATCCGTTTCTGGCGTGAGTTCCGAAACCATCGTTGGGAGCCGCCGCCCAAACCATCGCCAGTTACGCACCACCTTGTAGACGAACCGCGCCGTTGGAACGACAGTGTCCCAATCGAAGATCAGTTGTTGGAATACCCGAGTCGCGTCGTCGAGAGAAGATGGTCGGGGAAGGGACTTGCCAAAGTCCTGCTCGAGAGCATCCCGCAATGCATGTCGCGCCAACACCGTTTCCGCATCCCTACACCGCAAGAATACATGCCCAGGCGTCTCCAATTCGAGTCCGCATTTGCGACACAGCAGCGATGCCCAAGAATGTGCTGCCAGGTCGGATCGCACACCACGAAAGTAGAATGATGCGCAGAGAAGACGTGTCAAGGCAAGACGGTGGTCTGTGACGAGAACGCGAGAGAGATAGTGCCTTCGACAGAGTTGGTTAACGCGTGGAGCCCCCTTCTCCTGCGGTTCCAATCTGCCATGCAGCAGTGGGAGAGAGACCATCCCCTCAATGGAATCCCATATCCACCGCCGGGCTCCCTCACGTAGCCGCTTGAGTAAATCGTCACAGGCCGCAGTGTCGATATGCGCCAACGATGGCAGCGTCGGCAGTGCAAACGGGAGGTCCCGCAAGACAATAGCTAGATCTCCAAACCAAGAAGGCTCACCTCTCCGCCGCGACCGATCCGCCTCCATAAGCGCTTTACGGGCCAAGTGTGTCTCAGGGAGCTGCACCAGATAGCGGAGGTACCTCAACGCTAGTGTTGCCCGTCGAACCCGAAGTGGGTAGATTCCAAGCTCTGAATAGAGCTGCATGACTCCCGAACGCTTCCCAACGCCTAGAATCCTGCGGAGAATCACCCGGTTCATGCTATCAAGCAACTCGAAGGAGGTTTCGTCGACGTCAAGAGCTACGTCGCACCCGTGCGTGAGATGGCAATCGATGAGCGCATAGTAAAGCTGGCAGCCGATATTTGGAGGCAGACGACCACGACCAACGTAATGGTCGCAACCCAAGACCGTCTTCCAGAAGACGAAGGCGGCGGTTTCGCGCTTCCGTTCGTAGTGTGCGCGAAAGATGTCCCGTGTAGTGGATGTAAAGCGCATGCCGACGTACTTGTATTCCTCCACCCATGGGATGTCTTGTCCAGCCAACCTCAATGCCCGCTCGGGAGCATCCACCGTCCCCTCTCCTTGCAACGGTCCAAAAACCATCGCCGCCGACTTTGACCCATTCACCCGCAGGAAATTCTTCGCACACCACTCTCCCAACTGCTCAAGATGCCGTTGAAGGCCCCGCCATGACCGGGAGACGAGCATTAGGTCATCCGCATGCTCCAAGTGAGAAAGCGCATAGCCGGCCACGACCATATCGTCCGCGTCCTGGTCCAGCGTGAACGTCGAAAGAAAAATGTTCCATAGGGTCGGCGATGACGGATCACCCATGAGTACCCCTGCCAGCGCCTTCCACTCCTCCGAGACAACACCGCCGGAAGACACGACCAGCGTCATCTCGCGGTAGAGCATGCGGATGAAATCGAAGTATGGGCCCGTGAGACCTAAGTCGGCCATTTTCGTCCACAATGAGGCGTGATCCATCGCAGAGAACGCGTTCGAGATGTCCACAAATGCGACGTATAAAGTCTCGCCGTTGGCGCGCGCTTTGTCGATCATCGTTCGGAGGATGAACGGGTTGTTATTTGTTCGATAGCCGGGCCGGAAGCCGTTCTGCGTGGGAGGCAGAATACCCGCGAGTTCCACGGTTCGTGTCAGCTTCAAGTTATACGCCACAGATAACATCTTGTAGACGCAGCTCTGGAGGCCAATGCCTCGGTACCCGTCCGGGCTGGAGTGGTCCTTGCCGGGCTTTGGAACACTCGAGATGATTGTTTTGAGAAAGGCACCAGGCGCGTGGCACTCGCGCAAGCACTTGTTCAGAAACTCGACCAACTTCTCGTTTTCGATGCTCATGAGCGACGCGTATGTCATTTGGTCGATCCCCGGCACCCCCTTCATTCCCTTCTTCCTCAAATACCCCTTCACCTCCTCCATATCGTGCACCGTCAGGAACTCGTTCAGTGTGGGGAACTTTGACGGTGGAGATCTGTCCGGTATGTTCCTTGCTGCCTCCATCACCCGCGCTAATTCGTCGACGTCAAATCCCGCAGCGGCAGGATCTTCGGGCGGGTTCATACGAATGCGGTATGTCTTGGTGATGTCCTCAAGCTCAACTGTTGGTTTCGCCGCAGACGGCGGCCGCCGAATTGTATTGATGAGGCGCCAAAGTTCCCTCGAGTCTGTTCCCGCTTCCCTAATTCGTTCCAAAAACCATCGATTTGCCCCTCGTCTTCCCGCTCGACCTCGATGTGTATCCTGTCCTATCCCGTGCCTCCCTCTTGCAGCTTTACCCTTTCCTGTCGGCGCTGGCATCGACGACTGCACGCGACATTCTGCTCCTTCGTGCTGGTCTGCCAAACGCGGCAGCGGAGAAGGTACCTCTAACCATCCCAAAATCTCATCCTCATGTCCCATACCAGCTCCTGCCTTTGCCCACTTATCCGCCTCGTCGTTTTCCTTGTTCCCCGAATGTCCGCCCACATGGTGGAAGTTGATGCGACCCTGCCGCCGGCGGATTTGATACTGAATCGCTAAAAGAACGTCGCCGTTGGTGCAGTCCCAGCCTGTTTGAGCGATCATCGGACCCCAATGCACGATCATGTTGATCGTGTACTCCGAGTCGGTGAAAATCTCGAGCGGGACAGAAGCTGGTGTCGTTGCAAGAACCCCCAAGACCGCAAATAGTTCTGCGCGATTGTTCGTTTGTTCTCCCGGAACGCGGAATGACCGATTGAAATGTGAGTCCCTCCCCCAATACACCCCTGCTCCTGCTCGGCGAGCCGAATTGGGTCCTTGGCAAGAACCGTCAACGTAGACATGTCTCGCGCCAGTATCGGAGTCTACCAGCGGACCGTAGGTGTGTCTCGCCATTTCCCCCGCATCCATGACCTCAGACATCAGTTCCCACAGGTCCTCATCCAACTCGTCATCCCTCGGCACGACCAAATCTCTCCGCCGTAACCCTGTGTGCTGTGGTGTCCGCACGGCCCTCTTTGTCTTAACCCAGATCACGGCCCGTGTTGCTGCATGGTCAGAGCAGTCAGGGCGGTGTGCAGCTATGTCCATCCTTGAAAGGCGGCTTGCAGCAGCGGGCGAGAGCAGAACATAATCCACCGTTGATTTGCCCTTGTCGGATGTATTGTCGACACGTCCAAAGAACGTGAATCCATGATGATTTCCCGGAATGGTGGTGCAACCGTTGACCATTCGCAGACCGTATTTGTTGCAAAGGTCGATCAACCAACGGCCTTGGTTATTCTCAACCAAGTCATCCGCAATGCGTGGAGGATGTTCTTCACAGTGAGGGCAACGTGCGCCTACTCTGCCGTTGAGATCCCCATGAACAGAAAATGCAAGTCCCGCATCCGTCATCTCCTTTATCACCACGGAGAAAGTGTCCCGAGGATGCAGCGCCTGCCAGTCGGCAAAGTTCCTCGCTGCACTTGAATTTTCCCCGGCCACATAGGCATTGACAAAGTGCATATCCCCAATTTGAAGAACGAGAATGTCGGGAGAGCACCATTCTGGGCAAAGTTTTGCATGCAGTGACTTGCGGACGAGACCGCAAACACCACCATATGTGTCCGCACCGTCTGGCATCCGACGCGACATCGTGAAAGTGTCGTAGCCTTCCATCTCCCGCACCATATCCCTCTGATCCGGCCGTAGATGGGTTTCCTGCACAAAGAATACATCCGCACTCTCAATTGACTTCCGAAAGTCGGGACGGGTAAGATTAGGAAGAAGTTTTCCATCCATATTCCAAGAGATTACCACCAAGTGCAAGTATTTAACACACGCGCTGCGCTGGTTGCCGGAGCGCTAGCGACGGCTCTCTTGTTCTAGTTGAAAGGTCTGGGTCGCCATGAGACAGTTGATACGTCGATTTGGGTTTGCGAGCGTGGTGTAATGGCTGCATGGGAGGTGGTTGTCGACACTTCATGTAGATCGTCCGGGTTCATTGAAAGGCGGCGGGGTAAAGACTAGAGCTACTCAACGTCGAGTTAGTAGCGAGGACCGACAATATCTAGGTAGACGTGCAATGTGCAGAGATTCGAGGACGAAGAAGATTGAAAGCGAATACATTGTTCTTCGTAAAGCGCCGAGGACGTAAAAGTGATTGCGAGCAGATGAGAAGCATTGAAAGGGTTCGACTTGAGGCGTTTGTGACGGCTAGAACACCACGGGAGTTTTCGACTGCAGGGTCTGTAAAAGAGACAAAAACTTGAACACAATTGATACTGGGACAGCGATGCGTCGGTCTTGACTAATAGCTGCAACAGAATGCGTCAGATGGGGTCGACACTGACGGGAGATACATACGAGGGAGCCTTGTACGCAGTGAGGGTATTCAAAACGAGCGATGGGTCTGTTATGGCGCGTGGATCACTCCTTTGCGACGTCGGAGAATGACGAACGGAGTAGCCCGCGATTGAAGACCTTCGAGTCCTGGAAACGATGGGCTGGACTTGATCCGTGCTGGAAGATAATGAGGACGCGCTGAGCGACAAGAGACGTACACATTGGAGCACAGCGACGACCATCGGGTATGTTGCTTGCTCATGGAATACTGTGTCTACCGGGTAGTTCAAGTTGGTGCAGAGGAAAGACCGGAGACAGGCTTGGATGTCGATGAACATGCAAAGACCGTCGGACGAAGAACGGAGGAAAGCAATACAGTGTAGCAGGCTCGAAAATATCCGCTGGCCGCATTGCTTTGAGGTCGGAAAACAATGGTATCGGCGGTGGCCATAGGGTGTCAACGATAACGTCGACTCGCAGTGTTTGCGGTGTGGGGAGTTCGATGACTGTCTCTGGCGTTGAGGCGTTGAGGGCTCGAGAAGGACGCCGACGGCCGTGGAGTCAACAAGTCGTCCTAAAGAGGTCAGAGGCTGGGTGAGAGCAGAGCAACGCAGCACTCACGATGTAAGAAAGCTGGGACCTAAAGTGTTTCGGGCCATGGTCGTGGTAGAAAGCAAGTCGAAAAGGCGTGGCACCGTCAGGTAGAGGATGTCGTGGTCTCCAGGCAATGCTCTTCGACGGCAGAACGGGTAAACAACACGTCGCGTCGAGCACGTCGTCAGGAGCGTCGGCACTTGAAGCTTGAAGCTTGAAGGGTTGGCGAAGGAACGCACTCGGCATGGTGATGGTCGACAGAAGAGAGACGATTTGGTTGTTCACTGATTCAGGCATCCAGTTTCTTAAGTTATTCACAAGAAAGTCCAAGCACATAAATATAGCCTAAGATATCGGAGCAGCGTCGTCAAGTACTGCCTGAAGCTCAAGGCTTCTTCCCAAACACCGTCTCCTCAAGCACCTTTCCATCCTCCAAAACGATCTTCTCCGTCGAGACCATCACGACCAAGATGCGGGAGACCTCGCTCGTACGGTTGTGCCAGGCATGGTTCGCGCCGCGCTGGACCATAACATCGCCCGTCTTGATCGTCTTCTCGTCTCCGTTGTCGAGCGCGAGTACAATCTCCCCGGACAAGACGACTGCATAGTCGATGCTGAGGGTGCGGTGCATGGGTGCGCTGGTCCCGGGCATGATGTCGGTCGTGCAGAACAGCACGCCGCCAGGAGGGCAGCGGGGAAGGTTCTTCGCGAGGTCTGGGAACGGCGCGGTGTTGGATGCGGGGACGTTGGGCGTCATGTGGAAGTTGGTGAAGCGGCTGGCGGCAGGGCCGAACGGCGCAAAGGGCTCGAGGGTGTTGTCGAAAGTGAAGATGGACGTCCCATCGGATTTGTGCCCGGTGGTGACGAGGCGGATGTTAGGGAGCTGGGTGTTCATCTCGGTGGGTTGTTTGGTAGGGCTTGTAGATGGCCTTTGGTGGTAGATTTCTTGGGCGTCGTTTTATAGTGCATTGAGCGGGAAAACGGACAGGAGTGTTGCCTATCCGAGTCGCGGTAAAACGGGAGACGATCTTGACTTATTGGGCAAATATCTCCGTTGATGCTACAGTCAAGATGGCGAGATTTGCAGTCTACGGTTGCCGAGAACGAGAGCAACGCAGTCCAGTGATCATGAGTACAGTAGTCCGCAGCACGATGATGAAGCATCGATGAAGGCGGAAAGCAGGAAATTCATTAGTGATAAGATGTGACGTCACATATAGTAGTCCGTCTCTGGTAGCTTGGAGATCCTTCTTACCTCCTCAGGCTTTCGCAAATTAAAGCAGACCGCGGGGCGCCCATGTCGCGCAATCAACTTCAAGAAGTTGTACGTCACGGTCGCGGAAATCTTGGGCGGGCAGTTTGTTCTCGACATATAATTGACCATTGCCTCAGTCTACTGTTAAAAAAGCGTTCATGTTCTAACCATGAGACGAAATCAAGTTGGACTCGGCCGCGCAACAAGATTGCTCGATTGTGCGCCTTGCGGGTCGCGATAAATCCTCACCAGCTGCCACCCAGCCTGGCGTAAAAGCGCGACGAACCCGTCCACTGTACGTTCCGTCGCTCCAAGCAGGTTATGCATCTAGAATTAGAATCCCCCTCAGCAAATAGTATAGTATTCGACACATTGATGTAGAAACGCACCGTCAAGTCATAATGATACATCGCCTCGCCAGCGATCCCCCAATTCGGTAGCAACGGTGCTGGCGCAGGCACCATTGCCGCTCCAGGGATGTCTCTCAGCGCTTCGAGGTCGGTAGACTCGGCGGGTGACGCAGGACGCACGACACGGTCGATTATGAGGAGCTCTGTTTCTGGGCTGGCGGCCGCCTGCAGTGCACGGAGGATCTGGAGCGATTTGGCGTCGGACCAGTTGTGCAGTATGTGACGGAGCACAAAGACCGAGACGGGGGTGGGTCGGGAGGGTTGGTCTTCGAAGAAGTCTTGCGCTGTGTGAGATATGAGTATGTTTGGTGGTGCACGTTCATGACTGCTGACGCTCGAATTTGACCAATCCCTTCTCGACTGCATCTGGCATGTGTTCCTCCCAGTGCTGAGTATCTTCGTCAGTCACTTTGAGATTAACAAGTTATTAAGCACCCACCTTCCGCGCCTTTTCGACCGTCTTCTCCCGGTCCTGCACCACAAACTCTACCTTGTCGACTCCACCCATGCGGACCAACTCTCTCGCCACACTCAACATGTACGCACCCACTCCTGCACCGACGTCCACCACGACCTTCCTGTCGCTAGCTTGCCCATTCCCATTCCCATTGACCAGATTTCCCCAGGGAAAGCCGTCTTGGAACTTGTTGCTCGTGACGCTTCCATGCATGGCCATCGAGAAGCGCGCGAGCCGGGCTGGGGATGTCTCGAGGAACGAGAAGAGGTTGGAAGTAGGCGGGAGGTCGAATGCGCGCAGAAGGGGGATAGTTGGGGTGCCAGTTGTCGGGAGTTCCTTCATCGTATCGGACAAGACCGAGGCACACCGGAAACATTCATCCGCTCTGTAAACGTTTAGAGCCTACCCAGCACGCGAAGTAGATACGTACAGCAATTCGACATGCGCCGCTGGTCCGGACCGCTCTTCGCTGAATCGCTCGTTTGGCCTTCACACTGGTGAGATTATAACAAATGAACTGGCGAGATATCCGCGCACTTGTCTACGAGGTCTTTGACACTCTTGCCTTTGTCCAGGGCAGATGAAATGCGGTTGTTGGCAAACACACCGGGCGCGACTTCACGGTAAATGTGGTGGGTCGCAAGCAGACGGAGAACGCGCTCTGTGAAAAGATTGAGTAGACCAGTCGATGAAAGAGATGATCAGTTTACCTAGAAGCCCAGGATCCACACCGCTATACGCGGCAATCATCTCTGCGGCAACACCCTACAGAGACACGGTTAATGAATACACCACCATGGCAGAAACCCAACCTCTTCTCCTGCTTCTCTAAGAATCTCCGTAACATTCAGCTCCGATGCAACGCGGAGACAGGCCGGGACGTTGAACTGGGCGCGAGATATGATCAGCTTCCAGCCCTCTCTTCCTAGTTATGTATGCAACTCACCGAATGTGCAGTTAGCATAACCCCAATCACCGGATCCCTGACGCTCGCGATAATCTGCCCCGCCGCGGCTACGATTTGCCTGGTTGCGTCCATGACACCGGGACTCGACAGGCGGAACTCCTCTGCGGGGGTCTTTGGCTCGAAGGGGGCATCCAGGGACGGGAGAGGGTGTCCGGCTGAGGCATAGAGCGATGTGAGGGAGTCTATCGACTGGGTCAGTAGCGCGAGGAGGTCGGGAAGGGTGGCCATTTAGTACTGGGTCGTTTTTTGATATCGCGACGACTTTATAAGGTTCTCGTAAGAGCTTGAGAACCTCGTGGACGCGGGCCGTTCAGTAGCCTACGCGAGCGTTTGTTGCAAAAGATCCATGTTCACAATCGATCCATGTTCACAATCCGTGAATTGTCCCGGTCGTCCTAAGGCATTACTTGTCCTGCATTTAGGACAGACGAATCAGAGGCTGAACTCAGAGCGTCGTGGCAAAAGGAGAAAAGGAAGCGTCGCGTCACACTACGGACTCCTGCCTGCTTCTACAATCGCCATGAACCTGCGAGTGACTTCCGCTCTCGACTGGCGTCCGTTTTGGGTGACAGACGGCTTGCATTGACCTTGCTTGTCTCTCGCCACCATGGCCTTGGCTCCGTTCGCTGTCCCGTCCGTGGCTTCAGCACATTCAACTCTCCCTGTGCAGACGGTGCAGGGATTTGGTCTCGACAAGGCCATCGCCCAGGGTGGTGTTATAACAGCATCAATGGTTCGGGAGGCAGACGCGGTAGCGCAAGCCCTAAAATCCCACAAGGACGCCGGCAAGTATCGCTTTATTATCCGCGAATTTGCTGAACTATAATGTAGGTCCTTACAACAATTATCCGGAGTTTACAGAAGAAGTTGTACAAACTGCGAAAGATAGGGCGTATACGCTGTCCAAAATATGTGAGCTCTCCTCCTTGCAATGCATCTGTCGCTCATGTCTTGAATTGCAGATATCAACGCCGTTTCCAATGACCCAGATCTCAACTCGTTGCAAACTATCCTCGCCACCGTTCAACGCATAGATGCCGCCGTTCAAAGCCTGGCTGCCTCACAGGCTCGCATTGAGGCTCGCTCGGATAACGCTACAATAGTCAAACGGAATCGCTTGGAGCTGCCAAACAATACCGGCTCGACAGCGTATGCTGCTCGTCACAAGCAGGTATGCCTACTTAGCACCTTGGTACCAAATTGACCTTACCGATGAACAGGTCGCAGGCGATGGGCTGGCGCTGGCCACGGCTTTAGCTCCCCCCAATGTAGCGATCCCGGCTCTGCAAGGCAACCCCGAGGTTGGCGACGTTATGACCCCGACCATCGATGTTTACACGTTGGATTCCGCGGCGATTCTGACTCTCATTCGCTTTCATAACGAGGATTTCGGGATCTATCTACAAGATGCTGTCCATAATCGAGCCCAGAAAGTCGCCAATTGGTTAACACAGCCTATGTTCTAATTTTTCTGGGTCCTCTTAAATATGTATGTTCTATCGTCGCATCCGCGTCTAGTTGGCACCATTCGAAAGAGTCGAATGAAGCCTTTCTATTGCGGCACTCGAGAGCGTAATAAGTGCAAATTTGACGAATCTTTCGACTACAAGTACTATTTTCTAAAGATCTGAATCCCCCACCTGGTTCTGGCCCTGGTCGAGCAGGTTCTGCAGCGTAGCCAGTGTATGCCGATTGGTCTGTGACTCGCTCGTGTTGTGAATCGGGGTCGGGGCATACATGGTGCCGACTGACTGCCGCCTGAACGGGTCGTACTGTGGAAGCTGTCCACGGACAGGAGGAGGTGGTGTTTGAGGTCCACGAGCAGCCGACTGTGCCGCGTGCTTGCCGTCTTCCGAGGCCTGCGAGACGTCCTGCAGGGCATTGTACTCGCGGGACCCCGGCGGGAATGGATTCGGCCGGCGCTTGTCGCGGGCACCACAGTCGGCCGTGACGGCGAGCTGGACGCCCACGCCGTCCATGCCGTCGTCTGGATCGCGGCCGCGGCCGCGGCCAACGACACGCGGGACGTCGAAGAGCATGAGACCGCTGCTCGTCACGGGGCGCAAGGGCGTGACTGCGTTCGGCCAGTCTTCCTTGCGCGCGCCTTCTTCGGGGTCCATGAGCGGTGAACGGCCCTCGGCGTCCTCGTAAGGGAGCACTGCAGCGACACCAGCAAAAGACGCGACAAAGACCTGCTCGTCCAGATACTCGAAACGCCCGGCAGAGAGCTCGTCGAGGACGATGCCCGGTTTGGGGGTCGTGCGGAAGAGGGTGTCGAGGGAGGACGGGTGGGTGTATGTGAGCGCGGCGTTGCGGTGTGGTTGCGGCTGTATCTTGCCATTGGAGGAGGATTGGTACTGGGACGTGGTGTGTTCTGCGAGGAAGACGCGATGGTCCATCGAGGGTTGAATTTGCGCGATCTGGAGGAGGGATTTGCCCTCGAGCCTGGGCACACGGATGAGCGTCTTGTCAGGGTTCGCCTTGACTTTCGCTTCGTGCCGTTGAGCCTCGAGCTCGCCCTCGCGTCGTAGGTACTCTTTGAAGGCGGGTCGGAGGGACCGCAGGTGGGCAAGGTAGCGTTTGAACTCTGGCGGGGACATTGCGTGCACATTCGGAATGACTGCGCTGGGTCCTCGTCGCGCACGTGCTCCATACTGTTGCGGACCCTCGATCCCCAGTTCGTCGAGGTTGATTTCTTCTTGCGGCGGCGGCGGCGGCGGCAGTTCCTTCTTTGCTTTTGCCTTGTCCCAATCTCGCGGAGCAAAGTCCGAGTCCACCACCCAATCCTGTTTTCCCTCAAAGCCAATGCCCAACATCCAGGCGCTTTCTGTTCGCGCACCGGGTCTGACGCCGAGCTCCTCCATCCGTTTCACGAACCTCACGCGATCCTCGGCGTTGTCCCACTTGACATAGTGCTGGCGGGCTTCCCAGGTTTTGATGGTGATGAACGACGCAGTCTTTTTGCGCGCAGCGATGGGCCGTTTGAGGCCCCAGTAGCCACGGGTGACGAACTGCTTGGGAGAGTAGTACGTTTGTCGGATGGTCGGGTCAAACGTGGCGAAGCGCGAGTTGCGGAGGAGATAGGAGAAGGGAGAGGCTTGGTGAGAGGTAGATGCCACAGCGGACAGCGCTGAGGTCGACGCCGCCGCAAGCGCACGTACCATCCAAGCAAGAAACAATTTCAGCGTGACATCACTCCGTGATGTATATAAGGTCAGCCGTCACAAATTTTTCTCTTAACAAAAACCACGGCGCCCAAATTACTGTCCTCTCTTCCGTCCTGGGTGTTCACAGGAGGACAGTCCAGACAAGTGTCGGAGACCAAAGGACCCTCAAAAACAATCTACGCGGACGCTCCTCCCACTGGTTGAGGGGCTGGGATGCGGGATCACCTGGAGGGTCCGACATTTCGAGTCGTGTATTCGTAGCCCAATGTAATGATAATGTGAGTTCTTCACCCTTTTCACAACGACGAGACGCGCCGACGACGAAACATCTGGTAAATGCACGCACCCCGACGAATTCCACTTCGTTCCGGCGACTCGCAGCAGACCCCCGGTCGTGTAGCGGGCAGAATTTGCCGGCGTCGGCCGCAAGGCCATGTGGGCGTGGATGGAGAGCCTAAGGCGAGGCTGAGGCGTTTGTCTTGTCTTGTCCTTTGTTACCTGTGTTTTCAAGACTCGTTTTGCTGACGACGTTTTCTTTCAGGACTTCGTAGTTCTTCGTGTATGTAGACAATTGCTATAGTCCCACCAACGCCCGTAATGCATCCTGCAGGTTGCCCTTGTGGTCCGCAAGGACGCGTTCAGCCTGTACCTTGGGAATTTCGAATTCAGATACCTGTGAGATGGACGGGTTGAGCGAATGTGAAATGAAATGAAAGGAACTCGTAAACTTACAAGTACATCGACATCCTCCTTCTTGACGCACTCCTTTTGCGCTTTTGTGAGCGGCGGATGCGCGTGTAGGACTGCTGCTGCTGGCCGGTCGAGCAGGCCGCCTGTACGGAAAGCCTCGCTCATAACTTGTTTACTGTACGAGAAGCCGTCGCCAAACTGCGTGTGTGTGCGCTGTATGAGTATAGTGTTTTTTTCATACACACCATAGATAAAACGCACATTCACGATGACCTCTGGCTCGGGGCGGCCGTTTGCCACTGAGCGGGACATGGTCGGCGAAAGGACAGAATTATAATTTCCAAAGGAATATGTTCCAAAAATG
Organism: Mycena amicta; assembly: GCA_029282125.1. Classification (NCBI taxonomy): domain Eukaryota; kingdom Fungi; phylum Basidiomycota; class Agaricomycetes; order Agaricales; family Mycenaceae; genus Mycena; species Mycena amicta. The sequence continues at coordinate 1,111,072 of JARIHP010000001.1, read as the reverse complement.
GCGAGAAAACAGGACGAAAGCTTACACGCAGAAAAATAAGATCGCTCGTTCGACTCTCCCCTCACCTCCCTTCGCCTCGCCTCACCTCCGCCCTCCCACCCACCTTCCACGCCCAGTCCCCCTCGACACTCCCTCGACACGATGTCAGCAGAAGAGATTCGCGCGCAGAGCTATGTCGGCTTCGACTCGATAACGCAGCAAATCGAGCACAAGCTGCTCAAGCGTGGCTTCCAGTTCAACGTCATCCTCGTCGGTGAGTACATACCGTCTGTCGCCCCTCGCTGCTCGTCTGTGGTGTAGCAGGAGACAGCCACTGCTCGTGTTGGCATTAGCAGAAAAAGGCCGCCAGCGAGGAGCTACATAGCCAAGCCAGCGAGGAGCTAAACTAACGAACCCTTGCAAAACAGGACAAACGGGCCTCGGAAAGTCGACGCTCATCAACACCATCTTCGCGTCCCACCTCATCGACTCCAAGGGGCGTTTTGCGTCGGACGAGCCCGTCAGGCAGACGACGGAAATCCAGGGTGTCTCTCATGGTGCGTTCCGCCGTTTTTGCCCCGCCTTGGCTTGCCTAACAAATGTGCCCGCCCTCAGTTATCGTCGAGAATGGCGTCAAGCTGCGGCTCAACATTGTGGACACGCCCGGGTACGGTGATCAGGTCAACAACGAGAACTGGTCCGTATTTACCTCCTCTCTCTCTCTCTCTCAACACAAAGCAACTCACGCACGCACCCTCCCCCAGCTGGGACCCAATCATCAAATACATCAAAGACCAGCACAGCGCCTACCTGCGCAAAGAGCTCACCGCGATGCGCGACCGCTACATCCAAGACACCCGCATCCACTGCTGCCTCTTCTTCCTCAACCCGACCGGCCACTCCCTCCGCCCCATTGACGTTATCGTCATGAAAAAGCTCTCCGACGTCGTCAACGTCGTCCCCGTCATTGCAAAGTCGGACAGCTTGACGCTCGAGGAGAAGGCTGCATTCAAGGCAAAGGTCTGTTTTTGTCTCTTTTGCCTTTTTCAAAAATTGACCCCCATTTACCGCAGATTCGGGAAGAGCTCGTTTTCCACAACATCCGGCTGTATCCCTTTGACACGGATGAGGATGACGATGAAGAGGTCGCAGTCAACGAGAGCATCAGGGTATGTCGACTACACTACTCCTAGACGCCCGCACTAACGCACGCACCTCAACTCAGCAAAAAATCCCCTTCGCCATCGTCGGCTCAGAGACCAACGTGATCATTGACGGAAAATCTGTACGCGGACGCAAGAACCGTTGGGGCGTCGTCAACGTCGAGAACAAGGAGCACTGCGAGTTTGTCGACCTCCGCGACTTCCTCACCCGCTCGCATCTCCAGGACCTCATCGAGACGACCGCGCAGATTCACTACGAGGCGTTCCGCTCCAAGCAGCTGCTCGCGCTCAAGGAGGGTGTTAACCAACGGCCGGCGGACCAGCGTTAAAAAACAGTAAATCGCAGTTATACCCAAATCTGCTTGTTTTTCTTTTTCTTGTCTGTTCAACGGATTCTGGACCCCCCCCCTCGCCTCACCCTTTTTGTTGTCATCGTCGTCGTTACTCAGTAGCCAGCCGCACGCACACTCCTTCCAATGAATACTATCTTCCTAATCCATTTCCGAAGAGTGTCGATTGATTAGTGCTATGAATACAGATGTTAAGACAGAAGAGGTCTACAGACAGAGAGAGAGAAGAAAATATGCGTGGTTACTCTTGCGAGCCCTTCTTCCTCCGTATCGTGAATATATGTCCCAACCCCAGATTCGGCAGATGCCCTCGCTTGGCAGCAGACAGACTCACTCGACTCTGCCTCGCCTCCGACAACCCAGTCTGTATCCTCCGCATCGCAACGCCGCCTTCCTCCATCGAAAAGTCGAACCCGCGATGCAGACTCCGCAAACCAGTCGCCATATCCGTGCGACTACCTGTCCGCCAGTCGCCCGACACCCTCCCTTCCCTCCTATTAACAGAGCCGATGGTAGAGCGCGACCTCGCCGCTTCCGACGAGCGCCGTTTCAGCGCAGCTAGCGAAGTGTCGTTTTTGCTTTTGCCGGCTTCGGCAGCGGCGGCGGCAACGTCTAAATGCGGCTCGACTTTGCGCACCGCCCGCAGGACGTCGATGTCGTTGGGACGGAAACCGAATGACCATGCCCGCGCGAGGTATCGCGGGAGGAGGGCGACCATGACGCAGAAGAGGACGCAGAGCCAATAGTAGGCAGAGCGGAAGAGGTAGTGGTCGTTGCCGAACACGGGGGTGGATATCCACCCGGGAGAGATGATTGAATAAATCGACTATGGGGTGGTTGGCGAGGCATGCAGGAGGGTTACGAAAAAAACGTACAGTGTATCCCCACGAGAGGACGATGCCGAGGAAGACGGCGAAAAAGACCCAGCCAGTCCAGAAGTTGGTATTAAGCCCATTAAATAGGTTAGCGCATAAGATGGCAGACATGACCATGGTCTGCGAAAGCTGATCAGGCATCCAAAAAGAAATTAGAGGAAAAAACACACCGTAGAGAATTCGTATTGGTAAATATTGTATCCGTCAGAGCGGGCTGTAGTCGTATCGTATGCAAAGCGAATGATGAAGAATATTACAGCAGACTGCGAGAGATGAGCGCGGGGGAATTGGAAAGAGAGGATGCACGTACTTGATAGATGCCATCGAACATGAATACAGAAAATATTTTGAATCCGAACCACCGTCCCTCCCGTCCGTAGCGGTACAACTCGGGCAGCGCCATGAGCGTATCAGCATCTACGAATGGGTCAGTAGGCAATGGAGTAACAGAGGACAGCACGCACCTATTAAACGGTCGAAGACACCGATGGCGATAACCGGTGCTATCGTCCAGAAGGCGTTCCACCATAGCAAATACGTGTATTCAAAAACGCTGGATAGAAAGTCAGGACAATTGAGAAACAGCGAAAAGAAACACGAACTAGGAGGAACTCCAACTATTGTAGATCTGGAACCACCACAGGACGCCAATGCAGACGATGTTTTTGTAAAAGAAATTGAGGATCCTTGACAAGGTCCGCGTCAGGCAAATATCACAAACAAGAAATTGGTCGTCGTACATGTTTCCGTTGCGGGCGTACGACCAATGTCCATGAACAAGGACTAGTCGTTTCAGGAAACGGAACTGGAGAAATGTGAGCATACAGTTAGAAGAAGATAGTCGACTCACCTGAGCAATAGCGTAGTCCGACGAGTTGACAGCTTGCAAGCCCTCCTCGCCAGAGATACCGACACCAACGTCCGCAGCCTGTTCCCCGTATTCCATCAATACACTGCATAAACAGAGGAGCAAAACAAAGACAAACCTGAATCATGCTGACATCATTGGCACCATCGCCAATCGCCAGAGTCATTGTACCTATCCCATCCTTGACCAGATGGACGACGAGGGCTTTTTGGAGAGGCGAAACACGGCAGCAGATGACACCTTCGCAGAGCATCGCCAAGTTGAGAAGCGTTTCCTTGTTCTTCTCGTCGCCGAGGACCTATTAAACATCAGTAAGTTATTACAGCAGGAGAAACGACAATTGCGAAGCAACTCACATGGCCTAATGCAGTACCGTCAATTACAAGGACGAATCCACCGGGTCGGTCACCATTGTCCGCGCCAACGATGGACGATACGCCGGTATTGACACGACGAAGAGGAAGTGCACGTTCAGAGCCAGACGTCCGCCGTCTAGTTCTACTCCTCGCACTTGACGAGGACATGCTCCGATGATGCGTCGGTCGCGCGCTGCCGCTTTCATCGACATCATCGAGAATACCGCTTTCAGGGAAGAACTCTTGAATCGACCGAACGAGCTGGTCGTACACCGGCCGCGAGCCTTCATCCCCGTTGCGGATGACAATAATATTGGACTCCTTTCCGATGAGGTTGGTGCTGTGGCCGATGGCAATGGCAGTTTCCAGCTTGTCGCCAGTTGCGACCCAGATCTTGATCCCAGCACGCTTCAAGTCCGCAATCGTCTCTGGCACACCGTCTTGTAACCGATCTTCGATAGCCGTAGCACCGAGTAATCGGAGGTCGTGCTCGATTTCGTCGGAAACGTCTTCGAGGATTTGTTCGTCCAAAGTCACTGTCGCATCGTGGTATCGTTCGTTCCATGCTTGGTATTCGTCCTCTGTGAGCAAAAAAAAAAGAGTGAATATAGTCGTCCGGTTCACTAAAAGGTAGTGCGCGTACCTTGCAGAATCTTGTACGCCAATGTCAACGTCCTCAGCCCATTGCTCGCAAACTCGTCTAGATGCGCCTCCGTCTGCGCCTTCAAATCCTCTCCAACCCCCTTCTTCAACCGCTCGAAAATGACATTGTCCGCCCCCTTGCTCAACAACAGCAACCGCCCGTCATTCTCCTTCTCCTCACCATTCCCATTCCCCAACTTCCGCACAACAACACTCATTCGCTTTCTTGCACTCGTAAACTCGAGCACGTTCAGCAGCTCGTACCGCTCCTCCCCACCGCCAAACGGCGTCTGCAACGACAACACCAACACCCCATTCCGCTGCTCCCGTCCACGAAACACGTACCCCGCATCTGCCGCAGCCTGAACCAACGCCGCCTCGTCCGGGCTCTGCGCCTTGTAACTCACTTTTTCGCGTCCGTCTTCGGTGTTGATGTCAGCGAGAACGGTATGACAGAGCCCCAGTACGGTGAAAAATCCGTTGAGTGACCGTGCATGAGCCCGCGCTGCGTCGGGAGTGTTTGGACCAGCGCGTTGTGCGGCGACCAAATCGGCCGCGAGTTTGGCGTCGGAGAATAGAGGTTTGGGTGCGTTCTTGCCGCTGGGGGACGGGACCCGAGGAGGAGTGCTCGGTCCGGCTGTTTGCGTAGAGGCAACTGCGGTCGAGGAACCGCCCGTCGAAGGTCGTTCAGGGGGATGTGGAACGGAAGGTGCCTCCTCTTCCTCTATTGTCGATGCCTCTCCCGTGTATCGTTTGCCTCCAATGGAACACTCCTGGAAGACCATCGAGTTTTGTGTAAGAGTCCCCGTCTTGTCCGAGAAGATGTACTCGATCTGGCCCAAATCGTCGGAAAGATTCCAGGTCCGCGCAAGTGTCGCTTGGTCCGTCTTGGCGTAGTATATCTCCGAGTCGAAGTAGATAAAGAGTGCCTGACACGTTCGGACCACTTCGATCGAGATGTACAAGGAGATTGGGACGATATTTTGAAACCTGTGGTCTGTTGAAGTACCGCGAAGAAAGAAGGAGAAAAGGGACGAACGTGATCAGAGCAAACGCCCAAGTAACAAGGCCATTGAAGCTGGGATTGTCTTCGCTGGTATTGTCGTCGTACAACCACGGCGCGCCTTGGGGATAAAATCGCTTCTCCAGTACCGAGTCGCTAATCCCGCACGCAACAGCCATGACGGCCAGAAGCAGCAGATTGGATCCAACCTGCGGGTTCATTTGCCGCTCGACCTTGCTGCGCTTGCTCGGTGTGCCGCCCGAGTTGAGGATGATCTTGGTGTCCTCGCCCGTGAAGAGAACGACACCGACGACCCAACGAGTGTTGCGAAGCACGGTGCCGCGGAGGAGGGTCATGCTGATGTCGAACGGTGCACTGTTGTTGTCTGCGCCGACGAAGACAGCCCCGCTGAGCCGGTACATGTTCGTATCTGGCCGTTCGCAGTCGACATGGAACGACGCCTTCTCTGGGTCGGCAAAAGCGGCAGCGTCGCGTAGATGCGTCAGAGCTGACGCCGCATGCCGCGACTTGAGATTAGTTTCTCCATCGAGGTTCTTGGTCTCGACGAATGCGACGTTGTCGTCCTCCGAAGTAGCACAGATGAGGATATCGGCAGGGAGCGGCTCGTTATCGAGGATCTTGACAATATCGCCCACTCGCACGTCCTCCCACGGCGTCGGCTGCCAACCGTCTTCCTCTTTGTCGATTGCCTCGCCCTTTGGCTTTCGGCGCACGAGTTTCTGCACGCCCCTGACAAATGTCCGATGTTTGGCTTTCATGGCGTTGTGATTGGCGAAGCTGTCTGTGGCGAGCACGCGGACTGAGCTGTGGTTGACGTTGCGGTCGGACTGGTGGCGCTTCGTGTCCTCATACGCATCTTTGCAAGCGGTGAAGCCGAGAACGACAAGGAGTGGGAATATAACGAGTCCGGGTGAGATGGTGGAGAATTTGTGGAAGAACTGGAGGATCGCGATGGCCAGGAAGAAGCTGTATACAAAGAGTGAGCGCGCTACAACGAAAAGAAGGGCACACATACACATTGGCGACGCGGCGGAACTGCTCGAGGAGGTTCCGAGGAAGAAATGTGATTAGAGTGTATTTCGAGGTGATTACTTGGTTCGACAGGTAGATGTGTTCGGGCTTGACCTTGCCCTTGGGGTCGAAATAGTGCGGAGGTAGTGCTTGGTTGACGACAACTGTGCGTTTGGGACCAGGCTGTCGTCGGCGGGAGAAGAGAGTTTCGACGTTAAAGGAGGAGACCTTGTCGTACCAGCGGGCGACGGCCGACTTCTTGGGGGACATGGTGGAAGTGTTAGGCAGGGCTCCGAGACATGCTCGTCTTAGAACTCCCTCGAAGGCTCCGGCCAAGCCTATGAGGTCACGCATCAGCGTAAGCATTTTCTGATCAGCACATTTTTTGTTCTTTTAGCGACCATAATTTACTGGGAGCGAGGTCCCTTTTGACCGACAAGGACACACCAGAAACTACAGGTAGAGGAGGAGCGACAGCGTTCGCTGAGATAAATAATGATGACACAACACGCGGCCGAGCCGAGTCCATCGGTAATCCGGCGGTGCTCGTTTCCCCGGACCCGACTCGGACGCGCGAGCTCTCCGTGGCCCATGGCCCCATACGCCACATTAACCATCCAGAAGAAACTGCCCGTCAAACGGTTCCTCCCATAAATCCGGGGAAAACCCGTCAAGGTAAACCAGCCTCAGATCCCAGTCGCGCTCCTTCTGGTATTTTTGCAAACGCTTACACAGTTTGGTGGGCAGCCAATTCGCGCTGCATCCGGTATTGAAGACGGAGAATGTGCGAAGCGGCTCGAACTCCGCGCCCTCGAGGCCACCAAAGCGACGAGACACCATCGAAGAAAGCAGCTTCGGCGGTGTCTTGTCGGTGAGAACCATCCGCAAGGTTTGGAGTTTGGGCACATGGGTCCGCTCAACGCGTGGGGTGAGCAGGGACAGCACATGCGCGATGTCGAACTGGTACGAGTGCACCTCAAAGGTGAGGTCTGCGAGTTCGCCGAGAGCCGTAAACATGGTGGTGAGAGCGGTATTGGTCATGAAGAATGGGCCGCAAAGGCGCAGGATGACGAGGTGGTTGAAAGGAAAGTAATTGGAGAAGATCGTCTTGACGTTGGAATTGACCCGTAAATTAAGACCTTGCAGACCAGGAAGGTCTAGGTTGTCGAAGATGTCCTTCGGGTCATTGATCCCAGAGCGCAGGTCTAACGATGCGTAGCGCACGTTAGGAAGCGAGAGGGAGTCAAGACTGCTTAGACTAGATTCTTCGAAAAAGTAGCGCAGGTGGACGACGGAGGAAAGCTCGAGGATAGCCTCGTCAGGCTCCCACAGCTCGGGTCCGGAATACTTGCGGCGGCCGTAATCATGGTACCGCTGCAGATTGCTGAGGGGAATAACATCAAGGAGAGTACTCGCACTCCAATCGACGTCGTCGTACGCGGGCGGCGAAGCTGGTACTGGTGCTGGCGGCAGAACTGGTGCTAGCGGCAGAACCTGTACGGGCAGCAGAGCTGGTGTTGGCACCAAGTCGTCGTCGTCGTCGTCGTCCGACTCGGAATCTTCATCATCGGAATCGTCCCAGGTCTCGTCCTCGTCCTCAGCTTCCTCGTCCTCGTCCGAGTCGGATTCGATAAAAGGAAAGCGCGAGTCAAAGCAGGCGAGCGCCTTGAGATGTGTGAAGGTGAGGGACTTGCTATCTCCGAGACCAATGGACCGTAACGAAGGCTTGCACAACGCGTACGATTCAATGTAAACGGTCTCCCAACGATCCGCATACGCCAGTAGGCGGTTGAGTAGGTCGTGGCGCCGCGCGCCCGAATACGCGAGAAAGATGGTGAGGGGGAGCTGACGCGAGCGTTGGAGGTACATGTCCAGATACGCGATTGCTCTGGCGGCACCGTGAACGTTTTCCGCCGCGCAGTTCTGCTCGACGTCCAAGAACGACCAGAGCCTGGGGAAAGCCAACGCGGTCTCGCGCCACTCGCAGCAGACGTGGGTTAATTGCAGGGGGAAACTGATCCTTCCAGGAGGACGCGGCCAGATGCTCATGCGAGCATATTCCTCCATCCTCGGAGGTGAAATACATGCGAGAAAGATTTCTCCAAGGACATCGCGAGGAAAAATGGCCCAACGCGATCGTCGCTGGTCTTCTGAGACGCTGAGGAATAGTTGGTACTGCGAATTATTGCCATGGTGTCTGGGTTAGACGTACACTGTCCCCATAACCATGCACGGACCGACTGAGGTGGTCGTTTGGGTCAGAAAGCGAAGAGCACGCGTACGGGATCATGATATCAACGGATGTTGCCGGTAGCGCTGCTTTCGACCTCCGATTGTCGGCTTCGGAGATTGGAACTGTAGACCGCCCTACACTTGTTCAAGCCGAGTGGACGACACGAGCTCTGCCGTCCGTTTTTAACTGGGGAGAGAAAGACGATAGCGTCACATCTCATGGCGGTAAGGAGGAGCAACCGGAAGCCAATGATCCCACGACAAACAAAGCCAAAGCACGCGTTCCTTCTTCTCAACATCATCCACAGACGAAAAAAACCGCGTCTTACGCGTCCAAGCCTCAAACCAAATGGCTATAATCAAATGCGAAAGGTGCCGGAACACGCAGGGCTTCTACGAGGTTCAGCGGCCAATCCTGCGTGACGCGCAAGGGGCCATTGTCCGCGAAGGCAGCTGGACTTTCGATCCTGCCACTGGACGATGCACTGGGGATGCGTCTGACCGCAGTGGTCGCGGCCAGCCATACGCACACATGTGCTTTTCGTGCAAGTGAATTTTCCTCTTTCTGCAAGCGACAAAGCTATCTGACTCGAATACGCGTTTCAGTCAGCGCTACGGCTGGGTCTACTCTTCTGAACCCTCGGAGGATAGAGCAGCTCAGCAACAGCAACAACCTCCAGCACCACGACGACGTGTTGAAGATCTGGTGGTTCAGAAAACACAAGGCAGGGCTGGAAGGGTACATCAGTTGCAGGCCCGCGAGTCTCCTCCCGCCCTTTCACATGCTCCGCCTCTACATCCGTCAAGAAACAGGACATCAAGTCTTTTTCTGGCAAGCAGCTCGCGGGTTACCGCAGAGCAGCCTGTTGCAAAGGACACTGGAAGGGTACATGGGTTGTCGAAGCGTCCTGTTTCTCCGCCAAATTTTGGGGATCTGAGAGATATCGGACGCGATTATTCGCGGTCCCGCCATTCCAGCCAATTTCCTCGCTCGTCTCTCTCCCCTCGTCGTTCGCGAACCCGCTCTCGTTCTCCGCAACGACGGTCGCGGTCTCGGTCTCCGCCACGGCCAAGCTCAAGCGATCCGCAAAGCCGGCGTTCCTCAGCGGGACCGTGCCGTGTATCAATCCAATCCAATCCAATCCGGTACCAGTACGAACACGAAGACGTCGCCGGTCAAGGCTACTCAAGGGCCCAACAAAAACCCTCGAATGTCGCCAGAGAGGATGGATCCCAGCGCAACAAGGCTAAACATCACCTTGGGCAGCAGACGGAGATTGGCAAACCTCAGGAGGGCCGCAAGCCCAAAACACGGCGCGGCAAGCCTAACGCGCATAATCTCGCGCGCGCCTATGCCAGAAAAGTGGCAGAGGACAACATTTTTGCCGAAAGACGGCTCGCTGCGGCTGCCGGTTCTTCATCGGTCAACACTTCTCACCCGACCACGACGACGGCTGCCGGTTCTTCAGTGGCGAACGCTTCTCACCAGGAGAGGATGCAGATGAGCGACGACGAATTTTCCTTGGGCTCGGACTACGGGGAATCTTAGCTGACGCGGTTTGCGTGTGCATGTCGGGCTGTAAATGCTCTGAAGCGTGAACGCAGAGAGAGAGTTAATTTTGGGAGACCATTGAAAGGATGGCCTCCCTACCGCTGCTACACTGTCGGCCCGAACCACAGGAGGAGGGGGCTCCGCGGGTAAATCAGCTGTGCCGCTGACAGTATCTGTCGAGAGTGGTCATCACAGACCATCGGCTGGCGTTAACGCGTCTGCTCAACGCATCGTTCTATTTCCGGGGTATTCGAATCGATCCGTCAGCTCATCCCCTTGAGGGCTTGTCAAAGACCGCGATCTTGTTGGGCGGCCGATTCTAATTTCGATTCGCCTCATCGTTACTGCACATACTAGTAGGAATATCAAGTGGTGTTAACAGTAGATTGTCGATATACGTCGAGAAGAAACTCCCCGCCAAAGTCTTCCTCCCATAGATCTGTCCGCCCCCATGGATCCGTCACGTTGTCGTATCGGATATCCCACCCCTTCTCATCTTTGTACTTCTGCAAACCAACCAGAAGGTCTTGAGGTATACGGTAGTCCTGCCATCCGGGGACGAACATGGTGAATGTGCGCAACGGAACGAAGTTGGCTGTGGGCAATCCGAGTCCCCCGAATCTGACGCGGAGCATGGCAAGGAGATTGGGAGCGTCATCGCAGAGGAACATCCGCAGAAACTGGAGGTTCGGACAACGCGCGAGGCCGACGTCGACCCGAGGCGTAAGCACTTTCGTAACACGCCTGGCCATGTCTTCGCGGTAGTCCTTGGGCTTTCGCAACTCGAGCGCAAGGTCGGTGAGTTGTTCAAGTGCGTCGAACATCTGGGTCAGAGCAGTGTCGCTCATGACGATGTAGCCACACAGGCGCAAAACGGTGAGGTTCCCAAAATAGCTCGGAGGAGTGTCGTTCTTGGGGAAGAATTTCTCGTGTCCCCAGCGACCCACGCTCAAATTGAGACCGCGGATATTTAGGAGGTGGAAACGATGAAGGAAGCGATTTACTTGGTGACGGGTGTTCCCTACTTCGAGTGTTGCATACTGGAGATGTGGCATCGAGATTTGCCAGTCGGGGTCCATTTTGTAGCGGTCGGGGAGACCAGCGGGAAAGGAGTGGCGAAGGCGAATGACGTCGTGGAGACGGTAAATTGTCTCCGCCGCAAAAGTGTCCGAAGAGCAGTAGTCGTAGAAACACAGGAGCTGAGAGCTAGGAATACGGTCGATGAGGCTGTCCCGGTACTTCGTGTCACGGTGTTCGCCATCTCCGTCAGAGTCGGAGTCGGTAGATTCCCCGTCTTCTGAGGACGCGGATTCCTCGTCATCAGCAAAGTCCTGACAGGTGTCAAAAAGCACAACGTTCTTCAAAGCGGGGAACGCCACAGCGGCCCACTCGGCGTCGTCTAGGGAGGTGGAGCGAGGAGATGCGGCGTGAAGCGCAGATATCTCGATGTAGATCGTTTCCCAGCGCGCAGAGTGTCGGAGTAGACGACCAAGAAGTGCATGGCGCGCGGAGCACTTTGCATGGTATGTCAAGCGGATTGTGAGGCGATGTTGCCCAGACCGCTCAAGGAAAACGTCCAGGAGGGAAATCATTCGGGATTCATGGGAACGGTCCTGCCGCTGCTCTACGTCGATGAAGGACCAGAGCTTTCGAAAACCCAACGCAGCATGGCGCCACTGGCGGCACACATGGCTCATTCCGCAGGGAAACATCGCACCGCCAGTGAGTGCGTCAGGAAACTTCGACCGGTTAATAATCGACGTGCGAAAACTCCGAGCATATTGTTCTCCTCTTGGAGACGGAATGCATTGAAGGAAAACGTCTCCCAGAACGTCTGGGGGAAAGGTCGCCCAGCGCGATTGTCGCCTTCAGGTTCCTGGTTGTTAGAGGAGTAGAAACGGTAAGTAGACCGCCGTACACTTGTCCAGGCTGAGTGGCCGACATAAGCCCTGCCGTCCGTTTTTAACTGGCGAGAGCAAGACGATAGCGTTACATGTCTCCTATGTGGAAGGGAGCAACCGGAAGCCGCAATGATCCGACGACAAACAAAGCCAAAGCACACGTTCCTTTCTTCTCAACATCATCCACGGACGAAAAAATAAAACGCGTCTTACGCGTCCAAGCCTCAAACCAAATGGCTATAATCAAATGCGAAAGGTGCCGGAACACGCAGGGCTTCTACGAGGTTCAGCGGCCAATCGTGCGCGACGCGCAAGGGGCCATTGTCCGCGAAGGCAGCTGGACTTTTCGATCCTGCCACGGGAAGATGCACTGGGGATGCGTCTGACCGCAGTGGTCGCGGCCAGCCATACGCACACATGTGCTTTGCGTGCAAGTGAGTCTCAGTCTTGGGCAATAGTCTTTGTCTTACTGAAATACGCTTTCAGTCAGCGCTACGGCTGGGTCTACTCTTCCGAACCGCCACCAGTGTCGAACTGGACACCTGCTCCTGCGCAACATGCAACACACGAAGCGGCCGCAGTCGAGGAAGGCGGCCTAGATGCAGCGCCAGAGTATGTTTGGTCCGTACGTCGCAAACCCTGCGGCTGTCGCGGGGGACGCTGCCAGCTGCGTGGCGGGGGCATCGGTGGATGTGGGTGTGCAAGCCAAGGTTCCGCCTGCTCTGTCATGTGCGGCTGTGGTGGTCGGTGGGTGCTTTTTTTTTTTTACGAGATTCACCGCTGATTATTGTTTGGGACGAAAGTGGTGAAGATGGCCAGTGTCTGAGCCCTTACACACCACCTGCAGGTGCCGATCCCGGTGCTAAACGGTGCAGCTGCTCTACCGGGTGCCAAGTCGGTTCTTTGTCCTCTTGCGGATGCGCGTCTCTCGCGATTGGATGCTCGGAGCGCTGTGGCTGCAAGGGAAATTGCACAAACGGGTCACGGTGAATGTCTTCAGTCGAGTACTTATTGTGGTGCGAAATGCGATATGACTACTAAATTGTTAAAGTGTTCCTTGATACTACTTTCAGTAGCCATCCGAATCATAATCACCGAGGTCGCCATCGTAGGACTCCTTGAAGTGGGCCATACATGCCTTTGCGCACTTGCTCAAATCCTGCCACTCTGCCGCACCCTCAACCGCGTCCAGGGTGCAGATATCGAAGCGATCACCTACACCGCCCTCGCGGTGCACAAAAGCCGCCAGCTCCGCACCCCCCAACTCTGCCCACAATAGATGGCCGAACCCCACGCCTTCTTCCACTGTGGGTCCATGCAGGTGCTTCGCCTTGAATAGCACGTCTGCGCGCGCGTACCACTTCTTCGACAGGTTGCGCACAACCCAGACACGGTCGGCGGGAAAGCACCTGTCTCGCTCGGTCTTGAAACGCGTGAGGTCCGCATTGGCCTCCTCCTTCGCGCCGTACGCGTTCCCAGGGTGCGGGAGGTCAACGCGGGTGAGCCTGAGCTTCTCCTCGGCAAAGCCAAGCGCGTCGTAGTCCAGGCTGGCAGCCGGGTACTGCGCAAGGAAGTCTTCCGGGAAGACCTCCTTGGGCTCGCCGGAGTATTCGTCCACGATGAGGACGCGGTCGCCAGCCCAGTGGCCAATGGGCACGCGGTTGTTGGCGGCTCTAAAACCGAGCCCGAGCGCGGATTATCGACTGCCAGTGGGTTTTCAGGCGGGCCTTGGTTGTCCGCTGGGACGGCAAAGAGCCACATGAAATCGGGTGGCATCCCGTTCATAAAGGCCTCTGCGACCTGGGTGGCACTACCGTGTCAGTAGGCATAAGGCTTCAAGCTGAGGCGTACCTTGGACCCATACCCTCCCGCGTCGACGCATTCACGTTTATCGAGGTTGACAATAGCGAATTCAGACATTTATCGAGTCGAGAGAGAGAGGGGGGAAGAAAAAGAAAGCACGCGTTTCAAGTTGATAGGGGCGTCGTCACGCGTGTGGGTGTGCGTGACACTTCCTGTCGCACAACGTTTCACAACAACCCACCGCTTTCCTCAGCAGACCTCGAATCTTTCGCTTTCCGCCACTCGCAGCTCATACACAGCCTCCTAGGTCAACTCTGCATCAACGGGATCGACAATCTCCCGAAAAGTCAAGATTGTCTCCCGTTTTGCCGAACGTCGAAAGAGGCAACACTCCTGTCCGTTTTCCCGCTCAAGGCACTATAAAACGACGCCCAAGAAACCTACCAAAGGCCATCTACAACCCCTACCAAACACAACAACCCACCGAGATGAACACCCAGCTGCCTAACATGCGCCTCGTCACCACCGGGCACAAATCCGATGGTACGTCCATCTTCACATTCGACAACACCATCGAGCCGTTTGCGCCGTTCGGCCCTGCCGCCAGCCGCTTCACCAACTTCCACATGACGCCCAGCGTCCCCGCTTCCAACACCGCGCCGTTCCCCGATCTCGCGAAGAACCTTCCCCGCTGCCCTCCCGGTGGCGTGCTGTTCTGCACAACCGACATCATGCCCGGGACCAGTGCGCCTATGCACCGGACCCTCAGCATCGACTATGCAGTGGTGTTGTCCGGGGAGATTGTACTCGCGCTCGACAACGGAGACGAGAAGACGATCAAGACGGGCGATGTTATGGTCCAGCGGGGCGCGAACCATGCTTGGCACAACCGTACGAGCGAGGTCTCCCGCATCTTGGTCGTGATGGTGTCGACGGAGAAGATCGTTTTGGAGGATGGAAAGGTGCTTGAGGAGACGGTGTTTGGGAAGAAGCCTTGAGCTGCATTTGACGACGCTCTCCGATATCTATATTTATGTTCTTGGACTTTCTTGTGAATAGACTGGATGCTTGAATCAGTGAAAGGTGAACAACCAAATCGTCTCTCTTCTGTCGACCACCATCACCATGTCGAGTGCATTCCTTCGCCAACCTTCAAGTGCCGGCGCTCCTCCGGATGACGACGCGACGTGTTGTTTATCTCGCGTCGGCCATGACTCGACACGTTCTGCGGTATGCCAGGCCTTCTCGACTTGCTTTCGACCACGACCATGGCCCGAAGCACTTTACGTCCCAGCTTTCTTATTACATCGTGAGTACTACGTTCCTCTGCTCTCATTGACATCCAGCCTCTAAACTCTCCAGAACAACTCTTATGCATTCTCAAGCGCTTTTGACTCTGCCCTCGTCGAGCCTCAAGGTCAGACGGAGACAGTCATCGAACTCCCCACACCGCAGACGCGCTCGAATGCGAGGCTGTTATCACCGAGCTCGCGGAGGGCCTCAGCTCTGGACATTGGCGAGCCCATGCAATGCAGCCAGTCGTCAGCGACGGCTCGGCGCCCGCCGACGCGTTCAGGCAGTCAACGGATGTTTTCGAGCTCGCTGCACTGTACGTTCTTCGTCTTGGCATGCTCATCGATATTCAAACCTCTCTCTCAAATTCTCGTCTCTCCTCTGCATCGACTACCCGGCAGCGGTGGACAGAGTATCAAGATATTGTCGGTCCTCGCTACCTCTAGCATCTACCCTGTCTTGCAATGAACGCGACGAACAATGTACGCAAAACGAACTTGAAATCGACGTATCAATATCTCCCAGCAAGCAACCCAGACCTTTCAACTCGTCCTGTAGACCATCGTTATATGCAATGAGCTCCGGGTGCGTGCTCGCTGTTTCTCCCCTCACCTCTGCTTACTCAACGTACGATAGCCCGCCGCCTTGCAGCACTAATGATACAACGCAGTCGTATCAGCACCCGAAACTTCAATCTTTTAGCGGGCCTACACGACACTCAAGCTACAAAAACGCGCGGTCATCGCAGAGGAGTGGGAGAACAATACGAAGAAGAGGCGGTACAAGTATGTGGGGCAAGACAGCAGACAAGGAGGTTGGCCACAGTAGATAGTGAGCTCACAAGACAAATTTAAAGACAGCTGGTAGACAGAACGAAAAGTAATGTGACGGATTGATGCCAGACTTGCTCTCAACCACACGAACCTTCAAACAATACTGAGAAACTGTTGCTGTTGCTCTGTATGTGCTCTGTGTCTTTCGATCCGTGCTAAGTGATCATAAGCCGAGTATGAACGACGCCGCCCAACGCGCTGCCGACCGAGCACGCCTCTCAGAACTCGATAGAGAAATCCAAAGCTTGAAATTCAGCCTGTCAACAGCTTTCGAAGAACGGAACCGGATAGAAGCGCGACTTGACGAATACAAGTACCCCATCCTGACGTTTCCGACGGAGATCGTCACCGAAATCTTCGCTCGATACATCCCGCCGTATCCTCTTCTCCCGCCTCTGGTTGGCCAGGGCTCACCAACGCACCTGCTAGGTGTTTGCCGTCTATGGCGAACCATCGCACTCCACAGTCCCTTACTCTGGCGCGCAATCGAACTGGATCGTGCCGTTTCAAGTGACTCGGGGCAGATGGCCGTGGAAACGATACAAGTTTGGCTCGGACGGTCCGGCAGCAGTCCGCTCTCTCTCTGGATCGACTTCGCAGCAGCACCGCAATTGGGAGAAGCGTTGGTTCAGGTGGTGATTGCACACCGCTCCCGCTGGGAATATGTCACCTTCCGAGTTCTGCACTCCCACATTCCAATGCTTCCAGGACCCGCTCCGAGTCTGGTCAAATTGGATATTGTCCAGTGGACGAACTTATCAAGCACTCTGACTGGCTTTTCCTACTGCTCACGTCTCCGCTCTGTACACTTGTGGGACGTTGGCTGCAGTGTCAATTCGCTTCCATGGGGTCAATTGACCTCGCTTACTCTCCTCGCCGTCCATATGGACCACTGCGCACCTATTCTGTCAGCGGCCACCGGTCTTTTACGATGCAAGTTAATTCTGCACAGCGTAATCGCTGACAGGCACGACATACGGCTTCCTCAGTTGGAAATACTACTGCTCGACACCGAGGGCACCACCGATATCCACGAAGACTGTTTGATACACTTCACATTACCGTCCCTGCGCAAACTCGAAATTACCGAACATTTCTTTGGACAAGATGCGGTCGACCAGCTTCGATCGTTGGTTACACGGTCGCAGTGTCCATTGGAACGCTTACGCGTTACCTCGACTTCCGATTCTCTTCTACCCCCGCTTGCAGTTTCGGCATGCCGTGCTGTGTTTTCCGACATTGCAATTGATGCTCACAAGCCGTATCCTGTTCGCGACGATGTCGAATGGAAAACGGAGGAATATTGGGATGCGAATCGATTTGGGGATGTCGAGTGATTTGTGGGTCCTCTTTTTTGTTTCCCATCGGGACAGAGCTGATTTGAAGCACACAGGCTCTTGTTCATGCTCTCGAGAATAATGCATAATTTTGCAAACGAGGTCCTTTGCTACAACTTCCTACTGGTATGTAGTGACTAGTGAACACGGTTGGCCACATAGGCAGTTTTGTAATGCATCTACGCAAAAGAAAAATCGCCGAGGCCAAGCTGCGCTTTTATGCTCTAGTGCCATCATAAGTATGATTCGCAATAAGGAGCGCGTTCAACTCGTTCAACTCATGTGACTTGTGACCGTTCGCGCTTGCTCTTGACTTTCATCAACCCATCGTTCCAATCTACCGCATCTGAAGACGGGAGGACATACCAATCTCACACTGCATGTGGGTCGTCTTCACTTCTCTCCCGTCTCATTCCCTCATGCTGTTTCGTTGACGCTCGTTTTCTCAAGCTGCTACATCAAGCTATGGACCCGGCTGCTCGTGCGACTGACCGAGCTCGCCTCTCGGAGATCGAAGAAGAAATACAGAGATTCGAAACCCATCTGGCTGCACTTCGCATCGAAAGAACTAAAATCCGCGAACGGCTGGAGAACTACAGCTATCCTGTTCTATCGCTTCCGAACGAAATTGTCACGGAGATCTTCGTCCATTATCTTCCTCCCTACCCCGATTTCCCGCCGCTTATTGGCCCGGGGTCGCCCACATATCTCCTTGGCATCTGTCGACTATGGCGCAGCGTCGCCCTCCATAGTCCAATGCTTTGGCGCTCGATTGAACTCGATTGCGAAATTTACCGCGAGCGTATGGGAGTGGCACAAACCTGGCTCAAGCGCTCGGGTGGTGTTCTGCTGTCCCTCAACCTTGACTTCGGACTCTCCCGGGAAACCCTAGAAGAGGATTCCGAGTCACTGCTTCAGGTTGTCCTTGCGTCCCGTTCACGCTGGGAATATATCCAGCTTGTGGTGCTGCCAGCCCACATTCCACTCATATCGGGTCCTGTTCCTGCTCTAGTTCAGATTGATATCTCCACGAGACGACTTGAAGAATCTGAGGCCGATGCCATTCTGTTTTACGATTCGCAGCGCCTCCATTCCGTTTGCTTGTGGAATGTTGAGTTCGACGCCGCCTCCATTCCCTGCGGTCATTTGACCTCCCTCACGCTTATCAACACTCGACCTTCTCCCTGTATGGCGATCCTCCAAACAGCCACAAATCTTACGCGCTGTAAATTGTACATGCTGCCCAGTGACACGGAGGTGGAAAGCTGCCATATACTGCTACCCCCGGCTGGAGATTTTGGTGCTGGTCCTCATTGGGACTGATCATCACATCTCTCTGACCGCCTTTATCCTACCATCCCTTCGCAAACTCGAAATCTCGGATCTTCTATTTGGAGTAGATCCTGTTGACCGGCTCCAAGCCTTTATTTCGCGGTCTAACTGCCGACTTGAATGCTTGCGCATTGTTTCTTTCCAGCCGACTGAGGCGCTCGCGGCTGCGGTTGACGCGTCTCGCATTGCATTCCCGTATGTCACTGTCGGTACTCGTCCATGGCAATTGTCTTTGGCATCCAACGATAACCAGTGGAAGACGGTGGAATATTGGGATCCTATGGACACTGCCAGTGAGTCCTTCGACGATGGTCAGGAAGATTTAGAGTCTTCCGAGGAGGAAATTTAACCTTGCATGTTATCTACTTGCCCTATGTAGCCTGACGGCCGGTATCCATCTGAACTTCAACATGTCGGAGCCGTTCACATTCTCCTGGCCTGGCCGCAGTGCATATTTGGATGATAATCGCGAGCTACTAGTAGTATTCTGTAGTCTGACTGGAACTTGAAGCATATTACATCTTTCATGTGACCGTGTTCGTGCTTGCTCTCAACTCTCATCATCCTGACCGAGAACCTTCCAAGCAACGCGGTGCCTCAGGCTCCCAGGTCGGAAAGGACCTTCTGGGTGTGTTCTCCGCTCTTTACATCTTGCGGCTAGACTCGGAACCTGAACGCACTCAGACTCGCTGCCAATTCGAATCCGCATGGGTCCATGGACCCCAGTGCTCGTTCAAGTTCAGCGGATCGAATACGCCTCCCGGAACTCGAAGAAGAAACCCACCCAGCGGAGCTTTCCGTTGAAAAAGACCAACTTCAGGGACGACTGGACCAATACACCTATCCCGTCCTCACGCTTCCGAACGAAATCGTCACCGAGATATTCATTCAGTATCTTCCTCCCTACCCCGATTTCCCGCCGCTTGTTGGCCCCGGGTCTCCTACACATCTCCTTGGTATCTGTCGCCTGTGGCGGAGCATTGCTCTTCACAGTCCTGAGCTGTGGCGGGCGATTGAACTCCGTTGCAAAGTTCACCCCAACCGGGTGGGGTTAGCAGAAGCCTGGCTCCAGCGCTCGGGTGCCAGCCCACTCTCAGTCCACTTGGACTTTGAAAGTAACTGGGGCTTTACCGAAGGAGAAGATTCGCTGCTTAACGCCGTCGTCGCGCATCGCTCACGCTGGGAATATATCGACATAAAAGCCCCGCCCGGGCCATCCACGATCTGCCTCATATCTGGCTCTTCTCCTAGCCTTGTCCGACTAAACCTAAGCACCAGATGGGAACCTAATCGCGACAACATCTCGTTCCACCATGCGCACCGCCTTCGTTCCGTGTGTTTGTGGAACGTGGGGTATAACCCGAGCTCCCTCCCATGGGGACAATTGACGTCTATCGCTCTCCTTAACGCATTCCTCTTCGACTGCGCGTCAATTCTACACACGGCCGCGAACCTAGTCCGCTGTAAACTGTACCTTCGAGGCGACATCGATCCGGGCCTCGGAGCCGTTCATTGTCGGCTCCCTCGACTGGAGATACTGGTGTTACAAGGCCTTTTCAATGAGGAAGGCGACTACTTAGCCGCGTTTACGTTGCCCTCCCTCCGCAAACTCGAAATCTTAGATTCTCTGCTGGGTCTGCATGCTATCGAACAAATCCAGTCTTTCCTTTCGCGATCCGCGTGTCGACTGGAACGCTTGCGCATTATTTGCGACCTTTCCCAAACGACGCAGTCGACTGCTTCATGTCGCATCGCGTTCCCCAATGTAGTTGTCGATGACGCACCGGTTGGTGCCGCGGTGTACGAGTCTTCGCTCAACGATGATGTCCAGTGGAAAACGGACGAATACTGGGATGTTGCGCCCGTTCTAGTTCAACCATCTTAACAACCTGTAATGTATCTAATCCGAGTCCTTTTCTGTGTACTAGTACCGACGGACCATATGTGCTACATAGTGCTTCCTCCGGGATCCTCCCCACAAGTAACGGACATTTGTTTCGAGTACACGAAACTAGTATGCTGGAATTTCTTACCAAGAGGTTCCTCCATGGGACCAAATGATCCAGCTGGTCGGCTTATTCTAGCCGTGGCCGTCGACGAAGCAACCGAATACCACCCGTGTCTTGCATGGAATGGGGCCAGGGTTTGGATAGGCGTGGAGTCAGCCTTCGCGGCCTCCAAATCGGCGGTAAAGTACAGAGATACTAATTGAGAGCGGAGTAACTCCACTGGCAGGTGTTGCAGTTGGGGGGAGAGACTGCTCGCAGTGAGCGTCTCAAGAACATACAGGATGTGGTCCGTCAGCTTGATCAACATCACGGGCAGGTTTTCGAGTAACCCATCTTCGACGGGGAAGTCCCCGCAAAAACGCAATACTGTTAGATGAGAAAAATATCGGGGCATATCAATGTAGTCGATGACGAAACCCCGCCCGTGCCTTCAGCCTGAGGTTGAGACCCTCCATATGAAGCGCTAGGGGCCCACACGGGGATCTGCCTAATCGGTGCGGAACTAGAAAGAACGGGCGGTAGGATTCACAAGCGAATCGTCGAGGTTCATTCGTAGTTGATGAGCGACACCAAGGTGTCGAATCGTTGTCCATCTAACGACGATGAGAGTAAGCAATAGCCCGCTGCTCCTCGGCCTGTGCTGTATGGTCATAGATAAAACTAGTCGATAAAGGACGAGTCGAAGCATGCGACGTCTTCAGAATCGGAAAATGTATGAGGGAATCCGACAAGCGAAGCTAATGTACGATGCAGATGGTCTTCCAGGGAGCGAAGGCTTCCGAGGACGGCATGTCTCTCGAGAAAGTTATAGCAGGACGATGGTGAGGGTATATTTTTGCAGGCGGAGCGTTCGAGGTACGTATCAAGAAGCGACAGCGTCCGAGTTTCCTTGTCCCGGATCGAGGAACGGCCAGGGTTCAAGTTTCGTAAGGCCCAGCGTTGAGAACCGCCACTGGCGAGAGACGTGGCTCAAGCGCTCCATGGGCCCACAAGCTCTGCTGAGTAGCCCACGCACACCGGCACGAGGGTAGACTCTGAACTTTTGGGTGAATATGGTTTACTCGTGAATTCGAAGTCGTACGAGTGCCATTTGGCGTTGGATGTGGGAGGTTTGTTAACGTTGGCAATGACGACTGCGATGGCTAAAATGGGTTGCTGTTTGGATAGCCGGAACACTGCCAATGCTCTGTGCAAGACGGTCCAGGGCAGCTTCGGATCCGAGGAGGGCGCTTCTTCGGCTACATGAGCAGCGGTTCCGAGACGAGCGACGACGAAACGCGCAAGGCAGTCCATGCGGGCGATCTCGAGAATACAATGGACAGGACGACCCGGTCGACGATAATTGGCGGGCGACGGCCGTGGTATTAGTCGGAGAGGTCCATTTCCTCCTCCCCGTCTTCGAATTGAGGCGACGGAGGTAGAGGAGGCGGCGGTAAAGACGGTGGAGGGGGAGGTAGAGGCGGTGGCGCGAACTGTGGAGGAGGAGGAGGGGTTGGAGGCAGACTCGCGTCACGCTGGCTGAGCAGGACCCCATTATACACCGTCAGACACTCCCAGGCGAAATACGCTCGTGGATAGCGAGCCCAATGTCTGACCAATGGAGTTCCAGTCGAGGTTGCGTGCTGGGCACCCGAAACGGTCGCAGTTTCTTCACGCTGAACGACATCAGGCATTGAAAGTGTAACCTCTTCCTCGTCCGACTCTCCCCAAATCTTCATCACGTCGTTCTCATCTTCTTCGTCATCCGACGACGTATCTCGTTCCCGCATAATGCGAGCTCGCATCCGTTCGCGCGGGTCTGTCGCAGAGACCCAGCCAGGCGGATATCCCCAGAGCGCCATATTCGACAGCCATTCGTATCCGTTTCCATCGTCGTCATGATCATCGCCCTCTTCTTGGCGGCCCCATTGACCCCATCTGAGTGCCCTTCGAAGCTCAGGCCCAACTCTCCCAGGAACGAACGTCGACGTCCACGAGACACGTTCAAGACGCTCAGCGAGCTCACGCAGACTGCGCGGGGTGTTATCGTTGCCTTCTTCTTGCTGTCGTTTAAAACTCGTGCAATTGTCGGGAGAGTGCGACGACGGCCTTGTCGAGCGGGTATGGGCAGGCGGAGAGGACGTGTGTCGTTTCAGAGCAATTGAAGCATCGGGGACGGTTAGCTTCGTATGGGTCTAGGATTGGAGGGGGAGGAGCGCCGATGGGGTAGACGTCGTCTGTGGTTGTGTCAATTTCGTAGCGTTCGTAGATGCCAGAAGGTTCCCAGACGCCATAGTATGTCGGACGAGGTTCGCTAATGTAGGGAAGAATGTCTTCGTCCTGTATACTTGTTCAGAGCGGTACATGCAACGAAAGAAGCATATCTACCGTTTCTACTTCTCCAATGTGCCATCCGTCGCCGTTTTGCGAGCCTGGTCCCATTCTTCGAGAGCTTTGGTCACGTCCTTCGCGTCCCACCGACCCTTGGCAATCTCCTGGCCCTCTAGATGGAGCGCCGGGATCCAATACACATACTTCTTCTTCCACGAAGTGTTCTCCGGAGCGTTGATGTCGATGAGCGTCAAGTCGAATTGGCGGGTTTGGCGGACGCGGTTGAGCTCGATTTTCGCTAGCTTGTGAGACTGTGAGGGGAGTTTCAGGCATTTTGGGGAGAGCATACGTCGCAGAGAGGACAGTTGGCGCCGGAGAAGAGTGTTAGGCGCGGAATGAGTCGGCGAAGCGACATCCAGTAGACGTCACGCGGTGTGACTCCGTGTGAGTGCGAGTCAACGTCAACAAGCTCTAGAGACAGTTTTTTATTTCAACGCTCGAAAGGCACTTCCCTCTCTCTTATTTTGACTGTGAATCTTCGTTCGATAGGCTCGCAAGGTGGCTACTGCAAGTATATTTCACGCGGTCGTTGCAAGGTCGCTGCGAATATATCTTCGAACACCACCAGTAACCGCAGGCCCGGCGGCCCGGGGATGCTCTTATATTCGCTTCCCCCACGTCTAGCTCAAACTACTTTCAAGCGCTCGCAAGATGGACAACCGATTCTGAACCGTGACTTGACTTGGACACTTGAACGTCTCGTTGCAGAATCCGCACCTTCTTCTTTTGCAACGTGGACTGCCTCGTGTCGCTTTGCGCTCCTCGATGTCGCCGTTGATGACCGCGCATTTTCTTCGTCCGGCGACGATGTCCAGTGGAAGATGATCCTGTCTTCAGATGATGTTCAGGAAGAATCATTTCTTTGCTTCACTGCGGGTGAGAAGACCAAGTGTGCTCTCTACCAGTGTCGGCGTTTGCTCAAGGGAATGAGTAGAACATACGCGACGGCCAGAGCTGGCTATTTATATATGACTCGTACTCGAATGGTCCACAAGATTTAGGTCGTACCGCCCGATTGCCGCTGCACCTGCGTGTATCCGGGTGTGGATTCGGTGCACTCCACTCCGCCGGCCACCTGTACTTTTGCAAGTGCGACCTTTCCCTCTGCAGATTATATTCAACAATTCAGGCGCCAAGACTCACCCAGTTGCATCTCTTCTTTCGTAGCCTTGGTCGTACATGTCCAGTCCGCCGCTGCCGCCGCTGCAAAGTTCTTCCAACAACAAAACGCCTTGCCAACTGCCGAGGCATGCGAGACATGCAACATCTTCCTCGCGATGGCGCCGGCTGCGATTTCGCTCGCAATCTTGAGAAATTACCGCCGAGTAATAAGACAAGACAGTCCTTCAGTGTGCCAAGATACGCGAACACAAGACGAGAAACAAGCAGGATAGGATGTGTACTAGTCTCGCCCATATCGAGTGAATGCCTGAGTTCAGTTGCGAGGGTGTACTTCGACAAGCAGCTCGAGGGGTGTGTTTGGAGGTCGAAAACGCGGAGATGAGACAGCGCACCCATCCCTAAATGTTTTTCTTGTTTTCATTGCGTCTTGTCTCCACAGACCGCCCGCATCCGCTATGAATGCTCCCGTGAGGGCCAGCGGGAGCATCTACATGTGAGGTGAACTGAGCAGCACGCGGATTTCATTTGATTCTATTGCGCTCCTATGCCCGGCCACCGGTGGTCGTGTATTCGCAGAGGTGCGTACCGCCCATGTTCACGGCTGGATGTCGGCATCAAATGTGTTTTGATGCACCACACTTTCCCAGGCTGTCTCGCTCGATCGGCCCGCCGTCTTTTGTTCTCCTACTCCATCCCCGTAAACTTGCTCCGTCGCCCCTCATCACCGAACGGAGTCAAGACCCAAACGTAAAACGTAAACAATATCACCTGAAAGGTTTTGCCCAGTTCCGCCCTCTGTGCCAGAGATTCCTCACCGATTCAGCCTGAGACGCACTGTGGTCTACCTCCTGCACGTTGCAGACACGCAAGACGCCGCTAATTGCTGCGTGTACAGGCACAGTGGTAAATGACATGCAGGCGGCATTCAACCGCGACGTTCCGACATTGACATTTCTCCGCGTCGATATTAACGTTAACCGTCCCAGCCTCGCCGACTGCACATGTTCTGCATGGGGAATATAAGATCGACCGCAACGAACGTCGTCCCTGAATCACGCCTTGTATAACCTGGGTTCTCTCTGTTCTTTTGTCTTTGTCTCGATCCCCGCGCGATCCGGCCGTCGACAGCCCTTCGCTCCTCTCTTCGCTGGCGATAAACACCAACCCTGGGAAATGCACCCTCGGTTATTTCTATTATTTGAACGTCAATGCGATCGTGTACGCAACAAAGCCGGACATCTCATACAACACTACGCGCGTCCCATAAGAGCGCGGGTTTGGCGATGGTTGAACTTGCCCTGCCGACCCAGCCCTCGCCGCAAAATGACCATCTCCCCTACTTTCACTGCCCCCGAGCCCACGGTCCCTGCGACCAAGGCTGCCGACGCCAAGCCGTCGTCGTTCAACCTCCCCGACTTGGTTGGCCATTGCACCTACGACCTCTTCTACAACCCCGACGGTGACGCGGTCGCAGCGCAGTCTGTCCACTGGCTCGACTCCAACTGCCCCATCCTCGACGCAAAGCAGCGCCTCGCGTTGAAGGGTCTCAAGGCTGGCGAGCTCACTGCCCACTGCTACTACACTGCGCCGCCCGACCGTCTCCGGGTCATTTCGGATTTCATGAACTATCTGTTCCATCTGTGCGTCCTTGTCTTTCTCCCTCGGCTCTTTCTAACGCCGCCGGCAGCGACAACATCAGCGATGGCATGATGACGAGCGATACGGAGGTCTTGTCGGATGCGGTCATGAACGCATTGGAGTTCCCTCACTCCTACCGCCCCACTTCGTACCCAGGCAAGGAGCAGCCTGAGGACGAGTTGAACGCCGGCAAACTTGCCCGAGAGTGCGTCTCTTTCTGTTCCTTCTCTCATTCGATCTGACCTTGCTATCGCAGTTTCTGGGCGCGTGCGATTACCACTCATGGCCCTGGCTGGCAGGGACGGTTCAAGGAGACGCTCGAAAAGTTCTTCGAGGCCGTCAACGTCCAGGCCAAGTGGCGCGACGCGGGCATTGTTCCCGACTTGGAAACCTACATCGCGATTCGCCGCGATACCTCTGGCGAGTCTCCTCTGTGTCTGTCTTTGACTGGTGACTTATTCGTCGTCCAGGTTGCAAGCCGTGCTGGGCGCTCGTCGAGTGCGTTTCCTTCCTCTCTTTCATTTCACGGTTCTTATATGTATCCAAGATACGGCCTGGACATCGACCTGCCCGACTTTGTCGCCGAGGACCCAGTCATCATGTCGCTCGACCAATCGACGAACGACCTCGTCACTTGGTCCAATGTTCGTCGTATTCTTCCCTCCCTCCACCACAACGCTAACGTCTTGCGAAGGACATCTTCTCCTACAATGTCGAGCAGTCCCGCGGCGACACGCACAATATGATCGTCATCCTCATGAAGTACCACGGGCACACCCTGCAGAGCGCCGTCGACTATGTGGGCGAGCTCTGCCGTCTCACCATCGATGCGTTCCAGCAGAACCGCTACGAGGTCCCATCGTGGGGTCCCGAGATCGACGGGATGGTGCAGCGATACATCGGCGGCCTCGAGGCCTGGATCGTCGGGTACGTCTGCCTTCACTCTGATTATGCTCCTCCTCACCCCGCCGTCAGTTCCCTGCACTGGAGCTTCATGACCGAGCGCTACTTCGCCAAGCGCGGCGACGAGGTCAAGAAAAGTCGTTTCGTCTCCCTTCTCCCCGTGCGCGCCGACTCGCAGTGAATTATCGTGAATAAGCAGTATTTGGCCGCCTTTAAATCAGTGCCTCGATACAATACTTTCGACTTTCGCCGATAACTTGTTGATAACTTATTGGATCTTAGTTTATAGTATATAGAGCAATTAACTACAAGTTGAATGGATTTGGTGTCGCATTATTCCTGGCTCCATAAGGGCCTGCAAGCGCCTACAACTTGAAATTCGTCTGCAATTTGCAAGGAAAGTCTATTGCAGTCACACCTCGTGACGTTTGCTGGATGTCGCTTCTTCGACTCATTCCGCGCCTAACACTCTTCTCTGGCGCCAACTGTTCTCTCTGCGACGTATGCTCTCCCCCACAAGGCCTGAAACTCCCCTCACAGTCTCACAAGCTAGCGAAAATCGAGCTCAACCGCGTCCGCCAAACCCGCCAATTCGACTTGACGCTCATCGACATCAACGCTCCGGAGAACGCTTCGTGGAAGAAGAAGTATGTGTATTGGATCCCGGCGCTCCATCTAGAGGGCCAGGAGATTGCCAAGGGTCGGTGGGACGCGAAGGACGTGACCAAAGCTCTCGAAGAATGGGACCAGGCTCGCAAAACGGAGACGGATGGCACATTGGAGAAGTAGAAACGGTAGATATGCTTCTTTCGTTGCATGTACCGCTCTGAACAAGCATACAGGACGAAGACATTCTTCGCTACGTTAGCGAGCCGCATCCGACATACTATGGCGTCTGGGAACCCTCTGGCATCTACGAACGCTACGAAATTGATACAACCACAGACGAAGTCTACCCCATCGGCGCTCCTCCCCCTCCAATCCTAGACCCATACGAAGCTAACCGTCCTCGATGCTTCAATTGCTCTGAAACGACACACGTCCTCTCCGCCTGCCCATACCCGCTCGACAAGGCCGTCGTCGCACTTTCCCGACAAATGCACGAGTTTAAACGGCAGCAAGAGGATGGTAACGATACCACCCCGCGCAGTCTGCGTGAGCTCGCTGAGCGTCTTGAACGTGTCTCGTGGACGTCGACGTTCGTTCCTGGAAGAGTTGGACCTGAGCTCCGAAAGGCCCTCCGATGGGGTCAATGGGGCCGCCAAGAAGAGGGCGATGATCATGACGACGATGGAAACGGGTACGAATGGCTGTCGAATATGGCGTTCTGGGGATATCCGCCTGGCTGGGTCTCTGCGACAGACCCGCGCGAACGGATGCGAGCTCGCATTATGCGGGAACAAGATCCGTCGTCGGATGACGCAGAACATGAAGATGAGGGGGACGACATGATGAAGATTTGGGGAGAGTCGGGCGAGGAAGACGTTGTGCTTTCGATGCCGGATGGCGTTCAGCGTGAAAAATCTGCGACCGTTTCGGATGGCCAGCCCACAGGAACCCCATTGGTCAGACATTGGGCGCGCTATCCACGAGCGTATTTCGCTTGGGAGTGTCTGACGGTGTATAATGGGGTCCTGCTCAGCCAGCGCGACGCGAATCTGCCTCCAACCCCTCCTCCCCCTCCACAGTTCGCGCCACCGCCTCTACCTCCCCCTCCACCGTCTTTACCGCCGCCTCCTCTACCTCCCGCGCCTCAATTCGAAGACGGGGAAGAGGAAATGGACCTCTCCGACTAAAATGGCGGCCGTCGCCCGCCGATTATCATCGACCGGGTCGTCCTGTCCATTGTATTCTCGAGATCGCCCGCATGGACTGCCTTGCGTGCTTCGTCGCTCGTATCGTAGCCGGTCCTCGAAGAAGGGACATCGGCAGCTGCCCTTGGCGGTAGTGGTTTCCTGCTCAATACAAACCCGGCACACAGACTCGGAGCAGCGTTCCCTTCCCAATGGATATCCCCATCGCAGTCGATTCAAATTGGAGGCATCTCTCTCTCTCCTCTAGTTGGCCTGCCGGCTTTGACGACGGAGTCAAATCCTTGACGGAATTGTCGGCCCGTTTTCAATATTCGCGCATTTGGGAAGCAATCTTCAGAATTTCAGTTTACCAAAATGACTATGCTTCATTATTACTCGTAGACTTGAATGAATTCGTACTAGTAAAGTCAAAAGAGGAACAACGGGTGAATCATCAAACGTTCTGCTCAATATCCCTCACCATCGGCTTTGCCTACATATAAACCGCGAGATGCTTTTCAGGAATCCTTGTTGTCAAAGTGGTTCAATGAGAACCGGCGCAACATCCCAGTATTCCTCCATTTTCCACTCGACATCATTATCGGATGCATAATCATAGGCGCAGTCATCGACGGCAACATCGGGGAACGCGATGCGACACGCGGCAGTCCACTGGCACTCGCTTGGTTGGGAAAGGCCAGACATAATCCGCAAGCGTTCTAGGCGACATGCGGATCGCAAGATGAACGAGTGGAGTCGCTCGACGGCATGCAGACCCAGCAGACAATCTGAGATTTCGAGTTTGCGGAGGGATGGCAAGGTAAAGGCGGCCAGAAAGTCGTCTTCGTCCCTATTGAAAAGGCCGTGCAGCACCAGTATCTCCAGTTGAGGGAGCCGAAAATGAGCGGTTCCGAGGCCCTCGATGCCACCTTCAGTGTGCAGTTTACAGCGGACTAGATTGGTGGCCGTTTGTAGAATCGACGCGCAGTCGACGAGGGATATATTAAGGAGAGCGAGAGCCGTCAATTGTCCCCATGGGAGCGAGCTCAGGTTATACCCAATGTTCCACAAACACACAGAACGAAGGCGGGGCGCGTGGTGGAACGAGATGATGCCGCGATTAGATGTCAATGGCCAGCGGGTGCTCAGATGTAGTCGGACGAGACCACCGGCAGGCGCAGAGCCTCCTGATATCAGGGTAATATGGGAGGGCGGGGCGCTAATGTGGATATATTCCCAACGTGAGCGCTGCGCAATGACTGCCTGAAGCAGCGAATCGTCTCCTTTGGTACGTATTTGCGAGGAATGTCCAAAGTCCAAGTGGAGTGAAAGCGGCCTGGCACCCGAACGCTGGAGCCAGGCTTCTGCCAACTGCACCCAGTTGGGGGTGACCTTTACAACGGAGTTTAATCGCCCGCCACAGCTCAGGACTGTGAAGAGCGATGCTCCGCCACAGGCGACAGATACCAAGGAGATATGTGGGAGATCCGGGGCCAACAAGCGGCGGGAAGTGGGGGTAGGGAGGCAGGTACTGAGTGAATATTTCGATGACGATTTCGTTCGGAAGCGTGAGGATGGGGTAGGTGCATCGGTCCAGTGCTGGAGTTTTTTCTCTTTCGATACCAAGTTCCGTGGGGCGAGTTTTTTCTTCGAGTTCCGAGAGGCGTACTCGATCCTGGGCCGCTGAACGAGCAGGGTCCATCAGTCTGTCGTGCCTTCAACTAGTTGAAGTTCTAACCGCAAGACTCAACGCATGGAGCGGAAACATACCCACGGCCTAGTAGAAGCCTGAGGCACCACGTTGATGATGATGAGAGTTGAGAGTAGGAACGAAGTGCCAGTGTCACGGTCACATGACTTGAGCAGAATTCTGGGCTGCCTCGCGCGCCGCGATCGCCATCCGATATGAAGAATTTAGGTTTAGTATCTGTTTTTGCCTTCGCCAACAAAAAGAGCGCCGATTTACACGTACATACGATTACTGTAGCATAATACATCGCACAAATAAACAATATTCAACTTTTGAAGGCGAGGATTCAAATTCCGCCGCGGAGGAGTTGTTAAACAGGATCTAGTCCCCGTAGATGTGCCGAAGCGAAAAGATGGCAGGGCAAAGCAGGCCACAGAGAAGTCTTTGCGATGAGCATGGCCGGCCCCGACGTAGTTATCCAGCAATATAATCTCCAACGCCGTAGTAGTCAACTTTGAAGGAAGCCTTGAAGCTTTCTCACTCACGGAATGAAACGATCGAATGCTTTACAGTTGTTTTCATAATCATCCAAGACCACATATCATCCTACATGTTTCCTTTCGTCTACTCCGAGCCAGACACCATCTTCTACCTCGGTCAAGTGAGGCACCCATACGACTCGCGGCAGTGCGAGCGGTCATTGCATTCCGCCAGTGTTGCACACTTGTAGTTCAGATTCACCGCGCCGCCAGTGCATGTGTTCCCTTGCGAGTCGTGCACCTCTTGGCACAGCGTGTAGCAGTCGGTGTCGCTGTTTCCCGTCTGATCGATTCAAGGACATCAGCGCCGACGACAAGGGTTGGGGGAAGCCCGAGAGCAGGTAAACTTGGATTATGACTTACCGTATAAACGCAGCAATGGCTGCCATCATAGTTGAGGCACTGGCACCACTTGCACGCGTCGACCGTCATGGAGGCGGCCAGGAAGAGGATCGCGGAGGTGAGGAGTAGGCGGACCATCTTCAAGGCGGGATGGGTAGAATGCGAATGGTAGTCTTCAATAAAAAGGGTTGGTGTTAGGAGGGGATCTCGAGAGTAAAGTGCTCAAGCTCCTGCAAGCTGGCGTGAGCTTCTGTCCAAGCTGCCGTTGGACTTTATACGTTTTTGCCGTGCCCTAAGTTGAATAGAGCGATGCGGTCACGGTGGCCTCTTCCTGCAGCTGCCGAGTGCCAAGTCCCGACGGGGTAGGAAGAACAGTAAGCCTGTAGAAATTGTGATATGGGCCGGGTGGTTGTACGGCGGGGCCGCGTAAGCGTGTCGACGGGGAGGTCCCCTACGCTAGTTAGAGAGGTGGAGCATGAATCTTTGCTGCAGCTAGGGATGCATTCGTATGGTTAAGATCCGAAGCAACCACGCCATGGGAGGTGGGGATAGGGAGGAAGATACTGAATATCTCGGTTCCGTTACCCTGAGGACGATGAATCTTGTCTTGTCAGTGCAAAGTTCGGCTGGGACGGTGTCTGGAATCTGGATTTGCTATTCGAGCTCCGAAAGGCGTGCTCGGTCTCTCGCACAAGCAGCTGCGTGCCGGGCTGCGTCCGAGTCCATCGACCAAAGAATCCAGCTAGTATATAAAAAGTAAGTTAGAAAGAGTCCAGAATCTGAAATCTTTCACACCCGTATGGAGCAGAAGATCTAGAGAGAACTTACAACAACCCTAGATGTGCTCGTTGATGAGAGTTGGGACCAAGCACGAACTGTCACGGGTAACGGCGGCGTGCTCAAATTTGTTTTGAAGACAGTAGATCTAGAGGATACAACAGTCAAACCAAGCGTGAACATGGTATATTTTCGAAATATTCAGGACAATGTCCCTCAGGAGGCGACAGGCGCGCAATCAATCCTCCGACGATTCTGCCTCTGAGGCTGTTGCAGTTCCAAGAACCCAATATTCTTCCTTCTCCCACTGGTCTTCACGGTGAACAGAACTCCAGCCCCGCCTACGAGTATCCACACAGACAAGGGGGAACGCGATGCGACATACATCAGCTGATTCGGTAAACCACAAGTTAAGCGACGAAGTAATGAGCGAGTCCGAAGTAATGCGCAAGCGTTCCACCCGGCATTCGGACCGAGAAATAAGGGATTGGAGCCGTTCGACGGGATGCGGGGGTCAGGCACGAGCTGTCACGATCACATGGGCTAACGCGCTCAAAGTTCTTTCTGTTCTTCTGCAGACAGGACATGTCAGGCCGGCAAAAAAAGTACTTCGCTCAAACAAGGCATGAACGCGGTATATTTTCGAAATGTCTAGCTAGGCCGGCGACAGGCGCACAGCGCACACACAAATAACTGCATCTTCAATCGGAGTCCGAATTCTCCAGCGGTTCAAGTTCTGCCTGCCAGGCGGTCGTAGTGACAGGAAGCCAATAGTCCTCCTTCTCCCACTGATCTCCACTGTGAGAAAAAGAACCCATGACCCGTTCACGATTATCCACGCCGACAAGGGGAAACGCGATGCGACATCGATCAGCTGTCCACCCCGGGGGCCCCGAAATATCAAGAATGAGCAAGCGTTCCAATTGACATTCGGACCGAGAAATAAGGGATCTCAGTTGCTCGACGGGGTCTCCCAGCAGAGCATGCGCAATTTCAATTCTTCGGAGCGATGGCAAGGTAAACACGGCCAAATCATCACCTCCGGAAGCATCAAGAGCATCGAGCGAGAGGATCTCCAGTCGGGGTAGTCGTATATGGAGTCCATCCGCAATGACCGCGCGGCGAATGGTCAGTTTACAGCGGAGAAGATTTGTGGCTGCTTGCAATATCGGCGCAATATCGATCAATTGTATGTCGAGAAGAGCAAGCGATGTGAGTTGGTCCCATGGGAAGGAACTGAGGTCGTAATCAACACTCGACAAGTAGACGGAACGAAGAAGGGGTGCATTGTGCAGTGAGACGTTTTCAAGCGGAAATTCCCGTGTCGTGCTGAGGTTTATGTGGACCAAACGGTCCCAACTCGAAGCAGCGCCGAAGATCGACGAATGCTGGTGCGGCAGGAGCCAGAAGTTGATATATTGCCACCGTGAGCGATGTGCAACGAGCGTCTGAACCAGTGAGCTCTCTCCTTCGGGTTCCGAGAAAGCGTCGCCGGGACCATCAAAATACAGAGAGAGAGGGCTGCCGGCTGAGCGTTGGAGCCATAGTTGCACCACTTTTACGTGGTCGTCGGAAATCGCGTGTTCGTGATAGATTTGAATGCACCGCCAAAGCCTTGGACTGTGAAGGGCAATGCTTCGCCAGAGGTGGCAAATGCCGAGGAGGAATGTGGGAGATCCAGAGCCAACAAGCGGCGGGAAGTCGGGGTATGGAGGAAGATACTGAGTGAATATCTCGGTGGTGATTTCGTTCGGCAATGTCAAAATGGGATAGGTGTATTCACCGAGTCGTCCCCGAACTTGATCTCGTTCCCTGCGCAGGACTGCTATTTGAGCTTGGAGGGTTTCGATTTCTGCCTCGATGTCATGTAGGAGAGACCGGTCGGCGGCGCGAGCTGCGGCCATTCGATAACCACTACGGGGCGTCGTCCAAGTCTGACTAACCGCAAGAATCCGCGTTTCAAGTTACGACTGGAAAACGAATTGGGGCGTGAGATGTCCCGCGTAGGCAGTTGACGTACCCGTTTGTCGAATCTCAATAAGTAGTCTGAGCTGCCAGCGTCCCCTAGTGGTCGATGAGAGTTGGGAGCAAGGGCGGCAAGGCACCGTGACGTCCAAGTGACGGCGGCACCCTTTCAGTCTGAATCGTACAGTAGCGTGGGCTAACATGCTCAAAATCCGTTTAAAAAATAGTACAGGATACAACAAAAAGCTTCAGTAAAAAAAAATAGGAAAAAAATAGGAACTGGTAAATTTTCGCCAGGCAGCGAAGGAGATCCCTCAGCCATGCCATCCTTCGGATGATATCCTTGTTGTCAAACTGGTTCAACTAGAACGGGCGCAACATCCCAATATTCCTCCGTTTTCCATCTATCGTTCAACGAGGACGCAGACTCGGAAAACCGTGCACAGTCGTCTACAACGACATCGGGGAACGCGATGCGACACGGGGCGGTCCACACGGTCGGTCGGGGACGGCTGGACATAATGCGCAAGCGTTCCAGGCGGCATGTGGATCGTGCAAGGAAGGATTTCAGTTGTTCGACAGCATGCTCTCCCAGCAGACCATCCGAAATTTCAAGTTTACGGAGGGATGGCAGGGTAAAGGCGGATAGACAACTGTCTTGCGTCTTGACAAGGCTTTGCAACAGTAGTATTTCCAGTCGAGGGAGCTCACAATGGGCACCTCCGAGTCCCACGATATCAGTGTTTCGAATGTACAGTTTACAGCGCACTAGATTGGTCGCCGTTGGTAGAATTGACGCGCAGTCGACGAGGAATATGTTCATGAGAGTGAGAGACGTCAATTGTCCCCATGGGAGGGAGTTCAGGTCATACCCAACGTTCCGCAAACACACGGAACGAAGGCGGTGCGCGTGGTGGAACGAGATGATGTCGCGATTAGATGGGAAGCGGGTGCTCAGATATAGTCGGACGAGGCTGGAAGAAGGGTCAGATAAGAGGTGAATCTGGGATGGGCCTCCTATATGGATGTATTCCCAACGTGAGCGCTGCGCGACGAGGGCGTTAAGCAGCGAATCTTCTGCTTCGGCAACTTGAAAGTTACTTGCAAAGTCTAAGTGGACTGAAAGCGGGCTGGCACCGGAACGCTGGAGCCAGG
Source organism: Mycena amicta (assembly GCA_029282125.1). Classification (NCBI taxonomy): domain Eukaryota; kingdom Fungi; phylum Basidiomycota; class Agaricomycetes; order Agaricales; family Mycenaceae; genus Mycena; species Mycena amicta. Next base: position 1,076,218 of record JARIHP010000001.1, on the reverse strand, counting down.
TCTGTGCCACTTCCACGCGTTCTGGGTAAACCTTGCAATCGAGTTTGATCGCCCGCCACAGCCCAGGACTTTGGAGAGCAATGCTTCGCCAGAGGCGGCAAATGCCGAGGAGGAATGTGGGAGATCCAGAGCCAACAAGCGGCGGGAAGTCGGGGTATGGAGGAAGATACTGAGTGAATATCTCGGTGATGATTTCATCCGGCAGCGTCAACACGGGATACGTGTATTCATCGAGTCGTCCCCGAACTTGATCTCGTTCCCTGCGCAGGACTGCTAGTTGAGCTTCGAGGGTCTCGATTTCTGCCTCGACCTCCCACAAGCGAGATCGGTCGGCGGTGCGAGCTGCGGCCATTCACTATACTGGCAGCAAGAATCGCGTTTCAAGTTACACTAGAAAACGATTTGGTGCGTGAGATGTACCCACGTATGGAGTTAACGTACCCGTTTTGAATCTCAATAGTCTGAATTGCTGGCCTTCTCTCGTGGTCAAGAGAGTGAGCACTGTCACTGCATGTCACGAGTTCGATGGCTCAACAACATGCGCTCTTATAAGATGAATTTCAAGTGTTTATGTAGGTAAGATATCTATTTGCGCGACATGCAAGCAGGCCTAGGTAAGTAGTGTTGTGAGTTTGTATGTCTGGTAGGACGGGACGCAAGTAGGCTATAGAATCAAAGCAAGTCCGCGACAAAAAGTTTCGATGACGATGACCGGAATTTCTGCCTAGCCTGGCTAGCAGGCCAATAAAAAAATAATCGGCCCGGTGCAGCCACAAGTATACGGGCCAGGGGTAATAGTTAAAGGGTTGTGTCAAAGGGTGTGTTTGGTATGTTGAGCGAGGCGGAAGAGCGAGAAGCAGACTACGAAGGAACGCGTCCAGCAGCTGGGCGTGCACAGTGCACGGCGCGTCCTCCGATAATAAATAACGGAAGAGCGCGAGGCAAATAAATAAGACCCGAAACCCGGAGGCGAGACAGAGAGTGGAATGATACAAAAGAGCGGCGGTGTCGGTACAGCGACAGAGACATGGGCGGGGGGTCGTGAAGAGGTGGCTGGCGGCCTTTAGACCCGGCGATTGGGTGAGAAGGCGGGGATGACGGGTGAGCGTTCGGACAGGCAGGTAAGAGGGACGACACCCTTCGGCGCGTCTACCCGTCCGAGACGCTGGACAAGGGCCCAGCCATCCTGGAACTCCTCCAACAAGCGAACAGTCTCGCCAAGCTGGATTGGGAGCTCGTCGTCCATCGTCGGCGTGAATGGGTTGACGACGTTCATGAGGCGCGGTTGGTCAGCGTTCTCGTCCGAGAGACCGATCTGCGCAAAGGCCATGGACTGGTGGGCGCCAAACGAGGCTGAGCGGGGGCTGAGGAGGGGGAGCGGTGGGAGCTCGGATGGCGCAGGTTTGAGGAGAGGAAGTTGGCGCGAGATAGGATTGAGCTTCTTCGTCGCCGGGGGAGTAGGCGGCGTCGGAGGCAGGCTCGACTGATGAGGTGGTGACGGGGGCAGTGGGAACTTTGACGCAAACGTCGCCGTCTTTGAGCCAGAGCCAGAGTCGGCCATGTAGGAGGGAGGAGGGGATCGCTCGCTGGGTGCAAACTTGGAAAAGGTTTTATCCCATCCACGAGAGGACCGCAACGACTTCTTCGACCCCTTTGATTTCTTGGAGCTCGTGGATGTGCTGCTGGTAACGCCGCCGTTCTTGTTCTGCGGCATCTGGGGCACCCACCCCGGGTTCATGTCGGCTGCCGAGGCACCAGGCATGTACACCGAGCTGGGTTTCTCCAGAATATACGCAGAGGCGTGTAAATCCAGCTTGCTGTCCGATTCATACGGCCGCGCCTTTTCAGACGTAAAGTCGATTATTTGGGACGGAGCACTGTTTTTCTTGGATCGCTTCCACCGCCGGAAGACGCACAGTCCGACGCCTGGACAAAGGCAAGCAAGCTCGTCAGCCCGACAAGAAGCGGGGAAAGCGGGATAGATAGCGCACCGAGGATGATAACCAAGCATAGTACAGCAACGACAACCTCCAACGTCTTGGTAACCGTAGGAACCTGAAAGTTCACGGCCGAAGTGCTGGATGCACCGGCAGAGTCGACGACAGCGGTGGCCGAAGTCGTCTCGGATGCAGCGGAGGAGGTCTGGCGACGCACGCGCATCATACGGGCGGGATGGTGGTTGTGCATGGTCGTTGCTTCGGGTCGGTCGTCGTCGGCAAAGGCAAAGAACGAACGAAACGAAAGAAAAAGAGAGACAAGAGAGAAGCCGAAGGGAAAACGAAGAGGAACGTTGCTCACGCGCTCCGCATCCGTGTCATATGTACGCCATCTGCCAATGGCCAAACCCGATCTTGATTCGACGATAACCACATCAAATCAAATATAGTACGGGGTAGAGCGGCCCTGCGGCGAACATAGCGGGTCGCCAGGGAACCTTGATTCGAGCAAATGTGCATCAAAGGTCGAGTAGCTGGTTAGATACAGCTCTGTACAGCGACCTAGCACCTTCTTCCTCGACGTATCCTCCCAGCGCATCACCGATGAGCCCGTACAGCTCATCCGTAGACAGATGCGACGCCATCTCCCCTCCCAGCCCATGAAACGCCTCTGCGCAGATCACCTCCCGCTCTGCCCGAGTGAACGGTACGAATGGTAAAACAGTTGTCACTCGCGATAGAATGGAGGCCTAAAACAGCAAACACCCGCCGATTAGCCGTGACGCTTCAAACACAGTAGTTTCCGCCCTTACCCCCATATGTTTAGAGACTGGCTCTCGCACCAGTTTCATGAGCTGCACATACTCCTCCCGCGACATGAGCGAGTCGGGCTGCGTTCGTCTTGCATGATGTTCCGCGATGACTTCCTGGCCCACGTTCGACGTACCCAGCCACACGACGTTGCGCACATCTATATGGCGGCTATTCGCCTCAAAGGAACACCGGCCTGAAATATATTCCATCAGCCGGAACAGATAAACAAAAAAACAGTCAACAAACCTGACTCCCAGGGCATCAGCAATGACCACAAAGTCTTTTCCTCGACCTTTTCGATTTCCTGCGGGCCGCAGGTGAGCAACAGCAACCAGCAACTGAGCAAACCTACATCGAGAATGACGACACATCTTTTGCCTTCGTTGTTGATGAGAAACTCGGCCAGTGTGCACGTACTTGGTTCCTGTTTAAAGTTTTGTCAGTCCGTGCTTCTCCCCGTGTTAAAAACGAACCTCGTACGAGCCCATCGAAAACGCCGTCCATAAATCATGCGACGCGCGCAAAGTCGTCATGTTAACAGTGTGCGTTGGAACATCCAGCAAAGCACCAACTAACAATCAATCTGTCAACAAGGTGCACAATGAAAAAAGGCGACAACCGACATCTCCGAGCGAGAAGACTCTTGCCGTGCCCACTTGGACCTGCAAACGGTCAGTCACACAACCTCTCAGTGTTTTCGACGAACCGCATAGCAAGACGACGACGGGGAGCACCGCGAGGCGTTGTGAATGCATGCTCAGCACGCGGAACAACTGCTCTAGCGCACGATCCTGCCCCACAAGCTCATACCGCATGCGTGCCAGTGGTCGGAAGAACGAGCGGTGAATGAGCGCAGACGATCGTTTTGCATGATCCTCACTCGCGCGTTGCACGAAATACCTGAAAATCACATGCAGACGATCAGCAAACACGACAAACGCGTTTATTATTACCCACCTCATCGCCGGACCAGCCATCTCCATCTCCTCCTCTCCAACGCTCGCCCCAAACGCCACCAACACCTTTGCAATATCCATCCTCCTCGCCAGCAGCGTATTCTCCAACGCAAACCTCACAGCGCTCTTCCCCTCGGGACCCACCGCCTCCATCTCCTCCGCACCAACCTCCCCCGACTCGAGCACATGCCGCACGGCCTCGGGATCGTCCGATGCGATCGCAAACAGCAGACGCGTGGGCATCGGCGTGCTCGTCGCAGGATGAGTGAACCCCAGCGCCGAGGCGGCGCGTGAAGGTGAGCTCGGGCGCATGTGCGGGATTTGGATGGGTGCGGGGACGCCAGTGACGCGCCGTCGAATGGTGTTGTTCTTTGTATCGTCGTCTTCATGATCATCCTCTGTGTTTTGCCATTGTACCGGCGCGGATCGCAAAGGCGCGTCTATTCGTGAGTGGGGTCGTGGCGGAGTTGTCATATGCATATGTGGTTGTTCATTATCCAGAGCAGCGAAAGCATGGGGGGTATTGTTGGGTATCGGGTGATTTGCAGAGCGCTAGGGAATCATCATCATCAACTTACACAACGAATAAAACTTACAGAAGATGAAGATCGTGCAGAGATGGATGAAGATGCGGTATGAGCCCGAATCGGTGCAGAGCGCTGTAAATAAATAACCGTCAGATGAGTTCTCCACAACAAAACAAGACCAAACACACCGAAGATTGCGCAGAAATAGACGGCGAGGCAGAATGAGAGACACTGCTAGACTTGCGTTGCGGAGAATCCGCTCCGCTCGAGTCCGCAAACGAAAATGAGGACGGTGGAGCGGTCAACACCTTGGACTTGGGCAAATAATGAGAATACAAACAACGTGAATGGAAGGTTGTCTCACCAAACGAAGGGACCTCAACCCTTTCACCATAACAGTTTGCGGTTCCTCTCCAAAGAACAAGGACGAGGACGAGGAATCCCGCATCGGCGCTGACGCAGGCGGCGCAACGCTTCTCGAGATTCGCCGTTTACGGACGTATGGCTTGGGAGATCCAGTGGCAAAGGCCGTATGTGTTGCTGAAGCCGAGGCTGGTGGCAAAATCGAATCGCGATTCGAATTTCGACTCTATATCTGATTAACAAGGGTTCCTGAAAAGCAAAGGAAAGAGGGAAACACACTTGACTACGGAACCCAAATGGCACCTTCCCGCCGGACAAGGGCCGAGAAATCGACTCGGGCGAAGTAGACATCGTCTCTGGCGGGGCCGACCGGAAACTGAACGGGACTTTGTTTCTAAAGGACATGGACGAGAGCGGTCGAGGAGGCGTATCCGGAGAGACGGAAAACACGGAGCGGGGACCAGAGGCAGACACGGGGAACATGCTCCTTGCTCGACTCTGAATTGGAGGTATGTAAGCATCCTAATGCATGAATAAACAAGCTTACCTCGTTGCGCCGGGATAACGAGCGGTCAGAGGGAGTTGACGTAGATGCTTCCTGCCGGGGATTGAATTTCGGCTTGGGCTCGTGTGGAGGCGGCGTAAAGACGCGTGCTCGTATGCTGCGTCCCCGTTCAATGTCCTCCTCCTCCGTTGGCACTTTACTTTCCGGGGGGGACATGTATACGTCGTATAGCGTGTTGATGGTGTCTTCCTCTCCAGAAAGTAGATATGCGAGCTGGGCAGTGGAATCTTCGGGAGGGTTATCCGAGTCCGAGTCGGAGCCATCGTCGGAAGGGGCGAGTGTGGTAGAAGAGAATCGACTGCCGGGTTGAAGGTGTTCGTCGGAATCGTCGAGTGTGGAGGACGAGAAACGGCTGGGCGGGTCACTCAGCCGAGTGTCGGAGGTGTCCCATTGCGCTGTAGCATATTGCGCGTCAGAGTCGTCTGGATCTTCGTCGTCGTCGTCTGGTTCGAGCGTTGAAGCAGACCGGCGAACGGTAGAGGGCGAGTCCAATTCCGGGCTTGCCTCTCTGGACGCGCTACTGGGCGGAGAGACCGACCCCGGGCTGAAAGGGGAACGGGAGAAGAGGCGACTCGCGCCGATTCCGATTCCAGATGCGCTGGGCCCCATGCGTGAGGATGGGGAGCCGAACGGGGACGATAGAAGTTTCAATGTGGATGGGAGCGGCTGCGGCGAAACGAAGGAAAGGTCGGAGCCGTATCCCGAGTCGAAAGAGTTGCTGTTGTCGTTCTTGATTGTGGAGATGCGGGCGAGATTGACGTCGAGGGAAACGGGCGAGAGAAGGCCTGGGGTGGTGTCCTTCGTGTCGTTGACGAGCGTCCAGCCCTCGCCGGGGATGTGGGGCGAGACCCCATGCTCCTGGGCCATGGAGATGGTATGTTGTGGTTCTTCCGGGTCGAGGACATCGCGAAGCGCATCGAGCAATTCGGGTAGACGGTGTGGAGTGGATACGGAAATGTCGTGGATAAAATTGCAGGACTGGTCGAAGACGCAGCGGCCTTGTTGATAGAAGGGACATGGGCGTGCTGCATAGGTGACTGAGTCCAAATGAAGCTGCTGGGACGGCTCGAGACTCACTTTTGACGCGCCAGGGAGCGTCTTTCGTAGACATTCAGCTCTGTGGACCTCGTCTTCAACGATGGCTGCCGACTGGTAACAAGCACTCACCAATTACGTCTCTTTACGTCCGTCTTAGGGGTCAAATTCTCTCGTCTTGCAAGACCACGTCGCCCGGAGTGTAATAGTCGTTCGTGCGTGTACTAGAATCCGTGCAACGTCGTGGTGCAGAACTTCATGTGGGGGTTCTAGGTAGGGATGAGCACTCTGAGCGAGCGATGGGTATGAATGCAGGCACCTAGCCTCTTGAGTGCCACCGACCGGTATGGCTCGTAGATTGAGCCTGGAGAACGACAAGGGGTGTGGTCAAGGGAATCAACCGAGTCTCAACCCCAGTGAAAACTGGATCTTGGTGGAGCTTGACTAGGCTTGGCCCAGCTTGAATCTGCATCAAATCAAGCCAGCGCAAGCCTGAGCAAGCCAGCTTAAGCCAGCTCAAGCTCATTTTGACCATATAGCTTGGCCTGGCTTGCCTGGGCTTGCCAGAGCTTGTAGTATGTCCACCAGTTGTATTACTAGTACTACAGTGCAGTTCGTGCTACCCAGCGTGTTCCCGCTCCTCCCGCCGTCCCAGTACCTCCGTCGCCGCTTCACAAACCCTCCTCGGACCCAGTAAGCGTCGTAAAGGCGAGTTAGCTGCCGTTGTTGTGCAACGACGACACTGTCGTTATGCTGATTGCCATGCTATCCGCCGCCCGTCGTGGTCCTGTTCGTCGTCCGGCACACGGATCGCAAGCGACGAATGTTGTAGGCTGTGTTCGTAGTCAGTCCGTCGCTATAGTGGGTGGAAGAAGCCCCGCACTCGCCAAGTCGTCCCGTCGTATCCATACGGGCACGGTCGTCCGGCTCCGTTCGTCGGTCGTCGCGTCATTTGCACCATCGATAAAAAATGCATCGACGTCGCGTGAATAGAGCCTGTGGCTGGTCAGCGAGCAGAAGGATGTCAGCAGGATAGCTCACCGACGCTTCGTGACTGTTCTCGCTCGTCCTGATTCCCCTCTTCCCAGCGCCTGCCTTTCCGCTCTACACTCCCTCCCGTCATCCGCCACCCAATCCACCCACCGCTTTTTATCAACCGATGGCGCGCAACCGCATTGTGCTTCTCCCCACTTCCCTCCGCCCTTCCACATTGTTTTGACTTGACTGGGGCCGTACGTGGTTGAGGCGCTGTACTGGAGGCGTCAAAGGGTGGTCACTAACTCGTCCGAGAGTTACCTCGCTCAATCGAAGGGCTAGTTTGGTATCCTGTAGTCGCGACAGATGGGTGTGAGATGTTGGGCTTCTTAATCGTCTTCGGTTCGTAAGCGCGGCGAGTGCAGAAGCTGTACAAATAGTCAGGTTGCTATTGGAGAGGACGAGGGAGCCCCTACATACCGATTATACCCATCGGGGTACGCCTCTGTTCGTCGATGCTCGAGCGATCGATGTTGCTGGGATGTTCGAGTTGCGCCAGGAGAACCTGCAGCGTTATCCTAGAAACGTCAGAGAGAAGGTACCCAAGACCTACCTACCGATGTGCCCGCTCGCTCCCATCCGCCGATCTTTCGTCGTACTCGACTAATGTTGACTGAGCAAACGATCAGTTGAATGTTGCAGGACCATGTTTAGAGTGGAACATACATTGTAGCAAGCTTCCGGTCCTGTAATGCGCTCGCTCGATAGAACCGCGAGGTCGCGGTCCTCCGTTCGAGGGGCTCTGAGTTGGCGCTGCGAATCGTTAGTTAGCGGCCTTGGATTGATGAGGACGTACCTGTCGTCGATATAGGCCTAGACCGGAGTCAGAAGTACTCAGTCAGAGATAGAAACTGTACTTGCCGATTTGTTCCATTCGCCATCTGGCCTTCTGCTACAATCGTTGCGTTGTCGAGTCCCGCGTCGTCACGTCGTGGTTACTGTCGTCGTAGACGTCGTCAAGGTCGTTCCATGTCGCCCTCCGTCGGCAGGATTCCGCGCTATAAATTGTCAGTGAAGAATGTTCCAGTTAGCACCGACAGCAAGAATGACGAGGCCCCAGATTTGGCGACGCCGACGGCCCTGACCAACCAGAGCACAGCGGCAGAAATATGACCTCAAGCGACGAGACGTGCAATGGTTCGTGGTGGATTGAAGATGATTGATAATTGCCCGCGGAACTGCCCAGAGGGTGCCGCCGGAGACAACGAGTCGCAAACGGCGACCAATGAGGCAGCGGACGACCCGAAATGCTGCAGTGCTGCTGGTGGCGAGTTTCGACGCAGAGTTTGATCCCAACACGTCTTGAGGAGCCAGAACTTGCTAGGCGGGGTCGGAGGACACCTTTTAGTAGACTGAAGATGTTTTGGCAGGGTTTGAGCATGCGTGGAGGCGTCGAGGCCGTCAAGATGGGAGAGAGGAGGAAAGTCTCAGATATGTGACAGAGATGTGACACGCTCCAATTGGAGACTTGGAGTCTCGCTCGCCCAAAATACACGAATATTCTTACAACTACAGAAACATGTCGACGAGTACAAGTACAAATGCTTCATATTCGAGTCTAGGGCACCCCAATTCAGTTGCTTACAACTAACCATCCTGCACTCATGCCGATCATTCGTTCTTCAAGAATCGAGCGCCTGCAAGAAGCTAAGTCATGGAAAGCCAGCAGGAGAAACAACTCACCGCGTTCCTCTCTGCCTTGACAGCATCTTCCTTCTGATACCAAACCTACAGAATGTTTTAGATGCACCTGGATCAAGAGCACGACACGAACATTCTTTTGCGCGGCCGTAAGCTCATCCCAGAAAAGCTCGAAGTCCTTCTTTTTCCCCTTGCCATGAGTTTGTAGCCAGTGCTGGGCGCACAGTTGCCTAGAATACATGAGAAGACAGACAGGAAACCATGAACAGTAGGAAATTTACTGTGCGATGCTCTTATAACTAGGCTTCCAAGTGGCGCTGCGTTTCGGTTTTGTTGGGGCTTCGGCCGGGGCTTGCGAGAGGTCGGCGGGAGCTACGGGAACAGAGACAACAGGTGCAGGAGCCTGTCCCGATTTGTTGCGCGGCTTTGGCTGTGCTCTTGGCGGAGCCGCTGCAGGTAAAGGCTCGGGGCTTCGTTGGAGTGCTCGAGAGGGCTGGGATCGTGGGTTGGAAGGGAAAGGAAGCGGTTGCATAGATTGGAAGGCAGCATGTGCAAGAAAATCGAGGCCTGATCCGTGGCTGGGTGCAGTATAAGACGCTGGGGGGGAGCCAATAGTCGCAAATGTAGTGGCGGAGTAATGGCCGTCTCCCGCATCGTCCTCGTCTTCGGAATGAATAGGTGTGAGTCGTTTACGAGACGAAGACGCGACGGGTTCTTTGTGCTGGGCTTTGGGGAGTGAGCTGGTACTTGCAGGCTTGCCGATTGGAGGAGCACGGGAGGAGGAACGGGATGCGGTCGATGGAGGTGCTGAGGCCGGTGCGTGACGGGATTTGGTAGTAGCGGTGTTCGTCTCCACGTCAGCGAATAAAGGATTTTGAATACTGGTCGGTTTCTAGACGATTTGGTGAGAGGAGAATGCGAGAAATATCACCACGTACAGTTTTTTTCTGCCTTGGCGCTGCAGGTGCAGGAGCTGCAAAGTCGTCCATGTTGGAATCAGTGTCGACGGTTGCACTTCCAGTCGATAGCTTCTTCAACGGGACTTCAGATAACGGCTCGTCGTCGACTTTGCGCTTTTTGCCGTGTGTACGAGCGGCGGATCCAGACGATGTACTTCTAGATTTTGCGCGCGGGCGCAGAGCTTCGTCATCGTCGTCCTCCTCTGCCGAGATTTCTTTTTTGATCGTCTTGTTTGCGAGACCGCGAGACATTTTCCAATTATTGTATACGACTGTCGCAACGGCATCAGCTTTCCAATGCATCGCGCAGTAGCGCAGACACGGGAATCGGTTTTCGAGGCGCGATCGAAAGGTATCCTTGGCCGTCTGACCGAGGTTCCCGTAAGTGTGGTCGGACAGCGGCAAGAGCTGCGTATTCGCCATGTCCGTTAGAATACCTTGGCTGACGGATTTGATTTCGACAGTGATAGAAGGTTCCGGGAGATTGCCATGCTGGTCGGTGGCGAAGAGAAGCGATGATTTGGTAAATAGACGACGAGTCGGTTCGTTTGTGTACTCGTGGGTGTTGACCTTGTTGTTGAATGACGCCTGCGTCCAAAAGAGCTTATTGGCGTGGCGCAGGTCGATTTGTGGTGGGGGGAGAGGAACTTCTGCGTTCGATGAATGTGTTGAGGGAGCAACACTTGGCTGGTTCTGAATGAGAGAGAGAAGCGTAGAGTTTGATTGTCTGTGGGCAGTCAGCTTGCAATAGCACACTGTGGCAATGACACACATTAGGACAAGATTTTGTGTTGCATGCTGCTCGTTTTGACGTGCCAGCTGCTCGTTGTGGCGTGCCAGTTGCTCGTTCTGCGATGCGAGTTGTAGATTACGGGCTTCCAGTCGTCGTATTTCCTGCTGGTACCGAATGTTATTTTGCTTGAGTTGAAGGGGGTCTAAGTCGTCTACAGTGATTACCTAGCAGAGTTAGCCAGCGATGTGGATGTAAAGATGGAACACACTGTCGCGTTTTCGTCATTGTTCATTATTGCTGTTTGATGGAGAGCCACATTCGACAAGCCCAGGGGAGCCCGGAGAGTAGGATGAGAGGTTTGTCCATAGGCGGGATATTGCTGGTAGTGAGTCTCACCGCCACTCATCGCGGTCGGAAGCAGGATGTATGCGGTCACGTTTCTCTAGTCACACCAAAACTCGCGCTCAGATTCCCGTGTTCTCTGCACAAAGCCTCAAGTAGCTCTATATGATACATTATACAGGAATTACACGTCTTCATGGACCCAATTACGCGTCAACATCATCTGCGTCAGGATCATACTGGTCGTACTCTGTCGACTCGGTATGCTGCGCCAGCTTCAAACCCGGCTTCTCTGCCAAGAAGTATCTATCATCTGCCGTCTCGTCGTCCCGGTAGTGCTGGTACTGTCTATCTGGCCCCATCAAGACAACAGATTGAATGGCTTTGATAGGGAGGACTCGGACATCGTCGTCGCCTGAGTGCTGGACCGAGCAGTAGGTTTTCGACGAGAGTTCAAGAAGATATGGGTCGGGGGCACCAAAGAAAGCGCCAACTGCAATTTGGTGGCTGGTGTCTTGAATTCTGAGCTCAGCAAAGTATCTGAGCTCAGCAAATTCAACGTCGATTGTATCGTCGCGTTCATAAATGATCTGCAAAAGAACGGCTTCAGTGTCTCCGAGGAAACTAAACTGAAAACATACCTTCACCATTCTACCTCTCCGAGTAAAGTCGTTGCCGTTACGCTCCTCCGCCCAAGTAGATCGTACAAATTGCTCGTTGGGGAGCAGCACACGCCCAAACCGTCTGACCTTTCCATCCCACTCCTCCACGGCTTCATCGTCATCAGAAACAGAGCGAATGTATGCCTTGATGGCCGCTTCCTCGGGATCGCTCACTGGACGAAAGCATCTATCCTTTGGGTGAAGGGAAACATATCCATCGCCAAGTTCGGTCGCGGTATGCGGAAGACGTTTCGCCCGTTCTAGGTCTGGAATCAGAGCTTTCAGCGCGTTTGTCTGCGCACGTCGGACTCCGCGCTGGGCAAGGTTTGCGTACGGATTTGAGTGCTGCCGAATCTCCTGGCCCAAATTCCCGATAGTCCGCTCCAGAGGCCATTGCGAGTAGATGTTGCCTGGACCTTTTCGCGTGGTTTGTTCAGGCATGTGGTCGAGCACATGGATGACGGGTGGAACAAAATGAATGCGGTCCGCACGACGCTGGACATATAACTTCTCGAAGCCGTCCGAGAAAGTCCTCATAAGCTGAGAGGCTTCTTGGAGCTCGGCAACAGAGATCTCCTCTTGCATGAGGATTTGGAAAGCGCGAACCAGTTGACAGTAGTTTATGTAGTACTTGTCGGGAAGAACACCGTAAAAGAGGGCAGGACCAAGATAAAAGAAATATAGAAGAAACTCCCAGCATTTGTATCCCGTGTTGATTTTCTCTGCGGGGTTGCGCGGAGGGTTATCGAACGAGCCGGGGAAGTAGCCAGTGAGATCCGCAACGACCCGACCATGGTTAGTCCAGACATCGTCAACCAGCACAACCCATGACCACGAACTGCGATCATCAGTTGGTTCGCACTTGAACGTGCCACGCCAGAGCGGGATGAAGAGTTGCATGAGATTTAGGATGGGGTGCATGTAGTCGAGACCGAAGATGTCGGGAATACCAAGAATAGACTTTGAAGGGAGTCCGCTGAATATTGACGGCTTGGATAAGCCCGTCGCAAGTCGGTTCTTCTCATATTGGCGCTTGCTGGAAGATGATGCGACGAGAAGGAGATTCTGTTGATAGCGTTCCGCCGCCGTCTCAGAAGTAAAGCCTTCAAGGAGTGTGCGTAGATCCACATCAGGATGAGAGCAGCCCTCGACATTGTAGTTGTACGGGAGATAACGCAAGGGGTAGTATGTCCCTTTACGATCCTTCCTCCGGCCAACGATTGAGCACATAATACGACAGAGAATTTTTGCAGTGTGTCCAGCACTGCCGTTGAGGTCGACCATGCCGATTGTATCCGCCGCAACCATTGCCAGAAAGACACGGATAAACTTGACCACATCTTCAAGAGAATCCCAGACAGGAATGCCGTTCTTTTCCCGCTGGCAAGCAGCAAGAAGATAGAGGCCAGTGTACACGAAGCTGTCACTGTTCTTGGGAGATTCGGGGCCGGGAATGAATCCGCCTGGGAGAATGTATCGCTTTTTGTAACGCAGGTCCGGCGCACGATCGAACAGGATCCAGATATAGATCCAGCACTCGGAAACTGTTGTTGCTCAGCATCTGCGCAAAGAACACGGATCGTTTCTGTACCTTTGTTTCGATATAGCTGGGCTCCATCGAGCGAAAACATTAGAACCATATCTCCATCGCGGATGCGCCGCTCTGCTTCATCGTCATCCATGAAGAGTTTCAGATAATCACTCCCATCGAAAAAGTCGGCATAGGGAGAGGTGCGAACGCCGTTGTTGTCTTTCAACTCTTGGACGATGCGCTTCGTGTACTCTTGGCGATATTTTATGTGCTCAGCACCCTCCTTCGAACGGTAGATCGCCTGGAGCTGCGGGATAATAGGGATAGTGTGAAATTGTTTTCGAGGCTTTCGTGTTTTTGTCTTCCGCTTCGTCGTCTTGTATCGATCCTCTCCACAGAACGGACAACAAACAGCATCGCGATAAGGACCGGTGAAAGCGACACAGCTCTTCACGCACATGTCGCGAAGCACAGCGGTGATCCCAGTCAGGTTCTCGACGAGAGATTTGACTGCGTGGTAGGGGAGGATGGGGTCGTCAGGATGTCGACGTAAGATTGCTTCTCGAGCGGCGTGGTATGTAGCCTCTGATGCATCTGTAACTGCGAGGAAGAGCTCAATCGACAGACGCTCGTCGGCCGTAATCTCAGGCAGCTCCTGTGGCGGGTTACGAATCTCATGCGCCAGCGCCGCGGAAATCTCGTCTTCGTCGTCCAACGATGCATTCCGCAGGAGGTTAATATATTTATTAGCGATGCGGAAGTCGTCAGGGAGATTTGGATTGTCGATGGGCGGAGGATCGTGCGAAGCTGCAGAGGCAGGAGAAGACGGTCGGGAGGACTCGCGCTCGTCGCGCTCGTCGCGCTCGTTGGGGTCGTCACGGTCGTTGGGGTCGTCGCGCTCGTCGTGGTCGTCACGGTTATCGTGGTCGTCACGGTCGTCGTGGTCATCGTGGTCAGACTGGAGAGGGCTGTAATGGTCTTGTATTGAGGGAGAAGGTGTTCGATTCTCGTTAGACAGCGATGGAGAGCGTAGTCTACGCTCGCGGTCAGAGTCGTGGTCAGAGTCATACTCTTGCCGCTCAGAACCGTCGCCGAGGCTTGGGAACATTCTTCCGGGATGCTCGTAATCATCGAGCTCGTCGTCTTCATCAAAGTTGCCGCGGTAAGCACCATCGTCGTGGTCCATGTCATATTCGTCCATGTCGTAGTCGTTAAATCCAAGACCGGAAGGAGGCATTTGCATGTCTTCTTCGTCATCTTCTCCCAAACCATCCTGTAGTTCAAGGATTAGCGGAGAAACTGGAGTCGTGGTAGCAGGGACGCACCAAGTTCGCGTTCTCGTCTTCCTCCTCTCCAGACCCCGCCTCCTGCTCATGTTGCCAGTTGCTGGGTCCTGCGACGCGAAGAGCCGTCGGTGGCAGCGCAGATTGGCGAAGAGAGGCCGCCAGTTCCGCGTCTCTCTTCTGGTGTCGGTTGTATGTCTTGCGGTCCTTTTCGGCGCCAGCTTCGCCGCATTTGGACTGGCATGTGCACCAGTAGCGGCCGTTGGGTTGGAGTCCTGCTGTGGGCATGGAGTTGGAAGAAAGATGCAAGAGACGCGTGGTGGAATGGCGAGAGACGCGTTTGACAGTGACGGAGTGATGGGATGGACTTAGCACATTTTTTTCAAATTGTATACACTACAACAGACCGTCCTGCATGTAAAAAGCAGAGCCCAAGCTGGGCCAAGATGGTGTTTTGTGAGCTTAAGATTTGTGTATGAAAATCAAGCTGTGACAAGCCTAGTCAAGCTGGACCAAGATCCAGTTTTCACTGGGTCTCAACCATCACCCAGCTTTTCGTAACGGTCACCTGTTCCGTTAGCCGGCTCTCGCGCGCGTCTCTGCGCGTTTTGACACAAGATATACATCGATGTCAACGGCCCCGAGGGAATATTAGATTGTGGCTGAAGGCATGAACTGCAAATAAAAAATAAATAAAAATAACACGGCCCGATACGAGTGAAGATCTGCGGGGTGAGTCCACGTCTTGAGAGGTGCAAAGAGTTATCAACACTGGAAGTAGTGCGCAGAATGAGCACCGCTCGGCGTTTCACGGCTCAGAAAGCCTTGCTTTGTTATAACCGGGAGCCATCACCCCAAAACCTCTTGCTTCTCACCACCATGGCGCCATCCATCAAGGTCGGCGACACCATTCCCGAGGGTGCCTTTGGCTACATTCCCTGGAGCCCTGCGCTCGACGACAACGTACGTCGTCCACCCACTAATCCTAAACAACCTTCTAATGGACGATGCACACTTTTTAGCTTGCCTGCGGTGTTCGTGCGTCTACGGTTCTCCTTGTCCAAAGATCAGATCCTCATTTCATCTATCGCAGCCAGCAAAGTCAGCACAAACGACTGGAAGGGCAAGAAGGTCGTGCTGTTCTCCGTTCCCGGCGCATTTACCGTACGCTTTTACTTGGATAACCAAAAATCGATATCTAACCCAATCGCAGCCCACCTGCCACACCAATCACCTCCCGCCGTACCTCCAGAACTACGACGAGTTCAAGGCCAAGGGCGTCGACGTCATCGCCGTCGTCGCTGCCAACGACCTCTTTGTCATGAGCGGCTGGGCCCGCTTCGAGGGCGTCAAAGACAAGGTGCCTTCGCGCTCCTTCCTCTGCATGTATGAATCCACTTACTTACACGATCAGATCCTCGCCCTCTCCGACGCCAACGCCCAGTGGTCCGCATCCCTCAACCTCTCGATAGACCTCACCGATAAGGGCCTCGGCGTCCGTACCGCCCGCTACGCCTTGATCATCGACGATCTCGTCGTCAAATACATCGAGGTGCGTTTCCCTCTTCCCTTCCCACCAACTCAGCTCAGACCCGGTCCACCAACAGCAAGAGCCCGGCCCAGGCGTTACCGTCTCCGGCGCCGAAGCCGTCCTTGCGAAGCTCTAGATCTGGAGCAATTGCAAGGCGGACAGGCACAGGAAAAGGCAGAGGCAAAGGCAAAGTAAAGCAAAAGGAATGCAAAGGATACAAATGTTTAGAACAAGTTTGGTGCCAGTTGACCCCCCACACTCTTCGTCTCTCCCCATCCGCCAGTGTCAACGGCTGCTCAAGGTCCCTTCTCGCTGCTGTCCTCGTCTTCTCCGCTGCTTTCTTTGTTTCTCTTACTTTCGACTCCTTCGCGCTTCATTCCGGGCCATTGTGCCGGTTTCCTATCCTTTCCCTGTAGCTCTTACTTCACCTCCGAGGTTCCATGCTATTCAATTGCTTGCTTCAGTTGGTACGATTGTCTTTGTAGATTCGTGGTTCGGGTTTTCGCGAATGTTCGCAGACGCCCGTAGTGAGCAAGGAAGACAAAGAAAGTAAAGTAAAGGAATTCGAAGATACAAAATGCGTAATTGGTGTTAGTAGTCGTACAAGCTTGGTGCCGGTGTTCCCATATGCACAAAAGTTAGAGCGTGAAACCGTATATAATAATGAATCTCAAGCCCATGGGTTATCGTCGTCCTCGCCAAACAGGACATTCGCAGGCGGCGTCTGCACACGCACCACAATGTCCTCTCGGCCCTCCCCAGGCAGCTCCTCTATCACAGCATCCTCAATTGCACCAAGCACCTCTTCCCCGCGTTCAACTCTCCCACCACCACTATACGAATCCGGGCTTCGAACCTCGATCTCGCCCTGGACACCATCGCCCTCCTCGACGAATCCTCGACGATACACCTTCTTCAGCCCGGACCCTGACCCAGACGCAGGTCGTACGGGGGACGACACATCCTGTTCCTCCTCAACAACAAGATCGACCGCATCGGGAGGCAGCACAGAGCTCCTGCGCGACGCAGCCAACGACGGGGGACTGCGCGCACTGGGACTCGCGCTCGCTGCCGATTCACCATGGCCGAAAGACCGCCGTTGAGCTATCCGCGCCCGACTGGCAGCAGCATTCGTCTGCGATGCATTGGAGTTGGTCCTTGAGGGCGGTTTGCGAGCGCGTCCATCGTAGGCGAACGTCCGAGTCTTGCGGCTGAGGCCCAGCATTGTCCTCGTGGTCCACCAACCGATCTCCCGCACTTCCAAACGTCCTCGTCCGACTCGGCACTGGTTTCGTACTGGTGCCATCAACAGCTCCGTACCCCGCCCATCGCGGCTTCGTTTGTTCCCGCGTTTCATGCACCGGTCTCCCTCCAACAGGCTCAAACCACGCACTCCGTTCGTCTCGCAACACCCGCTCTTCCTCGTCCCACATCCGAGTCCGTGCGGTCTCGGAGCTAACGTCGATAACGGGGTAATTGTAGTCCCCAAACATGAATTTCCTGCTCTGTACGAAGAGCTCCTCGTCCCCCAGCGCGTTCGGATCACCAAACGGCAATCGGTAGCCCTCGTCATTCGTGACCGTCCCCACCCAAATGGAATTGTTCTCCTCGTGTCGTACGAGGTCCGGCGCGAGATGCACGACGTCGTTTTCCTGTGCAGCCAACAACGGCGCATGGACATCGTCCAAATCGCCGTCCCTTCCCAAAGCACTCTCGACTGCGTTCCTCACCCGCCCCACCAGTCTCCCCACCAACATGCGTCCGCTCTGCAGGCTGCGGCAGCCAATATTTCCTCCTCCCTCCATCAGCATACCGCAACCCTGCACGAATACGCCGGTCGCGTCCCTCGCCTTGATGCATGTACCCCTCGCTCGGCTCGAACTCGCGATAGTCCATGCCCTCCCCGCCCAAAGTCGCCCGACTATCCGCCACGACATCCCGCAGCCCAAATGCATCCCGCAAAGCGTAATACATCGGCATCCGCGCGGCATACGTCGTCTGCGGGTCCACAAAGTCGGTGTATGAGAACGCGTAGGCATGTGCCAACGCAAAGAAGGGCATCTCAATGCAGATGAGGAGGTCCGTAAGTGCAAGGGCGATCGTGTCTCTGTCTTCGTCGCGGGTGTACGGCCCAAGATGGGATATGGCGCCCGCCGAGACGAGGATGGAGATGAAGAGCGCTTGCCAGAAGGAAAAGAAGAGGATGCCTTTGACGCAGAGGAATTTCGGAACGGGTCTGAACGGCTTCAGATCGTCGTTGACGCACATCCAGAAGACAGCGAGACAATATAAGCTGAGACAGATGCTGATGTTGTATACGATGCTGATGTAAAGGTATCCAGAGTTGGAGCGGAGGCTGCCTTCGTTGTATTTGCCGACCGCCTTGAGGATGAGGGTGGCGAAGGCGAGAATGGGCTTGACCTGAACGTATTCTGAGGGTCGTCAACTTACGTGTGGAATGAAGGTGGTATGCAACGCACGCAGAATGCCTCGCTTCAAGAACAGAAACATGTACGGGTCGCTAACGTCTATTTCTCGCTTGAAGAGGCTGACGGGAAATACAGGGTCCTTTGGCGGACGGCCGTGAAGCATGATGAGCAGCGAACGCTCGCCGCCAAGATAGGACAGCAAAAGGACAAAAGAAGCAGTAGATGACAAACGCCTGCAAGGACCGCATTGAGCTCCGGGGTAAGGTGCAATGAAGGACAAACGGACCTCGTAGATATCGCGAATCGCGTCGATGAAGAACGCCGCTGGAGAAGAGTCAAGTTCTGGCCATGGAAGACAAGGGAGAGGTTACCGTCAGGGAGAAGAGAGATATAAGAGAGGAGATTCCGTAGAGAGGAACCATTATCATGATACGAATGACCATCCTAGAAGGCGATGAGGACCAGTAAAAGTCGTGAATGAACACGCACCGTTGGAGGGCTGGCTTGCGATAGTTGCGAAGGTGAAAGTGTATCGACATTCCCGACGCGATGACTGCAACGAGCGTGCATATTCCCGCTACAGTCAGAACGGGTGTTGGCAGTCGAGAGCCAGCGCCTTCCGCAAGACTAACGACCATTCTGCTTGCAAATCGACGTCCTGTTCCGTCGGAGAGCATAAGATAGACTTTGGAAGAAAGAAAGGTTGAACGCACTGGGTGGATGCAGAAAACGAAGAGTGGGGCTCAAGGCTGCGGAGGAAACGTCATCAACGCGCAGCGAGTGGTCCGACGAATACCGCACAACTGAACAAGGCAGAGACCTGCCGAGAGAAGGTGAAGGCGGGCCCGAGTTGGCAGGAAGACTACGAGTTGGTCGCGTTCCGGGAGAAGAACGGATTCGAGGGCGTGACTGCAGCAAACAGGCTTGTCGCCTGCCACCACTCCCTGGCCAGAAATCTACGCTCCTTCACGCAAGCTGAGAATAAGCCTTGACCCGGGAAGACATCAAGTTGGCTTCTCTTCATCTTCTGACCCCTCAAGCTCAAGGTAGAGCAACACATTCGACTGTACCCCGGTACTGTACTTAGTCTCTGGCTGTTTCAGTTCGTTCTCAATGCAAGGTCCTCCGCTACAGCCTAGTTTCTACTTCGCCTGCGTCGAATCGGCTGCGTGTCGTCTGACTCTTCGAGTCGGTGCGTTTCCCTGCCTTCCTCTCCACTCTTGCTGACGGTCCGACTATAGCAATCATACTTCCAGTAGACTCTGGCTTTCAGCCTTGTCGTGTCGCCTCAAGCTGTGCCGCCGCACTTGCATACTCTCTGCGTTTCGACTTTTCCAGCTTCCAGCCCTCTGGCGACTACCTTCTCCTACGCAAGCACTTTCCGCATTTCCTCCGCAACAATCGCCCACCGGTCCGAAAACTCGAGATTTCGGAGTATATACTGGAACCAGACCCCGTCGACAGGCTAATATACCTTATTTCTCGGTCCGCATGCCGATTGGAACGCTTGCGCATTATTTCGAGATACTCGTCGACGCGGTCAACTGCTGAATGTCGCATCGCGTTCCCGCTTGTCGGCGTGGATAATGGTGAACGGGCAAGGGTTCTTTTTACTATAGTGGAGACCACTGGGAGAAGGAACAATATTGGGTTCCTGCCACGACGACAGTCTCGTCGGCAGAATCGTTGGGGGATTGACTCGGGCCTGGAATATACGGTGTTTTTTGCCAATGTTTTTTGCTGCGTCGCGCCCCTGTCGCCGGCTCGAGCAACATGATGCTAGAAATTCCGAAAATATAGCGCGTTTTGAGCAAAGTTTTTTTTGCTGGCCTTTCAGTCTTCGGCGCTAGCTCATGTGACTCGGACTCGTGCCTTGGCACTGGCCACAGTGCCAGAGATCCTGAAAGGTTGGCAATGGACGCAGCCTCTCGTGCGGCAGACCGCGCGCGCCTCTCGGAGCTCGAAGAACGGATGCAGAGAGCCGAAATCGACTCAGCGGAACTTGGTCTCGAAAGAGAAAAAATTCAAGCACTGGACCGATACACCTACCCCATCCTCACGCTTCCGAACGAAATCGTGGCCGAGATATTCACTCAGTATCTTCCTCCCTACCCCGACTTCCCGCCCTTTGTTGGCCCCGGATCTCCCACACATCTCCTTGGTATCTGTCGCCTGTGGCGGAGCATTGCTCTTCACAGTCCTGAGCTGTGGCGGGCGATTAAACTCCGTTGCAAAGTTCACCCCAACTGGGTGCAGATGGCAGAAGCCTGGCTCCAGCGTTCGGGTGCCAGCCCGCTTTCAGTCGACCTGGACTTTGAAAGTAACTCGGGCTTTACGGAAGCCGAAGATTCGCTGCTTAACGCCGTCGTCGCGCATCGTTCACGCTGGGAATATATCAACATCATAGCGCCGCCATCCCAGATTTACCTCTTATCTGGCCCGTCTCCCAGTCTCATCCGACTGTATCTGAGCACCCGCTGACCATCTACTCGCGACAACATCTCGTTCCACCACGCGCCCCGCCTTCGTTCCGCGTGTTTGTGGAATATTGGGTGTACCCTGGGCTCCTTCCCATGGGGACAATTGACGTCTCTCGCTCTCCTTAACATCTCCCTCGTCGACTGCGCGTCAGCTTTACAAGCGGCCACGAATCTAGTCCGCTGTAAACTGTTCATCGACGGTGATTTAGGCGGACTCAGAGCTGCCCATTGTCACGGTGGGCTCCTCCGACTGGAGATACTGGTGTTGCATTGCCTTTCCAATCGCGAAGACGACTATTTGGCGGCCTTTACCTTGCCATCCCTCCGCAAACTCGAAATCTCAGATTGTCAGCTGGATCTGCATGCCATCGACCGACTACACTCTTTCCTTTTGCGATCCGCATGCCGCCTGGAACGCTTGCGCATTATGTCCGACTCTTCTGAACGGAACGAGTGGATTGCCCCGTGTCGCATCGCGTTCCCCGATGTTGTCATCTATGACTGCGCCTATGATTATGTATCCGAGAATGATGTCGAGTGGAAAACCGAGGAATACTGGGATGTTGCGCCGATTCTCGTTGTACCACTTTGACAACAGGGATTTTCTTCCAAGGACAGCATCTCGCGGACTGGTGAGGGATATTGATCAAGGTTGGATGATTCACTCGTTGTTCTCCCTTCGACTCTTAGTAGCACGAATTCATTGTAAGGGAATATAGTCATTTTGGTAAACTGGACGTCTGGAGCTGCCTTGCCAATGCGCGAATATTGAAACATGCAATGTCCATCAAGGATTTGGCTCGGCAAGCTAAGTAGAGTCGCGGAGAAGCCGATTTCGAGAGATGTCTCCCGTTTGAATCGACTGCGATGGGGATATCGAGTGCTCAGATTGTGTTCCGGTTTGTATTGGGCAGGAAACCAGTACCGCCAAGGACAGCTCTCGATGTCGCTTCTTCGAGCCACAGGTCGGCAAGACAGGTACCAATGACGAAGCACGCACGCAGTGCATGCGCGCGATCTCGAGAACGAAACCAATGGACAAAAGCTCCATTTCTTCTTCTTCGTCTTCCAGTTGGGGCAACGGAGGTAGAGGAGGAGGCGGTAAAGATGGTGGAGGGGATGTAGAGGTGGTGGCGCGAACTGTGGAGGAGGGTGGAGGCAGACTCGCGTCGCGCTACACCATTGTACACTCCCAGGCGAAATATGCTCGTGGATAGCGCGCCCAATGTCTGACCAATGGAGTTCCAGTTGGGGTTGCCTGCTCGGCATCCGAAACGGTCGAAGTCTCTTGGCGCTGGACGACATCAGGCATCGAAAGCGTAACCTCCTCCTCGCCCGACTCGGACTCTCCCCAAATCTTCATCTTCATCACGTCCTCTTCCTCGTCCTCCTCCTCCTCCCACTCATCGTCTTCTTCGTCATCCGACGATGTATCTGGCTCCCGCATAATACGAGCTCGCATCCGTTCGCGCTGGTCTGTCGCAGAGACTTAGCCACGCGGGTATCTCCAGAGCGCCGTATACGACCGCCATGGCCCATTCGTACCCGTTTCCATCATCGTCATCTCCCTCCATCTCCCTCTTCTTCGCGGCGTACTCAGAGCTCAGCGCTCCGAGTCAGATCCAGCTCCCGGGGACGAACGTCGACGTCGAGGTCCACGAGGCACGTCCAAAACGCTCAGCGAGCTCACGCAAACTGCGCGTTTCGCCCTCCTCTTGCTGGTGTGTAAACTGGTGCAGATGTCGAGAGAGTGCGATGCGACGACGGCCTTGTCGAGCGGGCCTGAATCTGGACAGGCGGACAGGACGAGTGCGTATGGTTTCGGAGCAATTGAAGCATCGAGGTCGGTTAGGGGGAGAGAAGGGCCGATTGGGTAGACCTCGTCTGTTGTTGTGTCAAGTTCCTAGCGTTCGTAGATTCCCAGATGCTCGAGGTTTGCTAACGTAGCAAGATGCAGGGGCAAAGCGTAGGGATAGAATGATATGAATGCCAGGATGCGGTCTAGGTCAACAGAGTACAATCTACTCTTCCTTGAGAAGCGCCGCCTTGCGTTGTACTTATTTTGGTCGCGCAGCTACTGAAGGAGATCAGAAAAATCGACCGGGGGGGACAAGCCAACAACGCAACGAACCTGCGCTAGACACACGTACAAACCCAATGGAGAGACATTCGCGTACATAATGCCAAGATAGGCCAAGATGGCACTGGTTGGTGGCCGCGAAATGCGAGGCGAGGTAATGGACGACGGGGTACGAGGAACGAGAGGTCGCTTGCAAGTGATATCGAATGAAAGGGCTTGGGGAGGAATGTTGGTGCAAGACGGGCTCTTCTACGGCATTAGCTCTGCGAAGATACGAACCAGAGCAGCTCACAGAGATTCGACAGACGCATCGCACAGCTCTGACGCAGGATCATTTTCCTCCTGGTCGACGGCCAAATCGCCCTGCTGAGGCTTCCTCAGTCATCGCGGAGTCGCCCGGACTTGATTTCCTGGTTCTGGCCGTCGTCGTTGTCGAAAAGTCGAAACAATGCAGAAGGGCTTTGGAACTGTCGTGAAATAAATTATGAGAGACAATACGACCGTCCCAAGGCACGGCGAGCAAGAGGTGGGAGGCCGGGGGGGGGGGGGGGGTTAAATTATCGCAGGTCGCTTGGATCTAGATGAGGAAGGTGACACGTCACGGTCACGGTCACGGTCACTGCTCGGGATTCCAATAATCATTTCATGCTCGAGCTCGCCGCTGAAACCTGGCTCGAAATACTCCAGAAACTCCCTCGTGGATCTATCGTCCAGGTCTCTCTCACAAACCATCGCTTCCGAACGCTCTCCATACCACTTCTCTTCGCGCATTTCAAATTCCATCCGTATGCGCTGAACAGCAATGGCTATCTCCTTCCCGAGGCCACACATCTCCAGGCAGCCTATCGCAGACTGGAGTTCTGGTCCTCGGAACCTATCGCCCGCCACGTTCGCAGCTGTCATGTCGAACCCTGGAATGAACTTTTCTACCCATCCTGGCGCTTCTCGGTTGCCGAAGAGCCACTGCAACTGCTCGCTGCGTTTTTCCGATGCGTAGACTGCCTCACAATCCTCACGAAGCTTAGCCTCTACACCATCGAGCTTCTACCCAACCATCTGACTCGGATCTGCTGCCTTCCGACGCTCGACGCGCTCACTGTCCGTGAATGCAAGATGGTCCCATCTGCGACTGCTATCGACCATCCTACGTCGCAGACTCTCATCCTGCGCGTCGGAGCCCTCGCTTTCGAGCATCATGACACCGAGACAAATCGATTCCGATTATGGTTGCCGCCGTCGCACCCTCATTTTCTCCATCCACTGTCCCTCATCCGCGGTCTGACAGCTCTATGTGGGGATTTAGCAACCGTCCCTTCCTCCCCTAACGTCAAACTCTTGACGTTCCGCATGGATGCCCTCGCTGCAACGGTGGAGCAGAACGTGCGCGTCGTAGAGCGTTTCCCCTCCTTGAAACAGCTGGATATCCGCGAGTGTGCCAGTCGGCCAGACTTGACCAATTTCGACGTTGGGATTGTGCGAGAGCTTCGACTCCCCGAGCTGACGACTCTGTCAGCCCCTTGCGGTCTCCTTCCCTGTTTCCTCCACGAGGAAATTGCCCCTATCCTCTCAAGCCTCAGTGTCCTTTCCTGTAGCCCGGAGATCGTGGCCTCCACCTTACGACGAACAGCGCTCTCGCAATATCCGACAATAGCATCGCTGGCTCTGGACTTGGTCGTCGCTGCCGTAGACTCCGAAAGTGATGCTCAACACACTGTCGACCAACTGGTGCATGAAATCTTATCCTACTTTTCCGCTCTCACCATACTTGACTTGAAACTAATGTGGATACGCGACGAGGATGACGCTGAGTTCAACGGCATTGTTCGTCCTGATCCATTCATATTGTATTGCCCACCTTCTGACATCTCCTCAGGCTCAGCAGTTCTTCTCTGCGCTGCCCAGCACCAACGCCCTTCCTCCAAGCCTCCGGGGCGTATCGATACACGCCACATTCACCTACGCAGATGATCCCGAAGCCGAGGAGGATGTTGGCCATTCAACACTTATCCCCGTGCGTGAGGCATTCACAGCGCGTTTCACCCAGCTTAGCTACCTCTGGCTCGACGCGGACACTTTCCTATATCGCTGGCGGCTGGGGGACGAGATAATCGAGGAATTCTTCGAGCTCGACGAGGGTAAGTGTAGATTTTGTTTTTGCTTCAATTGCATTTGAAACTAATCTTCCTTTCCATTCTGCAAAGTGGAAGATGCGCGGGAGACGTTCGACTCATTCTGCCGGATACCTTGAGCTCGACAGCTTAAACTGGGGTGTTGCGCCCGTTCTAGTTGAACCAGTTTGACGACAAGGATGGCATCCGAGGACGGCCTGGCTCTCCTGAGGGATATCGTGCTGAATATATTTCGAAAATATACAATATATTGTTCATGCTTTTTTCTTTTTTCTTTACTTTTTGCTGTATCCTGTCCTGACGAACTTTGACCATGTTAGCCCACGTCACTAGCCTGAGCCGTCACTCCGACTCACTCGGCCATCACAGTTTTTTTTTTCGCTCGCTCCCAACTTTCTCATCGACGACTAGCCAAAGCTGGCAGCTCAGACTATTGAGATTCGAAAACGGGTACGTTACTATCTGCGGGGTGCATGATGGCACCGTTCATCTCACGCACCAATTGGTTTTCAGTCGTAACTTAAATATAAAAAACGCGATTCTTCGAATGGCCGCAGCTCGCGCCGCCGACCGATCTCTCCTACATGACATCGAGGCAGAAATCGAAACCCTCCAAGCTCAATTAGCAGTCTTGCGCAGGGAACGAGATCAAGTTCGGGGACGACTGGACGAATACACGTATCCCGTTTTGACGCTGCCGGATGAAATCATCACCGAGATATTCACTCAGTATCTTCCTCCATACCCCGACTTCCCGCCGCTTGTTGGCTCTGGATCTCCCACATTCCTCCTCGGCATTTGCCGCCTCTGGCGAAGCATTGCCCTTCACAGTCCAAGGCTTTGGCGGTCCATTCAAATCTCTCACGAACACGCGATTTCCGCCGACCACGTAAAAGTGGTGCGACTATGGCTCCAACGCTCAGCCGGCAGCCCTCTCTCTCTGTATTTTGATGGCCCCGGCGACCCCGAAGGAGAGAGCTCACTGGCTCAGGCGCTCGTTGCACATCGCTCACGGTGGCAATATATCAACTTCTGGCGCCTGCCGCACCAGCATTCGTCGATCTTCGGCGCTGCTTCGAGTTGGGACCGTTTGGTCCACATAAACCTCAGCACGACACGGGAATATCCGCTTGAAAACGTCTCACTGCACAATGCACCCCTTCTTCGTTCCGTCTACTTGTCGAGTGTTGATTACGACCTCAGTTCCTTCCCATGGGACCAACTCACATCGCTTGCTCTTCTCGACATACAATTGATCGATATTGCGCCGATATTGCAAGCAGCCACAAATCTTCTCCGCTGTAAACTGACCATTCGCCGTGTGGTCATTCCGGATGGACTCCATATACGACTACCCCGACTGGAGATCCTCTCGCTCGATGCTTTTTTTGATGGTTCCGGAGGTGATGACCTGGCCGTGTTTACCTTGCCATCGCTCCGAAGAATTGAAATTGCGCATGCTCTGCTGGGAGACCCCGTCGAGCAGCTGAGATCCCTTATTTCTCGGTCCGAATGTCAATTGGAACGCTTGCGCATTATTTCGGGGCCCCCAGGGTGGATAGCTGATGGATGTCGCATCGCGTTCCCCCTTGTCGGCGTGGATTATCGTGAACGGGTTATGGGTTCTTTTTATCACGGTGGAGACCAGTGGGAGAAGGAGAACTATTGGCTTCCTGTCACTACGACAGCCTGGCAGGCGGAATCGTCGGAGGATTGACTACGCGCCTGTCGCCTCCTGAAGGACATCGTACTGAATATTTCGAAAATACACCATGTTCACGCTTAGTCTGACTGCTGTATCCTCTGCATGTTCCTCATTGGCAGATGCGGTATTAAATCTTCCTTCCTTCCTTCCTCTACTGCCTTCAAAACAAATTTTGAGCACGCCGCCGTTACCAGTGACAGTTCGTGCTTGGTCCCAACTCTCATCAACGAGCACATCTAGGTTGTTGTAAGTTCTCTCTAGATCTTCTGCTTCATACGGGTGTGAAAGATTTTAGATTCTGGACTCTTTCTAATACTTTTTATTGTACTAGCTGGATTCTATCATCATCATTCTCCGGTCGATGGACTCGGACGCAGCCCGTCACGCAGCTGCTTATGCGACAGACCGAGCACGTCTTTCGGAGCTCGAATAGCAAATCCAGACACCGTCCAAGCCGAACTTTGCACTGAAAAGACAAGATTCATCGTCCTAACGCTTCGAACCAGATCGGAATCGAGATATTCACTCAGCCCAAGTATCTTCCTCCCTACCCCCACCTCCCATGGCGTGTTTGCTTCGGATCTAAAGCATACGAATGCGTCTCTAGTTGGAGCAACTTGAAAAGATGCATGCTCCAGCTCTCTACTAGTAACTAGCGTAGTGGACCTCCCCGTCGACACGCTTACGCGGGCCCGCCGTACAACCACCCGGGCCATCTACAGGCTTACTTTTCTTCCTACTCCGTCGGGACTTGGCACTCGGCAGCTGCAGGAAGAGGCCACCGTGACCGTATCGCTCGATTCAACTTAGGGCACGGCAAACACGTATAAAAAGGGTCTGTCCACTGCCAGTTTGCAGGAGCTTGAGCACTCTACTCTCGAGATCCCCTCCTAACACCAACCCATTTTATTGAAGACTACCATTCGCATTCTACCCATCCCGCCTTGAAGATGGTCCGCCTACTCCTCACCTCCGCGATCCTCTTCCTGGCCGCCTCCATGACGGTCGACGCGTGCAAGTGGTGCCAGTGCCTCAACTATGATGGCAGCCATTGCTGTGTTTATACGGTAAGTCATAACCCAAGTTTACCTGCTCTCGGGCTCCCCCAACCCTTGCCGTCGACGCTGATGTCCTTGAATCAATCAGACGGGAAACAGCGACACCGACTGCTACACGCTGTGCCAAGAGGTGCACGACTCGCAAGGGAACACATGCACTGGCGGGACGGTGAATCTGAACTACAAGTGTGCAACACTGGCGGAATGTAATGACCGGTCGCACTGCCGCGAGTCGTATGGATGCCTCACTTGACCGAGGTGGAAGATGGTGTCTGGCTCGGAGTAGACGAAAGGAAATATGTAGGATGATATGTGGTCTTGGATGATTATGAAAACAACTGTAAAGCATTCGATCGTTTCATTCCGTGAGTGAGAAAGCTTCAAGGCTTCCTTCAAAGTTGACTACTACGGCGTTGGAGATTATATTGCTGGATAACTACGTCGGGGCCGGCCATGCTCATCGCGAGACTTCTCCGTGGCCTGCTTTGCCCTGTCATCTTTTCGCTTCGGCACATCTACGGGACTAGATCCTGTTTAATAACTCCTCCGCGGCGGAATTCCTCGCCTTCAAAAGTTGAATATTGTTTATTTGTGCGATGTATTATGCTACAGTAATCGTATGTACGTGTAAATCGGCGCTCTTTTTGTTGGCGAAGGCAAAAACAGATACTAAACCTAAATTCTTCATATCGGATGGCGATCGCGGCGCGCGAGGCAGCCCAGAATTCTGCTTAAGTCATGTGACCGTGACACTGGCACTTCGTTCCTTGCTCTCAACTCTCATCATCATCAACGTGGTGCCTCAGGCTTCTACTAGGCCGGAAGGAGTTCCTGGGTATGTTTCCGCTCCATGCGTTGAGTCTTGCGGTTAGAACTTCAACTAGTTGAACGCACGACAGACTGATGGACCCTGCTCGTTCAGCGGCCCAGGATCGAGTACGCCTCTCGGAACTCGAAGAAAAAACTCGCCCCACGGAACTTGGTATCGAAAGAGAAAAAACTCCAGCACTGGACCAACACGCCTACCCCGTCCTCACGCTTCCGAACGAAATCGTGGCCGAGATATTCACCCAGTATCTTCCTCCCTACCCCGACTTCCCGCCGCTTGTTGGCCCCGGATCTCCCACATATCTCCTTGGTATCTGTCGCCTGTGGCGGAGCATTGCTCTTCACAGTCCTGAGCTGTGGCGGGCGATTAAACTCCGTTGCAAGGTTCACCCCAACTGGGTGGGGTTGGCTGAAGCCTGGCTCCAGCGTTCGGGTGCCAGGCCGCTTTCACTCCACTTGGACTTTGGACATTCCTCGCAAATACGTACCAAAGGAAACGATTCGCTGCTTCAGGCAGTCATTGCGCAGCGCTCACGTTGGGAATATATCCATATTAACGCCCCGCCCTCCCAGATTACCCTGATATCGCGAGGCTCTGCGCCTGCCAGTGGTCTCGTCCGACTACATCTGAGCACCCGCTGGCCATTGACATCTGATCGCGGCATCTCGTTCCACCACGCGCCCCGCCTTCGTTCTGTGTGTTTGTGGAACATTGGGTATAACCTGAGCTCGCTCCCATGGGGACAATTGACGTCTCTCGCTCTCCTTAATACATGTATATCCCTCGTCGACTGCGCGTCGATTCTACAAACGGCCACCAATCTAGTCCGCTGTAAACTGCACACTGAAGGTGGCATCGAGGACCTCAGAGCCGCTCCTTTTCGGCTCCCTCAACTGGAGATACTCGTGCTGCACGGCCTTTTCAATAGAGACGAAGACGACTATTTGGCCGCCTTTACGTTACCGTCCCTCCGCAAACTCGAAATTTCGGAGTGTTTCCTGGGTCCGCATGCCATTGAACGAATCCAATCGTTGTTTTCGCGATCTGCATGTCGCCTGGCACACTTGCGCATTGTTTGCGACCTTTCCCAAGCGACCGAATGGATTGCCCCGTCTCGCATCGCGTTCCCCGATGTTGCCGTCGATGCTTGTGCCCATAATTATCTATCCGATGGCGGGTGGGAAACGGAGGAGTACTGGGACAAGGATTCTTGAAGTCTTCGGAGGACAACACATCTACGAGTCGCGGAAGTTATGGGACGATAGTGAGGGATACTAGTAGTGAGCAGAACGTTCGAGCTGCGCAACATGCATTCTTCTCCCTTCGACTACTAGTAGAACGAGTTATTCCAGTCTAGATCTAGCGTAGAGTGTAATCATCCTCCGGAATGGTGTCAAGATTCCTTCCGCAGTGCGCGAATAGTGAAAACGGGGGGCGAAAAATGTCCGCCGAGGAACCAGACTGGAGTCGTGGAAGAAGCCGATTTCGAGATGGCTCGAGTTTGAAGACGGCAAACGACTACCGGTAAGGGCGGCTCTCATGTCCTCGGCAACGCCGGTGCCAGACCGACGATGAAGCACGGAGGGGAGCCCATGCGGGCGATCTCGAGGACAACTAACGGACCACCCGCGGCCGTTGTTTTAGTCGGAGAGGTCCATTCCCTCGCTCCTTCCGTCTTCCAGTTGGGGCGGAGGTAGAGGAGGCGATGATAAAGACGGGGGAGGGAGGTAGAGGCGGCGGTGACGCGAACTGTAGAGGAGAAGGGGTTGGAGGGAGACCGGCCGAGCAGGACTCATCGCACACCGTCAGACACTCCCAGGCGAAATACGCTCGTGGACAGCGCGCCCAATGTCTGACCCAATGAAGTTCAAGTGGAGGTTGCGTGCTCGGCATCCGAAACGGTCCAAGGCTCTTCCTCGCCCGACTCTCCCCAAATCTTCATCACGTCGTCGTCGTCGTCGTCGTCCTCATCTTCTTCTTCTTCGTCATCTGACGATGTATCTGGTTCCCGCATAATGCGAGCTGGCATCCGTTCGACGCGGGTCTATCGCAGAGACCCACGGCCAGCCAGGCGGGTATCCCCAGAGCGCCATATTCGACACCCATGGCCCAGTCCCATCGCCGTCTCCCTCTTACGAGTCTTCGCGGCCCCACTGACGCCCCACCGGATGGCCCTATCTCTCCCTAGGGACGTACACGAGCTCACGCAGACTGCGCGGGGGGTCGTCGTTGCCATCCTCTTGCTTCCGTGTACACTCGTGGAGAATGCTTTGTCGAGCGGGTCTGAATCTGGGCAGGCGGAGAGCACATGTGTCGTTTCGGATTCGGAGCAATGGTTCTGGAAGCATCAAGGACGGTTGGCTTCGCATGGATCTAGGTTTGGAGGGCACGGGGGAGGACCTCGTCGGTGGTTGTGTCAACTTGAATTTCGTAGCGTTCGTAGATGGTTCTCAGACACCATAGTATGTCAGACGAGGATTGCTAACGTAGGGAAGAATGTCTTCCTCCTGCATACGTGTTCAGAAGGGGACAGGCAATGAGAGAAGAATGTCTACCGTTTCCACTTGTCCAATGTGCCCTTCATCTCCGTTTTGCGAGCCCGGTCCCATTATCACGTCCTTCGCGTCCCAACGACTCGTGGCGATCTCCGGGGTATCTAGCGCGTGGATGTCGACGATCGTCAAGTCGAATGGGCGGCTTTGGCTTTGGCGAACGCGGTTGGGCTGGATCTTCGCTAGCTGGTGAGCTTGTGTTGGGGAGGGCGTACGTTTTACAAGAGACACTCAGCGCCTGGATCTGAGAACAGAGTTTAGCGTAAAATGAGTCGTGGAAGCAACATGCAGTGGCAAGGGATCGACTGGCAAATTGGGCAGACTCGAATGGCAAAGGGAGCGGGGAAATGGGATAGAATTGACCAGAGTGATAGTGGATGCGGTTTAGGACAACAGAGTACAATCTACTCTTCCTTGAGAGGCGCCGCCTTGCGTTGATACTTGTTTTGGTCGCGGAGCCACTGAAGGAAATAAATCAAAAAATTGACCGAGGAGGACAACAGCGACAACGAACCTGCCTGTACTGCGCCAGCGACCCGACCTTCTCCCCTTGAAAGTGGAAACGAGTCAGCTGGCCGAATAGCCACAAGTAACACAAGCAAACTGCACCATAGTAATCCGGTATCGGATTCGTCGCGCTTTGCAGGGTTGCGTCGACGCGGTTCCGTGCAATGTGTTTGTAGAATTCGCGGTCAAGCGCGTCGACGGTGGTGACGCTTGTCCGGTTGAGGAGTCTCCACACGGACGAGCCCAGAGTGGGACCAATGACCCATCCCGCGCCTACACGACGGTGTTAGAAAACGGGGGCAAGCAGAGTGGAGAGCGAGCGCACCCATGCACAGGAGTACACAACCGCCGTAGAACATCATCGGATCGAGACCCTACGTGAGCATTAGGGACTTGTACAGTCTTTGCTCGAGACGAGAAACGCGCCATAACGGGTTTTGTGGGATCGGTCTCCAAAGAGCCAAAATATGCGGAGCCGCCGAGGAAGCCGACCATGGCACTGGGAACGGTGCATGCCTAGGTGAACGGTCAGCTTGGAACGCGGAGGACAGGGAGTCTGAGTCGCGCACCGTTTGGAATTGTCGTCGCCGCCGACGAAGGGCAAAGTATTCGTTCCAAGTGGGCTTGGAGCCTGCAGTGGTGGAGTTGAAGCGGATGGAGTGGGCACTGCGGCCGACGGTCCTCCATGGTCGGTGTAGAGCTGACCCAAAATTTTGCATGGTCGATGAGCACTGTGACCGGTGACTGTGACATATATCACCTGACATCTACACCTTCGCATCAAACTCGACTCAGCGCTCGTCCATCAGGCTTATGGACAAGGCAAATAACTCCGTCTGGTCTGTTTCGAAGTATCTATCGTATGGAACACTCTCCATCGCAATTCAACCCAACGGATTCCAACAAATTCGACGAGACTCGGCGGATGACCCCGTCGCGGAAGATGGCTGGGCGGTATTCACCCCGAAGATAATAAAACATATCAAGAATCCGGACGACTACCCTACGGTCCAAGGCCTCGAGTTTCTCATGTCCCGGAAGTTTGTCTATGCGTCCTACTTTGCGATAACGAACGACATCTTGGTCGTTCGCATCTATACGATCCCATATGACCTTCCGGGGGTTCAAGGGAAGCTGCGAACTCGGCCAGAGAATGTCGTCGCAACTGCTCGTCGTCTCCTGGCAGACCTTCTGCCCAAGCTCTCTCGTTCCGTTGCCAGCTGGGACGGACAGGTGATCCCTGAGGCGCCGCCAAGCACAGCGGTTGGTTGTTCTTGTATCTTCCAGCAACAAAGAACTCACCTACTGCTCAGGGAACGACGCTCTCTGGGCTATACGAAGACCTTCCCTCGCCATCAGGCCACATCACCGCGGTCGCCACGCCAATAACCCGCCGTCTGCTCACATCCGACGATGAACTCGGGAATTTTGGGCTTAGGTCAACTCTGCACCGCTACCAACGGCGCTCTGTAGCAGCCATGGTACAAAAGGAAATGGATCTCCGCGTTGAGCCGGACCCGCTCTTCCTGGCTATCAAGGGCATGAACGGGCAGGAATTTTACTTCCAGCCAGGCACGATGGAGGTTTTGATGGAACGCCCGATGGTCGAACCTTGCCGTGGAGGAATTCTCTGTGAAGAGCTGGGTATGCAGCAGTGTGGGCTAGTATCTCTTCTGACGAGCTCTGCAAACAGGCACGGGAAAGACTGTGATGTGTCTCTCACTAATCCTGGCGACTATGAACCAGATATCGGCGCCAGAACCATCCATACTCGACACACGACCGATCCTGACCCCACTCGCCTTTCGGCACTTTACCTCCCCGGAATACTCCGCCGCACGAACGAGATTTTTCCTTCACACGCGCAAGGCGGCACCGCGGACCCAAAGTCAACGACCGGTCCCATCATTAACCGAACTGCTACTGCACAAGCTCGCCGTGGACCCCATCCTATTTACCCCCGAGTCACGAACGAGCGAATTCGAGCGCAATAAGGAGGCATTTGACAATCTTGAACAATACGCTGCGCCAAAGAGAGATAATCTTCCGTTCTACCTCGACTATCAAGGCGAACCAGTTGATAACGAACGGCTAAATCGACGAGGAAGCGGACAGCAAAAACAAGCCGGTCCCTTCATGCTGTATCTTACTTCCGCTTCGTTGGTCGTTGGTTCGTTGTTGGTTTTCTCCTGAGGTTTTTTCTTGACACGTTCTCAGTGCCCAAGAATCTTCTTCTACAGTGGTCAAAAGAGATAGAGTTACACTGTCGAGATCACGTCCGGTTTCACGTGGTGCAAGAGGGCAAAAAGATCCCGCCCGCGAGCGAGTTGGCATCGCAATACGACGTAAGCAATCTATTTCTCCTCTGCCAGCCCATTTCTCATAATCTCACAGATCATCCTCATGAGCTACTCGAGTATGTATCATCTAGCTCTTGCTCTAATTACTCACTCCCGTTCACAGCCTTCACCGCCGAAGACAAGAAACCTTCGTCTAACTCGAAAAGCCGAGCCTGGACCGGCTGCGCTTGCCCCGAATACCCACACGTCCGCGTCCCGCAATGCGTCTGTAAGCCACCAGACTGCTCCCCGCTGCTCCAGGTGCGCTGGAAACGCCTGATCATCGACGAGGGGCATGTTGCCGCGACCCTCGAAAGCGTCTTGACGGGATTCACCAAGGCTCTCAGCGTGGAACGCAGGTGGATTGTTTCTGGCACCCCGACGACGAATCTGCTGGGGTTGAGTCTCGGTAACTTGAAGAACGCCGAGGTACAGCCGCAGGTGGACGAGAACGAGAACGAGAACGAGATGGTGGTGAGCGAGTCGACCTCGATGGACTCTTCGCGCGCGACGTCGCCATTCGAGACGCCCGAATCGCAGTCGACGGATGTGTCTTCGTCTTCATCTTCATCGACTGGTCCGCGAATCTGGACGCGCGAAGACGGCGAAGACCTCCGCAAACTGGGTAACATGATCGCCCAGTTCGTAGGCGTGCCGCAGCTGCTAGCGAACCCCAGTCTCATCGATACACACATCAAGGACCCGCTGTTGAACGGCAAGGGCAATGCGCGCCGGGCGCCGCGGCCCGGTGCGATTGACGTGCTGAAGCAGTTAATGGCATCGACGATGATTCGGCATCGGTGTGTAGTAGTAAGAAGTCCTTTGATGCTCCAAGCTTACGCCTCGATAGCATCGCGGACGTCGAAGAAGAGGTCAAGCTCCCTCCCGTCACGCACGATCTAGTCTTTTTGAATCTACACCCGCTCGCGGTCAAGTCGTACAACGCATTGCAAGCTTCGATCGCCATTAACGCGGTCACATCTGAACGCAAGGATCAGGTTCGTGTTAATTGTCTCTCAAATCTACGAGATTGACTGGCTATCTAGGATTATATGTTTCATGCCCAGGTAAGCGTTGGCTTGATTTATTATTTTTCATACCTACCGTGAACGGCGCGATCTAGAACGTCGCCTTTCTTGCAGAAGCCATGCAGAACATGTCCCAGTGAGTGCAACTCGAAGGATTCTCGCAAGTGCACGCCAAAATTACGTATTGCAGAATTCTCTTCTGGAGCGTCGACGAAAATCTATACAATGCCGTCGATAACATCATGGACGGAGGAGCTGGTTTGCGAAGAAGAATCAAGCCTACGACAAGCGCGGAGGATGTGGCTTTGCTGGAAGATGCGATTCGACGCTTGTTCGTGTTTCTTTCTCTGCGGGTGACCACTGGCAGCAATTGTTCAAATTGTTTTCAACAGCGAAATCGCTTTCGACGACCCTCTCTGGCGGGTGATTCAAACTCACGAGGACGTGCCTTACTTGGTTTCTGGTCTTTCCAAGCCGATATTCGACGCCTGGTCACGCACGGCCGCGGCTCAACCGGATGTGGACACTACTGACGGAGGGGGTTATATCCATCCGGATCGAATGCGGAAACTGCGCGAGCTGGTTCTCCGCAAACCGCTCATCTCCGAGAACCACGTGCTGCAGGCTGGGTTGCAAGTAGTAGAGGAAGATGCGGAATGGCGTGCCCTCTACAAGAAATCCGAGAAGCGCAAGAGGAAGGGAAAGGGAAAGTCAGGTGGGCCTCAGGCTGCTTATGATGGGTCCGGCTCCCGAAAAGCAAAGGCCGCCGAGGCGATCAAGAAGGCGACGGATGCCAATACGGTAATGGAGATGAGGAAGGATTTGGAGCGGGCTATAGGTGTTGAGCTCGGAATGAACCCCATCTCGGAGACGACAACCAAAAACGCACAATCCGTTCTGATGGCCCAATCGCACATCGCCCACACGCGCCTAGGGACGACCGCCAGTAGCAAACTGAACTTTATTGTCAATGAGGTAATTCTAGCTTTTACGCAGCCCTTATTCCGACCACTGACCCTGTCTATTCAGGTTCTCAAATACTCACCAACGGAAAAGTTTTTGATATTCTCCGACTCTGTGCTGACATTGGCGCATATCGGCGAAGCCCTTGAGCTCATTGGCGTCCATTTTCTTCGCTTCTCCACGGAAATCACCGCAGACGTCCGCAAGCAGTACGTGATGACGTTCGAGACATCAGAAAAGTATCGCGTTTTTCTCATGGAACTGAAGCACGGCGCACGAGGATTGTGAGTTTCCGTTTTTATTCATCGTGTGTTCTAACAGCTCAACC
Source organism: Mycena amicta (assembly GCA_029282125.1). Lineage (NCBI taxonomy): Eukaryota > Fungi > Basidiomycota > Agaricomycetes > Agaricales > Mycenaceae > Mycena > Mycena amicta. The sequence continues at coordinate 1,039,878 of JARIHP010000001.1, read as the reverse complement.
AGGAACTTGACGAAAGCCTCGCGTGTCATTTTCTGCGAACCAGTCTGGCGTCCGGATGTTGAAAGTCAGGCGATAAAACGATGCCATCGGATAGGACAGACACGGTCGATTACAGGTCTGCGCGCGTTTTACCAAGCAGAGCCCCAATTCTCATCGCTTCCTCCAGTCAAAACCCTTGCTATTCGGGGAACCGCCGAGGAAAATATGGCCGCTCGCCGCAGAGCTCTCCAAGACGTGGAGAAGATGCCCAAGCTCATCGAAGAAGCTGGTTTCCGCGCGTTCATCGCGGTGCGTTTTCTTTTTTATCTACCTTTCCTTCGTCTCACCTTCTGCCCAGAACCCAAAGTTCCTTCCTGAAACCCCGCTCGATGGCATCCCACAAATCGACGTCCCACTCGTCAAGTTGGAGCTTGCGCCGGGGGACGTGATGGATGACGTGGACATGGACGTTGACCCACGCGAAGGAACGCCTCCCTCGAGTCCATTCGCAGCCATGCAACTCACGACGCCGCTGGTCCGAGTCCGACCAAAAAATCGATTCGCCGACGACGATGCCGAAACGTCGATCGATGCCCCATCGCCTTCTAAGCGCCAGAAGGTCGACACCTCTCCCAGACGAGTGAAGTTGACCTTACCGGATCCGGATTCGCCTACTCCATCGACGTCGAGACCTGCAGCGCGTCGGGTTCGATTTTCATGAGGAAAGTTGCCATGGCTCTCATTATTAAGTCATTATCTGTAGTTACAGTAAATTTCTCTGTATGAATTTAATGTACGTATCGTCAGCCATAAAGCCAGCCTTTGAGCTGTGCCACTCTCGAAACCTGTCGTGTGACACCGTGACACCGTGACAGGCAACTTCGCTTGCTCCTGACGCTCATCATCGACCAGACCGTCTGCGCCAGGACAGAGAACTTGAGACCAGCGCATCGATACCTGACTCGAGGGACCAGAGATAGTATCGTTGCCCAGGTCTACGTGTACGTGGTACGACTCTTCTTCACGCATGAATACAATTTTTTCTACAGCTGACTGACGACGTCTTAGATCTGATTCGATGGATGCTGCCGCTCGTGCAGCGGATCGCGCTCGCCTGTCGGAAGTCCAAGCCAAAATTCAAAATTTTGAAACACATCTGGCAGCTCTTCGCATCGAAGAAGAAGACATCCGCCGACGCCTGGATAAATCGACGTATCCAGTGCTCACGCTTCCGAACGAAATCGTTGCCGAGATCTTTGTGCACTATCTCCCTGCCTACCCCGACCACCCTCCGCTCGTCGGTCCAGGATCACCCACCTACCTTCTCGGTATTTGCCGCCTCTGGCGCAGCATTGCCCTCCACAGTCCCGCACTTTGGCGCGCGATTCAAGTCGGTGACACCGGTTGTGAGGGGGTTGACGAGCAGGATTTAGAAGTGGCGAAACACTGGCTCCAACGCTCAGGCGCAAGTCCCGTCTCGCTGCACTTTCATTTCGGACATGATTCCCGATGGGGTGCCGAACTACGGAGTTCGCTAGTTCAGATAGCTGTGGCACATCACTCCCGCTGGCAGTATATCAGTTTTCGGTTTCTGCCACACGACCTTCTGCCCTCTATCTGTGTTTCCGCTCCGCGTTTGGTTCAATTTAAAATCCACACGACCCACAATTTGAGCTCGGACTGACAAACGATCTTGTTGCGCGACGCAGCACTTCTTCGTGTTCTGGACTTGGCCGTGGACTACGGCGTCAACTCCCTCCCATGGGACCAGCTCACGTCACTGGTCCTTAGCGAAACCACTCTCGTCGATGCTGCACCGATCTTGAAAATGGTCGCAAATCTACGCAACTGTAAACTGTACTTGAATTCCATGCGCACCGTGACTTCAAGTTGGACAAGCATCCATCTGCAACTACCCCGACTGGAGGTGTTATCACTTTATATTTATAGCAAGGACGAGTCGGCCAGCTCTTTGGTGGCTTTTACCCTGCCATCCCTCCGCCAACTTACAGTGGGAGACAATGTCCTTGGAGGCCAACTCGAAGGTGTCGAACGAGTCAAATGCGTTATCGCACGATCCGAATGTCGGTTGGAACGCTTGCGCATCGTCGAGCTATCTTCTTCCGAATCTTCGCAGCGCAGAGTAGGCAAGTTGATTGGCGCATGTCGTCTCGCGTTCCTCCTCATCAATGTCGATTCCATCGGCTTCATGAATTGGATCGATGAGCGTGATTGAGAAGGAAGAATATTGGGATTCAGTCACAGACTCAGTCGCAGGATTGAACTTGTATATATCGTACATATTTCATTCTATTTGAACGTTTCCGTACACAATTTCAGGCTGGTCTGCCGCCCAAATTTGCTCGCATGGACGTCAAGACATCGTACTGCCTCTGAGTCGTGTTCGGCGTGTTTAACTTACCACACAACTGTCATCCTGCTTCATAAACCGATTCTTCTTGGCGACTCTCGCGCCTACTGACACTGTCACGGGACCGTATATGAGACAGCGTAACGGTGTGACGCGCTAGCGACAACTCTCCTTTTCACCCACATGTCCGCACCGCGCATTTCAGACGTCAAAACGAAATACGTTCCTGGATTCGACAATCCTATGACTTCTTTCACGGTGCGTCCTTGCTTTAACGGCGCTGGGCGAGCTCCAAGTAACGTCGCTTTTTTTTTTGCAGCTTCACCAGGGCTCAGACGACCAGAACGAATCCTCCGCGAAGCCAAAGTCTTGGGCTGACATGCCGTTCATAAACACCGCTGGTGATGGATACGGTCCTCATGCGACGACCTTTGGCGATATCGCAGCGAAGATCCCCTCCAAGCCCTCCTTGAAGAAGTCGTGCGATAAGTGCGGGAAGTGCCCAGACCAGACTGGTCCTGGATATTCCGTATGTGCGTCTTGCAAAGTCTCTCGGTATTGCAGGTGCGTGTCACTAGTAGCTCCGTTCCTCGTGCTTCAGATCGACGATTTTTCAGTCGCGAATGCCAGACGGGACACTGGAAGGAGCATAGAACGCTCTGCAAGATTCGCACCAAGCGCGCCGAACGGGAGGTAGAGCTTGAAGCTAAAGCTATACGCGAGAAAGGGCCATTTGTCTCCAACGCAGCACTGCGCAAATGGTACTACGACAACGTCGACATCGTTGACTACGCGGTGCGCTTCCTCGTTATTTTCCTTATCCTCAGAGACAAACTATTAATTGTACGCAGATAATCCAAACCCTCGAACTCTACAACGGCCGCGCGCAATCTCTCTGGCGTACGCACGCGGTTGTCTTCTCTTTGAGAGGGGGCAAGCTAGGCACCTCTGTGACCGCCGACGAAATCAGCTTCTCTGACGCCGAACCTGTTTCGTTTGCACACCTTGCGCGCCAAGATAGTCTTGGGCTTCCGCCGGCATTTGCGAAACTGGTCGGTGCTGGTACTCGCATCATCCTGATCTTCCTGTTGAATCGAGAGGACAACCTGATGGCCGTGGAGAGTCACGATCTGCCCGCGGAGGAGGAGTGGTTGGCGATGGAGCGGGACGAGATGTGGCGAATGCATATTCGTATGCGGCCAATCACGCAGAGTATGGCAGCCCGGGCGAATGCTTGAGTGGGTTTTCCTTTCATCATCGTCGCAGAAAAGTTCAATATTGTCGGTATTACATATCAGAGCATCATAATTATGTAATAATGTATGCGTGTTTCAATCGCTCATGTGACCGTGCCACTCTGCCCGCCCGAATCCAAGAAGTAGCCCCACATCGAGAGTGTTTATGAATCTCATCGCTACCCATTGACTCGGAATACATGCAATAAGCCTTTTGTTTCTTCAAGACGGGCCGGTGCCGGCGATTGCCGGTGATGCGTGTCCCAGGCTCGTCAGTTGCACTCTTGCTCTCAACTGTCATCCTCGACGCCAGACCTGCCTACGAACAAGGCCAGGCCGAATAAATATCCATACTACGACAACCTGCCAGTGACGAGACTGCTTTCTTGGTACGATTGCGCGTTGCCCGGCCGAGATTGCCAGCTAACCCGACTTTTCTTCTCGCAGGTGTGGATTCAATGGACGCAGCCGCTCGTACAGCCGACAGATCTCGTCTACCCGAAGTCGAAGAAGAAATCCGGCTGCTGGAAATTCAGCTGGCTGCTCTTCGTGACGAAAGAACGAATATACGAGCGCGCCTCGACGGATACAAGTATCCTGTCCTGACCGCGTTGCCGAACGAAATTGTCACTGAGATATTCACCCAATACATCCCACCCTATCCCGCATGCCCACCACTCCTTGGTCCGGATTCTCCTACATCCTTAATGGGAATTTGTCGTCTTTGGCGCAGCATCGCTCTTCACAGCCCCGTCCTCTGGCGTGCGATTCGTTACGACTCGGATTCGCACGATTCAGACGAGCAGGGCCTTCATGCGGCACTTACCTGGCTGCAACGCTCCGGCCGTTGCCTTCTTTCCCTCGACTTGGAGCTCCACAATTCGTCTGGTACGGAAATGCATAACGCGCTCTTGGAGGCGGTCATCAGGCAACGCTCGCGCTGGGAATATGTCTTTTTTCGGCTTTGGCCATCCCAAATTCTGCTCCTCTCAGGGCCCGCGCCGGCTATGGTCCGAATGAATGTCGTTAGCTGGCACGATGAACCCTCAGCGGATGAAAATATCGTGTTTCACGATGTCTCTCAGCTTCAATCGGTCTTCCTGTGGGATGTGGGGTATAGCCTCGGCTCCTTGCCTTGGGCTCAGCTGACTTCCCTCCACTGTTTTCATGCGAATTTGGCTCACTGTGGACCAATTTTGCAACACGCTTCCAATCTGCTCTTCTGCAAGCTCGTCCTGCTTACCACGGACGTAGAAGGGATCGATATCCGACTCCCGAAACTTCAAGTACTCGTTCTGCTGCCAGACACAGACTGGAACGAAACCCACGCCAGTGTCGACTGTCTGTCGTACTTCACGCTGCAGTCGCTCCAGAAACTCGAAATTGCTGGGGATTCTTTTGGGCTGAACATCGTCATTCAGCAACTTCGATCGTTGTTTGTGCGGTCTCATTGTCAATTACGTCGTTTGCGGATTCGTACCGACTATCATCCAGTGGACTACGCGATTGCAACTTGTCTCGAAGCTTTCCCGAATGTCAATGTGGATGGCGCTGATGCCGGCCACCTACTTACAGAAGACGCAAGCTGGATGTCCGAGAAGTATTGGAATGATGTCTTGCTGGTCACTTCGGACGAGGTTGTCTCTGGCGAAACTTCCGTGGACGGCAGATCGGAGGAGGATTGAATGTGCGGTGGGCTAAAATACTCTCTTGTGCTCGACTACGATTTATCGAGCATCCTTTGGAAGGGATAGTAGTACAAGCAGAGTTCAAATACAATGCTTATGATATACACGCTTGCAAAGTTTTTCAAGTTATCCCAACCAGCGAGGATCGTGAAGATTGCCGTAAGACTTGATCAGTTACATCACCCTGAGCCACACTCCTGGGCATATCCTTGCGTGCTAGCGTATGGCGTACAGAGAGTTCTTTGCTTCATCGTTCGGACTTTTTGAGCCTGCCACTGAGAAACGGGACAAACTATTAATTACTGAGATAGTAACTGATGGCTCAGGTGACAGTTCGCATCTTGTCCTGAACTTCCATCGTCGAACCAAGAGACCAGACCAGCATCGCGCCACGGCGCTGAACAGGTCCAACTGCTCTAATCTCGAGGCGACGAACCTTTCCTTATACGTGTAAGTATTACATCACGGTGTATGACTCAGGCCGCGCTCTTGACTTTGCTCTCAGCACTGGCATCCTCGAGCTTTGCCTGTCAAATGGACTCCGAGTCGAACTCAGCTGCTCGTGCAGCAGACCGAGCTCGCCTATCCGACGTCGAAGAAGAAATCCGAAGATTAAAAACCCAACTGGCGGCTCTTTACACTGAAAAAAAAACCAGATACATCGACGACTGGACGAATACGCGTATCCCGTTTTGACACTGCCGAACGAAATTACCACCGAAATCTTCGTTCATTATCTGCCTCCTTATCCCCACTACCCTCCGTTCGTCGGTATGGGATCGCCTACACACCTCCTCGGTATTTGCCGCCTCTGGCGGAGCATTGCCCTGCACAGTCCCGCGCTTTGGCGCTCAATGAAACTTGATGAAACATTTTCCCAACACTGTATGGATATCGTGCAGACTTGGTTCAAACGCTCGGGCTCCAGTCCACTTTCCCTCCACCTTGACTTTTCAACTACTTCGATTGGCCGATCAGAGGATTCGCTACTTCAGGCGGTCGTTGCACATCGTTCCCGCTGGGAATATGTCGATCTTCGAGCCTCTCCAACCCAGCTTGCTCTCATATCCGGCCCTTCCCCACGTCTAGTTCGATTGACCCTCACGACGTCATGGGACCTCAATGTTCCCATCATCTCAGTGCAGAATGCCCACCTTCCTCGTTCTGTCTCCCTTTGGAACATTGCCCACGACACTACCTCCCTCCCATGGGCCCAGCTGACGTCGCTTTCTCTTCGCAACACCAGTTTTGTCGAGTCTGCACCGATTTTGCGAATGGCCGTGAATCTACTCCGATGCAAGCGCATGTCCATGGCACTGGGGAAGGCATCCAGATACAGCTACCCCGACTGGAAGTCTTTTCACTCGTTAATAGGTCCGACGAGGACGATCTTGGAACAACATGCCTCGATGCCTTCACGTTACCATCCCTCCGCAAACTCGAAGTCGGGAACAGTATACTCGGAGTGGATGCTGTCGAACGACTTCAATCTCTTATTTCACGGTCCGAATGTGGGTTGGAACGTTTGCGCATTGTCTCAAGACCTTCAGAGCGCGCCGGTGACCCGGTTGTGCCAGTGGACGCATATCGCATTGCCTTCCCCCTGGCCGATGTCGACGCTCTTGACTATTGGCAGTTTTCCGATAAATGGCAGGTGGAGGAATATTGGGATCTCAATACGGATTCTCCGGAGGATGGCGACGACTCGGAATCGGAGGAATCGGAATCGGAGGATTCAGATTGACCGCGGCATGCACGTTAGAACGTATTGAGCGTATAGCGGGCCGATGGGCGCAGAGAATTGTACAGACCTTGCTTTTGGAGAACTCTCTCTATTAAACAAATAGTCATCTCGTGGTAGAAATTCCAGAATGAGCAGAATCGACTGAGAGTCGGGCGTGACCAAACGATCGCAAACTTGCTCTCGACCTCCATCATCTATGCGCGCCAACGTCAAGGCTGTCATGGATATCTGCCTGAGCATGTTCCCGTGGGTTGTACTCTCCTCGCAAAGAAGACGTCTTGACTCGGGGACCTGGCGCTTTTCAAGTAGACATACCACGAGTGGATGCAAGATGAACGACTCCGAGAGTCGACTGCGAGCGAGCCGTTGACGCTGGAGGAGGAGTACGAGATGCAGCGTGCGTTTCGAGTCTACTCTCATTTGCTCTTGCTAACGATTGCAGGCAAATGGCGCGACGACCCCGACAAGCTCACATTTATTATACTTGCGAGACAGCAGGATATCGTAGAGGACATGCTCGATACCTCGAATGGTGCGCTGGACCCCCAGGACGGCTCTTCGGATGATTGGGGATGTGAATATCTTTCTGCATGGGTCGCCTGCCGCAGAAGAAGATGAAGGTTCTATGCTGAGGTGGAGGTCATGATTGCAGGTACGCATGCATGCCAACAGATACGTGGAATAGTGCTGACTGAGAGCAGAACAGAACCAACCGTCGTCGAGGATGTGCTCGCGAGGCGCTACAGCTGACGCTCCGGATTCAGACGACCCATCTCACCCGCCTTCGGCTCTACTATCCTGCATACCCGGATCCCCGTCCAATACAGCACATTCGGTTGTTCGAGGGTCTTGGGTCAGGCGATGAAGCAGGTAGAGGTATTCGGGGCCTCGGTGAGGTAGAGATCCTCTGGGGTACTGGCGATGCGTTGGGTGCATGGTGGCAAAGAGGAAGTCCCTGGTTTGGGTTTGTAGACTTTCGGGAGTTGACTACGAGTGAGCCGCTCTCTATCTCAGGACATCTGAAACGATACCGGCGAACAACGTCGCAAAAGAGCGGGAGCTTTCCACGCGACTCATCTCCTCGCTCTCCAGCGCCTTCTTCCCACTCAAGATCCCGCCCATATCGGCCGACCCAGATGTCATCGGCCAAGCCGTCGTCCGCCAGCTCACGAACCTGCTCCAAATCCATCATTATGGCCACTTCGACGAGGGTACTAGTCTCGTCCTCGCTATCCAGCCCTCCTGGCAGAGATACGACGAGTGGCAGGCTCGCGTTGGCGCCTCAATTCCGGGAACGCATTTGGTGCTTACTCGCTCCCGACCGAGAGTGGCTAGCGTTCTCAGCGGAGAGGCACCGGCTTCTTGACCGAGAGACACCTCTGCGCAGTCTCTCGACGATTCTGTACCGGAGCAGGGAAGACCCGAGTGGTTGCGCCCGTCCCCGCAGGTTGCTTGGGCCGGACGACCAAGAGCGGCGGTGCCAGACGCAGCTTGAGTCTGAGCCACGGAGCTTACGTGCGCGCCGTTGGCAGGAGATGCTGGAGTGGTGTACCGATATCCAGATGCTGTGTGCGCGGTATTTGGTCGCGAGCAGATGGAGCGCAGTGGACCTGTTGCGGCGGCGTTCAGGGTGGCAGGGTATCTGAGCGAAGACGAGGATGGGGAGCAGCATAGAAGAACTTGAAGATGGGCCGGAGTGCGGGAGGGGAAGAGCACGACTATGGACACCGCCGAGTTATTTGACGCCGCACCAAGCTCTGGTTATGGGCGCGAATGGCTAGTATCCGGTGACTGTTCTCTCCTCGTTCATTCACTCTTTGCTCGTCGCTATACAAATCGATAAGAAGCGCCATTACACTCGACAGCCCTCGAACGCGACCACCGGCGATGGCGCAACCGTCTGGCGTCATCGGACGAAGAAGGTGCCAGACGGACGGGCACACCGTATGCGAGTGTGGAGGGTGAAGAGGAGCAGCCGATGATGCCTGGTGGGGAAGTCGATTCGAGGAGAATATCTGAGTTGGGGAAGAGTTGCTTTGTTTTGGATTTGGATATGGATGTTCGTTTACGCTATGTATGTTCTCTGTCAGAAAAGAAAATGCGACGTCTTCACACTGGCAGTGGCCGCGTGACTGATCCAGACTTGCTCACAACTCGCATCCTCGTTGACCGCCAGAAGCTTCTGCCTCTACAGACACCAGAAGCACATCAGCCTGCGACTGCGCGTGGTGGTCGTCGACATAACCTCGCCTTCTGTTTGTGTGCTCATGCGCATATCGTGTCGAAAGTATTCACTTTTAGTGCCACAGATTCCCGAGTCTTGAGCGACAGATGATCCACGGAGCTAGCGCCTGCGCTGCCGACCGCGCCCGCCTTTCCGAAGTTGAAGAAGAAATCCAGCGGCTCGAGGACCATCTCGCATCTCTTCGCGACAAACGTGAAAACATCCGTGCACGGCTCTACGACTACAAATACCCCGTCCTCACGCTGCCGAATGAAATCACCGGAGAAAATTTCCTTCATTACCTCCCACCGTATCCCTCGATTCCCTCGCTGGTCGGGCCACAGTCGCCTACGAAGCTCCTCGGGATTTGCCGGCTTTGGAGGGAAATTGCCCTCCATTGTCCGCTTCTTTGGAGCGTCATTGGCGTCGAGTCCATTTGGAGCGACATTGGCGTCGAGTCCATGGCTCACGCCGATGTGGAGGCTGCGCTCGCTTGGCTCAAACGTTCAAGGAGCAGTCCTCTTTCTTTACGAGTACACAAGCCAGTGGATCGGCTACTCCAGGCTCTCATTGCGCATCGCTCCCGCTGGCAATATGTCGACTTTCATGTCTTGAATTCACACATTCCGCTCCTCTGCGGGCCTGCTCCGCTTCTGGAGGAGATGGAGGTCAAATGTCCTGAGCGTGGTGGATCCTACCTCAGTGACAGCACGCTCGAAACCATGTCGCTCAGCAATGCCCCCCGACTCCACTCTATTTGTCTCCGGGACGTCGGATATGGCCCAACGTCGCTTCCTTGGCGCCAGATAACGGATCTCTCTCTTCTGAGCACCCGTTTTGCTCAGTGTGCACCGGTTTTGAAATGTTCCACCAACCTCCTGCGGTGCAAGCTCGTTCTGACTTCTGTACACGCCGATCCAATCGACATAGAGCTTCCTCGATTGGAGATATTCATACTGGAGGCTATGAACAGTCTTGACTGCACTGTGGACTGCTTAGAGCACTTCACGCGGCTGCCATCTCTACGCAAGCTGGAGATGTCCGGCCAGATCTTGGGAGAGTACGAGCCTCCCGAGAGAGTCGAACGATTTAAATCGTTCACTGCGCGATCCGGTTGCCCCTTACAGCGGTTGCGAATTATTAGTGAGGACTTGGCGGATATTATCGACACTGTCGCCTTTTGCGCTGCATTCCCCGGCATCGACATGGAATTCGTCAACATCGACGGGAGCCCGTGGGCATGGCCTCGCAGCGGCTTGTACGACAACATCGACTGGAAGAAAGAGACCTACTGGAATCACGCCGACTTGTCTTCTTCGGAAGGCTCTACGGATGGCTCGGGAGATCTGGAGGATTCCGATTGATCTGGTGTGCGCATAGTACTAGTAATTCAATAATTATGCTCGCTTATTTAGGAGATGCTCATAAGCCCGCTATCAGGCATGAGTTAGCCAGAGTTGACTTCGAACTCGAATGCAAACATACTGATAGATACCGCCAACAGGGTAATGATAATATCCAGCGAGCTAGCTCCGGTACTCGTCAACTGGAGGGCTATGAATGTGCTTGTTCACCGTAGGATCTTGTTTACTGGGAGATTTATGCATTCTACGAGACAAGGAAGCAGGCGTCGACCCGGGCCGTGACGGGGTGTCACGGCGCTTGTCTACGCTTGTCCGAAGCTTCCATCATCGTGCAGCGAGTCAGCACGATTCCCAATCGTCATCAAAGTCGACGCGCGTTCCAGCTTCACAAATTAAATCACCTAGGTACAAGGCTGCGTTCTGACGTCCGCCGGCGAATAATTTGACACAATTTCAAGTTCTTGCACTCCGAGTCGACTCAAAAGACTGCTTCGATTTTGGAATGTCACTGACAGACCCAGGTAGATTCGTGCGCGCGACGGAGCGAGCCCGCCTAGCCGCTGTTGAGGAAGAAATCGAGAAACTCAAAACTCAACTCGCAGTCCTTCACCGCGAAAAGCAGAAAATACACGAGCGGTTGCGGGAGTACACGTATCCCGTCCTCACGCTCCCGAACGAAATCACCGGAGAAAATTTCCTTCATTGCCTCCCACCGTATCCCTTGATTCCCTCATTGGTCGGGCCACAGTCGCCGACGAATCTCCTCGGGATTTGCCGGCTCTGGAGGGACATTGCCCTCCATTGTCCGCTGCTCTGGCGCGCCATCAAGCTAAATCGCGCTCAAGATCGCGACCTGGTACAGACCTGGCTGCAGCGTTCCGGTTCCAGCTCCCTTTTGCTTCACCTCAACTTCAGGAAGTGTGGCCCCGAAATCCCTCAGGCTGGCAAAATGCTAAAAGCAGTCCTTCATCGTTCTCGTTGGGAACATGTGACGTTTCTGGGCCATCTCAAATTTCGCTTATATCCGGACCTGCTCCTCGTTTATTTCACTTGAAGGTTGTTTCCTGGCAGAACGAGGTGTTGCCCACAGAGAACATCGCGCTCTGCGATGTCCCGCGCCTCCGTTCCGTTTGCCTCTAGGACGTTGGGTGCAGTGTCGGCGCGCTTCCATGGGCTCAGCTCACCTGCTTGATCCTCCTTGATGCTCACTTTGTCGACTGTGCGCCGATTTTGGGGCATGCAACCAATCTACTACAGTGCAAGCTGATTTTGCGCACATTTGATGCAGAACCGGTGAATATCCTCCTTCCCCGATTAGAGATCCTCGTTCTACAAGCCGATGACGACTTGGAGCTCAACGCTACCGGGAATTGTTTATCGCAGTTCATACCGCCTTGTCTCCGCCGACTGGAACTTGCCCATGCGCTCGTTGGAGCAGAGGCCGTCGTCTCTCAAATTCGATCTTTTATAACAGAGTCGAAGTGTCACCTGCAGCGTCTACGGATTACTGGAGGATTCGCGGCGTGTCGACCGGTGGTTGAGGCGTGTCAGATGGAATTTCCTGCTGTCGACATCGACAACTGTCGGACAGAGGTATACGACGCTATCAGCTGGAAGTCGGAGGAATACTGGGAGATAATCTCCGCTTCCTCTGCGCAGGAGGAGGAGGAGGAGGAATACGACTCATATGCACTGCGTTCAAGGACCCTGTAGGCAGAGCATCTGCCGATGTAACTCTACCAATGCCTACTTACTGCCTATACTTGCCCACTGACGCCGATGGGCACCGATCTACGTCGATCCATGTCGACGTGCTCTGCCTACTTAGGCCTCGGCCGATGTAACTCGATCTATTCCCACACGATGTCGGCGCAGTTGCCGATCAATGCCCACGTTTGCCGATCCATGTCGACCAATGCCCACTCATGCCAGCGCACTCGGAAACGGTACTCTGTGCCTCAGTAGGGACCCTAGGGAGTCAGTGTATCCCAGTCACAATATATTCTTTCACATTTACACAATACTGAATTTATCACTCGCCACCCAACACATTAAATACTGCCTAAGTCGACGCCAGCAGATACAACAATAGCTCATAGCAATCTCCGGGGATAGTCGTATTTTAACCGGCAGCAGCACGGCATGAGTAGACATACATCGGCATGTGTTGGCTTTCTGCCGACATCTGTCGATCCATGCCTACCTGTCGAGCATGGATCGGCATAGGTTGGCGCAAGTAGGCATGGATCGGCAGTCATCCTACATTGTGTGGGCACTAGTAGGAAGTGCTTCGTAGGCAGAGTCTGCCTACGCCAGGTAGGCGGAGTCTCTGCCTACAGGGTCCTTGAACGCAGTGATGACTCCGAGAACTCCAATTGATTTTCTGGTGCGTCCAGCCCAATCGTGGCTTGCTTTATACTCTAGCATCTCTCCTCATCTGCTCCAGAACTCATGATCGAATGAACAGTGCCTTGTCGAGTGTCATTGTCCCCGCCTCTGTCGTGATAGTGTAGTTGAATACATATGTTTTGCTCGATTGGAATATTCTTTGAATTTCAAAGAATCTGCCATCTCACCACACCAACTACGATCAGCGATTCTCTTTTCCAGACCGGCGCTCGAGTCGCGGCTCGACTGTTACATGCTCTTCAAGTTAGTGGGACACAGAGGCGGGCCGCGGCGCAACACGTAAATAAGTAGCTCACTGGAATCAAGAAGAATTTGGAACTGGGTTGGATGCCGCCACTGAAATATTTTCCGACTACTCTACCGCTCACCAAGCGGATTCGTCCATGTGATCGTGCCAGCGAGCCGTGACTTGTGACATTTCGTGCTTGCTCCCAACTCTCATCATCGCGTCCTTACTATTAGCAAGAAGGAGGCTGCCTTCCGATTAAATACATGGACGCTGCTCTTGAATTGGCTCGAGCTCGCCTCTCGGAAGTTGAAGAAGAAATTCAAAGATTCGAAGCCCAACTGGCCATCCTGCACAGCGAAAGAACGGAGATACGTCAACGACTGGACGAATACACATATCCCGTTTTGACACTGCCGAATGAAATCACCACCGAGATCTTCATCCATTATCTGCCTCCCTACCCCGACCACCCACCACTTGCAGGCCCGGGATCTCCTACCCACCTCCTTGGCATTTGCCGTCTATGGCGCAGTATTGCGCTGCACAGTCCCGAGCTGTGGCGAGCCATTCGACTCGATTGCGACCAAGATTATCCCACGAGCGTGCTACTGGAAGTGGCACAAGCCTGGCTCCATCGTTCGGGCTCCAGTCCCCTTTCCCTCCGCGTCGACCTTTCGACTGTTTCGGTTGGCCCACCAGAGGATTCGCTACTCCAGGCAGTCATTGCGCATCGTTCCCGCTGGGAATATCTCCATCTTCAGGCCCCACCGCACGAGACTTCTCTCATATCCGGCCCTTCTCCTCGGCTAGTTCGAATGACTCTAGCAACATGGGGAAACCGTGGCAATGGTCTCATCGTCTCGTTGCCGAATGCCCGCCTTCTTCGTTCTGCATCCTTTTGGAACATTCAATTTGGCTCCAGCACCAGCACCCTCCCATGGGACCAGCTGACGTCGCTTTATTTTCGCGACGCCAACTTTGTCGATTTTGCGCCGATCTTGCCACTGGCCAGGAATCTACTCAGATGCAAGCTGTACTTCTACGGTCCTTGCGAAGGCATCCAGGTGCACATACCCCGACTGGAGGTGCTTTCGCTCAATAGGTATGACCACGACGATCTTGAAAAATCAGCCATAGACGCCTTCATCCTACCATCCCTTCGCAAACTGGAATTTGGGGGAGGTGTACTCGGCGCGCATGCTGTCGAACAAGTTCAATCTCTTATTTCACGGTCCCAATGTCGGTTGGAACGCTTGCGCATTGTCTCTGCGCTCGCCGGGGATCCAGTTCGCGCATATCGCGCATATCGTGTTGCCTTCCCCCTGGTCGATGTCGATGCTATTGGCCATCGGCGCTTTTCCGATCCCGATAACTGGGACGTGGATGCGGAGGAATATTGGGATCGTATTGATACCTCGTCGTAGAAATTCCAGAATGACCAGTATGGGCGTGACTACTTAAACGATCTCAAACTTGCTCTCGACCTCCATCATCTATGTCCGCCAACGTCAATACTGTCATCGTCGGCGACAAGGTCGTTCTGACACCGTATCTACCTGAGCATGTTCTCGTGGGTTGTACTCTCTGCCCGGAGAAGACGTCTTGACTCGGAGATTGCGCTTTTCAAAGTAGATATACCACGAGTGGATGCAAGATGAAAGACTCCGGGAGTTGACTGCCAGCGAGCCATTGACGCTGGAGGAGGAGTACGAGATGCAGCGTGCATTTCCCAGTCTACTCTCATTTGCTCTTGCTAACAATTGGCAGGCAAATGGCGCGACGACCCCGACAAGCTCACATTCATCATACTCGCGAGACAGAAGAACATCCCAGAGGACACGCTCGATGCCTTGAATGGTGTGCTGGACCCCCAGGACGCGCGGGTGAAGGCTCTTCGGATGATTGGAGATGTGAATATCTTTCTGCACGGGTCGCCTGCCGCAGAAGAAGAAGAAGACTTCCATGCTGAGGCGGAGGTCATGATTGCAGGTACGCATGCCAATAGATGCGACGAATAGTGCTGACTTGAGAGAGGCAGAACAGGAATACCGTCGTCGAGGATGTGCTCGCGAAGCGCTACAGCTGATGCTCGGATACGCGACGGCTTCTTCTATTGGAGACTTTATCTACAAACGACCAGCGGCCACTGAAGAGGATTCGGACGACCCCAGCCCACTGCCCATCCCGCCTTCGGCTCTACTCGTGCGCATATCCGAGTCGAATACACCGAGCATTCGGCTGTTCGAGAGTCTTGGGTTCCAGGTGACGAAGCGCGTGGAGGTATTTGGGGAGGTGGAGATGCGCTGGGGTAGTACGGGCGATGCGATGGACGTGCATGGCAGCAATGAGCAAATCGCCGTCGACAATTTGCGGTCGTAGACTTGAAAGACTCCAAGTTTTGGTTCAGGCCAACAGACCGAGGCACCATGGCTTCAAACAGTGTTTAAATGTTGTGTTTCTACTATAAAATAACGCGTTCAATAATTGAGCTCGGACGGACGACGCTCGGTTCCCCGGGCCGTGGCTTGCTTCAAGACTCTCATGATCACTCAATTGCACAAACTCGGCACTCGTGCCTTGTCCTCCACCTCCATGGCATCGTTCGTCCGTCAAGGCAGAAAGGCAAGCCCTGACACCCTAACCAAACATCAGTCACCGACGAGAAAACGCCCATAGATTGTTGCCATTGGGCGAAACTACGACCTGCACGTCAAGGAGCTGGGAAACACGCGTCCTGAGGTGCCGTTCTTCTTCCTTAAGCCGACCACGAGCTATCTCGCGTCGGGAGGCAAGATGGAGATCCCGAGTGGGGTTGTGGCGCACCACGAAGGTCGGTTTTGCTCTGTTTCGTGCTCTGAGGAAGATAACACGGAGTAGTTGAGCTGGGTGTGGTCATTGGGAAAGGTGGACGGGATATCTCGGAGGCAGATGCGGACTCGCATGTTGCTGGCTACGGTGCGTTTCGTGCGGTCTGCAAAAGCCATTGATTGAATGCAAATGAAGCCCTTGCTGTCGACATGACCGCACGCAACGTCCAAGACCTCGCCAAGAAGCGCGGATTGCCATGGAGCGCAGCGAAGGGATTCGATACCTTCACGCCTATCGGGTTCGTTCCTTTCCTATTGTCTGTCCGAGACTGACTCACGGCAGCTCGTTCATTCCCAAAGAGCAAATCCCTGACCCGCAGAACCTCAACCTCACGCTCAAGGTCTTCCCTTCCCTCTTCTACCGTTAAAGATATGCTCATACGCTACACTGCAGATCAACGGCGCGTATAGACAGAACGGCTCCACGTCCGCCATGATATTCGAAATCCCGCGGCTCATCGAGCACGTCTCGTCTATCATGACACTCGAGGTAAGCTTGCGACCGTTCTTTGATAATGCTCACAAGTGGCCAGGAAGGCGACCTCCTCCTGACGGGAACGCCCAGCGGGGTAGGGCCGGTCGTACCAGGCGATAAAGTGGAATGCACCCTCGTCGACGGCAAGTCTGGTACCCAAATTAGCGCGCTCGACTTTGAGGCAGTGGCACGAGAGGGAGGATACAAGTTTACTGGGGTCTAGCAAAACAGGTATGAAGGTACAAAAGACTATGTACTGCAGACAGCAACGTCAGCTCTATGGCATACGTTTTGAAACCGCCTCCTCGTCAGGACTGAGCGGCTCGAGCGACGTTTCCCGCGGACCCGGGCTCGGACTCGAACTCGAGTCGCTCATACCACTACTACTCGTGAACGTCCAACTGCCCGCGGTCGGCGTCAGCTCTCCGTCCTTTGGCGGACTCCCAACGCTCCCGTCTCCAAACTCGCCGCCGCCCTGAAAGTCGCCAAAGTCACCAAAGTTGTCGTCAAACGCCGAATCGTCCATCTCGTCTGAGAACGCAGAGGACGGCGAGGAAGAGGCGAAGGTGAATGGGTCGGAACCTGAGGAGGCAGCGGCATCTGAGAACGGACCAAAACCATCCTAGAAGGGAAGCAAGTGAGTGAGAGGCAAGATGGGATAAGGAAAAGAAATATACATCGTCGGCGAAGGGGTCGTCTGAAGAAGGCGAGTCGCCTGGACTGAATACGTCCTATGTGTAGCGTTAGACAAACTCGGGATATATATATACACAAGAAAACTGACATCGAATCCAGCAGCTCCCAAGGGTCGCCGTTCTGAGCCCTGTACATGTCGACTGGACACCGGCGGATTCCTCAACGAAAAAGTCGATTGAGATAACCACCCTGGCCCGTCATCCTCGTCGTCAGAATCAAAGTTATCCGAGTTGGCCATATCATCAAACTGCTTTTATCGTCAGTGCGATGAAAAGTGAATGAGGTTTACAAGTACGCACCGCGCGATGACTGCTGACAGTCCCATCCTCATCCTCGTCGTCTTCCAACGACATCGGCGCAGGCCCAAAGTCTGCACTGCCTTCCCTAGTCGGGCGGGCACTCGTCGCGCGCTTGAACTCGCCACGTCCATTGGCATTAGCACTGACACTCACACCCGCAACAGCTTCTCCCGCCATTGGTACTGGCGCACCCGCAGCATCTTCCTCGTCGACCTTCCACCTTGGAACAGCCGCACCACCGCCTGCGCCAGCCACAGCGTTACCACGAACCACAGGTTTCCCGCCGCCCAACAGCTCGGCATCGCGCCGCTTCGTCTCGTTATACCGTCCCAGGACGTAGTCGTCCCAGTCCGGTTGCGGTGCGTACGTCGCGATTAGGTCCCGCAGGTCTGTAGGGAAGCGGTCCAGCGCAGCAAGAACGTCTTCCGCAATGAGTGTGAGGTGGCCCATGAAGCCCAGGCGCACGCTCTTTGGTTTTGCACTAAGCAGAAATGAATAAATGAGTTGAGAAAGAGAAAAGGCACATACCCCTCTGCGTCGTTCATACGTTGTCCCTCTACAATCCGACGCATGAGCTGCGCATCGCGGAACAACGAGACGGCCAGCTCCCGTCCGAGGCCGCCGTCGACATTCCCTGTCAAAATTTGGTGTACCAAATCGTACACCGAGCTGTGCAGGAAGTTGTTCCAAGGAAACTCGAAAAAGAGATCCAATAACGTTGCGGCGATATTGAGATCCACGAAACGTCGTTTAAACTGATCGCCAACCGGGGGCGGCGTTTCTGGCGGTGGGGCGGCGCTGCGACGCGAAAGTCGTCGGGAGCTTTGAGATCGTAGACTGGTTGTCGACGTTGATCCCGATACTCCGGAATCAGGGCTTTTTAAGGAGGAAGGTGGGGTTGCGATTGAGACGGGGGAGGGGGAGGAGACGAGGGGCGGGGATGGAGGTGGTTCTGAGGTCGCTCGTATGACGGGTGTGGTCGGCCGCGGTGGGGCGGATATCGGGAAGGGCGGGTCGTCGACCATGTTGAGCTCCTCCATCGTAACAGAGTCGTCGTCTGAGCTTCCAGGCTCCTCATCCGAACCCATGTCCTCGTCGGAATCCAATAGTGACGAATCGGCTCGTGCGGTAACGGATCCAGTCACAGGGAGCTCGCGAGCTGGCTCGATTTCGTCTGAATCTTGGGACGTACCCATCGATCCCTCGCGGTCCCGCTCGTCGCCGTTGTTGAGTGCGATAACCCGAGCAAGGTCTTCAAGTCCCGCCAGTCCCCCCTGTAACCGCCCATCGGAATCGTACAGTTTGCTCAACTCCGGAGGACGATTGAGCAGGGCCATGTTCGAGCAATGCAAGAGCTCTGCTATCAATTCGCAAATTCGATACCGCTCGAACGTGAGCGGGGTAATTGCTCCAACAGTCGTCTGTATGGGTCCGTCCTGCACTGAAATGAGCTATCAAAGTCCTAGGAATGGGGAAACAGCTCACCAACGATCGTGGAGAGCGAAGATACCGCTGAAGAACGTCTAATCGTCCAGACATGATTTGTAGCACCGGCCCAAGATGGACGACGCCCATCCGATCCACCATCTCACGAAGCGCCTTCTCAAGCGTTTCTCGGCCACCATCGTCCTCCAATGCAGTTGCATGCAGCTGCTGTTGCACTTGAATGAGGCGATTCCGCAGCGTGTGGAAGAGATAAGGCTCAAAGTAGTTGGAGTTATTCTTGCGGATGAGCTCAATAACAATGGCTATGGAGTGAACGACCGAGGACGTGCAGGAGGTGCGATTCGGCAACGTGTCGTCATCGTCTGCTTGCTCTCGCGACGGAAACTCGGTCATGGTGTATCGGACGAGGGTGCCAACGCTCTCCACCGACGCTAGCTGGCGAGCAAACAGATTCGAGGCGGGCGCAGCGTGCAGTTCGGCAAGTCCTGGACCTGGCGCCGGCGTTGCCATCGAGATGATGCCCTTGATGAGCTCTGCGACGACCGTGTGCATATCGGGGTCGTGTGTCGGGGCAAGAAGCGCTAGTAGACGGGGCACGAGTTGTTCGGATGATAGCCACTGCATTCAATTCGTGAGCCGCGAGGATGGGTTTGCCGTAAACGACGCACCTCAAGCACCCCAACGCCGCCGGGTTGCTCGTCGAGCTGGATTATCCGTACAAGAAGGTCCACGAAAGACGGGGTCTCGATATGCTGCAATAGACGTTCCACGATAGACGGTTGGTCGCGGATGAATGCGAGCATCTAGCTTCGCGGTCAGCCTTGCATTCGTTCGAGGGGAGCCCGGTATTGCGCACCTCCGCAGGCCTTTTACTGAGAAACACTGCATTGATTTTGGCAAAATGCGACGCCATGACCATCTGCATCTTCATGTCCTCCGGAGAGCGCTCGAGGACGGATTCCCAGAAGGGCACGAGGAGCTCGGTCTGTGAGTTGACGCAAGTCTCGACTATAGACCAGATTTCGCTGCAAAGGACCTCGGTCGCCACATACGGGTACCTGCAACGGCCATAAGAATCTCATTTCAGACGCCAGAACGACCAACGACCAACGCACTTGAACTGCCCACGCTCCGGCTCGCCCTCAATCTGACCGGTGACATAGCCCAACAAGCGCTGGAGGACGTCTATGCGCTGGAAATAATCGATGAGGCGCGTGTTCTGGGCCTTGCACTCTTGGAGCAGGTCGTCCTCGTCGAGTATGGCTTCGACCGAGATGTCCTCCTTGTCGAGCAGACTGTCAATGGCGGACGCATTGTGGAACCCGAATCTGGAGGCGGTATATCAGCGGGGGCCGCGAGGAAAGCAACGGCTCGCAGGGCCCAGCGTGCCTCCAGAACATGCGGTGGGTGGGTCGTCGACGGTGGACGCAAGGAGGATGATCTGATGGAGGTCGGGACACAATTATTATTGGGTACATTAAATTTCCATTCTACAATAATTAGGACGTCGTGCTCGATGTTCCAACTACATAGTATCTTCCACTTCCGGGTCGTCGTCTCTGGAAACCAGACTGAATCGTTAGGACGTCGTCCTCGACGTTCCAACTAGTATCTTCCACTTCCGGGTCGTCGTCTCGGGAAACCAAACTGAATCGTCCAGATCCTCCTTGTGCTTCCGCCTGAACGACAGCGGATTGTGGAATCTCGTCGACTTGGTCTCCTTCTGCACATCCTCATCGACGAATGCCTGAGGGCGTCGTACGGGGACGAGCATCTCGACATCATCATGCCCAAGATCTTTCGACACCGGTGGCGGTGCCAGTGGTGGTCGGATGCTCAAGCGCCGGATTGCGTCCGCAGGAAGCTCACCTGCGAGCAATCGACGCTCAAGCATCGCCGCATCGAGGAGGAGTGCCGCGAGGGTCGCTGTTTGCCATGGCTGGGCTCATGGGCCGCGGTGTCGGGGGAAGACGTTTGTCACGATGCATGCGTGGGGTTTCTCGTGTTCTTGGGTACACCACGGCGGAGAAGGATGGGGTTTTGGAGTGGCTGGGACGAGGTGGCTCGACGTCTATATCATCCTCGACATTGGTTTCAGAGCTAGTCCCTTGATAGACGGCGCCCCGAGTTGCAGATGTGGATCCGGATCCGAGCGGCGATGGTGGAGGAGATGGAAGTGACAATGAATCATCCTTGAGATCGACCTCCGAAATTTCGTCATGGAGCGAGGCTGGTTCTTCGTCCAAATCATCCTGGCCGACTTCCTCTTGAGGAGTGACCTCAGGCAGCTCGCCTCTCGTATCATCAAGCGGAGACTCCGGAGGAGAGAGAAGCTGCGTGGCCTACTAACCATAAACGTCCCAGTGGCAAATCACAGCCAAGTAAAACGCACGGGCGAAACAACCTCATCAACCCGCGACCCAACTACAATCGTCGGTCGCTCCACTGTCTTCGATGGCACCCAGATATTCTTCATCCGGTTCCCGTACAACTCCCCACGTCGCTGCTGCTCCGCACGGTCGACGACTGGCGGCGCGCCAATGCCAAACGAGTTCAACGCCCCTCGCGGAACAGGCACCCCGCCTTTCGAGTCGAACTGGGCAATCTTCACTTGTAATGGTGCGGCATGTCCAACAGCGGCAGTGCTCGTGCTAGTAGGATGTGTAGCCTGCTGCCGTTCTGCTAGCACTCGCTCGTATTGTTGTAAACTCCTGCAGAACCGTCAGGCCAATGCGGGGGGAGCGGAAAGCAACACGTACATGGTTTGGTGGGCAAGAGCGCAGAGCTTCTCTATTGTCGTGATGAGGAAGACGGCCTTATACGATGCCTGGTAACGACAACAGATTGCAATTTGTGCGACGATATTGGCGTTGCCAACCCCACATTTCGTTAGAAGCGTCGAATAGCTGCCAGGCTGCGCAAGGATCTTGCTTTCATATGAAGACTTGCAAGGATAAATCAATGCCAAACTTGGAAGATTGTAGCTGCATTTGGATTGAGTGCGGGAGGCGATGAATTGATTCCCTGGAGAGTGAGAGACGTCCGCCAATTCTCCGAGTCGAAGGAGGGCTCGCAGCCCGCGATGATGAATGACAGGAAGAGAGCGAGAAACTGACCATCAGCGGAGATTCAATATCCTTCAAGCTTGCTCCGAACGTCCAGCTTCGCAGCCTCCTTGTCTTCTCTGCAAATCCTCCTGTAAATACTTCAAAAATTTATACTCCGACCACTGTAAGCCGTATCAATCTCCGCCACTTTCGCAATCTGCGAAGAGCGCTCGAATAACGACCTCGCAAGCGCCCACAAATCCAGCGATGCCGTCCCGTTCCCTCTGCGCTGTTCAATCTCCCCAATGCGAAGAAGACATTGAGCCCTGCTAGCATGGATATCCATCTCCGTGAATCCCTCCAACGCAACGCGGAATAGGCTTTCAGCGTCAGTGTCACGGTCTTCTCCTGTGCCGTTCAAAATACTTTCTGCAAGATGCTGAAACGCTCGATACGTCGACAGCTTTTGCTTCGATTTCCTCGCAAGCGCGAAGAAGACCGTCGGCCAGACCCCGTTCTTCGTTCCTGCGCTCATCTCGGCCAGTTTATCGAGGCAGTAATTGGCGATCTGGTGGTCCAGCCCATAGCTCGACTGTAACGTCGTTCGGTAAAGGCTCTGCGCGGCTGATTTATCGCCATCCCGGAGCCAGAGGGCTCCTTGTATGATCTCGCACATCAACATGCCCATCTTCCAGTCTTTATTTCGGCAGATGACCGCCGCTACATCGATGTTGGCTTGGACATCTTGGGAGGGCGCCGCCAGCGCAACGTCGACTTCCGCGACGGAAAGGAGCGCCACGGCATGTGAGGGAGACTCCAGGTCGCGATGAATGAGCTGTAGGGTCTCGCTCAGCATCCTCCGAGCCTCGACGTACTCGGATTTCAAGTTGTGCACCTCTGCGAAGTGCGCCATGAGCGTGCAATCCAGCTCTCCGCCGGATAAGCCGCAGAGTGCCAACAAGTCCCTTGCCCTGCGGCCTTGTACGAGGCCCAGGCTGAAGTGGCCCAGGTAGTCCAAGCACATCATCTGCAACCGGAGTGCGCCCGCCTCTTTGAACGGATCCGCTGCGAGATGTGCCACCCGCTGAGCATGCGACGCATATCGAAACCCCTCTCTATAGTCGCCTTTATCGCTCGACACGGTTGCCAGTCCATTCAAAGCCACAGCTTGTTGCGACCGATTTTCGCTCAACCTCGACGAGTCCCAGGCTTTCTTGAAGAATTTTCCAGCGGCATCGGGGTCGGAACGTACTTGATAATAAGCGCCAGCGCTGTTGTAGAACAGACCTGGGCAATGTGTTAGCAATTTGGTCCTGAATATCATGATTTTACATTCGGTGTCCGCGTCTTTCAATTCGGCGAGATACTCGAGCGCCCTTTGAATGTATTCTTCGCCGTTGGCTTGCCTGCCGGCTCTGATTGAATAAAGATACTCCATAATGTAGCGCATCTCCAGGCTGTAATCCATCGGTTCAGGCATCTTTGCACGGATATCGGCCATAAGCGCAATCTGGCCCCGCCCCGTAATGCGGATGAAGCTGTTCAACTGCAGGGCTGCGGAGATCATCCTGTGCCTATCCATTCCATCTTCCGACATTCCGAAAGACAGAACTCCAAGGATATTCGCATAGTTGGACCTGATCTGCGCCGAGATTTCCTTGCTCGAAGTCCCCCATTGGTATTTGTCGAAGATCGCCAGAACATCCTCGTAATGCTCGAGTACGGGCTGAACAAGGGAGATTGAGGGAGGATGATATTTCCGCACGTATTCGCGAATTGGTGTGAGCATCTTCAATCGACTTTGGTTCGACTTTGGGATGGAGTGATCGTTGTATGCCAAAGACGTGCGGAGGAGCGCAACCTTGCAGCTGAGAACATTGGCGAATGGGAGTTTGGTCTCCAGGAGGAAGGCGTCAGAAAGCCCATCGGGTAGCAGGGAGAGCAGGGAGAGCAGCTCCAGAGATCCCGGTACGTCTTTCAAGCGACCACTGGAGAACGACACCGAAATGGAAATGTCGAGGTTGGATTTTCGGTTGACGCCTTCCGAGAGCATTGATGTCCTCTCGTTCTCCCATCGAGTTAAAATGGCAGTACATCCTTCGGCTTCCGCCAAATGCGCCATGAGACTGATAGCGAGGGGCATGTTGTCCGTCAGGCGAAGCACCTTCTCGACCTCATCGTCGTTGTGCTGATCGTCTGCAATATCCAAGAATGTCTGCCGCGCCGCGGCATCGGACAATGGTTGTAGCGGTGCAACGAAAGGTCGTGTCCATTTGATGCCCGCAGGTCGCTCTGTTCCACGAATGGTCACCTGTGGAAATTAGAGTAAGACAAGGACTTTCTCAAGTCGAACATGATCACGTACGATCAGAGCGAGATGTTCAAAGGAAGAAAGCACCGCCAAAAATTCCTCGACATCACTTCTGCTGTTCTCTGGCTCCCATACGGTCTCCAGATTATCGAGGACGATGAGGGCTGCATCTTTCGCCCTGCGGAAGAAGTTGAAAATCAGGCGGTCTATGTTCTGCGCTCGGGCATTGATCCCGAGATGGGTTGCGATAAGAGACGTCAATTCTCCAATGGTGGAGATCGCATCGCAGGCGACAAAGTACCTGTCATTGGCGGCGTACTTCTGGTGAATCACTGCGCAGTGGAGAAGGGCTCGCGCCAAGGTGGTTTTACCAATTCCAGCTGCTCCGAGAAGTGCGATCCTGGGAGCGTCTACTAGGTCTGGCTCTAGATCAAAGAGTTCGCAGATCTGGAGAAGCTCGGATTGCCGTCCGTGAAATATGCTCGGTTTGGAGGGAAGTAAAGAGAATGATGTCGAACTTCGGTAGAGTTAGTCTGCTTCAGCTTAGACTTGAGAATTATGCACAGACCTATTGAATGAGTTCAAGAAGATTTGGCTCGACTGCAAACCGATATTATTACACAAGACAATAAGAGAGAAAAGTCCTACATTCACAGATGATGTCTCCGAACCTACACTCTCCACGAGGTCCAATATGTGCTCATGGGCTTTGATCGCTTGTCGGTGTAACAACTCTGTATCGTATATGGCTTGAATCTATGAGAGACAGATAAATTTAGGCGGAATGAAATACGAGAGATAGTTGCCTTGAATGCTTCGAGCGCAGATTGCATTTGCATCTTGCATTCTTTCAATAGAGTGTTCATCTCCACCTGACGAAACAGCTTCCTGAATCGGCTGCCATCCTGCTGTGCTTCGACAAATGTATGAATCTTGTGCAAGGTGCTGGCAACTCAGGTGAGCATAGAACAGCACCGAGAAGACAACGCACGATGCAAACTCTCCAATACGGTAAATCATCCCAGGGCTCGCCTCCCCCAGCCACTGCGATCCAAAATGGAGCGCAACAATTGCGTTCAACCACAAACTTGTCTGTTGGAGAAGAAGTACACATTCGATCTTGTTGTGTTTGATTGACTATGATGCCCCTCTGCTCAGTCCGCTGCGAGAACACAGGAAGATTCAAGGTCTACCTCCGCCATTTTGACCAAGGATTGCGTTGTTTGAGCAATTGGGAGTAGAAATGGGGTCCCGAAGCCGTCCAAGAGAAGGTTAACCGTGCTCAAGACCGTCGCCAAGCATTCTGCGACGGCCTGGAGGCGAGTTTGGGCAATGACGGACTGAGATGGCATAGTAGTGGGTCGAGAAGACCGTCGTGGTGGAGCCCTACTTATCTTTAGCTCCTCCGTCTTCAGGCCGCGTGATGCTGGGAGTAGACTGCCTTCTTCTGAATCTTCTCTGGTCTTCTCCCGCAATGAAACGGATACGACAGCTCGTGTGGACAGAATCTGCTCGGTCGGTTCCTGAACCACTGGTTGGTAATAAAGAGCTGTTATTGACCTGAGCCTCCATCCGACAACTTGAAGAACACCTGAAGACCGCTTGAATGACATCGGAGTGCCAATGGTGCAGTAGCTCACCATGGCCAATCGGGTGCGGTCCAGCAGTTCTCTTTCCATAGTTTACGAGAAACCGCACACCTGGTGACAGAACTGCCTGACTGATCTGGATGGGAGTCCGAGGACTGGGAGATACAGAGCTTTCATAAAGACCTGTGTCGAGAAGTCCGAGTCCGAGTCGGGTGCCCGGGTGCAGCGGCATTTATACGTATGGTGTTTGGAATTGTCGATGGATTAGCTGGTTCACTGGGGAATGGGGCGTCCGCCACTGGCAACTGAAACTTGCAATGAACGATGACGACGAGAGGAAACAGTTTCACCATCAGCGGAGATCGATACCGGAGCCGGACTTGCCATAGTCTACACTGGCAGAGCAACGATGCGACGAGCCAACGCACCACTGCATGTAATTTTGTCTCGGTGAGCAGCCGGACGCTAAGCAAATAAGAAATCGTTACTAGTAAAAGCAGACCAAACGGAGGAGTTCTCGACTACGGGGTCTGAAGAAGAGCCTAAGCAGACCGCAAAGATTATTTATCGCGCGCCTGGTTCTTCGACCTCCCCGCTGGCACTCCTATGCCCTCTCCCACTCATCTCCAGCCGAAAAATCCCTTTCCCGATCATCAACGTCGACAAGGGGGAACGCAACGCGACACGCCTCAACAAGCGACTGCCAGTCGCGATCGTGGGCCGGCGCCCCGCCCCCCATCGAAATGACGCGGACGTGTTCCAATCGACAACCCGAGCGAGCAACCAGGGAGTTCAGGCGTTCGATAGCATGCCGATTCGGACCGAGCAGACGATCCGAGACTTCGAGGCGGCGGAGGGACGGTAGGGTGAATACACCCAAGCGGTTTTCATCCAGATCCGGGGCGTTCAGGCTATCGAACGATAAGAGCTCTAGGCGGGGTAGGTGGATGTGGATACTATCGAGTCCTTCGACGCTGCCCCCGCCCTGCGTGAATAGTTTACAACGCAGGAGATTCGTGGCTGCTTGTAATATGGGCGCAGAATCGACGAAACGCGTGTTCATGAGCGCAAGCGACGTGAGCTGGTGCCATGGGAGGGAGCGGACGCCGTGGTCGATGTTCCACAAGCAGAGAAACCGAAGACGAGGTGCATTGTCGCTCTGCAATGAGACGAGGGGCCCAGCATTGTCCCGTCGTGTCGCAAGGGTCATTCGCACCAGACGAGGGAACGGGCCGGATATGAGAGAGAGCGGGATTGGCGGTCCTCGAAGATAGATGTATTCCCAGCGGGACCGATTCGCCATAACCGTCTGAAGCAGCGACTCGTGTGATTTGCTAACCGACGAAACGGAGATTTCGAAGTGCAGGGAAAGCAGACTGGAGCACGAGCGTTGGAGCCACGCTTGTGCCCGCTCCACGTGGCGTTCAGGGATCTCGTCAGTGCCACTAGCATCGAGTTTTATGGAGCGCCAAAGCGCCGGACTTTGCAGGGCAATGGCTCGCCAGAGGCGGCAGATTCCTAGAAGGTACGTGGGCGATCCCAGGCCGGTAAACGGAGGGTGGTCTGGGTAGGGAGGAAGATAGTGTACGAAAATCTCGGTGACGATTTCGTTCGGAAGGGTGAGGACGGGATACGCGTATTCGTCCAGTCGTCGAGATCGTTGCACTTTTTGGCGACTATGCGCAGATGCATTTCGAATCTTTGGATCTTCTTTCTCGCCTTCTGCGAGGCGGGCTTGATCTACCGCACGGTCCATTCACTACGGGTCTAACAGTAAAAATCGCGTTGTTTGGAGAGTTGCAAGACGTACCACGTAGGAGTGTATATGGAGGTTCTCACTGCTCAGCTCCCAGTGTTCTGTGTTGTGTGTCTCAGGAGTCGCGTCTGGTCGATGATGAACGTTGGGAGCAAGCAGGAAAAGTCACGGTCACATGCGATGGTGTCAAGCGCCACTGCCGCATACGGAACCAGGAACACACTGGAATTCTGAGGCGACATTTTCTTTCTCTACCGTAACTTATCTAGGAGCGCAACGGTACCCCGACGGTAATACTCGCCTAGCACTCACACACGCGCCGACATCGTCTGCGTGAATCCCCGCATCCGAATATGCATTCGCCACATCTCATCCCGCTCCATCGCCGCCCACTCCTCCTCTTCAGGCAAATCATGACTCTCCACGGCCATCAGGTCGTGGTCGTGATTCAGCATGAAGACCAGGATGATCCGAGTGCCACCACCGACGAGGCGTATAAAGGCTGGCGCAATGCCAAGGCCATCCGGGCGCGCGAGGCGTGCAAACGAAAGGGCCTGTGCGTCAGAGAATTCGATCTCGTTGGAGGTCACAGCACCGGTTCCGGGCTTGCCGCCTTTCAAGGAGAAGACAGCCGCGTGCGTGCGCCAGAGAGAGTTCGCGCTGCCTTTGTAAAGTTCGAGGGTTTGCGTGATCTGTATAAGGACCGTTAGTTTGGCTGTGAGGATTAAGAAGGAAACGCACCGCATAGTCAACGATGTCGACGTTGTCGTAGTACCATTTGCGCAGTACCGCGTTGGAGACAAAGACTTTGTCTTCGCGCAAAGCTTTGGCCGCAACTTCTTCCTCCATGACGGCGTGCTTGACGCGGACCTTGCATAGTGCTTTATGGTCCTTCCAGTGTCCCGTCTGGCAGTCGCGACTGAGAAAAACCCATTTGTGAGTACGATTGAAGCGCGCAGGGAACAAAGACAGCACGCACCTGCAGTAGCGGGAGACTTTGCACGACGCGCAGACGGAGTATCCTTGACCAGTCTGGTCCGGGCGCTCCCCGCAGTTGTCGCACGACTTCTTCAAAGAAGGCTTGGAGGGGATCTTGGCGGCGATGTCGCCAAAGGTCGTCTCATGAGGTCCGTACCCGTCGCCGGCCGAGTTCAACCACTTTACGTTGGCCCAGGAGTTAGACTTGTTCTTCGTGGAAGATTCGCTTAGAGTGTCCGAGTCTGAGTCCGACTCGGAGTCGGGGGAAATCTTCAAAGAGGGTCAGTGGCACTGGTACGGGGCTGAGGCTGGAGAGATGTACGCACGGTCCAAGAGGTGAGAGGACCTTCAAATCCTGGGATGTGTTGGACTACGGGGCTCGAAACACGCGGCATGGTGGAAACTTGAAAGAGACGAGAGTCGTGTCACGCCGTTATGCTCACAATTTAAGCGATGCTACACGGTCCCGTGACGACTGTCGTGCGCGTAGACGCGGAAACTTGGTTGGTCGAGACTCGAGAGCAAACTAGAATTCTAGAACCATTCGAATCGTAGTGACAAGTGATTGCTATTGAACACGGTCTAAATATACCGTTCAAATTGGGAAGATGTAGCTCGGAACACTTGAGGTCTCGGCGCCGCAACGTTACGTTCATGGCAGTATATAAGTCATCTTCACTGACTGAAACCCTACAATGTCCTTCCTTCGTG
This sequence comes from Mycena amicta, assembly GCA_029282125.1. Taxonomy (NCBI): domain Eukaryota; kingdom Fungi; phylum Basidiomycota; class Agaricomycetes; order Agaricales; family Mycenaceae; genus Mycena; species Mycena amicta. The sequence continues at coordinate 1,010,460 of JARIHP010000001.1, read as the reverse complement.
TCCTTCTCCTTGTCGCAGGCCTCCGGGCCGTTGCCGCCGGCCCATCAGTGCAACCGCGGGATGTCACTCCCGTTGTCAAAGCCACCACCTCTTACGGTAACCTCGACGACGGCAACTTCAACCGCGACTCATGCACCTCCACCGCCTGGTCTGGAAACAACGTCCTCTGGACCTGCCGTGACACGCAACTGCTCAACTCCGCTGGCGTCCCCGTTCTCCCAATCGTTGCCAACACGGCGTCATGGAGCACCAAGCCCTCAGCTACCACATCAGGACCTCTGACGCTCGACTCTCCGCAAGGATAAGGTAGCTGTCTGTCTTTAGCTCCATGCACATAAATGATAAACGCGTTGGCTGTGCCAACGCTGCACGCCAATCGACGCGAACACTTCGTGTTCCCTGCGAACGCTTCGCGTTCGCAGTGGGGGTAAGAGCCGGAGGCTCCGAGGCTGGGCCAACCGAAGCCAAAAGGAAAACTCTAGTAGCGAGAGGGAAACCTCGACCACTGAGAGCTCCCAGCCTGGAGACCGGCTCTGAGCGTGCAGAGAGAGAGACGAGGCGCCCTAAGGCGCTGCCCCAGCTCTACTACACACTAGGAGTCAAAGAACAGGGAAGAGGAGGGTGGGCAAGTGAAAACGAACTAGGGAGAGGTCGAGTCGGGAAGCAGGAAAGAATGTCACGATGTGACACTTCCCGCTCGACCTCAACGCTACCCTATCCTACGATACGTCCGAGCCGCTCGTGCCTCGCGTCGTCTCTATCTCGGAATTCGGACCGTTCTTCTACCCGCTGGAGAGCGACGAGTGTCCGACGAGTGGACTCTGCTCCGATGGGACGCGATGGGTTGGATGGCCGGATACCGGTCCGGCCGTGGTGTTCAACTTCAACGGTGGGGTTAACGCATACGGCTTCATGAAGCGGAACCATCTGAGTGGGTTAAGCGTGATCAACACGCCGGACACGACGATGTACCATGTTTCGCAGACGAGCGTCGATACGAGCGTCATGCCCAGTGTTGCTGTTGCGGTGAGCAAGTTTTGGGCAGAGGACGAGGTTGGGTATGGGAGTGCTGCGAATGTTCTGAGTGGATCTTTTGTGCGTGTTTTTTTATTATCGCTGTAACGTTTGACTAACAGACCCAGATGTATCTCTATGGGACGACTCCAAGCGGACAGCTCGCCGTCGCCCGCTCGGCGCTCACTGGCTTCCTCGGAGCGCTCGACAACAAGAGCACATACGAGTACTACGTCAACGGAGGTGCGTTCAAGTTCTCCTCCCCACTGAATTCCGTCCCGCTCACTCGACTGTTTTTTACAGCATGGACCACCACCGCACCCACCACCTCCACCGATGGTATCGGACTCGACAACACGCGTTCCGCCCAGGGAACAGTGTATTTCTCCTCCAAGTGGAATGTACATATCACCCGCCTGGCTTTCGTGCTAGCTAGCGGCTCACAGTCCCGCAGAGCTTCGTCTGGATCGGCGGAGACGGTTTCCCCAACGCAAACTTCTACGTTTCCACCGCGCCTGCACCGGAGGGTCCGTGGACGGCACCGACGGTTTCGTGTTCTCTTCCTCTCAAGTTGACGAACTCATAACCATCGATAGCTATTCTATTCCGGCGCTGTTGGCAACGCCAGCCTCCCCGCCTACTCGGCTGTTGCGCACCCTGGGCTTACGGATGGAACAGGGAATTACATTTTCATTGTGCGTTGTGTCATTTTCTTCCCTCTCCTGCCTTTCCTTCGTTCAATCACACGAGAGAAAATGAGCTCACAGAACACTTTATCAACGCATAGACGTGGACCAAGGTGACCGAGATTTATCAGCAGCCATTGGTCAGGGTGGATTGGGCGTGAGCGCGTCAGTTTTTGAAGGACGCAATGGCATAGCGAGTCACCAGGTGGAAATGAGAATTTAGCAGAGCAGATATGTTAGCAATGTACAAATATGTTCAAGATCAATCCTCCTCCGAATCGCGATCGGCAAGTTCCTCATCGAAATACCTCGAGAAACTTTGTGCGACTGGATCCCAATATTCTTCCTTCTCTAGATCCCACCCTTCGAGAAATTGCCAGTAGTTGGTAGCATCGATATCGACAAGGGGCAAGGCGACACGCCATGCATCAATAAATTCGCCGGCGGGCCGCAAAGAAGATCTCGAGACGACGCGCAAGCGTTCCAACGGGCAGTCGGACCGTAAGATAAGGGACTTGACTTGTTCGATCGCGACAGCTTCCCCACCCAGCATATTTTCCCCGACTTCAAGGCTGTCGCCCTCATAAGTTATATGAAACGACAGCATCTCCAGTTGAGGTAGTCGTAGATGGATGCCGTCTCCGACAGTGCCGCGCATGGTCAGGTTACAACTGAGTAGATTTGTGGCCGCTTCCAAGATCGGCACCACATCGGCGAAGGAGGTGTTGCGAAGCACGAGCGACGTAAGCTGGTTCCATGGGAGAGAGCTGATGTCATTCAACAAGTGGACAGAATGCAGAAGGTGTATTTCTTGCAGTGCCAGTGAGATATTGCGACGCGCCGTCCGCTCTGGTTCCCAGCTCGTGCGGAGGATCATTCGAACCAGGTTGGGAGCAGAGCCGGAGAGCAACGGGTGATGATGTGGCAGGTACTGGAACTCGACGTATTGCCAGCGGGAGCGATGCACAATGACCGTCTGAAGCAATAGGCTTTGTATTTCAGAAGCGGTGATGGTCTCGAAATTGAAGTGCAAAGAAAGCAAGCTGCCACCTGAGCGTCGGAGCCAGGCTTCGACCACTTCCAAATGCCGATTGGTTTGCAGGTGGAGGCCAGTTTTTATCGAGCGCCAAAGCATGGGGCTGTGGAGAGCAATGTTCCGCCAGAGGCGGCAAATACCGAGGAGGTGGGTGGGCGATCCCAGACCGACAAGCGGTGGGTGGTCGGGGTAGAGAGGCAGATAGTGTACGAAGATCTCGGTGGTGATTTCGTTCGGCAGTGTTAAAACGGGATACGCGTATTCGTCCAGTCGTCGACGTATCTGCTCTTTTTCAGTGCGAAGAGCCGTCAGATGTGTTTCGAGGCTTTGGATTTCGTCTTCGACTTTCGAGAAGCGAGCTCGGTCCGCTGCACGAGCAGCGTCCATGGATTTAATAGGAAGGCTATAGTAAAAGCTATAGTTGCGATTTCCAACACAGGCAAGCATACATACAACAAGTCCGGCCGATGATGAGAGTTGAGAGCAAGCACGAAACGTTACAAGTCACGACTCGCTGACACGATCATGGAGTTTGAGTCGCATCCAACCCAGTTTCAAGTTCATGTCGCTTTCTGACCCGGCGCCAGTGAGATATTACGCATCGGGCCACTGCTGTGTCCCCGGACTACGCGCGTGTAAGCAGTCGACTGCCAGTTTGGACAAGAAGCTAATTGCATTATCGCTGGCGTGCTCGTGTGGTGAGATTTCGGATTATTTGAGCTTCAAATTCAAGTCCCGACCGATCAGAACACATTCAACGACAACGCATATCACAACAGACGCGAGGGGACTATGATAAGTTATTATTGGTCAAGGCACAACACAAGCTCCGTGTAATTTTCGCCACCATACGCTCAAACATGCTCCGACGTTCATGCCGAGTTCAATATGAATACTCCTCCGAGCTGGCACCATTCACCGAAGAATCCGTGACGAGGTCCCAGTATTCTTCCCTCTCCACCGGCGCCTTCCAGTTAAATGTATCGGAAAACCGCCAATAGTCAATGACATCAACATCAGCCAGGGGGAAGGCAATGTGACATGCAAGAGCAACTAGGTCACCGGCATGCTCCGAAGGTCTCGAGACAATGCGCAGACGTTCCAACCGACATTCGGACCGTGAAATAAGAGATTGGAGTTGTTCGACAGCATCCACTCCGAGTATACCGACTTCGAGTTTGCGGAGGGACGGTAACGTGAAGGCATCGATGCCTGTTGTTCGTAGATCATCGTCGTCGGACCTAGTAATGAGTGAAAAAACTTCCAGTCGGGGCACCTGTACCCTGATGCCTTCCGCGGTACCATGGAAGAACAGCTTGCATCTGAGTAGATTCACGGCCATTGGCAAAATCGGCGCACAATCGACAAGGGTGGTGTTGCGAAGAGAGAGCGAGGTCAGCTGGTCCCATGGGAGGGTGCTGGTGCCAGGGTTATGGGCAACGTTCCACAAGGAGACGGACCGAAGAAGGTGGGCATTCTGCAGTGAGATGATGGGAACAGTTTGTCCCCATGTTGTCGTGAGGGTGAATCGAACTAGACGTGGGGAAGGGCCGGATATCAGAGAAAGCTCGGCTGGCGGGACTCGAAGATCGACATGTTCCCAGCGGGAACGATGCGCTATGACTGCCTGAAGTAGCGAATCCTCTGGTGGGCCAACCGGAACGGTCGAAAAGTCAACGCGGAGGGAAAGGGGACTGGAGCCCGAACGATGGAGCCAGGCTTTTGCCACTTCCACTAGCACGCTGTCTGGGCGACCTTCACCAAAATCGAGTTCAATCGCCCGCCACAGTTCGGGACTGTGCAGCGCAATGCTCCGCCATAGCCGGCAAATACCAAGGAGGTGTGTAGGAGATCCCAGTCCAGCAAGCGGAGGGTGGTCGGGGTATGGAGGCAGATAATGAACGAAAATCTCGGTGGTGATTTCATTCGGCAGTGTTAAAACGGGATATGTGTATTCGTCCAGTCGTTGACGTATCTCCGTTCTTTCGCTGCGCAGGATGGCCAGTTGAGCTTCGAATCTTCGGATTTCTCCTTCAATTTCCGAGAGGCGAACTCGGGCCGATCCAAGAGCAGCGTTCATGGATTTAATAGGAAGGCAGCCTACAGCAAAGAACAGAAATGAGTTATGATTACGAGTTCCAAGAGAGGCACCACTTAGGCACGCATACTTGCAACAAACAACCACTTTATGTGCCGGGCGATCTCTGGTCGATGATGAGAGTTGGGAGCAACCACGAAACGTCACAAGTCACGACTCGCTGACACGATCACATGGCTGAATCCGCTTGCCGAGCGGTAGTCGGAAAATATTTCAGTGGGATCCAACCCAGTTTAAAGTTCTTCTCAATTTCTGAGCGCGCGCCAGTGAGCCACTGATTACGCGTCGGGCCTCTGTGTGCCAGAGATTGTAACAGTCGAGCGCCAGTTTGGAAAAGAGTATCGCTGACGGTGCTCGTGGTTGGTGTGGTGAGATGTCAGATGTTTTGAGATTCAAAGAATATTCCAATTGAGCAAAACATATGTATTCAACTACAAAGCATATCACGACAGAGGTGGGGACTATGATATTCGGCAAGGCACTATCCATTCGACCAAGATTATCATGGTTCTGGAAGAGATGAGAAGGATACTGGCGTGAAAGCAAGCCACGATTGGGCTGGACGCACCACAAAATCAGCCGGGGTTCTCGGAGTCATACGTCCTCTTCCTCCTGAGCAACAGCAGCGGGGATACTCTCCCAGTATTCATCCGACATCCAGCTGCTAGTGTCGTATACATCGGCCTGACAGTAGTCGATGTCGACGTGAGGATATACGGTTTGACATGTCTCAACCACCGGTCGACACGCCGCGAATCCTCCAGTAATCCGTAGACGCTGCAGGTGACACTTCGACTCTGTCATAAAAGATCGAATTCGAGGGACGGGCTCTGCTCCAAGGAGCGCATGGTCGAGTTCCAGTCGGCGGAGAGAAGGCGGTATGAACCGTGATAAACAGTCCCCGATAGCGCTGAGCTCCAGCTCTTCATCATCGGCTTGTAGTTGTAGAACGAGGATATCCAATCGGGGAAGGAGGATATTCACCGGTTCTGCATCAAATGTGCGCAGAACCAGCTTGCACTGAAGCAAATTGGCTGCATGTTTCAGAACTGGCGCGCACATAGCGAAGTGCGCGTCAAGGAGGCTCAAGCAGGTCAGCTGGGCCCATGGAAGTGAGTCGACACTGTAGCGAACATCCCAGAGGCAAACGGAACGGAGGCGCGGAACATCGCAGAGCATGATATTCTCCCTGGGCGGGACCTCGTCCTTGCCGGCAGCGATCGTTATGTCGAATAAGCGGTGGGCAGTTCCGCATATAAGCGGAATTTGGGAGGGTTGGACCACAAATGAGACGTATTCCCAACGAGCACGCTGGAGATTAGCCGCCGGCAGTATTTCTCCAACGCGTTGGAAAAGAATGCAGACAACGCGAAGCGAAAGAGAGCTGGAACCAGAACGCTGGAGCCAGGTCTGCGCCAGGTCTAAATCTCGAGGATGATTTATGTCAATGGCGCGCCAATGTAGGGGACTGTTGAGGGCAATGCTCCGCCAGAGTTGGCAAATGCCCAGGAGGTATGTGGGTGATCCTTCGCCGACGAGAGGAGGCCGATCTGGATAAGGCGGCAGATATTGGAGGAAGATTTCACCAATGATTTCGTTCGGTAGCGTGCCAATGAGGACGGGGTCAGATCCGCAGATTTCTTCTTCAACTTCCGAAGGAAGAGGGCGGTCGGAAGCGCAGGAACTGGCGCCCTCGGCCATGTGGCTGTCGATGCAAAGGTCAATGCTAACACGGGATAGGCGTAAGAGCACCACGAACGGCAGGCCTGTTGTAACGATGAGCGTGATGATGGGGGAGGGGAAGCGTTAAATTGTACTCGCAGCTAAATGCCTGTTAACGGAAGAGAACTCACTGCGTTCCGACCCCCCCTAGACTCACTGAGTCTACCTTGGTGTAGGTTGTGTGTAGTACCCGAACACACCTACACAGGCCCTGTTTATGGTCCTAAACAGAGATTGCGTGTAGGCCTGTGTAGCCTCTGTAGAGGTGAGTTCGGGGCGGCTAGACAGACTGAGGCTAGCCAAGTTTAGATCAGTCTAGGTGAGTTTGAGTCAGTCTGGGTGTCTAGCCAGAGCAGAGCAGACCTAGCTTCAATCCTTCCTCTTCAAAATCATTGTCGGAGGTCAAAACGTCAACGCCGGCGTTCTATTCAGGCGCGAGTCGTATGACAGCTGACATCACGCACCACTCTTGCTCGTCACTCCGAGAGTCCGAGTCGTCCCTTCGCCGCTCGTTGCAACAACATATTCTGCGGTAACAAGCAGATTGCGGATCTGTCTAGGAGTTATACAGACCTAGACTGACCCGAACAGAGCTAGTCTCAGCTAGACAGACATAGCCAGATGTAGACAGACATGAACAGACCTAGACAGACTGTGTCTAGTGACCTAGGCTCAGACCTGTGTGTAGGTCATATAGACTCAGCTCAGTCTAGAGGGGGTCGGAACGCAGTGACTTGAAGTGACGGGAGTTGTCACGGGACGCCCTCGCTTCTTTTACTAGTTTCAGGGCGAATTGCTATTCTTTTCCACGTCACGAAGCACACAGAAACGCCGCCCACTGAAGCGCACCACGTGTGCAGAGAACATAGCCTAAAACGAATCGAGATCTGAATCCGCGTCCACCCACCCCCAACCAGATATTCTCCTTGAAACGACTTTCCCCACCAGGCATCGTCGTCGACTCCTCCTCTTCCCTGCTTCGCCATCCGCATTCACATTCGCATGGGGCGCCCGTCCCTCTGGCGCCTTCTCCTCCTGCCGCTTGCTCGGCCGACGCGAGACAGTCGCACCATCTCCGCCATTTGTCGCGTTCGAGGGCTGTCGAGCATGATTGCTCTTCTTATCGATCTGTATATATCGTTGAGCGGAGAACGAATGAACAAGGAGAGATTACGCACCAGATAGCCATTCGCACCCATAATCAGAGCTCGATGCGGCGTCGAATAACTCGGCGGTTTTCCATGGCCGTGCTCTTCGCCGTCCGCATCGACATACTCCAGCCCATCTTCCTCTTCCTCCTTGATGCTGCTCCCTTCCTCACTACCATCCTCGTCTTCGCTGAGATACCCTGCCGCCCTAACCGCCGCCGCAACTGGCCCACTACGCTCCATCTGCTCGCGCGCGACCAAATACCGCGCACACAGCATCCGGATATCGTTCCACCACTCCATCATCCTCTCTCTTGACTCCGCGCACGGAAACTCCATGCATGGTCGCTCCCGGTCAGCGGCTCAGGTTCAGTCAGACACAGCCGCCCTTGGTCGTGCCGCTCCCATGTTTCCTGCCCTCGAGATGGAACTTGTGCGACCCGACGTTTGCTCCGCTTGGTGGATCCAGAGTGACATCGGAAGGAACAGACTGAATAGCGGCCCTACGGGTGCCCGTGCGTTGACCAGGTCTGACGAGATGTACTCGTGCAAACCTGCAGACGTGAGCACAAAGTAGTGCTCTTTGTAGGCTCGTGTGTATCGCTTCTTGCGCTCGAGAAGTCCAGCGTGGACGGGGGCGACGCTGGGGTCTGTTCTGCTTGGGTACATAATCGTCGAGGGGTTGCGCAGCGGGGTCTCAGGGTCGAGAAGGGGTCTGCCCGACCGCTGAACGCCAGCCATTCTCGGTCGGGGGCGAGCGAGACCATGTGTGGTCGTGAGGTCCGAGTGCGTTCCCGCAATCGACGCGCCGACGGCTTGGCTGACATATGAGTCGGTCTTGCTCGTCACCGACATGGGTGGTTGAACGAGGAGATGCAGCTGGAGAGCTCGGAGATGAGGAAAGCGCGCGAGGTAGCTCGCCAGCCTGACGATGTCGTTGTGGATGTCCTACAAATATGAGCTTGGGTTCTCAACACAGAGAGGGTCGTCACCTCCCGAAACGTGCAAATACTTCAAATTTGCGACGTCAAACCGGCCACTTCCACCGTGCTACTGCGTCCATCGGATCGACGCTACCCCAGCGCATCTCCACCTCCCAAATACCTCTGCGCGCTTCGTCACCTGGAACCCAAGAATCTGGAACAACAACCGGATGCTGGGTGTATTCGACTCGGATATGCGCACGAGTAGAGCCGAATGCGAAATGGGCAGTGAGATGGGGTCGCCCGAATCCGCTTCAGCGGGTGCTGGAGGTGGTCGTTTGTGGATAAAGTCTCCAGCCGACGAAGCAGTCGCATATATATCCGACTTGGAGCATCAGCTGTAGCGCTTTCGCCAGTACAAGCTCGACGGTATTCCTGTTCTGCCTCTCAGTCAGCCCTAGTCGTCGTATTTACTGCCATACCTGCAATAATGACCTACGCCTCAGAGAGAACTCTCCCTCTTCTACGGCAGGCGACCCATGCGGGAAGACATTCATCCAAAGGGCTTCACCCGCGTCCTGGGGTTCCAGTACACCATTCGAGGCATCCAGTGTATCCTTGTGTTTCGCGAGTATGATGAACGTGAGCTTGTCGGGTCGTCGCGCCAGTTGCCTGCAAATTGTTAGCCTTTCCAGCAAGAGCAGATGAGAGTAGACTCGGAAACGCACGATGCATCTCATACTCCTCATCCTCCAGCGTCAACGGCTCGCTCGCAGTCAACTCCCGGAGTCGTTCATCTTGCATCCACTCGTGGCATGCCTACTTTGAAAAGCGCCATGTCTGTCTGAGTCAAGACATCTTCTTTGGGCGGAGAGTACAACCCACGGGAACATGCTCTGGGAGATGCGGTGTCAGAACGACCTTGTCGCTGACGATGACAGTGTTGGCGTTGGCGCGCATAGATGATGCAGGAGGCCCTGCGTATGCGCTAAGATGTTCGATACAATTTCCCCGATTTTGGCCATATCCGTACATGGGCATTTGTCCCGATTCCGTCCGCATAAGTATCGGGCGACCTCTCCCAGCCCAGCGCTCGTCCGCATAGTGCCTCGGACATCCGCGCAGACCACCTTCGTCCGCATAAGTGTATCGAGGTTCCCGATAGACCATTTCCGTCCGCATAATGTATCGAACATTGTATTACGCGTAGAATTTTTTAGAGAGTAACGATGTGACTGCCCCGTTCTCTTTATTATAATATTAATATGTTGGTGCCTCCAGCGCGGCCGGGGCAAAAACCGACGTAGCGAATTTTCAAAGTCTTACGCAAAAAAAAATGCGACGTAGGTCCCGCCGCGTCCGCATACCGGATCGGACATGGCGCCCGACGGGCACTTGTGAGATCGGACATGGCCGAGAAAAGGACCACTTTCGTCCGCATAAATATCGTACACCGAGGCCTTTTTAGGACGACTTCCGTCCGCATAAATATCGGACATCTTGGCGCATACGCAGGGGGCCTGATGCAGGTCGAGAGCAAGTTTCAGATGGTTTGTCACGCCCAACTCAGTGTATTCTGCTCCTTCTCAATTCCTACGACTGGCTATTGTTTTTATAGAGAACGTTCTCTTCGGTGGCCACCGGCCTCCCTCCATACGCTCAACATTGACGTTCATGGCACTTCATGCTCAGGTCAATCTGAATCCTCCGAGTCCTCCGAGTTGGCACCATCCGCCGAAGAATCCACGATGGGATCCGCCTCCCACTGACTGGACAACTGCCAATTGTAAAGAGCATCGACATCGAGCGGGGGAAAGGCCTGGCGACATGCGCGAACTGTAACAACTAGGTTACTGGCGTGCTGCAAACGTCCGGATACAATGCGCAAGCGTTCCAACTGACATCCGGACCGTGAAATCAAAGATTCGAGTCGTTTGACAGCGCACCCGCCGAGTAGATCTTCCCCAATTGCGAGTGTGCGGAGAGATGGTAGGGTGAAGGCGTCTATGCCTGATTTTTCAAGATTGCGGTCGTCGTGGCTACTGAGCGAAAGGAACGAAAGGGCTTCCAGTCGGGGCATCCGTACCTGGATGCCTTCCCCAGTACCGCGGAAGAACAGCTTGCATCTGAGTAGATTCACGGCCATTTGCAAGATAGGCGCAGAATCGACGAAGGTGGTGTTGCGAAGAGAAAGCGACGTCAGCTGGTCCCACGAGAGGGAGCTGGGGTACCCAACGTTCCACAATGAGACAGAACGAAGAAGGGGCGTATTGTGCAACGAGATAGTGTTCACATTTTCCTCTTGTATGAGGGTCATCCGAACTAGACGTGGGGAAGGGCCGGATATGAGAGAGATCTGGGCTGCGGGGGCGTGAAAGTAGAAATATTCCCAGCGAGAACGATGCGCAAGGACCGTCTGAAACAGCGAATGCCGTGCCGGGATATCCTGCGGAGAGCCAGAGAAAAAAAGTACAAGGTGGAGGGAAAGTGGAGTCGATCCCGAGCGTTGGAGCCAATTCTGCACGATCTCCAAATGTTGCTCGGAAATTCCGGGCCTTTCATCACCAAGTTCCATCGAGCGCCAAAGGGCGGGACTGTGCAGGGCAATGCTTCGCCAGAGGCGGCAGATACCGAGGAGGTGTGTAGGCGATCCCAGACCGATGAGCGGCGGGTGGTCGGGGTAAGGAGGCAGATAATGAACGAAGATCTCGGTGGTGATTTCATTCGGCAGTGTTAAAACGGGATATGTGTATTCGTCCAGTCGTTGACGTATCTCCGTTCTTTCGTTGCGCAGGATGGCCAGTTGAGCTTCGAATCTTTGGATTTCTTTTTCAACTTCCGAGAGGCGAGTTCGGGCCAATTCAAGAGCAGCGTCCATGGATTTAATAGGAAGGCAGCCTATAGCGAAGAACAGAAATGAGTTATGATTGCGAGTTCCAAGACAGGTCTTAGGCAAGCATACTTGCAACAAACAACCACTTTATGTATCGGGCGGTCTGTGGTCGATGATGAGAGTTGGGAGCAACCACGAAACGTCACAGGTCACGACTCGCTGACACGGTCACATGGACGAATCCGCTTGGTGAGCGGTAGTCGAAAAATATTTCAGTGGTGGCATTCTACCCAGTTTTGAGTTCTTATCGATTTGAATACACGTCGGGTCACCGTGTCCCACTAAGTAACCTGAAGAGCATGCAACAGTCGAGCGCCAAATGAAAAGAACATCGCTGACGCGCTCGTGGTGAGATGTCAGATTCTTTGGGATTAAAATAGTATTCCAATCGAGCAAAACATACAGTATGATTCAAATACTAAGCATATCACGACAGAGGCGGCAACTGGTACAGTATGACATTCGGCAAGGCACTGCTCATTCGACCAAAGATTATCATCAGTCCTGGAGCAGATGAGAAGAGATGCTAGAGTATAAAGCAAGCCACGATTGGGCTGGACGCACCACAAAATCAATTGGAGTTCTCGGAGTCATATGAGTCGTATTCCTCCTCCTCCTGAGCAAATGAAGCAGAGATACTCTCCCAGTATTCCTCCGACATCCAAGTATTGGTGTCGTATTCATCTGCCCGACAGTTGTCGATGTCGAGAGCAGGAAATGCGACCTGACATGCCTCAACCCCCGGTCGACACGCCGCAAATCCCCCGGTAATTCGTAGACGCTGCAGGTGACACTTCGACTCAGTCATGAAAGATCGAATTTGAGGGACGACGGCCTCTGCTCCAAAGAGCGCATAAGCGAGTTCCAGTCGGCGGAGAGAAGGCAGTATGAACTGGGCTAAAAAGCTTCCAGCAGCGTTGAGCTCCAGGTCTTCATCATCGGTTTGTAGAACGAGAATCTCTAGTCGGGGAAGGAGGATATTCACCGCTTCCGCATCAAATGTGCGCAGAAACAGCTTGCACTGGAGTAGATTGGTTGCATGTTCTACAATCGGTGCGCAGTCGGCGAAGTGAACATGAAGGAGGATCAAGCAGGTGAGCTGGGCCCATGGAAGCGCGCCGACACTGCACCCAACGTCCCAGAGGCAAACGGAACGGAGGCGCGGGACATCGCAGAGCGCGATGTTCTCTGTGGGCGACACCTCGTTCTGCCAGGAAACGACCTCCAAGTGGAATAAACAAGGCGCAGGTCCGGATATAAGCGAAATTTGAGATGGATGGCCCATAAACGTCACATGTTCCCAACGAGAACGATGAAGAAGGACTGCTTTTAGCATTTCGCCAGCCTGAGGGATTTCGGGGCCATACTTCCTGAAGTTGAGGTGAAGCACAAGGGAGCTGGAACCGGAACGCTGCAGCCAGGTCTGTACCAGGTCGAGATCTTGAGCGCGATCTAGCATGATGGCGCGCCAGAGCAGTGGACAATGGAGGGCAATTTCCCTCCAAAGCCGGCAAATCCCGAGGAGCTTCGTAGGCGACTGTGGCCCGACCAGTAAGGGAATCGAGGGATATGGTGGGAGGTAATGAAGGAAAATTTCTCCGGTGATTTCATTCGGTAGCGTGAGGACGGGGTATTTGTAGTTGGCCAGCCTTGCGCTGATGTCCTCGCGCTCTTTGCGAAGGGATGTGAGATGGACTTCGAGTCGTTGGATTTCGTCTTCGACTTCTGAGAGGAGGGCGCGGTCGGCAGCGCAGGCGCTGGCTACGTGTATCATCTGTCGCTCAGGACGCGGGAATCTGTGGCACTAAAAGTGAATAGACACGATATGCGCATGAGCACACGAACAGAAGGCGAGGTTATATCGACCACCAGCTGCACAGTCGCAGGCTGATGTGCGTCCTAGAGGCGGAAGCTTCTAGCGGTCAACGAGGATGCGAGTTGTGAGCAAGTCTGGATCAGTCACGCGGCCACTGTGAAGATTAAGATGAAGACGTCGCATTTCTTTTCTGACAGAGAACATGCATAGCGTAAACGAACATCCATATCCAAATCCAATCCAAACCAAACCAACCCTTCCCCAACTCAGATATTCTCCTTGAATCGACTTCTCCACCAGCCATCATCGGCTGCTCCTCTTCACCCTCCACATTCGCATACGGTGGGTGTGCCCGTCCGTCTGGCACCTTCTTCGTCCGATGACGCCAGACGGTTGCGCCATCGCCGGTGGTCGCGTTCGAGGGCTGTCGAGTGTAATGGCGCTTCTTATCGATTTGTCTAGCGATGAGCAAAGAGTGAATGAACGAGGAGAGAACAGTCACCGGATAGTAGCCATTCGCGCCCATAACCAGAGAGCTTGGTGCGGCGTCAAATAACTCGGCGGTCGTCCATAGTCGTGCTCTTCCCCGTCCGCACTCCGGCCCATCTTCAAGTTCTTCCTCCTCTATGCTGCTCCCATCCTGACCCCCATCCTCGTCTTCGCTCAGATACCCTGCCGCCCTGAACGCCGCCGCAACAGGTCCACTGCGCTCCATCTGCTCGCTCGCGACCAAATACCGCGCACACAGCATCTGGACATCGGTCCACCACTCCAGCATCTCCTGCCAACGGCGCGCACGTAAGGTCCGAGGCTCAGACTCAAGCTGCGTCTGGCACTGCCGCCCTTGGTCGTCCGGCCCAAGCAACCCTGCGGGGACAGGCGCAACCACTCGGGTCTTCCCTGCTCCGGTACAGAATCGTTGAGGGACTGCGCAGAGGTGTCTCTGGGTCAAGAAGCCTCTCCGCTGAACGCTAGCCACTCTCGGTCGGGAGCGAGTAAGCACCAAATACGTTCCCGGAATTGAGGTCTACGCGAGCCTGCCACTCGTCCTATGTCTGCCAGGCGGACTGGATAGCGAGGACGATACCCTCGTCGAAGCGGCGGGCTATTTTGCGGCATAATGATGGATTTGGAGCAGGTTCGTGAGCTAGCAGACGACGGCTTGGCCGATGACATTGATTCGGCCGACCTGGGCGGGTTCTTGAGCGAGAAGAAGGCGCTGGAGAGTGAGGAGATGAGTCGCGTGGAAAGCTCAGGCTCCCGCTCTTTTGCGACGTTCTTCGCTGGTGTCGTTTCAGATGTCCTATGCATATGAGCTTAGACTTGCTGAGATAGAGAGCGACTCACTCGTAGTCGACTCCCGAAAGTCTACAAACCCAAACCAGGGACTTCCTCCTTGCCGCCCAACGCATCGCCAGCACCGAGGCCCCGAATACCTCTACCTGTTTCATCGCCTGACCCAAGACCCTCGAACAACCGAATGCCAGTGTGCTGTATTGGACGGGGATCCGGATATGCGGGATAGTAGAGCCGAAGGCGGGTGCCAGTGAGATGGGTCGAGCGTCAGCTGTACATGTAGCGCGTCGCGAGCACATCCTCGACGACGGTTCTGTTCTGCGTCTCAGTCAGCGCTATTCCACGTATCTATTGGCATGCATGCGTACCTGCAATCCTGACCTCCGCCTCAGCATATAATTCTTCATCTTCTGCGGCAGGCGACCCGTGCAGAAAGATATTCACATCTCCAATCATCCGAAGAGCCTTCACCCACGTCCTGGGGGCCAGCACCATTCGAGGCATCGAGGGTGTCCTCTGGGATGTTCTGCTGTCTCGCAAGTATAATAAATGTGAGCTTGTCGGGGTCGTCGCGCCATTTGCCTGCAATCGTTAGCAAGAGCAAATGAGAGTAGACTCGAAACGCACGCTGCATCTCGTACTCCTCCTCCAGCGTCAACGGCTCGCTCGCAGTCAACTCCCGGAGTCGTTCATCTTGCATCCACTGGTGGTATGTCTACTTTGAAAAGCGCCATGTCCCCGAGTCAAGACGTCTTCTTTGTGAGGAGAGTACAACCCACGGGAACATGGTCAGGTAGATATCCATGACAGCCTTGACGTTGGCGCGCATAGATGATGGAGGTCAAGAGCAAGTTTGCGATCGTTTGGTCACGCCCGACTCTCAGTCGATTCTGCTCATTCTTGAATTTCTACCACGAGATGACTATTTTGTTTAATGTAGAAAGTTCTCCAAAAGCAAGCTCTGTACAAATTTCTGCGCACATCGGCCCGCTATACGCTCAATAGTTCGCGGTCAATATTAATCAATCTGAATCCTCCTCTTCCGATTCCTCCTCTTCCGAGTCGTCGCCATCCTCCGGAGAATCCGTATTGAGATCCCAATATTCCTCCACCTGCCAGTTATTGGAAAACCGCCGATAGTCAAGAGCGTCGACATCGGCCAGGGGGAAGGCAATGCGATATGCGTCTACAACCGGGTCACCGGCGCGCTCTGAAGGTCTTGAGACAATGCGTAAACGTTCCAACCGACATTCGGACCGTGAAATAAGAGATTGAAGTCGCTCGACAGCATGCACTCCGAGCACACTTTGCCCGACTTCGAGTTTGCGGAGGGATGGTAACGTGAAGGCATCGATACATTCGTGCTCGTCAGACCAATTAATGAGCGAAAAGACTTCCAGTCGGGGTAGCTGTATCTGGATGCCTTCCCCAGTGCCATGGACAAGCAGCTTGCATCGGAGTAGATTCACGGCCATTCGCAAAATCGGTCCAGACTCGACGAGAGTGGTGTTGCGAAGAGAAAGCGACGTCAGCTGGGCCCATGGGAGGGAGGTAGTGTTGTAGGCAATGTTCCAAAGGGAGACAGAACGAAGAAGGTGGGCATTCTGCACTAAGATCAGGGGAACACTGCCAGTGAGGCCCCATGTCGTGACGGTCATTCGAACTAGACGTGGGCAAGGGCCGGATATGAAAGAAACCTGGATTGCAGAGGCTCGCAGATCGACATATTCCCAGCGGGAACGATGTGCAACGACCGCCTGAAGTAGCTCTGATCGGCCAACCGAAACAGTATCCAGTGAAAAGTTAAGGTGGAGGGAAAGTGGACTAGAGCCCGAGCGTTTGAGCCAAGTCTGCACGATATCCACACGGTGTTCGGAAAGTGTTTCATCAAGTTTCATTGAGCGCCAAAGCGCAGGACTGTGCAGGGCAATGCTCCGCCAGAGGCGGCAAATACCGAGGAGGTGTGCAGGCGACCCCATACCGACGAACGGAGGGTAGTCGGGGTAAGGAGGCAGATAATGAACGAAGATTTCGGTGGTAATTTCGTTCGGCAGTGTTAAAACGGGATACGCGTATTCGTCCAGTCGTCGACGTATCTGCTCTTTTTCAGTGTGAAGAGCCGCCAGGTGGGTTTCGAATCTTTGGATTTCTTCTTCGACGTCGGATAGACGCGTTCGGTCTGCTGCACGAGCAGCTGAGTTCGAGTCGGGGTGCATTTGTGAGGAAAGCTCCAGGGATACTGCCAGTGAAAGCAACTTGAAGTCAAGACGCAATCGGGCACCACGATTTATTGGTACTTACACGGTATAAAGAAGGGTAATCTCCTCAAGATCGAACGAGCTTAACCTGTTCAGCGGCACGGCGTACTGGCGAGTTCGACTCGGATGATGGAGGTTCTGGACAAGATGCGAATGCCACTGCCGTGACTGAGTCACTGACTCGTCACCGGCACGTTGTTGTGACATGGTAGCCGCTGGGTTCAAGCTTGCATAATTCGTCCATCGCAGTGAACGTTCTCAATGAGCGAAAATTGACTGTTTCGGTGGCAGGATACTTATAAAGAGCGAGTCGATGAAGGCGTTGTCGGCCCGGCGATGACTGTGTCGTCGTTGGCGCGCACTGGCAAATGCCAATGATCATAAACAATTGTCGAAGGTTTGGGACGATGTGTCGAAGATTGCGAGAATGTGTCAGATGTTTCCCGAATGTGTCGCGAAACAAAAAAAGGGTTGAACTTGGGGGGAATATTTAGGTGTGTCGAACGGAGTCCTCCTCCTCTAGTTCTTCCTCTCCCTCCAAGTTGTCCCTATTCAAGTCCTCCGAGGACTCCGCGACGAAATCCCAGTATTCCTCCTTCTCCGCCTGCCAGTCGTCGGAAAATCGCCAATAGTCAAAAGCATCGATATCCACATGGGGGAACGCGATGCAACACGCGTCGACGACCCGCTGGCTGCTCTGCGCAGAGATCGAAATTATGCGGAGGCGTTCCAATCGACAACCAGACCGCAAAATAAGGGATTTGAGCCGTTCGACGGCATACAATCCCAGCAGACGCTCCGAGATTTCGAGTTTGCGGAGGGATGGCAACGTAAAGACACCCAAGATGTTTTCATCGATATTCTTGTCGCCAGAAGAATCGAGAGACAGGATTTCCAGTCGGGGGAGCCGTATGCGGATTCCTTCCACAGTGCCCTCGTCCCGCGGGGACAGTTGACAGCGGAGTAAATTGGGAGCCGCTTGCAGAATCACTGCAGATTGGACAAAGTTGTTGTTAATAAGAGCCAGAGAGGTCAACTGGTCCCATGGGAGGGAGCTGATGTCGTAGCCAATGTTCCACAAGGAGATAGAACGAAGGAGGTGCGCATTCTGCAACGAGAAAATGACACTGTGTCCCCACGTTGTCGTGAGGGTCATTTGAACTAGACGCGGGGAATGGCCAGCTATAGAAGAAAGCTGGGCTGGCGGGGCTCGAAGATCGACATATTCCCAGCGGGAACGACGTGCAACGACCGCCCGAATTAGCGAATCCTCTGAGCGGCCAACCGAAACAGTTGAAAACTCAAGGCGGAGGGAAAGGGGACTAGAGCCTGAGCGTTGGAGCCAAGTCTGCACCATCTCCACGTGTTGTTCGGAAATCTTGGTGATCGCGTCGCCGAGTTTAATCGCGCGCCAAAGCCTTGGACTACGGAGGGCAATATGTCGCCAGGGCCGACAGATACGGAGAAGGTGTGTCGGTGATCCCGGACCGACAAGCGGAGGGTGCTCGGGATATGGAGGGAGATAGTGGGTGAAGATCTCGGTGATAATTTCGCTGGGAAGCGTGAGGACTGGATACTTGTATTCGTTTAGCTGTCCGCATAGGTTTTCAATGCGAAGAGCCGCCGGGGACGTTTCGAATCTTTGGATCTCTCCTTCGACTTCCGAGAGACGAGTTCTGTCCAGTGCAAGCGTGTTCATGATCTTCTCAAGTTATTACTGGGAGATTTGGGACATGGATTTGAAAACATACCACGTACGCGAGTTATGTGTTCCAGCGACGATGATGCGAGTTGGGAGCAGGTTTGCAAGCGGCACGGTCGCCGTTCCTTCCTTATGTCGTTTGTCAAGCGGATAGCTGACAGCTGTTTGAGTGACGGTTTCAGTCGCGCCGGTATTCATTCTCCTTCTTTCTGGATGCCGCCGAGTTTCAAGTTGGTCCCGAGTTGATCTGCTCGATTTCACTCTCCAAGCTGCACGGGAACTTTTGAAACAGATCTTGACGAAAAGCTATATAGTTTCTGGTCAGAAATGACACAAAAGTCAAGACAAGTAACTGCTCGAACACACCTATGGCAGCAATTCTGGTTTTGACGGCGTACGGCTTGCATCAGTCAAGGAAGGGAAAGCGGGATCGGGAATTTACTGAGGTCCGTTCCCGCACAGTTTCACCGCTGCGCGTCCCGAGCAACCGCGCGCATTAGCGGCACTTGCGACATGTCCGCCCGAAACAGCGCTTGACGTACACAGTACAACACCAGATGCGGTGTCGTATGGGAGCCGTGTCGTTCGAGCATGACCTTGACCATTCGGGTAATCCATCCAATGACGCGGCGGATGCCAGTGAGCGCTCGATGAGCTCGCAAAGGAGCGGCGCTGGAGGTGCGTGCCGTAGAGTGGACGGTCTGTTACGCATCAAGACGAAAAGGCGGGGATCCGAGACGTCGCTTGAGCCACCGGCAGCCTGAGATCGTGCCGGGAAGGTGGACAGGGGATGAAGGAGGCTCGAGATGATTACTAAGTAGCGGTGACTAGTGAACGTTAACCACGGGCGCTGATGGGCTCTGGCCTGACCAGTAGACAAACCAGTAGACAGTTTCCAGCAGCGAGTCCAGTTTGCGTGGCGGAATGAGTTGATGTCGGAAACACGCCCGGTCACATAACGTGCCATTTTGTTACTATTGCTGACGTCGGCGTCGACACGACGCCAAATGTTTGAGACATTAATACACAGAACATTCACACAAAGCAAGCACGGTGCAATTTCCGGCTTCCATCGGCCCGCAACACCTTCTGACGTTCATGCCGGGGTCAATCTCATTCCTCTTCGGACCCCCGAGTTCCTAGGCCTTCGTGACGAGATCCAAATATTTCTCCGTATCCACCTCCCAGTTCAAGTTATCGTAAAGCCCCCTATAGCTAATAGCATCAACGGCGACCAGGGGGAAGGCCATGCGAAATTTGTGAACAACTGGCCCGTCCGTGGTGAACTGCGAAGAGACAAGGTGCAAGCGTTCCAACCGACATTTGGACCGTGAAATAAAAGATTTGAGTCGTTCGACAGCATGCACGCCAAGTAGAGTGTCCCCGATTTCGAGTTTGCGGAGGGATGGCAGGATGAAGGCGTCCACTGTTTTTTCGAGATCGTCCTCGTCGTCGTCGTCGTCGTCGTTATCCATATGAAGGGAAAGGACTTCCAGTCGGGGTATCTGCACCTGGATGCCTTCCGCAGGCCTCGGACCCCTGACGAACAGCTTGCATCTGAGTAGATTCCGGGCCATTTCCAAAATCGGCGCACACTCGACGAATGTGGTGTCGCGAAGAGAAAGCGACGTCAACTGGTCCCATGAGAGAGAGCTGGTGTTGTAGCCAACGCCCCACAAGGAGACGAAGCGAAGGTGGGCATTCTGCAATGAGATGATGTCCACAACTTCGTCCTCAGGTGTTGAGAGAGCCACTCCACGTAGGCGAGGAGACGGGCCAGATATGAGAGAAATCAGGTGTGGGGGGCCTAGAAGATCGATATATTCCCAGCGGGAACGATGCGCAACGACTGCCCGAAGGAGCGAATCCTCCGATGGGCCAATAGTCAAAAAATCGAGGCGGAGGGAAAGGAGAGTGGACCTCGAACGCTGGAGCCAGGCTTGCGCCACTCCGATGCGCTTGGGGTGATATTCGCAATTGAGTTCAATCGCCCGCCACAGCTCGGGACTGTGGAGGGCAATGTGTCGCCAGGGCCGACAGATACCGAGAAGGTGTGTCGGCGATCCCAGACCGACAAGTGGAGGGCAGCGGGGGTGGGAAGGCAGATATTGAACAAAGATCTCGGTGGTAACTTCGTTCGGCAGGGTCAAAACGGGATACGTGTATTCATCCAGTCGTCGACGTATCTCCCTTCTTTCAATGCGAAGAGCCGCCAGATGTGTTTCCAATCTTTGGATTTCTTCTTCGACTTCCGAAAAACGAGTTCGCTCAAAGGCAAGAGCGTGCATAATCTAATTGGTGGCGGTCCGAATCAATGCTCATAGCTCGCAAAACTTGAAACCTTACCAGTAACGTTCAACTCGGATGGGTAACGTTGAACTCGCCGGCGGATGGAGCATATACCACGTAGGTGAGCGAGTGTATGCCCGTAGGCAGCTCACTGCTCCGACTTATATGTTCCGGTGGCCTCTGGTCGATTTGATGATGGGAGTCGGGAGCAGAGTGAGAACGTCACGGTCACATGTTCTTTGCTTTGATACGATTGCTCTTCAAAAATCGCGCTTAAGATTTAACAGTCGCTGGCCGTAACGTGCGATGCATCGGGCCTCCATTCGACGTCCGTTCTCCGATGGTGCAGCGTGTATAAAGTCATTCTTCATTGTTTAATAAGACTTACCTGAATCTGACCTGGTTTCCGATACTCAAGGTCGAAACCTAGGCATTTTGCCAAACCTCAACACTGAAACTGAAATTCAGGTCACATGTCAACACTGAACGATGAAGTCGAAATCCAACCGGCGGGATGCTCAAATCAACCAGCGGTTTGCTGAAGTCCACAACTGCAGCGTCTCCGCTGCAGGCTACCCAGCCAATCGGCAAGCTGCCGGCAATCATCAGCATCATCAACGGCAAGATTTTCCAGTTTTTGCTTGAATTTTAATCGGGGTAAATACAGATAAGGGAAAGAGGTTTGAGGCTGCTTTATACCCAAAGTAGCTTCCGAAGCTAGGCAGCGAAACAAATGATGCCATCAAAACACCTTGCTTCTTGCCACCACCACGGTTTCCACTTGCTCCGTTCAATGGCCACAAGTCAAGCTCTACACACTCTGTGTCTCTGTTCATCTATCTCGCCTGATGATACAAGCTGCCAAAGCCAGCTGAATAAGATGCATCTTGCTCTCTTCGCAACCGTCGGATACACCACCCATAAGAGTCAAGACACTATTTGCCTTGCTTGGATACTGTATTCTGCGATCGCCTGGGCCTTCTGTTGGTCTCTCTCTCTCTCTCTCTCTCTGCTTGCTTACTTGAATGCCCCCAAGTTATCAAGCCTTTCTCTCTCTTGCCTGAGGCCAGCAACGGCGGCCATGAAAGCTGCCGCCATCACCCTTGCTCTCGAGTCATCCAAAGATGGTGAAGGTGCATAGTATTCCGATGTTATCCATGACCCAAATTGACCAACTCGTCAATCAACTCATCGAACCGGACTGCGCTTACTGTGCTCCTCGTCAGCTTGACGTTGTCGACAGTGCCATTCGGGTTTAATCGTGGCTTTTCTCTCTCTCACTCAAGTCATCTTTTAAGGCTATCACAGCAGGCCATTCATCGGCACCAACCACAGACATACCACTCAGGCACCCATTGGGCGATAAATTAGTAGAGTTGCACACTCAACGCCTTTCCACTCAACTCCTTTCCACAAACTCTTTTTTTTTTTTTTTTTTTTTAAGAGCATTGAATAACAAGTCTCAGTCTGCAGAAGCATTCCAAGGTTGTCCACTGGTTTTACTGGTGTTAGGGAGTCCAGTTGTTGCCAAGAGCCTTTTCCGCAAACTCCACTCGTCCTCCAGAGTCCTGCTCATGGCGACCAACGAGTCACGACTTGTAATCGAACTCAAGGCAAGTCTAGTATTACAAAGGTTAAGTCTCCAGCTAATGTGGTGCAGATTTAAGTTACACAGTTATGGAAGCAAGCTAGACCTTTCCCGCCCTTTCCCGCCCTTTCCCTTCCTTTCCGTATGGTTGCCGCCGTGCAATAGGAATCAAGTCACGATCTGCACAACAGCTCGGGGCAGTACAACCTCACCGAAATGCGGGCGCCGCACTGAGTCAGCACAACAATGTTCAATACATACATACATAACACGCGCGCAATGTTAGCGCGCCAGTGACAACCAGCCTGGCATGGCGGAACTTGAAACGAGCCAGATATGTTTATCTAGGCGGCCAAGTCGGTGTGGACAGTGGACACAGGTAAGCTGTCCACCGCAAAAGGTTCAATGTCCATAACTCATAAGAGTTGCCTAGTTCCCCCGTTAATTTGAAGAATAAGTACAGTAGTCGATGAAAGATATATGCTCAAGTCAGAAGAAGGTGCTCGTCGCGACAACACATCTGCGATAACGCAATGAAGTCCTGCGGCAAGTTGTGCGCTTCCAATCGACCGCCGAGCGTGCAAACAGGACCTAGTCGAGAAACCACCCAAGATACGGTAAGCAGCTCGATCATTCATTGAAACTTACTGATGAGTGTGCGAGACAATCTTGGATGGATGTTGACGAATACACAGCACTACAAGCAGGGAATCAGTGAACATACGTCAGCAAGGAACAAATGAAAGCGAATAATCAATGGATTCACCAGTGCAACAATGAATGAACCAGTGCAAGAACAATCAGACCACTGGCAAGACCATTGGCACTGTAGTTTTGTAAGTTGTGAACTCGATTCAATTTGTAAAACTCGGCTGCTATGAACACAAATGATAGTTCATCATAGCATACAGGACGGACGGCTACACGGTAAGTATCTCTGAAGGTTTCGAACATATCTTGAACCGTTTCGGATAGTAGGCTAATCGAGAATACCCGGAAGTCAAGAGAAAAGGCAAATATCAAGGCCACAAGATGTTTAGAAAGAGGCTGCCAGTGAAAGACTCATTGAAGTGAAGTTGTCACTTTGAAACGCCAGCGGGCAGAATATTGCACAGGGCCAACTTGAAAAATTCTCCACAAATCACCAGAGTCGGCCAGAAATAAGAGAAATAGTAAGCTGAACACAACAAGGGTTAGTGAAAGAGTGCCTAAGGAGTCAGATGGACAACTCGCGGGACTGAGGATTTTTTACACGGCACTGACGGCAGCATCAGCCGGCCGTTGATATCATCGTTCAATGCTGATGCAGATCATATGCCGACTGTTGACTCTTCCTACATTTGTGGTATAAGATCAAGGGAGGTGGAGGATCTCGATTTGGGGTCAAGCGAAATTCAGTTTGAGCATTCGGTGGTGTGTGACATGACTGATATTCGGCTACAAACAACTCGGTCTCAGCTTTCGGTTTCAGATTAAACAATGATAAATAACCTCATAAGCGTGGACTCGCGCCGCTGAAGCCAGTCAATCCGACTCAACCTCAGGCTGATGATGTAGAATATCCATGTCTTTAATTTGAATAATCGTCTTCGAGTTGTCCCAATATTTATTCCTTCAAGTTAGCGGAAATACTCCCAGCTGCGGGCATCGATTTGTCTTCACGGTAGTTGACCGCGGCGTTGTGTGGACGTCGGGGATTCGGAATGCCAATCTCAACTTCGGGTTGAAGCAGCACTACGACCTTGGCCCCTACTGGCGGAGTTGTGAGATAGGAGAAGCGTCACAGAGACAATGAGGGGAAAGCGCATGTTGCGACGTGGAAGAAAGTCATCCAAGATGTCAAGTATTTATACCGAAAGAAAAACGGTTCGTTTCTAGCGACGGAGACGCCGTCTTGTTATATTCCACAGCCGCCTCGAACAGCCCAGAGTTGCTGTGTGTAAGCAAAATTTGTTTCATCTTAGCGACGGAGACGCCGTCCTGTTATAATTAGACTCCAGAGCCCAGGGAGTGGAACCGCCTCACCGAACAAACCAGAGTTGATGCCCGGGATCGAATATTAATCGGAATCCTGCGAAGAATGCTCTCGATCTTCAAAATCCTCGGCGGAACCCGGGCCTTCCGGAGAAGCGGGCACGAGCCCGTCATTCCAATATATCTCCTCCTTCCATTCCAGATTGTCGTACACGCTGCTGAAGGGTAAGGAGGTCAATTCGATGTCGAGGTGGGGAAATGCAGCGCGAAAGGCGACAACTTGAACGTCCGACTCGGAGTTGGGCGTCGTTGACAAGGAATCCCCAATGATGCGCAACCGCTGCAAGGGGCAATGAGATTGCGCAATGAACGATTGAAGTTGTTCAGCTCGGGCGACAGGGTCATGTCCTCCCAAGAACTCGGTGGCGATCTCGAGTCTGCGCAGAGATGGCAGTGTGAAGTATGTGAGACAGTTTACATTCCCGTCGAGCTCGGTATCCGTCTCCAGTATGAGCGTCGCCAATCGAGGAAGACGTATGTGGATCCTATCGGCGGTAAGAGCAACACTCGTCAGAACGAGCTTGCATCGCAGGAGGTTGGGGGAATCCTTCCAACTCGCCGCACACGCGGGAAAATGGGCGTCCAGAAGGGTGAGATCCGTTAACTGGCTCCAGGGAAGCGATGCTGGGCCATATCCGACGTCCCACATACAGATCGAACGGAGGCACGGGGTATCACGAAGCACTATGCTTTCAAGTGAGCTGTTGACGATCCTATATTGGCGCTGGCAATTGATATCCAGAGAGACCAGATGCGGGGCGGGTCCACAGATGAGCGGAACATGGGAGTTCAAGACATGGAAGTAGCCATATTGCCAGCGCGAGCGATACGCAATGAGGGCCTGGAGCAGGCGGTCCAATGGTTCGGAAATATTTTCAGTCGTGCAGATCCCGACGGAGAATTCAAAGGAAAGGAGAGTGCTTGGCCCAGAACGTTCAAGCCAAGTAAGCGCAATCTTCGCACCGAAATCGTCGTTGAGTGATCCCAAGCTGATGGCGCGCCAGAGGAGAGGACTGTGGAGTGCAATTTCCCGCCAGAGCCGACAAATTCCAAGGAGGAGTGTAGGCGATCCTGGCCCGACGAGTGGAGGACAATCGGGATATGGTGGGAGGTAGTAGATGAAAATCTCGCTGATCATTTCGTTTGGCAGCGTCAGGACCGGATATTTGTATTGGTCCAGTCCTTCGCGTATACGGTCTCTTTCAGCGCGAAGGGAAGCCAGCTCGTCGGAGGATCGACCAGGCCGCTCGATTTTCTCTTCGATTCCCGAAAGCCGCGCTCGAGCCGCAATACGACCAACGACGTCCATTCTGAATTGACTGGAACACTGCTGAAAGGGAGTGTCGTTCGAGATGATGGTGGTTTCGGACAAGCTCGCCGCGATGGCGTGTCAACTCGGCCGAATATGGAAGGACACTTGAAAGAACGCTGTTCTGAACAGCTCGAGACGATCTTGAAAGCTGTTGAAGTCTGTTCTGATTCGCCACAACTTTGCCTGGAAGAGTTTGGCCATGGGTCACTGTGGCGGCTGGAATTTTTCTTGATGAGCTCGGGTCCAACTGTAACTAGATCCGGAAGATCTGGACAGGGAGGCTTCTCCACATCTCATTGCTTACACCCTCCCGCCTGAAGCACCCAAACGCAAAGGACGCCACGGCGAAAGCTGGCGAAAGATGCATCCAATGAGATTGACATCTGAGCTGTCATTGTCGTGATTGGCCGCAGGCAATGATTGACTTCCCAATCGGGACGGTCTAGACCTGGTCTGCTGTTACCAGGATCGTAGAGGTCACCGTGTCCATCGACGACTACCAGCAACCGGCTCCAAGATCCATGCGCTAAGACCCGGCTTGCCTCTTGCCACCATCTCGCCACCGCACAAATGAGCTACCATGCCACCAACACCGACGAAGGCTTCACGGACGACTGCGAGCTCGTCTACACCCACAATGGCTTACCCACAAGCTCCGAGCTGCTCTCCAAGATGACGTCGGAGAAGGAGTGTGAAGGTCCGTCGCTTACTTTGCGCCGCAATTCCCGCTATTGGGGCTTATACGGCTGTAGAGCTTGCCTACAGACTGCTCGTATCTCTTCCCCGCTCGCGACTCGCGACTATTCAGCGGCGGCTGGCACCACTGCTTCAGTTTGACGTCGTCGGGGTGCGTGGCTTGTCTTTTTGGTCTTTTACAATATGCTCACGACAAAGAGTAGTCTCTGCCAGCGGAAGTCTCGCTGCAAATATTCTCCAACCTCACCGCATCGTCCCTCCTCACCTGTGCCCTCGTCAGCCAGCGTTGGCGGGCCCTCGCAGACGACCAGGCGCTTTGGAAACAGCTCTGCGCGACCGAGGGCTGGGCATGGAAGCAGCCGTCTCGTTTGCACGCTTTTGACGCGCCACGAAACGCCTGGGAGGACGACGAGGGCATGGGTGACTCGGACGAGGAGGGCGATGCCGAAGAAGACGACTCAGTTGAGACCGCCAAAGCAGAATGGACACTCATGCAGGCCGAGCTCGACTCGGGTTTTGCATCCATGTCCATGTCCAGTTCCGCGCCGTCCCCACGAAACTCTGTGTTACATCCTACGCCCAACCCCCGCTCGAAATCTCGCACCCGTCACAACTCTGCTCCCGCCGCACTGAGCGATTCAACGTTTCTGCGGCCCGACTTCAAGCGGTTGTACCAAACACACACCCGGCTCACCAATCGAGTCCGTGCCGGGTCCTACAGACTATCTGCTATCCAGACCCGCGGAGGGCCCTCCAATGCTCACACCACGACCATCTATTGCCTCCAGCTCTACACCTATCCCGCTACAGGCGTCCAAGTGCTCTTTACTGGCTCCCGCGACCGCACCGTCCGAGAATGGAATCTAACGACGGGCCTAGTGGAGCGGGTCATTGAAGGCGTGCATGCGAGCTCAGTATTGAGCATCTGTGTCCACGACGGGTACATTGCGAGTGCAGGGAGCGACCGCCGCGTCGCCGTCTGGGATTTGACGCGGAACGAGCTGGTCAAGGTCATCGCAGACCACGAGGACAGTGTCCTCTGTGTTCGGATGGACGGGACCCGTTTGGTTTCGTGCTCGAAAGACCGCACAGTACGAACCTACTCGTTCCCCGATTTGGAGCCGCAGTTCGTGCTGGGAGCCCATCGCGCAGCCGTCAATGCGGTATCGCTCTCCGACACACTCATCGTGTCCGGCTCGGGCGACCGTTCGGTGCGACTATGGGATGCGACGACTGGCAAACTGCTACGAACCTTCGAGAACCACCATACGCGGGGAATCGCCTCGATCGACTTTATCGCGCCGTTTGTCGTCTCTGGATCATCAGACAAACATCTCCGCCTGTTCGACATCATGTCCTTCAGCGGATGGTCGACCTCCCCGGAATACGACGTCGTCCCGCATAGCCACCACGCATCCACTCCGTCCCTCTTGCTCCCACTGCCCACATCAGCAACACCAACTGGCGTCAACGTCTGCCCAGCCTGCGGAGCCTCCGCGACCGCCCGCCCGTCCCAGCGCCAGCGCTGCGTTCACGCCGACCTCGTCCGCAGCGTCGCGCTCGGCAAGGACTTTGTCATCAGCGGGAGCTACGACCTCACCATCAAGGTCTGGGACCGCAACACCGGGGCGCTCGTCGCGGACCTTGCGGGTGGGCATTCGGGGAGGATTTTCTGTATTGGGTTCGATGCTACCAAGATCGTTAGCTGTGGGGAGGATCAGCGAATATGTGTTTGGGACTTTTCGCATGGGGTTGATACGAGCTTTATTCAGTTGTAGTACTCGGATTCGGCGCAAGGACTCTCTCTTGGACTCACGCATCTTTTGTACATACCATGCACATGCTCCACTTTGTTTTATACCATTTCTTGCACCGTTCTTGGACTCCAGTCTACGTATAGTAGCCGGCTACGATCTCTCTAAGTGTACTTGGGTACACATCTCATTTCGCCGTAATAGTACAATGTTACAGCCTTTTTCTGATTTCATGAGAATTTTTTTTGAAAAAGGTAAGGAGCAGTTTCTTTTGGCTCATTCGAAGCTCAATTCTGCTCCGATGGAGATGATTTTGGTACCATCTGGAGGGCGGGTTTGAGCCCTCTTTCAGCTTATACCCCATTGAGTCATAATTGGTGGCATGTATATGTGGTACCACATACACTAGGAAATTTGACTGAAAATGAGACCTCATTTTGTTAGCCTCAGTACTCGCTCAGATTAAGATGAGTCTTTGACCTCTTTGTTTACACGCTCATTCTTGTGTAAAAATGCTTCAATATCTCTCAAATTTGGGGATAGTAATTCTAAACACTTTTTTGGTCTTTGGAGCATGTATAAAATGTATTTTATGTGCTAAAATCAAGTGTGCCGAAAGAACCTTGACGACTCTGTGCTGGGATCCATGTCCGAAATTCATCAGTGTGAGCAGCTCATAAAATCTGCCTTGGAAAATAATGAATTGGTACACATATGTGTATACATTGAGTATTGGTGGAGAAAAAAAAATTCCTGTGGATGATCAAAAAGTGTCGTGATCAGGATTCGAACATGTGGTGCCGTACAAGTATGTAACAACCCAGATAAGGAAGTTCCTGTAGCATCCCAGATTCACAGCGCCGGATCAAGAATTTCAAGGGGCTCTACGTTAGTATCTAAATCCGAAGTTTTGGGACCAAAATCTCGTGGCTCCAAACAACAAATATAAAGGGAAGTCACATGATCTCATAATTACCTTATATGGTAATTGTGAGATCACGTGATTAGATTTAGCGGTGCCCGATACGTGTCGTATCAAGCCGAAATATTTTAGTCCCCAAACTTCAGATTTAAATACTAACGTAGAGTGCGTTTAAATTCTTGATCCGCCGCTGTGATTACTTGCCCTTTTCAAGTTCCTGTTTCCTGACCCCCAGCGGAAGAGTGATCCTGCTAGGGCTAAGGTTATGGTGGAAGCACTCAAGTGGGACCATTCCCAGCTTATTGTGGCTATTTGCACATAATGCCCAGCCATCACTGTATACAGACAAAATGCGGACAACCTCGCCAGTGACAATTAAGAGCTCATCTGGGAGTGATGGAATGAACTCATAATTTACTGTAGCCAAACTAGCACTAAGCATCATTGGAGCTGTATATGGCAGTATCATTGAGGCAGCAAGGGTGTCTGCTTCTATAGGAATCAATGCCTCTATAGGAATCAAGTCTATCTGCTCTTGTAGCTTTTCTGCCTGTATGTACTGTCCTAGGGAGCGATAGGTTGAAGCAAGCATGGCCATTGCAAAAACAGTTTTAGGATGCTTAGCCCCCAGCAGATTTGTTTGTTTCTCCAGCACCTGCTTCCACAGCTCCTCTGCCTGTATGTGCTGGCCCCAAGAGCGATGGATGGAAGCAAGGTCGACCATTGCTTCAATGGTTTCAGGATGCTCAGATCCCTCTAGCATGGTCCATTTCTCAAGCACCTGCTTCTGCAGCTCCTCAGCCTGTATGTACTGTCCTAAAGAGCGGTAGGTAGAAGCAAGGCTGGTCATTGCTACAAGGGTGTCAGGATGCTCAGTGCCTAGTAGCTTGGTCTGTTTCTCAAGGACCTTTTCCTGCAACTGCTCTGCCTTGATGTACTGTCCCACTGTCTCGTAGGATATAGCAAGCCTGGCCTCTGCTTGAATGGTATGCGGATGCTCGGCGCTGTCGGCTGGGAATTGTGTTACCCAACGTACAGCTCCGGAAGCGACGTTGTTCAGGAAACTGCACGCAAAGAGTTGGTCTTTGGTGAGAAGTGGTTTGCTTCGAGAATGAAGCAAGTGTGGGTGGTTTGGGGGAAATAAACTACCTCTCTCGCTACGTGGAGGAGCGTAATTTAGTCGTAGGTTCGCGTAAGTTGAGCGTAGGTCTACTGATTCGTGCAGTAGACGCGGTCACGTGATCGTGTTAAGCGCGTGGATTTACCAAGTCCGTCGTAGACTTAGTACTTTCGTGGGTCGTAGGAGCGTAGGCCTTAAACAGATATTTAAGGACGTAGTAAGCGATGAGAGACTTCACCAAAAGATTGATGAGATCAATGATGGGATCAGATAAGATCACCAAAGCTTGGACGTAGAATCAAAACGTGGATCTTGGAGTAACAAGACTGGTATTCAAGCAGTAATACAAGAAACTTGTATACTACTTAAGTATTGAGTAATTATCCGAGGTCCAACTTGGGGGTATTTTCCGATACCCATTCCCCTTATATACTATTTCCCGAGTGCTGCGGACTGCGGAATGAGTCAGGTCACACTTTGTGACATTTGTGACTCGTGTCACGCTTTTCTGCATATGGGTGATCTGAACAGTTCTTGATGTGACCTGATGTGACTTTCCTTTCTCCGCTATTTCATGAGTCCAAGCAAGTGACTGGCACAGAAATTTTCCTTCGCCATGCCCAACACATTTCGGATACGACATCCGCGGCGAACAGAATATACAACTGTCCCCAGTTGGGCGAAGGAAAATTTCGTCTCAGCTCACTTGCGATTCACATCCAAAACACAACTCATTTATTCCTGTTCGTCTCGACCCTTGCCTTGATCGTACTTGTTATCGTTCACAAATTTCACGCGTATTTGTCCTTGTCCATATCGTCGTCATAGTCCACCCGACGTTCCACTGTCACCTGGATCTCAATGGGCACCTCCCCCACACGCATCCGTTTGGGCTCTTCCTCCCTCTCATTCTCAGCTTTTCTTTTTCCTGCTCCACCGCCTCCAAGCAAGCCCAGGCGAAGCTCCGCCTCTTCCGACCCTGTTCCTTCTTTCGGCTTGTCTAGATGCTCGATAACGATGCGAACTCGGTAGGGAAACACGGGGATTGTGCGCAGAAGACATTTCCACGTGTCGCGTACTTCTTGTCGAACCAATGCGAGAGCAGCGCGCCAGTAAGGGACTTTGACGGGAAAGCGAGGGTAGGGGATACGCAAGGAGGCACGACGCGACTGGGCGGCGTCGTAAAGATCCAGCTCGGTCCACCACCAGTTGTTGCTTTTCGCGCCGACCACCTCCCAGCATCCACGTAAATGGTCAACTGTACAGACCGTAGTCCCAACGCACAGCTTCTTGTCGATGCCCGTGTACGACACAAAGTAGGGCTTCAGAGTGCGGGCGTCCACTTGTCCTCCTACTGCCAGGTAGACCGATGTGCTTCGAAACTCGGTGTCAAGCGCGACGCCGACAATGCTGTTGTTCGTCTGCCGTTGGCCATAAAGTTGAAGACGCATAGAAGGAGTAGCGGTGGTTGGATCCTCGTCCTCGAATACTCCACTGGGCGCGTAAACGGTGATCTCCTCGGGTCGTCCCAGGAGGTAACGCATCCAGCAAGGTGTTGGCTCTTCAGCGACAATCTCCTCGGAATAGTATTGGAAGTGGCGCGACGGGGGGGTAGATTCCTCGAAAAGCCCACGCGGAACATAGTTGTTGTAGTTGCGGCGACGAATCATGGTATACACAGTGGTCTGGGGGCGCAGCCTGGGCTGAGTCCTGCTCTGTATATATACACGCCCATGAGCAGCATCCCTGAGTCGCTCACGCTGTCCGAGGTATTTTTCGAATCGTTCTTGCAAACTTTCGAAGCATCAATCGCTCTCCGAGCCTGAATCACTCGGTGTGCCCGATTCACCCGATCCTCCTGACGACGAGTCATCTTGGTCCCGCTGCTGCATGAATCTGTGCCGTCGCGTAATGTATGGCAGAATTCGAAAGGCCGCTACTGGGTTATTCGCAAACACAGCCCCGTCCAACTCACTGAGAATGTAGGCGCCTCCCGCGTTCTTTCGCACAACTTCATAGGGCCCCAAATAGCGATCGTCTGTCTTGCGCTTCATACTCATCTGGTTTTCAATTCCTACGTTCCGCAGGAGTACCAGCTCGCCCGGTTCATAGTCGCGCTTTAGCAGCCGGTGCTTGAATTTCCGCTCAAACTGCGCTTTAGATTGGAAGCGTGATTTCTCCAGAGTTTTCGAAGCGCGAAGTACGTCAGTGTTAAGTTTAGACAACTGCCTAATCCGGAGTGCTAGGAGCTCGGAGGTCGACATTCCTGATTTGAACCCCGTCACAAGGAAGGTAGCTTCGAATAAATCAAAGGGAAGAATAGGGTCGGCTCCGTGAAGCAGCTGGTATGGAGAGAAACCTGTAATGCGACTCACCGTAATGCGGTCTGCAAATACTG
Source organism: Mycena amicta (assembly GCA_029282125.1). Classification (NCBI taxonomy): domain Eukaryota; kingdom Fungi; phylum Basidiomycota; class Agaricomycetes; order Agaricales; family Mycenaceae; genus Mycena; species Mycena amicta. Next base: position 977,755 of record JARIHP010000001.1, on the reverse strand, counting down.
CCAACGGAAGCTTCTCTGGCCAGTCGGTAATTCGCCCTCCACAGGCCTTGACGATAGCTTCGCGAAGCGTGTAGTGACCGCGTTCTACTTTCCCTGACGCGTGTTTGTTGTACCCAGAAATTCTAACGTGTGGGATTCGAAGCCTCTTCATAAGCTCTGCGAAGCCCGCTTTCACCTCGGGTCCATTGTCGGTGATTACGCGCCGAGGGCATCCATAGCGACAGTAGATATGTGTCCAGAAGAAACGAGCCAAGCCTGCGGCGCTTGAATCTTCGAGAGCCATTGCTTCACAAGTTCCTGTCAAGTCGTCACGAGCGGCTACAATGCGTGTTAATTCCCCCGACTTAGGCATCATCATGATATCGATGTAGATTTTCTGAAAGACCGCCACCGGCGTGGATACGGAGATCGGTTTTTCAAGCTTGCGTGTACTTCGCACTTGGCAAGTATGGCAGGATGCAATATGGTGGGCAATGTCGTTATGCATTCTCGGCCAGAAAAAACGTCCTCGAAGCATTGCCCAGAGTGCGCGTACTCCCTTGTGGCCCAAATCTTCGTGAGCTTGGTTCAGTATTCGAAGGCGAACAGTCGGATCCATGACCACCAAGAGAGGGCTTCCCCGAGAGTTGCGCTTAAAGAGCTTGCCGTCTTGAATCATGTATTGTAATGCTTGTCGAAGGAATCGTTGATGCTTTTGGGACGTCGAGTGAGGGGGTGCTTCGAGTGTGCGGAGGAAATGTTGGATATCACGCAAATCGGCCTCTTGGCGTGTTCGAGCGAGCAACGATGAGGGTAGTGACAGTGCTGGGTGTGGAATTTCGTCAACAGGTATATGTTGTATAAGCAAGGCTATTTCATCCAGCCACGAGTCGTCATCATCTTCCACCGTTTCCCCTGGTGCGAGCCCCCGCCGAGATAGAGCATCCGGTCCTTGAAATTTCGTTGCAGGCACATGAGCGAGGGCGAAGTGAAACATGAGAATACCTTGTATCCATCGATTCACTGCAGCGTCGGGTTGGAGATCCGGACTGTTGAGGAGACCAGCGATGTACTTGGCGTCTACCTCCACCCGAAGGTTCTCGACACCGACAATGTAAATCCGCCAGTGTCGAAGTGCACGGTACAGGCCAAACAGCTCGAGCTTGGGCTGCGAGTAGCGTGATTCTCGCTCGCTCATCGGTAGGGAACCATACCGGGCGGGGCGACGCTTCCCTTGAGTGTCTAATTGCGACAATATCATACCAGTCGCGATGCAACTTGAATCCACTGAAAGTATGACCAGTCGTCCTGAGGGATAATCGATGGGTGTGAGCGCCGGCGCGGAGACGACAATCTGCTTAATCTCTTCGAATGCTGCAGCTCGTCTCGAGTCCCAGTCGAATTCAACGCCTTGTCGATACAATTCGGTCAGAGGTCGAATAATTGCGGAGTAGTTAGGTATCCAATTGCGTACCGTGCCACATAGCCCCAGGAAACGCCGTACTTCCTTAGGTGTCGTTAGTGCCGGCCAATCCAGAATAGTAGTCACCTTTTTCTTATCCGGCGTCCGTCCCTCCGGAGAGCACAACTGTCCCACAATGAGTGCTTGGCGCCGACATATTTGAACCTTCGTCCCCGAGAAAGTCCCTCCCGCACATTTTATCTTATGCATTATGCGGTGTACAGTCTCCATGTGCTCCCAAATAAACCGGCGAATGCCAGGGTTCTCTGGAAGAGTAGCGGGGATCCCCGCCGCGTCGAGATACGCCGATACTGGTCCTTTGATAGGAAGATCGTCAATGAATACGTTCGCGGGATCCGGTATTTCTTCCTGCAAGATGAACACCATACACTTCTGAAATTCTGCAGGCGAGTTAGTGTACCCCGTTGGCATAGAGGTAATACGCAGGAGGCCCAGCGGCGTCATAAACGCTGTCATATCGCGACTTTCGGGATCCATTTTTCGAGCGTCGAAACCCCAGAAGAGATCAAAGACCGTGTAGCATTGCCGTCCCGCGAACCCTTCCACAAAATCGTCGACTATGGGAAGCATTCCTGCGTCGCGAATAGATATCTTATTTAGAGGCTGCAGGTCGTGTACGATACGGAGCTTACCGTTCTTTTTGACGACGCAAAACCAGCGCGACCGGTATGAAGACTGACATCCTTCGTACACGCCTGCCTCGATTTTTAGCTTGAGTACCTCGATAACCTTGCCAAGAATACCTGGCGGAATGGGAATGTTCTTGTACTCCCATGGGACGTGCGGAACCGTTGCAATCTTGTAGGGGCTAAAGTAATCGTCCCGAAAAGTCCCTCGCTCGTTATCCTCGAACGCCAATGCCTGCTCGTTAAGCGTCAGAACATGCAGGACGAGCTTCTCCTCCTCCTCAGAGAGGAACCCGTCGCTATTCACTTCCAACAGAGCCAAGCGTTCTTTAGTGATTCGCTGAGTGGGCGTAAAGTTGGGTGGGTTGCGCGTAAGTTCCGGCAGAGTAAGCATCGGGTCTTCAGGAACCTGTCTTCTTACCTCGTAGTTGGGCGGAAACGTTGTAGACACCGGGCGTACCTTCTTGTCCACTCGTTTATACATAGTAAACGCCTGTACTTGCTCTCCTCCCGAAGCTTCCAGTTCTACTGGGTATATAACGTATTCGTCATCTTCTTCTAGCGCGTCCCAATCGCCTTCCGGGGCAAGGTTGAGTTCCTGGTGACGCGTGGTAGTAGTACAATATTCTGGCGCGGAAATGGTGGTCGAGAAACAAGAAAATGATGATGGGACCTCAGCCGCTACCGCTTCGTCGTTCGACAATTCTCCAGGATGCAGTCGAAAACGTTTGAATTGAACTAGCAATATCACAGTTATATCGAGAAATCGTCTCTTAAACCGGTGTATAACACTAACAATAGCGCACACGGAGGTAACATAGGGTATTACACACACGGCTTGGAGTCCGTAGACCAAAAGGAACGGGATGTAGGTACGAAACACAAGTGCCAGCACCAGGTAATCGACAATAGGCAATAGCGGAGTGGGTTCTAGAATGCAATGTACAGGGAAACACGATCGACGAGCGAAGCCCGTATTGAGCGAAAGAGTGGAATAGATTCGAGGAGTCTTTGAAATTTGTCGTCCGTTGTATTCGAGAAAGGCGCCGAGAGTTCGTGGTACAGGGCATCGTAAGAGCGCAATGCGTTGAGACGAGACCATCGAGGCTCGCCATTGATCAGAGTCCAGGGGTATACTTCGATCGGAGCGGGTCAGCTGCGTAACTGTGAGTTCCCCCGCGGCGAACAGAGAAGGGAGCGACGCACTTCCGGGTATGTCCCGTTCCTCATGTTTACAGAGTCGTTCTTCCGTCGTCCCCCATTCGTGCACGTTTCTCATCGTCCACCGTCCGAGCATCGTGGGCGGCGGTGTCGAGAGTATCGAGAGCCGAGGAACGGGCGCTTGGATCATCGGGCCTTGCGGGTTCCGCACGTCGGAATACGGGCAGGGTGAGCTCGAAATTGGGGAGTGACCTTGGTATGCCGCGAGAGAAGCCAACACTCCTCTCGCGCAATTCGCGGACGTCGCTTTCCTCGTCAGATGGGTACTGAAAGTCGGCGTCCAGGAAATTGGCTCCCGTGAAGTATGAAAACGATGGGTCGGTGGAAGGGGTGTTCGTAAGGGAGTTGGTGGTTTCATCGCCAAGAGGGTCGTCGTCACAAATAATTCCGGGCAAGTCGCGAGTCCAATATTCCGCGTCTCCGCGCTGGCGAGTGATGTCGAGGAAACCATCCCGAAGGAAATTGCCGAGGATGTCCTCGCAGACGTATCGCACTCGCAATACGCGCCACAGCTCGTCTGCCTCCCGCATATATCCGTGTTCAATGAGAAGCGAGTACAGGGTCTCACACAATCCCATCTCGTGCCGACGAAGGAGAGGGAAGGCCCAGAAATAACGTCGACGTGTTGCATATGAATGGGTCCGAAGCCATTTATAGAATGCATGACTGAGATCGGCGCCCTGCCGACCAAGGAACGGAAGAGCGAGTCGCACCGCCGACAGTAAACTGTGTCGTAAGTCGTAAGCAGCTTGAAGAAGGTCGAAGTGGTGCCCATCTTGTTCCACGTTAGACCTTGTTGTAGCCCGAAAAAACTGGAATGACTCACAAAAAAAGTGCTCCTTTAGCTCGTCGCGTTCCGCGTCCACCACGATCGGTTGCTCGCGTTGGTCCCAATCAAATTCGACCCGCTGACCATTTGGCTCCCGCATTCGTTCGTAATCAACGAGTTGCCCTAGTCCATGATGGTCGTAGGCGAGGTGCACGGCTTTGTGGAGCCCCGAGAACGCCAGTGCATGCTCAACGTCCAAGGCCCGCATCATCTCCGCGAGTTCGTCGAACATCTTCCCCCCCACACTATCAGTCTCATACGGAAAGATGTTCCGTCGGAGATCGGCGATGTGTCGTACAAAGGGCTGTGGCATCGATGTTGAAGAGTTGGGCGGCGATACGAGGTCGGGCGATAGGGGGGGCGTTAAGGGAGGCGTCATCACAACTGACGACGACGGTTCAGACGCGGTCCGCGCGGACTTGTGCAATCCTTGTTGCAACGGTGCGATCTCGAAGGCCCCCACCCTCGCGTAGTCAGATAACTTGAGTTTGGGGAGTTCGCTGAAGTCGGGTCGGTTGTGATACGGCTCGAGCGAGGGATTGTTGTCCGAGTAGAGCGGTTCTCGTCGATACCAAGGTCGGGGCTCTTGTTTCCCCTCGAAGACCGCCGGCGGTGACGTCGGGAGGAACGTCATGGCAATGCGTTGCCGATAGTCGGGCGGGGGAATGTCCACGTCGTCATGACCGAAAGATGTTGTCGAGTCGACTCCCTGGCGACCTCGTGAGACTCCCGTCGCGTCCTCGATAAGTTCTGGCTGGATGAGACTTTCCAGCTCAAATATCTCCCCGTCTTCTAGTTCTTCCACATTACCATGCTCGCCACCGAGCGATCTGTCATGCGTTTCATCAGCTTCTAGCCACGTCTCTCGAAAGCATAGCCCGAACACATACAGGTATGAGGATTCTAACCCGCTCGAGAAGATTGTCGAGTCGGGCATCGGAGAAGACGGGGCACTCTCAAAAACCAGAGGAGACAAGTCGTCGTCAGAGTCCGTTCCACTGCATGAGGATTCAGTCTCCGTAGGAATGACGTGCCGTTGCACGCACTTCAACGCTGCCCACCAATATTCTCGCGCCTCGTCATAGCGCCCCAAGTGCCCCAAGTCCCGTGCGCTTTGTAGATACTGCCGAACTTGTTCGTCTTCCGCAGAGTCAGAGGACGACGACGTAGAAAGCGCGGACTCGTCTCGGAGCCAGTCGTCCTCGCCATTCGAACCGGTCGAAGGCGGCGTTCGCGTGCCGATAGTTTGAAGGGGGTGGACGCCGAGGGTTTCAGGCAGCGAGGAAGTGGACACAGTAGATGGTGTAAAATCCCAGAACGAGGCTTCGTGGACATGCACTTCCCACGTGTTGATCTCGCTCTCACGTTCGGCCGTCAAGTCGTTTTCTTCTATGTCATCCCGAACGACCCCGTTTTCTTCCCCAACTACCAGACGCATTGCCGCCAGCTCGCGCTGGGCTTCCTCCATCGCCGCGTCCAAAAGTCCCAAGTCGAGCGCGTCGAATGTCATGCCGTCCATGCTGTCTCGGCTTCCAGGCCCACTCGAGTCGATAAGCGGGCTGAAGCTTCGGACGGAAGATGCGGCCGAGGGCGGATCCAGAAGAATACGAGTCAACTGGTGCGCTTCTATCTCTATCGTCCCGCGTACGTCGATTTCTGCATTGACACGCGCCACGCAGGCTTGATATTCGGCAGTCGCCTCGTATGCGGCCTCAAGCTGATCCTGCGCGCGTTCGCTCAACATCTCCTGGGCGTCCCGCAAAGCCTCGTAGAAAATAACCCAGCCGTGAACGAGGTCAGGCTCGAGCCGACTTTGCGCCTCGTCAGCGCGCTTCTGTAGCATGGGCAAAACCTCCGCAAGAACACGCGCGCGAGTTTCCGTTTGCTGCGCGACCGGAACGAGCTGCCGCACCTTGTCGACGGCGCGGGTCAATTCGTCGAGCACGGGCGCGCCCTGCAAGTAGTGGCCGAGAAACGCGAGGATAGTGGGGTCGAATTCCGGAATGGGGAGAAAGAGTGGAAGCGACTGAGTCGCGGGAGGATTGATCCTGGGCAGTCCCACTTGTTGCAACCCTTGGACGATTTGTTGCGAAACGGATGCCGTGGTAGGTGGGCTTGGCTCCCCGAATGTGAGGATTGGCCGAAACCCGATAGATTCCTGAGATGTTGTTTCCCCCGTCGAGCTTGTCGAAGCTAGCGCCGGTGTCGACAAGGACGGGAATACGGCTGACTGCGGGGTTGGGCTCATATCCGCTGGTGCGCCGTCTAACGTTCTCATAAGTATCTGTTTCCAGGCTAACGTGGCAAACATACCCAGTACTTCCGTCATATCGTTCTCGCGGCCGACTGTCGAATTGGTTGCTTGCTCGGCCCGCTTCGCTGCAACTACCCCGTCGATGGTCGCTATCTGGGTGCGCTGTACAGCTTGGACAATAGTTTCGTCCAGGTGCGGGTATGGTGTCGGGGGGCGAATTGTTCCTGGCGGAAGTCGAGCTCGTCGAGGAAGTGGACGTATAGGGCGCGTCCCCATGGGCCAATCCACGTCGTCCGCCATCGGCGAACCGGTCAATCGTTGGAGCGGGTGGGTAGAGAACTGGGTGCGCGTGTCAATCTCCTCGCTATAAGTCTCAATTTTGGCTCCACTTGCCTGCCGGAGGAGCGTTGGACGACCGGTGTCGTATGCGAGGCTGCGCTCGCGCATCGAAGTGAGCACTTGCACGGCCGTAACCTCGGCGTTGCTGTACGCCGTTGTATCGTTGGGGTAGCGCGGGTGGGTGGGAGAGATGTACATAGGCGGAGCGAGGATGGGCGGGCTGATGAGCTGCGTGGGCGGCGTCGAAGGGAGGTGAAGGTCCATATTGCGCGCGTGCCAATGGACGGTGTGTGTGAGTGATTTGGGAATCCAGTAGAAGGTGAGTGTTTGAGTCGGAAAGTGGAATGGGTTAGAGTTGGGCGAGGAAAACGCCCTCTCCTTCGACGTCCTCTTATACTCGTTGCCCAGGTCCAGCCCCGTTACCTCGCATTGTCTCGTTGACGCGTCCACTACGTCTTGGGCTCTTCCGAAGTCACAATCCACGGGCTCGCTCCAGTTTACACGCAGTCCTGTCCCTTCGTCGACGTTTCTAGCGCTCCACCCCCGGTCATGCGCTCGCTCGCTGCAGGGCTGCCCTCCCCGTTCAGGGTCGTTAGTTTGGGTTTTCGGGTCTGGATGGCAACCGTGCGTGTGACCGTGTTTATTCCTCTTCCCATACAAAATCTCTTCCAACAGCACAAAAGGTGTGAATAGTACGTGCACCCCATAGGCTATCCATACCGCTAGTACTTGCAGAATTCCTCGCGCCATTGTGTTTTCCTTGAGCTCGCGCTTTTTCTTGCAAATTTCCAGATCCGGACCACTTCGCCGTAATGCCGATATTCTCATCATAAGATTTTCAAAACTCGTTCCATCTTCCGCATCCACGAAGAACGACCCGTAGTCCTCAATATGCAGACACGACGCTGTCTGATACTGAACGAAGGGATCTTCCAGATCGTTTTCGGCCACAGCGGCCAACATCTCAAAGCGCGGTCGCCCCGAGACGGGGTCTTTAAAAACCAAGTAGGTCCCTTCCTTGCGTTCGTCAATACTTACTTTATTCGCGCGTTGCCACGGGCGCCCTAGTAATAACTCAAACGGCGCTTGTTCTGACACCCATAAATCTGCAAATGTCAATAGTCCTCCGCAAGTGAGTTCTGCTCGTCGTATCATGCCCCGTAATTGACCCGAGCCTCCGTTAGCATCGTTCATACTAATTGCTTGCGTCATGTCAACGACCCGCCTGATCTTCTGTCGAGCGAGATCCCCGCGTACCACATTCAACTGCGATCCTGTGTCAATAATAGCGCAAATGGTCGAATCCCCCGTCGTCATATCCACTCTGATCAGTATTCCATCGGTTCGAGGCCATGCTAGGTTGCCTACCAGCGGCGGAGGAAGTTTTCGTACGCTGACAAGGACCGCCCTTGGATTTCGCACACGAATCAGGTCCGTAAATTCAGTTCGTACGTCTTTCGAAACCTCCATTAGCTCCCTTAAACTTACCTCCACTTTCGTGTCTAGCACCCGATTAGTTACCACTGCTCGGTTTACTGTCGACGATATCGCAGATTGCCTAATTCCTGTCGGACGCGTCTCGGCCTGCCCTCCGCCCACGCTCTTGTTAACCTCGCGTCTCCTTGACGGATCTTTTGGATCTTTCGCGAGCGACTGGTCATGTGCACGTACTGGTGGAGCTCCCTCTGTTTCTATTCCCTCCATTGACGTATGACGAGGCCTCCGAGCCTCCACAGGTGCGAGCTCGGAATATTCCATTGGCTTCTTGGTGTGGGGTAATGGAGGTGTCGGCGGCCGTATAGGCTGTCGCGCTCCACGGATCTGGGCTTCGGGCTCCGCCTTCCCCGAGGTAGGGTCGTCTTGCGTGGGTGGTGCAGGGTTCGCGGGTGCTGAAGGAGGTACCTTCGATGGAGGATTCCGAGAAACGGTTCGACGGGCCAGGGCTGGCGAAACAGAAGGACCACTCCCATGACGTCGAGGCGGCATTTCCACACCGTCAAAAGCCATACGTCGTGCCTGACGAATACTCGGCACGGTTCTATCGGCTTCATAGATCTGCGCTGGTCGACTATCAAATTGCACCGACTTGGGAACAGACAGGTATACCGTATGATCGTCGTCCTCCGCATCGGTGCTGAAAAATTCCTCCGGTTGGTCTTCCTGGCTCGAGTCCGATTCGTCTGTGGACAGATCTCGAATACGCGATTGCGTTTGGTAGAAATTCTGGACTGCTCGGGCCGTACTCGTCATCGGACTGGTAAAGGTGAGCATCACCGACGACTTGGGCAGCCCTTTTGTAATACGCTCGACAGCATCCAACAGCCATTCTCCAGCCAATCTTCGCAGCGGGGCTCCTGACCGTAGCTCGAGTCGCCGCGTCTCCGCGTTATGCCCCAGGATTCCGCGCGCGACCAGCTCGTTTATCCCTTCGCAACTTGTCCATTCGATGTCCAGGTTTTCCGCAACCATAACACACTAACTCCCCCAACGGAATGTTATTTGGGTAAGTGGCCGCTGATGCTCGTGGAGGTGCCGTGGCTCCTGACGACTCCGAGGCCCGAGCCGTGGGGAGGTTAGCGGAATAGCTAGGTCGCCGTCCAAATCCGGGCTGCTGGTTCGCCGTGCGAGCTTGAGCCGGAGGATTAACGCACTGCGCGGCGTTGCCAGTCTGATCCAGTGCGAGAACCTTGTAATACGTTGGTGCGTAATCAGGGTCCTCGAGCTTCATGCCATTCAACTGCTTAATCATGCTAGCGATTTCTTCTTCGTTTCCTGCGAACTTCGTCTTGCTTCTCGTCGTCGTTGCTGTTTTCGTTTTCGTACTCTCCTTTCCCTTCCGCGTGGCTGAAGACCCCCGCTTCTTCTTTTTCTTAGACCGTCGTCGCTCGTATTCCGAGTCACTATCTGTCGCGTCCGAATCTGAATCTGAGTCCTCGTCTCCATCATACTCGTCGATTCCAAACTCAGCTGCGCCGAGCAACATTGCTTCTGCCCTATTCCTTCGGAAGTACCATTCAGCGGCCGTGTTAATCTCGCGCATGGAGTACGCCTTAGTGTTTTGAAGCGACCTCCCTTGAAGGATCCGCGCTTCTAACGAATTTCGCAGCTCTCGCGGAATCCCCATCCAGAAGTAAATACGGTAATCGTTTTCCGCAAGGTGCCCTTCATTGTATAGTCCGCCTGCAATGGTGTTGTACCGTACGCCGTACTTTCGCCATTGTGTCATGCTGCTAATCGACTCTTTAGTTGTTTCTTTTACCAGATTAACCACGTCACTGGGGCGATACTTGTGTTTCGTGCGTTCCGCGTCGAAGGCCCTCAGGATTTCCTGACGCAGCCCCACCCACCTGGGTGTCCGATAGTAGTCCATAGTTTGTATTACGTTTTGTATGTTAGTGGAACAGTAGTCCAAGACTAATGTACATCGTTCCTTTTCATCTGTAACGCGATTCTTGATGTACAGGTGTTCAAGGTGCCGGATGAATCGTTCTACCTCTGTATATCGTCCTCGAAAGGTCTTGGGAGCCTCCTTGCTGCCCGGGATAGGCATGTCCAGGGACGTCCGAAGCGGGGCGCTAAATGTGTGCGGGGCTGGCATGCGGAGAGGGTTTGCTCCCGGTGTGGATCCTGGCGAAGGAATCCATGGGCGAGTATACTCTGGTTCTGATTCCGTGAATTCTCCAAAGGATTCGCTGGAGTAGCCTCTGTCCCTCGCCTTCTCCTTTCCTTTGCCCCTTGTACCTGCAGGGGGTTCTTCAGGATTCTTATTCTTGCTGGTTGAGGCGCGTCGAGCCTGTGTGCGCTCGTATTCTTCTTGTTGTAAATGGGCCGCTAGTTTCGCGTCGTAAGTGTCGTCGTGGTTGTCCGTGTTAGTCCAATGAGCCATCGCGTCGATTGCTGAATGGATAGTTCGAGGTAATTTGTAGTGTTGTTGTTGTTGGGGGTTGAGAATTTGTTCACCAAAGAATGCCCTCGCGGTGGGCTCCAATGATGTCGGCTGGGAATTGTGTTACCCAACGTACAGCTCCGGAAGCGACGTTGTTCAGGAAACTGCACGCAAAGAGTTGGTCTTTGGTGAGAAGTGGTTTGCTTCGAGAATGAAGCAAGTGTGGGTGGTTTGGGGGAAATAAACTACCTCTCTCGCTACGTGGAGGAGCGTAATTTAGTCGTAGGTTCGCGTAAGTTGAGCGTAGGTCTACTGATTCGTGCAGTAGACGCGGTCACGTGATCGTGTTAAGCGCGTGGATTTACCAAGTCCGTCGTAGACTTAGTACTTTCGTGGGTCGTAGGAGCGTAGGCCTTAAACAGATATTTAAGGACGTAGTAAGCGATGAGAGACTTCACCAAAAGATTGATGAGATCAATGATGGGATCAGATAAGATCACCAAAGCTTGGACGTAGAATCAAAACGTGGATCTTGGAGTAACAAGACTGGTATTCAAGCAGTAATACAAGAAACTTGTATACTACTTAAGTATTGAGTAATTATCCGAGGTCCAACTTGGGGGTATTTTCCGATACCCATTCCCCTTATATACTATTTCCCGAGTGCTGCGGACTGCGGAATGAGTCAGGTCACACTTTGTGACATTTGTGACTCGTGTCACGCTTTTCTGCATATGGGTGATCTGAACAGTTCTTGATGTGACCTGATGTGACTTTCCTTTCTCCGCTATTTCATGAGTCCAAGCAAGTGACTGGCACAGAAATTTTCCTTCGCCATGCCCAACACATTTCGGATACGACAGCGCCAAGAATAAAATCACTTCTTCTAAGCACTTCAGTACTGAGAACCTTTGCTATTCTGAACATGCCTCCCGTATGAAAGACCTGTGCAAAGTTGCTTTCAAACCCTGTATTCATCAGGCCAACATCCTCTGATAATCTGACAAGATGCAGTAACAGTTGCATTTCTTGTGTTACATCCAGAGTAGAGGCAGCACCCATTCCCAAAAAGACACACCATCAACCTCCCATAGGCATCTGGATCTCCAATTGTTGTTCTTGACCACTGATGTACAAGCGGATGAATATAATATCCTCCATTATTCCATGTCATGAGAGAATAGCCAGAGATGTGTGAGGCCATCTGTTCAAATATAAGACTGTTCCATGTCATATCGGTATTTTTGAATCTAGAGAGAAACTCCAAACTAGACTCTAAAATATCGACAGTAGGATCCAGTGGCCCATCCCCAATCTTATACATGGATGCTCTCTGAAAGATATCCTCTGTAATTCCCTCCCAGTGGATAAAGGAGCACAACTGCAGAAATTGGGCAGCCAGAGGTTCGACTTGTGAAAGTTGTGCAAAGCTCATCTTCCATGTAGTATATACAGTCCCATCATAGTCCGCAGAAGATTGGACAGGTTTCTCACTAAGAAGTGCAGCTTTGTTTTTCTGATAAAGCTGTATATATTTGGAGATATTCTCCCTTAAGTGAGGAGATTTGCCAATGAAAGCTCCAGCTTGTATGATAGCAAGTGGGAAGCAATGAAGTTCCTGAGAGAAAGTTAAGCTCCAGCAAGACATCAATAAGGATAAATACAATACCTTGGCAATTGCATCTGCATTTTTCTTATTTTCATGCATCTCAATCTCCACACCAGCCCTGTTGAGCAGCAGGATAGCTGCATTGTCAAGAGATAAATCTGTTATTCTAATAGCCATTTTGTGTGACCCAGTGTGTGTCCAGAGTTCAGGGTTCCGAGAGGTGATCAAAATGTTTCCATGAGCACACTGGGGGAGATGCGGTGCAAGGTCCAGATCTCGTTGATCTGCATTATCCAAGAAAATCAACCATTCCTCCTCATTTGCCTCCAGCCAGGCTTGTGCAGCCTCTACAGTATCTCCAAGCTTCTTGTCCCTTGCTATCTGTTTATAGCCTGCTTGAATAGTTTCTTTGCTGCTTGCATCAACCTTGAATTGATGGGTAAATCTATTGAAGTATAAGTAATATGAGAATTCCAACAGTCATGGTGGACCTGGATCCAGAGACTGCAATGAATTTCAGTGCAATCTGTGTTTTTCCGACTCCACCCAGGCCATAGAGTAGGACAGTTTTTTGCTCTTTTTGCTCTGTTTGTTGGAACAAACTGGCAAGCTGTTGCAGAGTATCATTACGACCTTGGAAGAACTTGGATGGGTGAGGACAGTTCCTGATGAATTGCATTGTCTCTGTCCAACATATCAGAATTTTAAACTGCAGAATACTTTATATCACTTTTGCCAGCTGCTGCTACGCTGACCCGAAGGTCCATATTGACCATATAGTCAATCTCACCCCTCTTCAGGACAGCCTGCTGAAATGCATGAACAAGTGGTGCATTTCCAAACTGTGCATCAAGGTGATCAAAGAGTATCCGAGTCTTCTTCAAGGGATTGTCGGCATAGGTAAGATCCAAGTGTACAGTGTTTGGGAGGAGACCAGAGATGTCTTGGATTATGTTGCCAATGCTTCCAGCCAGTGCACCTTCAACCTGGGATCGCGAGAGTGACTGGTCAAAGGTATCCGGAAACCAGCTAAGATCGATGAGTTGAGACGAGTATGTTCCTGCACAGACACACCTCGGAGCACTCATTGTAACAATAATTCAATCCAATCCAATCTTCGTGGACTTGTCTGCAAGATAGAGTTGTACATCTTGTTACCATACATTGTGCAAGAGGGAAATGCTACGCACAGGTGAGAGACGAGAGCAGAGGTGCAAAGACCACGAGGCTGTGACGTGGCATTGCTGGGCACAGCATCCCGAAAGTACAAAAACTGTATCGAAACTATTTTTACAATCGGCTTCTTGCAGTCTAGGCTGTTAACTAGTACGCATGCTCACTCGCCTGCCTTGGTCACCAGCAGCAAACCACCTGTAAGCATAATCCCCATTGCATATCGGACACACATGTGTCGGGTCTCCCCCCAAGGGCCCCAACATCCTGCCCGACCGCCACACGGAAATATGTCTTCACCATTTCACATCTACCACCAGGCCGCTGGACAAGCACGCCGTTGGGAAGCCCAAGCCGATTCGAAGCGATGGCGCGTTTGTCGACAACGGATTTGCCCAGGCTGGGAGGTTATGCTGATAGTGCCGGACGTAGAAAAATGCGAGGGACTGGGCGTTTGGGACGAGAACAAGTAGTGGTAAAAAGCGCCGGGCGGATTCATGGTCTACGAGCGACAAGAATCGGCGGGACTCGGGCAGCAGTCTCTGTCTCGCGAATGTCGGGTGTTTGGGCTCGGGCGGGCATGGGCGTGCTGGTCGGATGGGAGCGGGGCTGGGCGAAACGACAGGCTCGTCGCTCGTGAGGGTGTCGTCCGGTTACAACGAGGTCTTGGGCCGTGTCAGACGGTGAGTCCCAGTCTGGGACGGCCCCAGTTGGATGGTGTTTGGCAGAAAGCCGGAATGACAAGGGATGGGGAAGGCGTAAAAGGATTGCGGATGTCGGAGCGACGACCAGAAGGTCGTACTGCTCAAAGGTTAGTACTGAGCGTCGAGGCGAACGAAGTAGCGACCACACCTAGTGCCGGAGCTGGTCGCACTATGCATACTCAACCCCGATTTTCGTAGTAGTCCTCCCCGCCTAAAGTGCTTGTTGTATGCCCTCGTCCTCTTTTCGGCACAGCCTCACTGCGTGGGTCGCCTGTGTCGGTTGGGGTACCCGGTGGGCGTGTACTAGTAGGTACCCGTTTGCCTTTGCGGCGGAGGCTTCCAGGTCCTTTCGGTCGACTCTGCTTGCATACAATGGATTCGAACGATTTGGTTTCGAGAGTGATGATGATTGGAGGCTCGTTGGGCAGAGTGGTACAATGGATTGGCGAGACGGAGATTCGTCGACTGCTGTAGGGGGGTCCAGCACCGCTCGACCGCTAAGAGCCGCTTCAAGAGGATATGCTCCGAGTCAGCCAATCGATCGAAAGGCTAAACGAGGACGTACGCGCCCCTCCACCGTTCTCGACTTCGGAGTGCTGCCGAATGGTCCTACGAGAGCCTCGTCAGTCGACATTGGAACGAGACGAGTAAGAGCTCACCGTACGCGTCGGAAGGATATCATTATCGCCAGCGGCTGACGTCGTCGCAGCTTCCCAGTCCTACGCATGAGAGCAGCGAGACCGTTGGATGGTACGAAATCGGCATAATCTGGGGTAGCATGAAAGATTTTTAGACATGCAAGACAAGAACAGGTCGAAGAAGAGGAGACACACATCCACACCACACCACACATCCGCATCCACATCCACATCCACAGACCTCTGGACTCTCGAGGTGCCGAACGAAGATCGAACATCAAGGGTGGTCGTAGCGGCCAATTCAGCGCGCGTTCATGGCTCAATTTATGGTCGTCAAGAAGCGGAACGGAACAGATTGTGGCGGTTTGCGGGCAAGTCGTGGGCTGGGAACTATAGCCTGACCGCTGGCCATGGCGGTCAAATGGCGGTTCGTGGTACCATGGTGGGCATGAGGGAGGGAAACAGTTGACGTGACTGGTGACGTGACTCCGAGTCTTTTCTCCGTCCTCCCAACTCCTCCCAACGTCGTCTACTTACTACTCTTCAATGTCAACCAGCTGCAGCGTTCTGGCTTTCTTGCCGAGCGCCAACTTACGAAAGCGTCGAGCATACTAGTAGCCTACTATAGCCCAAAGTTCCAGTACTTTTTGCCCACCGTGGACCTGTGTTTTCACACTGACGTCCTAGCTTCTGAAAAAACCGAGCCCACTCTGCGCTTCCAAATTGCAATCTCTTCATCTTTCACTGACATCGATATCTTTGGCCCAAGCCTCCGAGTCTGCTAGGTTAGGCTGCAGCTGCTTCACGTTCCGAGTCCTCAGAGGTCAATGGTGTCCCCAGATTCAGATTCGAGCTCCGAGTCTGCACGCGTTATATCTTGTGCAACTCCCACCCCACTCGCGCGGTAAGTTAGCAGATTCAATGCTCTGGTCTCTGGCAACCGTGAATTACACTGGAAGCTGCCGCCTGTTTCGCATTTTCGCATTTTCGCATCTCGCGTGTTCGCCAGCTATGTACTTATATTCCAACAACCCATGAGCGCGATATCTTCCAGCAGTACAGTGGGTCTAAAAAACCCTCTTGTCGTTCATACATAATAAGTACCAGTACCTCATCCCACGCCTGGAGTAGTCTCATCTTAGCTTCATGTCACCGCAAGGCTGTCGACAGTCGAGCTGCCAAGTCCGCAGATCTAACACAACAACCTCCGACCGTTGCTTCCCTTCCTTCCGTCGGCGCCGACTGCCAACAACAAAGATGCACTTGGCAGACTGTAACGCCACACACACTCACACCCATGCATGTATCCATGTAGGCAAAAAAGATCCCCGCAAAGCCCGCAAAGCTCCCTTTCCACGCTCAAACTCCGGCGCGATAACAAGCTACCAAGTTACAAAGGGCCAAGTCAATATAATCGCATTCAAACCTAACCTAACAATGTAGTGCACAGGGAATGGGGGATGGGGAATGGGGAGGGAGGCTACGACAAGCGACAAGCGACCAACAAGGACGGGGAGGGGGATTATTTAAATTGTACGCTCTGCAACAATCGTCAGTCAAACACACCCAGGGAAAAGGAAAGAGGGACGCACCTGAACGAAGTAAAAAAGCCCAAACACTCAATACCGCACACCCATGGCCAAACTACTCGTCCGTCTCGAATTCCTGTTCCCTTGGCCCGGAGCCAGCGTCGAGCGACTGTTACTGTTACTGTTGCGATCGATGCACTCGATGGGGACCATCCCCTGCTCGTTGCGGCTATTAGCACACAGGGCCCAGCCGTCGTCGTACTCGGCCACGATGCGGACGACCTCGCCGGTGACGATGGAGAGCTCGTCGGGGAGGGACGGGATGAACTCGTAGCGGACGGTCGCGGTGGATCCACCGGATGTCGCGCCGGGGACGGCTGCGACTGCGCCGTATGCCGAGGGCGGCGGCGCGGGGACGGCGAGTGCGGCGGCTTGTGCGCGGGCAAAGGTGACGCCGGGGGACTGCTCGCCCATGCGCTCGGCATCCTGGTACGTGCCCGCTGGCTGGGGCGGCGGCTGTGCGAAGCCCGCTGCGCCGGTTGGCCAGCCTGCGGTTGCGCGGCGGAGCTGGCGCTGGCGGATGGAGCGCTGGCGGACGAGGAAGACAAAGGCGCCGAGGACGAGGACGACGATGGCGAGCGCGATGCCGACGATGGCGCCGGTGGGCAGGCCGTGCGGTTTGTTGGTGCTGACGCCCGAGACGGGGTCGCCGTTTTGCGCGGCGGAGTCGCCGTTGGGGTTGGCGGAGGAGGCATTTGAGCCCGGGTTGATGGCGGAGGCAATGGGGGAGGGCGGGCCTGGCGGCGCGGGTGCGATGCCCGAGGTGAGGGAGACGATGGGGTCTGCAGGCGTGTCCGTTGCAGGGGGCGCAGCTGGGAGAGTGGGAGTGCTGAGTGGGGTTGTTGTGGTGGTGGTGCTGAGTGGCGCGGTGGTGCTCGTCGTCGTCGCATCATTCCCATTCCCAGCAGGCACCGTCAGCGTAACGGGCCCGTCCAGCGTAAAGGTGAACCCATTCCCGGTAAACACCACCGCAGAGTTGCTCACCACCTCCTGCTGCCGAGCTTGAAGGTTCTTGTCGTAGGCGGGAGCATTGGCCCAGCCAGAGTTGGAGAGGCGCTTGGCCTTGTGGGAGGTGGCCTGGCCAGCAGGCAGGCGAGAGCGGCGGATGTGCATTACAATGGAAGGAACGTGAAGGACCGCGCCAAGGCGGCGGTTGATGAATGGGAAGAGAAGGGGAGGAGAAGAGGTGATAACTAATTACAGGCGAAAGCGAAAGGACAGATGACAACGGGTCCCATCAGTCAGTATATCAACAGTCTGCCCCTGCGTCCACACGCGCGGGCATATGCAAGGGGCGGTGTCGCCAGCTGGACTCGGACGTCCACCTGCTTGGCTTGCTCGGCGTCTAGCCATAGTCTCGGCACCCCTCCCCGACCGACATCGTCAGAGCCAGTCAGCCAAAACATGTCTCAATTATTATCTCGGCGCTCGCTCGCTGTTGAGTGCCCGGGGTGACCGACCATCGTCAAGACAACCAGATCTGCAAGAGCCCCGCCACTGGAAATTTCCTTTCTTGGACTGTGCGCACGGCCCGGCCTTTCGACTCGACTACTTAATGGATGCATTTACAGGAACGACAGCAAGTACACAACCTATCTACGCTCTTACATCCTCCCTCCGAGTCCGCCCGGGCCGTACCGCCAGCAGTCGCAATTGAACGCTACCGCATCCGCCTCCGAGTCCACCAACCCATTGGATGGGATATCGATCGACTAGCCACGGTGCGTGCTCATGCTCATGCCAGTGCGCACGCCCGTTCCAATTTCTCACGCCGGCATGCATGCAGCGGTTAATCGCATTGACACCGACAACGACGTGAGTGGGATTTGCCAGTGCGACGTTGCGAGGATCAGGTTGCGATGGCCCGAGCTCGAGGCCTCATTGGAATCTGTGTGTACCCCGTTCATCCGTTGAATGCCACGAACTTACGAGCCGAGTCAAAGGCTCAAAGAACTGGCACCCGCGGTAAAAACCAATCTGAACGAGAAACCGTAATGAGCTGTTGTCAGTGGAGGGATGTGCCAGAGGGCTCGATCGAGGACGACGCTGGCAAACTGGCAAGGTACACTATGGATTATACGAGTACTTCCGTCACGCTAAGGCGTCTGGCGCCGGGGGCCGGGGCCAGTGGCTAACAATTGTTGTGCCAGTGAAACGGCGACGGTGACTGTCCACCATGGATATCGATTGGCTACGGTGCGTCACGGTGCTCATGCACACGCCCGTTCGAATTCCTCATCATCATGCCGGCGTGCAGCGGGTTAATCGCATTGACAACTTCGACGACGACGACGACATGACGTTGCGAGGATGACATACGAGTCACCGCTCGGACGCACGTCCAGACAAAGCCAGCAGGTGAATTCACCGGTGGCGTCGTCGGACTGGGTATCCCCGTTCCCCTCCACCTCCGCCTTCTGAACAACAAACCGAGCCTGCCAGACTCCAGTGAGCGCGTCTGAATCTGAATCTGAATCTTACCTACACTCGTACATCCTCCCTCCGAGTCCGCGATACCGCCAGCAGTTCAAGTTGAACGTCACGGTTACCGCCTCTGCTTCCGAGTCCACCAACCGATTGGATTGGATATCGATTGGCCACGGTGCGTGCTCATGCTCATGCTCACTGGCCGTTCGAATTTCTCACACCGGCATATGCATGCAGCGGTTAATCGCATTGACAACGACGACGTGAGTGCCTGTGGGATTTGCACCGTTGCGAGGTTGATCACCGCTCAGACGCGTAGGACTCGGACTTTCAGCAGGTGCATTCAACAGTGGACGGTCCACGTTCGCCTTCTGAACAGGAACTTGAAATCCGCCGTGACGATCGCGAGTAAGTACGATCGCCTCAAGCGCACGGCGCACGGTCTGAATGTTATACCGGCCACAACTGGCAAGATCATCATCCTGGCGCTTCGGTACGTGTCTGGTTAACAATCACTGCGTTCCGACCCCCTCTAGACTGAGCTGAGTCTATATGACCTACACATAGGTCTGAGCCTAGGTCGCTAGACACGGTCTGTCTAGGTCTGTTCATGTCTGTCTACATCTGGCTATGTCTGTCTAGCTGAGACTAGCTCTGTTCAGGTCAGTCTAGGTCTGTATAACTCCTAGACAGATCCGCAATCTGCTTGAATATGTTCTTGTCAGAAAGAACTTGAATGGGGAAGTCTATTATACAAAGGAGAGCAGTCACGTTTTGCGGTGATGGACCAATGAGACATTAGCTGTCAGCCGTCAGCCAATCAAATCGCACAATTCGAAAGACAACTTTCGTCCCGTCTTCCTCCTCGCCAGCCGCATGTCCCTGGCCCGCTCGGCCCAGACAACTTGACTTCGTGACTACAGACTGCATGACTACGAGACCCCACCCACCCGCTGGTGCTGGGCTCACCGGACCTCCTGACTCCTGCGACTACCTCGAAGACGACAACGACAACGTACCGTACCCCGTAGACCTCCGTGCACATCCTGCGCGGTAAGCATTGTACCTTTCTTCAATACATTCTTTCTTTCCCTCTACCCACTGCAAATGCACCGTAAGAATGGACTGTAGTTGCCGACTGGCGCGTCCAGTCACTTTTTTGGTGCGTCACACATCTACGGCCGTCGCGCTATACCTCGAATGTGAGTGTTTTCTTGCTCTTTTCATGCAGCCCTAACGACTATATGAACAGGCCGCTGTCTCCTCCATCTTCTCTTCTGCACCGTAGCCCTCGCAGTATTCGCCAAACTCGGAACGATGCAAACGCACCACCCTATCGCTCGCCCCGACGCCTCTCAGCAAACCACTCTCCGCTACAAGATCGTACAAATTTCGATGTTGATGCAGAGCGTGAACGAGCCGTACAGCGCGAAAAAGAGCGAGAATTGGCCCTCGCACAGCAAGAAACTCCGAGTCGGCGGCGTCGTAGACTGCCAAATGGTGCCGCCAATGAAAATCGAGCCTCTTCTCCTACGCCCGGTCCTGCCAGACGTCGCGTTAATGTGAGTTGTTTTTCCTACATCGTCGAGTCGCTAATATACCTTTTTTTAGCTCATTCTACCTCATCCACCTGCACCGCCGGCCGCTTCTAATGCGCCTCCGCTGCGTCGTGTCCGTGTACGCTCCTGCACCTCTATTAGAGGTTCTTTCGCTGATGCTTTTCTGTAGCTCCTTCTTCCGACCCCTCCTGCAACGCAAACCGCCTCCCGTACGCAGCAAGAAGACCCTTTCAGCCTGCCAACCCCACCACTGACGCGAGACGACTCCGGTGTTGATGCTCGCACGGATGGACAACGACGTCGACGGGAACGGGAACGTAGGGAACGCGAGGAACGAGTCGCAGCAGAACGTACAAGGTTCTTAGCGCAGCACGCTCAAACCCCAGCGCCGACGGGAAGGCCAGGTATTTTGTTTTGACGACTCAATGTTCGTGTGTATTGACGTTCTATTTAGCTCCACGGCCTCTTCGTCCTTTGCAACTGGCGCCGTTGACTCAAGGAACCGCTCAAACTCAACTTTTGACACCGCCAGTAACACAAGCAAGTGAGTTCTTCGTTCTACTTGGTGTTTCTTGAGACCAACAGACGTTTTCAGCTTCCACTCGAGCACCCCGGCAGCAACCTCCGCAACAAGCACCAGTGAACCGTCCCCAGCCCCGTCCCCGTCCCAT
Source organism: Mycena amicta (assembly GCA_029282125.1). NCBI lineage: Eukaryota > Fungi > Basidiomycota > Agaricomycetes > Agaricales > Mycenaceae > Mycena > Mycena amicta. The sequence goes on along the minus strand of JARIHP010000001.1, from coordinate 956,768 downwards.
TCAGCCACGACCACCTCCAACGGCAAGCATTCGCTCGAACCTGCCTCCTGCTCGGAAATCGTACCTGGAGCCATCCGCTCGGCACGACCTTGGTCGGATGGATGTGAAGTGTGGTCACTGTGGCGCTTGGCATTGGAATACGGAGAAGCTGTCGAGGTCCTCACAGCGGCATCCTGAGTTTGGGATGTGCTGTCAACACGGGAAAATCTCCCTGGAGGTTTTGCGAGAACCACCGGCTGAGTTGCGGGATCTTTTACATGGAACAGGACCTACGTCGAATGAGTTCCGCAAAAACATCGCGCAGTACAACACGGCGCTTTCCTTCACGTCGCTCGGTGTCAAAGTCGACCACAGCCTCAACAACGGCGGAGGCCCTTACGTCTTTCGAATTCATGGCGAGCTCTGTCATCGAATTGGCTCGCTGCTTCCGCCGGAGGGTCAAACACCGACATATGCCCAGCTCTACTTCTATGAGCCGCAAGCTGCACTCGACCATCGGATGCAGAACAATGCCAACCTTCGACGCAATACAATGGAAATCTTGCAGCGCGTCATCAACGCGAATCATCGCTATGCGGGGCTCTTCATCCACGCGAAAGATGTGATCGCGAACGAGCAGACGGACGAAATCTCGATTCGATTGCGGGCTGCATCCGGTGTACACGTTCGTCAAGGGAACCTTCCGACTGCGGACGAGGTTGCGGTTATCATTCCTGAACAGGAAAATCCTGAGCCCCGCGACATTATCCTTCGATGTCGGAATGGACCGCTCATGCGAATCAATGACATACATCCCGCGTATGCGCCTCTCTACTACGTGCTGCTCTTTCCATACGGCGAAGACGGCTGGGACCCGGAGGTCCGTTTGAACGACCCAGAAAACCCCCGCCCGCAACGTGTGACGCAGACCAAATATGTCGCGTATCGCCTTCATCAACGGGAGAGTGAGGCAACAACTATTCTGCGAGGCGGGCGGTTACTTCAGCGGTATATGGTAGACATGTGGGCATCGGCAGACCAGAATCGCCTTCAATGGCTGCGCCAAAACCAGGGAAACATTCGGGCGGAGCTCTATCGCGGACTGGCAGATGCAATCGAGGAAGGCGATGAAAATCTTGATATGAACTCGCTGGGGACGCGTACGGTGCTGCCGTCGACCTATATGGGTGGACCACGAGATCGGGGACAGCGTTTCCAGGACTCGATGGCTTTGGCGCGCTACTATCGCTCAGTCGACCTCTTCATCACTGTCACCACCAATCCAGACTGGCCCGAAATCAAGCGTGAGCTGCTTGACGGACAAACTGCTTCGGACCGTCCCGACTTGGTCTCGCGTGTTTTCCACATGAAAAAGAATGCAATAATCGACGACATCTACAAGAACAAGATCTTTGGCGTTGCCGTTGCGTACGTTTATGCGATCGAGTTCCAAAAGCGCGGGCTTCCCCATATGCACCTTCTCCTCTTCCTTCAACCGGGGGAGAAGCTGCTCACGCCCGAGGACATTGACTCAGCCATTCGCGCGTACTGGCCAGATCCGGAGAACCAACCACTTCTTTTTGAAACGGTCAAAAAGTGTATGGTACATGGACCGTGCGGCCGTGCCAATCCGAACTCACCATGCATGGAGAACGGGCGCTGCACCAAAGGCTACCCCAAGCCGTTTAACGAACACACCATAATGGACGACAACGGTTATCCCAAGTACTACCGACCTGACGATGGTCGAGCTTATGATGTGCGCGGCACAATGGTCGACAACAGGTGGATTGTTCCCTACTCCCCATACCTTTCCGCAAAATTTGATTGTCATATCAACGTCGAATGCGCCGTCTCACTGGGTTCCTTCAAATATGCTTTCAAGTATATCCAGAAGGGCAGTGATAAGGCGGGGTTGCAGGTGTCAAATCGACAGGACGAGATTACCCGCTGGGTCGAAGGGAGATATGTTTCGGCAGCAGAGGCGGGATGGCGTATCTTTCACTATGATATGTTCGAGCAACTCCCAAATGTTGTTCGCCTTCAGGTCCGTCTCTTCACAATATTTCTTTTGCAATTCTGACATTGAATTATCCAGGTACACTTACCCGGTCAGCATCTGGTACGCTTCGATGCCACAGAGGACCCGACGGAGGTCCTCGAGAGAGCAGGCGGCGAACAGACCAATTTGACCGCATTCTTTGCTGCCAATGCCGATCAGGGCGCGCTTGGAGCTCTCGCACGACAATATACATACCAAGAGTTTCCCCAGCACTTCACGTGGAAGAGCGACAAGAACACTGGCAAGCGTTGGGCGATCCGCAGGCAGGGCATGGCGCTTGGGCGGATGTATTTTGTACCCCCAAATGCCGGCGACCGCTTTTATCTCCGCACCCTTCTCACCGTCGTCAAAGGTCCAACGTCTTTCAAAGAGCTCCGGACCTACAACGGCGTCGTCTATCCGGATTTCCTTGGAGCATGTCTTGCGCGGGGACTGCTTGAAGACGACGGCGAATGGCGTCAATGTCTACGAGAGGCTGCGGAGATGCAGACGGGGTCCCGTTTGCGCCAACTCTTTGCAACGCTGCTGGTGTTCTGCAAACCCACAGAGCCGGCGGTGCTTTGGACTGAATTTCGGGAGCATATTTGCGACGATCTGCTTCGGCGTTTGCAACGCACGGGTCGAGTTTCGACACAGGAGGACGCGTACGACTATGGTCTTTATCTGCTCGACAAGCTACTCCACGATTTGGGCAAATCTCTCATTGATTGGTCCTCAATGCCTAAACCGCAAATCGACTGGGACGGCGAAGCCGATTTGACGAACCCGCTCATTGCAGAACAAGTCGACTACAATGTCAACGAGCAGCAAGAACGTGCGGAGGAGCAGATACCACGACTCAATACGGAGCAGCGAGATGCGTTTGACGAGACATCTCGAAAAATGTGCTATTGAGCGCAAAGTTAGTCTATAAGTACTTCTGGATACACAATATTAACTGTCTGCCCGGAAACATCATTGTCAGGTAGCAAGACCTTGATTCGCTGGCTCGATGTTGCTCTCGAAAACCCGACGTACAGCTGCCCATGCGTAAAGACGGGTACACGAAGGTCCAGTCCCACATATTTGACTGACTGACCCTGAGCCTTGTTGATGGTTAAACCAAAAGCGAGGCGTAAAGGGAATTGTCGACGACAGAACTTGAAGGAGAAATCGGTGGTGTTGGTGGGTTGCAGGGAAATACGGGGAATCAGAGAGACTTCGCCGTCATGATCACCGCCAACCAACTGGCATTCCAAGACTCTCTCCGACATCCGGCGAAGAATCATCCGAGTCCCATTGCAGAGACCGTGAGCTGGTGCCAGGTTCCGGAGGAGAATGAGAGGGCAGCCGATTTTCATCGACAGCTCACCGGGTGGAAGACTCCCCGAGTTAAGAGATCGAAGGAATTCGATGGGGACTGGAACATCGTTATTATCGCGGGGACCGGTAGCACCACTCTCCTCGATAACGCTGTCGGCGCTGACATAAGTTCGCGCCTCGCCAGTCATTGCCGCGAGAACGGTAGCGTTGATTTCGAAGACGTCAGCGTTCCGAGGCGCAAGAATCATACGATTGAGGAAGAATTCGGGCGGCGGCGGAGGAATGCTGGAGATGCCAGGGTAGATGAAATCAATGAGGCTCGACACACTTTGGCATTCCATCGCAGGACGGAGAGAAATCTTGTTGTTCTGTGCCAAGCCATGACCATGTCCGATACCAAGCAGCCAGGAAGCAAACTCGCGCTCATCTTGCCCTTCTGCCGCCAAACGCATGTTCTGGTGGAGCCGAAGGACTTGGATGTGGTTCCAAAGAGCTGAACGACGGAGGCATGCGAGAACAACGGTCTCACGCGACCCTTTCATGACGACAGGTAGAATCTGCTGCCAGTCCCCGCCCAGTACCGTCGTAATGCCGCCAAACGGCCGGTCCACATCTAGAATGTCGCGCAATGTCCGGTCGACAGCTTCGACAGCATGTCGATGCTGCATACTGATTTCATCCCAAATAATGAGGGCGACACGTCGCATGAGGTCGGCACGGTGACTGTTCTTTGTAAAATTGCAGAATGAGCCGTCGAAGAGTCCGTCGATGGGGATTTTGAAAACGGAATACGCCGTACGACCACCTGGCATTAGCAACGCCGCGATACCCGAGGAGGCGACACAGAGCACAATGCGACCTTCGCCCCGCAGTGCATAGCAGAGCGTGTTGTACACGAACGTCTTGCCGGTTCCGCCCGGCCCGTTCAAGAAGAAAAGCTGTCCTGCATTTTCGTGGACAGAGTTTCGGATCTTGTCAAACGCGAGTATGTACGAGAAGTGTGCGAGTGCGACTCGCGCAGTCGCACAGATCAGCATCACAGACGTCGGCTATGGACTGATTTGTGCGACTGAGAGCGTCACAACTCTCACTGTATCACTGATATCAACTACATCAATTCACCGGCATGGGGTATTTTTTTAAGTAACTGAGACCACAAGCATACACAATATACCTTAGCCTAACTCTAACCAACCTAACCACTAACCACTAACCACTAACCACTAACCACTAACCACTAACCTCTAACCGCTAACCCTAACCGCTAACCTCTAACCAACCTAACACTAACCAGCCCGGCTGTGATGGCCACCGGCCGAACCATCACGGACATCAACTAATGCCGGAAGCCGAAGGTGACAGTCGCACAAATCAGCATCAAATCACATCAAAGTGCGACTCCGCGAGTCGCACTCGCACACTTTTCGTCCACCCTCCTCAAATGGGTGATGTGTGACAAAAATGCGACGCGACGCGTCCTCGACGCGTCAATTATCGTGGACGCGTCAATTACCATGCTGTTATAACGCTGGGCTCCATTACGACCTGGCAATGACCGTCCTTGGGCCGCAGCGGCCCAATGAACCAAGCAAAAATGACCATTCGGAGTTTTTTTTGGCGTTCTGGGACCACTCGGACCACGGAAACAGCATGGTTTTATTCACATGAAACTCTTTGGACCAGCGCCATCAGGATTGGCGCAGGATTGGCGCATGTGGCCGTCGCAACTGAAACATTTTTCCGATTTGTAGCTCCGAGCTGGGTTTTCCAGTCCATTCACATTGAGGGAACCACTTTCAACGTTGTGTGTCTCCGAGTCATTCATCACGACGAGCAGCCTCCGCCAGAGTCACTGCGCGCATTTGGTGACAGGCGTTAATCGCTCCTTGCTCTCAACTCTCATCATCACCCCCCAAAACTGTTTCGGACAACGTTGAGCCGGCTCGCAACGAACCACATGGAGCAGATGGACGCGAGCTGGAGGGTATAAAAGCAGAGGTCAAGAGCACCCCCAATACCTCCCATTCCATCCCACTCGAAATGGCGACCAACTCCTCCTCCACCTGCCGCCTCATCGGCTCCAACGTGCTCATCGAGAACGCCGGCAGGGTACCCAATAGCCCTAAAACCATCGTCCTCAACATCGCCTTCATGCTCGCAAACAAAGACGAGCCCTTCCAGGGCCAGATGCTCTGGTACAACGCCAACGACATTACCCTCCCCGATATGTTTGTCGCCACTGTGCATTGCACGGTCCGTCTCCCTCTTCCTTGCTGACTCTCATTCACTCATTGGCGCTGTAGATTGCACAGATTGGCCCCAATGTCAAGGTTTTCGGAGATCTTTCCAAGTTCAGCTTTGTTGGAGATGTTAAATCCGTGAGTCTCTACGCCACAGCTCTTCTCTTCATCTCACTCATTGGCCCTCTGTAGATGGAGATACTCGGCAGCCCTGAGGCAGTCCCATTCGACTTCGACCAGCCACCTCGCTTCATTGTCTGTGGCCCTGCCACCAACATCATCCGCGATGAAGGAAAGTTCACTGTCGAAGGCGAACAGTACACCATGGCGCACAAGGAAGCGCTCAGGGCCAGTAACGGCACCAGCCTCCCCAAGTGCGTCAAGTCCTTTCATCCTTCGTTTACTTACTGCTTGTGTAGGTCCACCTTCTCCGCGGAGATGGTTATTCAGGACTCGGGACGCTATGACAAGAGGAACAAGCCCATGCCTTACCCCAGGAAATTTGTGATGGTTGAAGGTGTTCTCACTGACATTCGCAGCGACCTGGCCATCGACGACACTGTCACCAAGCTTAAGACGTTCTGTATCGACGTCGACGACATCGTCTTTCTTGGCAGCTTTGTCCCTCCGGCTGGTAGCACGGGGTCACCTGCAACTCAGGCCGACAATGGTACGCTGTCTGCTACTCCCAGCTGAACTGACCCATGTTATATCCAGCTGGCAGTGCGACCCCCATCATGCGCAACCGCTTCAAACGTCGCATCGACGCCCTCGGAGCCGAGTCAGATGTCCGAGCTGGAAAGCGTCCCGACCGCAGCGATATCTCCGGATCGTCCTCTCCCGCTGGACCTTCTTCTTCCCCGTCTCCTTTTAACGGGAAGTCCTAGATTTATCCCTGCTACTAGAGAATCTACATTCAAGTATTTACACAAGTACATACACAAGACTCGGATGTAAAAAATGCCCACTCAAAGGCAACCTCTCTCACAATCATTTTCATGTTCCGCTCTTCACTTCAAGATTCATATCCCGTAGCGTAGCACGGGTTTCCTCTAGTATACGATAAGCTGTAGACTTTGTATACTCGTATACTTACCGCGTAACTGTGACATCGTCCTCAACGCTTGCGCCCTGGGAGGTGTATGCGTGCATTGCCAGTGCAATGACCATTTAATTACAATACTATTTAATACACTGGGGAGCAAAGCTATAGCTAGCGTTTGGCTGTACGGTCTAGAGTATGGTGGGCACGGGCACATGCTCAAGCAGCTGCCTCATGTCCGCGAGCAGGACGCTGTACTCCCAGTCTCCCACCTTGCGTCGTCGAGCTCGGCCGGGAGGCGAGCCGACATGAGTTTCTGGTGCCCGAGCCGCCTTTGGAAAGATGAGGGAGAAGGCTGTTGAGCATGGAACTTGATGGAAGTCGTGTTCAAGGAGCTTGTGGGCCGGTGCCGATGTCGCCTTGGTGGAAGGGGCGCTGGTGGGCGGGTGGGCTGTTGGCGTCATGACGAGAAGCGGCTGATGGTCGCGATATTTGGGGAATGAGGCGGACGGACGGTCGAGGCGATACTGTGGTCGTGCAAGGGTCAGTTGAGTCTGCAGCGAGCACAGCGACGCACCTCAGGCCGACAAACTTTCTCGTCTCAGGTTAAGTAAGGCCACATGTGACATCCGGTACTTAGTGTCTTCACTCTATTGGCATTGAGGCTCGGGTGTGGAGAGGCGCGGAGGAGGGATGCGTCGATGAGGGAGAGTCGAGGAGGTGTGTTGATAGATTGATGGTATCATGTCACGTCACGGGTATACACCTCGGGGAAAATCGGGACAGAGTATACGCCGGCTGCTCCGGAGTCTACAGGTATACGTATACCTGTATACTTCCCGGTTCAGGTTTGTTCTCGTTCTTGTTACTGCAGAATATGTTGTTGCAACGAGCGGCAAAGGGACGACTCGGACTGACGAGCAAGAGTCATACGACTCGCGCTTGAATAGAACGCCGGCGTTGACGTTTCAACTTTCGACCTCCGACAATGATTTTGAAGAGGAAGGATGAAGCTAGGTCTGCTCTGCTCTGGCTAGACACCTAGACTGACTCAAACTCACCTACACTGATCTAAACTTGGCTAGCCTCAGTCTGTCTAGCCACCCCGAACTCACCTACACAGGCCTACAGGCAATCTCTGTTTAGGACCATAAACAGGGCCTGTGTAGGTGTGTTCGGGTACTACACACAACCTACACAAAGGTAGACTCAGTGAGTCTAGGGGGGGTCGGAACGCAGTGAATCGCCGAGTAATCTTTCCGAAGGCCGGCAGTTGGAAATTTTAAACAACTGGCACTGGCATCCGCGCGCCGGTAAAAACCATAAAAATATCGATCACTGTCGATGAGAAATTGAGAATATGAATCTTTTTTGAACACGCAGGGAGCATGTGATTACTGGCATGACCGTGAGTCGTCACGATCATCAGAGGTTGCTCTTAACTCTCATCCAACTCCCCTTCCTCCCACTCTCCCGCCATCATCATCGTTTTTTGGCCACCCAGCTCGATTGTGCCAGCCCGCTGCCTACTCCTCACGAGAGGCACCAGGACGCACAACGAGACTGCGGCTCATCTCGAACCCAGGCACAGGCACCCTGCGCATCGCGCTCGAGCTCCACGACCGAGTGCTACACTCCACTGACGCGCCCCCGGCGGTAACCCTACTCTACGTGAAACAACGAGAGCAGGTGGAAGTAGTGGAGCCCGCTCGAGACCGCACGCTACGTAGTCGGTACGTAGTCGCTAGAGACTCGTACTTAGACGAGCTACAGTAGCTAGGAAAATTTTCATCTTTTTTCACCCACAAAAATGAGTGACGTCCCTCCCCCCTCCGGGCCCACGACAACGCTCGACAAGGTCGACATCGTCTCCTTCGACGTCCCTGCCTTGCCTACCGCCGCTATCACCGCTGTCGGTGGCGCTGGCACGATTATCACCGCAGTTACGGCGCCGACTCGCACGCTTCGCACCTCTTCCTCTCTCCCATTCTTCCATGCCCCTCACGACGACGATGCCCTCGACGAAGACGAGCATCTCTGGAGCCTGCTCGACCCACAGGACAAGGGCAAGGCCAAAGAGAAGGCTACTCCGAGTCCAGCTCCCACACCATCGACGTCTCGCCCGCCCCAGCACCCACTGCTCGTCGAAGCTGGATACACCACCAACGTGAAGGAGGTGAAGCGCTGGGCTGCCCCCGAGCACCAGTCGACGCGCGACAACCTCGAGGCGCTGTCCATCGGGCTGTGCCTGCTCGACAGCCGGGTCAACGTCGCAAACGCAAATATTGCAGAGGGCCTCGATGGTGCGTCGTCAAACTCACTGCTAGCCCCGATATTAACTGCCAGTATAGGTCTCCGTGCCCAAATTGTCGGCCTCACGAGCGACATCGCTACCCTTCCCCAAGGCAGTGGGGCGGGGCATGGCCTCGACCCTGCGGTGTACAACTCACTTGTCGCGGCGTCCAACGCCCACAACGACAACTTCAAGCGGATTGTCCTCCGTATCCAGGAGCTTGTCGCGGACCAGGCTGCTCTCCGCTCCTCCGTCAACACCTCCATTGCGGCGTTCACCACGAGCATCGACGCTCTCACATCCCGCATCCCCCAGATCGTCTCCCAACCCTCGTCCAACAACGACTCCCTCCGCTCCATGCTCGAGGACGTCATCAACGAGAACGGGAAGCGCGCTCGCACCAACGACGACGCCACCAATCTCGGCCGCGCCGCTCCTGCTCCGCCCATCGTCTACGCGCAACTTCAGCCGCCCGTCTCGATGCAGGCACAGTTCGCACCTCAGCCGCTCCCAGCACAGCCGCTCTACGCGCCACAGCCCACCTCCCAAGTTCAGCAGGCGCCCGTCGTCCAGCAGCCCCAGCCCATGTCGTACGCGCCGCAGCAGCAGGTCTACGGACCGCCGGCGCCCCAGCAGCAGTACCAGCCGGCACCCCAGCCGCAGTACCAACCTCAGGCTGTCGTTCCGCCCCAGGCTGTCGTCGACCCGCGCCGCGAGGTTGCTCTCATGCCGCATGCCTGGCCCATTCCCAAATCTGCGCGCGACTGGATCCTCGACGTGATGACGCGCGACGTCATGCGTAACGCTCGCTTCACCGTCCGTAGGGGTCGCGACAGCCAGGAGATCATCATGACGTTCGAGGCGGAGAATATGGCGGCATGGTTCATCGGCGCGTGGAACGGCTCGAACCGCCGTAACGTCAAGGGCTTGCAGAACGTCTACGCGAGTTTAAATGTGTAAGGGCAGCTCCCAATCTTATTTCTTTCCCCCAATATAACGAGCGCGCAACGATACCGGTCTCCTTCGGTAATAGATCTAGTACTCCGCTTGCGGACATCATGAACGTTGTATCGACTCCATCTACTTCACAAAATACAACCAGTATTGTAACTATTAATAGTTGGAATATAAATGGTTCTTTTAACTTGCACTTGAGCTGCCCGCACTTCCGCAAAACCCTTTCAATGTTTGATATTAACTTATTACAAGAGACGCACTTGCGTCCGCGACAACACGAGTCGGTAGACATCCTGCCCGGCTACGAAATCCTCTCACATACACGACGGCCCAAAGCCTCTTTCGGAAAGTCATGGGGCGGTGTAGCTTCAATTGCCAAACTAGCGCTCTGCTTGCGGTACCGGAGGGACTTGATGGGTCCCGATTTCATGGTTCTCCAGCTCAACCGTGTCCTCATATTCAATGTCTACCTTCTACCGGAGACTGCAGACTGGGCAGGAAGTCTGGATAAAAATCCCTTGGAAGCTCTGCAGTCGTCGCTGACTCTGGCTGTCAACGCACAATTCCAAATTCTTATTTCTGGCGATCTCAACGCGCGTACAGGCCAATTACGAGCAGACCCCCGATACGACCCAGAGCGAAAATCTCCAGACACAGGACGAACATCAACGCGAGGGGGATGGCTCTGTAGAGTCCTACGCCAACAAGACATGGTAATCGCAAATGGTGTTGCAGCACTAGGCCCCGAAAATGCCAAATTCACGTCCTTCCAAGGAAGCCGCAGAACAGTTATCGACTACCTTGCAGTCTCGCGTACGCTACTCGATGATATCCTAGTCTTCAAAATACAAGATCAAGTGAAAGGCTATGACCACGCCGCCTTAACGCTGTCGATGCGAGTGGATGTCGGCCACAAAATGGAGGGAACTATACGTCAAGCACCAAACAAGCGCAAGCTGCGGGAAATTACACTCTCGTCTGAGAGTGAGCTCGACAAACTATTGATTGCGACGCTTGCGACAGGCGAGGACAAGGATCGTGCCTTGCGGAAAGTGTACGGACTGGTGACAACCGACACCGCTCCAACAAAAGTGGCGGTAGCGGGACACTGCATTGACGAAGGCAAGATCGCTTCGGCAGCAGGAGCAGCAACATACTGGGGTCCTGCATCTCGGAAAAATCGCCTTGAACGAATTTATGGTGCACAGACGAACGATCGCGCAAACATACACGCCTTGCTTATGGCGGTCCGCGACGGTCCACAGAGCCGAACACTCCACATCCAATCCCAATCACAGAGTGCGATCCGGGAAGTAGTGTATCGCGCTGCAGGAAATGCCGCACGCTCATGGGACTGCCCAAATGGCGACCTGCTCAGAGCAATTGCGGAGCACGTTCAGGATCGAACAGCACCAGCGCTCTTTATCCACGTCGACGACACCAGAAGCCAGGACGATGGCCATATGGGAAGAGCACGGGAGGGTGCCATAGGTGCATGCATCTTACCTCGAAGCCGCAACCCAGTACCGCTCATAGTCACTGTAGCGCGACCGGCAGCTGTCAACCCAAGGGAAATTCCGAAAGTCTCCGCCAACTTGGAAGACATGGACGCGGGTAGAGTGGTTATGCGACTTGTGCCGGAACGGGAAGCCTACCCTGAATCTCATCGAGGACGAGAACGTCTGGCGGTTATCAAACTCAAGAACTTTGACAAAGTGGAAAACGCACCGTCAGTTGCGGCTTTCTGGCGTGAATCCAAACGACTTGTTGACCCCAAACCGCCGCCGCCGCCTCTATCGATTACGGCGCCGGTGCTGATGGGCAGCTTTGTCCGAAGACTCAACCCGCCGCCGTCCCTCCCACTACACTTCAACTCTGAGCAGTTCTCTTTAAACGAGATGCTTGCTGGTCTAATCCCGGAGCTCACCGAGGACAAGACACGAGAACAATTCTTCTCGAAGGCATTCTCAGAAGACGAGGTCAGTGAACTGAAGGCACATGTGCTCAAACAGCTACTGCGAAGTGCAAAGGGTGAAGACCAGATCTCCTACCGACAAATGCTTGACATTCCAGATGAAGATCTTGCAAAACTGTACAATGAGTGTATCGTTCGACGGGACGCACCAATCATTTGGTTCCGGTCAATCATGGTGGGTATTCTGAAACGCTCAAAGCCACAAGACAATCCAGAGAGCTATCGCCTGGTTGTCCTGGAATGCTGCCTCCTCAAGGGTCTCACCATCCTAATTCATAGGCGCATCATGAGCTGGAGCGAAGCACAAGGTCTGATACCTCCGTGGCAAAATGGCTTCCGACCTGGATTCCGAACAAATAACAACCCGTTCATACTTCGGTGTGTCAAGGAATGGGCAAACGCGCAGGGTCACACACTGTATGTCGCATACGTTGACTTTTCGAACGCATTCCCGTCCACGAACCAAGCGGCCCTCTGGCGCAAGCTTCGCGGACTAGGTATGAGCGGTCCGATCTTTGACTGGCTGCGCAAGCTATATGAGCGCATGTCGTACTACGTCCGCCATGGAGATGCAGAATCCGAAGAGTTCAAGGCGTTGATGGGAGTCCTAACGGGAGACCCCGCCTCGCCAGTCCTCTGGAATCTGTTCCTGTCAGATGTCGAAATGCCCCCAGACTCGCAGGATGCAATCCTTGCTGGCATACGCATCTGTCTCCTGGCTCAGGCCGACGATCTCCTTCTTCTTGCCATGTCCATAAACGCCCTCCAAAAACGTCTGAAGGCGCTGGAGCGATGGTGCAGTCTCAACTTCGTGATAATTAATCTCGTCAAGACGATGATCATGATATATCGCGCAGGCAAGAAAACCGGGGCAGATCCTACTTTCGAGCTGTGTGGTACACAACTTTCAGTCAAGGAGAATGAGGTCTACGTTGGCATGCACATGTCCTCAGAAACCCAGAACTTCTTTGCCCACCATTACGAAGCAAAAGCACGTGCAGCAAACTACAGCGCGTACGGTGTGTTTGGTTTAGAAGATTCAACGGGACAACTCACTCCACTGCGACTCAAAACTATGTACATGGGGATGATCGACTGCCATCTGATTCATGGATGTGAAGTGTCACCAGACCATGAAGATGTTCATTTTGAGAAACTGGGGAAAATCCAAGTGAGTGTCCTTCGTAGAATGCTAAACCTACACGACCGGTGCGAGCTAGTACCGCTGTATACGGAAACTGGAATTATGCCCTTGAGAGTCCGCCGCTTTATACTGGCGCTGCGTTACCTGACCTACCTCCTCAAACTCGATACACATGCCTATGCGCGTGCAGCTTTGATGAGCTCAATCGAGCTCAATGCACGCGGCAAGAAATCGTGGGTAAAGGACCTGATCAAAGCAGCGACCCGGCTACCCTTTCCGACGCCGCCTGTCCTCAGTATCACCGAGACCACCACAACCGCAGATATCGAAGCTTTTGCGGGGACGGTCCGGACGCTGACGATGCAATGGCTGCAGTCGAAGGTCGACTCCTCCGAGAAACTATACCTGCTACGCGGCAGAGTAGAACCACGCAAGAATCAGAACCCGGTCCCAGTTATCTCAGTTATGAGGCACTACCTGTCGATGGTTAAAACAAAGACCCACCGACACGCGATCACGTCTGTGATGTTATCAACACATCAACTGGCGCTCGAGGTACTCAGATACTCGGACCATGGAAATACGAAGCTTGCTCGCGAGCACAGACGATGCAGATTTTGCTTCACACAAGTGGAGAGCCCTGAGCATGCACTCCTAGAATGCACGGCGTCACCGACGATCGTAGCGCTACGAGACGCATTCCTCACAGACCTCTTCACAAAGGAACCAAAGCTGGAACGCAGATGGTGGGAGGTAACCCCCGAGGAATTCCTGAAATCAATGGTGTTCCCCCGCTCTACGATTGCTCTCGTAGCAAAATTCATGTTTGAGGTTCTCACTGTGTTCTACGCGACACCAGTATACAGGTTTCAGGTTCCGGGGTACTAATTCTAGTGAATGTTTCTAACTTGCTCTCTTCCAGCTCGGTAGTTCTACCGCGGGGGCGTCATAGCTGCTCGTGAGCTCGGCTACAACAGAGTTGGAGAAGGCCCGCGGCCGATGGTGTACATAATTTTTTACGTTGCTTTTGTACACCGGGAAAAGCCCGGAACCCGGCGTTCGTCAGTCGGACCGTGCCGTGTATTAATCCTATCCTATCCTATCCCATCGGCTACCGGACGAAACTACCAGGACAAGGCTCAGTACACCAGGCTGCGGCGGCTATACATACACACCCACGTGAATGATTCCCGAGTCCCACTCGCCTCTTGGCAGTTTTGCTGACTTGCTGCTAGACGCGTCGCTTCGCTGTGGACTCGGATGGACTGTGCCGTCGATCGGGCTCGCCTCATTGAGGTCGAATCCGAAATCCAAAAACTTAAAGAACATCTAGCGGCTCTTCGCAGCGAAAGAACGGAGATACGTCAACGACTGGACGAATACGCGTACCCCGTTCTCACCGTTCCGAACGAAATCATCACCGAAATCATCATGCACTATCTCCCTCTCTATCCCGACCATCCTCCGCTTCTCGGTCCAGGATCGCCCACCTACCTCCTTGGCATTTGCCGCCTCTGGCGCAACGTTGCCCTCCACAGCCCCGCGCTTTGGCGCTCGATTAGACTTCGAAGGTCTTCCAACCAGCATTTGGAGCTCACGAAAGCCTGGCTCCAACGCTCAGGCGGATGTCTCGTCTCGCTGTGCTTTAATTTTGAAACCTCCGAGGCTGCGGGTCCCGAGGTGGCGAATTCGCTGCTTCAGGTGGCTCTAGCGCATCACTCCCGCTGGGAGTATATTGAATTTTTGTACCTGGCACCCCACCTCCTGCCGTTGACCTGTCTTTTGGCTCCGAATTTGGTTCAACTTCAACTTCACATGGCTCTCATAGCCCCCAATTCCATCTCCGCCCAACAAACGATCTCATTGCACAACGCAGAACTTCTTCGTGTTGTCTGCTTGTGGGGGATCCCGTATGGCATCATCTCCCTCCCATGGAACCAACTCACGTCGCTGGTCCTTCGTGAAACCACTTTCACCGATGCAACACGGATCTTGCAAACGGTCCAGAATCTCCACAGCTGTAAACTGTACCTGAAGCGCACCGGGGAAGGCATTCATGTACACCTGCCCCGACTGGAATTTATGTCGCTCATCGCCGCTCACAGCCCCGCCAGGCTTGACGACACCGATTTGGGCGCCTTTACCCTGCCAGCCCTCCGTAAACTCGAAATCGACGAAGGTGTGAATGCCGCCGTCGAACAACTGAAATCTCTTATTTCGCGATCCAAATGTCGCTTGGAGCGCTTGCGCATTGTCCGCATGTGGGGGACAGGTCCCAGTCTTGAACCATATCGCACTACGTTCCCACTCATCGACGTGGATCATATCGACTTTTGGCAGTGCTCCGTATCCTGGCAGCTGGAGAAGGAGGAATATTGGAATCATGCGCCGGCGAAGGGTTCCTCGCGGGGTAGCCTGATGAGTGGCAGCGATTCCGACTCGGAGGCGGATTCGGATTGAAGTGGGAAACAACTCTCTGTAAACCTCACTTCACCGTCGCGACCACAATATTAGCAAAAACGCGGATAGGATAGTTGAGAACCGGGTGTATGTACATAGAATCACACTTTCAAGAAGCGTATCAGATTCTCCACCGGCTCTCACCCAGCCCAGCCAAAAGAAGGCAAGTACGCCGGCGGCCGTCCTGAGCTTGGGAACGAAGTCGCTTCGAGAAGGACTTCGACTCAGAGTTTGAATGTGCGAATTATTTGCCTGCGACCTGGGATTGCAGCGCTTCGAACGATGTCGTTTCTTCAAACCAGCGCTCAGTCGATGCGCGCCGCTGGTGACTGTGAGTGACAGGTGCCTCTTCCTGCTTGCTCCCAACTTTCATCATCGACCAGACGAGATCGCGACGGCCGCAACAAAACTTCGAGAACGTCGATAGGTCACTCGAGAGATCGAAGATACACACTTGCCCGTGCCTACGTGGTACGATTTCTCCTCATGCACGACCGCGATTTGCTGAGCTATTAGCTTAGATTCGAGTCGATGAACGCTGCTCTCGCCTTAAACCGAGCTCGCCTCATTGAGGTCGAATCTGAAATCCAAAAACTCGAAGCACATCTGGCGGCTCTCCACAGCGAAAAAGAAGACATCTGTCAACGACTGGACGAATACATGTATCCAGTTCTCACCGTTCCGAACGAAATCATCACCGAAATCTTCGTACACTATCTCCCTCCCTACCCCGACCATCCTCCGCTTGTCGGTCCAGGATCGCCCACGTTCCTGCTCGGGATTTGCCGCCTCTGGCGGAGCATCGCTTTGCACAGTCCCGCCCTGTGGCGCTCGATAAAAGCTGTGGTCCATGCGTTCATTCTACCTAAAACACAACTCGAGATGGTCAAAACCTGGCTCCATCGCTCTGGCGCCAGCCCACTGTCGCTGGATATCCACTTCGGCGCCCCTTACGCTACTGGGCTACTCCAAGCGGTCGTTTCACACTGCGCGCGTTGGGAGTATGTTTATTTCATGCTCATGAAGGGCCATTTCCCCTTGATATGCGGCCCTGCCCCGAGTCTGGTTCAAATGACGCTGATCACGATATGGAACGGTACCCCGCATCGACCCACCATCTCGTTGCACGATACACCTCTGCTGTGTTCTGCCTACCTGTGCGACGTTGCATGTGACGTCCGCTCCATCCCTTGGGACCAACTGACGTCCCTTGCCACTGGTAGAAGCAGCTTCCTCGAATCTGTGCCGATTTTGCAAGCAGCGTCAAATCTACGCAGCTGTAAACTCTTCCTAGGACTGCAGGGAGAGAACGACGGCATCCACTTACGAATGCCCCGAGTGGAGATGCTGTCCCTTGACACTCTCATGCCGGCAAAACCATTTTGGCTGCCTTGACCTTGCCGTCCCTGCGCAAACTTGAAATCCCTCAACATGTCCTCGAAATGCATCCTGCCAAACGCCTGGAACCTCTCATATCGCGCTCGGGGTGTCAGTTGGAACGCTTGCGCATTGTCGGAATTGCGCCGCACGCCGCCCCGTCGTTTATTCACGCATGTCGCCTCGCGTTCGCACTTGCCGATGTCGATGCTCTTTACGACGGGGGCCCCACGAATGGCAACTGGAGAAGGAGGAATACTGGGATCATGTCCGTGACACCACAGATTCAGAGGCGGATTGACGTTAGAACTTATTTTGTAAATGGTTCTCCACGGGCAGAAACGCCGAACGCCGAATACTTGTACTTGCTCAGGCTAATGGCTGGTGCCATTTTCAACTGTAAATTCCTCCTCTCATGTGTGCATTCTTCGGTAGCAACTCCATTCATTCGCCATATTTCTGTGAGCGTCAATCCTATAAATGGTCGCGCACAGAAAGATTAATTAGTTGCGGATTGCGAACATGTGACCGTGAGTCCGTGAGTCACTCGTGACAGTCCTTGTTGTTCCCAACTCTCATCAGCGACGGAAGAATCGACTCCGCTGTAAGTTATGCACACGGCGCGAGATTAAAATGACTGTGGAACCCTGTCCCTTGCCACAGCTCTTTACACAGCTCATCAAGGTTCAGGCGCCTCATATTTTTCAAAAGAGTTATTCTAATCCAGCATATTTCAGGGCTCGGATTGGTACCAGAAAAACTGGCGGTACTGCTCCACCGTCGGTCCGAGCCCCGAGCCGAATCCCCCTGTCGACAGCTGCAAGGGGCCACCTAGGAGAGCATGTACGTTTTCCGTTCCACCTTTCACTTTTTTCGGTCATTTGACCAAATATGTGAAATCTTGCTCGCCGACTGGCATTCTGGCGTTCAATTCGCAGTGTAGACGTACGTGGAACGTGCACGACGACCAGCCAAGGAGCCTGTGTGTGCTTCGCGATGTCTGATTCTCGTCCGAATCTAATTCCATGATCTCTTCTATTTTCACGTCAATGCCAGCTCGCTTGCATCTCTCTTTATAAAGTTTGCCGCCAGCCACCACGCACCATTCCGCCTATGGATCGGATTTCGCCGACAACTCCGTGTGGATGAAACCCGATATCTCGCATTCACTTCGGGCTGCAGCAGCGTCTGCAAGCTGAACGCACGACGGAGCATGAGAGAGCCCGGAGACAGTAGCCAGCGATGGAGGTGGAATGGAAATTGAGAGATATGGCGTGGATCGCATTACTCGAGCCTATAGCGGAGAGTACGACGAAGAAGGAAGGTAACTTGGAGGAAGAACGTGAGTCGGGCTACAAATACAATACTATCTCCATCTGCAATATCTTGACACATCCAAGAAGGATCGCTTCGACTGCGGGCTCAAGCGAATGGGGTGCAGAACGCGAGTACTACAGCGAGAATGATCGAGAACGAGAACATGCGACGGTCCTGCGGATGCGCGGCCGACGTCTTCTTCCCGAATGGCGAACCCGAAGATGGTTGAGAACCGGATTTGCCGCCCGAGATTTCTTTCCGATATCTATACCAAGTTCCGGTTAACAGGCATGTTTTCGCAAAAGCAGAAACATACGTCGCGCCATCAATAATTTCTGTGCCCCCGGTGTTCTTGCCGATGATTAGATTCTGGACACTCGAGGCACCATCGCGTTGTTGCCCGCTGCGGGTGACCAAGGTCGTGACGTTCAGGTTTATGAGAGTGCACGACGTCGGGTCACCCGTGAGATTGAATACTTCGGGGGCTCCGTCGTTGATCGATAGAGAGAGCTGCCCGCCGGATGTCGAAGGGACCGTGTTCAAGAAGAGCTCGTTGCCTGCGAGCGAAATAGGTCGTACGTGAGGCGCGAGAAGACAAAGGCGTACCCGTGAAATTGAAAGAAAATGTCGCATTCGTGTCGGACGTGGTGCGTAGGTGGCTGCTCTGAACGCAGCTCGGCAGAGGACCAGTCGAATTACTCCAATCACCGGTGAAGCTGAACGCGTCGGCGGGGATGAAGACGTTCTCAAAGCCGGGGGGTGCGGAAGGCACGGATGGCTGCGCTGGTGCGGTAGCTGACGTTTGCGGCACCGAAGCTCCCGTTCCGGTGGGCGTCTGGACGTCCGACCCCGGGCCGCTGGGAGCAGCTGAAGACGGAGCTGTGCCTGCTGTGTGCCCACCCGATGGTTTGTCGCCGCCCTGCGAGCTTGCCTGCCCATCTGAGGTTGGTGCGACTCCATTCGCGCTCGAACCTGCAGGCGTCTCACCCGCTGTACCGCCCTGTCCTGCTTTCCCAGTGGTTCCCGAGGTTGCCTGTCCGCCCGATAGAGCTGCGCGCGAGGTTGTTTGCCCGCCAGATCCCGGAGAACTCGAAGGCTCACCGCCGGATGGAGCTGCGCTCGAGGTTGCGTGCCCGCCAGATCCTGGAGAACTCGAAGGCTCACTGGCACGGAAACTCGAAGATGTTTTTCCACCGGATGGAGCTGCGCTCGAGGTTGCGTGCCCGCCAGATCCGGGAGAACTCGAAGGCTCACGGAAACTCGACGATGTTTTTTCCGCCGGATGGAGCTGCGCTCGAGGTTGCTTGCCCGCTAGATACTCGGGACATCGAAGGTGCTAGAGAACTCGAAGATGCTAGCGAAGGTGCTGAACTCGCCGGTGGTGGGGAACTCGAAGCTGCGGGAGAACTCGACGGTGCTGGGAAACTCGAAGGTGGTGGGGAAGTCGAAGGTGGTGGGGAAGTCGAAGGTGCCGGAGAACTCGACGGTGGTGGGGAAGACGGTGCTGGGGAACTAGCTGGGGAACTCGAAGGTGCTGGGGAACTCGAAGGGGCTGGGGAACTCGAAGGTGCTGGGGAACTCGAAGGTGGTGGGGAAGTCGAAGGTGCCGGAGAACTCGACGGTGGTGGGGAAGACGGTGCTGGGGAACTAGCTGGGGAACTCGAAGGTGCTGGGGAACTCGAAGGGGCTGGGGAACTCGAAGGTGCTGGGGAACTCGAAGGGCTGGGGAACTCGAAGGTGCTGGGGAACTCGAAGGTGCTGGGGAACTCGACGGGGCTGGGGAACTCGACGGGGCTGGGGAACTCGAAGGTGCTAGGGAACTCAGGCTGGATGGAGGAGGTTGCCCCCCCGCGACTTCTTGCCGATATCTAATCAAGCTCCGGTGAAAAGGCGTTGACTCGGAAAAGAAAAAGAAAGACATACGTTGCGCCATCAAGAGCTACTGTGCCCGAGATCCTCTTGCCGATGACTTGCTGCACGCTGCGGGTAACCAACGTCGTGACGTTCAGGTTTATGAGAGTGCACGACGTCGAGTCACCCGTGAGGTCGAACACTTCGGGATCTGCATCGTTGATTGACAGAGAGAGCTGCCCTCCGGATGTCGAAGGGACCGTGTTCAAGAAGAGCTCGTTGCCTGCGGTCGTACATGAGCAGAACGGACAAGAGGCGCGAGAAGACAAAGGCGTACCCGTGAAATTGAACGAGAATATCGCATTCGAGTCGGATGTGGTGCGCAGGTGGCTGCTCTGCACGCAGCTCGGCAGAGAATCAGTCGAATTGCTCCAATCGCCGCTGAAGCTGAACGCGTCGGTGGAGATGAAGACGTTCTCAGAGCCGGGAGGAGCGGGTGGCACTTGATCAGGCTCGTCGACGGTGTATCTGTGGTGGGTCGAATACCAGTGAGCGTAATACAACGGCTAAGTCAACCTGAACGCACATGAACGCATCGACTTCACCGCTATAGTTCACGGCCGAGTTGACGATGGTATGTGGGCCATTCGAGAGGCCGGTCGCGCTCCACAGAACAGGGCGATCTCCAAGAAGGTCACCGGGATCCGTGTAGACTGTAACCGGTGCGCCGCCATCGAGGATTATGGTCGTGTAACTGAATGCCGAACAAGGCCACGCCATAAAGTAAATCGCAACCCCTGCGACATCGTCGTTGGTCAGCGCATTGGAAGCTTCAAGTTTGCGAGAAACGGACCTGTGAAGTGGAATGTCGCAGTCGAGTTGGCGGAAGACGACTGGCCAGCACAGGTGGAATGCAGAGTGCCATTATACCAATTGAAGATGAAATGCTCGGGGTCGTAGTACGAGGTCCAACCGGGACCCGCGTAGGTGATACCAGGGTCGGTGTCGTCGACTGTGATGTTGCGCTGAACGGCGGCCACAGTCCAGAGAACGTGAAAAAGGAAGAGAATCGGAATGAAAGGCATGGACCTCAGGGAGATCGGCGTGCCAGTGGGTCAAAGGACTCAATCTAACAGACAGCTTTGCCTTGTTTTAAAAGGCGGTTGGGGCGGGTTCCTCGCGGTGTTCAAGTTCCGGCAACTCCTAATCCGAGCGAGCCACCCCGAATCTACGACAGATTGCTTGTCCTTTTACACGAGTAATTCATTGTTACGAAAGGACTGCCGCACCTCGAACGCGCGCACGGCATGGATGGACGTTCATCGCGAACCCATGTGATTCAGGATGACCCCTCATAATTCCCAAGCACCCGCCCTTTTGACTCGAATGTATCTGAGTCTTTCCGCCGGGATAGCCCCTCTCCTATGGCGCTGTCTGTCTCAGGCTCGGGGATTGAGAGCTGTGATAATCTCGGAAGCACGTTCAAGTTCAAGTTGAACGGCATGTGCCAGTGGAGCCGATGATTTGAACCAAGTAGTGGCTGATTGGCGCCGGCGAAGCGCCAGACGGCGGTGTATGTACGTACTTACAACCTTAAGTTCGCGTAATGCATAAGCGGGACCCCGAACTCAACATACGTTGCATCCTCTGTTCTTTACTCAAAACCTACTACCATGCTCGGCCTTTACCAGTCTATGTTTGACTTTCTGCTGAGAAGGGAGTAAATATCGACGACTCTGAACTTTCTTGCGGCGGATCTCTCCGCGCCAGATATCCGAATACCGTACGAACTTCCCAAAAAGGCATGGAGATTTGATCGGTGTTGTTCAACACTGGCCGCAGCACTGACAGGAAAACAATGAGAAGTCAAACCTCATGGAATGGTGCACGACGGGAGAAGACTACTTGTCCAAGTCACACCGGCCAGGGTTCAAGCGATTTCACGCTATCGCTGCCCGCCGATTAAATATAAGTACGGATTCTAGTCAGTACCCTCTCGTCACCTTGCTTCTTCTTCATTGTCATTCAAGTTGCCATTCAAGTTTGGAACATGTGCAATTGGGTCGGCCGAGTTTCTTCAGCGGGAATTGTTTTTTTCACATCTTGAAAAGCATGCCGGGAGTGCCGCAGGCCCGCCGGCCCGCCGCCGGCTTTAAGCACCTGAATGCTCTTGCAAAGATCTGTTCTTCACTCAAACTCAGCATGCTTGTCCTCTACCGGCCCTCTTGGGTTTCGGCTCCGAAGGGAAGATTATTTCACGAGTCCTTGGCAGTGTTCTTTGGCGCCAAATACCGGACTGTGACGAACCTCCCGAAAAGGTGGAGATTTGATCGGAGTTCTCCAATATTGGTCTCAAACGCAGCGCTAGCGCTGACATGCGCTGACAGGGAAGCAATACGAGAAGTCTTTCCTCACGGAATGGGCATGGAAGATTTACTGGATACCCCGCCCAGGGTACACGCTGTGATCGCTCCAAGCGTCGTCTCGTACATCACCCTTCTTCAAGGCTGCTTTTGGTTTGTCCTCGCTTCGCATTTATCCTCCTTGTCTTCCTCCTTCATGGTCTTCCTACCACTCAGGATGGGGCACTTTGCACGAACAATTAAAGACTGGTGGTCTTCGCGCACACCGCTGACTCGGCACTTCATCATCTGCATTGTCCTGACCATCCTGGTCGTCGGTTTATCTTTCGGCATCACCCAGACTCTCATCCTCGGCGATGTCGATGATCACGTCGACTTGACCGGGTCTACGAACCAACAGGTGAACATTTCAACTCTCTTGCGTCCTCAGGCTCGGAATTGACCTTTCCTGTAGATTAGTCTTATCGGGAATTTCGCTGACGTCGATACCACTGCAAGGACGATGACGGTAGACTGGTATCCTCTTCCGTTCAATTGCTCCTCCCCCGAAATGGTTGTCAACATTTTTGTCGATCCGTGAGTTGTATGCTGCTTGGGCTTGTGATTCGCGCCTGATGCATCGCTTAGCAATCTGCTTGTCGCATCGGACAACGGCCCGGCGACGGCGTCGGACGATCCACCGACGACACCGATTTTCCAGTTGAACACTACCGAATACTGCTTTGGAACCATCCGCAACAGCTTCACAGTCTTCCGCACCACTGCTAAGCTGACCGGACTCACTTCCAGTGGTTCCAAGGTGAAACCCCGCTCTCTACAGGCGTATCCATTCGATGTGTGAGTTCTATAATTCTGCTTCTGCTCTTTGTTCACTCGCTTTGCTCTAGATACTTTTCGCAAATATCGATGTTCGCATCCCTAGAATCGACTAACGAATCCGTTGGCATCTTTCTCGAGAAGTCATTCGGAATACCCATGTATGTTACACCATTCATCATCACGACACTCTCCAACGAGCATTTCAGAAACGTCGACCTCACGTTGGACAAAGCAGCCTCCGGTAGCATCCCAGACGGCGTCCTCCTCAGCTTTACCATTAAACGCTCGACTGCTGTGATTGGGCTCGTCATGCTCATTCTGGTTGCGAATTGTGAGTCACCGTTCATTTCTCAATAGTTTGCTCTTTAGCTATGCTATTCCAGGGCTCGTCACGGTCGCTTTCCTCTGGATCACCGTTGCTGCATTCATGTGGGACTCTGAAATCGTGACGGAGATGTTCGTTCTCCCCATTGGAGCCCTGTTTGCGTTCACGTCGGTGAGGGCCAACTTGCCTGGGGCGCCCGCTGGATTTGGTACGTGTTGTTCGAGAAGCCCATTATAATAACCTTCCTCACTACTGCTTGAACAGGTGCGGTCGTGGGTACGTCCGACTCTATTCCTACTCCACCCACTCCGTACTCATCCTTGATGCAGACTACTATGGCATTCTCCCGAACCTCGCACTCATGACCCTCTTCGTAAGCTCTTCATTTATCTCTCATTGTGATAGATTAGCTGAACACCGATATACTTTCCAGAGTGCAGTCCTGCTCATCGGCGTTCTGTATCGCCGTGTTAAGGTCCGCTCCTCGAGCAAGGCCAAGGAGACTGACCTGGAGCTGCGGTCAATCGTCGAAGTTCCGCCACCAGCTACGGTGCAGGAGTCTGTTCTGCAGTTGAGAATTGCGCTGCAGACAGCGGTTACAGAGATGCAGCGCGTAGTTACCGCCATGGAGCCGCAAGTTCCAAGCCGTCCAAGCCCTTGAAACTCGGACGACGCTGCCAGTGAGCCTGAGTGCGCTGTAGTTCTTGACTCGACCCTTCAAGTTGAGAAAAAATGTTTTTCTTTTGGGGTTCAAGTTGTCGTGGCAATCACTATTTGCTTGTAGGAGCGGAACTCGTAGACGTTCTATTTCAAAGTCGCGACCTGAAGAACATCCGATATTTGAGCGCGTTTTTGCGGATGGAATTATCGGAGCATAATGTCACATGATCGTGTTTACCTTCGCCTGCCTCTTATTTCTCCTTGCTTTTTCAGCACTCCGAACTGTGAGATAACACTTGATCATGAAGACAAGGCAGGGCGGTCGCTCCGCTCCCGCTCTGAACAGAGAGTGATGATTTTATCGCGTCACCACGGCCTCAGTTCTGCTCCGTTTGCCCTGCAAGTAGGTGCATTCGACGCGGTTTCGAGAGCCCTTTCGAACGATACCCTATATGTAGCCTAATTCCACCGTTTGAAATTCAAGTTATCGGCGGCTTCCACCACATGAATCAGCACATCTGCTTCCTATGAGTACTTAGAAAATGTCTCAAATGGGAAGATCTAAGAGATATCTTCCGTTTGAGCTTGAAATTTTGCATATTGGTGCAGTATTGGTTCAGCCAGACCTTCATTTTGCACCCCCATCATCCTTTGATTGCCCGAAACGCCGAACGCGGAATACTTGTACTTGCTTATGGCTGGTGCCATTTTTCAAACTGTAAATTCCGCTCATGTGTACATTTCTTCGGTAGCAACTCCATTCATCCGCCATATTTCTGTGAGTGTAAATCCTATAAATGGTCGCGCACAGAAAAATTAATTAGTTGCGGATTGCGAACATGTGACCGTGAGTCGTCACTCGTGATCATGACAGCCGTTGCTCCCGACTCTCATCAGCGACGGAAGAATCGACTCCGCTGTGAGTTATGCACACGGCGCGAGATTAAAATGACTGTGGAACCCTGTTCCTTGCCACAGCCCTTTACGCAGCTCGTCAAGATTCAGGCGCTCTTTTTCTACTTATTCAGAAGTTATTCTAATCCAGCATATTTCAGGGCTCGGTTTGGTACCAGAAAGACTGGCGGTACTGCTCCACCGTCTGTCCGAGCCCCGAGCCGAATCCCGCTGTCAACAGCTGCTCCGGGCTCCCGCGTGTTACCGTCAAGCCACCTAGGAGAGCATGTACGTTTTCCGTTCCGCCTTTTTCGCTTTTTTCGGTCATTTGACTAAATGTGTGAAATCTTGCTCGTCGACTGGGATTCTGACGTTCAATTCACAGCCAGTAGACGTATGCAGAACGTGCAGGACGACCAGCCAAGGAGCCTTCGAGTCGTCATCAGGCTTTCAGGTGTGTGCTTCGCGATGTATTATTCTCGTCCGAGTCTAATTCCATGATCTCTTCTATTTTCACGTCAATGCCAGGTCGCTTGCATCTCTCTCTATGGGGTTTGCCGCCAGCCACCACGCACCATTCCGCCCACGACTCGGATTTCGCCGACGACTTCGTGGATGAAACCCGATATCTCGCATTCACTTCGGGCTGCAGCAGCGTCTGCCAGCTGCACGACGGAGCATGAAAGAGCCCGGAGACAGCAGCCAGCGATGGAGATGGAATGGAAATTGAGAGAGATGGCGTGGATCGCATTACTCAAAACGGAATCGAGCCTATAGCGGAGAGTACAACAAAGAAAGTAACTTGGTGGAAGAACGTGAGTCGGTCTACAATCATGTCTCCGTCTACAATATTGACACGTCCAAGAAGGATCGCTTCGACTGCGGGCTCAAGCGAATGGGGTGCACAACACGAATACTACAGCGGCGAGAATAATCGAGAACGAGAACGCGCTACGGTCGTGCGGATGCATGGTCGACGATTTCTTCCCGGTCGCGGATGGCTGAGCTGCTGCGGTAGCTGAAGTTTGCGGCAGCGAGGCTCCCGTTCCCGTAGACGTCTGGACGACCGACCCGCTAGGAGCAGCCGAACTTGACGACGGAGGTACAGCTCCCACCGAGCTTGCTGCGTGCCCACCCGACCTTGGCTTCTCCCCGCCCAGGGTAGGAGCAGCTGAAGACGGAGTTACAGCTCCCGCTGTGCCTGTTGTGTGCCCACCCGAGGGTTTACCGCCACCGGAACCATTCCCAGCCGAGGCAGATGGTCGCGAGCTTGGCTGCCCATCTGAGGTTGGCGCGACGTCATTCGCGCTCGAACCTGCAGACGTCCCACTCGATCCTTTTCCTCTCGAACTCGCCGTAACGCCTGGTCCTGCTGTCCCAGTGGTTCCTGAGCCCGATGGATGCCCGCTCGAGGTTACTTTCCCGCCAGCTCCCGTAAAACTCGAAGGTGCACGGGAACTCGACGATGGTTTTCCGCCGGATGGAGCTGCGCTCGAGGTTGCTTGCCCGCTAGATACTCGGGAAATCGAAGGTCCTGGAGGACTCGAAGATGCTAGCGAAGGTGCTGAAGAACTCGCTGGTGGTGGGGAACTCGAAGCTGCGGGAGAACTCGAAGGTGCTGGGGAACTCGAAGGTGCTGGGGAACTCGAAGGTGCCAGGGAACTCGAAGGTGCTGGAGAACTCGGGCTGGATGGAGGAGGTTGCCCCCCCGCGGCTTCTTGCCGATATCTACACAAGCTCCGGTCAACAGGCATGTATTCGCAAAAGCAGAACATACGTTGCGCCATCAAGAGCTACTGTGCCCCCGACCCTCTTGCCGATGACTTGATTCTGGACATTCGATGCATCATCGCGCTGCTGCACGCTGCGGGTGACCAAGGTCGTGACGTTCAGATCTATGAGGGCGCACGACGTCGAGTCACCCGTGAGGTCGAATACTTCGGGGTCTGCGTCGTTGATTGACAGAGAGAGCTGCCCGCCGGATGTCGAAAGGACCGTGTTCAAGAAAAGCTCATTGCCTGCAAATGGGTCGCATGAGCAGAACGAACGGGCATGAGAAGACAAAGGCGTACCCGTGAAATTGAAAGAGAATATCGCATTCGAGTCGGATGTGGTGCGCAGGTGGCTGCTCTGAACGCAGCTCGGCAGAGAATCGGTCGAATTGGTCCAATCGCCGCTGAAGCTGAATGCCTCGGCGGAGACGAAGACATTCTCAGAGCCAGCTGGAGCTGGGGGCACTTGATCGGGCTCGTCGACGGTGTATCTGCAGTGGGTCAATTGTGATGTGAATGGCCGAGTCAGATTAAACCCACATGAACGCATCGACTTCACCGCTGAAGTTCACGGCGGAGTTGATGATGGTATGTGGACCATTCGAGAGACCGCTCGCGCCCCACAAGACAGGGCGATCTACAGTAAGATCATCGGGATCCATGTAGACCGTAACCGGTGCGCCGCCATCGAGAATTATCGTCGTGTAATTGAATGCCGAACAAGGCCACGCCATAAAGTATATCGCAACACCTGCATTGGTCAGCACATTGAAAGGTTTCGGGGGAGAAACAGACCTGTGAAGTGGAATGTCGCAGTCGAGCTGGCGAAAGACGATTGGGCGGCACAGGTGGAATGCAGCGTGGAATTATACGAATTGAAGTGGGGCTGCGTTGTATTCTCTGGGCCGTACGAATTCCATCCGGGACCCGCGTAGGTGATAGCAGGGTCGGTGTCGTCGACCGTGATGTTGTGCTGGACGGCGGCCACAGTCCAGAGAACTTGAACAAAGAAGAGGATGAGCTTGAAAGTCATGGTCGTGAGGAAGATCGACGTGGGTTGAAGGAATGTACTACTAA
This sequence comes from Mycena amicta, assembly GCA_029282125.1. Classification (NCBI taxonomy): domain Eukaryota; kingdom Fungi; phylum Basidiomycota; class Agaricomycetes; order Agaricales; family Mycenaceae; genus Mycena; species Mycena amicta. The sequence continues at coordinate 928,859 of JARIHP010000001.1, read as the reverse complement.
CAGCTTAGCGGCGGCATTTTAGAGCCTGAAAGGTGATTGGCGCGCGCGGATTCCTCGTGTTCAAATTCCAGCAGTTCCCATAACTTGAATCATCGCCGAAATATAAGTTAATCTGCGCCAGACAGTGGCAGACAGCTCGCCTTTTTCGATGCACACACAACGTGAACTTTTCGTTGTTACGAACCGCCCCGACCCCGGGTTTCACTGTTTCTTGCGATTCTGATTCATGATTCCTGCCTGATCATCGTTCCTAGTCACTCTAAGATTTGGCCTTTTGATGGCAGCATGTGTCCGAGTCTGTGCCCACCCTCTCCGAGTCTTATATGGTGCTGTCCGCCAGTGCCTAGCCGATGGTATTTATACTTGAGCTGCCAGTGTGATAATCTCAGAAACATGTTCATGTTCAAGACAGTACTGAGTACTTAGTGGCTGATTGGCGCAGCGGCAGCTGTCCTCAAGTTCAAAAAATCACGGCCGCACGGAGCTTATTTCACACTGCCGCCCATACATGCTTGACTGCTCCAGCTAAAAACGAGGGTGATTATCGGGTTGGTTGAAATCTTTGAAAGCATGCCCAGAGCGTTTTTTCCGTGCACTGTGTCTGAGTCCGCTCTGTTCATCAAACTCAGCACTGGATGCTTATTATTGCCTTTACCAGTTTATGTTTGACTTTCTGCCGAGCGACTGCTGAGAAGGGAGGGAAAATCTTCTTGCGGCGGTGTTGTTCAAACTGACAGAAGTCAAACGGCACACCCGTAAAGAGGAATATATCGACTTGGTCCGTTGAAAGTCGGAGGGAATTTTGCCATTGGTCCGGCATTTCCCGGTCCAATGAGAAGAATCTCGGCACCAATGAGAAGAATCTCAGCGCCTTTCAGGACACCTTTCAAACCAACACAACATTTTATGCGGTGTGTGCACGTTGAATGATGCACGGCCGCAGCGGGAGAAGATTGCATGATGCACGGCGGGAGAAGATTGCTTGCACTGGCCAGGGTTCAAATCCACGCCGTGATCGCCCCAAGCAAATATAGCAGGTAACTCACCCTTCTTCAAGGCTGCTTCCTTTCAGTTCATCCTTGCTTTGCCTTGACCCTCCTTGTCTTCCTCCTCCCATGGTCTCTCTCTCACTCAGGATGGGGTGCTTTGCGCAGACAATTAAACACTGGTGGTCTTCGCGCACATCGCTGACTCGGCACTTCATCATCTCCATCGTCCTGACGATCCTGGTCGTCGGTTTATCCTTCGGCATCACGCAAAGTCTCATCCTCGGCGATGTCAATGATCAAGTCGACTTGACTGGGTCTACGAACCAACAGGTGAATAGTTTCGATTCTCTTGCATTTGTTAAATTGATCCTTTAGATCAGTCTTATCGGGAATTTCCAGGACGTCGATGCAACTGCGAGGACAATGACGGTAGACTGGTATCCTCTTCCGTTCCTTTGCTCCTCCCCCGAAATGGTCGTCAACATTTTTGTGGATCCGTGAGTTGTATGCTGCTTGGGCTTGTGATTTGCACCTGATACACTGGTTAGGAATCTGCTAGTCGCATCCAACAATGGCAAGGGGACGGCATCGGACGATCCACCCGCCACACCCATTTTCCAGTTGAACACTACTGAATACTGCTTTGGAACCGACCACAGCAGCTTTCCAGTCTTCCGCACCACCGCTAAGCTGGCCGGAATCAACACTTTCGGTAGTTCCAGGCTGCAGTCCCGCTCTCTCCAGGCGTATCCATTCGACGTGTGAGTGCTTCTTCCGTGAGTACTCTCCTTCCGCTCTTTATTTACCCTCTTTGGTCTAGGTACTTTTCGCAAATATCAATGTTTGCATCCCTAGCATCGACCAACGAATCTGTCGGTATCTTCCTTGAGAAGTCGTTTGGAATACCTATGTATGTTCCACTTCTCATTGTGACACTCTCTGACGTGCATTTCAGAAATTTCGACCTCACATTGGACAAAACAGCCTCCGCTAACACCCCAGACGGCTTCCTCCTCAGCTTCAAAATTAAACGTTCAGGTGCTGTGATTGGGCTCGTCATCCTCATTCTGGCCGCAAATTGTGAGGCACCGTTCAGTGCTCAATATTTTGCTTTTTCATCTATGCTATTACAGGGCTCGTCACGATCGCTTTCCTCTGGATCACCGTTGCTGCATTCATGTGGGACTCTGAAATTGTGAAAGAGATGTTTGTTCTCCCCATCGGAGCACTGTTTGCATTCACGTCGGTGAGGGCCAACCTCCCTGGGGCACCTGCCGGATTTGGTACGTGTTCTTTGAGGCACCTCATCAAACAACATTTCTCACTTGTGCTTCAACAGGCGCAATCGTGGGTACGTCCTACTCCATTCCTGCTTCCCCCACCCCCCATATTCATCCTTGATGCAGACTACTACGGTATTCTGCCAAACCTCGCACTCATGACCCTCTGTGTGAGCCCTTCATTTATCTCTCATTGTGATGGATTAGCTAGACACTGACATATTTCAGAGTGCTGTCCTACTCATTGGCGTGCTGTATCGCCGTGTCCGCTTTTCGAGCAAGGCCAAAGCTAAGCGGACTGATGTGGAGCTGGGGCCCATATGCGATGTTCTGCCTCCAGCTTCAGTCCAGGAGTCTATTCTGCAGCTGAGGATTGCGCTGCAGGCAGCAGTTACAGAGATGCAGCGTGTGGTCAGCACCATCGAAGTGCCACCTCCAAGCCGTCCCAGCCACCAAAACTCCGATAATGATCCTGAGTGCGATGTAGTTCCTGACTCGACTCTTGAGAAATAATAACAAGTTTTTTTTCTGTCTTGTGAAATCACTATTTGCATGTAGTAGACACTCTACTTCAAGTTTGTGATGTGAACACAACTCAAATATCCCCTTGAGCGTGTACTCGCGGAAGGAATTATCGGAGCATAATGTCACATGACCGTGTTTAATCTGGTTTGCCTCCTATTTGAGGTTATTTCTCCGTGCTTTTTCAGCATGAAAACATAAATAATATGTGAAGACTATTTCATAATGGTCGTTGGAAAGAGCTTCCGTGACTGTGGCAAACACGCAGATCTAGATTTGGCTTTTGCAGACTGTGAGGCTGTTCCGGCAGGATCGTGGACTCCACATTAAACGACTGCCCGGATGTTTTGATGCCCGTGGGCCGTTGCTCATACACAGTGCCAGTCGCATTCCGGTAACATATGAGTTTCAACTGGCTTCGACTCTTTGTAAACATTGTTACTGTGCACTGGACTGTATTTGTCGCCACGGTGCAGCCGGCTACTAAACAAGCTAATTTCTGTCAATCTGACTCCAGGACGACAGAGTCGTCGGTCGTGCTACCGCGTGAGGAACCAGTGGTGGCATGATCCCAATATTCCGCTTTCTCCAGCTGCCACTCGTGGCGAATTCGCCAATGGTCGATTTTATCGATGTCAACAAGTGGGAAGGTAACGCGACATGCGTCAAGCTCATCGCTGTTGCTGCGCCGCGAAGATTTCGAGACAATTCGCAAGCGTTCCAACAGACCTTCGGACCTGGACCGCGAGATGAGGGATTTCAGTCGTTCAGCGCCACGGCCTCCCAGGAAACGAGCGGAAAGTTCGAGTTTGCGGAGGGATGGCAACGTGAGGGCGTCCAAACCAGTCCTCTCGAGATCGCTGTCCACGGTAGAGGTAGTAATGATAAACGACAGAAATTCGAGTCGGGGGAGCTGTAGATGGGTGCCTTCTGCAGTCCCACTGGCATGCATGAACAATTTACAGCTGCGTAGATGCGTCGCCAGTTGCAAGATCGGTGCACATTCGATAAAACTGGTGGGGCGAAGGGCAAGCGACGTCAGCTGGTCCCATGGAAGGGAGCTCACATCATAGCGCACGTTCCACAAGTACACAGCACGAAGAAGATGCGTATCGCCCAACGAGATGCTTTGAACAGCCTCGGTGCCGTCATCCCAAGGTGTGCTGAGGATCATCTGAGCCAAACGTGGCGCAGGACCGCAGATCGACGGAAAGTGGCGCGGCAGGAATCGGAATCTGATGTATTCCCAGCGGGAGCGCTGTGCAACGACGGCTTGAAGCAGCGAGCTCTCTACTTCGCGAGGCAAGAAGGTTTCGAAATCCAATTGGAGAGAAAGTGGGCTAACACCTGAGCGCTGGATCCAGGCTTTCACAAGTTGTACATCTTGTTCAGAAAGCTCGTCTCCGTCGTCGGCACGGATAGAGCGCCAAAGGGCGGGGATGTGGAGGGCAATGTTGCGCCAGAGGCGGCAAATGCCAAGGAGGTAGGTCGGCGATCCTGGACCGATAAGACTAGGGTGGGCGGGGGTAGGGAGGGAGATAATGGACGAAGATCTCGCCGGTGATTTCGTTTGGCAGTGTCAAAACGGGATACATGTATTCGTCCAGTCGTCGAGAGATGTTTTCTTTTTCGCTGCGAAGAGCCGCCAGAAGTGGTTCAAGTTTTTGGATTTCGGATTCGACCTCGAGGAGGCGAGCTCGGTCTAATGCGAGAGCAGCGTTCATCGACTCGAATCTAAGCTAATACTAGTAGCTAAGCAAATCACGGTCGTGCATGAGGAGAAATCGTACCACGTAGGCAAGGGCGGGTGTGTATCCTTGATCCTCCGAGTCAGCTATCGACGCTCAGTTCAAGTCCTCGAAGTTCTACTGTGGAGGTCACGATCTCGTCTGGTCGATGATGAGAGTTCGGAGCAAGCACGAAGAGTCACCTGTCACCCATGGTCACCGGGGCACATCGATAAGTTTTTGAATGAAGTAAAACCTCATCGTTCGCCGTTGGAGGCAAAAGATTCGCACATTTCGCAACGGGACTTCCGTTACCGCCAAGTCAACTGTTTCACGTAACAGACTCCCGGTCGCGTGGATGCCCATGCTCGTGAGCACGTCTGAGTCCCACTGGCGCCATACTTACGGCCGGCGCAGCTGTAAGTGAACGCCTCCCAGTCCGCATCCTCGTTAACTTTTTAACTTGAACTTAGCAAGGGTTACGATTACTAAAGGATTCAAGCGAACGTCGGGCATGGGCCGACCGCGGAGATCTTCCAATGCAATCTAATCCAATAGCATGCCAGCATGTGCCGGAGGAATGTGAGGTGAATTGAAGTGCACACGTACGAGTTATTCCTCGTTCAGAGTCAGTGTAGAATGAAGCTGAGCCGCTTTTTTTATTCTGCGAAATTCTGTATACATACATACACCCGCGTTTTTGGGGCTAACACTGTAGTCGCGAGGTGAAGTCAAGTTTACCCCAGCTACATACAAATAGTTTCCCATTTCAATCTGAATCCGCCTCCAAGTCAGAATCACTGCCAGTCATCGAGGTACCCTGCGAGGAACCCGTCGCATGATCCCAATATTCCTCATTTTCCAACCACGAGATGTGCGGCCGGTAGTCGATACTGTCGACGTCGACGAATGGGAAGGCAATGCAACACGCATTAACAACCGACTCATCAGTGAGAAAGCCGATGCGTAGGCGTTCCAACGAACATCTGGACCGCGAAATAAAGGCTTTCAGTCGTTCGACGGCATGTACTCCTAGCAGCCTTTGGTCGATTTCGAGTTTACGGAGGGATGGCAGGGTGAAGAGGGCCAAACCGGTGTCGTTATGGGTGAGATGGTGGACATCAGAGGTGACCGACATGAATTCCAGTTGGGGCAGTTGGACATGAATGCCTTCCCCGATTCCGATCAGGGACAGTTTACAGCTGCGGAGATTCTGGGCTATTTTCAAGATCGGCGTCGCAGCGGTGAAAGTGGTTCCCCGGAGGACCAGCGACGTGAGCTGGTTCCATGGGAGGGAGGTGATGCCATACGGGATCTCCCACAAGTAGACAACACGCAGAAGTTCTGCGTTGTGCAATGAGATCGTTTGTTGGGCGGAGGTGGAATCGGGGGCTATGTAATCCCCGTGAAGTTGAAGTCGAACCAAATTTGGAGCCGAAACACAGATTGACAGCAGGAAGTGGGGTGCCAGGTACCAGAATTCAATATACTCCCAGCGGGAGTGATGCGCTAGAGCCATCTGAAGCAGCGAACTCGCCACCTCGGGACCCGCATCCTCGGAGGTTTTAAAATTAATGCACAGGGAGACGGGACATCCGCCTGAGCGTTGGAGCCAGGCTTTCGTGGTCTCCAATTCCTGGTTGGAAGGCCAACGAAGTCTAATCGAGCGCCAAAGCGCGGGGCTGTGGAGGGCAACGTTGCGCCAGAGGCGGCAAATGCCAAGGAGGTAGGTGGGCGATCCTGAACCAATAAGCGGAGGATGGTCGGGGTAGGGAGGGAGATAGTGTATGAAGATTTCGGTGACGATTTCGTTCGGAAGGGTGAGGACCGGGTACGTGTACTCGTCCAGTCGTCGATGTATGCTTTCTTTTTCGCTATGGAGAGCCGCCAGATGCGCTTCGAGTTTTGGGATTTCGGATTCGACCTCCAGGAGGCGAGCTCGGTCTAATGCGAGAGCAGCGTTCATGCTACAGTTCAAGTTGTGCCACTGGCAGTAGATACAGCTGGTAGAGTGCTCGTTTGCGGGAGGTTTCTTGCACGGCGGGGCCTTTAGAGCAACTGGTCAGTGTGTCGTGGGAATTGCATCTGAAGTCGCTCACTATTGCTCGCTGAGCATGGTGGTTCTGGGCAAGATCACTGTTTGGCCCTGTTTGGATTTCACGTCGACGCCTTGCTTTGATCAACTACGTCAGTCCTGTACTCCTCCATTTAAGGCGACAGGCAGCCAGACTGCTCCCCACCCACAATGAACACCCACGAAGGCGTCTCTCTATCCCGCGCAACATCCATTTCTCGCGCCAGCCGCCCAGGCTCGTCGCTCTCCCGCAACCAGTCGCTCATCAAGAAGAACGTCGCTCCACACGACCTGCGTCCGTCCGACATTCTCATCGAACGCTTCGTCGCCTGGAAGGCCATCGTCAAGCAGCTCATAGCGTATTTCGAGGGCGTTGCGGACATACACAATAGCAATGCGAAAGAGCTCACGAAGCTCGGCGCCGTCATACAAGTGCCGTTCCGCGCAGGCAACCAGTTTCTGGGCGAGGGTGGGCTACAGGTGCGTCGTCTATTCAAGCTTCTGAGCCTTGCTAATGTGGACAAGGATATCTACTACGATATACGAGACAAGACGCGTGCGATTGCAGACCAGCATGCAAATTTGGGCCGGACGATTGACAGCTCTATCGTACAACACCTCGAGAAGCTGCGGACGGAGATCAAGGCTCATTTGAAGGTGCGTGCTTGTGTCTTCAAGAATCCTCAAGCTCACAGACAGTAGAACATCCAAAACGACACTGGAAAGCTGGCGAGCAACGTCGCAAAAGAGCGCGAGCTTTCCACACGACTCATCTCCGAGCTCTCCAGCGGCATCTCCTCGTTCAAGAACACCCCCATGTCGGTGACGAGCAAGACGGACCCATATGTCATCAACCAAGCCGTCGTCCGCCAGCTCACGAAACAAGTCCACGAAGAAAACCTGCTCCAAAAATCCATCATCATCATGCAGCAAAATAGCGCCCACTTCGAGGAGGGCATCGTTCGCGCTATCCAGTCTGCCTGGCAGACATACGACGAGTGGCAGGCTCGCATGGGCGCCTCGATTGCGGGGACGCACTCGGAGCTTACGACACACATGGCCGCGCTCGCTCCCGACCGAGAATGGCTAGCGTTCAGCGGTCGGGCAGACCACCTTCTCGACCCCGAGACACCGCTGCGCAACCCCTCGACGATTATGTACCCAAGCAGAGAAGACCCCAGCGTCGCCCCCGTCCACGCTGGACTGCTCGAGCGCAAGAAGCGATACACACGAGCCTACAAGGAGCACTACTTCGTGCTCACGCCTGCGGGCTTCCTGCACGAGTACGTCTCGTCAGACCCGGTCAACGCCCGGGAGCCGCTATTCAGTCTCTTCCTCCCGATGTGCACACTGGGTCCCCCAAGCGGTGCGAACGCCAAGTCGCACAAGTTCCACATCGAGGGCAAGAAAGACGGGAGCGGGACGACCAAGGGCGGCAGCGTCAGACGCAGCTTGAGTCTGAGCCGGCTGAGCGGGAGCGATCATGCGTGGAGTTTCCGTGCGCGCAGTCGGGAGGAGATGATGGAGTGGTGGAACGATATCCGGATGCTTTGTGCGCGGTATTTGGTCGCGAGCGAGCAGATGGAGCGTAGTGGGCCAGTTGCGGCGGCGGTTAGGGCGGCAGGGTATCTGAGCGAAGACGAAGATGGTAGTGAGGAAGGGAGCAGCATCGAGGAGGAAGAAGAAGATGGACTTGAGTATGTCGATGCGGACGGCGAAGAGCACGGCCATGGAAGACCGCCGAGTTATTCGACCCCGCACCAAGCTCTGGTTATGGGCGCGAATGGCTATCCGGTGAGTATTCTCTCTTTTGCTTGTTTGCTCCTCGCTGAACGATATATACAGATCGATAAGAAGAGTAACCACGCTCGACAGCCGTCCAACGCGACCAACGGTGATGGCGCGACCGTCTCGCGTCGGCCGAGCAAGCGTCAGCAGGAGAAGGCGCCAGAGGGACGGGCGCCCCATGCAAATGCGAATGCGGATGGCGAAGCAGGGGCAGTGGAGGAGCAGCCGACGATGCCTGGCGGGGAAAGTCGTTTCAAGGAGAATATCTGAGCTATGGGATTGGGTGGACATCGACGCGAATTTGGTTTTGGACTTGGATTTAGGCTATGTTCTCTGTAAACACGAATGGGCGTTTTCTGCCAGCGACACTTTGTGACGTGGACTGATGGCAGTCTGCTCGTAACTCTCATCATCCTCAAAGACCAAACCTCGAGACCGAACGCGCTGTCTCTTGAAAAGCGGTCGACACCAACCAGCCTGCCGTTCGTCGTACTCATATGCGTATATCATGTGTAAAGTATTGACCATTGGATCCACAGCTACATGGCCCACGGCGCTAGTTCCTGCGCTTCCGACCGCCTTCTTCCTTCGGAAACTGAAGACGAAATCTGCGGGTCTGACCCCGTCCGAATTGACACGCTACCGAACGAGATTATCGGTGAAATCTTCGTCCAATATCTGCCGCCTTATCCAGATCAACCTCCTCTCGTCGGCGAAGGATCACCCACATTCCTCCTGGGCGTTTGCCAACTCTGGCGGAGCATTGCCCTTAACAGTCCCCTCCTTTGGCGCGCCATTGAACTGAATGTCAATCACCCTCGAGATTTAGACATGGCGCAGACCTGGCTCCAGCGTTCCGGTTCCAGCTCCCTTTCGCTTCACATTAACTTCAACGCCTATGGCCCCGAAATCCGTGGCAAAATACTGCACATGGTTATTCTTCAGCGTTCTCGTTGGGAATATGTCACATTTCTGGTCGAGAGATCCGAGATTGCCGCAATATCAGGAGCTGCCCCTCGTTTATTCCACATACAGATCGTTGACTGGAGGGACGACGTCTCGCCCATGGAGAATATCACCCTCTGCGATGCATCGCGTCTCCGCTCCGTTTGTCTCTGGGATGTCGGCTACAGTGTCGGCTCGCTTCCATGGGCCCAGCTGACCTGCTTGATCCTCCTTGACGCGCACTTCGCTATGTGCGCGCCAATTTTGAAACATGCAACCAACCTGCTTCAGTGCAAGCTGGTTCTGCGCACATTTGATGCAGAACCGGTGATTATCCTCCTTCCCCGACTCGATATTCTCGTTCTACAAGCCGATGATGAAGAGCGAGATCTCAACGCTACCGGGGACTGTTTATCACGGTTCATATCGCCTTCTCTCCGCCGACTGGAACTCGACCATGCGATCTTTGGAGGCGAGGCCGTCGTCCCTCGAATTCAATCTTTCATGACACAGTCGAGGTGTCACCTGCAGCGTCTACGGATTACTGGAGGATTCGCGGCGTGTCGACCGGTGGTTGAGGCCTGTCAAACCGTATTGCCTGGCGTCGACATCGACAACTGTCGGATAGAGGCATACGACACTACCGGCTGGATGTCGGACGAATACTGGGAGATTATACCCGCTTCCGTTGCTCAAGCGAAGGAGGAGGAACTTCAATTGCTAGTTGAACATGCCCTGTAGGACTCGGATTGATTCTGTTGTATCCCATCGTGGCCACTGGCCCCCCTACATATGTATGCATTCTTTAACTTCCTTGCTCATCTCTCCCAAAATTTTCACAGTCATAGACGCGCCTTGAATTGTTCCCTATACCCAGCCGCGTGAGTGCAAAAATCCGATCCCCAGCGCACCAAGTCAAGACTCACGGAATAGAGAATAATTTAACTTCCAGCGGTCCGTGTTGCTTCTCATACACCCGGGCAGTCAACGACATCCATAAACATCCATCGCGCTCGTAGTACACCGCTGTTCCGGCGAGAATGCGGATGTCGAACCCCACCGCGATGTCGCGGGTAAGACTGCCTTTTACGTGCGTTAGAACGAACGAGCCGACGAACGGGATCTTGGCGGATAAGGCTGCGTCGATTTCGCGTGTTGCGAGATTGAGGACACCTTTGAGCTGTCCGTCGTGATTTTTCTTGCAGTAAGCCGAGTGGAAAGAAGAAGGGAATTGGAGCGTACGATGAGCGTCACTAAGAAGAGAGGAATCTCGGTGTTGAATCTCCAGTGACTTCCGCCGGCGAGCTCCGCACGATCGAGAGTGCTCCCTGTTGGTGGGGCATCGGTAATGGTGTGGACGGCGACGTCCGCCGGCGACTCGGAGTTGCACAAGTCTTTTGGGCGGTCGTCCGATTCTGCTTTGGCCAAGCAAAATAATCCGAACTCCGCACGATCGAGAGTGCTCCCTGTTGGTGGGGCATCGGTAATGGTGTGGACAGCGACGTCCGGCAACTCGGAGTTGCACAAGTCTTTTGGGCGGTCGTCCGAGTCTGCTTTGGCCAACCAAAATAATCCGAGCTCCGCACAATCGAGAGTGCTCCCTGTTGGTGGGGCATCGGTAATGGTGTGGACGGCGACGTCCGGCGACTCGGAGTTGCATAAGTCTTTTGGGCGGTCGTCCGAGTCTGCTTTGGCCAAACAAAATGAAGCATTGAGGACTGTGGAGGGTTGGCTGGCATGCTTACCAGAGCCCATCCTAGTTTGTTTTCGAGGTGGACGCAGGAAGCAAGAAGTAGGCATTAAAGCGGCGCTAGAAGCAACTGGCATCAACTCGGCACTACGGCTTACACACGCTTGATTGATGGCTAACTTAATCCGTGACCAGTGACCACGCAGCTTGCTGAGAACTCTCATCATCGCAGAGAGATCCCGGGCCAAGGCCTCAATTGCATTTGTACGTGAATTGTTCTCGCCGGATTGATACCTCATCCTTATGACTGTAGGCTCTTTTTCGAGCTCGAATGGACTCAACCAGTCGCGCCGCCAATCGAGTTCTACTCTCGAATCTCGAAGAAGAGATCCACAGAATCGAATCCAACCTTGCGGCGCTTCTAAAGAAGCGGGATGACATCCGCAATCGACTGGATCAGTACAAATATCCCGTCCTCACGCTTCCGGATGAAATCGCGACCGAAATATTCACACAATACCTCCCGCAATATCCCCTGTGCCCTCCGTCTTTTGGCCCGGGCTCTCCCACCCACTTGCTTGGAGTCTGTCGTCTCTGGCGGAGCATTGCCCTCGACAGCCCCACACTATGGCGCGCAATTGGGCTGGAATCTCAGGCGCTCAAAGAGGGCTACTCCAACATGGTTATGAAAACCTGGCTCCAGCGGTCTGGAAGCAGCCTGCTTTCACTTCAGGTCGATTTCGAGACCGTATCGGGTCCCGAAGCCGATGAAGAATTGCTCCAGACGGTCGTCGCGCACCGCGCGCGCTGGGAATACGTCTACTTCCGGTTCAAACCATCTCAGATTAACACCCTCTCCGGGGATGCCCCCACTCTGGTGAATGCTGATATGGCGGCGTGGCAGAACGATGCGTCTCTTATGAACAGCATCCACTTCCGTAACACGCCCCGCCTCCGATCTCTCTGCTTGTGGGACGTTGGATACAATGCCGACTCGTTCCCATGGAGCCAATTGACTACCCTCACATTCATGCACGCCAAACTTGCGGATTGTGCGCCTGTTTTGGAGCACGCTACCAATCTGCATCGATGTAAGCTCGTCTTGCAGACCGCCAGTCTGCCAGAACGCGCCGAGATACGGCTCCCTCGCCTACAAACTCTGGTTCTACTAGACAATTTATCGCACGCTGCAGATTGCTTGGCGCGCTTTACCCTTCCGTCTCTGCGTAATCTTGAAGTCTCTGGCCAATTATTTCCGGTCGAGGCAGCGGACGCTGTGGTATTGCTACAGTCCTTCCTTACACGTTCTCGTTGCCGTTTGAACCGGTTGCGCATCTGTGGCCCGTCGTCTCTGGGTTCCATAGCCACTGCTTGCCGCAATGCAGTCCCCAACCTCAAGGTTGTGGCTGCAGAACGTCCCGCCGTTTTTAACGACATCGATTGGAAAACGGATGAATACTGGGCCGATGAAGCATCGTTCGACGAGGCCTCCTCGAGCGATGTCTCGCTCTGAGGATTCTGCTGACGAAAACTCTCTGAGCGTCGACGCTTGACGAGTCCGAGTCCGAGGACAATTTGACGACTGAATACGATTAGCGAGACCGACTGTACATAATAATTACAAGAGAGGTGGTCACTCCGCTCCCACAGAGGGGCTTTTGAAAACATGCCAGATTGAAAGTTTTCAGTGCTGAACGCAAAAACATTGCACGTTTGGATTTCGGAGGCGAGCATCCGATGTCCGAGTGATACGGAACATGGGCGGGCCTAGACCTGCACTGCATTACAGACGTGTCGATAATATATGGGGTACTTGAACCTCTTGTGCACATCTGCGAAAATCTGCATCTCTTCACATTCTGCGCAGTGGACGCGCGATTCTCCAGCCTTGTCATAGATCGGCGATTTTCGGCGGAGAAAATTCACCTCGCATGCTACTTGGGGACCAGACCGCATTGTAATGGAGGTGCAGGGTGCGCGAACCCACCAGTGGGCCACCACTCTGCAGTTCACAAACGATATTCTGGCCTCTTAAATCGAGTCGGCTCAGTCGGGACCCCGCCGCTGAAGAAGTAATGAGTTCGAGGCAAGTGAACTGGAATGTGAGTCGGAAGTTCGGAGGATGGAGGGTAAGGATGACGCAGAATGTGGCCGAAAGGTCCCGAGGAGGTCGTCTGAGTCGTAGAAGTCAAGGCGATATAGAGGCGAGTGCAGGCGTGGAGTGCGGTTGTAGTGGATATGGGCTCGGAGGTCGGTAGAATGTGGGGCTCAGGTGCTGGCGACGCGCTCGCGGTGGAGCACTGGGGTGTATCGCGGGGCTCGTGGTGGCTCGTCTGTGAGAGGGTAATGATTGACAGCCTGTAACTACCACGCAATGAATCGCCGAGGTACTGCTGACGGTGCCGGGGCCGGGCACCTGCGACGCGACCACGTGACATTGTGTTGCATAATGATCCCGGACGCGAATTTACACCTTATGAACTCAAATAGAACGCATATTGTATGGAAACTCTACTACGAGTGAGACGAAACCCTGTTATTTCTTCTCAAGGCCTACAACAGACTCACAGGCACTGGCAGCATCGTCGGAGTTTTGGGGGCTCGGACGGCTTGGAGGTTGCAGTTTGATGGCGGTAACTACGCGCTGCATCTCTGTAACCGCTGTCTGCAGCGCAATTCTCAGCTGCAGAACAGACTCCTGTACCGTAGCTGGTTGCGGAACTTCGACGATTGGCCGCAGCTCCACATCGGTCTCCTTGGCCTTGCTCGAGGAGCGGACATTAACGCGGCGATACAGAACGCCGATGAGCAGGACTGCACTCTGGAATATGCCAGTGTTCAGCCATCGTGACCAAAGATAAATGAAGAGCTTACGAAGAGGGTCATGAGTGCGAGGTTCGGGAGAATGCCGTAGTAGTCTGCATCAAGGATGAATACGGGGTGGGTGGAGTAGGAATAGAGTCGGACGTACCCACGACCGCACCTGTTCAAGCACTAGTGAGGAAGGTTGTTAGAATGGCTCCTCTAAGAACACGTACCAAATCCAGCGGGCGCCCCAGGCAAGTTGGCCCTCACCGACGTGAACGCAAACAGGGCTCCAATGGGGAGAACAAACATCTCCGTCACGATTTCAGAGTCCCACATGAATGCAGCAACGGTGATCCAGAGGAAAGCGATCGTGACGAGCCCTGTGGAATAGCATAAGTAGCTAAACTTGGAGAGAAACCTATTTGAATCGTGACTCACAATTTGCAACCAGAATGAGCATGACGAGCCCAATCACAGCAGCCGAGCGTTTAATGGTAAAGCTGAGGAGGACGCCGTCTGGGATGTTATCCGAGGCCGCTTTGTCCAATGTGAGGTCGAAGTTTCTGAGATGCACATCAGAGTGTCACAATGAGAATGGTGGAACATACATAGGTATTCCAAAGGACTTCTCGAGGAAGATGCCGACGGATTCGTTAGTCGATTCTAGGGATGCAAACATCGATATTTGCGAAAAGTATCTGGAGCAAAGCGGGTGAACAAACAGCGGAAGGAATTATCGAAGAACTCACACGTCGAATGGATACGCCTGCAGAGAGCGGGATTTCAGCTTGGAACTACTGGAAGGGTTGATTCCGGTCAGCTTAGCAGTGGTGCGGAAGACTGGAAAGCTGCTGTGGGCGGTTCCAATGCAGTATTCGGTAGTGTTCAACTGGAAAATCGGTGTCGTCGGTGGATCGTCCGACGCCGTCGCCGGGCCGTTGTCCGATGCGACAAGCAGATTGCTAAGCGATGCATCAGGCGCGAATCACAAGCCCAAGCAGCATACAACTCACGGATCGACAAAAATGTTGACGACCATTTCGGGGGAGGAGCAAAGGAAGGGAAGAGGATACCAGTCTACCGTCATTGTCCTCGCAGTCGCATCGACGTCAAGGAAATTCCCGACAAGACTGATCTAGAGGACAGGTCAATTTCGAGGATGTAAGAGAGTCAAAATATTCACCTGTTGGTTCGTAGACCCAGTCAAGTCGACGCCATCATCGACATCGCCGAGGATGAGACTCTGGGTGATGCCGAAGGATAAACCGACGACCAGGATGGTCAGGACAATGCAGATGATGAAGTGCCGAGTCAGCGGTGTGCGCGAAGACCACCAGTCTTTAATTGTTCGTGCAAAGTGCCCCATCCTGAGTGGTAGGAAGACCATGAAGGAGGAAGACAAGGAGGATAAATGCGAGGCGAGGACGAAACTGAAAGGAAGCAGCCTTGAAGAAGCCTTGCAGAAGGGTGACTTACCAGAGGCTATATTTGACCGGGGGGGCGATCGCAGCGTGGAAACAACTTGAACCCTGGCCGGTGTGTCAAGTAATCTTCTCCAGCGGCGTGCACCATTCAACGAGGTTTGACTTCTCATGCCGTCCTCATAGTGCTGCATCCTGGGCCGAGATGTGGGTGAATACGCCGATCAAATCTCCTTCAAGTTGCCCTTTGGGGAGTTTGTCCGGTATTCGAATCGCGTACTTCGTGCGGAGAGGTGGTAAACACTGGCAGCCTGCCGCAGAACATGGAGCCTCGTGAATATTTCCTGCCTTCTCCGCAGAAGCGGCAGAAGTCAAACACATACTAGGCTGTGGGGTGCGGCGTGAATTCAACAGCACTTCATGTTCAAAGCGAGGCAAATGCGAGCAGCCCGCGTGGATCGTTTCATGTGATTGTCGTGTTCGACTTGAAGATGACTTCACCTTGCACGGTTCCCCACCGGCAGCGTCGAGCTTGAAACCTCCGTTAATCTGCTTTCCGTAAATGTGCCAGCGATTAATAAGGGTGCTAAAGTTCATACCCATGATCTCTGAGATCTGGCACTGGCAGTCACTGAGTCTGAATCTCGCCTCCACGAGCCAGTAAGTAACATCGGCCGTACCCTGGAGCCCTCCGACTGGCGGTCCCATGCCATTTTAATTTAACGCGTACCTTGCTCTCTCTAGGAGCTATGGTCGAGACTTCACCGAGGTTGGGGAGGGACTCGGAATTGATGCACTAACAAGGCCTAAGGGAGACTAAGTAGTGGTCTGTATACCGTTTGAATGGAGTGTACTTAATTCAAACTACCCGCAAACCAAGATGCTCAGCAACCGACAGGCTATGTACAGGAACAGACGGATTTCAGTGCACGTGCCAACCGGGACTCTCCGAAATGCCATGTCGCCGGATCAAAATACGCTCCTCTTCCATTGCGCTGGACGATGTGGATTGAATTACGGGATTTACCAGACCGGGTGAGGGTCATGGCAGCCCGGGTTCCGTGCATGCCCCTCGCGCGCGCGCACGATGCGGGGCAGTCCTTTCGTAACGGACAAATCGCCCAGGCAAGCTGTCGGAGTTGCACATCTAGATTGCCCGGCGGCGATTCTGGTAATTGCTGGAACACGAGGAACCTGCGCGCCAACCACCTCTAAAACGACGCAAAGCTGTTACATTCCTCGGACCTATGTCTTTCTCCCTCATGACTCTCAGCCTCAGGCTCTTCCTTTTTCTCTGCACTACGGCCGCCCTCCAGCACAATATCACGGTCGATGACACCAACCCTGCTATCACCTACGACGGCCCCGGTTGGGCCTCGGACGACGACCCCGGGCATTCCACCTACAATTGGTATAATGACACTCTGCATTCCACTTGTGCTAGCCAGTCGTCTTCCCCCAACTCGACTGCGACATTCCACTTCACAGGTCCGTTTCTCCCCACTTTGAAGCTTCCAATGCGCTGACCACTGGCAATATCGCAGGGGTTGCCATCTACTTTATGGCGTGGCCTTGCTCGGCATTTAATTACACGACCATAATCCTCGATGGCGGCGCACCGGTTACGGTCTACACGGATCCCGGTGACCTTACTACAGATCGCCCTGTTCTGTGGAGCGCGACCGGCCTCTCGAATGGCCCACATGCCATCATCAACTCGGCCGTGAACTATAGCGGTGTAGTCGATGCGTTCATGTGCGTTCAAGTCGACTTGGCCATTGTGTTACGCGCTCACTGGAATTCGCTCCAGATACACCGTCGACGAGCCCGATGAAGTGCCCCAGGCTCCCACCGGCTTTGAGAACGTCTTCGTCTCCGCCGAGACGTTCAGCTTCATCGGCGATTGGACCAATTTGACTGATGCTCTGCCGAGCTGCGTTCAGAGCAGCCACCTACGCACCACGTCCGACTCGAATGCGACATTTTCTTTCAATTTCACGGGTACGCCGTTGTCTTCTTGCGCCTCTTTTCCACGTTCGTCCTGCTCATGTAACACCCATTTCGCAGGCAACGAGCTCTTCTTGAACACGGTCCCTTCAACATCCGACGGGCAGCTCTCTCTATCAATCAACGACGGAGCCCCCGAAGTATTCAACCTCACGGCGGCTGGCTCAGCGTCGTGTGCCCTCATAGACCTGAACGTCACGAGCTTGGTCACCCGCAGCGTGCAGCAACGCGATGGTGCCTCGAACGTCCAGAATAAACTCATTGGCAAGAGGACCGCGGGCACAGTAACTGTTGATGGCGCGACGTACGTCTTTGCTTTTTGCGGATGCCTGTTCACCGGAACTTGGATAGATATCAGAAAGAAGCCTCGAGCGGGAAGA
Source organism: Mycena amicta (assembly GCA_029282125.1). Classification (NCBI taxonomy): domain Eukaryota; kingdom Fungi; phylum Basidiomycota; class Agaricomycetes; order Agaricales; family Mycenaceae; genus Mycena; species Mycena amicta. Next base: position 911,228 of record JARIHP010000001.1, on the reverse strand, counting down.
AATCGTCGGCCGCGCATCTGCACGACCGTAGCGTGTTGTCGTTCTCGATTATTCTCGCGGCTCTACTTGCGTCATGCAAGCTAATCGCTTAAACTCGCATTCGAACGAGTCTTTCTTGAACATGTCACGATATCGTAGATGGAGATATTGTAGACAGACACAGACTCGCCTCCTTTGTTCCACTTGAAGCTTACACAGGCGTGATCGCGTTTCGAGAAGAAGCCTCCGTCGTCAAAGTCGTGGGTGGAATGGTGACTGTCAGATAGCGGGTGCGAGCCAGGAAAATGAAGAGCCCGAACTCTGTACTCAAGCTTGCAGCTTTCCGCTCAGCGTTCCCCGACATTGACATTCAAAATGTTGGAACGACGGCGATTGATAACTGGAAGACTCTGTGAAGCATACATATTGCGCTGAGCAGACGAAAGGTACTGAGCTGTCCAACTGCTGTCTTGCATGTAGACGTAAATCGGTATTTCGTTCACGGGTGGGCGGACAAAAAACCATCAGAGCTTAATGAACAGGTTCTCATCTCTGGAGAGCGTCGTCCGAGGTAAGGTCGGTGAATAGAGAACGACGCAATAGTACGCACCGCCATTCTCAAACCGCGGAGTTTCGACTAGATACTTGATGAATGCGCGATGAGTCACCAGCAGAATATCCCTCTCCGTCCTCTGCGCGAGAGCTTTCCGAACGCGCTCTGCTCTTCGCTTGGCCTCCTCCTTTGAGTGGACCTCGTAATCCCACTCCTCGCTGCATAGAGATAAATCCAGAGTGATTTGAGATTCGAATACTGCTGCGAGTTTTGCGCGAGAGACTCCGAGGTTACAGATGGCACCGTGGGCTTCGCGAAGGTCTGGCCAGACTTCCAGCTTTGGGATGGGTTGCAGCGCGGAAGGATCCGAGTGGAAGTCTCCGCCGGCGGAGGCGGTACCAGTGGGCAATAGACTTGGAACGGCGACGAGCGCTGTGTGGATAGTTCGCATCATTGGCGAGCATATAACCAGCTCAGGTGGATCTTTGGATAGCGCGCTGGAGGCTCGTAAGGCTTCTGCCAAACCCTGTTCGGTGAGCGGCGGGTCGCGGTGTGGATAGCCACGCTGAACACTGTGAATTGAATTCAGTATGTTCGGGCGGAACGGCATTTACACACTTGTGAATAGCCTGACCATGCCTCAAAATACGAATCCTCTTCTCCGCCGTTTGAATCGACATGGGGGTTTAGGATCAAAATTCTCCGGCTGACACGTGCACTGGCACAGCATCCGCATTCGTTCTCTGCCCGAGTCATGTTGAACGCGAGGATCCGACAGCAAACCGCAAAACGATCCACGCAAGCTTCGCCTTTGCCTCGCATGCAAGTGCTGTTCAACTCATGCTGTGCCGGTTCCGAAGCCAATACACCCTAATCGATTTCTCTCTGTCGTCCCGCTGGCGCCCAAATCCCGGTATCTCCTCGCAGCAAGACAGAAATCAGCCTGACAATTGCCGCATGGGCTGGAAGCTGAACAAGTCTTCTGCCCGCTCAAGAACCCTCTAGATCTGGCAGTGGGCGCCTCTGATCTGAGCTCGGCTCGAAATTGACGTTGAAACGCGCCACCGCCCTCACTGCCCAGCTGTCCGAATACACTCAACATCTGATAATCTGACTCGTTAGAAATGATTCCGCTTAATTTCGGACGCGCATGCATAAAAGGCCTCCCGCGGGTGGCTCAACAACCTTTCTAGCTATTATTCTACCACCACCCCAGCGCGAATGGCGCCGACACGAACTCGTTCCGACCCAGAGCTGCACACACACCTCCGCAACGATATCGATCCCGTCAGTGCGAGAAAGCTTGACTTGCAAGACATCCTCAAAGCCCTACAGTCCGGGAGACTCCGCGTCGTCGGGCGGCCGCACAGTGCCGTACGCGTTTTCAAGCCAAGGTGTGTTGTATCATGAAGGAGCCTTTCCCTGGCTAACTATAATACCTCTATTCAGGATGGAAATCTTCGACGACCCCGCCTCCCCAAACACCATCGCGACCTTCGAGCTCCCAGGGGTCAAGCCTCAGACTGGCCATCTCGACGTCGTAGTGACGAAGAATAAGCTGGTCGTACGGGGCCAGAGGCTCGCGCGATTCGGAGTCGACTCGGAGCCGGAGTCACACACACCCCAGAAGCTCAGCCTCTTTCCCCTGCGCGAGCTACGCTATGGATCTTTCTATCGTGCGGTGACCCTTCCGCGTGGAGTCGATGTACGTCGCCCACTACCTTCCGTTATCTTCCCGCTTCTTCGCTGACTACCACCGTGACTCAGGCAACCGGAATGACTACCTCCTTCAAGGATGGACTGCTGACCATCTCCTGGGCTCGCCCCGACCCCGGCGTCGGAAACACTACGGGCAACAAAGATAACGCAGCGACGGATGGGTGCGACGAGGAGGGGGAGGAGGATGAGAATACCTCAGGCCTAGGCTCGCGCGCTGCCAGTGGTCGATTGATCTCAAATCGCAACAACCAAACGTGGGAGGATGTTCCAGGTAGAGGCGGAAGAGAGCGCTGTTGAGTTCAAGCTTGAATCGGTATACTAGTGATGCTTCCTCCGGATGTCCCCAAGGTTTTGGACTGTAGTTATAGTGTATTTTGTTTGTTTGTCTCTCGCACCTGTAAGATTTTGTCCTGTATTTCAAGTGGAAGGCTTGAAACTCAGGAAAGACTTCGAATCATAAAGCGATACATTCGACGTACAAGAAAAAATCCAAAGCAGTGTCTGAGATGAAATTCAAAATGCAAAACGGAGAGGACGAGCTACATCTTGAGCCAACCGCTGTTATGGGAACTACAAAAACGGCAATCAGCAAAACGACTGACTCCTTCGAATATACGAGAACCTAAACACCTCGGCCTCATCAAAAAACTCCTCCATTCGCTGTCCGATGGGTTTAGAATATCGTCCAGGAACCTGTGCGATTTTGCCAATCTCCGGGAAGAGCCGTTGCAGTTCCTCGCCCCGAATCACGCATGGCGACGACCTTCCGACGAATTGCAGATGCTGCAATGGGCACGGAGATTTGGAAAGGAAGGCGGTGAGGACCTCGGTGGGGTTCGGCTGCAGGAATACGGAGTGGATGCGCAGACGTCGGAGGGCGGCACCGAGGATACGCTGGAGGTACCCGACGGCGAAGGGCAACGACGACGGGCTGACGTCAAAGTCCATGATGAAGGTTTGGAGGGTGGACGGCAGCCGCAGGATGGATGGGAGAGTGGTGTTATCGCCCGACAGATGTAGACAGCAATGCCGGAGATTTACAGTGTTCTGTAGAATCTCGACACATTGCGCGAGGGGATGCCAGTAGTGCGACAACGTCAATGTTGTGAGCTGAACCCAATTGACTTGATTCAAGTTCCCGGAACCGCCGGCGGAAGGGTGAAGGGCAAAAACATGGAGAGTGTGCAGCAAGGGAGCATTATCAGAAACAACCGAGAGTTGGAAGCCGCCCGACACATTGAGTTCGACGAGAGAGGGAAGTGGTCCGGCGATATGAATGCTCTCTTTTTGCATCACGAGTGCAGTGGTGAAGATAGAGAGATCGACATACTCCCATCGCGATTGAGCGGAGAGTAACACCTGTATAAGCGCCTGCATGGAGGATTCGTCCCTGTTGGCTCTGGCCAGGATGTAGAGCGATAACCGACAGGCAGCCGAGCGAAGTAACCATGTCCTAATAACTGGGAGCACTGCGAGGGAATCCGAGTCTCCTTCTGGCCGCCAGCGCTCGTAGGCCATTCCGTCAAACTTAATTCCGCGCCATAACATCGGGGTACCGAGCGCGATGGTCCTCCAAAGACTACAGATATGCGTCAAGTGGGTGGGAGATTGTGGGCCGAATAGCGGGGGGCATGAAGGATAGACAGGGAGACATTGCATGAATATCTCAACCACGATTTCGTTGGGTAATGTGAGGACCGGATATGCGGATCCAGTGAGTCGACGAATGATGCAGCGGCGCTCGGTACGCAGTCTGCTGAGTTCAGGCTTCATCATGGCTATCTCTGCCTCCACAACCACCAGGCGGTTGCGGTCTTGAGCCCGGGCCCGGCGAGCGGTCATCGATAGTTGGAGAGGTACTGGTTGAATGAGTACTTTGAATGGATGGAGGAATACCGGCAACTCACATTCGCAATAGATCTCACTGGGGCATGCATGGTGCACCACTGCTGTGGTAGGTGGCTACCTGGCCTGCACTCGTGTGATAGTCGGAAGAAGCGATGAAGAAGACACCGTGACGCGGTCACGCGGGCATGTCAAAACGGACGTCAATCTGTGACGCTGCTTACCACCAACCACCACATCCATGTCCGAGAACGGTGCAGGCTCAGCCACCAGCGCTTCTTCCGCCTCTCATCCCGAGCACTTGGAGGAAATTACAACCGAATTGCCACAATTCAAGTTAAACGACGCCAAGTCGGAGTCGCGAACGTACCCCGTGTTGACGTTGCCAGCGGAGATCACTGCAGAGATTTTCTGTGCCTACCTCCCGCCCTATCCATCCTGCCCGCAGATCGACCGCCCCGAGTCTCCGATTCACCTCACACGCGTATGTCGACAATGGAGGAACATCGCGCATTCGACGCCTACCCTTTGGAGGGCCGTATACGTCAACGATCCCTCACGAGATGCCCACAAATTAGCGGTCGGCGTCCTTGCTGCGTTCCTCGAGCGATCAGGGACCTTCCCTCTCTCCATTCACCTAGGCTGTAATCCAATGACGAGCGACCCCGCGCTTGTCGTTCAAGCGATTTTACCCTATCGGCAACGGTGGCAATATCTCAAGCTGGATGTGGACGATGAAGTCCTCGCTTGCATCGCTGGACCAATGCCATTACTGGCAGGACTCGCCTTGGAGGGTGTCATGGGCTCACCTGCACCTGTCTTTGCCCTCACTGACGCTCCGAATTTACGGGCACTTTCGTTATGGGCGGTCGACTGCGCGCAACCCAGCTCGGCGCCGTGGAGGCAGTTGACCGCAGTGAGCCTCACAGGCTACAGTCCATCCCAGTGTGCTGCCATGCTGCAACACGCTACCAACATCATCTTCTGTGCAATTCGCCTCGATCTGGATGCGGATAGTCCCACTCCTGCTCCAATCCACATACGACTTCCTCGTCTGGAAACCTTGGTCTTGGACTGCTACATCAGCGAAGACGCCTTCAACATGCCAGGTTGTCTTGACATGTGGACCTTACCATCGCTTCAGCATCTTCAGGTGGACGAATACCTGCTCAATCTGAAGGCAAATGCTGTGGAACAGCTTACGTCGCTCGTTTCCAGGTCTCGCTGCCCGTTGCAAGAGTTGCGGATTCTCGGCCAAATTGGGATGTTTTTCGACGACCAGGTTCAAGCTTTTCGCACTGCACTGCCTGATGGTGCAAACTTGAAGATATCTCGCACTAGAGATCACTTTGATAGAGAATGGAGGAAGATTGCTATGCCATTCAGTGTCAACTAATCGCTCCATAGTTGTAACTCGTAATTTTTTTGCCCTTGAATCGCACAATGTCAGATGTACGACTTGAAGTTGTGTCCAGGTGTTATAATATATCAGTATTATCACGATTCACGAATATCTCGGCCGAATGCAAACTCAAGACCGGGCAGCAGTTCCATTTCGATGCATATGAGCTATCCCGATGCTAGCGGGACCACATCAGCGACCCAAACCGGAAATGCATCTCCCAAATGGGGAACGGCGGCATGTGCACTTCCTCCTGTCACACGAGGTCACACGCCACGCCAACTTACCACCAACCACCCACCTCCATGTCCGAGAACGGTGCAGGCTCAGCCACCACCGCTTCTTCCGCCTCTCATCCCGAGCACTCGGAGGAAATTACAACCGAATTGCCACAATTCAAGTTAAACGACGCCGAGCCGGACTCGCGAACGTATCCTGTGTTGACCTTACCGGCGGAGATCACTGCAGCGATTTTCAATGCGTACCTCCCGCCCTATCCATCCTGCCCCACAATCGATGGCCCCGAGTCTCCGATTCACCTCACGCGCATATGTCGACAATGGAGGAACATCGCGCATTCGACGCCTACACTTTGGGGGGCCGTATCTGTCCAGGCTCCCTCACGAGATGCGCACAACCTCGTGGGCGCCCTCGTTTCATTCCTCGAGCGATCAGGACATTGCCCTCTCTCCATTCAAATACGTGGCCATCCAGTCATCAGCAACCCTGTCGTCCAAGCGATTTTGCCCTATCGGCAGCGGTGGCAATATCTCAATCTGGATGCGGACGATGGAGTCCTTGCTTGCATCGCTGGACCCATGCCATTACTAGCGGGACTCGATCTTACGAGCCTCGTGACCGAACGGGCGCCTGTCCTTGCAATTACGGACGCTCCGAATTTACGGGCACTCTCCTTATGGTCAGTCGACTGTGCGCTAGCCAGCTCGGTGCCGTGGAAACAGTTGACCGCGGTGAGCCTCATAGGCTACACTCCATCTGAGTGTGCTGCCATGCTGCAACACGCTACCAGCATCACCTTCTGTGCAATTTGCGTCGACGCAGATGATCCTGCTCCAACTCCAGCCAACACACGACTTCCTCTCCTGGAAACCCTAGTTTTGGAGTCATACACTGGCGAACGAGCATTCGACATTGCCGAGCACGGTTGCCTCGACATGTGGACCTTACCATCGCTTCGGCGCCTACAGGTCGACGAATACCTGCTCGATCTGAAGGGAAACGCGGTGGAACAGCTTACATCGCTCGTTTCCAGGTCCCGCTGTCCGTTGCAAGAACTACGTATTCTCAACCAATTCGGGAAGTTTTTCGACGACGAGGTTTATCGCTCTGCACTGCCTGATGGCGCGAAGATATCTCGCATTCAAGATAACCATGATGGAGAATGGGTGAAGAATGTGATGCCATTCACTGTCAACTAATCTCCATACTCTTTTGGTCGTTGTAACTAGTAATTTCTTTGCCCTTGCGTCGCACAATGTTAGACGACATCGAGTGTTTCCAGGCGTTAGTATATCACGAACATCTCGGCCGAATGCAAACCTTGGACGGGGCAGCAGTTTCCATTTCGATGCATCCGGGACCACATAACCCAAACAGGAAATGCATCTCCCAAATGGGGAACGGCGGCATGTGCATCTTCCGAGCTTCCCCGAGATGCACGCTAAAATTTTAGCCCGCCGCCACCATGAGCGTCCTCCGGCCATTCCACGCAGACGACATGTTCAAGTTCAACAACATGCAAGTCCCCCTTGCTACTGCTCTCGCTCTCCGCAATGCTGACCTGGTCGTCAGAAATCTCGACGTCTGGACGGAAACTGTCTTGTGTCTTCTTTCCTTTCCTCCTTTTGCGCTGACTGAGCGCCAGTATGATCTGGCCTTTTACCTTCAATACCTCTCGACGTGGCCGGACCTGTGTTACGTTCAGGCAGCCCCGAGCGGCCGGCTTATGGGCTACAGTGCGTCCCTCCCAGTCTCCCCACATTCCCCAATACTCAGCAAATGCTCATAGTCCTCGGCAACGCGGAGGGCAGCAACACAGAATGGCACGGGCACGTCACGGCCCTCACCGTCGCCCCAGAATACCGGCGTCTGGGTCTCGCACGCACTTTGACCGCGTTACTCGAATTCGTCTCCGAGGCGGTCTACCACGCGTTCTTCATCGACCTCTTCGTGCGGTGTCAGAACAGCGTGGCGATTGAGATGTACGAGGGCATGGGCTACAGTGTTTGGCGGCGAATACGCGAGTATTATGGGAGCTTTGGGATGGGCAAAGGGGCACGCGACGAGGAGGATGCGTTTGGTACGTCTTGACGTCGATTTCGATGGACGACATTGACGTGCGCCTAGATATGCGCAAACCACTCAGTAGAGACACGGGCAGACGCTCTGTCAGGGCGAACGGACGAGATATGATTGTGGAGCAGCCTTAATGACCTTGCAATGTACACCACCACCCCCACTCACTCAATACACAGTCTCGCATCTTCTCTCGCATGAAACAGCTCACTCGGCCCTCTTCCGACGTCCCGAAAGCGCACCACCGGGTTGCTCAGCATACGCATGCTCGCTGTGTCAACTCCGTCGTCCTACACGTTGCTCGAAGTCAGCCAATCCACCTTCTGCCACCAAGAGAAAGCCCGAACGCACCGCTAACGCCCTCATGTACGTTGTCGCTCCACAGTACCACGTCCAAATCCGCGCGGCCATGGATGAGATCGACGCCAGAGAGCCCGACGAGGCGCTGTTGAGTCGTCCAAGGACAGGCCGCATCTTCGACCGTCTTGAAGGTTACCGAGAGCGAAGATTTGATAGTTCTGCCGTGACATCGATGGATGGTGCGCCGTAGGACCAGTGCAAGATTATAGCTGCGCCAACGCACGACGTACACCGTCCGGGCATCCAGTCGTCGGATACTCCACCTCGTCCCAGAATCACGGCCGAACCCAGCCTCGTCTGCTTCGTAGATGAAATGGACATGCGAGGGAAGGCGCAAGGGTGGAAGGGCCATTCGGGCCGTGAGGAAGAGCGACGCGGAGGTCGAGGAGATGAGAGTCGTCGACTTTCAAAGTCCCCGAGACACGCCTGACCTCGTCCATCTCGTTTTGGAGCATGCTCGGAACCCACAGCGGGCTGCATCGTTCTTGTGCTCGTCTCCCGCTCTTGGCTTGAGACGCTTCCACGACCGTTGTGGAGGTAAAGGGGCGAAAGACTCGAGCCAGGTTTAAGTGTAGCGTTACTTTGGAAGAGGACGCTGCGGCCGGGGAAGAGGCCGGGCTCCAAGGATGAATCGACAGGCCGTAGCGAGCGTCTTGCACTGTCCTCAATTCAGCGCCATGGTGGCAAACAGAAAATTTGGGCCAACGCACGACTTGCATATCCAATCTTTCACGATATTCCATCGTCATAGAATGTGAGACGAATAAGGCTCCCTGCCTCGCGCAGGAATGAACGATTTTGAAGATACGTCTGGCGAGGGGAGCGCACAGATACCGTTGGACCGTACGCGCTTTCCTGGATGTCTATCCAACGCACACGTACAGAGCGGTGTGTTGGCTTGTGTTGGACGGAAGATTCAGGCTGATCATGATGGCATCAGTCAACGCTCTGTGAAACCACATCTCACCGTGCAGTCTATTTTTCGTTCAGGTGCGGATTATAGAAACTGGTGAAGTACAGTGTGCCTACTTATTCGCTGCTAGCTACCAAAAGCAGGATTTGAGTAGGATGAGAGGCTCCGAATCCTCGTCCACGAGATTCTGATGTCGGATATCTCGTCCTCAAACTCAGCCCGCCGGTTCTCGTCTATTTCAAGGCAGCCGTCGCACGCCTGGAGCTCTGATGGCATTCCACGCTCGCAGATTCCCTACGCCCACAGCCTCGCTTTCATCAATGTTTGCCTGTGAACTCATCTTATCACCGAGCTTTGCGCAACTGTCGAAGAGTTATAAAGGCCCGGGCGACCATCCGCGCCTGTACCATGGCACCTCTAGTCGTGGAAGCAGGTGGAAGTCGACTGGAAAACATCAAGATCAAGCTGACGGCCGCCGTCAGCGCTCTCGAAACAGTCTCCAGCGCGGTGCAGACTCCGTTCTTGGCGCCCATATGCCTCACGGTCCAGTCAATCCTGCCGCTTGTCCAGGTTAGACGCGTGCTTCTCCGCCTCTTCATGCTAAATCCGCTCCAGATAGGCAAACCGCAGGGGAACGAGACACTGCTTCTTCTCGAGCAGACACATCAGCTCCTGCTTGTGGTGGTCTCGCTGCATATCAAGGCGGAAGAGAACATGGAGCTGCCTGCAGCTATGTTGGGTGAGGTTGCCAACTTCGCCAGGTGAGTACCCATTGTCCACGGGAATCCTTTTGAATCGTCCCGGGAGTATTCTCCACAAGGTTTACTCTGCTCTTGCGGCACAGCAGGAGGGAAGTCGCATCTGGAAGTTCTTTCGTAAAGGTGAATTGAACACGATGGTGAGGGATTGCACCGTGTTGCTGGAACAATGCATGGATGCGTTCAAGGTAAAATTATGTGCAGACGTCTGGAGGAATGATTGAACGGCTTCAGGTCAAGAATGCAGAACTCCTTCACAACATCATCGACTTTGATGCGACAGAGGATATACTGTACCAGGAGGTCCTCGAGCTTGCTGCTGCCGTTTCTGACGGAGGATCTACGGTAGGCAGAGACTTCTTGCTCCGCCGCACAAACTCATCGTCATGTAGCTTACTCGTGTCTTGTCGATGGCTTACAACAGGTCTGTTGGAGGCCGTAGTGAAACCGTTCCGCAGAATCTCACTTTCCTCTTAGCTCAAAATCACTCTCCTTGCTTCCACCCGAGCCAAAGATCTTTCATGGTCGTGACTCGGAGCTTGCTCAAATTCTCGATGCCTTTACCCGCGAGTCTCCCCGTATCGTCATCCTCGGCGCAGGCGGCATGGGCAAGACAAGTCTCGCCCGAGCCGTCTTGCACCACGCCGACATTGTCCCAAAGTACCCCGACTGTCGGGTCTTTGTCGCATGTGAATCTGCCTCGACGTCCGCCGAGCTGCTTCCACTCCTTGGAGCTCATATCGGGCTCTCCGCAATGGAGTCGGTCACTGGCCGGGTCGTCCAGCATTTCGCAAATAGTCCACCGACACTTTTGATTCTCGATAACCTTGAAACCGTATGGGAGTCTCACTCCCGAAAAGATGTGGAGGATCTGCTGTCGAGGCTCTCCGATATAAAGCACCTCGCGCTCATCGTGCGTTTCCGATGCTTCCTTGCTCCGAGTCTAAAATGTCCATAGGTCACCATGCGCGGCGTGGAGCGTCCAGACAAAGTGAAATGGACGCAACCGTTCCTCCGGCCGCTACAACCACTGTCTCCCGAAGCAGCGCGCCAGACATTCCTCGAGATTGCCGATTCAGTCAAATACACCGAGGTCGAAATCGATCAGGTACTTGCGCTTACGGACAATATGCCGCTGGCTATAGACCTCATTGCACATCTGGTTGACTCGGAGAGTTGTGCCACAGTTCTTTCTCGCTTCGAGGGTGAAAAAACCTCGCTACTCTCCGAGGGTGTCGACAGGCGATCCAATCTGGACATGTCGATTTCGATTTCGCTCTCCAGTCCACGACTCGTCGCTATTCCTTCTGCTATCCACCTCCTCAGTCTTCTGTCAATCCTTCCCGACGGCCTGGCCGACGCAGAGCTGCTTCCGAGTCGTCTCCCCGTCGCCAACATCCTCGAATGCAAGAGGGCTTTGTTGCGAACATCCTTGGCGTATACAACGAACCAGCGCCGTCTCAAGGTCCTCGTCCCCATTCGGGAACATATGCAAAGGCACCATCCGCCTGACGTGAACCTTGTCAATTCCGTCTTCCATCTTTATCGGCAGCTTCTTGAACTCTACGCACGGTCTCGCGGCACCATTGAGAGCCCCCAAATGGCCTCTCAGATTGGATCCAATTTTGGCAACATCCAGAATGTTATTTCGTTCACGATGAGCCATTCAAGCCTCGACCTGGAGGACATCGTCTCTTCTGTCCGCATGTTAAACATGTTTGGGCGCATTACAGGCGGCAGACGAATTCCACTCATGACCGAGATACTGCAGCAACTACCTCCCTCTCTCGATCCTGACGCGGAAGTCGGCTTTCTCACTGAATATTTATCCCTTACGAACGTCAAAATGCCCAACATCGAGGAGTTGACTCAAAGGGCTTCGGACAAGATTCATCTAGTCAAAGATCCGGCCGTCGAATGTAAGTTCCCTGCATTTACAGGCTGGAGAACAAAATATGAACAGTTGCTCATCGTAAACAGGTCGATTCTACTTGTGTCTTGGGAAACGTTACGCGGTAGTAAATCTCTCTACATCGGAAGAATTCTATCGCAAGGCACTCGACATAGCAGAGTCGACCAACGACTACGGACAACAAGCTCAATCGCATATTGGCCTCGCCACGGTTCGGCGCCGAGCGGGGGATCACCACGCCGCCCGTCTATCATCGCAGAAGGCTCAGGTTGCTGCGATCCTGGCAGGGGACCTTCTCCGCGAAGCTCGCGCTCTCTATTATGAATCGACATGTTTGCTTCGGCTTGGCAACTACCCGGGTTGTCTCACTGCGAGTTCGCGAGCGCAGAGTCTTCTGGCCATATGTGGTCTATCGGAAAGCAGTCTAGACTTTAATGTGCGCGTACATCTCGCCGAGGTACACAAGATGAAGTCGGAGCATCAGGAGGCTCTGCGAATGCAGCAAGCCCTTCAGAACCTGGTACTCGGCGGGAGCACTTACCGGCACGGTCTACAACTCCTCAACTTCGCCGAGCTCGGAATTTTAATGGAGGCCCCGGCGACAGAGGTACAGATAAACATAGAGGGAGCAAGGAAGATATTCGAGGAGCGGTGGTTGGACAAAAACACCCCCGACCGCAGCATGTGCGATGCGACCCAAGCCGACCTGTGGCTGAGGGAAGGGAACACCACTGCAGCGAAGGAGATGTTCCAAAACCTCTTTCGCGAAACTTGTACTCTCTACGCCCCCGTGGCGGATTTTTGCCTTGAAAGACTGGCGGACGTGGCTCGCTGGGAAAACGTGTCGGATTTGGTCACTGGCACGACGCCGTGGTCGGTGATCTTTCTGGCGCAATGCATGCTCTCGAAACAGAGACGTGGAATCTACAAGTCCCTCCAATTCCTCGGAGATGCTGCTGTCCTCACGGACGAGCAGACGGGGCAGAACCTTCTCCTCGTCGCATTGGAGGGCTTTGCCCAGATGGACATCCATTCAAGCCGCGCAGAATGCATGCTACGTCTGGGAAATATCGCAAAGAAGCGAGGAGAGGCGGGAAAGGCAAGACAGTATTGGGAGACAGCAGCACCGCTCTTCGAGAGGTCCTCACAGACCAGCAAGGCCGAGGTAGTCTGGGGAATGCTTTCCGGAATGGGCGAGAATGGCAGAGTAGGAACTGTACGACTGCTTTCAGTGTAGTATCACAAGAACGACCTTTTTATGACAGCATTCGAAGAACTCATTCAACCTCCTTCTGTCCATTTTCGTATACCGAATCTACTGTGACGCTGCCCTCGCGTTCTGGCACCATCCCCTGCCAAGTCCAGGGGTCCGTTCACTGTCTGCATGGTATAACGAGGTCCCGTCTACAGCACGTTAGATACCGGCTTTTTGGATGGGACAACAGGGCTCACAGTCAGCGTCGCTTCGGCCGCTTCCGCCCCCTCCCTATGCTCCCATTCTTCGCTTCCTCCTCCTGTCCAAGCTCCCTACCCGACATCCTCTTCATAGCCTGCATCCGCACCTTCTCCGGCACGTCCTCCCAATAGACCTCCTTCCGCGTCCCAGTAACGAGCTCCGCTTTGACCACTGCGTCACCAGCTCCTTGCACCATAGGATTGTCCGTGACGTACCCGACAAGCACATTCGCATAGGTTGAGGAGGTTGACACTGCAACGGGCCGAATGAGACGGGAGGAATGGGTACCAGTGAGGAAAGGACCCACGGAATCGACGCCCTTGGTATAGTCGACGTAGTCATTTGCCTCGCCAGCGTGGTCTGCACCGATTCCCAGAGCGTCCGCAAAGAACGCGCGTAGGGACGGTTTGTTTGTCGCGGGGTCGAGATTGCGGATGAAGACGAGGCAGTCCGGTGGGTATGAAGGCGAGGGAGTGTGATGGATGTCGGACCGGAAGAGGATAGAGGCTGCTCGTCACGAGAGTCTTCGTCGCCCCGATTCCGACCCACATCCTCTGTCCTCGCTCGATATTCGACATACTCCACATTCAGCTCGTCCCATTTCGCTTTGGAGCATGTACGGAACGGAAACAGGCTGCGTCGGTCTTGTCCTCGCCTCCCGGTCCTTGAGACGCTTCCAAGGCCAGGCTGCGACCAACGACTCGGCGTCTTTCACCGTTTTGACGGCAACGAGGGCGAAAGACTTGAGCTTCGGAGGTTCTGCGCTGACGTCGTCGGATGGTGAGCCAGGGGAGATGATATTTTACATTCGTGTTACTCCAGTGCTACTTTGGAGGAAGACCGCTTCGGCTGGGGAGGGGAGGAGTCCAAGGATGAATCGACAGGGTGCATCGAGCGTCTTGCACTTCACTGGTAAAGTTTCCTGTTGTCAAATCAGCAGCCAGTCGCAAAGGAAAAGGCTGACGCACGACGTACACCGTCCGGACATCCCAGTCTTTTCGCGTCGTCAGATACCCCTCATCATTGTCCCAGAATCTCGAGCGAATCTCAAAGTTGAAGCCCGCTTCACGTTTTGCGCTCCGCAGATGGAATAGCCATACACAGGTCCACTGTGTCGGCGGCATGAGCACGGAGTGCTTTAGCAATGGCCGCTTCGGAAGCCTCGGCGGTCGAGAGCGGGGACGGAGACTCTAGGATGTAGCTGAGCGGGAAGACTGTATACAAGATGGATGAATGAGCCGTGAAGACCAGATAGTGAAGACAACGCACAGTTATCGTTCGAGCGGACGCGGGTGCATCGCTATGTCCCTACGATGCTCTGGTTCCACCCATAATCGGATCTTGAAAGGGAGAGCAAGAGTCTGTCGGGACAAGTCAACTCGGAGGTGGAGGCAGCTGGCGTCGGTGGCAGAAGAGGACGAGTGAGTTGTATTTCCTTTCTAGAGGGTGCTGCTCGCTGGGGTGGAGGCGACTTGCGAGCCTCGTGTTGGAGGTTGTGTAGCTCGCAGCGTATGTTTAGGATCACTGTAGCTTACGTACACCATCATTTACTGCTCTTTCCCCTCCTCCGTGTCTCCCGAGTTCCCTCGCCGTTCGTCGCGTCGCATCTCACCGCGCTTTCCCTTCTTCGCGCCGACGTTCCTGCATTTCTGCGCTCAACACCTCGAGGCACAAACGTGAAGGGAACATCGCTCACTGGCATGGGAAAAGATCCATACGGTCGCGGATTCAGACTCCAACGCGTTCATCCCGACAATTCGGCGTTGGATATGGCTACGAGTTGGTACCGAGGACGGAGGAAGCAAATATGATGCGACATATGCCACAA
Source organism: Mycena amicta (assembly GCA_029282125.1). Classification (NCBI taxonomy): domain Eukaryota; kingdom Fungi; phylum Basidiomycota; class Agaricomycetes; order Agaricales; family Mycenaceae; genus Mycena; species Mycena amicta. Next base: position 896,187 of record JARIHP010000001.1, on the reverse strand, counting down.
CAAGAAGAGCCAATGATTCTCAAGCAACTGGATTGGATTGGATTGGATTGGTACACGGCACGGTCCCAACGCCTGGAATTACAAGAATTCAATGTTACAACTTGGCACAAACTTCAAAGTACGTCGTACTTTGAAGGTATACTAGGACAGTTAGTTGGCTTAGAGCTCGAGTAGATCGAGGTGAAGGTGAATCACCTGGTTACTCGTCCCACTGTTCCGAGTTCCATATCTAACGCGGTTAAATAATAATTTGGCATGAACTAAGCAGGGCTTACCCATCGAGTCCAAGGCGCTGTCCAAGCCTCATCGTTTGGTACCCATACATGACCCTCGGGTAAAAGTTGAAAGTCAAAGCGAGAGATAGTAGGGAGTGCTGCGCGATATCTCTCCTCCTGACCATTGTCGAGACTGAGGATGCAGAGCCTCTCGAGTGGCGCTGTACTGGTTCGAAGAATACGCAAGAGGGACTGTGTCGGATCGTCCGACATTGCCAACAGAAATCCCTCCCGAATGGCCAGTCGCTGTATGCTCGGAATAGCCAGGGCATTCAGTAGCTCGTTGGCCCAAGGATACCACGAGGCGTCCATAATAAATGTGACCAGGTGAGGAAGACTCAAATCAGTGCAATCGGCGACGGAGTCATCGTCGAAGAGATGGAGCCAACAGTGGACAAGGCATGCAGTATTCTTCAGGATAGACGCGGCAATGGAAGGAGGAACATCGCTGAGCTTCAGTGTCGTCAAGTTGCTCCAGGTTTCCTCGCTGAAGAGCTTGAAGTAGAAATCGTCGTCACACAGACGCCCAGCAACCTTGCGGAGAGCTGGAGCGTCGATATGGCCAAGGACAAGCTCCGCGCCGGTCGATTCAGAGTAAATGTGGAGATCCAAGAGTCTAGGCATGTCTCGGATCTCCCTCCGCAAGGTTGTATCCAGCCAGGGCGGAAATCGCCAAGTGGCATATTGCCAGCGGGAACCGTGGTCAAGAAGGGCCGCGGCAGCATTGGATATTATTTCGGCATGAGAGTCGCTATTTGGACTGCATCGGAAGATAATCGACAGAGGAAGTGAGTGCGATCTCCCGAGCCAGGTTTTCGCTGTTGCTATCGATAAGAGAGCGGCTTCTTTGTCAAACTTGTCGGTGAAGGACAGCTGGATTGCCCGCCATAGAGCAGGTGTGTCATGAGCGATGCTCCTCCAGCGTGCGCATATCTGAGCCAAACAGGTGGGAGAACCGTCGCCAAGCAGTGGTGGGCATGCGGGATATGCAGGGAGATACTGCACGAAGATCTCGGTGACGATTTCGGTGGGGAGTGTCAATACGGGGTAAGTGGACCTGGGGAACGGGCTCTCGGGCTCAAGATCTCGCAGCTGGTTACTCGCTCTGCCACTTGCGCGCACAGATGCAGACATTCTTCCCGTATCTCGCTGAATACAGGTAAGAAGGAAAACAACGCAGCCGAATCAGCGGTACTAACGACAATGCGCGTTTATTATAATTAATAGGGCGCGCGTCACGGTCTCTCAGTCGGCAGCGATGGAAAGGGCGAAGGCTTCGGAGAACGCCGTCAGTGGCACGGAGAAGGGTCGGTATATGCTAGCCGTTCGAGATAGCTCTTTGTAGACGAAAGCAAGTAGCGGTGCGTGACATTGAAGATGCCTATCTACGGAGGCCCGATCTTCAAGTTCTTCTCATAGACAGACCGGTCGACATGGGAGCCACCACCTGGATTGGATTGGATTTGTACAGTGATATCCACTTGAGATGTGCATACGGCTCCAACCGAGTTATACAATACGCTAAAATACCATACAAGTCGCCGTTACGTCGACGACGCCGTATAAACGTTGTATTAGTGCGATACGACGGCGCCGCCGACTGGCCTGAATCTGGGCCGTAAATCGGCATGGGTACAAATAACCGTCACGGAATCCTCCGACCTCACATTGTCCCGTTCCCTCTGTCGCGCAGGCTGCCTAACGAGAAACGGGGGCAACCCCATCCGAGTCTCTCCATCGAGTGTGCCGGGACGCCATTGCAGCATCTGCTCGCGCTCGGAGGTTCCGCTAACGCCAGGCAATCTGTTCACACTCCATCAGTATGATCTCCCGATAGATCTCCTTCGTTGGGAAGAAACGATGTCCTACAGAACGTTAGATACCAGCTCGATGCATGGGACAACCGGGCTCACATTCAGCGTCGCTTCCGCCGCTTTCTCTCCCTCCCTATGCTAACTCTTCGCCTCATCTTCCTGCGCAAGCACCCCACACGACATCCCACCCAACATTCATAGCCTGCATCCGCCCTTCTCCGGCACCTGCTCCCAATAGACTTTCCGCATCCCAGTAACCAGCTCCGCTTTGACGACCGCGTCACCAGCTCATTGCACCATCGAATTGTACTGAACAAGCGGATTCGCATAGGTTGAGGAGGTTAGTCGGAGGTGACACTGCAACGGGCCGAATAAGACGGGAGGAATGGGTACCCGTGAGGAAAAGACCCACGGAATCGACGCCGACGGTATAGTCGACGTAGTCAATTGCCTCGTCAGTGTCGTCTGTACCGACTCCCAGAGCATCCGCAAAGAACGCGCGTAGGGCCGTTTGTTGCAGCGGGGTCGAGATTGCGGATGAAGACAAGGCAGTTGGGTGGGTAGGAAGGTGAGGGAGGGATGTCGGACCGTGGGCTGCTCGTTGTCTATACGAGAGGTGCCAACCTGCTCGCTGTCACCCAGATTCCAGCCCACATCCTCTGTCCCTGCAAGACCCGTCCGATATTCGTCCCATCTCGTTGTGGAGCATGCTCGGAAGCCAAAACGAGCTGCATCGGTCTTGTCCTTGTCTCCCGTTCCGTCCACTTGCTCTGGCTTGAGACGCTTCCACGGCCAGGCAGCGACCAATAAACCGGCGTCTGTCACCGTTTTGAAGGTGACGAGAGCGAAAGACTTGAGGTTGGGAGATTACGTTGTCGTGGCGGGCCTGGGGAGGTGATATTCTGGATCCGTGTGTACTCCAGCGTTACTTTGGAGCAAGTGTCTTCGGCAGGGGAGGAAGGTAGTAGTCCAAGGATGAATCGACACGCCGCAGCGAGCGTCTTGCACTTCACTAGTAAAGTTTCCTGTTTTCAAATCAGCAGCCAGTCGCAAAGGAAAAGGCTGCGCCAACGCACGACGTACACCGTCCGGGCATCCCAGTCTTTTCGCGACCTCGGACGAATTTCAAAGCTGCCCGCTTCACGTTTTGCGCTCCGCAGATGGAATAGCCATACGCAGGTCCACTGTGTCGGCGGCATGAGCACGGAGTGCCTTGGCAATGGCTGCTTCGGAAGTCTCGGCGGTTGAGAGCGGGGCCGGAGGCTCTAAGATGTAGCTGAGCGGGAAGACTACATAATGTGACCTTTGAAGACCAGGTAAGACAACGCACAGTTATCGTTCGAGCGGACGCGGGTACGTCGCTCTATGTCCATACGAAGCTCTGGTCCACCATAGTCGGTATCTCGAAAGGGAGAGCGCGAGCAAGAGGGGAAGGTCTGTGTCGGGACCCGCCAACTTGGAGGTCGAGCAGCCGGCGTCGGTGGCAGAAGAGGATGAGCGTAAGTTGTAGATCCCTTCTGGATGGTGCCAGTGCTGGTCGCCGGGGACTTGTGTTTTGAGGCGACTTCGTGGCACAAAAGCGAAGGCAACTTGAATGTGGCTCATGGGAAAAAAAATCTAAGGTCACGGAATCACTGCCGGATGCAACGCGACGCCAACGCGACGCGCGACAAAGTCTATGAGGCTCGCGGGACAAAAAAAAACAGCCAATCCACGAAGGAAGGAGGTACTACTACGTTTTTACTAACATGCTAACATTAACGAGGAGCGCTCGCCTCAAGCCCAGGGACCTCCCCAATCTTCTATGCTCGGCGACCAGCCCCAGTATCGCGAACTGTGGAATTCAAAAGGCTCGATTTCCGGAAACACCGCTCGATATTCGTCCTCCAGAGCGACTACCCGATGCACTATGCACAACCGCTGGAGTCTGTCGCACCCAAAGCTGTTGATCGTTTCGGGCAGACGCTGCAGGGGGTTGGGCGACAACAGGTCCTCATCGACTGACAATCTCCGCAGGCCTGGAAGATTGAGCGCCGCGAGGAACACATGGCTCGAACTTGAATGAGAGGTTCCCGAGCCTATAATCAACGTTTCCAACCAGGGGAGTTCCAAGTCGGCGGACATTGGCTGGTTCTCCTGTCGATAGAAGAACAACATCAGCCAGCAGTCGACGAGCTGTTTAGTTTCGGCGAGGATCTGTGCAGCAAAGGAAGAAGATATGTTTCCGAGCTTCAATCTCGTGAGCTGGTTCCAGGTGCTCATGTTGAAGAGCGTCGAGTACGATTCCTCAAAGAAAAGCCGCCCAGTCAGACTACGCAGAAGCGGAGCGTCCACGCGATCGACCTTGTCGTCGGGCGTAGTGGTATCCATGCGGAGCTCCTTCAAGAGGGGCATCCTTCCCGCCAGGAAAGGCATCCCCGGCATAAGGTACTCCTTGTGCGGCAGCTTCCATCTGGCGTATTCCCATCGTCCACAGTGGCGGAGAAAGGCATGTGCGATATAAGCTATATCTCCGGGTCTCGCAAGGCCCAGACGAACAGAAAGTGGAAGCGAACCCGACCTCTTGAGCCAGGTCTCCGCTATTTCAAACCAAGGGGGTGGCACGTGAGCAATAGTGACAATCATGATGGTCGGTCGGTCCCCCCGGCCGACCCTTAATTTTTTTTTTCTATAATTTTTTTGAAGACCTGGGAGCAGCCCAGGGATGCTAAATAAACTCAGAAAATGGCCTCCAGAGGCAACAGAACCTGTGAAATCTTCTGGCAGGCCTCGAGCAGTGCTAGATGGGGCTTGTGACACGGTCATGATCCAACATGACACACTGAGCCCGGCTTAGATTGTGGCAAAATCGCATTCTACCACTATAAGGGGTTGATTCTATCATTTTGTGGCCACTATCAAGCTGCATGCCCCATTTTGGGTCAGAGATTAGGCGCCAAAGTGTGCGTGACCGTGTGAATTACCTTCTCAAAAAGGAAATTGTCACACGTCACAGTCGGTCGGTCCCCTCCCCGAAGGCTTAACTTTTTTTTCCATCATATGTTCCTTAATTTTTTTTCTGCCACCCCCTTGTTTCAAACTGCGCCGTAGCGGTGGCTTGGGTATTAAACTCGTCCGGGATTTCGATTGCCCGCCAGAGATCCGCGGAAGAGTGCGCAATCTGCCTCCAATGACGACAGATTTGGCCAAGCTTGGTAGGCGATGCGTATCCGACAAGAGGCGGGCATTCAGGATAGGAGGGGATGTATTGTTTGAAAATTTCCAGTGCGATTTCGTTCGGGAGGGTCAAAACCGGATAGGTGGACGACTCGATTCGGTCTTGCACGGCGTCGCGCTCGGAGTATAGAGCCTGGAGTGCGAGCTTCAGGTTTACGATCTCGTCGATGATTTCGTCGAGCCTGGCTCTGTCAGCGGCGTGATTGGCGGTGGTTGGGATGAAGGGCAGCTTGGGTCGCTGCGTGTTGAGTCGCGGTATAGCGAACGTACGAGTTTGCTCACCATTGGAGGAGTAGTACTAGTAAGTCAGGCAAGGAGAATCGGAGTCTCGGAGAGGTGGGCTCGCGATGCCTAGACGATATTCAAAGCGCCTATTGGACGGATTCCGGGCGTCTGGGAACGTTGTGGGGAGAGCTTGTTCTCTTGACCTCCTCGATGTTGTGGTCAGGAGTAAAGGAACGACGCGGTCACGCGCTTAACCCATCAGATCAAGCGGGTAAATTGCGACGCGCGTATTACCGAACTGCGGTGTGGTAATTTAAGCCGGAGCCCGGCAAGGAAGATTTAGACCTGAGCGCACTGAGCGCGGTCGTGGTACAAATACTGATTTCCGAGTGCATAGGATTTCGAGAGAATATCATACGAATAATATAAGAAGCCCGTGAATAGGTAAGTGCTAAGAAAAATATTCGAAGCCAGCTGTGTTAAAGATTGTTCCTGCGCGAATCTTTGGTCTTTCTGATTCGGAACTAACACTTAGTATTACTAGTACGATGCATTCTATTCGAACTCGTGATCAGCACAAAAACTTGGGCAGATACGAAATCCTACCTTGGCTTCGTCAAAGAACTCATCCATCGGCTGCCCCAGCGGTTTAGGGCCCTGTCTCGGAACCTTTGTGAATTTGGCGATCGCGGGGAAGAGAGGCTGCAACTCCTCTCCCAGAATGATGTACGGTTTTGACCTTCCGACGAGTTGAAGATTCTGCAACGGGCATTTGGATACCGCAAGAAAAGCGCCCAAAACCTCGATGGGGTTCGGTTGCAAAAATATAGAGGGGATGCGCAAACGTTGGAGCGCGGGCCCGGCGATGATGCGTCGCAGGTATCCAATGACCAAACGCAGAGAGGACGGGTTCCGGGAAAAGTCCATGATGAAGGTTTGGAGCGTGGGTGGAAGCCATAGGATGGCAGGAAGAGAGGTGGTATCTCGCGGCACATGCAAGGAGCAATGACGCAGATTTATCGCGTTCTGTAGAATTTCGATACATTCCCCGAGGGATTTGTGCTGCAGGGTCAAGGTGGTGAGCTGGACCCAGTTGACCTCATTGGGGTTGGAAGGACCGATTGCAGAAGGATGTACGAAAGCATGGAGAGTATGTAGCAAGGGGGCATTTGAAGCGACAGATACTTGGAAACTGCCCCATGCATTGAGTTCGACGAGAGCAGGAAGTGGTCCGGAGATGGGTATGATCTCGTTTGGCGTCGAAACAAACACAGCGAAGTTGATGTACTCCCATCGCTGTTGATGCGGAAGCAGCACCCACATGAGTCTCCGCATGGAGAAATTGGACCGTCTCTGGGGTATGCCGAGGATGGAGAGCGAGAGACGGCAGGAGGCCGAACGAAGTAACCAAGTCCTGACGACTCTGAGTGCATCCTCCTCGGGGCGGCCGCCTTCGGAAGACGTCCCGTCGAACTCGATCGCGCGCCATAGCATCGGGGTACTGAGTGCAATGCTCCTCCACAGTTGGCAAATATGCGTCAACTGGGTCGGAGAGTCTCGGCCGAATAGAGGGGGGCATGCGGGATAGACGGGAAGATATTGCATGAATATTTCCACCACCAATTCGGTCGGTAAGGTGAGAACGGGGTATGCATATGCGGCGAGTCGGCCATTGATCTCGCTGCGTTCGGTACGGAGTTTGCTGAGCTCCAGCTCCATCTTGGCTATCTCTGTGTCCACAACCACTAGGCGATGACGGTCTTGAGCCCGGCGCGCGGCCATTGGTTGGACCGGCGTCGGGTCTAGCCACGATGAATCTGCAGATTTCCTCGTGTCGAGAGGCGAATTTGGTGGCCTCTAGCGAGACGAATCGTACCCAGATGGCAGATCGGGTCCGAGTCAGAGCGAGACGGCGTGGTAAGGCCGCCGCGGATCACCGACAACACGTCGGCAATGACGGACCGGTCCAGCCTGAGGCGGCCGGGCCATACCAGTAAATGCTCGCTATTGGCTTGGGTTCAAGGAATCCGGTCGGCAACCCAGATGAGTCTGATAGTAACTCCAAATGTCGTTGCTCTGCGGGACGATTCGGAGAGTGACGTGTCACTGATCCGAGTCCTACGCCCAAACACACTCTCTACGCGTCTCTACATTCCCGATACTTCTCCACAAGGGTGCTTTGTTGATTCCCTCTGCCCGTTTTGGCATCTCCTCCGCAAGGTTCGCAGTGAAACAGCGTCCTTCGTCGGCGAGCCAGATTACTTACTTGTCAACCAGGTTATCCAGCCTGAGGGCGAACCTTGAGCTACTTGGCTCATCGCCTTCAAGCATTCCCCGCGCTTCAAGTTGACACCAGACACCAAATCTCATCAACGTGAACCCTAGACCGATAACCAGCGTATCATCGCCCACTGCCGACCAGCAAAATGCGGACCCTTTCCTCTCCTCCCTCCACCACAGCACATTCATTTTAACACCCACCACACACGTTTTCGCCGCGCAATGGCTCTCGCAATTTTTTACCCTCCTCGCGACGTTAGCCAGCGTAGTTCTCTCGGCGCTCGCAGCTGGCGGCGCCATCGGCTTTCTCCTGGTCCCAGATCCTGTTGGCGTTGTACAGTGCGGTGAGCTCTGACTGCTCCTTGCAGGGCGTCAGTGTGCTGAGAGCGCTTTCAGAGCAATACACGATCCAATGGCAAGGTGGTGTAGCGCCCTTCACAGTGACAATACAAGACCCCGAGTACGTCCTCCTTCTCCTCACGCTTGCGCTGTATGCTGAGTTTTCGCAGAGAAGCTGGTGATATCGTATGTCCCGCATATCGTGCCATTGTTTCTTGTACTGAAAGCCTTCCATTAGTACGCATTCTGGGCTGGTGTCAGCAGCAACTCGCAAGTCTGGGACGTCGATAATCTCGGAGTCGCAAAGGGTTCCCTCCCTCTGGCCTTGTACGTCGCGGTCGACTCCATTGGCACCCGTTAACCCCCCTGCGCAGCCTGGTACAAGTTGTGGACTCCACTGGTGCCAAAGCAACCAGTCGCGCCGAGAGCATTGCGCCGGCGACCATCCCGCTCGACGATTCCGGCCTTTGCACGTCTATCGTAACGTGTGTAAATACACCCCACGGAATGCCTTCGTGGCTAACTGTTGGTACAGTGGGTCAACGGTTACCTCTACGGATGCCTAACCGATACGACGACTGCCTCTGTGGCTACGACCTCCTCAGATACAGACTCCTCGCAGTACGCCACCCGTCTTGTCCTCCTACCTTCGTGCTTACCCGCGAATGCGCAGGACGACGAGCGCTACAGGCCCGACGTCGGTCCTCCATAGCTCATCGTCCTCCCCGACCTCTTCTGCGTCGGCCTCCGACACCACTGGCACAGATAGCCCCTCCACCACCACCACAACGAAGAAAAACAACTCGGCGAAGATCGCAGGCGGTGTCATAGGCGGTGTCGCCCTGCTCGCGCTCCTCGGGACTGGCTTCCAGTTCCTGTATAAACGCCACCAGAAACATCTGCTGGAGGACCTGACGGCGCATGACTGCCACAAGACGGCCGGTCCCGCGTGGGCCCTATGGTCGCAATAACAGATAACAGATAACAGACGCTCGAGGGTGGGGCTGGGAAGCTAGCTGCGACGCCAGAAACGCTCGCGGAGCAGGAGAAACCGCTGCCAGCGTTTTACGTGCCGATTAGACGCGATGTACATGGGGTGGAGATGGCTAGGGGACCTCTGCCGGTAGCGCCTTATAATGTCGCTCCCGCGGATGCTTTCTCAATGCCAGCGCCAGCACCTGCCGCTGGTTATGGCCACCCAGGACATGGAGCTCAGGCACAGTACTCACAATATTCTGGATATAACTACGGTCCCTCTGCGTTGTCCTCTACCCACATTGTATTCTGCGAAACGGATCACGGAGAAGATGATCCGGCGGCAGTCTCTCTCTTCCCACCACCATTCGTGTCCCAAGACGTGTTCGCCGCTATGAGCATCTCTATCTTGAAGTCTCAGAGCCTCGGCAAGATCAAATGGCTTGTCCTTTCCCTTCGTACCGCGCGAAACGAGAGCGTTGTAACGAACTCGCAGGATTCCAGTCCAGCCCGAGCCCACCAACTCCAGGTACTGTATAAATCTCCTCCGGGTCATAAAGCTCTAACACACATCCAAGCCTCATCTCCGCCGTCCTACCAGACGATATCCTTATCCCAATCGTGCAACTCGCCGCTCAAGACGTCTCTACAGCCCTGACGCTTGCGGTGACCTCCAAAGCCATCGGACGCGCAGCCGAGATTGTCATCTACCGCTCAGTAACCCTGGATACCGTCCCAGGCATCCGACTATTCAGCTCGACGCTCCGCACCAAGAGCCGACACATACTCGCGAGTATCATCTCCCTCACACTGGCTCTCGCGACGCCACCGCTGTTCGATGATTTCTGGGCACTCGTCAGTGCGAGATGTATCCGCCTCGAGCGGCTTTCGATCAGGGTCGATGATATCGACGCGTTGTTGAGGGAGGAGATGCGGATTTGTCCGCGTCATTTGTCGGTGTTTCAGATCACGCCATCCGACGAATATTGGACGCTGCTAAATCCCAGCGTCTCGGTGGACCCTGAGCCCCAACGGCTCCCTCCAAACGGATACACTCCCCATTTATGGACTCGTCTCTCACACCTGCACCTCCCGGGAATGTGGATTGCCCCGTTCAAAATTCTTCGAGTGCTGCCCGAGCAACTCCCCCTTCTGACGCACGTCTCTTGTGCAATGACGATGGTCATGATGATGCCGATGCCGCCGTTGACCAAGTTCTGGGAAGAAGTCTGTCATTTGCCGGCGCTACGCGTCTGTGTGATTCAACTGGCTCTCCGTCGCGAACATTTTGTGGGTACGCCAATGGCGAATGACCGGAGGGTGGTGGCGATTTGTTATGGGGATAACGAACCAGGACTGGAAGGTCCAGGGCCACATTGGGAGTATGCAGAGAGGAAGATTGCGGAGAGGAGGCGTTAATTTATTGAAGTACTTCATTTTCCATGGAACGAGCCTCCCGCAATCAGACTCTTTAGTTGGTCTTGAGAGATATCGATTTGGAGGACGAAGCTTGATCGAAGCTTGATCCACGGTCCGAGTCTAGACCGCGTGGCCCAGTCCTCCGTTAGAAGGATGTGCCTCCGGCCAAGATAACTGCACGCCACTCACATATAAACGCTGGGGAAGCTGAAGAAGCTTCCTCCCTCCGCTCTCGTCGTCGCGAACGATGCGCAGAACAGGAATCGCGCGAAACATCTCATTCCGCCCCTCAACAGCCTCGGCCGTGCTGCGCGAACACGTTAGACGGCCTACGTTTCTGGAAAAGCTCGCAGACCCGAAGGATCTCGCGCCGTTGTGTTCGAACGCGTTCATCCCGACAATTCGGCGTTGGATCTAGCTACGAGTTGGTACTGAGGACGAAGGAAGCAAATATACTATGCGAAATATGCCACAACAAGAAGAGCCAATGATTCTCAAGCAACTGGAATTACAAGAATCCAAAGTTACGACTGGGCACAAACTAGCACAGTTAGTTGGCTTAGAGCTCAACAATTCGGCGTTGGATATAGCTACCAGCTGGAACCGAGGACGGACGAAGCAAATATATTGTCAAACAGTGCGAAATACGAGTATAATGACTCTCAAGAAAGAATCAAAGACACGCGACGAGTCTTAAATGCTAAGTGGGACCCACATCGAATATGCATGACTCCGACGACTGAGGTGAATCGCGTCAAGTTCCCCGGTTACTTGTCCCGAGTCCTGAGACAGGTTCTAAATCTAACGTAGTTGAACTCAGATAGAGAGAGAGAGGGAGAACTAATCAGGGCTTACCCATCGAGTCCAAGGCGCTGTCCAGGCCTCATCGGTTGGCACCCATACGGCATCATCGGATACGCGTTGGAAGTCCAAGTGAGAGATTGTTGGGAGTGCTGCCCTATATGTCTCCTGCGGAACCTCGCCGAAGCCAAAGATACAGAGCTCCTCGATGGACGTACATGTTCGAAGAATACGCAAGAGGGACTGTGTGGGATCGTCCGACATTGCCAACAGAAATCCCTCCCGAATGGCGAGTCGCTGTAGGCTCGGAATAGCCAGGGCATCCAGTAGCTCACTGGCCCGAGGAAACCACCCGTCCACAATAAATGTCTCCAGATGCGGAAGACTCAAATTAGTGCAGTCTGCGACGGAGTTGTCGTCGAAGAGATGGAGCCAACAGTGGACAAGGCATGCAGTATTCTTCAGGATAGACGCGGCAATGTGAGGAGGAACATCGCTGAGCTTCAGTGTCGTCAAGTTGCTCCAGGTTTCCTCGCTGAAGAGCTTGAAGTAGAAGTCGTCGTCACACAGACGCCCAGCAACCTTGCGGAGAGCTGGAGCGTCGATATGGCCAAGGACAAGCTCCGCGCCGGTCGATTCAGAGTAAATGTGGAGATCCAAGAGTATAGGCATGTCTCGGATCTCCCTCCGCAAGGTTGTATCCAGCCAGGGCGGAAATCGCCAAGTGGCATATTGCCAGCGGGAACAGTGGTCAAGAAGAGCCGCGGCAGCATTGGATATTATTTCGGCATGAGAATAACTATTTGGACTGCATCGGAAGACAATCGATAGAGGAAGTGAGCGTGATCTCCCGAGCCAGGTTTTCGCTGTGGTCACCGATAAGAAAGCGGCTTCTTTGACACACTTGTCGGTGAAGGACAGCTGGATTGCCCGCCATAGAGCAGGTGTGTCATGAGCGATGCTCCTCCAATGTGCACAGATTTGAGCCAAACGGGTGGGAGAACCGTCGCCGAGCAGTGGTGGACACGCAGGATATGCAGGGAGATACTGCACGAAGATCTCGATGGCGATTTCGGTGGGGAGTGTTAATACGGGGTAAGTGGACTTGGGGAACGGGCTCTCGGGCTCAAGATCTCGCAGCTGGTTACTCGCTCTGCCACTTGTACGCACAGATGCAGACATGCTTTCCGTATCTCGCTGAATAGAAGTAAGGACTCTGGAGGGAAAGTAACACAGCTGAATGAGCGGTACTAACACTGACGGCACAGGCAATGCGCGCTTAACAGGCGTGGCGGACTCGGACGTCTGCCAGGGGCCAGTGCGAGTTGGCACGGATAGAAACCACGTCCAATTCTTCGGAGAAAGGGTCGGTATATGCCAGTCGAGTTACCGGATAGCTCGTTCTGGAGAAGTAGAGGCGTGACGAGCCTGAGATTGATCCACGGATGAGCTGATCATGATCTCCAATAAAATACGCTACAGTACGCATTTAAGTCATCGTATAACGTCGCGTTGGTGCAATGCGACGACGGGATAAAGTCTACGAGGCTCGGGCCAGTTTGCGAGGATGAAGAGAGAAAATTGCGAAATACTGATAAAGACAATTAAAGAAACAGCCAATGAACGAAGAAGATGCGACGTTTTCTGTGCAACTGAAGCAAGGACCCACCATTACCGTCCAGCAATGTTCCACTCTCCCCAATGTTCGCTCGGTGGCGCTCCGTCCGCGTAAGCTGCCACAAACTCCACATTTTCAACGTGAGGAAACGCAGCTCGATACACTCCGGGGGGCGTTTTGGCTTTTATTATGCACACTCTCGTGAGGGAACACCCAAACTTGTCGATGACGCGCGAAAGGTGCCGAGTGGGAAATCGATCTTGAAGAAAATTCTCGCAGATACAGAGCTGCCGCAGGTTCGGGAGTCTGAGAGAGTTGACGAACCCTTCGATCGTTGTCGGAGACATGACCCCGCCCTCCAAAATCAAACTCTCCAAAGAGTCTAGCCATACCACTGTCAAGATTGGAGCAGGGACCGCTCCGAAAAACTCTATCCGGCAGTGTACGAGATTTATCGTTTGTCGAAGGATAGTGTTGGCGACATCGGCCTCTATGCTTTGCAGCCAGAGTTTGGTCAACTGACTCCAGGGTACGTGAGGGATATGGTCGGTGACAAGGTGCTGAAATGCGTCGGAGGTGAGCCGTAGGAACGCGGTGCGAAGCGCCGGAGCGTCGATGAGTCCGATGACGTCTATCTCTTGCTCGAAGCCGGCGTGTCCAACGTCAAGAACGCGCAAGGATGGCATGGACCCGTAGACAGTCCGCTTCGCGTCGCCAGACATGCACGGAAAGTCGAAGGACACGTATTCCCACCGCGCTCGATGGGCGAGAATGAGTTTCAGACCCTCCGCTCGCCGATAGCGGGTGGAGTAGCGGTATCCCATGAGCACCGAAATGGGGAGAGCGCCTGATCGCTCTAGCCAGGCAGCTGCAGTTTCAAGTTGTGCGACGGAAACCCGTGGCCCGTTGCCCGCACAGTGGTCGAACAGGGCGATAGCGCGCCACAAGGTAGACATGGAATGCGCAATTGCTCTCCATCGGCGGCATATCTGAGCCAGCTTTGTGGGAGAAGCATCTCCGAGCAGAGGTGGGCATGCTGGGTACGGCGGGACGTATTGTTCGAAGATTTCGATGATGAGTTCCGTTGGGAGTGTGGAGACGGGAAAGCTGGATGATTCTATGCGCTCTTTCAAACGGTCGCGCTCGGCGTAGAGTTCCTTGAGAGCTGGTTCGAGTCTTGCTATCTCTTCTTCGACTTGCGCGAGCCGCGCACGATCCGCAGGCCACCCTGGTGTTGTGTTCGGAGGCAATTGAAGCTCTGAGAGCATCGTCGGACGATCATGACTTTCTGGGGGTTTTATCGTGATTAAGACCCCGAGTGCGTACATTGCGTGTCACTCACCAGGAAGCCGCCTGGCTCGTTGTTTGCGGGGCATCATAATGCAGAGATTCAATGGAATGGGACGAGCGAAGAGGTGGTGCGGAAGCAAGACACGAGGAGTCACACCGTGACCATGCAAGTGCTGTCACGAACGACTGAAAGCAAGCATGAAGGTTCGGGATAATTGCAGCAAATATCGCCGTTGACTTATAGCGCGCTCTAGTCGACTACGGAACAGGCAAACTCGCTTCAATAATACCGCAAACTCGAGAAATTTGTTCCCATTGCAGATTCGCATATTCCCCTGCTACCTTTACAGTATGCATGGTCGATACTGGCTTACAAGTCTAAGAAAGACCACAGAGGTTTGAAAGTAAACGTGAAAGTGGTACTGTGTTGACTTTTTTCAAGCATTTCCAAACCCCTCGATATGGAACAACACACTCGGCCCTCCTCTTACGACGTCCCGAAAGCGCACCACCGGGTTACTCAGGGCATACCGCACGCTCGTCGTCAACTCGGTTGTCCCACACACTGCTCGAAAGTTAGCCAATCCATCTGTACCCGCAACGAGGAGAAAGCCCGGGCCCCAACGCACCGTTAATGCTAATCGCCCCGCCTCTCATGCGAGCAATCTCGCTCGACACGATCACATCCAAATCCGGGCGGCCGTGGATGAGCTGGACGCCAGAGAGCCCCCAAAGGCGCTGTTGGGTCGTAGTCGGTGCTGGGTCTTCGAGACTCGATTGCTTCTCCGAGTCCGTCTCCCGTTCTTTTTGGTCGACTACACCAGCCTCAGTCTCCGCGTCAACAGGCTCCGTGGACTGTGTGTACTCCGCCGACGCGGTAACATGCACCCTGACGTCAATGTCGAGCTCTTGCAAATCGGTTCCGGCGCGGAGGGCGGTGAGTGCGCGAACGAGCGTATCCGTAATCCAGTCGACTTGGTCTGTGGGGAATGAATGCGACGTCTTTTACAGAAACTGTCCACACCTACCTCGATCTCGAATAGCCCAAACGAATACAACACGCGAGCAACACGGGTTCTTGCCTTGACTTGCGGCGCTGTCGAAAGGCGTCAGCAATCTCCTGCACAAGGAACCACCACTCACTGCAATATATCCAAGAATAGTGGCAACGCAAACGACACGCCAGACCCACCACACACGAACAACACACTGTCGAATCCACGCACGTCGGGCGGCGAGCTGTAAGGGCCGTCGAGGAAAGCCGGGAAAGATTTGCTGTTGGGCAGGATGGCGTTCTCGTCGGGAGTAGAAAGGACCGAGTCGCGCAGGCGCCGAGTAAAGCCTGTGCGTACGCGGAGGATAAAGAGCAGCTTTTTGTTGGAGAGGGCGGCTGCGGAGGGGTTGGTTTGGACTTCTTCGGAGCTCCCGGTCTCCTTTTTCTCCTCCGTTTCATCGAGCAACGCACCCCAGCCAGGCACATTCGCAATCGTAAACGGATGCGACTCGGTGATGCTGGTCGTGTATGCGCCAACAAGGGTGAGGTACATGCTCTGCGCTGGCTGCCACACCATATAATGGGGCGCCTCGACGAGAATCCGCACGAACCCGGGGTTGGGCAGGACAGAGACCGTCGCACGACTGGTGATTCGCTTGGGTGTGTGTTGGATGAGTTGCGAGTTGACGAGGACGACGCGGATGAGGCGCAGGACGCGATCGAGTCCCCAGACGAAAAGCGCTGGCCAGACGAGGTAGGGATATCTGACGATGATCAGCTAGGATTTGGAGATAAGGAGCATCATCTACCCAAACTCAGCCGAATGGATGTACGCCCCCGCCAACCCGAGTACGCCTAGTACGGTATGGGCATACATGAACCACTCGTGTGTTCTCACGCGGATGGGGCGGACAGACATGATGGCGAGGAGGGTCAGCGCGGTGGTCCCTGCAGTCCCAATACGGAACCAGTATGTGGTAGTGTCTTCGCCGTGCGGGAGGATAAGCTAATAAGGGCCTGAGGAAAAGCTTCTTTGGCAACAAACGATAGCCACTTACGCGACCTGCTCCGTGGACCCAGAACATAACAACGAGAACGCGGGCAGTCGCACGATGTAGATGTTCGAGCTGACGCATAGTGAGCAGATGGTGGAGGATCGTCGACGACAAACCTTGTCGAAGCTAACGCCGGTGAGATCTGCATTCCAGCGTCAGCAGACAAATCGTAGGTAAACAAATAACTTGCATGAAATGGGATTGTTCTTCATGCCCAGTGCAGCCATGAGTGGAAGCTGAACGGCTGCAATGTGCACACATCGGTTGGCCCAGTATTTTGGATCGTATTTCATGCCTTCGAGGTTCGTTGCTGTGGCATGGGTAAGTTCCGGGACAGAACGAAGGGAAGAATACAATACGTACTGTTGACGAAGGTCCAACAGAAGAGCACGGTAAAGTAAACCCCTGCGAGCAGGAAGTCGGCCATATTGATCGTGTACGCGCCGAGGAAGTTGATGGCAATCGCCCAGCGGAAGACGATGGTGCGGTAGACGTTGAGCAGCGCGAGAGGGACACGACCCCACAAGATGCGATTAGAGCGGAGGGGGGTTTCTGACGAAGTCTGAGGCTGTCGCGGCCGGTTACGTGTCGCATGGGCCTGCCAGAGTGAGATGAAGTGGCCGAGGGCTACGAGGCCGATAAAGGTCGCCATGAACCACCATACTTGCTTTGGTGTATCGTTGGCGAGCTTGATACGCGGGATACGGTCGGGGTCGACGGATTGGTGGATTACGCTGGGGGAGTCCATGGGGGAGGAAGGACGGGGATGACGAGTTACATACTCGAGGTGCTTATAGCATGGCGGGTAGTCATGGGAGGCCGTAATATAAATCTGGCTTCCACGTCTTGTTGTGTGAATCGTGCTATCGGATGCTCAGTGGAAACGATACGAGCGCTTTTGGGGCTGTTTGCGGTTTCGACTCGAGTTTAAGACCCTGCAATAGACAGTCAGACGATCGGTGCTTAGGCAAATGCAATGGCGATTTACTGAGTATTTCCCGCTGCAATTTGGCCTTATCGAGCCCGGCTAGCACGGGCGGGGTGCAGGAAGGTTCTGCTCCACGCTAATCAGATTCCACGCTAATCAGATAACGCGTGATAAGATGGGATAAGATAGCCCCGATCCTGCCACGCTGTCGCGGAGCTCGAATCGCCAAGAGGGAGAGCTTGGAGGTGCCAGAGGAAGTAGGGTATCTCACTCGATTGTGAGGCCAGAACGAGGGACATTCACCCTGAGGCAGGTCGCGAAAGCTTCCGCGCCCTCTCAAAACACCGGCACCGACCACCAACGCATGCCCATCTAACGCCCTGCAGCCGCGGGTCCCGCGTAATTATCCATCGGAAGAATGCTGTAAACGGTGTATTGAGCCCCGAGAACGCGGAGCATTGGATCTCAATCAAAGACCTGAAATCGGCGTATGTGGGATGACGAGGCCGACGTAGAAAGGATGCCTTCGGAAAGACGGAGCGCCGAGAGCTGCGTCGTGGTCCTTGATGGAGGGAAGCATGGCCCCGGTCAACTGAGACGACCGTGCCACAGAGTCTGTCGCAAGAAACGCCGCCGTCCAAGGCCTCGCGAGATTGCTTTCATTCCAATTGGAACGAAGCAGATTTGCTGAGCACAAGGCAAACGACCGATGGGATGGGACGAGTCTGCGTCGACGCAGAGCTTAAGCATGGGCAAGGAACGTCCGCCGTCGAATAGACCGGTGTACACGGTGCTTCGGAGACTTTGAATAATTGTATCGTCCATTCCTCGAATCAAGCGTCGTTGAGACTTTGTGGGACGACAACAGAATGCCGCTTGCCACTTGGACGACGTCGTCGCTTGGGAGGAAGAGGCGCGTCGATGATTGCCAGTGCTCGAGCTCTGAGCACGACTGGCTAGATCCTCCCTGCCCCACCCGACCCAATGATCATGAGCAGCTCGCTCTTCGAGTTCTAATTGGTCTCCGAAGCCTCCCGCCTCTGGTCATGGTCCGAGTCTTCGAAGAGTCCAGGCCAACTGAGTGCCGAGTATTCTGAGCCGCCTACGGGTCTCGCGCGCTGTAGTTCCAGCGTAAATCAAACTGGTTTGTCAGGGATGAAGGAGAAAGGAACTTACCAGACAAGATGCATACAATGCAGTATTCCCTTACGACTCCAGGCAACTTGAAGACTCGGAGAATTCAGAGTCGGAAGGGCGGACTCGACTGGGCATTCGTTTGCCGTCGGTCGGTCGGTCGGTCGGTCGGGATGCGTCGTGACATATGCGCGTGATAGTGCAAATGGGCGTCGACTCGGGTTCTGGAGAGGGTGGAGTGCTTCATGGTCGCGTCTTGCAATATTGTCGTGGCGGACAACATAGAATCGCTGTCACGGAATGCGTCACGCACATCCCCATTTTCAAAGCAAATTCCAGTCGTAGCTTATCTAGTACATAGGTAGGTGGGTGCTAGTGTTGTACGTGTAGTACGTAGTGTTGGTGGTACATATTTCTGTTTGTTACCTAAGAGATAAATGAACCCAAAACGAAAGAAAACAATATAGCGGACTCGGACTCGGGACTGGCAGCGACCCTAACGGCGCTTCCTGCCATTATCAGTGCTGTCCCATCAGAGGTATAAGCACTGGCACTCAGCCTCAGAGATTCGTAAAGTCGTACACCTGTAGCACCCGCCCAGTGCGTGGGTCAACGCGCCACTGTGTCTCGTCATCCTCGTCCGCAGGACCAGGACAGGGTGCAGGAGCCGAAGCCTTTCCATTTAACCCCATTTCTTTCCGCGCACGTAGAGTCGCAAGCTGGGCCTGGTCGTAGGTCAGTCAAGGGCAAGGGGCTACGCAAGAACAGAAAAAGAGACACACCTCCAAATCGTGTATGCGCTCGTCCACATCTACATCTACATTGATAATTTCCATGTCCATCGCCTCCGTCTTCACGAATGCCTTGCTCTGGGCATTGGGGTTTTTCTGGCGGGCGTTGACGTTGGCCCGTGATCCAGACTGGAGGGCGCCTGAACTAGCAGCGACGGGGCGGGGGATGATGCCGATGGCCATGAGCATCGCTAGGGAATTGAGTCAATGTGGTGAGCAAGTAAAGTCAGAGGCGGGGACGTACGAGCAGGACGGTACTTAAACACAAACGTTGCGAGGGCAGCAGTGCCAGTGGGGGTTCCAGCGACAATATTGACCAGCGGCTGAGAGACGATATATTCGTTACCAAAACTACACTCGTGTCAGTACTTCGGGTTAGCTAGAGAGAGATAGAGACGCACCGGACATGGTGCGACCCGGCCTTTTTGGACATCTCGTGGATGACCTGTGACTCGAGGACCTGGCTGCCGTAGGTGTGCTGGAAGGGTGCGCGGCGGATGCTGGCGATGTCTGCCTCCCAGAGCTCGAGACGGATGATGCCGAAGGCTGGTGGATCTTCGACGGTGTGGAGGTATGCTTCGTCGTCTGTGGGCGTTGATTAGCTGCGAAGCCTCGTACCGTATGATGCTCGCTCACCAGTAACGACGATTTTCGAAAACTCAAAGTCCCGCCTCGTATAGTCCGAGGTCGTGGCATACGATATGCCAATACAGCTCGCGTCCTCCGGGTGTTCCCACATGTCGAGCATGAAGTGGATGCTACACGAGACCCCGTCGATGTAGAGCCGCGCGTAGATGGGTCGGTCGCGATAAGTGTTGCTCCAGTTCACGGAGAATTTCTGTACAGTGTTAGTTAGGCTCAGACTCGGGAGCGTCGTACCTTTCCATCTTGCGAAGGGATCCAGCAGGTCGCCTCCTTGCCCTCGACCCAATAACGGAGGCTGTATGTCGGGCAGGATGCCCCGTCGATGGTCACCCATGCGCTGAAGTTGTCGATGCTGACGGCCATGGACGATAGGCGGAAGGTGGGAAGGATTAGACGATACACATGCGTCGCCGAGCTGTGCAAGCGCTAATCCCGGGCGTTAATTTTCTGACGGATTAGCTGTGGTGTCAAATATTCAGAGGTTGCAGCGTCGAGTCGTTGGCCGTGGAGAGTAGAAATGGATGGAGCAAGGGCGAAGCTCGAGAAGGACGAAGCTTAAAGCAAGCCGGATAGTGATGGCCTGATGCCAATTTGGGTCTCCTCTCGCCGCAACAACGTATGATCTCGGTGAGCGCGCTCTCAACTTTCGCGTCAACAGAGTCTCATACTTTGCCCAGGCATTCATCATCTTCAACCAAAAGGGCGAAGTAAGCGCGCGTCGACGCGACAACTCTACTAAGCAGCCTCCCAGGTCCTCATTTCACGATTATACCGCACCGACTTCAAGTTAGTGCTTCCCTATCCATGGCGTTGAACTAACCAACAACCTCAGACGGTCAATAGCAGACGTCTTTCGAATCCAGGTCATCTCGAGCAGCGATGTCCGCTCTCCCATTATAACCCTCGGCTCGACGAGCTTCTTCCACGTCCGGATAAACAGCCTCTACGTCGTTGCAGTGACCAAGAACAACGCCAACGCCGCGCTGGTCTTCGAGTTCTGCTACCGCTTCATCAACATCTGCAAGTCCTACTTTGGCAAGATCGACGAAGAGTCGGTCAAGAACAACTTTGTCCTCATATACGAGCTCATTGACGGTGTGTGTGTGTCTGCCGTTTCTCTACACAAGTCTGACCAAACAACAAGAAATCAACGACTTTGGATACCCCCAAAACAGCGAAATCGATACGCTCAAGTCGTATATCACCACGGAGAGTGTCGTTTCCTCCACCATTGCTGCGGAAGAGTCGGCCAAGATCACGGCGCAGGCGACGGGCGCGACGAGCTGGCGGCGCGCGGACGTCAAGTACAAGAAGAACGAGGCGTTTGTCGATGTCGTGGAGACGGTGAATCTAAGCATGAGTGCCAAGGGTGCGTTTTTGTGTGGCCTAAGCGTCTTCTAACAGGCATTGCAGGGACTGTCCTCCGCGCGGACGTAGACGGGCACATCCAGATGCGCGCATACCTTTCTGGCACCCCAGAATGCAAGTTCGGACTCAACGACAAGCTCGTCATCGACAAGTCGCAGGGCGGGGGTGGCGGAGATGCGGTCGAGCTGGACGACTGTCGGTTCCACCAATGCGTCAGGCTAGACGAATTTGACGCAAGTCGGACAATCAGCTTCATCCCACCAGACGGAGAGTTTGAGCTCATGCGGTACCGCTCGACAACAAACGTCAAGCTCCCGCTGCGGATCCTTGCGACGGTCACCGAGCTCGGCACCACCGCTGTCTCGTATTCGGTCACAATCAAGGCCAACTTTAACCCCAAACTCGCGGCTACAGACGTCGTACTGAGGATACCCACTCCGCTCAACACCACGACTGTCGAGTGCCATGTCGCGAACGGCAAGGCAAAGTACGTCCCTGGGGAGAATGTTGTCGTTTGGAAGTCTGTTATCCTCTCTCTTCTCCTTCCGTGTCCCTCATCCCCCACACCCAGGCTCGCGCGCATCCAAGGCGCCCAAGAACACACCTTCACCGCCAACGCCGTCCTCACCAGCACCACCTCGAGCCACAAACAAGTCTGGGCACGCCCGCCCATCGACGTCGACTTCCAAGTGCTCATGTTCACCGCGTCCGGGCTCATCGTGCGCTTCCTCAAGGTGTTTGAGAAGAGCGGGTATAACAGCGTCAAGTGGGTGCGGTACTTGACAAAGGCGAGTGGGTCGTATCAAGTTCGGGTGAGTTGGTCGTTTCGTTTGGCCAATGGGATGAGATTGACGTGTTTGGCAGTATTGAAGGACATTTTACTTGTATTTGTGCTGTTTGTATTCTACGTTGAGAAGTGGTAATGGTAATGCTCATGCTTTTTTTGGATTTGGACCGGAAGCCACGAAGCTACTCATCCCCAATCACACGTAATATTTACCTCTCACGTCCGCTCGCTATGCTGTTCTTCTTTTCCGCCGGCGGGAGATTGGGCGAACGGCGCGGAGTACAGGTGGTATGGACATGGGAAAGCTGCCGGGTGACGCCGGGCGTACCGGAAAGCTGCTCTCCGAGTCCACGGAGTGTGCTCTCGACTTGTGCTTCTGGGTCTAGCCATTGATTAATGCAGGCAATGGAGCAAAGATGAGAAGGGCCGACCGAATAGACGACCACGGTCGAATCAGGTGCGTAAAACTCAGCGTCGTGGGGAAATACCTGCGCCGCTAGTTCCATTTCGGCCTCCCAAGCCTCCCCACTAGTCGCTGTGAGGCGGTGATGCTGTCGCGTTAGGAGTGTGTGGCCCTCGAATTCGTCCACTTGCTCCTGCCATTCTGCTTCCCACTGAGCCACCGACTGCTCCGCTGTCACGAGAGCAGTGGGATCGCACTCTCTGGTCTCTGCTCGGAACGGGAGACTGTCGCAAGACCATGGTAAGAA
Source organism: Mycena amicta (assembly GCA_029282125.1). Classification (NCBI taxonomy): domain Eukaryota; kingdom Fungi; phylum Basidiomycota; class Agaricomycetes; order Agaricales; family Mycenaceae; genus Mycena; species Mycena amicta. The sequence goes on along the minus strand of JARIHP010000001.1, from coordinate 873,523 downwards.
ATATGGAGCAAGGTGTGTCAGGTCCTCGACACGACGGTTGAACTCGTTAGCTGTGGCGGACGGGAACTTATCCCAATATTGCGTGTCCTGCGTGGTCGAGGTGCAAGATTCGAAGGCCGTAAGGATGCGCGTAATCAGCGTTCGCGTCAGGAGGGACTCAGTTGGGTTTGGAGCAGTGGAGGCGGATTCTGCGGAGGATAATTCTTCGGCGGACCGAGACTGAACCGATTCTCCCCGCAAAGATGCGTGGTACCTGTAAATGGCCACCGCCATGTGCACAATGCACTCCTGGTGATCGTTATGAGACTCACAAACGAAAGACCGAGGGAGGAACTTACATGCAGGATCCATTTAAATGAATTCATCCTTCGCTGTTCTTCGGGTCCGGTCCAGACAACCCGGTAGCGCTTGTCCAAGAGATCGATGACGCAGGCGCAAGACTCCCATGCCCGTTCCACGGCGTCTTCGGTGGCCTGCGAGATGATCGGTGCGAGCCCGAACGGTGGCTCTCCAATGCGAAGCCGTTTCAAATCACACAGAACAACCGGTGATAATGCCGCGAAGGCTACCTGGAAGCAGATCCGATGTAGATCTTCCACGTTGAGAATGTTCGGTGTGTCAAGAAGGCCGTCGAAATCTTTATACGATGTGGTGAGTTCGTAGAAGCCCAGATCGCGTGAGACTCACTATGCATGAGGTTGCTGACCTGCAGAGACAAGACGGCCAAGATGCCACGAGCGATGGCCGGGTTGTGGAGCTTCTCGTTTAGGGATGCGTGGATAGCCCCTACGATGGACCGATCGATAGAGTCGGCATTGTGAAATAACGATATTGTGCCGGTAGACGGTGCAAGGGATATGAACATGAATTTGGTGAGAGGGGGGAGGACGCTGGGCTACGGTCAGAGGACCATGATTCAGAGACAAACCCCCCACTCACAGGATGCTGCCTGGTGTGAGAAGAACGTGCTCGTATATCTCCGACATTCTGTCTGTGTCTGAAAGGGAATCGTGCGCGTACCGCGACAGTGGGTTCCATCCTGCATCGGCACCCTGCTTCGGGCGAGCAATGACCACGATCCGATCGCCTGAGAGGCACTCCATAGCAACACTGCTTTGTGCGCGTTCCCACCCCGAGGACGAATGAGCGGTGAAGGAGGACACCCAGTTCCAGGGTCGTTTCGATAGGTCTGTGGCTACCGACCAACGGAGCAAGGCCGTTTCATGGGTCGCGTAGTTGCTGGAATGAGTCAACGTTTGGAATGTGCAAAGAATCAGGAGAATCGCACTCACTTCCATCCCGCTGGAACAGCAAAGGAAAGCACGTGGGAAAATGGATGTATCGCGGACCATAGTCGTGGCGTTGCATCGGGCAGGACCCGATCCGGTGCAAACTGCTTCTTTTCTTCGGGCGACAACAGGTCGCTGAGTTTTCCAAGGAACCGCGAGTCGTAGGCGGTAGTGTCTGCGGGGTCTGCCGCTAGGAGTCAGTGAAATGCTCGACTGAAGGAATGAGAACGATCTCCGTACCGTGTATAGTTATTGCCGAGTCTAGCGCACCCAACCGACTGAACGTCGCGATCCCGTACGACGGCTGATTCAGGTCAGTCGCCCGGTAGAAGAGTAGGACACGATGCGCTGCGAGACTCCTTTGCACACGATTGCTGAGGTCCCTGTACTGAGACTCCGTGGTCAGCAGTATGGCACTGACGGTGTCGGACGGCTGTATGCTGTTGGGGCATCGACTGCACTTGTCCAGCGCCAGAACGGTGGGATGGCTTTGGGCTGCGAAAGCATCTCGGACCAGCGCCGCATTCGTATGTTGCTTCAACCGCACAGTCAACGTCAACTCGAGGCTCACCGCACAGAGGCCAAAGACTCACCGTGCTGCTGAGCGTGATCCAGTCGAACGAGAACGGCTGGCTCGTCCAGGTCCCATCTTTGTAAGCGGGAACAACCGTCCTTATGACTAGCGGATCCTCAGCCAACTGCAACAGCATTAGCATCAGCCATGCCCGAAAGTTAGTCGACGAACAACAGGCGACAGCTTGAGGTTAACCTCTGGGAGTTTGGGCGTCGGGTCACCATCCACCCAGAACGGTTCCTCGCCTGGCAGCACGTGGAATAAAGGCTTTGCCGACGCCGGCCTCCAACGTACTTGCTTTATGGTTGGCAAGGCTTCCGCTGCCTGAACGAATTCAAGGTCTTCGTCTCGTTCTGTGACCCAAGAGTAAGACCTCGTAGTCGACTGTTAACGAGGATGGCACTAATACCTGTTTGCAGGCGGATCACCGACCCTGCGTGAAACGAAATCTGCTCCGATCTGTCACCATCGCTGCTCCTTGCAGGGTGGTCGAACGTGATTTGGGGTCCAATCTGCTCAGGTTCGTTGCCTCCCGAAGGTTGATTAACGGTAGGTTCTTTCGGTGGCGATTGGGCACCTTCAGGAGAAGGGCCTCCGCTGGTATGAAGTGCGGATGGGTTGAAGTCCTCGAGGATCAGCAAACCTGGCACCTCGACAGGATTCGGTTGTGGGAAATCGAAGTCTGGCATAGAATTAGAAAAGCAAGAAGGAGCTATTTCGCAGACGTACGGAAGCATTGCGGCACTTGGTCCTGTTTAGCCAGGATATCCTTGAATGATTGGCTTTCAAGCATAGCCGGCACGACATCGGAGAGGAGGGAAGTCCCCGCGGCGCAGTTGCTCATAATTCGCCACATCTCGTTGTGCAGATCGGCCGGTAGACTCGGCCGCTGGCGAAAGCTGTTGCCGGTCGCTCTCCAGTGCTTGGAGGTCCGGTTACCACCGACTCAGCTTTGAAGATGGCGACTCACTGAATACGTGGTTATCCCCGATGTGATTTCGGGGTGCTTGAGACTCAAGTCATCCCGTGCCAATGTCGTCGCGTCGAGCATAACGGCTGTGGATAAAGCCCCGGTAATTCGAATGTCAGTCTTCGGCAGCACTTGCGCGACTTCGTCAGTCGTAAGTTCAACTCCATGGCGGGCGTATAACCTGTTCGTTTCGGTGAGTGGCGTTCTCTGATGTCCTCGAACGTTGTCATACCGGACCACGGTGTCCCTCATATGATCAACCTGGGTCACGTCCCAGCGTCCCTGGGGCTATGTGAGTGAGAGCGGCGTTCAGATCTCGAGCGCCTGACCTCGAAGTAATAAGCGAGGACTAAGACTGCCATCAGCACGTTCAATTCGCGTTTTTTCCCGGGCGAGGTGTACGCGGATAGAGCCTTGATAGCGGCCAAGGCGTTCTTCTTATCCAAGGGGGCTGCTTCTGGAGCTCGCTCTGCCGTGCGCTGCTGATTGTACGCAACGACAGTCTCGTTTTGCTGGTGGACCTTGCCGACGATTTGGGGAAGACTTCCGATACTGGAAAATAACTGTCTGGATTCAGTATTATCTGAGATCGTGAAAGCACACTCCCTCACCTGCCGCAGATGAACGGAGGTTGCAGGCCTAGTCGACTCGCGATCTTCGACATCGTTTATTTGTTCTGTGCTGTAGGCATACAGCAGGTTGTCCAAGACGACAATGGTGAGCAAAGCCATGTGGGCATATCGAATGTCGCGGATGCCCGTCACTGTGTCGACGGGTTGCTCAGTCGTGGTGTAACTAAAACCGAGGAAATTGCGCAGAGCGGCACCCGAGTGACCCGAGAAACGGGAAGATGGGCCGAATGCAAAAATAAACGAGTCCCGCACTGCGTGTACGAGGTTCCGCGCTTTTTCCGCCCCTATAGCGTCCACGAGAGATGCGACGACAGACTCGGGATCTTCATCGAGGGCCACCCTCGTTTTCTGCGAGAGAAAGGGGCCGCGGAGGTGCTTGAGGAGCGGCGGAAGCTTTGTCCAAGGCTTACTTGCTGCCATGGGGGAGCCGGAGAAAGTTGGGAGAAAGCAACCTTTAGATCGCCCTGGTCCACGAAGTGCCATAATCTGATGGGAGCTGTCACCTGGTAGCGTAAACGCTCCCACGTCGCCCTACACGTACCCACAATGTTGTTGCCAATAGCTCAAGCAGTTCTCAACGCCCCGCGAAGCGCCGCGTATCGACAGGACCACATCGACGAGAACTACACAACTACATGAAAATCTGAATGAATATACCATGAAACAAGCAAGATCTGGCCCTCGAAGGCTCTCTCTCCGCTATTACCTGTACCTGTCAGCGGCGCTGCTGCAAGCCGTTCTGGAGCGAGCAAGACCCGCCGGACCGCCTTACCGTCGTGCCCCGCGAAGAATATCGCGGTTTACCGCGTCTTGGGGCACGAAATTCCTGGGTGCGAGCCCATAGTGTTTCAGCCTCGGCCTTCTCGCTTCCCGTCGATGCCTCGCCGTTGACGTATGCGACGTCAACGGGCCTCCGCTGCTGCCTACAGGCGCAGAACCGTCGGATATGCGCGTCAAGCCAGCCTGTATTTAATCAAGGTCGTTGCTCACGCTGCCAACGCCTAATTGGATCAAAACTCGCATATACGCCGCGAATGGGTCTCCCCGATGCTCCCATCGCTATTGAGCACTGCGTTAGTGCGTTGCCTGCAGCTTTCATCCATCCCGCCGACTCGCTCGAGTGCGAAGACGATCGACGTCGGATTCTGTCCTCTGGGTTGTTTGTATTCTACGCTGAGAAGTGGTAATGGATCATGCTTTTTCGGATTTGGACAAGGGTGTGATTGGGGATGGGTACTAGTGACAAGCGGCGGAGGCCACTGCAATCATCACTTACCTCTCACGTCCGCTCGCTCAGCAGAACAAGAGCACCGTCCGGAACCGGAAACAAGGCCGACAGCGCCCATCAAGATGGGACCCACAACTCGCTGTCACCAAAGAATGGAAGGATTACAGAAGACCCGTTCTACTAGAGCCTCGTTGCACACCCACTCTGCCTTTGGCGAGCTCGAACATTGGTGTCTGCGCGCGCGTTGGTGGCTGGCCATAGTCGGTGGATATGATATATCACTGGCACGACACGACCTCTTCTTCCTTCCTTCCTTCCTTCCATGCCCACGCGCCAAATTCGGAGAGAACTTGAAGTACAATAACGCTCTTGTTCGTCCCTTCATACGCGTGCTTTGGCTAATTGTGTTCATGATGCAGTCCGAGTCCCTTGTCCGTGTTTTGACGCGAAGGCCGGGTATATAAGACGGTCGTAATGAAGCTCTTTTGGTAAGCTCTCCACTTACTCTTCTGGTCTCTCTCTTTCGCACCCTCACCGACATCCGACAAGATATGCCTTCTCGTATGGCCACTACCCAATGTCTCCCCATTGCCAGGTTGACGCGCCCTGGCGCCGTCCTCGAGCCCCCAATGCCCGTTTCGGTGCCCACTGGTGGTGATGCGAAGCGCCCGAACAAAAAGAGGCCAAGGGATTTGCGCAAGCAGGTGCTGCTGAAGCGGTTCTATTCCGATCTGCAGAAACAAGGATATCCTGTGCCGCCGCCGCCCGGGCATCGCAGCTGGGGAACTTCCAAGACCATTGTGCTTCCGAGGCTTTCTGTCAGAGTTCAAAGGTATGTCTGCGTTGCTTGTCTACTTACTCGAGACGCTAACGGATCGGAATAGTAATGACTCGGAATACGAAGATACCTTGACCGAACCGAGAGAACGAAGACGGTGTAGCGGCGTAGCTCCAACAAAACGGCAGTGCACCTCTCGAGCAACAACCCCGGCACCCGAACCACCCACCCTCCCGGGCTTCTCCGAGGTGCATGCCAAACTTATCATCCAAACCCGCATGCCACAAACTCCAAGACCATCTGTGACACCGGTCCGTTGCCTGGTCCGACGCACGGCTCCCCCCGCCACCACACTTCCCAACTGCGGGACCGTGTCAGTGATGCAAGGATTTAATTTAGCAGAACGAGTCCCGCGCGCTATAAGACACGTCCTTGGCTGGGAGGCGGACTCGGAAGTCTGAACTCAAGATACTGTTGGATGTGCTGGCCATTCATGAGCGTCACCAGTGCATCAGGATACCATACTTTCAAATCGGTCCTTCGCACATCCAATCAATTCAAGACGCACCGATGCGCCTTGTCTGAACCGATGAACGGAAGATTATACCCCGAGGTAGCTGAACCGGACCATGGGTGGTAACTCAGGCCGCCAATCGAACACTGTAGTCTGTAGTGTCTTGAAGAGAGCCGAATATTATACCTCGGGAGAGGATTTGAATTGAAGTCAATAGAATCTTGAGCGACAAACCACAGCCTATGTACGGCGGCGGATGGACGCGGAAAGCGATTAGACACAGTTTTCGGTGTATCTGACGGCGCGGCAAGTACCGGACGTCGAGTTATTTTTAAGCGCCCTTGGTCGGGACCGACGAAACAATTACCCAGCCCGGAGCCGCGTAGATCTTCCCGCTCGCTCCTCAACTTGAAATGCGCCAAAGTTTCAAATGTTAGATGGGATGAGGCAAATTTAATGTTAGATGGCAGCTATCCTGACCATTCACTTCGCCCCAAAACACGGAGAAAAGAGGCAGACGATGATAAACGCGGTCACGTGGTAAGATTTTTGCGACGCGATACGGTACTTGGATTTTCTTCACCTCGCGAATTTGGAATAGAATATCATTGGTACGGGTAATCTACCACGAGCGAGTAGCTTTTGAAACAAAATGCAGTTATTTCCTCTCAACCGAATCACTGCTTCGACTTGGAGGTTGCAGTTCGATGGCGGTAACTACGCGCTGCATCTCTGTAACCGCTGCCTGCAGCGCAATTCTCAACTGCAGAACAGACTCCTGGACCGTAGCTGGTGGCGGAACTTCGACGATTGACCGCAGCTCTAGGTCAGTCTCCTTGGCCTTGCTCGAGGAGCGGACCTTAACGCGGCGATATAGAACGCCGATGAGCAGGACTGCACTCTGGAAAGTATATCAGTGTTCAGCTATCGTGACGAAAGACAAATGGAGAGCTTACGAAGAGGGTCATGAGTGCGAGGTTCGGCAGAATGCCGTAGTAGTCTGCATCAAGGATGAATACGGAGTGCGTGGAGTAGGAATAGAATCGGACGTACCCACGACCGCGCCTGTTCAAGCGTGAGGAAGACTGTTGGAATGGGCACCTCGAAGAACACGTACCAAATCCGGCGGGCGCTCCAGGCAAGTTGGCCCTCACCGACGTGAACGCAAACAGGGCTCCAATGGGGAGAACGAACATCTCCGTCACGATTTCGGAGTCCCACATGAATGCGGCAACGGTGATCCAGAGGAAAGCGACCGTGACGAGCCCTGGAATAGCATAGCTAAAGAGCAAACTATTGAGAAATGAACGACTCACAATTCGCTACCAGAATCAGCATGACAAGCCCAATCACAGCAGCCGAGCGTTTAATGGTAAAGCTGAGGAGGACGCCGTCTGGGACGCTGCCGGAGTCTGCTTTGTCCAACGTGAGGTCGACGTTTCTGAACTGCTCGTTGGAGAGTGGCGCCATGAAATCGTGGAACATACATAGGTATTCCAAATGACTTCTCGAGAAAGATGCCGACAGATTCGTTAGTCGATGCTAGGGTTGCGAACATCGATATTTGCGAAAAGTATCTAGAGCAAAGCGGGTGAACAAACTTGAAGCGCAGAAGCAGAATTATAGAACTCACACATCGAATGGATACGCTTGTAGAGAGCGGGGTTTCACCTTGGAACCCCCGGAAGTGAGTCCGGTCAGCTTGACAGTGGTGCGGAAGACTGAGAAGCTGTTGCGGATGGTTCCAAAGCAGTATTCGGTAGTGTTCAACTGGAAAATCGGTGTCGTCGGTGGATCGTCCGACGCCGTCGCCGGGCCGTTGTCGGATGCGACAAGCAGATTGCTAACCGATGTAATCAAGCGCGAATCACAAGCTCAAGCAGCATGCAACTCACGGATCGACAAAAATGTTGACAACCATTTCGGGGGAGGAGCAATTGAACGGAAGAGGATACCAGTCTACCGTCATTGTCCTCGCAGTGGTATCGACGTCCTGAAAATTCCCGATAAGACTGATCTAGAGAGGATCATGGGTCAAATTCGACGATGCAAGAGTCAAAACTATTCACCTGTTGGTTGGTAGACCCGGTCAAGTCGACTTGATCATCGACATCGCCGAGGATGAGACTCTGGGTGATGCCGAAAGATAAACCGATGACCAGGCTGGTCAGGACAATGGAGATGATGAAGTGCCGAGTCAGCGATGTGCGCGAAGACCACCAGTCTTTAATTGTTCGTGCAAAGTGCCCCATCCTGAGTGGTAGGAAGACCATGAAGGAGGGAGACAAGGAGGTAAATGCGAAGCGAGGACAAACAGCAGCCTTGAAGAAGGGTGACGTACGAGACGGTACAGAGCTATATTTGACGCGCTTGGAGCGATCACAGCGTGTACCCTGGCGGTGTATCCAGTAAATCTTCCATGCCCATCCATGAGGTTTGACTTCTCGTATTGCTTCCCTGTCAGCTCTAGCGCTGCGTTTGAGACCAAATTATGTGGATGAGAACTCCGATCAAATGTCTGCCTTTTCGGGAGGTTCGTCCGGTATTTGGCGCCAAAGAACGCTGTAGAGGACTCGTGAAATATTTCCTCGCTTCTGAGCAGAGACCCAAGACAGGCCGGCAAAGGCCAAGCATGCCAGTGCTGAGCTTCAAGTTCGAGTGAAGAACAGATGTTTGCGAGAGCATTCCGGGGTGCGTAGTACTATAGTAAAGCACTCTCGGCATGCTTTTCAAGATCTGAACCAAAACAATTCCCGCTGCTTTTCATGCAGTGGCAGAGAAGGTGTGGCGAACCAAATTGCGTACACCCATCGCCGATGGACGCATTCGACTCGGGTGCAGATTATCTGCGTGACAAGTTGCTTCCTGCAATAGCTGAGGACGTACAAAGACTCGGGTCCGTTCTAGCACCGACTCGTCGAAAGGCCAAAGTGGGACTGTGACACCGAGTCATCATGATGGCAACCTGGTTGCGATGACCGTCCATGGCTCCATGCACACCGCCCGTGCGCCGTAGCGCGTAAGTACGTCCTTTCTTCACGACATGGATCCTCGTTGTAGTGGAGCAGGCTGTCCTTCAGTGGCGCAAATTAACTCGTAATTCGGCAGGACTGGGATTGAAGAATTGCCGCTTGCGAGAAGTTGGAACACAAGGAATCTGCGCTTCAACCGGCTCTAAAACGAACGCAAAGGTGTTTCTTAGACTCGACCCACGCCCATTTCCCTCACGACAATGACTTTCATCCCGACTCTCTTCCTTTTTCTCTGCACTGCGGCCGCCCTCCAGCACAATATCACGGTCGATGACACCGACTCTGCTATCACCTACGACGGTCCCGGATGGACCTCGTACAACCCCCAGAATTCCAGCTTCAATTCGTATAATGGCACTCTGCATTCCACTTGTGCTGGCCAGTCGTCTTCCCCCAACTCGACTGCGACATTCCACTTCACAGGTCCGTTTCTCGCCAATTTGAAGCTTCCAATGTGCTCACCACTGGCGATGTCGCAGGGGTGGCCATCTACTTTATGGCGTGGCCTTGCTCGGCATTCAATTACACGACCATAATCCTCGATGGCGGCGAACCGGTTACGGTCTACACGGATCCCGATGACCTTACTACAGATCGCCCTGTTCTGTGGAGCGCGACCGGCCTCTCGAATGGCCCACATACCATCGTCAACTCGGCCGTGAACTTTAGCGGTGAAGTCGATGCGTTCATGTGCGTTCAAGTTTGACTTGGCCATTGTTACGCGCTCACTGGCATTCGCTCCAGATACACCGTCGACGAGCCTGATCAAGTTCCCCCCGCTCCCGCCGGCTCTGAGAACGTCTTCGTCTCCGCCGAGGCGTTCACCTTCGCCGGCAATTGGACCAATTCGACCGACTCTCTGCCGAGCTGTGCTCAGAGCACCCAGCTAGCTACCACGTCCGACTCGAATGCGACATTCTCTTTCAATTTCACGGGTACGCCTTTCTTTTCTCGTGCCTCTTTCTCGCGTTCGTTCGACTCATCTACTGGCATCCGCAGGGAACCAGCTGTTCTTGAACACGGTCCCTTCGACATACGGCGGGCAGCTCTCTCTGTCAATCAACGACGGAGACCCCGAAGTGTTCGACCTCACAGCTGACTCCGACTCGGCATGCGCCCTCATAGAGCTGAACGTCACGTCCTTGGCGACCCGCAGCGTGCGGAAACGCGACGATACCTCGAATGTCCAGAATAAACTCATCGGCAAGAGCCTCTCGGGCACAAATGCTCTTGATGGCGCGACGTATGTTTCTGCTTTGCGAATACATGGTGCACGCTTGTTAACCATAACTTTGGTATAGATATCGCCAACAAACTTCGGGTGGGCAATCCGGTGGTCAACCGTCGTCGGGTTCAGGTTCCCCAGGATCTGGCGGTCAAGGCGCGCCTCCATCCGGTGGCCAACCTTCTTCGGGTTCAGGATCTGGCGGACAAGGCGCTCCTCCATCCGGTGGCCAACCTTCTTCGGGTTCAGGATCTGGCGGTCAAGGCGCTCCTCCATCCGGTGGCCAACCTTCTTCGGGTTCAGGATCTGGCGGACAAGGCGCACCTCCATCCGGTGGCCAACCTTCTTCGGCTTCAGGATCTGGCGGTCAAGGCGCGCCTCCATCCGGTGGCCAACCTTCTTCGGGTTCAGGATCTGGCGGACAAGGCGCAGCTCCATCCGGTGGTCAACCGTCTTCGGGTTCTCCAGGATCTAGCGGACAAGGCACCCCGAACGCACCTCCATCCGGTGGTCAACCATCTTCGGGCTCCACTGGATCTAGCGGGCAAGGCACCTCCAACGGGGGCGGAGAAGGAAGCTCGGGAACTTCCGGGCAAGCAGGGGCGGGAGGTTCGGCAGGTTCTGGGCAAGGATCGAGTGGAACGTCTACAGGTTCGACCTCGGATGGGCAGCCAAGCTCGGGCGAATCGGGTGGGGTGGGTTCTGGTGGTCAGGAGGGTTCTGGCGGCGACACACCCTCGGGTGGGCACACAGCAGGCACGGCGGGAGGCGTACCTCCGTCTTCGGTCGGGCAGGTGCCAACGTCGGGCGTTCCGACACCCACTGGCACTGGGACCGCAGCCTCGCAGCCGCAAGCATCGGCTACCGCACTAACGCAGCCATCCGGCGGGGGCGTGAAGAAAACGTCCGCCGCGTCTTCTCACGACCGCAACGTGTTCTCGTTCTCGAGCATGCTCGCCGCTGTACTTGCGTTGTGCACCTTATTCGCTTGAACCCGGATTTGAATCCGGATTTCTTGGACTTGTTGTTGAGATGCATTGTAAAGATGAATGTTGTAGACGGACTCGCATTCTTTCTTCACTTCTTTGTTACACGCTTTCCTTCGGTCATAGACTGTACATGTAGTCGAACTATATACAGTCGCGGCCTGAGGCTTCATGAATGATCATCCTTTACCGCTCTTTGCAAAATCAATGAGACTTGATTGCGCAGGGTAGGCCGAATTGACGACTACGGACTCCCGCAAATGTACACACTCCCAACATCTTGTACACACATCTACAAATACCAAATGCACCTCGGGAATCAATCCCACTTGTCGACCTTCATCGTTCCATGTTCCATTAAGTTAAGATGCATCTAATCGTCGGTCAGACAGGCCACTGGCACGGCCGGGTGAGAACTCTGAAAACGAACCTTGAAAGCGTTCTACAGTACATACTACTTGTGAGCCAAATTCAGAGGTAACAACAGGAAAACGAAACGCACTCTCAGCATATGAGGCTCGTGGCCACGTCCAGCAGCCAGACACTCGTGAAGCGCACGGTCATAATACTAAGTAGCTCGGTGAGCCCACCGCCAGACGCGTGAAAATATCTTAGAGGAAACCACGCACATCCATGAGCATATCGCGGTAGTCCGGATGGGCGCAGTTTTGAATGATAAGCGGCGCGCGTTCGCGGGGAGAGAGGCCACGGAGGTCGGCGAGTCCTTGTTCGGTGACGACGACGTCCAGGTCGTGTTCTGCGTTCAACTTTGTTTGGTATTATTTATTACCAGGGAAACACGAACCAGTCTGGTCGATGTGTGAGGCGAAGGGCACGATGCAAGATATTCCGGTCGGGTCGGATTTCGTCGGGCGGCTGAGGAAAAAACTAGTACAAAGCGGCTAACGCGTCGCGGTACATACCTCGATGGTGTGTGCATGATTGAAAGTTTCGCGTTGCGCAGGAAGTCAGCAGAGCCGCCGAGTCCGTTTAACATGCTAGAAGATCATTCATTAGTGTCGAATGGTCTCCGGGAAAGGAAGACAAACCGAGATCCTAGAGCACAAGTCGAGTTGGCGTGGGCATACTACGAAGTGAGATTTGCATATTGTATCCAAAAGCCAAATGGATAGAAACTCACGATATCAACTTCCAACGGGGTGTTCATCGCGATGACACCCAGTCGTCTGATAATTTCTGGAGAGTTGGCGACTTGCTGGGAACGTAGGAGGAGCCGGTCTTTGTAGTCCGACCAGTCTGCGTGTATGCGTGCGGGTCAAATTTTATGAATCTGCCTAGTGAAAAACAACCAACGAGAGTAGAAATGGTCGAATCTTTTATACTGGTGCGTCAACGAAGAGTCGTTCGAGTAAGATATGGGACGCACCCTTCCGGACTGAACTTGATCGAGGTAGCAGTGGCGAAATCGAGCTTTCCAGAGTCGAAGAACTTGAGGAAGGTATCTATACGAGTTGCAGTCGAAACGAAATCCATGTGTTTGAAACGCACCTTGCAAAACCTCTGTCCAGACCATAACATTATCGAACGGGCCAGCCGCGAGTCCACCGATAATGGAGTTGGCTACGTTACCGATACCGGATTGGAGCGGCAGGAGGGAACGAGGCAGACGGCCTGCGTCGACTTCCGAGGAGAGGAAGTTGATGAGGTGACCTGCGATTGCGATGGACTCTTCGTTCTGTGAAATGCGTGTCATTCCGAGTCACTGAAAGCGATAGAACTGAGAAGACGAACCTCAGGCGCGTTCGCACCAGTGTTATCTGGCAGATGAGACTCGACGATAGCTACGACGCGGTCTGGGTCAATTGCGATGGCCGTTTTGCCGATCCGGTCTTCGGGGTGGCTAACGAGCTACAGAAACACGTTAGAAATAGATGATTGAAGAGTAGATATATACGTACGTATGGCTGCCGATTTGGCGGGACAAACGACTGAGAGATATCGTGGAGACCTTCTAGGTTCGGCAAATGGGTGTTCACTTCCTGGGTCCAAGTTCACAAAAGGAACTCTGCGGATGATAACATGCACGAACGATGATAATCTTCTCTGCACACTCGAGGATTTCAGGCGTCGCTCCGACCGATGCACCTGGAGGATTTAATTGGACAAATATGGAGAGCCTGTAAAACTCACCTGGGACGATATGTCCGTCCTCGGTAATGGCGGTGGCCTCGACGATCGCCCAGTTGAGATGCTTCTTCGGGTCTCCGTGCTTTTTCCGGAGGCTGTAGTACCCATAGGTGAGGTCCTGAGGGAACACTGTGAGAGATGAGTTAAATAAAGGAGAAAAGACCGAACAACCGCCGACGCACTGGAAAGGTGTTTGTCTGCAAACGCAATCCGCCCCTCGTTGATTCCTTTAGCGATTTCCTTGCCCACTTGATGAGGGTAACGACGTGCGATCATGTCGAGTTTCGCCCAGCGTTCTTCGACTTCGGGACCCACCGACGCGCCGACGAAGAGATTGAACTTTTTCTTGGATTGGAGATTGTTCGCTTCGACGTGGTCTGCGATTGCCTGTGTGGTCGCATCGGCTTCAATAAGATGAGATGGAAATGCCGGTGAACGCACGGTGGGGACGGATTTAGGGTACCCGACTCCTGTGAAACCGCTCCAGGCGACCTTCTTGCGTATCAGGACAGTCCAAGCAATGGTGTGCAAGTAGAACGCACATAGTCGTCATGCTAGCATGATAGTTAGCCTGAGCATTTCCTTCCACAAAGCGGGGAAATGAACCTGAAACAACGGCGCGAGATCCTTCGGGTCTGCGAGCTTTTCGAGAAACGTAGGGCGTCTAACGCGTTCGCGCAGCACGGCCGAGGCTGTTGAAGGGCGGAATGGAATGTTTCGCGCGATTCCTGTTCTGCGCATCGTTCGCGACGGCGAGAGCGGAGGGAGGAAGCTTCTCCAGCTTCCCCAGCGTTTATATGTGAGTGGCGTGCCGTTATCTTGGCCGGAGGCACATCCTTCTAACGGAGGACTGGCCGCACGGTCTAGACTCGGACCGTGGATCAAGCTTCGATTGACTGATTGCCATGACCCCGATGAGTTGCGCTTTACAGTCGTCCTCCAAATCGATATCTCTCAAGACCAACTAAAGAGTCTGATTGCGGGAGCCTGAGGCTCCGAGTCGTTCTATGGAAAACGAAGTACAATCAAGTTGAATCAACGCCTCCTCTCCGCAATCTTCCTCTCTGCGTACTCCCAATGCGGCCCTGGACCTTCCAATCCTGGTTCGTTATCCCCATAACAAATCGCCACCACTCTCCGGTCATTCCCCAACGGCGTACCCACAAAATATTCGCGAGGGAGAGCCAGCTGAATCACACAGACGCGTAGCGCCGGCAAATGACAGACTTCTTCCCAGAACTTGGTCAACGGCGGCATCGGCATCATCATGACCATCGTCATTGCACAAGAGACGTGCGTCAGAAGGGGGAGTTGCTCAGGCAGCACTCGAAGAATTTTGAACGGGGCAATCCACACTCCCGGGAGGTGCAAGTGCGAAAGACGACTCCATAAATGGGGAATATATCCGCTTGGAGGGATCCGTTCGGGCTCAGGGTCCACCACGACGCTGGGATTTAGCAGCAGCATCCAATATTCGTCGGATGGCGTGATCTGAAACACCGACAAATGACGCGGACAAATCCGCATCTCCTCCCTCAACAACGCGTCGATATCATCGACCCTGATCGAAAGCCGCTCGAGGCGGATACATCTCGCACTGACGAGTGCCCAGAAATCATCGAACAGCGGTGGCGTCGCGAGAGCCAGTGTGAGGGAGATGATACTCGCGAGTATGTGTCGGCTCTTGGTGCGGAGCGTCGAGCTGAATAGTCGGATGCCTGGGACGGTATCCAGGGTTACTGAGCGGTAGATGACAATCTCGGCTGCGCGTCCGATGGCTTTGGAGGTCACCGCGAGCGTCAGGGCTGTAGGGACGTCTTCTTGAGCGGCGAGCTGCACGATTGGGATAAGGATATCGTCTGGTAGGACGGCGGAGATGAGGCTTGGATGTGTGTTAGAGCTTTATGACCCGGAGGAGATTTATACAGTACCTGGAGTTGGTGGGCTCGGGCTGGACTGGAATCCTGCGAGTTCGTTACAACGCTCTCGTTTCGCGCAGTACAAAGGGAAAGGACAAGCCATTTGATCTTGCCGAGGCTCTGAGACTTCAAGATAGAGATGCTCATAGCGGCGAACACGTCTTGGGACACGAATGGCGGTGGGAGAGAGACTGCGGTGGATCATTTTCTCCGTGATCCGTCTCGCAAGGAAACGCAGAAATACAATATGTGTGAAGGGATGGATGTCTCGGTAGACGACTACGCAGAGGGACCGTAGTTATTTTGTGAGTACTGCGCCTGAGCTCCACGTCCTGGGTGGCCATAACCAGCGGCAGGTGCTGGCGCTGGCATTGAGAAAGCATCCGCGGGAGCGACATTATAGGGCGCTACCGGCAGAGGTCCCCTAGCCATCTCCGCCACATGGTCGTAAAACGCTGGCAGCGGTTTCTCCTGCCAGTGCTCCGCGAGCGTTTCTGGCGTCGCGGCTAGCCTCCCAGCCCCACCCTCGAGCGTCTTGTGGTAGTCATACGCCATCAGGTCCTCCAGCAGATGTTTCTGGTGGCGTTTATACAGGAACTGGAAGCTGGTCCCGAGGAGCGCGAGGAGGACGACACCGCCTATGACACCGCCTGCGATCTTCGCCGAGTTGTTTTCCTTCGCTGTGGTGGTGGTGGAAGGGCTGTCTGTGCCAGTGGTGTCGGAGGCAGACGCAGAAGAGGTCGGGGAGGACGATGAGATATGGGAGATCGACGTCAGGCTTGTAGCGCTCGTCGTCCTGCGCATGGGCGGATAAGCACGAAGGCCGCGGGACAAGATGGGTGACGTACTGCGAGGCGTCTGTATCTGAGGAGGTCGTAGGCACCGAGGCAGTCGCCGTGTCGGTATTGCCCTCCGTAGAGGTAGCCGTCGACCCACTGTGCCAACAGTTAGTTAGCCGGAAAGGTATTCCGTGGGCCGTATTTACGCACGTTACGATAGATGTGCAGAGCCCGGAATCGTCGAGCGGGACGGTCGCAGGCGCAATGCTCTCGGCGCGACTGGTCGCTTTGGCACCAGCGGAGTCCACCACTTGTACCAGACTGCGCGGGAGGTTAACGAGTGTTGACGGAGTAGACAGCGACGTACAAGGCCAGAGGGAGGGAACCCTTTGCGACTCCGAGATTATCGACGACCCAGACTTGCGAGTTGCTGCTGACACCAGCCCAGAATGCGTACTAATGGAAGGCTTTCAGTACAAGAAACAAAGGCACGATATGCGGGACATACGATATCACCAGCTTCTCTGCGAAAACTCAGCATACAGCGCAAGCGTGAGGAGGAGGAGGACGTACTGGGGGTCTTGTATTGTCACTGTAAAGGGCGCTACACCACCTTGCCATTGGATCGTGTATTACTCTGAAAGCGCTCTCAGCACACTGACGCCCCGCAAGGAGCAGTGAGAGCTCACCGCACTGTACAACGCCAACAGGATCTGGGACCAGGAGAAAGCCGACGGCGCCGCCAGCTGCGAGTGCCGGGAGAACTACGCTGGCCAACACCGTTACGAGGGTAAGGAATGTGAGAGCCATTGCGCGGTGAAAACGTGTGGGTGGGTGTTAAAATGAATGTGCTGTGGTGGGGGAGGAGAGGAAAGGGTCCGCATTTTGCTGGCAGTGGGCGATGATACGCTGGTTTATCGGTCTAGGGTTCACGTTGATGAAATTTGGTGTCTGGTGTCAACTTGAAGCGCGGGGAATGCTTGAAGGCGATGAGCCAAGTAGCTCAAGGTTCGCCCTGAGGCTGGATAACCTGGTTGACAAGTAAGTAATCTGGCTCGCCGACGAAGGACGCTGTTTCACTGTGAAACTTGCGGAGGAAACAAGCTGAGGGAATCAACAAAGCACCCTTGTGGAGAAGCTGGTATCAGGCATGTAATGTAGAGACGCGGAGAGAGTCGTTCAGTTGGGTGTGGTTTGGGCGTAGGACTCGGATCAGTGACACGTCACTCTCCGAATCGTCCCGCAGAGCAACGACATTCCGGCGCCCAGCGTTGGAGCTACTATCAGACTCATCCTGGGTTGCCGACTTGGATGCCTTGAACCCAACCCAAGCCCAAGCTGGCGAGCATTCTACTGGTATGGCCCGGGCCGCCTCAGGCTGGGACCGGTCCGTCATTGCCGACGTGTCGTCGTCGGCAGCGGCCTTAACACGCCGTCTCGCTCCGACCCATCTGCCATCTGGGTACGATTCCTCTCGCTAGAGGGCAGTAAATTCGCCTCCCTCAGCGTCTCGACACGGGGACATCTGCAGATTCATCGTGGCTGGACCCGACGCCGGTCCAACTATCAATGGCCGCGCGCCGGACTCAAGACCGTAATCGCCTAGTGGTTGTGGACGCAGAGATAGCCAAGATGGAGCTGGAGCTCACCAAACTCCGTACCGAACGCAGCGATATCCGTGGTCGACTCGCCGCATATGCATACCCCGTCCTCACCTTACCGACCGAATTGGTGGTGGAGATATTCATGCAATATCTTCCTGTCTATCCCGCATGCCCCCCTCTATTCGGCCGAGACTCTCCGACCCATTTGACGCATATTTGCCATCTGTGGAGGAGCATTGCACTCAGTACCCCGATGCTATGGCGCGCGATCGAGTTCGACGGGACGTCTTCCGAAGGCGGCCGCCCCGAGGAGGATGCACTCAGAGTCGTCAGGACTTGGTTACTTCGTTCGGATTCCTGCCGTCTCTCGCTCTCCATCCTCGGCATACCCCAGAGACGGTCCAATTTCTCCATGCGGAGACTCATGTGGGTGCTGCTTCCGCATCAACAGCGATGGGAGTATATCAACTTCGCTGTGTTTGTTTCGACGCCAAACGAGATCATACCCATCTCCGGACCACTTCCTGCTCTCGTCGAACTCAATGCATGGGGCAGCTTCCAAGTATCCGTCGCTTCAAATGCCCCCTTGCTACATACTCTCCATGCTTTCGTACATCCTTCTGCAATCGGTCCTTCCAACCCCAATGAGGTCAACTGGGTCCAGCTCACCACCTTGACCCTGCAGCACAAATCCCTCGGGGAATGTATCGAAATTCTACAGAACACGATAAATCTGCGTCATTGCTCCTTGCATGTGCCGCGAGATACCACCTCTCTTCCTGCCATCCTGTGGCTTCCACCCACGCTCCAAACCTTCATCATGGACTTTTCCCGCAACCCGTCCTCTCTGCCTTTGGTCGTTGGATACCTGCGACGCATCGTCGCGGGGCCCGCGCTCCAACGTTTGCGCATCCCCTCTATATTTTTGCAGCCGAACCCCATCGAGGTTTTGGGCGCGTTTCTTGCCGTATCCAAATGCCCGTTGCAGAATCTTCAACTCGTCGGAAGGTCAAAACCGTACATCATTCTGGGAGAGGAGCTGCAGCCTCTCTTCCCCGCGATTACCAAAATGACAAAGGTTCCGAGACAGGGCCCTAAACCGCTGGGGCAGCCGATGGACGAGTTCTTTGACGAAGCCAAGGTAGGATTTCGTATCTGCCAAAGTTTTTGTGCTGATCACGAGTTCGAATAGAATGCATCGTACTAGTCAGTGGTTGGTTCGGAATCGGAAAGAACAAAGATTCGCGCAAGAACAACCTTCAACACAGCTGGCCTCGGATATTTTTCTGAGTATCGACTATGTACCTATCTACAGGCTTATATTTATTCGTATCATATTTCTTGCGTCCTTCCTCGAACCCTACGTGCTCAGAAATCAGTGTTTGTACCACACTCACTCAATCTCTTCCTTCCGTGCTCCGGCTTATTTAAACTCTCAGACACCGCAGTGCGGTCGAGTTCGGTAATACTTACGCGCGTCGCATGATCTGATGGGTAAGCGCCGCGTGACCGCGTTGTTCCTTTACTCCTGACCACAACATCGGCTTTTCCCAAATTCTTTACCTAGAAGCCCGGAAGCCGTCTAATAGGCACTTTGAACGCCTCTAAGCATCGGGAGCCCACCTCTCCGACTCGGAGACTCCGAGTTGCTTCTCCTTGCCTGACTTACTCCTCCAATGGTGAGCAAACTCATACGTTCGCTATACCACGACTCAACACGGAGCGACCCAAGCTGCCTTTCGTCTCTACCACCGCCAATCGCGCCGCTGACAGAGCCAGGCTCGACAAAATCGACGAAGAGATCGTACACCTGAAGCTCGCACTTCAGACTCTATATTCCGAGCGCGAGGCCGTACAAGACCGACTCGAGTCGTTCACCTATCCGGTTTTGACCCTCCCGAACGAAGTCTCACTGGAAATTTTCAAAAAATACATCCCCTCCTATCCTGAATGCCCGCCTCTTGTCGGAGACGCATCGCCTACCAAGCTTGGCCAAATTTGTCGCCATTGGAGGCAGATTGCGCATTCTTCTGCGGTCCTCTGGCGAGGAATCGAAATCCCGGATGTGTTCTGGGACGAAACCAGCGCTTTGGCGCAGTTTGAAACAGCGGAGACCTGGCTCAAGAGGTCGGGTTCGCTTCCACTTTCTGTTCGTCTGGGCCTTGCAAGAAACGAAGACGGGGGCGATATAGTTGACAAGCTCGTCCATATTGGACATACATTTCTCCGCCACTGTGGACGATGGGAATACGCCAGATGGAAGCTGTCGCACAAGGGATACTTGATACAGGGGATGCCTTTTCTGGCGGGGAGGATGCCCCTCCTGAAGGAGCTTCACGTGGATACCGCTACGCCGGACAAGGTCGGTCGCGTGGACGCTCCGTTCCTGCGTAGTGTTACTGGGTGGCTTCTCTCGGAGACGTCGTACTCGACGCTCTTCAGCACGAAAACCTGGAACCAGCTCACGAGATTGAAGCTCGACGACATATCTCCTTCCTTTGCTGCAAAGATCCTCGCCGAGACCAAAGACCTCCTCGACTGCTGGCTGATTTTGTCTTTCGACCACTTCTATCGACAGGAGGACCAGTCGATGACCGACTTGGAACTCCCCCGATTGGAGACGTTGATTATAGGCTCGGACACCTCTCATTCGAGCCATGTGTTCCTCGCAGCACTCAATCTTCCAGGCCTGCGGAGGTTGTCAGTCAAGGAGGACCTTCTGTCGCCCGACCCGCTGCAGCGTCTGCCCGAAACGATCAACAGCTTTGGGTGCGGCAGACTCCAGCGGTTGTGCATAGTACATCGGGTAGTCGCATTGGAGGACGAATATCGAGCGGTGTTTCCGGAAATCGAGCATTTTGAATTCGACAGCTCGCGACACGGGGGCTGGTCGCCGAGCATAGAAGATTGGGGAGGTCCCTGGGCTTGACTCGGAGGTGACTCAGGTGAGCGCTCCTCGTTAATGTTAGCATGTTAGTTAAAAACGTAGTTCGTCCATTGGCTGTTTTTATTTTATTTTTGTCAGTATTTGCTTTCTCCCCTCATACTCGCGCCCCTCGAGAACAGCTGGCCGTTCCACCCAGCCGCCAGCCTCGCAGACTTTGTCGCGCGTCGCGTTGCATCTGATTCCGTGACCGTATTGCTTTTTTCCCATGAGCCACATTGCCTTCGCTTTTGTGCCACGCAAAGTCGCCGTGAAACATAAGACCCCAGCGAGCAGCACCCTCCAGAAAGGCTCTACATCTCACCCTCGTCCTCTTCTGCCGCCCACGTCGGCTGCCTCGACCTCCAAGTCGACTTGTCCCGACAGACCTTCCGCTCCTGCTCGCGCTCTCCCTTTCAAGATACCGATTATGTGTGGTCCCAGAGCTTCGTATGACATAGAACGATGCACCTGCGTCCGCTCGAACGATAACTGTGCGTTTTCTTCGCTACCTGGTCTTCAAAGGTCTCATTATGTAGTCTTCCCGCTCAGATACATCCTAGAGCCTCCGTCCCCGCTCTCGACCGCCGAGGATTCGGAAGCAGCCATTGCTAGGGCACTCCGTGCTCATGCTGCCGACACAGTGGACCTGAGCATAGCTATTCCATCTGCGGAGCGCAAAACGTGAAGCGGGCAGCTTTGAGATTCGTCCGAGATTCTGGGAGGTGGAATATCCGACCACGCGAAGAGACTGGGATGCCCGGACGGTGTACGTCGTGCGTCGACGCAGCCTTTTCCTTTGCGACTGGCTGCTGATTTGAAAACAGGAAACTTTACCAGCGAAGTGCAAGACGCTCGATGCACCCTGTCGATTCATCCGTGGACTCCTCCCGTGGACTCCTCCCCACCTACCCAACTGAGGTGTCTTCATCCAAAGTAACGCTGGAGTACACACGAATGCAAAATATCATCTCCCTGGCTCACCATCCGACGACGTCAGCGCAGAACCTCCGAAGCTCGAGTCTTTCGCCATCGTTACCGTTAAAACGGTGAAAGACGCCGAGTCGTTCCCGGGAGACCAGGACAAGACCGACGCAGCCCGTTTTGGGTTCCGAGCATGCTCCAAAGCGAGATGGGACGAGCTGAATGCGGAGTACGTCGAATATCGGGCGGGTCTTGCCAGGACGGAGGATGTGGGTCGGAATCGGGACGACGACGACTCTCGTGACGAGCAGCCTCTATCATCTTCACGGTCCGACATCCCTCACACTTCCTCACCTGCCTACCGACCCAATTGCCTCGTCTATTCGCAATCTCGACCCCGCGACAAACAAAAACTGTCTCTACGCGCGTTCTTTGCCGACGCTCTGGGAATCGGTGCAGACCACGCTGGCGAGGCAAATGACTACGTCGACTATACCGTGGGCGTGGATTCCGTGGGTCTTTTCCTCACTGGTA
Source organism: Mycena amicta (assembly GCA_029282125.1). Lineage (NCBI taxonomy): Eukaryota > Fungi > Basidiomycota > Agaricomycetes > Agaricales > Mycenaceae > Mycena > Mycena amicta. Next base: position 851,464 of record JARIHP010000001.1, on the reverse strand, counting down.
CCCATTCCTCCCGTGTTATTCGGCCCGTTGCAGTGTCACCCTCCGACTAACCTCCTCAACCTATGCGAATCCGCTTGTTCAGTACAATTCGATGGTGCAATGAGCTGGTGACGCGGTCGTCAAAGCGGAGCTGGTTACTGGGATGCGGAAAGTCTATTGGGAGCAGGTGCCGGAGAAGGGCGGATGCAGGCTATGAATGTTGGGTGGGATGTCGTGTGGGGTGCTTGCGCAGGAAGATGAGGCGAAGAGTTAGCATAGGGAGGGAGAGAAAGCGGCGGAAGCGACGCTGAATGTGAGCCCGGTTGTCCCATGCATCGAGCTGGTATCTAACGTTCTGTAGGACATCGTTTCTTCCCAACGAAGGAGATCTATCGGGAAAAGATACCGATGAAGAGTGTGAACAGATTGTCTGGCGTTAGCAGGGGATGACACCCAAACGCGAGGGCAGGGGGTCATCATAAAGTCGGTAGGGAGGCTCAGTGAGTTCTTCGACTGTTAGGTCGTTCTCAAGCTCATACACTACACAGTCGGGGCTGCTATCGGCGGCATGACTCTCATGGCGCTTATCATCGTCGGCATATGGCTCTTTGTGCGTCGGCGCCGGAACCTCCGAGCACGCGAGCAGATGCTGCAATGGCGTCCGGGCACACTCGATGGGGGCTGCGAGATGGGCTGCCCCCGTTTCTCGTTGGGCAGCCTGCGCGACGGAGGGAACGGGAGGACGATGTGAGGTGATGGTCATTTGTGCCGATGGCGATTCACCACCGAGGAAGGCCCAGATTCACGCCAGCCTGAGTCGGCGGCGCCGCGTATTTTATAACTCGGTTGGAGCCGCCGTATGCACATTCAAGTGGATATCACTGTACATATCAGGTGGTGGCTCCCATGTCGCCTATGAGAAGAACTTGAAGCCTCCGTGGATAGGCATCTTGTCACGCACCGCTACTTGCTTTCGTCCACAAAGAGCTATCTCGAACGGCTAGCACTGGCATATACCGACCCTTCTCCGTGCCACTGAAGGCGTTCTCCGAAGGCTTCGACGTGGTTTTCCATCCCTGCCGACTGAGAGACGCCCTCTTAAGCGCGCATTGCCTGCGCTGTCAGTGTTCGTACCGCTGATTCCCTGCGTTGCTTTCGCTCCAGAGTTCTTACCTATATTCAGCGATACCACGAAGCATGTCTGCATTTGCTCGCACAAGTCACCAAGATACGCTCGCCAAAATCGACGCGGAGCTGCGAGATCTCGAGACCGATAGCCCGCTCCCCAGGTCCACCTACCCCATATTGACGCTCCCCACCGAAATCGTCACCGAGATCTTCTTGCAGTATCTCCCTGCATATCCCGCATGTCCACCATTGCTCGGCGACGGTTCCCCCACCCGTTTGGCTCAGATCTGCGCACATTGGAGGAGCATCGCTCATGACACAGCTGCTCTATGGCGGGCAATCCAGCTGTCCTTCACCCACAAGTTTGACAAAGAAGCCGCTCTCTTATCGGTAGCAACAGCGAACACCTGGCTCGGGAGATCGCACTCATTTCCTCTGTCGATTGTCTTCCGATGCAGTCCAAATAGCGACTCTCAGGCTTATGCCGAAATAATATCCAATGCTGCCGCGGCCCTTCTTGACCACTGTTCCCGCTGGCAATATGCCACTTGGCGATTTCCGCGCAGGCTGGATACAACCTTGCGGAGGGAGATCCGAGACATGCCTATACTCTTGGATCTCCACATCTACTCGGAATCGATCGGCGCGGAGCTTGTCCTTGGCCATATCGACGCTCCAGCTCTCCGCAAAGTTGCTGGGCGTCTGTTTGACGACGATTTCTACTTCAAGCTCTTCAGCGAGGAAACCTGGAGCAACTTGACGACACTGAAGCTCGGCGATGTTCCTCCTTACATTGCCGCGTCTATTCTGAAGAATACTGCATGCCTTGTTCACTGCTGGCTGCATTTCTTGGACGACGACGACCCCGTCGCAGACGGCACTACTTTGAGTCTTCCTCATCTGGAGACATTTATTATGGACTCGTGGTTTCCTCGGGCCAACGAGCTACTGAATGGCCTGTCTATTCCGAGCATACAGCGACTCGCCATTCGGGAGGGATTTCTGTTGGAAATGTCGGACGATCCGACACAGTCCCTCTTGCGTCTTCTTCGAACCTGTACGTCCGTCGAGGAGCTCTGTATCTTTGGCATCGGCGAGGTTCCGGAGGTGAAATATAGGGCAGCACTCCCTACTATCTCTCGCTTTGACTTCCAACTCGTATCCGATGATGCCGTATGGGTGCCAACCGATGAGGCCTGGACAGCGCCTTGGACTCGATGGGTAAGCCCTGCTCAGTTCATACCAAATTCTGTCTGAGTTTAACCGCGTTAGATATGGAACGCGGAACAGTGGGACGAGTAACCAGGCCCCAGGGGAGCTCACTGGCATGGCAATTCACCTTCGCTTCAATCTACTCGAGCTCTAAGCCACTGGCAACTAACTGTATACCGTATTTTTAAGTCGTAACATTGAATTCTTGTAAGTAATTCCAGTTGCTTGAGAATCATTAGCTCTTCTTGCTGCGGCACATTTCGCACTGGTAGTTTGCTTCCTCGGTAATATTCAGGCCTGTCGACGGCGCCGTCGTATCGTACTAATGCGACGTTTATACGGTGACTACGTGTGTTATTTAGCGTATTTTATTAGTCAGAGTCGTATGCACATTCGAAGTGGATATCACCGCCGGCGTACATATTCAGGTGGTGGCTCCCATGTCGACCGGTCTGCCTATGAGACGAACTTGAAGATCGGGCCTCTGTGGATAGGCATCTTGTCACGCACCGCACTTGCATTCGTCCACAAAGAGCTATTTCGAACGGCTAGCATATATCGACTGACCCTTCTCTGTGCGACTGTGGGCGTTCTCCGAAGGCTTCGACCTGGTTTTCCTTCCCGACGGAGAGACGCCCTGTTAAGCGCGCATTGTGCGCTGTCAGTGTTAGTACCGCTGATTCGGCTGCGTTGTTTTCCTCCTTACCTGTATTCAGCGAGATACAAGACGCATGTCTGCATTTGCGCTCGCAAGTCACCAAGATACGCTCGCCAAAATCGACGCGGATCTGCGAGATCTCGAGACCGTCGATAGCCTGCTCCCCAACTCCACCTACCCCGTACTGACGCTCCCCACCGAAATCGTCATCGAGATCTTCGTGCAGTATCTCCCTGCATATCCTGCGTGTCCACCGTTGGTCGGCGACGGTTCTCCCACCCGTTTGGCTCAGATCTGCGCACATTGGAGGAGCATCGCTCATGACACACCTGCTCTATGGCGGGCAATCCAGCTGTCCTTCACCCACAAGTTTGACAAAGAAGCGGCTCTCTTGTCGGTAGCAACAGCGAACACCTGGCTCGGGAGATCGCATTCACTTCCTCTGTCGATTGTCTTCCGATGCAGTCCAAATAGCGATTCTCATGCCGAAATAATATCCAATGCTGCCGCGGCCCTTCTTGACCACTGTTCCCGCTGGCAATATGCCACCTGGCGATTTCCGCTCAGGCTGGATACAACCTTGCGGAGGGAGATTCGGGACATGCCTAGACTCTTGGACCTCCACATTTACTCTGAATCGTTCAGCGCGGAGCTTCTCCTTGGCCATATCGACGCTCCAGCTCTCCGCAAGCTTGCCGGGCGTCTGGGTGACGATACCTTCTACTTGAAGCTATTCAGCGAGGAAACCTGGAGCAACTTGACGACACTGAAGCTCAGCGATGTTCCTCCTTACATTGCCGCGTCTATCCTGAAGAATACTGCATCCCTTGTCCACTGTTGGCTGCATTTCTTCTTCGACGACGACCCCGTCGCAGACAGCACTAATTTGAGTCTTCCTCATCTGGAGACATTGATTCTTGAGGGGTCATGGTGTTGGGTTGTCGACGAGCTCCTGGGTGCCCTGGTTATTCCGAGTATACAGAGACTAGCCATCCAAGAGGCATTCTTGTCGGAACGATCGGTAGATCCGACGGAGTCTCTCTTGCGCCTTCTTCGAACCTGTACGTCCATCGAGGAGCTCTGTATCTTTGGCTTCGGCGAGGTTTCGGAGGAGACATATAGGGCAGCACTCCCTACAATCCCTCACGTTGACTTTCAACGTGGACCTGAGCGTGGATCCGGATGGGTACCAACAGATGAGGCCTGGACAGCGCCTTGGACTCGATGGATAAATACGAGCCCTGCGTAGTTCCTACCAACTTATATATTTCAGCTATGGCTCTTCTTGTGGCATATTTCGTGGTTGAATTATACTTGTTTTCTTCTCACCGCCTCGACGCGTTTCCGTGACCGTATCGCTTTTTTCCCATGAGCGACGTCACGGTTGACTCTTCCCTTCGCGTTTGTGCCTCGCAAAGTCGCCTCGAAACACAAGACCCCAGCGAGCAGCACCCTCCAGAAAGGTTCTACATCTCACCCTCGTCCTCTTCTGCCACCGACGCCCGCTGCCTCTACCTCCAAGTCGACTTGTCCCGACACAGACCTTCCGCTCCTGCTCGCACTCTCCCTTTCAAGATACCGATTATGGGTGGACCCAGAGATTCGTATGGACATAGAGCGATGTACCCGCGTCCGCTCGAACGATAACTGTGCGTTGTCCTCGCTACCTGGTTTCAAAGCTCTCATTGCATGCAGTCTTCCCGCTCAGCTACATCCTGGAGCCTCCGTCCCCGCTCTCAACCGCCGAGGCTTCCGAAGCAGCCATTGCTAAGGCACTCCGTGCTCATGCCGCCGACACAGTGGACCTGCGCATGTCCATTCCATCTGCGGAACAGATGTACAAACGCAAAGCCGGGAGTTTCGAGATTCGACCGAGATTCTGGGGCAATGAGGAGGAGGAGTATCCAACGACGCGAAAAGACTGGGATGCCCGGACGGTGTACGTCGTGCCCAACCTTTCCTTTTGCGACTAGCTGCTGATTCGAAGACAGGAAAATTTACCAGTGAAGTGCAAGACGCTCGCTGCGGTGTGTCGATTCATCCTTGGACTCCTACCTTCCTCCTCGGCCCAAGCGACTTCTTCCAAAGTAACGCTGGAGACTTGGAGTACACACGAATACAAAATATCATCTCCCCTGGCTCACCATCCGACGACGTCAGCGCAGAACCTCCGAAGCTCAAGTCTTTCGCCCTCGTCACCTTCAAAACGGTGGAAGACGCCGAGTCATCGGTCGCAGCCTTGGAAGCGTCGAAAACCAGAGGAAGGACCGGGAGACAAAGACAAGACCGACGCAGCCCGCTTTGGGTTCCGCGGGCGGGTCTTGCCAGGACAGAGGATGTGGGTCGGAATAGGGGCGACTTTGAGTCAGTCGACGACTCTCGTGTAAACGACGAGCAGCCTCTATCCTCTTCACGGTCCGACATCCCTCACACTCCCTCGCCTTCATACCCACCCAACTGCCTCGTCTTCATCCTCAATCTCGACCCCAAACAAAATGTCGCTACGCACGTTCTTTGCGGACGCTCTGGGACTCAGTACAGACCACGCTGACAAGGCAATTGACTACGTGCCAAGGGCGTCGATTCCGTGCGTTGTCTCCTCACTCGTACCTATTCCTCCCGTCTCATTCGGCCCGTTGCAGTGTCACCTCCGACTAACCTCCTCAACCTATGCGAATGTGCCTGTCGGGCACTTCACGGACAATCCTATGGTGCAAGGAGCTGGTGACGCAGTGGTCAAAGCGGAGCTCGTTACTGAAACGCGGGAGGAGGTCTATTGGGAGGGCGTGCCGGAGAAGGTGCGGATGCAGGCTATGAAGAGGATGTCGAGTGGGGAGCTTGGACAGGAGGAGGAAGCGAAGAATGGGAGCATAGGGAGGGAGAGAAAGCGGGGGAAGCGGCATTCAGGAGACGATACCGACAGACTGTGAACGCAAGCGCACAGTCATCGTAAAGTCAGTATATGGATATGGACAGAGGAGGCTGAGTGAGTTTTTCGAATGTTAGGTCGTTCTTGAAATCATACCCTACACGAAGGACATTTGGCCCTACGATACCCTTACGGTGCTAGCCTTCGGAAAGCATTCCGCGGATTACATCGGCCTTGCTGGTCTGCGAGGACCGTTCGAAGAGCGGTGCTGCTGTCTCCCAATGCTGTCTTGCCTTTCCTGCCTCTCCTCGCTTCTTTGCGATATAACCCAGACGTAGCATGCATTCTGCGCGGCTGGAATGGATGTCCATCTGGGTAAAGCCCTCCAGTGCGACGAGAAGAAGGCTTTTCCCTGTCTGCTCCTCGTCCGTGAGGACAGCAGTATCTCCGAGGAATTGGAGGGACTTGTAGATTCCACGTCTCTGTTTCGAGAGCATACATTGCGCCAGAAAGATCACCGACCATGGCATCGTTCCCACATCCGACGCTTTACCCCAGCGAGCTACGTCTGCTAGTCTTTCAAGGCAGAAATCCGCCACGGGGGCATAGAGAGCACAAGTTTCGCGAAAGAGGTTTTGGAACATCTCCTTCGCTGCCGTGGTATTTCCTTCCCTCAGCCAGAGGTCGGCTTGGGTCGCATCGCACATGCTGCGGTCGAGAGTGCTTTTGTCCAACCCCTTCTTCCGGAATATCTTCCTTGCTCCCTCGATGTTCATTTGAACCTCTGTCGCCGGGGTCTCCATCAAGATTCCGAGCTCGGCGAAGTTGAGGAGTTGTAAACCCTGCCGGAAGGTGCTCTCTTCGAGTACGAGGTTCTGAAGGGCTTGCTGCATTCGTAGAGCCTCCCGATGCTCCGACTTCATCTTGTGCACCTCGGCGAGATGCACACGCACATTATACTCAAGGCTGCTTTCCGATAGACCACATATGGCCAGGAGACTCTGCGCTCGCGAACTCGCAGTGAGACAACCCGGGTAGTTGCCAAGCCGAAGCAAACATGTCGATTCATAGTAAAGAGCGCGAGCTTCGCGGAGAAGGTCGCCTGCCAGGATCGCAGCGACCTGAGCCTTCTGCGATAATAAACGGGCGGCGTGGTGATCTCCTGCGGCGCGCCGAATCCTGGCGAGGCCATTATGACATTCAGCTTTGAGTCCGTAGGCGTTGGTCGACTCTGCTATATCGAGTGCCTTGCGATAGAATTCTTCCGCTTTAGAGATTTTCAAACATGTAACGTGTCCCGAGGCAAGCGTAGAATAGACCTGTTTACGATGAGCAACTGTTCATATTTTCTGTAAATAGGGAACTTACATTCGACGGCCGGATCTTTGACCAGATGTATCTTATCCGAAGCTCTTAGAATCAACTCCTCGACGATAGGCATTTTGTCGTCCGTAATCGATAAATATTCGGTGATCAAGCCGACTTCCGCGCCAGGATCGAGAGAGGGAGGTGGTTGATGCAATATCTCTGTCATGAGTGGAATTCGTCCGTCGCCTGTAATGCGCCGAAACATGCTCAACATGCGGACAGAAGAGATGATTTCCTCCGGGTCGAGGCTTCCATGGCTCATCGTGAACGAAAGAACGTTCTGGATGTTGCCAAAATTGGATCCAATCTGAGAGGCTATTTCGGGGCTCTCGATGGTGCCGCAGGACTTGGTGTAGAGTTCCAGAACCTGCCGATAAAGATGGAAGACGGAATTGACAAAGTTCACGTCGGGCGGATGATGCCTTTGTATATGTTCCCGAATAGGAACTAGGACCTTGAGACGGCGCTGGTTCGTTGTATACGCCAAGGACGTTCGCACCAAAGCCCTCTTGCATTCGAGGATGTTGGCTACGGGTAGGTGGCTCTGGAGCAGCTCCGCGTCGGCCAGGCCGTCCGGAAGGATTGACAGAAGACTGAGGAGGTGGATAGCAGAAGGAATAGCGACGAGTCGTGGACTGGAGAGCGAAATCGAAATCGACATGTCCAGATTGGATCGCCTGTCGAGACCCTCGGAGAGTAGCGAGGTTTTTTCACCCTCGAAGCGAGAAAGAACTGTGGCGCAACTCTCTGAGTCAACGAGATGTGCAATGAGGTCGATAGCCAGCGGCATATTGTCCGTAAGCGCAAGTACCTGATCGATTTCGACCTCGGTGTACTTGACTGAATCGGCAATCTCGAGGAATGTCTGGCGCGCTGCTTCGGGAGATAGTGGTTGTAGCGGCCGGAGGAACGGTTGGGTCCATTTCACTTTGTCTGGACGCTCCACGCCGCGCATGGTGACCTATGGACATTTAGACTCGGAGCGAGGAAGCATCGGAAACGCACGATGAGCGCGAGGTGCTTTATATCGGAGAGCCTCGACAGCAGATCCTCGACATCTTTTCGGGAGTGAGACTCCCATACTGTTTCAAGGTTATCAAGAATCAGAAGCGTCGGTGGACCGTTTGCGAAATGCTGGACGACCCGGCCAGTGACCGACTCCATTGCGGAGAGCCCGATATGAGCTCCAAGGAGTGGAAGCAGCTCGGCGGACGTCGAGGCAGATTCACAGGCGACGAAGACCCGACAGTCGCGGTACTTTTGGACAATGTCGGCGTGGTGCAAGACGGCTCGCGCGAGACTTGTCTTGCCCATGCCGCCTGCGCCGAGGATGACGATACGGGGAGACTCTCGGGTAAAGGCATCGAGAATTTGCGCAAGCTCCGATTCACGACCATAAAAGATCTTTGGTTCGGGTGGGAGCAAGGAGAGTGATTTTGAGCTAAGAGGAAAGTCAGATTCTACTGAACGGTTTCATTACGGCTTCCAAGTTCCAACAGACCTGTTGTAAGCCGTTGACAAGACACGAGTAAGCTATACGACCATGAGTTTGTGCTGCAAAGCGAGAATCTTCTGCCTACTGTAGATCTTCCGTCAGAAGCGGCAGCAGCAAGCTCAAGGACCTCTTGGTACAGTGTATCCTCTGTCGCGTCAAAGTCGATGATGTTGTGAAGGAGTTCTGCATTCTTGACCTGAACCCGTTCAATGGTTCCACCCAGTGTCCATACGTCAAACGCGTCCATGCATTGTTCCAGCAACACGGTGCAATCCCTCACCATCGTGTTCAATTCACCTTTGCGAAAGAACTTCCAGATGCGACTTCCCTCCTGCTGTGCCGCCAGAGCAGAGTAAACCTTGTGGAGAATACTCCCGAGACGATTCAAAAGGATTCCCGTGGACAATGGGTACTCACCTGGCGAAGTTGGCAACCTCACCCAACATAGCTGCAGACAGCTCCATGTTCTCCTCCGCCTTGATATGCAGCGAGACCACCACAAGCAGGAGCTGATGTGTCTGCTCGAGAAGAAGCAGTGTCTCATTCCCCTGCGGTTTGCCTATCTGGAGCGGATTTAGCATGAAGAGTCGGAGAAGCACGCGTCTAACCTGGACAAGCGGCAGGATTGACTGGACCGCGAGGCATATGGGCGCCAAAAACGGTGTCTGCACCGCGCTGGAGACTGTTTCGAGAGCGCTGACGGCGGCCGTCAGCTTGATCTTGATGTTTTCTAGTCGACTTCCACCTGCTTCAACGACTAGAGGGGCCATGATACAGGCGCGGACGGTCGCCCGGGCCTTTATAACTTCTTCGACAGTTGCGCAAAGCTCGGTGATAAGATGAGTTCACAGGCAAACATTGATGAAAGCGATTGGCCTGGAGGCTGTGGGCATGGATAAACTGTCAATGCGGGGGGCGCGAGATCCCGAGAGAGTCCAGGCGTGAGACAGTTGCCTTGAAATGGTGCTCATTGCCTGAGGGAGTTTGAGGACGAGATATCCGACGTTTGTCGGCAGTGGACGACCCGGAGGATCCGGAGGCTGTCATCCTACACAAATCCTGTTTTCAGTAACTGGTATCGACTCAATACGCACACAGTACCTTACAAGGGTCTATAATTCGCACCCGAACGAAAAATAGAGTGCACCTTGAGACATATACGGTTTTGAGGCGTTGACTGATGCCATCAGCAAGCTTCGTCCAAACATCGCTCTCGAAATACCTGCTACGTCTGGGTTGGCTGGGGGCCTTGATTCGTCCGACATTCTAGCCAATGACGATGGGATGTGATATCCGACGACGTGAAAGAGCTGGCATGCGCGGACGGTGCAAGTTCTGTCGCGGAAGAGCAAGACGCTCGACAGTCGTCAGGCTCGATTCATCCGAGTCCTTGGTCTGAATCTTCCCCGGCCGAAGAGACTCCTTCCAAAGTAACGCTGGAGCACACTACCAAATATCATCCCCAACTCATTATCCGCCGACGTCAGCGCAGGACCTCACAAGCTCAAGTCTTTCGTCCTCTTCGAAACGGTCGAAGACGCCCATTCATTCATCGCAAACTGGCCATGGAGGCGTCTTAAGCCAGCGGAGGAGTAGGAGACGAGCACAAGCCGACCAAGACGGATATGGGTCAGAATCGGGGCGACAGCGAGCAAGTCGACCACTCTCATCTCGACGAGACCCATCGCATCTTCACGGTCTAATGCACCTCCCATTGTTTCCTTCCTACCCACCCAACTGTCTCGTCCTCATCGCGACGTCAACCACGCTACAACGACCCTGCGTTCATGTGCGGAGGTGATTCACTTGACGACGTCGACTATGCCAAGGGCGTCGATTCTGTACGTCGATTCCTCATTCGTGCCTTTTCCGCCCTTCTGATCTGCTGCAGTGTCGCCTCCTAGTAACCTCTCACTCTGAGTCTCAGACCCACGCACATGCGCTCGTTCAGCGCTTTTCAGCCAATTCGATGGTGCGAGGAGCCGACGACAGAGTGGTAAAGGCGGAGCTGGTCTCTGCCGGAAGCGTGAGCCGGAGAACGTACGGATGGGGGATACGAAAACGAGTTGAGTGGGGTTGGTGTAGGAAGAAGCGGAGAGGCATAAGAAGGGAGTGGGACTGGTGAGCTCTTGTATTCGATTGATTCATTGCCCGTAGCTGACCATTATCTTGTAGAACGTCTACTTAGAACGGGCAAGGAGATCCGACGCGGGAGACGACACACATGCAGGCTGTGGGGACCATTCGCAAGGAGCACGGAGGACCAAAGGCGAGGGGTAAGGTGGCGCCCAGTGAGTTCCTCGTGTAACTTATAAAGTCGTGCCTAGGTTGCTTATACACCTAGTGAGGCTACTCTACATTCTCCTTGCTTGCGAAAAGCAATCCCTGGACCACCTCAACGGTGCTTGTCTGCGAGGACCGCTCGAAGAGCGGAAGCGCCATCTCCCAATACCGCCTCGCTTTCACGGATTCTCCTCGTTTATTCGCAATGGTCCCCAGACTGAGCATGCACTGCCCGCGACTGCAATGGATGTCCATCTGCGTGAAGCCATCCAGTGCGACGATGAGGAGGCTTTCTGCCGTGAGCTCATCGTCCAGCAGAAGCGCCGCGTCGCCAAAGAATTGGAGTGATTTGAAGACGCCCAATTTCTGCTTTGAGAGCATGGACTGCGCAAGGAAGAGCACCAGCCACACGCTTTGGGCCATACGCTCGGAGCCTGCTCCCCATCGCACCGCATTTGCCAGTCTCTCCAGGCAGAAATCAGCCGCCGGGGAGAAAAATCCCCAAGTTTCGCCCCAGCAGGATCGCAGAACCTCCTCCGCTCCAGTGATGTTCCCTTCTCTCAGCCACAAGTCCCCCTGAGTCGCGTCGCAGATCGCCCGTTCCTCGCGCTTCTGGTCTATTCCCAGCTCTGCGAATGTTTTCCGGGCGCCGTCGATATTGGCTTGTACGTCCACAGCCGGCGCCTCCATGAGGATCCCGAGCTCAGCGAAGTTGAGGAAAGCGATTGCGCGCAGATACGGATGCGATGGCGGGGAGTGTTCTTCAAGGTCCTGCTGGATGGCGAGTGCCTCTCTGTACTCCGACTTGATCTTGTGCACCTCCGCCGAGTTTATGTCGATATGATGTTCGATCTCCCCCCCGCTCAAGCCGCAGAGTGCCAAAAGGCTCTTGGCGCGAGTGTCGAGGGCGACACAGTCTGAATAGTTCCCGAGCTCTCGCTGGGATGTTGATTCAAGGGTCATGGCACGCGATTGGCGAAGCAGGTCTCCAGCGACTGCAGCGGTGATCTGAGCCTTCTCTGCAAATGCGCAGGATGCTTTGTAGTCTCCGAGCCGGAACTGAATGCGCGACAGAATCGTGTACGCCTGGGCTTTCTGTGCGGGATCGTTGGTCGACGTTGATATTTGCAACGCTTTGCGGACGAAGTGTTCCGCTTTGGTGATATCCCTTGCCATGTAGTGGTTCCCAATGCCGAGATAGAATTGAGCTGATTTGGGCTTTAGACGTTACTCGATATCGAAGGGAATATAGAGCTCACACTCGACGATTGGATCGTTCAGCGGTAGCTTATCTGAAGCCCTCTGAATCAGCCTCTCAATGTTGGGGATCTTCTCGGTTCTAAACGCCATATATTCCGCAATGAAGCTGACTTCGAGTCGAGGATCGAGATTTGGAGGTAGTTGCTGGAGCAGCTCTGCCATTAGAGGAATCTTCCTGTCGCCTGTGAGGCGGGCAAACATATGTAACGCGTTCGCACAGGATATTGTCGCTTCTTGGTCGGCATTCGGATGGTGCATCGTGAAAGAAATGACGTTTTGGATGTTTGCAAAATTGGACGCGATCTGGGCGACCATCTCCGAGCTCTCGATGGTTCCGCGGTACTTCGCGTACACCTCTAGGAGCTGGCGATAGTTGTGGAAAATTGGGTTAACGAAGTCGGCGTCCGGAGGATGTTGTTTCTGGATATGCTCCCGGATCGGGACGAGGACCTTGAGACGGCGCTGGGTAGTTATATACGCCAAGGACGTCCGGAGCAACGCGCGCTTGCATTCGAGGATGTTGGCTGCGGGAAAATGGCTCTGCAGGAGTTCCGCATCCGTTATACCGTCGGGGAGGAGCGACAAGAGACTGAGCAGGTGCATGGCCGAAGGAACCGCAGTAATTCGCGCGCTGGAGAGCGAAATTGAAATGGACATGTCGAGGTTAGACCGCTTGTCGTAGCCTTCCGAAAGTAGCGACGTCTTCTCATCCTCGAAACGAGAGAGAACTATGGCACAGCTCTCGGAGTCGACCAGATGCGCAATGAGGTCAATGGCGAGCGGCATGTTGTCCGTGAGCTCAAGCACCTGCTGGATTTCGCGTTCGGTATAGTCGTTTGCATCGGCGATCTCAAGGAAGGTCTGGCGGGCTGCCGCATGCGCCAGTGGCTGCAACGGTGGAAGGAATGGCTGGCTCCATTTCACTTTGTCCGGTCGTTCGGCGCCGCGCATGGTGACCTGTAATTCGCTGAACGTTTCACATCCGACGAGTATTGCGGACGTACGATGAGAGCTAGGTGCCGAATGTCCGTCAGTCGCGACAGCAAATCCTCGACCTCCTTCCGTGAGTCTGACTCCCATACTGTCTCCAGGTTGTCGAGGACCAGCAAGGTCGGTGCACTATTCGAGAAATAGCGGACGATGCGACCAACGACCGAATCCCTCAACCCAATTCCGATATGCGCCCCCAGCAAAGGAAGCAATTCCGCCTGCGTCGAAGCGGAATCGCAGGCGACGAATACTCGACAGTCGGCGTACTTTCCAACGATGTCCGGATGGTGAAGTACGGCTCGCGAAAGACTCGTCTTCCCCATGCCGCCTGCGCCGAGGATTACAATGCGGGGAGACTCGCGCTTGAACGCGTCCAATATCTGAGATAGTTCGGATTCGCGGCCGTGAAATATCTTCGGTTCGGACGGAAGAAGGGATAATGATGTCGAGCTGAGGAAAAGTCAGACTAGATAGCACGGGTATCGCTGAACCAATAAACCTGTTGTAAGCCGTGGACAGGACGCGAGTAACCTATACGTCCGTGGGTTTTCGTTACAGGAAATTGTCAAACAGTGCCTACCGTAGATGCTCCATCGGAACTGGCGTCAGAAACGGAGGCAACGAGGTCGAGGACTTCCTGGTGGGTCGCGTCTTCGGCTACATCTAACTCGATGACACTTTGGAGTAGCTCGGCGCTTTTGACCTGGTTCCTTCAATAATGGTCTTGGTACAGTGCGCTCAGATCATTCGTACCTTGAACGCGGACAAGCAGTGTTCCAGTGACGCGTTGCATTCCTTCAGCATCGTATTCAATTCGCCTTGGCGGAAAAACTTCCAGATTCGGCTCCCTTCTTGCTGAGCCGCAAGAACGGAATAAATCTTGTGAAGAATACTGCCAGTGAACAGATCCATTCAGTTCCGGGTGGTAAAGCGACAGAGTGGAGATTTACCTCGCAAAGTTGGCAACCTCGCCCATTATAGTGGGAGGTAGCTCTTGACCCTCGGTCGGCTTGATATATAGCGAGATCACGACAAGGAGGAGTTGGTGGGTCTGTTCAAGCAGGAGGAGCGCCTCATTCTTCTGCTGCTTGGCCGCCTGTACAGAAGTCAGTACCAGAACCTCGTTATAAACCGTTTCTCACCTTGACGATTGTCAGGATCGACTGGATCGTGAGGTAAATCGGTTTCAAGAACGGCGTTTGCACGGCAGTGGAAATGATCTCGAGGGCGTTGACTGACGCCGTCAGTTTGGTCTCGATTCCCCTCCAGCGACTACTCGTCGCTCCAACGGCTGTTGGTGGTGGTGCCATCAGAGAGACGCCTTGCGGACATCGTGACCTTTTTTATGGCACTAGCCAAAGCTCACTGATAAGATGCTTCACAGGCAAACAATGATGCGCAACGGACACGATCTCGCGGAAGCAAAAAACCTCCCACTGTCATCCGAACAGCGGGACCGTAACAATCCAATGCATCGCGGGGAACACAATAGTGAATGGACTAGCGGGCGCCGGTGTGGCAATGATAATCAAGAAGGAGGGAATGTCCGACGTGTCCAAAGCAGTGTCCGACCAGTGCCAGCTCAATCCCGTTCCCGTTCATCCATGAATATCGTCAAGGGCACCTGCAGAACATCCCAAACGTTCGCTTCCACAGTCACCCAAGGCTTTGTCTGCTCCGGAACGGCGCCCGCCTCCCTATCCACAATCCCCGACTGCTCGATGTTCTTCAAGTCCAGATACTTTGTCGAGATGAAGAGTTTGAGGAATCCCGTATCGGCAGTCACGCCGTCGGGGAGGAGGAACTGGAAAGCGTAGCCGCCATCGGCGCCATAGCCGACTGTAATACGCGATGGCTCGACGTCGCTTCCATCCGAGTCTTCGGTGACCGTCGCAGCTGGTAGGGGGCTTTGCATGCGATAGCATTCCGGGAGATACCACGCCTGGCAGATGATCGGCAAACGAATCTGAAGATAAAAGAAGAAAGAAACGCACGTCGACACTGTACGACGTGGGGTCGAAATAAAAGAGATATGGAAACAACTCGAGTTTCGAATAGTTGCATATTGAGAAGCCGTATTTCGTATCCGCGTCAAACAGCAAGCGCGTCCCGATGCCGTCGTTCCCACCGTCGAGGAGGTTACCCACGTCAGTGTCGGGAACGCGAGAACCGTAGTCCCCCACAAGTTTGTACATCTCCAGTGTGACTTTGCCTCTCAGTGGACTATCCCGGTGCGGAGGAGCCAGACGAAGGTGGTGGTGAAAGGTTGCGACGGCGTCGAGCGTGTGAGGGAGGCTCTCGAGGGGGAGGAAGACCATGACATCCTGGAGACCACACGATACAAGTGTCGGCTCTCGACGGGAGAGGGAGAACTGTTGGTCGGAGGTACGCCGGATGACGATGTCTGCCAATGCAGAAGAGCCCGCTACGATGAATCCAGGAAGGCTGCGCACGATGGTGAGATCCGCCGGAGTCAGCGCGGGTAATTCGTCGTCGTCATTTTCGTCGATAAAGACCTTGATCATGGGCGCATCGTTGTCCGGATTGTATACGACCAAACGAGTTCCTGATGGAAGAAAGACACCGACGAGGGTATCCTCCTCCAATTCAGCTTGTAGCAGCTTCAGCATCGACGAGCCAAGTCCAACAGCGACCGCCACAAACACCAAGCTTGCCAAAACGGCATCTTGCTCTCGCTCGTCGCCAGACGCCACTGCTACACGGAATCGAGTGCCCAGCTCTACACCGTGTATGCTCCCCGCGTCGATCTTGACCGTACAGTCCGAGGGCACATCCAGCACCTCATACGTTCGCAAACCACCCAAGATTACCGGACCTTCGTTCTCGAAGATATACCAGTCCTTGTGCTTGCCAAGACACTGCGGATGCTGGTTGGGCAAGGACCCGAAGCTCCCCACGAGCTCTTCGTACGTCACTCGAACTCGCCCCGCGTTCGGTGGGCCCATCGCACGTAGTCGACGAATGAGCGCGTCGGTAAAGAAACCACGTGGTGAGCCCCCAGCGGAGAGGATTTCGTGAGCATGCTCAGGCTGCTGTTGGTGGCATGCCGCGAGGAGGACGTGAGACCGCGTGTAGGGGTGGATGATGCTTGGTAAAGTGTCTTCATCCAACGTCCGTCCGAAAAGATATCGATCAAGATTCTCGGGGAGCGGAATGTGTGTTTCTACAGAGCGCCGGGCGAAAATGCTGGGAATGGGAGTCGTCGGGGTTCCGTCGGAATGGCAACAATCGAAAATGAGAGTCTGGGAGGTTTCCTCTCGTCAGATGCGGCATCTGACGCTATTGAAGACACGCACGATATTGTCCCCCTTCTCAGACGCAAGCCGCCCCACCAATCTATCCATTGTCCGATCAGGAATCCCATGAATGGGTTGTCCATTCGCATCTTTGTCCCGTTCATCATACGGCACGAGCGTCTTGACCTTTCCTTCGCTTGAAGGCCACGATTCCGGGGCCGGTGCTTTGCTCCCATGGCCGGCGTAGTAGATGATGACTGTGTCATCCTTGGCAATTGAAGCGTTGTAGATCAAATGCGATTGGAACCTGGATATAATGGCTGTCCGCGTAGCGCCCGCATTTGTTAAAAACGCGACTTGGTCTTCGGGTATCCGGAACCGATTCGTCAAGTAGTCCTTGATGGTTCGCGCGTCGTTGACGCATCCATGTAGGTTGGGTATATCGCGGGATTTGTACTGTAATGGAGATTAGCTCCAAACAACCGTACGAGGATCATGCACGGACCTCGTCGATCCCAATGACGAGTAGAAAGATAGGACACCGTTCAAAGTCAGTACTGCAAGGTCGTCAGTACGTCATCTCAAAAGGTCTCCCTGGGTCTACCTCATAGCATTCGCGTCTGAGGCAGCGCGTACTCGCAGCTGATAGGTTACTTCGATTGGCGGGACCCGCTTGCCGGTCGCGGAGGTCAACGTCTTTACAATGTCTGTCGATGCCAAGACGCGTCAGCCTCGGTGAAATGAGAAGGCAAAGAACAGCCCAGACCTTTTTCTCGAGGTTCGATATCGGAAATGACGGAAACGGTGCCTAGGAGCACGGACTTGGCGAAAGGTGCTTTCCGGTAGATGCTGAGATGGAGCTCATCTGAGGTCGAGTCGCTTGAGGAAGAAGGGTGGTTAAGCTCAGGCAGCGTCGCGTAACTTCAGAGACCCACAAGGTAAAAGTTTCGCCTGAACCTGGTGGGGTTACAATCCTTGTGTCTGCCGTTTCGCTGACATCGCTGGCTGAATGTATCGCCAGCAGGACTTTGCTGAAGAGAGAGGGCAGCGTGCGGCGTGGATAACGAATGCTTGCGACTGTATAGATGGAGGTCAAGCCGGGGCTGCGACAAGAGGCGCTCTGACGCACTCTGAAGCTCGAGCGTTCGGTGCCTGGACTGCGCCGTAGCGGGCTCCTGTGATTGTCTCGTTGGGGGTGTATGGTCGCCTCGCGTCGACATTTCCGAGCGGTGGGGGAAACGGCGTGAAGGGCGTGAAGAGGAAGGAAGGACTTGTAATGAAAGAATTCAGGCTTGTCCTCGCCTAGGCTCGGCCTCGGTATCAGCGACCTTGTCGAGTGGACAAGGTATGGGGCCTGTCCGTCGGAGACGCAAGATGTAGAGTCAATTTCATGTGGCAAAGACGCCGCGGAGACAATGAGCGTTGAGAGCAAGCGGTACCACAAGGCTCACCGAGGCCATTGTTGTTGTTGCCATTGCAACTCTCGGCGCCAAGTCCGTGGTGATTCCAATGCTCGTTCTTGCGTGGTGGATGTTTGCAACGTCGAGACGAAGTGTGACTCATCAATTCTTCGCCTCTTCGCCGCAATGCAGGCAGGCGACCTAGTCCGACTCACCAAAGTCAATGAAGAAATAAAACAACTCCGGAGCGCACTCCACGCCCGCTACTCCGAACGCCAGGTCTTGCATGAGCGGATTAACACGCTCACCTGCGCTGCTGTGAAGCTCCCAGTGGAAATTATCACTGAAATCTTCAAACAATACGTCCCTGCGTATCCAGCCTGCCCGCCTCTTCTAGGACTAGGCTCCCCGACGACGCTCGCCCAGGTATGCCGCCTGTGGAGGAACGTAGCGCATTCCACGCCCGCCTTGTGGCGGGGTATCAAGCTATTCAGCTCCATCGTCTCCGACTCCGACTCAGACTCAGACTCCGACTCGGACGATTCCGACTCCGACGCCTCGCCAGACCACCTGCGATTTGCCATGGCACAAATCGACGTCATGGTGCTGTGGCTGCAGAGATCGGCTACGCAGCGTCTCTCGATTCTTGTCGGAGAAAAATTTGGTTCATTCAACCACCTCCGAATCGCTGCTTTGGCCATCCTGCGCGAACACGATACGCGCTGGGAGTATTTCTCAATGCGTCTCTGGGCAGAATCGGGTGAAGTCCGGCTTCTCCGAGGAGAGTTTCCATCGTTGCTCGTACTGGATCTAGAATCTGGCGGGAACGGAGATGATAACGAGATGGAATTTGGCCCTCTCGATATGCCTGCCCTTCGCAGTGCTTTCCTTAGGCTCAGTGGCCCTCAGGAAGACCTACGCGAACGTCTGCAATGGGACCAAGTAACCAAGCTGATGGTTGCACGTCTCACTCCTGCGGATGCTGCCATGTTATTGGAACTAACCCCAAATGTTGTCCATTGTTGGCTCGACATCTACGCAGAAGATGGTATAGACACTGTGCCAACCCCACTTGCCCCTGCGCAGCTCACCCAGCTAGAGACCTTGATATTGGACAACGACGAAAATTATCCACCGGTCGAAGGTGTTCTCGCCATCCTTGGCAGCCTTTGGCTGCCCAGACTGCACCATCTCTGTATCTTTGAGAAGCTTTTGCTATCCTATCCCATCGACTTGGACCGTCTCTCGGTCGTCATAAAGACACTCGGATGCGGCAAATTGCAACGACTACAGATCACAGGCACGGCGGATCCGGAAGCTACGTCGGTAGACTCATATCTACTCGCCTTTGCCTCCATTGCCGCGCGCATTCGGGTAGTCCCACGGGGACTCGATGGCGATCCTGACCTTGACCCAGAAGAGTGGGGATATTGGAGCCTTGTGGATCTGTACGTGCTTTACCTAGTTCCCGCAGTCTACTTATCCAAGTCCTTCCTTCAGTGACAATGACCGTCAAATTCAAGAACCGACTGAAGAATAACAGCTCACTGGAAACAACAGTTGCAATTATTGGTCAGTTGTCTGAACATTGTTCCATGTAATTATTTAATTCTGTTGGTCTGCACGGAATCTGCCTCTGTTTGGCTACACATTCGACACGACTCGCTGAATACCTATACACAGTTTGATCATTACAGCTCCTGGTGCTATTACAGCTCCTGGTGCTATTACAGCTCCTGGTGCTATTACAGCTCCTGGTGCTCCAACCGCTGCTTCTCCTTGCGGCGTTTCCGACGGGACTATTAGACCGTCTAGGTCTTGCATGAGCGGATTACTTAATACACTCCTGCGCTGTGAAACCCCAGTCTCCCAGTGGACTCGGAAATTATCACTGAAATCTTCAAACAATATGTCCCTGTGTATCCAGCCTGCCCGCCTCTCCTGTGACTGGTTGCACGTCTTATTCCTGTGTATTACAACTAACGTCCATCTGTTTGCTCGATGCAGAGATTGAAGTGAAGGGCGGGCAAGGAGTTCAATAAGTAGGTGTATTGGCAAGTTGACACTGCATCCGTTGAGGGTAGCTCAAGCGCTCATCTCTTTTCAGAAATGTACTTGTAGCATTCTACGCTAGCACTGCCAATGTCAATTTCCGAGTCCGAGCAGAATGTATGAATCAGACATATGCGGAAACACGCTAAGTGCAACGAACACATCCAGATGTCACTAATCATCGGCGTCGCTGCTTCACTCGCCGCCTCCCTGTCATGATATCCAGTGCCAGACCAGTAGTGCCGAGAAGAGGCTTAGCAAACAATGTTTGGCACCAACGGTATGGCGCCAGCAGTGTCAGTGGCTATGTGCCTGAAGTTCTTGTTGTGTTCTGCATTGAGTGCACGCTTAGCAGCGATGGCCCTTCTCTCCGCCTCCTAGATACCTTTCATCTCATCTGTTCTCTTCCCCTGGCGGAGTTTGGCTTGGAGCTCCTCAATCAATTTTCTATGCACACTAGACTGTGCATCCGAGTCAATGCGGGACTGAGTGCCACAGATCTGTCAAAATTTGTGTTGAGAACTTGAGATATTCGCGGCACCATAGATGTGCTGGAGAGAGGATGCTGCTTCGATGCTGGGATCAAGTATCCGTCAAAAGTACACATAACCCTTGCTCTGCTAGAAATAGCACGACTAAGACTGACCAACAGTGAAAGAGTGAGACATACGACGTGATAGTTGCAGACTTTCGGTGGAAACAGACGTCGAGCTCGAACTTGCGGATGAGACCAGCCTGGTGGGCACAGAAACGGCCTCGCGTATAACCAAACTGTGTTGTGGGTCATTCTGAGGATGAGACGGGATCTGTCTCAGGCCAGCAACACAGAGCGGAGGCCACGGAATTGACGGACAGGCACAGGATAATCTCGTGGAGCAGGAAACAATGTAGGAGCGCTCAGGAAACTCCAGCAGAGGACAAGCAATCCGACACAGGGACCAGGAGAACATGGCGGTGTCCAGGGAAATGTCACAGCATCCGGGAGAAATCTCGCGAAGGACAGACAATTCAGTGCGAGGGTCGAGGAAATATAGCGGCGCCCAGGAAAACCCAGCGGAAGGCAAGTGATCTGGGGATCAAAGCGATTCAGTCGACACCTCGACCCAGCACCCCACGAAACCATTCGACAGCCGTGCGACCAAACCTTACGCAGCAAAACATGAAACACTTACCAACCAGGTTTCTTACAAACCACTTAGCAATCCGCTTGGTAAGGCTCTAGAGTGTACTCACAGCCTGACATCCCAGGCCAAACACACGGGAATTGTGGAACTAAGTGTTCACACCCACAATACTACATCTACCACAACTGTAAACACAAGTAAACAGTTCACTGCGCCCCAATATGCAGTGCAAATTTCAAGACACAGACCCTAAGGACACCAGAATTGGGAGCACCCAATTAAAAGGGAACCACTATCCACCACTCCACCACTTTTTGGATGCTAGAAGGCTCGGCGTCGGTCGGCTCGCTATAGTAGACCTTGACAGCCAAGAGTGTAGCCTGTTAGCTCTACGAGGGCGACCGCCATTCGGAACTGCACAATAACCGCAACACCCAGACGAATACCCCAGGCGTTCGGAGGACTTCCTGTAGCTCGATCGCCGTCCAACCACTCAGATCCGCAAGCACAATGGTACAGATCATCCCATATAAGCGGCACTATTGAACACCCATCGGCCAGGACTTCCTCGCTGAAAACACAATGAGCCTCAAAGAGAATCGAGCACCACCTTCCTTCCAACAAATCTCGCGGCGCACACACAAGTCGCCCAACAACTTCTACGGCCACAGGATAATCTCGCGGAGGACAAATCCCTCTCTACTCGATTAAAAGACAGTGCCCACAACCAACAGATTAATCTCGTGGAGGACGACAGCCTCTCCGCTCGATTTATACTAACCCAATCCCACAGGAACTATTCAACCGTGAGCTTTTCTAGCCTCGTTGAATTTATATATACATATA
Source organism: Mycena amicta (assembly GCA_029282125.1). Classification (NCBI taxonomy): domain Eukaryota; kingdom Fungi; phylum Basidiomycota; class Agaricomycetes; order Agaricales; family Mycenaceae; genus Mycena; species Mycena amicta. The sequence goes on along the minus strand of JARIHP010000001.1, from coordinate 829,543 downwards.
CACACACACACACACACACACACACACACACACACACACACACACACACACAATTTAACAAAGTTTCCACCGTTGCGAACACAATCCCCAGAGGACAACTCAACTGAGACTTGATAGTACAAAAGCCGTATTTTGGAAATCTATCTCTATGAACGCCCGCAGCATCACAGCGTGTCAAGATGGAAAAAGCAGTGCAATTACAGATGTACTTGTTTGTAGCGAATTATAGGTTAAGCGGTCGGGGGGTGGCTGATGGTATTTGCAAAGCAAGGTGATCTTTCCACACCTCTTCAAAAGAGCAGCTTATCAGCGTGTTCCCATATTCCCTGCCCTGTGCATTGATATCGGCGCCATGCTCAAGCAAGAGGTTCACAACCTCTGCCTCACCCTTGCATGATGCTGCCTGCAGTGCGTTCCCATATTGCCCGCCCTGTGCATTGATGTTGGCACCATGCTCAAGTAAGAGGCTCACAATATCTGTGCTTCCCCTCCATGATGCAGCCTGCAGCGCATTCCCATATTTTCCGCCCTGTGCATTGATGTTAGCCCCATGCTCAAGCAAGAGGCTCACGACATCTGTGCTTCCCCTCCATGATGCAGCCTGCAGTGCGTTCCCATATTCCGTACCCTGTGCATTGATGTTGGCACCATGCTCAAGCAAGAGGCTCACAATATCTTTGCTTCCCCTCCATGATGCAGCCTGCAGTGCAGTCCCATATTCCCCACCCTGTGCATTGATGTCGGCCCCATGCTCAAGCAAGAGGCCAACAATCTCCAGATGGTTTTCCAATATGGCTGTCATTAACACATTTCTGCTGCCCAGCCACTGTACATTCACCTCAGCGCCATTCTTCAACAGAGCATGTGCTCCTTCAAAATATCCGGCCTCTGCACATACGTAAAGGGGCGGCTTCTGCTCGGTGGTTATTCTAATCCAGTGGTATTCTCTGTGATAACGCAGGATGTCCAAAGCAACATATTGAGTGCTCCCATCCTGCAAAAGATCCATTGCTTGAGAATATAAAGCAGGCTGGTCATTGGACTGTAGCAGATGGTAGCACCAATACTTTTCTGCGTAGGCTGCCAAAGGATACTTGTGCACTGTTTCAGCATCGATGGGATGGTCATGAAAGTAGAGCAGTTGGCCAAGGCAACTCCGTGCAAGGAACATATGTGAGGGGCCCATGCTGAGGTCACAGCAGAATCTCTGCGCGAATTTCAGGGACAGTAGATAGTCCTGCACCGAGGCATGTTCCAAAACAATGTAGCCATCATGGTGAACAGTAGCCAGTCCCTCGAGCCACCCAGGGATTGCGCTGATATTGTCGCCAGATAGACTGGGATTGAAAGTGAAATGTGATGGATCAGAATAGTTGAATGCAACTGCAGCCGCCATGTTAGTCAGTGTGGAGGGCCATTTTGAGAACAAGAGCCACCGAAGGACTCCTGTTACATATATGAGGTCTTTTTCCCGAATTTTGGACATGAAGCGGTCATATATCCCAAAGAGGTCGGTAGGAAGATTTTGGAGTGTTTCATCCAATTCAGTTTGCCGCTTACAGTGTGAAAGCTCAATAAGGAGACAGGCTGCCAAGCGAAACCTGAACATTTGAATCAGCAAATTATATCATGAACGTAGATTGAATTCTAACATTCCACTGCTCTTGAGAGTTAGTCGATCAATGATTTTGTCTGCCTGGGGAGCCCATATTTTCATGCCAGGTTTGTTATGAAGCTCAGCTGAAATGAACCTCTTGATATCACCATCTATCAGATATGATTTTAGAGACACATGAGCCATATCTCTGAATCCATCTGAGAAAGCAACACGAGACTGGCTGGTGAATATGAGATGGAGCTGGTTGGTGGTTGTCCACGTCTGCATCATCAAAATAAGGTCGACAAGTTGCGGGTAGGCATCTTCCTGACACTCGTCGAGAGCATCAAGAACAATATATACACGTCTGAGCTCTGTAAGCAATGTTTTGAAAACAGCCAGAAGGGCCTTGTATGTTGGCAAAGTCTGTCCATTGGACAGGGAGTATTGTTTGTCAAGAGCGCTATATGGATGGGGAGACTGGGCAGACAGCTGAAGAACAAGGCGCCGAAGTGCAGTCTCCACTGGATGGCTATCATTTGACTTGAAGTCAAAAAAGAAGAAGCCAATTGCAGAAGATCTTCTTAGGTCCTGGGCCAGTGGGTCATAGATGAGCATATTTATGACTGTAGAGCTATTGTTTTGCCTTGTCAGGTTACATCCAACAACTGAGGGAGCGGAACAATTACCTTAATACACTCTTCCCAGTCCCGGCTGTTTTCAATTTAGCATTAAGAACAGGTGATAGGAAAGTACCTTACATGCACCCACAATCCAGAGCACCCCTGCGTTGTCCTGCCAATGGATAAACATGTCACCCTCCAGAAACCAGAGAACAGTGTCATCATGGCGAAGTCTGTACATCTCAATCTGTTTCTGTGCCATGTCCGTTGGCGAGCGCAGCCATTTTTCAAGTCGAGCCTCAACACTATATCCCAGTGAGCAAATTCAAGGATTTGAGCATGAATCAATCCAACTCACGCCATATCGTGAACCTTATCCAGGGTGCCTTTCATGGTGTTCTGCTGTAACGACAGATCCACTAGACAGTTGCTCTGGAATGAGATCATGAGCACAGAAAACAATTTGATTCCTCTTGTACTCACCCGAAACCGGCTACCAAATGCATCTAGCTCTTGCTGGATGTCACTGATTGAGCCCCTAAGCTGGTTGCGGGCTGCACCACGACGGATAAATCCGAGGCTGTCGTACTCGTCGACAAACTTGGAAGCCTTCTGGAGTAGGCTGGTATAGTATCGTCAGATGCCGCCCCCTCCAAGACAAGATGTAACAAATTGTACCCAGCGTAGGTTTCAAGATCGGGCTTCAGGCGCCCGAGCAGATCACCATGGCCTGTTTCCTCCATCCGCAAGACGGTAGCACAAATATCTTGAGATATGCCATTGATACAGGCAAGAAGTTTGCCGCGCTTGCCCTTTGTATCCTGCACTTCCTATAACAAATATTAATTTTGCAACAACGGAGGGAGCAATTCAGACACACCTTGTACACCTTTAAAATCTGGGAAAGGGAGCCTGCAACGGGACCCAGGAACGGCACCGAGTGAGCCAAGGCCGCAAGCTTTGCGGTGACATCAAGTGCAATGGCAAGGTTATCGACTATCGAGTCCTTCAAGTTCATCGATTTTGCCTCTGCACCGGGCACATCCTTCTCCAGAGCCACCATCAGGCGTGGGGGAGTGGATGGTGCTTCCGTTGTCGTGGACAATACAATGACTGGCCTTGGAGCTGCGGTAAGAGGCGCGGAATCCGGTGAGATGGAAGATGTGTTGGTAGGGAAAGATGGAGAATCCTTCGATGTTGGGACTCCTGGAGCAACGGCGGGGGTGTCTTGAACGGATGCGGCCGGATGGGCTTTTGCCGCTGGCAGGGACGTAGAGGCCTCCGGGTTGGATGGTGGATTGACGGGAGAAGAGGGTCGTGAGTGGAATATCTTGCGAGTCTTGGTTTTGATGTCCTCTCCGAGACGCTTGAACATGGTGGTTAGAGCTGAGAGACGACAAGGATCATGATGCAGCACCCGCCACGTATGCATATGGCGCAACTATCCGGCAGTTCGGCGATGACACCGACAGCCCGTTGGCTTGCGGTATGGAGGTGCGGACTTTGGAGGCTCTTCCGGTCCGATCTGAATTGTACTCATTTTGCAATCAATGTTTCCGCCTCTAATTGATAAGTAATCTGGCCGGTCGCTCCGCTCCTCGGGCCGCGTTCGATCCGATCCGAGCGAGCACAACCATCCAACTAAACATCGTCCTATTTATTATTCAGTTCGTCGGCACGAAATCTGACTCTGGTTCTACACGACTTGCTGCCAGTAAAACAGCCATGTACACTTCAATCGCGTTCAAGCTGAACCACTACAGCTCTTGATGCTCCGCCGTCGACCGCTGCTGCTTCTCCTTGCGGCGTTTCCGACGGGACTACCGTCCGGCCTCGAGTCAGCACCGCGTCCATATTGACTACAAGTCAACTCACCGGCGTCTCCTTGCCTTCATCACCATCACCATCCCCAGGGCCAGTCTCTCCCTTCGGCGGGTACCGAATCCCACTATTCGGACAGTTGCCTTCTTCCGGTGCATCTACAGACAGTCCTTTCCTTCAGCTCAAAAGAAATTCCGACATGCACTGCGTACCAATCGCAACGAACCCCGGACTCGCTTCGAGCAACGATCCACGGAGGTTGAAGTACCACGAGACAGAGTCGAGCGTGTTGCCTTGACAGTCGAGCGCCGGGATTACCTGAGGGGCACGGTGGCTCGTAAACATTGAAAGAGATATGAAGGGAAAAAAAGAAAAGAAAACGAATTTGAACTTGGACAGTAGCAAGTTGGACTTACCCCAGCCTCAGTCTGCAACGCGTCTTTCAAGCTCTGAAGTGTATGCGTTCCAGTAGCGGAAGGCACGATATCGTGTTTGGCGAGCCAGGTGTAGGTCGGGAGCGTCTTCAGATTCGTTAGCTTCGATTTTTGAATTCAAGGAGAAATTGAAGCCTAACCTGGAACAAGTTGACGACAATCTGGAAGAACGCTACCGCCTGGAGGGGGCTGATATCGGAACCGACGAAATACAGAGGGGACGCGTACCTCGGCTCCACGCGGACTGCCTTCAGGCAAGCAAGACGGTGCGAGGGTGCTACACATTAGTTCGATTTTTCAACTTGAATCTCGTTAGTAAGCATCAAACACTGGCGTACCTATAACAAGTCCCATGCGTCGACCATTCGTGCTTGTGCAACAATAAATCTTCAACAACCCGATCGCCGATAAGTGAAGCGTACCTCCCAGAAGGTCTCGTCCTTGCCGTGAATATCAACCCAGTACTGTCGTTGTCCTCGGCAAACGATCAACTGAAACGAATGCTCCCACGCACGGTTTTCATAAAGTCGAGGGTGTCTTGCGCGCCTTGGTCTTCGAGGAGCTGAAGGAGGGAAGTAGAAGAAATAGGAAGATGCGCGAGGAGGAGGAAAGCGACGACGCACCCCGGCGATATTCGTGTATACGCGCGAGCGGTCGCAGTTCTCCTTGAACGTGAGGTCGCAACTGTCCGAGTCCGGATGGGTTACTTGAGAATAGTAGGTAGGTAGCCAAAGGCGTACTTGTCAGGCCACAAGCCTACCGCGACACCATTAGCTCCATCAGAATCGCTCATTAGCGAACAGTATCGCACCATGAATCGTCCAGCTATCACTCGGCCCCGTCGCAGGGTTGGTGTCCCAGAACTAGAACAGTCCGCTGTCATCCACAACGACCAATGACACAAAGAAACGCGCATATATCCACCTGTGTTTGCAAAAGAAGCCCCTACAAATACAAATACGCATGCGTCAGCCTGAGTGCTCGCCCAGCAGAGGAACGCCGAATACGTACACCAGGAGACTCCAAGCAGCAGCTCCCACTCTCATTATTAGCTGCGTCGGCGTCGCTGCTGCACGAGAGCGGTCCGTCGGCGGGACATTGGGTCGCGGACACTTGAAAGCCGGCGAGCGGGGTCTGTTTTGCTTCGGTGGTGGCGGTGGCGAGGATGGTTAGGAGGGCGATGGCGAGGGCGTGCCAGCGGGCCATGGTGGATGGAAACAGTGATGATGAAGGCAAGAGGAAAGCACTGGCAAGGAGAGGACCGCGATCGGTCCATTTTAGGACGACTAGCATTTATACATAGCACACATGCATGGCACACACGTTCATCCTTCCAACTGCTTTCATTTCCGCTGCAAGATATCAATCACGTCCTTCGCCGTCTTACTTACTCTCCGTACTGGTACGACCCTTCGCAACACGCGCCATCCCGCGGCGCATTCATATCCTGAACGCCCTTTGGCCGCTAAAACGAAACCCCCGAGTCCAGAAACGCGATCACGTGTTACATTGATATTGAGTCAGTCCCAAAGAAAGCACAAGGCTACGCCGAAACGATAGTCAACGTATAATCCTGCGAATGCGAAGTCCCCGTAAATATCGTCTCCACCACAGTCCCACTGGGCGTCGCATCGCTTGTCCAGCTCGTCGACCCCCCGCTCGCAAGCAACAAACTCGAGCCACTCGCCACGGCGGAGAAGCTCGTGAGGGAGACGCCGGAGCCACACGCAAAGGCGCCGCTGGAGACGCCGCAGTTGCCCTTGGAGGACGTCATGGTGAAGGACGAGAGTGTGCCGGTGAGGGTGAATGTCGCGAGGGTTTGGGTGGACCAGGTTCCGAGCGAGAGGACACCGCCGGTCGAGGACGCGACGAGGGTGGCGCGCGCGGGGAGGGTGCCGTTCTGTGTGTTTGGTTGTCAGATGAGATGAGATGAGAAAGAGAGAAAGGAAACGCACTCCGGTGCCGGTTCCGCCTCCGCCGCCAGTACTGCTACCAGTCTTGGGGAGGTACTTGATCCCGGTAGCCGCACACGTCGAGGCCGTAGCCGTGTTAATCGCCACAAACGTCCCGTCAATCACACTGCCCTGCAAATGGAAATAGTAAAACACCCCATTCAATGTCGTCCCAGTGCACTGGAAAGCCGGGGTGAACCCCCACTCCGCACGGACGGCAGCCTGCAACGCCGCGAGAGTGTACGTGGCGGTGGACGAAGGGACGATCCCAGCGGCGGAGAGCCATGTGAACGTGGGGAGAGTTTGGAAGAGTTTGACGGTGGTTTCGAAGAACGCGACGGCTTCGGCGCCCTTGGCACTCCCCGAGGGGAGGCAGGAAGTCTCGAGCGTGCTGTAGCAGGTCCCGTGTGTCGCCCATTCGTGCTGTCGAGGACCTGAATATAAGAAGAACAAGAAGCATGAGCGAACGTGCGCACCTCCCAGAGTTCCTCGTCCGTCCCATCGGAGGGCAGGTTCTTCCAGAACGTGTTCATCAAGGTCAGCGTCGACGATGCGCCCTGGGCCGTCAAGAGCTACATGGAATATCAGACCCAATCCGATTTGCCCCCAAAAAGAATAAAAACGCACGCTCCCAATACCCGTATAGTCCCTCGACGAGTCGCAGTTCTCACTAAACGTGCCATCGCAGCTGCTCGTGTTCGAATAGATCCATGAGGCCAATTAAAACGCGTACTTGTCCGGCCACAATCCTTTGAAACCATCAGCTCCATGGATATCTCGCACAAATGAGAAACACACCATGAATGGTCCAGCTGTCCGTCGGTCCCGTCGACACAGGGCTGGCATCCCAGAACTGCGTCTGCAGGAGCAGTCCTCCAGGCGTCTCGAAGCAGCACGTGTTGCCCGAGGACGTGCCACAGGACGTCGGGCTGCTGGCGGGACATCCAGAGGAGATGAGCGGGCTCAGTGCGCGTGAGGTGAGCGAGGTCCGAATAGCCGATGCCGAGACGGAGAGCGGTGTAATGGCGAGGAGGGCGAGGAAGGTAGCGGCAGCCATGGCGACTGGAGATACAGGACTCTGACTCTGAGGTTTTAAGCCGCTAGGCAACGCGCGCACGCGTCTACATTGATGCCGCTATTCTTGACGATAAGATATCGCTGTGGGCAGTGATCCACCATGTGCTGGACGAGCAGGCATCTGATGAGGTGGAGACAGGTGGAGACTCGTGCGCGATGGAGAAGCCTGCGTGAGTGTTTTCAGGGCAAGGCAAACGTGCGAGGAAGAGGACGCGCGCGCGTACCAGGTCGAATGTCGATGGGTCCGATAAGTAGACATAAGAAAGCTGCCTGCAGCTGTGGCCCAGAAAAACAGGATTCAGATCGCCAATACACCCCCGCCGCTCCACACAAGACAGTCGTTTTGAAGCCTTCATCCATATGCTTGCTTGACGACCAACTGGCAACGAAGCAGTCAAGGAGATCCCCGCGCTATATTTGGAGAGAAGGGAAGATTTAATTATTCCGTGTGTCTAAAATGCCTTCGGGAGGAACGCGCCAGTGCGGACGAGGAAGACTGGAAACGTCGGGCGTCTAACTGTGGTCCGGGATCCGGACTGGGCACTGTTATGAGCTGCTCTGCGTCAGAGGCGGCGAGCGTACCAGGGTCTCCTTCAAGTTGATCTACGCGTTGCATGCTCCCGAGGCGTCGAGACTGAGAGCAGAGGAGTCACGCCCGGATCAGCGTATGTCACCGTGCCGGTGCCGGTCCACTGCCGAAGGTCACGCTGATCTCGACCACCAATCCGTTGCCACCATGGTGGCCAAGCAGATTTCAAGTTGAGCCAAAACGGCTGGACGCGTTTTCTTGAGCCCGGATTTCCAAGACGACCCCTCCATTCGCCGGCGCCTAGTCAGACTTCTGGGCGATTTCAATGCTCGCGGCCTTCCGAGTCCGAACTCTTGGACTTTCAGCTTGCTTCCACTGGCAGCCGCCCCGGCAGGCTTGGTGTCTGGTAAGTATGGAACAACGTCTCGGCGATGGCAATTCAAGACAATCCGCCTGTCTCTTGTCCAATACTCTCCACTTGAAGCGCGGACTTGTGGAGCTCTTGGACTGGCAACAGGCACAATATTACCTACCTGGCAGCACTCTTGGTTTGCTTCTTGATTTGTTCAAATTGAGGATTTTGCCGACGAGTAGCGCCGCCGAGAGCAAAAATGACGCAACATAAGGTCTCGACTCTCCTTGGCTTGTTCTCTTGGCGGGGAATCGTAATCACCAAGTCCGATCACGCTCGCCGAGACTCTCTTGATTTCCTCCCGAGTCCCTCTTTGCCCTGTTACCCCCTCCTCGTTTTCGTGCCAAATGAATGGCTCCTGTCAATGTAACGCAAAGCTTCCGCGCGCCAACGGACCCAGCCGAAATGCTAAGCGCAGCGCGGCAAAGGAACAAGCACTTGCATAATGCCGAAGACCGCTTGGCGCGATCTTTGGCTTGAGGGCACAGCCAATTTAAAGCCATCGGCGTCCGTCCTTGCGGCTCCCACACCCCTCCCTTCACCACCCACTCGACGAACGATGTACCTCTCAACCGGGACCGTGTCACGTAATTTCTTCCTGACGACATCGATAACTTGAACAGTCGGTCAAGATAAAACGCCGCAGCTTTTCTTATGTTACCGAGCCTGCTTGAAAACGCGTGTCTGCCTCATGTCCTTTGTGTCGTACTTATGTCCCAAAAGCTCCAAGCGGACGGCCACGATAACAAAGATTGAGTCCTGCGTCCCCGCCGAGGCAGTAGTTGTCTTCGGAGTCCGTTTGGGTCTGGACTCTAGGACAGCCCACAGCGACGTGGCATTATAGCATTACCACTTGTTTGCCAGTTTGCTGCCAGCCTGCGTGGACTTCAAGCTGTTTTCGAAGAGACAGCCTGAGGCGAAGGGCGTGCGCGTTTCTGTGGAGCTGAACTTTGGCGCTTGTGGTGTTTCCAGTCTCGGTTGAGGGTTGCCATACATAGACGCGTCGGGATTACTGCTGCCAGTGATGGAGTGAATCAGGCTGGAATTAGGCCAAATTCAGGCGGAAAACATTGCCAGTGATTGCAAAAATAGTACAATTCAGATCCGTCAAGTCCGCACCTTCCATACCGCAAGTCTGGCAGTGTCAGGACAGCCTTCTGACAGATGCAGTGGCGCCATATGCATATGTGGCGGGTGCCGCATCCATCCTTGTCGTCTCTCAGCTCTAACCACCATGTTCAAGCGTCTCGGAGAGGACATCAAAACCAAGGCTCGCAAGATATTCCACTCACGACCCTCTGCTCCCGTCAATCCACCATCCAACCCGGAGGACTCTACGTCCCTGCCAGCAGCAAAAGCCCACCCGGCCGCATCCATTCAAGACACCGCCGCCGTCGCTCCAGGAGTCCCACCATCCGGGGATTCTCCATCTTCCCCTACCAAGACACCTTCTATCTCACCGGATTCCGCGCCTCTTACCGCAACTACAAGGCCAGTCGTGGTATTGTCCACGACAACGGAAGCACCATCCGCCTCGGGTGCAGTTCCCGTCCCACGCGTGGTTGTGGCTCTGGAGAAGGAAACACCGGTTGCGGAGGTGAAATTGACGAACTTGAAGGACTCAATAGTTGATAACCTTGCCATTGCGCTGGATGTCACCGCAAGGCTCGCAGCCTTGGCTCACTCAGTGCCATTCCTGGGTCCTGTTGCAGGCTCCCTTTCCCAGATTTTAAAGGTGTACAAGGTGTGTCTGAATTTCTCCCTCCGTTGTTGCAAAATTAATATTTGTATAGGAAGTGCAGGATACAAAGGGCAAGCACGGCAAACTTCTCGCCTGTATCAACGGCATATCTCAAGATATCTGTGCCACTGTTTTGAGGATGGAGGAAACAGGCCATGTTGATCTGCTCGGGCGCCTGAAGCCCGATCTTGAAACCTACGCCAGGTACGATTTGTTACATCTTCTCTTGAGGGCGCGGCGTTTGACAATACTATACCAGCCTACTCCAGAAAGCTTCCAAGTTTGTCGCTGATTACGACAGCCTCGGACTTATCCATCGCGGTGCAGCCCGCAACCAGCTTGGGGGCTCAATCAGTGACCTCCAGCAAGAGCTAGATTCCTTTGGTAGCCGGTTTCGGGTGAGTGCAAGAGGAATCATCAAACTGTTCTCTGCACTCATGAATCTCATTTCAGAGCAGTCGTCTAGTGGATCTTTCGTTACAGCAGAACACAATGAAAGCCACCCTGGATAAGGTTCATGATATGGTGTAAGTCAAATTAAATTTGCGCCCAAATCAAATGGCTCACTAGGATATACTAATATAGTGTTGAGGCTCGACTTGAAAAATGGCTGCACTCGCCGCCGGACATGGCACAGAAACAGAATGAGATGTACAGACATCGCCATGATGACACTGTTCTCTGGTTTCTGGAGGGTGAAACATTTATCCATTGGCAGGACAACGCAGGGGTGCTCTGGATTGTGGGTGCATGTAAGGTACTTTCCTATCACCTGTTCTCAATGCTAAATTGAAAACAGCCGGGACTGGGAAGAGCACATTAAGGTAATCATTCTACTCCCTCAGGTGGTGTTCTGACGGGTGCAAAACAATAGCTCTACAGTCATAAATATGCTCATCTATGACCCGCTGTCTGAGGACCTAGGAAGATCTTCAGCAATTGGGTTCTTCTTTTTTGACTTCAAGTCAAATGACAGCTATCCAGTGGAGACTGCACTTCGGCGCCTTGTTCTTCAGCTGTCTGCACAGTCTCCCCATCCATATAGCACTCTTGACAAACAATACTCCTTGTCCAATGGACAGACTTTGCCAACATACAAGGCCCTTCTGGCTGTTTTCAAAACATTGCTTACAGAGCTCAGACGTGTCTATATTGTTCTTGATGCTCTCGACGAGTGTCAGGAAGATGCCTACCCACAACTTGTTGACCTTGTTTTGACGATGCAGACATGGACAACCACCAACCAGCTCCATCTCTTATTCACCAGTCAGCTTCGTGTTGCTTTCTCAGCTGGATTCAGAGATGTGGCTTGTGTGTCTCTAAAATCAGATGTGATAGATGGCGATATCAGGAGGTTCATCTCCACTGAGCTTCATAACAAACCTGGCCTGAAAATCTGGGCTCCTCGGGCAAATGAAATCATCGGTCGACTAACTCTCAAGAGCAGTGGAATGTTAGTATTCAATCTATGTTCATGATATAATCTGCTGATTCAAATGTTCAGGTTTCGCTTGGCAGCCTGTCTCCTTGTCGAGCTTTCATACTGTAAGCGGCAAACCGAATTGGATGAAACACTCCAAAATCTTCCCACTGACCTCTTTGGGATATATGACCGCTTCATGTCAAAAATTCGGGAAAAAGACCTCATATATGTGACTGGAGTCCTCCGGTGGCTCATGTTCTCAAAAGAGAGCATTACACTCACTCAAATGGCAAACACAGTCGCCTTTGACTTTTCCGACCCATCACATTTCACCTATGATCCTAGTCTATCTGATGACAACACCAATGCAATCCCTGGATGGCTTGTGGGACTAGCTACTCTTCGCGATGATGGCTACATTGTTTTGGAACATGCCTCGGTGCAGGACTATCTACTGTCCCCGAAATTCACGCAGAGATTCTGCCATGACCTCAGCGACGGCCACTCACATATGTTTATTGCGCGGAGTTGCCTTGGCCATCTCCTCTACTTTAACAACCATCCCATCGATGCTGAAACAGTAGACAAGTATCCTTTGGCATCCTATGCAGAACAATACTGGTGCGACCATCTGCTGCAGTCCAATGACCAGCCTGCTTTATACTCTCAAGCAATGGATCTTCTGCAGGATGGGAGCACTCAATACACTGCTTTAGACTTCCTGTGCTCGCACAGAGAATACCGCTGGTCTAGCGGAGGCACTGTCGAGCAGAAGCCGCCCCTTTGCTTATGTGCAGAGGCCGGATACATTGAAGGAGCAGGTGCTCTGTTGAAAAATGGCGCTGAAGTGAATGTAAAGTGGCAGGACAGCGGAAGCATGTTAACAGTGGCCTCATGTGCAAACCACCTGGAGATTGTCAGCCTCTTGCTTGAGCACGGCGCCAATATCAATGCAGAGGGTGGGGAATACGGGAATGCGCTGCAGGCTGCATCATGGAGGGGAAGCACAGAGGTTGTGAGCCTCTTGCTCAAGCACGGCGCCAACATCGATGCAGAGGGTGGGGAATATGGGAATGCGCTGCAGGCTGCATCATGGAGGGGAAGCACAGAGGTTGTGAGCCTCTTGCTCAAGCATGGCGCCAACATCAATGTGCAGGGCGGAAAATATGGGAGTGTGCTACAGGCTGCGTCATGCCAGGGACACACAGAAGTTGTGAGCCTCTTGCTTGAGCACGGCGCCAACATCAATGCACAGGGTGGGGAATATGGGAATGCACTGCAAGCTGCGTCATGCTGGGGACGTACAGAGGTTGTGAGCCTCTTGCTTGAGCATGGTGTTGACATCAATGCGCAGGGTGGGGAATATGGGAACGCACTGCAGGCTGCGTCATGCCAGGGACACGCAGATGTCATGAGCCTCTTGCTTAAGCAAGGGGCCAACATCAATGCACAGGGTGGGAAATATGGGAACGCACTGCAGGCTGCGTCCTGCCAGGGACACGCAGATGTTGTGAGCCTCTTGCTTAAGCAAGGGGCCAACATCAATGCACAGGGTGGGAAATATGGGAATTCACTGCAGGCTGCATCATGGAGAGGAATGTCAGAGGTTGTGCACATCCTGCTCAAGCACAGCGCCAACATCAATGTGCAGGGTGGACAATACGGGAATGCCCTGCAGGCTGCATCATGGAGGGGAAGCACAGAGGTTGTGAGCCTCTTGCTCACGCATGGTGCCGACATCAATGCACAGGGTGGGGAATATGGGAATGCCCTGCAGGCTGCATCATGTGAGGGTGAGACAGAGGTTGTGAGCCTCTTGCTCAAGCACGGTGCCAACATCAATGTGCAGGGTGGGGAATATGGGAACGCACTGCAGGCTGCGTCATGCCAGGGACACACAGAAGTTGTGAGCCTCTTGCTTGAGCACGGTGCCAACATCAATGCGCAGGGTGGGGAATATGGGAATGCACTGCAAGCTGCGTCATGCTGGGGGCCACGCAGATGTCGTGAGCCTCTTGCTTAAGCAAGGGGCCAACATCAATGCACAGGGTGGGAAATATGGGAACACACTGCAGGCTGCATCATGGAGGGGAAGCACAGATGTCGTGAGCCTCTTGCTTGAGCATGGTGCCAACATCAATGCACAGGGCGGAAAATATGGGAATGCGCTGCAGGCGGCATCATGCGAGGGTGAGAAAGAGGTTGTGAGCCTCTTGCTTGAGCATGGCGCCGATATCAATGCGCAGGGTGGGGAATATGGAAGTGCGTTGGCAGCAGCATCAATGGAAGACAAGATAGAAATTGTGCAGCTACTTCTGGCAAGCGGAGTGGATGTAAAGGTGCAAGGCGGACTCGGCCAGGCATTACATTATGCAAGCCCTGAGATTTGCAGCCTTCTGAAGGAAAATGGTGCAGAAGATTCAGATGTGGAGGTAGATTGTGATTATCCCAAGTCAGAGTGAATAGTTAGTTTTGAAAAATTTGGGAGAGTGCTCTTCTCACACTCGAGGTGAAGAAAAGAAAGAAAGAAGGAAAAACCTTTCCTCGTGCTCAGTTTTGATCCGTTTGCACACCAACTGACCACATTTAAGAGCTCTCTCATTCAGCGCCCAACCATTATCTCCACAAAATCACAATATTCAGTTCTAGGCCGCATTCACTGCATGAATCAACATCTCTCCCAGCTACAATTTCTCAGCGAATGTATTCCAGGAGGTGGGTGAATAATTACCTTGATTCCACTGCTTAAGTATGTGCAGCAAAAGAGCTTCAGTTGTGTCAGCGCCGCTGGCAGAGTGTCCCTTGCGGAGCTTGCTCCCCATCGCGCCGCATTTGCCAGTCTCTCCAGGCAGAAATCAGCCGCCGGGGAGAAACATCCCCAAGTTTCCCCCCAGCAGGATCACAGAATCTCCTCTGCTCCAGTGATGTTCCCTTCTCTCAGCCACAAGTCCCCTTGAGTCGCGTTGCAGATCGCCCGTTCCTCGCGCTGATAAGCCGCTTTCTGAAGCAGGCGTGGAAAGGCAACCTTTTCGCGCTTATTCGGTGCGCACATCATAGAACTAGTATGAGCCCGAATAGCTAGTTGGGAGATATCTGCACCTGTGAATAAGGTCTGCAATGGGGTTGACGACCCGCGGTGCATTCCAAGTTTTCTGTCTACACATACCAGCAGAGCCCACAAGCCTGGACCTATCCAATCCAGTGCAAAACACTCAAAGGGATAAACACCGAAGAAGACCTGGCAGTCTCGGAATAACCGTTTGCTATTCGGACTTGCGATAAGATGACGGAGAAGCACAGGCTGGAGTTTTGTAGTTAGTTCGCCAAGCACACACATCAGCGCTTCTTGTCTATTCCCAGCTCTGCGAATGTTTTCCAGGCGCCATCCATATTGGCTTGTACGTCTACAGCTGGCGCCTCCATGAGGATCCCGAGCTCAGCGAAATTGAGGAAAGCGATTGCGTGCAGATATGGATGTGATGGTGGGGAGTGTTCTTCAAGGTCCTGCTGGATGGCGAGTGCCTCCCTGACAATGACAATAAATTAGCAGCAGCCAACAAGAAGCGATAATATCCTGTGCGAACACGTTACATATGTTTACCCGCCTCACAGGCGACAGGAAGATTCCTCTAATGGCGGAGCTGCTCCAGCAACTACCTCCAAATCTCGATCCTCGACTCGAAGTCAGCTTCATTGGGGAATATATGGTGTTTAGAACCGAGAAGATCCCCAACATCAAGAGGCTGATTCAGAGGGCTTCAGATAAGCTACCGCTGAACGATCCAATCATCGAGTGTGAGCTCTATATTCCCATCGATATCGAGTAAGTAACGTCTAAAGCGCAAATCAGCTCAATTTTATCTCAGCATTGGCAACCACTACATGGCAAGGGATATCACCAAAGCGGAACACTTCGTCCGCAAAGCGTTGCGAATATCAACGTCTCCGAACGATCCCACACAGAAAGCGGCTGAGAAAGCCCAGGCGTACACGATTCTGTTGCGCATTCTGTTCCGGCTTGGAGACTACAAAGCATCCTGCGTGTTTGCAGAGAAGGCTCAAGAACCTTTTGGCACTCTGCGGCTTGAGCGGGGGTGAGATCAACCTGTACTCCAACTTGATCTTGTGCACCTCTGCTGAGTTTATGTCGATATGATGTTTGATCTCACCCCCGCTCAAGCCGCAGAGTGCCAAAAGGTTCTTGGCGTGAGTGTCGAGGGCGACACAGTCTGAATAGTTCCCGAGCTCTCGCTGGGATGTTGATTCAAGGGTCATGGCATGCGATTGGCGAAGCAGGTCTCCAGCAAGTGGGTCTCCAGCAAGTGCAGCAGTGATCTGAGCCTTCTCTGCAAACACGCAGGATGCTTTGTAGTCTCCAAGCCGGAACAGAATGCGCAACAGAATCGTGTACGCCTGGGCTTTCTCAGTTGGCAGTCGGATCGTGCATCGTGAACAAAATGATGTTTTGGATGTTCGCAAAATTGGACGTGATCTGGGTGACCATCTCCGAGCTCTTGATGGTTGCGCGGTACTTTGCGTGCACCTCCAGGAGCTGGCGATAGTTGTGGAAAATTGGGTTAACGAAGTCGGCGTCCGGAGGATGTTGTTTCTGGATATGCTCCCGGATCGGGACGAGGACCTTGAGATGGCGCTGGGTAGTTATATACGCCAAAGACGTCCGGAGCAACGCGCGCTTGCATTCGAGGATGTTGGCAGCGGGAAAATGACTCTGCAGGAGTTCCGCATCCGTTATACCGTCGGGGAGGAGCGACAAGAGACTGAGCAGGTGCAAGGCCAAAGGAACTGCAGTGATTCGGGTGCTGGAGAGCGAAATTGAAATGGACATGTCGAGGTTAGACCGTTTGTCGTAGCCTTCCAAAAGTAGCGACATCTTCTCATCCTCGAAACGAGAGAGAACTATGGCACAGCTCTCGGAGTCGACCAGATGTGCAATGAGGTCAATTGCGAGCGGCATGTTGTCCGTGAGCTCAAGCACCTGCTTGATTTCGCGTTCGATATAGTTGTTTGCATCCGCAATCTCAAGGAAGGTCTGGCAGGCTGCCGCATGCGCCAGTGGCTGCAACGGTGGAAGGAATGGCTGGCTCCATTTCACTTTCTCCGGTCGTTCGGCGCTGCGCATGGTGACGAGTTTTCTGAATTGTTTTCGTTGATTTCGGTCATGCGGCAAGAATTTTGGAAACCGCTGTAAGTAATGAATTTAAGCCGGCATGCGGTGGGGCAAACAGAATGACCACGATAAATATTCATACATCTATTGTCCCAATGACTATACTCTCCCGGTCGTAGCTCCTCCTGTCATCAACGTCAAGTGTTACCCTTTATTTCTCTATGTTTTCGTGCTCTTGACTCGCGCGCAGGTTGACAGCATACCGTTGTACTAAGTGGTCGATGACCGTGAGGGAGAGGTCGTGTGTATCAGCTCAATGGCGCGGACAATGGCGCAGACTGGGTGAGAACCTCGTTGAGCATTTGAAAGGTTCCTCTGGCAATGGGTGAGAAACTGTCGGTGAGAATTTGAAATGCACCTCTTGCCACTGGCAGAGGAACCTTTCATCATCTTGGACATCTCTCAACATGGCGAGTTACTGGTCTTGGATGCATCTTGCAAGTCAACGTGTTTCCCGAAGATTGCCTCAGTTGCATTCATGAATCGCCAACACGTTTTGATCTTCGAGTGAATGCAGAAATCATATACGTATTTGCTGGGAGAATTTGGAGAACACGAAGAGGATCGCCTCCAAAAATTGTGCCGGCAGGAGGTGTGCGCATTAGAATGTTCTTGAGATCGTAAATGCCCTAGACAAGGCTCGGGTCGAGTTTCCAGAGAGCTGAGAGCACACACCTTCTCTACAGTCCTTCACCTCACGCGAGTGAATGTTGTAGAACAGCGCGTACTTAGATGATGATGATGATGAATCTACTAGATCTCATAGCGCGTTTTGGACTGGAGTACTGAAGGTGTATTGTCCGTGTAAATATGAGGAGACAATGGCCAGGAGGTTACCTGCAATAAAGATCGGAATGCGGCTGTCTTCAGCCTACTCTTCGCTTGAACAAATCAACCTCGAGCCCAGAATGGGTATCCACAGTCTGGAGTTGCTCCCGGTTGGCGTTAATGACCGTGATATCGACGCCTCCGCTTCTGCAAACAGCAAAGTTTTCAGCATCTTCGGAATCGGGAAAGATGTCGTCGGACAGCATTGGAGACGTCCTCGAGCTAGCGTGGGAGCTAGCGATACCGGAGATGTCGAGAAGCCTCGAGAAGCAGCACTTGACCGCGCTATGGGCGATGGAGATGGGAAAACGGTAGGATAGAATCTGTCAACCAACTACGAATAAGGAAATGGTCTGGGCCTAGCACAGCCACAGGTGCTCCCCTCCAAACTACCTCCGGCTCGGACGTGAGTGAAGAACTCCTTCGAAACAGAAACCGAATCGAACCACCATGCTGAATCTAGCTGTAGGCGATTCTATTTGCCCGGTGGAACTCTGGCTGCCCACCAGTTTAGAGGGTGTCGTCTCCCAATCGTGTTGCGGACTCGGCCATCCGTTCTTCTGCCTCCGCAATTTCGAGATCCTGTTCAGTGGGTATATACTCCTCTTGGTCGCGAGGGTGTTTTTGGTTGAGTGTTGAGCCTCGTAGGGGAATGAAATGCCGGAGTCTGTGCAAATGTACAAACTGTAGATTTTTTAGCGGAATACCATTCATGTCACAGAGAGAGAATGAATTAAGGGATTTAGCGTAAATTTGGGTTGGCGTGGACCAGCGTGGGGCGAGCTTGTTGATGGACCTCCTGTTGGTGTCAGCTGGGGAGTGATACCACTGTACGATGTCGCCAATTTTGAACTCGACGGCACGCACATTATTATCGAAAGAGGCCTTTTTACACTCGGTGTCATGTAGGGATCGGAGGTGAGCTTGCCAGCGGAGGGAATCCGCCATGGTGAAGTGGATGTCGGTGTCGGGAGGGGATGTGGGTGTCGGGATGGGTGGAGCGTTGGTCTCGGGTGTGAATGACCTGCCAAATAGTAACTCGCGGGGTTTGGCCTTGAGGGCAAGGAGAATGCGGTCGTTCATTTGTCGGAGGGCTTCATCGAAATGAAGAGGCCAGTTTTCGGGAATGTCCTGGGCTTGGACGGCGCCTTCGTCGGAGTCGTCATCTGGGGCGCACAAGCGTTTCAAAATACCAAGCAAGATTTTGTTACTCCCCTCGATTAAGCCATTCACCCAGGGCGAATACGAGGCAGTGGTGATGTGCTTGATATTGTTGGCATCGCAGAAGCCTTCGACGTCGGCGTTTCTGAAGTGAGAGCCGCCGTCTGCCATAAACGAATCCGGGACAGCGTAATTTTGACAGATGAACTTGAGTGATGTGGTCGTAGTGGCTCCGGTACCTGCACTTTTCAGCTTGGTGCCCCTAACAAAATGGGAGAACACATCGATGTATAGGCCCACGGTCTTGAAGGCGCCCTTGCCAACAGGAAGTGACAGGTAATCGCCGGCGATCAGCGAAAAAGGTTGAGTGCGGCGGATGGGCTGAAGCAGTGAGTTCAAAGTCGGCGCTCCAAAGCTTTTGCAGCTCGGACACTTGAGCATGACCTGGCGGCAGTCAGCATCCATTCCTGGCCAGAAATACCGGTCCGAGAGTTTCACCTTGGTGCTATCCACGTTGAAGTGTCCGTTCTGTGCATGTACGTTGAGGACAAGTTTGAAGCTTTCCGCAGTTGGGATACATTCCGTCCGAGTGGCTCGACATGCGGCTGAGTTGGCAATACACCAGAGCTTGCCTTCGTCAATCATGAATCCGGCAGAGCGGTGTAGTGCCCTCTTGCGTTCCGAGATGGACATGCCTGTAGTTTCTCCCAGCAGTGCGTCCACGATAGGCTCCAAAAATACATCACCTGCAAATCGCACTTGAAGTGGATGACTTGTAGACGCGCCGGTGGACTCCGAGACGTTGAAAATGTCGCGCTTGCCAGTGATACCTTTCGACGCTTCCCAGTCAGCCAGGACAGACCAGCTTGAACCGTCTGTACTCATACCGTGATGCTTCTGCATAGACCACATGCGGCTTAAACCATCGGCGACTGGGTTCTCGACGCCTGGGCGGTGACGGATATCGATGATGTTGCGCGACAGAACAGACTCCTTCCAGCGACTGTGATGAGCGTTCAGTCGCTCGTGTATGAGGGTGTCCCGGAGCGCTCGGCAGTCCGTCTCGATCTCGATAGGCGAGCCATAAGTGTAGGCGTCGAATTCGTCCAAGGAATATTTCAGTGCAGCAAATTCCAACAGGAAGGGCTCGTACCTTAGCTTTGCTAGGAGAGGTTCGCTTCGAGCAGTATGCAATGGGGTGCCATTCCGTGGTCTCCTTCCCATGCTTGTCAGTGAATGGGAACTGCTGCGAGAGGTAACCAGCAAAGCCTTCGGCCGAGCCATCCGTTGTGACTCGGAAAGTGCGACCGTCATACTGTGGCGTCCTGAGAACAGGTTCCTGCGAAAGTGCGCATTTCAGTATAAGGAATGCTTTCTGTTGAGCCGAGCCCCATTTATGCTTGATCGACGTCGACTTGAGCGCTTGCTTGTAGGCTCCCTTGCGGACACGCCAGTTGTTGCTTGGCGCTTGTACCTCCACATTACATGTCAAGTCCGTGAGAGGTGCTGCGATCCTTGCATAGTTGGGGATCATTCGTCGGAAGTAATTTGTCAGGCCCAGGAAGCCCATGAGGTCTGAAACACTGTCGGGGACTGGCCAGTGGATAACAGCGCTGACGTTATCGATGTTCGGCTTGAGACCGTCAGGGCTGATAGTAACACCAGCAAATAGCAGGTTCGTGAAAAAGAGCTTCGTTCTTGAAGGGGATACAGAGAGGTGCTTCTTGCGGCAGCGCTGGAAGAACTTCCTCAGATTGGACAGCTTGGTTTCGAAGACGTCACCTGGCATGCAGATATCATCCATCCAATTGACGAGTTCGCGTCCAATCATGTTGTCGAGCGCCGCGGCAAGCATCTCGGAGAATGTCGATGGGGCGCCGGTCAGTCCAAATGACATGCGGAGGTACACGTAGTAACCGCGTCCTTCCACGTAGAACACAAGGTACGGGACCGTGTCGTCATCTAGCGGAACAGCGTAATATCCAGAGGCAAGATCAATAACGCTCGCCCACCGAGTTCCGGTGCATTTCCTTGATCCTATTGTGCTCTCCCTCAAGCTGACCGTCCTCCTCGCTCAGGATCATGACCTCGACTCCGGTGCTCTTTTGCTTCAACTCCCGCTGTCGTGCATAAAAAATGTTTGGCATGAAACAGGGAATAATACCTTATCACACATCTTCTTCAATTCCCAAGAACGCTAACTTGTAGACCAAGATTAGTCATCCATTAAATATGTTACCAGGTGTGACATGCGTTATAGGTGTGACATTCACCGCTGGATCAAGTTTCGGGGCATTTGCAGAAAAGAGAGAGAGAGAGTGATGAGAGTCACAAAAGTCACAGGGTGACTGTGACATGACCGCAGTCCGCAGTCCGCAGCAGCTGGAATAGTATATAAAGGGAGCCCGCAGGGCGAATACATACAGAATCCCCCACTCCCAAATCAACTTAGTATTCTTTTTTTTTTTTTTTTGGAGCATAAGGGCCAAGGTAGACTGATCTAATCAGGCCTCGACCCAAGCTAGAGCGGGAAAAAATAACCCTTTTGTTGAATCCTTGTCACCCCCTGAGGAGATGCACTTATGCACGCCCATAGACAGGCAGTGTGGGACTCGGTAGATTTCGCTAGCAACTAGCGGTTGCGACCCGGAGGCCGCAACATACCTATACCCACTAAAACCTCAGACTGCCCAACCCAATCGTTCGGCAGATGTTTATTGTCCATCAGGACACCCTCCCACGTTTGGAGGACTACTCGTTTGTCTGTTGCTTGAGCACCAAAGCAAGATGCGTTAGAAGCTAACTGATCTAATTTGAGTCGTTTGTTCATTTGAGCGACCCAATAGTTATGAACCTCCATTTTAGAATGGGGTAAGCCACCACAAGACATTAGCCGCTCACATCGGAGTTTCCATATAATGAAAGCTGATTCAGAGACAAGTATCCTGAGGAGATGCTCTGTGCCCTTCAGACGCTTGCCATTTTCGTCCTTAACGTGGCATAAGCCGATTCCGACAATGAGCCCAAGGGACACCGTCGGCATTTCGAGAGTTTTAAGCTCCCATAGTTGTTTGCAGAGAGCGCAGACCTCATGCGATCCAGGAGCGCTACATTCAAGCAGCGTATGTGCCATAGAGTCAGGTAAATGGCATGTTGGACAGTTTGCCCAGTGTTCAAAGGATGGGATATGCAGCCATCGTTCACCTATTTTATAGGTCTGGTGAATGGTTTTCCACATGAAATCCTGGATGGATGGCGGGAAGTCTCGACTCCGGGTAGAGAGCCAGATTTCCTCGTCAGTTGGGATCTTAGTCCCTTGTGCATGAACAGCAAAGCGAGTTATATCAAGCATTATAGTCATCTTCATTCACTCTGGGTAGGGAAGCCGTTCAAGTAAGGCAGCATATAACGTGGACTGGGACGTGCCGAGAAGGCTTACGCCTTGAATTTGGTATTGAATCGGAACATCCAGATGGAGGTCACCCCCATCTATGAAGTAATTCTCCGTTGGATCTGTAAAGGCAGTCTGGGCGACCTCAATGGCATGCTTGATCATTGCCTGGTCGATGCTATCCATGTTATTGTCAGCACCAGCGGTCTTCCGGGTAGCTGAGCGGGTTGTCGAGCGAGAGAACCCGCAAGAGAACCTGCAAGAGCAGATTGTAACAGGTGACCGACGGGTAAAGCAAGTAGAACGAGTACGAAGACTCTGGGGGAATAGACGATAATAACCTACGGTATATAAGGCAGTCAGGCAACAGAAAGGGTTCTGATCGTACAGTAAGGGTTAATACGATCAGGGCTTGAAAGTCAATCGGTCTCCAACGATCGGGTTGTAACGTCTCAGCTCTGAAGGATAGGGAAAGGAAGGGTCGATAGGGACTGTGTCATGACATCACCCCCCCCCCCGTTCGAGGCGAGGTCCTCAACGCCTGTATGCTCGATGATGTATGGGCGGGTTCTGGGATCTTGTGGTCGGGTTCCTCGATTTCTTTGGTTCTCCATCTGGGCCCATTATTCTCCAGCCTCTCGGTGTGAGGATCTCTTTCGGGCTTCCCGGATGTGCTGCGTAAAATTTTTCCAGCGCTTCTTCGGCCCCGTCCAGGGCCTCTTGAGGTTCCCAAGTCCACTCTTCCCGTGGGTATCCCTTCCACTTGATGTAGTATCGCAGAGTTCAGCCACCTCCAGCCCTTTTGACTTGTAAAATCTCGTCGACTTCGTAGTGTGCTTCACCGTGGACGATCTCTACCAGAGGTGGTTTGTATTGCTTCTGGTGCTCCGCATAGGGAGGAACCCATCGCCGCAGGAGGGAAGTGTGAAAAACTGGGTGAATCTTCCATGTTTCCGGTAGTTCCAGTTTGTAAGACAGTTTCCCCCTTTCGCTAGAACCCGAAATGGCCCAAATCGTCGATCGTCGAATTTCTTCGTTGGCCGCAATGTCGACAAATGTTCTCCGGATAATAGGACTTGGTTGCCCACCGCATACCCGGGATCGGGTTGGTGCTTCCGATCGTAGTATTTTCTTCATCAGCTCCTGTGCCTTGAGCATAGCCGCTGCCGCGTCTTCCCGTACCCGATCCATCCTGGACACAAAGCCTTCCGCCGCCTCCGTAGGAACCTCCATCCTCGGCTCTACCGACTTCCGCGGGTGGAAGCCAAGTGTCAAAAAGAATGGCGAATATCCTGTCGTCGCGTTGACCTTGTCGTTGTGAGCGAATTCCGCCATGCTCAGCCAATCCGCCCAATTGTCTTGCTGGAAGTTCGCGAATATTCGCAGGTATTGTTCCACGTCTTGGTTCACCCGCTCCGTTTGTCCGTCCGTCTGGGGGTGATACGCCGTTGATGCGTTGGATCAAATTCCTAGAAGCCGGTTTAGATCCCGCATGAAGTTCCCAACGAATTGTTGTCCTCGGTCACTTGTTGCGTCCTCAGGGATTCCAAAATCCTTCCAGACATTGTCTCGGTACAACCTTGCCACCCCTTCTCCCGATATGTCACTTGTGCAGGGCATTAGGCGGATCCCCTTGCCCAACCGATCCACTACCACCATAATCGCGTCGTACCCTTGCAAGGGTGGTAGCTGAGTGATGAGATCTACCAAGACGCTCTGCCACATTCGTGTCGGTACGGGATTCGGTGCCAATTCTCCCCTCGGTTTCGCCGGGAACGTCTTCGTTCTCTGGCAGGTTGGGCAAGCCGCCACGTATTTGCGCGCGTCCCGGGTTATCGATGGCCACCAGTAGTTGCGCGATACTAGCTCTGCCGTTTTTGACTGCCCAGGATGTCCCGCTAGCGCAGTATCATGGTGTTGGCGTAGAATCCGATTCCTGACTTGGTCGTTCCGTGGCACATAAATGAGGTCGTCTTTGAGCAGTAATCCGTCTCGCTTCTCCCACCCCACTGGTTTCAACCCATTTTCCCACAACCCCGTGATGGCGGGTTCTGTATCGGGTTCTGATTCCCGGATCCAACATAGTATGATGTCGGCCTCGTCGCGATCCGGCACATTCAGTTCTCGAGCGTGTACCGCTTTCCGCGTGAATAAGTCGTCAGGGAGTAGGGTGATATCCATGTTGTCGTTCTTCCCTTTTTCATGACCGACGCGACGTGCCAGGGCATCGGTCTTGCCTTGGGTGCGTCCTGGTTTGTGGATGAGGCGGAAGTTGTATTTGCTAAGCTCCAGCGACCATCTCGCCTGTCTTCGATTCAGCTTCTTGCTCGTCATGAAGTACTCCAGATTCTTGTGGTCCGTCCAGATTTCGAAGGGTTGGTCCTGTCCGTTCTGCAGGTAGGGTCTCCATTCGTCCAGCGCCCTCATAATGGCGAGCATCTCTTTGTCGTGAATATCATAGTTTCGTTCCATGTCGTTGAGCGCCTTGGACATGAACGCAATCGGGACCCACTTCCCCTGTTGTTCTTGAGATAGGACCGCCCCTGTTGCAAAGTCCGACGAGTCGGTTTCTACCCTCCACTCTCCCCTGTCCATGGGGAAATGCAGGACGGGTTCCGAAGTCACCAAGTTGATCAGTTTTCGGAAAGCCGCCTCCTCCTCTTTGCCCCATCGCCACTCGGCTTCCTTGCACGTCAACCGCGTTAGCGGTTTCGAATACAGCCCGAAGTCCTTGATAAAGCGCCGGTAGAAGTTGAGGAACCTGAGAAAGCTCTGCACCTCCTTCAGGTTGGCCGGTGTCGGCCAGTTTCTGACTCCCTCCACCTTCACCGGGTCCATCCGGATTTGTCCATTGCCGACGATTACCCCCAGGTACTCCACTTCCGGCTTCTCGAATTCACACTTGTGGGGTTTCAAGAATAATTGGTGTTGTTGCAGGATTCTCAGGACCGCTTTCACCGTAGCACGGTGCTCTTCGAGGGTTCCCGAATAAATGAGAATGTCGTCCAGGTAAACGATTACTCGGCCTTCCGCAATCAAGTCGGCGAAGATTTCGTTCATCATGGATTGGAATGTTGCTGGCGAATTCGTCAACCCGAAAAACATCACCAGGGGTTCAAACAAGCCGCAGCTTGTAACAAACGCGGCCTTTGCCTCATCTCCATCCTTGATTGGGATATTGTTGTATCCCCAACGGACATCCAACTTCGTGAAATAGTGCGCGTGTCGCAGCTTGTGCATGATGTCCGAAATGAGCGGGATGGGGTATGCGTTCTTCATGGTCAGGTCGTTTAGCTTGCGATAATCTTGGACCGGCCTCAGTTTTCCATCCTTCTTCTTCACGAAGAAGAAGGGCGATGCAAACGGCGATTTTGAAGGTCGAATCCGGCCGGTTTCCAGGTGTTCCTTGATGAACGCGTCCAGCTCGCCCTGCTCCACCGTGGATAGCGGTATGCAGCGACCCCGTACTGGCTCTGCCCCCTCTTTCAACTCGATCGCGTGATCCCATTTGCGCTCAGGTAGCTTGTCGAAGTCCTGTTTCTCGAACACCGATCGGAATTCCTCCAAATATTCTTTAGGCACCAGCTCTTCCAGGGTTTTCTCGCCTTGCGTCGCATAAGCGGCCGCCGCTAGTTTGGTCGCAATATTCTGTGTCGCCCGAATGTCAAAGCGGGTTCTTGGCATCTCAGACCCCACTTCCGTAGGGTATATCCTGGTGACGAAAATACGATCTCCGGCTTCCAGGGGAGCGTTATCTTCCTCCTCCCATACCTCCTCCAATCGCTGGCGGCGGCAGCTCGTAGGGCATCGAGTGAACCGCAACATTTTTTCTTGCCAGTCGATCTCCGGGTTGTGTTTGCGCAGCCAGCTGTAACCAATAATCACATCGCTCTTCCCGGTGTTGGTGACTGCTAGAGCCCTCCGTGTTAGCGGTTCCGTCGGCGTTGTACACTGGCACGGGCAACAGCAGTTGCTCGGTTTCTAGCCCCCCCTCCTCTACCAAGCGTTGGCTGATGAATCCGTTGGTGGCTCCGCAGTCAAGGAGACCCTCAACCGCCAGCCAGCGCCCGCTGGAGAGTTCTTCCAGGGCAACTGGGAGCATCATCGCGCTGCTCCCGTCCCCTTGGATGAATAGGGGAGCATCCTTTAGGCTTCGTAAGGCCTCCAGTACCTCTTGTCGGTATCCGGTCTGTACAAAGTCTTTCAGTTCTTCTGTTACTTCCCCGCGTTGAGCGGGATGAGTCCAGTTGAACAAGCCCACTCCCATGTCTTGTGGTCTGGCGCGCAGTCTTTCAAGTAGTTGCTCAGCACTGTGGAGCAGCAGTTGTTTCCACGCTGCGGGTTCCTCTGCGGGCTTCGGGTTCCGCAGCGGCTTCTTCTCCGGCGTCCTCTGCCCAGTAGGTGGGGTATATGGTTCGGTTTCTACGTCTTCATCACTCGAGTAATACGTGGGCAATGGGGAAAATCGATTGTTCTTGCGTATTACATCGGTACAGACAGGATATGGTCGAGAGGGCGTAGAGTTCACTCGCGACTGTCGGGAAAATCTGCCTGTTGTTTGGCGTCTTGTTCCTGTGTTCCTTCGGCTACCGCCCGGATCTGCTGAGGGCAGCGGTTGGGGCAGTTGCAGCTGAGATGCCCCTTCTGGTGGCAGGTCCAGCACGTCGCCTCCCGGATCTGCTTCTCGTTGCTCATGACCCGGTCGATGTCCATGGGGACGGGTCCCGCAGTAGCGGGTGCAGTGGTGTTCGGCGCTGGGGTGGTAGTAGTAGTGCCGAACGTGACCGTGGGAGTGTTGGTTGTAAAACCCGAGCGGTTCCAGTTACTACGGTTCTGGAACCTGGTGCCTGGGTTCTCCTGGTTGGGGCAGGTTCCTGTGTTCCCGCCGCGATTGGCTTTTGGCTGAGTGGTAGCCGGGTTCTGCGGCTTGGTGGCGTAGGCTTCATTCTGTCTCTCTGCCTTGCGAACCCCGTCAGCAATGTCCCACTGGCGCAGGATACTGTTGTGGTTGATAGCGGCCTTTTTCCACGCGGCGTACGTCTGGGGCAGCGGGTAGACTCCGTAGACTGCCTGCGCTACACGCCTTTCTAACCCCTTCTTCACGATGCGGAGCAAGTTGGGCTCGTCGTACCCTGCGGTTTGGTTCAGGGCATCGAGGACAGTGAAAAACGCCGTCGCGCTTCCGTTGCGCCCTTGACGCAACACCTTGATCTTCTGCTGGGCAATATCCACCTGCGCTCCCCCCTTGAAGGCAGCGATAAACACCTCTTCGAAGTCCTTCCAGGTCGAGTATGCACCGGTGCCGGTGCCGGTGCCATTGCGCATTGCACGGACCACGCTGTCTTTCCAGATCGCCGCGGCGCCCCCCTTGCAATATGAGAGGGCGTAGTTGATTCGGCTGGCCTCGGTGTTGTAGGTCGGGTTGCCTTGCCAGGCCAACCAGCAGTCGGACAAGAACGCGTCCACCTGGTCCGAATCACCCAAGAAGTCCTTCGGCGGGGAAACCCGCGGGTTCTTGGCGTTTCCAGTGGTTTGTCCCGGCGTCGCCGCTTTCGCAGCTAAATCGTCTCTGGCTTGCAGGAGGAGGTCGTATCCTTGCTGCGTGCGGGCTTCCACCTGTTGAATCCGCGCGGGCATATTCTCGTTGGTCATCGATTGAACCCGCATGGTCATCTCATCCAACTGGGTCCCAATGCCGCCGAGGGCATGGTCCAAAGTCTGTACACGGCCTCCGGTCGTGTCTTGCTGCGCCTTCAGAGTCGCATTCTCCTGACGGAGCTCCACCATCTCTGCGCTCAAGCGGACTATGTGGGTGAAAAGGTATTCGGCCTTTTGAGCATCGTTCATCGCCTCGAAGTTGGCGATTTCTGTCTCCATTGTCGGTCGGGTGTCGGTGATAGTAGGAGGTTATTATTCTGTCAGCACCAGCGGTCTTCCGGGTAGCTGAGCGGGTTGTCGAGCGAGAGAACCCGCAAGAGCGGATTGTAACAGGCGACCGACGGGTAAAGCAAGTAGAACGAGTACGAAGACTCTGGGGGAATAGACGATAATAACCTACGGTACAGGAGTGTACCTACAGTATATAAGGCAGTCAGGCAACAGAAAGGGTTCTGATCGTACAGTAAGGGTTAATACGATCAGGGCTTGAAAGTCAATCGGTTTCCAACGATCGGGTTGTAACGTCTCAGCTCTGAAGGATAGGGAAAGGACGGGTTGATAGTGTTGGAATATGGGATTTGCGTAAGCACCAAGACGCTCGGTGATGCCTCGGGCATATCGGACATCCCAGAACATACTAGAACATTTATTGCTAATCTTCGCTGAACCCCGTAGAATATTCTAGATACTTGACTGTAGTATATAAACCTACTGAAATGTAGGCGTTGGGCATCTGTTTGCCCTAACGCATCAAAATCCTCGCGGACTTGCGATTGCAAACTGACTGTTGATTATCACCTCGGCGCTCACTCCTTCGGCGAATCTCAACACAAACGGATCTCGGTATACGCCACCGATAACCCGGCTAGCATCGCGCCTTCGCCAGCGCATGCACTTGCTATTGGTTGACCTCACAGTCACCACTGCCTGTTGTTCATCGGCTACTCGCGCCGAAGTGACATCACTACCCCGCACTTCCCCGCATCGGCTTCCCACATGCTGTCACGACGTTCTGCTGCTCATCCACTCAACAAGATGTCTTCCAGCTTGTACCCTCTGCTCAAGGTCATCGTTCCAGACCTTTGGCTCCCACGCTGCAGGCTAAAATGCTTGTATGCGCCAACGTCTCGATGCGATCGAATCATCAGCTTAGACGCCGCCGGCGTGCTGGATCTTTCTCGCTTCTCGACACCCATACGGCCATTGCTCTTGCGCCGTCAACTATCCATGCCGTTGTTCCATTCACTTGGCTATGACTGACGCTCGGATTTCATTTGCATCTGGCTCATCGCTCTTGCCATTTGCACACCATCAACTTCCCATCTCTGCCCCTCACTTCTCAGCTTCAGGGAGAGCTCCTGCCGTCGACATTCACCGCCCACTTATGTTCTCACTCCATCATTCTCACACTACGACATTCAGTTGATCCTCATCGCATAATCGACACCTGCCGACATTTACCTTGCGCAACCGTCCAGTCCGCGGGACTGCCTACGGAACCGCCTCTGATTACGAGCAATTCGGGTCCCTGGAACCATTTGGTGTGATGCCGCCATCTAGGGGACGTGCATTGGTGGGAGGGAGATCCTCGGCCATCTATATTGCATAATGTTGGTCGTACCGCATTGGCTCGGGAATCACGCCGTTGACGGCCTGGTCTAGAGGCAGTTGGATCTGCACTCAAGGGAGAGTTGCGATCACTTAAGACCTGGACCTGGGACATCGGGGATAGTCTTTCCTCTGGGTTGACCCTAACAGGTACCCTGGGCGCTTTTTGGTCATCTGTGGATGTGAAGATATTGGATTGAATTATTACCCTCGCTTGTCTCGGTGAGGGAGAGTGTTGGAATATGGGGTTTGCGTAAGCACCAAGACGCTCGGTGATGCCTCGGGCATATCGGACATCCCAGAACATACTAGAACATTTATTGCTAATCTTCGCTGAACCCCGTAGAATATTCTAGATACTTGACTGTAGTATATAAACCTACTGAAATGTAGGCGTTGGGCATCTGTTTGCCCTAACGCATCAAAATCCTCGCGGACTTGCGATTGCAAACTGACTGTTGATTATCACCTCGGCGCTCACTCCTTCGGCGAATCTCAACAGATAGGGACTGTGTCATGACAGTTATTGGCTTGTCTGAAGGAGGTGTGCATACTACGTGTACGGAGAGCAGCTACAATTACCCACAGGAGTTTTTTGTCTTGGTCCCCAGTATATCCGTTCGCCTCCAGAGTTGGAAGACCAAGGGTGAGTTTTTTAACCATGTCCTTTGAGTCCAGAACAAAGTTCATAGGAGTAGAGTTTGCTGTACTCTGAATGGCATAGAGCATTGCAGCTAGGGTTCCAGAGGTTCGTGTTACGTGTCCATCTGGCACGCACACACCTACATTCTTAGGGTGATCATTGTTTATCCAAATACCACCAGCTGCACGGTATTCACCATCACAGTCTACCTCTGATGTACCGGCAATATATAGTGTCAGATCTGAGGCATCTTCTTCACAATTCATCTGTTCGAAGCGAATTCGGCTGGTTGGCTCATCGACAAAAACACGGAGGGCAGAAGCAAGGTGGTCAGCAACGAAAATGTTGGGGTTGAAAGTGGTAGCTTGCTTGTCGGCAAATGCATCCTCGTTTTCGAGGATTTCATCGGGTGTTACAGCTGTTTGCATAAATCAGTGAACACAACGAAAAAAGTCTGTCTGATGGCCGCTGACGGCCCGTCCCGTGGCAGCCATATTTAGCAGCATGTCGGCAGCATGTTGACTAGACACAACCTCTCCTCCGTCCCTCAGGGCCTCTGCCCATCTCGACAAACTCCTTTGGCTCGTCGTCGCCTCAGACCTCAACGACGGAATGACATTGCGCGACGTCCCCGACTCCCCGAGCTCAACGTATGATGGGAGTGGCGACGGCGGAGCTTTCGGAGATGGTGGTGGGAAGTGCCAAGGGCAGAGTGCACGGTGAGGGGAGGCTGGCTGGAGAGGATCTCAGGATCCAGGCCTCAGATTGCAGGTATTGTGCGGGGGGAGCAAGGTCTTGTCTTGTCCTTACCTGTCCTCCGACTCGGAGTTCGGAGTCACCGACGGCGGAGTCGCGATGGCGGAGGCCATTTATAGTGCAATAAAGCTCTTTTAGGCAAGATTCAAAGCATCCGGCGACCATGACACACGATTAAACGCAGAGCATGGTGGTTGCACGCAAATCGGCTGCACGGGCCGTCGGCGGCCATCATGCAAAGTTTTTTCGTCGTGTTCACTGATTTATGCAAACGGCTGTAGGGCGGGTTGCTCAAGACAATTTCCAGACTTAGGTTCCATTTTGGGTCAAGCGCTCCAAGGAGTTGTCTGGCCTGCTCCTGGCATGCATATGGTTTGTTGCATCCCATACTGCGGTCGTATTTGCATGGTGCACATGCACAGTTTCTGCATCAGGAGTGCCTGGGGTTCGGGTCATTTGCATAGGGTGTTAGGTCAGCTACCCATAGAACGTCATGATTATTGCGCAAGCATTTGGAAGCAAGCGAGTTATTCATATTGCTCGTGGAGACTTTGTGGAACCAGGCTGGCATGGCTCCAGCCAGGTCAGGGTCGGTTGCTAGAGCATCCATTTGAATGTTGTATTTCTTTGCAGTCTCCATTAAAGATTTGGCAGGCTGACGGAGAGATCTGAGAAGTGGTGACCAAGATTGAAGGAATGGAAGGATCCTGCAGTTCTCCGGAACCACGGGGTTCTGAGGTACAAATTTTGCCATAATTCGGTCGGTAAAGTATGCCCACGCCGAGCCCAAGCCACTATAATTTTCCAAATGTACCTAGATGTACTGAGGGGAGACGGTTGCTAAATACGCTAGGCTCCTCAGTGCTGTATACACTGAGTGCATTTTGAAACTGTCTTCGCCCTAGAGAAGCCAGCCATTTGGGGAAAAAGGCTGGGCCATTACCATTTTGGGACAATATCTGTACACCTGCTGATAGGATCATTACATATCATATAAACCAGTACCCCCCTTTTGGGACAAGGGTAGCTGATGTCACATAGTGTGACATTTGACCAAAACAGGAAATACTCCGGGCCCGCCTCCCGCCTCCTGCCTAGGTATCACATATGTCACATATGTCACACAAAACATTAAAGATGCAGAATATATAGACAATGCTTCCTCTGCAAGGGGCAGGGTCTGAAGCTCAATATTGATGGAGATAATCAATAAAAGGCACTAACTCAGCCGGCAAAAGATATCTGTAAATGATAACAAAAATTCAGTAGATACAGAGTACCCTAGGAGGATCTTTAATACAAGTAACACCTTGTATGCTTCAATATTGATGGAGTTAGTGCAATAAGAGACCCTAACTCAACTGGGAACTAACTAAATTATGGTGGATCCCTTCTGCATAGCTTACTGAGAGGACTATTAACCTCAGAGTTGCAAGGACATCTATATAGTCATATGAAAGCTGGACTAAGCATTGAAAGGTGCTTGAGTTAGAGGCCAAAAAAGGTGGCACCTCCTCCACAAAAAGAGCACTAACTCAACCCAATTGACCTTCACATAGTATAAGGATTGGACTGTTAAGTGTCTGGAAACGTTGGTCTGAGTCTTATTTACTCTCCTGCTGTGAGTAGGCCCCTCTCCCTGATGCTGGAGAGTTTGTCTGATTAAAGAGCATTAACTCAATCAAGCAAGAGATGTGTCTTGCACCATTAATATTGAGCCTCTAAGTGTTAAATGCACTGGGAAAGGTTGGTTTGAGTCTTATTTACTCTCCTGCTGTGATTATGCCCCTCTCCCTGATGCTAGAAAGCATACCTGATTAAAGAGCATTAACTCAATCAAGCATCATCCTAGTTATAACTATGTAGAACTTGAACCAATGCTTGGCTCTAGCTAGAAATTGGCACCAAGGCTCTAATTGATCCTTCAAACACTCTAACCTGACATGGGAACCACAACTAGCAGGGATGCAAGGTAAAATCATTAAAGAGCTTTAACTCAATGAGCTCATCTACATTGTACCACAACCGTTGCTGCCTTCAACTTGATCTTTTGTAGGAATGAAGTGCAATGTCTTATCAACTATCCAAGTAATTTTCTTGCCTCTCACTTGCCTCTAGGACAACATATGGCTGCACCTTTACCCCAGATGTACTACTGCTGCAAGCCTTATCCAGTAGCTCTATCGCTCAGTGAATTGGTGAAAGAGGCGAGAATACCTGGCCCTTGAGTCCCACCAATACTCAGAGGCCTACAGCATGAAACCAATGCTCCCTGAGGAACTTAGATTCCAGGACATCATGCAGTATTGTAGCATCTGTCTGGCCGATAAGCTGGATCTAAGTCAGATTCAGTAGAGGACCAATTCACCCACTGTTCTGTACAGTAGCAGATCCTAAGCATTTTTTACCAAGACAATATAGACATCTAAGAACTCAGTATTGCAGCAGTCATATCACCAGCTGTGTTGTAGGTAGAGCTTAACTTAAGATATTGTTGGGAAGATGTAAATACCCTCTCATCATCCCCCAGAGGATCCGACTTGAATTTAAATAGATTTGAAAGAGAAAGTAGATCTATGTTTGCATAGATAACACTGATTAGGGTTTTCCAAGAGATCCATTGAGGCTAGGAGACTGATTTAAACGCTCATAAGGACCCCCTGCACATGTCTACAGACTTATCCTGCTGTTGTGGGTCATAGGTGAAATAAAGTTCTGACCATGGTTTTAGCTGAGACATGAATATTCCAGTGTAAACACCAAACTGTGTCTTTGGCTTATCGCACTTCTCACCAAAGGCTCTTGCCAAAAACTGTGGTTGGAAAGGTTATGGAGACCAGTAGTGATATTCCCAAGCAGCCCAGAGACCTACAGTGTTAATAAACATGACACTAGGCATTCTGCTGTTTGTTTGTTGAGTTAGAGTCACTTAATCAAACTCAATCTCCAGTTCATGGGATCTCTGAGACGGGAAACTTATATGGGTTTGTAGGAGTACTCAGACATTCCCTTCTAGCCTTTGAATCACCCTCCTAGCTATTATGGATCCCACAGAAAATGCCAATCAGTGTTATCTATGAAAACATAGATCTTACCACCAGCTGCCAGGTACTAAGAATAAACTCTGATCCTTGGGTCTTTTGGGAGAGGGGAATAACCCAATCCCAAAATGACAGAGTTTAGACTCATAGGTGTACTATAGCCTACGATATAGACACCATATTATGGAGTATCTCTCTGGCCATAGCACCCTGTAGTATTATGCTATAAATTCACAAATGGATGGAAGGATAGAGGATTGTGACCTCTACACACTGGTACCCAACTCGCTTTTATCCACTGAGTGGATAAGACATTATTGGGTGTCCTTTCTGACTCTGATGAGCTGTGCACCGGGCCATACAGAAGGCCTGTTGAGCCAGGGTTGCATAGGATAGTTGGGTGCCAGGAGACGTCCGCTCCTACCAAATCTCAAGGGCAATGGCTCACTAGTGGGGGTACAATGGACATTGTTCACTGATTCAGTTAAAGCTATTATTTATTTGGCTTTCGAGCTACAGATTGCAGCCATCCACACACACCACAGGTTTAATTCTCTCCCAGAAGGTTGAGAGTATACAGGCCTCTCTTATGACTGAATTACAGGCTAAATAAAGCAGTGGTTGTCGTATAAATTGTGGTATAACAGTGATGTTGAGTTAGAGGTCATTTATTTCTTGATGTATCTGTACACAAATCACTGAGTTAGAGTTGACCAGGAGAATCTGGACGAGCAGAGCTAGAGTCAGGGATCCATGTTGTACATCAATCTGCTGGGGAGCAATTGAGTTAAAGACCTTTAATGACTTGCGTGACATCTAGTTCGGTGGTTGAGTTAGAGACACTTATTCATATTTTCGCCAATACTGCAGCTATTGATGTGCATCTTTTACCAGCAGTATTTACAAGTGTTTGGCTACCTTTTATTTCTTTAGGTTGAGTTAAAGTCATTTAATTGATTATCTTGATGAATACTGCACCTACTGCAATGTGAGTTGTACAGGGTGTATTTACCAGGTGTCCGGCAACTTTTCCATGTTTTTTTTATGGCAGCAGTGACATGTGTGACATCAGGGGATGTGAGCTGAATGTGGAGAGCTTGTCCTAGGATTTTGAGTTAGTGCTGCTATAAGGCTGGTGATTGAGTTAGTGTCTTTATTGAAGGCTTATGATACAGTTAGTGCCTTGTTTGATAACTGTTTGAGATTGAGTTAGCGGCATTAATGTATAGAAGAACATCCATGATTGAGTTAATGCTTGTTATTTCAATTTCTCCTTGAATATTGAGGCTCAGAAGATAAGATTTTGACATTATGTGATCCTAGGGCGCTCTGCGTCTTCTGTATTTTATTTATGATTTTTATAGGTTCTTTACCATTTGAGTTAGCACTTTCTATTGAATATCTCCATCGATATTAGGCTGTATGGAACACGGTTTGTACAGGCATACTTTTCAGGCCATTGTGCATCTTTTGTGTTATGTGACATATGTGACATTAGGCCTTTTGTCAGTTGAGTTAGCGCTTTCTAGTGAATATCTCCATCAATATTAGGCTGTACAGAACATGGTTTGTACAGACATGCTTTTCAGACCATTGTGCCTCTTTTCTATTTTGTGTGACATATGTGATATCAGGGCGGCCCGCCAAGGCAGGAGGTGCGCTGATCAAAAAATTTGGAGCTAGGTCACAATGTCACACCCTGTGACACTGTTAAACAGCTTACCATCACCAATATCAATAAAGGTGCGACAACTTGTGATGATATGTGACATTAGTGACATTTTGGACCCAGATTGGGAATTGGCCAAGCCGGGCATACCACTTTATAGGGCCTGCAGAAGGCAAATGCACTCAGTGTATACAGCCCTGAGGAGCTGAGCTTATATAGCAACCGTATGCCTTCAGTGTACTGAGCGCAGTTGGAAAATGCTGCTACCTACAGGTGCCACGCCGGGCGGTTAGAGGTTGGGTCAGTGTATCTTTGGAAGAGTTTTAGTGAGATTGCAGCATTTCTAAGGCCCACTGTAGAGGGTTCTCTTTCGAGGCCCACCCCTTCCCCAAGCCTTTGTG
Source organism: Mycena amicta (assembly GCA_029282125.1). Classification (NCBI taxonomy): domain Eukaryota; kingdom Fungi; phylum Basidiomycota; class Agaricomycetes; order Agaricales; family Mycenaceae; genus Mycena; species Mycena amicta. Next base: position 793,590 of record JARIHP010000001.1, on the reverse strand, counting down.
TATAGGCACCCATGGGCGTGTATAGCCCTTTATGTACAAAATGGGTTTTAAAGTCAGGAAGGGTCTGCAGGAAACAACTTAAGCCTGTGCACCGTTTCAGGTACACAGACCAACAGAGGATTTTGTACTCTCCAGCCACATGAAGTTATTACTCCCCATGCGCCACGGCCCGCCACCCACCGACTCTAGGATGGTTTCCCGTTGTCTCCCTGGTCGCTTCGTTTGGGGACTTGCCACCCGTACGGATCCGCACCCAAGGAGACTCTCTGCCTTGCCGCCGAGACGACTAACCACCCTGCACAAAGTACAGGGTGCGGTGATAAGCCGCTTTACGGAGTAGGCGTGGAAGGGCAACCTTTTCGCGCTTATTCGGTGCGCACATCATAGAACTAGTATGAGCCCGAATAGCTAGTTGGGAGATATCTGCAACAGTGAATAAGGTCTGCAATGGGGTTGACGACCCGCGGCGCATTCCAAGTTCACTGTCCACACATACCAGCAGAGCCCACAAGCCTGGACCTATCCAATCCGGTGCAAAACACTCAAAGGGATAAACACCGAATAAGACCTGGCAGTCTCGGAATAACCGTTTGCTATTCGGACTTGTGATGAGATGGCGGGGAGACACGGACCGGACCTAATCGGACCAAGGAAACCCGAATCAGAGCCAAGAGGGACAAGCCGTCGGATGCCGAAGATTACAAGACCCAAGTGACTACAAAATGATCCTGGTGACCTTATCCGGAAAACAAGTGAAGGCAATAACTTCGGAACTACTGGACGTTTTGGGACGAATCGCATATGCACGGAAAGCTACGGACGAGGGCTATCCACTGGTACCAAGGGCAGAGCCGCTAATCGGATAACTGAAGAAACATCATAACCGAATAACGACAATCACAATTCGGATCAGGGATCTGCGTACGAATATGACTCGAGGGACGATCCATCATAATATTTACTACTCAGATATGACACAGACAAGGGTATATAAGTAGGATTTTGGTACACTGTAGCCACGGAATCGCCCACCTATTGAGGCCGCGATCTGGGGTTTAGCTAAGCTACAAACTGCAAAGGCTACAACTTTAAATCGGATTTGGATTGTGTGAACTGAGCAAAGTGTTATTCGGACATCAAGATATCAAAGTGTTTGACAAGAATAGTGATTAGTGATTTAGGGAACCAGGACAGAATAAGGAAGACAGAAGAACAAGAACTTGGAAGAATACCGATTAAGGAACTAGGACATCGTATTTGGCCGCCCCATCAAGGCTCGTCGATAGTACGTCTTACGTGCGCGTTACAAACTCTCGAACTACCTACCCTGCACCCCCACCAAAGGCCCTGTACCCAGGGTTCTGAACTCGCTAGTGTCTATTAGCTATTTGATTGGATTTGTGTTTATTCGGTTTCACTCCCTTACACCGATTTACGACGAGTTTGACTATTACAAGTCTTATTCAGAGTATAGAGGTTTTGGATATAGTGTTATTCGGTTTTCACAGGTTTGGTTTTGTAGTTAGTTCGCCAAGCACACACATCATCTGGAGCCCACCGCGAGGGGTGGTAAATCGAGAACGATTTAGAAAGGCTTAAAACCCCTTTTGCGCAAAACAGAAGAAGACAGAAGAGGCACTATTCGGACTACAAGAGTTCAAATATTGCACCAAAGAAAAGTTTCCAACAGCTACTACGCGGAGAAGAAGAACTCCGAACTTTCCATACAAGCGAACCAATCACGTCTTCCTCGGGAAAAGCTAGACTTAGCGCCAACTCCCAACGGGCAGAAAGAAATTCGGTTCCACCGTTAGGAAACACACGGGCTCCAAAAGCTCCACCCAAGAAGCCAACAAAGAAGAAACAACCAGTTCAGAACGAAGCGGGACCGTCCAGATTAAGGACACCCACACCTGAATTACAAGAACCAACACCGCAACAACAACCACAAGACCGATTAAGAATGGGAGACAACGCAAATGAAAACAGGCCTCAAGGGGCGACGAGGTTTAGGATGCCAGAGACTTGGGAGTCGGGGAGACCCCAGTTCGATGGAAAAACATACAAGCAGCTAGATAAGTTCCTTGAAGAAGTCTCAAGAGTTATCGTGCAAGGCGGAATAAATGGAGAACAGACGATGAAGGAGAAATACATCTCTTATCTCGACGACAAGAACATCAGAGAAGGATGGCAAATGCTGGCCGAGTTCGCGGACACTTTTACCTGTGCGGAGTGGATCAAGGCAGTGAAGGAACTATACCCCGAATTAGAAGAATATGAAAAGGGATCGCTAATCAGACTTCGTGAAATCTGCGAAGAGGCTCAAGGGTGCACCCGAGCAGATTTGGGAAAGATCAAGCGATTCAAGATATTCTTCGAAGCGGAGGCAGCAAAATTACTGAAGCCTCCTGCACAAGTTACAAACATTAACCTAGTGGGGACAATTCTGAAGACCTTCGACCAGCAATTCGCAAAACAGATTGAAGATGCAATGAACTTACCCGGAGTAGCTCAGATAATCCGACCAGACGGTGTTCCGATACCCGCAGCTGCAGGAGTGGGAGAAGCGATTAAGAGAAGGGGTGACAAGATGTCCTATCTGGAAGTCCTGAAAGTAGCAGTCTATCTAGCGGACAATTGGACCGGAAGAGAAGCCTTATTCGAGATCAGTGGAGGAAGACTTGATGAGAAATCACTTGTTGACCCTGTTGCACCGAATAAGGGCTCTTTTGGACTTCCGTTCGCTATGAAGCGCGAAATCACCGACCAAATGGAAGGCTTCGCATTGGAAATCGCTGCGATGAAAGACACATTCGTTGTGAGGGACAAACAAATGCAAGACACTATGAAGAAGATTGAGGCTGTCGCCGAACAAGCTCGGGTCCTTAATCAGGGAGTTGCAAAACCTCCTCCGAATAGCGGTCAAAACAACGATTACCGTCAACAACAAGGCAACCAGTTCAATAGGGAACCGAACCCCTATCGGATGGTCCCACCGCCGCATTTTGCAATCGAAGACATTAATTGCCATTGGTGTGGGGACAAAGGACATATGATGAAGGATTGTCAGAAGAAGAACGACAAGATTGATCGGGGACAAGTCGTGATAGAGAATGGTCAAGTAAGGTTGCCGGGGAACTTATTCATTCCAAGGTATCCCGAACACTTAACAAGGGACCAAAAGGTGGAGGAATGGCACAGAAAAAGAGAGTCTGCGAATCCAGCATCTGCAAATCTGTATCAACACTCGTTTATGAGCGAAGCAGCAAATCCGGACCAGTTGGATCTATTCTATGATACCACTCAAGACGAACTACGGTCGGCTAGGGCGCAACAAGCAATAATGGCGAAGCAACTGCAACAAATGAGCCAAATGGGACGAACTGGAGGTTATTCGGTCGGGTCGAACATGCCTTCGCACGGTCAAGGAAGGGATGCACCACCGCATTTTATGACCGAACAAGACAATTCGATTCAGAATAACGGACAGTTGTACGGTCAACAGCAAGGAATGGCGCCGCAATTTGTCCAAAGTGCTCAAGCTCCGCAAAGTGCCGGACTTGTTGACATGGGGCAGCTATTGAGTTTACTCAATGTCGTACAGAGCCCTCAGAATAAGGGAAATGGGGGAGTTCTCGACCAATTGGTTGCTACTAGAGAGCAACTGAAGAAGTCCGGACAAAGCCCAAACCCAAATTTCTAGACAGTTCGAGGAAGGAGGCTCGTGGGAGGAACGAAAGCAAGTCTTCTCAAGTGGCCAAGCCTCCGGAGAACCGAACATCGGCCGCGGATAGAGATACAAACTGGCGGAAGAAGAGCAGACAAGCAAGTGTGGAGGCAGTTGCGACTGATGATAGTGGTGGTGAAGAAGTGGAAGTGGAGATTGAAATACCGAAGAAGGACAGACGTGCCCGCTTCAGGGGTGAAGATTCGGAGGAAGAAGACCCCCCAATGAGATACGAACAACGCAAGGAACCTTATTCGGAGTCGCCAAAGCGCGAAAAACCAAAGAAAGACCTCCTTCCAAGAACCGGAGAAAGGGCTTACAAGTTGGTAACCAAGTTCGATGACGAAAACACTATTCGGAAGCTTGTGGACCGAACAGAAAAGACTATGGTCAACGACATATCAGTCGGAGATCTGGTTTCTATGTCGCCAGGCTATGCAAAAGAACTTCGCAAATCGATGGGCCGAATAAGACAACCGATTAAGCCAATTCTGCTCAATGGGGTCTTGGATCAAGAGTCTGCATTTCCATTCATGGAGGACGATATTCAAGTGAGACTACAAGAAGACGCAATAGATCTGAACGACCTGCCTATGGTGGATTCGTTCTATATCTCAACCGAAGAAGACTTGGGGACAATTCCAGGAAGTTACGTGGCTATAGACCCATTTCTACAGTACATGTCTTCTCTGGGCGACAAAGAAGCACCAAAACAAGTTTATTCGGGAATCAATTCAGCATCGTTAAGGGTAGTTCATCCGCTGGTGGCTACTCGGCAACATGTGGAAAGCGTTGTGGACAGTGGCTCTCAAATAGTGTCTATGGCTTTGACAGTAGCAGAAGAGTTAGGGATCCCTTGGGATCCTGACGCTCAGATCTACATGCAAAGTGCGAATGGACAACTAAAGAAGTCAGCTGGACTAGCGCGGAACGTAAGTTTCTTATTCGGTGATATACCAGTGTACCTTCAAGTTCATATTATCGACCAACCGGCGTACAAAGTGTTATTGGGAAGGCCTTTCGACATCCTTACTGAATCAAGGATCGAGAACAAAGGCGATGGGACGCAAACGCTGACCATAAAGGACCCCAACGGAACAAGACGTTGTGTTATTCCGACTCAAGCAAGGGGTGCGTTCTCGGCAACTTCAAGTGTCAAGAAGATCCAGGAAGAAGTCAAAGAACAGAAAGCGCAGAAGATAAGAAGAGAACAGTTGATGAAGAGCGAAAGAGAAGCGGATTTTCACAGCTCGCCCAGGAACTGGTCGGAGACTGGGGAGGCGAGCAAATCGGACTGAAGTTCGGTTTTGACGATGAAGGGGAATTGCGAATAGAAGGATACACGCTGCCTGGGGATGGGAATAGCTTCACCTCGGAAGAGTTGCAGTTGGCCTACCTAATGGCGAGCACGGAAAGCAAAATGTTGGAAAAAGACGAAAAAGCGAAGAAGTTACTCAAGATGTACGCGGAGGAAGAACCACTAGAAAAGGGACCGGACGGGAAGGTCTTACCGGTTTTGACATGGGGAGAGCGGGTGGTAGACGCTATGGAAGATGAAGATGGAAAAATCACACCGCTAGCGCAATTCGGATTTGAGAGAGTGCACTGTTCGGACCACGATCAAGCCTGTCTCAAGTGCGCGGAAGAAGGATTTGACCGTGAGAAGAACGGTTCGATCAGCGAACAAGACGCGAAGACTTCGTTTTTGGGGAAGAAATACAAACCGGTTGCACTCAAAGTCAGACCAGTCTATGGGGAACTGCCAGAGAAATACCGAATAAAACGGGAAATTCTGGGAGACCCTTTAGCAGGGATGCCTGAATTGCCAACTCATCCAACCGAATACGTGCCTGTGGAGCGTTACGAACAAGACAGAAAAGATTTCATCGACAGTGCTCATCCAGGGGACTTCCTACGGCCTCAAGAAAGAATGTTACTTCATAACATGATCGTTAATCAGAAAGAAGCATTCGCCTGGAACGACAATGAACGAGGAACACTTCGACATGACTTCTTTCCGCCTATCGAAATACCCACAGTAGCGCATACGGTCTGGGTAGAGAAGAGCATTCCTATTCCGAGAGGGCAACTGGACGAATTCTGCAAAGTCATAAAACAGAAGATCGACGCTGGGGTGTACGAATCCTCAAACGCCTCTTACCGATCAAAGTTCTTCGGTGTTATCAAGAAAGACGGGAAGAGTATTAGGCTTGTACACGCCTTGGAATCGTTGAATGCGGTGACTATCGCCCATTCGGGGATTCCGCCGGCAACCGAAGAATTGGCAGACCACTTTTCGGGAAGAGCGTGCGGTGGAGTACTGGATCTTTATTCGGGATACGACGCTAGAGACCTAGCCGAGTCCTCGAGAGATTACACAACTTTCCAAACACCGTTCGGGGCACTCCGATTAGTCAAGTTACCTCAAGGATGGACTAATTCGGTTCCGATCTTTCACGACGACGTCAACTATGCTCTACGGGAGGAAGTTCCACACGTTACCAGGCCTTATATCGACGATGTACCTCTAAGAGGACCGGCTTCGCGATATATAATGGAAAACGGAGAAGAAGAAACCATCAAGGAGAATTCCGGAATAAGAAGATTCGTCTGGGAACACATGCAAAATGCGAATAGGGTTCTTCAAAGACTCAAGTACTGCGGATTAACAGTCTCGGGGAAGAAAGCCGTAATCTGCGCGGAAGAATTCGTTGTGGTTGGGCATACGTGCTCGGCTGAAGGCAGAAGACCGTCTACGGACAGAGTTGGTGTTATTCAGAGATGGCCTCCACTGAAAAACGTCTCCGAAGTAAGGCAATTTTTGGGAGTTCTGACTTATATCAGGCATTTCATCAAGGATTTTGCAATTCTTGCTGGACCGATTAATGAATTACTAAGAGCGGGAAAGGAATTCGAGTGGGGAGCAAGACAGCAAGCATCGATGGACAGGCTCAAGCAAGCTGTGGTGGACTGCCCGGCTATTCGGCCTTTGTCCGACGATCCTGCAGTCGAGACCGTACTTCAAGTGGATAGTTCTTACAAGGGTTGTGGTCTCACTTGTTATCAAGTAGACCCAATAGATCCGAAGAAGCGCTACTATGCGAGGTTCGCGTCTCTGCCGTTCGATGAAAGACAAGCAAGATTCTCTCAAGCAAAACGGGAACTATACGGAATAAAGCGCGCACTCGAGTACATGCAATATTGGTTATTGGGGCATAGGAACCTTATTCTGGAAACCGATGCGTTGTACATTAAGGGAATGCTGGATAATCCTGGCATGGGCCCGAATGCTACCATTAATCGGTGGATCGAGCAAATCCTGATGTTCCATTTCCGAATAAGGCATGTCAAGGGGAAGACGTTTACACCGGATGGTCTGTCTAGAAGAGACGTAGTGCCTGGCGATGAAGAATACCCGGACAACGACGAGGCTCCTGAAATGCACTTACCAGGCGTAGATCCAGGATGGGACTATTCAATTCCACAACCATTGAAGCTCGAAGATTTTAAAGACAAGATAGACACCAGAGGCGGATATCTGAATACTGTCTTTACCGATCAAGGACGGGGTTCGTACGAAGAAGCCATGGATTCCTTCTATAATGACTGTGTGGCGAACTATCAAGACTTTCGCGAAGAAGTGGCCATAGTCCGAAAAGCTTATTCGGTCGAAAATGTTGAAATACCGCACTACGTAACTTCGCAAGTAAAGGAGGGTGAAAAACTTCTTCCGGACGAAGCATTCAAGTGGGATCCAAAGAAGCGGGAACCCTACCCAGAAGACAGAAGATCGTTAACGGCGCAAATGTTGGATGACCGAATAAGAGTTTTGCAACGGTGGTTAAAGAATCCGATCAAAAGACCAGGAGGATTTACGGACAGCACATACGCGGCGCTCATCAAGTATTCAACACAGTTTTATCTTGGCGAAGACGGAAGACTATTCAGAAAAGACCGGCAGGGGATGCACAAGCTTGTGGTTCAACCAGAACACCGAATGTATGCGATGAAGGCTGCGCATGATAGCTTGGGGCACCGTGGGGCTTTCGCGACTAAATCGCTCTTGGAGGTTCGCCTTTGGTGGCCTGAAATGGAAAGGGACGTGTCCTGGTATGTGAAAACATGCCACATGTGCCAAGTACGCCAGAGCAAGTTACTCCGAATACCACCTGTTCCGACTACCACGCCAACCCTATTCCAAAAAGTACACACGGATGTGATGGTTATGGGCGCAACCTCGAATGGTTATAAGCTGGTTATCGCTTCAAGAGACTCTCTTAGTCGGTGGCTCGAAGCGAAAGCGCTAAAAGCGGATAACGCTGCCGCAGTAGGCAACTTCTTACTGGAAAACGTAATCTGTCGATGGGGATGCCCAGCGGAAATTGTTACGGACAATGCTCCGCAATTCTTGGCTGCTTTAACCTGGCTAGAACAGAAGTATGGGATTACTGGAATCAATATCTCGCCATACAACTCTCAAGCAAACGGACCAGTAGAAAGCGGACATCGGGATGTACGCCAATCAGTTGTCAAGGCTTGCGGGGGAAATCCGAATAAATGGTTCTGGTTCCTACCTCAAGTAATCTGGGCAGACCGAATAACGGTACGACGTGGATTAGGGTGCTCCCCATACTACGCCGTCACCGGATGCCATCCTCTGTTACCTCTTGACATAGTGGAAGCTACTTGGCTAGTGGAATACCCGGCCAAGATAATTTCTACGGCTGAACTAATAGGTCTGCGTGCAAGATCTCTGGCAAAACACCGACAGCATGTGGAAGAAATGCGAAGAAGGGTCAAGAAACAGAAACGCGAAGCTGTTCGGAGATACGAGCTGAAATACAAGTACACAATTATGGACTTCAACTTCAAACCGGGAGACATAGTCCTTATTCGGAATACGCGCATTGAGAAGAGCTTGGACAAGAAAGCAAAATTCCGCTACCTCGGACCTATGGTGGTTGTCAGAAAAACAAAAGGAGGCTCGTACCTCGTTTGCGAACTGAATGGCGCCATGTATCCGGGGAAAGTCGGTCGCTTCCGAGTAATTCCGTACGAACAGAGACGGGAGATCGAGTTGACAGAAGACGTCGAGAAACTGATTGACATGGGGAAGGACGAACTTGACAAGATGGCTGCGGGAGCGGAAGACCAGGATGAAATGATGGGCAAGGACCTGCAATTCGGTGACATGCGACTCGACTCGGATACTGAAGAGGACACCGACTCAGAAGGCGACTCCGAATAAAGGACCAAAACACCGATTTAAACAAGCTGGCTATACAGGAATAACTCGGGTACGGAATAGGCTAAGCCCACGAAATATCCTCGTCACTCCATGCCACATCAAGAGCATCGGTGTAGGTATACAACAATTCGGCCGAGTCTGGAGAGAGGGGTGTGTACGGACGGTCTGGGATGGGGTACGATTTGGCCTGGAATGAAGACAGTTGCGAAGAAGCCGTGACGGATTAATGGACCAAGATGGGCAGAAGACGTGAGCCTAGGCACTACCGCTTAATCGGAGGTAGCGACCTTGGTACGGCCCTGAATAACGGCCAAGTACTCGTCCATGTTGCTGCAAGACCGATTAACGACGGAGGAACACTATTCGGGCAAGATTCACTTACGGAATAGACTCGGGGATGACGATGCCACGGCGCTTGCAACCAGCGGCAATGTCGATGAACGTGTCGGAAAGGCGATTGTAGTTGTTGAGCCCATGAGCGAGCATCTGAACTTGGATAACGATTTGGCTTTGAAGCGACTCGATGATGTCGCTGAGCTGCTTGTTGGACAAGGAGAGCTCCTCGGGCGAAGCAAATGCGCCGACAATGGGAGCAACCTCGCCAAGGAACTCGCGAGCACCGGAGTTGAGGATCGAGAACGCCACATCGTTGTCAATCTGTCGGAAGAAGATTAGTTCAAGACCGATCAAGAAAAGAAGCACGAACAAGATAAGGAACGACGCTGGAGTGGATCTATTCCGAAAAATAAGCGAAACAGATTAAGGGTATTCGGACACGAAATCTCACCAGATTAGTGGTCGAACCCTTGCTGTTGGAGCTGTTATCGGAAGGGCCTTCCGAGTCAACGACCATGGCATCGTCCTTGGTCGCCGACTTGGAAGTTTCCTTTGTTTTGATCTCCTTGGGTTGGTTATAACGCCGGAAGTGTAACTCGGAAAGAGATACCTTCTTGGCGCGGCGCTTGGAAGCAGCACCGGCCTTGACCTTGTACGGGCACTCGTAAACATGGTGCTCCGTATGGTGGCAATGAAGGATGCAGCCCACCTCGCCGTCGTCGTCGACTTCGATGATCTGCCGCTAGTCAGATTAAGGCGATTGCATGGATGGAACGGGAGAATAACGATTACCTTGTTGGCGTTGGCGACTATGGCTTTTTCCTACACCGAATAAGCTTAATCGCTATTCGGACTTCAAGGAAGAAGACAAATACCTTGGCCTCGGCCTCAGCGGCGACCTGTTCAGAGTGGAAGAAATTCGCAAACGCGGGGAACCAAGAAAACTGTACCTGGGAAAGCAAGACCTGGTCAGCAAGAAGCTTATTCGGACACACGATTTAGCCGGAAGACTGGCGTACCTTGGCCTTCTCGGTGCGCTTGGCAACCATCTTGAACACGGGGTTAGAAGACCGAATAACGCGCTGGGGAGACAAAACTCACAGCATCAGCGGCGGCCTTCTGGCGGCGCTCTTGATCGGCAGCGGCCTGGAAGATAACCGATTAGAACGTTCGACGCAAGGCAATACGGAATAAGACTCACTGCGACACGCTGCTTGGCGAACAAGATCGCCAGGTCGCACACCGAATTGGCGGCACCCAGAATAAGGTTACAATTGAGAATATGCTTCTTGGTAATCGCGGTGGGCTTTCCAATTTGTTCGGCGCGGAGAACGACAACGAGGAGACCTTTCTGGACGTCCTTGAAGAGCTGAAGGAGCGCGGGGTCCGAAGCGGCAAGGTTGAGCTGGCCAGCATTGTTAAGCGCCTTCTCCTGCAAGAACGAATAAGCAAATCGGCAACTCAGAAGAACCATGAAGACGCACCAGATCGGGGTACATTCCACCGATTAGCTTAGCGGCAGCAGCTGCGGTCTCGGCCGGAGAAGCATCGCTGATAGGACCCGAAGCAGCGAGGATGGACGGAAGGACCTCTTCAATGCAAGTGCGGAACCACAACGACGGACTACCAGTCATCATAGTCGGAGCGTGCATAGAAGCAGACGACATGGCTCCGGAATCGACAAGAAAAGCTGGCAATGGCGAATAAGTGACACCGAATAAGGGACTGCGCGGAGGCCCGGTTGAGAACAACGACGAACGAGTCTTTTCGGTTGGGAAGAAAGTGGTCGGAAGACGAGAGACTGTACGGGAAGACCGTTCAGACAAGAGAATGGGAGAAAGAAGACGACTCATTTATAGAAATTGTTCGCTGGGACAGCGAAGATTTAAAAATGGGGGAGAGTGATGGTTTCAAGCGGAAAAACTAGCGCGAACTCCGAAAAGCACATGGAGCGCTCACCGATAAGAGCGACCAAGCAGGAGTACAGCCAGGGCACCATATGGACCAAGCAAAATCTTCTTACCAATCCTCAAGAACCGGACGATCCAATTCAGTTCCATCATGTTTGCGCAGATTGATATATCCGTTACAACAGGGATCTGCAATCATCACTACCAAGACTCTATTCGTTTTACAAGACACCGATCAAGAAGTTGAAAGATTTCCGATCAAGAGCAAACACCGATCAAGAGGTTATACGGACTTCGGATTCACAGAATAAAGACCACGAGCCAATTCGGACGTCTTAATCGGACTTCACTCAAGAAAAACGGACAAGCGACTATTCATTCATTCGGCGGGTTGGCAAAAGTATAGAAAATTGTACAAAACGACGACCGGCACACGCAACGACTACAAGCAACCATCGACCAAGAAGAACTACGAATCAGCGGGGAGAGGCTAAACAGAGTCAGTTGTGAAGGAAAAAGCAAAACCGTATAAGCGTACCTTGGTACCGTCGGGGGTGCTCTCCTCCGCAATCTCGTCTTTGTCTTCGTCGTCGACCGTGGCTGGCTTCGGGGATTTCACAGCAAGCAATCTCCGTCTGGAAGTCGGATAGCCGGAGATGAAACCTTCGTGCGTCTTGAAAAACTGATCGAGGTGTTCGACCAGGGTGGTGCTCGTTCCGTCGTCCCATTCGATGCGGCGGCTGAGTCCGTCGTTGCCGTGTGTGTCAAGGACGCTCTGGATGTAGAGGTAAAATTCCTCGATGACGTTCATGGCCCGACTAGCGGCAACGCGATAAGCGGCGGTGATGGAACTCATTTGGTTGACGGCATCTTGCAAGTCGATGAGGAGGTCTTGACCGACTAAAATCTGTCAGAATAGGGCTTAATCGGTTCAAGAGAAATTGGACGTACCCTCCTCCGAAGAATTGAACAAGGGACGTATGTTGGAAAGGATCTTGTCGATATGCGTGCTGGCGAAGGTGTGGTCGCAGAACTTGCCCTTCTGGGGATCGGAGTTGCACGCGACGCAAGTGATGCCATAACCAAGACGGATGCAGCGACGGCCGCGGGTCTGGCATTCGGAACAAGGCCAATTGGGCTGGGAACAAAACCGAATTAGCAAAACGGGAAGACCGAACAGTGAAGACAGGACGGACCACGTCGGTGTCGTCTACGGAGGCGTTCTTGACCTCGTTCTGATTAAGGGGCGCGAAGCGGGGGAACTCGTCGGGTCCAGCGTCAGGAATGATTCGACCACGGTAGGTGTGGGTGTCGAGGAGGCCGGTCTTGCGGACGGTGCTCGGGCTGGCAATCCGGATACCACCAAAATGGAACTCTCCATCGACGGGGTGTTCGATCGCGAAAGCAGCTACAAGAAAGAAAACTGAACAAGCAAATCGAAACCGAATAAGGACGACGCACTTCTGTGGGTAGTATCGTGGACACCAACGAGGCCTCGGGCAGCTTGAAGAGCGATGTTGCGATAGACCGGATCGATGTCGGAAAGAAACTGAAGACTTTAGAAGAAAAACCGGCATAGGAGGGAGAAAACTTACCTTAGGATCGTCCTCGACGTCATCTGGCTGGTTCTTCGACGATGAGGCCTTGTTCTTCGACGACGAAGCCTTGCCCTTGGTTGACGAAGCCTTGCCTTTGGTCGACGAACCTTCTTCCTGAAAAGTCACAAGTCAGATCGAAGAAAAACCGAATAAAGAAACCGAGCGTACCTTGGTCTTGGCCGATCGCCGAGTCGAAATCGTCTTTGGGGCTTCCTCTTCGTCGGAAGAATCATTGACGTAGGCAGAGCTAGTCGGTTCCTTGGTTTTCCGTTTGGGGGTCACAGCCTTCTACCGAACAAAGAAGATCAGCAAAACCGAATACGGAAGAAAGAAGACAGAATAAGCAAGAGGGGAATACGTACCGAAGAGGCCTTGGCCTTTCCCTTCGACTTCGAGTCCGAAGGCTCTTGTTTAACAGACCTATGTTAGGGGGTGTGAGCGAGACCGGAGAGGGGAATACCGAATACGGACGTTGTAGTCACCCGCTTGCGGGATCGGCGACGCGAGTCTCGGGTATCCTCTTCTTCTTCGTCGGACTCCACCTCAGAATCGTTTGAGCGCTTGCGCTTCGGACCGGTTCTAAGAGAAATTAATTAACCCATGATCAGAAAACCGAACAAAATCACAAAAATATGAAGACGTACCGAGAAGAAACCTCCTCGACTTCGACTTCTTCCATTTCGTCGTTGTCGTCGTCATCGGAAGAAAGCTCGGGATCGGAGGGATGGCGAACGGTTTTGGCAATACTACGAAGCGTGCGACCGGGGATAGGCGGAGCCAGCGAAATCTGAGTCGGAACATCGAAATTCTTCGGGAGGAATCCAAGCGAGTCAATATTGGACTACAAGACAAGAAGACCGATTAGCGCTAATCGGACATGAAGAATACCGAATACGTACCCCGTGCCATAGGTCAACCGAAAACCAGTCCCAGTCGTCGTCAATCTCCTGGTTCTTGCGAGGAATCATATTGAGCAGGACATTGACTTCGAGGAAGACGACAGCGAGCCAGTTCGGTGTGCTCGGGTTCGAGAGGCGCTCGGTCAATTGAGAAAGTATACGCTATGAAGAACGTCAAGAAATCCGGAAGGGCTGAAGAAAGAAGACTCACGAAGACAGGGAGAGCCTTGTTCAGGACGGCAACAAGTTCGGGGATGGGGTGCTGGATGGAGAACGCCTTGGCGGAATGGTTGCGACGTTCGCGAAAGAGGTTGAGCAAAGCCTGGACGCTCGAATGGTTGAGGTAACGCCAGTGGGGGTGGGGAGTGAGCTCGACGACGGCGGCAGAGTCAGAAGTAACGGACATGGTGGGGGAAAGAAAGAAAGAATGAGGGGCGATCCAGAATAAGGTCCTTTTAAAGGGGCTTTTGACGTGGAAACGAAACGGCGGACCACGGACGAATATTTTGCAAAAACCCGAGTCAGGAGCTGCGGAGATCTGGACCAAGACTCTGGAAACCTTCGCCAATTCAAATACGAAGCTTAATCGAACCGTGGGAGAAGACCCTGAACGCACAGCAAGTCCGAATAAGAAATGCACAGAACAATGTGGACCGAATAAGGGTCCATTAGGACTGCAAATTGAAGGCACTCAAGGCGCTGTAATCGCAAGCAAACGACGGAAGAACTCGAAGCAAAGAAACGGGAAATATCAATCCAAGGCCGAAAAAGGAAGGGGGCTGTGTATCGGACCCATACAACCCAAAACGGGTAAAGACCTAATCGGGATTTTATCATATACGGCAACGTATGTTTTGATGACCGACGGTTGATGGGATTCGCGTCAAGTCCAAGTCAAGAATACAAACACCGAATAGTACTGCCAGCGACTGGGGACAGTCGGAATTTGAAAATGGGGGAGATGATAAGCCGCTTTACGGAGTAGGCGTGGAAGGGCAACCTTTTCGCGCTTATTCGGTGCGCACATCATAGAACTAGTATGAGCCCGAATAGCTAGTTGGGAGATATCTGCAACAGTGAATAAGGTCTGCAATGGGGTTGACGACCCGCGGCGCATTCCAAGTTCACTGTCCACACATACCAGCAGAGCCCACAAGCCTGGACCTATCCAATCCGGTGCAAAACACTCAAAGGGATAAACACCGAATAAGACCTGGCAGTCTCGGAATAACCGTTTGCTATTCGGACTTGTGATGAGATGGCGGGGAGACACGGACCGGACCTAATCGGACCAAGGAAACCCGAATCAGAGCCAAGAGGGACAAGCCGTCGGATGCCGAAGATTACAAGACCCAAGTGACTACAAAATGATCCTGGTGACCTTATCCGGAAAACAAGTGAAGGCAATAACTTCGGAACTACTGGACGTTTTGGGACGAATCGCATATGCACGGAAAGCTACGGACGAGGGCTATCCACTGGTACCAAGGGCAGAGCCGCTAATCGGATAACTGAAGAAACATCATAACCGAATAACGACAATCACAATTCGGATCAGGGATCTGCGTACGAATATGACTCGAGGGACGATCCATCATAATATTTACTACTCAGATATGACACAGACAAGGGTATATAAGTAGGGATTTTGGTACACTGTAGCCACGGAATCGCCCACCTATTGAGGCCGCGATCTGGGGTTTAGCTAAGCTACAAACTGCAAAGGCTACAACTTTAAATCGGATTTGGATTGTGTGAACTGAGCAAAGTGTTATTCGGACATCAAGATATCAAAGTGTTTGACAAGAATAGTGATTAGTGATTTAGGAACCAGGACAGAATAAGGAAGACAGAAGAACAACTTGGAAGAATACCGATTAAGGAAGACATAAGAACAAGAACTTGGAAGAATACCGATTAAGGAACTAGGACATCGTATTTGGCCGCCCCATCAAGGCTCGTCGATAGTACGTCTTACGTGCGCGTTACAAACTCTCGAACTACCTACCCTGCACCCCCACCAAAGGCCCTGTACCCAGGGTTCTGAACTCGCTAGTGTCTATTAGCTATTTGATTGGATTTGTGTTTATTCGGTTTCACTCCCTTACACCGATTTACGACGAGTTTGACTATTACAAGTCTTATTCAGAGTATAGAGGTTTTGGATATAGTGTTATTCGGTTTTCACAGGTTTGGTTTTGTAGTTAGTTCGCCAAGCACACACATCAACGGGTTACGAAGCATCTTGTGGACAAGGTCGGTGTCGAGCGAAGCATCCAAAAAGCGAGGGATGTGGCCATCCGACGGGCTACCTGGCGTCATTGACACGAGCTGCTGGTTCAGCGATGGTGGATGCAGTGTCGACTCTCCATAGTCGGTGGTAGGGGATGCCAGGCGGTCCTGCCAGTTGCCGCGGCTATTGTACGTTTGGCGTTGTGGGGTCATGAATGGGTTTGGGGTCGCGGGTTGTTCCGAGCAAAAGGGGCGGGTGTCGCTACGGGAGGGGCTGGTGCCGGTGCTGCGGAGGCTCATGCAGATGGGAACAGGTTACGGGGAGTGCGAGTTTGGCTTCGAGGGGGGCTGGTGAAGGAGAGGGAGGTGCCGAAGGTGTTGGCGAAGCGGCTGGGCGAGTTCTGCATTGCATCGAAGCTGACTTGCTCTTCCGCCGCGTCCTTGACCTGATTACTCGTCAAGCTTTCCACCGCCGTGAAGTAGAGCTCCCAGCTGGTGAGGGTCGAATCATTGAGCTGGCGGTGGAGAGCCAGAGGGATGGTTGCGCGAACACTGCTCAGCAGGAGCATGTCGCAGTCGCCGCCGGTCTTCACAATGAGCTGACATCCGCACTGAGCCCACACAACATGTGCCTGCACCGTCGTGCCGTCCTCGTCCTCGAACTGCCGCCCAAGCATGTCCGACGTGAGTATGTTCACACGCAGCTGCTCTATTGCCTCGTCCTTCGGTTTCGCGACGGTCCTGGGCTTTGGCCATTTCAGTGTAAACACAGCCTCCACCTTCGCCCACGTATCCTTGTCCTTGGCGGCGATCCCCTCGTACCATACATCCGCCTCCGAGCCCGGCTTCAAGCTGTGTCTGAAACGGTGTAGCTTCTCCCCGTCTACGGCCTCGAATTTCCATCACAGCTGGAGTTCCTGTAGTTCCGTACGGAGCGAAATTCAGTGTGTTTTTCTTTTTCTGTCCTTGTGCGCGTTGACCGGGAGAAGAGGCGCTGGTCCACGCGCATTGCAAGGACGCCGGCGCACGGATCCGCCCAAAACATTACGCCTTGTGTTGGTGCCGCGTCAAGCACCGGGAGAAGTTCCACTTTGCCGCTTGTGGATGGTTCGCTGGGGTGGAGAGGGCGGTGGACGATCTGCTGGGAAAGCTGGGATGGATGAGCCAACGGTGCGTCTTTCTTTTCTTCGCCTCTTATTCTCTGACAAGTTCCAGAATTGACCTGTAGATAATAAATTAACAAAGCTGGTAGGGTTGTTGTGTAGATACATGATGTAGGGAAAGGGTCTGGGTCATTCTACCAGCATATCCGCCGCGCTCTGCACATCTGGCCCTGAAAAAGACTCAAGGTGAGTCATTGTCGAGGGAAACGAAACAGAAACTGACCTGTGTATGCTGCCCTCGACGACGAACAGCCTCGGCGCTGACCTCAACGACCTCCTTTCCAACACCAACTCCACGTCGTCCTCGCCTCTGCTTGGACGAGCATGCATCTATATAAAAAGGTGAGTCGTTATTGACGATGTAACGTCAACTGACCTTTCTTTAGCCACCAATGCTCCTCCGACGAGCCTAGGCCACTGGAATAGGTCCCCGTCCACCCACTGCACACGCCGACCGCCATCCTCAACCTCTGAGCACCGACTCTGCGGGGGGAAAAAGCCCAGGTGAGTCATTTTCACGAAACGGGCAAAGATTCAAAGAAAACTCACCTGGATCTTGACGAGGAGTAACGAAAAGGATGGGACTGGGACTGGGGGAGTCCCATTTTGATCGGCCGAAAGTCCTAAAATGGGTGATGAGTGGGACTCACGCACATAAAAATGGGACTCGGGGAAATCACGGAGATGTTACCTGAGATATTTGTGATGGAATGATGGAAAGCCGACATGCCGAAAGCCATGCCAACAGGTAGAATATAATTAAATAAAATGTGAATAAATTTTATATAGACTGATGGGGGTATACGCGAGGGTACCCATAAAGGTCTGGCGCTGCGTCAACGAATCTCGGATGTCAGCCTGCATGGGAAAGGACTTAATGGAAAGGACTTAATAACAGATGCGGCAGAATTGATTGGAATGATGCCGAAATGATGCGCAGACAGATCACAGTGGGACTCAAGCAGATCACGCAGGATTGCCCGAGTCCCAGTCCCATCCTTCTCATATATACTCGATCTTGACCCAGTGCATCTCCGACAACGCCCAACCACCCGTCCATGACGTCGGGCATGACTGGGACTAGTGCTGAGCGCCGGATGACGCGCTCTTGGCCGGAATCCGTGAGGGAAAGTATATGTGAGTGCTCATATATGAAGATTCAAGCAAGCTGACCTGGCTGCTCGTGTAGCTCGCCTCACACGACGACAAATGACTCAAGCGCGAGGCCCAGCTCATCTCCAGTCGCCGCCACCGCCGTTTCGCGCCCTCTTCGTATATCTCTATGCTGACAACTTCCACGGTTTTGTTAAAACAAAATAAATTATATCTGCTATACAACGATGAAGACCAGGAGAGGCGCGGAGGCGCGGGTCTGCGGGCACCAGCGCCGAGTTCGCTGAGCCAAAGCGTCTCCGAGCCACTCGCCGACCTGCGGAGTGAGCCGAGGGTACCTTGGCTCACCCTCGGCTCACCCGCGGGTAGCGCGAGAAGAGGGACTTCCTGTTCCTCTTTTCACGCCGGCAAGAACATCTTCTTTGGCCGGCCCAAAAAGACGAACGAGAAGGGCGCCTTTTGGTGCGGCTTCTCGGCGGGCACAAAGCAAGCCTTTGTGTCCATCAAGAAGACGCGCCAAAAGGCAACCTTTTGACGTGTCTTTTCGCGCAACACAAAGCAGGTCTTTGTGTTGTGCGAAAAGACACTCCCAAAGGGCGCCTTTTCGTGGCTCTTTTGGCGGGCGCATAAAGCAGTTCTTTGTGCACGCGCGAAAAGACACGTCAAAAGGCCATCTTCGCGATGTCCTTTGACCTCAATACAAACCTTGTCTTTCCTTTCCGAATAAAGATGTGTAGAAAGTTGTTATTTCAGCACATCTTTGTATCGTACTATATCTGACTAGCAACCTGGCCAGACTAGGAACCTGGCCACTTGCCAATTATAAGCCTAGATATTGGGGGTATCAGCCATTTTTGTAATGAAGGGGTGGAATACAACCTATGTCGCTCGTCCATGCCAATTTTTGGCCGAAAGTGACGGGTTCCTGTCAAGTGGTGGCCCGGGTCATGTCGGGCGGCAGGGTGAGAACATCAATTTATTAACGCCGAGCAGCTGTCTCGCCTGTTTTCTCCGCCAATACTTGGCCAATCCATGACTTTAAAGGCTCATTTTCATGCCACAATCTTGTGTTTCCCCAGGGCCACACAAGACCCAGCCCAACCTTGGTCAACAACATCTGAATTGGCCAACACAATCACAACTCAAACTTACCAACCTGCATCTTGGATCCAAGACACAGATGCAAGCTTCAACTCCATGCCTCTGTATCTCTACAGGACCCACCAGGATAGCTCAACTGTTCATATGGTCCATACCCCATTGCTATAGGATGCTTCTGCCCCTTGTAATGCCAGGATAGTTAGAAGATGACCATGGGGAGCTCACGAAAAAGATCAAATGTCGGGTTCTCACCAGCTTGCGAGGAAAGTCAAGCTATGAGCCCATGTAAGTTCATTGACTTCCAATGAACGTTTTTACAACTTATTTTAGCCACGGGCCTTCAACCAGTGGTGCACTAGCATCATCAAGACCCCAGGATGCCTCCCATGCCTCCAAGGGGTCATGAGATCACTTCGTTAGAGCACATTTGTGAACTTCAATATAGAATATAAATGGCTAGAATGCATCACCTGAACCTCCTCTACACTGCAGGTAATGACGCGGACCTTCATTAGCCAGTAGCAGTGGGATTTTCGTGGTGGCCAGGTTCCATATCAACTGCCCTTTTGGGAAGTGCAGCAAGAATAAATTCATTGCACACCCAAATCTTGGCCAAAATTATCCAAAACATACTCAATTTCTTCGGAGGATGCATGCTTACCATCCAGAGCTCACAGATCGTCGAAAAAGATCCACTCGATGTCGGAATCTCGGCTAAACGCGTAAGGTGGCCAGGTTCCCAGCGTGAAATAGTAGTAGAATTTAATATTTTTTTTCATTCAAAAAGGTACAAAAAAAGACTACATTTAAACCTGTGTTCTAGACCGGAAGGGAAGTTTTCAATTCACGGTGTGTCTGCTGCTTGGCTGCCTGTAAAGTCAGTACCAGGCAAAATCTCGTTATAATCGTTTCTCACCTTGACAATTGTCAGGATCGACTGGATCGTGAGGTAAATCGGTTTCAAGAACGGCGTTTGCACGGCAGTGGAAATGATCTCGAGGGCGTTGACTGACGCTGTCAGTTTGGTCTCGATTCCCCTCCAGCGACTACTCGTCGTTCCGACGGCTGTTGGTGGTGGTGCCATCAGAGAGACGCCTTGCGGACATCGTGACCTTTTTTTATGGCACCGGTAGCCAAAGCTCACTGATAAGATGGGTTGGGCCGTTCCAGATTGGGACCTTGTGCCTTTAAATCTTAATCTTAAGATGCTTCACAGGCAAACAATGATGTGCAACGGACACCATCTCGCGGAAGCAAAAACCTCCCACTGTCATCCGAACAGCGGGACCGTAACAATCCAATGCATCGCGGGGAACACAATAGTGAATGGACGAGCTGGCGCCGGTGTGGCAATGATTCCTCTTCTCTGAAAATTATCGCGCGTGAACGGCTTGGCGTGCTGTCTTGGCGTGCACTATCCAATCATAACCTCTCCATTGTGCTTTATCTTGCCTCCATCGCCCTGCAATCTGAACTCATTCTTGCATCGATTCAGCTTTCTCGCCGGATGAGGTTTATCTCTTATCTATCTCATCTTCCTCTATCATCACTTGACATTCCACAGAGAATGCTCCTCGCTTCTGTATCTCACACATGTCAAATCTGAACTTGCTCTTGCTCCTCACTGCGGTAAGCAGCGAGCAGCTCGCGTTCATGATCATGTCCATGTTTCAAACACGGCTCGCGTCTCGGTTTCAACATATCCACACTCACGCCCGCAGCATCCGCGGAAATCGAGAAGGGCTTAGCGGATCTTCTCTCATCCGACGTGCTTCTATCTCTCATACCATCCTACCGTGGCCGTCGGCGAATCTTATATAACGAGTCGAGCCGCTTGCAGCGTGCTCCGCCGCCCTCACTCCACCTCACTCCTCTAATCCTCTGTGAATCGTCCAGATCCAGCCCGCACCTCAAAGCGGCATCAAGGATACATTCAACTCTCTCGATTCATTTGTAGCAAGAATGAACCCCAGCAAGAACGCAAAAGACACAAGCCGATCCCAGTACTACGTCAAGAACACGCAAGCCCTTCTTCCACTTGCCTTCTCCGCAACGCAACCCACTCTTTCGGCTCCACTCGACGTTCAATCACAACTGGGATGGACCACAACCGGCGATGACGGACTCAGACGCGGGACTGCTAGAGATGGACGAGTGGGAGTGCGAGCAGGCAAGACCCAGCCATGGGCTACATGGTGCGTAATTAATGTTCCTTTGGCTGCATCAAGACATTGTTGCAACGCGTCCCACGACGGATGAGTCGAAACCCGTCGAGCGCATTCCACTCGCCTCGAGTCCCTAGCGCTACAACGACGCCCGCGGTTCACCGCTGAGACGCAGCTTCCTCCGCAGGACAACGACTGCGTCAATTTCACGGTACGTGCTGTATCTCTGTCTGGCTAAACTATTTGCAGGTGGGTATGCAAGGTCCATCAACTGGCGGCCAACAGGGCTGAGGTGTGTCACCACCACTCCGTCTCTTTCCTCTGAGTCTCAGCAGAACCCAGATTAGGCTTCACCTCTGGATTTCATCTCCCATGCGCCGCGATACTAACAGCAACTTCAAGTGAACCTCATTCAAGCCCGTACACCTTTCTTTCCCTTTGTAGCTGCTTACTACTCACTAATCATGCATAGAATGTCGAGTGCAGAAGCGCCGGTGGGTGGTTTGCAGTATGTAGTTAATATAGACAGTGAAATAAGGAATGAACTTCAATGCATATGAATCTTGCAGAACGTGCGGAGGAGTGCATTGCTGACTGAATGAGATCAAACAGCCGATGAACAGCGGAAGACAAAGAAAAACAAACAAATGCATGGGTGGCGGCTCTGAGCTGCCGCGGCTCGCATGTGCTGACAAACACCAGTCCTAGGGCGGAGCGGAGCGCAGCCCTGCCTTGTAATCAAGAAGGAAAGGTCCAACGTGTCCAAAGCATGTCCGACCAGTGCCAGCTCAATCCCGTTCCCGTTCCTCCATGAATATCGTCAACGGCACCTGCAGAGCATCCCAAACGTTTGCTTCCACAGTCACCCAGGGCTTTGTCTGCTCCGAAACGGCGCCCGCCTCCCTATCCACAATGGCAATCCCCGGCTGCTCGATGTTCCTCAAGTCCAGATACTTTGTCGAGATGAAGAGTTTGAGGAATCCCGCATCGGCAGTCACGCCGTCGGGGAGGAGAAACTGGAAAGCGTAGCCGCCACCGGCGCTATAGCCGACTGTAATACGCGATGGCTCGACGTCGCTTCCGTCCGAGTCTTCGGTGACCGTCGCAGCTGGTAGGGGGCTTTGCATGCGATAGCATTCCGGGAGATACCACGCCTGGCAGATGATCGGCAAACGAATCTGAAGATAAAAGAAGAAAGAAACGCACGTCGACACTGTACGACGTTGGGTCGAAATAAAAGAGATACGGAAACAACTCGAGTTTCGAATAGTTGCATATTGAGAAGCCGTATTTCGCATTCGCGTCAAACAGCAAGCGCGTCCCGACGCCGTCGTTCCCACCGTCGAGGAGGTTACCCACGTCAGTGTCGGGAACGCGAGAACCGTAGTCCCCCACAAGTTTGTACATCTCGAGTGTGACTTTGCCTCTCAGTGGACTATCCCGGTGCGGAGGAGCCAGACGAAGGTGGTGGTGAAAGGCTGCGACGGCGTCGAGCGTGTGAGGGAGGCTCTCGAGGGGGAGGGAGACCATGACATCCTGGAGACCACACGATACAAGTGTCGGCTCTCGACGGGAGAGGGAGAACTGTTGGTCGGAGGTACGCCGGATGACGATGTCCGCCAATGCAAAAGAGCCCGCTACGATGAATCCAGGAAGGCTGCGCACGATGGTGAGATCCGCCGGAGTCAGCGCGGATAATTCGTCGTCGTCATTTTCGTCGATGAAGACCTTGATCATCGGCGCCTCGTTGTCCGGATTGTGTACGACCAAACGAGTTCCAGATGGAAGAAAGACGCCGACGAGGGTATCCTCCTCCAATTCAGCTTGCAGCAGCTTCAGGATCGACGAGCTAAGCCCAACGGCGACGGCCACAAAGACCAAGCTTGCCAAAACGGCATCTTGCTCCCGCTCGTCGCCAGACGCCACTGCTACACGGAATCGAGTGCCAAGCTCTACACCGTGTATGCTACCCCGCATCGATCTTGACTGTACAGTCCGAGGGCACATCCAACACTTCATACGTTCGCAAACCGCCCAAGAATACGGGACCTTCGTTCTCGAAGATATACCAGTCCTTGTGTTTGCCGAGACACTGCGGATGCTGGTTGGGCAGGGTCCCGAGGCTCTTTACGAGTTCTTGATACGTCACTCGAACTCGCCCCGCGTCCGGTGGGCCCATCGCACGTAGTCGACGAATGAGCGCGTCGGTAAAGAAACCACGTGGTGAGCCCCCAGCGGAGAGGATTTCGTGAGCATGCTCGGGCTGCTGTTGGTGGCATGCCGCGAGGAGGACGTGAGACCGCGTGTAGGGGTGGATGATGCTTGGTAAAGTGTCTTCATCCAACGTCCGTCCGAAAAGATATCGATCAAGATTCTCGGGGAGTGGAATGTGTGTTTCTACAGAGCGCCGGGCGGAAATGCTGGGAATGGGAGTCGTCGGGGTTCCGTCGGAATGGCAACAATCGAAAATGAGAGTCTGTGAGGTTTCCTCTCGTCAGATGCAGCATTATGTCGCTATTGAAGACACGCACGATATTGTCCCCCTTCTCAGACGCAAGCCGCCCCACCAATCTATCCATTGTCCGATCAGGAATCCCATGAATAGGTTGTCCATTCGCATCTTTGTCCCGTTCATCATACGGCACGAGCGTCTTGACCTTTCCTTCGCTTGAAGGCCACGATTCCGGGGCCGGTGCTTTGCTCCCATGGCCGGCGTAGTAGATGATGACTGTGTCGTCCTTGGCAATTGAAGCGTTGTAGATCAAATGCGATTGGAACCTGGATATAATGGCTGTCCGCGTAGCGCCCGCATTTGTTAAAAACGCGACTTGGTCTTCGGGTATCCGGAACCGATTCGTCAAGTAGTCCTTGATGGTTCGCGCGTCGTTGACGCATCCATGTAGGTTGGGTATATCGCGGGATTTGTACTGTAATGGAGATTAGCTCCAAACAACCGTACGAGGATCATGCACGGACCTCGTCGATCCCAATGACGAGCAGAAAGATAGGACACCGTTCAAAGTCAGTACTGCAAGGTCGTCAGTACGTCATCTCAAAAGGTCTCCGTGGGTCTACCTCATAGCATTCGCGTCTGAGGCAGCGCGTTCTCGCAGCTGGTAGGTTACTTCGATTGGCGGGACCCGCTTGCCGGTCGCGGAGGTCAACGTCTTTACAATGTCTGTCGATGCCAAGACGCGTCAGCCTCGGTGAAATGAGAAGGCAAAGAACAGCCCAGACCTTTTTCTCGAGGTTCGATATCGGAAATGACGGAAACGGTGCCTAGGAGCACGGACTTGGCGAAAGGTGCTTTCCGGTAGAGGCTGAGATGGAGCTCATCGGAGGTCGAGTCGCTTGAAGAAGAAGGGTGGTTAAGCTCAGGCAGCGTTGCGCAACTTTAGAGACCCACAAGGTAAAAGTTTCGCCTGAACCTGGTGGGGTTACAATCCTTGTGTCTGCCGTTTCGCTGACGTCGCTGGCTGAATGTATCGCCAGCAGGACTTTGCTGAAAAGAGAGGGCAGCGTGCGGCGTGGATAACGAATGCTTGCGACTGTATAGATGGAGGTCAAGCTGGGTCTGCGACAAGAAGCGCTCCGACGCACTCTGAAGCTCGAGCTTTCGGTGCCTGGACTGCGCTGTAGCGGGCTCCTGTGATTGTCTCGTTGGGGGTGTATGGTCGCCTCGCGTCGACATTTCCGAGCGGTGGGGGAAAGCGCGTGAAGGGCGTGAAGTGGAAGGAAGGACTTGTAATGAAAGAATTCAGGCTTGTCCTCGCCTAGGCTCGGCCTCGGTATCAGCGACCTTGTCGAGTGTACAAGGTATGGGGCCTGTCCGTCGGAGACGCAAGATGTAGAGTCAATTTCATGTGGCAACGCTGCTGAGAATCGATGGACGTTGAGAGCAAGCGGTGCCACAAGGCTCACCGAGGCCATTGTTGTTGTTGCCATTGCGACTCTCGGCGCCAAGTCCGTGGTGATTCCAATGCTCGTGGCTTGCGTGGTGGATGTTTGCAACGTCGAGACGAAGTGTGACTCATCAATTCTTCGCCTCTTCGCCGCAATGCAGGCAGGCGACCTAGTCCGACTCACCAAAGTCAACGAAGAAATAAAACAACTCCGGAGCGCACTCCACGCCCGCTACTCCGAACGCCAGGTCTTGCATGAGCGGATTAACACGCTCACCTGTCCTGCTGTGAAGCTCCCAGTGGAAATTATCACTGAAATCTTCAAACAATACGTCCCTGCGTATCCAGCCTGCCCGCCTCTCCTGGGACTAGCCTCCCCGACGACGCTCGCCCAGGTATGCCGCCTGTGGAGGAACGTAGCGCATTCCACGCCCGCCTTGTGGCGGGGTATCAAGCTATTCAGCTCCATCGTCTCCGACTCCGACTCAGACTCCGACTCGGACGATTCCGACTCCGACGCCTCGCCAGACCACCTGCGATTTGCCATGGCACAAATCGACGTCATGGTGCTGTGGCTGCGGAGATCGGCTACGCAGCGTCTCTCGATTCTTGTCGGAGAAAAATTTGGTTCCTTCAACCACCTCCGAATCACTGCTTTGGCCATCCTGCTCGGACACGATACGCGCTGGGAGTATTTCTCAATGCGTCTCTGGGCAGAATCGGGTGAAGTCCTGCTTCTCCGAGGAGAGTTTCCATCGTTGCTCGTACTGGATCTAGAATCTGGCGGGAACGGAGATGATGACGAGATGCAATTTGGCCCTCTCGATATGCCTTCCCTTCGCAGTGCTTTCCTTAGGCTCAGTGGCCCTCAGGAAGACCTACGCGAACGTCTGCAATGGGACCAAGTAACCAAGCTGATGGTTGCACGTCTCACTCCTGCGGATGCTGCCATGTTATTGGAACTAACCCCAAATGTTGTCCATTGTTGGCTCGACATCTACGCAGAAGATGGTATAGACACTGTGCCAACCTCACTTGCCCCTGCGCAGCTCACCCAGCTAGAGACCTTGATATTGGACAACGATGAAAATTATCCACCGGTCGAAGGTGTTCTCGCCATCCTTGGCAGCCTTTGGCTGCCCAGACTGCACCATCTCTGTATCTTTGAGAAGCTTCTGCTATCCTATCCCATCGACTCGGACCGTCTCTCGGTCGTCATCGAGACACTAGGATGCGGCAACTTGCAACGACTACAGATCACAGGCACGACGGATCCGGAAGCTACGTCGGTAGACTCATATCTACTCGCCTTCACCCCCATTGCCGCACACATTCAGGTAGTCCCACGGGGACTCGACGGCGATCCTGACCTTGACCCCGAAGAGTGGGGATATTGGAGCCTTGTGGATCTGTACGTGCTTGGTACCCAGTTCCAGCAGCCTTACTTACACAAGTCCTTCCTGCAGTGACAATGACCGTCAAATTCAAGAAGCGACTGAACAATAACGGCTCGCCGGAAGGTACAGTCGGTCGGTTGTCGGAGGCTATCCAACTAATTTATAAAATCGTTCTATGGAATTATTCTGTTCGTTGGCACGAAATCTGACTCTGGTTCTACACGACTCGCTGCCAGTAAAACACCCATGTACACTTCAATCGCCTTCAAGTTGGCCACTACAGCTCTTGGGGTTGTCGGAGGCTATCCAACTAATTTATAAAATCGTTCTATGGAATTATTCAGTTCGTTGGCACGAAATGTGGCTCTGATTCTACACGACTCGCCGCCAGTAAAACAGCCATGTACACTTCAATCGCGTTCAAGCTGAACCACTACAGCTCTTGATGCTCCGCCGTCGACCGCTGCTGCTTCTCCTTGCGGCGTTTCCGACGGGACTGCCGTCCGGCATCTATCAGCTAGATTCAACATACAGCAGCCCGACGGTAAACTCACCGGCGTCTCCTTGCCTTCATCACCATCCCCAGTCTCTCCCTTCGGCGGGTACCGAATCCCACTATTCGGACAGTTGCCTTCTTCCGGTGCATCTACACTCCTTTCCTTTAGCTCAAAAGAAATTCGTCATGCACATGCAATGCGTACCAATCGCAACGAACCCCGGACTCGCTTCGAGCAACGATCCACGGAGGTTGAAGTACCACGAGACAGAGTCGAGCGTGTTTCCTTGACAGTCGAGCGCCGGGATTACCTGCGGAGCACGGTGGCTCGTAAGTATACGAAGGAAAGAAAGACTCGGAACAGAAAGCGAATTTGAATTAAACGCACCCCAGCCTCGGTCTGCAACGCGTCTTTCAAGCTCTGAAGTGTATGCGTTCCAGTAGCGGAAGGCACGATGCCGTGCTTGGCGAGCCAGGTGTAGGTCGGGAGCGTCTTTAGGTTCGTTAGCTTCGATTATTTGAATTGAAGAAGAAATTGAAGCCTAACCTGGAACAAGTTGACGACAATCTGGAAGAACGCTACCGCCTAGAGGGGGCTGATATCGGAACCGAAGAGATACAGAGGGCCCTGGACGCGTACCTCGGCTCCACGCGGACTGCCTTCAGGCAAACAAGACGGTGCGAGGGTGCTACGCGGTAGTTCGATTTTTCAACTTGAATCTCGTAAGCATCAACACTGGCGCACCTATAACAAGTCCCATGCGTCGACCATTCGTGCTTGTGCAACAATAAATCTTCAACAACCCGAACGCCGATAAGTGAAGCGTACCTCCCAGAAGGTCTCGTCCTTGCCGTGAATATCAACCCAGTACTGTCGTTGTCGTCGACGTCGGCAAAACGATAGACTGAAACAAATGCTCCCACGCACGGTTTTCATAAAGTCGAGGGTGTCTTGCGCGCCTTGGTCTTCGAGGAGCTAGAGGAGGGAAGAAATCGGAAGAGGTCTGAGGGGGAGGAGGAAACTCAGGAAAGCGACGACGCACCCCGGCGATATTCGTGTATACGCGCTGGCGGTCGCAGTTCTCCTTGAATGTGAGGTCGCAGCTGTCCGGGTAGATTCATAAGATGCGTTGCTTGAGAATGGCAGGTAGCCAAAGGCGTACTTGTCAGGCCACAAGCCTACCGCGAGTCCGCGACATCATTAGCTCCATCAGAATCGCTCATTAGCGAACAGTATCGCACCATGAATCGTCCAGCTATCACTCGGCCCCGTCGCAGGGTTGGTGTCCCAGAACTAGCACAGTCCGCTGTGTCAGTCTCCAAACTCCACAAAGAAACGCGCATATATCCACCTGTGTTTGCAAAAGAAGCCCCTACACGCATGTGTCAGTGCCAGTGCTCGCCCAGCAGAGGAACGCCGAATACGTACACCAGGAGACTCCAAGCAGCAGCTCCCACTCTCATTATTAGCTGCGTCGGCGTCGCTGCTGCACGAGAGCGGTCCGTCGGCGGGACATTGGGTCGCCACTTGAACGCCGGCGAGCGGGGTCTGTTTTGCATCGACGACTTGGACGGTGGTGGTGGCGGTGGCGAGGATGGTTAGGAGGGCGAGGGCGTGCCAGCGTGCCATGGTGGATGGAAACAGTGATGATGAAGGCAAGAGGAAAGCACTGGCAAGGAGAGGACCGCGATCGGTCCATTTTAGGACGAGTAGCATTTATACATAGCACACATGCATAGCACGCACGTTCATCGTTCATTTCCGCTGCTACTTAGTACAAGATATCAATCACGTCCTTCGCCGTCTTACTTACTCTCCGCATACGCGTACTGGTACGACCCTTCGCAACACGCGCCATCCCGCGGCGCATTCATAATTCTGAACGCCGTTTGGCCGCTAAACGAAACCCGAAGATAGAAACGCGATCACGTGTTACATTGATATTGAGTCAGTCCCAAGAAAAGCACAACAAGGAAAGGCTACGCCGAAACGATAGTCAACGTATAATCCTGCGAATGCGAAGTCCCCGTGAATATCGTCTCCACCACAGTCCCACTCGGCGTCGCATCGCTCGTCCAGCTCGTCGACCCGCCGCTCGCAAGCAACAAACTCGAGCCACTCGCCACGGCGGAGAAGCTCGTGAGGGAGACGCCGGAGCCACACGCAAAGGCGCCGCTGGAGACGCCGCAGTTGCCCTTGGAGGACGTCATGGTGAAGGACGAGAGTGTGCCGGTGAGGGTGAATGTCGCGAGGGTTTGGGTGGACCAGGTTCCGAGCGAGAGGACACCGCCGGTCGAGGACGCGACGAGGGTGGCGCGCGCGGGGAGGGTGCCGTTCTGTGTGTTTGGTTGTCAGATGAGATGAGATGAGAAAGAGAGAAAGGAAACGCACTCCGGTGCCGGTTCCGCCTCCGCCGCCAGTACTGCTACCAGTCTTGGGGAGGTACTTGATCCCGGTAGCCGCACACGTCGAGGCCGTAGCCGTGTTAATCGCCACAAACGTCCCGTCAATCACACTGCCCTGCAAATGGAAATAGTAAAACACCCCATTCAATGTCGTCCCAGTGCACTGGAAAGCCGGGGTGAACCCCCACTCCGCACGGACGGCAGCCTGCAACGCCGCGAGAGTGTACGTGGCGGTGGACGAAGGGACGATCCCAGCGGCGGAGAGCCATGTGAACGTGGGGAGAGTTTGGAAGAGTTTGACGGTGGTTTCGAAGAACGCGACGGCTTCGGCGCCCTTGGCACTCCCCGAGGGGAGGCAGGAAGTCTCGAGCGTGCTGTAGCAGGTCCCGTGTGTCGCCCATTCGTGCTGTCGAGGACCTGAATATAAGAAGAACAAGAAGCATGAGCGAACGTGCGCACCTCCCAGAGTTCCTCGTCCGTCCCATCGGAGGGCAGGTTCTTCCAGAACGTGTTCATCAAGGTCAGCGTCGACGATGCGCCCTGGGCCGTCAAGAGCTACATGGAATATCAGACCCAATCCGATTTGCCCCCAAAAAGAATAAAAACGCACGCTCCCAATACCCGTATAGTCCCTCGACGAGTCGCAGTTCTCGCTGAACGTGCCATCGCAGCTGCTCGTGTTCGAATAGATCGATAAGGCCAATTAAAACGCGTACTTGTCCGGCCACAGTCCTTTGAAACCATCAGCTCCATGGATATCTCGCACAATGAGGAACACACACACCATGAATGGTCCAGCTATCCGTCGGCCCCGTCGACACCGGGCTAGCATCCCAGAACTGCGTCTGCAGGAGCAGTCCTCCAGGCGTCTCGAAGCAGCACGTGTTGCCCGAGGACGTGCCACAGGACGTCGGGCTGCTGGCGGGACATCCAGAGGAGATGAGCGGGCTCAGCGCGCGCGAGGTGAGCGAGGTGCGAATAGCCGATGCCGAGGCGGAGAGCGGTGTAATGGCGAGCAGGGCGAGGAAGGTAGCGGCAGCCATGGCGATTCGGAGACGCTCTGAGGTTTTAAGCCGCTAGGCAACGCGCGCACGCGTCTACATTGATGCCGCTATTCTTGACGATAAGATATCGCTGTGGGCAGTGATCCACCATGTGCTGGACGCCTTCCGCCGGGGCAGGCATCTGATGAGGTGGAGACTCGTGCGCGATGGAGAAGCCTGCGTGAGTGTTTTCAGGGCAAGGCAAACGTGCGAGGAAGAGGACGCGCGCGCGTACCAAGTTGAATGTCGATGGGCCCGATAAGTAGACTGCCTATGGCCTAGAAACGCAGGAAGTCGGACGCGATTCAGAATCCAGATCGCCAATGCACTCCCCGCAGCTGCGTGAGTCCACAGTCGTTTTGTCCATATGCTTGCTTGACAACCAACTGGCAACGAAGCAGTCAAGGAGATCCCCGCGCTATATTTGGAGAGAAGGGAAGATTTAATTAGTGCGTGTGTCTAAAATGCCTTCGGGATGATCATGAACGTGCCAGTGAGGACGAGGAAGACTGGAAACGTCGGGCGTCTAACTATGATGTCCGGGACTGGGCACTGTTATGAGCTGCTCTGCGTCTGAGGCGGCGAGCATACCAGGGTCTCCTTGATCTACGCATTGCATGCTCCCGAGGCGTTGAACGGTGGGGACGAGACTGAGCAGACTCGGAGGAGTCACGTCCGGATCAGCGTATGTCACCATGCCGGTGCCGGTCCACTGCCGAAGGTCACGCTGATCTCGACCACCAATCCGTTGCCACCATGGTGGCCAAGCAGATTTCAAGTTGAACCAAAACGGCTGGACGCGTTTTCTTGAGCCCGGATTTCCAAGACGACCCCTCCATTCGCCGGCGCCTAGTCAGACTTCTGGGCGATTTCAATGCTCCCGGCCTTCCGAGTCCGAACTCTTGGACTTTCAGCTTGCTTCCACTGGCAGCCGCCCCGGCAGGCTTGGTGGTGTCTGGTATGGAACAACGTCTCGGCGATGGCAATTCAAGACAATCCGCCTGTCTCTTCTCCACTTGAAGCACGGACTTGTGGAGCTCTTGGACTGGCAACAGGCACAATATTACCTACCTGGCAGCACTCTTGGTTTGCTTCTTGATTTGTTCAAATTGAGGATCCTGCCGACGAGTAGCGCCGCCGAGAGCAAAAATGACGCAACATAAGGTCTCGACTCTCCTTGGCTTGTTCTCTTGGCGGGTAATCGTAATCACCAAGTCCGATCACGCCTGCCGAGACTCTCTTGATTTCCTCCCGAGTCCCTCTTTGCCCTGTTTCCCCCTCCTCGTTTTCGTGCCAAATGAATGGCTCCTGTCAATGTAAACGCAAAGCTGCCGCGCGCCAACGGACCCAGCCGAAATGCAAAGCGCGGCGCGGCAAAGGAACAAGCACTTGCATAATGCCGAAGACCGCTTGGCGCGATCTTTGGCTTGAGGGCTCAGCCAATTTAAAGCCCATCGCCTCCGTCCTTGCGGCTCCCACACCCCCTCCCTTCACCACCACCCCACTCGACGACGATGTACCTCTCAACGCACTGGCAGCGACAAAGGTGGGTTTCTTGCGATAACGACCTGCGGACAAGAGGATTGACTTGATTCTTAGCGACGGCGACGATGGCGGCGACTTGAACGATGGTGACTTGAACGATGGCGGCTCGAATTCGAAGCACAACGGGCACCTCTCTGCGTCCTGGGAGATTGGCGTGGTCGTCGCACTGCGTACGTTGCCTCGTATCTATCTCGCATCCAAGTCTAACCCCTCGACAAGTCGCACTCCTGTTCCTCATCATCGGCACCGTCCTCTGGTCCCGCCGGAAACGTCGTCTACGGATGGAGGAAGATCAATACTGGCGTTCCAGGGCCACCGCTACTGGCGCTGCTGCCGTTTCCGAAGTGCGCGAGAAGTCGACCTATTCGCGAGCGGCTGCTTCCTTGGCCAAGGTGCGTCTTCAAGTTCCAAGAGCCACTCTCGCTGTCCTCCGCGTTTCTGATCCATTCATCAGCCTCCGCCAGTACATGTGCATGCTGGTTCTGCGGCGACAGTCACAGTGCCTCCTCCTCAATAGTTTTTCTCGTTGATTGCCAAGCCCAGGGCGCAGCGCAATCGCCAAGTGCGATCCCTGCTTCCCTGTCGACGACCGCAGGCTTGGCCTGCCAGCGAACCCTACCCTGCTTGCAAGTGCCGTACCCGTGGCGTTCGTCCAGCACAACGCCACCAACGTCAGAAATCTTGAACGCCGCAGACGTGGCCGCTGCAGCGGCAGGCTGCATACAGTTGGCTTGAATGCTTCTAGTTTTCGGCTTCGTTTTCTTGGCCTACAGAGCGGTTAATACCACATACTTACTATGCACAGTATTTTGCGTCCGATACTCGGATTTTGTAATGTGCAGCAAACATTCTTGCTCGTAGGCCAACGGCGCGACCGTGCCGCGTAATTTCTTCCGTCCTTTTGAGGATCGACAACAGTTGGTCAAGATAAAACGCCGCAGCTTTTCCTATGTTACCGAGCCTGCTTGAAAACGCGTGTCTGCCTCATGTCCTTTGTGTCGTACTCATGTCCCAAAAGCTCCAAGCGGACGGCCACGCGTCCCCCGCCGAGGCAGTTGTCTTCGGAGTCCGTTTGGGTCTGCCAGTGGACTCTAGGACAGCCCACAGCGACGTGGCATTATAGGATTACCACTTGTTTACCAGTTTGCTGCGTGGCCTTCAAGCTGTTTTCGAAGAGACAGCCTGAGGCGAAGAGCGTGCGCGTTTCTGTGGAGCTGAACTTTAGCGCCTGAGCTGCCATGTATAGACGCGTCGGGAAGTACTTCTGGGAGTGGATAGAATTAGGCGGAAAAGATTGCCAGTGATTGCAAAAATAGTACAATTCAGATCCGAATCAAGTCCGCACCTTCCATACACCGCAAGTCTGGCAGTGTCAGGACAGCCTTCTGACAGATGCAGTTGCGCCATATGCATACGTGGAGGGTGCCGCATCCTTGTCGTCTCTCAGCTCTAACCACCATGTTCAAGCGTCTCGGAGAGGACATCAAAACCAAGGCTCACAATATATTCCACTCACGACCCTCCTCTCCCGTCAATCTACCATCCAACCCGGAGGACTCTACGTCCCTGCCAGCAGCAAAAGCCCGCCCGGCCGCATCCATTCAAGACACCCCCGCCGTCGCTCCAGGAGTCCCACCGTCCGGGGATTCTCCATCTTCCCCTACCAAGACACCTTCTATCTCACCGGATTCCACGCCTCTTACCGCACCTACAAGGCCAGTCGTGGTATTGTCCACGACAACGGAAGCACCATCCGCCTCCGGTGCAGTTTCCGTCCCACGCGTGGTTGGGGCTCTGGAGAAGGATGTGCCCGTTGCGGAGGCAAAATCGACGAACTTGAAGGACTCGATAGTCGATAACCTTGCCGTTGCGCTTGATGTCACCGAAAAGCTCGCGGCCTTGGCTCACTCGGTGCCGTTCCTTGGTCCGGTTGCAGGCTCCCTTTCCCAGATTTTAAAGGTGTACAAGGTGTGTCTGAATTTCTCCCTCTGTTGTTGCAAAACTAATATTTGTATAGGAGGTCCAGGACACAAAGGGCAAGCACAGCAAACTTCTTGCCTGTATCAACGGCATATCTCAAGATATCTGTGCCACTGTTTTGCGGATGGAGGAAACAGGCCATGGTGATCTGCTCGGGCGCCTGAAACCGGATCTTGAAACCTATGCCGGGTACGATTTGTTACATCTTGTCTTGGAGGGGGTGGCATCTGACAATACTATACCAGCCTACTCCAGAAGGCTTCAAAGTTTATTGCCGAGTACGACAGCCTTGGACTTATCCGTCGTGGTGCAGCCCGTAACCAGCTTGGGGGCTCAATCAGCGACCTCCAGCAAGAGCTAGATTTGTTTGGTAGCAGGTTTCGGGTGAGTGCGAGAGGAATAATCAAACTGTTCTCTGCACTGATGAATCTCATTTCAGAGCAACCGTCTAGTGGATCTTTCGTTACAGCAGAACACAATGCAAGCCACCCTGGATAAGGTTCATGATATGGCGTGAGTTGGATGGATTTCATGCCCAAATCCTTGAATTGGCTCACTGTGATATAGTGTTGAGGCTCAACTTGAAAAATGGCTGCACTTCCCGCCTGATATGCGTCAAAAACAACATGAGATGCACAAACTTCGCCATAATGACACTGTGCTCTGGTTTCTGGAGGGTGAAACATTTATCCATTGGCAGGACAATGCAGGGGTGCTCTGGATTGTTGGTGCATGTAAGGCCCTTTTCTATCACCTAGTCTTAAGGCTAACATGAAGATAGCTGGCACTGGGAAGAGTGTATTAAGGTAACTGTTATACTTCCTTCAATTGTTAGATGTAATCTAACAAGGCCAAACAATAGCTCTACAGTAATAAATACGCTCACCTACGACCAGCTATCTGAGGACCTAGGAAGATCTTCAGCAATTGGGTTCTTTTTTTTCAACTTCAAGTCAAATGACAGCCATCCAGTGGAGACTGCACTTCGGCGCCTCGTGCTCCAGCTATCTGCACAGTCTCCCTACCCATACAGCACTCTCAACAAGCAATACTCCTTGTCTGGGGGACAGATTTTGCCGACGTATGAGGCCCTTCTGGCTGTTTTCGAAACATTGCTCACAGAGCTGGGGCGTGTCTATATCATTCTTGACGCACTCGATGAGTGTCAGGAAGATGCTCACCCACAACTTCTCAATCTTATTTCGACAATGCAGACATGGATGACCACCCACCACCTGCATCTCTTATTCACCAGCCAGCCTCGGATTGCTTTCTCAGACAGATTCGCCAATGTGGCCCACATTTCTCTAGAATCGGATCTGATAGATAGCGATATCAAGCTTTTCATTTCTGCTGAGCTTCATGTCAACCCAAGGATGAAAATCTGGGCTCCCAAAGCAGACCAAATCACCAAACAACTAGCTCTCAAGAGCAGTGGAATGTTAGTATTGTGATCCAACCCCAGTTCATGATAGAATTTGCTGATTCAAATGTTCAGGTTTCGCCTTGCAGCCTGTCTCCTTCTCGAGCTTTCCTACTGTAGACGGCAGAACGAATTAGATGAAACACTCCAAAATCTTCCCACTGACCTCTTTGGGATATACGACCGTTTCATGTCAAAAATTCGCCAAAAGGACCTCATATATGTAACTGGAGTCTTCCGGTGGCTCATGTTCTCAAAAGAGAGCATTACACTGACTCAAATGGCAAACACAGTCGCCTTTGACTTTTCCGACCCATCACATTTCACCTATGATCCCAGTCTATCTGATGACAACACCAATGCAATCCCTGGATGGCTTGAGGGACTAGCTACTCTTCGCGATGGCGACATCGTTTTAGCACATGCCTCAGTCCAGGACTATCTACTGTCCCAGGAATTCATACAGAGATTCTGCTATGACCTCAGTGTGGGCCCCTCACATATATTCCTTGCACGGAGTTGCCTTGGCCAACTGCTCTACTTTCACGACCATCCCATCAATGCTGAAACAGTACACAAGTATCCTTTGGCAGCCTACGCAGAAAAGTACTGGTGCTACCATCTGCTACGGTCCAATGACCAGCCTGCATTATATTCTGAAGCAATGAATCTTTTGCAGCATGGAAGTACTCAATACACTGCTTTGGACATCCTGCGTTATCACAGAGAATACCACTGGCTTAGAGTAACCACCGAGCAGAAGCCGCCCCTTTACTTATGTGCAGAGGCCGGATATGTTGAAGGAGCACATGCCCTGTTGGATAACGGCGCCGAGGTGAATGTACAGTGGGCGGGCCACGGAGGCGCCTTAAGTGCTGCCTCGTATGCAAACCACCTGGAGATTGTTGACCTCTTGCTCAAGCATGGCGCCGGGGCCAACATCAATGCACCGGGGGGGAAATATGGGAATGTGCTGCAGGCTGCGTCATGCCAGGGACACACAGAGGTTGTGAGCCTCTTGCTTGAGCATGGCGCCGACATCAATGCGCAAGGCGGGGAATATGGGAACGCGCTGCAGGCTGCATCATGCCAGGGACACACAGAGGTTGTGAGCCTCTTGCTTGAGCATGGCGCGGATATCAATGCGCAAGGCGGGGAATATGGGAACGCGCTGCAGGCTGCATCATGCCAGGGACACACAGAGGTTGTGAGCCTCTTGCTTGAGCATGGCGCCGATATCAATGCACAAGGCGGGGAATATGGGAACGCGCTACAGGCTGCATCATGGTGGGGAAGCACAGATATCATGAGCCTCTTACTTGAGCATGGCGCCGATATCAATGCACAAGGCGGGGAATATGGGAACGTGCTGCAGGCTGCATCATGCCGGGGACACACAGATATCATGAGCCTCTTGCTTGAGCACGGGGCCAACATCAATGCACAGGGCGGAAAATATGGGAACGTGCTGCAGGCTGCATCATGGTGGGGAAACACAGAGGTTGTGAGCCTCTTGCTTGAGCATGGCGCCGATATCAATGCGCAAGGCGGGGAATATGGGAACGCGCTGCAGGCTGCATCATGCCGGGGACACACAGATATCATGAGCCTCTTGCTTGAGCACGGGGCCAACATCAATGCACAGGGTGGAAAATATGGGAACGCGCTGCAGGCTGCATCATGGTGGGGAAACACAGATATCGTGAGCCTCTTGCTTGAGCACAGGGCCAACATCAATGCACAGGGCGGAAAATATGGGAATGCGCTGCAGGCGGCATCATGCGAGGGTGAGACAGAGGTTGTGAGCCTCTTGCTTGAGCATGGTGCCAATATCAATGCACAAGGCGGGGAATACGGAACTGCATTGGCAGCAGCATCAAGGGAAGACAAGATAGAAATTGTGCAGCTACTTTTGGCAAGCGGAGTCGATGTAAAGGCGCAAGGCGGACTCAGACAGATATTGCCTTATGCAAGCCCTGAGATTTACAGCCTTCTGAAAGAAAATGGCGCTGAAGATTCAGATGGGGAGGCAGATTGTGATTATCCCAAGTCAGAGTGAGTAGCTAGTCTTGAAAAATTCAGGAGAGTGCTCTTATCACACTCTAGGTAAAGAAAAGAAAGAAAGAAGGAAAAACTTTTCCTAGTGCTCAGTTCAGCGCCCAACCATTATCTCCAAAAAATCACAATATTCATTTCTGGGCCGTATTCACTGCATGAATCAACATCTCTCCCGGCTACAATTTCTCAGCGAATGTATTCCAGGAGGAGGGTGGATAATTACCTTTCATTTGAGCCCCGATTACACTGCTTATGTGCAGCAAAAGAGCTTTAGTTGTGTCAGCGCCGCTGGCAGAGCATCCCTTGACATTTACAAGAAGGTTAATTTCTACTGAAGGCCCAAACATTTGAACCATACAGTAGCGTGGGATCATGAAAGCGAAGCACGATCTGTCAGTAACACTACTTTGGTGACTACTAGTAGGGTAAGGGATTGCCGTCAAGATCTTATGTGTGCATCAGCCACTGGCTATATCAAGCAAGATACACAAAATGAGCTACTTATGCACACAGCTAATACACCTTCAGCGGATACTTAATCCCAGCATTCGGGCAGCGTCCCCTCTCCGGCGCATCTACAAATATCTCAACACACATTTCTAAGGACAGAGCCGCGGCACTCACCAATCATCACCAACTCTCCGCCCATCAAGGACCCACGAAGGAGGAAGTACCAGCCAATCGAAGACAGCCGTGTTGCCACGCCACTACCTTTACAGTACAAAGCGGGTGTGAAGCCAGTCTCAGCACGGAGGGCAGCTTGTAGTTGTTCCAGAGTGTAGGATGTGGTCACACTGGGGAGGATGTTGTGCTTGAGGAGCCATTGGTATGTCGGGAGGGTCTGTCAAGCATGTTAGATGAATGGATAGATGAAGGGCACAAGGATACTGTACCTTGAAGAGATCAACAACGGCTCTAAAGTACGCGACAGCCTACCAGAAACGTGTTCAACTCAACTTGAGTAACTTACAGAAAATTTACCTCCGCACCGTCGGGGCTTCCCTTTGGCAAGCAGGTCGTCTTGAGGGTACTGTTGGAGTAAGATCAGCTCAGCTCTCACAAAATGAAGCAAACAAGCCTATAGCATGTCCCATGTTTGCTCCACTCGTGCTGCAGCTACTGTCACCGTAAGTACGTTGAGCGGCGAGCACGTACATACCTGCCAGAAATGCTCGTTATCGCCATTAAGATCGATCCAGTACTATGCAACGTCATGATCAGCCCAGCTGTATG
Source organism: Mycena amicta (assembly GCA_029282125.1). Taxonomy (NCBI): domain Eukaryota; kingdom Fungi; phylum Basidiomycota; class Agaricomycetes; order Agaricales; family Mycenaceae; genus Mycena; species Mycena amicta. The sequence goes on along the minus strand of JARIHP010000001.1, from coordinate 754,615 downwards.
TAAACCGCCCAGAGATTGCCTCGTTCATGTAATCAAGCGTGTTTCTTGCGCCTTGAGAGGACAGTAACTGTGCATAGCGTTTCGGATAAGCTGGTTGTGAAATGAAAGCGGACATCAGCTTACACCAGAGATGTTCTTGTAGGCGCGCGAAGGATCGCAATTAGACGCATAAGTGAGGTCGCAGCTGTGTAGATGTGTGAGTCCGAGGCGACGCAACGATAACAGGCGGCACATACTTGTCGGGCCAGAGACCTAGGAGCACAATAACAGTCAATGGAAATTATAAGCAGCCTTAAGGTAAGTAACGCACTGTGAATCGTCCAACTATCCACTGGACCCTTTGGAGGATCTGAGTCCCAAAACTTGGTCCAATCAGCAACAGTTTCTTCCTCGAACCCAAGAATGAATGCGAGCGAACTTGAGTCTGAAGCAAAAGACCCTGAGATCGTGTCAATGGACAATGGACTCGGATGGAGAAGCAGAAGCAACAAAAAAAAAAAAAAAAAGGCACGCACCCCAGGCGACTCAAAGCAGCAAAGATTATCGATTGGAGTGCTGTTGGTGCACGATGCGACGCTATCGAGAGGACATTCCATCGGAGCGTGAGCGATGGTGAAGGGCGCTTGCGTGGCGAGGGCCAGGACGCGAGCCACAGTAATAGTGAGGAGGAGGAGTGAGAGTCGACTCATGATGGAACGGAAGGAAGGCGCGCTAGCAAAGAGCCCCGTTGAGGCTTTTAACCCCCGAGCCCGAGATATGACTGGTCATTGAGAAGTGGAGCTTATTTCCAGGTAAACGTGCGTTGTAGCATCTTTTGGAATGAGTTGCCCGTTAGAGACTCGCGAAGAACTGAGATTTGGTGGACCGCGGCGGCTTGAAGAGGTGTACTAGCGCATAAGGGCCCAAGTCATTGCTGGCAGTGCCAGTGGCAAGTTGTTGGTGAAGTTTTGAATTTTGGAGAGGTCCAAGTTTGTGCGAAAGCTTGAGCGGTTTTGAGACGGAAATGATATCCGGCCAAGCTCCAGAGCGCCATTGCTCCGCGTTTAGCTCGGGGGAGATGAGAGTGAGAGATCAAAAGCTCACCGTGACGTGGATCCCGCCGTCACTGTCTCCACGAGCGGACGTCTATTCACCTTCTCGTCACTCTGGCGGTCTGCCGCGGGCCTGCCGCGGGCCGCCGTCTGCGGGCATCTTCGGGCATGGTGAATCAGCTCATCAAATTCTGAGTGGGCAAGGAGATTGATCTTGCGCTTGAACAACGACCACGACCTGCAGACGATGTCCTCGAACGCGTCCGTTCATACCTCAACTCCTGATTCTTCAACTTACAACCCTCCCCAGCGCGCTCTCTGCGGCAGCCTTCCCACCAGAAATCATTGGCGAAATATTTCTGGCGTCGATCCCCCGTTTCGACGACATCAGTCCTCCAGAGGCGGAGTCTGAGACAGAGTTCCAGCCTTTCAAGGACGAAGAGGAACTGGACGAGGATGATTCTCATGCAGAATCCGACTCTGCGCCCACAAAGAACCCCCGTCCGCGGGCGCAATTCGACTACCAGCTAACGCATGTCTGCCGACACTGGCGCTCCACTGCACTCGCTTTCCCCAAGCTCTGGTCATTCCTCGACATCTTCCAGACGAGCTACAACGAAGGCGAATCGGACGCCTCGCCCGGCCCGTCGTTCCTTCTTGTCAAAGCCTACCTCGCGCGCTCGGGCATCCATCCGCTCACATTCCGGCTGACGTACGAAGAGAATTGGAAGCCGACGTATCAGCCCTTCCTCGACGAGCTGTCCAAGGACGAGTACCTCAGGCGGTGGGAGACGGCGTCCATCGATGCCCAGTGGGATATCACGATTTTCCAGATGAGCGAGGCGGAGAGTACGGTGGCGGAAGGGGATCCCAGGAAAGGTGGCATGCATATGCCTCTTCTGCGCACGCTCATCGTCCGCAACGTCTACTTTCAATCCGAGTTCAACTTTTACTCGGTGCACTACGGCGACGAGCCGCTGACGATTCTCTACCCGTTTCCGCTTGCGCGGCTGACGCGCTACGAGGAAAACGGGTGTCAGTGGCGCGACGAGGATTCACAGAGGCAATGGGACATATTGAGGGAGCTGACGAGCGTGGTGAGGCTGCGGACCAAGCTCGGCGATCCCGGAGAGTTTGACGGTGCGGACCCGGAGGGTGAAGAAAGCTTCAACCGAATTGCCCTTCCACAACTCCGCATTGCATCGTTCAACTTTAGCTCTGGCGATGTGACCATGCGGGATCTATGTCATTGGCTCGAGTTTCCGCGTCTACAAGGGCTCAATGTGAACCTCTATTTTAGCGCGACGCACGAGCAGGATGTATTCCAAGACGCCTCCCTCGACGAGCCGTTTCCGACGCAGTTGAAAGGGCTGACGGCGCTTCGCCTGTGCGGGGGGCTCAGGATCGACGATGAACCGCTCAAGCGCATTTTGGAGGAGCTGCCGGGATTGGCGTACCTCGGGGTGGAGATCGGCGGGTACAAGTCTACGGTCAACTTGCAGTTTCTTGTCGAGCTGCTCCGGGACGACACTATACTTCCGGCCCTTCGGCACCTGGCCCTCGCGAGAGTCGACACCGACGACAATACACTTGTGGAGGCATTGGAAGCCACCCTTCGTTCGCGGTTTACCCGTACGCCTGGCTTGGACACGTTCGAGCTGATACCGAATCAGCAAGAGAAGGGGGATGAAGAGAAGGAAGCTGAGGTCCCACTTCTCCTGCGCTCGTTGGCTGCGCTGAAAGAAGAGACTGGCTGGGATATCCGAGTGCGCGAGCTTGAGAATGCATTCTGGAACGAGGAGATGTTTTTGTGATTTCTATTGTTTGCCTAGCAATTTTGGAGGAGCCGGTACGCGAATTCGCGCATACTTATGGCCTTGGCGGGTTTCATCTCAGGCGGCGCGTGAAATGAGCGACAGCGAAGAGTGCCCATTGACATCTTTGACGCGGACGTGAGAGCGTAAAGCTGAGCAATATCGAGCCCGACCTTGGCCCCCAATGGTCGCGAGAGGACCGCAGCAGTCAGCTCGTGAGTGCCTGAAGCCAACCTGAAGTGGTCCAGGCTAATCAGATACCGGAGATGTCATGTCAGGCACCACATGCTCAAGAAAAACTTCTTTTCCTTCTTGCTCTCCACATCGCAACCTCTTTCCAAGCTCTCCACTTAGTAACATGCAGCCAGCAACCTGCAGCCAGACAAGGCCAGGCAACTGCACGGAAAGCCCTCCAAACTGAATTTATCTGATAATCAAAATTCCGGAATCATTTGGAAATTGATGCAAGCGCATGCTCCTCAAGCCCTCGATGATAAAAGGGAACCGAGCCCGTCAAACTGCCGTGTCGTCGCCTTGGCTCTTTCCACCCGCTACTCGCGATGTCTGTCGACGAAAAGACGACCCCTGCTTCCGCTGCCTCGAGTGCGGAACACATCATTGCCGTCCAAGGCACACAGGATGGTGTGCGCGCTATAGAGGCACTCCAGTCGGTATGTCGTATGTCTGTCGCCGGACCATGCTTATTACGGGCTGCAGGTCTGGGGAAGAAAGTCCAAGATTGCGCTATGGATCTCGGTCGCGCTCGCCTCGTGCGTCAAGGCTTCTCTGTTTCATCATCGTCGTCGTCCTCCTGACGATGGACTATCAGATACATGTACATTCTCGATAACGGCACGAACTGGGCTTGGGGCAGGTGCGTGTCTTGTGCTCTCTTTTTGCCACATCGAACGAGCTTATACCGCGAACCAGTTATGCAACGATCCAGTTTGGGCATTATCAGCAATTCGCGGCTATCCAATGCGCTACGGCCATCCTCCTTGCCATCGGAAAGCCGCTCTTCGCCAAGCTGACTGACGCCGTCGGTCGGGCTGAGGTGCGTCTCCTCGGCTTGGCTTTCCTACATCGACTAACCCAAATCTATTCAGTCCATCGCCATTGCCCTCTTCTTTTACGTCCTTGGATACATTATCAACGCGACAACGCCCAACATGGCTGGACTTGGCGCCGGCAGCTGTGCGTTCAGTCTCCCCGCTTTTGTTGCCGCCATTCACACAACACCACACCAGGCATTTGGATCCTCGGCTTTTCTGGGCTCCAAATCGCACTTCAAATCGTCATTGCCGACGTTACGACCCTCCGCTGGCGCCCTATCATCTCGTCCCTTTCCACCGGCGGATGGTATTTGTGCGTCGTCCTCTGTGTCTTCGGCTCTGCATGTTAACACCCGGTCGCAGCATCAACTTCTACGTGAATGGCTTAATCACCGCCAAGCTCACGGCGATCGGAGGACTCGGCTGGGGCTGGGGCTATGGCATCTACGCCATTTGCTACATCCCTGCGCTCTCTCCCATCGTGTGTTCTTTGCTTCCTTACTTTGGCTCTCGCTCACTGACCCCACCCAGATCATAGTCCTCCTCTGGGCCCAGCGTCGCGCGAAGCAGCTGGGAAAGATTGCTGGCGCACCCGTAGAAGAGGAGGTCAAGCTTCCTTTTGGTCAGCGGTTGGGCAAGTTCTTCGCAGAGGTGGACGCCGTTGGTTTGCTCCTGCTGGCCGCGTACGTTGTCGTCACCATCTCTATCGTATTCTGACTAAATTCACACCCACAGGACACTCGCACTCATCTTCCGTACGCCTCTTTTTTTTTCGCCGCTCCTTCTTTAACTGAGCCCATTGCAGTCCCAATTGTCCTCGCTGGCGGCTCCTACGCCACGACCACTTGGCATAACCCCGCCATCCCCGCAATGATGTGTGTCGGCGCCTTCGTTGCCCTCCCACTGTTCGTCTTTTGGGAGGCACGCAAGGCTACGTACCCCGTCATTCCCTGGCGGTTGTTGCGCAATCGCACAATCCTTGCTGGATGCGCGATAGATTTCTTCGACTTTGTGAGTCGTTTCCCTGAAATTCTACGCTTTCCTAATGAGTGTATCTAGGTCTCCTTCTACCTCACCTACTCAGAGCTATACGGCTTCGTCAGTGCGACCACCAAGTGGGATCTCGGCAAACTTGTATACTATAGCAACGCCCAGTCGCTCTCACTGACTGTTCGTCTTCCTCCTTCGAGTCTTCCTGTCTGACAGTGCGTTGTAGTTCTTCGGCCTCCTCTGGGCTAGCTTCGCTGGCTACTTCAAGACGGGATACAAATACTCGCTCATCGCAGCGCTAGCCATCCGGTACCTTCCCTTCCCCTTCCTTCCTTCCTCCCATACTCATCCATCTCCCCCACAGCCTCCTCGGTGTCGGGCTCATGTTCTACGCCCGTTCCCACACAAGCACCGCGGCCCTCGTCATGACCCAAATCATCCAAGGTCTCGGGGGCGGTATAGCCGCCACGGCCGCCCAAATTGGCGCCCAAGGCGCCGTCCCGCACCAAGACGTCGCACTCGCAACAGCCGCGCTCCTCCTCTCAGCAGAAGTCGGCGGGGGTAGTGGGCACCGCTGCGGCAGGCGCGATTTGGGTTAACAGACTGCCGGTGGAGATCGCGAAACATGTCCCGAGCTTGAATAGCACGGAGATTGCTGGGTTTGTGGGTGCGCCGACGTTGGTGAGAGGGTTGGTGGGGCAGCAGTATGATGATATGGGTGCGTTGTGTTATGCTTGAGGTTTTGTCTGTCTGCTAACGCGGTTCGCAGTTGCCGCGTACGGATCGACCATGCGTCTCCTGCTCATTCCCGGTATCATCGTCGCCCTCATCCCGCTCACAGCAGCCTTCTTCGTCAAAGGTTAGCGATCTTCATCCGCCCTCTGCCGACTAACAGCTCGTTCCACAGACTTCCGCCTACTCGAAGTACAAAACGCCGTCGAAGTCAAAACCCTCGACGGACGACGCGCAGAAAACGCCGGCGAATCAATCGAGCCAGAGATCCTCGAGGCCAAGGTCTGAAATTCTGACTAGAAAGAGCCCTGCGTTATCTGCTTTACATGCCTTAATTCTTCAGTATCGTAGTTACTCGTCTAATGTGTTGTCTGAGTTTGTCGTGATACAAAGCAAAAGCATCGCTATCAATCGCTACTACTCCCCTCGGGCAATCCAATCCCCTTCGACAACCAATAGTTCCGTCTCTCTGCAGGATCGAGTGAGCTCCCGCTAGACGTCCGGCTGCCCAAGCCCTTCCTCGGTGCCTTCTTCTGCGAACTAGCACGACGGTGATCCTCCTCCTCCTCCGAGGCGGCAGTGTAGACGACAACCTGCTCGTCCTCAGCATGCCGCTTTCGCCGCTTCTTCTTCGACGAACTTGAAGGCGCATACCGTCCCTCATCATCATCCGACACCGGCTTCAACTCCAACTCGTCTCGGTCCCCCTCTGCCTCTGCCCATGCGTTATGTACGCTCACGCTCGCAGCGCGGGACTGCGCCTGCGATCCACTGCCGCTGTCGTGAACAACGACCACCACCGTGTTCCCCTTGGACTTTTTCCGCGGTCGCTTCTTCTTGGGCGACTTTTCCTCCTTGTCTGTGCCGTTAACAGCGGGGGCTGGGGAGGACGGAGGCTGGGTCGTCGCGGCTGGCGTAGGTGACGACGGAACGGTAGTCGGTAGTTTGGGATTGACACCGAGAAGCTTGTGCAATGCTTGGCTCTCATACACCTCCTTGACGAGCAATCGATTGTTAATCGTCTACAATGGAACAACGTTAGACCAGGCAGATAACACCGCCGACGAACCATAAGGCACGAAGATTCAGTGCTCGACAGTCCCTCATGGTAACCTCGGCCGTTTTGTTCTTTGAAAGGTTACCATGGGTGATTGTCATGCACTGAATCTTCGGTGCTTTACGGTTTGCCCACAGTGCAAGGAGGACAACTTGCCTTCTGGTCAACACCCAACATAGCCGACAGGATCGACATATCGCGCGCATCGTAGCCGTCTCTCAGAAGCTTTGCCGTCCCGCTCTTCCGAGCAGCCAGGATACCGGCTTTGGTGTAGACCGCGGTGAGCAGAAGATCGTGAGCGCCCGCGAGGTTCTGGCGCACGTTGTAGAAGTTGTATGACCCAGACGAGATGTCGTTCGCTGGAAACGAGGGTCAGCGGACAAACCGTCTGAAAGAGGAAGGGAAACGCACATGGATCTCCTGGGTCTTCTATCGAGAGACTCGATCCTCTCCGGTTGCCGCCCCACGACCCCCAGCCCCGCTGCCGCTTCCCAAAGTAGCAACCGCCATTGCGCAAGGAGATGCCGACCTCGTCGTAGTGAAAACGGTGACCATACAGCTCGAAAAACTCGATAACGAGCACCCCCAGGTTGTTGTCTGGGTCGATCTGCCCGAAGCGGACCTTGGGATGCATCTGCAGAAACGATATGCATAGACAGACAATCGCGTATGAGCCCAATCCGCCCGTGTACACCTCGTTCATCTGTCGCTGGGCGAGGAAGAGCTTGGTGAGCAGGACCAAGGCGCGGAGGGCGAGACAGGCGCCCGAGGTGCCTCCAAAGTCGCGGAGGAAGTTGTTTATTATTCGCCCCGATTCGAGACCGCTTTCTTGGTTTATGCTGATGTCGACGTTGAAGTGCCCGTACTCGGCGCTCGTAACAAACTTGACAATGGGGACTTTGGCTTTGGCGATGATGGTGACCTTGCCGTCGGTCAATCCGGAGCGGCGAATGACCGAGGCGAGGGAGCTTAGGACGTTTGAAGTAGACGAGTATGCCATGGACTGCGAGCGTATGACGAGGTCGATGTCCCTGAGACCAAGTTAGATGAAGCCAAACCCAGTCAGAGGTTACGCACCCAGCAGGTAGGTACAATTTTGTAGCAAAGCTGCCGAATGGAAGGACCTGCGCATCGGGAAATTGGGAGGTGACGAAGCGTGAAATGATCTCGACAACGAGGCCGCGAATTTCGTCTTCCTGCGGGCTGGGCGAAATCCACTTGACGAAGCTCTCGACTTCACGATGAAACCTAGAGGGGCGTCGGCGTGAGATACGGATAACAACAGTCGCCACGCACATCTCAGCCGGACTTTTACAGTTCTCCCAGTCCACTCCGTCTATCCACGGCGTGAATCGCTCTGTAGGCTCCGTCCGCCGTTTCTTGGAGTGTGATGCTTCATTGAAATCGAATACCATGTCGTATTTGCGCTTGCCGCGGTCCCATTCGCGCACATTGTCGTTTTCATGGTCGCGTTCGCGTCGGTGACCTCTGGGCTCAAGGTTATCCTCCGACTCGCGCCGACGTTTGGAGGGTGGCGAGTGAGATCTGCTCCGTTCTCGTGGTGCCTCTCGTTCCTTGCCCGTCCTGCTTGAGTGGCGGTCGTCGGAGTCTGACTCCGCATCAAGACGAATGAAATCGGTCCCGTCTTCGAAATCACCGCTGGTCGCGTCGTTTCGGCTGGGGTTTTCGCGCGGTTTGCGACGTCTTGAAGGAATGTCGGTGGCCATTGTGGACTTTTGCTTGGGGCTACGAAACGACGGTGTCAGCGAGGATCGCCTCTGTATTCTGATCTGAGCTCGCCTTGAGCACACCGCGGGGAGTAGGCTCTGTTAAAGGCTTGTGGGGTAGCCTGCGCTGGTCTCTAGCCTCGAAGATGAGCTGTTGGTTCCGTCGCGTCGAAAGCACCCACATCGAAAAAGGAAAGCTGATTGGTCACAAATTGGTCACATAATCATTGGCTTCTGCATTCAACAACCATCGACAATGAACCGCTGCCGCCGCTTGTTGCAATCTCCGCACTATCACTGTAAAGAAGGCTTCTGTCCTATTTGAAGCTGAACAAGCCCGCCCGCCGTCAGCTGAACCGCCTCTATCACTGTGAGAGCCTGAGCGGCTGCAAATTTAACTATGGAGGCATATATCCCACTCTTCAAAAACGCACACACTTCCCACCAGTATGGCCTCTCCGCATGCCGTCGCAACAAGCACAAGTCGATTGGGCAGTATCAAGACCAAGCTAACAGCCGCAATCGGTACTCTCGAAATAATCTCTGCCGGCTTGCAAGCGCCGTTCTTAAAGCCAATATCCCTCACAGTCCAGTCTCTCTTGAAGATCGTCCAGGTGAGATGATAATTTGGCATCCAAATTTCAAACTGAATCTGGCGTAGACCGCGAAGCAGCAGAAGAATGAGACGCTCATTTTACTCGAGCAGACGCACCAGCTCCTCCTTGTCGTCATCTCATTGTATATTCAACCCGACGCCAGCAAAGAACTATCTCCTAGCACGATGGCCGAAGTGGCGAACTTCGCTAGGTGAATTCCGTTCCTTGTTACTCGGAATAATCGTATTGAGATTCTGCAGAATCCTTCACAAGATTTATTCTGTTCTTGCGGCGGAACAAGAGGGAAGCCGTATCTGGAAGTTCTTCCGGAAAGGCGAAGCAAACACGATGCTGAAAGAATGCAATATTGCCTTGGAGCAGTGTATGGCCGCGTTCAAGGTAAGAACCGTTTGTGACCCTCGATTTCCAGGAAACTCAAGTATCTCAGGTCAAGAACGCAGAGCTGCGCCAAAAAATCATCGACCTGGACACAGTTGAGGAAATGATGCATCAGGAGGCTCTTGAATTGGTGGAAGCTAGTTCAGACGGAGCCTCGACGGTAATACTTTTGGTCCATACACCAGCACCGACTGAAGGGCCTCCAGGTCACCCGCGTGTTATCCACTGCGTACAATAGGTCCGTGTCTTTGCCACAGACTTCTGCTAAGCCAACTCCCTCAATCAGCTCAAAATCACTCTCCTTGCTCCCACCCGAACCAAAGATCTTTCATGGTCGTGACTCGGAACTTGCTCAAATCCTCGATGCCTTTACCAGCGAGTCTCCCCGTATCGTCATCCTCGGCGCAGGCGGCATGGGCAAGACAAGTCTCGCGCGAGTCGTCTTGCACCACGCCGACATCGTCCAACGGTACCCCGACCGTCGGGTTTTTGTCGCCTCCGAATCCGCCTCGACGTACGCCGAGCTGCTCCCATTGCTTGGAGCTCATATCGGGCTCTCTGCAAGGGATTCAGTCATTGGCCGGGTCGTCCAGAATTTGGCAGCTAGTCCACCGACGCTTCTGATTCTCGATAACCTTGAAACAGTATGGGACTCTAGCTCCCGGAAGGATGTCGAGAATCTACTATCGAGGCTCACCGATACACCGCCGTTGTATCTTGAGGTCAAAAAAATGTCAGCTTGATGCTCTCTAGAGAGACTCCGAGGGATCTCAGCAAGGCTCCGGAATGAGCTCAAATTCGGCTCAGCTTTAAAATCAATTGTTGATTTTCTGACCGCTGATGTCCAAGGAACATCCACGACCTGACGTCCACCTGACGGCAGTCATCCAGACGGCAGTGCAATCTCCGACTGTGAGCTCCAGGAGACGTTCATCCGGTGCTTGACAGACATCATGAGAGCGTCAATGGGCTCACTGCATGAGAGGCTGCAGGCTTGAATAAAAGCAATTAAAAGGCTATAATATTCATGGTAATAATGAGTGCCACGATGGCGACAAAGCACAATGTATTTATTGAGCTGAATATCGACATGGCCGTCAACCCTCCTCCGGCAACATGCCCGCCTGAGACCCTGTCTCTTCATCCTGCACCACTTCGCTCGTCCGCCGACGCTTCTTCCGATTTGTCACCGTATTACTCAGCTCCACGGGAGCCGCGACGAGCGCTGCATGACGGAACAGCGTGAGCTGCCAGGCCGGAATGGTTGACGGGTCGGCGACCGGGAAGGTGTTGTCGTTGGCGGGATCACCGTACTTCTGTTTGTCCATGTCGTAGAGTCGGTTCATTGCGCTGTAATCAACTGAGGTCAATGTAATCTTTGTTGGTTGAGTGGAAACACGTACTTAGTGCAATCGACGGCGGTCTTCTTCCGGAACGACGAGAGAACGCTGTCGACCTTGATCCAGAACTTGTTGACCTCGAGCTCGGGATAGTTGACATATACCCATCTCTGCCAGATGGTTAGACAAGAAGGAACATAAAGGAAAGACGGGACATACCCAGAATGCAACGCGGAGGTACACCTGAAGTGTGGCCCTCGATGCAGAGGGACCCTTGCCAACGAGTGCGTGGGCAAGCTTCGCGATGCTCCAGCCCTCGTCACACGATTCTTCGATCTACGAGTAGCTTATTAGTGGATGAATGGAGACGTTATATAGCGACGCACCTTGCTCTTGATGACGTTGCGATAAGAGGTGAGCTTCTTATTGATATACTTGAGCACGGTGGGCATGCGAGCAACATCGTCAGCGGCGGGAACGATGCTCTGGTAGGTTTCACGCATCGAGTTCTATCCGACAGAGATCAGGTGAGTGCAATGGGGAGCTTGATCGCACACGTACCGCAATGTGCACAGCGGCATCGATGCCGCGGCAGGCGGAGGCTTGCGGGCACATGAGGTATGCGGGGGTGTATGCCTTGCAGAGGGTCTACACGTCGAAGGAGGTCAGCAAGGGTCAGAAGAAGAGCTAATTACGCACTTGTAGATTGTCGGGAACGACATATGTGTCGGCCTCGTGTGCGTTGTCGTCCTCCGTCTTCGATATGAGCTGTAGTATAGAGGCAAAGATGAGGCCGAGCCGCTCGTCAGTCGAAATAGGCTGCAGGAGAAGCTCAGTGGCGGGTTGGGGAAGCAAAGGGACGACACACCTGGCAGAAGTTTTCCATCGACACTGCCGCCTGGCCTTTGAGGCCGAACTGACGTTTAGCCAGTTGGCAAAACGCGAAGAGCGGGACACAGGATCCGCTGTAGAGCTGCTGGGTGTCGAGGAAGCTGTTGTAGGGCTGGTCGTCCGTCGAGGGAAAGCCGTCCAGGCTGGTGGTAACGGGGACGGCAGTATTGGGACCCATGCCGTCGAGCTGCGAGAATAAAATTTCGGTGGGGTCCATGGGAGAGAGATGGGGAGGCACTTGGAGTGGCTTTGGGTTGTTTTAAGGTGGGCAGAGTCCGACGGCCGTGCGTGCACGATCAGCGCCGCCAGGTTAGCGAAATTTGCCAAGCGGTAACTGAGACCATGAAACAGGGCAGACACAGGGACAACGAGGACGTACGGGGATATTCAGAGGTCGACACGAGCTTGCCCTGAAATACGACGATGAGAAAGACACGGAGTCATGCACATTTACGACGCACCGAGCCCTCATGCTAATGTCCCTCTCCAAAATCCTTCAACGGTGGCTCCAGGCGAGTGTGAGGGTCCAGAGGAAGATGCGGATGAGGCGGAATGGGGATGCAATGGGTCCGTGAAAGTGCGGTGAGCGGGGCGTCGGCGCCGGTGCGCTCAGGGTCGGCTATGCAATCCCTGAGGAGTGTTGAGCTCAGGGTTCAGGGATGATGCCGGGGAGATGTCGGTGAAAGCTGCGGCTGGAAGGCTCTGGAGAGGGAAGTGGGAGACGGTGGTCGAAAGCAGACGGTCAACGCTCATGTGATACGGTGACTGGTGGTCACACCATCAATCATCTCATCGCGTCTCTTATCGCACGAAGGATCTCGGACTCCCCGCGTTCACAACAGCATGGCAAGAAGCAAGAAGCCGATTCCTGCTGGTATTAATATGTTCCTCCTGAGCCTCTCAGCCTCGCTAACGTGCACCAGAATTCAAGGAAAGCGCTGATGGCAAACAAATCTGCTGCACAATCTGCGAAGAGGACCATCCTTCTCAGCTCGAAAGATGGATGGGACGCAACTCTGCTGCTGGGCATCTCGCCTCAGGTGCTCATATTGCACATGCTGCGAATCTTCTCCGCAAAGAGCAGCTCCGTCAAGATCAAGCAAGCCAGCTCCGAAACGTGTACTCTGGTCCCGATGTGGCCCCGATGGCCTCCGGCGCAGAGCATTCTGTCCGCCCCGGGATGTTCGATGTTCCCTCTCCTGACATTGAGCTACCACCATTCCCTATGTTCTCCGAGGCCCCAATTGACACTGGGATACCATCGCTGGATGCGCATGACACCGATGCAGAGCGCGACCACCTGGCTGAGCAGTTGATGATGCTCCTCATGCAGGCTGAAGATATCGATGAATTCGGCGAACGGGCAGACGAGGAGGACATCACCGTCCCCTTCGGTAACACTTTGGGTGAGTTTTGCAGTCCCAAATTGAAGCAGAATATCGGCCTATTAATCAAATTTCAACGCAGACGGTGACCAAGAAGATGTGGTCATCGACATGGAGCCAACCGTGAAGGACTCGCGATATCAACCTTATCCAAATCGCATGGTGAGTGCCCCAGGCAAAGTCTGGCTTTCCCGCTGACTGGATTATTTCAAGCACATGCTCCTCGATATCATCGACAATCTTCCACGTCTGCGACTGTCCTCCAGCCACCTCAATATCATTATCTGGCTTCTGAAGCAGTGCGGGGTACAGAATGTCCCATCGTTGAGCTCTCTACGTAAAACACAGGCAGAGTTGACCAAGCTCTGTGGGAACGAACCACAACCGTACACGTCCACAGCAGGCAATCGTTTCTTTGTGAACGATGTTCGCGACTCGGTTGCCAAGGTGTGTGAAGTTCCTTGTGTACGTGAAGCTCTTCTATAACGTCCTCAGGATTTCTCCAACCCAGAAATCGCAAAGCATCTTCATTTCTATCCAGAGGAGACGAGTGGCCCGATCTCTGAGGTTTGGCAGGCAGAACGGTGGAAAGAATATACGCCGTCGGAGCTCACTCCCATGTTCTCCCGGGGGCATCGTCGATTCTGGATTGATGAGGTAGCAGAACTCAACTCCGGAGCAAAGATTCTGCCCGTGGCCTTAATCGTACGTGACGGAGAGCTTTCTGTGGATTATTTTGATGTCCTACCACATCCGGTGAGTGATCTCAAACCATGCAGTACGCAACTGAGCATAATACAGTCGGGCTGGAAACTTGGCTCAGAACGGAAGAAAATCCCAGTGTCCGAAATTATGTATAATTTTGATGATGTGGTCCAACGAGTTGGAGATGAGATCCGCTGGTCAGGTTGGTCTCACATTCATGCAGAGAAACAAATTCATCCATCCCATTTAGACGAATTTACCGTACCGCCAATGCCTAACCCGCTGCGGGAGAAAGTGGATGAAGATGAAGATTTGTATGTTGTCATGATCCCACTTTGGGCTGATGACGTTTCGGGCAACAAATCCAAGCAGTACAACAAGCACATAAATGTCTACATGGTCAACTCGAACCTTCCGGGCCAGCTTCTTCAACAGGAATATTTTGTGCGGTTTGTTTCAACTTCACCAAATGCAACCTCCCCGGAGCAATTTTCGGCGCTCAAAGAGCAGATTCAGTGCGTGGATTTCTCAGTTCTGTTGTTCGATTCTGAAAAAAAAGAATCAGAGCTACGGAGACCGATCCTATTCGGTGCTTCAATGCACACACAGGGCGGAAGTGCCGGGCCATTCTTCGTGTTCCCGGATTGCCTGCCGACAACCCACAGCAGTCTGAAGAAGCCTCCCACATGGGCGGCAATGCGAATCGGAAGTGTCGGCGCTGTAAGGCCGGTGGGGCTCATGAATTCACCGAATCCGATCAGGGATATCATGCCCTTCATTTTGTGAGTCTTCGCGTATTTTGTGCAGTCTAATTGATCCTTGGTCAGGCCGGTCTTGCAAGAACAGCCGCAGAAACCAAAAAGACATTGGCACAGCAGCTCGAACTTGCACTGCAGGGTGTAAAAGCTCCAATCGACAAACTGCAGACCGCGACTGGTGTCAAAGATAAGGTTGCGCAGTATTGGATTGACATCTTACTCGAAAAAGCACGTCGGATGAAAGCAGAACACCCGTCAAGAAACGCAGATGATATTGCGACCGAGTTACGTGCATGGCTTGCAGAGCAGCCTGGGGACAAGATAAACCCGCTATTGGACTTCTCCGGTCAGCTACAATGAATTGCATCTGAATCATAACTCACTGTATGGCAGGCTTGGACCCCAATCGTGACACTCCCGTCGAAATCCTGCATACCATTCTGCTTGGAATCATCAAATATGTCTGGCATTTGTTGCATACGTCCTGGTCCAGCAGCCAGCAGGATCTCTTTGCTGTTCGCCTTCAGTCGACGGACACAGATGGACTGACTATTCCTCCAATCCGAGCTGCGTACATGATGCAATACCGGAACGGTCTCATTGGAAAGCATTTCAAAGCCCTCATGCAGACAATGGTTTTCCATATGCACGAGATTACCTCTCCGGAACAGTTTGCACTCGTGAAGGCGGTTTGCGCTCTTGGCCCTCTACTCTGGGTCTCTGAAATTGACAACATGGAGCAGTACACGGTGTGTTTATTATCCTCGATTTAATTCTTGTTACCAATTTTCCTCGATAGCATGATCTCAACATCCTCATCGGCAATGTTTTGGATGCATTCGGTGATACGAACCCTGCCTGAATTATCCAAAAGATGAAAATCCACCTTCTTCCCCACATTATCGAGGACGCAGTCCGTTTTGGCCCTCCGATTCGCAACTCCACCGAGGTTTTCGAGGGATACAATGCTGTCTTTCGAATGTGCTCCATTCTCAGTAATCACCAAGCACCGAGTCGTGACATTGCCCTCAAGTTTGCATCGATGGACCGCGTTAAACATATTCTCAGCAGAGGTTATTGGAAGGATGGCGTGGAATGGCTTTGCGCTGGACCAGCCGTTGCTGCTGTTCTCAAAACAATGCCAGTCATTCAACGGCATCTCGGCTGGGTCCCCGCAAAGAAAATCATTGCCGGTGTGCTCTCCCTTTTTGACATGTTCCCTGATTTAATTATATCTTGCAGGTTCTGTGCGTCTGCCGGGACGTGAAAAACGTATTCGTGTCCCCTGGCCGCAGACAGTCTCATCCACTGCTTCAGCACTCAGTCTCAGTGGCGAGATGCACAGTTTTTGGTTCCGTGGCTTATCCGTGACTGCTCAATCGGGAGACGTTTGCAAGGAAGGATCTTGGATTTGTGCTGAGAACCAGACCACATCCCCAGTGAGCATGTGCTCTCCATTTGCCTGCACGTTAACCTCGGAGCCATCAGACAGGTGTATATTTCGGACGTGTGCTTGAAATCCTATCGAGCGAGGATGGTGAGTCAAGTGTGGTGACATTTGAGGAGTTCCTTGTCTCTGAACGGCTCCATCCGCAATTTGAAATGCCTGCTCTTCACCGACCGGATACTCTGGGAACACAATCCATCTGTGTTCCCTCAAATGTAGGTTTCTTTCTAGACCACACACATACATTGACCGTGTTCAGGCTCTCTTGTTTCGTTTTCTCTGCAGAGCACGACTGCAGAATGGCAGGTTGCCAGCCGACTGCAGTGCGAGCAGTTATTCAAGAACGCATTGCTACTTCACGGACAATCAGTCTGCTCGAACACACCGACAACGAACACTTCCTGGTCAACATGACAGCTTTGCACAATGCCACACTTCTTCGTCGTGTTCTACCCCGCGCCCTCACGGTGCCTCGACCAATCTACATAGACCGGAGGACGCACCACTCGGAGCTCGCAGCTGTTTTGCGCGTATCTCAGAAGTCTCGACGCGCTGAAACACAGGCGAAACGGCGCATCACGCTGGCAAAGAAGCTTGAACAGGTCACAGAGGAGATCGTGGCTGCAGCAGAGCCAAGCGCTGATACAACAGTTGCAAGCGCAGGCGTCAATATCATGATGGATTTGGACGACGGAAATCCCAGGGGCGGTGAAGAGGTGGCTGGCGGCAGTGAACACAGTGATGGAGAGACAACGGACGATGGCTTTGAGGATGTTGAAGGTGCTTCAGACCACCCACAGAGTCGAAAGAAGCGAAAGAGGGCACATAATAGCGCTGAATGATATTCATTTTTTTTAGTACGCGTCATGTATCAGACAGCCAGCGCGCCGCCCGTGGTCTCCAACTCTTCAGAATTTATTACCTGGACCAGACCCAGGCGGTGACCGTTGAGGTACGCCATACCCTCGTCAAGTTCACGAGATACACACTGGGTGGGAATGAGAATGAGCGGAAGAATATAAGAGCTGGACGTACATGCTGAAAGACGTTGAGCACCGGGGGCTGTTCTGTGCCATCGGAGTCGTATTCAGTGACTGATTCTTGTGGCAAATTGCTCCGCTCGCTGACTGCCGGCGAAGCCTGTGGCTGGCTGATGGGCTCAAAGAGTGGGGAATTGATGGACTCGGACTTGACGCGCGCAGGGGTGTCGTACGCGAGACGGAGGCGTCTGCCGTACGGCACCGGACTCGAGCGCACAGGTGTGGAGTAAGGCGCGGGGCGTATCAACGTGCGAGGACGATGAGGGCGACGAGGGCGATGCGGGGACAGTGATGTCGACACATGAAGATTCAGATTTAGGGTCTGTGTATTGTGAGTTTGAGGGATATAAGAAAGGCTCAGGACAACGCACATGAGGTCCTGGGCCCTCGAAGTTGAGCACCAAAGTAACACCGGAGGGCACGATGAGCGTGCGTTGCGTGTTTTCAGGTGCTAGAAGCGATGGCGCGGCGTTTGTCTGGGCCATGATTGCAAGAGAAGAAGACTTGTTGACAGAGTAGTGACGCCCGCATGGCTCGTGCTGCAGAGCGGGACGTTTGGTGGACGTTGGACCGTCGAGGATGCAGGGGAGGTCGTGGTCGATGACCGAAAGAGCTCAATTTCCGACGTCTGTCAAAGGATCAAAAGTGATGTCCGCAGGATCTTCCAATGAAATTCCTTGAGTAGATGCTCTAGAAACCTCAAAATGGCATTATATAGAGGTCCTACATAAATATCTAGCAAGTATCAAGGGCTGATGTTTTTCGTAGCCCAAGCCCAGTTGGCGGTGTATAAAGCACCTCGCGCTCATGGTGCGTTTCTGATGCTTCCTCGTTCTGAGTCTAAAATGTCCATAGGTCACCATGCGCGGTGTAGAGCGTCCAGACAAAGTGAAATGGACACAGCCGTTCCTCCAGCCGCTACAACCATTATCTCCCGAAGCAGCGCGCGAGACATTCCTCGAAATTGCCGACTCGGTGACATACACTGACATCGAAATCAACGAGGTGCTACAGCTTACGGACAACATGCCGCTCGCAATAGACCTCATTGCGCATCTGGTCGACTCTGAGAGCTGCGCGACCGTCCTCTCTCGTTTCGAAGAAGAGAAGACGGCTCTGCTTTCGGAAGGCTTTGATAGACGGTCTAACCTCGACATGTCGATCGCGATGTCGCTGTCCAGCGCACGAATCACTGCCGTTCCTTCCGCCGTACAGCTGCTCAGTCTCTTATCGCTGCTCCCCGACGGGATCACCGATGCAGAACTCTTGCAGAGTGACTTTCCCGTCGACAGCATTCTCGAATGCAAGCGCGCGTTGGTGAGGACGTCACTGGCGTATATTACCAGCCAGCGTCGCCTCAAGGTTCTCGTCCCGATCCGAGAGCATATCCAGAAGCAACATCCTCCTGACGCCGACTTTGTTAACCCAATTTTTCACAATTATCGCCAGCTCTTGGAGGTGTACGCAAAGTACCGGGGGACCATCGAGAGCTCGGAGATGGCCGCCCAGATTGCGTCCAATTTTGCGAACATCCAAAATGTCCTCTTGTTCGCGATGCGCCATCCCGGGACCACCGACCAGGCGGCCACAATCTCCTGCGCGAGCGCCTTACATATGTTCGCGCGCATCACGGGCGACCGCAGACTTCCTCTCATGGCAGACATGTTGCACCAGCTGCCAGCTTCAATCGATCCTCGTCTGGAAGTCAGCTTCATCTCAGAGTATCTGAATTTCAGAACCGACACAGTACCCGATGTCGAGGCACTGATCCAGAGGGCCCTGGATAGGATACCTCTTTTGAACGACTCGTTGGTCGAGTGTGAGTTATATGTCATCCAATTCGGAATTCAATTTGTCTCAACAAGCTTTAGGTCAATTGTATCTCTGCCTTGCAGCGTATCAACGGCGCAAAAGTCCCGTCACAGGAGAGGAACTTCTTCGCAAGGCCATCCGCATTGCCTCTACGAACAACGACCATACGTGCGAAGCCCAAGCATACACCAGTCTTGCAAAGATCCAGCTAGAAGCAGGCAACTATCGTGCCTCTCAGCTCTCAGCAGAAAATGCCCGAACGGCCGCAGCTCTCGCGGGAAACCTCTGGCAAGAAGCGCGCGCAATCTGTAGCCAGTTCTACTGCGAGGTCGAATTTGGCAACTACCCCCACTGCCTAACTTTGTTTTTCCGGGCGCAGAATCTCTTGGCCCTCTGCGGCTTGTTGGGAAGCGAGTTGGACCACACGATACGTCTGCATCTTGGCGAGGTACACAGATTGAAGTCGGAGTATCGCGAGGCTCTCGCGATCCAGGAGGGCCTGCACATCTACACCGGCATGGGCAATCCATACCTCCATGCGATCCACCTGCTCAACCTCGCTGAACTTGGAATCCCAATGGAGGCGCCAGCGATGGAGATACAGGCGAATATCGACGGTGCACGAGCGACTTTGAAAACATTGGGAGCGGATAAGCGGCTTGCGGAGCGCGGCATATGCGATGCGACCCAAGGTGACTTGTGGCTGAGGGAAGGCAACACCGCTGCGGCAAAGGAGATTTTCCAAAACTCCTTCCGCGGAACCTGGGCGGTTTATGCTCCCGTAGCGCTCTTCTGCCTCGAGAAGCTCGCAGACGTAGCTCGATGGGGAACGGCCTCAGGATACGCGTGGGCAGTGCTGTTTCTGGCGCAATGTATGCTCTCGAAGCAGAGACGTGGATTCTTCAAGTCCCTCCAATTTCTTGGAGATGCTGCTCTTCTCGTGGGCGACGAGCAGACTGGGCAGAATCTCCTGATCGTCGCACTGGAGGGCTTTACTCAAATGGATATTCATGCCAGTCGGGCTGAGTGCATGCTACGTCTGGGGAAAATCGCAAAGAAGCGAGGAGAGGCAGGAAAGGCAAGGCTGTATTGGGAGACAGCGGCACCGCTCTTCGAACGGTCCTCGCAGACCAGCAAGGCTGAGGCAGTTCGGGGGATGATATCCGAAAGCGACCAGACGGTAGAGTAGGGCCAAATATACCGCTGCCTTTATGTAGGGTACGATTTCAAGAATGACCTTTTTGGCGCAGCCCGTTCTCCTCACAGGCTGCCGGTATCGTTGCACAGAACGTCGTCCTAAAGAACGTTAGATACCAGCTCGATGGATGAGACAACAGGGCTCACACTCAGCTCAGTGTCGCTTCCGCCGCTTTCTCTCCCTCCCTATGCTCCCATTCTCCTCCTGTCCAAGCTCCCTACCCGACATTCTCTTCATAGCCTGCATCCGCACCTTCTCCGGCACGCGCTCCCAATAGACCTCCTCCCGCGTCCCAGTAACGAGCTCCGCTTTGACCAATGCTTCACCAGCTCCTTGCACTATCGGCTTGTCCGTGAAATGCCGGACAAGGGCATTCGCATGGGTCGAGGAGGTGAGTCGGAGGTGACACTGCAACGGGCCGAATGAGACGGGAGGAATAGGTACGAGTGAGGAGACAACGCACGGAATCGACGCCCTTGGTATAGTCGACGTAGTCAATTGCCTCGTCAGCGTGGTCTGCACCGAGTCCCAGAGCGTCCGCAAAGAACGCGCGTAGGGACGTTTTGTTTGCAGCGGGGTCGAGATTGCGGATGAAGACGAGGCAGTTGGGTGGGTATGAAGGCGATGGAGTTACATTGGGGGCGATGTTGGGCCGCAGAAATGATGAAAGAGCTAGAGGCTGCTCGTCGTTTACACGAGAGTCGTCGACCTGCTCGCTGTCACCCAGATTCCGACCCATATCCTCTGTCCCTGCAAGACCTGCCCGATATTCGACATATTCTGCATTCAGATCGTCCCATCTGGCTTTGGAGCATGTGCGGAACCCAAAACGGGCTGCGGCGGTCTTGTCCTCGTCTCCCTCAACGCTCTCTGCCTTGAGGCGCTTCCAAGGCCAGGCTGCGAGCAATGACTCGGCGTCTTCCACGGTTTTGAAGGTGACGAGGGCGAAAGACTTGAGTTTGGGAGGTTCTGCGCTGACGTCGTCGGATCGCGAGCCAGGGGAGACGATATTTTGCATTCGTGTGTATTCCACCGTTACTTTGGAAGAAGTCGCTTCGGCCGAGGAGGAAGGTAGGAGTCCAAGGATGAATCGACACGCTGCAGCGAGCGTCTTGCACTTCGCCGGTAAATTTTCCTGTTAACAAATCAGCAGTTAGTCGCAACGGGAAAGGCTGCGCCAACGCACGACGTACACCGTCCGGGCCATCCCAGTCTTTTCGCGTCGTTGGATACTCCTCCTCATTGTCCCAGAATCTCGGTCGAATCTCGAAACTTCCGGCTCTGCGTTTGTGCATCTGTTCCGCAGATGGAATAGCCATACGCAGGTCCACTGTGTCGGCGGCATGAGCACGGAGTGCCTTAGCAATGGCTGCTTCGGAAGCCTCGGCGGTCGAGAGTGGGGACGGAGGCTCTAGGATGTAGCTGAGCGGGAAGACTACATGCAAGATGAATGAACGAGGGCTTTGAAGCTTATAGCAACGCACAGTTATCGTTCGAGCGGACGCGGGTGCATCGCTCTATGTCCATACGAAGCTCTGGGTCCACCCATAGTCGGTATCTTGAAAGGGAGAGCGCGAGCAGGAGCGGAAGGTCTGTGTCGGGACAAGTCGACTTGGAGGTAGAGGCAGCGGGCGTCAGTGGCAGAAGAGGACGAGGGTGAGATTTAGATCCTTTCTGGAGGGTGCTGCTCGCTGGGGTCTTGTGTTTCGAGGCGACTTTGCGTGGCACAAAAGCGAAGGCAATGTGGCTCATGGGAAAAAGCGATACGGTCACGCAAACGCGTCGACGGAGTCAGAGGTGAGAAAATATAATTCAAACAGTATGCCACAAGACGAGCCACAGCTGAAATATATAAGTTGGTAGGAACTACGCAGGGCTTGTATTTATCCATCGAGTCCAAGGCGCTGTCCAGGCCTCGTCGGTTGGCACCCATACGGCATCATCGGACACGCGTTGGAAGTTAAAGTGAGAGATTGTAGGGAGTGCTGCCCTATATGTCTCCTCCGGAACCTCGCCGAGGCCAAAGATACAGAGCTCCTCGATGGACGTACAGGTTCGAAGAAGACGCAAGAGGGACTGTGTCGGATCGTCCGACATTGTCAACAGAAATCCCTCCCGAATGGCGAGTCGCTGTATGCTCGGAATAGACAGGCCATTCAGTAGCTCGTTGGCCCGAGGAAACCACGAGTCCATAATAAATGTCTCCAGATGAGGAAGACTCAAAGTAGTGCCGTCTGCGACGGGGTCGTCGTCGTCCAAGAAATGCAGCCAGCAGTGAACAAGGCATGCAGTATTCTTCAGAATAGACGCGGCAATGTAAGGAGGAACATCGCCGAGCTTCAGTGTCGTCAAGTTGCTCCAGGTTTCCTCGTTGAAGAGCTTGAAGTAGAAATCGTCGTCAAACAGACGCCCAGCAACTTTGCGGAGAGCTGGAGCGTCGATATGGCCAAGGACAAGCTCCGCGCCGATCGATTCAGAGTAAATGTGGAGGTCCAAGAGTATAGGCATGTCTCGGATCTCTCTCCGCAAGGCTGTATCCAGCGTGTGCGGAAATCGCCAAGTGGCATATTGCCAGCGGGAACAGTGGTCAAGAAGGGCCGCGGCACCACTGAATATCATTTGGGCATGAGAAAGATAATCCTCGTAAGTTGGACTGCATCGGAAGACAATCGATAGAGGAAGTGAGCGCGATCTCCCGAGCCAGGTTTCCGCTGTGGCCACCGACAAGAGAGCCGCTTCTTTGTTAACGTTGTGGTCGAAAGACAGCTGGATTGCCCGCCATAGAGCAGGTGTGTCAAGAGCGATGCTCCTCCAGCGTGCGCAGATCTGAGCCAAACGGGTGGGAGAACCGTCGCCGAGCAATGGTGGACACGCAGGATATGCAGGGAGATACTGCACGAAGATCTCGATGACGATTTCGGTGGGGAGCGTCAGTGCGGGGTAGGTGCACCCAGGGAACGGGCTGTCGGTCTCAGGATCTCGCAGATCCGCGTCGATTTTGGCGAGCGTATCTTGGTGACTTGTGCGCGCAAATGCAGACATGTTTCGTGGTATCGCTGAACATAGGTAAGGACTATGGAGCGAAAACAACGCAGCCGAATCAGCGGTACTAACACAGTAGTAACACTGACAGCGCACAATGCGCGCTTAACAGGGCGTCTCTCTCCGTCGGCAGGGAAGGAAAACCAGGTCGAAGTCTTAGGAAAACGCCCACAGTCGCACAGAGAAGGGTCGGTATATGCTAGCCGTTCGAGATAGCTCGTTGCGGACGAATGCAAGTCGCGGTGCGTGACAAGATGCCTATCCAGATTCCACGGAGGCCTGATCTTCAAGTTCTTCTCATAGACAGACCGGTCGACATGGGAGCCACCACCTGAATATGTACGGTGATATCCTGCATACGACTCTGACTGAGTTATAACAAAATATGCTAAATACCACATACAAGTCACCGTATAAAGGTCGCATTAGTACGATACGAAGGCCCCGTCGACAGGCCTGAATACCGAGGAAGCAAACTACCAGTGCGAAATGTGCCGCAGCAAGAAGAGCTAATGATTCTCAAGTAACTGGAATTACTTACAAGAATTCAATGTTACGACTTCAAAATACGGTATACAGTTAGTTGCCAGTGGCTTAGAGCTCGAGTAGATTGAGGCGAAGGTGAATTGCCATGCCAGTGAGCTCCGTTGGGGCCTGGTTACTCGTCCCACTGTTCCGCGTTCCATATCTAACGCGGTTAAACTCAGACAGAATTTGGTATGAACTAAGCAGTGCTTACCCATCGAGTCCAAGGCACTGTCCAAGCCTCATCGGTTGGTACCCATGCGTGACCCTCGGGTACAAGTCGAAAGTCAAAGCGAGAGATAGTAGGGAGTGTTGCCCGATATCTCTCCTCCTGACCATTGTCGAGACTGAGGATGCAGAGCCTCTCGAGTGGCGCTGTACTGGTTCGAAGAATACGCAAGAGGGACTGTGTCGGATCGTCCGACATTGCCAACAGAAATCCCTCCCGAATGGCGAGTCGCTGTATGCTCGGAATAGCCAGGGCATTCAGTAGCTCGTTGGCCCGAGGAAACCACGAGGCGTCCATGATAAATGTCTCCAGGTGAGGAAGACTCAAATCAGTGCAATCGGCGACGGAGTCATCGTCGAAAAGATGAAGCCAACAGTGGACAAGGCATGCAGTATTCTTCAGGATGGACGCGGTAATGTAAGAAGGAACATCGCTGAGCTTCAGTATGGTTAAATTGCTCCAGGTCTTCTTGCTGAGGAGCTCGAAGAAGAAGTTGTCGTCATACAGACGCCCAGCGACCTTGCGGAGAGCTGGAGCGTCGATATGGCCAAGGAGAAGCTCGGCGCTCATCGATTCAGAGTAAATGTGGAGGTCCAAGAGTCTGGGCATGTCCCGAATCTCCACCTGCACTGGCACGATTGACGAGTCCCTCGAAACACGCCAAGTGACATATTGCCAGCGAAAACAGTTCGAGAAGGGCCGCAGCACCGGCATGAGAAAGATATTCTTCGTAATTTGGACTGCATCGGAAGACAATCGATAGAGGAAGTGAATGCGATCTCCAGAGACAGGTTTTCACTGTGGCCAACAATAAGAGAGCCGCTTCTTTGTTAACGTTGTGGTCGAAGGACAGCTGGATTGCCCGCCATAGAGCAGGTGTGTCAAGAGCGATGCTCCTCCAGCGTGCGCAGATCTGAGCCAAGCAAGTGGGGGAACCGTCTCCGACCAATGGTGGACACGCAGGATATGCAGGGAGATACTGCACGAAGATCTCGATGACGATTTCGGTGGGGAGCGTCAGTACGGGGTAGGTGGACCTGGGGAGCGGGCTGTCGGTCTCGAAATCTCGCAGCTCCGCGTCGATTTTGGCCAGTGTGTCTCGGTGACTTGCCCCGCGCAGATGCAGACATGCTTCGTGGTATCGCTGAATATAGGTAAGGACTCTGGAGGGAAAGCAACGCAGCCGAATCAGCGGTACTAACACCCAGTGCCGACAAATGAGGGCGAGCTAGCTTGGGATTGGATTGGATTGATACACGGCACGGTCCCGCTGAGGAACGCCGGGTTCCAGGATTGGATTGGATTGGATAAGTATCCCAACGTTGCAATTGGGTGGACGGGGTGTACAAGACAGTTGATCGACTTTGATGCTACACCCACCATAACAACGAGCGACTCGGAATCGCCTCATTGAGTCATTCAATCGCCTCGAAAATCCCGAAGCTGGGTCCGTCTCGGGTCTTCTGTGCATGTCTGCGATTGTTCTCACCGCCCACAACCAAGGCAGCCGCGCAATTAGCTAAAGTGGCCGCCCAACACCGCCATGAGGAATCAATCATATTGAGCGTGCGGGATCCAAGACGCTGGGCCTTTTCTTTTCCTTCGCCACCATGCCTGAAAGGTCCGCGTCCTGGGGGCGTCGTGGCCCAACCGCAGCGAGCGGCTCTGGTAGCCGTCGCCGGCCTTTTCTTCGTCGTCGTCATTCTTTGGTTCCCCGGGTCGATGGTGATGCGCAGAGTCTGGTCTTGAATGCAACGCTAGTACCGCCTACCTTCGCTGCCGATGGAGTTGCGGGTGGAGGTGCGTTTCCTTGTGTTTTGACGGTGTTCTTCTGCTCATCGTCTGTCGCAGGTCTGAACGCCAGTCTGACGTCCTCGGACAACTTTATCAACTTTTGCGCTAACCGTTCCCGACTTGCAGCTCACCAATGGGAAGCAGATCTCTGCTGGGTCGTGCAACGCTGCCCCAATGGGCGAGGTCCCGACCACCAGCAATTTGCCTTCGGTCCGCATCTCCTCCCCGCCGACAGGTCAGGTCCTCAAGGCAAATGCGACTTTTCTCCCTTTCCATTGCCGTCAACAACCTCCACACGGGCGTCTTTACCAACCCAAACGAGACCTTTCTCGCCGCACCCCAGCAGCTCGACGCCTCGGGGTTCGTCCTTCGGACACCACCATCTCGTCATCGAGGAGATAGACGTCAACTCGACGGCGCCCATGGATCCCCGCGACTTTGCCTTCTTTACGCTGGTGTCGGACGCTGCGGATGACTTCGGGGACATTGCACAGAATATCCCGGGCGGCCTGCCAGAAGGATACTATCGCGTTACTGCGACGACGCGCGCCAGCAACCACCAGCCTGTGCTTCCGCCACTCGCGCAGACGGGGTCGATGGATGATGTCGTTTATGTGTGTTTCCTGCATTGACCAACGCCGTCCTGCTTATCTCTGTCCAGATCACCGTAACGGCAGACGGTTCCCCAGGTAGCACGCCTCAAGCCAAGACCAGGAGGACGACCTATGACATGGGACGCAGACACACGCCGTTGCGGAAGCCATCTCGAATTTTTGGTCGTGACGATGCCCAGTCCTCCTTGACACTGCTATCCAAGCTTGTCGCGTCGGGCTTCCAGAACAACGGAATGGATACTCTCTTTCAGGCTGGTGAGTAGACAGCAATCTTCGATTTACGCGCTAAGCATACTAGGGCAATCCGCCTCCGCTACCTCCTCCAACAACTTCATCAACTTTTGCGGGTCGTCTACGCTGCCTCTGATCAAGGGCTCCGCCAGTACGGCTTACTGCAACCCAGCGCCAATGGGCTTGCTGCCCGCTACTAACAAGATGGTGCGTTGTCGGTGTTTCCATGGGATCCTTTGCTGACAGAAGTTTCAGCCCTCCGCTCGTATAACTTACCCTCACAACGGGGACGTCCTCCTTCCCAACATGCCCATGACCGTCGGCGTTGCTGTAGCGAACTTTGCGACTGGGAACAGCGCCAACTCGGACCAAAACTATGCCTCGGCGCCGCAGCAGCTCGACGCTGACGGACTCGTCGAGGGACACCCGTACATTCTCTTCGAGGCCCTCACCTCGCCCACGCAGTCGAACCCCACGAACCCAGTCCTATTCGTCCTTACCCAGTCGCTGCCCCACAAGGCAGATGAGACCGGCGTTGTGACCACGTCGATTTCGCTGGGGATGCCAACGGGGTTTTAATCGCATGACGGCGGGCTTGAGGACGAGTAATGGGGTGCCTGTGCTGGTGCCTGTCTTGGAGCATGGAGCGATTGGGGATGCGATTTATGTGCGTGTTTCTATGTGTGCTTAGCCCAAGCTGATGATGTGTATGGGGTTAGTTCACCGTCGCACCGGGAGGGTCGATCCCGACGAACCAGACCGCAATTATTGGTGCCAGACAAGTTTCTTCTGGTGGGACGACATCGATATCGGCTTCCAGCTCGTCGACCGTGAGCTTCGTGTTCCTTTCAATACTGC
This sequence comes from Mycena amicta, assembly GCA_029282125.1. Lineage (NCBI taxonomy): Eukaryota > Fungi > Basidiomycota > Agaricomycetes > Agaricales > Mycenaceae > Mycena > Mycena amicta. The sequence goes on along the minus strand of JARIHP010000001.1, from coordinate 727,348 downwards.
AGCCACTCACTCATTCTGCAGGCGACACAAACAAGTAGCGCTTCGAGCAGCAGTGACAGCAGTACCCCCGTTAGCCCTTCCTCCTTCCTCTCCCGTGATTTTACATCTTGACCATCCGCACCAGACAACCTACCTCCAATGTCGATCTCCGGCTCGCAGTCGGGGCTGCTATCGGCGGCATAACCCTTCTCGCACTCATCATCATCGGCATATGGCTCTTTGTGCGTCGACGCCGGAACCTCCGAGCACGCGAGCAGATGCTTCAATGGCGTCCGGGCACACTGGATGGGGGCAGCGAGATGGGGCTGCCCCCGCCGACGCCGTTTGTCGTTGGACAGCCTAGGGAGCACTGGCAGGACGACGATGCGAGGTCGGAAGACGACCAGGCGACGGTCATTATGCCCATGTCGACTTCCCCACCGAGGAAGGCGCAGATGATGGCTGCGGTGCCTCCCCGGGCCGCCCGGGGAGGGACGAGGAGGTATTCAGGCCAGTCGGCGGCGCCGTCGTATCGTACTAATGCGACGTTTATACGGTGACTTGTATGTGTATTTTAGCGTATTTTATTATAACTCAGTCAGAGTCGTATCTCAGTCGGAGTCGTATGCATATGCAAGTGGATATGACCGTACATATTCACTGATTCCATGTCGAGTCTCGACTCGTCTGTCTATGAGAAGAACTTGGAGATCGTGGATAAGCATCTCGTCACGCACCGCTTAGCTACTTGCTTTCGTCCACAACGAGCTATCTCGAACGGCTACCCTTCCGACTGAGGGTGTTCTCCTCAGGTTTCCAGTTGAACGCGCATTGCCTGTGCCGTCAGTGTTCGTACCGTTGATTCGGCTGCGTTGTTTTCCTCTTACCTGTATTCAGCGAGATACGGGACGCATGTCTGAACTTGCGCTCGCAAGCCAACAAGATACGCCCACCAAAATCGACACGGAGCCGCCGGCGCGAGATCTCGAGGCCGATGACCCGCTCCCCAGCTCCACCTATCCCATATTGACGCTCCCCACCGAAATCGTCGTCGAGATCTTCGTGCAGTATCTCCCTGCATATCCCACATGTCCACCGTTGCTCGGCGACGATTCTCCCACCCGTTTGGCTCAGATCTGCGCACGCTGGAGGAGCATCGCTCTTGACACACCTGCTCTATGGCGGGCAATCCAGCTGTCCTTCGACCGCAACGTTAACAAAGAAGCGGCTCTCCTGTCGGTGGTCACGGCGAAAACCTGGCTCGGGAGATCGCGCTCGCTTCCTCTCTCGATCGTCTTCCAATGCAGTCCAAATAACGACGAATATCTCTCTCATGCCTATGCTGCCGCGGCCCTTCTTAACCACTGTTCTCGCTGGCAATATGCCACTTGGCGTGTTTCGGCAAGACCGGACTCAGATGTAACCGTGCCAGTACGCCGAGAGATGCCCACACTCGTGGATCTTCATATTCATTCCCACTCGATAAGCGGGGAGCTTGTCCTCTGTCATATCAACGCTCCAGCCCTCCGCAAGCTTGCCGGCCGTCTGAAGGACGATACCTTCTACTTTAGGCTCTTCAGCGAAGAAACTTGGAGCCACCTAACGACATTGAAGCTCAGCGATGTTCCTCCTTACATTGCCGCGCCCATCCTGAAGGATACTGCATGCCTTGTCCACTGCTGGCTGCATTTCTACAACGACGACCCCATCGAACCTTGCCCCGAGTTGAGTCTTCCCCATCTCGAGACATTGATTCTCGATGCGTCATGGTCTTCAAGTCGTCGTGCCAACAAGCTACTGAATGCCCTCGCTATTCCGAGTCTACAGCGAATCGCCATTCGGGAGGGATTTCTGTTGGCAATGTCGGACGATCCGACACAGTCCCTCTTGCGTATTCTTCGAACCAGTACGGCGCCACTCGAGAGGCTCTGCATCCTCAGTCCCAACAACGGTCGGGAGGAGAGATATCGCGCAGCACTCCCTACCATCTCTCGCTTTGACTTTCCAGCTGTACCCGAGGGTTGCGCGTGGGTACCAACCGATGAGGCTTGGACCGCGCCTTGGACTCGATGGGTAAGCACTGCTTAGTTCATACCAAATTCTGTCTGAGTTTAACCGCGTTAGATATGGAACGCAGAACAGTGGGTCGAGTAACCAGGTCCCAGGGGAGCTCATGGTGATTCACCTTCGCCTCAATCGCCTCGAGCTCTAAGCGGGCACATATATTTGTCCGCACGCGCCGCTTCAGTGCCGCTCCGAGCCGCATCAATCAATGACTTTGCCGCTTCATGTCACACCACGACCGCTTCACGCTGAAGCGGCAAAGTCACTGATTTATCAAGCATGAGATTCAGGCGGGAATCGACACCGGTACATCCCTTACAAATGCTAGTCATGTTGAATGTCGTCAAACAGCTTTCATTTCGACGCAAAATGGGATTTGTTGATGTTTCAACTTGAGATAAATTGAACTTTTCACTCGTTCAGGGGAGGTAAATTCATTCAAAATTTACTGTATATCTCTATGAGTCCAATAAGTCCTCATATCGACTTCTTCCTCGCAGCTCACGATCACAACGCGCGCGGAAACGATCTCCAACAGTTCTGGACCAAATCGCGATTTGATCACCTATCATGAACTTGAGAGCTGAGTGAGTGTGCAATGCGAGGGGCTCCAATCAGTCTCAAAGACCTTGTAAACGTCCAAGAAGTCGATAGAGCCCGTAATTTGCCATGTATCGAGCGGCCAAACCATGCTGCTCAAATCAGTGAGTTTGCCGCTTCAATCAATTAATTTGCTGCTTCACCTCTCCGCCGCTCCAATCGTTGTTGTTGGTGGTTGAATGTCGTCTCTTCAAGCTCGGGTGTAAGATGCGAAGGGCATACGACGACCACTGACTCTCAGCCGGAAGGATTTTCGGCGCTGACAACGTCTCGATGACGGCCTTGGCGACGACGAGGTGCGTCGATCAATCAATGAATTTGCCGCTTCAGAACAGTGAATTTGCCGCTTCAGGACAGTGAGTTTGCTGCTTCACTGTCGCGCCGCGCCATTGTTTGCAAGGGCCACAGGCGGTGCTCGGGAGTCTCCGAGGAACGACGATGGAACGTCGTTGCCGATGTTCGCGACGCCGATGTCAACGACGTTCACGACGCTGATGGACTGTCCGCGACGTTGATGGTGCCGCTTCACGACGCCGACGGAGCCGCTTCATGACTTGGGACAGTGCCGCTTCATGTCACACGGCTGCCGCTTCAAGTTTGTGAATGACCGCGCCGAGCCGTTTCAAGAGTGAGAATGCCGCTTCACTAAGTCCGTGAAGCGGCAAAGTAACTGATTGAAACCGCTTCACTACCGCGTCACCAACTCCTCGGACGTCCAGAACACGACAACGACGGCATCTCTGGATTCAACTCATACCTTGATGGACAGAGGTTAGCCTGCAGATCCCAACGGTCCGGGTACCTCCCTTGGAGATGTATTACACCGCGAGATAAGCACGCCAAAATTTCCAATGTGCCGCTTCACTGCCGCTTCAAGGGTGAAGCGGACAAATATTTTGGCCCGCTCTAAGCCACTGGCAACTAACTGTATACCGTATTTTGAAGTCGTAACATTGAATTCTTGTAAGTAATTCCAGTTGCTTGAGAATCATTAGCTCTTCTTGCCGCGGCACATTTCGCACTGGTTGAGATCATATTTGCTTCCTCGGTATTCAGGCCAGTCGGCGGCCGCCGTCGTATCGTACTAAGGCGACGTTTGTACGGTGACTTGTATGCGTGTATTTTATTATAACTCAGTCAGAGTCGTATGCAAGTGGATATCACCGTACATATTCACTGATTCCATGTCGACTGGTCTGTCTATGAGCAGAACTTGGAGATCGTGGATAAGCATCTCGTCACGCATCGCTACTTGCTTTCATCCACAACGAGCTATTTCGAACGGCTAGCATACTAGTATACCGACCCTTCAGTCTTCTCCGTGCGACTGTCGGCCGGCGGCGGCGTTCGACCCGGTTTCCATCCCTGCCGACTGCCAGTGAGAGACGCCCTTTAGGCGCATTGTCTGTGCTGTTAGTGTTAGTACCCGCTGATTCGGCTGCGTTGTTTTCCTCCTTACCTGTATTCAGCGAGATACGGGACGCATGTCTGCATTTGCGCGCACAAGTCACCAAGATACGCTCGCCAAAAACGACGCGGATCTGCGAGATCTCGAGACCGTCGATAGCCTGCTCCCCAGCTCCACCTACCCCATATTGACCCTCCCCACCGAAATCGTCATCGAGATCTTCGTGCAGTATCTCCCTGCATATCCCTCATGTCCACCATTGCTCGGCGACGGTTCTCCCACCCGTTTGGCTCAGATCTGCGGACATTGGAGGAGCATCGCTCTTGACACACCTGCTTTATGGCGGGCAATCCAGCTGTCTTTCGACCGCAACGTTAACAAAGAAGCGGCTCTCCTGTCGGTGGTCACGGCGAAAATCTGGCTCGGGAGATCGCGCTCGCTTCCTCTCTCGATTGTCTACCGATGCAGTCCAAATAACGAGGAATATCTCCCTCAGGCCTATGCTGCCGCGGCCCTTCTCGACCACTGTTCTCGCTGGCAATATGCCACTTGGCATGTTTCGGCAAGACCAGACTCCGAGTCGGATGCAACCGTGCCAGTGCGCCGAGAGATGCCCACACTCGTGGATCTTCATATTCATTCCCACTCGATGAGCGCCGAGGCCAACCTTAGTTGCATCAACGCTCCAGCTCTCCGCAAGGTTGCTGGGCGTCTGAGGGACGATACCTTCTACTTCAGGCTCTTCAGCGAAGAAACCTGGAGCAACTTGACGACACTGAAGCTCAGCGATGTTCCTCCTTACATTGCCATGTCCATCCTGAAGGATACTACATGCCTTGTCCACTGCTGGCTGCATTTCTACGACGACGACCCCATCGAACCTTGCCCCGAGTTGAGTCTTCCCCATCTCGAGACATTGATTCTCGATGCGTCATGGTCTTCGAGTCGTCGTGCCAACAAGCTACTGAATGCCCTCGCTATTCCGAGTCTACAGCGAATCGCCATTCGGGAGGGATTTCTGTTGGCAATGTCGGACGATCCGACACAGTCCCTCTTGCGTATTCTTCGAACCAGTACGGCGCCACTCGAGAGGCTCTGCATCCTCAGTCCCAACAACGGTCGGGAGGAGAGATATCGCGCAGCACTCCCTACCATCTCTCGCTTTGACTTTCCAGCTGTACCCGAGGGTTACGCGTGGGTACCAACCGATGAGGCTTGGACAGCGCCTTGGACTCGATGGGTAAGCACTGCTTACTAGTTCATACCAAATTCTGTCTGAGCTTAACCGCGTTAGATATGGAACGCGGAACAGTGGGACGAGTAACCAGGCCCCAGTGGAGCTCATGGCAATTTACCTTCGCCTCAATCTACTCGAGCTCCAAGCTAACTAAATGTATACCGTATTTTGAAGTTTGTGCCAAGTCGTAACGTTGAAACTCTTGACTTGCATCTTGTCTCTCCACTCGAAACTCCTTCCCAAAGGATTGTGATCTTCAACGGAGCACTCTCGCCGGAGGGCGGGTACTCGTTTGACGGCTGGCATACGTCGAGGACTATTATAAACCATTGCAAAGCTGATTTTTTGAAAAACGACTGCGACGAAACCACGTAGTAGCAAGCGCCCAACCTGCCCCGCTAGCTGATGACCGCCGTGATTGCGTGGGCGAGCATACTGGTTAGTGGCAAGTCAGTTATAGTAAACTGTCTAGGTTGCCGATGCACCCACCTATGCACCGTGAACAACGGATGGAGCGAGTTGAGCCAGCTGTGGAACGTATTTCGCATCAAGTACAAGAAAAATATGGAAAATACAACACTCACAAATATGTCGACACCGGAGCACAAGGTGCTATCTGCGTCGAGATGTTGGGGGTCCCATTTTGGTATGCCTCGCAGAAGCCGGTCGTGTTGGCAAATTTGAATCTACATTCTGTCAGACGCCGAAGACGACACCGAACGAGAACTCACACGCTGGCGTCATCCAACAAGGTATTGAACACGGGCTGCGTATCGAATACTGTTGCCTCAAAACCTGGGTACTTGCGGGACGCTACAAACGACTCGGCCGTGGCACGCAACTGGAGGTTGTAGTTGGCAATGTCGCGCGCGAGGAGACTGTTCGGTGCGTCTTGCTTCTGTTCCACCCAGAGCGGCGCGCGCTGAACAGGAGGGACGGTGAGGAAGAGGAAGGAGCGCGCGCCGAGAGTATAGAGCTCGTCGATCTGGATGGGAATGAGAAGGTCATAGAGTAAAAGACGAAGCGAAGCGTACCTGGCTGGCGAGACGGTTCATGAGGACCTCGTTGAAGGCAACTTGGGTGGTGTTTGTCTAAGGAGAACGGTGAGCATCGGAGAGAAGCCAATAATATTCTTCGTACCCATGCAAAAGAGTCTCCCTACGAGCAATATATAGTCAGATCTCAAGAATGTAGCAGAGTTGTACTCACGCAATCGTTGATTCCAACCCAAATAGCAAAAAGGCTAAGGGGGGGAGGGTGAGTGTTGAAAGTGCGGGAAAAAAATGGACGACCAACGCATTCGAGCTATTCCACACCGCGCCAGGGGGCTTGGATGCCAATATACCTTTGAACTGCGCGACTTGGTCGACGATGGATCTGTAGCCGATTAGAAAACCGAATGAAAAAGGACGCATTGCGAACAGAACAGTCGGTTCAAAGGGCGTAACGAGCTTGGCGTCGATGGTTGCTCCGCCAGATGCAAGGTTGAAGACCTGGTCGGCATTCACGGGAGGCAGAAGACGGAAAACTGTTGCCCACTTTGGTCCCGGCGACGTTGTATGTATCTCTCATCCACTGAACCCAGTTCGGACCATTCGAAGAAACCTGTATTGGTCAGACAAGAACTACAAGACTTCTGCCAACATACGAAGCCCGGATCGGTCGAGTTGACACCCGCAGAGATATTGAAGCCTAGAATCCAGCGTCAGTATGACAGTAAGATATGCAACGGAGACTGCACGTACTCGTGGTTGTGTAGGAGTCGCCGAAGACGAAGAAAAACTTGGTGTTCGACCAGGTCAGTTTGGCTTGCGCTGTGGCGACCAAGCAACACAACGGAAGGATTGAGCTGAGGAGACGCATGATAAACGACGAGGAAAGGAGGGAGCCTTCGAAGGATTGTGGGACGCGTACGGAGAATTAAGAAGGATTCTGGGGCACCACCGAGGAATCGCCGTCAAAAGACTCCGAGTCGTGCTGGGAGGAGAAGGCTGTCAACAAGGGGTCATGAGGCTAAGAAATGGTTCATCGGTCGACGCCGAAGAAGGGCTAAGAAGGGCTGCCACAGCGTGCCTGCCGTGACAGTGACGGTAACCGGACTACTTGATTTCCTTCATCCGGTTGTCATCCCCTCGTGCGTCGTGTCTAGCGGGAAACTCACAAGGCTGATGTCTTCGAGATCAACTCCAAAATGAAGGCTAGCACGCCTACCAGTCGTGCAGCCGACCGCCAGCGCATTTCTGAGCTAGATGGGCAAATCGCACAACTCCAGTCCGCTCTGAACGTCTTGGAATCTGAACGCGAGCTGCTTCATGACCGACTCGCGGAGTTTGTCTACCCAGTCTTGACTCTTCCCACTGAAACCGTCACGGAAATATTCGAGCAATACCTCCCCGCGTACCCAGCATGTCCGCCTCTGCTCGGGGATGGTTCTCCGACAAAGCTGGCTGGAATATGCCGACTGTGGCGGGATGTCGCACTCTCTACTGCCTCACTATGGCGCAGCATTCACCTGGACTTCTCCTCCGTCCACGAGGATGATGAAATCGGTGCGCAGACCGTGCTCAACACAACGAGGACCTGGTTGAACAGATCGCGGTCGATGGCGCTATCCATCGTTTTCACGGACCGTAACCAATTCCTTCAGATAGAAGATCTCGCCGTCGCTGCCATCTTCGACCACTGTGCGCGATGGGAATATGTCAACTTCAGTCTTCCCACCACGTTGTCCGAAGGAATGCGGCAGGCGATACGGGAGATGCCCTTGCTCGTCGAGCTTCAAATCACGTCTTACACCTCAGCTGAAAGCGTGCTGGGTCGTTTCGATTCTCCCAGGCTTCGTCGGGTTGACGCGCGTCTCAGCCACGACCCTCTCTATCTCCAACTCTTCAGCAACGAAACTTGGGCACAGCTGACGACCTTGAAGCTGGCCGACATCCCTTCTTGGATTGCGCAGATAATACTGACGCAGACGACAAATCTTGTCCATTGTTGGCTTATGCTATGGAAGGAGACTGAAACAGAAGCAGGCCCGAGTGATAAACTATATCTCCCGCACTTGAAGACATTACTCCTCACCTCTGAACGGTGTCGCCGAATCAACGAGCTACTCCGATCTCTTGTCCTTCCCAGCCTACGAACCCTAGCCATCGAGGAGATATTCGTGTCGGAGCTGTCGGACGATCCTCACCACCCTGATCCCGTCAACTCTCTCTCGCGCGTTCTTCGGACGTGGACACCACGCCCACTCGAGCGGTTGTATATACTCAGCCCCGCTGTAGTTCATCCGGATGAATATCGCGCGGCCTTCCCTGAAATTGATCCTGGTGGCCTCAACTTTTATGAAGGGCCGAAGGGCAGCTGGGAGGCACCGCACGATATTTGGTTGCTCGATAGACCATATAGGTAAATCGTTGTTTGTCTTTTGATTTCTTCGAGGAAGCTTACCTTCCTGCAGGTTGGGTATGTAATAATAATCGGCCTACCAGGCTACCACGCTTTTCGCTCTGACTGCGACCATCGATCGGGGATGTCGATGCCTGTACTGCCTTGTTTACTTGTTCTGTGCTATGGAATATTTTGACCGAGTCTTGGTCCTGGTTCTGGGTGTCGCCTTGGTGTAAAGCGAGTGCTTGCATTCTACTTATGTACATATATACTGCGCTCGGAAAGAAAATGACCCTCCATACTAGCATTGTGGAAGTCAGACAATGGGGTGCCCGGGGCGCAAGGACACGTACCGATAATGGCCACGTATGCACCATTGAGGAAACGAGGGCAGCAAGCTGGAGGGACGACCAGGGACTCGGGAGGACTCGACAAGAATACTAAGCTTGAGCAGTGAAAGGAGAATAAAGAGGGCGAACGGGACACGGTTGGAGGTCGACGGGGACCCGAGGAAACGGGAAAGAAAAGCGCGCAGACCAGCGCGGAACGAAAACGAGTGGAGAGAAGATGGGTGGAAGGCGATGAGTGGACGGCAATTAATCTAAACGACTCGAGACAACATAGTGGTGGTAGGTGAATCATGATTCGTCGAAGCGCGTGTTCGGGCATCGTTGAGAGCAACAGAGAAACTGAAAGGGAAAACGGATAGCGCAGAGGCATGAGCCTGAGGGTCGAAGCCAACGGATCCGCCGGCGGACAAGAGCTGTGGGCAACCTATGCGGCCAGGCCGGCGCCAGAAGCTTGACATGCCAGTGAGTCGATGGTCATAGCATGCGGCCAAGGCGCGGCGTGGCCTGAGCGCTTGAGATTGTCGGAGATAGGTCGCTGGCGTTCGTAGAGAGCAGTTGAAAGAGTTCCGGATGCAGACATGGAGGCGGAGAGCAACATCGAAAAACGCGTCACCGTGACTTGAACCTCTTGCTCTCTGCTATCACCACCGTCGCTGCCTTGCTTTACGACTGGCTCCAATATTCCGTCCAACCGGCTGCGTCGAACCCGCAAGGTCGCCAAATGGCCTTACTCCGGTTTGCATGGCGGGAACGAAAGCCTCGGAAAGGAAAGAACGGTCTCTAGCCATATTTTCAATTCGGAGGAACACCCGTTCTGACCACCCTCATAGCTCATCGGTCGACCATACTAGATGTCTCTGCAATCATCTACACCGGAGACTCTTCAAAACATATCCTATGGCTGTTTGTCCATCGCTCCGAACGGTGCTTTGGTCGCACCCGCCGTTTCCCTTTCGCGGCATCCCATTGTCGAGGCAGATTGGCGCTTGGAAATCAACTCGGGCCTTGTATTTAACGCGCTTCCCTGCCCATTGCCTCTCCCACAAACAACGACAATATGCATCTCGCCCTCGATCCAAAACAGCTTCAACGCTTGCCTGTTTCCATCCGCGTACGTCTTTCTTACTGGTGCCTTCCCCCTCCTAACGCTGACCATTCATACCAGCGGCTTGCCACCGCCGCCTTGAAGACCACCGCCACCGCGGAAACCATCGACCGACTGGCATGTCGCATCCGAGTCGAAATACTTGAAACCACGCGCCAGTGCATCCCAGTGGACCAAGCTGATGCCCTCCTCCCAATCTGCTTTGTCCACCTCGACCCCGCTGCAGTCCCCACCCCGGACGATCTAGATAACCTCAGTGGAGATGCTGGCAACGTCTTCCACACAATCGCCCGCTCCATCGCAGCGATCAGGCTGCTAGCCCAAAAAATCGGTTCCATACCGCACGAGACGGCGCCATGGCTCTTGCCACGCGTTTGGCTGTGGTTCCGGTTCCTGGACGACCACCATGAGCTCCTCTGGCGAGCTGGATTGCACGTCGATTTCGCCAAGAAGACTCAAAGAATCACACGCCATGACTCACCCCGCGTGAACGCTCTGGGTTTCGCGGGCTTCGTCTTTGGGTTGTATGGCGATGCTGAGCAGGCAAATCTGTCTCCCGAAGAAACCTTTCAACCCATGGAGGGATTCGCGGCTGTGGTCGGGCGAGCCTTGGAATGTGTTCTTCGTCCTATGATGACTCCTATCATCCAGGATAGCATTTACCTAGAGGATGACGGCTGGCATATCACCCGTTCTATTTTCCGCCTCATTGGCCTATTCGACCTTCGCCACGCCGCGACGTTGAGTGATCTCGCTGGCGGTGCCGGTGGCATACAGGAGCTCGCGGACCTGATAATCTTTACGCTCCGCCTCACCATGAACGAGTCCGAGTCGGCAACCTGCATTCCCGGAAGAATCCTATCTCATACTCCGTCTTCTTCTGCTCCTGGTGGACGGTAGCACTGGCATGTACTGGGCCTCGAATGGAGGCAGAATTCTCGCTTCCGAAGGTCCCCCTGACCGCTCTTTCCACGACGCTGGTTCGGAGAGGAATTATTCCCGCCCTACTCGAAGCCTTGGGGTCGCCGCACATCCTCAAGCTCCGCGCGTTCGCCGTCAACGCATACAGAGATTCTTTGAGGGTCCTCCTGCGCCTATTGTACCAGAGAATGGGTACCCCGTATCTCGATAGTGCGCTGGACAGCGGACTCCTCCGAGTTCTTGTCCACTTCTGCCCAGTCGAGGACCTCCCCACCATTCGTGAATTGTTCGACACTGTGCTATCAGGCGCGGTGTTCTACCACCACACTGCTGTCGAGCTCCGCGAAGGCATCACAGCTGTAGAAGCTCTTGTCAGCACCCCACAGTTCTTGGAATCGGAGACATCCGATTTGGAGGGCATTTATCCAGAGGGTGTCGCCGTCTCTGGGTATACTAGAGCAGCAGGGTCTCTCGCTAGCAGCCTGCGATAACCTTGCTGTGAGCCATACGTTTCTACCTTGCACGAGATACTAAAAACATCATAGTGCGGCCGGATCGACTCGAAGACGGCATTCCGCCGCTGCTCAGCATGCCAGGCAGTATATTACTGCTCGACTACCTGCCAAGAAGCCGACTGGGAAGCTGGTCATCGTGATTCGTGCTCTACGCGCCCGCCGTGGGTCTTGGGTCCGTTATCATCTGCCGTTCGCGAGTGAGACTGACTGATATCTACTTCAGCGAGCCACCTTCAGCAGGCGTTTCCTTACCACGACCGCTGGTTCCTGCGCGCCTTGTTGCACCACCACTACGAAGAGCGCTTTGGCCAGATCCTCCTCGCGCACGTAGAACATCTCGTCTTCACTTCCGTCGCAGGCACGATGGAAACGCCTCGCGTTCGACTTTATTGTCCCCGCGCAGCCTGCTTTTACCGTGTACTCTGCGCTGGACAAGAAGCTCCCTCTCCGACCCCGGACCACAGGCACAGACGCAGAATGGAGTGGAATTGTGAGACGTGCTGAAGCGAGTGGAGGTCGGATGATGCTGCATCAACTGCGATTGAGGCACCGTGGGGCTCTTCGAACGCTGCTCATTCCGCTGCGTCTACCCAGTACGACTATCGGGGACGGGTTGAAGGAGATGGCGAGTAGGATCATCGAATCGCCGTCGGTCGAGGACAGGGACAAAGTTCATGAAATGGTGGAAACGGCACTTGCATTGCGTTTGCCGGAGCTGTGGGAAGAGCGGGGGAATACATTAGAGGCGCTTTCTGCGGTACTTGCGAGCAAAAGATTCTTGACTGTAGTATTCTCTCGATGTACGATATCCGTCACGACATTTCCTTCTCCCGCCACCATCACCTTCGACGACCCTCGGTTCCAGCAGAATGCCATGAGCGCAACATAGCGTAGCAGCTGCACCTACTCATTCTCGACTCCCACCGTCAAAGCCGTTTGCGAAGCCGCCACGGCGCGCTATCTTTGCGTTTCATCGCGCAATCTGAGGCTCTTGCTTGCTTACTCGCTACCATCATGCCTTTCGAGGACCTCCCTCTCAACGATGGCAGAAAGGTGCGTTTGTTCTTCCCTTCTCTGCTCGCTCTTAGCTGACGTCCTTGAAAGATTCCGGCAATCGCCTTTGGTGGGATTTCGTGCTATTGTCCACGGGAGAGTTTGAGCTCAAAGGATTGAAGGCACTGGCAGCATTTATAAACGCACGGACGTTACGCGCTACGTCCAGCAGGCGTTGGATGCAGGTGCGTCTTTTCATCACGCTCATTCTTTTCGCTGACGGAAAGTGCCAGGATTCTCCCATGTGGACACGGCTCAAGGTGTGTGTCCGTCTCTCTCCAGTCCAGCCAGCTCATCCTCGACAGCGTATGAAACCGAAGGCTCGTCGTCGTCGCTTCCATTATCCGCCAGCACTAACGACGATTCAAGGCTACGTCGGTACCGCTATCCACGAGAGCGGCCTCGCGCGTTCAGAGTTCTACGTAACCACCAAGTACTCCCGTGGCGCCATACCGGTCGACGAGTCGATTCGGAGTAGTCTGTCGCAGGTAATTTGTCCCTTCTGGTGTCTCGTCGCAAGCTCACGCATCTGCAGCTCGGCCTCAAGTTCGTCGACCTGTACCTCATCCACCAAGCGTGGGTCACCCCGGACATCGTGGCGACGTGGAGAGAGCTCGAGGGTGTACAGAAAGCCGGGTTGGCCAAGTGCGTTTTCGCTTTCTTACTTTACATTCAGATAACCCAGTGACCGACCAAAAAGATCAATCGGCGTCTCCAACTTCCCTCTCCCGGTTCTACAAAAGCTCTTCTCAGACCCTACGGTGACGGTTCTCCCGGCGGTCAACCAAATCGAGCTGCATCCGTACAACTATGCTGCGCAGCGCGAGGTTGTGGAGTGGTCTCAAGAACGCGGCGTCGTGATAGAGGCGTATGGTGGACTGAGGTGCGTTGTTCTTTCTCATTTCGTATCTGCACTCACCAACCTCTTAACAGCTCGCTGACGAAATACCCAGGGGGGGCCGTCGACGTCCCTGTCGCTGCTGCCGCCCTCCGTCTTGGGATCTCTTCGACGCAGGTCCTTCTGGGGTGGTTGCGTGCCAAGGGCGTAGTCGTGGTTACGTGCGTTTTCCTTCTTCAATGAGGACGTGTGGCTGAATGATTGTAGGACGACCTCGAACAAGCAGCGGCTGGAGGAGTATCTCGCTGCGGGTGACTTGCGTGCGTATACCTTGTTCTCCGTCCTCCCATCCGTCGTTTGTCTCCATCGGCTTCGGCCCTCTCTTTTCGTTTTCGTTTTCATTTGCATATGTCTACATATCTCACATCCATCCATCCTCCCCTCTCCGCTCCGTCACATCTCTAACTCCCCCATAGGCCCCCTCCCTGCCTCAGATGTCGCCGCCATCGACGCCGCCGGTGCTCAGGGCCCGCCTACCACAGTCCGACTCCGCCTCGCGTTAACGCAGGTTGCGATCCGCCTCGGTATGCGTGAAGATGTCGATGGAGAAGCGCAAGGCGGGAATAGTTGGCGAAGTCGATCTTTCGCGGTCATGGTGGTGGTGCTCCTAGTGGGCATGCTGCTATTCCTGCATCCGAGTCCTTGCCGTGCGTTTGTCTGATACGTATTGGCTGAGTGGCGTTGAATATAGATGGAATATCAGTAGCGTCCTGCATGGAATCCACGCTCTGCCGAAGACGGACCCGACGGCCTCCTGAGTCCCATCCTCATGCAGGCCTCATGCTCGATGCTCGCTGGCCATTAGAAGCCCAAAATAAGATGAAATAAACCGGCAGAAAATTCTACGTCGCCAATGCAACGATGAAGCCTTGGTCTTGCTGTTGACCACAAACCTCAGAATCCTGGCCGCTGCAGTCACCTGCTCCCTGCTCAGGCGCCAGCGTGTCCACACCAAATCGGAGACATCTTATGTCCGGACATTTCGTGAGTCGGAGCTCGAGGCGAGGGCATGTCTTCCCTGCTATGGTGATCAGACACGCCGATACCACGTTCCTCGTGAAGCGAGGAATGTTCAGGTCAGAGTCTTTCTAACGCTCGAAAGCATATAAGAAGACACCCTTTCCCCGTGTCCGTTCACGCTCTTGTCGCCCTCCCACCATGTGTTGTTGTGGTTCTGACCCTAACCCCCTAGATACTAATGGTCAACCAGTCAGTTGGACGCCGCCCTTCCTGACCCGCTCTGCTCATATACCTGCTAGCCACCGTCACTGCCACTGCAGCAGCAGCAGCAGCCGCCGCCGCAACCGCCGATGTCGCCCCCGCGAGCGCCACCGCCTGCTGGCCCGTCGCGTGCGGTTACCGTCGCGCGGGCTGACAAGGCAACCGACGAACAACCGCCCGCCTACAGCGCCGTCACCAAGGACTCTGCAGCACCAGTCAGTTGGACACATTGTTCAAGCTGTGACTGAGACCCTATCCTATCCTAGCCACCGCCACCTCCTTCGGCCACAATCACCGACACGACTGTGGCATTGCCCCACGATAAGCCGGGTGCAAAGGCTCCGAGTCTCCATCACAGGTGCGTAGACTATATCTACATTGTACTCGGTTTTAACACATTCAGTGGGGCGGACACGACGCAAATCTCCGAGCGTTCCCCCACTGTAAAGACGGAATCACATCGCAATAGCTCGGATCTAGAAGTTCTGCCACAAGTCGCAATTATTCAGACACTAGCGCCTACTGGCAGGTGCGCAGATTGCATCAACTAGTATTGTGTACATGCTTAACATTATTCAGTGGGGAGACAAACATTAGTAAAAATGTCGGAGAAGGGGCTGTGTCCCGTCCTAGCGGTATACCCCTTCCTTCAAGTTTTCGAGTCTCACTTGTTCACTAGTAACGGTTTTCCCCTCTGCAGACCCTTGTCCTTCCGAGTCTTCCTCCTCCGTTCTCCGATCCTCGTTCTCCCAGGCTGCCTCTTTTGATACAAAGGTCGACAATACAACGGCGGTCTTTGGGGCGCCGGGAATGGACGTAAGCGGGGATCCCAGTGACCCTCCTAGTTGGCTGCCAGACCCTGAGCTGGATCGGAAGCACAAGCTGGTCGAGATAACTAGCCCACCTCTTGTCGAATCCCACTCGAATGTTCCCGCCATCGAGGATACTGTTGCTCCCCTCCCCCATGTGCTGCAACAAGTCACAATTGTTCAACAAGTCACAATTGTTCAGACACTAGTGCCTGCTGGCAGGTGCGCAGATTGCATCAACTAGTATTGTGTACATGCTTAACATTATTCAGTGGGGAGACAAACATTAGTAAAAATGTCGGAGAAGGGGCTGTGCCCCGTCCTAGCGGTATATCCCTTCCTTCAAGTTTTTGAGTCTCATTTGTTCATGGGTAGCGGTTTTTTTTCCTCCGCAGACCCTCGGCCCTTCGAGTCTTCCTCCTCCGTTCTCCAATCCTCGTTCTCCCAGGCTGCCTCTTTTGATACAAAGGTCGACAATACAACGGCTGTCTTTGGAGGGCCGGGAATGGACATAAGCGGGAATCCCAGTGACCCTCCTGGTTGGCTGCCAGAGCCTGAGCTGGATCAGAAGGTCGAGATGGTCGAGACAACAAGCCCACCTCTTGTTGAATCCCACTCGAATGTTCCCGCCATCGAGGATACTGTTGCTCCCCTCCCCCCTGTGCACCATTCAGAGAAAGCCATTGACAGAGGAGATCTCCCTTCCGAGTACTACCCCGACGAGTTGAAGTCCTCGAAAACACCAAGACTCCCACCCTTCATTCCTGATACCGAGGCCATCACCAGTGACATAGTGGAGCAAGGTCACCCCGAGGTTGTAGGAGGGACGGAGCCTGAAGCTTCATCGGACAACCAGGAAACTGGCGCCCCCTTGAAGCCTCATGTGCTTGTCATGGAAGTTGACAGCGAGTCATCAGAAGATATTCCCATCAGTAATTTGAGGATTAAGTAGGTCAAAGAGCTCTGTAAGCGCCGTGAGCAATGGTGCTGTTGGTAGGAAGGAATGTAGTGATCTGGAAACCTGCAGGCCCCGCAGGAAACACTGAGGGCGACGAGAGAACAACAAGAGCTTGCTGCATTTCAAAGACGATATCGAGGTACAAGAGAGTGACTGAGGAAGTGTGACACGGAGGATATGTAAAGTAAGTGCACCGGTGATAAGCCGCTTTCTAGAGTAGGCATGGAAAGGCAACCTTTTCGCGCTTATTCGGTGTGCACATCATAGAACTAGTATGAGCCTGAATAGCTAGTTGGGAGATATCTGCAACAGTGAATAAGGTCTGCAATGAGGTTGACGACCCGCAGCGCATTCCAAGTTCTCTGTCTACACATACCAGCAGAGCCCACAAGCCTGGACCTATCCAATCCGGTGCAAAACACTCAAAGGGATAAACACCGAATAAGACCTGGCAGTCTCGGAATAACAGTTTGCTATTCGGACTTGTGATAAGATGGCGGAGAAGCACGGACCAGACCTTATTGGACCAACGAAACCCGAATCAGAGCCAAGAGGGACAAGCTGTTGTGAGGGCTACTATATCTGACTGGCAACCTGGCCAGACTAGGAACCTGGCTGATTGCCAATTATAAGCCTATATACCAGGGTATCTGGAATTTTTGTAATGCAGGGGTTGAATACAACCTATGTCGCTCATCCATGCCAATTTTTGGCCCTAAGTGACGGGTTGCCGTCAAGTGGTGGCCCGGTTCATGTCGGGCGGCAGGGTGAGAACATCAATTCATTAACACCGAACAGGTGTATCGCCTGTTTCTCCACCAATACTTCGCCAATCCACGACTTTGAAAGCTTATTTTCCTGCCACAATCCTATGGCTCCCCAGGGACACACAAGCCTCAGCCTAACCTTGGTTAACAATGTCTGAATCCGCCAACACAATCACAACTCAAACCAAGTTGGCAACAGTTTAACCAACTGACCTGCATCTTGGATCCGGGACACAGATGCAAGCTTTGGCTCCATGCCTCTGTGTCTTTACAGGTCCGACCAGGATAGCTACACCGTCCATATGGTCCATACCTCATCAATCTAGCATGTCTCTGGCTCTCTTAATGCCTGGATAGTTAGAAAATGACCCATGGCAGCCTTGCGAAAAAGATCAAATGTCGGGTTCTTGCCAGCTTGTGTGGAAAGTTATGCTACAAGCCCAGATGAGTTCATCGACTTCCAATGAACCTTTTTACAACTTATTTTAGCCATGAGCCTTCTATCAATGGTGCACTAGCATCATCTAGACCCCCAGGATGCCTCCCATGCCTTGAAGGGCTCATGAGATCGCTTCGTTAGAGCACACTTGTGAACTTCAAGATAGAATATAAATGCCCAGAATGCATCACCTGAACCTCCTGTACACTATGGCTAATCACGCAGGCCTTCATTACCTGGTAGCAGTGGGATTTTCGTGGTGGCCAGGTTCCATATCAACTGCCCTTTTGGGAAGTACAGCAAAAAAAAAATCATTACACGCCCAAAGCTTGGCCAAATTTATCCAAAATATACTCAATCTCTTTGCAGGATGCCCGCCTACCATCCAGAGCTCACAGACCGTCAAAAGAATCCACCAGATCTCGGAATTGTGGCTAAACGCCTAAGGTGGCCAGGTTCCCAGTACGAAATAGTATAGATAGCCGGGCCACGCCGCACGAGCCTTAGGATACCGGATCAAGATGGCGAACCGACAACACGACCCGATAACCAACACCGCTGGATTATTACGCACCTCAGGACAATGAAGCGACCTGAATGAGCACCACCGCTGGATTAATACACGCTCCTGGATGAACAAAGGAACCCATTAAGCACCACCGCTGGATTAATACAAGCTTCTGGACGGCGCGAATAGCAAATCTACGACACTCGCCCCCGCTATATGTTTGCCTGGATACAGTCCCATTCCACCTACGAGCCCACCGTGTCTGCGCAGCCCTTGGAACCGCTCCTGCTATCGCAATGAGTGCCTGTTTACAGTCCCATTCCACCTACGAGCACTGCAAACATTGCCGACATGAATGAGCTCGCCGCTGGATTACTGCACGCGCAGGGAAACCTCGCCGTCTTTCAGGAATGGCACACCACCTATAACTCTTGCTTCGCTGGAAGAGGAACGACTCAGATGGACAAACGATAAGGGAGCGAGACATACGATGCGATAGGTGCAGACATTTTGTGGAAACAGACACCGAGCGCACGCCTGTAGACGAGTCCGGCCAGGCGGGCATGGAAACAGTCCGACGAGTAACCAAACGGTGACGTGAGCCATCGGAAGGATGAGACGGCCTATCCGCGGGTCAGCAATGCGAAGTGAAGGACTAAGAAATCGACGCACAGGCGCAGGATAATCTCGCGGGACGGTAAACAATACAGCGGTGCTCAAGGGAATCCGGCGACGGACAACCAGCTCGACGCAAGGTACAGGGGAGAGTTGCGGTGCCAGGAAAATGTCGCAGCGCCTGGAAATAATAGCGCGGAGGACGAGAGACCTAGTGCGAAGCTTGAGGAAATGTAGCGGCACCCAGGAAACCAAGTGGAAGGCAGACGAGTCGAGCGAGGGTCCAGGAAATATAGCGGCATCAGGGGATCAAAGCGACTTGGTCGACAATTCGACCCAGCACCCCACGAAACTGTTCGACAGCCGTGCGACCAAGCCTTACGAAGCAAAAACATGAAACACTTACCAACCAGGTTTCTTACAAACACACTGAGCAATCCGCTTGGTAAGGCTCTAGAGCGTACTCACGGCTTGACATCCCAGGCCAAATGCACGGGAATTGTGGAACTAAGCATTCACACCCACAAACTATATCTACCACAACTGTAAACACAAGTAAACAGTTCACTGCACCCCAATATACTGTGCAAATTTCAAGACACAGACACTGAGGACACCAGTATCGGGACCGCCCAATTAAAAGGGAACCACTATCCACCACTCCACCACTTTTCGGATGCTATAAGGCTCGGCGTCGGTCGGCTCGTTATAGTAAACCTCGATGGACGAGAACGTAGCCAGTTAGCTCTACGAGGGCGACCACCATTCGGAACCGTGCAATAACCGCGACACCCAGACGTATACCTATGGCTCCCCAGGGACACACAAGCCTCAGCCCAACCTTGGTTAACAATGTCTGAATCCGCCAACACAATCACAACTCAAACCAAGTTGGCAACAGTTTAACCAACTGACCTGCATCTTGGATCCGGGACACAGATGCAAGCTTTGGCTCCATGCCTCTGTGTCTTTACAGGTCCGACCAGGATAGCTACACCGTCCATATGGTCTATACCTCATCAATCTAGCATGTCTCTGGCTCTCTTAATGCCTGGATAGTTAGAAAATGACCGGTGGCAGCCTTGTGAAAAAGATCAAACGTCGGGTTCTCGCCAGCTTGTGTGGAAAGTTATGCTACAAGCCCAGATGAGTTCATCGACTTCCAATGAACCTTTTTACAACTTATTTTAGCCATGAGCCTTCTATCAATGGTGCACTAGCATCATCTAGACCCCCAGGATGCCTCCCATACATCACCGGGTCTGGGTTGGTGCAGCCGTACCTGGTACCGGACCCGTGCACAACCCTAGTTCCGTTGTCCGTCCGTTGTCCGTCGTTTTGGTCTGGCGTCCTATAGCTCATGCGGCATGACCTGGCTATCTATAGCCCTTACAATGCATAGACCTTTCTATTCGGGTGATGGCTGTGCATTCCCTTTTTGGGTCACCCATCAAACACAGCACTTAAATCACAGACTCTATACTGCAGTATTTCAATCAATTTGTATGTCACGTGTCATACCCTAGCTATTCCTACGATTTTTTTTTTTATGTTACAGAGGGGTCCAGAATCGTACAAAAGCTGCCAGCAAAACCCCTTTTTTTTCGCCTGGCAGAGCATCTATTCATACGAAAATTTTCCGTATGTCATGCCAATGATCTGAGGGTTACACAAGATTGATTTCATATGCGATGTCACGCCAAAAATGGCATTCAACTTGAATAAAATACTACAGTACTAAGGTTATATGCTTGTTTGTCAACCGCTGTATAGTGTCTGTATGAGAGACTACCTGCTTCTCCAACTTCTCTGCATTGGTGGACCTTCCCAAGGAGTGGTAGGTTGCCACAAGGTTGGCAACTGCTCGGATGGTATCTGGATGCTTAGGGCCAAGTAGCTTGGTCCTTTGCTCCAGCACCTCCTCTCCTAGCCTCTCTGCATCGGTGTGTCACCCCAAGTAGCCGTAGGTCACAGCAAGGTTAGCCATTGCCCAAATTGTATCAGGATGCCTAGTGCCAAGTAGCTTGGTCCTTTGCTCCAGCACTTGTTCCTCTAGCCTCTCTGCATCAGTGTACCGTTCCAAGTAGCGGTAGGTCTCAGCAAGATTGGCCATTGCTTGAATGGTGTCAGGATGCTTGGTACTAAGCAGCTTGATCCTTTTCTCTAGCACTTCTTCTGCTAGCCACTTTGCGCTGATATACTGTTTCAAGTAGCAGTGTGTTTCAGCCAGGTTGGCCACTGCTTGGAGAGTGTCAGGATGCTCTGTGCCAAGCACCTTGGTCCTTGTCTCCAGCACCTGATTTGCTAGCTGCTCTGCCCTGGTGTACTGTCCTAAGTAGCGAGAGGTTACCGTAAGATTAGCCATGGCTCGCATGGTGTCAGGATGCTCTGTGCCAAGCACCTTGGTCCTTTTCTCCAGCACCTGCTTTGCTAGCTCCTCTGCCTTGGTGTACCATCCTAAGTAGCGAGAGGTTAACGCAAGGTTAGCCATTGCTCGCATGGTGTCAGGATGCTCAGTGCCAAGCAGCTGGGTTGTTTTCTCTAGCACCTGATTCTCCAGCTGTTCTGCACTGGTGTACTGTCCCAGGTACCGGTAGGTTGCTGCAAGGTTAGCCATTGCTCGCATGGTGTCAGGATGCTCAGTGCCAAGCAGCTGGGTTGTTTTCTCCAGGACCTGCTCCTCTAGCTTTTCTGCTCTGTTATACTGTCCCAAGTTGCTGTAGGTCCCTGCAAGGTTGGCCATTGCTTGTGTGGTATCCGGATGCTTAGGGCCAAGCAGCTTCTTCCTTCGGTCCAGCACCTGGACTTCTAGCTGCTCTTCATCAGTATACCACCCCAAGTAGCCGTAGGTTACAGCAAGGTTGGCCATTGCCCAAATTGTATCAGGATGCTCAGTGCCAAGTAGCCTGGTTCTTCTCTCCAGCACCTGCATCTCCAGCTGCTCTGCTTCAGTATACCGGCCCAAGTAGCGGTATGTCCCTGCAAGGTTAGCCATCGCATGGATGGTGTCAGGATGCTCAGTACCAAGGAGCTTGGTCATTCTCTCCAGGACCTCATCCTCCAGCCTTTCTGCGCTAGTATACTGTCCCAAGTAACTGTAGGTCCTTGCAAGGTTGGCCATTGCTTGCATGGTATCTGGATGCACAGGACCAATCAGCTTCTTCCTTTGGTCCAGCACCTGCACTTCTAGCTGCTCTGCCTTGGTGTACCGCCCCAAGCAGCTGTAGGTTACAGCAAGGTTGGCCCTTGCGCAAATTGTATCAGGATGCTCTGTGCCAAGCACCTTGGCCCTTTTCTCCAGTACCTGCTCTGCTAGCTGCTCTGCCTTGGTGTAGTGTCCTAAGTAGCGAGAAGTTACTGCAAGGTTGGCCATGACATCAATAGTGTCTAGATGCTCAGGACCAAGCAGCTTAATCCTTTTCTCTAGGACCTGATTCTCTAGTTGTTCTGCATTGGTGTACTGTCCCAAGTAGCAGTAGGTTTGAGCAAGGTTGGCCATTGCTAGAATGGTGTCCAGATGCTCAGTGCCAAGCAGCCTGGTTCGCTTCTCCAGCACCTGCTCTTCAAGGTGCTTTGCATCAGTATACCGTCCTAAGTAGCAGTATGTATTTGCAAGGTTGGCTATTGCATGAATGGTGTTAGGAGACTTGGTGCCAAGCAGCTTTGTCTGCTGCTCTAGCACCTGTTTCTGTAGCCTCTTTGCATTGGTGTATTGGCCTAAAAAGATGTAGATTGATGAAAGGTTGGCCATTGCTTGAATAGTATCAGGATGTTTGGCACCAAGGACCTCCCTACTTCTTTCTAGCACATAAGCTTGAAGGGTCTCTGCCCTTGTGACCATGCCTCCTCTCCAAAAGACATCTGCAAAACTATACTCAAACCCTGTGCCCTTAATGTCTGCATTTGACAACTGGACCACATGCAACAGTAATTGCTGCTCACTCTCATTGTCACATGCAGCAGCCATCCCCAAAAGGTTCACCATTAGCTTCTTTTGACTAGCCAGATCTGTGATGGTTGTTCTTGACCACTGGTGTACAAGCGGATGAATTGAATATGTACCATGTTGCCATTCCATCAGAGAATATCCATGAAGTTCAGATGTTATCTTTTCAAACACAAGACGATTCCATGTCATATCATCATTTCTGAATTGGGAGAGAAACTTCAAACTAGACTGTAGTGCATCTCTAGTTGGATCCAGTGGACCATCCTTGATCTTATATCTGGAGGCTCTCTCAAAGATTTCCTCTGAAATTCCATCACAGTGGAGAAATGAACATAGCTGCAGGAATTGAGCAGCTAGGGGTTCCACTTCTAAAAGCTGTGAAAAGCTCATTGTCCATGTAGTATGCACAGTATCACTGTAGTCATCTGTATGTTGGTGATGTTCCTCGCTCAACAGTGCAGCTTTGTTTTTTTTGACAAAGCTGGATATATATGGAAATATCTTTCTTCAAGCGAGGAGATTTGCCGATGAAAGCCCCAGCTTGTACTATTGCAAGTGGAAAGCAGTGAAGTTCCTAGAAGAAGATTAAAACTCCATAGTGATATATGAAAGGTAATAAATACCTTGGCTATCACTGCTGCATGTTTCTTGTCATCATCGGTCTCAAACTTTAGGCCAGCTTTGCTGAGCAGCAGAAGAGCTGCATCATTGATAGATAAACCTGATATCTGAAGAGACAATCTCTGTGATCCAGTAAAAGCCAGGAGCTCAGGGTTTCGAGAGGTGATCAAAATGTTTCCATGACCACATTTAGGAAGATATGCTCCAAGGTTCAGATTCCGATTATCAGCATTATCAAAGAGAAGGATCCATTCCTCTTGATTAGCTTGAAGCCAGCTTTGTGCAGCATCTGCAGCATCTCCCAGCTTCTTGTCTATTGCCAGCTGCCTATAACCTGCTTGAATGGTTTCTTTACTGTTTGCATCAATCTTGAATTGGTGGGTAAACCTATCAACAAGATAAGCCATATTCCAATCCTTTAAAGTGTAGCACACCTGGATCCAGCGCTTGCAATAAATTTTAGTGCAATTTGTGTTTTCCCAGCTCCACCAAGACCATGGAGTAGAACAACTTTCTGCGCTTTCTGCTCTGTTTCCTGGAACAAGCTGTTGAGCTGCAGTAGAACATCTTCGCGCCCCTGGAAGAACTTTGATGGAAGCGGGCAATTCCTAATAAATTGAATCCGATCTAGAGTATGTCAGTATTTAAACCTGTAGAAAACTTGGGAATAATGACTTTGTTGATGCTCTGTGCTGGCCCGGAGTGGCTCATTCAGCATATAGTCAACCCCACCCCACTTCACAACAGCCTGTTGAAAGGCCTGGACAAGTGTTGCATTCCCCGACTGAGCATCGAGGTGACTGAACAGTATCCTAGTCTTCTCCAAGGGATTATGGGCATAAGTAAGATCCAAGTGTACAGTGTTTGGGAGGAGATCAGAGATGTCTTGGATTATGTTGCCAATGCTGCCAGCCAGTGCACCTTCAACCTGGGATCGCGAGAGTGAACCGCCGTTGCTATCCGCAAATGTTTCCGAAAACCACCTAAGATTGATGAATTTGAGGAGTCTGTTCCTGACTCGCAACTTGAACACACACCGATTCATCACGCAATTGGCGTGTAGATGTCTGGAAGATGGAGTCGGAATCGCGTGCAGGTCACCGACAAGAGCACAAGTGCAACGAGGCAAGTGCGTGGCGTGGTTGCCCCATGACTCGGACTTTTGTGACGTGGGCAATCCCGGGCCGCAAGGCGACGGTCCAGTAGCGTCCCGCTCTCCCCGTCATATCTCGTCGTCGCTTGTGCCCTCGAGACCGTGGCGGACGGTACTCACGGCTATCGGGAACGCGTTCAAGTCGAAAGGGATGGCGAGTAGAATGATCCGGTCGGCGGAACCACAATCATTGCCTCTCTTCCCATCATCCCATGACGACTCGGACACCATGTCCTAGGTGAACTGGCTGTTCATAAAATCCCCCACCCCCATCTTGTGAGTCGGCCTCATTTTGCTTTTGATCTCCATAGTCGTCGTCTGACCCGACGTCGGCGCAGACGCCGCAAACAGAAAAAAAAGCATCACGTCGTCCCTACCTTGAGTTCTACGCTCTTCGCCCCCGGTGCACGCAGCATCTCTTATGAATGTGGACCCCGCCACATGCTGTCCTGATAGAGCTCATCGATATACTTACGACTCACAAAAGCCGTATGTCTCATTCTCTTCCCTTTCTTTCAGACTCACAGCTTCCTTCCTGTAGCCTACCTCGTCGAAACAGTGGCCGAGAAGGTCGAATTCGCACTGGGTCGCACCACCCCATCTCCCCGCGGATGCTCACAAAACCGTTACCTCGCCACTACGCTGCTCACCCGAGCCGAAGTGACCGTGCTCACCTCCCTCGTGTACATCTCCCGCGCCCGGCCCCACCTCAGCATCGCCCTTAAAGAATGGGCTCTCGATACACCAACGCTTCGACGCGACCGTCCATTGGGCGGTATACCAATGTCTTGGGCAAACGCAATGTTGGCGCATCGAGCGCGAGTTTTTGGATGTGGTGGACTGGGAGCTTGCTGTGCGCGGCGGACTTGTTAGCCCACCACCAGGCCTCGATGGAGATTGCCTCCCGCACAAAGTCCATGGCGATGTCGTCGTCGCCGTCCTTGTCTCCCAAATTCCTCGTCGTCGCTTCCATTCTCCGCCACCACTAATGGCCATTCAAGCCTACGTTGGTACGGCTATACACGAGAGCGGCCTTGTGGTTCGGAGTTCTACGTCACCACCAAGTACTGGTCGACGAGTCGATTTGGAGTAGTCTGTCGGAGGTAATTTGTCGCTTATGGTGTCTCGTCGCAAGCTCACGCATCTGCAGCTCGGCCTCAAATTCTTCCACGATGCGTGGGTCACTCAGGATATCGTGGCGACGTGGAGAGAGCTCGAGGGCATATAGAAAGCCGGGTTGGCGAAGTGCGTTTTCGCTTTCTTACTTTATTCTGAGTCCCTTGACCGACCAAAAAGATCAATCGGCGTCTCCAACTTCCCTCTCCCGGTTCTTTCTCAGATCCTACGGTGACGGTTCTCCCTGTGGTCAACCAAATCGAGCTGCATCCGTACAACTATGCTGCGTAGCGCGAGGTCGTGAAGTGATCCCAAGGACGCGGCGTCGTGATAGAGGCGTATGGTGTCTTGTTCTTTCTCACACCGTATCAGCACTTACCAACCCTCTTGACAGCTCCCTGACGAAATACCCTCGGGGTCCCGTCGACGTCCCTGTCGCTGCTGCCGCGGTCCGTCTTGGGATCTCTCCGACGCAGGTCCTTCTGGGCTGGTTACGCGCCAAGGGCGTGGTGGTTGTTACGTGAGTTTTCCTTCTTCAATGAGCACGTGTAGCTGAATGGTTGTAGGACGACCTCGAACAAGGAACGGCTGGAGGAGTATCTCGCTGCGGGTGACTTGCGCGCGTACCTTCTCCGTCCACTCGTCATTGGCTCGTTCTTTCCGTTGTCTTCAGGCCCTCTCGTCCTCGTTTTTCATGTCGCTTGTCTACATATTTTACATCCATTCATCCTGCTCCTCCGCTTCGTCACATTTCTAACCTCCCACATAGCCCTCCTCCCAGCCTCAGACGTCGCCGCCATCGACGCCGCCGGTGCTCAGGGCCCGCCTACCACTGTCCGACTCCGCCTCGCGTTAACGCAGGTTGCGATCCGCCTCCTTATGCGTGAAGACGTCGATGGAGAAGCGCAAGACGGGAATAGTCGGCGACGTCGATCTTTCGCGGTGATGGTGGTGCTCCTAGTGGGCACGCTGCTTTTGTGGGCACGCTGCTTTTGTGGGCACGCTGCTTTTGTGGGCACGCTGCTTTTGCTGCATTCGAGTTCTTTGCCGTGCGTTTATCTAATACGTATTGGTTTGGTGAGTGGCGTTGAATATAGATGTAATATCAATTGCCTCGTGCATGGAGTCTACGCTCTACCGAAGACGGACCCGCCGGTCTCCTGAGTCTCATCCTCACGCTCGGTGCTCGCTGCTGGTCATCAGAAGCCCCCCCCAAAAAAAAAACCGACGGAAAACTGCACGCCGCCCAATGCGACGAGGAAGGCTTCGTCTTGCTGTTGACCACTGCTTCGGCGCCAGCGTGTCCACGCCGATGTGTTGTGTCCGGATTTTCTGTGAATCGGAGCTCGAGGCGAGGGCATGTCTTCCCTGCTATGGTGATCAGACACGCCGATACCACGTTCCTCGTGAAGCGAGGAATGTTCAGGTCAGAGTCTTTCTAACGCTCGAAAGCATATAAGAAGGCACCCTTTCCCCGTGTCCGTTCACGCTCTTGTCGCCTTCCCGCCATGCGTTCTTCTTGTCGTCGATCCTGCTGCCACTCTTGTCTCTCTTGTTTTTGTTCTTGTTGTTCTTGTTCTTGTTCTTCTTGTTATTGTTGTTCTTGTTCTTGTTCTTCTTGTCTTTGTTGTTGTTCCAATGGTCAACCAGTCAGTTGTTCCGATAATGGTCAACCAGTCAGTTGGA
The DNA here is from genome assembly GCA_029282125.1 of Mycena amicta. Lineage (NCBI taxonomy): Eukaryota > Fungi > Basidiomycota > Agaricomycetes > Agaricales > Mycenaceae > Mycena > Mycena amicta. Next base: position 699,989 of record JARIHP010000001.1, on the reverse strand, counting down.
CGCCGCTCTTCCTGACCCGCTCTCTCATATACCTGCTAGCGACCGTCACGGCCACAGCAGCAGCAGCCGCCGCCGCGACCGCAGATGTGGTCCCCGCCAGCGCCACCGCCTGCTGCCCCGTCGCGTGCAGTCACCGTCCCGCAGGCTCAGCCGCCGCCGCGACCGCCGATGTTGCCCCCGCGAGCGCCACCGCCTGCTGGCCCGTCGCGTGCGGTTACCGTCACGCGGGCTCACGAGGGAACCGACGCCACCACCAAGGCTGACTCTGCAGCACCAGTCAGTTGGACACATTGTTCAAGCTTTGACTGAGACACTATCCTAGCCACCGCCACCGCCACCTACCTTCCCTTCGGCCACAATCACCGACAAGACTGTGCCATTGCCCCACGATAAGCCGGGTGCAAAGGCTCCGAGTCTCCATCACAGGTGCGTAGATTATATCTACATTGTACACGGTTTAAACACCATTCAGTGGGGCGGACTCGATGCAAACCTCAAAGCATTCCCCAGTTGCAAAGACGGAACCACGTCGCAATAGCTCGGATCTCGAAGTTCAGACCACAGCGCCACTGCAGCAGCAGTCGCCACCGCAAGCGATGTGTTTTTCTTGGTGTCTCTCCTGCTGCCGCTCTTGTTGTTGTGACGCGGGTAATGGTGAACAAGAGACGCCGGTAAGTTGGACGCATATCTTCCTCAGACTTCCTGACCCGCTCTGCTCATATACCTGCTAGCCACCGTCACGGTCACTGCAGCAGCAGCAGCCGCCGCCGCAACCGCCGATGTCGCCCATGCGAGCGCCACCGCCTGCTAGCCCATCGCGTGCGGTTACCGTCGCGCGTGCTCACAAGGCAACCGACGAACAACCGCCCACCGACATTGCAGTCCCCAAGGCTGACTCTGCAGCACCAGTCAGTTGGAAACATTATTCAAGCTTTGACTGAGACACTATCCTATCCTAGCCACTGCCATCTGCCTTCCCTTCGGCCACAATCACCGACAATACTGTGGCATTGCTCCACGATAAGCCGGGTGCAAAGGCTCCGAGTCTCCATCACAGGTGCGTAGATTATATCTACATTGTACTCGGTTTTAACTCATTCAGTGGGGCGGACACGACGCAAATCTCCGAGCGTTCCCCCGCTGCAAAGACGGAATCACATCGCAATAGCTCGGATCTAGAAGTTCTGCCACAAGTCGCAATTATTCAGACACCAGCGCCTGCTGGCAGGTGCACAGATTTCATCGACTAGTATTGTGTATGCTTAACATCATTCAGTGGGGACACAAAGCCGGCTCCGAGTCTCCATCACAGGTGCGTAGATTATATCTACATTGTACACGGTTTTAACACCATTCAGTGAGGCAGACACCACGCAAATCTCAGAGCGTTCCCCAGCTGCGAAGACGGAATCACATCGCAATAGCTCGGATCTCGACGTTTTGCAACAAGTCGCAATTTTTCAGACACCAGCGCCTGCTGCCAGTGGCAGGTGCGCAGATTGCATCAACTAGTATTGTGTACATGCTTAACATTATTCAGTGGGGAGGCAAACATTAGTAAAAATGCCGGAGAAGGGGCTGTGTCCCGTCCTAGCGGTATACCCTTCCTTCAAGTTTTCGAGTCTCATTTGTTCATTAGTAACGGTTTTTTCCTCTGCAGACCCTCGTCCTTCCGAGTCTTCCTCCTCCGTTCTCCGATCCTCGTTCTCCCAGGCTGCCTCTTTTGATACGAAGGTCGACAATACAACGGCTGTCGTTGGGGCGCCGGGAATGGACGCAAGCGGGGATCCCAGTGACCCTCCTGGTTGGCTGCCAGAGCCTGAGCTGGATCGGAAGCACGAGCTGGTCGAGATAACTAGCCCACCTCTCGCCGCCGTCAAGAATACTGTTGCTCATATGCAGCAAGCGTCGATGGCGCCGAAGTTGATGTCGTCGTCGACGTCGATGTCGTCGAGGCGAGCGCCACCGCCTGGTAGCGCGCCGCGTGCGTTTAGCTCGGTTCAGCAACAAGTCCCAATTGTTCAGACACCAGCGCCTGCTAGCAGGTGCGCAAATTGCATCAACTAGTATTGTGTACATGCTTAACATTATTCAGTGGGGAGACAAACATTAGTAAAAATGTCGGAGAAGGGGCTGTGTCCCGTCCTAGCGGTATACCCCTTCCTTCAAGTTTTCGAGTCTCATTTGTTCATCAGTAAGGGTTTTTTCCTCTGCAGACCCTCGTCCTTCCGAGTCTTCCTCCTCCGTTCTCCGATCCTCGTTCTCCCAGGCTGCCTCTTTTGATACGAAGGTCGCCAATACAACGGCGGTCTTTGGGGCACCGGGAATGGACGCAAGCGGGGATCCCAGTGACCCTCCTGGTTGGCTGCCAGAGCCTGAGCTGGATCGGAAGCACGAGCTGGTCGAGATAACTAGCCCACCTCTTGCCGCTGTCGAGGATACTGTTGCTCCCCTCCGCCATGTGCACCGTTCGGAAAAAGCCGAGAAAGCCATTGACAGAGGAGATCTCCCTTCCGAGTACTACCCCGACAAGTTGAAGTCCTCGAAAACACCAAGACTCCCACTCTTCGTTCCTGATACCAAGGCTATCACCAGTGACGAGCAAGGTCACCCCGAGGTTGTAGGAGGGACGAAGCCTGGAGCTTCATCGGACAACAAGAAAACTGGCACCCCCTTGAAGCCTCGCCGTGTGGTTGTCATGGAAGTCGACAGCCAGGCATCAGGCCAGTAATTGACAAAGGGTCGCTTACCTTCATTACCCAGTTTTACCTGTACTTTGCCAAGGTCGCTCTTTCCAGTTACCTTCCTTTACCTTCCTTTACTGTAGTATTTTGTCCTATTCGTATGCCGTTTTTGGCGTGACATCGCATACGAAACTGCAGATGACTACCCTGCTCAACAACAAGAGCTCAATGTTCTGTGAATGACCTAATACACTGAAGGTCCGAACGCCGGTCGGGGGTCAATTTCGGATGAATTTGGTAGAGGTAAGAGGCCAGACGTCTTGGGTGGTAGAAGAAGACGATCGGAATCATCGGTCCAGCGAAGATTATTTCCAGATTACACAAAGATAGAGACAGCGGCGTGGAGTTGTTGCAAGAACTCGAGGACGGCCGTCGGAGCAGAACAGGCCGTTGGCTTTGTCTCGATCCGCTCAACGCGTGAATGCTGCTACAGTAGGGTGAAGTATCGCTCGCGCGAAAGCGGTTTTCCCTATTCCGCCCACGATGCAGGGTGAGTTGGTGGTGGTTTCGAAGATCGAGAGGATGCTTTCGAGCTCGGAGTCTCGACCGCAGAAGATCTGGGGCTCGGGATGGAGGAGGGACAAGGAAAGAGAGCTGTGCGAGGGGAAATGAGCTCCGCTTCGGGGTACGACTGACCTGCGAGTAAGGGAATTGTTGGCCTACCGAGCTGCTGGGGAGACATCAAGGACCTCTGCTTCATGCTCAAGCTGTTAGGAACGACTGTGAATCTAAGCAAGACACGGAACTTGAAAGCTGGCCCGACTCGGAGTCGCAGTCCGTCAATCGACGATTCAAGTTCAGCTCGGCTTGTTGGAAGAGCTTCGCGAGGAAGGTGCGGAATTTGCGGAGGGTTACAGCGAGCTCGCCGATGTGGTGAAGCGCGGCTCACGTCAGGTTGGCGGGAATCGGACCTAGTCGTTGTCCACAAGGACGTCGCAATGGCCGAGAAAGTCGCTCGCCACAGCAGCCGTGGCCAGTACCGGGAGGACATCGTATCGCTCCCGCATTGGGTAGAAGCAAGGATGGTTCTCCCGATGTGGGCTGGCCGGTGTGCATTTCGGACGGGCATTTCATTTGAGACTCGTCAATGCTGAGGCTGTTGGACGTCGAAGTCTTGGAGAGGGAGCTAGGTATGCTTCAATTCGGTGGTGGCAAGACAGAAGCGCGGATGCGGAATTTCGAAGGCATCAACAATCTCTTGCGTCTTGCGCTCGACCACCAACCGCTCGCGACTCGCCGTCTACACCCTTACTCTTCGCCCATGCTCTGAGCGACTCCCCCGTGGGTTCAGCGACATCCTTGCGGAGGAAGATATTGTGGGCACGAATCCCGGTGGAGGAAACTTGACGATGGCGACGGAGAGGCAAAGCAGTCAAGGGTGCGTACACATACACCGCTGGCCCTCGTCCTCGTTAACGAGGCCTGTTCAGGATGGAGGCTTCGCTCAGACGCTCGTGGTCGATGTGGCGGTTCTTCAAGGCCAAGCATCGACTGGTGTTGCCAGCCAGCCACCTCAACGTCAATCGTCGCAAGTCTCAGGACGTCAAGGCAGCAAAGACCAATCATCTCCTGGCCCACGTCGAAGACTCCAAGTCGGAGGGTCTGTGTGTTGGAGGTGGCTGGTCAGACGGCGGTGTGGTGAGTCGTTCTTCCTCTATAATTCCTTCTTTTGGTGGCTGCTGGCTTCTGGCGACGATGACGACAAAGACGACGGTGTTAACGCTCTTGCTGCGTTTGTGGGACACTGTGGTGCTGTCGGACTGCCTGCACGAGCTCACCACCGGTGAGGGTTGCTGGAGGGCTGGCGTTGGCGGTTGTCGACGGACATTCACGCAGGATTACTCTCCTCCCACTACTGCCGGGAGCCACTAGGCGTCGTATCGTCTTTGAGTAGGCGACACGCAAGCTTTGTGTGATGGAAGTCACAAAGTCCTTGTCCGTCCCAGGTCCGTCTCTTTCCAGATTTGCCAAGATGGCGGCTGGTTGGAGCAGAGATCAGAGCGAGCGGGCAGGGCATTGTCGTTGGAGGCAGTCTCTGCTCAGAGCCTTTCATTCTCTGTCCTTTTCTGCCGTTGCAGTCTGTGCAGACTAGTATGCTGATTGACGCCCAGATTACCAATGCGACAACTGCGCCCATCCAAGGACGAGGAACATGCTGGGTGGCCGCTTGACCTCCTCGTATGCAAGACAGGCCCCCTGGCGAATAGACCCCTGCCGAGAACCCGTCAAGACCAAGAGACACTCAACAACGCCCGGCGTACTTTTTCATCCCCTCGTCCTACCGCCCGCCCATCGTGGACCGTAGCCATCGTCATCCGAGCAGTCGCTCCATTGGGAAAACCGGCCGGCAAATTCCGAAACGCTATCGTCAGTCTAGCCTCAATGCGGCAAATTAATCACACGGCCCTGCGTCGATCGCGCCTCGTTGTGCGGGCCGACACTCGTTCCTTGACTCTTACCACCACCACAGTCACTACCCACTCCTCTGCCCCCTCTACACCATCGATATGCTGCGCAAACGCAAGCTCCGCCATACCGCGCCGACGGTCGTGCCATCCTCTTGGTCCGCTCTCGCTCCGAGTGCCCAACCCCGAAACTCGTTTACCGAGACGGACTACTACCGGACGACGAAGCACGAGATACACTCGCCCATCTCGTGGGCAGCTATTGGCTCTGTCACTGTATGCCGCTTCGTGTCCGATGGCGCCCGCCCTGCCCTGACTTTTTTCTCTCTCTTCTTATAGCCTCTTGACGTCGATGGCTCTAAGGTCCACCTGGTCCGTATTCTTTCCCGCTCTTTTTCCTTCCATACTTACGCTCTCTGTCTACAGACGGCACATGTGTACCCAGTCAAGAAGATTGGTCAGGAAGAGTCGCCGACGGTGGCGGAGCGTGCTACTGGTCAAAGTCTGAAACGCGTCGCAGCTCTCTGGGTGCGTTTAATCTTACCGCCCCTGGCCCGTCGAAGGATACCCGCGCTAATGATCCTCAGCTCGCCGTCGACGCCTTCCTTCGCAAATGGCGCCGCAATGATCAGTCCTCGCCGGCTCGTTGAAGACGCGTCGTCGACCACATCCAACGGACCACTTACCCGTCATCCATCCGCACCGCACGGCTTGTGTATCTCACCCACATTCTTCGACTCTCTCTTGACGAACCCTTGCCTACGGCATAACCTCCCTTGTTCATTGCCTCAGCTCACCCCCGCTTCCGACTTCCCCTTTGCTACACCTCACGTCGGCCCTGTACATATATCGCGCATACGCATTCTTGCTTGCTTGGTCTTGCACCTACCATGGCTTGCATCCCCGTCCACGGTCCACCCTCCTTCGCCTTCCTTGTATGTCATGCACACTATCCCGAAATTGAAATCCGTTCCTTGTATATATACTGTACTACCTACACGCATACACGCAGTCGCGCTTTAGCTCACTTGTACATCTAAATTGATAACTCTACTTGTACCCTTTTGTTGTTGTTTTTTCGTCACTGCTGGCATTCGCTAGGTGGAGGAAGTATGTCCTGGTGCTGACGTGTCGTCAGTCTGAGCTCGAAGAGACCTTGTCAGGCAGACTTTGTTTATACACTTGTTATACACAGTCGTTACTGGCGATGTCTTTTCGTACACTACGCGCCGCGTTCTTCTTCCCTGTGCTCTGCACAGACAAGTCGCGCTACAGCGGCTTGGCCACATCTGTCTTGGTTGCCGATCCCTTTGCCTTTCTTCCCCTTCTTCATCTGTTTAGGTGACTCCGATTCGGAATATATCGTGGGCGGCAGAGCCTTCACTTTCTGCCTCACGAATCAGGGTTCTGCAGGCCTCTTCAGGATGAGCTCACCTGATTATTTACCCCGAGGACGCTCAGTGGCCTAGTACGCACTTCACTGGCAGCCCAGCGTTAACACCATGCGTCTGAACCGCCGTCCCTCACTCCAGAGAGATCTGATTCGATGATAAGAGGAAACGCTGTGCGATATCAGTAATACTGTACTATTTCGACCATAAGTTCGCGTAATATGTAAGTGGGACTTTTAAACCAAACCTATACAAATGCGTAATGCGTAAACGGCAAATTTCCCATCAAATGTCTGCCTAATTAGGCTAAATTTCATCAAAATTTTCGGCCGGCTGTTGCCGGCCTTCCCTATATGGTAATTTGATGAACTAGTGACACGATGGTGGTCACGCGTAATGCGTAAGACCCACTGAACTTGTGGTCGAAATAGTACAGTATTCCCTCGTGCCCTTTTGAAGCCAAAGATGCTGAGTTGTCGGTGTAGCTAGTCGACAGAGCAGTCCATCACTGTCCATGTCCGCAAACTTATTGTGGAAGGAAGCGGACAAGATCGTCATTTTATTAATTTCATTCGGTGTCGCAGGCAGAACGAGTAAGCTTTGACGAGCAAGCAGAGAACAACTCTAAATGCAAACCGGTATCGACATCCCCACTCGCATTGGCAATATGGGGCCGTTAGGTCTTTCACAGCCGACCTGCAGGAAGTTAAGTTTCCTCCAAGGGATGAGAAAACGGAGAGAGAGAGATTTGCCTATGGTCCATCGATGTCCCCAGATATCGTGCGGTGGCTCCCAATCACCCTGCGGCCCGTGATCAAAGTCGAGACCATGAGGATCAATTTCAGGGAATGCGGCGCGATATTCATCCGGCTGCACTAGAGCGGGGCTGAGGAGATACAGCCGCTCGAGTGGGCGCGTCAGAGTCCACGTCCGAAGAACGCGCGAGAGGGAAACGACAGGATCAGGGTGGCCAGGATCATCGGACAACTCTGAAAGGAAGGACTCCTGGATGGCCAGTATTCGTAGGCTCGGAACGACGAGACATCGAAGTAGCGCGTTGATTAGGCTAGTCCGGTCGGAGGTGAGGAGTAATGTCTCCAAGTGCGGGAGAGACACTTGATCAGTCGGGCCCCCTTCATCCTCCGGCTCGTCCCACAGGTTAAGCCAACAATGGACGAGATTCATCGTCTGCTTGAGTATAGTCCGCGCGATCGCCGGAGGGATATCGTCCATCTGCAAGGTCGTCAGCTGTTCCCAGCTTTCCTTGCTGAAGAATTGGAGAAAGTGGAGGTCGTGGCTGAGGCGCGCGTTGACCTGACGAAGGTTGGGAGCATTGAAATGACCCAGCAAGTCTTCAGATTCGGAGTAAGACGTGATATGAAACTCGACGAGCAAGGGCATCTCCCAGATCGACCGCCCCATTTCTTGGGACGACGCGATGTGAAGTCCGAGTCTATTGAATTTGACATATTCCCATCGTGCACACTGGTTGAAGATGGCAGCGACGGCGAGGTCTTCTATCTCATGGAAGTCACTCTGGTCCTCGAATACGATGGACAGGGCCATTGAACGCGATCTGTTCAACCAGGTCCTCGCTGTGTCGAGCACGTCCTGTGCATCCGTTGCATAACAGACAGAGAGGAAGTCCAGGTGGATGCTGCGCCAGAGTGCACCAGTAGAGAGCGCGACATCCCGCCACAGTCGGCAGATTCCCGCCAGCTTTGTAGGAGAATGAACCCCGAACTAGTGTTCTCCAGGGCCGGGTACCCTGGCCCTGCCCTACTTAGGGCCGGGCTTTCGAGGGTCAGGGCCGACGCAACCCCCCGGCCCTGGCCCTCGGCCCTGCGGAGCCCGGCCCGGCCCAGGGCCCAGGGTTTCGGCCCTACTTTGCCGGTGAGGTGAGTGATGGCTCAAATAAAATAAAACCACTTACAAATTGCTGTTAAATTAGCAACCTTTGTCTAGTTTGTTACCTACATTGACTCAAAGGTGTTGCTAGTAGCCACGATGGCCATGCGTCGTATGTCTGCGGAGGTTGTGACAGTTGTGACATTCTGAAATCACTCATCAGCCAGAATATTACATTCCAAACAAGACTTCACCCATCTAGGGAGCTTTGGGACCAAATTCAAGCAATATCCGAAAGAGCCGAAAGTCGGCCGATGTCACACTTTTGTGACCTCGGGTACCTCGGACCCCGGCTGGGGCCGGGGAGGGCTCAGCCCTAAGGCCGAGGGCCGCAAGCACCTCAAGCCCCGGCCCTCGGCCCTACTCGGCCCTGGCCCTGCCCTGCATAGGGCCTAGGGCTCGAAGCCCGGCCCTGGAGAACACTACCCCGAACAGAGGCGGGCATGCGGGATACGCGGGGATGTATTGCTTGAAGATTTCCGTGACGATTTCGGTGGGAAGAGTCAACACTGGGTAGACATACTCCATGAGTCGGCCATGAAGCAGCTCGCGCTCGGATATCAAGACGTTCAGAGCAGCCTGGAGTTGTGCGATTTGCCCATCTAGCTCAGCAATCCGCTGGCGGTCGGCTTCACGACTGGTAGGCGTGCTAGATTCCATTTGGAGTCGATCTTGGAAATATTAGCATCGAGTTTCCCGCTAGATACAACGTACGAGGCTGTGGATGAAATGAAAGCGCGTCACATCACGATCACAGGCGACCGTCGCATCGAGGAAAATCGGGCCAACTTATTCGTTTCTACGTTTGACCATACGCCAAAGATTCCATGTTCCATACGCGAAGCCACTACCGATGTATATTCTATGCTCACCAGCTCGTGTACCCATCCAACACGCACCCGTACTACTAGAATGCAGAACAAGACCTCGAATACACGAAAAGCAGCAAGGCCGTCAAGAGCACCACTACCATCGCCGCGAAAGATCGACTTTGCCGACTAATCCCGTCGAGCGCTTCTCCATCGACGAGCTCGACATCATCGCTCATACCAATGCGAATTGCCAGCTGCGTTAACGCGAGGCGGAGTCGGATAGTGGTCGGCGGGCCCAGAGCACCGGCGGCGTCGATGGCAGCGACGTCTGAGGCAGGGAGGGTCCTATGTGGGAGGTCAGAAATGAGACGAAGCAACAAAAAGAACGAGCCAATGACGGACGGGAGTGAGACGAAGAAGCTACTCACGCAAGTCACCCGCAGCGAGATGCTCCTCCAGCCGCTCTTTGTTCGAGGTCGTCCTACAACCATTCAGCTACATCCTCAATTGTAGGAAGAAACGCACGTAACAACCACCACGCCAACCAACCCAGAAGGACCTGCGTCGGAGAGATTCGAAGACGGTGCGCCGCAGCAGCGACGGGGACGTCGGCGGGCCCCCAGGATACTTCGTCAGGGAGCTGGGAAGAGGTTGGTGCAGATACGAAATGAGAAAGAACGACGCACCTCAATCCACCATAGGCCTCTATCACGACGCCGCGTTCTTGGGCCCACTCGACGACCTCGCGCTGCGCAGCATAGTTGTACGGATGCAGCTCGATTTGGTTGACCACCGGGAGAACCGTCACCGTAGGGTCTGAGAAGAGCTTTTGTAGAACCGGGAGAGGGAAGTTGGAGACGACTTTTTTCGGTTGGTCAAGGCCACGAAAGTAAGAGAGCGAAAACGCACTTGGCCAACCCGGCTTTCTGTACAGCCTCGAGCTCTCTCCACGTCGCCACGATATCCGGGGTGACCCACGCTTGGTGGATGAGGTACAGGTCGACGAATTTGAGGCCGAGCTGTAAATGCGTGAGCTTGCGACGAGACACCAGAAGCAACAAATTACCTCCGACAGACTACTCCGAATCGACTCGTCGACCGTTATGGCGCCACGGGAGTACTTTGTGGTTACGTAGAACTCTGAACGCGCGAGGCCGCTTTCGTGGATAGCGGTACCGACGTAGCCTTGAATCGCCGTTAGTACTGGCGGAGAATGGAAGCGACGACGACGAGCCTTCGGTTTCATACGCTGTGGAGGATGAGCTCGCTGGACTCGAAAAAGAGGGAGACGTACCTTGAGCCGTGTCCACACCCTGGCACTTTCCGTCAGCGAAGAGAATGAGCATGAAGAAAGACACACCTGTGTTCAGTGACTGCTGGACGTAGCGTGTAACGTCCGTGCGCTTGTAGATGCTGCCAGTGCCTTCAAACCCTTGAGTTAAAATTCTCCTGCGTGCGATAGCACGAAATCCCACCGAAGGCGATTCCCGGAATCTTTCAAGGACCTCGCGTCAGCTAACAGCCAGCAGAGAAGGAAGAATAAACGCACCTTTCTGCCGTCGTTGAGAGGAAGGTCCTCGAAGGGCATGGTGGTAGCGAGCCTGAGATGGCGCGATGAAACGCAAAGACAGCGCGCCATGGCGGCTTCGCAGACGGATTTGACGGTGAGAGTCGCGTCTCGAGAGTGAGTAGATGCAGCCACTACCTTATGTTGCGCTCATGGCATTCTGCTGGAACCGATGGTCGTTGAAGGTGGGAGAGAAGGAAAGGTGTGTCGTGACATGATACGGTGGACTTCGGTCGGATATATGTCTGGTAAAGTCAAAGGATCTTTGCGCTCGCTCTCTACTGCGTAGCAATGTATCTAATGTATTCCCCGCTCCGCCCACAGCTTCGGCCAACGCAATGCGAGTCCCGTTTCCACCATTTCACGAACTTTCTCCCGGTCCTCGAGACAGGGCGATTCGTGCTTGGGCCTGAAGATCCTAACCATCTCCCGAAATGCATCCCAGATAGCCGTACTTGGTAGGCGCAGAGGGATGAGCAGCGTTCGAGGAGCCCCACGGTGCGTCAATCGCAGTAAATGAAGCATCACCCGACCTCCGCTCGCTTCAGCGCGTCGCACAATTCTCGTCCACTCTGAGTCTTCGTCTGCCGTCCGGGATTGGCGAGGGAACCTCTGGTCCAGCGCAGAGCACACGCTAATAGCGGGTTGTACAGGGACACTGAAGTCAAAGACTATAGCGCGAGGCATTTCCATCTTGCTGCATGACCCTGCGACGCAGTTCGCGAAGACGAGGTGTTCTATGTGCGCGAGGAGGATCTGGTCGAAGTGTTCCTCGTAGTGGTGGTGCAACAAGGCGCGCAGGAACCAGCGGTCGTGGTAAGGAAACACCTGCTGAAGGTGGCTCGCTGAAACAGATATCAGGCAATCTCGCTCGCGAACGGCAGATGAAAACGGACCCAGGACCCATGGCGGGCGCGTAGAGCACGAATCCCGGTGACCATCTTCCCAGTCAGCTTCTTGGCAGGCGGTCGAGCAGTAGTATACTGCCTGACATGCCGAGCAGCGGCGGAATTCCGTCTTCGAGTCGATGCGGCCGCACTATGGTGTTTTTAGTATCTTGTGCAAGGTAGAAACGTATGGCTCACAGCGATGTTATCGCATGCTGCTAGCGAGAGACCCTGCTGCTCTAGTATACCCAGAGACGGCGACACCCTCTCGATAAATGCCCTCCAAATCGGATACGTCTCCGATTCCACGAACTGTGGGGTACCGACGAGGGACTCTACAGCTGTGATGGCCTCGCGGAGCTTGACAGCAGTGTGGTGGTAGAACACCGCGCCTGATAGCACTTTGTCGAACAGTTCACGAATGGTGGGGAGGTCCTCGAATGGGCGCAAGTGGACCAGAACTCGGAGCAGTCCGCTGTCCAGCGCACTATCGAGATACGGAGTACCCATGCTCTGGTACAATAGGCGCAGGAGGAGCCGCAAAGAGTCTCTATATGCGGGCAAAGGAGGCGAGCAGAAAGTGTGCAGCAAGCCTAGGGCTTCGACGAGGACGGGGACAATTCCCCTCCGGACCAGCATCGCGGAAAGAGCGGTGAGGGGAACTTTCGGGAGCGAGAAGTCTACCCCGGAGGCGAAGGACCAGTATACTGCAGTGCCACTGTCCACCAGGCGGAGGAGACGATGAAATGTGCATTCCCGCAGCACCGAGTCCACTGGCATGCATGCAGCCGACTCTTTCACCGTGAGGCGTAGCATACTGATCGTAAGGTCCGCAAGCTCCTGCATACCACCAGCACTGTCTGCGACCCTCTGTCAATGTCGCGGGGCAGCGAAGGTCGAAGAGGGAAAGCTGGCGGAACATACACACGGCGACCCTCCAGACAATCTCCACTGGCAGGAGAGAGTCATTCTGGATGATAGAACGAACGACACACGCCAAGGCTCGCCCGACCACAGCCCCAAATCCCTCCATTGCTCGAAAGGTTGTTGCGGGGGACAGATGTGCCAGTTGAGCGTCGTTATACAACCCGGAGACGAAGAATGAAAAGTCCGTAGCGTTCAAGCCGTGGGAGTCATCGCATGTGAGGCCTTCCACCGGCTCGCTGGTATGCACTTGCAATCCAGCACGCCAAAACAGGGCATGATGGTCGTCCAGGAAGCGGAACCACGCCCAAACGCGTGGCAAGAGCCACGAATCCGTCCCGTGTGGTACACTGGCAGAGACGACATAGCGAAATAAGAGCCGTAGCACTGCGATGGAACGGGCGATTGTGGGGAAGACCTTGCCACCCTCTCCAACGAGGATGTCTAGGTCGTCTGGGGAGGGGATAGCGTTGGGGTCGAGGTGGACGAAGCAAATGGGGAGGAGGCCATTAGCTTGGTCCGCTGAGATGCGTGCCCGAAGGGCGCCTCGAAAAATTTCGAGGTAACATGCCAGTCGGTCGATGGTTGCTGCGGTAGCGGTGCTCTTCAACGCGGCGGTGGCGTGATGGCAGAAAGCAAGAGACCCAACGTGACGCCGCATCGATGTTGCTCTCCCGCCGCCATGTCTGCATTCGGAACTCGTTCAACTGCTCTGAGAGCAGCTCTCTGCAAGCGCCAGCGACCTATCTCCGGCAAGCTCAAGCGCTCAGGCCACGCCGCGCCTCGGCCATCGAGTCAGGTCGAAGCGTCTGGCCGCATTGTACAAATACGTCGCCCACAGCTCTTGTCCTCTATCTTCGACCGTCATGCCTCTGCGCATTCCGTTTTCCCTTCTAATCTCGCTGTTCCTCGCAATGCCACTTCGACGAATCATCCACCACCATGGGAACGACCACATCAGCAAGACTGCGGGGTGCGATAGGTACGGCGCTGATTTCGTGTCTATCGAGATATAGCGGCTGACCTTGCAAGTAGCTGCCCTGGTCCTCGTCTTCTGCTGCATTTGTTCCTGCGTCCGGTGTCGCACCAGAAAGCGCAATACACAGACCATCCTGAATCTGGCCGAAAACCCTGACGCGTCTGGGTCCAACGGTGCTTTCAGCGGCGTCAGCTTCAAGCGCTGGGGCAAACCTTCGTTCGCCACGCAGGACGTCGACCTGGGCCCAGTCTATCCAGCTGCGTCGTCGATTAATCAAGACGGTGGCGTACCTCCTCCATATTCGAGTGGCAGCGGAATGTTAAATACGGTGCGTCGGCGACATAGTGCACAACGCTACTTGTTGACCCGCAATCGTCCATCTACAGACTCCTGCCCCTCCGCCTGAACAGCCTACACATGTATATGCGCCTGTGCGTCTGCTTCGTGTCTTTGACTTCTCAGCAATTCATTTAACGTAGCCACCCGGTCCATCTCCGCAGGCCCGCTTAGGCTATCAGGCAAGTGCAGATCAAACCCAGTTCTCGAAGTCCTCACCCAGTCTTGTGCAGGAGCCCTGACAGACAAGGACCAGCACCGTCGACTAACCGATTCGGAGTCTCCGCAAGTCGACGACTCCTATCTTTTCCTTTCCCTCTCGTTTCGACACATATCTGTACTCAATCCTCGTTAATACACCATTCAGAAGATCTCGATGTTCTCCCTCCCCCGTCCAACGAGCTGCCAGTGTACGATGCGATTCGCTGCCGTCGTCGCCCAGCAGGCCGGAAGTGTGCGCGTGTGCTCGTGAATAGCCGTCCTACCTCTTCAAGACTTTCGTTTTAGATGTGTGTAGCTTCGTGATGAACGGCCAGAATACGACTTCTTGTGCTTGTCCAGGCTCGTCAGCATCTCCGTACGTTGGGAGACTCGGATTCATTCGAATGAATCAATTCTGCCTTTGCTTTTCGAAAGAAACCGACATTATAAGTAGTGGGTGGACCCCGGTGGTAGAATGGATAGTACAGCCACATAGGCTCGGTTCGCCCGGCGTCCGCTGCGAAGAAGTGGTCACATCCTGTCACGATATTAGGTCAGCCATCATTTCAATGCACCCATTCTTGACCCATTCCTCGAACTGCGCCTCTCGAACTTCCAGAGACTCCCAACATCTGTCCGGGTAAAAGTTGTAACCCACAATCCAGGCCTAATCCCTCTCAGAGTGTTGCTATCGCTACCGCTGGTGGCTCAAATGACGCCGTCGCGACGCTCGTGCAACTCCTCACAGAGCCCGTGTGGACTTTACCCGCGGTGCAAATCATCACCCCCATCTTCTGCTCCCTGCTGGATCCTACACACATCGCGACTCTTATACACCTCGACGACGACGACGACATACCCACGCGAAGCGACTTGCTCGCTCGCACGTTGAGTTACCTTTCTGCCACCGAGGTGCTGATGAAAGCCCAAGAAACACTCGATGTCGCCGTTGAAACCGAACTTTGGAACCGCGCGTGGCTGTGGTTACAGTTCTTCGACGAATACCGCGAACACCTGTCGGTACGAGAACGCGATATCAGCTGCCACGCGTATGAAGCTGGTTTTGGCATCGGGAGAGTGCTTGTGCAACCCGGGCGGGCCAGTGACGCCAAACAAGCGGTCCTTTCAACCCCGGGCCTGTTCGGCGTCGTTGGTCGCGCCTGGGGATACCTTCTCCAACACAAGAGTGCCATTGCGCTCACCGAAATCTCCACCATTTTCGTCTGTGTGCCGGAAGGACCGACGGCGTGGTTTGACGAGCTCTTACTGGGCGTCGGAGGGCAAGGGGGGGTTCAACTTTCGAAAATCGGATATAGGGTCGGAAAGTCCCCCCCCCACCCCCCCCCCCCTGCTTACTATATCGGGTAGTGATTTCCCACAATAAGATAATATCACGTGCACCTTCGAACCCAGCCAGCGCCAATGAAAACAAGCCGGCGTGCGGCAAAACACAAACAGAACGTATATTATTCGAAGGAATCATTCTCAAATTAAGATATGATGCAGGCTCATCTCGTGCCTTTCCAATATTCTTACGGCTAGCCGTTTCAGGTCGCGCTTCCTCTTCTCGGGCTTCCTCCGCCGCATGGCTCTATGTCTTCTTTATCCTGCTCAAGCATGCAGAGGTATTGGAACGTGTGTGTCTTTTCAAGTTGGTTGTTGAAGAGGCTGGTCGTGTGGGGATCTGCAGATAGAATGTATGAGACCAATGGCAAAGAAGGAACACGTCGACGGACTGGGAATGGAGCGAGACAGGCATGCAATGGATGGGTGCGAGGCGCTGTGTAAGCGTCGATGCGAAGGGTGTTCCGCTCTGAGCGGAACTGAGCGGAACTGAGCGGACCGCTCAGCGACAAACCGTGTTTGGGAGTGACAAGATAGGCTTGGATGGCCGCGAGCTCAAACTGTACCTCGAGGATGGTATATTTCATTAAATTATGCCGAATCGTCTACCGAATCGTCCTCCTGCAGCTTGTTTATTTGGGCCGCCACAGTCATAAACCTGAGTGGCTATTGGTATTCCAAGTCTTCAACAAGATCAAGCAACACATACTTTGAGGCGTCGATCCCAGCGAAATCACGCATCGCTTGGAGGGTCCATGTGCACCTGCTCGCATAAATCGGCCGTCTGTGCGATTGCGCGGGACATTCGCGAGAGAGCGCTACGGAGCGGGCGTTAGCAATGCGTATTCTCTGAACAGCTAGGCATACGTCGCTAGCTCGGCATATTTGCGCTCCTTCTTCTGGGTTGTGTTTGTTGTCGTGGTTTGTGGAAGGGCACTCATGCGCGTGACGTCACGCGGGCCATTCCAAGCCGGAAGAGTGCGGAACGGAACGGAACCAGACAGTGGAACGTTCTAGATTCATGCTGACTACGGTACATTTAGATAAGCGTTCAGTCCCAGAAATGGTCGTCTAGTACACAAATGCATCACTTCGTTCTGTTTGTGAACATTAAAAAAATAAATGAGAATATTTGCAGTCTTATTACAGTGTAGACTACATATAGAGATGTATTATAGACCTCCTGGCCTTCCATTTACAGTGAGGTGCTTTATTTTCAAACAGCGTCTATGTGAGTGTGATAAGAGTGTCACTGATATAGTGTCACTGCTAAGCACCGAAATACACGGCTCTGGTGTTATGTCCCGGGACCTATTTGAATTCAAAGTTTCAAATAGAATGGGCTCGAGAGATCCAGGTTTGCCTTCCTCAGAAACCTTCCTTTGCTCAGTGGTAACATGTCCTTTGCTTACTGTGCCTTCCACTCTCTTTTCCTGCCGGCAGTTCGAACCTCATCGAGGCTCTCTTTTTAAATCAGACTCCCTTTTGCATGATTCAAACAGCCTCTTCCTTTGGTACGCTAGATACAGGTCTCTCGCTCTATACTAAGCACATTCATCATTTTTTTGGCACTCCGGCCGCAGTAAACCACGGGCAACGTTCCCGTCCACCTCTGCCCTTGCAAGTCTCAGCTTCATGGGAGGGTCTTCCCATTTTCTTGCATACAGCACACCCCCTAGCCTTCTGCCGATTTGGTGCTGCACTGACTCCTCGCGCTCCTGCACTCCCACTGGCATCTCCACGCGTCGCTGGAATTGATGGAATGGAATTGAAAGATGTGCTTGCGATTGGTTGTGTTGCAATGAATTGCAACGGCGCAGGCTCTGGTGTCGGTGTCGCGTGAATGGAAGTCGGCCCGGGCCTGCCACCAGGGACGGAGCACGTCAATGTTGATTTGCGATGGCAGAAGCAGCCGAGAACTTGTTCCATGTATGAATAACGGGTGAGTACGCCTCATCGAGTACCACACTTGTGTGCGCATCCGACCGAATCAAATCCATCACCGGGGCGCGAGCTTGCGCGGTCATGTGAAGTGAAGTAACTTCATCGCGTGCAGCTTTCCATGACTGAAAATGGTTTTGTAGCTGCTCGGGAAGCTTGTAGAAAACAGTCTTCCCGTTAGCATGGGTGCTGTTCCATGCCTTGGCCATTGCTTTAAAGTTCGGCTCCCGTTCTGCTGTCCCAACTTGAAACTTGACGACCTCACGGCTGTACAAGCGGAATTCAGGATTGGTGTGAAGCGGTACAACTGGATACTTGGATTGTTGCGCCATAGCGAGGTAGGCATATCGATTTGTGCGTGCACCGGAGACATGAACCACCGGCAGCTGTGGGATCAGTGCATTGGGTTGTTGTTTGATAGCCGCCCCGGCTCAGACGGCTGCCAATTTGAGATGTCGTACTCGGTTCTGAGCTTGTCGGGTAGGGCAGTGATGAGGAACGTCTCGTGTGTGGGTTTGAACAGCAAAATATTGATATAGCCTGGATGATGCTCGCGGGGCTCGTCGAACGGTAATGATTTAAATGCAATGTCGATCTCGTCTTCGATCCACAAGTCGTAATGGCCATTGTATTTTGTGCCGAAACCGTGCAGCGATCCCGACTGTACAATTCGAGTAAGTTTTGATTGGAAAGGTGGTGGAATCAGCCCAAACATACCTCTAGGTTTTTGCGATAACCAAAGTCAGAGAGCAGGGCAACAGTCAGTTCTACCGAAGCACCACGCGACGAAAAACGGCTCCGGACTGGCATATGGACACCACCCTCCAGAGAACTAGTTCCCCGGAAGCCGTGCCAAGTGGGAAGTCCATGCCGATCCGATTGTAAACAGCGTATCCAGAGGGATCAGAGAGAACACCAGTCTTGGAATCCTCGATGAGAAGGTCTGCGGCTTTGCGTGCCTTCGCGTTAAGGAGAGGAATATTCTTCCGAGAACAGCGTAAGTTGGCATACGACTTGAAAAAGTCTCGGAGCACTGGCGTAAGAGAGAGGGGTGGTGGCGCATAGCGTCGAACATGAAGCCAAACCCAATCAGGACGACTCCGCAGGGCTTGATCCCAGGTTATCCCTTTCTTTCGCAGAACCGCTTCAACCCGAGCCTTGTCGATTTGATCGGGAACAAGCATAATGTCCGATAATCGGCGGACAAACTCTTTCTTGAGAGAGTGGTCTTTCGGAATATGCTTGTTGACGTGCTCCATTTCGTGCCAGATATCCTGGTAGATATTGGTTGGCGGTATGTCATCAACTAGTTCGGGCTGCACAAGGGGATGACCAGATCGTGGAGGAAGAGGAGGATTATCGATTGAAGAGGATGCGACCGAGGACGGCGGTTTCACGTATGCCGCCATACATGCATCAAGTTCGGGGTCCATGAAAGGACCCCCGAAAATACACTCAGAGGTCATCCGGGAAAATTCTGGTGTCGCAGATTTTGTCTGAACTTTGCGCCAAAGGCGCGCCAAAAAAATGTCCGAATTACCCGGATGACCTCGAGGCTAGTCAAATTTTGTCCGAACTAATGGTAAAAATCCCAAAAAAATCTAAAAAGAATTCATAGGTAGCTAGAACCAGCTGTTGCCCCCGTCTTCGTCATCATCGAAGATTTCGATTGGGCCATGAGGAATGCGAGTAAGGCGATGGCAGTTGAAGAACGTTGAAGGAGGGCTGTTGAAAGTGCGACAGTCGGGCAAGCACAGCGTCTCTCATGTCCGAACTTCTGCATGACCTGGTAGCACCGACCCCCCCGAATGTCCGAATTCCGACATGACGTCGCGCCGGCCGGGCTGAAAATTTGTCCGAATTTTGGGGATGACCTGTGAGTGTATTTTTAGGGGTCCTTCCATGAACTGCTCATAATCATTGTCAGAAGCATGGGAACTCGAAGTGGACGTGGTAAGAAGAGGAGGAGGAACAGGGGAAACATTGTCGGTCGTATGCATGCTCGATGACAAGGTGTTTGATTCCCCGTCCAAATCATCTGAATCCGAGTCGGACTCCGAGTCGGACTCTGAGTCGGCTGATGAATCAGATTGCACGCCAGCATCTGCCTCCATTCCATCGTTGTTGTCGTCCGCAATGCCAGCATCGGAGGCACCCGCATTGTCTGGACTAATACACGTCGGATCCAAGCCCGAAACGAGTGATGAGAGATCGACGACCATGTCAAACGGAACAGGACCCAGCTCCCCAAGTGTTTTCTGGTGGTATTGGGAAATGAAGTTTGAGGCGATGATCTTTGTGATGCGTATAAGAGCCCGTCGTGTCCCGGAGAGCTTAATATACCCCCGATTCATGTCTGACTCGGACACGGGGAATCTGGTCATTTGCTCGAGGAACATAGCGTGAGTGATGGCAGTGTTCCCATTCCGTAGCGTGACCTTCTCGTTCGGAAGACCAATTCGGGATAATCGGGCACCAGTGGGAGGCTTTTCGCGGATTGCTTTTAGAATGTACAGTGGTACCCAGGCGTTCTCAACTGCATATTCGATCTGGTCACTCGAGAGGTTCTTGGTGCACCATTCTGAGGAGCGCAACTCATCTCGAGTACTTGTGGTCCTTCCGAGCACTTCTTCCGCGATGCGTGGAAGAGAGAGGGAAGGGTTGGCGATGAGATGTTGTGAACGCGCCAAGATACCCAACTCGAGCCATCCCAGCTGGCCGGTTGAGGCTTTCGTTGGTGGTTCGAGGTCCCAAAGATGAGAGAGTAGATCGAGGTTTCCTTGGACATGGTGACCAACTTTGATGATTTGGTCGGAAAATAAAATTGCTTTCAGCGACTTGGGGACGGTAGATGGCTTAGATAGGTGATAGATCTGAGCGATATTCATTCCGAGTTTACGGGAGAAAAAAAAAGCATACCTGTAAAAGATGGAGGGAATCTCCAGTCGCTATTTGCATTAGCGATGCGGGGAAATGACCATGCTGGCTGGCTCTCCAGTCCCACTCCAACGCAAAGCCCACAAAGACCTTCTCGGTCAATGGAAGGTCGCGAATGCTAGATAGAATCGTCGCACAGGCTTCCTCGATAAGCCAAGGTGACGATGCAATAAGGCTATTGAGTGCGGGGACTTGCACCGGCGGATACATCTGCGGGGTCTGAATTGCCGTTGAACTTGAAGATGCCTGCACACGAAGTGATGGTACAACCCGCTCCATGAATTTCCGATCCGCCTTCACATTATCCGTCCAGACCATCGAAATTGGTGGATGGCCATGCTGATGAAGCAACTTCTGGATGTCGCGCAACGGACCTTCAGCATGGTGCAGGTGTTTGGTCGGAGTGAGAATCATCTGCCGAATCTGCTCCAGATGGTTTTTGAAGGTGAGCAGGCTTCCAAAGGCCTTTACACCGTCCAAACGTGCAATATATTTGAGGGCTTTGAATGATTGGTCCATGCTTGCAATGGTGAGAGGGATCGCAGCCATGGCTTGATCTTGGTACCGTTTGATATGATGCATGTATTCGATATAGAGTTTTGTTATGTACCACCGTGATGGCCAAGGGGGTGCCAACTTTCGAAAATTGGATATAGGGTCGGGAAGTTTTTTTTCCGGCGCTCGGGGACCCCCCCCTGCTTACTATATCGGGTAGTGATTTCCCACGATAAGATAAGATACGGTCACGTGCACGTTCGAACCCAGCTAACGCCAACATAAAATAAATAAATAAGATTGTTTGCAGTCCTATTACAGTGTAGACTGCATATAGAGATGTATTATAGGCCTCCTGGCCTTCCATTTACCTGCCAGGTGCTTTATTTTCAAACAGCACAAGGGATGCCTACGCTGACGCTCCGGCACAGGGACGTGATATTAAAGCCGCCTCCCTCACAGCTAAACGGTGTGGCTAATATGTTGGCACATCTGTTCCGACTCCGAGTCATGCGAACAGCGTCACAGACTCACAGTGGGCAGTGTCGCAGCAACGTTTTCCCTCAGTGCCTGTCCCTCGTATTCCCTGCCGTTCATTCGTGTGCGTGTAATCTCTGTCGTGTGCGAGTGAATAAGAGGTAGAGAGCGGCCTAAGCGTTACTCCGTGCATATGTTGGTGCGGGACTTGAAGACGTGAGAGTCGCAGGATAAGAATGTTTATTAGATAGGGCATGGATATGATGATATAAACTCTGAATCAAATACATGAACCGCTGCAACGAATGGGAATAAAAAACGCACCGAACGACATGGTACACTCAGACCAAAGATCTTCACGCTCCCGGCGATAATCGCTGGCTCCCCGTCGCCCGCTTGACTGTCTGCGCGCATTGGTCCACCTGTGTTCGTCATTGTGCGGCTGCAAATAACGGATGATCTTGCGACAACCGTTGACATCGGGGCTTGCTTGTTGTTTGCGTGTTTGGGAATGTTGGGTTTGAAGAGTGAGTGTGGTTTGCAGAGTCGGCGCAGCTTCGTAGCCATCACTTGACATTCGCTTGCGGCGAGCTGGCTTCAAGTTGACGTCGAAGGGAACCGGAGTTGTACTGGCGTGATTGAGGCTTCGAAGACGGTGAAGCGAGAGGGCAGCGCACAAAGAAAAAAAGAAGGACGGAATGAGTTGAACGGGCGCCGTACTCGCGGCAGTACAGATTGCATGGCGCCGTGGTAAAGACAATTCAAGGTAGGTAAACTGCATATTCTGCATTAGCGATTGAAACGGTGGGAGCTGACAACGCACATATCAATATCGCAGTCCCGCACAACATCCTCAGGCTCGCAACCACCGCGTCCACTCGGCTTCCCTCCACGGCTTCCCTCCATGCTGCCGCTGGCTGTCCGTCCTTGTCGAACTGAGTGCTTGGCCAGCTCAGTCTTGGCCCGTTGAAGTGCTATTGGAAGCCGTTGAGGGTGCGACGCGAATGATTCAGAAGCTTGAGGAGACGCAGACGGAGCAGACTCGGGATGTGCACGTCGTCGGAGCTTGCCGCGCCAGCTCGGCACCCGATTGATGAGCTCTGAGCTTCCAGCATGTTTGAGACGGGGACGGAGATGCGGGATTGCAAGCGAGGGTCGTGGTGGTGAGAGGAAAAGAAGCGACGGGTGGTGCACAAAGACGCGGAGAGAGAGAGAGTGGCGCGAAGACGGGCCCGGGGCTTGCGAATGGCCGGAGCTTAAAGCTCTTGACGCGAATTGGGCTTGCACTCGTTTGTAAATTGGGCTTGCACTCATTTGACTTGAGCCTGCAGGCAGGCTTGCGTTGATTGTGCGAGGTTGAAGCGACTCGCAAACGGTCAACGTCGACGGATGCAAAATGCGGGATGAGGGCGAGGAGAAAGAGGCGGACAAAGGTGGAGCGAGGGCGGCGGAAAGCAAGCCTAAACGGATAGATTTGACGTGGTGGGAAGAAGCAAGGACTGAAATGGATGGATTTGATGTGATTTTTCCAAACGGAACGAAAAGTCTGATAAGGTGTGATGCGAGCCATAATAATAAGTGTTAGCTCAGCCAAGACGAGCGCGCGAGTCAGGCTGAGTGTGAGGCAAGGTAGTGATGCCCAGTGAGAACCGCCTCTTTCCGGGCCTGCCGACAGGTGTCCTGATCTGTCGCTGGTCCGGATGATGTGCCGAAGTATGTCCAGATCTGTCCGTAGCTGCCCGGGCCATTTTCTTCGCCGCACACAATGTATTTCTCCACCCAAATGCGTCCGCAGCCACATTTGCGACGCGCGGAGATTGCGAGACTCAAAAAATGTTAAGTCGCACGCGCGCATCATTGATGTTCTCCCACAAGACACTCTCTTCGCTCCGCCTACCATTTCACTCATGCAACTCCTCCAAGTACTCTCAGCCCCTCACCAAGGTCGGCCGCCACCTCCTGGCTCGCAAGTACTGCCTGGGTTACCAAATACCCGAAGTGTTCTCGCCCATTCTGTTGCGCGCGCGTCGCATCTGGGATCTATCGACTGCTCGTCTCTACGGGAAAACACTTGCATTCAAGCCACTGGACATCCTGGACACTTTCACCTTTCATGGATTCACTGGCAGCCGACATGACTTGCTCATCTCCTCCGTGTTCTGGGTTGCTCCTTGGAATTCATTGTGGCATCGTTCATCTGAGCTCAGAGGCTGGAGCCCACTCGGTGCTGTAGCAATTAGAGGATGGAGACGAGCAGCTGCACGCGCTGCTGCACGTATTTGTCAAGTAGTGCTTCTTCGACGTAAGTAGACCGGAATACACGCAGTTTTCTTCCGACCGCATCCATCTCCATCGTATCATCTTGTTTCTGGTCCCGAGTCTCGTTCAGATGGCTTGCGACCACTTTTGCAACTGCTGGGAACGCTGCAACGGCGGACGAGACGTCTCCAAATCCACATACTATGAGCATGCAGCCTTTCGCACTCCGGAAGCCATTGCCGCTGCTCTGGCCTCAACTGAGGACACCGACGATTCCGACTCGCACAGCCGCTCTTCGCCATCTCAACGCTCAATGGATGCATCACGTCGCCCGAAAGCTGGTCGCTCCCCACCCAAAAAGCGTGCCCGCATAGACCTCGACGACGAGCGGGACAACTATGATGCCGAATGGGACGACAATGAGTTTGACGTTGTTCTCCAGCCTGAGGTGAGTCGAATTGGATTAGGCAAGCAAGTTTACTTAGGCGTTCGAGCAGACCATGGATGTCGATGATCCTTCGGAGGCTCAGAGTGACGAGCCAGAGCAGCTATACCATGTTTCGGACGATGACGACGACGATGCCAACGACGACGATGTTCCGGAGCCGGGAAGTCTTGACTATCAGTCGGACGTGGCCTCAGAGCCGCAAGGCGATTCGGACGACGACGATGACCGCAGCGACCGTGATCCCGATGGCGATTCGGACACCGATGGCGACAATCCGGGAAAGCTCGGCGGGGTTCCAGCTGCTCGTCAACAGCGTAGAGCTCGTCTGCAGGATTTGGTTACTGCCCAAGACTTCCAGGATGCCGTACGAGAAGCTACATTCGAAAATAGCGGTCTCGACGAGGAGTATATCCGTCGGCTACGAAACCCGCCCACAGCGCCAATCGACCTCTCCGACGGCGATCTCAAACTATCGTTGCAACTCTTCCTCTCGACTTTAAATGCTTCCGAGGAGGCATTCCATGCAAGTCGACAGGCAGTTTTGGATAGACACCCTAACGACGATCTACTTATGCTGCCCGAAGTCAAGAAAACTCTGGCAGAGCTGACTGGTGTCGTTCCTTTGCGCAACGATATGTGTCATAACAGCTGTGTGGCCTTCACTGGACCATTCGCCGCACTCGATACTTGTCCCGAATGCTTTGCCCCGCGGCGCGACGAACGTAACAAAACCCGAGAGTTCTTCACCATGCCTCTGGGTCCGCAGATTCAAGCACTCTTCCGCAATCCTGAGACGGCACGTCTAATGGAATACCGCGGCGAAGAGACAGCACGGGTTCTCGCCGAGATTGAGGCTAATGATGGTCTATTGAAGGTGCGAAAGATACCTTTATTAGTTCTGCATCGTTCTAACCCAATGCAGGACTACAACGATGTCTTCTGTGGTGACGACTATCTTGCGGCTGTCGAGCGGGGAGACATTGCTCCCGATGATGTTGTCGTCATTGGCTCTATCGACGGCACCCAACTTTATCGAAATAAAAAATCGGACTGTTGGATTTCCATCTGGATCATCGCCGATATTCCTCCCGACCATCGATACAAGAAAGTATACGTCCTCCCCAACTTTGTCATCGGCAGACCGAAGAAGCCCAAGAACATCGACTCCTTCTCCTTCCCCAGTGTTCATCATCTCTCCGCGCTTCAGAAGGAAGGGTTGAAGATTTGGAACTCTCGCTCCAACAAAGTGGTGACCTCGCGACCTTTCTTGCTGCTCGAG
The DNA here is from genome assembly GCA_029282125.1 of Mycena amicta. Classification (NCBI taxonomy): domain Eukaryota; kingdom Fungi; phylum Basidiomycota; class Agaricomycetes; order Agaricales; family Mycenaceae; genus Mycena; species Mycena amicta. Next base: position 674,655 of record JARIHP010000001.1, on the reverse strand, counting down.
ACCAGCGACGGCCCCGCATTAAGTGTGCAGAATGGCTTTGTACCCCATAACGCTAAATGCGGATGCCGCGGGAAGTACTGCGAGCTGGAAGGACGACACAAAAAGGATGAGTCGATGTACTTTGCTGCCATGCTGAAACCCGTTCGCTACGACGTCGCTGGCTGCAATCATCCCGATGTCGATCCTCGCAATCTTCCGCCTCTGACGGAGGAAAAGTACTACGCGAAGCTCGATACTGTTCTGAAAGCACAGACGCCAGCTGCATATAAACGCGCACGTCGAGATACAGGCATTTCAAAACCAAGTATCTTCGACGGACTCCCTCGGAAACACACTCTAGGAATGACTGGGCTCTTTCCGAGCGACTTGATGCATTGGGCTAGTTTGAACTGGACCGACCTGATGCTTGGACTCTTCCGTGGGACAATTGAGTGCCAGAAGCCCGACAAGAAAGCAGACTGGCCGTGGATGCGACTTGTGGGTCCTATATGGGAGGAACATAGTAAGCAGGTCGAGGAAGCGATACCACATCTTCCAGGATCGTTCGGTAGAGCACCGCGAAACCCCAAGGAGAAAATCTCAAGTGGATACAAAGCCTGGGAATTCTTGCTCTACGTCGTTGGCCTTTGTCCCGCTCTCTTGATCTCTATCCTTCCTGAGGAGCACTGGAAGCATTTCTGCCTCGGTGTTTGGCTCATCCGCATCTTCCACCAACGAAGCATTCCGCTTGAACAGCTTCTCGAGGCTCAGGAACTTGCGATCAAATGGGTCGAGGACTTCGAGACATTGTATTACCAGCGCCTACCAGAACGGCTTCACTTTGTCCGACAATCTGTCCATCGCATGCTTCATCTAGTCATGGAGGTCCATCGTCTTGGCCCTCAACCCTACTATTCGCAGTGGACGATGGAGCGGACAATCGGAAATCTGGGAGAGGAGATAAAGCAGCCGTCCAACCCGTACGCGAATCTCTCGGAACGCTCTGTACTCCGCGCGCAGGTGAACGCATTGTACGCCATGGCTCCGGAGCTCGATCGAACAGCCTAGAAGGAGAACTCGCTTCCGCGATACTCGAAGGACCTGGGCAATGGCTTCGTTCTTCTGCGTCGCCGTGACCGACGTCCAATCACAGTGGTGGAAAAGACATGTGCTGCCGCCATTCGTGCTCATCTGAAACTGGGTAAGGGTGCGATAAAGCTCAAGCGATGGGCTCGAGTGCGGTTGCCGAACAAGCAGATAGCTCGTTCTCAGTTTGGTGAGATGCGCATCTCAAGGCGTAATATACGAATGTCTCATATGGTCAAGGTGGATAGTTCTTCCTCATTTATGAACCCTACTGACTGGAAATTTGGTTCAGGTTCGGCGACGAGAAGGTGACACCACTTTCACCGATATTGTTGAGGTAAACTGCTTTTTCGTTGCCAACGACAAGGCGTTTGGTATCGGATATGCGTTCCAGCCCCCTGATCAAACCCTCCTCAAACGTTCATACGGCACGGTTTGGGCATCATTTGGTCCCGGGACAATTATCGTCTTTGAGGTTTTCCAGATCCTCTCTGTGGTGGGCATGGTTCCGTGGACCTATGATGGCAAGGACGGATGGTTCTTGGTCGAGAAACCAGGATTGGAGATGGTGACGATGTCTGGGTATGAGGAGGAAGATACTCAAAAGGATGCTGAAGACGACGATGAGGAATAGCGATAATTTACATCTACGTAGACGCGTTGCTCAGGCATTTTGACGCGTCCTTTAAATTATTGATTGTTACAAGTCACTGTGACTCGACACGTCTCTCTCATGCATCGATCTCATCCTGTCGCGGGACCCTCCCATGGCACATCCATCATCCACCCACACTCCCAATCCAACTCGCAGGCCCGACAAACCCCTCAAGTCCGCTCTAGCAACTTTTCTCGGCCTCAGCCCCCTCTCGACCACGACTCGTGGCCTCCTTCGCATGACTCTCATTCCCCTCAAGAACACCGACACAGCGGCCCACAATATGCTCATCCAAGTGCTGCCCATGAATCTACCCAGGTATGGGCAATTTGTATGTCAGAAAAATTGTCTGACATCGCTAGAGACCATCGTCGCATCTGCCTCTCCCGGAATGCTTATAATGAACCCACACCACTTCGAACTGCTGAACAAGGTCAACCAGTTGGAGATAGAGCTTGACACCCTTCGGTGCGCCATGTAATTGCCTCTAATATTTATTGCTCATATCTCGATTCAGAAACGCTTACCGCATGCTCGCAACGAGCATACCCCAAATATTTGCTGTCATTCCCAATCCATATCAAATTCACGTACCTCCTTCTCTGTCTTCCTCGACAACTCTACCTCAGAATCTGCTTCCTCCCCAACTCCCAACCACCAAACCCCATGGAATCAGATTCTGGACCCGCGAGAGCTGGACGGGCCGAGCCACCACGGATGGCCAACTCACCGTCTCTCCGCCACCCTTGGATCACAATGATAGTGACAACGATCCGCACCATTCCGACGACGACGCGTCCGCCCACAAGGATGGAGTGAAGAAAAAGAAGAGGGGCGGGGGCGAGAATGTTCTTGGCTTCCTGGAAAAGCTTGGTGGGGTTCAGTTCACAAAGGAGGAGATCACCTTTGTTCGCAAGACTGCCTATGAGTTCTTCCAAGCGCTTCTAGATGCAGGCGAGGCTCCGACCAGCTGGTCCAGGGCGTCCGCGCAAACGGTCAATCGCTTTCGTCACCATCTCGTCGAGCACAAGTACGAACTTGCCTTTGGTAAGGACTATTGGAAGATCGATGTCGTGGCGACGGAGGTATACGCGCAGTTTGTGAACCACCGTCGACAGGAAATCAAAGACCAGCTGACCACTGGCAAGAAACGCAAGCGGACTGATGACAGCAAAGATCGGGCCCCCAAGAAAGGACGACAAACAACGAAGGATGCTACCGACGATCTGCCTCCCCCACTACCTGCCGCTCCCCAGTCCGCTCCCCAGTCCGCTCCCCAGTCCGTCGAGCCATTGGATCTCAAGGGTCTCATCTCTTTCGATTCTCCCACTTCACCCCTCGCTCTTTACTCTGATTCACCGCTCACTTTGAACACCGCTATCCATCTGCCAACTCCCGCACCAGATTCATCCCCGCCGGTACTTGGCGGCAACGAGCAGTCACTTGAACCCGACGTCCCCGCAACTCCCACTCAAGCCATCGATAAACCCATGGTCCAAGTGTGTATATCGCCTCGGCTTGGCTCTTTCATCTGACCTGCTGTTTAGCCCGCTCCGAGACGCAAGAATCCCTTGTACTTCTTATCCGCTCTCTCTTCAAGCTAACTAGCTCACTCGTCGACAGTGCGCAAATTCCCAAGAAGATTGTCCCGTCGAATGCACCGCTCCCTTCGGCACATCCAGCACACATTCTAGGTCGGCGCCCCACCCTTTTCTATTGTTGCTGACTTGCCTCCGACAGACATTTCGAACAATAACTCCGCGCTCACTCCTGTATCGACCAGCTCAGTAGCAGTACCCGCTCCCGCATCGACAAGCACTGCACCGGTTGCCGTTTCTACTGGCTCTACGCCCGTGTCCGCATCGATCAGCCCTCCGGTAGACGACTCCAAGACAATACCGAAACGGAGCACGAAATTCAGCGGGACTGATGCTCAGACTGCGTAGTGGGTCCGCCGAGCTGACACTGTTGTTTCGTCTGATTCACCTCCCCAGTAACTTATTCGGAAAATCCTTGACGGCAAATGGTACCTCGATGATGCGAGATGCTGTCCATTCCCGATTCAATGCACTGCCCGAGGCAGAGAAACAGGTATTTGTCTCCGCAATATTTTTGTATCATTGGTGATATGGTGGATAGGTATGGTTAGACAAGGAGAAGAATGCGAAGGCGGAGAAGAAGGCGGCGAAGGAGAGGGCAGCGAAGGCGGCACGAGATGGAGAGGCGGCGAGCCAACCAGTCGAGTAGATATTGCTGAATAGGAATGTGACTGCGTTACATCTCTCCTCTCCTCACACCATCCTCGCCGTCCTCACTATCCTCGACAACTCCCAGCCAAAACATCCTCTGCGTGCACTCTACCATGTCTGCGACAACCTCCAAGCAACCGCCACTCACGATGTTCCGCCCTCGCCACTCGCCACTCGCCACTCGCCTCTTTTCGCCTCTTTTCGCCACTTGCCTACGAATCGCCAACTCGACCACGGCCCGACGCCTTCAACGAGCTTTCGATGCAAGCCTCTCGGCTCTGGTTGTTGCTTGACGCTGCCGAGGTCCCCTTCAGACGGAATCGACTGGGTACGTGGTCGCACCGTAGCGCATATACTCACCTTTGCAGACACTATTGTCGTCCAACCATGATCGCTCGGGATCCGGCATTATCCTGGAAGCTCCAATAGCGAAAGGTGTGTCGCCGTGCTTGACGCGCGACAGCGCCCATCTGACCGCCGCCAGATGTCGCCAGCGATTCAGCGAATATCCGAATCAATGACATTCCCGCGAGTGTTTCCATTCCATCTCCTCGCCGCAAATACTCACTCGCCTTTGTAGGCCTGCGGAATGCACCCCCTTGTCTCAATGTGAGTCGATCCGTGCAGACAGAGCGATAGCTAACCAAATGGGTAGTATCTCCCGCATTCTCCATCGCATCCGCCTGCTTTCACGCAACAAACAGCACCAACCTGAGTCGGGTGGGTTTCTTACGCAGCCGCTCGCTGGCTTTCTTACCTTGGCGCAGATTTATCCCACCTGATTCCTGATTCCGCGCTGGATGCTGTGGTAAGCCTGCATCTGGTCAATCCAAATCAAGGCTGATTTGTTCCCCAGCACGTCTTACTTCTCCGATACGACTTGGTGAGCTCTTTCGCATTCTCGTTCTCACTCCCAGCCTCACACTGTGTAGATCATCCGCGCGCTCTCTCTCTCTCGCAACATGGCTCTAGCGGCGCCAGTAACGAGGTACGTGTCTCTTGTGCCGTAGAGTATGCACTGACGAACACTGTCATATCGTCGCCTCTACCCCCGCTTTCCGCCGCCTCTCCCTCGTTCGTCTTCTAGTGCCAAAGCTAGGACAGGCACCGAAACCATCGACGTATCGAGGCTATCCGAAGACTTGGGAGTGGGACGACGTACGGAGGACTTGTACGGTGGACTTGGGAGCGGGACTTGGGAGGGGGGCTTTGCGGGATGGACTTGGCGCGTGGCGACGGTGGACTTAGTGCAGCGCCTGTGTTGTAGTCATATGAATGCAATGAATATCGATAAATATTGAGCAAAATACAAGAAAGTGGTGGTAGAACTAGCAGGGCAGACGACGGCAGGCGTCGGCAGCTCTCGACAGCGCACGGCGAACCTCGACAGAATGGGGCAGGTCACGGCAGACGACGAGAAAGCTAATAGTCCGATTTGGCCTTCGAGGTCTGCCGCAACCTGCCCACTTCTGTCCGACAGATCCGGACACCTGTCGGCAGGCCTGGAAAGAGGCGGTTCTCACTGGGAGTGATGAGCGAGCGCCACCATCACCGTGATCATCACGTCTCTGTCTCTTCTCGCGTTCACGTCTCCCGCCGCATCATCCTCCCTTCGTCCTCCCTCCCCGCTGTCGGCCGATTTTTTGTGGGCATTGTGCTCCCTTCTTCCGCTGTAGTCACCCTCTCCGCATTCCCGCCACATCTTCCCGCATTTTCGACACGGCACACTGCATTCCCGGGCGTCATCTGGAACGTAACCGTCCTCCGACGATTATCCGTACCATCAACGACGGCGCCGAAGGACAGCGTGAAAGGGGGCGCATGAGATGTCAGGGGAAACGGAGGCGAAAATAAAAGGTTCGTGATTTATACCTTCGTCCTACTGATTTCTCAAGGTCATAAATTGTTACCTCCATTGTATTCGGACCCCCACGACACACGCCGCATCTGTACTCCGATGTCGTCGCACCCGTACACTCCGATTCACGCCCATACATTCCAATGCCAGCCGCACTCCTCTGCACCCGTCGTACAACTTTCCGTCGACGTACCGCCATCGTCACCCGTCATACACTCTCCGTCGACGTACCGCCCTAGTGCTAGTGCCACACCCATCCATGCATATTCGTCTTCATCCGCCGTCTTCATCCGCTTAGTCCACTCTAATCACTGAGCGATAACGATCCACCTCATGCCGCCGCGGACACTTATACTGTCGCCAACGACTCTTTCTTTCTTCCGATACCATCACAGACTCGAGTCGAGTCCTCGATCCCTGTACCGCGAACGATGCATCACCATTTTCGGACTCCAGCACCGGCCCCATTCACGCAAACACCATACAGGACAAATAGGAACGCTGCCGGACCCCATCTCGCGTATTCCCGTCAACTCTCGGCTCATCTCGCCCAACGGTGCTCATCCCGTGTTGGGGCCCCGGCCCCACTGCCACAGTTGGGCAACGCCAACCATGCTCCCATTTCGTCGTGCAACGCCCATCTCATCCGAGTCGCACGCCGAGGCGTTCATTCTCATCCCACTTCGCACATCGGCCCATCCATCTTGTCTCGCACCCACGTCCCATCTTGTGCACCGGCCTCTTTTCATCTCGCGTCACAAACGATGTCCGACCCCTTGCGCTTCGTCACTCTCGTCTCACGCTTCGGGTGTCTTGTACCTCGCGCATCCATCCTTTTTCGCGCCTCGGGCGCCCATCCTGGGTTCGATTCGAATAAACACGCCTCGGTTCCTCGGGCTTGCTTCGGGCGTCCACGACCTCGCGTTCTCCGTATCATCGGCACCTTGTGCTTCGGGCACTGGTGTCTTGAGTTTTCGAGCACTCGTCTGACCGTGTACTTCGGGTGCCGGTCATGATCTCGCGCTTCGGGCGCAGGTCGCCGTATCTCGTCTGACCTTGTGCTTCGCACACTGGTCACGATCTCGCGCTTCGGGCGCAGGTCCTCGTCTCTCATCTGGCCGTGTACTTCGGGTGCCGGTCATCGTCTCTCGTCTGGCCGTGTACTTCGGGTGCCGGTCATGACCATGTACTTTGGGTGCTGGTCGCCGTCTCTCGTCTGGCCGTGTACTTCGGGTGCCGGTCTTGCATGCTTCGGGTGCTCGTCATCTCGTACAACAGGTTCCTGCTGTTTTAGCTGGTGAGTTTGTGTCAACAGTTTTTATATTGCTCTGCTAACAATTCTCATTTCACGTGTTGCGGTCCATATCATCGAGCGCCATACCGTTCATTTCCCCTCTTTCAGCTCCTTGTGGGTCCTTGGCCGCTTCACTCACCCTCGCACGAGTCTGCGACTCTGAGAGCTTCACTCTGGTTGGGTCGCTCCGGGTCTCGTTCAGATCCTCGGTGTCCTTTGCGTACGGGTTCGGCCATCCACCAGGCGTCTCGTAGACGTTCTCGTTGGCCGGGACGGCCGTTCCCTTCACCACACCCACAAGATCGTCATCGTCATCGTCTCTCCTCCCGGCAGCGAGCGAGCCGACCTACCTTGCTAAAGGAGTATATGTATCTGAGTGTGACAAAAGTGTGACTGACATCATGTCACTGTTAAGCGCAAAAATACATCAGGAAAAGTTCTAAAGTGGTTTTAAGTGGTTTTGGGGGTGTTTTAGACAGTTATGAGACTTGGTTGTAATACCTCTCAAAAGTTTTTTTACGGCTTGTGGGGGGACCCCCCCCCCCCTACCCCATGTCACTGATAGGCATCTTGGCACCCCCTTGGTGATGGCGAGAATCCGGCAAACCCACTCTGGTCCGAGAAGGATGAGAATGGAATCAACAGCGACGGTAGACACAGGGGGCAAACCTTATGGCCTGCTGCCAACGGCCTGCCAGTGGCCTACCAAATGGCCTACCAACCGGCCTACCATGCGTATACAAGTTGTTCTTTGTGGATATGAATAGAAGTGCTCAAAGGACACATCCTCGGACTTGGTTTGATCACCGATCAGCCACTGTCCGCAAACCTCGTTCTGTACCACAACAGTCCAACTCCCATGTCGTAAATTCCTTGCTCAAAGCTAACTTCTTTGAATCTGTAGTCAGTCATGCACAAAAAGCTGCTGCAGCGGCATATTCATGTCTGGTCTCGAAGCAGGGTGCCGTCACTCACACGCCATGATGCGACCATGTTCCCGTCTTTCAGTCGGACGCTTTAGCCTTTGTCTTCTGTTGCACCGACGGCCCATCTCACTCGTTTACGATGTTGTTGAGTAGCGTCGGCGTCGGACTCTTTGAGTTTCCATCGCTTCGTTACAGTCTGACTCTTTTGCAGACATTTCGTTTGGCAGTGCCCGCGAGCGGGGTAGATGGTGGAGAGCAGGCCAGGATGGCGATGACGAAGGTCGGCGGGAATGCAAGTTTGACTTGGTGTGTTGTCATGAAAATCTCATTGGCCGGATACTAAACCCTCACAGTTTGATGCTTACCTTGGACTTGACTGTGTAGACGACGACACCACCTCGTTCGTACATCTACTTGCATCTTTTCTTTTGGTTTTGGGGTGGAGCTGACGAGTCTGGGAGAGGGCAGAAGGGCCTGGTTGTTGTTTACAGCGTGTGGAAGGCGGCACAGAGGTGAGCGATGGCGCAGAGTGGGTTTTGAAGCTGTTGCGTGAGTGAGACATCGTGGTGAGCGGCAGCGGGCGAATTGGGGAAATTTTGTCGAGTGTTTTAATGGGCGCGCAAGTCATCAGGAAGTGTGGGTGGGCAGAGCTGAGGCCGTTGGCTGGGTAGAGAGCGCGGAATGAAAGAAAGGAAGTGTTGCTGCAGGAGGTATTCAGTAAGCAGCGATGGTGGGCAGACCCGCCAAGTGCGATTCCGAGGGCAAGACAGCGGCGAAATGCATCCAGGGCAAGCGGGACGGCACCCTCAAGCCGTCTGGGATCCTCTGAGATGAGCTACAAGAAAAGAAAAGGTCAGTTTGCATTTAAGCTCAGAGAACAGTCACTCACCGTGAAAATACGGACACAATGAGCTCAATACAGTGCTCAGATGGTTGGCAAGACGCGGCTCGGCGCGTTACATAACTCCGCGGATACTCGCGCTGTCAGCGAAAATTGATCTCCGCCAAGGCATGGCCAACACGCGTTCTTTGAGCTATAAAAAGCTCAAAGAGGCGACAGGCCAATTGGTAGGCCAGTTGGTAGGCCAGTTGGTAGGCCGCTGGCAGGCCATTGGCAGCAGGCCATAAGGTTTGCCCCCTGTGAGAGTTGCACGTGAGACAAGGGCTTGAGTGTAGTCCCGCTCCGCAATGTCCCGGCATCGCACATGCAACTCTCTCATTATACGCTCCCAGGCATGCGGATTGAGGCCATGTGCAATGGTGCTGCGAATGAGCGTCATAAGTTTCTTGTCAATCCCGCTTTGATGCCTCAAAAACGCTAAGGTCTGTCAGACATACGTGAATCTGAGAGCGGAAACATACCAGGGAACTGGTTGCGAAGTTGTTTCAGTAGTTGTTGAAGGACCTTGTCATGGTAAAGACTGCACAACACTCCACACTGCCTGCACCGTACACGCTTTGAAAGAATGTAATAGCATGTGTCAAGATCAACGACACGTCGAGCAACTGGATTATTATTCCACCCTGCAGCCTGTTAGCCATTGCACGTATGAGAGACTGGTTTCTTTACCATCGTCCCCCATCTTCTTTCCACAGCATCGCAGTTCAAAGTCTAGGGGCAACAGAAGATGGGGTAGCCACACAAACACACGCGGATAGTAGAATCCCTTGGGCGAACTATCATCGAGCTTTTGTGGAATGAAATAGTTGTCGGGTGGATTGAGCCAGAATGTGCCGTCGCGGTAGCATTGGGGCATGCCCATGCAAAGCTCTTTCTTCACTTTGCCCAAGATCTCATTGAGGTGAGCGGCAACAATGCCTCCGGCCACGGGGGTCTCTTCCGCGGGTTGTTCTGCCTCTTCATCTAATGCATCCAGCGTATCATGATGCGGGGCGGCCGTGAGCAGTTCTGCGAGCTCGGAGGACGTAGTGTTTTGGGGCTGAGATTCGGGAGGATTGATATCTGGAATAGAATTGATTGCAGACGAGGTTTGGGCAAGTTCAGGACGTGCTAGTTGATTTAGAATGTTTGTTTGTTGAATTTTTCCCCCGGCGACTCACGAAAAATTGAATACAGCTTCCTCGGAGGAGCTGGTGTTTCCCGACACTCAACCGTCGACTGGAATTGGTGCTCGCGGTCCCCGCCATGCACTTTCAGGTCAGCTTAATCGATGTTAGTCTGTTCCATGCCAATACTGACTGAAAACACGTACATCTCTTTAGGCTCGATTCCAGCCTGACTACACTTGTCTACATCACCGACCCAACTCGTAGACAGACCACGTCTGGTCTAACATCTCTTTTGTCTCTTCCGAGGCGCCTTTTCTGTGTCTGATTCGGGTTCAGAATCGTCAGGAGTTTTGCGGCGGCAACCAGCATTGCGTCTAGCTCCACCAGCACGATGCCCCGGCAGGTTCTTGGAACCTTTTACGCGTCCCTTGCGGTTCATGGCGAACAGAGTGGCGATAGGAGGAGATGTCACAATGTGACCAGCGCTCAGACAAATTTTGGGACAAAGATTGAATTTAGACATACAGTACATATCGTAGCCCCATTTTCCGTCAGCGAGTCCCGTGTCGGCTTCATTCGGAATGTACCGGCTCACGTTCGCACCTCTCGACCATGCCCCGCCTTCGACATCGTTTCGACGGCATCTTACCGTCCCTTGCTTTCCGCCCGTGTTTGCGCACGGCTCTTGAAGCCTCTTCGACGCTTCGTCATTGTGACGAGCAATGTCTCACATCGAATTCACTCTTGCTTCACTTGGCGCACCTTGGCGCGTCCGGTGTTCTGCGCCCTTCCCTTCCCTCCATCGACAACTGCACGAACGGTGGTAGCTCAACAGGCGACACTCGGGTCTTCATATCCTCACATTTTCTACGTCCAATGCCTCGCATCGGTTATCGTGGGGTCATTCGCTGTTGCCTGCAGCATCCATTTATGCACGGTATTCGTACTCGGCCTCGGTCGTGAGCCGTATCCCACTTGGACTTCGGGTCTGTGCTCCGCCATCGGCAGCACCTCCGTGCGCGCGTCTGTCTTTCCTGTCGCGGAATTCGGCGCGTCTGGTCCAGTCCTCCCTCCACCCATCGACAATCCAACAACGAGCCGCATTCGCTATTGGCGACATCCTTCCGCTGCCGGCGGCGTTCATTCATCGTGTTCATGTGCAATACTCTGGCTACGCTGCATATCTCTCCATCCACCTTTCCACCTGTTTCAGCGTTGCTGGGCGGGTTACCGATTCGTCGTCTTCACTCTGCGTGCCTCCCGATTCAGAGAGGACGTCCTGTGTTAGATGGCGCGTTGTACAGGAGGAGAAGAAGCACTTTGTTCGGGTTAGACTCTGAGTCGGACTATGGTTTTTAGGTTCTTTTTACAGGTTTTTGTAAACTCTTTCTTCTGGGTGACAGTAGAGGTAACTGTGCGTGGTTATAATTCGCTGTCATTTGGAGTTGGAGTTCGGTCGCTTCCCGCGTGGGACCACATGGCCGCAATAACATAACATAACATAACATACACCAGCATAGAGGTGAATAAGAAAACAAGCCTGCATGTTGCAAAATTGTCCGATGAGTTGTAAATACGGCGCCTCGGCGCAGACGCGTTGACATATAAACCTCTCACCCTTGAGGGTGATGACACGGTCTTCAAGATATACATTGGGCCGCAGAGGTGCAGAACTATGTCCATGAGAAAACCGGGACAATTAACAGAGGGAATGGACGCACCAAGGTGGAGTGTCGATCGATTCCTTCCGAATGTTGTAGTCTGAAAGAGTGCGGCCGTCTTCGAGCTGCTTGCCGGTGAAGATGAGACGTTGTTGGTCGGGCGGGATACCCTCCTGGATCTTCACTTTGACGTTGTCGATGGTGTCGGACGACTCGAGCTCGAGGGTGATCATCTTGCCGGTAAGGGTCTTGACGAAGATTTGCATTCCGCAGCGAAGACACAGAGCTACGTTCGATGAGAAACCGGCGTAAGAGTAGTCAAGTGAACGTACCGAGCTGAAAGGTGGACGCCTTCTGGATGTTGTAGTCAGAGAGGGTGCAGCCATCCTCCAACTGTTTGCCGGCAAAGATCAAGCGCTGTTGGTCGGGGGATGCCCACCTTGTCCTGAATCTGCGCCTTGACGTTGTCGATGGTGTCAGACGACTCGACCTCGGAAGTGATGGTCTTCCCGGTAAGTGTTTTGGCGAAAATCTGCATTCCGCCACGGAGACAAAGAACTACGCGCTAGTAAGAACCCCGCGAGCTCAAGCAGCACATTGAACGTACCGAGATGAAGGGTGGACTCCTTCTGGATGTTGTAGTCCAAGAGAGGGCGGCCGTCCTCAAGCTGCTTGCCGGTGAAGATGAGACGTTGCTGGTCGGGCGGGATGGCCTCCTTGTCCTGGATCCTCGCCTTGAGGTTGTCGACGACTCGACCTCGAGCGTGATGGTCTTCCCGGTGAGCGTCTGCACGAAAATTTGCATTCCGTCGCGGAGACGAAGAACTACACTAAATGAGAAGGTGGGACAACTCAGATGGGGATTGAACGTGCCTAGATGAAGTGTCGACTCCTTCTGGATGGCATAGTCTGAAAGAGGGCGAGGTCGATGCCGGGAGATGGCTCAGCGATACCACGCGACCACACACTAGCGTGGGTCCTCGTGGTCTTCTCACCCAAGCGACCACACACGAAGTGGGTCCTCTTGGATGAGGATTCGGAGCCAGGGAACAAGCGGAGGGCGGACGAGGTGGTCGTCGAGACATCAAGGCTGGCAGTGTCGAGCGAAGACAAGAACGGTCCCTCTTGAGGGGTGAAAGTCGAGCTGGAGGCTACATTTCGAGTGCTGAGGCTGTTGAGAAGTTGCCAGCCATTGAGGACGCCAGAAATGGCGAGACTGGCGCAGTGGGGCAACGGGATGGGGAAGGAGCAGCGTGAGAATCAATTGCCTAACGTGTGACATAGCTCATGTCCAAATCGGGGCATAAGAGGTCCCGGGGCACTGCACCAGAGCCAAATACACCGCGTGGGACCACAATGCTGTTTCACAACAACACCCGAAAAATCTGCAAAGCCTCCAAAGTGGGTCCCTGGGTTGTTTTGAGCTGTTATGGGACCTGGTTGAAATACATGTCAAAAGTTTTTTTTTGGACCTCGGGGGACCACCCCATATCACTGATAGGCATCTTGGCACCCCCTTGTCGGAGGGACTCGCACTCACCTGGCTGCGCGTATTGGACTTTGCCGTCGCGGACCTAGACAAACCGCTTCCCTGCCACGCCATCGTTCAGGTTCAGGGGCTCTTCTTGCTCATCATGAGGATGAGGTCCCGAGACCAAGATCTTTCTGATGCTCTGGCTTGTTACGAGATCGCAAAGGCTATGACGCGAGCTTGCCGAGCGCTCAGCACGGATCTGAGCGATCCAAGTCATCATCCAACTGCCCGCCTCGATCTGCTAGACCTCATGGCGGAATCCCTCTGTTCCATGTGCCAATCTGCGCCGGAAGAAATATGCGACGCGCTCGACGCCGGATTGGTCAAGTTCTTCTTCTCCTGCGCTGCCAATGAAGCGATGCCGAGACGGACGCAAAAGCTTCAGACATTCCTCCAGGAAGCTATTCCTCAGCTCATGGTCCTCCATTCCGTTCTTTGCAGCCTTGAAGATGCGCTAGACGAGGTCAAGCATCTGGACGCCGCAGCGCACTTCAAGTTCGACGATGAGCTCAGGCTCCTGAAGGACTGGAATGCACTGGTACATCTGGCCAATGAACGATTCCAAGTTCTGGATCAATTCGTTGACTGCGCGTCGGGCTTGCGATAATCGCCAGGTAAACCTCTGAGCTGCCTGAATTCGTTTATGAACGTCACACAGTGCTGGAAAATCTGCTCCAAGACAAGTATGAAGCGGTGTGGCGGATGTTGCATCCGCCATTATTGCTCTCGTACTTGTCAAAAGACGGACTATCATGCCCGCCATCGCAATGCCTGTCCTATATTGCGAGAATACTATGAGCGTTCGTGCGCCCATGCTTCGATATCGATCTGCTGAAGCATTTCTAGATGACATCATCGAGTTTGACGCGCACTCCTCAACCACGACTATCTCGCACATCGCAGAGAAATCGCGCACAAGCTTCTCACCTTCATGCGCGCATATCCCGATGATGTTCCCTGCACATCCTTTGACTATAGAACGGGTGGGCGCTGTGTCATCTCAGTCGCCAAACTGGACGAAGAGTATTACAACAAACTGGACGAAGAGTATTACAACAAACTGAGCGGAGATGACGATTTCACAGCGGAATGCGGCTTTGACCAAGGGCATGGACGAATGCAATTTCATGTGATGCGCATGTTCCAGGAGGATCTCGTGCGTAGCTACAGACTGCGATTATCTAGTGGCAGTTTCTTGTGTGGTCTCCGCCGGCGGGATGTCGCACGGAGAAAGCCCCCGCTCGGCGTGGGTCTCACAGGATATAGTTTGAGTAGGCGGTGCCCCGCGCGGGACCTTTCGCCTTATTATTATTATTAGGGAGGTTAACAAGCTGCTGGAGCAGGAGATCGAATATACCCATTAGTACAAGCTATGCTGGTCGCAAATCAATTTCAATCCAAGGATCGACGAAAATTTCGCAGAGCCGGCAGCCGGCGTTGCTGGTGGTGTATCCTGAGGCTCCCTCTCATGCCTCCAGCGCTTCGCAATTGAAATTGAATTCGGGTCAACGGCGAGACCCTCTTTGCTCAGATCCTCCATGTCCGCGGCGAAACTACCTGGATCGGTTTGTGCACCCCAAGGGGTTTGTCTCTCCAACGTTGAGTCCGAAACGAGACAGTCCTGTTGTTCAACCACCACCATCACTTTGGGCGAGGTCGCTGCCTAGCGCAGCGCTGAGCCCTATAATCTAACTTACACCCGCGTAAACTATCTTAACCTCCTCATGTCTGGAATTCCTCCCAACGATCCACCTACTCGCCCTCCTACTCCTCCTATTGGACAAGACGCGCCTGCTTCATCCAACCGTTCCCTCCGAAATCAATCGTCCGTCTCGCACAACAACCGTTTGGGCCTCCAGAATCCTCCCGGCATGCAGCCCGTTGCGTCCAGCGGCTCGAGCAAACCAAGGGGTCGTCCCAAGGGCTCGGCCAAGCAGCGTGCTGTGGCGCAGACGTCCTCCCTGTCCGCTATCGACAACAGTGGCTCGACCATGTCCATGGTGGTCCGCTCCATTGACGCTGGTTTTGCTGCGCTGAACAACACCATGCGCGACGGTCTGGCCAATCTGGAGCGCGTTGTCTCAGATGGGCTTCACAATATGGACGTCGGAATGGAGGAGGTCTCCGGTTCTCTCCGGGGCATTCAAACTACGTCAGCGGGCTTGTCGTCTGACCTTCGTGATATTTCCGATGACTTCCACGATGTCGTCGATTCGCAGCCTGCTCAACGTGCGCACGAGGTCTTGAATTTTGTGCAGGGTATCACCGAGAACTCCGTCCATTCGGCCGACAACTCCCTGGAGACCGCTCGCGAGGTTCGCCGTCTAGCGGATACCGTCGCGGACTTGCAGCAAGCAACGATGACCGGCCCTTTGACCCCAGCTTTTGTTCCTGCACCATCTAGCTCTCGTGCGCGTCCTTTCAGTGGTCGCGACTCGCCGCCAGCCTACAACGAGCGTCCTCCTCCTCCCCCTCCCCAACCCTCCTTCCGTCGTGAGCCAGCTTTGCTCAATCGTCTCTCCGCTGCCCCGCCGGCTCATCACAATGGTCGTGGCGGTGTTGCCCTCAGACGCCGTCCCTTTGGTCGTGGCCATGGCTTTGGTCGCGGCATCTCCCACGACTTCAGCCAACGCGAGGATTCTAGCGGTGCGCCGGGGGACTTTGCTCTCGGCGAATAGGGCGTTGGGGCAAGCAGAGTTGGCTTATTCCGTTCTTCCGATTCCATGAACACCACCAACTGTACCACCATCTCCTCTAACTCAAATTGTACCACCACCAATATGCTCTCGTCGAGCATCTCACCATTGGCCGAGGGTTGTACTGTTTCATCGACCCAGGCCAATACTGGCTCGTCGTCTTCTGGCGGCGTATGTACTATCAATAGCGACCGTGGGTCGCGAGTTTCTGTATCTCCTACTCCGCGCGCTTCTTCTTCAACGACCTGTACTCTTGATAATGAACAATTTGTGGTGGTTTCATGGAACATGAACGGCAAACTTATTGCCAATCTCTCTTGCCCCGTCTTTACAAAATTCCTGGACAGCGCGGATATGATTTTTGTGCAGGAAACTCATTTGCGTCCGGACCAGCACGATATGATACCGCCTATTCCGGGCTTCGAGACGTTCTTGGTTTCACGCAGTATGCCCGATGGCCTTGATACATTTGGGGGTGTTGCTGCCTTTGTGCGACGTTCGTGGTGCCCAGTCTTCTGTCGAGAGCTCAGCTCGGCGGACTTGATGGTTTTGCGAATTCGTAATGCATATTTTGTGAATGTGTACATGCTCCTGCAACAGGCGCATAGTGATTATCGTCTATGGCAGGAGCTCTCTCCCTGGATGTCTTTTAAAAATCTTATCCGGGATCTGCACGGAGAAGGCGCGCGTTTCGCCGCATTGGGCGACACAAATAGTCGAGTCGGCTCAAATACTTCTCGTGTCTTTTGGCATGGGAAGCGTTGGGTCAGAGATGAGAAAACCAACGCACGCGGTCTTGACTTATTGGCGCTCGCCGAACGATACGAGTTACTCATTGCGAATGGTTGCCAAGATGTCCCTGGGAACCACTCAGAATTTACATCCTTCCGCCGCCGAGACCCGGGAATTGAGGGTCATAAATCTGTCGTTGACTACACCATCACGTCCTCGTCAATGCACGCGCAATTGGAAAGAGTAGATGTGCTTCCGAAGGAGTCAATCTCAGATCATGCACCCATACGCTCCGTCTTTACTTTGGAGCGTGCCCGTGAGCAAGTCCCTCGAGAACCCGATTCTGCGGACCATCGCTTGCGTCGTGACCTCCATATGCCGAGGGAGTCTGAGCTGGATGAGTGGTTGATTGAGTTGTTCACAGAGGAGATGACGGAGGAGGAGCTGGCAGAGTTCACATATGGTTGTCGATTTCCATCGCGCGCTCGAAGGAAGCAGGTGTACGTGGACGGCTCGTGTTTGAATCAAGGTACTCGAAGCGCAAAGACAGGCGCAGGAATATACTGGGGGCCAAATTGTCCAGAGAACAAGGCAATTAGAGTACCCGGAGAGCAGACGAATAATCGCGGCGAACTCTACGCGATTTTAGCGGTACTATGCGATAGTCCGCCACACGTACCTTTGGTGATCTATACGGACTCACAATACTCCATCGGCCGCATCGCACACCAGGGTCCTGCGCTAGCTCAAACGGGTTGGCGTTGCGATAATTCGGATATTCTGAAAGCAATTCAGTATCAAATTCGTCTACGTTCGGCAGCCGTAGACCTCGTATATGTTCGCGGCCATGCGGGTAACGCGAGTAATGAAGCAGCAGATGTGTTGGCCAAGGAGGGAGCACAGAAAGCGCTGGAGGCTGGGGCGGAGGACCGGTTGTTTTGCCCCTTTCCCATGCCCGCTCCCTCAGTCGGCTTCGGAGACCCGGAAGGTCCTCGGGTGTCAACAACGATGCCGATGCCGCAGGTTGAAAGACGCGAGGACCCCCATGAGAGCTTCGTGTATTCGTCAGCACCAGTGGCGGGTCTTTCGGGCGGAAGCCACCGGCGTCGGGCAAAGAAACGGGAGGACCACCGGTCACATCTACAGCGTGTGGAGGATGCCAAGATGGACTCGTCGACGTTGTGGCCTTTGTTAAATGCGATGCGGAAGTCGTTTCCGACAAATGGTGAGGTGGATTTCGAGGATTTGATGGACTCGTACAAGGGACGTATGAATCCGCCAGATGACCCAGCGGCGGCAGGCTTCAATGTACAGAGATTGTTCGAAGAGGAGGCTGCCGCCGCGTCAATCCCAGGAAAGTCAGAGGCATCTGGTTTTGCAGAACTGAATGAGCTGTTGACGGAGGAAGTGAAGGCATACCTGAGGAAGAAGGGCCTGAAGAGCGCCCCGGGAATCGACAGAGTGTCGTATGCGCGGTTGATGAATATCGAGAACGAGAAGTTGGTGGTGTTTCTGAACAAGTGTCTGGAGCAGTGTGACGCGCCGGGTGCTTTCCTCAATACGATCATCTCGAGCGTCCCCAAACCTGGCAAGGACCCGACTCGGCCAGAGGGCTATCGCGGCATCGGCCTACAGTCGGCTGTCTACAAGCTCTTGTCTATTGTATACAACATCAAGCTCAACTGTGTCGCTGAGCACGCAGGCATTATACCCGCCACGCAAAATGGCTTCCGGGTGGGTTATCGCACAAACAACAATCCATTTATCCTGCGTACACTCATCGAAAAGGCTCGCGCATGTAACGAGACCCTCTATGTGGCTTTCGTCGATATTTCCAATGCCTTTTCGGCTGTGAATCACAATTCTCTGTGGCTCAAGATGCAGCGCTTGAATCTCACTGGACCTTATTTTGATTTCGTGCGAATGCTGTATCGGAAAATGACGCTGGTGGTGGCGTGCCGGGGAGTCGTTTCGGAGGAGTGGAAGTCGTTGTGCGGGGTTCTTATGGGCGATCCTGTCTCGCCGGCATTGTGGAATTTGTTTCTGTCGATGTTCCAACTGGAGGCAGATCCGGATGATATCTCTCTTGCTGGTTTCCTCCTGTCTCATCTGGAGCATGCCGATGACCTCGTCCTCGTATCGCGTTCGAAGGAAGGGCTCCAGCGGCATCTCGACACTCTGGGTGTTTGGTGCGCCGATAACTTTCTGACAGTGAATGGATCGAAATCAGCCGCTATGATGTTTGGCGAAATATCACCCAAACCTTCCGATCGCCCGACACATTGTCTTCGGCTGGGTGGAGCGGATATTCCTTGGGTCCAGAGACACAAATACGTGGGGGTATGGTTTGCATCGACACGAAAGGATATTTTTCGCGAACACTATGAGCGCAAGGAGCGTGCGGCGTCTTACGTCTTCTGGAGGGCGGTTTTGGGCTGTGATCTCTACGTGGGCAGAGGGCGTCTTCCTCCCCTGGTCGGGCTACAACTTTACTACGCCCTGATCGACTGCCACTTGACACATGGCTGTGATGTGATGTTAGACGTGAACAGGGCATCCTTCAAGTTACTCGACGAGTTGAACAAGGTGGTGCTTCGAAGAATCTTGGGTGTTGGTCATCGCTCGGGAATCCCGCAGCTATATTCGGAGCTGGGTGTGTATCCGCTTCGCGTGCGCCGCCTGGAGCTGGCCCTCAAGTATCTGCGTTATCTCTTGCAACTGCCCGAGACCCATCTGGCTCGGAAAGCGTTGGATGAGGCGGATCTCTTGAGGTGTACAGGTCACGCTTCCTGGCTGGGCGATTTATCATTCGCTATGCGGTCTCTCCCCTTTTCTATCGCTCCTCTGCGTTCACTCCCTCATCTGACGCCAGCTTGGTGCGATGCTACGATCAATGAGTTACGACGCAAAACGAAGGTCTGGATCGCAGAAGAGGTTGACTCGCGTGTGTCTTTATCCTTACTACACGGACGACGCGAGCCCTTTGAAGACAAGCCTGCGAAAACAATTGCGATGTGCCGCCGCCATTATCTGCATCGTGTTCCCATCGCCGACCACCGTTTGGCGCTTACCCGCTTATTGAATGGCTCATTCCGCTTTCGTGGCGTTCATCGACCCACCACTCAAGTCGCCAGGGAGTTGTGTTTGTGCAGAAAATGTGGACTGGAGGAGGAGCGTCCCGAGCATGTCTTTATGCAGTGCTTGGACCCGGGTACAGTGGCAGCACGAGAGGAGTTGCGAGCGACACTTTTGGAGCAGTTCGACTTGATCCTGCCTAATAGCCCCAGCTCGTTGCGAGAAGCCAAGCTTCTGTTCCAGAGCTTGATTTTCCATTGGGATCATGTTGTCCCAACAGCTCGATTTGTTCACGCTGTGTGCAAGAACTGGCAGTGGTTCGGAAACATATTACCCACGGAGGTATCGGAGGACCAGCCGGGGGTGGATGATGGCGCGATGGAGGGCGAAGACGACGCTGACAGCTTGCTTTGACTTTGCTTTTGTTCTCGTATTTTTTAGGTGTAGCCAGTTTTTACAGGTTCATAAGCTCCTTCTCCTGGGTGACAGTAGAGGTAACTGTGCGTGGTTATAATTCGCTGTCATTTGGGGTTTGAGCTTTCGGCGGCTTCCCGCGCGGGACCACTATCGCCGATATAACATAACATAACATAACATAACGGCTAGTGCTAAGGCTACAAAATAAACAATATTGGATTGGTCGGTCCAGGTCGGACCGGCGAGCGCAAGATGCCGGTGATATTTGTCAGCCTTTAGCTCCTTTTACCACCATGCCGCAACAGCAGCTTTCTTTCGTGAAGAAAGCGCCGTCGAAGCCAGTTACCCACACCCGAGTCCCCCAAGAGCTCATCGACGAGATTATCGGCCAGCTGGCCCATGATATTCCCTCTCTTTCCGCGTGTTTGCGCACCTCACGCTCGTTTCGAGAGCCCGCCGAGAAGCTCATCTTTGGCGGCTTCGAACTGCATCGCGGCGACGATTCTGGAAACAAGAACACCATTGAGCGCGGGAACACGCTTCTCATGAAGGCACCCCACATCGCGGCCTTTGTTCGCGAGTTGACGATGCCGTTGCCGCCGTGCCGGCGCCGAGGTGAATCATCGAGGGGCGGACGCTGGAGAAGGTATTAAAACTGCTGCGAAATGTGCAGCGGTTGAGTATCACGCCCTCGACGTACCTCATGGAGTGGGACAGCCTTTCTCCCGGGCTTGCTGCTGCGTTTACAAACACGATATCCCTGTCTTCCCTTCAAGAGCTACGTCTCCGGCATATTGCGAACGTCCCAGTGGAAATTATCCACCTCGCTGCTTCCTCCGTTCGCGTTCTTACCCTCGAGGGCGTCTCGATTTCTTCGGACCATCCGACCTCTTCGAAACACCCTCTGACGCCAACTCTCGAGCACCTCGGTCTGCTTTCAATCCCGGGCTCCATCCCTCTTCCGCTCCGGGAACTCGTCGTCTCCATGCACGCCGGGGGATATCTCGAACGGCTTACGCAGCTGTCGTTTTCCTTTCGGTTTGCCACAGACGCCAGCCGCTCGGCGCTCCGCGATCTGCAACCCCTTCTGCCTCCAATCCAACGTCTCGTCATTGACTACCACAGTAAGTTGTTCTCTTGTGGTTGAAACTCTACAGACTATTCGCCCGCCGAGTTTGTCGCCGTCCCGTGTCCCTCCCTCCGTATTCTCGAGCTCAGCTTCGCTATCCCGACAAGGTGATGAGTTGTGTTGTGTTATAGATTCCGTCCACAAGGGGGCGACCGCGCTAAAGGTAAAGAAGCCAGTCAATTGAACTCCAACAGGAACCTCTACTGTTGTTCGTACCTTTAGGTGAGCTAGAACGCACCTGTAACTCCATTTTGAATTATTCCAAGGCGTTCATTGTCTATGTGCATTAAATTCCTACCAGCGGCGAACGTACACCAACTTTCCAGGCTATAGGACCAATCCAGGCACCTACACCTTCGCCGAGGGTCAAACAACTGCCCAGCGGTCACGGAACTTCTTGGGAACTTCGTCGGTCTTCTATCAGATGTTTGTTCCGTGCTCAGCGCTTTGCGCTCAACGCTGCACCTTGATCTGCCGAGAGGTCTACGATCGAGAGGTCTGCGATCCTCCCGATTGGCCGCGGTGTGCGAAGTACTGCCCCGTTTCATCGACAACGTGGGATATCTACAATGAAATTGCTGTATGAACCGAGTTCATCGTGAATCTGGTTGCTATTCTGGAGGATACGCTGGGCGCTGACCAACGTATAAAAGGTCGAAGAGACGAGGTGAGACGCAGCATCTACCTCTGCCTCCGAGTTCAAGATGAAAGCCACCTTTCTTCAACTTCTCGCCCTTTGTGCAGCCGGCGTCGCGTTCGGGCAGACGACCAGCAATTCGGCCAGCAGTAGCAAGGCCACCAGCGCTGCGACGTCGAGCACAACTCGCGTAACTTCAACCACGGCCAGCGCAACCGGCACCAGCACTTCCGTTGGCACCGCTCCGACTGGTTTGGCTTTCGTCCACGAACTTCCCGGAAAGACGACTCACATCCTTCTAGGTGCGGTAGAGGATCCCAATCCAAACGAGTCCTTCGCCGCAGGTGAGAAACTCCAAATCACATCGCGCCGCGCTCATCGTTGTGGTAGTTGTTAGCCAGTGGGCGGCAGAGAACGAGTGGACTGGCAAGGCGGGCTCTGGCGACTTGCCTGTCCTTTTGATTCCCTCCGCTGTGACCAACACCACCAATGCCGCCGCTCCGGTTGAAGTTCACCTTGGTTGCGGTTATTTCGAGGTACATCGTGCGCCTCTGCTCTGTGCTTCCAACTCATTCGATATTCAGGTTCAAACTACGTACAGTCAAGGCGACACGGTTCTCAAGAACTGCAGCGTCAACATAGTTGTGCCGATCTGGGGTCGCGCTCAACTTCTGGCGCCGCAGGATATTCCGTTGAACCTTACCAGTGGTATTCCTGTCGAGATTCCAGGCGTTGTTAACGGCACTATCGGCTTCTTCTTGAGCGGATCGGAGGTGTTGATGAAATGGGTCTTGGACACTCCCTTCGCGGGTACTCTGGACGAGGGTGGCCTCAGCGTCTTCCCAACGGGGTATGGCTATTTTTCAGAATCTCTTCCCTCAGTACTAACGGCCGCCACTTTCAGAATCAACTCGTACTTCACTGCGTCGCAATTGAAGGTAATTCTTTCGTCATGCTGTTGTCGTGTAGTATCTAGCTCATCTGCCTTCCAGACAGCTCGACTCTTTACTGCACAAGAACTCGCAGACCTGGCGGGACCACGTCCCGCATTCTCCATCCCCGCCCTGCGCGGTGAGCTTCTTGGCAATATTCAGTTCGCTGATATCTCATTCTTGAAAGATGCCACGGACGAGGAAGAGCGTATGATGCTCAATATGTGCGAGATCTAACTGACCTGTGCTGTTTCCCAGTCCTCAAGCAATTCCTGAATGATTTCGTCGTCGACTCTGCCAACGGCACCGTCGCTGTTCAGACCTTCGCTGCTAGTCAATACAGCATCGATGTCTCGTTTTTGAGCATCTTCACGGTAAGCCCTGCGCTCTTACCATTCATCATCCTGATCATCCTCAAAGGTGACTGGGAGCGTGGACCCTTCGTCCTTCTCGGCGGCCATCACGCTCTATGTCAACATCCCGCTCGTCGGGCGTGTCAGCCTCACCGAGATCCAAGGGAGCCTGCTCACCGGGATCACCGCGAACATCAATGTTGTGCTGGCCAAGGGCAATGCGGTTTTTAGTGCGACGCCTAATGGAAGCGGCAAGCACGATTTGTTCATCGAGGCGGTCCTGAGCATCACCTTCGTTGGCGATTTCAAGACGCCCGGACGCGTCAAGATTTTGACTCTTCCGTGCGTTCATTGTTCCTCGTTGCGTCCGATCTCTTACGGAGGAGATATACAGGTTCTGATTGAAGATACAATTGGGCCAACTGCATCCAAAGCCGATGCGGGCATGTACTTGATATTTACTTGCTTGTTCTCTGTTTATTACGTGAAATCGTTTGTTCCAAACTTTGGTGCTGGCAGCTCCCACTTCTGCGACTCGCGAAATGCAACACATTGACAATGAGTCTTTGATCTTGTGGCCCCCGCAACAACACGAACTATCTATACAACTGATACCGGTGCACCGTGAAATAATTCCAACTCCTGTGGCAAGGCAACGAAATTTCCTATAGCGGAATGAATCTAGTCAGGTTCGAAAAGGTTCCACAATTTGCGGAATATTCAGCAAGTGCGCGGCACCGAAGAGACGCTCCCAGTCATCGTTGTTGAGGGGGAGCTCGTCTGATGTTTTGGGGGCTCATCGACCTACTTAATTGGAACGCCGACTTTAATTGCCGTCGAGGGCTATAGAACTGCGCTATTCCGACCGCCGCCGTTTTGTATGTGGCGACCCGCGATGCACCCCTCCATCACGGTCGCGGTGGAGATGCAAGCAAGGAAATCATGATCACGTGTCACTTCTCAGGCTTTCTTCCCGACAACATCTGACGATGGCTAACCACCGACCGCGGCGACACCCTCGCTTGCTTGATGACCCCGTCATGGCGACTGAATGCACTCCGGTTCCGTGTATTTTTATCTTGCTTTAAATCAAAAAACAGCCCGCTCCTCCAATTCCTCATCTGAGATCACTTCCTCTTCGCGTCCACTGGCAGGTCCAATGTCCTACGGCAAAAGCCTCACACGCACCTCCACGGTCGCCTCCTTCGCCTCGCACCTTACCCTCGTCGAGGAGCAACCCAACCGTCCCTTCAGCGCCGGGTTCCTCGACAAGACACCCGACGCCGCAGCTGCTCGCGCCGTATACCTCAAAACAGTGGTCGGTGGCGTGGCCGCAATATCCGTCGCCATATTCGCCTTCTTCTCCATCTACTGGGGCTCCGTCTGGAGCTCTCCCCACCATCCGTTGCCTGGGTGGATTGTGGTATGTCTCAATGTCTTCGTATCGCCAGTGACTTATCGACCGCCGCAGGACTTTGACGGGGGTCTCGTGGGCCAGACGGTCTCGCATGCGCTCAGCTCGATAGTCCCGACATCCGGTGGCGTCTCTTGGACAGTTGTCCCCGCAAGTCGCTTTCCAGGCGGTCTTGCAGAGCTTGAAAACGCCATCGTGGACGAGAAGACGTGGTACGCTGTCACCAGTGAGCCCTTTCGTTCTCGCTCTCGGATTACCTCCCATCTCCTCTCCCGTAGTAAACACCCGTGCCAGCGCCAACCTCGCTTCCGCCATCTCCACCGCTGACGCGTCGTACAACTCTTCGAGCGCGATAACTTTCATTGGATCCGAAGCGCGGAATGAAAACATCTAGTACGTGTCTGTCTGTTCACTCACCCCTCTCACCAAGATCTCATAGCCGCGTCCACTACCGAGTCGTCTCAGCAGAGCTCGAGGCCATCACACACCAATTCGCGCTCAGCTTCCTTAAGAACATCTCATCGGCGGACAACCTCGCCCAACTGCTCTCGGCCGCACCCGAGACTGTCTCCCGGCCGATATACTTCTCCGCTGTGAACATCCGGCCGTTCGACGTCCCTGTGTGAGCTTTTTCCTCTGGCTCATTGTGCAAGGTTTGTTGAATCTTCTGTTGTAGCGCCAGCGCCGTAACTTTTGTCGGCCTTCTTTACTTGTTGATCCTTTCTGTGAGGCTCTCATCTTCGTCCCTTCGTTGTTTCGGCGACCCTCTAAACTGCTTCCTCGCAGTTCTTCGTCGTGAACGTCGCCGCCAACGCCCGGCAGGCATCTGGGCTGGAAGCCAAGCTCTCTCTCGGGTCCCTAATCACCCTCCGTCTAAGCACTTCCTGCATCGCATACTTTTTCATCTCCGTGCGTTCTTCCTCTCATCATCCCCTCTCACTAACCCTCGCGCATCA
This sequence comes from Mycena amicta, assembly GCA_029282125.1. Classification (NCBI taxonomy): domain Eukaryota; kingdom Fungi; phylum Basidiomycota; class Agaricomycetes; order Agaricales; family Mycenaceae; genus Mycena; species Mycena amicta. The sequence goes on along the minus strand of JARIHP010000001.1, from coordinate 649,062 downwards.
GTTCTTCTACACTCTCCTCAGCTTGGCCTTCCTACTGCCCTTTGACCGCTTCTTCGGTGCCGGCGGGCCCTCCGGTTTCCTCATCTTCTGGCTCATCACCTTCGTCGGCATGCTCGCCTGCGGCCTCGCGCTCGAATCCATGCTCACCCTCCTCACGCTCCGCTTCATCCCGTTCTTCCTCCTCCTCTGGATCATATCCAACCTCGCCGTCGGCGTATTCCCCATCGCCGTGCTTCCGCATGTATACCGCTACGGCTACGCGTTCCCCGTGTACAACGTCTCCCGCACGGTGCGCGCGGTGGTGTTTGGCACGAAGAACGATGTGGGGCTGAATTTCGCCGTTTTGTTTGGGTGGATTGCCTTATCGTGCTTGACGCTCCCGCTGTTTCAGTGGATTGTCCGGAGGAGGATGCCAGTGGGTAACGTGCAGCCGCCGCCGCCGCCGCAAACAGCCAAAATAGAGCAAGTACAAGTATAGTAGAGATGCTTTCTCTCTCGATACTGTAACGACAGCGGACAAACTGTATTTTTTAGGATGTAACCCGAGGAACGAAAAGGAATCGACGCTGCCTGATCGATGTTCTGCCTGTGCCAGACAAAGTTGGGCAGCGGTTTTATTGCATGCATGGGAACCGATCTGTTGTTGCCGTGCAACGCTGAAGAGGATTGCATTGGAAGGAAGTTTCTCATTCACGTTTATAAATAAACTGAATGCCCTCTCTGTTGACTCGCTTGACGACCTGTACAGCTGTGCTTTTTAGTGTTGCCGCGAGTCCGAGTCAGCTCGACAGCGAGTCGAGTTAAACTTGACTCGTTCCAAATCGGGATGTTTCAGCTCGCAAGCTCATCAAACCGCCCAATCGGGACTTTAGCGTCTGTAGCCTCATGCACGCAAGTTTGAGGATTAATTCTTCAGCCATATTTTCGTGATAAGGTCACCACTTCTGAGGTTCGTTTTTTCCATGACGCTCAAGTTGGAATTGCCACGAATTGGAAACAAGTCGTCCTGATCCGGCAGCTCGAGCTCAACTCGGACTCGACTCGCGGCAACACTAGTGCTTTTAGCCAGCGACTGAATTCGGGCCATAAGTATGTCAATCAGCTACCGACTTCGGATGTCTCCGGGCGTTCCGAGTCGCGGTGGGATACCAGTGCGGTGCTACCCGCCGGCAGTGTTCTCCACAGCACAGAAACGTATACTGGGAATGCATTCCTTTCAATCTTCAACGCGGTTCGAATCAATATGGATGTTGACATGTTGACGCCCAGTTATACGGGATCATCATGATGATCTAGCACTACGTAAGTGTCATGTCGAGTCATGTTGAAGAAACTCTCACAGCTGCATTGACATCCTCCACGACTCGGAAACGTAGCGCGCGTCTCTCAGCTCACAGTTCTCCATGGCTCCTGCTGTTACCACGTTGCATTCTCGGCTCCGCACTAGTGGCATGCAAAGCGCCAGTTTCTCTCCATGCCCATCTCCGCCTCCATGTGCCGCAGCAGATCCGTTGGTTGGTGACGGAGTTGACTTTCTGGGAGCCTATAACTACCGCTCGTGCTACAAATAGGCCTTAACTGACTCTGCTGGAGGCGCCGCTTCATTTCGCACCCCTGTTATTATTCCGGCTTTCGATCGTCGAAAACACCCTGCTGTCCTGAGCTGTGACTCGGCGGCTCATTTGAAATGAGTCCGTCCGATTCGTAGCCAATGGGATATGTATAAATTCGTTATTATGAGCTCGGAGGTCCACACCCTCTCTACCTAACACCGACATCGTCTGGAGTCTGGACCTCGATGGCGACTGTACAACACCCCAACTCCGACGCCGATGCCAACAGTTCCGACCCTCTCATCAGCGACCGACACCGCAACGTGCTGGACCTCCTCGATGCACTCCAGTCCGGCAGACTCCGTATCGTCGACCCTCCTCCGGAGAATGCGACTTTCAAGCCTAGGTAAATCCTTCAACTGCTTGCTCTCCAAAACCAATCTGAATGATCTTTCCAGGATGGAGATATTCGACCACCCAACCTCACCGAGCACCATCGCCACATTCGAGCTCCCCGGCGTCAAAGCAGAGCATCTCACCCTTGGCGTGAAGAACGATACTCTTGTCGTTCGTGGTCGGCGGGTATCGCGGTTCGCCTTGGCTTCGGGTAGGGAGCACCGCGCCAGGAGAGAGCCCCGCGGCCGCCTTGAGGCTGGGAAGGACTCGGACGAGAGCCACGAGGCACACCAGAGGCGCCGTGCGCAGTATAAGCACCTAGGCTTCTTTCCCTGGCGGGAGCTGCGCTACGGCAATTTCCATCGCACCGTCAACCTTCCGCGCGGAGTCGATGTACGTCCCCCATTCAAGTTCTCTCCCGACTGACGCTCTCCTGCAGACAACAACAATGACCGCATCTTTAGCAGACGGCCTCCTCACCGTCACCTGGGAGCGTCCTGCTAAAGATCAAGCTGCGGCGTCGACTCCAGACAATAACAGCGCCAATACGGAAGCGATGGCTGACTCACCTGTTCCGCCGACCGCGAACGACTCAGAGGATGCGCAGTATGAGTCGGAGGATGACTCGGGACTGGTCGCATGTCGGCCGACTCGCCGCGGCATTATGAACACAACCGGACCCGTGTAGACCGCAGCGTCGTGCCAGCGATCTCGGGATTTACACTGCATATTATTCACTCTGGTGCTGCTTTCGATTTATCATGTGTGCAATTATATCTATTCTGTATACCTACTTACCCATTGTAATGCTCGACGAAACGATACGATTCTCAATCTCCAAGAGTGGATCACGTGAGACTCATCATTGAATCATGTGACCGTATTGCTTTTGTCAGCTCCCACCACAACGCCATTGACAAGTCCGTCGCATAGTAAGTAGACGCTGGGAATTCGAAGTTGCTCACATCGATAAGCAGTATATTTGGACCAAAATGCCCGTGAACCCCGTTCTCGGCTCTGCCAGGATCGATGCACAAACATCTGGTAGTGCGGACGACAACCGACGGGACTCGGAACAAGAGGCCTACCCCGTGTTTACCACTGTCCCAAACGAAATCATCGCCGAGATCTTCCAGCATTACCCTCATCCATACCCCGCATGCCCGCCGTTCCACGGGGATGGATCTCCCACACAGCTCGCCCAAATCTGCGGTCTCTGGCGGAATATCGCGCATGCCACGCCTGGCTTGTGGCGGGCAATCAAGCTCGACTTGCACCCTAACGGCGTACGTCTCCAGCTAGAGGCCGTTCTGGGATTACTGGAGATTGCGAAGACCTGGCTGGGCAGATCGCGCTCCCTGCCGGTTTCGATTGTCTTCAACTGCGACGCCAATACCCCACGTCGTGTGCAGTACGATGCTGCGATAGCTCTCCTTGAGCATTGTTCCCGGTGGCAATACGCCGACTTGGTCATTCCTCCGCATGCGACGAGTCTTGACGAAGTGGTCACTCTCGACTCGGAGGAGGCTCTCAGGCTGACTCTGACTCGCAGATCCATGCCCATCCTCGTTCACCTCCAAATCTTCTCCCAGATGCGGGCATCCGATTACGTGCTGGGCCCTATCGATACTCCCAGACTACAGACCCTCAGTGGCCGACTCGGCGATGACGAGTCCTTCTTCTCAATCTTCAGCGACCACACCTGGGGCCAGTTAACGACCCTGAAGCTCGCTGACATGCCTCCGGATTTCGCTGCACGCATACTTGCGCAGACAGGAGCGCTTGTCCACTGCTGGATACGGATTTGGGACGACTCTGCACACCCAGTGGCGAGCGAAGTGCGCCTCGCACACCTGGAGACCTTCATTCTCGATGCACGACAGCGTCGTTCGATGAATGAGTTACTCGATGCCCTCGTCCTACCCGTCCTCCAACGACTGGCCATCAAAGAGGATTTCCTGTTGGCACTGTCGCCGGACCTAGACCACCCCGACCCCGTGGCTTCTCTGCTGGGCCTTATTCAGAGGTGGGGATGCTCCAGCTCCCTCAAGAGGCTCTGCATCATTAACTGCCACTCTGCACCTGAATTCCAAGTTTCTGCGTTCCCGAAAATATATTATCTGGAACTTGACGACGGACCGCCGGGAGAATGGGGGCCGCCGGGCTATGGTGATTGGGGAGTGGAATGGCCACAATGATTCGGTGCAATATCTGTCTGTAATGTATGATGGACCGTTCCGGACAAAAGTATTTAGACCTCGTTTGTGCCAGAGATCTTGAGAGAATAGCAGTGAACATGCAAGATCAGCAGCGCGCACGCAAGATCACTGAAGATCACCAGAGATTAGGCAAGATCACCAAAGTGTATGCGCGATCAGGGAAGATCTTGCAAAAATCATCATTTGCAAGATCTTGCGACAAAACTATATGGCTTCGCGAGATCTTGTGCTCTCCCTGAGCAATTCCACCGCAAATTCTCGTGCACCCTGAGTCTCGCTGTTGGAGGTTGTGATTATTGGGCCGATCAATCCTCAGCTTTTACACTTACCTGGCGCATTGTCAGCCAGCCGACAACATGTGGAATTGCTATTTTAATCCGAAAGACCCTAAGCTGTTACCTTTGTAATATTTGGGAATATTCCTGAGAGAATTGGAGAGGTAGTGAATTTACCAATTACTTACTGGGCAGTGCAGTGGATCACCAAGATCTCGCGTCGGAATTCTGGCCAGCCCCCGAGATCTCGCGTTGAAATTCTTGCCAGCCGCAAGATCTTGGCTAAGAGGAATGTAAGGTTTTGGCTGCTAATTTTCAGAAACTTCAAGGCTGCGAGATCTCGCGGCAGGCCATTCACAAGATCTTGCTTGATCTTTGTTTATCTTCCGCGATTTTGCGTTGAACTGGAAATTGCCGCGAGATCTTGCCTGTTCTCTTGTATTCTTCAAAGATCATGAGTAATCTTGCTAAATCTTCGAAGATTACAAGCTGGCTGGTGGCTTTTGTCCGGTATGGGCCAGTGTAGCTGCGAGATCTCGCGGCAGGCCATTCGCAAGATCTTGCTTGATCTTTGTTTATCTTCCGCGATTTTGCGTTGAACTGGAAATTGCCGCGAGATCTTGCCTGTTCTCTTGTATTCTTCAAAGATCATGAGTAATCTTGCTAAATCTTCGAAGATTACAAGCTGGCTGGTGGCTTTTGTCCGGTATGGGCCAGTGTAGTAATCTAATCCCATATCTATACCATCTACACCTTGCGAGACTACTTCGTAGCAATCGGCAAATTGACTACTGTAGAATCTCCAGAAACTGTCTAGTGCTGAATCAGTGTGTAGTGGTCTCGATGCTTTTGTCCGCGACGCACGTCCTTTTGGCTGCAGGTTTCTCGCAGATGTTGATTGGGCACGATAGATGATCACAGCTGTGCCGCGTTGCTTGTCCTTGTTTAACTCGGAAGTGCGTCGTACCGTGATGCCGAAGGATGCTGGTGAATCGGACTTTCGCTCGCCAGTGCCGAGAGGCCCTCTCCCGCCCCTTCGGCTTTCATCCTTATGCGCCGGCGGAGGGTACTAGCCACAAGTCCTTCCCACTCCTCCCGATGCGCGGGATGTCGAGAAGGCACTATTTCTGGTTCTCTGCAGTCATCGCTCCCGACGTACCGCGCCGTCTCTTATTGCCGTGGTATCCACATGGTCAACCGGTAAGCCTGAAGTTTTTTCTTGGTTTTTCTATAGTTGCTGCAGCTGAAGATTCCCGCAGATTGCGTTATAATTAGGTGCCGCTTTTATGTGCGACGATGCTCCCGGTAATGATCTTGCGGCCGGTGAGAAGCTTGTACTATCACTTCTGTCCAACAAGAGCGCTTCGCTGTACGTGCGGGATTACGACGTGGCAGACTCGGCGAGTGGCCGAGGCTGACTGATTCTACACTTGCTCTCTCCCCTCACGATGCCTTTCGAAAGTAAGCAGCTCAACGATGGGACAACGGTGCGCGTTTATCTCGGCTCGCTGGTCGAGGGTCTGACGAAACCCAGATGTCCGCCATAGTCTTCGGTAGATTCCCATAGGACTGCAAGGAATAAGACTCAGACTGACGACCCACAGGTACCGGCGGTGTGTACAAGTTCGGCGATGTGAGCGGCCTGGTGGAGCGGGCGCTGGAGGCAGGATTCGTCAGTATCGATGCGGGACAGCGTACGTGTTTCATGTCGCCTTTTTAAAAGTCTGAGCCCTTGAGCAGTTTATCGCAACGAAGGTATGCTGCATATATCCCATCGATGAGCGACTCAGCCGCGGAATCGTATCACAGACTCTCTTGGCGTCGCTCTGCGCAGCAAGCTCTCTGGAAACGAGAACGCGCGCGCGAACCTCTATGTCGCCACCAAGCTCTCACCGATGTCCAAAGGGACACCCCGTGAAGCACTCGTGGAGAGTCTCTCCAAGGTACGCCTTCACTTCTCGTTTTTATTTCACATCCACACTCATGCAGCTCGGGCTGGACTACGTGGACCTTTACCTCATCCACGTACCCCCGCCGACGGTCGAAGCACTAGACAGTGTGTGGCGGGAGTTTCAAGAGCTCAAGAAGGAGGGGTTGACCAGGTTCGACTACCCTTCACTCGTTCCTTCTCATCGCTCAAACAAACACATCTCCACAGAAGCATCGGTGTCAGCAACTTCGCCGTCAACAGCTTCGTTAACAAGAGCCCTCCTCTCCCACTTCTCCAACGCCTCTTCGAAAGCGAAATTAAGCCGGCGGTGAACCAGATCGAGCTGCATCCCTACATCTACGCCGCTCAGCGCGAGGTGGTCGAGTGGTGTCTGGCGAATGGTATAGTGGTGCAGGCGTATAGCAGTTTGACGTGCGTCTTCTGGCGAATGATGTTGCTGTCGCTGACCCCCAAGACACAGTCCAATGAACAAGTATCCTGGCGGTCCGGTCGACAAACCGCTGTACGCGATTGCTGAGAAACTCGCAATCACCCCAGCACAGGTTCTCCTTGGATGGGTGCGAGCCAAGGGCGCGGTGATCATTACGTGCGTGCCATTCCATTCTTTTCTTTTTCGACCGTGTCCTAACTGCCTTGCTTTTAGAACCTCCTCCGATCCGCAACGCCTCAAAGAGTACCTCGCCGTTGGTGATCTGCGTGCGCCTTGTTTCTCCGTTTCCGATGTTAAATACTCACAAGAGATAAAGCGTTGCTCTCCGCGGCGGACGTTGAAGCACTCGATGCTGCTGGAGCGCTCGGACCACCTCCACCAGCCGAGAAGAGTGTTCCCAAGACCGAGTCCAAATCGCAGTGCGTCGTTCTCCGCACAAAGTGAGTTAAAAGAGGGCTAATCGTGCACTAGGGCTCCGCCTGAGGGTAAACAAGCCCTGTAAATTTATCCCTCTTGGGGTTACGCGCAAGCGTGTCTTTGCGGACTACGTAGATACGTAGAATTACAAGCTGCTCCTCACCTGATCTCTGTACTTTCTCGGTGTATTCGACTTGGATTTGACTGAATACTGGGCTGGTCCGGCTTGAGAGCCGATGCTTCAGCTCGCCTACGCGGACCAGGATAAAATACGGCAAGCTGTGCCGTGATGTTTGTCTCTGCTTGAAACGGAAGGCCACCGCTCTCAGGCGTTCACCCCATGATGCCCGAGCTCGGAGCAGAGATTTGGTTCGAAATCCTCAGCCAGCTTCCTCGTGCAGTCCTCCTCGAACTGGCGCTGGTGAATCGGACTTTCGCCCGCCAGCGCCGAGAGGGTCTCTTCCGCCGATTCGACTTTTATCCTTACGCAAAGGGTAGCGACAAGTCTCTGCTCCTTCCAGAGGCGCAGGATGTCGACAAGGCCCTTCGGAGACTGGACTTCTGGACTTCTGCCGCTATCGCTCCCAACGTGCGGCGCTGCGACGTATCGCCGTGGTATCAAGGTCAATATGGCCAGAAGTTTTCGGCGTCACCGGAGCCCTATGCGCTTCTGTCGGCGTTCTTCAGCCACATCGGACACTTTCAAACACTCGTGCATCTCACGTTTGACCGCATTCAACTCTCCTCCTCGCACTTGACCATCCTTTGCGAGCTTCCGACACTCCGCGCGCTTGGTCTTGACCGCTGTGAGGTTTCGGCTCCAGCTTCCTCCTCTGAAACCATCCACCGCCAAACCCTCGGTGTTCAAAGGTTCACCTTTGCCGACCACCCTGACAGAAAGGACGCCTTGCAGCCGCGGCTACCGCTTCTGGACCACAGTTCCATCCACACTCTGTCCCTCAACTGTGACCTCCTGGGGCTTTCGAAGCACTTGCCTATCTTCACAGCCGTCAAGGTGGCCACGCTCCGGATGGAAGTTGTTAATGCGGCATCGGTGAAGGAGACTATCCGTCTCCTGGCGCACTTCCCGGAGATTGTAGAGCTGGAAATCGTCGATGGGCAGAGCTACGGATGGGGAAAGACCACATCGCGAGTTACCTCTGTCCCCGCCCTTGACCCGGCTGCGGCTGCGGTGAAAAACCTCACAGTTCCCTGCCAACTTCTTCCCGCGTTCTTACACGGGCAAGCCGCGCCAGCGCTTACCGATCTCACCATCGAATGGTGTACTCCAAACCAATTCATTTCGGCGTTGAAGAAAAGCACTAGCGGTTCATCACCGCGAATCTGCTCGCTGGCCATCCAAATAAACGATGTCGTGAAAGCTGTCGGTGACGCCGAGGACGAGGACAACTTGAAACTTCGAGGCACTGTTACCGCCCCCAAGCTTCGGACGATCTTGACGTCCTTCCCGACTCTGACGCAATTGGTCCTCGAAATATGCTGCTGCATCGAGCCTGCATGTGACACCAACGACATTGTGAGTTGGTCCCTTCTGATACGGCTCAGCTTGATGAAGTGATAACACTTTGCCAGCCGATGAGACTTTTCTCCAAGCTACATAGCATCACAACTTTTCCCCGGACGCTAATTACCCTGCTAATAGGGTGGAATTTCAGCTTCGATGACCCCGGCGACCTCGAAGCGACCTCGAAGCGACCCACAACGCGGACGAATCTGCCTTTACGCGCGTTATTCCTGGGTTGGTGCGAACTTGTCCACGATTGCGCTATGTCTCGACGGCGAGATGTTTGTGTTTCGTTGGCGTCGCACTCCTAGAGGCGGCGCTGAGCCGGAATTTGCAGAGCAATACGACAGTGAGCGGTTCATCGGCCCTGGTCCAAGCCGACTAGATTCATTTTGTTACAGGAAATGAAGTTGCCTTGCGACAGGAGTTGGAATTATTTCACGGTATACCGGTACCAGTTGTGTAGGTAGTTCGTGTTGCTGTGGGCCACAAAATCAAGAACTGATTGCCAATATTTCACCTTTCACGAGAAGTGGGAACTGCCAGCACCAAAGTTTGGAACGAACGACTTCTTGTAATAAATAAAGCAAACAAGTAAGTAAATATCAAGTACATGAGCACATCGGCTTTGGATGCGATTGGTCCAATTATCTCCAATCAGAAGCTGTATAGGCTCTGCGTAAGACATCGGGGGCAACGAGAAACAATGGACTCACGGAAGAGTCAAAATCTTGAAGCGTCCGGGTGTCTTGAAATCGCCAACGAAGGTGATGCTCAGGACCGCCTCGATGTACAAATCGTGCTTGCCGCTTCCATTAGGCGTTGCACTAAGAACCGCATTGCCCGAGGCCAGCACAACATTGATGTTCGCGGTGATCCCGGTGAGCAAGCTCCCTTGGATCTTGGTGAGGCTGACACGCCCGGCGAGCGGGATGTTCACATAAAGCGTAACGGCCGCCGAGAAGGACGAAGGGTCCACGCTACCAGTCACCTTTGCAGATGATTAGGATAATGAATGGTAAGAGCGCACGCCGTACCGTGAAGATGCTCAAAAACGAGACATCGATGCTGTACTGACTGGCGGCGAAGGTCTGAACAGCGACGGTGCCGTTCGCAGAGTCGACGACGAAATCATTCAGGAATTGCTTGAGGACTGGGAAACAGCCACAGGTCAGTTAGATCTCGCACATATTGAGCATCATACGCTTTTCCTCGTCCGTGGCATCTGTCAAGAATGAGATATCAGCGAACTGAATATTGCCAAGAAACTCACCGCGCAGGGCGGGGATGGAGAATGCGGGACGTGGTCCCGCCAGTTCTGCGAGTTCTTGCGCAGTAAAGATCCGAGCTGTCTAAAAAGTAGATGAAATACTACACCACAGCAGGATGTCGAAAGAGTTACCTTCAATTGTGACGCCGTGAAGTACGAGTTGATTCTGAAAGTGGCGGCCGTTAGTACGGAGGGAAGCGATTTCGAAAATACCCATACCCCGTTGGGAAGACGCTGAGGCCATCCTCGTCCAGAGTACCCGCGAAGGGAGTGTCCAAGACCCATTTCATCAACACCTCCGATCCGCTCAAGAAAAAGCCGATAGTTCCGTTAACAACGCCTGGAATCTCGACAGGAATGCCACTAGTAAGGTTCAACGGAACATCCTGCGGCGCCAGAAGTTGTGCGCGACCCCAGATCGGCACAATTATATTGACGCTGCAGTTCTTGAGGATCGTGTCGCCTTGGCTGTACGTAGTTTCAACCTGAATATCGAATGAGCTGGGAAGCACAGAGCAGAGGGTCACGATGTACCTCGAAATAACCGCAACCAAGGTGAACTTCAACCGGAGCGGCGGCATTGGCGGTGTTGGTCACAGCGGAGGGAACCAAAAGGACAGGCAAGTTGCCAGAGCCCGCCTTGCCAGTCCACTCGTTCTCTGCCGCCCACTGGCTAACAACTACCACAACGATGAGCGCGGCGCGATGTGATTTGGAGTTTCTCACCTGCGGCGAAGGACTCGTTTGGATTGGGATCCTCTACCGCACCTAGGAGGACGTGAGTCGTCTTTCCGGTAAGTTCGTGGACGAAAGCCAAACCAGTCGGAGCGGTGCCAACGGAACTGCTGGTGCCGGTTGCGCTGGCCGTGGTTGAAGTTACGCGAGTTGTACTCGACGTCGCAGCGCTGGTGGCCTTGCTACTGCTGGCCGACTTGCTGGTCGTCTGCCCGAACGCGACGCCGGCTGCACAAAGGGCGAGGAATTGGAGAAAGGTAGCTTTCATCTTGAACTCGGAGGCAGAGGTAGATGCTGCGTCTCACCTCGTCTCTTCGACCTTTTATACGTTCGCCGCTGGTAGGAATTTAATGCACATAGACAATGAACGCCTTGGAATAATTCAAAATGGAGTTACAGGTGCGTTCTAGCTCACCTAAAGGTACGAACAACAGTAGAGGTTCCTGTTGGAGTTCAATTGACTGGCTTCTTTACCTTTAGCGCGGTCGCCCCCTTGTGGACGGAATCTATAACACAACACAACTCATCACGCCCACGACTCCCGAAACAGGTTCCTTGGTCCGATGATGACGCTTTCCGCTGTCACGACACCAAGGGGGTACTAGTACGCGCAAAAGCGCAGTCAGAATTGAATTTCGCGCGGAGAGCGCGCACCATTTCATCTTCGAGGGAGGTCGAGCCTAAGCTCGTCTCATATGCGACTGCCGACACGGCTACCTCGAGCTTCATCACTGGCAGTAACTGAACTTGATGGAGGAGGACAGATGTGGATTGTTCGCCGAGGGTGCCGCATATGCAGCTAGATTCCTGGTATTCATTAAAACACACGAAGTATCAGTACCTTTGTCTTACGCGCGATTGTTGGTCCTTGCGCCTCTGCAGTATCATACCGTCGTAAACATCTAATACGAGTCGCTTAGCTGCGATTTAGTGCACAGTGAAGGCTTACATACCTTGGACATTCAGCGCCGCCTGCCTGGGGTTCCAGTACCCCAACTTGAACGATGGCATCACCACAAGCTTTCTGGCAGATAGATGCGAACTACCAATGGCAATTCTAGGACGGAATACGCGAGAGGAAGCCGTCGACGTCGGAGATTTAGGTTCCAAAGGGCCGGCGGAGAGGGAATATTGAGATCATGACGGTCAGAAGCAAAAGCGTCACGCGTGATATCACTCTCTTATCTTACCCCCATGGGCAAACTCAATATCGCCCACCACAAATCGTATCACCCATACCGCTGCGACAACATCGAGCGCGTTAGGCAGGATGAAGAGGAGGCTCGTTTGCAGGAGGCAAAAGAGGAGGGGCGACTCATGCTCGCCGACTCGGAAGCGCGGATAGACACGCTGAGGCAGCGGGCCGGGGCGAAGAGGCGGAAGGATGACGACGACATCGAGCGAGCTATGGTCTCCCAAGTCGAGAATGGTCATGTCGCTGCTGTGCTTCCAACGACGGCTGGACATATCAATTTCTTTGAAGATTTAGAACAGAATGCGATGATTCCTGCGACGACGCGCAAAACCAAGAAGACGGAGCCAGTCGAGACAGATCGTGGTGTTTCCCTTGCACCTTCGGCCAAGGACTTGAAGCCGTGGTACACCGAGCGTAACAAGGAAGAGGACGAACCGATGGACGAAATTGAATGCGGGATACTCTTCGCAAATCGGCCCACGACCCGCTCACGTCTATAACGCATCAGCTTGCTTCGCGCCATGGATCCACCAGCAATACCGACTCACACCGTTCACATTCTTCCTCGTATCGACCCCGCTCAGCAACGTCTTCAGGACCACCCGAGGTCCAATCTCGTCTCGCTCGGGAATCATCCGAGCGTGAACGAGCGCTGGCTCTCATTCGGAGGAAGCAGCGTGAGACGCGCGGCAGCGAGACGCCAAGCACGGTGCATGGCGGTTCTGGACCTGGGTACAGCGACGTATTCAATCGGCGCGAAGTAGACGATGCACATCGTGGTCGACATCCTCGGGACTCTGATTACAGACGGACACGTTGGTAGTTTTTTCTGGGTCGCTTATATCTGTAAACAGTCTACGCGCCAAGTCGATAACTGCGTCCTTCGAGAGCTCCGCATTCATCCGAAAACGGTCGAACAGTGTTTGTTTCCTTTGCCAGGGATAAGGCTCCTCGCCGTTTCAACGCACATCCACCGAACATTTCTCTGTAAGCCGAGATGTCTTCGTGTGCGACTCGCAGAACGTCATCTTGGCCTTAGAAACGCTGCCCGCGCTGGATAACAAAGTCTTGGTGGCGACGATTCAGAACCAGAGCTGAATTTCGCTGAGGCAGTCCTTTCGGTTTACGAATAGAATTTACACTGTTAGATCGATGAACTCAAAGTGAAGTATTCCTGCCTCCCCGCAGCTCGCCATCCTCGTGCGCATTGCTTCCCTGAAGACATCCCGGCGCTTCTGCGTGTCCTCTCCCGTCTCACGCGCCCCCCTCCATTCAGTGTAACAGCAGCATCTCACCTCTTGGATGCGCGGCAGTACGTCTGATAGTATGGGCCATGATGGGCTGTCGTCGGCATTCAAGAGACGGAAGTCCGCATCTTCAGATGTGTGCATATTGAGGATGAGAACCGTGACGTTCGGAGTGCGTCCCGCGAGGTCTGTAAGCTGGGACAGAACTTTCCAGGCGAAGTAGTACATAGGGTGAGGCAGGGTACTGCCGAACGACCTTGTGGGGATAGCGAAGCTGAGCTCGAGAATACGGAGGGAGGGACACGGGACGGAGACGAACTCGGCAGGCGAACAGTCTGTAGTGTTTCAACGGATGACTCAACCACAAGAGAACAACTTACTATGGTAGTTAATGACGAGACGTTGGATTGAAGGCAGAAGGGGTTGCAGATCGCGGAGCGCCGAGGGGCTGGGGTATGTGGAAAACTGAAGGGAAAACGACAGCTGTGTAAGCCGTTCGAGATATCCCCCGGCGTGCATGGCGACAACGAGTTCCCGGTGCGGAAGAGGAATGAAGCCCGGATTGAAAGCAGACCGAGGTGCTCGAGAGTTGGCGTCAGAGGGTCTTCCGAAGATGTCGGATGGTCCGAAGAAATCGAGCCACCCTCGAGGGTAAGAACGCGAACGGAGGAAGCAGCGAGGTGGATAACTTGCACTGGGACATTCACGATGTTGCGGAGACGTAGCTCTTGGAGGGAAGGCAGGGATATCATGTCTGTAAAGGCAGCAGCCAGCCCAGGAGAAAGGCTGTCCCACTCCATGAGGTCCGTCGAGAGCGTGATACTCAACCGCTGCAAATTGCGCAGGAGTTTCAACACCTTCTCCAGCGGCCGCTCCTCTATGATTCGCCTCGGCGCCGGCAACGGCGTCGTCAACTGGCGAACAAAGGCCGCGATGTGGGGAACTGTCATGAGAAGCGCGTGCCCACGCTCAATGGTGTTCTTGTTTTCTGAATCTTCGCCGCGATGCAGTTCGAAGTCGCCAAAGATGAGCTTCTCGGCGGGGAATCGAAACGAGCGTGAGGTGCGCAAACACGCGGTAAGGGAGGGAGTATCATGGGCCAGCTGGCCGATGATCTCGTCGATGAGCTCTTGGGGGATGTGGATAACTGGCTTCGGGGGCGCTTTCTTCACGAAAGAAAGCTGCTGTTGAGGCATGGTGAAAGGAGCTAAAGGCTGACAAATATCATCCCGCTCCGATCAATCCGCTAATATCCTGATCGCCGCTGTTTGAATTTTTGGTTTGATTCGGACGCCGGCGACCGGACCGCATTGGAAGTACGCGGAGTCTATGCGGCTGTACTATCCATTCTCTCTTTCTCCCACCACCCATTATAATGTCGACGGCGACTCAAAAGCCTGATGAGAACGATGTTCTCGCCGTTCTCAACGCGTACTTTTCCCCGACCAAAGCGCCGATCGGCGAGCTGGAGGACCAGCTGGACTCACAGGCGATGGTGTCCAGATCCGTCCGTAGTGCGGACGAATACGAATACGAGGTCCTACAGCTGCCAGTGGTAAGCCGCGTCTCCGTCACTTTCGTCAGTAACCCAGATCTCATCCCCGATAGGACTCGGACGCAGACGATGTCGTTGGACCAGGGATACCCAGTGCCGCGGCCAGTGACCGCGCAGAGTCAAGCTCAGATGAGAGCTCACTCAAGGAGCTGAAAGAGGAGCTGGCAGATGCCAAGCAGGTGCGCGAACAGTCTCCGAAAAGTACCACATTGACTGAAAGCGGACTCGGTAGCAAATCGCCGAGCTGCAGAGGGAGAAAGAGTCACTCCTGCATATCAACGCGACTCGCGTCGCCGAGAGAGAAGCGGCGAGTTGCTTCTGAGAGCTCGGGTGACCGTAATACTAATAGCTACAACAGGACCTTTCGACGCTTCGATTGGAGTATCAACTTGTGCGTGAAGAGCTAAATTTCCTTCAAGCACAACTCGTGCAAAATAGAATGGACCCGCAGTTGCAGAAGGTACGATACCCACAGTGCTTGTCATCCGAGCCCAACTGAGCGCACTCGATAGGAAATCAGCGACTTGGAAGCGACGGTCAAAGTGCTCCACGAGGTGAACGCGGTAAATAACCAGGTGAGCTCATCCTGAAGAGGCCTCCAGAATCCTGACTCGTGAGGCAGAAAGTGAAGACTCTGCCGCCCTCGATATATTCGGAGTCACCGAAACAGACGAAGAAGGGGAAGAAAGGCAAAGGGAGAGGATCGGCAACCAAGACAGATGTGGCCAAGCCGCTGTAGCGCGACTTGTCTGTGCATAACGCAGGGAAGAAAGACAGCCTATTTGATAGGTTCAGGAACTAAGAAGAACGCGGCGCGTAGTGTACGAAAAGACATCGCCAGTAACGACTGTGTATAACAAGTGTATAAACAAAGTCTGCCGGACAAGGTCTGCTCGAGCTCAGACTGACGACACGTCAGTACCAGCACATACTTCCTCCACCTAGCGAACGCCAGCAGGGACGAAAAAACAACAACAAAAGGGCACAAGTAGAGTTATCAATTTAGATGTACAAGTGAGCTAGAGCGCGTGTGCGTGTATGTGCGTGTGTGTGTGGGGTAGTACAGAGTATATGTACAAGGAACGGATTTCAATTTCGGGATAGTGTGCATGATATACAAGGAAGACGAAGGAGAGTGGACCGTGGACGGGGATGCAAGCCACGGTAGCAAGGCCAGGTGCAAGCAAGCAGGAATGTGTATGCGCGATATATGTGCAGGGCGTACGTGAGGTGTAGCAAAGGGCAAGTCGGAAGTGGGGGTGAGCTGAGGCAATGGTCAAGGGAGGTTGTGCCGTAGGCAAGGGTTCGTCAAGAGAGAGTCGAAGAATGTGGGTGGTAGCATAAGGTGTGCAATGCGAATGGATGACGGGTAAGTGGGACGACGTTAGATGCGGTCGACGACGCGTCTTCAACGAGCCGGCGAAGACTGATCATTGCGGCGCCATTTGCGGAGGAAGGCGTCAACGGCGAGCTGAGGATCATTAGCGCGGGTATCCTTCGACGGGCCAGGGGCGGTAAGATTAAACGCACCCAGAGAGCTGCGACGCGTTTCAGACTTTGACCAGTAGCACGCTCCGCCACCGTCGGCGACTCTTCCTCATGATCAATTTTCTTGACTGGGTACACATGTGCCGTCTGCACACAGAGAGCGTAAGTAGGGAAGGAAGAGCGGGAAAGAATACGGACCAGGTGGACCTCAGAGCCATCGACGTTAAGAGGCTATAAGAAGGGGAGGAAAAAAAGTTAGGGCAGGGCAGGGCGACATCGGACAGGAAGCGGCATACAGTGACAGAGCCAATAGCCGCCCACGAGATGGGTGAGTGTATCTCGTGCTTCGTCGTCCGGTAGTAGTCCGTCTCGGTAAACGAGTTTCGGGGTGGGGCAGTCGGAGAGAGAGCGGACCAAGAGGATGGCACGACCGTCTGCGCGGACGTGGGCTTATGGCGGAGCTTGCGTTTGCGCAGCATATCGATGGTGTAGAGGGGGAGAGGAGTGGGTACTAGTAGTGACTGTGGTGGTGGTAAGAGTCAAGGAACGCGTGTCGGCCCGCACAACGAGGCGCGATCGACGCAGGGCCGTGTGATTAATTTGCCGCATTGAGGCTAGACTGGCGATAGTCGGAATTCGCCGGTCGGTTTTCCCAATGGAGCGACTGCTCGGATGACGATGGCTACGGTCCACGATGGGCGGGCGGTAGGACGAGGGGATGCAAAGGTACGCCGAGCGTTGTTGAGTGTCTCTTGGTCTTGACGGGTTCTCGGCAGTGCGCGACTCGGTCCATTCGCCTGGCATGTCTTGCATACGAGGAAGTCAAGCGACCCCAGCATGTTTCTCGTCCTTGAATCGGCGCAGCCACAGTCGCATTCGAGTCGCATTGGTAATCTGGGCGTCAATCAGCATACTAGTCTGCACAGACTGCAACGGCAGAAAAGGACAGAGAATGAAGGGCTCTGAGCAGAGACCGCCTCCAACGACAGTGCCCTGCCCGCTCGCTCTGATCTGCCCGCTCCAAACAGCCGCCATCTTGGCAAATCTGGAGAGAGAGACGGACCTGGGACGGACAAGGACTTTGTGACTTCCATCACACAAAGCTTGCGTGTCGCCTACTCAAGGACGATACGACGCCTAGTGGCTCCCGGCAGTAGTGGAAGGAGAGTAATCTTGCGTGAATGTCCGTCGACGACCGCCAACGCCAGCCATCCAGCAACCCTCACCGGTGGTGAGCCTCGTGCACACAAACAGTCCGACAGCACCACTGTCCCACAAGCGCAGCAAGAGCGTTAACCCCGTGGTCTTTGTCGCCATCGTCGCCAGCAGCCAGCAGCCACCGAAAGAAAAGATCGTGGAAGAAGAAGAACTCACCCCACCGCCGTCTGACCAGCCACCTCCGACACACAGACCCTCCGTATTGGAGTCTTCGATTTGGGCCAGGACATGATTCGTCTTTGCTGCCTTGACGTCTTGAGACTTGCGACGATTGACGTTGAGGTGGCTGGCTGGCAACACCAGTCGATGCTTGGCCTTGAAGAACCGCCACATCGACCACGAGCGTCTGAGCGAGGCCTCCATCCTGAACAGGCTTCGTTAACGAGGACGAGGGCCAGCGGTGTATGTGTACGCACCCTCGACTGCCTCTCCGTCTCCGTCTCCGTCTCCGTCGCCATCGTCATTTTTCTCCACCGGGATTCGTCCCCACAATATCTTCCCCCGCGAGAGCGTCGCTGGACCCACGGAGAGTCGCTCAGAGCATGGGCGAAGGGTGAGGGTGTAAACGGCGAGTCGCGAGCGGTTGTTGGACGAGCGCAAGACGCAAGAGAGTTGTTGATGCCTGAATTCCGCATCCACGCTTCTTCCTTGCCACCAAACGAATTCCATACCCTAGCTCCCTCTCCCAGACCTCGCCGTCGAACAGCTTCAGCATCGACGACCCGCCGTTCCTCACCGGGCTTCGACTTGAAATGAAATGCCCCTCCGAAATGCACACCGGCCAGCCCACGTCGGGAGAACCATCCTTGCTTCTACCCAATGCGGGAGCGATACGATGTCCTCCCGGTACTGGACCACGGCTGCTGTGGCGAGCGACGACTTTCTTGGCGTCGCAATGGCGACGTCCTTATGCACAACGACTAGGTCCGACTCGGATTCCAGTTCCACCAGCGAGGCCCAAACACCGGGACGCTTCGCTACTTCGCCGCAATTTCCGCGCCTTTCTTGAGATGCAGCAGAGCCTCGGCGCGAGAAGCTCTTCCAACAAGCCGAGCTGAACTTGAATCGTCTGTCAACGGACTGCGAATCGAGCCAGCTATCCGTGTCTTGCTTTAGGGTCGTTCTCAACAACATGAAGCAGAGGGGGCTGAGATACACCAAGAGGTCTCCTTGATATCTTCCCAGCGGCTCGGTAGGCCGACGTTGCTCAATTTCCTTACTCGCAGGTCAGTTGTACCACCCATGTATGCTGAATCGGACCTCATTTCCCCTCACACAGCTCTCTTTCCTTGTCCCTCCTCCATCCCGAGCCCCAGATCTTCTACGGTCGGGACTTCGAGCTCGCAAGCGTCCTCTCGATCTTCCCAACCACCACCAACTCGCCCCGCATCGTAGCCTTTGGACCAGGCGGAACAGAGGTCTCCTTGATATCTTCCCAGCAACTCGGTAGGCCGACGTTGCTCAATTCCCTTACTCGCAGGTCAGTCGCACATATGTATGCCGAATCGGAGCTCATTTCCCCTCCCTCAGCTCTCTTTCCTTGTCCCTCCTCCGTCCCAAGCCCCAGATCTGCCACGGTCAGGACTTCGCGCTCGCAAGCATCCTCTCGATCTTCCAAATCACCACCAAATCGCCCTGCCTCGCGACCCTTGGACGGGCAGAATAGAGAAAACCACTGTCGACATGTCGTGCCAGCGATACTTCACCCTACTGTAGCTGCACTCAAGCGTTGACCGGGCTGAGACAAAGCCAACGGCCTGTTCTGCTCCGACGGCCATCCTCGAGTTCTTGCAACAACTCCACTCTGTCTCTATCTTTATCTAATGTGGAAATATCTTCGCTTTGGGCCGCTTCCGATCTTCTTCTTCTACCGCCCGAGACGTCTGGCCTCATCTTACATCTACCAAATTCATCCGACATCGACCCTAGACAGGCGTTCAGACCTTCAGTCTATTCCACGGAATCAGGTTGCGGTCATTCTCAGCAACATCGAGTTCTTGTTGTTAAGGACGGTGGTCATGCAGTTATCGCCCCGACTTATTCATTTCTATGTTAGACCGTACGCCATACAGTAAATTCCAGGTTACGCGAAGACACTACAAATCTACAATCTATACTTTACGTCGCTAACTCGTGTATACCATCCAACACGCACCCGTACTAAGTTGGTACTAGAAGAATCCAGAGCAAGACCTCGAATACACCAAAAGTAGCATGCCCAGCAGCAGCACCACCATCACCATCACCGCGAAAGATCGACTTGGCCGACTATTCCCGTCCTGCGCTTCTCCATCGACATCTTCACGCATACCGAGGCGGATCGCAACCTGCGTTAACGCGAGGCGGAGTCGGACAGTGGTAGGCGGGCCCTGAGCACCGGCAGCGTCAATGGCGGCGACGTCTGAGGCAGGCAGAGGGCCTATGTGGGAGGTTAGAAAGGTGACGAAGCGGAGGAGCATGGATGGATGGATGTAAAATATGTATAGATGCAAAATGAAAAACGAAGACGAGGGCCTGAAGGCAACGAACAGAACGAGCCAATGACGGATGAGTGGGACGGAGGATAAGGTACGCACGCAAGTCACCCGCAGCGAGATACTCCTCCAGCCGCTGCTTGTTCGAGGTTGTCCTACAACCATTCAGCCACACGTCCGCATTGACGAAGGAAAACCCACGTAACCACGACCACGCCCTTGGCGCGTAACCAACCCAGAAGAACCTGCGTCGGGGAGATTCCAAGACGGACCGCGGCAGAAGCGACAGGGACGTCGACAGGGCCCCCAGGGTACTTCGTCAGCGAGCTGTTAAAGGGCTGGTAAGTGCGGATACGAAATGAGAAAGACCAATCAACGCACCTCAATCCACCATACGCCTCTATCACGACGCCGCGTTCTTGAGACCACTCCACGACCTCGCGCTGTGCAGCATAGTTGTACGGATGCAGCTCGATTTGGTTGACCACCGGGAGAACCGTCACCGTAGGGTCCGAGAAGAGCTTTTGGAGAACCGGGAGAGGGAAGTTGGAGACGCCGATTGATCTTTTCTAGTCGGTCAAGGACTCCGAATGTGAAGTAAGCAAGCGAAAACGCACTTGGCCAACCCGGCTTTCTGTACGCCCTCAAGGTCTCTCCAGGTCGCCACGATATCCGGAGTGACCCACGCTTGGTGGATCAGGTACAGGTCGACGAATTTGAGGCCGAGCTGCAGATGCGTGAGCTTGCGACGACACACCGAGAGCAGCAACCCACCTGCGACAGACTACTCCGAATCGACTCGTCCACCGGTATGGCGCCACGGGAGTACTTGGTGGTTACGTAGAACTCTGAACGCGCGAGGCCGCTCTCGTGGATGGCGGTACCGACGTAGCCTTGAATTGTCGTTAGTGCTGGCAGAGGATGGAAGCGACGAGAACGAGCCTTCGGTTTCATATGCTGTCGAGGATGAGCTGGCTGGAGTCGAGAGAGACGAAGACGTACCTTGCGCAGTGTCCACATGCGAAAACCCTGGCACTTTCCGTCAGCGAAAAGAATGACTCTGAGCATATGAAAAGACGCACCTGCATCCAACGCCTGCTGAACGTAGCGTGTAACGTCCGTGCGCTTGTAGATGCTGCCAGTGCCTTCCATCCTTTGAGCTCAAACTCCTGTGGGCCAATAACAACTACCAAAGGCAATTCCCGGAATCTTTCAAGGACGTCAGCTAACAGCGAACAGAGAAGGGAAGAACAAACGCACCTTTCTGCCGTCGTTGAGAGGTAGGCTCTCGAACAGCATGGTGGTAGCGAGTAAGCAAGCAAGAGCCTGAGATTGCGCGATGAAACGCAAAGATAGCGCGCCGTGGCGGCTTCGCAAAAGGCTTTGACGGTGGGAGTCGAGTCTCAGGTGCAGCTGCTACGCTATGTTGCACTCATGGCATTCTGCTGGAACCGAGGGTCGTCGAAGGTGATGGTGGCGGGAGAGCAGGAAAATGTCGTGACATGGATACAGTACTTCGGTCGATTGTATGTATGGTAGATTTTGCGCTCGTAAGTACCGCAGAAAGCGCCTCTAATGTATTCCCCGCTCCTCCCACAGCTCCGGCAGACGCAATGCGAGTGCCGCTTCCACCATTTCATGAACTTTGTTCCTGTCTTCGACCGACGGCGATTCGATGATCCTACTGGCCATCTCTTTCAAGGCGTCCCCGATAGTCGTACTGGGTAGACGCAGCGGAATAAGCAGCGTTCGGGGAGCCCCACGGTGCCTCAATCGCAGTAGATGCAGCATCATCCGACCTCCGCTCGCTTCAGCACGTCTCACAATTCCACTCCATTCTGCGTCTGCGTCTGTGGTCCGGGGTCGGAGAGGGAGCTTCTTGTCCAGTGCAGAGTACACGGTAAAAGTGGGCTGCGCGGGGACAATAAAGTCGAAGACCATAACGCGAGGCGTTTCCATCGTGCCTGCGACGGAAGTGAAGACGAGGTGTTCTACGTGCGCGAGGAGGATCTGGCCCAAGTGCTCTTCGTAGTGGTGGTGCAACAAGGCGCGCAGGAACCAGCGGTCGTGGTAAGGAAACGCCTGCTGAAGGTGGCTCGCTGAAGTAGATATCAGCCAGTCTCGCTCGCGAACGACGGATGATACCGGACCCAAGACCCACGGCGGCCGCGCGGAGCACGAATCACGATGACCATCTTCCCAGTCGGCTTCTTGGCAGGTAGTCGCGCAGTAATACACTGCCTGGCATGCCGAGCAGCGGCGGAATGCCGTCTTCGAGTCGATGCGGCCGCACTATAGTGTTTTTAGTATCTTGTGCAAGGTAGAAACGTATGGCTCACAGCGAGGTTATCGCATGCTGCTAGCGAGAGACCCTGCTGCTCTAGTATACCCAGAGACGGCGACACCCTCTCGATAAATGCCCTCCAAATCGGACATGTCTCCGATTCCAAGAACTGTGGGGTGCTGACGGCGGATTCTAAAGCTGCGATGCCCTCGCGGAGCTTGACAGCAGTGTGGTGGTAAAACACTGCACCGGATAGCACAGTGTCGAAAAGTTCACGGACGATGGGGAGGAGGACCTCGAGTGGGCACAAGCCGACGAGAATTAGGAGCAGTCCGTTAATGCTATCCAGCGCGCCATCGAAATACGGTGTACCCATTTCCTGATACAACAGGCGCAGGAGGACCCTCAAAGAGTCTCTGTATGCGTTGACGGCGAACGCGCGGAGCTTGAGGATGTGCGGCAAGCCTAAGGCTTCGACGAGGGCGGGAATAATTCCCCTACGAACCAGCGTCGTAGAAAGAGCGGTCAGGGGGACCTTCGGAAGCGAGAATTCTGCCTCGAATGGGGAGGCCCAGTACATGCCAGTGCTACCGTCCACCAGGAGCAGAAGAAGACGGAGCATGAGATAGGATTCTTCCGGGGGAATGCGGGTTGCCGACTCGGACTCTTTCATGGTGAGGCGGAGCATAAAGATCATCAGGTCCGCGAGCTCCTGTATGCCACCGGCACCGCCAGCGAGATCACTCAATGTCGCGGCGTGGCGAAGGTCGAATAGGCCAATGAGGCGGAAGATAGAACGGGTGATACGCCAGCCGTCATCCTCTAGCTGAGCGCTATCCTGGATGATAGGAGTCATCATGGGACGAAGAACGCATTCCAAGGCTCGCCCGACCACAGCCGCGAATCCCTCCATGGGTCGAAAGGTTTTTGCGGGAGACAGATTTGCCTGCTCAGCATCGGCATACAACCCAAAGACGAAGCCCAGAGCGTTCATGCGGGGTGAGTCATGGCGTGTGATTCTTTGAGTCTTCTTGCCGAAATCGACGTGCAATCCAGCTCGCCAGAGGAGCTCATGGTGGTCGTCCAGGAAGCGGAACCACAGCCAAACGCGTGGCAAGAGCCATGGCGCCGTCTCGTGCGGTATGGAGCCGATGTTTTGGGCTAGCAGCCTCATCGCTGCGATGGAGCGGGCGATTGTGTGGAAGACGACCTTGCCAGCATCTCCACTGATGTTATCTAGGTCGTCCGGGGTGGGGATAGCCGCGGGGTCGAGGTGGACAAAGCAGATTGGGAGGAGGGCATCAGCTTGGTCCACTGGGATGCACTGGCGCGTGGTTTCAAGTATTTCGAAGCGACATCCCAGTCGGTCGATGGTTTCCGCGGTGGCGGTGGTCTTCAACGCGGCGGTGGCAAGCCGCTGGTGTGAACGGTCGGCATTAGCAGGGGGTGGCACCAGTAAGAAAGACGTACGCGCACGGAAACTGGCAAGCGTAGAAGCTGTTTTGGATCGAGGGCGGAATGCATCTTGTCGTTGTTTGTGGGAGAGGCAATGGGGAGGGAAGCGCGTTAAATACAAGGCCCGAGTTGATGTCCAAGCGCTCTGCCTCGACAATGGGATGCCGCGAAAGGGAAACGGCGACCAAAGCACCGTTCGGAGCGATGGACAAACGGCCATAGGACGTGTTTGAAGAGAGTTTCCGGTGTAGACGATTGCAGAGACATCTAGGATGGTCGACCGATGAGCTATGAGGATGATCAGAACGGCGTTCAACTTCCTGCAAATTGAAAATAGGGCTAGAGACCGTTCTTTCCTTTCGTTCACCGGCAGAGGCTGCCACGTACACAGGAGTCAAGCCATTTGGCGACCTTGCGGGTTCGACGCAGCCGGTTCGACGGAATATGAGAGCTAATCGTAAAGCAAGGCTGCGACGGTGCCAGTGGTGATAGCAGAGCAAGAGGTACAAGTCACGGTGACCGTTTCTGGATGTTGTTCTCCCCGCCTCCATGTCTGCATCCGGAACTTCTTCAACTGCTCTCTGCGAATGCCAGCGACCTATCTCCGCCAATCTCAAGCGCTCAGGCCACGCCGCGCCTCGGCCGCATGCTATGACCATCGACGTGAAGCTTCTGGCCGCCTGCGTCGTCCACAGTTCTTGTCCTTTGGCTTCGACCGCCATGCCTCTGCGCAATCCGCTTGCTCTTCTAATCTCGATATCGATGTTCCTCAGCAATGCCCGCACACGCGCTTCGCCGAATCGTCTATCACCATCACGGGAACGACCACATCAGCAAGACCGCGTGGATTATCATAGGGGTAATAGCAATAGGTATGGCGTGGGTTTCTGCGGACGTCGACCTAGGCCCAGTATATCCTACTACGTTGTCGAATAATCAAGGCGGTGGCGCACCTCTGCCATACTTTTGAGCGCCAACGGAATGTCAGATACGGTGCGTCGGCCACAGAATGCACGACCCTCCCTGTTAACCTTCAATCGTTCATCTACAGCCTTCTGGCCCTCCGCCTGAACAGCCCATATATGCACCGCCGGGGGTACGTCTGCTTCGTGTCTCTAATATATCCTCTCAGTGATTCACTTAACATAGCCTCCCGGTCCACCTCTGCAGGCCCACTCAGGCAAGTGTAGTGCAATTGAAAATCTCGAAGTTCTTACCAACTTTCATACCAGCAACACATCCTCGAAGCTGTGGCTTCTCATCGCCATGGATGGGAGTACATATGTCGCACTCCAGGCCTTCTGTTAAAATATCCGCAATATCATCGTTTGCGCAGTCCCGCATCTTCGCGTACTGGCCGTTTGTTTTTGGGAAGCAAGTGTCATATTGGATTCGACGCAGCGCTTGCCCTCCGAAAGTGCCAGTAGTCATCGTATGCCGCCGGGTTCTGGTGCCTGTAGAGAACCTGCTACCTTCGCACCAGCTGACGTCCATCACCCTCACTCTCCCCCGGGCCCTGGCAAGCGAGCAGGCAAACCTTCTATACAGCTGTCGGCGATCCGGACGGGGAATTGGAATCTTGAATTTTTATGCATAGACAGACATCTTTGGCTTTTGGTGGAGGGTTAGGCGGAATGGGTTTGAAGAACTGGTGCGCGATAGAACGAACACAGTGAGTTTCACAGCTGAGAACCGGAAGAGTGTTATACACCGGAGATGTGTCAGGCGGGGCACCACAGCACTGACAGTCAAGCAGTCAAACAAGCCGTCCTCCAACAACACTCCCCCGGCTGCAGGAAATCTGCCAGAAGCGAAATGTGTACTGCAACAATGCCAGTGGGGAGGATCACTTATGATGCTCAAGGTCGGATGTCTGTTGCACTGAGTTCTAAAGGACTTACTTATGGCCTCTACCAGTCATCATGACTGCCGATGGAGTTTGGACCTGCTTTATAGCCAAGTAACTTGGATTCTGACATTCTGCTGTGATGCTATTGAACTGTGCTTACAACTTAACTATGAAAGGAGGTTACTACACTCATCTGACTGGAGTTCATGCTGTGCTGGGTGGTCCAATGATTGTGATGCTCCAATATGCCATCAACAACACTGAAGTTTGAAATATTCTTGCAATCACAAAAGATAACTATACAGGGACAGACAGCTTGCCACCGTCATTGAGTTCTTGACCCACCACGACCCCTTGGCGGGTGCCGCGGAGGTTGACTTTTTGTTAAACAAGAGAGTATAAATATAACAAGGGTTTTGAGGATCAGTCAAGGAACCCACTGCATGCCAACCTTGGAGACCATGGCACGGCACTCCAATGGAATCATTCAGGTATTAATCATTGAAATTGGCACCTCTTTCAAGAAGAAGATGGACAATATTGGTATGGTCTCCAGTGGAGGCTGCCTGCAAGGCATTGCCATAGTGTCCACCCTGAGCATTGACGTCTGCACCTTTCTCAAGCAGAAGCTGCACAAGCTCGGTGTGGCCACCCGAGGAGACCGCCTGCAAGGCATTGCCATAGCGTCCACCCTGAGCATTGACGTTGGCACCTTTCTCAAGCAGAAGCTGCACAATCTCAACCTCGGTATGGCCACCCGAGGAGGCTGCCAGCAAGGCATTGCCATACAGTCCACCCTGAGCATTGACATCAGCACCTTTCTCAAGCAGAAGTTTCACAACCTCAGTGTGGCCGCTATGAGACGCCGCCTGCAAGGCATTGCCGTAAGCTCCAGCCTGAGCGTTGACGTCGGCACCATTCTCAAGCAGAAGCCACACAACCTCAGTGTGGCCGCTGTCAGACGCCGCCTGCAAGGCATAGCCGTAACTTCCAGCCTGAGCATTGACGTCGGCACCGTTCTCAAGCAGCAGCCGCACAACCTCAGTGTGGCCGCTGTCAGATGCTGCCTGCAAGGCATTGCCATAGCGTCCAGCCTGAGCATCAACGTTGGCACCATTCTCAAGCAGAAGCTGCACAAGCTCGGTGTGGCCACCCGAGGAGGCCGCCTGCAAGGCATTGCCATCATCTCCACCCTGAGCATTAACATTGGCACCGTTCTCAAGCAGAAGCTGTACAATCTCGGTGTGGCCACGCGAGGAGGCTGCCTGCAAGGCATTGCCGTGAACTCCACCCTGAGCATTGACGTCAGCACCTTTCTGGAGCAGAAGTCGCACAAGCTCAGTGTGACCGCTGTCAGAGGCTGCCTGCAAGGCATTGCCGTAACCTCCACCCTGAGCATTGATGTCAGCACCCTTCTCGAGCAGAAGTCGCACAAGCTCAGTGTGGCCGCTGTCAGAGGCTGCCTGCAAGGCATTGCCGTAAACTCCACCATGACCCTGAGCATTGACGTCGGCACCGTTCTCAAGCAGAATTTGCACAAGTTCAGTCTGGCCACCGTTGGAGGCTGCCTGCAAGGCATTGCCATAGAGTCCACTCTGAGCATTGACGTCGGCACCTTTCTCAAGCAGAAGTCGCACAATCTTAGTGTGGCCACCGTTGGAGGCTGCCTGCAAGGCATTTCCATAGAGTCCACCCTCAGCATTGACATCAGCACCTTTCTCAAGCAGAAGCTGCACAAGCTCAGTGTGGCCACCTGAGGAGGCTGCCTGCAAGGCATTGCCGTAGCGTCCACTCTGAGCGTTAACGTCAGCACCTTTCTCAAGCAGAAGTCGCACAACCTCAGTGTGGCCGCCATTGAAGGCTGCCTGCAAGGCATTGCCATAGAGTCCACCCTGAGCACTGACATCGGCACCTTTCTCAAGCAGAAGTTGTACAAGCACAGTATGGCCACCATTGGAGGCTGCCTGCAGAGCATTGCCATAGTATCCACTCTGAGCATTGACATCAACACCTTTCTCAAGCAGAAGTCGCACAAGCTCAGTGTGGCCATGGTTGGAGGCTGCCTGCAGGGCATTGCCATAGTGTCTACTCTGAGCATTGATATCAACACCTTTCTCAAGCAGAAGTCGCACTCCCTCAGTATATCCCATGTAAGAACAGACATACAGGGGGAGCAATGCTTGTCGTGACCAAGATATCCCAGATAAATGATTGTCAACTTCGTGCAGATGATTCAAGGCAATGTATTGGCTGCTCCCAGGCTCCAACAGCTGCATTGCTGAGGCTGACAGGATAGCCTGGTCATGGCAGCGCAACAGATGGTAGCACCAATACTGAGCTGCATATACAGCCAGTGGAAAGTCTGGCAGTGTTTCACGATTGAGAGGATTCTCACTGAAGTGGAGAAGATAGCCTATGCACGTCTGTGCAATCATAGTATGCGAAAGACTCTCTCTGATATCCCAGTTAAGAGTACTTGACACTTGCCCTGACAAGATGTAATCCTTCACTGATGCATGAGCCAACCTTACAAAGGATGGCTCATTCTCATCACGAGTGTAGGTGACCAGTCCCTCCAACCATTCAAAAACCCCAGTTGCACCACCACGTAGATTGGGGTCAAATTTGTATGTGTCCAGGTCAGAGAAATCTGATGCAAGAGCATCGTTGAGCTCATCCAGAGTAACTGGTTGGGCAGCAAAGGCAAGCCATAGGAGAAGTCTCTCAACATAGACCAGCTCATCAGCACTGACTTCTTGCAGGAAACGGTCATAGATTCCATACAGGTCACCTGGGAGATTGGTGAGTGTCTTCTCCAATCTGCCTGGCAATTTGCAGCGGGAAAGTTCAACAAGTAGACAAGCTGCAAGGCGAAACCTGGAAGGAGAGTTAGCATGAACATCATATTCAAGGAGAAGAAAGACACTTGCATTCCATTACTCCTATGTACAACTTTCTCTGCAATATATTCTGCACGATGTGCCCACTGTTTCAAAGTGTACCTGGTCCGGAGCTCACTGTCAACAAAGAGGCTGATGTCCCTCTGGGTTGCAGCACCCTCCAGGGCAATGCATCCGATGTCCTTGAAGTGCCTTGTGAATATGTCTCGGTATTGGCTGGTAAAGAGTAGGTGCAACGGGCTCTTGGCCCAGTTTCGAAGCCAAGAGATGAGCTCAACAAGGGCTTGATGTTCAGCCTCTTCAGACTCGTCCAGTGCATCAAGAACAATATAGGTACGGCCAAGCTCTAAGAGTAGCTTTTCAAGGACATTCTGGAGATCCTGATAGGTTGGTAGTACCTGGCCCATTGATTTGCGGTATAGGTCATCCAGAGCCTGATAAGGATGCGGATGGAGAGATTGAGCAGAGAGCTGTAAAAGGATGCACCGAAGTGCAACTTCCACAGATTGTCTTTTCTTGTCTCCAACATCAAAGTAAAAATATGCAACAGCAGGAGTGTTTGGTTTGGGAATGAGATGGTTATCCCTGAAGAGCTTGTCAATTATTGTAGAGCTATAATTCAAAACAATTATCAAGTCCAAATGCATGAAGCATAGTGAGAGTAGACAGTACCTGAGTACGCTCTTTCCACTACCAGCTGCCATCAAGTTAGATTCTTTGTTGCTGGAGCTGGAGGAATCTTACATTGTCCCTGAATCCACAAACATCCTGGATTGTCTTGCCAGTTGATGAACTGGTCACCATCCAAGAGCCAACATCCAGTGCCTTCATGATGAGACTTCAGGGTTGTATTTTGCTTCTCCCTCATATCAGGAGGGAATTGCAGCCATTTCTGAAGCTTGTCTTCTAGACTGAATTCATGTCAGATGTGAGCAAAATATGCTGGACAACTATAACAAACACTGCATCATAAACCTTGTCTAATGTTGTTGCCGTATCATTGTGCATAATTGCAAGGTCCACCAAGCGGTTGGTCTGATTTTTTCTTAAGCACCAAATAATGACTTGGATATAGAGTACTTACCCTGAACCTGTCGGCAAATGAAGCAAGCTCTTGATTGAGAGCGCTCAATTCACTTCCTAACTCATTGCGGGCCCATATTTGGAAAACTCGCTTGTGGCCATCAAATTCAGTGATGCCCACATAAGCCTTCTGAACTAGTCTGCATTGGTTAATCAGTGAGTCAGAAAACAACATCAGCAACAAGGTTACGCAGTATATGTTTCCACATCCGCCTTGAGACGCCCAACAAGGTCAACATGATTCATCTCCTCAAGACGCAAAATGGTGCCACAGAGATCCTTTGTGACATCAGTTATCTGAGCGAGAAGTATGTCCCTTTTCTCAT
The DNA here is from genome assembly GCA_029282125.1 of Mycena amicta. Classification (NCBI taxonomy): domain Eukaryota; kingdom Fungi; phylum Basidiomycota; class Agaricomycetes; order Agaricales; family Mycenaceae; genus Mycena; species Mycena amicta. Next base: position 619,217 of record JARIHP010000001.1, on the reverse strand, counting down.
GTGTGTACTTTGTTTCCTGCAACAATAATATTTAATCAATTAATTGATAAGTGGAAAACCAAAGACTATTCAATGTACCTTGTATGCTTGCAGAATCTCAGACAGAAGTGCAGCAACAGGCGCAATAAAGGGGACCTTCTGAGCAACATTTGCAACCTTCTCGACGAGGTGGAGCGCAGAGGTAAGGTTGCTGATTACCGAGCCTTTGGTGATTTTCGATTCTGCAGTACCAATGGGTGGATTGTTTGTAGATTGCTTTGATTCTGTGGGATGGATTTGCATTAGAAGGTCTGGACGGACAATGAGCAGGTACCTCTGAGTTGCTTCATCGTGGTGCAGAGGCAAGGAGGGTCCTGGGAGCCGTCTACCTCGTGTCTCAGAGTCACAGCCCTCACTGCTGTGTTAACCGCTACTTCGGTTCATCCCCATATGGCCACCTGTCTTCCGCCGGCGCCTTTGGACCATATCACATCAGGATTAGCTAAATTTTGGTGCCGCAAAGTTGGTACCAATTCGCTTTACGAGCTGAACAGAGAGCCACAACCTCCTTTCAGCCCATGGATTCCTTAGATTTTGCATCCATCTTAAGGCCGTAATTAAAATGTTCGGCATCTATCAGCCTGAGACTTCTTCTGCCATCTGCCAGATCTTCCGTCCCCGGCGGAGTCTCCGCTTGCTCGCACTCAGCTCCCTCATCCATCCAGACCCATGCTGCTTGCATGCCTCCCATCTCATGCTCACGCCCACGATGTTTCCATGCCGGCAGCAAGCACCCGCAGGCTTTGGGTCCATTGTCTTTCATATCATGATGGTCAGCAGAAGGCTCTGTCAGCACGACCAAATGTAGCTGGACTCTCCGTGCTTTATGCGCTCTCCATCGCTCCCGCGGCTGCCTGCCTGTGGATTCCCCGTCAAATCCTCCTCGACATCACCGTCAACTCCGTTCATCCCAGGCAGCGCGTGTGCACAGCACTTTAAAGCCTTTCCTCGATGCACTCGCAGCCCTGTCGTTTGGAAGGTTCTTGAAACACGTCCGCCGCGGCCGTGTCCGTGCTCTCTGAACCAGCCAATATTGATGCCTCAAATCACAGCTTACATGTACACACCTGTTAGGCTGTGCGACTCGCGAACTGGCTCGTTCTCGTTCTCAGGCTGGACGAGCCCGAGCCCGCAGCTTGCGTAACCGTCGGATCGGATACTGGCATTGCTGCGGAACGGTGTCCACTCGCCGATTCGGACGTACTTTCATTATTCACGTGACAGTCGACGTCCCGCCAGATCCGTTAGCTCGCTGCCAGTGGATCGCCTCCCGGGTTGTGTCCAACGGGTTCTTCATGAATTCATCGTGATTATTCACGGACTCGGCTTTAGCTCACCAAAACAAGCTGAAAAATACAATGCCCGACGCTGACCGATGATGTCCTCCCGCCGGTATCCGCCTAAGAAATCGACATCAGTTTCCAAGTTGCACGCAGTGCCAGTGCCAGAGCGGAATTTACATACACGCGAGTCCGAGTCATCGCATTTCTCTTCAACTGAAACCAACACTCGACGAATATCGACGTTTCGAACCCACTCCGAGTCGCCGGCGACTGTGCCAGTGAACCTGCTTCAAGTACAGCGAAGCACAGGCAGCAACTCAGATGTTCCGCTGCTATCCAACTGCGCCACGCCGAATAGTATTTAGTTCATGTAATCACAAAACATAAGCTTACACTGGCAGTACCTTGAGGCTGATGTTGCGGTTGCGGCTGTGGGACTCGGACGACGAATAATACAGTTAGGATTCAGAAACGATACACTGCCAGAAAACATCAGTTCCGTCTACTAAACTCATAGAGATTGCACGGGCAAACTCACCATTGGTTTGTACATCATCCCCACACAACGTCCTCCCTCTCCCCCTCCCTCTTGCCGGACCGACGAGCAACATCCCTCTTCGCCCACCTCTCCGCATCCGCCATGTTCTTCGCATTGATACTGGCACTGGCTGACACGGGCCCGCCCAGCCGCGACGCCAGCCCATGCCCCGAATATATATCCTGCCGTTCCGAGCGAGTATTAACATACTCCTTGCGCCCATACTCGAGCTGGCCCTGATAACCATAGTGATGATCGAGCGTCAGCCTCCCCTCCGCGACGAGCCGCACCAACACGGGTGCGTGTACAACGGCGTCTGCCGCTGCGTAGACGCCTTTGGCTTTCGGTGGGGCGCGGAGGGTTAGGCGGAATGACTTGAAAGCAGTGCGCGAAAGAACGAATGCGGCGAGGGTCTCAGCCGAGAACCGGAAGAGTGTCGTGCACCGCAGATGCGTCAGGCGAGGAACCAGCGCAGTCAACCGGTCAAACAACCCGTCCTCTAGTAACACCCACTCCCCCGGCTCCGGAAAATCCGCCACTGCCAAGTCCTCCAATGCGTCCAACGCTTCGAGGGTCCGTACCAGGTCCCCCTGCGAGATCTTGACGCTGCGTAAATCCAGCGCAGACAAGCACAAGCGCAGGCCCGAGCCTTCTGCGAGGCGTACGAAGGAGTCCGTGGGCCAGGAAAGAAGCGGGTGTCCACTGGTGCGCACAACGCGCAGTCCGTGTAGACGCGGGAGGACGAGGCAGTCGAAGATGGCGGCAAGGAAGAGGGTGAGTTGGGGTGTGATTGCTGCGGCGGTGAGGTCGATGTCCAGCGTCGAGACGTTCGAGACCACGGCTTTATGGGTTGTCGGTAGCGGGACCGGTAGAGCCGCCCAGAGGTGGGCGATATGGTGGAATGTGAATGACGCGTTGCTCGAGAGGTGATTCAGGACGCGAAGGAAACCTGTGGTGCCGCTGTCTTGGTAGGTACACGACCGCAGCTGCGTCCAGGGAAGCTTGGGCACGGATTGCATGTCAAGCCTGACGTGTCTGAGGCTGGGTGCGTCTTCGAAGACATTGTAGCCTTCGATGCCGGTGCCGTAGACGGAGAGGGAGAGTGAACGAAGAAGCGGAAGTTTCTTGCTGATGGGCTCCAAGAGTCGCAGCTGGTTGGCGCCGATACACAGCGTCAGCTCCTCCCACTGCTCGCCATGCCTCGCCAACAACCCAACGATCCCCTCGACCACATCGTCATCCGCCCCGTCCACATTCAGCACGACCCTCAGCGGGGTTCCCTTCGCCCGCCACAGTGCCATCTCCAGAATGCCCAGATACCTATAGTATGCCTTCCCAAAAGACGAGAAGCCCTGGCTTCGGCGAGGCCAAAAACGCGCATTGACCTCGACAGAGCCCCACAGGGCTGGTGTATGCATTATCATCGTATGCCAGTGCGCACAGACTTGCGCGAGCAGCAGTAGGTCGCGTTTCGCCAGGTTCGCAAGCTCCTTCCGTCCGTCCCAGGTGTCTCGCGAGCCGCTGAAGAAGGCCACGATTTCGGTGAGGATTTCGGGCGGGACGCGGTCGAATGGGATAGGGTTGCCAGCTGGAGAGGAGCCGATGAGGAGGTTGAGCAGTGAGTCGAGCATGAGAGTCACTGTCGAGAGAAGTGATGTCGCGTCACGGTAAGTAACGCTCTTGCCTCTTGCCACTATCTCGCTCAAATCTTCAACTTGCATCTAATTCTCCGTTGGTAAATCCAGCACTCGGAAACTTCCAGCAATATCTCGACTAAAAAAGTTCGCCTTTCTCGGGTCGACGCCGAAATTGCAGATCTACCATATTCAGCACTTCATTCGCGCATTCAGGCCTCTCGCGACGCTGCCCGACGAAAGGAGTCTCGAAATCTTCGTTCAATACCTCCCTGCGTATCCGTACTGCCTTCCGCTGATGGTCGTTTGTCGCCAGTGAAGGACCACATTAGCAAGACTGCGTGGATTATGTGCGGCGTGGGTTTCCTGTCTATGGGGATGGCGGCTGACTTTCCCAGTAGCTGCCCTGGCTCTCATCCTCTGCTGCGTCCGTGTCGCTCCTGAATCCGGGCGGAAACACTGACGCGTCTGCGCCTTCGGCTTCAAGCGCTTAGACTGTTGTAAACCTACTTTCTTCGCCACGCAGGACGTCGACCTAGGCCCAGTCTATCCTGCTCCGTTGTAGAATCATCAGGGCGGTAGCGTGCCTCCGCCATATTTGAGCGCCGGCCGCCCGGGAATGTCCAGTACGGCGCGTCGCAGAAATGCGCAACCCACCTTGTTAACCCTCAATCGTTCATCTACAGCCTTCTGGCCCTCCGCCTGAACAGCCCATATATACACCGGTGCGTTTTGCTCGTGTCTTAATCTACCTCTCAGCGATTCATTGAACGTAGCCTGCCGGTCGACCTCCACAGGCGCGCTAAAGCTATCAGGCAAGTACAAATCAATTGACAAGCTAGTTTTCGAAGTCCTTACCGAGTTTCGTGCAGGTGCCCTGGCGGACATGGACCAGCACCGTCCCATCGGTCGACTAACTGCCTCTCCGCAAATCAAGCCCACGTACCTTTTGTTTCGGTCTCATTTCTACACATATCTGTACTCGATCTTAATACACCGTTCAGAATACCCACCATGTTGTCTCTCGCCGGTACTTTGTACGGAAATCTGATTTATTCCGTCTGCTAAACGTCTCCCAGATGCCTTGACAGCCACCGAAATATCATCTCACCACTGTGAGTAACCAAACTTGAAGTCGTCCGTGCAAGGAGAAGCGGACCAAGAATATGACCCTCGGCGCCTGCCTTCCGCGCGCCCAGGTCGGTCGCCCCGCAATTCCTCGTGGACGGATGAATCTATGCGTACAAACTCCGCTTCGGGAACCTCAATCAATTGCAAGCTTCTTCCAATTTCGCATCGGGATTAGTTCAAGCGAAGGTGAACGACTCTCTCACCTTATACAACTATCACAGATGCAGTATAGGTTGCCATCCTCCTCGGTAACAAGCTCGCCCAACGGGACGCGCCGCCATCAATGCGGGATCTTCGACGGATCTTCCGGCCTTACATACTTACCCACGTTTTTTTTTTTCTGCCCGCTCTCCGAATCTGTTTATCTATGTCCATTCTAGTGCTGTGGTTGGCGTCGAGCCCGCTTTAATGTTTCAAGACTCCTAGAAGCGCAAACAACGCGGGCGGCGCCCAAGCTTCTCCAACACACTAGTTGCCATCAGGAAGCACGGTTTCTGCTTCAGCGCTCAGGCTCAAACCAAGGCTATTCGTCGTCCGCTCGTTTCTTCAACCGTAGCAATCATCTAGTATTCGAGTTCAATTCCGTACATCCTCCTCTGCTGGATCAGCAACTAGCGCAACTCCGCAACTCAAACCTAAGCGAACCAAGGAGATCTCCGGGCGGAAGAAGGTGGATGGCGTCGAGACGCCACAACTGATAGACAGTGCGTGTGCGTGGGCCGTCTTCCCAAGACTATTCAGTAAATAAAGTATTAATCGAGCTGCGACGGCAGTTCGTAGACTCGTTGGACGGTTAACAAAGCCCGAAGATAACGGTATTCCGAACTTCGTGCCCAACTGATGCGGTATATACGACCTTGCCTTGAAGGCGCACCGGCTGCCAAACGCATGTTTCCAAAATATCGGAGTCGGGCGGGACATTTGATTTTTTTTTTTTGCAAGCTATCAAACGAATTAATTCATTGCATACCTGCATGCAGATGTCTCCGGCTCAAATTCGTGCTTCAATCTGTTCAAACCATGCCGCTCTAATGCGCAGAATCCGGAAGTCGAGGATCGTAGGGTGGCGTCGACGCGCATATCCACGCGACTGACTGGCGGACAGCGATGATTACCCAGAAGCGCAGACCGCGTTCGCCGAACGCTGTACCTGGTTCGTTGGGAGGCGCGTGGCGTTAGTGCGCGGGGGATTTTCTGGAGATCAACCACGGGTGAATCTATCTGGTTCATTGCCATGCGCGACGAGCTCTCACGAATTATTCAACCCAATGAAACCCACTCAGGTCCGGAACATTGTTAACGCCTACGTTGCCCTGTGGCGACTAACGGTGACTCGCATTAGCAATACGTATTAATTTCCTCAAGTTTCGAGCTGAAACTATGCTGAACGCTGCCCTTGTTCCTTTTCGAGGCAGCCGAAGTCTGAAAAAATGAAGCCTGGTATGCACCTGGAAGTCATTTGAGGTGCCATCCTACGCGGCTGAAACAGAATTGCTTATCGAGGCCGGACAGAGTGACTGTGGTGATCTCCGATCAGCAACCTAATCTTATCTATTCCCATCTCGTCTCAGGCTGATCCGTACTTACCCGCCTGGCGCTCGTTTCCAAGCCAATGCACCTGCGAGAGGCACCGCGTAGGCTTCTGCAGAATACGTGTACAGTCCTCTCAAAACTCAAGCAGCCTCCCAGTGACCTCACGGCCCTAGCCGGAAGAACGGGATACGAGCAAAAAGCACCATTGACTCAGCCCGCTCGGAGTCGGGAACAGGTGGATGCGAGCGGATATATTTCGGCTCGTCAGCAGATTATTGCTGATTTCAAGTTTGTTGTCGGATCGAGTTTCATACAAAAAACTTTTGGTCTGCCTCTGGAAAGTTGTTCTCCAAGCCTGCTGTGGGCTCATTTTTGCTGCATCAGAGATGAGTCCGGTATCATTCTGACCGGAATTGAGCCCTCTTTAAGATGGTACTCACCTTTCAGTTACAATCTCCGCCAAACATGGTGCTTTATGAGTTGCACTGAGATTTTTGAGGGAAAATGAGAGGTCATTTTGCAAGCCTCCATGCTCTGTCATTTCTTATCGGATTGGGCTGGGGTTTCGACATTCCTATATTACTTTTGGACGGGCTTTCCAATTATATCCATCATTTTGTGATTTGATGCCATCATTACTTTAATGTGTCACAGATGTCACACCACCAATCTCGGTGTAAAGTCCGTCCAAAAGTATCATATGAATGTAAAAACCCCAGCCCCATCCGATAAGAAATGACGGTTCACGGAGGCTCACAAAACAACGTTCAAAATTTAGTGAAATTTCCCAGTGCAACTGATAAAGCACCTTGTTAACCCTTCTTTGAACCTAAGTGGAGAACACCATCTTAAAGAGGGCTCAATTTGGGACAGAATGATACCAAACTCATCTCAAATGAAGCAGAATTGAGCCCACAGCAGGCTTGGAGAACAACTTTCCAAAGGCAGACCAAAAGTTTTTTGTGCGAAACTCGATCCGACAACAAACTTGAAATCAGCAATAACATCATCCGGCCGACGGTTAATTTACAGCCGCGCCGCCGCTTGCGCAAGCGACGGCGCAACCGTGCCGTCGGATCATCGCGTTGCTGGTGTTTTTGTGCTGCGGACACGTTCGAGCCAGTGACCACGTACGCGAGTCAATTTGAACTTAGCGCCGCATCTGAACGGTAAGACTGAGATTCCAAGCCGACGCGGACGGTCACTAGCACTACGCATGATTGGCGAAACGGGAGCGCATCAACGATCGCCGCTGCTATGAAGATTGCTGTTCGGATGTTGTCCCTCGCTTTCTTCCCGATCTATCTACAAGGCTGGCGACTCGCCTGGACTGCAACCAGCCAAGTCTCCTTCGAGGTCGATGTTCAACGGCGACTTCTGAAGATATCTGATCGCGATTGTATATGTAGCGGAGAATAACGTGGGTTTTGCCGTTCAAGCGAAACGAGCCGGCGAACAATCTCGTTGCGTTGCGTTGCGTTGACGGTGTGGGGAAGCCGGGATTCTGTTCAATGCCAAGCGGTAAGACATGAGAATGGTATAGATTCGGGGTGTTTATGCAAACGTGCTTACCTTTGCTCGACCTTGTTCGCTGCGGTTAGATTCACGGTGCGACAGGACGGCGCAGGAATGTCAAAAGGTGTTCCGCCCTACCGCCTCTGCACACAGAAGGAAGAAGCATCCGCGGTTCCGGGTGCATTCCAGGGGTCGAATGAACCGGTGAAGTCCCGTCGGCGTAGCTAGACCCAATCCAGACCAAGAATACGAATAGCCAACCACACAGGATCATGTCGCTTGCCTTCCGTCTTGAAAACTATCGCTAGAGTGTACGCCAGAGGAGTATACACGAGCGGAGATATCAAGCCAACGGTGCGGGTTGGAAGATAGATTCCCGTCGAGTTTGCGGCGCCGCATGCGTCGCCGTGGACTTTGTGCGCGTAGAGACAGGTATCGATGAGTTCCGCGAAGGTTGCGAGGGACGGAGTTTGCGCGGAGAGGGCATCGACGTGAATTTGGAGCTGGAGCTAATTATTGGCGTGCAACGAACCGGTTTGCGTCGCTGAAGAGGCGGGTGAGCCATAACAGAGTGTGATGACCGTCTACCGTCGTCATTGGACTGTGGATGGACAGAGACAAGTCGCACAGCGATGACGTAGCCCGCTGCGATTGCGATTGCGATTAGATTCGGGGACGATCGGGCCGTGCGGGGGGTTAACACGGATGCAATCCAATCTAATCACTTTCAGGCACATTCGCATTTACCGTGTTCCTTACCATGGTGTGGCGCTATGTGCGCCGAGAATTTTTTAGATGTGTATCACCTATGGCTCGAATATTTCAGTTCTGGCACGAATCTCCACTGGCAGACATACCCGACGGGTAAGTATAGCGGCGCGCGGTAACGAAGAAATACCCCGGCAAGCCAGCTCATCGATATCGCGTAGAGAACTTGAAATGACAAGATACAGTTCCGAGTTCGAGCAAGTGAATCGACGTCCGCACTGTCACTCCGCAGCACGTCCCGCCTCCCGCGTTGAAATTCTAGCTGGAATGATTCGGACCATCGAGTCAAGAGAACCAAGGCGAGAACTGTCCGGAACACGGATGCGTACATGCTCGGCAACAAAAGCTGTTAAAGACGAAACTGGCGTCGTGGCAGTGAGCGCTGATGGTATACTGTTGTTCTGATCGCATCACTTATAACTTTGACTTTTGCCTCATGCGCCGATGACGAGCCGCCGACATTTGGATATTCTCGGGCGCCGGCTCGGGCTCGTTGTCGTCGGGCACCTTGGAACTCCGTGTCTGTGTCTGTATGTGCCTTTTGCGCCGGGCAAGTCATGGTGATCCGGCAAGCTGTCGTTTCGTCTTGCTCGTTGTTTTACAGTGGTAACGAACTCTGGACTCTGGAGTTCGAACACAGCATCTGGATCTGGCTCTGGATCTTACCCTGGTCTCTTTCGTCCACTGATACCTCCACTCCAAATGCTCTCCATCTCCGAGTACGCGGACTGTGCTTCCACTCCATTGTCTACTTCAACCGGCAGGTGTATCGCGCGGTGGGTCAGCTCGCTCCCGACGGACACGCTCTCGTGTCACTTACCGGTGAGAAGACTGGAGTCCGTAAAGGACGCGATATTAAGCTAGCTGGCTTCAATCACGCAGTATTTATTCAGGCCACCCGCACCAGACCCAGAAGATGATAATCCGCGACTCCGAAGATACCCGCACGACCCTCGAAAAACTCTACTCTATCTAATCACCGATCCATCCTGCATGCATCTTATAGGTTACCGCCACAAGGACAAGGGACTTCTTCGCTGGCAGGGTTGCCGCCCTCGCTGGCAGTACTAGTATGATATACAAGCCACGCTCGTTTTGTCTTGCTCGTTGTTTCTCATTGGTAACGAACTCAGCGGCCTTGAACTCTGGGGAACACAGCACTGCTCTCTTCCGTCCCCTGATACCTCCACTACAAAATGCTTTCCATCTCCGAACGCGGACTCTGCTTCCACTCCATTGTCTACTTCAACCGGCCTTTTGGAATCTGGCTCGTTCCCGACGGACACGCTCTCGTGCAACTTACATACGTCGGTCAGACCGCCGCAGGACGCGACATTTTGGACGCTGGCTTCAATCACGCATTATTATTCCTCAGGCTCGAAGCACCCGTCCCAGAACAGAACAACTCCGGAATATTCCCGAAGAGACACGCACAACCCTCGGGAAAACTCGACTCTATATCTAATCTCGCAATCTTCGGACCGACGCATCTTCTTACCGTTCAAGAACTGGCACTGGCAGTATATATACACAAGCCACGTTTTGAACTACATCTTCGTTTAGCGGTCTGCAATTCATCGGAAACTCGCACCCTTCAACCTGCTTGCGAATCGGACTTGATTCTAACGTTATTCAGAATCCGAGTCTCGGCGCCATTCTTGCGCATTTGCTTACTTTCTCAGCGGCCCACTGGCTGCTCGCTGATTCTCAGTCATCCCGCCGATTGCCGATTACCGACTTTCGGAAATTACACATGTGCATTTCCATGTTCCCACCAACTGGCGATCTTACCCACCTCACCTCACCTCAGCATGCACTGGCCACGAATCCCCGTATTCCGCATCCCGCGAATTTGCGGCGTCGGCGATCCGCGATCCGATTCCGCGCAGCACTAGCGCTGGCGTTGGAAACACAACGCAACGGAAACGCAACGGGTTGCCACGAAACACGAAACTCGAACTGGTTGCCTCGCTGCGGACACGGGACACGCGCCCCCTCCTAGGATCCTCCCCGTAGACGCGCGCCGTACGCCCCACCCCTTGGTAAATACGCGTGTCTGCCGTACGTTGGGTCGTGGGTTTCTCATTCAGACCGTATACCATGCTCCCCGCACGCATACTGTACTCTTACATACCAGATCGAAGGCTGAACTCGAAGCTTGAAGCTTGAAGCCAACGTTTGAATTGAACTTCAAAAGTCAATGTTGAAGGCCGACTGGGAAGCCGCCCGCACACCGCATACCTTCACACCTTCACGCAAACGCCTCTTCACGCCATACTCAGGCATGCAGACATGCAGGATGTTGCGCTGACGCATACTGTACTAGATACGCGACGCAATCTATCGCACTTCCCTTCCCTTTACGTCGTCCAACACGCGCATTGAAGCAAGCATTGAGCACGCTGTCAGGCATCCATTTAGCAAATCTCTCGTTCTTGTGTCTCGGGGCGTTCATTCGATATACGCGCTTTAAATGCATCTGTCACCGTCGACGAACAAGACGCTTCGCCCCTAAGTACATGTTATATCCCGGGCCGGCCTCTTCGTCATGTCATCTATCCTCGACTTTGACCCCGAGGTACCTCCGCCCATGCGTCATTGTTGACACGACTTGCCAGTGGCCTCCCACCCTGTCTCTTAGATTTCACACTGGAAAGAGCGCTAGTCCTTGAAAGAACTCTTCATTCGTTGGCTGTTTACTGATACTACTACGGTGTATATGTACCCGCTACTGTTACTTGTGTGTAGCTATATGAGATGAGAGATATGAAATAAATGAGCGCTATATTGCGTGTACTACACTAAATGTCCCTGAGCAAGCAGCGACCCGCGACACAATCGTCAAGCGGGGCTTTGCAGCTGGAGGCCGTTGAGGCCAGTGCGTATGCCACTCTGGGCAGAAGAGTCGAAAGGCGCTAGTCGTATTTCGCGCGGATCGAAGGATTCAGATTGTTGATGGGATTTGCGTCTAGGCGGCAGCGGAAACGTGTATACGATGATGATGCCGCGGGATGGGGATGGGGAAGGCGCGGATGAGGTCGTGCAGCTTGCCACTGCACGAACGCGGGGGGTCGACGTCCATGGGCACGTCAATCGGTACGTCCTTGGGCACGCGTATGGAGAGGGATACGGGGGAAGAATGCGAATGCGCTGGGGTGGGTGGGGAGAACGACCCGAGCGACGAGGATGCAGGTGACGAGGGCTCGAGGTCGGGGAGGGTGATGGTTATGGAGGTGGAAGAGACGCGGCGGGTGTGTTTCCGAGTCGAGTACGGGATGTCGAGGGACTGCTTCGTCGGGAAGGCAATCTCCATCAACGCCTGGTGGTGCGCCAGCAAATCCGCCTCGCGTACACCGAGCTCCCAGTCCAGCACATCGAGAAACTCGCGCTCGATTCGCCCGACATCGCGTTTGCCAAAGACACCCGTGCAGAGTGCCCAATGCACGTTCTTGAGTGTCGAGTCGTTGGTGTACTTGGAAGCCGCGATGAGAGCACCGAGGAACACGCGCTCGAGAGCCCATTCTTCGAGGGCGATGCTCAGATGCGGCCGGGCGCGGGAGATGTATACCAGGGAGGTGAGCACCGTGGCTGGGGTGACTTCCGCGCGGGCGAGCACGTTGGTGGCGAAGGTGGTGAAGGATGCGAGGTAGCGGTTTGGGGAGCGACCGCGGGTGGATGGGGTGCTGCGGCCGAGGGCAAAGTCGACCGTCTCTGCGACGGTTTCGACGAGGTAGGCTGCGAAACAAGCTGTGAGTCTTTGAAAGAAAGAGAAACGAAGAGGAGACTCACCAATAACAGGCTTTGTGAGTCGTATATCGATGAGCTGCATCAGTGCAGGCGAGTGTGTGGCCGGGTCTACAAGAGAGGCTGCGTGGACTGGGCTCGAGCTGGAGCTGGACGACGAGGACGACGGGGAAGCGAGCATGTTTGTAGTTGCGGTCGACGTCGGGGTGGTGTGGTGTGTGGCATGTCAGACCACCGGCGGCTCCTTTTATACAAAGGGCGACTACGGAGGATCAAATCAAAGAAAAAGGTGAGATGAGCCGAGAGGCTGACTCACATGTACAAGGTGGGCCAATTACGTGTCACCCGGCCGCTATTCTCCGCAGGCGACACCGCCACGAATCTGATGCCCGGCTCAGTTCGTTTCGGTTTGAGGGGCCAGATTCAGATGTAATCTTATCTGTATCCGTCTGTGCCTGGCTCGTCTCCAAGGACGACGAAGCGCTGGCTGCCAGTGCCAGGTACACATCGCATTTGGTGGGCTCCGACCTACCCGAGCAACAAACCCACATCCCACATAAATTTATAAATCCTTAAGCTTAATAACCCACCACCGAGGTGCATGTGTAACCAACGCCTTGAGTCAGCGGGGATTCGCGATTCGCGGGTAATCGGGATTCGGGAAGAGTTGCCGAAAGGGGAAGTGGGTACGTGGCCCGGGGCCCGGAAATGGTTCGGCTCGTCAGCGGATTCACATCATCAGCCGGCCCATCTCCGATCCTTCACGGTTAACATGCGCAGGCAGCGAGCTGCGGACGCGGACGCGGACGCAGCGGGTAAGCGCATGGACGGGTGTATGGCTGTATGCGCAGCGCACGGCGAGCACGTTCACTGCGTGCGTATAGTTACCGCAGCCTGTCTTGTCCGGCTGTGCGCATGCCCTGGCGCATCAATTATTGACGCGCCCACTGCGATTTATCTATCATCTAGTCGTTGCCTCCTATCCTAACAAATTAATTCGGGCGGCGCAGTCTCACTCGGAAGTTTCATCCTAGTCTGAATCAATGTCATCCGCGGAATCATAATCAATCCATTATTCAGCGCACGGGTTTGGCACGGGTAGGGTTATTCATCGATCCTCACTGGCAAATCGTTTTACCAAGCATTTGAACTTCGGCCGTGACCGAAGTCAGTAAGTACCCAACTCCGCGTTCAAGATTTTCGGGCCCTAACGGTTCTTTGGAACCTCACTGGCGAAATCCAACTTGAACTCACTTGAGGCCAGGACACGGAGAAATGGTTCCAGGCGGTGTTTACAGTTTACCATTTCGCAGGTGGAAGTTTTAACACCTAATATGAGGCTCGGATCCGGAGCGCTCAGCTATACCTATACTGTACTCGTCTTGTTGCCTGACTACGTACCAGTACTCGTTGCTTCTTTCCGAGTTGCCAGTGCCAAGCTATCGAAGACCAAGCAGTCGCCGAGTCTTCTGCCTCAAGAATCAAGATCTACTTACTAGCAATCTCTGGACTCGGTACAGTTTATTTATTCGGAGTAGTCCCGCACCCGCACCATCCCGCGCCGTCGGGCAAACCGACTTCCCATCTTTAAGTAAGTAAACGGGGAAGAAACAGAAATGCCAGTGTAAAAAGCGCCGGCGGGACGCGTACGCGCGGGGGGGTCTAGATACTTACTTAGATCGTCCGAGCCTCCTTTTCTTATCTCGCTATTTTTGCCAATCCACCATTCGCGACTCGCAGTTCGCCGCCTCGGCGACCAATTAGAACACCTTTATTCAAAACCCGCGCCCAAGTTGACGCAAGCGAGTGCGACGGCGGACAAGCGACGCGACAAGTCGACAAGTGATATCTGTATCTGTATCTGAGAGGGCTTGCTAGTCGCCGAAAGCCCAGCCGACGGAAAGCCGAAGCCGAAAGCCGAATGAACGCATGAAGAATGAATTCAATAGCAGTTTCCGTGCCGTCCCGCTGCCGCTGCCGCGTTTTTCGTGCATTTTCCCCACAGTGCGTTGATGCGCGCCTCGGTTCCCCGCACGTTGCTGTTGACGTTGCCTCTGGGATAGAGATAGACATCGAGAAGCCGCCGTTTCTTGCGTTCCAGTCCCCGCATCGATCGATAATAATATCTGGCAGGAGTTCCGTTATAAGTAGTACCTACCGACACGTTTGCCGTTGCCGTTGCCGTTGTTACTGTTCGCCGACTCTGCAGATCTGGATACAGATAGAGATCCGAATCGAGCAGCGGAAGAAGCCGGCGGGTTTGTTCTGAAACAACGTTAACAAGTTGAACCAAAGGTTCATCGTGATATCAGCTTCGTGGGCCAGAGTCTAGAATCGAGAATAAATACAAGTCTAGAGCGGAGAGGAAGGGCCAGATTAGATTTCATCGGAAAGAACATCACCACCATCAACTACATCGTCCTCGACGTGCAAGCCTAGCCTAGGCTAGAGGATTGTTCAGTTCTGATTTCATTGTCGGTTCCCCGCGTCGAGACTGTATGATAGTATCTGGCAGAACTTTCGTTAACAACTTACGCGTTGCCGTTGCTGCTGTTCGTCGGCTCGATAGAGATCGAGAAGACGCCAACGACAACTACGACAACCAGCGTTCATATCAGCCTGAGGTTCGGGCTAGAATCCATGGCCAGAATCCAGAAATCCAGATCCAGAGCGCCGGCGGACCGCTAGATTAGATTGTTATTTCACTGGCCATGTGGATGTGCGTAGCTAAAGGACCGAAAGAACATCATGAGCAGCATCGTTGACGCAGGAAGGCCTAGCTAGGCCAGCGATGGCGCAAAGCATCAAGAAGCTCAGAAGCGTGGCAAGTGTCCAAGTAGTGAGCGGGCCTGGTTAGATCTAGAGGAGCGTCGGCGAGTACTGGTCTATTGCCTGTTGTGTACGAAAGTGAGCAGAACCGGGCCAGGGTGGGAAGCCGGCGAGGGAGAGGATTCTGGCGCAACGAACAGAGTGTGCCGTGGATGTTCCCAGAGCCGAGCGAGCGGTGGGTGGTGGGGCGGATCCTGGGTCTGAGTTGGCGCTGGGGCAGAGGGCAACAAGCTCAGAGAGTCCGATTCTGGAGGCGAAGCACCACGCCGTAGTTCAAGAATAGATAGATAGAGAGAGCTCCGAGTGCAAATATTCATCGTGAAGGTTTGAGCTTCGCAGCATTGACACAGAGACGCGTGGATCCGGAACCCTCACCTCCAGTTCTGCGAGCGCCGGCATCATCGTGGAGCGTCTATTAGTGAATGCGAATTACGCGGATTCCCGGCCCTCCCGTCGAGCCGTGGCGCAGAATTAACCGAGATGCGGAAACGAGCCAGCTTGCCAGCGTACAAGTTCCTCCCGGACTTGTGTTTGTTGTTGTGGATGACCGTCTGCCCTCGTCATACGCCGGGAGCGGGTGAAGGAAGAAGACAAGTGGCATGAGGATGACGTGTGCATGGCTGTTGGATGATCGCTGTAGATAAGATTTGCATCTCCCATCGCGAAATCCTCCGTGCGCAGATTAGATTAGATCAGAGAGTTTGTAAGTAACAGCAGGAACGAGAGCAACTCAGCTGACCGAGTCATTGAATGCACGTACATCTGCTCGTCAACGTTCAGGTCGGCGGTCATATGCATTGTACAGCGGTTGCGGTGGTTGATATATTTGATCGCTCGACGGGCGGGCTGGGTATTTATGACGAACCACTGCGCTTTATACATATTCGCTCTCATGACAATATTTGTATGCCAACGACGTCAACGTCAACCTGGGTTGTGTACTACTGAGACAAACAAGAACAAAAAAGCTTCTTCGTGCACCGCTTTGCGGGGAGTTGATCGCCGTCCAGGCCCAGGCACAACGTAAGTAAAACACCCAAGCCATTTGTGTGCTACCTTAGCTGCAGGATTGGACAGGAATGTTGAAAGCTCCCGGTCGGACGTCGAGACTGGGGGCTGAATTCAATGCCAGCGAGCGAGCAAGCCACAATCCATCCACCATCGAGCATCCAACAGGTCCCTAGTCCCCGTACTTGGTGCCTACCACTCTATAAACCATTCCTGAGCCGGTTCGTATGAACGTCAAGTCACGGTTTCAAACTCTTTCAAAGTCCGCACCAGGCACTGACGGCCGACCATTCCGCATCAATAACCCGCGTACGCGTACTGTAGCGCCACGAGATCCCGGGGGTACCTTTTCATTGTCACTCTGCCACGCGCGCGTACGCTCGCACGCTGGTTTAGACGCGCTGAATGATCGTTCGTGTTCGAGCTCGAGCTGGGTTGTGCCTGGGTCTTGGACAGCGGACACTGGCACTGGCAGCGGACGGCAAGCGGCGTTTCGCCGCTGAATGAATAGAGACTCGGAGCTTGAATCAGGCACGATTGAGCGTCGTTTGCGCGAGATTAAAATTAGTTTTAGTCGCCGTGCCAGTGACGATTGGCGTTGGCTGTTAGAGCGGTCCAGCTGATTCACTAGCCGACTTTGCAGTTCGATTCCGTGTTCCAAGAACCGACGATTCGGACTCGCGCCGGCAATCGAGCTCGGGTCGTCGACGAGGTCAAGTATTCCCCGAGCACAGAGGCAGCTGCAGCGCTGGCCGGTCCAATCGCGTTTGCGATCCCGACAGGTTCGGAAGTCTCTGCCATGCCAAGCTGCCACGGTTCCAATTCCCCGTCTTGATCGCCGACAGCTGTACTACTGAGTCGAAAACTCGCCTGCTCGCTTGCGAGGGTGATGGAGGTGAGCTGGTGCGCATGCGAGGGCGGCAGGTTCTCAGCAGGCACCAGCCTGAGAACCCTACGGCCAACGACGGCTTATTACCACTGGCACTGTCGGAGGGCCAGCGCTGCGTCGAACACCATACGACACCTGTCGATATCATCTTCCGACAAACGAATGGCCAGTTCGCCAAGATGCGGGACTCAGCCAACGATCTTCGGGATGGATGGGAGCAGCGAGAGGATGCTGGAGCTGGATTTTGGGTTCACGATACGACCAATGGATGGGCGACAATCGTACTCGCTGTAAGATCGAGAAGAGAAGCTGCGAGGGAGCTACACCATGATGTATTAGCGTATCGTTTTGAAAAGAAAAGAAAAGAAAAGACTCGCCGAGACCGGTGGCTTGAAGCTGAGCAAGGCGGTGAGCGACGCCAAAGATGCGATTAGAAGAGGAGCTCACCTTGGATATTGGCCAAATCCGCCTTGCAGTCTCTAAGCATGGCGCTGACCGCCCCTTGACGAAAGGGTAACTTGATACGACTCGTTTCGTGTTGCGTCTCTAGCAGCCCAGTCAACGTTTTATGGCTCCAGATCGGACTCACTTGACAAAACGTCCCATCTCTTGGAGAAGGGACAGGCGGAGCTCCATCCAGCGTCGGAAGTGATATGCAAAGCGATGACCGCGGAAACAACCTGATTGACAACATCTAGGACGTCGATGCAGTCGTTCTTGTTCCCCTTCGCCGTCTATTCAAGAGCAATGGCTTTCTTATCTCAATCACGAAGCGCTCATACGTGCGCCGTTGTTAGAATTGACCGTGACGCCAAGCAGACTGGCTCCAGGAACGGTGACTTGAAGCCGTCCACAGGGTATCCGTCAACTTCGCCGCAACGCTATTCAGGCGCGCCTGGAATACCACTGGTGTCTGTTTGGGACGGGAGGGCATCGCCGAGGACTCGGCTAATCACGGACGGGCTTAAAATTGGCTTGCTCCTTCGTGAGATTTCGATGCTGGAGTCGCCGAGTCGGTGCCCAAGTTGTCAGATTGCCGCTGCGAGTGTCGTGGGTGTAGATGAGGAAGGCGAAGGATGATAGGTGATAGATGTTGTTCCAATCCCGCAGCGAGCTGGCGGCGGGACGTCTGAAATGACGAAGAATGAGGGGGTGTATCTGGACGAATACACCACTTACCGCGAGCGAGGTACCTATCTCCAATGCGATGATATTGCGGACATTTTTCGTAGAAGGCCCTGAGTTCGAGATACTCCAATCGATGGCGATGAGCGGCGATAGCTTCGAGATGTGTGAGTGGTTGTCCAAGTGGCAGCGGTGTCGCAGTCGATTCATACAGAGGAGTTGTGGGATCTCGACAGTCAGGTATGGGTCTTTCTGCAAGGCGGTGTCCCAGTCGATTTATACAGAGAGCAGGCACCTCGACAGTCAGGTACGGATCTTTCCTGCCTCTTTCTGCACGGTGGAGCGATTCGTTTCGAGGACGAGTCATTTTTGAAGTGCGACGCTCTCCAAAAAGTCGGGGTGTCGACGACAATGTCATGCCACTGCCGACAGACGAGCATCAGCTGAACGCAGTCCGGATAAGCAAGGAGGTATTGAACGAAGATTTCGAAGAGAGGCGTGAATGCGGGAATGAATTCTTGAAGCTCTTTCAAGTTCTCCTCGATCTCATCGTCTTCGCCTGAGAGAGGTGAACCTGTGTTAGCCGAGATATCGCTCTACGTTTCCGAGTACTGGATTTACAGACGGCAAATTAGATTCAAGTTGAAGATTTGAGCGAGATGGTGGCAAGAGGCAAGAGCGTTACTTACTACCGTGACGCGACATCACTTCTCTCGACACACTCTCATGCTCGACTCACTGCGCAACCTCCTCATCGGCTCCTCTCCAGCTGGCAACCCCATCCCATTCGACCGCGTCCCGCCCGAAATCCTCGCCGAAATCGTGGCCTTCTTCAGCGGCTCGCGAGACACCTGGGACGGACGGAAGGAGCTTGCGAACCTGGCGAAACGCGACCTGCTGCTGCTCGCGCAAGTCTGTGCTCACTGGCATACGATGATAATGCATACACCGGCCCTGTGGGGCTCCGTCGAGGTGAATGCGCGGTTTTGGCCTTGGCGAAGCCAGGGCTTCTCGTCTTTTGGGAAGGCATACTATAAGTATCTGGGCATTCTGGAGATGGCGCTGTGGCGCGCGAAGGGGACCCCGCTGAGGGTCGTGCTGAACGTGGACGGGGCGAAGGAGGATGTGGTTGAGGCAATCGTTGGGTTGTTGGGAAGGCATAGCCAGCAGTGGGAGCAGCTGACGCTGTCTATCGACGCCAACTAGCCAGCAAGAAACTCCCGCTTCTTCGTTCACTCTCCCTCTCCGTCTACGGCACCTCCGATGGCATCGAAGCCTGCAATGTCTTCGAAGACGCACCAAGCCTCAGACACGTCAGGCTTGACGTGCAATCCATGCCCAAACTTCCCTGGGCGCAGCTGCGGTCGTGCACCTACCAAGACAGCGGAACGACGGGCTTCCTCCGCGTCGTGAACCACCTCTCGAGCAACGCGACCTTCACATTCCACCATGTCGCCCATCTCTGGGCGACTCTACCGGTCCCGCTACCAACAACCCATAAAGCCGTCGTCTCGAACGTCTCGACGCTGGACATCGACCTCACAGCCGCAGCAATCACGCCCCAACTCACCTTCTTCCTCGCCGCCATCTTCGACTGCCTCGTCCTCCCGCGCCTACATGCACTCCGTATCCTGCGGACCAGCGGTTTCCCCCTTCTCTCCTGGCCCACCGACACCTTCGTCCGCCTTGCGGAAGGCTCGGGCCTGCGCTTGTGCTTGTGCACGCTGGATCTGCGGAGCGTCAAGATCTCGCAGCGGGACCTGGAACGGACCCTCGAAGTGTTGGACGCGTTGGAGGATTTGGCAGTGGCGGATTTCCCAGAGCCGGGCGAGTGGGTGTTGCTAGAGGACGGGTTGTTTGACCGGTTGACTGCGCTGGTTCCCCGCCTGACGCATCTCCGGTGCACGACACTCTTCCGGTTCTCAGCTGAGAGCCTCGCCGCGTTCGTCTCATCGCGCACCACCTTCAAGTCATTCCGCCTAACCCTCCGCGCCCCACCGAAAGCCAAAGGCGTCTACGCAGCGGCAGACGCCGTGGTGCACTCACCCGTGTTGGTGCGGCTCGTCGCGGAGGGCAGGCTGACGCTGGATAATGACTATGATTCTCAGCGCCAGCACGAGCATGAGCTCAAGGAGCATGTTAATACCCGCTCGCCTCCGAGTCCGATGGGACGGCAGGATATGTATTTGGGGTATGTGCGGGCCTCACGGCTGGGCAGGCCCGTGTCCGCGAGTGCCAGTATCAATGCGAAGAACATGGCGGATGCGGAGAGGTGGAGGATTCAGAGGGATGTCGGGAAGGGCAATGGGAGGGGTAAGCGGGAGGGGGAAAGGGAGGACGTTGTGTGGGGATAATGTACAAAACAACGGTGAGTTTTCTCGACGAGTTTAGTGGAGGAAACTGATCGGTGCTGTTTTCTTGTCAGTGTATCTTTTCTGAATCCTAACTGTATTATTAGTCGTAAGGTTAGGCAGCAAGCTGCGGACTCGGAATCGTCCAGCCCGAGAACGAGTCAGCTCGCGAGTCGCGAGTCGCACAGCCTAGCAGCTTCAAGCTCATCACTGGCAAACTGCGACTCGATGGTGCGTGTTCTGTTCTCGCAGAGCCGACGACTATCGGTAAGACTGTAAGCTGTGATTCGGATTCGAGGCAATGGCTGTACTAGTAACATGTCGATGCAAGTATTCAGAAGATTGTTTAGAGAGCACGGACACGGCGGACGTGTTTCAAGAACCTTCCAAACGACAGGGCTGCGAGTGCACTGGCAACGAGGATCCGGAGAGGAGAGGCTGTAAAAGTGCCGTGCACACCCGCTGCCTAGGATCATGTTCCGCTCCTATGCTCTCGAGTTGGTTTACTTATGGTCAGAATGAAAGTCAGAAGCAAGAACTTGAAGTTGCCAGTGCACTGCTTGGATGATACAAGGGAGGGCTACGCTTCGCTCATGTGTCGACAACTCCATGCTGGCCAACGGCCAGTCGTCAGCTACACTGGCATCAAGAATGCCCCGATGACATCGGCACTTGAATCGGGAGAAAGGCAGTGCTAAATTGCCTCATTGAGCACACGAGGCGGACAGCTGTGTGATCTTCCCTCGCTCGTCTCCTTCGCACCACCATGTCCCAAGCCTCACAGCTGGGTTTGCAACACATGGACTTGACGGGAAGGTGCGCTTCCGATGAAACATGCATGTATGGCTATTGATGCCTCACAGCTGGTTTGGGGACACTTTTGACCAGTCATACTCACGATCCGAGATCCAACTAGCCCTAGCAGAAAGCATCAGCGACATAATCCAAGACATGTATGGTCTTCTCAGTCATTCTATCCGTGGGCATCTCCTTTACGACAACAATGATTTCGACAAGGCCGGAAAACTGTTTGACCATCTTGAGGCACATCAAGGAAATATCGAGCTTGTCCTGGCCTTTCAGCAGGCGGTGTTAAAGCACAATGTGGACCACGTGCTCAATGGGGAGCTTGATGTTGGAGACAGGCTCAGTATGTTATCTCCCTGCCACATATCCCACATCACACCAACTTCACAGCCCTACAAGAGATGAGACAACTTAGGAAAGACTTGGTGATCAGTAACCTTACCTCTGCGCTCCACCTTGTCAAGAAGGTTGCAAATGTTGCTCAGAAGGTCCACCTTACTGTGCCTGTTGCTTCACTTCTGTCCGAGATTCTGCAAGCATACAAGGTGCATTTAATAGTCTTTGGTTTTCCACTCATTAATTGAATGTTATCGTTGTAGGAAACAAAGGATATACACAAGAAAAGGGAGATACTGCTTACTTGTATAACTGATGTCACAACGGATCTCTGTGGCACCATCTTGCGTCTTGAGGAGATGAATCATGTTGACCTTATTGGGCGTCTCAAGGCAGATGTTGAGACATACACTGGGTAACCTTGTTATTCCTTGTGTTGTTTTGCTGCCTCATTGAATAACCTACAGAGTGGTCCAGAAGGTTTATGCGAGTATGACTGTCTTTGATGATCACAAGCGAGTTTTCCGAATCTGGGCCCGCAATAATCTAGAAAGTGAATTGGGTGCACTCAGTCAAGAGCTCACTTCATTTGCGGACAGGTTCAAGGCAAGTACTATATGCACAAGCACTACATGGCACCCACCTTATATATAGACCAACCGCATGTTGGACCTTGCCATTATGCACAACGAGACCACAGCAACATTAGACAAGGTTTATGATGCAGTGTCAGTTGCATTTGTACATTATAATTTACTGAAAGCTGATATAAATTCAGCCTCGAACACAAGCTTCAGAAATGGCTGCAATTCCCTCCAGATGTCATGCAGGAGAAACAAAATGCAACCCTGAAGTTTCATCATAAAGGCACTGGGCGTTGGCTGTTGGATGGTGACCAGTTCATCAACTGGCAAGACAATCCAGGATCTTTATGGATTCAGGGACAATGTAAGCTGCTTCTAGCATCAGCAGCACAGAATCTAACTCGATGGCAGCTGGTAGTGGAAAGAGTGTCCTCAGGTACTGTCTACTCTCACTATGCTTCATACATTTGGGCTTGAGAATTTTTTGAATTATAGCTCTACAATAATCGACAAACTCTTCAGGGATAACCATCTAATTCCCAAACCAAACACTCCTGCTGTTGCATATTTTTACTTTGATGTAGGAGACAAGAAAAGGCAATCTGTAGAAGTTGCACTTCGGTGCATCCTTTTGCAGCTCTCTGCTCAATCTCTCAATCCACATCCTTATAAGGCTCTCAATAATCTGTACAACAAATCGATGGGCCAGATACTACCAACCTATCAGGATCTCCAGAATGTCCTTGAAAAGCTACTCTCGGAGCTGGGCCGTACTTATATTGTCCTTGATGCACTGGACGAGTCTGAAGAGACTGAACATCAAGCCCTTGTTGAGCTTATCTCTTGGCTTCAAAGCTGGGCCAAAAGCCCGCCGCACCTACTCTTTACCAGCCAATCCCGAGACATATTCACAAGGCACTTTAAGGACATAGGCTGTATTGCCCTGGAGGTTGCTACAACCCAGAGGGACATCACCCTCTTTGTTGACAGTGAACTCCGGACCAAGCACACTTTGAAACAGTGGGCACAGCGTGCAGAGTATATTGCAGAGAAAGTTGTGCATAGGAGTAATGGAATGCAAGTGTCTTTCTTCTGCTTGAATATGATGTTCATGCTAACTCTCCTTCCAGGTTTCGCCTTGCAGCTTGTCTACTTGTTGAACTTTCCCGCTGCAAATTGCCAGGCAGATTGGAGAAAACACTCACCAATCTCCCAGGTGACCTGTATGGAATCTACGACCGTTTCCTGCAAGAAGTCAGTGCTGATGAGCTGGTCTATGTTGAGAGACTTCTCCTATGGATTGCCTGTGCTGCCCAACCAGTTACTCTGGATGAGCTCAACGATGCTCTTGCATCAGATTTCTCTGACCTGGACACATACAAATTTGACCCCAATCTACGTGGTGGTGCGACTGGGGTTTTTGAATTGTTGGAGGGACTGGTCATATATGCTCAGGATGAGACTGAACCATCCTTTGTAAAGTTGGCTCATGCATCAGTGAAGGATTATATTGTGTCAGGACGACTGTCGAGTACATTCAACCGGGATATCACAGAGGATCTCTCACATACCATGATTGCACAGACGTGCATAGGCTACCTTCTACACTTCAGTGAGAATCCTCTCAACAAGAAAACACTGCCGGACTATCCACTGGCTGTCTATGCAGCTAAGTATTGGTGCTACCATCTGTTGCACTGCCATGACCAAGCCATCCTGTCTGCCTCAGCAATGCAACTGTTGGAGCCTGGGAGCAGCCAATACATTGCCTTGAATCATCTGTACAAAGTTGATGCTCCGTTTTCTTCAATATATTGGTCACGACAAGCATTGCTCCCCCTGTATGTCTGCTCTTACATGGGATACATGGAGGGAGTGCGACTTCTGCTGGAGAAAGGTGCCGACGTCAATGATCAGGGTGGAGAATACGGCAATGCCTTGGAGGCAGCCTCTTACAGAGGCCACATGGAGCTTGTGCAGCTTCTGCTTGAGAAAGGTGCCGACGTCAATGCTCAGGGTGGAGAATACGGCAATGCCTTGCAGGCAGCGTCCTACAGAGGCCACACGGAGCTTGTAGGGCTTCTGCTTGAGAAACATGCCGACGTCAATGCTCAGGGTGGAGAATACGGTAATGCCTTGCAGGCAGCCTCTGAGAGTGGCCACACGGAGCTTGTACAGCTACTGCTTGAGAAAGGTGCTGATGTCAATGCTCAGGGTGGAGAATACGGCAATGTCTTGCAGGTGGCCTCTGACAGTGGCCACATGGAGCTTGTGCAGCTACTGCTTGAGAAAGGTGCTGAGGTCAATGCTCAGGGTGGAGAATACGGCAATGCCCTGCAGGCAGCGTCTTACAGAGGCCACACGGAGCTTGTGGGGCTTCTGCTTGAGAAAGGTGCTGATGTCAATGCTCATGGTGGACGCTTTGGCAATGCCTTGCAGGCGGCCTGTGACAGTGGCCACACGGAGCTTGTGCAGCTACTGCTTGAGAAAGGTGCCAACGTCAATGCTCAGGGTGGACACTTTGGCAATGCCTTGCAGGCAGCATCTGACAGTGGCCACACAGAGCTTGTGGGGCTTCTGCTTGAGAAAGGTGCTGAGGTCAATGCTCAGGGTGGACGCTTTGGCAATGCCTTGCAGGCGGCCTGTGACAGTGGCCACACGGAGCTTGTGAAGCTACTGCTTGAGAAAGGTGCTGATGTCAATGCTCAGGGTGGAGAATACGGCAATGCCTTGCAGGCAGCGTCTGACAGAGGCCACACAGAGCTTGTGGGGCTTCTGCTTGAGAAAGGTGCTGATGTCAATGCTCAGGGTGGACGCTTTGGCAATGCCTTGCAGGCGGCCTCTGACAGTGGCCACACGGAGCTTGTGCAGCTACTGCTTGAGAAAGGTGCCGATGTCAATGCTCAGGGTGGACCCTTTGGCAATGCCTTGCAGGCAGCATCTGACAGTGGCCACACGGAGCTTGTGCAGCTACTGCTTGAGAAAGGTGCTGAGGTCAATGCTCAGGGTAGACGCTTTGGCAATGCCTTGCAGGCGGCCTCTTACAGAGGCCACACGGAGCTTGTGCAGCTTCTGCTTGAGAAAGGTGCTGACGTCAATGCTCAGGGTGGAGAATATGGCAATGCCTTGCAGGCGGCCTCTTACAGAGGCCACATGGAGCTTGTGCAGCTTCTGCTTGAGAAAGGTGCCGACATCAATGCTCAGGGTGGAGAATACGGCAATGCCTTGGAGGCAGCGTCTGACAGTGGCCACACGGAGCTTGTGGGGCTTCTGCTTGAGAAAGGTGCTGAGGTCAATGCTCAGGGTAGAGAATACGGCAGTGCCTTGCAGGCAGCGTCTTACAGAGGCCACACGGAGCTTGTGGGGCTTCTGCTTGAGAAAGGTGCTGAGGTCAATGCTCAGGGTGGACGCTTTGGCAATGCCTTGCAGGCGGCCTCTGACAGTGGCCACACGGAGCTTGTGCAGCTACTACTTGAGAAAGGTGCCGACGTCAATGCTCAGGGTAGAGAATACAGCAGTGCCTTGCAGGCAGCATCTTACAGAGGCCATACGGAGCTTGTGGGGCTTCTGCTTGAGAAAGGTGCCGACGTGAATGCTCAGGGTGGACGCTTTGGCAATGCCTTGCAGGCGGCCTCTGACAGTGGCCACACGGAGCTTGTGCAGCTACTGCTCGAGAAAGGTGCTGACGTTAATGATCAGGGTGGAGAATACGGCAATGCCTTGCAAGCAGCGTCTTACAGAGGCCACACAGAGCTTGTGGGGCTTCTGCTTGAGAAAGGTGCCGATGTCAATGCTCAGGGTGGAGAATACGACAATGCCTTGCAGGCGGCCTCTGAGAGTGGCCACACGGAGCTTGTGCAGCTACTGCTTGAGAAAGGTGCAGACGTCAATGCTCAGGGTGGAGAATACGGCAATGTCTTGCAGGCGGCCTCTGACAGTGGCCACATGGAGCTTGTGCAGCTACTGCTTGAGAAAGGTGCTGACGTCAATGCTCAGGGTGGAGAATACGGCAATGCCCTGCAGGCAGCGTCTTCCAGAGGCCACACAGAGCTTGTGGGGCTTCTGCTTGAGAAAGGTGTTGATGTCAATGCTCAGGGTGGACGCTTTGGCAATGCCTTGCAGGCGGCCTGTGACAGTGGCCACACGGAGCTTGTGCAGCTACTGCTTGAGAAAGGTGCCGATGTCAATGCTCAGGGTGGACGCTTTGGCAATGCCTTGCAGGCAGCGTCTGACAGTGGCCACATGGAGCTTGTGGGGCTTCTGCTTGAGAAAGGTGCTGATGTCAATGCTCAGGGTGGACGCTTTGGCAATGCCTTGCAGGCGGCCTCTGACAGTGGCCACACGGAGCTTGTGCAGCTACTGCTTGAGAAAGGTGCTGACATCAATGCTCAGGGTGGAGAATACGGCAATGCCTTGCAGGCAGCGTCTGACAGAGGCCACACGGAGCTTGTGGGGTTTCTGCTTGAGAAAGGTGCTGATGTCAATGCTCAGGGTGGACGCTTTGGCAATGCCTTGCAGGTGGCCTCTGACAGTGGTCACACAGAGCTTGTGCAGCTACTGCTTGAGAAAGGTGCCGACATCAATGCTCAGGGTGGACCCTTTGGCAATGCCTTGCAGGCAGCATCTGACAGTGGCCACACAGAGCTTGTGGGGCTTCTGCTTGAGAAAGGTGCTGAGGTCAATGCTCAGGGTGGACGCTTTGGCAATGCCTTGCAGGCGGCCTGTGACAGTGGCCACACGGAGCTTGTGAAGCTACTGCTTGAGAAAGGTGCTGAAGTCAATGCTCAGGGTGGACGCTTTGGCAATGCCTTGCAGGCGGCCTCTGACAGTGGCCACACGGAGCTTGTGCAGCTACTGCTCGAGAAAGGTGCCGACATCAATGCTCAGGGTGGAGAATACGGCAATGCCTTGCAGGCGGCGTCTTACAGAGGCCACACAGAGCTTGTGGGGCTTCTGCTTGAGAAAGGTGCTGATGTCAACGCTCATGGTGGACCCTTTGGCAATGCCTTGCAGGCAGCATCTGACAGTGGCCACACGGAGCTTGTGGGGTTTCTGCTTGAGAAAGGTGCTGATGTCAATGCTCAGGGTGGACGCTTTGGCAATGCCTTGCAGGCGGCCTGTGACAGTGGCCACACGGAGCTTGTGAAGCTACTGCTTGAGAAAGGTGCTGACGTGAATGCTCAGGGTGGACGCTTTGGCAATGCCTTGCAGGCGGCGTCTTACAGAGGCCACACAGAGCTTGTGGAGCTTCTGCTTGAGAAAGGTGCTGACGTCAATGCTCAGGGTGGAGAATACAGCATTGCCTTGCATACCAAGATTGTTCATCTTCTTCCCGAAAGCGGTGCCAATTTTGATGATTAATACCTGAATCATTACATCCAAGTGCTGTATCTCCAGGGTTGGCCTGCAGTGGGTTCCTTGACTGATTCTCAAAACCCTTGTTATATTTATACTCTCTTGTTTGGCAAAAATTCGACCTCCTGGGCATCTGCCAGAGGGTCGTGGTGGGTCAAGAACTCAATCACGATGGCAAGCTGTCTGTCCCTGTATAGTTTCTTTTCTGATTGCAAGAATATTTCAAATTTCAGTGTTGTCAATGACATATTGGAACATCACAACTGTTGGACCAGCTAGCACAGCATGAACTCCTGTCAGACAAGCACTAACTTACTTTCCTCATTAAGTTGTAAGCACAGTTCAATAGCATCGCGGTGGTGGTTGCAGAATGTCAGAATCCAAGTTGCTTGGCTGTAAAGCAGGTTCAAACTCTATCAGAAGTCATGATCATGGGTAGAAGCCATCAGTAAGTCTTTAAAACTCATGCCAACAGACATCCAACCTTGAGCACCCTAAGTTGATTCTCGCCCCTGGCATCCTTGCAGTACATATTTTACTTCTGGCAGATTTCCCACAGCTGGCAGGTTGTATTTCCCATTCAACTCGCTACAGCTTGCAATGATCTTGATCTGAGCAAGGTCTTGTTACTCCTGTAGTTGGTCACAATCATTATGCTTCATCACCAGAGCCGTCATCGTGTCTGCGCATAGTGTTTACACTGCTCCAACAAGGGCAAGGCGCCAGTATACATCAAGCACTCATGCACCAGATTCTTCCCATATCATTACTCCTCTCCTTGCCTTCACATTCTACTCCCGGCATACTCCCAGGACATGGACCCACGGCCGTCATATTCTGTCAAACTCAGGTACTTCTCGTACTTCCTCACCGGGGAGTGGGTATTGTTGCTGGACGGCTTGTTTGACGGCTTGACTGAAAAAATTAAATTAAACAATTGGCGGATGTGGAGGGGTGGGTGAGGATTCAGACGGATGTTGGGAACAGCAACGGGAGGGGTAAGCGGCAGAGGGAGGATGTTGTGTGGTGATGACCATGATGTACGCGGCGGACTGATGGTGAGTTTGCCCATGCAATCTCACTGAGTTTAGTGGACGGGACTGAGGGGTGATGTTTTCTTGTCAGTGTAGATTTTCTGAATCCTAACTGTATAATGACAATGTAAGGATGAAACCACGTTAAACACAACCCCGGAGGCGGCCCCAGCGGGAGACGATCCACTGGCAGTGAGCCAACAGATCTGGTGGGACATTATTGGATGAGCGGAAGCCTGTCAATAATGAATCGGCATTGCAGCAAGTGTACACCATTCCGGCCCCGGTTCTGCAGCAGAGTCACTAGCACTCTGACTAGTACCAGTGTCTGGTTAGGCAAGCTGCGAACTCAGGCTTGCGGAAGCCTCATCCAGTCTGTGAATGAGCCAGCTCACGAGTCGCGAGTCACACAGTAAAAGTTTTTTTTTGTGGTACGTGGCCCCGAAGGGGGCAAGCAAGGGACAACTGCTGCTGAAGCAACTTCCCAGAGCACGTTGTGAGGGCTATAGATAGCCGGGCCATGCCACACAAGCCTTAGGATGCCGGACCAAGATGGCCAACCGACAACACAAGCCGTTAACCAACACCACTGGATTATTACGCACCTCAAGACAATGGAGCGACCCGAATAAGCACGACCGCTGGATTAATACACGCTCTCGGACGAACAAAGGAACCCAATAAGCACCACCGCTGGATTAATACACGCCCGGACGCGGTCCGACACTCGCTCTCGCTATCGCAATGTTTGCCCGGATACAGTCCCCGGCCTACGAGCCCACCGTCTGCGCAGCCCCTCGAACCGCTCGCTATCGCAATGTTCGCCTGGATACAGCCCCGTTCGACCTACGAGCACTGCTAACGTCGCTGACACGAACGAGCCGGCCGCTGGATTGCTGCACGCGCAGGGAAACCTCGCCGTCTCTTGGGAATGACGCGCCACCTATAACCCTTGCTCCGCTGGAAGAGGAACGACTCAGACGGACGAACGATAAAGGAGCGAGACATACGACGCGATAGGTGCAGATGTTTTGTGGGAACAGACACCGAGCACACGCCCACAGACGAGTCCAGCCAGGTGGGCACGGAAACGGTCTGACGGATAACCAAACGGCGGTGTGAGCCATCGAGGGAACGAGCCGTGGGCCTATCTGGGTCAGCAATGCGAGGCAAAGGTCAAGAAATCGACACACAAGACGCGGGATAATCTCGCGGGACTGGAAACAATACAGCGGCGCTCAAAAGGAATCCAGCGACGGACAACCAGCTCGACGCAAGGACCAGGGGAGAGTTGCGGTGCCAGGGAAATGTCGCGGCGCCTGGAAATAATAGCGCGGAGAACGAGAGACCTAATGCGAAGCTCGAGGAAATATAGCGGCGGCCAGGAAAACCCAGCGGAAGGCAGACGAGTCGGGTGAAGGTCCAGGAAATACAGCGGCATCCGGGGATCAAAGCGACTCGGTCGATACTTCGACCCAGCACCCCGAAACCGTTCGACAGCCGTGCGACCAAGACTTATGAAGCAAAAACATGAAACACTTAAACCATGGTTCTTACAAACCATTAGCAATCCGCTTGGCAAGGGTCTAGAGCGTACTCATGACTTGACGTTGATGTGTGTGCTTGGCGAACTAACTACAAAACTAAATCTGTGACCGAATAACACTAATCCCAAAACCTCTATACTCTGAATAAGACTTGTGATAGTCAAACTCGTTGTAAATCGGTGTAAGGGAGTGAAACCGAATAACACAAATTCAATCAAATAGCTAATAGACACTAGCGAGTTCAGAACCCTGGGTACAGGGCCTTTGGTGGGGGTGCAGGGTAGGTAGTTCGAGAGTTTGTAACGCGCACGTAAGACGTACTATCGACGAGCCTTGATGGGGCGGCCAAATACGATGTCCTAGTTCCTTAATCGGTATTCTTCCAAGTTCTTGTTCTTCTGTCTTCCTTATTCTGTCCTAGTTCCTAAATCCTAAATCACTAATCACTATTCTTGTCAAACACTTTGATATCTTGATGTCCGAATAACACTTTGCTCAGTTCACACAATCCAAATCTGATTTAAAGTTGTAGCCTTTGCAATTTGTAGCTTAGCTAAACCCCAGATCGCGGCCTCAATAGGTGGGCGATTCCGTGGCTACAGTGTACCAAAATCCTACTTATATACCCTTGTCTGTGTCATATCCGTGTAGTAAAATATCATGATGGATCGCCTATACCAAGCCCTCGAGTCATAATCGTACGTAGATCCCTGATCCGAATTGTGATTGGTCGTTAATCGGTTTGATGCCCCCCAACAGTCCATGTAGCGGTTTTGCCCTAAGGTCCGGTGGATAGTCCTCGTTCGTAGCTCTCCGTGCATATGTGGTTTTCCCGAAACGACCCAGTAGTTCCGATGCTATGGCCCATGCGAGTTCTCCGGATAAGGTCATCAGGCTTACTCTGTCGGCTCTCGGGTCTTGTAATCTTCGGCATCCAACGGCTTGTCGCTCTCGGCTCTGATTCGGGTTTCGTTGGTCCGATAGGTCCCGGCCCGTGCTTCTCCGCCATCTTATCACAAGTCCGATTATCAAAACTGTTATTCCGAGACTGCCAGGTCTTATTCGGTGTTTATCCCTTTGAGTGTTTTGCACCGGATTGGATGGGTCCAGGCTTGTGGGCTCTGCTGGTATGTATAGACAGAGACTTTGGAATGCGCCGCGGGTCGTCAACCCCATTGCAGACCTTGTTCACTGTTGCAGATATCTCCCAACTAGCTATTCGGGCTCATACTAGTTCTCTGATGTGCGCACCGAATAAGCGCGAAAAGAATGACTTTCCACGCCTGTTCCAGAGAGCGGCTTATCAACGTCCCAGGCCAAATGCGCGGGAATTATGGAACTAAGTGTTGACACCCACAAACTATATCTACCACAACTGTAAACACAAGTAAACAGTTCACTGCGCCCCAATATACAGTGCAAATTTCAAGACACAGACACTGAGAACACCGGTATCGGGACCGCCCAATTAAAAGGGAACCACTATCCACTACTTCCACCACTTTTCGGACGCTATAAGGCTCGGCGTCGGTCGGCTCGCTATAGTAAACCTCGATGGACGGGAGCGTAGCCAGTTAGCTCTACGAGGGCGACCACCATTCGGAACCGCGCAATAACCGCGACACCCAGACGTATACCAGGGCGTTCGGAGGACTTCCTGTAGCTCGGTCGCCGTCCAATATCTCGAATCCGCGAGCGTGACGTGTACAGACCATCCTATACAGGCGGCACTATCGAACACCCATCGGCCAGGACTTCCTCGCTGAAAAGCATCATAAGCCTCGAAGAGAATCGAGCACCACCACCTTCCTTCCCACAACTTTGCGGCAGGCTTTCGAGTCGCCAAACAACATCCACGACTGCCAAATAATCCAGCGGAGAACGAATTCTTCCCCGCTCGATTATAAACACGCCATCGACGACAACAGACTAATCTCGCGGAGGCCAACAGCCTCTCCGCTCGATTATCCCTACTAACCACTTCCACAGGAACTACACAAGCACGAGCTTCTCTAGCCTCGTTGGATTTATATACACACACACAATTTAACACAGTTTCCACCATTGCGAACACAATCCCCAGAGGATGACTCGACTGAGACTTGATAGTACAAAAGCCGTATTTTGGAAATCTATCTCTACGAAAGCCTGCAGCATCACAACGTAAATCCACGGGCCTAGGGAACTACACTAAACTACCTAAGCTATATACCGCGAGGAGATGCATGTTACGCACTACGCCAAGGTTAGCGTGCATGTGGGGCTCGCGCCATATCTTATCCGGCCTCGTCCAAGGACGGTGATCCTAAGGATCTCATTGGCACCATACCCACTAAAACCCCGTCTTGACGAATCCAATCGTCAGGTAGCTGTGTCTCATCTGCAAGAGTGTCTCTCCACGTGTCGAGGACTAAACGAGGGTGGACTGAATGGATTTTACCGAAGCATCCTCGGTTTGTGAGGCTCTTGTCCATCTCGAGTCTCTCGTTTATGATGGCCAGCCATCTATTATGTATTTCGGCCTCGTGTTTGGGTACACCATCATCCTGGATTACAACCTCACATCTAATTTTCCATATCAGGAATAGGGCTCTAAACCGTACCGTATACGGGTACGGCCGTCAGAAATACGGCCGTTTTTCGCGACGGGACGGTTGCACCCGTACAGTACAAGTCTGCACGAACCCCACGTACAGTACGGTACCCGTATCGCAAAAACCGTACCGTATACGGGC
Source organism: Mycena amicta (assembly GCA_029282125.1). NCBI lineage: Eukaryota > Fungi > Basidiomycota > Agaricomycetes > Agaricales > Mycenaceae > Mycena > Mycena amicta. Next base: position 586,432 of record JARIHP010000001.1, on the reverse strand, counting down.
TCAATACGGGGTCAAAGGTGACTTATTTGGCCTGAGAATTCTTTAAAAGTTCCGAATCTTCCGCAGATGGGATTTACATACCTTTGCACGGCACGCAAACTCAATACGCGACAAACCCATGCAATACGGGTTTGGGTACCCGTATTTTTTCCGGCCCGTCCCGTAACCCGTCCCGTAAAGGTAGGCTTGGAGCACGATACGGGACGGGCAAAAACCCGTACCGTAACGTCCGTAAACCGTACACTTACGGTTACTGTTTAGAGCCCTAATCAGGAAGACTGATTCAGAGAGCAGGATTTTGTAGAGTTGGGAGGATCCCTTGAGTTCCTTGCCATTAGTGTCTCTGAAGACAGCTAGGCCTGCTCCTAGGACGCCGCCGAGGGACGGCTCATGCCATGGCAAACTCTTCTTTTCCCATAAGGTTTTGGCTAGTCGCCATATTTCTTTACGGCCTGGTCGTTCACACTCAATAATGATGTGCTGTAATGATTCAGTTTCTCCACAGTGGGAACACTTTGCACGATCCTCCATCGTAGGGATATTCTTCCAGTACTTTCTGATTCAGTGAGCACCATGTATAGTTTTCCAGAAGAAATTTCTGGCTTTCCGGGATGGGTCTTTGGTGCGGATTGAGCTCCATATACTTCCATTTGTCGGTAGAGTGCCAAAGTTTGACTTGTAGGAGGACTGGATTAACTTCAGGTTTTCTACTGTTTGTTTTCGATCCTTTGCAGTTTTTCTTGCACGGATATGTTTATAAAGTAAGGACTGGGTCATCTCAGAGAGTTTTGCACCTCGCAGGGAGGTGTGTGTCGGTGCCTCGAGCTGGAGGTTGCTTTCAGATGGGGTGGTGGAGGCCTGCAGTGCGAGATCGTGCGCCCGCTTAGTCTGTATGGAGGTGGACCAGAACTTGGTCGGGCGGCGTACTCGTTACATCACCAGGGAGCAGGGTCGGGTTAGACCTGGTACCGGAAACTGGAGCAGCCGGCTGGGACACCTCGTCGTTGATCGTCTCGTCGTCGTTGGGAAAAGCAGGGCCTGCCTCTGGCGAGTCGGAATCGGACGAACTGGAAACGGTGTCGAGGACAGAAGCGTCAATACGATTCTGGAACTCGTTGAACTCCTTGCATCTGTAATTATAGACGTGATGGAGCCAGGCGATAGGTTCGCAAAAATGGGAGCCAAAAGGGGACCGCTCAGGGTGGTCGGGAACTTTGCTCGCATCGACACAGACGAGGTGTTTGAGCCGGCATCGGGTGCACTTGCTGAATACTGGAGGGGGAGCCGCTTTCTTCGCTCGACCATCGGCAAATGGGTGACCAGAAACCCCAGGAACAGTATAGGTGCAAGGAACGCCGTCCTTGACACAACGATCGCAGTAATCCTTGGGCTGATAACGAGCGTGAGCAAAACACGGGTTATAAAGAATGAAATAACGCGTACCGAGACGGGCTGGATGGAAGCGGGGAGATCCTTGGCCCTATGCAACAGGAGAAATACCAGGCCAACGATGGATTCAGGGCCATTCCGAACGAGAGAGAACCAAGAAGAAAACAAAGGCGACGGAGGAAGAATAGGATTGTGGGGATCGAGGCGAGACTCGACAACGAAGTGTGTCCTGCGCCAGTAAACTTTCTTGTTGTCGTCAGAGAGCACAACCACGTCGGGAGACCCAGGAATGTCAACTGCACGCTTCTTCCCGGCAGCACGAGCGGAGGGGGGAGGAATCTCTTCAACGTCCGAATCGTCTTCAGAATCCGTTGAGGCAAGAAGGCGGTGTAGACTCTGGTACCAGGGAGTCGGTTTGGGACGACGCCGATAGCCGTCTCCGTCCATGTCAGCGGTCTCGCCTTTGGCTGGGTCGAAGTAGCTGGCCGAGCCCTTGCCAGCACCGTGGCCAGCGGGAGGAACCCAATGGTGCGCGTCTCGAACAGGACCGGACTTGTCGTCGTCGACTTCCATATGAATATCAGAGGGAGACATCCCGGCGGGCAGAGGAGATGAGATTCGAGCTGGGGTAAACGGGCAGCGACTCGCTCGCAAGGAGGAGAGCATCGGCTTCCTCTTTCGAGAAACCGGGGGCGTTGTCGGGATAAACGAACGACACGGGCTGATACTCGGAACGATCGAAACGACGAAACTGGTAGCCACAGGAACGGTCCTTGGATAGGGTTGTGTAAGTTACATGCTTACAATTTCTTACATTGTAACTTACAATGGCCTCCTCCAGGTCTACTAACTTACGCATGTAACTTACAAATGATCATGTGATGTAAGTTACACTGTAAGTACCCCCCGTGTAAGTATTGTAAGTTTCAAATTTACATGCAAGTTACATCCGCAGACACCTTGCTGCCCAGTCAGACTCCAAATTCATCTGAGTTGCTCCAATAACCCATGTCTTAGTCTGCCCAGGGGTGCCAGTCAACAAGGGCAGCTCTATGGTTACTGGGAGAGGTGCAGGGACTGCTCTCTAGGACGGTGTACAAACTTACAAGCTTACATTGACCCCTTCGGCAGGGGGTGTAAGTTACACCGTAAGTTACGTGTAACTTACAGACATTACTTACACATGTAAGTTTGCGTCCACTAACTTACTCAACCCTATCCTTGGATTGGAGGCATTGCAGTAGGAGGGTATTCATGAAATCCAGATACGGGTCTTCAAAGGCGGACGAGTCGCCGTTCTCGATGAGGAACTGGAGCGCACAGGTAAGCTCTTGGTAGAGCTGATGAGCGTGAGCACGAGTCCCCGCGCAGTCGAACTCCCATCGAAGAGCAACCCGATACTCGGCACTGGCTATTGCTGCATTTCTTGTTTCCAAAAGAACATCTTGGATCGAGTTGCGAATGGCCAAGATATCACGGGCACGCTTTTCCGAGTCTTCGGCGATAGACGCCTAGAGACTGGCACATTTTGCTTCAAAAGTGCGACGGGGAACGGTGACCTGCTCATCGACACAACGGGCTCGAAAGGCTTGATCTCGCAAACACCAGTCGTTCATCTCGGATTCGAACACTTGCCAGCGGAGGCGAAACTCGTTCTGAAGGTCGGGTCCGTCGCGAGAAAGGAGAGTGCTGGTTGAAGGCGATCACGGGGCAACGGGAACCAAGCCGACTGAGTCCATAACCGGTATCATAGTCCACGACCGGGTCGACCCAGACGGGAATGTCGACGGGGGGGAGGCGGGCGAGAAAGGTACTCTGCGTTCGAAAAGGGACCATCTTCTCGGGTAAGGCCTCGCAACCGAATGCGGGACATCTCCATCCGGCGGAGGCATATATCGACTGAAGGGAAATCTTGGGTGGGGACAGATGACTTTGGATATAAGAAGCCTTCAGATATGAACAGCCGGAAACGACGAGTGGTGTCGGCGGATTTGAGGGCTGCGGCCATGGTCTTCTCCTGGGACTCGATGGTGCGAACAGGGTCGCCAACGCGGATGGTGTCTGCACGGGGAGCCCAGTTGCCCGGATATGGCATAACCAGGAATCTATCGCCAAACGCAGGAACGAGATCTTTCCCGCCAACTACCAGACGAGAGGAGTCGAGAGCGTTCGGGAACTCTGCGGCACGGAGCGAAGCGAGAGAAGAATGACCACGAGAAGCGGCAGGAGAAGAAGGACACTTGAGCTGGAAAAAAGAGAAAACATGAGCAAGAGGAAAACGAGTAAACAGGAGGAATACGCACGGGGGGCGTTGCAATTGGGAGCTTTGGAACACGCAGGACAACAATACACTTTGGTTCGGGCTCCTCAGGCGCAAGAGAGGAAGAGTCAGACTGGATTCAACGTTTCTTCTGGGAAAGGACATAGAAAAGCGCGTTGTGAGGGCTATAGATAGCCGGGCCACACCACACAAGCCTTAGGATGCCGGACCAAGATGGCCAACCGACAACACAACCCATTACCCAAACACCGCTGGATTATTACGCACCACAGGACAATGAAGCGACCCGAATAAGCATGACCGCTGGATTAATACACGCTCCTGGACGAACAAAGGAACCTATTAAGCATCACCACTGGATTAATACACGCTTCCCGGACGCGCCGCCTTCGACTACAGCAAATCTACGACATTCGCTCCTGCTATCGCGATGTTTGCCCGGATACGATCCCGTTCCACCTACGACCGCACCGGATACAGTCCCGTTCGACCTACGAGCCCACCGCCTGTGCAGCCCCTCGAACCGCTCCTGCTATCGCAACGTCTGCCCGGATACAGCCCCGTTCGACCTACGAGCACTGCGAACATCGCTGACATGAACGAGCCGGCCGCTGGATTACTGCACGCGCATGGAAACCTCACCGTCTTTCAGGAATGACACGCCACCTATAACCCTTGCTCCGCTGGAAGAGGAACAACTCAGACGGACAAACGATAGAGGAGCGAGACATACGATGCGATAGGTGCAGACATTTTGTGGAAACAGACATCGAGCACACGCCTGCAGACGAGTCCGGCCAGGAGGGCACGGAAACGGTCCGACGAGTAACCAAACGGCGGTGTGAGCCATCGGAGGAACGAGACGGGGGCCTATCTGGGTCAGCAATGCGAAGCAAAGGTCAAGAAATCGACGCACAGACGCGGGATAATCTCGCGGGACTGGAAACAATACAGCGGCGCTCGAAGGAATCCAGCGATGGACAACCGGCTCAATGCAAAGTCCAGGGGAGAGTCGCGGTGCCAGGGAAATGTCGCGGCGCTTGGAAATAATAGCGCGGAGAACGAGAAACCTAATGCGAAGCTCGAGGAAATGTAGCAGCGCCCAGGAAAACCCAGCGGAAGGCAGACGAGTCGAGCGAAGGTCCAGGAAATACAGCGGCATCCGGGGATCAAGGCGACTCGGTCGACACTTTGACCCAGCACCCCACGAAACCGTTCGACAGCCATGCGACCAAGCCTTACGAAGCAAAACATGAAACACTTACCAACCAGGTTTCTTACAAACACACTGAGCAATCCGCTTGGTAAGGCTCTAGAGGTGCGCCCCAATATACAGTGCAAATTTCAAGACACAGACACTGAGGACACCGGTATCGGGACCACCCGATTAAAAGGGAACCACTATCCACCACTCCACCACTTTTCAGACGCTATAAGGCTCGGTGTCGGTCGGCTCGCTATAGTAAACCTCGACGGACGAGAGTGTAGCCAGTTAGCTCTACGAGGGCGACCGCCATTCGGAACCACGCAATAACCGCGACACCCAGATGTATACCAGGACGTTCAGAGGACTTCCTGTAGCTCGGTCGCCGTCCAATATCTCGAATCTGCGAGTGCGACGTGTACAGACCATCCTATACAAGCGGCACTATCGAACATCCGTCGGCCAGGACTTCCTCGCTGAGAAGCACCATAAGCCTCGAAGAGAATCGAGCACCACCTTCCTTCCAACAACATCGCGGCAGACTTTTGAGTCGCCAAACAACATCCACGACCACCAGATAATCCAGTGGAGAACGAATTCTTCCCCGCTCAATTATAAACACACCGTCCACGACAACAGATTAATCTCGCGGAGGCCAACAGCCTCTCCGCTCAATTATCCCTACTAACCTCTTCCACAGGAACTACACAAGGGCGAGCTTTTCTAGCCCCGTTGGATTTATATACACACACACACACACACACACACAGTTTCCACCGTTGCGAACACAATCCCCAGAGGACGACTCTACTGAGACTACAAAAGCCGTATTTTGGAAATCTATCTCTACGAACGCCCGCAGTATCACAGCGCGTCAAGTCAAACTCGCGCGATATGAGCCAAAGTTATTTGTCGCGCCGTCGCCGATGTTTCTCGTGCGGTCAAACTTTTCACGCATGCGATGCTCACTTTATCTTTGTCGCGGCCCAGCATTTCTCGCGACCGTCAGCTTTTTTGTCGTGATGGTCCTGTTTTTTCACTCGCGGTATACACGGTGCAGATTATTATGTAGTTTGAATACTTTTACAAATGGGCCTGCATAGGTTGCCAGCGACGTGCTGACAATTGGCAGCCAATCGTGTCACGTGACTTTGCTTCTGCTGTCACATCCGTGACTCTCCTGTCCTCCACCATCCCCCGCCCGTCTCTCCCGTTTGTACCACACAGCTGCCCCCACAACACATTAACTTCATTCCTATCGACCATCTTATTGTCCTGCCCGCGTTCCAGCGCCAACGGACCATCCAAGGCTGCCCGGTACGACGATGATGGTCGAGACGACAAAGACGTACCCAGCAATCCTGGGCACGTATCGGGCAACATGGTGGTCTTCCGGTGTCTGGTGAGTGCTCATACTAAGCCCTTGGAACTTCACGCTGACGTCGCATCCTCCTGGAAACGGATCTCGTTACCCTGCGCGTCTCGACGACTCGTCAATCGTTCTCTTCGGCACGTGTGTACCTGCGAATCAACGTATCATTGTCTCCTCCATGCGCTGGTCGCTCCAACTCGTCATGCGTCTCAATCAAGACGCCACGAGATGTGGAGAACGGGCACGATGACGGTGGGTTGCAGTCGTTGCCTCATTTCTCTCCCCTGCTATTGCACAGACACAATGCCGCCCGTAACTGTCTCCATCCTCGCCGAGGGAAGGAAGGCAAACGGGAGCAAGGTCTAGGTTGGCAGACTCGGCGGTGGGGTGCGTTTGCGAGCCGGGCTGGGCTGGATTGCATGTAAGGCAAGCATTACTACCTCGTCCCTCACCCTGACGCCGCGCTAATGTCGCCCCATCCCCACCTCGCTACCCAGCCTCGCGTTCGATTTCACCCGTACCCCGCTTCTCCGCTGTCTTCGCTTTTACACTCGCTCGGACACTACCATCCTGCTTCATCCCATCGTTTGCATTGGCATTCGCACCTGCACCTACACCCTCTCCAGCAGGCACAACGGCCCTTCAGACATTGCCCACTTCAACAGGCGGGAAGAGCATGTGGCCCTCGTCGACCTCGACTTGCGTTCGTCGTCCGAAGAAGCGCCAACAGCCGCAAGCTCATATCGCTTGGCGTTTACGATCTAGTTGGTAAGCATAGACTTCTTGCATGAGCTCACTATTTACCGTCGTGCGCGCGCTCATCCTCATTCGAGGCCTTCCCGCGGTCTGTCGCGCCTGTCGCGCATTATTATCTGTGCGTGCGCCGCTTCTTTCGCGGTTTTCACGTCTGATTCACCTCTCAGCGTGGCCTTGCTGTAAACAACAAACCACGGAAGGTACAAGGCTTTCTTTCCTATCTTGGTCCGTTTCGGATTTCCGACTTCGACCGGGCGGACTAACGTGCTCAGCCGTTTTCGGAGGGAAACGATGACGATCTGGCCATGCCGGCTCTTTCGAAAGTCGTCACAATTGACAGCCTTCGCGCCGTTCTAGTCAATTTGGGCATAAAGCGGCGCGCAAGCTATCATGGGCAACAGAGCCTTCCTGGGTGTTGTGCGTTGGTGGATAGAGGGAAGTGGAGGAGTCGAGAGATGACGAAGGGCGGTAAGAAATGGTACGCACACAAGGTTCTCCAAGAGCAAGAGCGAGTGGGCAATCGTCTTCGACTAGGATTCGTCGATAGTGGTGTGTAAAAACGACGATAGAATTCATCCTCGTTCCGTATCGTATATCCATCTGTACATCTTCTTGCTCCCAGTCTTCCCGGATTCAGGCCCCGACACCAACAGCTTGGAGATACCCCACCCGATGGACATTGACGTCCGTCGCCTCCGAACGAGCGTGTGGGTCCCACTTGGGCTCGTCCTGAAAGAGCCGCGGCGCCTTGATACGGTCCTTCTCGTCGAGAGTAAAGCGATGGTAGATTCCAGCTGGGAGGACGAGCAGGTCGCCAGGCTCGACGGCGACGCGAATCCAGGCATCCGAGGGTGTTTCTGTGAAGGGACTGAAAATGAGCTGTGCATCGAAGACGACAGGATGAGAACGCACCGCGGACGTTGAAGAACCCGCTGCCGCTGAGTATGTACCGAATCTCCTCGTCTTCATGCATGTGCCTGCCGCGAAAGGTTAGCAGAGAAAGCGACTGTAGGAAAGAGCACGTACTCCTCGAAGAATCCCTTAATCTTGGCCTCGTAGACCTCGCCCATTCCCTCGCGCGAGACGTCGATGGTGTCCCGGTTCTTGTACCCTCACTCCTTTGCAATCGCATCGACTTTGCTCTCGTATCCGTCGACGGGAATGTGCCACGTCAGGACATATTGCAACTGGGAACGGACAATCGCCTATCTTTGATTGACGAGTGATTAACGGCTGCCAGGCATGGGAACCCAGTCCACTGGGTCCTCCTCGGCTACCCGGCTGATGTCATATCATGATCCGAACTCGGATCAACGATACAGTTCGACCTCGCGCTCAACCACTGAACACGACGACCGACACATAACACTGACTAAAGAAAACTCCTAGGGCCACAAACTAAAACAAAATGGGAGGGATCCGACACAAGGTCAAGACGAACACGCAGCTGGACGGCCCGGGAGGGCGACAATGGATGGTGGTTCAAAGACGAGGCGACGTGTTACGAGAGCCAGAGCCAGAGCCAGAGGCACAACAATAAGAGCAAGAGTGTGACTCTAACAGTGGGATGTAAAAACTCTGCATTCTTAATTGTAGCTGCAGTTTTTACACTACTGAGACATTTACTGTAACAAGGGTTGCCTACGCTCCGCTCCGGCAGTAGAATCGACCAAGAGGAAAAATTGGTGCAATTTATACTAATATTTCAGGGTATGTTACATTCGTTGTCGTGGTCTGGCCATCGTTCACACGAACGCGTGCATGTGAACGATGGCGAATTCGCGACAGAGCCGTGTATAGCTGACCGTGTGAGAAGACGGGTCTGGTCAAATCAAGTCCAAGTCGGTCGAGAGTTAGCCCTTGGCAGCTGTTGAAAGTGGTGGAATAGGCTGGCGCAAGGGGGAATTGCTTTCGAAGCAGTGTGTGCCCCAAAGGCAGAACACTATCAAAAGAGATCCGCGGTATCAGCAATTCTCCGTCTTGTCCCTCCTCCACACCGGTGAGTTCCCGTAATATTCTGACGGTAATCAAACGATGACCAACACCGGTCACGACCACTCGAGTGTTTTTGACCAAACCGCGGTCAATGGAGAAGTTTCGAAGCAGTCTGAAGATGCAATTTGTTTTGATGGTGAGTGCTCGAGGAGGAAGGCCTGGAGGAGTGTTCCTTGCCACATAATCGAGAATCGAAGCCGGCGCGATGACACCCTGGTCAGAGCCCTCCCGAAAAGAGTCGGCAGACATGTAGGTTGTCGCATTCCCTTCGATCAAGTGGAGCATCGCATCGTTGTATGAATCAACCTGCCGATTCGTTGGGGCAAGGATTGCGCGGCCGAGGCATGAAAGAGGGTCTGATATGATGGATGGGGGAAAGACAAAAGATATGAGCTCCTCAGCGCTGTATGTCTTTTCGAGCATGTCGAAAGAAACTTCAGGTCCAGCACCATCTCCGATTGAGTCAACGAAATTGGCGAACTCGAGGTCCTCCGAGTTGCGAATAGGTTCCGTCAAGCGAATGACAGTGAAGTGACCCCAGAGAGGGGAGGACTTGATGGACGCGTCGACAATCTGTGCTCGAGAGCCTCTGCGCACGACTGGACAGGTTTGGCGGAAATCTCCAAGTAGAACAAATACCGTGCCACCAAATGGAGTATTGTTCTGCAGGGATTCGCGCAAGACTGCCTCCACCGCTGCCAAGACTGCGCGATTGGCCATCGGAGCTTCGTCCCAGACGTGAAGTACAGCTTTGCGTATGAGCTCAGCGCGGGAGCTGTCCGACCTGATCGTTGACTTGAGAAGCTCGTTCTTGTCGTTAACGGGAATCTAACAAAATCTGAATCTGAGTGATGCAGGGAATCGTAAGACAAACCTTGTAAGTTGAATGTGTTGTGCGACCGCCTGGATAAAGCTGCGCCGCAAAAGCAGATGTTGCACTTGTGATAACGATTTCGCCAAGCGAACGAAGCTTGTCGCATAGCGCGACAATCATGGCCGTTTTACCGCGTCCAGCCTTGCCATCGACAAAGATGCAGAGCGGCTGTCGAGCCATTACTGCCGAAAGAATGTAAGTGTATATTGCACGCTGTCCACGATTGAATATGGCGATCATGTTGTTGGCACGTTCCTCGAGCTGGTCAGCAATTGATGCCCAACGCTTCAGCTCATGCATGATCTCCGCCGTGTGAAGTGTCGCTTCCGGAAGGCCATAGTCGTGAAGTTCTTTCCCATACTCCTCCAAGAGCCGAGCAAGATCGTCCAGAGCAAGGTTTAATCCGATTTCCGATGAATTACCATTCTGAAGGGTTAAGTCGCGCGACAGCTCGTCCTGGAACATGTCCCAGAGTGTGATGGGCGAGGGAATACAGTCGTTGGTCAACAAATGAACAAAAAGAATGCGGAGTTCGCGTGGAGTTCGTAGAGATTGGATGCCTTCGAGTATGGCGTACATTGCCTCGTTGTGATCAGCGAACAGGCCAAGCGCATTTGCGGCATCCTGGAAGGATGCATGCATGAACCCATCGACTGTCTGCGCATCGATAAACGATCGACACGGTCGCGATTGGAGGATTGTTCGGAGATAGAACAACTCTCCCTGCGAAGGTCGGATAGATTGAATGCGAGAAAGATGTACACGAAGGGAGCTTCGCAGGATGACATGCCGCGGAGGAAACCCAGAATTGCTTTGCAGTTCGAGGAAGTAGCCTGGGACACCTTGTTTTCGCGGGTCAAACACCGCCAGTCGGAAGATGCTGAAATACTCGGCATATGTGAGCGTATCAAAGGTGCGAGTGATACCATTCAAGCTGAAGTTGCCCATGGGCCACAGGAAGTATCGATTGAATGTGGACAGTACACTCCCTCCTCCTGCGCGCGCGTACTGGTGATGGGTGGTGGAGTCAGGAAGATGGATTGATAGCGCCGTGACAGCAGGCTCTTTTTTCGCAATGTGGAATCCCATGATCCGCCACGCCGCTTTGCCGGCGGATAGGTAGCGTGCGTCCCAGTAATCTTTGATCTCGTCGATAGGGCCATCGGCATTTTCGGAGATTCGATAACGCGTAGAGCATCCGGCTGCCAATTGATAAGAAAATAATGGTTGGAGGAATGGGGATGCATACGTTTGTGAATATACTTGAATATATACTGGAACATGTGCGACGTGTTTGCAGCTTCGACGTTGATGTGGCACTGGAATTCCCGAATGAGCGCGAGAATGTGAGGCACGACCATCTCATCGCCAGGATGTCTACGGCGATAGTGGACACGACCTTCGGAGTCGATCGTGGTCGTGTTTTGCAAGCAGAACGGGTAATGGAAGCGACATGTGCGGGAGCCATCATTAGATACCCTTTGGCAGTACTTCGAAGGCGCGGCGCTCTCGTTGGGGTGAGAATGCATCATATACTTTCGAATCAGACGCGCGTCGTCCGGGTCGTCGGGCATCTCAGCCGATATGACTGCGTCAATTTCGGCTGGGTCCGTGAGATCTCTGGGATATTTGATGAGGATATGAGCGTGTGGCAGGCCTCTTTTCTGGAACTCGATACAGTGAATGCAATAGATCGGACGACCAACATGCGGAAACATGGACTTGAGAGCAAGGAGCAGGAGGGAAAGCTTGCGCTTGAACACGCGCATCACGACGACGGGAATATCGGCGAACGTCTGGCCTGGGCGCAGCTGGCTCTTGATTTCTGGCCAGTCCGGGTTGCCGGTCATGGTAATGAAGAACGTAGGACCTCCGAACGCTGCAGCAATGGCTAAGGAGTCCGAAATCTGTTCTGAAGCCCATCTCCAGGAACCTAGGAAGGACGAAGGCAGATAGACATTTTCGGAGGGTTCAATGGCATCCATCGATCCCATGAGAGCAGCGTCATTCTGTCGCAGGCGCTGCTGGTTAGAGCGAATGTATGCCAAGCGAGATTCGAGATCGCGGCTAAACATGTCAACGATGTACTCATTGGCAAGTCAGCCAAAAATCTGGAAGCGAGGTTCGCGCAGTAGTCTGGCGCGACAGTGCCACATTTGTGTCGTCGGAATGTCCGCATCCACGCCAGGTTCAGGCTCAAACATGTTCTCCCTGTTATCGGTCACTCCCCAGCCCAAGGTGCCATGTGGAAACAGGAGCGGATACGTGAGCGGTTCCCAGAGGCGGCTGACGGTAGAGACATATTGATTCCGGTTTTCGGAAGTCACGACAATCAACCGTCGAGCCTTGATTTCTGCCTCTGTGGTGTTTGCGTAGGAAATGATTGCGGCGATCTCTGCCGCCCCGGTATCCTCCAGGATGAGAGACGTGTTCGTCATGCCGACAGATCGTAGACGGCCTAAAGATTGCAGCCCAGATGCGAAAGAGTTGAGACGGAGAAGAGTAGCGCGTAGAGAGTCGATCCATGGTGATGGAATTTGTTTGAACCACGTAGAACTCTCATGCGGCCAGCTCACGTCCTCGTATCCATCGTAGAGTAACCATCGCACTGCGGAGTTCTCATGGCTCGGCCGGACCCGGTGGTATATACGGCCTGCCATGGAGACGAATCCCGGTGGTCCCGCTGGAGTTGTCGGGAAGGAATGTGTGCTTTCAAGTGCAGCGAAGGAAAAGATGAGGTTGAGTTGGCGTGAGAGTTTGGAGATGTTGGGATCGTTGATAAACACGTCATACTCGGGAGGTAAAGCGGGGAGTGGCTTCACATCGAGGAATCGGGAGCCCTTGGGGCCACAACAGAAGCCAGCCCTTTCTCCCGTCAATAGCTCAAGACCGCAAGTTGGGCACTCGTGCTTGACAGACCCTCGTACATTTCCCCATGTGAGTCGCGTGTCCGGCAGCGTGGATATCTCCCAGAGTTCAGGGCGACTCATACTATCGATTGTCATTGAAAATGATTCACACTGGACAAAGAGCAGCCTTACGTGCAAGTGGGAGAAAGAAAGAAGGATTCATATGCTGTGCGTGGCATGATTGGTGCTAAATACATTTCATACCAATATAGCACATTCAGATTACAAAGATTCGGGTGAATACGCGGCAGAAATACATCGAACACGGACAGCAAACACAACTGGATAGATATATACAGGAAAATCAAAAGGGCGGGTCCAGAGGAGGCATCTATAGGACAACATTAGTAGCGCCGGTAGAAATGTTGCTTGCATACAGAATCATCATCACTATCAGCAGTGTTTTGGAGCGACCGCGGGTGGGGAGAAGGGCATCGATGAGGGATGGGCAGTGGTTCGATATCCGCCGCCGAAGCACGGAGAATATCAACGTAGATGCTGCATGGCAGAGTGGGTGGTGTTTCGAGTATAGACCCGCGACGTACGGATTAAAAGCGACAGCGCTGGTATTGAATGGGAAGCGAGGGGGCTAAGATGCGAGAGTTAGTAAGATAGATAGCAAAGAGACGGTGCGCACTGCTCGTTCTTTGCCCTCGGCCGGTGGAGTGGCAAATGGTGGAAAGAAGGAAGCCAGGAAGGCTAGAGAGCGTCGAAGCATGAGTATTGCAGTTTCAAGTCCTGTGTTGCGCGAGATTAGATAGCGGTAGCAGGAGGGTTGGGCACTCACCGTACATGAAGGGAAGGGGAGAGGTGAATTGGAAGCGTGAACAAAGAGCGTATATAATGGCGAACAAAAAGGCGGTCGGATCTCGGGCGGAGTAAAATTAGAGGGATGCAAGCTTCCTTTGGAAGAAATTAGTATTTTGCGCAGATTGAGCGTGGAAAACTGACAGGGCGCGTGTGAGCAGACTGGATACATGCTCATCGGATCTAATCTCGCTGGCTTCGGCATCAATGGGCCAAGTAGAGACGGGAACATGATGCAATGGGGACAAATATGCATGTTCCGCCTGAAGATAGGCGGTCTGCAGGCCGGCGTCGTAGAGCAGGAGGCCGTAGGTTCCATGGGGAGTAATCTGATAGGCGATGTTGACCAAATTAAAGCGCGCATAATCGCCTTCACGGATGTAGTGATCTTGGAAGCGGGTCAAAAGCCAGGCGAGATCCAGGATGTGGTGGCCTGGAGTGCTGGCGAATGCGAATGCGACGGTGTACACGGCTCTCTGGGTTCTGAAAGGCATGATGGCGTCCGCTCGCAGCCAGACAAAGAGCATGGGAGTCTGTTTGACGTGACGCGCGGCAGCTGCAGTGAGCTTTGTGTGATATACTTGAGTGTCTGGCTGGAGGTAGTGGTTAACAGACTAAGGAGAATGAATAGTACGCGCACCGCAATGACTTTGAGTGCCAATATCATTCCCGAATATATCCCGATGTCCCAGGTATCGTTGACGACCTTCATGAGAGCACGGCGCTGATCTGCGAGGCCGTGATCGACGTCGGGGCCTTTGGGACGGATGCGCAATGCACGCTGGTCTGTCGTGATGTCAGAGAATGTGAGAGATGTGAAAAACGCGAGTACTAACGCTTGTGTGCAAGGGGACGAAAGAACAGATAATAACGGCTAGCGAGCGGGGTTGGCATGTCGTGAGGGCGAATTCTCCTCAGGATTCAACCGGAAGTAAGAGGTAGAGAGGTCGATACTGGGACGGGGGCACAATGACAACAGGCAGCGCTTCATGACCTGGGGATCTGAATTAGCTGTGTGAGATTGATAGGACAAAGTCAATGGGAAGATGAGCCAATAATGTGGTGAATTTTCGAGTTTGGGAGCCCGCGCTGAGTTTGGAGTCGTTGAGCACATGAAGCATGCCAGGAAGAGTCCTTATTCAGAAGATGTAGGAGGTGTTAGTGCGGTGAGGCAGTTGAATCGGCGCGGAGAGCAGTCGGATTATTGAATATGCGACATCTCATTTTCCGAAGTAGTGGTTGAGGTTACACTAAGCTGGTCCGATGGAGCCTCGTGAATACAACAAAGAGATAAAATTACCATGAAGCATGGACACTGCGAGGAAAGTTCCATACTTGGTGTGGCCAAAAACAGTGTGAAAGGTCAGCGGCGAAGCTGGTATTGATTTGGGCCAAATTTTGTTGCCAGAAACATCGGAGAAAGTGGGAGATTCTGCTTTGACTAAATTGTCCGTGTTTAACTGAGTCTTGATACCCACCGGCCATGTCGAGTGCCTGGGCTAAGGTTTCCAGTGCTGGTCGAGTGACAGTCAAGAGCAAAATTTGGCCGGCCTCACGCCGCACATGCCGTGACACGGAAGCAAAAGTGTGGGAAAAAAAAATCCCCACTCAAACGCTGCCGAATCACGTAAGCATTCGACATCGTTTGAGTGGTAGTTTTTATTCCTCAACGCTATACCGCTCAGTTTTAAAAAAAATCAGGAAGGTAGATGAGCTATATATAAGGTCACTCCCTGCTTTTTGAAGCTCTAGCTTACCTCCTTGTCCCCTAACAATTCCGTCAAGTTGGGTCAATAAATTTGAATATACTCGATGGTTAGGAGGAATTGAGGCTCAGCTTTTTTAGAGACTCATAGCTGCTGCTAGTGTTCGTCGACTGTAGGGGATCCGCGCCCAATCGTATGTCGTCGTTGTGAGCAAGAATAATTAATGTGACTGGACACGGCGCGCGCAAGTTAGAAGAGGTGATCGTTTCAAAATATCAGGAATAGAGTGTCCAATTTGCTAGTTCGTGTATGTGTACTTTGGAAACTTTATTGGTCCCGCGCAGCTCTCAGTCCATGCTCAGTGGTGGTGGTGCAGAGGAGATGACGTGTGCGTGCGAAACGATCAAATGAGGCGAATCAGAAGTTACTATCATAGTGGTACAAATTTAGCTATTCATGAGCATTTTCAGTCATATGGACGCGGTGGTAAATACAGTCATTGGCCGCCGGTGCGCGGCTTTCTCTTGCGCGCACTCTTTCTCACCGTCTCGGGCTCGTCCTCGTCCTCGTCCTCGTCCTCGTCCTCTTCTTCTTCAAGTTGAGCGTCGTCCTCGTACTCGTCGTCGAGCTGGAAGGCCTGAGAACTGGGGCCCGCTGATTGGCTGAGAGAATGCTTTGCACTGCGAACAATATCAATGTACGGAGTGAAGACGGACTCGGAACTGACCGTTTCGGCAACGGCTTCTTGTTTCTGGAGGGTACGGTGGGCGTCGCAAGAGGTGGAGCAAAGGAGTTCATCGGACTGTAACATCAGGTCTAGCATGACGACTCGGCATGGAAATGGACGCACTGCATCAAATACTGCGAGCCACTCGCAATCGGCTGTGCCGCCGGCGCTGCAGTTGATGTCGACTGATACATGAAACTCGCAGTCTGAGGTGCGCTCGGCGGCGCCGTGGGCGAAACGATGCTTGGCGAGGACTGGTACTTGGCGCGTCTCGGAGTGCTCGGCGCAGAAGCTGTGGCGACGGTCGCGGCGTAGGGGAGAGTGGTCGTGCGAGGCCCAACGCTGGGAGTGAAACTCTCGATATTGATTTGCAAGACACCATCCGGTAACCGATCCTGGCATACACCGACGAACTCGACACAATTCAGCGCGGGCGGAATGCGAGTGTTCTGCCATCGAGGACCCGGCGGAAATGCACAGCTGGAAGAGTGAGCGCAGAATGCAGATGAGCAAAGCACGCACATGAGTGGGAAAGGTTTTGTCGTGTGGTCCATATACTCACTCATGCTGAGAGCAAACGCCTTGGAGTCGTCGGGCATGCTCGCGCCAGACAGAACTTGACCGACACCGACAAAGAAAGTGGGGATCTCTGGGAGGCGCTCCTGGAAATCGAGTAGTACATCAGAATGGCAAGACGGCACCGATGTTACGAACCTGGTAGGATGTGGAGAGCGGGTCCCCAGGAGCTAGGACGATTTGGAGTGCGTCAAGATCGATAATTGAATCATGTCCAGCGGGTGCGTAAACTTTGGCAACGACATAGGCAACGGTGTTGTCCGGCAATGCGCTCCCCGTGGAAGGGGGTGAGTATACGCGCAGCCGGGCAGCAAGGAAATTGCCGCCAATGGTCTTGACGGTGGTATCGTAGTAACAGTGCAGACTGGGCCCGGGGTGAGCGCTGTTCGGAGGATTCGCGGGGCATGTACCGCCCGCGAGAGCAAAAAGTCCGAACGTTGTGCAAGACGACATTGAGGTTCGACGGTGGGGGATCAAAGCACTTCAGATTTGCTGCTCGCAGGATATAAGACTATTCTTTCTCTCTGCTGAAATGAACAGCGTGCGAAGGAACCGCTGTTAGCGCGCACTTTGACGGCCGACGGACAAAATCTGAGCGCGTTGGAGTCCGCCTCAATGGCTTGACAGTCCTTTGGTATCTCTGAAGCCTGTTGAGCTGGAGGGGAAGTGTGAAGGTCTCTGCAGAGCGTAAGGCAGTTATCCAGCGGCAGCCAAACCCAACAAAGAGACGGGAAAAGAGCATCTTGGTTGGACAAAAACAGAACCCAGAGAGACGCGGCCATCAGACACCGGTTGCATGGAACTGGCGTCGAAGCTGCCTTTTTTGGTATGCACTCTCACGCCCACGGAACAGAAAACAGTTCTCATTTGGCAGAACTTGCATCATGCTTGGGCGGAGCTTACGTCCAGCGAGCTGGAATTTGATGAAAGAGTGCGGAAGATTCTGCATTGAGCGTCGGAGCTTTGTACGTCGGAACATGATTCGCTAGAGCATGCCAAGAGATTCACGCGCGATAATTTTCAGAGAAAGAGAATCTGAATAAAACTTGGAGAAATGACACTTCAATATATAGTGCAGTACAATAAGATGAATACTATTTCGGAGCGAGAGGGAAAACAGGAAGGTGTGCATGGAGTGAAAATGACTCAACAATAAAAAGCTCAAGACCCGAAGAGTTCCTGTGCTGGTTCCGGACTCGGAGCTTCAAGTTGACTTTGCGCGCACGTAAACTTGAATGCCAACAGGCTAGCGCACCGCGGACACGTTAAACCATGAGGGAATCCAATATTGGCGGTTTTTCTGCCTTTGCGCATGCACGTGACATATTTGATGCTCACCATCGACGCGTCGCGGCATCGCGGAGCCTTCTGGAGTGCCTCTGGACGCGTCTGGACATCACTCGCATTTGTCGAACAGTGGCGGAAGTGCGTAGCATGACATATGACAATCATGGGTGGCGTTGGGCTGTACGCGTTTCCAAGGGATCGCGCAGCGTTTCAACTCGCCTTAGTTGGGACAACAATGGAGGAGCTGGTTGGCTGCAGACCACCAGTCTAACAAAGGCTTGAAGTATATAAGGCTCGCATGTACTTGTAGAATGACACGCTATTCCCCCCCATCCTCTGGCCCTTTACGGGTAGTCCAACGAAACGAACGCGAAACAAGAACCATAACGATAACAGAACGACAACGACAACAAACACGGACACAATTTTACTTATCACACACACACACGCATTTGACATCTATCCTATTCCTCATCATCTGAATTGCAACGGCTGTATACTTCCGTCGGGAACCCCGAACTTGCGTGCTCAACGTCGTTTACGGCGAGCTCGGACACTCTCTTACTTATTTTGGACTGGTGCAGTTGCTGCTGGTCAGTGCTGCTTTGATTATCTTGGTTGGATTGGTTTTGGTTATTTCTAGTTGGGTTCATCCGCCGACGCACGTTCCGCGTTTCAATGCGTAAACTGGCGGTGCCTTGTCGCTGTACACGTGCAAGCGTTGATGAGGCTCAACCACACTCACTTACCTTGCCATTACACAGCGAGCATTAATTGCGACACTGGGCCAATGACACTGTTACCGACAGTGCATGTGGCATCTGCAATGATGAAGACAGCTTTCTTTGTCCCTCCATGAGGCACTTGAAAGAAAGGCCTCCTGGACACGAGGTTCATGGTTGATGCAGATTTGTGATGCTTACATGGACGTTCTGAGGACTATTTTAACCATAAAAGTAAATTGTGAGAATACGTGACAGCCAAAAGCCGTGAATGTGAACCGAATCAGTGGTTCCTCAAAATAGAGACGGCATAAAGAGCATTGCCTGCAGGTCAAGGACTCTTTGTGCCTTTTTTTAGCAGATGATGTGCACTTACAGTGTCAGTGTCAGTTGCAGTGTCGCAATCGAATGTCACAATTGATGCCTGCTGTGTTAGTGACCGACTCATGACTCAGGTAGTAGTAGTAGACAGGTACTACTCATCGACAATCGTCGCAGTTGGAAATGACCTCGGTAATGTTGCTCGATGCGAATACAACTTCAATATACAAGGTCATGTTTTGTGAGCCGGGGGATTTGTGTGTGAGGATTCCCGGAGGAAGGACAAGTTCCATGTTGCACTCGGTGATCAGTTGTAGTAGTTCAGTCGTGTTCAAGTGGTCGGCGGCATCAGATTTGGACATGTCTGGTCCTGCCCAGTGCGCATCGTGTTTGCCAGTGTTGAAATCTCCATGCCAAAGCATTGGGCGTGTGGGTGCCAGTGGTTTGAGAGCAAAATGAGCCCTTCTGCTCATGGAAGCTCGAGTTCATACCAGGCTCGTTATAAATGGAGTAGATCTATAGGTATGCGGGACATGACAGATGAAGCCAGCGCACGCAAAAACAGATGCGACACACCAGCGCAAAGCTGTTCTGATGCAACACTTTCAGTTAAGCGCGACACATTTCTTCAACTCAGATGAGACACACCAAACAGATGCGACACATTATCCTATATACATCTGTTTTAACGTCCCGCGCCTCCGGACCGCCTGCCCGGGCCGTTCTTCGGGCCGCCATCAAAAGTGACGTCTTTCCAGTTTCGCCCTCACGAGCGAAGACTGTAAAGACGTCATTGCATCGCAATTCAAGTTTTTCATTCCCGGGCTACATGCGTACTACTGTACTATTTCGACCTTAAGTTCAGCCGGTCTTACGCATTACGCATTGAACTTATATGTCACAAGTTCATTCGTGACATAATTACTATATAAGGAAGGCCGGCATCATGCCGGCCGAAAATTTTGATGAGATTTCGCCTAATTGGGCCAGAATTTGATGGTAAAATAGCAGATTACGCATTACGCATTTGTATAGGTTCGGTTCACGGGTGCCGCTTACACATTACGCGAACTTAAGGTCGAAATAGTACAGTACGGACTCAAGGTATGTAGATAGCGAAAAGGCCATGGAAAAACTGATAAGTTATGTAATTAAAGGCCTGCGTCGGGGCGAGTCGGCATCCGGCGCTTGCGAGTCGCACGAGGTGAGAGGATCAGGCTGACATCAACCTCAGCTTTGCGCTTGCGGGGAGCGGGGGCCGAAACGGTGGCCAGAGTCTCGATGGGAAGCGGTGTTGGGGAGGGACTGGAGCGCGGCACCTCGAGATAGTGCTGCTGCTGGGACTGCGCTGTGGGTTGATCGAGCCAGCGGGATGTGGGAGCGACGCCGGTATTCAAGACGTGGGTGTAGAATGGATCGATGAATGGATGCGCCATGCCCCCGGTGTACGCATCGGGCATGTGGACGTCCGAAGAAGAGGCGGACGCAAGAAGCTCTGCATAAATCATGTCATCGTCGAAGGCAGTCGGGAAGGTGGTATTAGGTGCGCTGAGATCAAAGTGCGAGTCGTCCGACATGAATGGCAGGGCATTGTAGGCGGGATCAAACTCAGGCATGTAGCCGGGGAAGAGCTCGGGAAAGGGTGCAGGTACAGCGGGTGTGGGTACGGCGGTGAGTGGGGTGTTCATGGCAGCAGCGTCGTTCGCAGTCTTGAGCTTATTGGTCGAAGCTACGATGACTGTGTCAGAAAAGAAAAAGAATGATCCACATTGCGGACACACCTTTCGCCGCCCGAGACTTGACGCGACCAGACGAGCTATCTCCAGCCAATGTCTGGGCCTTTTTCTTGCCCTTCCCACTTGTCTTGCCAGCTGCCTTCTGAGCGCGCAGCTCCTTGATCTGTTCCGCCACGTCCTTCTGAGCCTGCTTCGCCGCTTCGAGTTCCTCTTCGAGCTCAGTCGTCGCCTCAGCCTGCGCGTGAGCCTCGCGGTACTTGCGAGCTGTTGTTGCATGTGAGGAGTAACGAAAAGGATGGGACTGGGACTGGGGGAATCCCATTTGGACTGGGACTGGGGGAATCCCATTTTGATCGGCCAAAAGTCCTAAAATGGGTGATGAGTGGGACTCACGCACATAAAAATGGGACTCGGGGAAATCACGGAGATGTTAGCGGAGATATTTGTGATGGAATGATGGAAAGCCGACATGCCGAAAGCCATGCCTACAGGTAGAATATAATTAAATAAAATGTGAATAAAATTTATATAGACTGGGGGTATACGCGAGGGTACCCATAAAGGCCTGGCGCTGCGTCAACGAATCTCGGATGTCAGCCTGCGTGGGAAAGGACTTAATAACAGATACGGCAGAATTGATTGGAATGATGCCGAAATGATGCGCAGACAGATCACAGTGGGACTCAAGCAGATCACGCAGGATTGCCCGAGTCCCAGTCCCATCCTTCTCGTATATACTCGTTGCATGTCGGGTCATACTACGCGCCAGACGCTGGGTGGCCTCGTTGTATGGATTCGTGAGAACACCGGACTCCAATGCGAGCTCGATTTCGGCCCAGACGCGAAGGTCAACCCAACGCGCACTATGGAAAATCAGAATATGACGGAATAATAGCGGGTATTGACGTACGTCTCAATCGCTTCGACGAGGGGCAGCTTTGTCCCCGTCTGTGTGTTCGTCCAATGGTGCTGTGCTTCGCCGGTATTGGTGGTCGATGGTGTCGCATCCCAGTCGTCGGCAGGCATGGGTGAGAGCGACTTGACGAGGCACGGAAGAATCCAGTCGGACATCTCCTTGTGGTTCCACCAATCTGGAGGAGATGAATTTAGATGCAAAGCGACTGGAAGTAGACATACCCTGAATCTTCTTGACCCCAAGACTGTGAATGAAATCCGAGAATTCAGCGAGCGTCTCGGGCGAGGTGATGACTTCGGAGAACTTGAGCAGCCGCTGGAAATCTTGCGGGCTGACAAGCGACTTGAAATCGAGGACAGCCCTGCATCGAGTCGATGAGGAGAAGCATATAACGGGAACGTGCAAAGAAATACCGTTTCGAATGCGTGTCGCACAGCTTGATGATGCGCGGCGCAACAGCCTGTGCAGGAGTGTCGGCTGGAATGCCGCTATAAGTAGGAACATTTGTCTTGAGGAACGACCGTGCGGCGCCCAGCACCTGTGCCGACTCCATGTCCGAGTTGAAGGCAAGGATGTTACCGCCGGGGACGAGGGCCTTGAACGAAATAGGCTTCCCCGTGAGCTCACGCTTGAGCGACCCGAACTCATCAAAGAGGTGCTCGAAGAAGTCAGTTGACGCGCGGTCGACGTATGCGCGGGTAATTGTCAGTGCTGCAGTGGGTAAGTGGATGTTCACAAAGGCGCGAGGGACAACGGACAGCGATTGAGCGGCTTGTAAAATGTTGCCACCTCCCACTCATTGAGCTCGCCAGCGACACGCTTGAATGTTGTATCAGCTTCGAAGCTGTTCACCGCGTCGTCGTCGAGCAGCTTGAGCAATCCGGGCATGGCGGTGAGGACGACAAGGCAGGACCGGGGCTACGCCCCGGCTCCCAATCAAAGCAGTAAATGTAGTACTTGAGAGCAAAAATTGGTATCTGATTAGACCAAGATTTCCTGATATGTTACATTACAAAATTTGGCGGGCCTCACGCCGCACATGCCGTGACACGGAAGCAAAAGTGTGGGGAAAAAAAACTCCACTCAAAGGCTGCCGAATCACGTAAGCATTCGACATCGTTTGAGTGGTACTTTTTATTCCTGAACGCTGTACCCTTCAGTTTTGAAAAAAATCAGGAAGGTAGATGAGCCATATATAAGGTCACTCTGTGCTTTTTGAAGCTCTAGCTTACCTCCTTGTCCCCTAGCAATTCCGTCAAGTTGGGTCGATAAATTCGAATATACTCGATGGTTAGGAGGAATTGAGGCTCAGCTTTTTTAGAGACTCATAGCTGTTGCCAGTGTTCGTCGACTGTGGGAGATCCGCGCCCAATCGTATGTGGTCGTTGTGAGCAAGAATAATTAATGTGACTGGACATGGCACGTGCAAGTTAGAAGAGGTGATCATTTCAAAATATCAGGAATAGAGAGTGTCCAATTTGCTAGTTCGTGTATGTGTACTTTGGAAACTTTACGCCATTGTGCGCGCCTTCTTCTTGCACTTCCCTTTACCCAACACCTCCTCATCCTCAATTTCCTCGTCATGCTCCTCGGCCTGAGAGTCTTCTGGAGGGGGAGAAGGGCGCACACCTTGCTTGCTGCTGAGAATGTTAGTAGCTGAATGGCGGTTCGAGAATCGTGCTTACCGCTTTGCAGTGGGAGTGCCATGCGTGTTGACGGGTCCGGCAGATCTTAATCATGGTAAGCAAAGCAGAAGGGCACATCAAATACACACGGAACGGTGTTCTTGGAAGTGCTTGCAAGAGGCTGAGTCGGCGTTGGCGCCGCGGACATCACCGCGTACTTGCGGCGCGGAGTAACGGGTGCAGTGCACCATGACGTCTTTACGGTTTTTGGTTGTTGTGAACGGAAACTGGAACAACGTCATCGTTTGATTGATTAGAGCGCTAAGGACTAAAATATGCAGCGCTTACCGGCTACTTGAGAAATTGCCTGCTGTTGGAATTTATCCTTTTACGTATGGTCCTGGTGTGGCCTGAAGGTCTAGCCAACCATCAGACCAAACTGATACGTGAGTACTCGATTATAGATGAAGTAACGGTGAGACGCCAGGCATTGGAAGGCCCGTCAGTGCATCGGAAGGCACAAAAGTGAGAGAGTCGGAGTGTGTGAGAGAGAGAGCAACGTGTTATGATCCGATCAAAGCGTGCACAGCTTTTCAGACATCTCGATAATATACGGAGTATGGTGCCATTGCTGCCCATCGCGACAAAGCGGTGGACGTAGCGCTCCTCCGGCGAGCGTTCAGCATCCTGTCAATGAAGATGGAGAGTGCCTGAGGCAACATATTAGCCACAGGACGCCAATACAACGGATATCGTACCTCCAACACCCAAACCCATCGGAAAGGCCTTCTTCTTCACATCGCGCACACTCTTGTTCTTGAGCACCTTCGACTGCAGCGCCGGAGCGAACTGTGCCGGGGTTTTTCCATCGAGAAGGAGGCTGGTCGAAGGAGCTATGGCCGCCGAAGATCAGTGCGGATAAATATACACGCGAGAAATATCTACCATTATCCACCTTGGCGGCGGTAGCACCAGTGCTGCCAGCGGCGTTAACACAGTCCTCGTACATTGTGGTGACCTGATATGTCTTCTTGGTGAACGCAGGAAGGATATGCGAGTGCGAGTAATGGGCCTTGTGAAGTACCATGGCCTTGCGGATGCTGGGATCGAGGGGGACAAGGATTGTGCGTTGCGCCATGCACGGATAGTCTACCATGCTACCCTCCCGCGATACACCGTTCACGATATGCGTGTGACCTGCAGGATCATGAGCTTCCGATTCTCAAAACGATGAAGACATACCCAAACCCTTGCGAGGTTTAAGACCAGTCGTCGGGTGCAGAATGCCTCCGCAGGGGTCTGTGTCGCGCGAGGTGTCCTCCGCCATCGCCATACTATTGAAAGCGCGGAGGAAGAGGTCTTGGTCAACATCGATTGAGTGAGACAGATGGCCGGCGTTGAACTCGATACTCCTGCCGCTACAATCGACGCGCCATTTTCCGCCAAATTGTCCCTATTTTCAGTCGTCAGTCGATACCGCTACGGTGAGCCGTAGCTGTAGTATATTGGCAAAATACCCTGGATATAACTTGCTCAAAAGGCCACTGCTTGCACATGGCATCCCGAGTACTTTATATTTGGACTACATATACCCGTCTACCCGGCCTGAAGGCTGGCAGCCTGACCTACTGCTTTCCATCAATCAGCGTGACGTGACGTGACATACATCACCCTTGGCCTCGCCCATCATCTCCCGCCCCGTCGAGCTCCCATACGGCACACTGCTGCCTCAAGTCATCCTCCACCCTCTTCCCAACCACCATGGTGTACCCCAGCGCGCGAATCAGAGCCGGAGACCGTGTCGTCATCGTCAACGACGCGTCACCATTTCCAAGACGACTCGGATAAGATCGCACCACTGCGGGCCTCCAGCGGCTTGTAACCTGCTCCATAGTACGAGGTGGGTCCTAGAAACACTCTCTGAATGAGTTCAGGTCCGCTGAATTGCACCTTAGTCCGTTCTCAAAGCGCCCAAGCCTGTGTCCACAAGTGAGGAGCCTGAGGAGCCGCGGTTGTTATTCGCACAGCGGGGACTCATGGTGCGTCGTGAAATATCCCATTCTGAACTACCCTGACGTCCCCTACCTACCTCAGAAGCCCTCACTGCGACACATCCTCCGCCACATCGATCTTAGCCCGCATCGGGCATCCAGCCAGCATTCTGCTGCTTCCCAGTGTCCAGCCATCTCGTCCCAGGCGGTGCTCTCCAGCGAAAACGACAGCCCCTTGTTACCGACATGCACTTGCTTCCAAATAGGCGCGCTACCTCGCAAAGCGACCCCCTCTTCGCTCATCACCCGCATCGAGCATCCCCGCCCTATCAGCCGGTGTATAACTCACCGGCGTTGGGCTCGAGGTCGGACACCGCGTCGTTGACACACCTTCATCTTCCCTGACACTGCCCTCGATTGCCCACTCAAGCGTGTTCGAGGTCCGCCCGGCGTCACCCAGACCGCTATCGGCAGATCGATTGCGCAGCAGGTCCACCACCTGTGCGTCTTTCCCTCCGTCCGGTTGCCTCTCTCACAAGATCTGATTCTAGCTTCGACGACACACTCTGCGCCATCCCAGCATCGCCGCCCGACCGCCGGCAGGGCATCAAGACGCAGACGTCAATTGCGAGGCTCAGTTTCTGTGTCGACGCCGACGCCTCCGCCCTCAACCGCGTCCGTCAATACCACCCTTTCGGTACTCGGTCTCCCACTCCCATCCTCGACAATCTCAAGCGATCAATGTGTCCGCCCGTCTGCCAGGAGGACTCAATGCTCAATGTCCAGCGCAGTCCGGGATTGAAATGTTCGGGCTGAATGGTTGCTTGGAGGTTGACTTGACGACACAGCCTAGCACGATATGCGTGCAGTCTTGGTGAGATCCCGGGACTGATCAGTGAGTGCCAGCGCTTTTCTGCATCGCGTCGACCGCTGAACACCCTTATAGTCCACGCCAACACACTCCGCCGCCCCACCACTGCTGCTTCGACCGCTGGGAGGCCGTCGAGACGAAGATACCGATTGGGACCCGGAACGCCTTGTGGACGACGACATCTTCCAAACCTCAGTACGTCTTCGTGTCTGCCCCATTGCATCTTTCACTCATGTATCTCATCCACCGCTCGTGCCGTTTTCGTTCAGACTACGAACACGCTCCCGCCCAGCGTACGTGACGAAGGCAAAGTCAACAATTCCGAGCCAGACGACGCCCTGGGCTGATACGGGATTACTGTCGTGAGCGGGTGGCGGGTTGACCAAGGTGCACATCTTTCTGTGGACCTTTTGCAATGCGACTGAGAGGATATACGTGGGAGGACCGAATGTCGTTGGGCGCGTCGTCCCAAACACGCCGGCACCACAGGTCGAATCAACGAAGCACCCTTCCACCACGAACAACTGCCCATGGCGATTATTTCTTCCCTGCACTGTTGTGAGTCGCTTCGGTTGTCTCGACCTTACCAATACTGAAGTTTGCCCCAGTAACGTGGGGGATTGGAGCTTCGGTGGCGGGCGTACTGGTGGACTATTACTGGGCATGTGCAGTAGCCACGAATGAATACATTCTATTTGCCCAGAATACAGTCATGGAATAGCTCTATCTAAGCGATGCAATACGCTCGTTCTGAGCATATAGTATATACTAGTCATTCTGAGCATCTGGAATTGCTCAGAATGAGCAAGTTCACTAGTCAATATGATTGAGGCGACTCACTCAATGACACTCATATGCAGCGAGGTTCTTACCAAAAATCAATTAATCTGAGCGAGTAAAAACACTCATTCTCGCCGAACCATAGGTTCATTCTGAGCGTTTTTCCATACGCTCATTCTGAGCGAAACCGCTTCCACAGTGATCGATTTACATACCTCGCAAACACAGAGAATTCAATACACAACAAACACATGCAATATGGGTTTGGGTACCCGTATTTTTGACAGCCCATCCTGTAACCCGTACAAAAAGGTAAGCTTGGAGCACGATACTACGTAACGGGCAAAAACCTATACCGTGATGTCCGTAAACC
Organism: Mycena amicta; assembly: GCA_029282125.1. Classification (NCBI taxonomy): domain Eukaryota; kingdom Fungi; phylum Basidiomycota; class Agaricomycetes; order Agaricales; family Mycenaceae; genus Mycena; species Mycena amicta. The sequence continues at coordinate 559,214 of JARIHP010000001.1, read as the reverse complement.
GCACACTTACGGTTACTATTCAGAGGCCTAGGAACCTGCAGGGAGTTTTCCTGTGAAAGGCATCAACAAGCAAGTGGACCTACCTTCCGCAGCGATTGCATGCTGAACGGGTTTGACGCACAATCCGGATTGATCGCCGTCAGATTTTGGTCGCTGAGTCAGATGTTGCGTGGTGTGACAGAGGCGGGCGACGGCGGGCATCGGGGCAGGCGTCGGGACGGCAACCGCGATGATGAAGCATTACGATGGCGGCGGCCTTTGACTAAAACATGCTGACAGAAAGCACAGCCACTAAAGACACTACAAAAAATGTAATGGATTTGAAAAAGACTTCAAACACCGATCTAATGACTTTCGCTAATTTCATTACAAACGAAAATGAAACTAATGATTTATCGTCGATGTGAAACGCCCCTTGACAGGTGTGTCATAAACGATTACTAAAGTACTCGTAAACCAGGGGACTGGATTGCAAAATGTGTGGATACAACCAGTGAGTGGTTCTAACCGTGCAATATGCTCATAATAGCTGCAGCAGCTCCTGGCTTCCGGCACCCCGGCTTGGGTGCGATGGGATCAACACAGCGGCTTGGGATCGCATTCGGGGGGATATTTTGGGGACATTTGGTCAGCCAGGATCGTCAGTGTTGGCATCAATATCATTGCACCTACTCTGTCAGCTCCGCGTCTGTCCGTTGACACCCGTCTTGTCCGTGAACACTCCGGCCGTCGGCTCCCGCCCGCCCACCTGTCACATCCCGTCCCGCCTGTCACATCCCGCCCCGCCCGTCACATCCCGCCCCGCCCGTCACATCCCGCCCTGCCCGTCACATCCCACATTTCTTCTTCTCATTCCTTCCACCAGCTTCTTCTGCTCTGCCTCCCTTGGCCCTCCCTTGCCGTTTTGCGGGCTGGGGTGGTTGGCTCTGTTTTAGGACGTTCAGGTAGCACATGGACATCAGCTTCTCTTGATCATCTTTCGTTGCTACCCGGCTGTTGTGACGCCCGACCCGCGTCAAACTGGTTGCTCTTTCCCTCCATCCGCCGCGGTCCTCTCGACGGCACCCTCTTTTCCCTCCAACGACCAGCCCACTCGGACATCGCTGCAAACATCAAGTCCAGCTTGTGCTGCCTCAAGGGCTTAGTTTCCGGTCCCGCCCTTCAAGCTTCAAGCCTGGCCAACGCGGAAAAGCCTGGCCAACGCCCACCTCGAACACCATCGATCCCTCTGGCTTCAAGTCCAAGCATCGCCTCAGCCATCCACTGATAACGACGGAGGTGGGGAATGTATTAGTACTGGTGAGCTTTGAGAAGCGGGACGCCGTCGAGCTCAGGTGCGTATTCTATTCTCCGAGTCTATAGCATGCCGCTGATCACATTCGTCCTATACTACGCACGCACCAACAGACAACCTCCTCGGCCTAGCTCGTCGCCAGAAGACCGCGGCGAATGGTGCCCGGGAAATCTATGTGTGTCTACCACTCGTGTGCCACGCTCGGGGTTGGGGAGCGCACAGCTTCGAGGACGCGGAACGTGGGGTGTCGAGGCTGCGATTTCTTTTCGTACCGTGATGTACATGCACCCGCAGTAGCGTAGCAATACTTTTTTTTTTTTTTTTTTTTTTTTTTGAGGAGACGTTGTATAGAAGGAAGGAAAAGGGTTCAGGTCGCATTGCCGTCCCCCATCCCTCCACCTCGGCGGGCCACGGGCACCCGCTTCGGTTTCTGGGCCGACATAGTCGGTCCCCCCCTCCCCGTCTAGGTTGGAGGCCTTGGAGTTTAAACCAGGCCAGACAGTAAAGTTATTTTCCTCCCGAGGAAATGCGTTCACCGCATTCGTGCCTCTAGCACGATATGTGGGACTCCGGCATTTCTGTTAGCTCCGGCTTCCCGGCGACCAAGGTCAGTCGCCGTTCCGCCATCACTGCCAACATCATCTGATACCCACTAAAACCCCGGACGTTTTAGGCCAATCTCGGGCCATCGTGCGCTCATCTTTTAGCGTAAACTTCCAAGTCTTCTTAACCAATGAGACACTAAGTGCCTTCTTCCCGTATTTCAGTTTGTTCGTCATTGCACAGTCAATCGCCAGTCTGCTATTAATTGTTTTGAGCCACCGGTTGCGGATCGCTTGTAGAGCGACAGGATCTTTCTGTTGAATTCGTCTCTCGTTTCGTAGGCGCCAGATGAGGTGGGCGGATTCCGTTATCAGTATCTTGTATAGACGTGTTGATCCGGGGTCGTCTTGTTTCGTAGCTCCCCCCGCCATTATCTGCGCCGTGGTGGGTCTCATGTCCTTCCCTGTCTTCTTCCTCCACAATTCACTAGCGATGTCCCAGACCTCCTTCTGTCCCGGGAATCTACACACTGTCAATACATGAGTCATCGATTCGTATTCGCCGCATTGGGGGCATATTCCGCGTTCCTGGAGATTCGGTATCTTGTCCCAGTATCTGCCGACTTTATACCCGTCGTGTATTAACATCCACAGGAAGAATCGGATACTCCTCGATATGTCCTTGTCGCGTGTCGACCTCCAAATCTTGCTGGCCGGCGGGACCTCCCCGTCTGCGTCAGTTGCTGCTTGTTTTGCGTTGTCCATGTTCTCGAGTGTTGCTGGTCTGCCCATTAACATTTGGTACGCCGGTTTGTCCATCTTGAGTTTGCGGATAATTTTGTACGCTTGAGATTGTGTCATCGACTTCAGTTTTGCCCCCGGGAGGATGAGGTACATGCTCACTTCCACATTGACATCGTATACGTCGGGCTTTAAACCGCCTTCCCCTGCTAGTTTGTCGGCCTTCTCATTGCCAGCAATACCGGAGTGTCCTTTGACCCAAACAAATTCCGTCGGGGCTCTACGTGTGCGGAGTTTTGCCGCTGTCAATTCGAATAGCATGCCGTTCGTGACTGTATGGAAGCCATCATCCTGCCACCTTTGCAGGTTTTTCGTAAGTCCATCTATTGCATACTTCGAGTCACTGAAAATACGTAGTGGGGCATCGGGTGGGGCGACCTCGACTGTTTCCTTTATCGCAAGGAGCTCTCCTACTTGGTTTGATGGGTTCATCGCAGCGGGTACTCTTATGGCCATATTTCTAGGGTCGTTCTCTGCAAAGAAGACACCGGCTCCGGCTGCTACGTTTACCGAGCCATTATGTATCGCCGAGCCGTCCGTGTAGGCCTCTATTCCCGCTTCCTGGTCTCTGGCAAATTTAGTGTTCGGGGCCGTGTCTCCTGCGTTTGTATATCCCTCGGTAAATATGCGGAAGACATCCGCAATGGTGCCTGTCGTTGTAATCCTCGAGTCAAACTCCCGCGCGTGTTTGTCTATGTCTTTTGGTATCTGGCTGTCTTCGTAGTCCTCCGGCTGTGGTACCCTTGGGTCCCATTTATTCTCCAGTGAGTTCAGCAGTTCCTGGGCTTTGTTGTAACATCTGTTCGGATGTTCACACTTCGTTATAGCCCTCGTCATCCTGCACGAATTGCAGTCACAATCTATTTGGTCTATATGTTGTGGTGTCCCCGCCTTCTGTGAGAGTTGTCTGGCATCCTTGACTAATTTGACTCGGTGTTTTTCCTTCAGGCACTGTACGACATGTATGTTTGTATTGAACAGTGTTCGGTCACCGTTCGAGAAGCGGTGGTACCAGATTGGCATCTCGTCTTGGATCTCCCGAGATACTGCAAGCGCCTCTATTGTGACGTTATATTTACGCCCGACGTCCATCATATCGGCAAGGTCTTTGCTCTTTAGAGCTTCTGCCGATTGGTATGGCACCCAAGATTGGAGGTAGCTATTCAGCCTCATCGCTTCATCAACGTTCAAGTTTGTTCTAACCGTTCTTTTTGCCAGGATCTCGTCTGCAACGAAGCACCAGAGCGGCCTCGTCGGGCCGAAACTGAGGTACGTTTTCAGCCATGTTACGGCAATTGCCTCGTTCCTTGCGATGATGTCTAGCAGGTTTTTCCCCCCTCTGTCAGCGGGAGCATATACCGTTTCTTTGTTTACTGCAACTGCTTTCTTTTCGGCCCACAAGAAGCTTCTAACTCTTTTTTCCAGTCTCGCTTCGATGTCGGCGGGCATTCCTTGTACTGTTGCCATGTATTGGGTCATCCCGCCGACCACCATCATCACGATGAGACGACGACCTTCCATGGTCGGGTGGCCCAACTCCCACTGGTTTAGTGCTGCATCTATCTTCTCTAGCACGCGGGACCATGTTCCAATCTGGTCGACTCCGTGTCCTATCCACGCTCCCAGTATCCGTATTGGTTCGCCTTCCATTGCGATTTTGACATGGGGGGGGATCATGGTGCCTCCGATCCCGTTTACAAATCTCAAGGCCCGTACGCGGTCACGGTATTCAATCCGTCCTATTGGAATCATCTCTGTTTTGCTTATGTTAAATTTGGCTCCTGCTGCCACGCACCATTCATTCAAGACCTCCATTAGGGCGCCAAAATCATCAGAGGCATCTAAGTATACCAGCGTATCGTCTGCAAATAACGTGGTGATCAATTTATCCCTTCGCCCTTTTATTTTAAAGCCTTTCAGGTCTGATTTTCGCAGAGCTTCTGCCAGTGGCTCGATGGCAAGGTCAAACAATAGGCATGACAGAGGGTCGCCTTGTCGCACTCCTCTCGTTACGCGGAAAGGTGCACTCAATTCTCCGTTCACCATGACGTAGGTGTGTGCATCGCTATATAGCGATTTTATTGTGTTAATAAATTCTGCTGGGAAGTGAAATTGTGCCAGCGCTTTCCACAGGTAGTCGTGCTCTATCTTGTCATACGCTTTCTCTTGGTCAAGTGCCACGATAACGCCATCCCTGTCAATGCTCACCTCGGCCAGCTCGACGACTCGTTTTGTTAACCAGATTTGGTCGCGTATTTGGCGGCCGGGTACAAATCCGGCTTGGTCAGGGTGTATGAGGGCCGGCGCTACTTTTGCCAGTTTGATTGCAAGTGCCTTCGTAAAGACCTTATAGTCGGTATTTAATAGGGAGATCGGCCTGTAATTTGAAATCTCCGCCTTATCATTCTTCTTGTACAGAGGGCACATCCAGCTCTTGGAGAATCCGGTTCCGAGCACCATCCCATGTTTCTCGATATCCTCCTTTCTCTAAAGCATTACTGCCGATCTTAATTAAATCTAACAGCTTTTAGCGCTGCGCAAACTGTCATCTTAACTTGAACTTCGCATTAAGTAGAATTCTACGGCCTTTTACCGCTCTCTCCAACGTCAACGGCGCTGCGGGCCTGCGGCCGCTGCTTTGTGAGTCATTCTCTCGCTGTGCTGGGCGCCTCCGACTCGGCTTCCTGCTCCCGCCACAATCCTGTGTCCTTTCCGTCATCGTGTAAACCCGGCGCGCAGTTGTCCCGATTTGGTGCACACTCGGACTGCGGAAATCCGAGTCATTTCGCATGAACGTCACACAGTGAGTCAGTGACCCATCAATGTCTCTTTCCTCTGCCCTCCATGATTCTTGGTCCCCATCGACGCTCTCAAGCTCCTCGACGACGATTGAAACTCATCTCAACGTGTCAATCATATCAAACGCTTACATCAAGCCCTCCTGCGCGGGCAAGTCCAATTCACAACGACGACTTTCCGCCCGGATCCGCCGATGCTGCCTCCTCCGCCAAAAGATCACTCAAGTTCCGAGATAAACGCGCGGGATGGGCTGAGGAGAACATAACGACAAGAGGGCACTGTCAGACAAAGAGGGTGGCCCGGGAGCGACGGCGAGGGGAGCGGAGGGAGCGCTTGGATGAGGTGCATGTTGCAAGCGCTCGCTTATCGAGGTACGTCGTCATTTCGGTCATGCAAATGTACAGCTCCTCCCTCCTGACGCTGAATGCATAGAACTCGCCCGCCGTGCCCGTCGCCGTCAACCGTGATATCACGACCCATTCGGACTCGACTTGACTGCATAACAATGGCCGGTGTTCGACACGGCAGCCCAAGCTCAAGCCAGAGCCCGAAGACAACGGCGAGCCCTTTCACATGCCGATGTCTCTGGGTTTTAAACCCTGCTATTCAGCGTGCGCTCATCGCCAACAACTCGGAAGCGTCTGCTAGCTTCCGTAGTTCGCCAAGCCTTTCAATGGGTTCGTTCTCCCTTTCCCCTTGATCTGGACTTGGCACTCATCATCTTCAAGTTCAAGTCTCAGCTTGGCCAAGCTCGGCGGAGTAAAACTCATGGCGTTCGAGCCGCGTCGGCGATGGACAGAGACTGGCGGACAAGTACGTCGTTCGTTGTCTTCAGCCCGGCTCACGCAGTACTCATTCATGCTCAAATAGCATTTGCCAACGTTTAAATCTCAATGCAACCAGGACGGCGACAACGATGTCGGTGAGCGCAGATCGACGAAGCGAGTGCGTGCAAGGTGGGGCCTGTGTCAGAAGGTCTCACTGGCAGATTTCCGTTGTACGAATGTAAAACCATCCGAATCTTTGTTTCTCACAACAGTCAGACCGTAAGATCAGGATGAGAGTTGGGACGTCTGATATAACAGGCTTCCTTTTTCGCACTTAGTCGGCGCGGAGCGCCGGCCCCGTCTTGTCATTATACACTTGGTGCATCGTACCCAGGATGTCGAACGCTGGTTTATTGATTTTTTTATAGCTCTCATAGCGCTGGTCAAGGATTTTCCAGACTTCGTATGTTATTCCATCCAGCCCTGGTGCTTTCGAGTTCGCTGATTTTTTCAGCGCATTCTTAACTTCCTCACGGGTCAGCCGCGATTTGAGCTCTTCTTTCTGTTCCGGAGTCACTTTTGTTGCCACCCGCTCCAGCACCTTCTCCATAGTGTCCTCGCGGATTCTTCGTCTTATTCCTGCACGGTCTGACTGCACCTTCTCGTGGTAGTCTCGGGCTAACGTTGCCATCTTCTTAGAGTTTGTTTCGTATTGCGGTTGTCCATCCGGGTTAGTCTGGTTCTTTTTGAGTCTACTAATTAGCTCTCGCGGTTTTTTGGGGGTGTTTATCATTGTCCAGTATGGGCCAATTACTTCGCCGTGCAGTCGATTCATAACCTGGGCAGTTAAACGCGTCCCCTTGTGCCGTTCTCTCTCGAGGGCGGTCAACTTGCTCTGCCAGACTGCGCAAGATAATGTTATTTCCTCTTCTGTTAGCGTGCCACCTCTTTCGATGCTCTGGTCTTGGATCAAGTCGATCTGGTTCTTCAGTTCGTCCATTTCCTCCTTGATTTTGGGTACTACTATTTTGGCTCGCTGTCTCGCCTTGTCCCCGATCTCATTTTTGAACCCAGCCCACAGGGTCTGTGCATTCCAATTCGGGTTTCGTTGTCCCACCGAGTCTTCCTGTGCGGCAACTTCTAGGTTCTTTTGGAGCTCTAGTCCCTTCTCGTATATGAACTTGGTGAGCACCGGGTCCCTTATTATATGTGCCGGCCATCTCCATCGACCATGCCCGACTGTCGGTGCATCTTCCGTGGTGGTCCTCACCGACACCATCCTATGGTCCGTGCGGATACCTACGGTCTGTATATCCCATTCGAAGGTATCATCAAAGAGGTCTCGTCTAACGTAGATCCTGTCTATACGGGACTGCGAGCCTCCCAGGGCGATGGGTTGCATAAAGGTATACGCTCTTGTAGTGGGGTATGTTTTCCTCCAGCCATCGACTAGTCCAAGGTATGTTTTAAGATCGTCGAAGGCCTCGGTTGTCGAAGCGCTATCTGCGTGCGCCGGGAGGCGGTCAGTTCCATCTTCCACGAAGTTTGTGTCCCCTCCGAGGTATGAAGGTCGTCTGACTGCCGGATGTGCTATAAACCAAGCTTTAATTCTTTTCCAGAACTGTGCATTCTCGGTGGGTGCATTTGGGGCGTAGACTCCGAGGATTGACAGTGGGATATCACTGTCGTCGACGTTTGTTGTCTCTAGCAGCATCGCTCTCCCCGACACGATTTCCGTTACCTTTACCTTGTCTGTTTTGACCATGCTTTTATTTAGGACAAATGCAAGTCCCGCTCGTGCTGTTGGTGCCGTCGCGTCAGGCGTGAATTCCACTTGTATCGCGCGACCGAAGAGACTGTCGACATCCGCCTTGTGTTTATCGTCTAGGTGTGCCTCTCCAACTATAAGGATGCCTATTTTCTGTTCCCTCACTAGTTGCCAGATATGATACCATTTATTATCGTCGTTGAGTATATTCGGGTCTCCCCTGCCCTTTATATTGAGCGCTGATATCCTGACAGAGGCTTTCATGTTTTTGTTCCCATTCATCTGGTTTCTGGTGCTCGGCGGTGTGGGTCCTGGATAGACCCGGGCCCCAGGGTGGTTCACGGGCCGAGTCGTGGCTGGTACTGTCCTACTGGCGGGTGTTCTTGGTGCGGGTTGAGTATGATTCGTTCCTCGTGGTGTACTGGATATTGGTCTCAGGAACGGCCCTCTGGCATCGTTTATCGGTGCATTATTATTCGCAGTGGGGGGTTGCATATCCCCACGACCTCGATTGGTCTGGCGCTCGTTCTCGTTTCGAGCGCCGACACCTATAGTGTCTCCCCCTAGGAGGGTTGGGTGCTGTTGGTTTCCAGCCCCGCGCGTGTTTAGCGCATTAGTGCCTATAGCACCCCCCGTCGCGCTCATTGCGCCCGGAGTTGCGTTGAGCCGCTCCTCGTTGGCTCGCCAGGGAGGTCCTCCCCTGGGGGGAAGGTAGCCGTCCCGGTTCGCCTCCGAGTGGCCTTCTGCCATATCCCCTCCATCGCGATGGTTTTCATTGAGAGCAAGGCCGGTGGCGGAGCCGCTACTTTCTCCGACCATCGTGAGCCGTTCCGTGTCAATTTCTTGTTCACCTGTAAAATTTTCTAGAATGTTAAATCGGTTGTTGCTAGCGGAAAAAGAGACCCGCCGTCGACCCTCGCGAGGGGTCGGCGGCGGCTTGCCTCGGTATTTGGGGTTGATGGGTACCTCGCGATTTGCCTCTTGGGGGCGCATCGTTCAGTACCCAACATGCCAGGACTGCTGGCCGGCAGACCCCGCCTTAAATAAGTCCTGCCGTTGCGGCGGGAGGTTCCGGTTTGGACTTGGTGTACCCAAGGGTACACTTCATCCGCTCCTTCACCACCCCGCGTGTCCCTCCCCCGTTTCCTGTCCGGTCCTCTCGAACCGTCAGTAAATGTGGCGGGTTCGGGTTGCATGCACAATTTTGCACACGACTTCTTCCAGGCCCAGACCCAGGTTTTTATTTTGTTTCCACTCTTGCCAGTGGGCATCGTCCCTTCTTCAGGTGTTCAGCAGACAGTATATTTCATGTAGGTAACAAGGACAGAGTATAAAGAGAGTGGATATTGACAGGTAATGAGCGTGTGTAGACAGTATATTACCCTTCTCTGAACGAAACTACCTGAAAAATGATGCTATCACACTGCCTGACTGCTGCGCACGTCATACTGGGTTCAACCTTACCTTTTCGGGCAAATTTTACGGCTTCTCAATCGATTTCCAGCGCTTATCGCTCCAATCGCACGGCCAAAGGGCTGTACACTTCATGTAATCTGTAATCCTCTCGGGATCTAACGCGATAAGGCGCAGTTGGACGAATTTTCGGGGTCAACGATGGCAGTTACGATGCATTTGATCCCCATCAACACACCTTGCGTCTTGCGACCACCTCGCTCAAACATTCCCTTCAACGCTCTCCGAGTCAAGCCATGATTCTCGCGATCCGACTCTCCTGCAACTTTCCAGCCGCAAGACCGCCTCCACTAACAGAACAGTCCGTCGTCTCCGATCGCGAGCAAGTCGTTACCCGCCCCAGCACGATCACCAAGCATCCCAAAAGAAAGAGACACGCAAAATGACGAACGTGGCGTGAGCGGGGAAGCCCCGGCCGACGAATGCACCGACTGCGGGTGTCTGGCGACGGCGCGGAGAACACAACGAAGGATTTCACCCGGAAACAAGGGTTGTTGATGTCAGGCGGCACACGAAGCGAGGGGTTAAGCCCTAGGTGCGTCCTCCATCTGCATATGACCATTGCCCTCATTCTCACTATCGACCAGACGATGCCCAACTCCACAAACACAGACGCTCTCACGCACCTCCTCTGTCACCCCTGCCCATTCCCTTACAAGCCTCGATAGGCCAGCGCCTCCGCCCGTCGTTGCCGATTGAGATACCAAGATGATACCACCCGGCAGAACGACAATGCCGTGTGGCCAACGTCGACTAGCGCACAGCTCTGGCCAAAGCCCAAGTGAGCCGAGAATATCACTGAGCAGCTCCATAACGTGATTTCCCCAACGCATGCTCATCGCCGACAACATTCTCTTGGCCTGTTGGCTGTCAAGGTTTGTATCCTATCCTCTCTCCGATTTAGAAAAGTTTTTAATTCATAATGTTTGTAGCTCTGCTCGAAGAAACTCTGAGTGGCTTCGAGGCAAGGCCCCGCGCGTCTCATGGGTTTTTTTTCTTTGTCGCGCTGATTGTATTGTTCTCGCTGCAGCCCAGCACGCCAGCAATCTGCGATTACCTCACTCGAAGGCCACGACGAACCCGAGTGCATGCCGAGCGGTAAGCCCTGGATTTTGTCCAACCCGTGCCGAACGCTTATGCTTGCATTTAGCGTGCAGTCATGTGTTTACTTCACTCTGCGCTCACCTATATTACCCCAACGCTGGGCGAACTTAACTGTGTGAATGCATGCTTCATCTCAGACATGTAATTTTCTCAGTCGCGTTGCAGTCCCAATGAATATTATTTTTTGCGCAGTCGGTTTGTACTTTGGCATGAACAACACCAAAGAGTCAGTCGTGAAAATATACGAGCAAGATTGTTGGACATCTTCCAAGCCAATTCGCATCCTGCGCAATGTGTAACCGATTAACGCAAGTCTGCATTAAGAGGGGGAGCGGAGCGACCCCCTACCTTGTATACACTATGTATATGACCATTCAAGTTGGAATAAATACCGGCGGGATTGTATATTGTCCGTAGAGTATTAGTAGCCACGGTTGTATCCGCGCGCCCGTGAGCCGCCTCCGCGTCCGCCGCCGCATCCATTGTAGCCGCCCCGGCCTCCACGGCTTCGTCCGCCCCCACGGTAAACCCCTCATCCGAGTCCTCGACCCCCGCGTCCCGACGATCCATCATTGTTGTTTCCGCCATCCGCGGGGTAGAGGGGGTGGTCTGTGGGGAGCTCCGAGAGTTGTGCGGGCGGCCCCCACCATCCACTAGCACCAGCGGTGACATTCTTGTCAGCATAGGGACATAGGAAGGTTGGCTGTTGTGCGCTCTTGCATAGCATACATTCCGACGCGTTGCCTCTCGACCTGGGGCGGAAGCCATATTCCCCGGAGGTGTATTCAAGCTTGCGTAGCGCTCGGCTTACGCGTTCTTGCACCTCCGGTACCGTAGAAACCGGCTCCATGTAGTAGACGACAACCGGTGTCGTCGCATGCGGAAGGAACTGGGCGTGGATGGTGTTGAGGGCGTCGAACACGCGTTGGGGTCCAGGACCTCCCAACGCCTGCGTGGCTTGGTCTAACTCGCGGTACGTGTCTGCGTTATGGAAGGCAGTGTCGATCAGCCCTGCCCGTGCCCAGGCCTCGATGTCGGTAGGGTCATCCGTGGAACCAATGAGGTCATGTTGGGCGACGACCCATTCACTATCCGTTGGTCTGTATCCCTGTACCCAGAATCTGAGCGACGTGTGTACCCCGTAGGTCCCTTGCGCCAGGATCGCTGCCGCCCCAGCATCACTCTCGAGTAGGATTGAGACCGAGATTGGGCCACCGTATTTGTCGGTGCCGACATGGGCGCCGTCGATAGACGCGGGGACTGGGAACTTTATCTCCATCATACCGGTCGGGGCTCTCACCCGGAGCGCAGTTCTAATTTGGTCGACGAGGGGGGTTTCGAAGGTGGTATTTCGTACGTGGTTCCCGCCGTTTGCGAGGACGCCCACAATATGGTGGCCAACCTTGCCAGTAAAACTGTCGGTGTAGGAGGCTGCCCAGTGACGTGCGGCGCGTTGGGTTGGGATATAGTGGATGGGGAGAGTGACGTCGAGCTGCTGGTACGGGGCGTTGCCCGCTTCATCGGTGGGGGGAGGCGGCTGCGGCACCGGCACCTTGAGGTATGGGTTGCGGGTCATGCACGCAGGTCTGTAGGCGACCAGATCGTCTTTGGAGGGGAAGGCAAAGACTTGATTCGCGACAGCGGGCACTGCCGGGGCCGCCGCAGCTGCCGCGATATTGAATAGCTGTACTGGACCTTGTTGTTGAAGCAGGAGGGCTGCCGCCTGGGCTGCCGCCTGGGCTGCCTGTGCTTGTTGTTGCTGGAGCAGGAGGGCAACCGCCTGGGCCGCTTGCGCTTGTTGTTGTTGTTGTTGTTGCTGCGCGACGGCCGCTGCTTGTTCCTGCATGTCGTCGTCCATTCCTATTTCGCTAAGGACGGGGCTGGGTGGGGGTGGAGAGGATACCGATGGTGCGGGTGTTGGGGACGGAGAGCGTATGGGGTCTTCGTCGTCTGAGCTGTCGGGGCTGAGTGTCTGCGCAGTAGTGGTGTCGAGCGAAGAAGCGTCGACAAGGAGCAGGGGGTTGATTGCGATGGGTTCCGCGGGCCTATACGTTTTGCGAACCCTGGGAGTTACTCGGTCGTCCTCGTTGCGGCCTGCGGGTCTTTGGAGGTCTGCGTCCGACGTTCGGCGGTATTTATTCGCAGGTCGGGATGCCAGTGTGGACCTGGGCCTTGGTTAGCTTGTTTTCAGTTGGCATATATGGCGCGCGCACTCTGAGCTTGCCGGCCAGCTTGTTTTCCTCTGGTAGAGGGTGTGGATAGAGAGAAGGGGTTTTTTTCCGTGACCTGCACGTGTTACTGCCCAGTAATATTCCCGGTACGGAAGCCTGCAGAGTCGAGCCTGGAGGACGCGTCGAGTTCAAGTTTGCTGCCTCTCAAAGACTCTAGCCGTACGTCGGGAACAAGGCCTTCGGCTTGCGGTAATTCGTAGCGGCACCCAGAAACACCACGGCTTTTCAAGTTGAGAGTGGCATTTGGGTAGAGGAGGAGGCTCGTCTCCCCGTCGAGCTGCTCTGGGTCGAGCGTTTCTGCGCTGGCATCACGGTGGTGGGAAGGAAGACATATTATTCCACGGCGTGTACGTCAAGCTGTCGAGCTGGCTATTCTTTTCATTTCCGCGGAATGACGGCGCAGGCATCGTATGTAGCGCTGCGAGGTCCTATAGACCTTCCCACTATGAGGGATCCCAGTTGGCATCTGGGGTAGGCTCTCATTGGTCCTACGCCGCTCATTGCGGCGGGGGACCTCGAGAACTATTTCCACCGCCAAAAAAACTGGTGGTGGTCACAGATCAAGAGAGCCCCCAGCGTAGCAATACATGAATTATCTACCGAATCCTAACTGGAGACCCGACTGGGATGATAATGGCAGGGACTGGAACAGCACTGGCCGGGAGCTGGCGGCAGCGTCGAGTTCTGGTGAGGCTGGCAACGTCTGGCAGCGCCTTTGAGTTTTCCTGATGAGGGTCTTCTCGTGAAGCCTCTTTGCGGGCGGTAGACCACATACTTTTCTTGATATCTTGTGGAGGCTACGTGCAAGGCGACTCTTGACAGAGGTACTGCGTAGGTGCCATCGGTGGTGGCAGGAAGAAAGTGAGGAAGCGTTGAGGAAGCGTGGTGATTGACGCGTATATCGACTCCCTCTAGCCGCTCCAAGTACATTGAGGCTTCGAAAGAGCTGTATGGTCATCAAGGCCTTCACTGCAAATCGGAATATATGATTTTTGTGGTCGTGAGTGAAGGAGCCGAAATCTATACCAGAGCAAAGTAGTGGATAGTATGATAAATTTAGGTTTTGAAGGTGATTCCAGCGTTCGACAGCAAGCATTGCTCCAACACACCCAGAAAATCCCAGAAAATCCGACAAGGTAGCCAGTTGGCTTCCTCTGCCGAGCCCGCAGGAATTGAAGCGAAAGGTATTTGGTGTGGCCAGGAAATGAAGCATGAGCATGGATGTGGCGGTGAGGTGAGTTCGCGATGATTTGAGGTGAGTTCGCGATCCCAAAATCATTATACACCCAATATCGAATTTGGAGTCAGTTTGGCATGTACCCAAAGGTGAAACATTATTCAAGGGACACAGGGAAGGCCTGTGCTCGCTTTGACTTCTCGGTCCAAGACTTGTTGACGACTGCAGGAATAATATAATATGATTCTGGACTACGGACGGACAGTGCATTGTGGAGTGGATAGAGAGATTTTACGCGAGCGGGATATAGAGGATACAGATCAAATTTACTGCATGCAAGATACACCGGACGGAAGTGCGGCGGTGTCGGTGTAGCTTCAAGGAACAGTCAGAAGTGATTCGATGAGTCGATACATGCGGCAATGCATACCGTGACTGTGTATGACCTCGGTGGCAAGGTAGCAGAGTGTGGGTGAGCGTGGGTGAGCCCTAATTGAGATCGCCGCCGAATCGGGGTCCAACGGGATGGCGGGTACAGCGGGGTAGGTGCCGCCCGCGACTTTCATCGTCCGAGATCGGAAGGAAGGTGGCGAGCGATATGGGAGAGGGTGCGGGTACACGATAGAGCATTGGCGGACGTTGGGATAGCAGCATACTACAAGAATACCAGTTAGTGGAGGCAACAGCTCAATACGGACGGGACAGACCCACCAATCGGTACAGGATGTGTTGACATGGCTTGCGGAGTTCGCATTGGGTTAGAGGCGAGTGGGAGAGTGCGCGCAGGGCGCTCCGAGGCGGTGCAGAACAATGGGGTAGACGGGGCGGGCAGAGTACCAAGTGGGGTTGTATGCTGGTAGTATTTGACGCTTTTAACGTGAGGTGGTGTCGTCTGAGGTGTATTTGAGGAGGGATATGTTGCCCGACTGGCTCTGGATGCTTACACTAACGAGAAGCTGAAGATGAATGAGTCAAGGACAAGTGCGCAACTTTATGACGCACTGGAGACAAGAGAAGGACTGGAAATACGCGGAGTGTCTTCTTTGAGGTCGTCCCATGCAGGGGAGCGCTGCGGTGAAGCGATAAAGCTTGAGGTAAAGCCGGGAAGACGAGGGGGGCGGGGAGAAAGGTGTTGATGGTGCCGTGAATCCAGAGCCATTGCAGCGCTTAAAAGGTGCTATATCATACGGGGAGGATCTCGGATGAGTGCTCGATGAAGTCCCAAGGCGCTGCTGGGCAGAGGAAGGCTTCGAGGAAGGTCGGGGTGGTGGACGGAAACGAGAGTGATGGGTGTCACGCAGGGTGACACCGGCCCGGAAGCCATCCGCCAAGATCGTTCAGATTGGCGTTTCGACGTGCGGGGGAAAACCTCGCCAAACGTCCAGCGGCCAGCCCGCTCGCCTGAAAAGTGGCGACCGCCGTGAGGCTCTGGCATCCGTGAGGCTGTGGCATTCCGCGAGCCTTTGGTATTCATGGGCGGGGTTTTGGCAGGACATACTATTCTCGGCTTTGGACCGGGGGGAGAGAGAGGCGGGGAGAGGCGGGGAGAGGCCGGAGAGGCCGGAGAGGCCGGATGGCGGTAAAGGACGAGCGTGGGTGCAACCGGCGCCTGGTTTTTTATTTGCCGCCAAACTTGCTCAAACGGTCCTTTTGATCGCTCAAAAGGGACCGTTTGGGACAGCTCATGGCACCCGATGATGAGGGCAAGCCGCCTGAGGCCGAGGTTGATGTTCGTGATGTGTCACAGATTCGCTCTAGGCGGTGTGTTTCTAAGACCCACGGTTGTAACCACCCCTGGTTGTATCCGGGCAATTTGCAATCGGCTCACCTGGTTACAACCAGGGACTTTTCGAAAAGTCTACGACTACGGGTGCTACGGTTAACGTTAAACATACCCGGTTCTCTTTAACGATGGGCACACCGGTACAGACGTTGCCATGGGTGTCGATGGCCGTGCACTTCTTGCTCCAAATAGCGGTGACAGCCCTACGAGCGCTCAGTTGCGAGTCAACGACCATCAACATGACTTACTCAGCGACACGGCGCTCTTCGCGGGTTGACGGGTTTTACCCGCGCGGGTACGGGTACGGGTAGCCGGTGCCGGTACCCGTGACCCGCGGGTGTCCATCAATCAGCAATCAAATCCATCGTTTTGGGTCAGTGGGACGGTGGACGGCAGATTCTGCTGAATTGATCCATATTCCGGGTGGAAACATACACCACCGCTTGATTGTGACACAATCTGAGCCTCTAAAGGCCGGAAACCCGCGGGTAAACCCGTACCCATACCCGCGGGTACGGGTACACAGCCACCGCGGGTACGGGTATGGGTTGGGCCACCCGCACCCGCGGGTTTACCCATGCCGTTCCCTACTCTTCGGTGGTGCCGGCGGTGGCACGGGCTCGACGTTGGGTGGAAAACAGCTCACCTGAGTTCCGCATCGAAAAAGCGGCGCTCGACGTTGACAAACTCGGAACCGACAAACGAGCACGCAAACCCGCCTGCATATGTCATTAGCACAATAGTATATGGACGGTGAAGGCGCACCTTTGCATGTGAGACGAGACCGGCGGCACAGGATCGGCTTTTGGCCTTCACCGAAAGTCACCGAGACGAAGGTATCGGCGCTGCCAGTGGTCCCCTTCCACGAATCGTTGTCCTGGAGATATCAGTATGGAGTCTGCAGCCAATGAACCACGTACATGCTTCTTAATCAACCCGTCGATGCTGTAAAGCTTGCCGTGTTTGTCGCGGAGGTCGAATTCCGTCGAGTCGAGGTCAATTACGAATGCGGTATCATGGGCGTCATCAGGGATGGGAATGTACGGCGGAAGATCAAATAAATACTCAACGCGCTTGACGGTTCGATGACCGGTGACCTTGAGTTCGCCATCGCGGGTATACGAGTGCATGCCAGGCTTGCCCCAGTCGGTGTCAGAAACACGCCAGTCCTGGAACGCGTTGAAGGCAGTGGGCGAGCGATGGCCGGCGGGTGCATGAATGGCTAGAACAGAGATCAGCAACATGAAACAGCAGATGAAAAGGCACGCACCGGGTTCAAGTATATAACGAGTACCACTCAGGCGGAACTCGCCTTCCGAGTCCGAGTCTCGTTCATCGTATACACTCTCCACCGTCGGGCGTCTACGGATCGGGGGCGGAGAAGACGCCAGAAGGGGAGATTCTGCCAGAGGTTAGATTTCGGATCGGAATAGACTGGGGTTGACGTACCCTCAAAGATGTAACGAGAGTTGTGGGGAAGCTGCACTCTATTACGAGCGGCAATCTCGTCCTCATCAATCACCTCCTGCATCGAAACTGAGCGAGCGCGACGGCCATCAACAGAGGACGAGACGGTTGCCGAGGTCAAGACACACTGTAAATAGGTAGATTTCGGGGGGACTGAAAATGAAACTGATAATACCTTTATCGGCACGCTCTGAAAGATGAGCTGAAATAAGTTTTGTCAGATCCGCTGAAAAGCGAGCTGAAAATAGTAATATCGGTACTTCTTTCAGCGTGCACCGAAAGTAGTAATTTTGGCTCCAGCTGAAATATGTACCGATATTACCTTTTTAAGCTTATCTGTCAGCGAATCTGATAACATGTTTTTCAGCCGCGCCGAAACGTGTGCTGATATTACCTTTTTCGGTACACTTTTCGGACGATCTGCAAATAGCTATTTCAGGGCGTCCCGAAAAGTGCACTGATAATATTATTCTCAGCTACCCCGCGGGGCACCCTCAAGGGTACCCCTGAGGGTCCCTCCATGTACCCCGCCGGCCAATAAATGTTGTCAAAATATTCTCGGCTGACGGCGTGATAGCTTCCGGGCCGGTGTCACTGCTGCGTGACATTCGTCACCTCATTTCCACCCGCCACCCCGACTTTCCTCAACGTCGGCCCATGCCCAGCAGCGCCTTGGGGCCACATGAAGCACTCACCTGGGATCCTCTCCGCTCGATATAGCGCTTTCTCATCGCCGCAAGCTCCCTGGCTGCCCAGCACCATCATCGACTCTCCCTGCTACCTCCTCATCCTCTCGGCTTCTCCTCATGCTCCTGGACTTCAACGCAGCGCTCCCCCACATGGGAAGTACTCAAATAGCGCCATACATGCGTTTCTATCCGGTCTTTCATCCCCGGTGCGTCATAAACCTGCACACATTTCCTTGACTCACCCAACTTCAGTATCTCGCTATCCTGCATCTACAAAGTGCTGCTTGCATCGTATACAGCATTGAATATACCTCCAATTACACCCCCACTCGTCCAAGACACCGAATATCGCCCGAATCCGATACCGCCCTATACCCCGCCGACCCCCACCTACCCCGGCTATTTCAATGGCCTCTGGATGGCTTGCGCGCGCGCTCTCGCTCACCTCCAACATCATACCAAGCGCTCCCGGCCCATTTTCACGGCTCGAGCACATCGGTGCGTCGGCCCCGTCCTTATTTGTTGATCATCCCACTAATCCATTCTTTTCGTCATCTAGGACTCTTCCAACCATCCAGCGATGCCCTTCCATGTACCTAACCCCAAGTCCTGCACCGACAACTGCCTTTCCGCCTGTCCAGGTCCATGAAAATCGCCGGACCGTCGGTCTCGGCACCTACCCCGCTCTACCCCGCATATCTGCTACTTGTCCAAGAGCTCAAAACACAATCGTAATCAAACCTGCCTACTCCGCAAAGCTCCTGGTGTGTGGTCGCTCATTGCATCTTCGGGGATTACTCGCTTTGTAGTCTTGCTCGAACGTCTCTGGTGTCAATCTTGGTGGATAATTTACGTCCCAGTGGACCATAATGCTCGATATCACATTTGAATCTATCTTTGACTCTACGACCTCTACACTTCTTCGTCGCTGATCTGATTCCAATCGTTCTCCCCGGCACCGAGCTCGTCCAATCCCAATTGGTCTCGCGACACAACCTCCCATACAAATACCATGTTCGACAGCTCAAGGTCACGGAGCAGCAAGGGCTGTTGGCGGCGTACGTTTTCCAGCCATTCGGTATTGAAAATTGATGCGGGGCGTTTCGAAGGCGGGTCTGAGGTTGAGATGTATCGATGCGAGTCTGAGGGGTGGTCCGCAACGCGCTTCCTGGGCCGCGGATCCACACCGCGGATGCGCATTGCATGACGGACGTCGTCAACCGTTGCCAGCGGAGCAGCAGCTTGAGGGGATCTCCAGAGTGGCCGTTTGACGCGATAAATCTGTGTTGCTTTTAAGTATGCAGCCCAACAAAGTTGTCAATGGAAAGTACCTTCCGGACCACGCCTTCAACCTCACCAGTGTCGGACTCTTCAGAGGACATTCCCTCGGTACCTAGGATTTCTAACAGGGCCGCAAAGAACTCCCAGCCCTTTAGACCCGCGGAGTGTGTGGGCGATACAGCCTGCAAAATCTTGAGTGCGGTTTGTACCGTATTCAATCTCTCTGCCAATTTCTAACAACAGCCATGAATCCGTAGGGTTCTAGAAATCATTGCCAACTCACCTGGTGTTTGCGAGCGGTGCGTTGTGTCTTCTGCTGGCGGCGAATTAGAGTCAGCTTGACCCGTTCGGTGGTCTGGGGCTTTGTTTCGCCATCGCGCTGCTGGCGCATTTTCCACGGCTCTTGCGAGCGCTTCAGGCAACCGTGGAGAAGTGCATCTATGTATTCAGTTGGAACATCAACTGACCCGAACTTCAACGGGTCGCGCGCGCGTGTCTCCAAGATGGCACGTCGTAGGTCGTCAACAGTGGCCAAGTTCCACGCCGAGGTACGCCAATTTTCGCTCTCGAAGTCCAGGATAAATTTTGTCGGATCGGGGCGTACCTTGCCTGCAGCACATTCTGCAACGCGTTCCAGACTCACTGGTTGATAGTTGGCAAAATCGTCATATGTGCTGCGGCCAAAGACAGCGCGCCAGAACTCCAGCACAATATTCTGCATAAGTTTTGTTAGTCAATACGCGTCATAATTGACTGCCACTCGACATACCAGCCAACGCTGGTGGGATTTCTCTCCGATCCGTGCCTGAGTTGCCTTTCGCGCCCTATCCCAGGCACCAGGCCGGCGTCCACTACCCCGAGGCGTCTCTCGCTCGGCATACCCCATGCTGCTCAGCACCTCCTTCACAACGTCCACGAGAAGTGTCCGTACTCGCGGATTGTCAAAGTCGAGGATTGTCGGTGCAGGTCCAGCACCCGAAGCCGCACTCATGGGCTCATCAGGGTCGGGCACCTGCGGACTGATGAAGAGCTCCGGTACAATGGCCGGAGTGTTACGAGCGATGAAAGCGACACGTCGTTGCTCGCGTATACGAGGTCCAGTGAGTTGGGGAACCATTTGAGGGAGCGCACGGGGGAACTCAGGCGAATCGTTTGAAGCGGCAAGACGGAGGCGCGCGGTTAAAGCGGCCAGTAGATTCTCCTGCTCCGCCTACACAATTTCAATCACTGCTCCATTTCAGGAACAGAATTAACGTACTTTGAGATTATCGGCTTGCTTTTCACGATTATCCAACATCTGCTCTCGAACTGCCTACCAGATTGTGAGGGGAAACAAAAGGGGAAGGACCGGAAGCAATACCTGCTGCCGGTGAAGGTCTTGAACATGAGCGTCATGCTCTTGCACCCTGAGATTGAACTGTGTCTGTAATACTCGGTCAGTTATGAGCCAACAATGGTTAAGGAAACCGAACCTCGTAGTGTTTCGACATGTTCGCCTCAGCCGTTTGAACATACGCGGCCAGACCCTCCTGTGCCATCTTCTCCGCGATTTGCTGGAGCCCCGCCGCTGATTTGAGCTGTTCGATTTCGCGTCGCGCTTGTTCCAGCTGAGCCTCAGTAGTTACCAACGTTGATTTTGTGTGAGCAAGGTCAGAGGTGGTGTGTTGAAGCTGTCGATTACTCTGCCGAGCTTTCTTGACTGAATAGTTGGCAGTTTCAACGGCCTACGAGGTTCATGTTCAGCGACAGAGTGATGGAGAATGCATTGACTCGGACGCACCGCGTCAGCCTGCTGCTGCGTAGGCCCTGGTACCGCCTGTAGCTTGACGACCCGTTGTCCGCTGTCCTGTGCACCGGCAGACCTGCGTCGACGCTGCTGTTCCGGCGATCCACTCGGGACCAGCTCCATGTGGGCATTGAATGTATGCTCCATAGGCGCGTTGAGTCGAGGACAAGAGATGTTATAGCGGCAGGCATTGTTCATTCCGGGGATATCTCGACAACGCAGGACATGGCGGGAACAAGGCGCGTCGCGAGTCCGGGAAGCACACCTTGTTTTCTTCCTCTCCTTGTTCTCGTTGTGCTTGTGAGCGTCCTGCGATGCAAGCACGATGATCATGAGAAGAGACTCGGAGGCCGGTCACTCCGCTCCCCGGGCCGCGTTCAATCCGAGTGAGCACAGCCTTCGGGCACCTCGATTCACACTGCTAGTAAGACAATGCACCACTCGTATATTTGTGCGCTCATATTTCTTCAAACATACATCGTTAGTAGTAACAAACTTCTTTATCTCCTGCCGCTGCCACTGCTGCTGTAGCTTGAGGCTGAGATGGAACCTGTGCTCAAACGCGTGCGTCTGACATTAGCGAGGCTCTCCGAGCGTAGTTGACGAGAGGCTGAGAGTCAGTTGAGCGCATGTAGTATCTGAGACGGCTAACTAACGCACCAGGCTTAGCTCCTGCAATGAGAGTCTTGAGGATCTTGGTGTTCGTCTTGTTTGTCTGGTTCTCGTGCTGGCGAGCGGAGTCCTTCAGAGCCTCACGGACAAGAATGCGGACCGGCCAGATGTGGCGATATGCACCGAGGCCGGGATATTCCTGCACGATCTACCCCGGGCCATGAACGTCAGCCAAAATTAAAATGCAAGTTAAGATCTGTATGCATGCCTTCTGTATAACACGTTTGACTCGAGGTACTTGTGGCGTCATGCGTTGAGTGCAATCGCATATCTCGTGGATGTAATTTGAAAGTGCTTCCTAGACTCGGAATGCGATGATTAGCTCGTTGTAGATGAAATTGAAGGAAGAGGTGTACCCTAAACTGTGCAAAGGTATCCTCGTTGAATGTTCCGTCTTCGATGAGCCGGATTGTGACCCCACCGACATTGTCGGGAGTCTTGTGACGTTTCAAAGATCCACCGGCCAAGACAGACTTTGAACGGGGACCCGTGCTCGAAGAGCCAGAACCAGAGCTGGAAGCAGAGACCGTGCTGGCAGCGGGAATGCCACGGAACTGGACATGGCGTGTGTCGAGCGGTGGATTGACAGGTTCTCCCGCGAAACGGAAGACCACGGTGTCAGATGCGATGGGGAGATTGACAGGGCCGTTGAGATCGACAAAACAGATCGGAGTGGGGAAAGTGGGGTTTCCGAGGGGCGTGTGGGCGATTGGAACAAGCAAGCGCTCCGGGGGAGGAGAGAGACTGGGACGTGCCATGAGGTTCAGCGCATAAGCTGGGCTTTTAATATCACTCTTGTAATTGTTCTTTTGTTGCGGCTGATTTGAAAAATCAAAAAAGGTCATCCGACTCGTCGAACAATTGCGGCCCGGTCATCCCGATCTTATTATCTTCCCTACTATAAATAAAGCCGAAATCACGAAGACCATTCCTCATGTCTTCCCCACGCGCTCCGTTCCGCCTCACACGCTCCTGGACCCAGTCCGGAAACGTGATCGTTCTTGCAGCTTCGAAGGAAGGTGATATGCTGGCTTGCGGTGGTATGTGTTATTTTGCCCATGCCTCCGTTGTCGTTAATGCGGTGTCAAAAGGGTCCAAAGGGACTGCAGTGTGGTCCACGAGCGGCGGGAATCTCGAACCTATCTCAATCCCAGGTGACGCCAACGATTACGGCGCAACCACCTCCCTCCTTTTCTTTACCTCTGTCGACTTTCCCGCTGTCTACCTTTTTGTTGGAAGCCAGCGTGGCTACGTCCGAGGATTTTTACTCCTGCGTGAGAGCAACAAGGTGCGTGTCACTGGCATCCTTTTGTATCCTCTCATGGTCGTTGACTGTCCACAGTTTGTGCAGCATTTCACCCACCAGTTCAAGAACAAGACGGGTGATATCACGTCTCTCGATTTCGATGCCGCATCCAAAATGCTATTGGCGGCCAGCACCGGCGACACCATCGAAATCATCAAGGTTGCACTCATGCAGCCGATGGATCCCGACCGTCGAAAACTGGAAGCTGTGCCGCAGAAATCGTTCACCATCAAGAACTTTGTCCCAAATGTGGCCGTTTTTGACCAACTCCAGCCGGTCAATAACCGCGATATCATTTTGTTTGGGTTGCACCACTCTGGTCCCGTGTAAGTGGCGATTCTCTTTGTCCTCGGCGGTGCTAACAGTACTTAGGTGGCGACTGAGCTCGACAAACGGTGTGATCATTGAGAGGGAAGCTCTGGGCGGATCTGTGTACGTTCATCCTCGTCTGTGTTAGGATTTTCATCATTCATGTTCCATAGCGGCAGCACCGTCTTTGATTTTGAGCGGAACTTGATGCTCTTTGACTCTCCGAACTCCGGTGCAACCATCTCCAGCATTGTCCCCATCACTCAGACCCACCAGTTCCGCGTCGAGAGAACTGCGGGGGCACCTACACTACCGAAGAAGGTTTGCTTTGCAGAGAATGCGGCACTTGCCATCATTCCAAGCGACCACGGTGCCATCTACGTGTTTAGCTGCAAGACCTCGCAACAGCTTCAGAAAATCCAACTCGCCACCTCCGGTTGGATCCAACAGGTTTCGGTCAGTTGCAGCGTTATAATTTTCGCGGAGTTGAGCTCACATTTGCTAGGTAACCGTCATCGACGGCAAGACAATCATCTTTGCCGCGGAGTCCCACGTAAACGGCGGGGATACGAAGATCTTCATGCTTGAGCGAGGAAACACAAAATTCAGGGCTTGCATGCATGCTACAATGCGAATGCTCTTTATGACGGCGGGTATTCTACTCTGTTTGGCGGTTGGGTTGGCGAGTATTGGCAGCATCAGCCGCCAGCTGCGCGCATATCGTGTTCTTGGGATGTATTTCGCGTAGTATCTGAAGCTGCATGGTTCGCGAGATTTGCATGTGACCGTACTTATCACCCAGAAGCCGAAGGACCGGCCCTAAAGTACGCCAGACCAGACCGGCATGGTCTTGTGGTAAAATCGATGTTTGGGGATTATATATTATTCACTGTTCTACAGAATACATGCTTGTACTGCGGAATGAGTATCAGTATCGTACAGTGGCTATCACACCTTGTATATAGGGTAGTAAAGTAACATCTCCACGACTGCCTGGTCAACAGCACATTCCTGTACGCAGGCACTTCGGGCGCCCGTATACAAGATCGTGCGATCGTGCGCAACGTCGACTTCCTAGACCGCGGCCGCGCATAGCTACACGTAACGATTACTCGATGCGCGTCCGCCTTGTTTGGCCACCCAACTTAGCGGCAGGTAACGATTTCTCGAGACGAGCCTGCCCGGTTGGGTGTTTGCAGTCTTGGAGCATGACGGGAGGGCGCAGGCGAACCGTGCCCGCAGATGTGAACCCTGCGAAACAAAAAGTGAGTGTAATGTCACGACGACAGGAAAAGAAGTAAGACGTGCCATGTTTTTCAGGCAGAACGGGGACTCAGTACGCAGAAATCCAAACTCTCGTGACTAGGACGCACACTGGCGCTATACCATCATCACCAACGCACACAGGCGCGCCAACCGGAGTTGGATCGGGGAGTGGGATCTGGTGATATCCATGTCCGGGCCTCGAAGGAACTGTAGAAATTACACATTAGTGTAATGGACTGCAGCCAGGAACCATACCTGCAGCTGCAGCATGAATAAAACTCTATGAAAGCGAAGTTAGAATAACGAAACGTGAGCCAAGACGAGAGAGGCACCTGTAACAAACAGCACCTAACACATGCCAGTGCCGGCGCCTCCAGACCTCCCACCCATTCTGATTGACCGCCCACATAAGAGTACGGGGCCACTGCTCCGCATCCGTTTGGTGTAACGTCTCTTGAGACGGGTCAGAACGGTGTTGGGAGTGCACCGAGAAGGGGCAGAGGTTCGCAAACGCAGGCGCCCTTGAGATATCGGCCAGTACGAGGGCTGGGATGCCCAAGGATAGAGGCAGGCGGTGAGGTGATAGCTCGTTCTCGACAACGGCGGCGCTGATTCGGGTGCGACAGGGTAGAGGACATAGAGAGGGATGCATGCTCATAGCACAAAAAGAGAGCTAAGCATTTGCTTCAGAAATCATGGAGGAATAAGGAAAATACGATGACGCACCTTCTGGCTCGAGGCAGGCGGTGAGGTGGCGGCTCGTTCTTGACAACGGCAGCACCGAATCAGGCAGGTCAAGTCGGAGGACGTAGGGGGGAGTGCACACTCGCGGCACAAAAAGAGAGCTAAGCATTTGCATAAGAACTTGAGGAGATATGCGGAAAATACGATGACACACATTGTGGCTGGAAGCAGGTGGTGAGGTGGCGGCTCGTTCTCGACAACGGTGGCACCAAATCGGGCGGGTCAAATTGTAGGACGTTGAGGGAGATGCACGCTCGCGGCACAAACAAAGAGCTAAGCACTTGTATCAGAACTCGAGAAGGTAGGAGGAGAATATGATGACACACCTTCTAAGAGGCAGGCGGTGAGGTGGTGGCTCGTTCTGCTGCAGGACCCCGCACCACAATTCCGCAAGCAGATCCGGCCTGGGCCCGTATGCAGGAATTGTGGCGACGTTTGGCAGGAGAGGGAGGTAGAGAAGAAGGGGTGACGGAACGGAACGTCACTTCTGAATCCGAGCCCCGAGCCACTCCCCTGCGGCCCATCGAACCACAGCTAGCATAACCATGGTGCTTGCACACCTTGGAAGCTTTACACATTCCTGTCGTCTCTCCCATATAGGAACCTTTGCGCGAGCCGGCGGCCCGGCGCCTTTTTCGGAGCTCGGACCCCGGTCCGGCCGGATATCTCGGTCATGATCCGCTGCAGCTGACTGCCTGTCGTGTACCGCCATGCCCAAGCCCAAGCCTCACCGCTGCTATTGCGAGTTGGAGTTGTATCCACACGACGTTGCCCGTACGGAGCTGGGAATGCATGAGGAAACCCTCCGTGCTCTGCGGAATGCCCGTGAGCTGACGGTGAGTCATTTCAATCAGCTCCTCGTCCATCCTCATGTTTGTTGCCAGGATGTAAACAACCTTGTCCACCAGTTTGAGAATATGGAACTGCGCGAGAGAGATGTGGTATGTGCACCTGTCTGAATGTGTCATCGCTAATTTTACCGGCTCGCCGCTCAGAACACAATCGCCGACGCGTTTACTGAGCTGGCTATGACCGGCACAGTTTCAACGGCGACGGCGCCGTCTGCTAGCATCTCTGTTGTATCCCGGGCTCTATCGGCTGCTACCTCGCTCTCCGCCGCCTTTACAGCACCCACAATATCTGGGATCGAAGAGGATGACCTTCTTGACCAAGCCATGGCCAGCATCGAGAACGTCATGACAGAAGCAGCACCACGCCCCGATCGGCGCAAATCTTCCGAGATTGTCGCAAAGATCAAAGTGCTGGTCCAGGCAGGTATCGAGAGGCTTCGAGCTGTGGAGCAGAACACGACCTTGGATGTCCTCAGAGCTGTAGTCCAAGAGGCGCGTCGTGTCTCTCATACTGCCTCCGAGTCCCTCTCCCCCAAGAATTGTCGAGACATTCCTGAGAAGCAAGCGGTTTGGGATCAGCTCCGTCTTCACGATCAACTTTTGGTCGAGGCTGAGGCGAGGCTGCCCCCGGAATCAGGCCCAGTTTTTTATAACTCAGGTGAGCGCTCACCTTTCCACCTATGAGCACTGCACTGAACAAACATAGCGTATGCAATGGAAGACCCCGTCCGCCACCTCGATGTAACCGCACAGATTATGATCCTTCTTGGTCTGGTCTGCAATGTCATTCTCGGCCTAGCCATCCGCCCCGTCAACTTCATCCTTCGCGCGGTCACCCTCCTCGTCAAGTCAGTGATGTCCACCCGGCCTGACATACACGAGGATGGAGGCAAAGCGTTCAACGCCCGGGATCAGGATATTCTCAGTCAGCTCCCTACCAGTCTCTACGATGCTACGCGGCGGATGGATCTGGACGGAAAATCAGTTGTGTACGCAGCATGTCCAAAATGCCACCACACGCACGCTCCAAACTCATCTACCACCGGTTACCCTGAATTCTGCGAGAACGACATCGTCGGCAAAACCGGCCGCTTGCGCTGTAACGAGCCGTTGCTCACCCGTATGAAGCACGGCTACCAGCCAATCAAGCCCTTTGTTGCCCCTTCCTTCGCGGACTATCTCGCTCGACTTCTATCAAATCCCGACATTGAGAAGCACTTGGACGAATCTAATGCTCGCCTGCGGAAATCGTACGGGCAGCCCGCATCAGACAAGGTGCATGATGTTCTGCAGGCCGAGCTGTTTCGAACACTGGAGGGACGTACTAAAGGCCAATTCTGGCTCGATCCATCGCGCAAAGACGCACCTCTGGGCCTCGGATTCATTATCAGCCTCGACTTCTTTCCACCATATGGCTCCCGCAGGCGCTCAGCCAGTGCATCCATTGGTGTGCTATCGGTCGCGTGTCTGATGGTGCCACCCTCGCTTCGATATCGCCCCGAGAACATGCTGATCCATATCATTCCCGGCGAAGTTGTTCCGCACCAAGAGGAGATCAATGGCTACATGCGTCCAGTGATTGATTCTGCTGTACTTGGCTGGGAGCATGGCTTCCATCTCTCTACCACAGCCCGTCATCCGAATGGTCGGGACATCGAGATTGCCATTGCAATTTCGGCCAACGATCTTCCTGCCGCACGTCAAGCCGCTGGGATGAAGAGCCATACCTCGCATGAGTTCTGCTCCGTCTGCAACTGTCGTGGCCGCAACAACATGTACCGCACAGACTTCGGGCACCCGGACTGGGAACCCAAAGATGTGGCGGAACTCCGCCGGCATGCTGAAGAATGGCGGGATGCTCCTACGTGGGGAGAGAGATCGCGCATTTATGACACCTATCATGTCCGGTGGTCAGAGTTCTGGCGATTACCCTACTGGGATCCTACTCGCATGCTCGTCGTTGATGTCATGCACTGCATCCTAGAGGGCCTCGTTCAATATCACTGCCGGGACGTACTTCAGCTCAATATTGATGACGCCAAGAACCGCGAAGATCTTACCGTCCCAGCATTTACACTCAGCCTTGGAGTCTGGACAGATGCACCTTGGCCACCATCAAACGATATGGAGCCACCCATTGAGGAGCTGGAAGCACGGATTCGCAAAATCACCACTATCCTCGCCGGTGCTTTCCAGAACGCTCCCGATGATGCTAAAGCCTTTGACCAACAGTGCGCGCAACTCCACAAGAAGCTTGAAGCCTTGCATAAGCGAACATTGCAGTTTGCTTGCTGGTATCTCAATCTTGTTCCGATGGTGGAATCCTATCAGCATTCGTATTTCAAAGCGCTCCTCGCGCAAGAGCTGGTTAATTGGGTCCGTCAAATCATCACAGGCCTGGGACGCAGACTGATTTCATTAAGCGCATAAAACAGCCCCTCTATTCGCCGGCGCGGCCGAAAACAATCACCGCAGAGGACCTCTCCTTTGTTCAATCTGTCATTTCGCAAACTGTTACTCCGGGATGGGTCCATCATGTTCCGGAGAACTTTGGCGAAAAAGGTGCAGGCTCCATCAAGGCCGACGAATGGCGACTGCTGGCAACTATCTACCTGCCGATTGCACTTGTGGTTCTTTGGGGTGAGCGACCCGGGCAGCATTCTCAGCACTTCCAGCAGCTACTCGTCCATTCTATGGCATTATTCCAAGCCACCACAATCGTCTGTCGATACATGGTAACACCCGCTCGGAGGGACACCTACCGCAATCTTTTGAAACTCTGGGTTGACGGCCTTCATGCGTGTCATCCCCATACCCGCGAGCATGCACCACGTCCTAATGTTCATGTTGCCTTCCATATCTTCGACTTTCTCCGCCTCTTCGGGCCCGCTCTTTTCTGGTGGTGCTTTCCGTTTGAGCGACTGATAGGGCTGTTGCAGAGGATAAATACAAATGATCAGCTTGGAGGCAGGTTCCTTCAGAATTTTAGCCTCGAGCTCACCAGTTTAACCAGGCGAGCATGAAGCAACGATTATCCAATCGTGGACCCGCGGAGCCAATCTACGGCGCTGGCTCACTCGAATTGACTGTCCGCCGTTCATTCGAGAGTTTGCTCGAATATTCGAATTCTCCCTGGGAACCAACCTCGGTCAGAAATTGACACCGGAAACTGGCATTCTGCGGTCTGCAGAACATGCACATTTCACGTATGCGGGGACATCATACTCCCGGACCTCAACCCACCCCGGCAACGCCATCATCAAGTACTGCATCTCCACCTCGAACGAACCGCTCGTTGGTAGCATTCAGAAGATTACAGTTGGGCTCGATACTGTTTCTTTCACGGTCGAAAGGCAGGATCTGCTTCCGCGGGGCAAGAACGACCCGTTCGCGCCGTTCCCACACATCCCAGCCACCACTTATTCCTCCAAACTCTCTGGTATCACTGACGAAATCCATCCTTCGGCGATCTTAGGTCACTGCGCCAGGTTCGACTTCTCAGATGAGCGGGCCGTCTTCTTGTTCCTTTCAAGGGAATGATTGAATTAGGAGAGGGGAGAAATAGCTCGATTTATTCAACGCTACAATGTACCTATTATGGATTGATCTGGTCCGTCAGGTAGCTAAGCGGTCAATGGATGGAGAGCGACAAATGTCTCAGAGAGATGCACACTGTTTGCACAGCTTGTAGAGTGTTGGTGGTGAGGTGGGCTAGCATGCGGATGCAGATTCGAGATCCATTGGGTTCGATGGGGATGGCGGGGTAAAGCGGGGTAGGTGCCGAGACCGACGGTCCGGCGATTTTCATGGACCTGGACAGGCGGAAAGGCAGTTGTCGGTGCAGGACTTGGGGTTAGGTACATGGAAGGGCATCGCTGGATGGTTGGAAGAGTCCTAGATGACGAAAAGAATGGATTAGTGGGATGATCAACAAATAAGGACGGGGCCGACGCACCGATGTGCTCGAGCCGTGAAAATGGGCCGGGAGCGCTTGGTATGATGTTGGAGGTGAGCGAGAGCGCGCGCGCAAGCCATCCAGAGGCCATTGAAATAGCCGGGGTAGGTGGGGGTCGGCGGGGTATAGGGCGGTATCGGATTCGGGCGATATTCGGTGTCTTGGACGAGTGGGGGTGTAATTGGAGGTATATTCAATGCTGTA
This sequence comes from Mycena amicta, assembly GCA_029282125.1. Classification (NCBI taxonomy): domain Eukaryota; kingdom Fungi; phylum Basidiomycota; class Agaricomycetes; order Agaricales; family Mycenaceae; genus Mycena; species Mycena amicta. The sequence continues at coordinate 528,945 of JARIHP010000001.1, read as the reverse complement.
TACGATGCAAGCAGCACTTTGTAGATGCAGGATAGCGAGATACTGAAGTTGGGTGAGTCAAGGAAATGTGTGCAGGTTTATGACGCACCGGGGATGAAAGACCGGATAGAAACGCATGTATGGCGCTATTTGAGTACTTCCCATGTGGGGGAGCGCTGCGTTGAAGTCCAGGAGCATGAGGAGAAGCCGAGAGGATGAGGAGGTAGCAGGGAGAGTCGATGATGGTGCTGGGCAGCCAGGGAGCTTGCGGCGATGAGAAAGCGCTATATCGAGCGGAGAGGATCCCAGGTGAGTGCTTCATGTGGCCCCAAGGCGCTGCTGGGCATGGGCCGACGTTGAGGAAAGTCGGGGTGGCGGGTGGAAATGAGGTGACGAATGTCACGCAGCAGTGACACCGGCCCGGAAGCTATCACGCCGTCAGCCGAGAATATTTTGACAACATTTATTGGCCGGCGGGGTACATGGAGGGACCCTCAGGGGTACCCTTGAGGGTGCCCCGCGGGGTAGCTGAGAATAATATTATCAGTGCACTTTTCGGGACGCCCTGAAATAGCTATTTGCAGATCGTCCGAAAAGTGTACCGAAAAAGGTAATATCAGCACACGTTTCGGCGCGGCTGAAAAACATGTTATCAGATTCGCTGACAGATAAGCTTAAAAAGGTAATATCGGTACATATTTCAGCTGGAGCCAAAATTACTACTTTCGGTGCACGCTGAAAGAAGTACCGATATTACTATTTTCAGCTCGCTTTTCAGCGGATCTGACAAAACTTATTTCAGCTCATCTTTCAGAGCGTGCCGATAAAGGTATTATCAGTTTCATTTTCAGTCCCCCCGAAATCTACCTATTTACAGTGTGAGAGGGACACGTCTGCGGGAGTTCCCTTAGCACGCAAAGCACATGGGAGATCACATTACGCACCACTGCCAAGTCCCATCTCCGGCTCGCTCTCGGAATCGGAGGAGGTGATGTCGAGGACTTCCTTGCCCTTCTCGTTGTTGTAATTCCACGCTTACGCGAACACCGAGCCGATCCCCGACACATTACATAATCATCGCGCTCGAACATTCTTGAATATTCCTTGTTTTCTTACTCATCGCTCACCAAGCCCTTCGGGAAGAACATACTAGAATTAGTCTACAGTAGTATAAAAGCTCTGTAAATTCTCGCTACCTATCATCAGAATCTCATCTTCTCGTTCTCGATCACCTCGCGATTTCAACAGGTTATGGGCCCCGCCCAGAACTAACGTCGCACACACATCAACGCTAGGCCGCGCAGGCTCATACATCACACCAGGCCGTACAGGCTCACACGATCCAGGCCGCACAGGCATCACCTCACACGATCCGGGCCGCACAGGCATCACACCGAACGCGACATTCGCTCGCCGACATCTCTTGACATCACTCCGCGAATCTATTCGCCGATCTTTCCTCCACATCTTCCCCACGCCTCACCATCATGTCGGAACACCTTCGGACCACCGTCAAACTACTCGAGGATGCCGCCGGCTATGCGACATGGGAAACTAAACTCCGGGATATCCTGACCGACCAGGATTATGACGAGTATGTCTTCGGCTCGAAAACCGCCGAACCCAAGATCAACGATGCCGCTAATGCTAGCGAAGTCAAAGCGAACGCGGATTGGAAGCGCAAACAGGTAAAAGCGCTGTCCATCATCCGTCTACGGGTCGGCGACAGTCCCATGGCTTACGTCCGAGGTGCGAAGACCGCCAAGGAAGCTTGGGACAAACTCCAGAGTATCTATGCACCGAAAGGGGCAATCACTATCATTCGTCTCCGCCGGCAGCTCTACAGTCTCCGCTGCGGCGAGGAGCAACCCATCGAGGAGCATCTCCGCACCCTTGCTAGTCTCCGCTCCGATCTCGAATCATATGGTACTACCTTCACGGAATCCGACTTCTCCACCATTATCCTCACATCTCTTCCCGATTCTTGGGACATCTGGACTGGGTCATTCGACCTATCGAAACTCAACACTCTCGACTCCGAGACCGTCATCGCACGCGTCATTCAGCACGCGAAACAGCCTACGGCCAAGCCAGAAGCTGATTCCAGCTCGACGGCACTTTCGGCATACCGGAGCAAATCGGGCTCTCACGCCCAACACAATTCGCGCCCAGGCGGGTGCTATTCTTGCGGACGTCCCGGGCATCGCGAAGCCGAATGCCGGGATAAACAGAACGGACGAACTTACACCGAGGCGCAGAAAAACGCCAACTACGAACGTGCCAAACAGAACTACAAAGGCATTGACAGATCCAATTCGGATTCCGCCAACATGGCGACTGAACCCACGCGGGACGTTGCATTCATTGCACGCGACGTACATCAATCTACCCCGGACTCGCGGCTGCTAGACAGCGGCGCGAGCATCCACATCACTTACAACGATCATCACAACCGCCAGTCCACGACGGACGCTGCACAACTCCAGGGGGAGTCTACTCCCGGCACATCTCTCACACCATCTCCCGCGACAACGACTCCCATCCAGCTCTTCCTACAGACCGACGCGCCTATCGAGATCACAGGCTTGCTAATCACGGCACTGACAAGCACACATCTCGCGAATACAGACACCGTGCGACGCTTCTCGCGAAGCATAGTTCACCACTGCGCATCCACCCCAACACTTCTGACACCCACATACACGGAAATCGACTCGCCTGTTCGAGGGGGAGTGTTGTAATTCCACGCTTACGCGAACACCGAGCCGATCCCCGACACATTACATAATCATCGCGCTCGAACATTCTTGAATATTCCTTGTTTTCTTACTCATCGCTCACCAAGCCCTTCGGGAAGAACATACTAGAATTAGTCTACAGTAGTATAAAAGCTCTGTAAATTCTCGCTACCTATCATCAGAATCTCATCTTCTCGTTCTCGATCACCTCGCGATTTCAACACTCGTGGATGACACGACCGATCTGGGGCGCCGCAGGAATCACACCAGCATCAGGCTCGGTTTTGACGATTGCCGATGCCGCCACAGGTTGTACGGTGCGTGCCAGGAACGCGCGAAGCTCTGAGATGACGACCCAGTCGAGATTGATGAACTTCTCGGGGTAAGAAGCGATGTAGGCCGGGTTAAAGACCTGCGTCGCACGGTCAGTGCTCTGCCACACCTGCCACGGGCACGTCAGACGAAGCCAATCACGTACCGTGTCGCGGAACTGCATCAACGCCGCGTATGGCTGTGCGTTGATAAGCGCCTCCTCATCGGGAGAGCGCGGCTGGGGCGGCATGGCGGGCGGGGGGGCTTTTTCTTCGTGGGGTGGTGGTGGAGCGAAGGAAAGGGAGAGTGTCACGTCGTCACGAACCCCCGATCGCCAACGTGCGCGTGCGCAGCATCAAAACAAATGCGACACTCTGCACGGTGTCGTATCATTTGGCGGGAGCTCAGATGCGACACTATTGATGCGGCTGATCAGAACTCAAACGACAGGTGTCGCATCTGCTTTCGCGTGCGTCTGCTTCATCTGTACAATACTCGTAGGTATGAGTTGTTCGAAAAGCAGAGGAATCGCCGTGATGTTACTGTAGGTGAGGGGGGTACTTGGCCACCCTAGGATCTTAGCTATTTCTATATTTTCTCCCTCCCAAGTCGACCAATGGCTTAGACTATTGTGCTCAGTTGAGCAGGAACATCTCAGGTGCCTCTGTGCCAAATTTGGTGCCTACCGGAGTGATAATCGTGCGGCGACGTCCGTTGTGGTGGGCTGTGATCGAGGCAGAAGGCCGTTTTCTTAATCGGGAAGACACTTAAAACTCTCCGTTCTCCACCATTTCTTGGGTGTTTGCCATGATACTGGGCTCATTCTGACCGCGAGACACGAGGGATCCTGCTGGGTATGACCAACCTAATTGATATACATGCCGTGAGCACGTTTCCAACGAGTTCTGGGGCGTCAGAGTGTTTTCTAAGGTGTCTAGTGCCATTCTTCTGCCCCACAATACTCTCGGTCCTGTGAAGTTATACCATAAAATTGGTGCTGGAATGAAGAAATGAATCTTAGCTTTTAGAATCTGTCTCTAGCTCGTGGAAAAGTGCAGTGGATGGTGAGTAAAATGCTATGGCCAAGTACCTGATTTGGCCGGTTTCCTGGCAAGCTGCCGCATTTTATTCCCCGTGGCCTCAATTCTTATCGTAAAATCTTGAAACTGTAGTATAGCATGTATCATATGCTAATAACCACCCAGGAGCTTTTTTGTTTGCAGGTATCGCCATGATGGCTTGATAAATCGCATCAACCTTAAGGTGGCTAAGTGAACCCTCACCTACAGTATGGCTGTCGATGGGGATTTGCCGATACATTTCGGAGTTTATGGTTTTGTTGACGAGGGTTAGGGGCGTCGTCTCCTGGTGTTCGGAGTGGGAGTTCGGGTCAAAGCCGGAGTGTGCGCTTTCGCAGTTGGCGCATTTCTGTGCTAGGTGAGGGCAGTTCTCCGAGCAGGATTCGTTGTGCGGTGTGTTTTTTTTTTTCATGTCATGAGACTCGCTGCAATGTCCACATGCAGTTTCGTGCATGCAGTACTTTACGATGTGGCCATAATCCTGGCATTTGAAACATTGGGTGAGTTGCGGGGTTAGTTTGTGCTATAAGTGGTGTATACTCGAAGCTAAGGCCGAGATCAATTGCTTGGTTCGCGCTTTGCCTATCAGCGAGGTCAAGAATAAATGAACCATGTTTGAATTTGGGCGGGCAGAGCCATCGCTATGAGGTTATTTATCATTGTTTAATCTGAAACTGAATGCCGAAACTGAGTTTATCAAACTGAATCCAAGTGATAAGTGACATGACTGAATGTTGAAGCTGAATTTCGCTTGACCCAAATCGAGAGCTTCCACCTCGATCACCCTCATATGGCACAACCTTGGGAGAGCCAACAGTCGGCACATAAAACCAACATCAGCTGTGGATGATGGCATTAACGGCCGGCTTCCCTTGCCGTTGCTGGCCGCTGACTGTGCCCGAGAAGGCCGAGAAAAATTTCAACGGATTGTAGGTGATTTTTTCCAGGTTTTGTCTTTTCTTTTCTTTTCCTCTTCTTTGTGTGTAAGGTGTAACAAACCAAGGTGAGTGCTGCGCTCTGCCCCAAGTTCTAGAGCTGTGAATATCAAGAGCGGACACTGTACAGCTGGTTATAGAAGGTAGGATTTATTAGGATTGAAGGACAATCATCAAGGCAAAGTAAAATATATACTCCACTCTTCTGCGCATGTGTCCACCGTCACTGATGCAACCATAATGAGCACCATTAGAAGAAGGCAGAACAAATTAAAGTGTACTGGTTCATTTCCCGCCACCGTACTTCTTGTATTCAGGCACTGCAGGTATCCATCACTCTCACAGGCAGTATGGGCATCTATGATGGTGGCCAAACATGCAGACCTTCGGTTCAATGTGCTAGAGGGGAAGGCTGAGGGCCGCTAGAAGGATGATTAGGAATTGACTGACTTGAGGACGTACTACCTGTGCTCCTTTGTGTTGGCCCAGCACATGAAATGCAACTACCGGGGTCATTCCACTCGCAGCACAACCATTTGAAATAATCCGGAAAGTGGGTGCGGTGACGGCGGGGTTCTGTGGACAGAGAGATTTCAGGAGGGAGGCATATTAAAAGCTGGGTGCAGGCTAGGTGAGTGGAATGGTTAGGATGATGTGCGTAGGTTGCAGTCTGTTGATAGTAGTAGTCAAGCAGTGATTCAGAGAGAGAGTGAACATGCTCTTCTTCAACTCACATGGGTTGTCAGGCTTGTCGAAAGAGGCTGAAGGTTACTGGAACATTCTCAAGTCATGGCAGAACATGCAAGGGCAGGAGATTCAGGGAAGATGAGGCGACGTGGATCCTTGGATGACTTTGCAGGTGAAAGTTCTCAGGGTTTCTTCGTTGACAATAAGCAAGGTTTTAGAAGTAGTTGCCGCTTGCGTGTCATGCAAAGCAAGTAGAATACAGCTGCACATCTTGTCAGCTTGCCATCGTGCTTCTGCCTCCCTTGATCATCTTTGCATGGCACTTGAATTGGTGGCTGTCCTAGGGCTTGGTGTTTTTGAAAATTTTGGAATAACATACCGGTTTGTTAAAAAAACTTCAGCCAGAGGCTGTTTATAAACAGGTTTTCAAGTTTATAAACCAGGATGCCCGAACACCGCCAAAAATATGTTTTTGACCCTGAAAATGAGCTCAAAAAAAATCATATTTTTTGTCCTTCAACATGCCTCAGGACTGGACCTTCTTCCTCAGATTCCAAAGCATCTATTGGTCTGAAATACCGCGAACTTATTTATGTTGTCACGTTTTGGCTGTATGTCACACACCTGTCACAGGGTTTACAAACAGTGCCTCCGGTGAAGGGCTGTTTATAAACCGGTTTACATACCGGCCTATATAAACCAAGCCCTGGGCTGTCCATCCCTCTCGTGGCACCTGTTCATTTTTATTACTTCAGTGTGTAGCGCTGTTGTGCTATGCGGACCTCTGACATCAACTTTTCCTCCAGCGCCATCCAGATCGTTCCATCCTCGTGTGTGCTGCACTTGACAGTGTTGCGTGCCAAGGTTCTTGACACCGGTCTTGCCTGGATATGGCTGAGATCAAAAGAAGAGCACTACCCTAACCGTAAGTCTACGGGTTTACGGACGGTACGGTACGGGTTTTTCCTGTACCGTAGTGCTCTTTCCGCCAACCTTTACGGGATGGGCTGTCCCATCAATACCGGTACAACGACCCGTATTGTCGGTGTTGGTCCCGTTTGGCGGGTTTTCTGGATGAATGCATTGCGTAGAGGTACGGACATCTCCCTGTGCCAGAATTGTGGCCTGCTGAGCGATTTCTGGGCCAGAAAACTCACCTTGATGCCCGTAGTAAGCCGTATACTGTATGGTCTTTGCGATACGGTTACCGTACCGCATGTGGGGTTTGTGCACACCGGTACTACAACCATCCCGTCGCAAAATACGGCCGTATTTCTGACGGCCGTATCCGTATACTGTACAGTTTAGAGCCCTAAAGAGCACAGTACAATGACTCACCTATATCAATAGCCGCCAGCTCACATCCAAAGTCACCTGGGTGTATCGAGTGTTGAGCCAGTTCCCTGTGCCATACCCCCACTCATTCATTGTGTTAGTTGTTGAACCGAAAGCCTGCGATTGCGACAACTTGAGAGAGATACGGGACACATTGTAGATGGGGCAGTTGTTCAAGAGCTACACATCTGTTTGGCAGGAGCTTTCTGCATGGAGGCTGAGAGCTCATTGAAAAATAAGTCTTGACAGCTTCGAGCAATGTTGAGGGTCCTGGATCATGAGGAGTGTGGACCTTGGTAACTTGAAAGAAAGAAAGGGAGAACAGAAGTTTTCACACTGTGAACGGAGCAGCAAGCAGGGAGTGAAACAATGAACAAGCTGAGGAAAAGATGGAGTGAATGGTGGCAAGAAACAAAGTGTATTGGTGACATCAATTGTTGCACATCCCATCTGTCAAGAACGGGGTCGGGGCTCCACAGTCCCAAGACCAGTGTTCACCCTAAGGCCTAAGGCTTAGGGTCTTCCTAAGGCCTAAAGGCTTAGGGTCTTCCTAAGGCCTAAGGGCTTAGGATAAGCCTTAGCAATGGGGGGTGGTTTGGTCCTAAGGCCTTAGAGATCACATCTTCCGCGGCCCGGCAGTGCCCGACCACCCAAATCACATGATTTTTGCAAGATTTATGCTTAATTGGTGCAGGATTACTCTTCGGATCATTGGCACCTTGATTCCCGTGTAAAGAAGGATGGTTTTCCACTGTTTTAAAAAGGAATAACCCAGAGCATGCGAGTTATGGCTGATCGGGGGTGGAGACGATAAGTAGAAGGGATAAGCACAAGTTTGGAGGCCCGGGACGGTATGCGGAGTAAAATCAACGATATAATCACACTTGGGATAATTTCCATTTTGGGACCCTAAGGCCTGCCTAAGCCCTTACCTGTCCTAAGGCCTAAGCCCTAGCCTAAGGCCTAAGGCCTTAGCAGATCTTGGGGGTCGAAAATAAGGCCTTAGGGCGAACACTGCCCAAGACACCAAGGGCGAACCAGAGTGCTCTCCTCGCGATAGCGAGTCTCGAGAGCCTCGGTGGTGATGTGTACGATAGAACCCGCAACTGCAGCGGGGTTTAGAAGTCCAACAGGACGCAAGCCGGGATGGTCGGGTTCTACGACGGAGACTTGGAGTCTAGAACCCGACGGCGTCGAGATGCGTCGAGGGTGGACGGGAAGTCCAATACGAGACCGTGGAGAGTAAGGCCGTGTATTAGACGAGGTAGAAGCTAGGGCTCCTAGCTTCTACCGCCCCTTCTTATACTACAAATATGTATACTATCAATCGGTATCCTATCAGGCTCTCCTACATGTCTGATCCACTCCTCCCTGTCAAGCCGCGACAGCGGCCGTCCCTTCCCTTGGTATATATATATACAATCTCCGAGTCCCCTTTTGCGCGATCGTTGGATTTGTTGTGAATGACGCGGCCTGGTGACATGATGCGCCTGTGTGATGCGCCATCAGTCGGTTTCATGACACCATCCCGGATTCACATAGTAACAAAACAGCTCTGGAAACATCTTTTATTCATTTATATCCTGTGCACTCCTAATTTGGCTTGAATCTCATTAAAATTAGGATGAAGCTCACGAAAGCCGGAAAGTTTTGCCTTTGACGATGGCTTGATCGCCGAGGCCGCCCAGTTGGTTGGTAGGCGGCTCTGTGGCTGTGGCATGCGTCAAATTTTCAACATTGAGTTTGGGCATTGAGCCAGTTAGATTTCAGCTTCATCATTCAGTCTGGCATGTGACTTGGATTTCAGTTTGAGTGTTCAACCTGGGCAAAATGACTGGGTTTCAAGGTCAAGTATTGTAAAACGGATCAGATTCGAGAAAGTCTTATTAAACAATGAAAAATGACTTTATACATCGCGCTTTACAGATCCTCAGTTCGAGTAGAATGTCGGGTTGTTCTCCTCCAAAACGCGAAGGTCGGTCATGGAGGAGACGTCAACTTGAAAGCTGGAGGGAATACCGTTAACCACGGGAAGCTTCCGGCGCAAAGTGAGGAGTCCATTCTTCGATGTTTGCTCTCGCGTTGGTTACCTCTTCTGCAATCAAGTTATTGAGTTTGAAGGCTACAGTGATGTTGCCGCTGTTTAGAGTCCGCGCGCTGTGCAGAGAACGACTCGGAGTCTGAACAATACTAGGATGTTTGAATCTTGAGCCTCGATTGACTGGTCAAGGTTCGCGTGCCGAGCTGAGTTTAGTTTCAACCAAACTCAGAGTGTCCCGAGAGTTCTGAATCTTTTGGATGAAGGTCTCGGTGAGGTTAGCAATTCCCGATAACCCCTTCTCTTTTTCCGTGAGATGCCTAAGTTCTGTAGTTTGGCCGGTCAGCAAGTCGAAAAGTGCGTCAGTGATGGAGCAATCTTTCCGGTGAGTTTCCCATCTTCAGTTCGGAAGTCAATGTGTTCCTTGAGGTTCGAATAGGTACAGGGGGTTACTAGTAGTGCGGTCGTCGGTGACAACCAATTGCTTGAGCATGGTGGTGCTGTCTGTGATGGTTTTGGCTGAGCACGACGTCAAACCGTATGGTTGATCCGAGCTCGGATCATGATATGACATCAGCCGGGTAGCCGAGGAGGACCCAGTGGACTGGGTTCCCATGCCTAACAGCCATTAATCACTCGCCAATCAAAGATAGGCGATTGTCCGTTCCCAGTTGCAATAAGGACATTCATCTTGGCGAGCGCAGTGGCCTCAACGGGCTGGGTGGGCTCGTAGTCGTGAGGAAGGCGCTGATCTCCAGGCAGGTTGTCGAAGTAGTAAGCACGCATAGCGAGATGAGGGAGGAGGAGAAGGAATTTTCCCGGATCATGATCATTTTCTTCCGCTTTGAGTCAGCCAATCATCGTCGGGTTATGCCAGTGCCACGACGCAAGCCATCCTCGACGTCGTCCTGCAGCAGTCTTGCCACCTCTCAACTTCTGCCACACCTGTCATGGGCATCTCCGAGCTCAAGATACCTACCATGTCTCGAGTCCTCTAAATCCAAGCTTCAAATCCAAATGCAATTGACTTCCACCTCCCGCCCACGACGTTTTAATCGTTGCGTTCCCCTACGTCGACGCCACTCACTGTTTCGCAAGTGACGGAATTCATTTCGCGCAAATATCTCTGCTGATTGCGGACGTCTTGTACCTCGCCCCGTCAAGATTTTCTTTTCGAAGAGAATTTTCAAGCCCTGCAGCCTCCTGCGCTTGACCATCCTCGGACGCTGCTGGCTAGATCTCATTCGACAGCAGAACAACATGCAATATGTCTGCTAGGGCGTTTGGACGTGGAATTCATGTGGCGGCGGCGAGATCTGGGCTCGCTAAGCAGGTTCTCCGTTTGACTCGGCCTCGGAAGATCCTCAAATCCGTTGTTCTCTCCTTTTTTTTTTGGCCTCGAGGCGCCGCGGCGGCCTTGGCATCCGTTATTCGGCACTTCTCGCCGCTAGCGTTGTTGCGAATACGGACTGCCAGTTCAATAACTGCGGGGGAGTCGTCTGCTGCAGCAAGATCTCTCATCCGACCAAGCGAATATTCCAAGAAAGCGGGTGTATATCCGAGCGCAATCTTTTATTCCTCAAGTCTTCTCCTTCATCCACCGCATTCGTACTTCCCGTTCGATCGCGGATCACACGCCGTCGTGCTTTCTTCGCGCTGTTGCTCGACGTTCTTCTCGACTCATCACAAGAATCTGGATTCCTTCATGGCACAGTCACTTACTCATGGATCCTCAATCACTCGTGCGTCAATGTCTGGTTGAGTACACATCTCTGCTCGGTGGCGCTCTCGTGGTGAACACGGTTCAACCGTGTATAGTGGATTCGAGTTTCACTGGTTAGATCACGAACTTGAAGTCTGAGGTCTCGCTGTATCCCAGCTTCATGTACGACAAGAGACTCGGAGCAAAAGCCAAACGTCTCTCAGCGCCAATCAACTGTGCCTCTGGGAAGTCGTACTCCGACCATGCCTCATCGGGCTCTTCTCCGTCCGAACCGTGTGTTGTCTGCGGGAGCTCAGACAATCGTAGTGCCCCCATTGCACGTTTTGACTCTTTTGATTGACCTCGGTGTCATCGGACATTATTGTTCAAGCCAAATACAAGCGGTAATAGTATCCATTGTCGTCGTAACACTACCAGATCCCAAGCATGCTTCGATTGAGATCTTCCCTCTTCGGCCTACCCATCTCCACGGCTCACTTCTTCGAGATATGTGATTCAAACTGCAACTACTTCAGGATCTAACACTACATGCGTAGCCGTCGAGTACGCGACGGCCTTCCTGGGTAACAACATCTGGTGGATGTGGTTCCATTCCAGACGTCACAAGCTATGAGGTGATGGGCACCGCCTGGGAGAGTATTGGCGCCAGACGAACTCCGTCGCGATCGTCTTCATCGGTCATCTCTCTCGCATATGCGCTAGGGCCGGCATTGGAGCCGCCATCCCTCCAACTTGCATGCGATCCCCGATGGAGGTGCCTCTCTCTGAACGGCGGCGGCGGGGTGTTCGCAGCCTGAGGGTTCGGGCTATCAGACCGTTTACTCGTCGTGAAGACTCCCGCTGGGACTTGTACTTCTCGCAAGGTCGGGTAGTCTTCGATGACTGGGAGTCGTCCGCGTTCAGTCCACTAATCACCACTTTTAGACTTCGAAAAAAACACTCGAGAGAAGGGTAAGAACTGGCCTGCGAGTATGCAACGAGATGCCATTTGCGAGACGGTGCAGCTGCAGTCGGAGCGACGTGAAAACTATACGTCTGCTTCGTCAAACCTCCAGATTTTGAAGGCCGCTTGTTTCTTGGTGGGGGTGGGATCGCTGTTCCAGGAGCGGCAGTCCTCTGCACGCTGTGGACTCAAATGAATACGTACGAGCGTGAAACGGTCAGATGGTACGCACCGTCTTTGAGCCTTGGCTTCCTTTTCCTCCTCGGTGAGATCAATCTTCTCTTGATAGAACAAACAGTCTCCAACGACTCTGCTTTGCGACCTGTAGATCCATAGTCAACCCTCAGCTTCACAGAAGAGCGAAACCCCACCATCGTCTCCCGTCGGTCCATCGCACCAACCCGCCCTCCTCTGTCGACTCCTCCCAAACGAAGACGTTCCCACTGCACAGCTCGTCTCGCTCCCCGCCGCTAAGCCGCATGGTGAGCGGTAAGAGTTTACGCCGGACGGCTTCGAGAATGACAAGCACGTCAGATACGTTGCGGATATCTATCCAGGGATGAGTTCGGGCGGAATGGGCGCAAGGAGGGTAATATACGCAGGGACTGATGAGTGATGTTCCTCCTCCTCGTGCTGGGGTATGTCGAAGGATGCTGTGGCGTCTGTTGCGGCGCCGCCTGCCCAGTCCAGCTCGGAGTGGTATAGCTGGGCTGGATCCGCCCCGACGTCGAGCTGAGGCTGCGCTGGTCTTGCCACGCCATTCTCGGGAAGGCTATGTCTGGGGGAAACACAAACTTAACAGCCAGCGCTACATCCAGCTTTTAATACTTCGACCGCCACAACAAACGGCATCTCACCTGTCGTAATATTCTGGAATGAAAACATTAATTTTTAGGGGGGCCAGGATAAACTGCAGCTGCAGGTGCCGCAGCCGCACTGTGCGCCAGTGGTGCGGCACCTGTGCGGCAGTTGTGCGGTAGTCGACCTCGGCAGATTTTTTTGTCTTCTTAGATGTCTCTGCGGGACAGCAGTCAGGGGTCCACGGTATACCTGGCGTATAGGAGCCGTAGCTGTAGTTATTTTGAAAATAGTCCTGGCTGTACCCAGGCAATTGAATGCCAAACGACACGGCTACTCCCAGGCACCTGGAAGCAGCCAGGATGTGAGCACAGACTACTCTGGCGGCCTGTTCGAGCTCGGCATCGGCGGCAGGTGATGGAGCGATAGCATCAAGCTCGGTTGCAGTCACACCGAGGATAAATCATTCGCTCGGGGAGGTGATTGATTGTTTATCTCTATTTGTTTGTTTGGTTCTGAGGATGCTGACCATCACGAAAAGTGGTCACTCCATCCAGGCGCCTTCCAAGTCCGCTTGCAAGTCCGACAATCGCCTGAAAGCGCGTCAAGGGCTTGCACAACGCTTTCAATATACATAGCGAAACACCAAGCTGGCCCAAGCCTCCTGAATGGACACCCAGGGCTTGCTCACCTTGCACGCGCTTGGTCGACTTGAACGGACGGCGAGCGCTTACCCCGCTTGCAAGGACTTGGTCCCCTCGCAAGGCCCTCAAGGCCTGGGTGCGCGTTCAAGGCATTCCAGCCCGTCCAAGGGGCATCCAAGGTGTCCCGGAGCTCGAAGACGGAGCAAGCCTTGGTCTGGATTCCAAGGCTATTGGCGGAGACTATCAAGCCTCGAGCGACCCTTGGGGCTCATTCCTTCTCATCCAGGTATAGAACACGACTCTTGTACATTTAGTTCAGGAATACAGCGGGTACAAGTCGTCGTCGGTACAGGAATTGGTCGTGGAATGTTGTATGCGAGTACATGATGAGTTGTTCAATGCGAGTAAGTGCGGATGCGTGCGTGTGGATATGCGAATGGGAATGAGTTATGCGAGCGGGTGCGTGATGCGAGAGTGTCGTGCGGACGGATGCGAGTGAGGGGAACCAGGCAACGGAAAGCTACTTCAAATATTAGTGTGTGGTCCAGAATGCGTTGAATAACGAACCGTCGGAGGATCAAGATTTGTTGGACCATGGCGAGCGGCTGGAACACTGTTAGTTCAGATGCTTGACGAAAGCAAGAGGGGCGGACCAGGTCATCAGACTCGTGCGTCGGAGCGGAGATGAAGCGAGGCGAAGGCGTTAAATCTGTTGGTGCGCTGAGTTTTGCGGACTCAGTCGAAGGTAATCGAGCTCACGTTCAAGAGATATTACCCGTGCCTGCAGAGATGTTCGCGTTAGAACACATGAGGCAAGCAAGGCATACCATTCGCGAAAGTAGAGCCAGAACTGCCGAAACCGATTAGCAAGATCAGGGACAGAACCGCGGAACCACTCACATAAATGAGCGTGGTGCGGTAAGCGTCTACGAGCAAAGCGTTAGCATTGGCACGAAAGCAACAGCCCGACCCACCTAATCATCCATAAACTCTGCAAATAACGCGTCCGTCGCGTCTACGGGAGCGCCCGCGGTGTCATCGACCGTTGCGAGTTCGTTGGCATTGAAGACGGCCCTAAATGGAATGAGCGCGAGGCCGAAAAACAAGAGGAAACCTACTTGGTCAACTCCTCCAAGGTCTCTGTTGCCCATTGGACCGCCCTCGGGTTCGTGCTGGAGAATAGCGCAACGACCTTGTTGAACAGCGTCTCGTAATCGTAGCCCCCGACCTTCGAGTCCCAACTGTCGGCTTGTAGGAAGGTGCGCGCCTGGAAAGAAATCAGCGGCATGCATTGGAGACAAGAGATTGCGGACTTGGCAGAGCGCATACCCAAGCATGCGCGGGGTTACCTTGAAGACGCGGTGGGCGCGAGCGGTGCACTGAGACGGTATTCCGGCGGTCGAGTCGAGGCCGTTCATCGCAGCGGCGGAGCCCACCCAAATATCGCGCAGAACCTAGAATGGTGAGCAAAGCCAAATGACGGGAAGGAAACTCACGCGGATGGGAAAGTACCCATGAAACAATCCCAGGCTCGTCTTCTTCGAGTCGAAGAGGGTGTAATCCCGATAGAAACAGGAAGGCCACTCGTCGTTGGTAAATCGTAAGGCGCCGCTGAGGAGCTGCTGCAGAATGCTGAAAAATCGTGAGCGACAGCGGTGTATGTCAAATCAGGACACTGGCACGTACAGCTTGCCTTCCTCGCTATAACGAAAGGGATGGATCAGGTGAGGTGAGTCGTGCGTGAGGACAGAGAACATACGACAGCTCGTCGCTGCGGGGATGGTTAGCAATGGCAAGCAATGAAACAACGAGACAAACTTTTCGTCCTCCTTGGTAAAGGTCAGTGTGCGTAGCTGCTGCCGTTGACGGCAGCTTAGAAGAAACGCGCGCGTCACTGGGTGAGCGACGCCACGGCCGGACTTGCTCTCGCCAGTTGTCGGCAGCTTCGGATACAACTCGTCGGTTGTCGGATTGGGAAAAAGATAATGGAAAGCAAATTTCAAGTCATGGGTGTCGGACTGACGCGCACTCTTGGCAGCATTTTGGAGCTAAAGGAAAGATGAGGTGAGAATAATACGGGATAGATCGCGTACCGTAGCAAACAGGGCTTTCCAAACTTTGTTTTGGTGCAGGAATAGAAACTTGAGGATGGCTTCGAGCTCATAGGTGCTGTTGAACCCGACGGTGTGGACAAACCAGACGTCGAAGTCGTCGACGAGACGCTTGTGTCTGTTTTGGTCGGCGCTAAAAACAGTCACCAACGCCATGCGAGAGAAAGACCAACTCACGTTGTATTGGGCACTATCCTGTCAAGACTCTGTGGACTCCATCTCGACGCGGCTCCGTGAAAGGCCATCTTGGTCATGTTGTCGAATGGGTGCACCGCACGAGCAAAAAAGCGGCCGGTGTCCACGAGATGCGAGAAGACATCCTTGTCTGGGCTGAAAACATCATGAGATGCTAAAAAGCTGGATATATGCGTACGTACTCGTATTTGGATGTCTTCTTCTTCTTGGCGGCCGGCTCCTCGGCGTCATGGTCTGCATCGGCAAGAGTAGAGGCTAGTGTAGCCCCGTCGGAGTTCAGTGGCGCGTACTTCAGCCCTTTGCGAATTGCATTGACGACGTCCTTCTGGTTAGATGTGAGGGCCGCAAAGGCCTCGGCATCGGTGGGCATGGGGCCTGTGCTTGGAAGACGGGGTGGACGGGGTGGCGGTGAGAGGAGAGCAAGGAGAGCGAGGAGAGAAAAGAGAGCGGAAGGGAGGGTGAGAAGGAGAGCAGAGGGAGGAGGGATCGGTGGTGGTGGTGGTCGAGAGGAAAGGTGCGATGGGTGTGACTGTGACGACGCGTCGACTT
This sequence comes from Mycena amicta, assembly GCA_029282125.1. Taxonomy (NCBI): domain Eukaryota; kingdom Fungi; phylum Basidiomycota; class Agaricomycetes; order Agaricales; family Mycenaceae; genus Mycena; species Mycena amicta. Next base: position 512,879 of record JARIHP010000001.1, on the reverse strand, counting down.
TTACGACGCGTCGCTCGCGCTCAATTCGCACTTTCGTGCCCAGCGACCATTCTCAGACTGTAAGTAGTGTATCTGGGAGCAACTTCTCGAATTTACAGAGAATTTAAGCAGTTACTGTGTGTTATTTAGTCCAATCACCCTAATATTGCACTCAGTTGCGCTCAACCGCAAAGCTACCAAAATAAAGTCCAACATGTATGTATCTTGCTATGGCGCGTAGCCAGCACGGTCCATTAACGCTTCATCACCAACCAACTGCTGGTCTGCTTCGGCCTCTCCTCCTTCTTCCTCGTCCTCTCCTCCGGAATCCCAAAACTCATCCACCTCAGCATCATCTTCTTCTTCCTCGTCATTTCCTGTCCTGGCACGTTGCTTAGCAGCTTCCTCCGTGTCGGAGTCGACGTCCATGCTGTCCTCGTCTTCGTCAGCTCCCAAACTATACGTCGCGTCCTTCCAAACATGTCGATGGCCAACAGCATCACGCTGATAGCGCATAAACATGTCGCGATCCACGACTCTACTCTGAGGTCAACACAGGCGGACTTGTGAATAATTTCACGCACCCGTTTGCGTAGTAGTACGCCCAATCTTGATCCTCCTCGCTTTCTTGACGCACGATCGACTTGGGCAACAGCTCCGTCGTTTGACCGTAATGAAACGCAGGGATGATATGGGCGCCTCGAATTAGATGGTCCGGGTCCAGGAAGCCAAAGGCTTCTTCATCCTCGTAGTGCATGAACTCCATACGAGGCATGCGTGCCATATCTGGAATGCATCGGTAGGTCATGTCCCGACGAAACCAGCGCACCCAGAGGAACTCGATCTTTCGATATGAGGCAAGACCGGGGATCCTCACCCACACATGATAGACCCCCAGGACCCGACAGTACCAGTACGGATGCTTGTCGTTGGGGTCATGCGACAGTACCATCACATCGGGCCGTCTACGAGGGCTGATGCAGTCCTGGTCGCGCTGAAGGTCGTAGGTGGTGTAGTTCACACGCATGGTCGCGTGCGTGTAGAGACGATCCTTCAGGAAATCGACTTCGAGTAATTTCTCGGGCGTGTATTCAACGTCGTCGTCGTCGTCGAGCCCTTCGAGGCGTCGGCGGATGTGAGAGCGTAACTTCAGCATGAAGTTCTGTTGATCCATTAGCGATTCATGCTACATTCAGCATGCAGCTTACTTTGAGAGCTGGGTCGTCATCGCCTTCGTCGTCGTCGTCGAGATGTGTGGTGCCTGGAAGATCATCGATTTGCCAGAAGGTCCGCGTTGACTCGGAGATGTGGTGGTGCGCTCCGGCAGGAGTGTATGGTGTGAGACCGGGTTTTCCGTTTAGTGCATATCGGAGACGAGACCGCCGTGAGTGCTTGAGCTTCTTCGCGGGAGGTTCTTCCACAGCATGTCCATTAGCACCTGCTCGCTTCTGTGCTTGCACCGCCAGCTGATGTTTGCGGTCAAAGATTCCTCGCATCAGGCGAATGCGTCGCTCGTTCACTGCGATCTGCTTGACGAAGTTACGGCGATTTGTCCGTGCGTATAAGCGTTTTACGCCTCGATGAGCAAGCTCGCCCTGCTGATGCATCAGATAGGGTTATCATGCTGAAGGATAAAACACGTACGATTTGCGTGGACGTTGAATCTGTTGTGCCGACTAATGGAATGGAGATGGGATAGTCCGGAATAGAGTGGTATTTATATGTCTGGAGATTTAGTGGTTTTTCGCGCCGAGTCGTCGACACAGGTTCCGTATCTAACGGCTCAGGTACATCGGGAGCAGCTGGAGCGCTAGCTTTCTTGGCAGCTTGCGCAGCTGTTCGACGTCCACGAGCCGCCTGTTCCCGGGGAAGCTCGTGGGTCTTGATATGTTCGGTATCGCGAGCAAACTGGCGGATTGTTGTGCACAGCTTCTCTGTCGCATCGTGAAAGCGCTCGAGTGTTGCAGTGGTGTGGAGACGTAGCTTGGCGTACGCATGCCAATGCGCGAGTCGGAAGATGAGTCGTTGAATAAGAGCATCATGCTCTTCGAACAGTCCCTCTGCAACGGGAAGAAGGCACTGAAATGTGTCAGACTCAGTTTTTAAAATAGTATCATACTTTTACCTGCAGGATATCCTCGAAATCACGGGCAGCCATCTTCTTCATCTCCGAGACGCTCCGGTGGAACCGCCGAATGGTCATTCGGCCGAACGTCGGAACACGACGAAACCTGAATCAGGATGTCGGTATGTATCATCAGTTGCGGAAATCAAATACCTTGCATTGAACTCGGCAATCTTGTCCTTGTTCATTGCATACAGAAGGCGAATGAGGTGAATGAGGATGACCTTGATAATACCCAACTCGATCTCGTGTAGTAGATCCACTACCAAGATCTGGAAGAGATTGAAGTCTGCCCCAGCTTCCGCGAGCTTCGTGAATGCATGCTGCAAAGATTAGATACCGCAGAAAATCATAGATGAGATGTACTCGGATAGCCGCCCACGACTTCTCGCCCAGCATGCGGTCAACAACGTCGCCGTCCACAGCAGCACCGTTCGTGAAGATTGCCTCGTGTGCGTTATTGACCCGCCATCGCCGCTGAGTCGTGTCCTCTCGGTGTTCTTGACGTCGCAATAAGTCGTGCTTTGTGCCGGTGAGCGGAATATCGGTCTTGAGGATGAAGCAGCGAGGACAGGGATAGCGTGCTAGGAATCTGATGGTCGCCGCGAGCACCCTGAAAGACATTAGAAACTTTTCACTGAGCATGAAGCGAGATTTTTTTAACTTTTCTGGATAATCCAGACCATACGTCGGAATCCGTGGAAAGAGACGCCGCATAATCTTGTCCCAGCATTCCAGGGCACGACCGTTCATCCATGCATCAACAAAATCATCGTCGATTAAGAGCCCCCACACAGCGTGGAACAACTCGCGCTTAGTATGCGTCATAACATTGTCTGGCATCGCATGGCCGTAATGCTCTTTGTACTTGTCTTTGATATCTTCGGGAACCTGTAGACGGTTAACGCTGAATGGTCCTCCAATCAATGAAAGATCTTACCGATGGAAAGTATGCGGCGTGGTAGCCGGCGTTTGCGGACGGTTTGGCCCTCTCGTACTTGGAGCGATTTCCGAAGTAGATATACAACGGCCACAGAGATGCAGTCCCAAAGTTGGCGAGATGGGTCGCATCGGAATAGGGCATGATGGACGCGATGACGGGTTCCTCCTCACATGGTGGAAGTTTGCTGAAGGCCTCGAAAGTTCTTTGCGCGCTATACATCTCGCCGTACAGCTCTTGATGGCCGCGAGGTAACGGCGGCAGCCCAAACTCGTCCAGTTCGTCATCGACGGTTGCAGGTACAGCCCGTGCGGCGCTGTACTTGGGGTCCCATCTGAGCGAGAAGGGGGTTGTGTGCATTCGCTCAAATGCCGACGTTTGGAACGCCTCTTGAACGATGTCCATGAGCGGGCGGTAGAGTATTCCGCCGATTGTATACTGCATCACAGGTTTCGCATTTGGACCGGTGCCGATTTTCGTGGAAGCAACGTCGAGAGTGACGCTCCCAGTGCGCCAGCCGTTCGGTGGTTGACCAGGTGGGGTGTCGGCAAACTTGTCCAGGATGGAATTTCCTCTCTCGACGCTAAACGCCGGCCGATTGCCCTTTGCCGCGAGCTCGTCCATGTTGATTGCGTCGGGCCCACCAAAGAACTCGTTCAACAGAGCATTGGACGCTGCCACAGACTCCTTGTTGGGTGTGAGATGGTGGTAACGCATGAACTGCGCTTGGCTCGGGTTCTCGAACGGTTGGTACCAATCCTGGTCGTCGGTCGGCGCTGCCTCTGCGAACTCTTGCGTGGCGCAGAGATTCGCAAGCGTAATGGTTTTGTCGGGATCGTGAGTGGGCTGACGCAGGTAAACCTTGTAGACGCCAAAACGATTCGGTGTTGTCTTCACCCAACGTCGAGGAATATCATCGGCCGTGTCAGGAGTGGGTGGGCGCGAGGGTGGAGGGGGTGCAGGCAGAGGAGGTTCAGGGAGGTCGTCTTCTGGGTGTATAAAACGAGCAGGCAGTTTGCGTCTTCGTACAGGTCGTCCATCATTCGGACGCATCTGAGGCGGAGGAGTCGGAGGACGTATGAGATTAGCCGCCTGTAGAGTTTAGAAACATGCTTAGAGTCGAACAGAGGACGTACCTCCTCTATAGCGCGCTCCTGGGCTTCCCGTTCCTCAGCCATAGCACGCTCGGCGGCAGCAGCACGTTCGACAGCATCGCGCTCTTCTTCGGCTCGAGCATTCGCCTGCGCCAGTTCCTCCAGCTTCTTAAGCTCCGGGCATTTACCAAGGTGGGTCTCCATGCCCTTGCCCGGAGCATAGGGCTTCTTGCAGTAGGGGCATGGAGGCATGGTTGCTGCCAATTCATTAGTTTGACATAGCTCGCGAAGCATCGTTGACGCACAACGTCGCGCTTGATATGAGAGAGACACTCGTAAGGACTGCTGCAGACGGCGAGTAAGCGACTTGGACGGAGGCGGTAAGCCTTGGGACGGCGTACATGGCAGTATTGAGGCTTGGTTTGCGCGTTCAAGGGTCCGGCAAGTGGCTAGCGGAGACGCGTTTAAACCACTTGGAGGCGGGTATCAACGCTTAGGGAGGGGTCGCAAGGTGGGCCCAGGCTCGACAGACCCTGAAAGGCTGGTCGCAGGCTCGGTATACGCGTTGAAGGACCTGCGAAGGCGCTGTGAGCACGCCATCCAATAGCCTTGGACGCGAGCACCAAGGATTGAACATACCTTGCGATGGTCAGCAAGGATTGGCCCAGACTTGCGAGCTCGCCTGAGCCTTGCGACGTACTTGCTGGGCGCTTGGACGTTTGATCTAACGCTTGACGTGGCCTTGTTGGGCCTTGTTGATTGATCAAGTCATTGGATGGATCCCGCACTTTTGGTGATGACATAGACTTGCTCTCCACCGGCTTCCACCAGCTTGCCGTCCACCTCATCCTCTGTGCTTCTCGCCCGCCGGCCGCATGTAGTACCCTGTACCAGCAAACAATCACTAGGGCCCTCGTGCTCTGCCGCGTCCCGGCGTCCGTCGAGCGCCAGCACTCTCGGACGACGTCCTGCCCTCCTGCAAGCGAGCTGCTTGTCGTTGCCGTGGCCAACCCCCTCCACAGCTGGGCACCTCGACCCTCCGCACTGTGAAGTGTCCTCCACCCCGTTTCGCCCTCGCTCCGCCCTCTTCCTCATGCATGCCGACACCCAGCGGCAAACGACCAGCGAGGGAACGACCGGCAAACGACCAGCGAGCTTACCACCCAGGCCTGTCGCCGCATCGACGCCTGTGGCGGCGACATGCAAGGGCATATTCTTACACGCCGTCGCCACGCACCACCGACCCATTGCCACGAAGGCAGGACTAGATTCGTGGATATTCTCGAGCGAACGACTTGCAGTTCAGGATGGTTCGGGTCGCTGGGCAGCAGCGTAAGTTTCTGTTGTGTTGAATTCCATCCCTCTCAGCTACTGAGCTAGCTCCCAGCTCGCGCACATCGCATCCACATCCGCGTCTACCAATCACCATCTCAGCCCTCCGAGCATCCGTCCCTCGTTCTCGCCTGCTACCGCTCGACGACAACCGCCATACACGTCGCAGACGTCCCGCGAGCATCGTCTGTCCGTCTCCAAACCGGACATCGAGCGACAAGGGATACCGCCGACGGAGATACGAGACGGCATCGAGCTGTGTTGGTGCAAGTGCGTACTTCCACCTATGAGCTCGCCACCACTCACGATACATCACCTGTTCAGTAAAGCTGGTCCGCAGCCTTATCGTCACATGCACGCGGCCAAGCGCGTCCCGAAGACCTCGTCGTCGCGAAGACAACGGTTGTGCCTCAGCGCGACAGGGTGTTGTTCCGCCAAAACCTCTTGGCTGTTTCCATCCGGTCATCGAGCAACGAGGGCTACGACGGCTCGGTCATCACACAGACCCGCGGACAAGCACAACTCGAGCTCGTCTCACAAGAACGCATGCGCAGCTCAGAGCCATCGGCCGGCACCGGATCGAACAACGCAATGGGATGGGATGCATTGTGCGGGCGTGAGCAGCCAGTGGATCGATAGACGATGTATTGGGCGACACGTTCTTACCTTCCTACTGTTGTACCCATTTGTTACTTCCCAATATCTATGGAGTACTGCTTTTTTGGAGACCAACTGGCGAGGGAATGGGACGCGACGGATGATTTTGATGTCGATCAATTTTGGTCAAGGCGCGACTTTTGAAGCCTCCGTGCAAAAACTGAGGAAGACAAAGGGCATGTGGGGAGCGGGGAGGCTCTGTATTGGTCCTATGAACAGTTCCAGAGTAAATTTTGCACCGTGCAAGAAAAAGATACCACGAAGAAGTAGTGCGCACACGTATGAACGAGAGTTATTTCCATGGTTTGTGCATTCGGTGTCTACTGACCTTTAAAAAATGCCAGAAAATTCAGGAAAATTAGGACGGACACCTGAAGGTCTATAAATTCCATAACCCTGCTATTCTGAACCCTTGAGCTGTGTGTGGATGCGAAATGTCAAGTTCAGTGAGTTCAATCAGTGAGGTTTGTTCGTCATACATTTGAACGTGAGTTCGTCATATGCGCAATCAATATCATAAAAGTAGGCATAACCAGTCTATACAAGAATTTCACGCTGAAAGTACGAAGTATATTCAAGTATACGATATGTCCAATGTCTGCGACACGCGATTGCATGCTCTACTGTCTGCAGTGGGCCCCGTCGAAGGTGTCGAAGGTGTCGAGGCGCGGCAAATGCCCTTGCGCCGGCGATTGAGGAGACTTGAGCGAGGTCTTGACAGACACGGACGAGGCGTCACGAACGAAGAACAGTGTCGGCAGATCGAAGGTGGAGCGTCGCGACGAGGTCGTCGGGCTTGCTAGAAACGCCGTAGCAACAGCGGCGGCGAGCGTGATGACGACGGCGAGCACGATGACGACGGCGATGAGAGCTGTCGTGGCAGTGGAAGGTGGACGGTGGGAGTGAGAGCCTGAAAAGTTCGCTGGAGGAGGCGGGTGACTAGAGAACCACCGTGGTTGTCCGACGAATCGAGGACTCGAGAGTCGAGACGCTGGCCCGCTGATCACTCTGGCCTCGAGCCGCGTGGCGTTCGACAATCGCTATGGCCTGCCTTGCTCCCGATGTCCATACTAGCGGAGATTCCAAAGTCGGCGACCAGGAGGGAAGGCTGGTGAAGCACATGACGCAGGCCTGGGTACGCACCACGCTGATTCGTCTCCACCCCGTCGTCGCACTTCTTGGGTTAGCGCATCCCTCTGGTCCGCCGGCGCTCTCAGGCTCTAGTCCTTGCCTGTAGCCCACGCCACTCAAGTGTCGGTTTGGGAGGAACAGAGCAGCGGAAAGTGGCGGACTGGTGTGAGGGTGAGCGGATGGATGGCAGGAAGCATCCGGAGCGATGGAGTATACGGCTGTGGAAGACTGGGGAGGGGGAAAGTGCGCAGGACTGGAGTCGTCGTGGGAAGAACGGAGAATCGTCGGAGATGATTCGCTGACGACGGCGTTACCCGATTGGGACATATACCCGGGACGAGCGCAGAGCGTCGTTTGAAGCTGCTACTTCAAGAACCTAAAAACATGCTAGTGGAGGGCCATTGTTCTTGTATACAAAGCAGGGCTGCACTCCGCTCCAGGTACACCTGTTCAGTGAGGCCATCATGCATGGGCCACATGGCGCCGGCGAGCTGAAGCGCCGAGCTGCATGCCGGATCATGCGTGGACAAGTCCAAGTCCGACGGCAAGTGCCAGCGCATCGGGCGGAGGCGGGCGGAGGCGGCAGAGGCGTATCAGGCGGAAAGTGCCTGGGTGCAGCCAGCTCCTGGGTACAGCCAGGCGCTTTGGAATCCTGTCAAGCCGGCACCGGGCAGCCAGATATGGATTGTTCGGGTAAAAACTTTGTCTCATCTGACCATAAATGGAACAGCTCGGGCGAAATTGCACGGCCAATAATGATCGTCTGATGTCTGTTGCCGGCCGTGATGGACGTACTGATCTGATCCATACCATCATATGGCGAGGGTTCCATCTCCGCCTGGGTACTCCCAGGGGCCTGGGAGTGCCGGGGGCTTTGGAAATCAATAGCCTGGGAGTGCCGGGGGCTTTGGAAATCAATAGCCTGGGTACACCCAGGCGCTGTTCAAAACCTTTACAGCCACGGGTGCGTATAGACAGCCTTTAAATGCATGTATTACTGAGCTGAATGGCCCAGAAGAGTCTGAACTGTCGAAGGTCTGAGACTTGACACACTACTTTGGATGCGGTAGTTGCGCGGTAGTCGTGCGGCAGTTGCGCGGTAGTCGTGCGACAGTTGCGCGGTAGTCGTGCGGCAGTCGGTGGCTGTACTGCCGCACGCGCGCGGTAGTTTAACTCGACTGCAGCATTGTCAACGCGGTAGTCGTGCGGTAGGCGTGCGGTAGTTGTGCGGCTCCGCGCAGTCTTCCCGTGCGGCAATGTGCGTTATGTGACGAGCGTGCGGTACTTTGTCAATTGATCAAGCGGTAGTGGTGGTTCAACCGTGGTGGTGCGGTAATGTGGCAGTTGCGGCGGTAGTCCAGCAGCAGTCCAGCAGCAGTCCAGCGGTACTTGGAAGAGTAGTTCGGAGACATTTACCTTTGGGATGATCCCTATGAGATCGCATACGAGTCGGTGAGTCTCGTAGCTTCCTATGCAAATGGCTGAGTACTGACCTATCGTTTCAGAGAGACCTACTGCTTTCAAACCGTGCGATCGAGGCGGGAGAATTTCTTTGAATTATGGCATATATATTTTCGTGTTCAACATCTGATTTGGAACAACCGATACTGAATTCTATAATGAAAGCTTATGTTTGACTTTCGAAGTTGGACACGCACATCTTGAATGACTTATCCGCCTGGGTAGTAATTGACTTTATATCGAGGAAATACCCGAGAGTAGCGCAATTCAACGCATGAAATTGATGATTTCTACAAACATGTTCTTGTTGCGCGTTTCCTGCCAATAGACCCTTGGGAAGGCATTAATGCACCTTGAATGATGGTTAACTACGCACTAGAGTGAACAATAGCCCAAATACGCCTCCCCCGAGGCTGTTATACGGGCATAATCAAACTCTGCTGTTGCCTAGTTGAAGGAATAAGTCACCGAGAAACACTCTACAAGACAATTTGACAGTGGTCATGTATGCGGTACATCGACAAGTATAGATTGCGCTCAAAAAACTGCACCTCAAAAATTTGTGCGGCAGTTAGTGCGGGTGCGGCAGTTTGTCGGTCACGCTCGTGTGCGGCAGTGTGATGCATGCGGCAGTTTGTCCGATTATTGCAACTGTAGACGTTCAAACGAAGTTTGATGATTGAACGTGTGTTGCCGAGTGTCAACCGAGCGCCAAGCCTTACGGGATGTTGATATGAGGACCCCGGACGGCTAAGACGGTCCGGTGAATAGCCGTAGGACGATCAAGCCTAGAGATGGGCAGGTTCGGTTCAAATAATCGGTTCGAACCCGAACCTGACCGAACTGAACCCAGGTTCGGGGTTCAGGTTCGGGTTGTAGCGGTTTTTGAACTGAACCTTGGGTTCTGGGAGTCCAAAATCCAGGTTCGAACTGAAAAAACGGGTCCGAACCGCCTGAACCGACCGAACTGAACCGAACCTTGAGGTTCAGGTTCAGAAATTTTGGATTTTGAACCGAACCTGGGGTTCGAGGTTCGGGCAAAAAGGGTGAAGAACCGAACTGAACCGGACTTGCCCATCTCTAATCAAGCCAGGCGAGACGGTCTGGCGAATCCGGGATGGGGTTTGAGCTCAGGCCTAAAGTAATGACCATTACATGAAGGGAATCGAGGACTCGGATCCAGATCGTGTTGTTATCGATTATCATGATTGATAAACACGAGGCAATCTTCCTCTCTCCCGCCATGGCAAAGGGCAAACATCGTGCATACCCTGTGCCCTGTAGCTCAGACTGAACTAATTACCAATCTCTAGCTCCAGACGAGTGGCTGCATCCCAAGATCAAGCATTATTACAAGCTCGGACACGGTGACACTGCGATAGCCAACGCAATCAAGGCAGATATTGCAAAGGAAGAGGTGTTCGTGGGCGAGAGATATACGATGAGGTGCGTGACACCTTCGTCCATCGCTTTGAGATGCTAAATGTTGTGTTAGCATCTCAGGTTGTTACCGGATTCGAGGGCTCCTTGGGCTAAAAGGAACGCATCAGCAGAAGAAGGAGCCAGGAGCATACGACAACGTCCCCGCCATCATTCAGAATCTTCGCCCAGCCTATCCGCATCTCGGTGCGCGCGCGATGACAGATGTGCTGAGATGGGAGCATGGAATCAAGATTCCTGAGTATGGCTCTACGCTCATCCATTGCTGTCTCATGTGTATTCCCAGGAAGGACCTTCTAGATATCTTGAAAGAACTGGAGCCGGAGGCAGTCGCTGGACGCAAGGGGGCGCGATTCAATCGTTCACGCTTCTATAGCGCAGGAGTGATGGAGATCCTCAGTTTTGACCAGCACGATAAGTGGAAGCGCTTTGGGCTCTATCTTCATCTGGGTATGGATCTGTACACGGGTTACCTTCACTGGACCAAGATCTGGTGGACCAATCGAAACACTGCGCTGGTAACATCCTCCCTTCTCTAAACGAGGTCTGCCGATCTAAATTAAATCTCGCAGTTTTGCACTGCATATCGGCTGCGCGTCGACTGCGCTGTCCTGATAAGCTTGCCCTTCCTGCTTTAGGCAAAGAGCCGCAGTCCGGACGTCCTACGAGTCATACGCGCCGCAGTTTGATGCGCTAACAGCGGCTTCGAATTCGCGCAGCTCGGGCATCACGGCCGTCAACGGATTCAGAGTCACTCTGTGACATCCTTCCTTGCTCCCGACGCCCATTGTCTTGCCATCGTCCATCCTCAACACCCTCTGTATGCATCCGCCATTGAATGCCATTGAATGCCATCTGGCGCATCCCCCACGTTGCCGTTGTACACCACCTCACACCATGCACCAGACCGTCGCCGCTTTAAAGTCGCACTCTCCGCAAGAACGACATGTGAAAGCAGTGCCAAGTATCTATTCCTGCGACCAACGGCCCGGCTGAACGGGCTGCGCGGATGGGCGGGTGGTGGAACAGCCAGGGAGACGGATGGGTCGATAATTCGCGGTTTTGCCGCTGCGACAGGTGCGTGGTTGTCTCCGACTTTTCACTGGAACCATACATAATGATACAGTGTCAACATCCTCGATTTTAAGCACCAGAACGTCGCAAGTCTCGCAAGAGCTCATCGCTGTCAAGACTTCGCACCAAGACCTCGCGCAAAACTCAATCGATGAACCCCCGGAAGCTTCCTGCCGTCTTGCTTCCCCACCTACACTCGATCGCGCCGCATGCCCAGCCAACAGGGCAGGCACATGGACAATGCAGAAGAGAGAATGAGGGACGGACACCGACCGCTGCGATGTTGATGAGCGCGCTCGGCTCGAGTTTTTGGGCATGAAGCGGGTGCTTGAGTCACTATGTCCTCCGCATCCACAGATACTCACTCAATTTTCGCTATCAAATCGACCAACTCGCGTGCTAACCCGTGCTAACCTTATGAAACAGGTCTTTCGGCACCTGTCCTTCGTCCACTGGCTGTTATTGTGCGGCTGACCGGGGAACGAGGACCGCAGCGGGGCATCGTGAAGGGAGAAATGGCATAGGCCAAATAAAGGTGCGCATGTGTTATTTTGCGTCATTCCCAGTTTTTTTTTTCCCACAACGACAGCAGACACAATCCAGCTCGCACAAATGTACCTAGCTGTTCTCAATCCATTTGTGTTCCTTTGATCGCGCACTTCTCGCGGAGTCAGCACCACAATCCTCATCACATCAGCTCTCTCTGAGTCTGGATTCGTCTTAACCGTCATCTTCACCTGCCATTCCCTGCCCCATCTTTTCTGCCCCTGCAAAAGCTTCTCACTGCTTGCAATACTTCTGTTGCATCATAGCCTGAGCTCAGCACACTGACAGTATTCCAGTCCAGGCTCGAACGCTACCGACAGCCGTGTGAGAGGAAATACAAGGTGAGATTGAACTTCAACTGCTGTCTACGGAAGATTACAAGAGTATTTATACTGTAGGAACTTTACTAGAATGTTCTATACGCTGAGTAAACAGAAAGCGGAGGAAGCGGGCAGAACATCGGGATTGGTAAGGCGGGGGTGATGTCGCATCAATCGGCTTGTCATTCCAACACTCCCCTTCAAGCCGAAATCCATCACCAAGCAACCTGGCAACAGAGTGGATATTCTTCCATACCAGGACGGCTTCCATCAATATACGCCAAATTTCGTAGTTCTCGTTCGACAATTATCGTCATGCCCTTCACTTCAGCCATCGTGGCGCTCGGGTGCAGGTACGATCACGGTTCGGGTTCGGGTTCGGTGCTGGCTTTCAGCAGGGCCAGGCTTTCGGTGCTGGTTTTCAGCAGACCAGACTTTCGGTGCGGCTTTCGGATACGGCCGGCTCGGTTACGGTTACGGTTACGGTGCGGCTTTCGATTAGGCCGGCTCGGTTACGGTGCCGCTTTCGGATAGGCGGACTTTTCGGTTACGGTGCCGCTTTCGGATAGGCGGGCTTCGGTTCGATGGGCGCTTTCGGTTAGGCGCGTTTGGCGGTTACGGCGGTTACGGTTCGACGGGTGCGATGCGGAGTTCGATGGGGATACGACAGCGAGATCAACAGGAAGCGTGGTCGAGCTCGGGGCCCATAACCTGTGAGAGAAATATACAAGGTGAGATTGAACTTCAACTGCTGTCTACGGAAGATTACAAGAGTATTTATACTGTAGGAACTTTACTAGAATGTTCTATACGCTGAGTAAACAGAAAGCGGAGGAAGCGGGCAGAACGTCGGGATTGGTAAGGCGGGGTGATGTCGCATCAATCGGCTTGTCATTCCAACAAGCCGAAGGTGTGAATCCCCGCTGATGTTAATTAAATCTCTCAGTCCTTGCGCTGCGCAATAACTCAGAACTTTTGACTTCGACTTTGCCTTTCTAGGTCAAATTGACCTCACGGAAACCGACGAGCCCAACGATTGGATGGATTCAATCTTAGGGCTTGGTTTGTTGAAAATTTTGGAATAACATACCGGTTTGTTGAAAAACTTCAGCCAGAGGCTGTTTATAAACCGGTTTTTAAGTTTATAAACCAGGCTGCCCGAGTTGCCCGAACACCGCCAAAAATATGTTTTTGACCCTGAAAATGAGCTCAAAAAATCATAATTCTTGCCCTTCAACATGCCTCAGTCAGGACTGGACCTTCTTCCTAAGATTTCAAAGCATCTATTGGTCTGAAATACCGCAAACTTATGTGTGTTGTCACGCTTTGGCTGTATGTCACACACCTGTCACGGGGTTTACAAACAGCGCCTCCAGCGAAGGGCTGTTTATAAACCGGTTTACATACCGGCCTATATAAACCAAGCCCTATTGATCTGGATTTGACAAACGCACTGCCGTCTCTCAGCATTCTCCACTGCAGTGGCGTCGCTCACCTGCATCTTCGTACTTATCCGACATCAGCGGCGCTCCACTTCTCAAAGCTGCGGGCGCCGCCGTCGTCCCATCTTGCTCAGACTCGCTGCGTTGGCGGGTCGGGTTAAACCTCAAGCCATCTCCCAACGTGATGCTCTTGCAGCTCTTTGAGTAATTCATCGCCACCATCGACAGCCCGCAGCATCCGCAGTCTGACACTGCGGGCACGAGGCCCTGTCGATTAGATGAAGTCGACGTCGAGTCGAGCACCAGTCGACGTCGACAACACAAGGCATCGAGTCATTCCGGGTCACGGACCCGGACACGACTTTTTTCTTTCCCACCCACGCCATCTCTGGTGTCTTTCCGACCACCACAGCGCTCTGTTCGCTCGTCAAATCTACTTGACCTCAAAGAGAAATGCTATATATTGGTCCTGCTTCCTACCTGATCCCATTTTCGAAGCAAGAACGTCAGAGCTCTGCGAGGGCCATCAGGCTTTGACACAACACAGGTACGGACGATTGTCTCACCGCTCTCGCCCTCTTTCTCTTTCTCTTTCCTCTGTTGTCTGTTCTCCTCCGAGTCCTCCCATCTTCGACTCCATCCACTATGAATCCACAACAACCAACTCAACCCTCTACATCGAACACCACCGGCAAGCGCAAGCGCACTGGGTCCCCGGGCTCGCAAGAGGGCTTCTGGTGCGAAGGGGAAAGGAAAGGAACGTGCCAGGAAAGGCAAGGAACGTGCCGGGGCGCCGCAGGGACACAGGTCGCGCGCGGGTGGCCAAGCGTCTGCGGCAGCTGGCGGGGCAGCCGCTGCGGACGATGCTGGAGGCGCTGCGGACGATGCTGGAGGCACTGCGGACGATGCTGGAGGCACTGCGGACGATGCTGGAGGCGCTGCGGACGATGCTGGAGGCGCTGCGGACGATGCTGGAGGCGCTGCGGACGATGCTGGAGGCGCTGCGGACGCTGCTGGAGGTGGTGCTGACGATGCTGGTGGGTCGGGCGACGATGCTCCACCCAAGAAGAGACCGTTTCAGTGGGGGATTCCGGCCAAGTCAGTCGCTACCAATGCGAGGACAACGATGGTGCGTGACTGCAGCTATGTCTGGTGTGTTTCTTTTTACCTCGCTGCAGGATGGCTTCCGCATCTGGATCCGAGCTCATCAGGAGATACCCCCCTCGGTAATTGAGGATAAATGGTGCGAATTTACCCTCGTTTACCCTCGTTTACCTCGCTTACCTTCGTTACCCCAGCTTTACCCTTAGTTTGCCAAGGTCCCCCTTTCCTTTTACCTTCCTTTACCTGCCTTTACCTCGGCTTATCTTTGGTTTACCTTATGGTTTCCTTGGCTCATTTCACTCATATCTTTCAAGAAGTCATAAAAAGCAAGTTCATTCATAATTTACACAGTGCGATGATATATAGAGCTAAATCTGAGAAATGAATTATGAATCTGGTAGGGAAGGAGACGAGAGGCGGGAGGATCGAGGCGGGAGCGGTCAATAGCCAGCCGGTCCTGGCCAATGCGCGCAGCGTCGACACTTCAATCAGATATTTCTAAAAGCAGTTAGCGTACACTGAATCCCTTCATTAGGATGCTTACTTCGTATTCGGCGACGGCCCGTTCAAGAATCTTGGCGTCGACGAAAGAACTTGGGACGTTGCTGACTGCGCGGGACTTGATACAGGAGATAGCGGGACAAGCGCGGGATGGCGAGGAGAACACCAGTGCTTGCATGAGTGGGAATGGCCTTGCTGGCTGCGTTCTTCAACTTGGGCGAAAGTCGTGACCTGGCAGTGAGCTCGTAGCGTCTTGGTCTTGCGTTCGTGTGCATTGACGGCCCGTAGAGTGGTTCTATGAGCTGGCGCCAAGAGCGCGGACCTGGAGGACTCTTGTCTTGGATGGTCTTGATTTTTGTGCGGTGGCTTGTTGGTACCTGGGCGAAGTCGGCGGATGGGGAGGAGAAAGGTGTCGGTGAGGCAGAAGGGGGTGGCGCGGCAGCTGGGTTTAGTGCGTTGGCACTGGAGAAGCCAAGCGGACGCATGGGCGCAGTCGGCGTGGGGGGGGGGGGAAAAGACGACATGGGGGGACAAGAAGAGATGCGCTGGCAGTGTCACAGGCCGGTGACACCCAATTGACAGCGCAATGACAGCGCCTGTCCATGCCCGATGAATATCACAACGGAAATAACATAACATAAAGGACGGCGCGGTGTTCCCGACTTTAGGGCCCATTGATCACTGACTTCGTCTTTTGAGTTTAGAGGTACTAACTGCTGTTTGACTGAGTTTCCTCCTCAAAACTGTTTCATGCTTTCAATCGGCGTACTGCGCTAGCGCTGGCACTGGTGATGTGCGGAACTGCCATGTCACCCCCAGTGCGTTTACCCGGAATTACGCGATTTTACCTGTAAGCGGGTATCCCACAGAGCCAAAATCCTGTCAGTTACCCCCAAAGTGTCGTGATTTACCTAGAACTACCCTCACTTACCCGGAATTACCTTTGCGGCCTAGGTAATTGAGGGTAAAACTCCGAGGGAGGTTTTTCCTGATGCTCTCGTCGGCGCATTCACCCAGACATCTGTCATCCCCTCGGCCGCAGAATACATTGAGCACTATGACCACTGTTTCGACACTGTGGACGACATTCAGGTGCACATGGCTCAGCTCGTCGATGACGCCCGAAGTGCAATCGGTGAAACGGCCCAGATGCTTGGAAAGCGCCTTCGCGATGCGGTCGCAAAGGTCCCAAGCAAGATCGCGGCCAAGATTGGACGCATTCCGGAGCAGCATTTCAGCCTTGCGTTTGATGCCATTCAGCGTGCCGGTCTCAAAGCCTTCTGCCCTGACATTGTCGGCCCGGTTCAGTCCACCTATAACCAGATTCATCGTCATCTTGCTATCACAACCCTCCAGACCGCCGTCAAGATCTTCGGGTTGCATGGTCTTGAAGTTGACATTCGCCTCGTGAACAAATATGGTCTGCTCGCAGATGTGTACGAGAACTATGTTTATGGGCGACTTGCACAAATCACAACTCGGACCGAGCGGAATAAACCCCAAAGTCTTTTGGCATCGACCAAGACTCAGGCCGCTGTTCGACGTCGTAGAGTGGTGTGTACCTTGTTTCCTCTGTTATTAACCACACTGATATGGATGCAGCGATGCGGCCAAGTCTATAACATGGCAAAGCGGCTCGGTTATCGCAACGCAGTACTGCGTGGTCTTCGATCACCGGAGATGCATTCAGACGACAAGACAGGGCCGGCGCTCCGCACCGACCACAAAAAGCAGAGGTCAATATGTATTAGAAGAGAGTCGTCTAGGTAATGTACCGTGGCTCCTGTGCTATTACCAGTGACCACTGCACCGCTCTTTCGTCTGTGGCCATGCCTCGTCACTTATACGTTCTTCAAGTTCTTTGTGATGTTTGGGGCGAGGAGATTGAGAATGCTGAGCTACAACAAAATTCATCAGTATGACGGATTCGAGTAGCACATCCAACATATGCCAGATTGGGCTCAGACAGAGCTGAAACCGAAATACCGCCGCTGGTCTTCGGGCATCGTTGAGGTAATGTATTCGGGCCGGACTGGATTGTCTGGGTGTTGATCGTGGTTGTCGTCGGAACTATAAAGTCATTCTTCGTTGTTTAATAGGAATTACTGAAATTCGACCTATATTTGAACACCGAATGCCGAAGCCCACTGATTTTGCCAATGCTGGACACCCAAACTGAAATCCACAAGCTAAACGTTGAAGCTCAAATCTAACATACCCAAATCGAAACCCAGTTTTGATTGCATGAAAATTGACACTGGCCACAAGCTGCTCAGCGAATCGGGCGGTCTTCGGCGATCAGCCCATCATCGAAGGCAAGAATATGATTGATCTCATCAATACACTTTGCTTCTTGCTACCGCTCACCGCTTACTTACTCACTCTGTCGCTGGCTTCCCTCGGGCAACATTCAAAAGCTTTCTTCGTCACATAATGGCTCTATGCATCACTTACGCAAGCCCACACTCCCTGCTGCTCCACTCGTCTATGTGAACGTGCCCGCGTGAAAGCCTCCCCGCGAGTACAGTCAACTGACTCGAGCGAGACTCTGAGTACTCTGGGAAACCACAAGAACACAAATTGAAGGCATTGGCTGGGAAGCTGCTGCCTGGCCAAATGAATTAAAGGGAGAGGGCGCCGGGAAGAGAAGCATTCATCGTCTCATGAGTCACAAGCTCACAGGTAACGAGTCTTTGAACTTCATAGGCCATAGTGGCTCTGAAAGTTGCAGCTTTAGCCCATGTGCTATTGGCACCCGTCCTCTTGTTGCTACCCTTCATCTGCATGCTCAGTGCTGATCTTTTCTGCAGTACGGTCTAGCGACGACATCGGAGACATGCATATGCTGGTCATTGTTCTTCTGGAATTGCGGGATGCTGGACAGCTGGGCAAGCGCCCGAACAACGGTATATCTCAATCGTCATTTTCTCATTTGATGCTGTTCTCGCGAAGGTCCTGGACGCGGCGCCGCCGCAGCGGGCGCTCCAACCAGCAGTGCACGCAGCACCATGGGTCGACGAAGCTCCGAATGGACGTACTTCCAATCTGTCTCTCCACTCGCTCCCTTCGCATTGGTACTGCAAAACCCCGCGGCAGATTACGCCGCGCATTAACTGAGGGGATGCCGGACGGACAGGTGTTGGGCGTGATTGTGATGCACTGGCATTTTGTGATGCTGAGGCCGTCGAACGGCGCGTGGATTCTTTGGTGGGCGGTCGGCGGTCGAGGACACCGAGAGAGAGCCATTGTGAATGGCTAAGATGACGACACTCGAGGAGAAGATACAAGCATGGCGCCTGACGAGGCAGAGGAGATGCCGAGGAAGAGCACCCTGTGCAACATCGAGAGGTACATCCTATTCCTTGTTCATTGCACAGCGCCTCGCACTGACTCGGATATACTCGAATACCTGTGTTTGAATTACACCAGGTTGCTCTTCCTTTAATTGTAAAATGACGCGACGACGATCCGCTCTTACCTGCCCTACCTATCGATGGCTAAAGTAAGTACGCTCATCCTGCCATTGGATGACGTCGATGATGTAGAGTTCTTGTCCAGAAGCCGCTATGGGTGTCGCACATTGTCATCGTCATCTAGCACAAGACCTTTTTCGCATTCCTCGGAACTTCTTGGATAAACACTGGTTTGCTCGGTGACGAGGGCTTCATCAAACATCTTCAAGTTTTGTGTATAGGTACGTGTTTACATTGCTTTATCGCGCGAGGCTGAGATACATTTGATCTGCCTGTCTTGCTAATTCACCCTCGGGCCTCATCCAACGCATTGGCAACTTCCCAATGCTTCTCACCCTTCGAGCTTCATGATCTGTGAGCTGCATCGGACAGTGGACACTTCAGGTAGAGAGCAAAGAGAAAGATCAATGTTTTGGGCAAGGAGGTCACGGTAATAGACAGAAACGTCGTGCAACAGGTATCTTAAATCAGCTAAGAGAAATAAAACGACAACAAGGGGAGCCTTGATTTTGAATTTCCGTAGACAATCTGTGTTTAAGACCACTTTACAGTGGTCAAGAAAGTAAGTATACAAGTAGTTGTCTGCCTCCGGGGGCGCGTACCACCCAAACAACCAAACAAAAAAACAAAAAAGGAAAAAAAAATGTATGCGGCATTGCGGCGCATCATTGTGCCGCTGATGCCATCGTCTGAGGCGGATCCGGCCAAATGCTGACTCTCCCGAGGTTGTGGTATAAAATTGCTGAAAGTGGAGGATCTTGAGCTGAATTCAGTTTGAGCATTCAGTTTATGCAACACATGACTAAGATTCAGTTTCAACAACACGATGTCGGCTTTCAGTTTCGGATTAAACAATGATAAATAACCTCATACGGAACGGCAATGTGGGCAGAAGGGATCTGGTGTTGAATTTTAGCTAGCGAGCAGTTCGCATACACGAACGGCCGTTATCTCACAGTCCTGAAAGCGGGAATGTGAGCGACTCGTTCGCATGCCTCCGAGTCAGGACACACCTTGGGCTATAGATGCTCAGTCTCCCAGCGCGGCTGACGATTCACAGCGGACTCAAGCTTGAGCCTTGGTTTCAAATTGGATTACTCGGATGACATGGCATCGCTGGTGTGATTGGTGGAGCCATTAGCAGTACTCGCCTCTGTTATCTTGTCTGTTGTGTAAGGTATTGCTTGTAGACTGTTGATAGCGGGAATGTAAGCGAATCGCTCACATAAACACGGGAAACAGCTCATGTAGCTCCCGCGGACCACCAGCTCATACCAACTGCCGCCATGCTTGATTCGTTAATTGCATGAGAGTCATGAGCGGTCGTTCGAATCGGCGTGAGGAGTGCTCATTGCCGCGAGGTTGCTTGGGGTACTTGGTACTGGAATGCGAACGAATCCGAGTCGGCAGGCGCTGATCACAGTATAAAATTGGCCACACACCTTTCCCGATGACCAACGCGCCCGGTTCGTCTCCTATGAATATTCTGTCTGTATATCGGCAGCATCGGAGCACACACCTGGATCCATGGCCAAATTCTTCCCTGTGCCCGCGAGTCTCGCCATACATCGTTCTCGCCGACTCATCGACTCTTCACATTCGAGTAAATTGGAAGCTGGCATAGCTCAGCGTCGGAAGGTCTTGCTCACATTGTTTGCGTGGTCTTGTGCAGATTGCCTGGTGCATCAGCATTGATGAAGACCTTGCCAGTGATATGTTGCGGAGGCCGAAGAGAGCGCAGAGGCTTGGCGTTTTGAGAGCAGCTTTGAAAATCGCAGATGAGCAGAGAATGGAGGTTGGAGGCTTGAGTGATACTGAGCAGCTTGGGATAGTAGAACCATTGCATGGTGGTGGTCAAAAGCAAGGAGTGTTGATGGGATCAAGGCAAGAAGCCCTGACGCCCAGACCTGTCCGAATTGAGTGCTTGCTGCACATTGGCGCTCAGGGTGGAGAAGCTGTATCTCTCTCCATTTAGATCGGAATGCTGTCTAATAAAAAAGCTGTTAAAGCTGTAAAGAAGATCCTTTTACGGCAGAAGTAAGCTGTTGTTCTTATCCTTTTGTGGCAGAAGTTCTTGCCAAACATCACACCAAAGTGATACGTGTATGCTCGAAAATAACTGTCACTTAACGGGCTGCGCGCACTGGCATGTGGCGTTAAGTTCCAATCACAATAGCTTGAACCTGCAGAGTTTGACCGAGGGAGGGTATCGAGCGTGATCGAGCGCCCGGGACTCGGATAATCGCATGCGGAGACGGTACGGCGATTGCCGGCGATATTGGTGCGTGGAGCCAAGTTCCCGGATCAAGACGCTAGGCCGTGATTGGAGCGCGCAGCCAAACAACCTGCGCCACAAATTGATACCTGTCGTACGGGTAATGATACGAGTAATGTCGTACGGGTAATGATACGAGTAATGAGTATGCTGCCGGCAGCAAGACAGAACTGATCAAGTTCCCCAAACCAGCTCGCAGTGTGAAAATAGCACGCATCATCCGAGACATCCAGAAGAAGATTGCAGAGAGGAATGCGAGGAAGAAGACGAAAGGGTCCAAGTGTGTGTTCTACTGTGTCTCCTTCCATGCTTATTAATCATGTATATATTCAAGGGAACCCTTGGTGCGCACCAAGGTTTGCAAAAAGCCTTCGAGTCATTTGCTCGTCCTGCCGCGTAACACCAAGAAGAACAAGATCCCGCTAGACTGCATCGATCCCGTGTACTACAACACCGTCCTCACTATTGAAGAACGAGCTGCGTACATGGATAATGGGATTGCCATGCCACTCGACCGCTATCTCTTTCGCGACGACCATGCCGGCTGGAACTCCCTGGACGTCAAGCAGTTCAACAAGCGGTATGCGGCCCTGGTTCTGCGCGACTATGAGCTGCCGACGGAGGAGGATCTTGCAGAGCTGGCGGACGATGAAGACGAGGGAGATGGTGGGCTAGACAGTGATCTTTCCCTCGCCGATGATGATGACGACGGCGACGACAAAGCCAATAATTCGGAGGGTGAGGTGGAAAAAGATATGGAGCTGGATATTGAGGTAACTCCGGAGCCAGAGGCCGAGGCCGGACCCAGTGGTACAGTGAAGGACTGAGGGTGTGCACTATGATGTTTTGAAACTTTTTCTTCTTTCTACCGGTTGTTTCCTGTACTTGCCTGGTGCAAATTCTGTTTTTATTTTGGAAAAATTCTGTTTTGAATAATCTGGGTGTGAGTAGATGATCTTGCACACCGTATCAGCATACAGTAGGTGTTTCCAAATCAAGGACAGTTTGTTCGATTTTCTGGACAGTAGTGTATGTTACGCTGTTGACCTTAACATGTTCAAAGGCAGCACTAGGTAGATGGAACTATCCGAGGAGGTCAATTTTCCGAGAAACAATATGTTGGGGATACATGATTTGGCTTATGGCTATACACAGCTGACGGAAATGATGGGCCATTGTGGAGAACACCATACGTTTCAACGTAAACTCAAGAAATTGGAAACATTAGGTACTTATTGGTGGCAACAAGAAAAAGAAAAAAAACACAGGAAGAATTGTACAGAAATAAAAATTCAAGACTAAGTACTTGGTTGCCGGCCCCGATTTAGGGCCGAGCAGATCACAAGTGTCTCCTCCTGATCAAAGTGCCCTGGTGGGCACCGCTTGGCAGAGATATGTGCAATGACATGTTTCGGCTCAATCACTGTCACCACCCGGGGTGGTGAGGCTTTTACAACAGTTGTCATCATATCTGGCAATTCCATATAAAGTGGGGTGTGCACCACAATGTGAGGATTGAGAAACATAAAAGTTCGCAAGAATCCATTCATTGGAATTTGCAGAATGAGTTGGATGCTTCCGCTGATTTCAGTCCTTTGCCCTCGGGGTGCAAGGGGATCCCAAAATTCAATCAAACTGTTCCCTTCATGTGATGAGCAGATACTGAACATACGACCATCCCGAGGAAATTTGGACAGCCATTTTGCTCGTGGTGGAAGAATCATGCTTTGGCGTTCTGGATCCGGAAGGCATAGGATACCATCAGCAGATGTTCGACCAAGCCAATGCAGCCAAGGCTCTCCAATCAGCAATAGGTAGTCCATAATGGTCTCGTATTCTTCCGAAGATAATAGGGCTTATTAGCAACCCGCATATTTTTCACTTTTGCGCTCTCTGATTGGCTGCCCCGCAATCTTCAGCCAATCAGAGTCGTAGAAATTTGGATTTCGGCGACTGCTAATAATCCCTAATGCATGTTGTCTTTGAGCAAGAAATTGTGTGATATCTGAATCTGTCATTTCTGTGGATATCTGTGGCTGGGTTTGAGGCTCCAGAATGCAGTGCAACTCTGTGATCTGAGAATCTTGGTTGGTGTCTGGCTCCTGCTGCTGTGCCTGCAGCCTGCCCAAGCGGAGCATTTGACGCAGCATAGTATAATCCATGTCATCTGTTTCTCATTAGGGATTGCAGACGGGGAACAAGAAGAAAAGATACGCGCATAGATGAAAGTTGGTCTTTATCTTCTGCAGCATGCCATTTATTTGTTCGCCAGCAAATTCATTAAGAGCAGCTACTGGCCCATATAGTTTCAGAATTTCCCAATAATGCATAGCATAGTGATGGTTAGGTACCTCATTCACATCAGGGAATAGAAGCTGGATTGACTTTCGGTAGGAGACAAAGTGAAAATGGAATAGCTCTGCAGCAGTTGCGGACATTTCAAATGAGGAAATAATATTTGTTGCAGCAACAAGATGCTGGAAGCTTTCCAGCATAGCCTGATTCCGAGTTGGCATCGTCAAAACCAATTTCAAGTAACACCAATGGCAGCACTACTGAGAAGAGAACCCAGAATTGATCTGCTTTCAATTTTCCATGGGATGCTTCACCCAGACAAGGGAGGCCATCGCTTCGCTCCGGCCGCAGACTTGGATCCAGGCATGTACAAATAAATAGTCCAGTTTTTTCCCCGCAAAACCCAAGAATAATCATTCAGCGGTTGATTAGTGAGTTCAACCTACAGATTGTATTGTACGTGCCTGCCAATTGAATGGACGTGTGGACTATCTACATAATCTACCCTGTGGTTACAGCTAAATAATCTCTCCGCCCATGCCTTCAGCGAGATCAAGACTCGTCTGATGCCCGGGACTCCGGCAGAAGGGACACCCGAGCGGAGACGGAGGGATCGCTCGATGCAGGGCGCTGAGGTGGATTTGCGATTGTGAAAAGGCAGCATCGCGATCTGGCTTGACTTTTTACAACTAATCGAGTGGAACCCGTAGATGACGACGTACTGGAACACAGCTTGTAGCAGGTCTTGTGGCCTGGGATTCTTGTGTCGATGAAGGCTTCAAGTGTTTGGTTAAGTGAGAGCGAAGGAGGTAGAGGCTATCAAATTGAAAGAGTTCGAAAGTGGAACGCAGGGAGGAAGCGACACACTAAAGGGAATGCACCCTTCGAGATGCCTGGGCAAGTCCGTCGAGAACGATAGAGATGATGTTATTGCACCACATCGAAAGCCTGCTAGGCGATGTGAGGGACTCTGGGGAAATTACGACGCACCGGGTCGTTCCACGCACATCCACCTCTGATCCTTTTCATCTCCGCACATGTACCTCGTTGAACGCATGATAGGCAGCTTTCGGAAAGTTCGGGTGATTGCTGAGGGTGGGCATTGACGCTGCAGGCATCTAATCTCCTGATGGCGGCCGTTAGCACGGAAGTACTGAGTGCGCGTCGTTGGAAGATGTGGAAAGACGATGTACCTATTCCAGTGATGACCGGCAGTTTGAATCTACCGTGTATCCTACCGTGTATCCAGTCCTCGGGTCGTCGTATTGAATGTCACGTGTGGTTCTTGAAAATCGAGGGTGCCTTGGGAGCGCGGGTAGAAAGGTGAGATAGCTACGTTGAGGGCAAACTTGATAGCGGGCTTGTGTACGTTCGCTACACTGCCGCGTTGAGTTGCTGGAGGTTGGAGATGCGAATGTGTACATTAGCGAGTGCGTGTTGGTGATAGTTTTCGCTGAATCGGCGGGTGAGGGTGTGGAGGGTGCATCAAGGGCCAATAAGGATAGCGTCCGCGTTGGCGGGAATGCGCCGTGAAGCATTGGGTACGTAGGCAGCTCGTGGTCGTCGCTTGCGGCATCCGTCGTCTCTTGCATTCGCCGTGTTGTGTTCGTTTTGGAAATGTTAGCATGGGATCGATGGAGAGCGAATGACGCACCATTGGTCTCTCAATGCATCCGCCTTCGCTTACCGGGATCCTCCTCCCCGCCGCATTCCCGCCGTCCCGCGCGCGTTCCTCGTAACTGCGTACTCGTCGAGGCTAGTCGATCTTGGACTTGTAGAGCTGCAGAGCTAACAGGCATGAGCGAGCTTTGAGATGTTGCTGAGAGCGTAGTGTCTTGAGAGTGAGCTTGAGGGAGTGGCGGCAGATAGTTTTTCACGGGAGCTGAGAAGGCCGGGGTTGACTTGAGCTTGCGTTCTTCCTGCGATACCTTGAAGAGTGATGCTCGAATCCGTGGCCGACCGGTAGATTGCGGATGTGGGGGATGAAAAGAATGAGCGAGGGTGGACGGCGGAGTGAGCGCGGCGGAAGCACTGGCACATTCGAGACTCGTTAAGTGGACGCCATGGGAAGGCCTGTCAGATAGACTTATCATAAAGGTCGGAACCCGAACGCCTTGGCGAGTCCTTAAGGGATACTGTACTATTTCGACCTTAAGTTCGCGTAATGTGTAAGCGGCACCCGTGAACCGAACCTATACAAATGCGTAATGCGTAATCTGCTATTTTACCATCAAATTCTGGCCCAATTAGGCGAAATCTCATCAAAATTTTCGGCCGGCGTGATGCCGGCCTTCCTTATATAGTAATTATGTCACGAATGAACTTGTGACATATAAGTTCAATGCGTAATGCGTAAGACCGGCCGAACTTAAGGTCGAAATAGTACAGTAGTCTGCCCTTGTAAATTGGCGACTTGGACGGCATCGACCGTGAGCTCGTTTGGAGCTCATCGTGGTGGAAAACGCAGAGAGAGGTTTGATGCTCATGAGAAACAGAAGCAAGGTCTGAGAAAAAGAAGCTCGGATTATTCTGTCCGGAACGCCAAGCCTTGATAAGGCCTGATACGAGACAGAATGATAATATAAGGAGTATTAGCAGGTGGTCTGGCAATCCAAGTTGGTAGAATGATATCTGAGATAGCTTCTTGTAGCTGAGCCAGACGTTGAAAGGTGTGCTACGAGACTGTGTGTGAAACGCACAGATGAGCTAAAACTAAACTAAACCTAACAACTTGAATAAGCCACAGGCGAATAAGAGTTGCCAAATTCTTCTACTCTTAATAGTGTCTCCTGTGACAGGCCTCTAATTGACACTTTCTCCCATGTTACTTGCTTCTTCCTCTCACACACACGTCAAACCCATTCAATTTCGCACCACCACGAGCTCGCATTCGAGCTCATTCGAGTCTTTCAAGCAGCCCACTCGCGAGCCTCGCCTGAGAGGTGCAGACACCTGCGAGCTCAACGCTTTTGGCAAGCGATGACGTAGGGACGTGAGAAACACGTCGGGCTCCGACTCGGGCATCGGCCACGATGACGCAAGCTTTGCCTCGACTCGGAATGGCTATATGTAGGCTTGGGCTTGCTTACCGCCACCCTCACTCCACCCTTTGTGCACTCTTTCCATCCTCCCGCCAATCTTCCATCCCAAGCCCGACCGTCAAGCCTCTCAACATGCCTATGGAAGCTCAACGCTAGCAAGTGACGTCAAGAATGCAAGAACGCAAGCGTCGTCAAAAGCAAGCATTGTCAAAAGCAAGGTCTCGACGTACAGCAAAACCTCAGTTACCCTCTGCCTGCTGCGCCAACTTGAACACGCCGCCAGGATTACGACTCGGAGGGACGTCGGGCCATGGGAGACGGACGAGTAGGAGCCTGAGCGGAGGGGAGATGGGGAATGGGCCACGGAGTGCACTATTCGTCTCAATTCAGTCAGTGCTGACGCTTTTGGGCCTTGCAGCATCGAACGCCATATGGACAACGTAACAGATATGCGCGCACGCAGACAGCGAACGGCGGTGAGCGCGATGGAGGGGACGGATATTCTCAGTCGAAGCCCGCCACATAGGTGCGTGTTTGTTCTCATCGATTGCAACGACTCATGTGAATCTTTTGCAGATAATCGTATAACTGCTCTGTAAGAACACCGTTTCTTTACACTCCCTGCGCTTGCGTCTGTATCATCGCTTCCCGCAACGTGCGACCGACGACCGTCAGACGCATGGACGACCATCAAGATCTCCCTCGACTGCCAACACCCGGCTCTCGGCCAAGCCATCGAGCTCCAGTCTGACCGCTCTTCGCAAGCACACACCCGCATGAGAGACGAGTAACACGAGTGCAAAACTCATCGGCACGCCTTAGCACAAGCCGCTCGGCCTCGACTTGACAGCACACACGCACGGTGGTAAGGAGTCCGGCAAGAGGGGGATGTTCGTCACCCGCCGACAATGCATAGGCTAGCATAGCGGAAGGGGCTTCGAAGCTCCGGTCGTTTGTTTCCTACGGTGTGTGGCGGCTTCGATAGTAGTGTCCATGTGTGATAATTTCTAGCAGGAGATCGTGAGCCTCTCGCGGTGGAACGATACATCCCGGAACAAGGGGGGCAGCATAGGAGAGCACCTTGCGAGGCAATGAACTGCAGTCAAAGGTTGCAGCGGATTCTCATATCTCCATCTCCGACATGAGCTCAGATCGGGCTTGGTAGGATTAATCCGTACTTTGCATATTTTGCTCAATGTTCATTCTGTGTGCATTCACCAACTCTGCACAGTTTAAGCTCCAAGAACTAATGTTTCAGGCACCGCTGCTCTTCTGTGTCGTGCGGGGGTGAGTAGCTCTCCCTTCGTGTCCAGGGCCGGAGCGTAGCAGTTGGAAGTGAGTAGTGACTCAATGAGACGTTCCGAGCTGGCTTCCCCCCTCACTCCGCCGTTGTCCTCTCTTGCCCTTTTTCTTCTCGCCCTCATCCTCCCTCTCTGTCCTCTCACGCCGTTCCGGATGCTCCTCTCGCTTCAACTCCAGGCAAGCGATGCAAGCCCTCCTTGCAAGCTCAAACAAGTGCTTGGATCAAGCCCACCTTCGAGTCAACTCATGATCAGTCAAGCTTCAACCGTTTTATAAGCTCGCTGTCTCCTTCGGAAACATCGAACAACCTTACACAAGACCTGTCGGCTACCACGCGCGCGGACAGGGACGGGCGGGAGGTGGTAGACGCGAAACATGGAAGCCCGTCCATACTTGGCACAATGAACATTTTACCGCCGGGGGCGGAGCCCCGGCGCCTCTTGTCTTATGAAGGGTTTTGAGTGGCACGGGCAAAAGAAGCGTCGCTCGCACCTTTATCAGAATCGCGCGCACTTGCGTCGCCTCCGCCTTTGCATCTGTGATCTCCAAGATGACCCTCTCGATATCTTCCGGGTCCTCTGCGGTGCACCGATCGAGATCCCAAATACTTCCAAGAATATGCCCGCCGAAATCATTCGAGAAGGTCAGACGCTTGCGAACTTTGGTGCAGTCGCCGGCAACGGCCAGCGGACCGGTGTAACCAACTGACTTCATCAGTCTCTTGACTCGCGCGACATTCTCGAAAATCAGATACGGGTTTGAAGAGCGTCTTCGGAGCTGGTTACAACGCGTCTGTATGAGGGCTTAGTCCGTGGCGACGAAACACGCTGTATATCTCGTACCTAAGGTGACGCGGGGATGGCAAAGGAATCTCTCCGCCCAATATTCCATACTGGCGCGCAGAATTACCGCCATACGATCGCATGAGGATTGCAAAGTGGGGAGCACCACCCTTAGCTTGCGGAGGGTGGCGCGTTTTCTTGTGACAAGTGACAGGCAGCAGTGCAAGCTTGATCGCTTCTTGACTGCCGCCGTCATCTCCTCTCGACCTTGACTCTCCAGGTTCTCGATCCAGGACATCTGTTCAGGACGACTTTTCGAGTCAAAGCAACCTCTGAGGAGATGCTGTTACGACTGACGACATACACCGCCGTTTCCGCTCGTCCGAATCGATCACCCCCTCCGATCCCATCGATCGCTACCCGCCCTACGCTCCGCGACCCGACGGGACCTTCTGAAAGCGTACGACGGACACCTACGACCGATCTAGACTCCATCACCCTTCTGGCAACGTTGTGCTTTCAAGTTACTTACAGCTGAGTGACTACCCTCAAACCTTCACTCTGACTTCGGTTAATACATGCACTAACAACATAACCCATGTTGCAACTCACCTGTCGTTTACAATCCCAATCCTACTCCTGAGCTCGGTCACCGCTATCGAAAGCGGCTAGCTTCGGTGAGTCAATCACAATCCAATCTCACGCACCTCCTGTGTCCCCGCTATCTAAAGCAGCGGAGTTCTCATCTCGGGTGGGTCACTCCAAATCCATAATCCATAATCCATAATCCATAATCCATAATATAAACCAATACCATGGACCTCGTGTGTCCCCGCTGTTGCATGCGGCCGAGTTCTAAGCTCGGGTGGGTCAATCCAAATCCAGCTCACGGACTATTTGAAAGTCCCCGCTATCAAAAGCGGGCCGAGTGCCTAGCTCGGGTGAGGCATTACAATCCAATCTTACGGACCTTCTGTGTCCCCGCTTTGAAAAGCGGCCGAGGTCTCGTCTCAGGTCAATCCAAAATCCAAATCCATTGCCACGGACCTCATGTGTCCCCGCTCTCGTATGCGGCTGAGTTCTATCTTGGGCGGATTAATCCAAATCTAGCTTGCAGAGTGACAGACTATTCAAACGTCCCTGCTATCGAAAGCTACTGAGTGCTTAACTCAGGTGGGCATTCCAATTCCATGATCTCACGGACCTCCCGTGTCCCTGCCACCCAACGCAGCCGAGCTCTCGTCTCGGGTGAGTCAATCCAATTCCACGGGCTATTCGAAAGTCCCCACTCTCAAAAGCAGTTGAGTGTGCAGCTCACATTTCAAATCATGTATCCTTTGCTCTAGTATGCGGCCGAGTAACTTGGTTAATTCGGGTTTGTCAATCTAATTACAAGCCCTGCTCCTGTCCCCACTCCGATGTGCCCCAGGATCTAAAGCAGCCAATCTCTTGTCTCGGTGTTCTTGTTGAAGCCACCCACTGCCGATTTGGCCTTGTGTTCCAGCGAGCGCTCTTGATTGTGCATATCTTGCACCTGCTAGCTTATCCACATGTCATTGTGCTTGTGTTGCACACACTTGCTGCCAGTTACAAGCACCTACTACTATAACTTCCAGCTTGAATGCCCAGATGTTCAATGTTCGATCTGCTGTCTGCTCTCCAGCGTTGAAAGGTGTTCGGTAATATTCTGTGCTTGTGTTGCACCAGTTTTTGTTTATGCTTTGCCTTTCCGAATTCCAGATAACTAAATTCATCCATGCGGGAATGCCCAAAATTGAGATAGTTGTAGCAGCACCCCTGCACCGTTCCGTCCTAGGTTATATTCCTTTCCCATGTGCTATTGAGGACTCTTGCTCAGTTGGCTACACTTTGAGGTTCTCTGCACCATCTTTGGCAAAAATCGGTTGGCATACCATTCCCAATCGAACCAAAATTGGGATCATCATATTCATCTCATCTCATCTCTCTCAATTCAGCTTGTGTGCCGCAGTTGCTTGCCTGTCATTCATGAAGGAATTCGCTCAATCATTAAAAAATCCTTGCTGCGCGTTTGGGAATCTGCTATTGTACCCCAATCGTAAACTCTGCCAGTGTGACGTTTCATGTGCTGTGTCCAGGATCCGGCCCTGGCGGTCCCTTTGTTCACAAATTGAATCATAATCAGGCTTACCAGTAGTACATGTCAATGTTTCCGTGTTTCAAGCAGCCTAGTTTTTGGTTCACAATTCAGTTGACCTTTGCTTTGCATCCGGCAGAAGCCGGCACAAAATCTCTTTTGACTGCTCAGCAGTCCCGATGGTTGCTATTGTTACTTTCTTTGTTAAACTTGGAAAGAAAAAAATGAGCTGCCGTTACCTATCGTTCCTGCTACATGTTGAGGAATCAGATCATTCACACATTGTTCCGTTCATTAGCAGGTCTTCAGGTGCAGCATTGCAGAAATCTGCTGCTTAAAATCCCACTCCAGTCGCATCCTCTCAATTCAACTTGAAAATTTTGTCTGCTTTTGCTGCACATTGTTATTCAAAAGTACGGCTATTCGTCGAATCCCGTTCTGCTGCTACTTGATTACACCCCATCGAATCTTCCGATGGACCTTCTCTTCTTCTTTTGTGATCCGAAACAGAGTGATTATCTTTGGCTGTGCCCTGCCCAGGACCTTCAATCTTATAATAATTCCCTGCATTAAGGAATATCACTCTGTACTCTTGCTCATCAAGTCTCTGACGGGCGACCCTTGGGCGACCCTAGTTTTTCGGGCCACACTTGATTAATCTGGATACACTCAGTCATGAAAACCTTGCAAGCACTCATTTTACTCATTTTGTTGCAACCTTTGAACCATGGAGCTGTAAACCATTGAATCCCGCTTCTTGTTACAAATTTTCTCCCATTGTGTCTTCTACATATAACTGTGACTTGCAAGTTCACCTGCCAGTCATCCAATGGCGCTAGGTCCAGCTCAGCTTAAAATTTATCCCCAGTTGCTCGGCACACATTAATCTTGTTCACTTGCTGGCTGTCTTCAAACTTCCCATTCAATTATCCCAAAGATAATTGAAGCTGTGTTAGCGCTGCAATCATGACTAGTATCTTTACTCAAAGGTTTTGTCGGCATTTTCAACCCCAAAAATTTCATTTAATGTTTATTCATGGGGATTTTTAACCACCTCCGGAAGTTTGGCATGCCATGTATTAGTACAGACGAGGTAGCCGGTCGCTCCGCTCCCCGGGCCAGTGAGATCCGATCAATACATGCACCGCTTTCGTGCAACCTGCATTATACTTGTTCATCTAGCACATATGTTGACAGTTATACTGTTGACTTTCATTCATTTATCCTGCTCCATAAGTACTCTGCAGAATTCTCATTGTCTGTTCGATCAAAGGAGTGTTTCTGGACTAATACCTGTCCACACGCTGCAGCAGCGTTAGGTGTTCCATTTCAGGGTTTAATGTTGAA
Organism: Mycena amicta; assembly: GCA_029282125.1. Lineage (NCBI taxonomy): Eukaryota > Fungi > Basidiomycota > Agaricomycetes > Agaricales > Mycenaceae > Mycena > Mycena amicta. The sequence continues at coordinate 481,102 of JARIHP010000001.1, read as the reverse complement.
CCGGCCTCTTGATAGCACTTCATTCAACATTAACTTGAAGGGATCCTTTGCTCCCTACACCAGTCACTTTGGCGTTTTCATTATACATTTTTCGACGATAGCCAAGCAAGTTCTTCCTTCTCATACATTCCTTTCATAGGTTCTATTGCACGGCTCCTTAATTTTGCTCATGTTCTTTTCCATGTCATTATCTGAGATGATGCAAGAATTATTGAACCCACGGCAATTCCAAGTCTACACAAAGTATGCTTGTTACGACACAGTGCCTTTTGTCCCTTGCATTCTGGTTCTAACAGCTTCCACTGAATATTCCGAGTCAGTTTCTTGCCTAATAGGCATGCACTTACGGAGACTATCCAAAGGCCTACATTGACCCTTTCTCTGATTTTGGTCTTGCGGACATCCGGTGAAAATCAGTGACTCCGGTTTGACTGGAACTCTGCTCTCCCGGGTGCCATGACAGTGATATTACTGCAGTTTAACTAATCCACTTCTTGCTGTTGCCTACATCACTCCTCATGTTCTCATCGGATGGAAATGTATCACAGGTATAATGCCCTTTCACTCTGAAATTGTCCATACTGGGCTGCCTGTCTCTTGGGTTAGCCGTCTTCGCTTCGGCTGGGCAGCCTTTTTTCGGGGGCATCCTTGCTCCACCGGCCTGCACCCAGGAGCGGTTGTCCTCGTGTTGACGCCGACTTCCTCCCCCGCAAGTTTAATGTAACTGTCTGCTCTTGGGGATTCAGCTCCCCTTTGTCCTGTGTGATCCACGAACGCTGAATGCAGGAACAAGATCAGGATGTGGGGACTGTAACGCATGCCGTTCATGCTATTGTTCTCCTTGCGATGGATAACTTCCGTGACGACAGCGCATAATTCCTTGAACGTATTGAATCGGTCGAGCTTCCCGGTTCTCGTCGCGTCATATAGTTGCAAGAACGCCTCCGTCGGCTGTCCCTTCTCGAGTAACTTGAGCGCTTTAAACGCGACAGGGTCCTTGAGGGTCAGGTCAAGGTTGCGGGCCTCGAAGTCGTGCCCCCGCTTGTTCGAGAACTTCGCGCGATCGAGTAGAATCTGATGTTGTTCTTCCAACGGCTTCTCCGATTCGCGTTGTTTCTAAGCAAAGATTAAGTCCCCGGACAGCGGAATCGAAAATCTAACATACTCGCCGCACGATGGTCTTGAATGATGGGTCTTTGGCGACGTCTTGACACGCGTCACAGACACCGTTTGTGTTCATTGTCATGCCGCTGCAGCGGGTTGCACGGACGATTTTCCTCCCGTAATCGACCCTCCACCGCGCTAATGCTGCGAATGATGTGTCCGCCTTTTCTTGCTCTGCGGCTGTCCAGTCCGACGACGACGAAGACGAGACGGCGTTCTTGGGAATCTTGCGCTTGAGCGGTGGTGCTTCGGCGTCCGATACAGGTTCCGCATTCTTGAGAGCCGGAAAATCTTTGTAAGGAAATAGTTTCCGAGTGGTTCCTGCACGCAGCGCAGCACCGACACCGCCCAATGAGCGGGTTTCCGTCCTGTCGATGTATTCCGCATATTGCTCCCCGACCAGACCAGCACATGGCCTCTCCTCTGGAGTTTCGATTGGAGTTTTGATTGGGGTAGGAGACCAGTGCACACACATTGGACCCGGACGAAAGTATTGTAAGACGCTCGGGACCTATGGACAGGAAATGAGTGAGCAACTTAACCGCGATGCAAGAAATCATGGACGCTTACCGCAGCCGTCTTGATGGTTGTGTAGTTCACCCACGGCGCGGCTTCTGACTCGTCGTTCGAGCTTTCGCCATCGGTCGGGGAATCCACGGGCAGGGCACTATCGACGGCTTTGGTCGAACCGTTATTCTTGAGTGTCATGAATGATGCGATCGACGAAACACCCTTGGGGCGCTTTGAGCTCGTCAGCGAGCATATCATTGAACAACAACACACTCACAGGAGGTACACCAGCCGATTTCTTGGTCACAATGCGTGTTTTGAGCACGCCAGTGATTTGCAGACATGTCTGCTCGTGCTGAGTCCAGTTCTCCAGCTTGTAGTTTCGGTCCGAATGGAGTTTGACCTCTTGGAGGCACTTGGCGCATTTGACTTTGTGGGGCTGGACCCACGTAATATTCGGATTGTTAGTTAACATCTTCTTGCGATCCTCGGCGCTGCTCATTTTTTTCTTGGGTGCAACTTGGCGCTCGGTCTTCTTTTTCTCTATTCGATCCGCGCTACGGATTGTGAGCTTGGTAGGAGACAAATAATAATGAAGCCTGTGTTACCTCGTCTTGGCCTTTTTCTTCGGGCGCTCACTGTCCGGTTGATCAAAGTCCGATTGGCGCTTAAGACTATACACGATCAACGCCAGAACAGATAAAGGACGGAAGACATACTGAGCGTCACTATCGTAACCGGCGCGCGGGAACGGTGCACCTGGTGTCGCTGCTCGTCTCAGAGCAGACTGGGCGAGGTTCTTTGCGGAGAGGCGCCATTCCGATGTCCGTTGTGGGTAGTAAGGAAGCCGGACGCTCAAGCATCCTACCGAGGATATAAGCATGAGTTCGGGAAGGAAACACGGGACTGTACTTGATATGCTGGTGAATTAGATTCACTGTTTTTTCGCGTACAATTGCCGTTTTCTGGTTGGTAACCGTGGAAATGTCTTCGCCGCGACCCGCGACTTGCATCGCGTCAATCACGAAAAACCCACAGCTCCAGTCGTTGAGCTGACGCAGCAGTGGAGGTGGTGAATGCTTGACAAGCTGCCAGGGCGTGACATCCATCGTATGCTGACCGAGGAAGGTAAAGACCGTCTCGACGACTTCGACCAGGGCCTGTATTGTCGTTCAGATTTACCAAAACAAGCAGCCAAATAGACGAACAGGTTCAGCCCACATGTAGGATTGGAGCTCTGGTATACTGTCGCAGGCGTATCTGGGGATATGAAGAATCATACCCTGGTGATTGTCGATGGGTCATGATTCGAGGCAGTCTGATGCATCATCCCATCGACAATCCAATCCGCTGGCCCTCGCACGCCCGCCATGTGGGCTGCCCATCACGCGCGCATGCGCTGATGCGCACAGGATGCGCGTCGGATCAGAAACTCTGTCATGATGCTGACACACTGGCAGATGGATCCGCCTAGCGCCCGCCAGCTTCCTCCCGCCGCTGCCCGTTGGATTGAATCGACAGGGCGCTGGTGCTGAAATCATGATTATCCCGAGTCATCTGGGGCTGTTCGGGCCGTTGACGGAAGATAACGGTGCTATGATGCATCAGCCATCAAAGCGAGCGCACCGGCCATAAATACAAGAACGAAGGACTTACCACCCCCTACCTGGTCGGCAGTGCGCCTAAGGCATCGATTTACTGTTCTTACTACTGTTTCTACCTTGTTCCGCCATGCCAGGCCATAATGGCAGGAATTGATGCTGTTGATCACCAGCACTGGCAGCTCCCTGCGCCGTGCAGAAACTCCTGGAGGTCAAAGAAATGACAGAGAACATATTGGCCCATGCTTGTAGTGGTATACACTGGTCAAACTCCGTGAGACTAGGCTTCAACACCGGCCTCTGGCGACCATTGGCTGCATCACTGCCGACACTCTCGGGCGTTGGCATTCCCATTCTGGCAGGCGCGTGGGTCGTCTGGTAGGATGTATCCCAGATGTCTAAGATCCCTCATCTTTGCCATATTTGGATCTATAAACCGCACCATCAAAATGAGCGCGCCTTGTATTGTCCACCATACATGTGGATGAAATCGAGATGGCGGGGACTCAGAGGGAGCTATACACCCTCTGTCGATGCCCTCCAGCGAGTGGTACAACATCCAGATGAAACAAGAGTTGTGAGAGCGACGAAGAGCTGTCAACTATACAGTGTGTACTTAGTTCACCTTTGAACATTCCGCTGTTCGCAAAACATGTATCTCGACGCTTACCTTCCGGATTTGGATGGTTCTTAGCATTTTCATGACTGCCCGAAGCCCAGGAGTACGAATCAATCACTTTGAAGGGCATACTAAGATGTTCTCCCCCGATTGAGGTAAGATTTCTGCATGTCCTGATTGGTGAAGTTGGATCTGGAGGCACAAAAACCACCCCACTCGATTCTCAACACATAGGAGAATGTCACCATGTTGTTATTTTCCCTCCAAACACCGTTGGCTCCTGCAGCAATCGATGTCGCGCTGCTCGGGTATATGTCCGAATGAGGAAACGCCGCGATCCGCATGGCAGCTGCCATCACGGTGTCTTGGCACCTACACTCTCTCGCTCTCGCGGTCACCTTCGATTCACTGCCTCCCAGCGGCACCTCATCTTCGTGTTTTGTCTCCTGGGGCGCACTCCCGCTTGCTGTATACTCGACCCCGGCGCTCGGCGCTGTCACTCACACACATGAAGGCGGGCTACGTGCGCCATGGCTCGCCACTCCGAGTCGGACTGACCTTGCGGAAATGTTTTCGCATTCGTTGGCTCCAATACCCAATTCCAGTCCCGCTGTCCTGTCCCGCTGCCAGCTGACGCCGGAACAGACGCTGTCACTGACGACGGCATTGGCAGCAACAGGCTCTCCCTCGCGCTCATCGCATTCGCCGCTAGCGGCTGAGGTTTTGATAGACTCTTCAGACACATTTGCGCTCTTCGTCTGAGGCTGTGGACCTGGGGAATCGAATCGAGCAATGCCAGTGCTGTTCCATACCACCACAGTGCTCGACTCACGGCTCGAGTCGGCCCGATGCGGACCGCGGGAAGGATAGAGCTCTAGGTAAACGCCGACTCGCGCCGGTAAACGTTCTCAATTGCATTGGCCCGCACGCAGGCTGAAAACCAGCGCTCAATCTCTGCGGGGGTGAGGTCCTACGGCAGAAGTGGCATTCCCAGTGGGAAGGAGCTCACGATTGGTATGTATTCTTGCGCTAGATTGGCAGGAAACTCTCCAGTGTCAGACGATTGAACTGCAGGCAGCCGCAGCCCTATCATCCGTATTTACTGACATCTTGGCCGATTTCACATCTACAGCGGCGGCTATCCGTCATGGCTTAATATCAGCGGCTATACAACTGTGTCGTTCAGCTCTCTGAATTTTTGTGGATTTTTTGACGCAGAATTCGCAGGCCTTCCCCGTCATCGTGCCGCACGACGGTGAGCGATCGTGCGCATCGTCTGAGACGACGACGACGATCCACATCAATCACGGAGCCACAGATACCAGTGGTAGGGGCAGCCAAAGCTCATCGGAGAGTGATGAATCAAAGTGGCTCGACAGTTACCGAGCTGGATGAATCATGGCGTGTCGCTGATCAGCGACTGCGATGCATCACATCCCCAGGTTGGGTACATTGTCGAACAAATGAAGCTCGCACGAGCCCAACTCCACCCAACCTAGCACCCAGTGTTCCGAGCTTTTGCCAAACAAGGGAAAAATCCAGCGACTTTTGGCGAGGAGCGCATCCTTTTGGCCCGAGGGGCACTAACATTTGGTTAATCGTGCGCAAGAGGCGTGAACGACGGATAAGAAACACGTACTTGCATTTTTAATATGACCTTCAATCGTTCCATATATCGGCCCAGGTTTGACCTGAGGATCTCGCGACACGAGAGGGCTCAGCCACGTTGAGAAGACCGCATATTCACCACAGCCGTCGCTTTCATCCGTCGCTTGCAACAGCGCGGCGACCACATTCATCACAGCCCCGGGCACTTTGCGCTTGACCCCCACTCTCGAGACACTTGAGGTCGTCTCGCGCAAGCTCCATGCCCCGAATCTCGTGCTTTCCCTGCTTGAGTCTCACGCGAACATCAGCAATACGGGCGTCCATGAAGAAAGAGTGAAGGAGCGGCGGATGAAAATACTTATTTCCCGACGGCGGTCCATTAAGCTCCTGACGCGCCACAGTCCGGTTGCTGCGTCGAGGCGACGGATATTGCGGGATAGCGCCGAGCAAGAGTAATAGGCGCCGCCGTCGTTGCTGTTGACGAACAAGCAATACAGCGCCCGGAGCATGGCCTAGGGTCGATGGCCTGGTCGCACACAGGTAAACGCATACTTCATGCGTCAAGGAGATCTCAGATTCGAGGCGAGCAGCTCATGGGAGGACAAGATTGACGGAGTCACGGTGTTGATGGTGACGGTCACTCGGCTGGATCCGGTAGGATGCGGTCCAAAAAAGCCACTCTGCAGACGGGGTTTACGCAAATTTCGCTCAGAAAAGCCACTTTTCGGACGAGGATTTTGCGATTTTTCGCCCTAAAAAAGCCACTTTTTCGGACTAACCCTTAGTGCAGTGTCCCGGGGCCTCATGTGCTGTTTTGTTCATAGTTGAGGTCCAAGAGCTCTCAAACTCTTGTTGCACACATATATCTCAGATACAAGCAATTTATAGTCTTTCTTGACTTGAAAGAGGCCCAGCCCTGCCTGAATGGCGCGAAAAGACCGAAAATTTCCTTATTTGGGGGGATACAGCCACCTTACCGCACGTGCATGGCCCATACCTTAAGAGTAGAGTAATGCATGCCCTGCTGGATTCCCTGGTCCCAGGTCTTGTTGACGGTCTCAATTATTTCGCGGCGCTGCGAGTCGCTGGTGTGCGCAACATTGACGCCTTCGGGACGCACACCCAGCTTGCGCTGGTCTGCACTTGTAATCAGTATTCAAGTGCGGAGAACCGAAAAGGTGCTCACGTAGATGAGCCTTTGGGCGGAATAACAGGTAATGGTCAACGGCGAGCGTAGTAGTCATCAAGGATTCGAGCTGAAGATCTCGACTCCGCTCGGCTTATACAGGTGCTAGTAGTTCGGAATTGACTGCGAGCCAAAAAAAGAAAAAAGGAAAAACTGGAGTGGAATCGGATGCATTTAGATTAGTTGGAGCTCCAAAAGACCGCATTAGAGCATGAGACAACGCGCAAGCAAGCACTCGGAGACGTTGAGGAAGATGCCCCATTCAGAATTACTGTACCATTTCGACCAAGTGTTCAGTGACGGGTGACACCCAGACTTTTTTGATGTGCGCAAAATTCTCCTTAAATCAAAAGCAAATTTTTTCGGGCATCCCGGATGTCGAAAATTCCAAAATTGATGAACACTTGGTCGAAATGGTACAGTAGTTGAAGCTCCAAAAGACCGGATAGTAGAGCATGAGAAAACGCGCAAGCAAGCACTCGGAGACGTCGAGGAAGATGCCACATTCAGTGTGGAACAAAGCCAGAAGCGGGGAGATAATTAGATTTGACTGTGAGAGAATATAGGGTCTTGAGGGAAGTAAGGGTTTCTGCATCCGTACAAAGAGATCATTGAGCGGCGATAAATTTTGAATACTGTTTATGCTCAAGCTTGCGCAATGCGGAGCTCTGAGTCGCTAGTATCGTCCACGGTGGTGGTCGGAAGGGAGTAGCGCCCGTGACGTGGACATGGGAATACTGCGACCGGACGTGGGAATAATCTATCAAACCGTCCGTCGCGATTGCGAATGCGAAGGCTGAAGCCAGGGAGAACACACGGTAGGCCAATTCAATTTGAATAGTAATAGTACAATTCAAGGCGTGTAGTAGAATGATCAGCATATTCTTGTGATAGGGACATTAGCTCTGGCGCTTCTTGCCGGTGGCCTTCTTCGCTCGCTTGCCTTTGCCGAGCGGCTCGGCCTCCTCGTCCTCCTCCGCCTCGGTATAGTCATCTTCGTGGTTCGACGCGCTGCGACGTCTCTTCGCGCTGTAGGATGACAAATGAGAAGTTGAACTTGCAACAACATTAGCCGCGACTCACCCGCGTTGTGGAATCGGAGTGTACGGCGCAGGTGGGATAGGCAGAGCGGTAATCGGACTGGAAGCAGAAAAAAGATAGAAGTTCTAGCTCGGCAGGGATAGAGATGAAACTTACTACAATTGAGACGTGCTTGCGACCGGAGGGCTGGGAGTGTATGTGCTGGTTGTCGACGCAAACTGATACTTGAAGTGCTGGGGCGCCGAGGGACTGGGACCGGCGCCACCCACCGGCGACGAACTGACTGGATTCACCGTGGCCGGGCCGATATTGAACGCGATATGATCTATGTTGATTTGAAGTGTTCCGTCGGCAAAGCGCCCGCCACAGGTGCCGACGACTCCGACGGAAGTGAGGAGAAGGGGAGGATTCGTTTTGACCCATCGATTGGTATTTGGAAAGACACAGCTGGAATAATGTCAAGCGTGCACCTTGACCGTTAGGGTTGAGTAAGTTAGTGGACGCAAACTTACATGTGTAAGTAATGTCTGTAAGTTACACGTAACTTACGGTGTAACTTACACCCCCTGCCGAAGGGGTCAATGTAAGCTTGTAAGTTTGTACACCGTCCTAGAGAGCAGTCCCTGCACCTCTCCCAGTAACCATAGAGCTGCCCTTGTTGACTGGCACCCCTGGGCAGACTAAGACATGGGTTATTGGAGCAACTCAGATGAATTTGGAGTCTGACTGGGCAGCAAGGTGTCTGCGGATGTAACTTGCATGTAAATTTGAAACTTACAATACTTACACGGGGGTACTTACAGTGTAACTTACATCACATGATCATTTGTAAGTTACATGCGTAAGTTAGTAGACCTGGAGGAGGCCATTGTAAGTTACAATGTAAGAAATTGTAAGCATGTAACTTACACAACCCTATTGACCGTGATGCGCAAAAAAAAGTACATCAAAGGGAAGAGGTGTGGACCATTGTTACTGTACTATTTCGACCAAGTGTTCATCAATTTGGGATTTTTTAACGTCCGGGATGCCCGATAAATTTTCTTTTAATTTATCGCGATTTTTGCGCACATCAAAAAATCCTGGTGTCACCCGTCACCTGAACACTTGGTCGAAATACTACAGTAATCCACTCGCGCATGGAGAGATTGAACGCTTTCCAGCCCTCGGGGATCTGCATGGCAGCCGGAACGTTTCCAACAGCCATGAAGACGGATGGAGCATCTGGTACCCCGCTCTACACAGCGTGTATATCAGTCCGAGTGCAACAAACACTGGCAGTGGCCGACTCACCTGGGCGGAATCTGCCGGAAATGGAACAAAGTGAAGAGCCTCAAGCTCGACGGTCGCATCGTGACCCGCGGGAGCGAAAACCTTTGCGATGGCAAAGGCAAGCGAGTTGTCGGGCAGCGGATTGCTAGAGGAGCCCGAATAAACACGCAACTTCGCCGCGAGGAAAGTGCCATTGGCCGTCTTGATTGTGGTGGTGTAGTGAGCATGAAAGATGGTGCTCGTGGACGTTGTCCCGACGCAGCTGCCTGCGGTGAGCGGAAAGAATCCGGTGACGATGAAGGACGACCCTAACGACATGCTTGGTGGACGGTATGGGGAGAGGTCAGAAATGAGCGCACAGATATAAGGGCAAAGAGGGATTAGAGCGTGAGATCGAGCCAGAGATTCGGCTGGGGACAACGTTCTAGCGGCAAACTTGAAGCAAGCTCTTAATTTTCTCTGACATGAGAATATCTGCCATTTAGAACTCGGTTTTGTGCGATAATTTGAAGAGTAGGGTAATCTCGAGCTGCTCAGCATCGAAGATATTGACCATGTTATTGGCGCGTGCCTCAAGCTCGTCGGCTATCAAGCTCCAGCATTCCAGCTCATGCATGACTTCGACAGTGTAAATGGTCGCTTCTGGAAGCCCGAAATCTGTAAGCTCCTTCCCATATTCCTCCAGTAAATGACTGAGATCATCGAGTGCCAGATTTAAGCCAAGCTCTTCCACGTTACCATGGCGCAGAGTGAAATCGCGGGACAACTCCTGGCTGAAAGTCTCCCAGAGTTGCACCAGAGACGGTACACAGTCGTTGATCAAGAGGTGGACAAACAGGATGTGGAGTTGACGTGGTGTGTGTAGAGATTGGACTCCTTCCATGACGGCATACATAGCCTCGTTGGTGTCCGCGAATAATCCCAGTGCATTGGCTGCGTCTTGGTACAATGGGAGGATTTCACCATTGATTGTGCGTGCATCGAGGAATGAACGGCACGCGTGTGTTTGAAGAATTGCGCGGAGGTAGAACAGTTCTCCTTGAGATGGACAAATGGAGTGAATGCGGCAGAGATGAGTGTGAATACTGTCCCATTATATTCAATTCGACACGGCCTGTGACCTGTGACCCGAAAAATCGAACTGACCTTCTCGACAATCAGGCTGAGTCGGTGTGACCTTGGAAAAAACTTCGACAAAGAGGCCGATTTTGCGCCAGCGGAAAGTCCATCATAAAGGCGAAGGCGAGCAATTCTGTTGTACAACATGATTTTGTGGGCCAGTTGCAGGTGTGGCTGGTTTGGACCAGCACAGCACTGGGAAATTGGTGGGAGTTGGCGGGAGAAAAGCTCTCCGGAGCCTCGGTAATGGGCTGCTCAAATGAGCAGTTCTGAAATTTCAAATATTTTCGAAATTTCCATAATTCCAACCGTGGAATTATTAACACGGAAACTCCTCCGTTCATGTGTCTTACACGTGTCAGTACATCCCAAAGCCAACATACACCCTTCGAAACACCCACGTTTATCTGGCAACCACTCGATAATCGTTCCAAACACAAGATCACAACTAAAAACACCTGTCATCCCAAAAAGGCAATTTCAGTCATTGAACTACCTTTGACTCACCGGGTCTGGAGCTGGTCCAGAGCGCTCCATGACTCGATCGATCGCCAGCTATGACTAGGACAATAGGCCAGTCGATATGACTCCGTATGACTAGGACAATTAGCTATGACTCGGACGACTCATTCCAGTACTATATAAGTAGCCTGTAGTAGCTACCAGAAAAAAAGGAAGCGACCCCCCTCGAGACCCCATCAGTGCCCATCCTCCCTTGAAGCTGTAGGAAGCCAGGGCGCTTCGCTATAGACCTGGGAATTGGTAAAGAAAGTTTACGGAATCAAGGAAAAGTGAGAATTAGTTTTGTTTGAGAATTTACGTTTTGCTAGGACTTTTGGAACTTTCGTAAAGGATCGTTTAGGATTGGTATTGGGTTGGAGTTGAGCCATATTGCTCCTCCTAAAGTTGTGTTGAAGAGAAAAACCTACAAACCTTTTATTATCGTTCATCCACGAGACTCTCGTTGGACTCGACACAACTCCCCTACTTGGAATATCTGGGTGTGCAACAGCGTTTCCTGCGTTGAATCCCCACGAACTTGCACTCACACACACACATCGGATTTGGTGTTGATTAGTGGAGTAGATTTGGGATATTTGGATTTTCTTTACGAAGATTCAGATTTTTCAGGTTTATTTTATTTTCACGCTTAGTCTATAGTGAGCGTTTCATCGGACTGGGTGCAACCTGTGCAAATCAGATCTGTGTGGTCAGAATTGGCTGATTTGGCGAGAAATTGGTTGATTTGGGTGAAAGTTGGAGGTTTTGAGCAAAAAATTGTGACATTTTGAATTTTCTGACCTTCTCGACAACAACCTCTGAGACCTGTGACATTTTCGAAGTTGCTCGACTATATAGGGCCCTGTGACCCGTGACTGTCGAGTTGAATATAATGGTACAGTAGAGCTCCGCAAAATGATGTGTTGACGTGGCGAGCCGGAGTTATTTGGTTGCTCCATAAAGTATCTGTCCTTCCCGGCTTTTTCTGCATCAAATCTCTGGAGCCGAAAGAGTGTAAAGAACTCCGCGTAGGTCAACTCATCGAAGTTGCGAGCGACACCATCGAGATTGAACATACCAACGCAGAAAGTAGTGGTTGAGAGTGGATAGCATGCTCGAGATTCCGGCCCGGGCATACTGGTGTAAGCCTGGCTTACGGTGTCACATGTCACGCTTTTTCTTCTCTCTACGCTTCCATCATTGTATGCATACTTACGACGAATCGCCCCCACACAAGGGTCTTATTGCATCTGGACCCTTCTCTGAGCTGCTCTACGTGTTTCTGGGCTTAGGTACGCCCAGTTTCCACTTTTTTTTTGCAATAAGACCCTTGTGTGGGGGCGATTCGTCGTAAGTACGCGTACAATGATGGAAGCATAGAGAGAAGAAAAAGCGTGACATGTGACACCGTAAGCCAGGCTTACACCCTCCCCGTCTTAGAAAACAATCTCATCCTCAACCTCTGTCAACTGCGGGCGCTTCACATACGGCTAAGCCGGTTGCGCGGCAGACGTGACAGCCCTTCCCTTTGAGTCGCGGCGTCGCAACGTGCGAGAGTTAGTCGTAGAGTTCAAGTTAGTCGTAGTTGTATTGGGAGGTCCGGGGTCGCTCGCGGTAGTCGTGGCCGGAGGTTGCTCGCGGACGTTCGATGTCGAGGCCGGGGTGTCGTCCGATGTTGTGGTAATGGAGTCCAGGTCCTCGGTCGAGGTTGCTTGCGCGGCGAGCTGTCGGTCCGTGATGCCATCTTGAGAGAGACCGGCTTCCCAAGCGTCGAGATGTTCGAGGTCGGCCACCTCATCTTCATCGACCCACTCGTCGTCTTCCCTTCCATAGCCCAGCCAGCGAATCTGGAACTGCCGTCTGCCACGGTGTCGTCGCTCGTCAACAATGCGTTCAACGACAAACTCCTCTTGGCCCTCGGGGGAGACAATTGGGGGTGGGCAAGATAAAACCCTGTCAGGAAAGAGTGTTGGGTCATTTTCCACAAACGGCTCGATTTCGGAGAAGTGGAAGACTGGATGGACCAAGGGATGACCTTTTAGGTCCAGTGTTACTGTGGAGCATTCCTTGTGCACTTCAAGGATTTCGAAGGGTCCGTCGTTGCGCACCATAAATTTGGCCACTCTGCCGGAAACACTGCCCAGGTAGTGTTTCCTGTGTTTGGCTGTGTTCAAGACGACTCGGTCTCCAACCTTCAAGTCATGATTAGGTCGTCGGGTCTTGTTGGCCTGATCTGCTTGGAGCGCCTTTGCAGCCAGCAAGTTGTCCTGCTCCTCTGCCACGTCGTCCTCAAGACGCCATATGAACTCGAGGGCATCAAACGATTCTTTCGACCTGTCTGCAGAGACGTTCACGAGCGGCGGCATTATCCTCAGTGATCTTCCGTAGCGGAGTTGGAAACCTGAAAAGCCGGTCGAGGTGTTCACGGAATTCAGAATATTGAACCATATACACGGGAGAGCGCGGGCCCATCCTCGCTGGTTCTGAGAGACATGGAAACGAATGCACTGAACAACGGTTTTGTTGGTGCGCTCGCTTGAGCCATCAGTTTGCAGGTGGTATGAGGTAGACATCTTTAACTTCACGCCGGTGAGCTTGTGGAGTGCTTTCCAGAATTTGGAAATGAAAAGCTTGTCCCTGTCGGAGATGATCTCCAGCAGGAGGCCATTTTCGCAGTACCACCTGTCGAAGAACAGCAATGCAAAGTCCTCAGCAGTGATGTCCGTCCTCATTGGTACGAGTTGAATGTCGGATCCCAACCGATCGGTCAGCGTGGCCAGACAGTAGACCAGACCTGGTCTGTCTATCAAGGTGGTGGAAGAGGTTGATAGACAGACCAGTCGATCTCGGAAGACCAATTTTCAGGGAGACCTGGAGATTTTTTTTGGGCTCTCAGTGTATTTAGGACATGCAGACCTTCCAGAATATATTTGTTTTAGAGCTCCCATACTCGCGATGGCCGAGGAATGAGCTTAATTCCGCAGATCAGCAGAATTTTGAGTGTCACATCTTGCACTTCTGGCCGCTTATTTCGCTTTTCTGACCCTCTTGGGACCAAGATCCACACTATATGTTGAGATTACAAGTTATTTTATATGAATACATGCCCAGGTTGGCGCAGAGCAACGATTTCAAGCATAATTGCCTTTTTAGGCCTAACGGGCGTCCCATCAATCAATTCCCCGTTCGACCAGCCTGTCTATCGACACTCATCCCACACCGATAGACAGGCTGGCCCGAGCCTAGCCAGACAGTTGAAGCCTTCGTCCTCCGGCAGAGGGCCCACAAAATCGATCGCAACGGAGTCGCATCGCGCGTCGGGTACTGGTAAGGGATGCAGAGGGCCAGCTTTTCGTTTTGTCGACGATTTGTTTCGTTGGCAATCAGCGCAGCCTGGAATGTAGCTCTCCTTGAGCTCTTTTCGCATGTTGGGCCAGTAGTATCCTTCGCGCAGCGACGCATAGCATTTGTCAAAGCCAAAATGACCCAAGCCGTCGTGCGCCATCTGAAAAAGCGTCTGCCGCAAGTTGTTGGCACTTCATCAACCCGTCCCATAACCCGACGATCGTAGGCTTGGTAGGAGTTGTCAGGTACAGGGGGATATGGGAGCTTAGGCCAGGCGACAGGATCGGACCGCTGTCACGGCTTGATGGGAGAGACGACGATCGGACATGTAGGGACTAGGAGACAGGATACCAATTGACATTACCTAATATATTATCCATGTCTCACGTATCAGTTTGCGCTGATGTTTGGCAAAGGCTTCCGCCGTAAAGGGTTAAGTTTCACAGCTTTTACAGCTTTTGTCCAACAGCAGTTCCTACAGCAGTCGAAATGGAGAAATATACAGCTAATACACAGCTGCACTCGATTTGGACGGCTCAGGCTGTCCCGTCATGTCAGGACGTCACATCAACGCTCCTTGCTTCCTGCCTCCACCATCGACCTTCCACCCGATACGTCGACAACTGCGATTTTTGCCCATGAACACTCTGTGACCCTATGACCACCTCCACAATGCAACTCTGTGGTGCTCTCCCATCTCCCATCTGTCAACTTGAAGTTCTCGCCACGACTGCTCGGTCGCGTCGTCAATCATCGGCACCAAGAAGCGCTGGCATCTTTAAACTCGCTGTCACCATCAAGCTCTCATCCTCTCTCCTCTCGCTTCAACACTCCGTCCAAACTTGCAGCTGTGAAGCCGTCAATCTTATTACAGACTTCAAGTTGGTTGGACGCCTTCGACTGATCAAGACTGTTAACACGGCAAGTTGCAGACCCATGCGCATTTCTGAGTGGCTTCTGAGTCGAACCCAGCTCAACGGCAGTCTCTTCAATGCCTTCAAGCTTTCGCAAGCCTCATGCGCGCGCGCTCATTAAGTCT
The DNA here is from genome assembly GCA_029282125.1 of Mycena amicta. NCBI lineage: Eukaryota > Fungi > Basidiomycota > Agaricomycetes > Agaricales > Mycenaceae > Mycena > Mycena amicta. Next base: position 466,097 of record JARIHP010000001.1, on the reverse strand, counting down.
CGATGTATGCAAGAATAAACACTCAGCGCGCCAACCACAGCACTTCCAATCAGATGACTATGCCAGGGACAGATGGAACTGCGGTGGAACGATGAGCAGGGTGCACTACCTCCAAGGGCGAGGATGTCTTGATTCTGGTCAAATGAGTGTCGAGTTGGGTGCCAGTGCATCGCAGCATCACCTTCTTTCCTCACTTTCCGAAACTGACCAGAATCACCAGCTTACAGTCTGTTCCGCTATAGCCGTATCATGCAAGTCAGCCCTTCGCATGTTGCGTACAAGCCCTGCTTTCATTTGAGAAGACCTCTGGCAACATGAACCTCGCACGTTCGTGAGTGCGCATGACCATGAACTGAGCGTTGGACGAGTGATGAGGGATGGAAAGAGATGTCCGGCGATGGCTCGAGGACGCTGTTGTTCTTTTCTATGGACCCCATCCGCAAACGGAGCGCGACTGCTGGAACCCTCGAGGTACGTGCTTGATTGCTCAATGACTCATTCTTCATGCTCCCGGAATCAAGATCCCTCGGGCTAGCGTTATCTCACTGTTCTGGCCCTGTCTACCTGATTGCTCGAGGTTTCCCTTGGATTTGTTTGCACTCCGCTCACTAGCTCCGAAATTGCCAACTCGAGGTTCCTGGCTTTGCTGGCTGTCCTGCTCCTCGCTATCTACCACCACAAGTCAACATACACGAACGAACAAATGTGAGAAGATGCGTCAGATTTTGAACATGGAATGAAACGGACGCCGTGTGGCCCGTGTACGCTTAAACGCTCGATGTACGTGCTCCTTTTTCACTCGCTCACGTTTTGCTGATAAGTACCCTTCAAGTTGTGCTTGCATCTTAGAGGGGAGCTGCACGTTACATCATCGCTATCTATCACTCCAAACAATTCTCAAGCCGAGAAGAACGAAGATGAAGTGGAGGAGGGCAAGCCTGAGGAGATTTGGGGCAAAGGCAAGCGCAAGAAGAAGGCGCGCACTATGTTGTGAATGTCACCGCTCTTTAAGGCTCACACACAAAGTTCTTTTCTCAAATCCAGTGTACACGAATGAATCATATGATGTCCTCCTTTCATTATCGTCCGCCAATATGGAATAGACAGATACTAAGTGTGTGTAGGTAATATGTCACGTCACGGTCACATGCGTACAAAAGGTCTCGGTGTGGCTGTGCTGTTAACCAGGAGCTTTCATTTCCTACAATATACAGTGTTTTAACTCATCTGAGACTGCCCACTATCCTCATAATGCCTTGCTGAGCAACGTCCAATGTCACCGCCAAATGCAGCGCCATTGTGTCGATGGCTTTCGAAGGATCAAGTCGCAAAAATGGTTTTAAAAAATGGGGGACTCTTATTAATGCTCTCCAATGGTTTCATAGTGTACTAATATGTCCTCCAGACAAGACTGGCCCTTATTGTCCAACAGAGCTGGAGAGAGATGACTAAGAATGCGGCGCGTCCACGTTGCCATCACATCAGTGCATCAATGACTCTTGCATTCAACTGCCATTGTCTCAAGTGCCATGGTGGATAGAGATGCAACTAACAGCTCAACATTTGTTGCTCCGGGCCTAAGGCCTGCACCGCCGACGGTCAATGTGGGCTCCACCACCGACGGTTAATGTGGGCTCCACCGCCGACAGTTAACGTATGTCATTCCGCAGCCCGCTGCTTTGGCGCCTGAACTCATCAGCGTCTACTCTAACATTCGAAGCCACCCTTTTCCCGGCAACCACAACAGTCATTCTCCTGCTGTCTGGCTTCTCCAAGAGGATATGCAGCAGTACACAGGAGAGGAGGGCGACAGGATATTCGCGTTATGTATACCTGTATGCTGCAAGTCTACAACAGATGATAAAATCGTTACCTCTTATCAACGCCCCAGTTTGCGGCACAGTGATTTAATTTGGAAGCGGGAGCGGAGCGACCGCCTGCCTTGTATATACATATACATATTGTAGTATATAAGGGGGAGGTAGGAGCTAGGGACGCTAGCTTCTACCTCGTCTATTACACGACCTCACTCTCTGTGATCTTCTCCCTGCCACTGGGAGCAATCCACACCGTCGGGTTCTAGAACCCGCTACCTGTATTCCGAACCCGACCACCCTGCTTTGTATCCAAAGCCGAACCCGACCCGCTGATCGTGCGGGTTCATCGACGTTTGTCACTGGGGGGACCTTCGACGCTCGCTGTCGCGAGAAAGCCGTTCGCCCTTGGAGTCTTGGGATCACAGAGCCCAGACCTCGTTCTTGACAGTCTGCAGAAGCATTCTAAACAACATCCGCTGGGTTCACTGGAAAAATAACCAGTATATGCCGGGAAATAAATTTGCTCGAGAGGAAATGCCTTTATGCACTTTTATACCAGTGTGGGACTCCTGCTGTGTCATTTATCCGACACCAAGCTTCAAGGGCAGAATACCCACTAAAACCCCTCTTTTGTCCAATCATCCGGCAATGAGTCTTCATCCAGCAGTAGCCCACTCCAGGTATTCAAGACAACTTGCTTATCAATAGCCATTGGGCCAAATTTCGATTTATCTGTCAAGATATGCTCTCTTTGTAGAGTTCCATTGATGGTCTTTAACCATTTATTGTGGATTTCGGTCCTTTCAAGCAGTTTGCCTGGAGTACGTATTCGTCGTTCGACTCGCATGTTCCAAATCATATACCAGGCTGTTGATGTGAGGATACTGAATAATCTATCCTTTTGAGGCATGGGTTTGCCTCTGCAAGTGCAGAATTGTGTGAGGTTGCAGCCAAGGACCAGTCCCCATGTAATTCTTGGCCAGTCTTTAAATGTCATTTTCCAGAGTTGTTCTGTGAGTAGCCAAATCAATTCTCTCTCTGGGGTAGGGCTCCCAACAGTAACCGTATCTGTACGGGTGTACTGGCCGTAAATACGGTTACGGGTCCCGTACCGGCTCGGGTCCGCGGAGCTGTCCATACGGTACGGCTACGGGACGGGCAAGCAGCGGATACAGGTTGCGAAACCCGTATTGACCGGCAATGACCCAGGGACAACTTGCAGGGACCCCAGCAACGCTGCTTGAGGTGAGGCAGCCTTGAATTTGCAGCTAGGAGCATTTTGGATGGATACTGAACGCTTATCACTCACATTACCACCCGTATTCAGCCCGCATACTGTACAGTTTTCGCAATACGGGACCGTCCCGTATTGACATGCCTGCCCTCGATTTACTGTACGGGTAGGCCCGTCCCGTCACAAAATACGGCCGTAATTCTGACGGCCATACCCGTATACGGTATGGTTTAGAGCCCTACTCTGGGGCGCTGCATTCTAACATGATATGATCTAGTGTCTCAGGCACTTTGCAAATGGGGCATTCTCTGAGTATCTCCAATGTTGGGATGTGTCCCCAGAAATTTCCAACTCTGAATGTGTTATGGAAGGTCTTCCATAGAAGATCTCGAATTTTAACAGAAAAAGTTCTGGAGCAGATACATCTCCAAATTGTTGTGTTGGATGGATCATAATTAGCCATATCGGCAATTGTGTCTCGGACTCTCTCTACATTGACAAAGGAAGATTGTCGATGGGGTAAAGAATATTTCATGTTGAGAATTCTGGAAAATACTCATTGTGAGCCTGTTCTGAATAGTATTCCAGGATTGTAGAACATGATGTCTGGAGAAGTGTCGACTTCAAATTCATACCAAGGGCTGTCAGTAGATACTGATACTGAATTGTGGAGTACCTTTCTAAATTGGACTCTCTGTGTCCTTTCGTTTAATTGGGAGATCGTGGCATTCAATAATGCGAAAGCAGGATTGGTCATGTCATTCTCTGTTTGAATTCTGTTTGTGACCAGTAGTTGTGCTAACAGCGGAGTTCGTGTACATATGGTGAGAGGGGAGTGAATTTGGGTCTTCTGGAGTATCATGAGAAGAGCTCCAAGCCATGCTGTTTTGAAGTTTTTCGGGATTGTGGAATCACTGAAAGTAATTTCAAATCGTTCATTTGTTCCGGGAGCTCCCTCTATGCCCATGTGGAGTGCCACTTGAATTGTGGGGTCATATTGTCCTATTTTCTGAACTCTTGCATCCAGGAACACAATTATTGGATCTCCAATAATTTCATCTCTTAGTCTGCACTTTGCTGGAAGTTGCTTCATAAATTCTCCATTTGTGAATATTCTGCAACCATTTTCTATACCGTCAACTCTGTAATTGGGGTCAAAGATCTTGATGCTGTCGACCGAAATGGGGGCGCTGTTCTCAAGTTTCTCCTCCTCAGTCAGTGCCAGGTTCTCAAGGAGGTCAGGTATGCCCTTTAGTGGACTCCATTTTTCATTTATGCTCATGATTAACATTCTGGCTGTCTCAATGCATTCCCCGGGATTTTTGCAATCCAAATATGTTTGGTCGTGGTAGCATTCCTTGCATCCACAATTTTTTCATCCTATTCCTGAAGGATTGACGGACTGTGGACGTTGGTTATCTATTGTTGTTCGATTTGCTATTTTGAGTGTGTCTCGGACCGTTCTTATATTATGGTTATTTCTGAGGCATTTGGCTGGGTGTCATGCGCATGCTGACTTGTATGCCTCTGCTGAGACACCGATGTGGTGCCAGATAGGCATATCTAGTTTAGTCTCCTCCTCAATTGCTAAGCCGGTAAATGCAAAACCATGTTTCTTTGCGGTTTTTATCATCTCTTGATTTCATGTGGCAGCTTTGTTTTTGAGGATATTGGTAGGTCAATCGTTTGTAAGAAGAGATTGGAAATCATTCCGGGGCTCTTCTTCAAGTAGCTGTTCTCCCATATGTTTTGAATTAGTTCGTCAACAAAAGTAGCACCACGAAGCTCGTTCACCATGTTCTGTCATGTATGATTTCAAGTTCCAGAGGTCAATTGCCTCATTCCGAGTTTTAATGTCCAAGATTTCTCATCCTCCCAATGCAGTGGGCAGTCTCATCGTATCATGTCCAACTCTAGCTCTCTCATCATGCCAAACAAAGGCATGAATCATCCATTGTAGAGCTTCTTCAATTTCATCTGGCATTCCCTGTGTTCTTGTCAAGTATTGAGTTCGTCCTCCAACACTCATGTTAATAATATGTCACATTCCTGCAAACCCAGGGTTAGCCCAGATCGCTCTTCCCAAGTCTCCGCGGATTTTCTCCAGCACTGACTCAGCCAGCTATGTTCAGAGTGCCTATTGTGATTGCAGACCGTGTCGATTGATTTGATTTGATCTTAGGTGGCGGTTTGTTTTTTCCGCCGAATGTTTGCATTTTCTGTTTCCCAGTCGCTGACGGGAATGTCATTCTGGCCCATTGTGTCTGATTGAGCTTCATTATTTATAATGGTGTCTAAGGACGTTGCAATACCTTATGATCTATTTTGCAAATATGTCATAGTTCATAGTTCTTGGCCGTTTGTCTCTTTGTGAATCGGCATCTTCCATTGTTGCTGCATTCGCAGACCTTTTCAGGGTAATATTTTGGTTCCGTGGTAATTCATTATTTTCGCTATCAGATTGTAAGTCCCCTGTCATTGGATGGTTCCTTGCACCCATTTGTTCAACATCATTCATTTGTCGCCTCACAGTGCGATCTGGATGCAATTGGGACTCACTCACACCCCGTTTTAAAATCATCACTCTGTTGGTACGGGAGAAATCTGCCACGCCTACATCAACTCCCGGCACAGACCGAGACGGATCCGGTTTGCTATCCGCGTGCGTAGATCTTGACATTGACATCTCTTGGTCCACTGGGGACAATGAGGTCATCCACGGTGGACTAGGATCTGACATTACGCTTGCGGAAGCACTGGTTGACTGCTCTTGCTGTCCAATAGCCAGCCGAGCACCAGGAGACTGGCCATCGGCAGGGTCTAGTGAAGGGAAGCCAGGGCTAGACCCTGTTTCGACCTGGCTCTTGCTTGAAGAGCACCGCTCTGGACCAACAAGCCACAAGCCATGCTCGTCTAGGGGATGTACAGGGTCCCCGTGGCCGTCCCGTGAGCCAGGACAGCCGGACACATCCGTACAATTCTGGCTTTGGTTTGGTTGTGTCTGCATGTTGGTATGGATTGCGATTTAGGACCACCTCCGGCTACCTCTATCCAAACCCTCTAAGGGTTAACTCCATGGGTGCGTACGATGACGGACCCAGGAGGGGCTAGCCATTGGAGCTTTCGACAAAGTAACATGCTGGTCAAGCACCAGAATAATGTCGTGGAGCGGAATTAGGACCTCGTGGAAATACAGCACCACGCCAGGGCGATGAAGATATTCCTCAAGAGAGTCCACGCTACCGATATTGACCTGGACACTGACAAGGTTCCAGCGACGTTGAGCAGGAGTGACTGCCTGGCTAGGCGTCTCATGCAAAAGACAAAATTGCAAAGACATGAAGCGCTATCTACCGAAGAACGCCGGACCGAATTTAAGGAAGAGGGCTGGTGGAAAAATGATCAGAACGCAAGTCACCGGTCTCGGAATAACGTGCGTATTCCCCTTGGATACTGAAGAGTCGGCGATGAGATTCAGCGATGCTTTGAAGACCGTGAACGATCATAACATGCTGAGCGGTCATCTCGGGAGACTTGGTCCCATCCGGCAAATAATATCCATAATGGTCAAGGATTGACTCGAAGATCCGGAGCATGGAGGCTGCCTGAGCGGGGATAACGACATCTGCATCAGGAAAACCAGAATCCCATAATCGTTGATAATCGTTGATAATTGTCGCTAATTAGCACCAAGTGTAGGAATTTGAGAATGTAGGATTAGCTACCCCCCCCTTCTAATGATGATGAACTAGGAAGCATTAGTGAGCTTTATCCAAGCTGTATCATGGATTATGACAGACTATCCATGCAGTTTAGGTGCTTAAGATTCCAGGTATATCAAAAGGAGATGAACAGAATGCATTCAAACAAGCTACGTAGACATGAAGACTATCGACGCAATGCAACTTGACACATAAACAACCCGGAAATGCTGCAGTTTCAGTCAGAGGAGAGAGAGAGAGAGAGTTAATCAAACAGACATACCAACACGGGTTGAAGGATGGAGAGCAATGGCTAGAGGTGAGGGCGCGGAGGGCCGAGTTGTCGGGGGGGGCGGTCTGCCGAGAAAGCATCAGATGAGGCCGAGAAGAGGAGGAGGGAGGCACACACTCGAAGTCTCGAACGACGGACGTGACGTCTGGTGGCCGCAGGGGACAGTGGGGATGGGGGAAAGGAACGGGAAACCATGCCTAGCACATTATCAGCTATGAGCAAGGAAGTAGACATAAGCAGGAACGTACCAGCGAGGCAGAAACTGACACCGACATACGATGACTCAAAACAAATACCGGGAGTGACGAGGATGACACAGGTGGCAGGAGGAGTGAGAGCTTGAGGTTGTGGTTGAGGGATCTTGGAGGAGCCTTGAGCCAACCTTGAGAGCGTCGACAGAGGCTTGGGCGGCTTGGGGCATCGACGGAGGCTTGAATTTGGGGGGGGGGAAGGGGGCGGGCTTGAGGCGTCGACTTGAACATGGGAGGTTGTATGCCTTGAGAACGGCTTGGAGGGCTTGACGACGGCCACAAGGCTTGCGGCGACGGGGAGGGGGGAGCGGACAGGGAGAGCAGAAGAGAAAATTTCAGGCCCGTCACACGCCTGGTGACTCGATTGACTGATGCGCGGAACCGGAGCCGAATGACACATGGTTGATGACAGAACTGTGATGCGGGACTCAGGAGTTTTTGCAACGAGTTTTGCAGCAGTCGACTGGCAAATTGAGTTGACTCAGCTGTCCGTTGAGATTCACCTTGACTTCCCTGGTCCCATGCAGCCTATAGTAACCTAGTATGGCCTGTTGCCGGGATCTTACCATTGTGGCATCTAATTCACCGATAATTCATGTGGATTATCAGCATTGTTGAGGATTAGCGAGGATTAGCTCGAGTTTGGGATTTTGACTAATTAGCAACAGATTATGAAATCTCGGTTTTCCTGATGTGGCCAATGATCTGGATTCACGCGGCCGCCATGAACGATGCAGAGAGAAGACCGGGCAACAAATACCGCCCACTACGGTGATCAGAAGGAAGGGGATATTAGTGATGACTCTGAAAAACAAGCCGTGAAATTATGAACGAATACATCCGCAAGTGCCCGGACAGCTTGGCGAATCCAAACTAGTTCTGCCTCGGAAACAGTGCGGAAGGAAAATGGCCGGAAGATCCGGGAAGAAGGATGGGATGACAAAAGCATGAAGAGAGTGAACGGCAGGCCGAAGGCTGAACGCAAAGGAACGTCGAGACTAAATGCGCCAGGAACCCACCTCAGGCTACCTCTATCCAAACCCTCTAAGGGTTAACTCCATGGGTGGGAGTATGGACCTAAGAGGGTCTGAAACCATGGTATGAATCCAAGGTGTTTGGTATCATCCAAAACCATGGATGCAACCATGGATGTCACATCACACAGCTGTGGTTCCATCCACAGTTGCCTGGATCTATCCATGCAGTTGTGGATGCACCCATGGCTCTTACTTCAAAAGGAGTGGCGCACCATATTTAATCTGGTGCCTTCAATTTGAATGCAAAAATTGTGTTCTGTGGCACGACTGACAGATCACCTTCCAGCCTTGCCCTCCTATGCTCCTGGGAACGGCAAGAGTGCTTGTTCGGTCCCGCCGTTAGCTTTGGTTTTGGTCCCACATGGCTTTCGTTTCCCCCTCAATAATAAATAAATAAAAACTATTGCTGCCTCTAAGGTGACCAGCTACCCAGGGCAGTACAAACACACAATCACTACTGACCTAGCACACTAGACTACCACTCTCACTGGTAACCCGTACCAGTGCTAGCAGTATGCTTTGCATTGTATGGGTACCAATGTAGCATCGTAAAAAGGCCCAACGGCTGTATCATACGTTAGGGTTGAGTGCCCTAATGAACCCTAGAGAACAGAGAAATTCTCTTTGAAGTACCCTAGGTTGAGCTCTGATAACAACAACGACTTTTGATGCATCCATACACACATGGATCGGTTTGCTCAACTCTCTGTGGATGTAACCAAGCAGCCCACATGGATGGATCCATGTGCCATCCAAGACATTGGCTTGGTTCTATCCAAGGCCCAGAGTGGTTGTATCCACCCCTCCTTGGATGTAACCACAATCTAATGGTTAGGTTCCATCCACACGCCCACCATGGATACATCCAACAGGCCTGGATATATCCAGTGAAGCTCTTCTCCTAGGCGTGGATGCATCCAGGCCCAGCCTTCCTAGTTGCAAGGATGCATCCACACTAGGCATGGATGCATCCACGCCCACCATCCAGCCCTATGGATGCATCCAGACCTTCCTTCCTATGAGTATGGATGCATCCATCTCCTGGTTGGATTCATCCACACCCTTCCTTCATGAGTCCATGGATGCATCCATGGCTACGTCTGCAGGCATGTGGATGCATCCACCATGACTGGATAATAAGCACAAGTTTAAAAGCTGGACACACCGCATTGACACATCTTTCATGCATCTCTAGAGTATCTAGAGTATCAGTGTATCCACATCAACTTACTTGGTTATAAGCACGGTTTCGCCAAGTTGACGTGTCTTCAATGCATTGTCAACACATCTCTAGAGCATCCACATTCACTAACTTGATTTTAAGTACAATTTTGACAGAACATCGTGTTTTTGACGTGTCTCACTCCAAGGTGGCACAACAAACAACCATTCAGTAGTACAAGTCACATTTAACTAAGGTATGATACCAAGTATATAGAACTATACAAGTATGCTACAACGCATATACAAAACATATATCACTACAAGTACTTTAATCTACTCGAACATCTTGGAAGACGATATGCGCCAACTTTCCCTGGGACTCCGTCATCACCGGAACACAGTCCTCCATCTTTATCCACTTGTTTTCCACAAAGAACTCTACCAGACAGGCTGCCTCGTCTGCCTCTTCGTCATCGTCTAGCTGGCGCATTCCCTTGACTCGGAATACTTGCGATATGTTGCCGTACTTGTCGACGAAGCGACACTTCCCGTGCTTCATGACCACATACTCGCTGGGAGCCTTGAGAGCGGGACGATCATCGACAGGACGATCATCGACGGGAGGCTCGAGAGCGGGACGCTTGGCGTGATGGGGCCGATCCTCGTGAGGAGCATCAGAGTCAGCGGCGGAGTCGGGAGCAGAGCGTTTCTTGGTGTTCTTGGATGTAGTTTTGGACCCCTTCTTCGCCTTGTCGAGCTGCTTCATGAGCGTCTTCGAGCGGGGAGCTCGAAGAAGTACATTTCCCGCCGAGGGAAACGACAATGGGCACTTCGCTTGGATCATCAAGGGCCATTTCAGCTGACGAAAGAGTGAGCGCCAAGGTAACACCTCCAGTATAATGGGACCATACCTTCGGTCCACGACTCCACATACGGCACTTTCAGCAACGTGTAGGTATCCGGTAGCTCCGCATCCCCCCTGGTACTCACGGTATGCATTGGTCATGTGCTGCGCCATCTCCCGAAGCGCATCGGTCGTGGCTGTCTGACCAGCGTCATCGGCGCCATCTGCATCATCATCATTGCCATTGCCATTGCCATTGCCATTGCCATCGGCTTTGCCATCGCCGTCGCCGTCAACATCTGCGACAGGCTTCTTCTTGTTCTTGTTCTTGTTGGCGATGTCATTCAACCAACGGCCGCTGCCGGGAGAGTAGTCCTCGAGACCAACAGGCCAGTTGGTCCAGCAAAGGCGATGAAGAACTTCGACCTCCTTCCAGCGCTTGTACGGTAAGTTGGGAAGGAGGGTTTTGATTTCGTCCAAGCTGTTGTCCTTACGCTCGAGTAGCGTGATATCTATGAGTCGTCAGCATGAAATAATACAGCATTTGACGAAGAAGCATATGTACACAGGGAATTAAGACCACAGTGGACAACTTGACGGTGTTCGGCATCGCGTTTAGCCTCTTTCAGCTTATGGCCAAGCTTGACGGCGAGGGGGTTACGGGGAGGGAGGTCGCCGGCCTCCTCCGACTTGAGCTCCATGTGTGTTACTCTGAAATGATATCAATTCAAGAGGAAGAGATGCAAGAGACAAAGAAACCCACCTGAGCACGTCGAACAAGCCACCACAGCCTTTTGAAGCTCCTGTGCATGACGGTCTCGCGCCTCATAGTACAACTCAGACCCACCCCAAATGATGACGCTCTTGCTCATGTTATCTGGGCTGGTGAGGTCGGCGCAGATGCCGACAATCTGGAAGTCCTTCTGGAGTGCAACGACCTTGCTCATCAAAGGGCCATTAGATGAGGGGAGCGAAAATTTGGTGGACTAACCTGGGAAATTAATGGCTTGAGTGTTTGCTGCATGACCGACGCCATGGTTTTTTTTCGTTTGCTTTGCGTCGTCAGTGTCCTTACAGCTCTTTGCAGAACTTAGGGCGCGACGTGATTTTTCACACAAAATGACAGATTTTGACATCCTGCATATTTGAAGGATTCTGAGCTTAGTTTTCACTGTAAGGACTAGCAGGTAATATATTATTGAAGTGCTCATCGATGTGGAGGGCCTAGTACATATCTCAGGCCGAATGGAGCATATTTGGGTATATTCAGCAATTCTACCCAGCTCCGTGTATTTTCGCTCGCATTCACTCAGTTCCCACTTGTTGGACCTGATATTTTGAGAGAATGTTTTCGTGAGGTATCCCGAGGGCCCCATACATTTACCTGACCTATTAGAACCAGTGGTCAGAGTGGTAGCATGTGTACACAACATCCCACTCGGATCACCCCACAGTTTAAGCGACCACTGTTGCCGATGGCTCAGGAAACTATGTGGGGCCCTCAGCACACCTTACGAGAGTATTTTATAAAAATACCAGCCCCAACAAGTGAGAACTGAGCCTACATGAGCAAAAATACATTGGGAGGGCCAGATTTGCCAAATTAGGGCAAATGTGATCCAATCATTACCAAATTGGGACCGGGCCCTGCGCCTCGATGAGCACGTCAAGAAAATACTACTTGTTAGGTGATACATTGAAAACTGAGCTCAGAATCATTCAAATACAAAATCTGTTATTTTCTATGAAAAAACACGTCGCGCCCTAAGTTCTGCAAAGAGCTGTAATATTGGCGTCGAGAAAACGGTCGATATACGGCTGGTAGATACGCCGCAGAACGAAGGGATCGTTCTTTTGTCCTCTGGGAGATCTGCGGTGAGCGCATGATAGGTGTTTTTTACATTCGACGGCCCACTGCGCTGCGGAGACTGCAAGACGTCAGCAAAAGAAGCCAAGAAATGCGTAAAAGAACACGTACCACCCTCTGGTCTGGGATGATCGATCCGCCAAACGAATTCGAAGGCACCCCACCTGCTCGTCTCGCGAGACAGCGGCGCCAGGACCCCCAACGCTTGCAGAAGAGTCTCAACCTTGCAGCGATGCTCTGCCGCAACCACGTGAACAGCACGGAAGAAGTTCTCGCCTAGTTTAATCACAGCGTCGACGGCGGCAGTTGGGGGAGGCCCGTTCTTGACACCTAGCTTCTGCTGAACAAGATCGTCGTTGTGGTCTAGCTCTAACCCATCCTGTCATCCATGGTCGTTGTCCTGGCCGCCGAACAGTTCATCGTCCTCCTCGACAGGTGCGAGTGGAGATGGGGCACGCGGAGTTTGAGAAGGAGACCGAGAGCGGGAGCGGGAACACCCTATCTCAGTACGAGATAGAGAACGGGGAGCAGAAGAACGCCCTCGTTCGGGCACAGGTGAAGTGGACGAAATCAACGAAGGTCCAGTGATGCGAGAGAACGAAAACGCAGATCCAGCGGTGCCAGGACCAGATGACGAAGGTCCAGCGACGCGAGAGAACGAAAGCGCAGAAGAGCAGCGGCAGGTTTGGCGAACACAGACAAGGAAGATCCAGCAGCGGCAGGTTTGGCGAACACAGACAAGGAAGATCCAGCAGCGGCAGGTTTGGCAAACGCAGACGAGGACAGAACGGAACGGTGACACCACTCAGCAACTGCCTCCTTCTTGAATTCAGCCAAGTCGTACTTCTCCATCTCCTCGTCGAACATGGCAAGTTCCTTGTCTGTGCCCCGGATGTGAGGTTGGCGATTGAATTCGAGTATCTTCTCCGCTTCCCTCGCCCAGACAACGGTTGTAGTCTTCGTCGGTCTCACTGTCGTTGTCGTCGCTGAACTCTGCTTTTCTCCTTCCCTTTACAGGACGGAGCATGAGGAGACGACACAGGACAGAAAACAGTGGGCGGAATGGCGGGCTGGCGGGCTGGCAGGGGAAGGTGATGGCCACGCAGATAGAGAGGAAGGCGTCAGAGAAGGCGGGATCGCAGAGGCAGGAGGGAGTAGAGGGCGCAGGGAGTGTTGAAGTGGATGTGTCCAGGGCCCTCTAGGCACTGCGAGGGCCGTTTCAAGAGCAGCAAGAGGATTCAGAGGCTGTAGCGGTGTCAAGAAGAAAGCGAGAACAAAAAAGAAAACTACGTGCCTTTAACTCAGCTGGTTTTTTCTTCGGTGGGTCGGCTGGCGGCAGTGGCATGACTGGCGCAGCAGATACTGTCGGAGTCTCCATTGTTGTTGAGGTCGCAGTGGCTGTAGGCTGTGGGATGAGGTTAATAATGGCATGTAATAATTGAAAAAAAACAAATGCATCTCCGGAACAGCGACTGGCGCAGATATGGTCGGAGTCTCCGCTGTTGTTGAGGTCGCAGTAGCTGTAGGCTGTGCACGATGTTAATAATCAAAAAAAAAAATGCACCTCCGGAACAGAGTTCTTCTTGCATGCGCGTTTGGGCTTGGGGATTTCCAGAAGATTGAAGAGGTCGATGGGTACGTCAGTAGACGCATGAGCACGAGTGCGGCGGGCGTTCATGGTTCAGCAGAAGAGGAAGAGGAAGAGCGGGTGGTGTGTTGGCTTTTTATACGTGTCCCGGCAGTGTCAATTTGGACGCTAGGTTGCCCATTGTCCTCGCATTGACACGAGCCTTTATTGGACTTGTTGTTTTTTGACGAGGGCAACGGTGCTTTGATAGAGTCAGCTCAGTTCACATCTCAAGCAATTTGCGCACTCTGTGGGGCAGTTCCTGGCGTCCCAACTGGTCAGATGGTATGCTATCCGCGAAATCTGTCAAGGAGAATAACCCGAATGAGCGAATCGAAGAAAATCCCGCCTGGGGAGGACATACCTTGGCTCAATGCGGTCTACAGGTATGTCTGGCAGGCAGATTAATAATTGGAGTGGACTCGAAGGCTCCTACGTACTGTCTCAAACGTCGGAAAGTGTTTCTGGTGCCAGCGACGGGCGCGGGCGCGACGGGCGCGGGCGCGACGTTGCTCAAGCGGGTGACGGTGTTAAGCAAGCGAAATGGACTTTTCCCATGCCCCTGATCCAGACCCCAATCACCGAAAACTGGAGATAAATCCCAAGACGGAAAGCTCCAGACCGACCCATCCCAAGATGGAAGGATACCCAAAACGGTATCCATCACCAGACACCTTCTGCTTTCGGTTTTATCTCCGGTTTTCGGTGATCCAGGTCTGGGTCCGGGGCATGGGAAACCTCCATTTCGCTTGCTCAAGACCGTCACCTGCTTGGACAACGTCACAACCCCACCCCTCGCTGGTGCCAGCACTCTTTCCCAGCAATAAGGTACGTCCCTACAGTGCCTTTGGCCTCTAATCTGGCTAAATAAACTGCGTTTTCAGTTTCGCAAAACGCTTCAATGCCGTTGCATCCCCACAGCCGAAATCTCTCCCAATAAACGCTGAGGGCCTGAAACCTCCGGTAAGTGCTGTTCCCCACCTGCTATTATCATTCACTTACCTTATTACTTCACAGAAACTCTACCAATCGCTCACAGAGCCTCGCCGCTTTTCCACATACCGACCACAGAACTTTCGATGAACGACTCTGCTAGCGTCAGAAATCCTCGTACGTACTCCTCTTCCGCGGCTCTTCCCTTTCGCTTACTATTTCCTTCTCAAGAAATTGTAACAATAGCCCTGTGGCGATATTTGCTCGATGGCTGCTGAAATCGCACAAGACGCGGCAGGTACGTTGATTCATTTTTATTCAGCGCGCGACCCGTATTCATATCAGCGTTAGAATCGCCGGAAGACCGGCCAGTGTCGTACCACGACGTGATTCGCTCACTTGAAGCAAAAGCAGGGGTCCGTCAGAGGACACCATTGTTTTTTCCATTGTCGTCAGATACGGACTCCGTCTCCTCTGAAACGCCAACCGTCGTCGGCATCGAACGGACTCGAACCTGAGTCAACGCGCAAAAGAACCCACTGCGAAGAGTCTTTGACTAGCCCTGAGCCGCCTCGCAAGAAAATTTGTCACGCACAGTCATCGCACGCCGTCCGTCGATTTCTTGACGTTGCTGCGGTGGAGGTCAATGGCGATGACGAGGAAGATGACCCAGATGAGGACGATGATGACTTCATCGACGTGGACAAGCCCCGCCACGATTTCTGCCCTCAACCGAACTATACACCCCTTCTCCCTGACGACCTGCTCAATTTTGGTCCCGAGGGAGACGAGCTCAAGAAGGTTGCCCAGCGCATCATAGAGAGGAATTGCGTGCGTCGTCATCGAGCGATTCCAAAGCCCACGACCACCTTCCCTCAAAACTTGCACGCCAATTGCAACGCCGACCTTGACCGCAACCCTGGTCTCAAGGGACCACCAATGTTGGTGATTCGCACCGCCCACGATCACGAACTTGCGCTCGTCAGGTGTCTCTTGGATAGCGGACTCGTCCTCAGTGCCGGTACTACGGGCGTGGGCTCCCAACTAGTTTTTGTTGAGCTTGCGGCGGGTTTCATCGACGAAGATATTGCAGAAGGCGGTCTTATGGATGTTGGCGAAGACCCAGGTATCAAGGCCATCATAGTTGCTCTCCAAATCTGGGCACGCAACTTCAGCATCACCTGGGATTATCGCAACTCCGTCCTAATTCCTCCCGCCGACCGTCATCGTCTGCTGCGACTGCCAGGACATCCTGACTACTATGACCCATTTGGCGCAACGAATAGCTGGGTTCGACTCCAAACCGGCAGATACAAGGGCGATATCGCATTAATTGAGGCTCAGTTTACCAGCAATTCGCCCGAAACACTGCTGGTAGTCCCGCAAATCCCCTACGACGACAACGACCTCAAGAAACCTCTGCCACGTCTCTTTGACCCAAACAGATTCCTCAACGCAAACCCCACTGCCTCCCTCTCACGCCGCAATCAGACCTGGCTGTGGAAAGAGACAAAACGTGTCTTTGGCGCAACGTCGTTCCCAGGTTTGGAGCAGATCTTGAATCCACGTCCAGCACTTGAGCGTCAGCCATACGACCTCGCGGTGGTTCCTACAGAGAACGAGCTCGACTACTTTAGAGCTTCCAGAGGTCGAGAACTCAATTTGCCATTCACGGGTTTGACATCCGCCCTGCCAGAGGATGATTGCGTTTATTTGAGCCATAGCTGTAGTTATTTTGAAAACGGTCCTGGCTGTACCCAGGCGATTGGATGTCAAACGACACGGCTACTCCCAGGCCCCTGGGAGCACCCAGGATGTGAGCATATACTGCTCTGGCGGCCTGTCCGAGCTCGGCACCGGCGGCAGGACCGATGGAGTGACAGCATCAAGCTCGGTTGCGGTCATACCGCTGGGGATAAATCATTGCTCGGGGAGATGATTGTTTGCTTCTATTTGTTTGTTTGGTTCTGAGGTCGCTGACATAGACTTGCTCTTGACTGGCTTCCATCCTTGCCGCCCACCTCATCCTCTGCGCCTCTCCCGCCGCCTGCATGTTTGAACGTCAGCTCCTACGGACGTCTAGTCGTGCCCGACACTGCCCGGCACTGCCCCGCGCCTGCCCCTGCCTGGGTTAACCCATGCCGGCCGACTTGGACCAGCGCCTGCTTGTTCCCACCCACCAGCGCCTCCAGCCGCCTGCCCATTGTCTGCCATAGCCCTAGCCCATCCGTGCTGCGCTCTCGGAGACCCAAATAGGGTTGCCAGGGTGACGGAACGATCCTCGTCGTCTTCCCTTCCCTTGCGCGACCAGCAAATTTCCGCAGGACCACATTCAACGTAGTCCAGCAGCACCTCGGAGGCTCCATCCTACCACCCATTGCTCTCATGCCGCCTGGAGCGCTTCTCCCCGCCGGCATGACACCCTTGCCGCTGAGCAGGCTCACACCACCACGATGGACCAGTTTTGCGAGGAGATCTTACCCTGGGGCGCTCCGGTGTGTCTCGTCACATCGCATATACCCAACCACTCATGCCATTCCAAGGTCCAGCGTCGTCGTCGATCCATGGCGCCATCACCACCTTGACTGAGGCCAGAAATGCCCATGGACGGAACAGCACATACGCCGAGACCTCATGACCTCGCAGTCCCTCCGTAACGACCATCTCGACGCCGCTGCCCCAGCTGAAGCGACCTTCGCCGAAGCTGCACCTACGGAGGTGCTGTCATTGGGCCGTCAGCTTCGGACTCTCACACACGCGCAGCCAACCGCAACGTCCTTCCCAACGCCTTTATCGTATCCAGCCCGCTTACCGGCGAGTTCACCGCCAACGGCGAAACACCTTCGAGCTCGCCTCCACGATGCCGTACCGCGACGCCAACGCGCCTCGAACGCACACCATCTACACCCCCGGCGGCAACCACTGACCTTGTCTCCGCCGAGGGGTCTGTCCGTTACCAGTGCCGGATTAATGGGCTCTCTACGCGCTATGTATCTGTTGTGATTCAATGCTTACTCTCTTGACGTCCGCTGTTCCTTCCTACTGCTGTACCCATTTGTAATTGCCCCATATTTATGGAAATACTGCTCCTCTGGACCTCTGGAGACCAACTGGCGAGGCAATGGAGACGACGGGTGGTTTGATGGCGATCAATTCCGGTCAAGGCACCACTTTTCAAAAGGACTGAGGAAGACAAGGGGCATGTGGGGAACGGAGAGGCTCTGTCTTGGTCCTATAAATAGTTCCAGACCGTTTTTTGCCCAGTGCATGAAAAAGATACCAGGAAGAAGTAGTGCGCACATGTACGAACGAGAGCTATTTCGATGATTTCTGCAATCGCTGTTTACAGACTTTCAAAAAATGTGTGAAAAATCAGGAAAATTAGGACAGATGCCTGAAGGCCCATATATTCCATATCTCTGGTATTCTGAAGCCTTGAGCTGTGTGTGGATGCAATATTTAAAGTTCAGTGAGTTCAATCAGTGAGATTTGTTCGTCATACATTTGAAGGTGAGTTCGTCATATGTGAGTGAGTTCGCAATCAATATCGTAAAACCAGGCAGAACTCATCGCTACAAGAACTTCACGCTGAGAGAACGGAATATATTGAAGTATACGAGATGTACAATGTCTACAACGCGCGATTGCATGTCTGCTGTGCTGCAGTGGGCCCGGTGGTAGGGCCTGTGGAAGCCATCGCCACCCACGTGAGGGCGTTTGTGTCGGCCCGAGTTCAGTCTTGTGCGTGTGGCCTCGAGCGGTTTGACCCCTCTTGGATTTGAATCTACTTGCAAGCATTATTTAATGCGACGGCCCGGGCAGAGCATCTTGTTGGGCAGGTGCGCCTTGATGAGTGAGGTCTTGACACAGACACGGACAAGGCATCAATGAACGCCAACAGCGTCGGCCGATCGAAGATGGAGCATCGCGACGAGGTCTAGAAACGCGAGGTCTCGACATGAAGACGGACGAGGTGTTGACAACGAACGTCTGCAGATTGCAGGTGGAGCTTCGCAACGGAGCCGTCGGGAACGACAACGACAAGCACAACGACAACGGCGACAAGCAACGACACTGGTCGAGGCTCAATATTGCGGAAGCATCGATTACATGTGTGTCGACGGCGATGGTGGGGTTTGCATGATGTGGCAGCTCTAGACGCGAGGAGGGAAGGCTAACTCCGTTCTCGATTGCTTGCAGCATGAAACCCCGGCGGCCGGCAGGCTAGGTATGCACGAACGAACGTGGGCGACAGGTCTTGAGCCTGTGAAAAGCCCGTGAAGACCGCGGCCGGGCAGAGGGAAAGGATAGTGAGTAAAGCGTCACGGTATAACGCGGCGGTGGGAGCACTCAATGGTGTCGAGGACTCAATTCCCCACAACGCTCAAAAGCGTCAGGCCCATCCATCGATCTTCCCGTTGGGCGGCGAATGACGTGCTTGGCGGTAAGAATGCCGCCGGCGGTGGGAGTACGGAGGAAAGAGAGTCCAGCGTGGTGGTCGAGGCCGTCATCCATGGGCCACATGGCGCCGGCGAGCTCCATGCCGGACCATGCGTGGACAAGTCCGAGTCCGGGCGCCGGCACATCGGGCGGAGGCGGGTGGAGGTGCATCAGCGGAAAGTGCCTGGGTGCAGCCAGCTCCTGGGTGCAGCCAGCTCCTGGGTGCAGCCAGCTCCTGGGTGCAGCCAGCTCCTGGGTGCAGCCAGCCGCTTCGGAATCCTGTCAAGCCGGCACTGGGCACCCAGATATGGATTGTTTGGGTAAAAATTTCTCATCTGACCATAAATGGAACATCTCGGGCGAAATTTCACGGCTAACAATGATCGTCTGATGTCTGTTGCCGGCCGTGATGGACGTGCTGATCTGATCCAGCCCGTCAGATGGTGAGGGTTTCATCTCCGCCTGGGTACTCCCAGGGGCCTGGGAGTGCCGGGGCTTTGGAAATCAATAGCCTGGGTACACCCAGGCGCTGTTCGAAACCTTTACAGCCACGGGTGTTTATTTTCCCCGTTCGCCTGCAGAGTTGCCCAGGGATGGGCGCTGTACGGCTGTGATTCTTCGGATAAAGTCTGAAGTCACCCACGGTGTTCGACTTCGCATGGCCGTTTTGGTTCCAGACTACGACGGGCAGTCGCTGCAAATGCTGGATGTGCGCGCTAATTTGCTCCAGTATGCAATGTACGAGCCGATGAGTTTGCTCAAGTTACACCTGCTGGCTTTTCAGCGTCAAATCCGGGTGGGCGACAGGGTTTGCCTGGTTTTGGGAGAACACCGCAGCGGTTGTGGACGAGTGTTGCGGTCTCACTCAGACTCGCTCTGGGTACAACTGGTGAATCGCCCCCGTGAGCTCCAAGTTCCTCTGCACCATGTCAGAGTCGTCTTCCAATGTGGCGATGTCGTCCGCGTTATCCATGGCAGTCATATGGGCAAGATCGGGTTTGTGGCATCCCTCGAGATTGGCAGTTACTGTACCCTGTACCCGGTGGGTGGATTCGCGTCTCTCAATCTTCGTTTCCACTAACTTCATATCAGGCCGAGATTCATGGTGGAAAGTTTGAATTTGTACCAGTGAACGTCACCGCTCCCAACGAGTTCAGCTTGGTTGTTCAGCACGATGACGAGGCTCAGGAAACACCAACGGTGAGTTTATCATTAAAGTCATGCCAATTTACCAACGTGAACAGTATCATATACCGACAAGCCACTTGGTCTTCGAGAATTTTGACCACCAGTCGGATCTTCAATTACGGATGCAAGACTCGAACGTCGGTGAATGACCATGGATGGCGCTCAAGAGAAAGCATCGGCAGTTGATGCTCGACATGAAGGACAAGCTCAACTGGGTCAGACACAAGGAGATACTCATCGTGGGCAAGCAGCACCACATGAAGGGTCATGCTGGCCAAGTGATCGACTATCAGTGGACTGCTCCTCCGAAGGTCGTCGATGCAGTGCTGAACAGAGAACTCTGCATGACGCGCTATTTCCAGCTGGTGGTTGGGCTGACGATGTCAAACGCGACAACAAATGTCATGTACACCAACGTTCGCCACAAATCGTAGGTTGACTGGCATAAACCATCAAGACTCGAGGCTGATCTCTTCATAGTACCGGTCTCACGCTGGAGCGTGCTCATGTGCTTACGAATATGAAGGATGGGTGTTTCTTCGAGCGGGTGAATGTTCCGGTGCAACAACGCATTGGTGAGGAGGACCTTGAGCTGCAGCAAGTATGGCGACCCACCTCAGCTCGACGAGCTCGACGAACTGAGATGGCTCATTCACATCAAGTTCATCGGAAAACGAGTCGACCTGAGGGTTGGCAGCAAGGAGGACTTCGCCAAGGTGATGAGGAGCTATGGTAATCTGGCTCGGAAGATCTCGAACAAGCACATTGCATATGCTGACCAGGTTGGATTTTTGGTACCACTGGAACAGCGTCCTTTGGAGACGGATCGCATCAACAAGCTCTTTCCCTTCATCTCTCTGACCAGTCGGGCTCAAAGAGTCAATCTGCCGCTGCCAGTCCTTCAGCCAGTCCGCACGATAGACGGCGTCTCCATCACGGAATTCTCTGGGTGCATCATTGTCATCGGGCCTGATGTCTACAGCAATACATATCGCATTGGACATTACGCCGAGGTGGTAGCGCTTTTAAATTGGAGCAGACGGAGAGCGGATCTTTGCATAGATATGAATCGCTATACTGGTTGCAGGCACTGTGTCGCTCGACGAACGAGCGAATAGATGATCCACCTGGCCCTGACATGGACTTTAATGCCATTCCGCTCTAGCTCGGCGTGTTTTACCGACTGCTTGCCATATTACTGTATCATATCCATCACTCATTCATTTCTGTATTACTCTGACTTTGAATGAATTTGTATATTGGCTTTCAATGTAGATAGACAAAACAATTGTAACGACGCGTCAATGGACCCCCCGCCGTGTCAATCAACGCGTTGGGGTAGGAACACGTTGAAGATAAACACGGAAGGAACAGGAATAACTCTAAGAACGCGTCAAATTGACGCGTCGGGGGGACACGAGCAGCTTATAGGTGAGTAGATCATTTTTAACGACGCGTGATAACTAAAAAATATAGATATAAAGAAGAAACAACCGTGACAATGCATCGACTAGACGCCTCGGGGGACGCGACGCGAGCAGACTACAGGTGAGCAGATCATTTAACAACGCGTGTTAACTAAAAAAACGTAGGGACGAAAGCGAAAAATAATACAAAGACGTGGAGGGATACTAGGTGAAGAGATAAGGCTTAACGACATGTTATGACTGAAGAGGAAAAAAAATTAAAGTGCTGCCTTGCGAGCGCAACGAGCAAGGTCAGTGGCACGGCGAATGTCATCCAGCTCGTCGAGTGCAGGCGCGGGGCTAGCAAGGAAGAAAGCTTTGAGGGTGTCAAAGTGTTGCGCGGAACCCTGGGCATGCTTGGCAACGGCATCAAGATGTTGACGCGCCTCAACGGACGCTTCCTGGACAAGGTCGACGTTGCAAGCGCAGTGGTAGGCCAGGTACGGGGTCAGGTAGCCTTTCTTCGGGAGAACTGACAATCAAGGATCGGGCAGGCGCGGAGAGGGGAAGGCGGGCACAAGCTGACCTTTGTCGATGTCGCCGGTGTCTGTGAGTTTGAACTCCAGATATTTGTGTTCAGCGCTGACTAGAAAGACAGACAGTGAGATTTCATACGGAAGGCAAGGGTGACGGACTCAACACACACCGTCTAACGAAGCACCTTGCAGACTCATAGTGACAGCGAGCGTAGTCGAAAGCGCCGAACGATTTGAGGGCAAGATGGTGGCAGGAGGAAGGGCGGAGTGAGGGTGGAGGTAACATGGCTCGTATGGGCAAGTTCTCGAGATGATCGCGTCATGATCGTGTCATGATCGCGTCATGTCAGCTCGGCAGGCAAGCCGGTCGCCTCGAGGCGCGAGCATGGGCTCGAATATCCCAAAAGAGCACCAATGTGCGTCCGAGCGTGCGTCAGAGCGCTGATTGCGCGGATTGATACAGGACGTACAGATTATAGAAGGAGTAATTGTGGTGCTGCTTACCGTGAGGAAGGAACTTGGGACTTGATCTCAGGCCACAGCCATGGGACTCGTATATGCAGCCACTGAGTCGGAGGCATGCAGAGCACAATCGAGTTTTCGTCGCATTATGTCAGCATTTTGTACGGGCGAGTGAGCGGAATCAGTCAGAGGAAACAGCAAGAGCGTTGGGGAGTGCACGTGCTGATAGCGAGAATGTAAGCAAATCATCTGAGAAAAGATATACCATGGACCTCCAACCAACCTGTCATCAAACGCTCCCTATACGCCCAGCTCTGACGACTACAACCCGATCACGGAAACCGATTGACTTCAAGCTCCTGATCGTATTAACCCTTACTCTACGATCAGGACCCTTTCCATCTGCACCGATCCCTTATATACCGTAGGTACACTCCTGTACTGTAGGTTGTTATCATCTATTCCCCAGGGTCTTCATACCCTCATCTCGTCTTATCCTCTCGTCGCCGTCCGTGTTGTCCGCTATCGTGGGTTCCAAAACCCAACAACCCACTCAGCTACCTCAAAGTCCGCTGTTGCTGACAGACCGCTGTTGCTGACAGACCGCTGTTGCTGACAGACCGCTGTTGCTGACAGACCGCTGTTGCTGACAGACCGCTGTTGCTGACAGACCGCTGTTGCTGACAGACCGCTGTTGCTGACAGACCGCTGTTGCTGACAGACCGCTGTTGCTGACAGACCGCTGTTGCTGACAGATCGCTGTTGCTGACACAACCACTGTCGTCCACTTCTCGCAAAGCATCCAACACTCAACCCTCCCGCAGGTTCACATTTGCACATCGTGGCTTCAGTCTGGGTGGTGCACGCGGAAAAGGGCTTGCAAAGCTGAAACAGCGATGGCGAACACCAAAGCAAGGACACACACCACAGCAAGGGTGCGCTCGATAGAATTCTCCCTCACAACCCGGAGCGAAGTGGATGGATGAGACGAAGGTTGGTGGGACTCGTCGAGTTGAGTCTGTTCCATTGAATTCCGCAGGCAATGATGAGCTTGTGATCATCACATGCAATGGGAACACACACCTGGAGCTCTAGAGTCATAGTGATATTTTCCCTGTGCTGCTGGTCCACGCTGCTCATCGCTTCCATCAGCGGCTTGTTACATACTCGTAGAAAGGAAGGAAGATCGAACTTGATTCAGGCCTAATGAATACATAAATTCAACCTGCAAACGATTTCCATGAGTTACGGCAGTGCACGGGAGCAACCGACTCACTTATGTCTGTGTCTGCTCCATATCTCGTGTCCACCCGCCGTTCCCGTCTTGCCTGTCCCTGTCCGCATGCGCTGCCCCACGGGCGTCGGAAAACTTGTTCAATGTTTTTGAAGGAAGCAGCGAGCTTGCGAAAAGGCTTGAGCTGGAAGCTCTTGACTCGAAAGTGTGCTTGCAGGTGGGGCTTGCCAGTGCGTTGCTTGCATGAGGTTGAAGCGAGAGGGGGGAAGAGAACCGTGCGGGTGATGTGGGCGGAGACAATGAGGGCGAGGCGTAAGACACAAAGGGCGGAGTGAGGGTGGCGGATGCCTACTCGAAACAAATAGGCCGACGGCAACCAATGGCATGAGAAAAAGAACCTCGTGTCACATCAGAATAGTTGCACAACTTGGAGGATTTTGGGACGGATAGCTGGGGTCTGTGGCTGCAAATGAGCAGATGGAAGCAGGGATGCCGCCCCCATGTCGTCGTGGTGGAAGCAGGGAAATTTGCTCAGATTTGTGCTGCGTGAGAGCCTGAGAAAGAATTCTGTGTAGAATGACAGGTCTGATAAGGTGTGATGTGAGAGACGCTATTAAGAGAAGGAGTATATATAGGCAACGGCACGTGACGGGTCAACCCGCGGGTGCTTTGGGTCTGACCCGCACCCGTACCCGCGGTGGCTGTGTACCCGTACCCGCGGTGGCTGTGTACCCGTACCCGCGGTGGCTGTGTACCCATACCCGCGGGTACGGGTACGGATTTACCGGCTGTAGACGCTCAGATTGGGCTGAGATCAGGTAGTTGATGAATGTTTTGCATGCAAGATTGCCTCATGGAGCGTACTTTGCACAATCCAGGTGAGATTCGCACCAAAGGAACACTTCGGCACAAGTTTGATGATAACCCGCGGGTCCACGGGTTGCGCCGGGCCGACCCGCACCCGTACCCGCGCGGGTCAAACCTGTCAACCTGCACGGGTTTCGGTGACCCGTGCCGTTGCCTAGGAGTATAAGAGTTCAGGTGGGGTAGACTGAGGTGGAGTATCTCTCTCTCTTCCTGAAGCTTCCTCTTCTTCTGTTCCATGGCTCCCGTGATCACCTTCGCTCTTTTGCGGGCGAATTCCATAATTTCCATTTTGTATATCTTGAAGTCAATCTGCAGGTTATCTTCCTCTGTGCATGGCTGTTCTAACTTTGCTTCCAGCTCGATCCCTTATGGATGCGCTGGAGCATGTTTGCTCCTGGGATGTAGGTAGATCCCTTGGGTTTGTTGGTTGTTCCCTCGAAGATATCTTTGGCACAGCAAGTGATCCAGCCTTCCACAATTTCAACATCCTTCTACGCAAATATATTGCGCAACACCATCCAGCACACCAAGGATGACTAGAGGAGAAAATCCAGGTGAGTTTGTTTCTTTTCCAGCTCACTGCTCAGCTGCTCAGATATTCCAGATTGAGCAGTGCAAGGTCATTTACACAAGGCAGGCCGTCGCTCCGCTCCGGCGCATGCACTCGAATCACACTAATATTTCTGGGTAAGTTACATTGGTTGTACTACTTTCCCCGGGTCGAAGGCGAACACAGGCATGCGAGCGATGACGAATACGTGAGAGAGCAGTATAAAGTTGGCCATGGGAGAAAACTGGGTGGGTCAGATCAACACCAAGCCTGCTCACGGTGAGACCTTGGCAGCTGTTAAAGGTTGTCGCATAGGCCGGAGCAAGTGGAAACTGCTTGCGAAGCAGGGTATGTCCGGAAGACAGCGTTGATTCAAATGTGATCCGCGGAATAAGAAGTTCGTCGTCTTCTCCCTCTCCCAGGCCCGCAAGCAAGCCTCTGAGAATCCGGACTGTGATCAGGCGATACCCGACGTTGAGAACGACAACACGGGCATTTTTTACCAAGCCACGGTCAATCGAGAAGTTGCGGAGTAAGCGGAAAACCGCGTTGGTCTTGATTGTCAATGCATGTACTGGGAGGCCTGGAGGGGTGTGTTGGGCCACATAATCGAGAACACTCGCAGGTGGAAGAACCCCGAGGTCCTCGCTCTCTCGGAAGGAGTCGGCAGCAAAATATGTATTGGCCGCTCCGTCGATGAGCTGTAATACCGCATCGTTATAAGCGTCAACTTGTCGGTGCAACGGTGCAAGAATTGCTCGCGAAAGACATGCGATAGGGTCTTCAAGGATGCTGGGTGGATAGACAAATGCAAGGAGTGATTCCGCGTTATGACACTGCTGCAAGATATCCAGAGGAATATCAGGTCCCGCGCCATCGCCAATTGCATCAACAAAATCCGCAAACTCCAGATCTTCAGCATTGCGGATGGGCTGAATCAATCGCAGGATTGTGAAGTGCTGCCACAGCGGAGAAGACTTGATGGAGGCATCGACTATTTGCGCTCGGGAGCCACGGCGTACCACCGGGCAGGTTTGTCGAAAGTCGCCAAGTAATACAATGACTTTTCCACCGAACGGAAGGTCGTTTGCCATGATCTCCCGCAAGATATCATCGACGCACGCAAGGACTGCACGATTTGCCATGGGCGCTTCATCCCAGATAATCAGAGCAGCTTTTCGAATTAATTCGGCGCGCTGGCTGTCTGGTTTGATTGGCGACTTGAGCAACTCGTTTCTCTCATTGACGGGAACCTGAGATCAAGTATGAGTAAATTGTAAAGACAGCACGTTAAACTAACCTTGAATGCGGAGTGTGTAGTGCGACCACCCGGATAAAGTTGCGCTGCAAATGCAGCTGTCGCCGTAGCAATAACAATTTCATTGAATGAGCGAAGCTTGTCGCACAGCGCGATAATCACGGACGTCTTCCCTCGGCCTGCCTTTCCGTCGACAAATACACACAGTGGCTCGTGCGCCATGACTGCGGCAAGAATGTGAGTGTATATTTCGAGCTGTTCCGGGTTGAAGATCTCGAGCATGTTGTTGGCGCGCGCCTCAAGTTCATCGGCTATCGAGCTCCAGCGTTGCAATTCGTGCATCACTTCAGCGGTGTGGATGGTGGCTTCTGGGAGCCCGTAATCAGTCAATCCCTTCCCATACTCCTCCAGTAAGTGGCTGAGATCATCGAGTGCGAGATTCAAGCCAAGCTCCTCAACGTTGTCATGGCGCAGGGTAAAATCGCGTGAGAGATGCTCGCTAAAAGTTTCCCAGAGCATCACCGGCGATGGTACGCAGTCGTTAACCAAGAGGTGAACAAATAGAACTCGGAGCTGACGCGGTGTGCGTAGAGATTGGACCCCCTCCATGATCGCATGCATTGCTTCGTTGGTGTCCGCGAATAAACCGAGTTCATTGGCAGTCTCCTGGTATGATGGAAAGAGGACTCCGTTGATGGTACGGGCATCGATAAAGGAGCGGCAAGCACGCGTTTGGAGGATTGACCGGAGGTAAAACAGCTCGCCTTGGGATGGGCGAATCGAGTGGATACGGGAAATGTGCGTGTGGATTGAGCTCCGGAGAATGACGTGTTGACGCGGTGAACTGGAGTTATTTGGCTGCTCAAGAAAGTATCCGCTCTTGCCCGCCTTCTCGGCATCGAACTTCTGTAGCCGAAAGAGCATGAAATATTGCGCGTAGGTCAAGTCGTCAAAGCTACGGGTGACACCATCGAGATTGAAGGTGCCCATGGGGCGCAAGAAGTAACGGTTCAGCGTGGAGAGCGTGCTGGAAGGCCCAGCACGGCCGTACTGGTGATGGACAGTAGACTCTGGCAGATGGATAGATAACGCGGTGACGGCGGGTTCTTTTTTGGTCACAGCGAAACCAAGAATTCGCCAAGCCGCCTCGCCAGCGGACAGGTATCGAGCATCCCAGAACTCCTTGATTTCGTCTATAGGACCGTCGGAAGTCGTTGAAGAGATTCGGTAGCGCGTTGACACTCCAGCTGCAAGAGAGTAAGTCTAATAGGCAACTTAAAGTAGTCTAAAAGCGTACGTTTATGAATGTATTTGAAAATATATTGGAACAAATGCGAGGTGTGGGCTGCTTCCATATTGATGTGGCAGCGGAATATGCGAAGGAGCGCAAGACAATGAGGAACAACAATCTCGTCGCCAGGTCGTCTTCGCCGATAATGCACACGACCTTCTGCGTCGATTGTTGTTGTCTGCTGCAGAGCAAAGGGATACCCGAAGCGGCAACGGCGGATACCATTTGCATCCACACGTTGGCAATAGCTCGATGGTTCTGCGGTGGCCGCGGGGTGGGAGTGCATCATATACCGCTGAACTAATCTGGCGTCGTCGGGGTCGTCGGGAATCTCTGCCGAAATTACAGAATCAATCTCCTCCGGCTCGGCGCACCCCTTCAGGTACTTGATGAGAATATGTGCATGAGGGAGGCCGCGTTTCTGGAACTCGATGCAGTGGATGCAGTATCGGGGGCGCCCGACATTCGGGAACATGGATTTGAGAGCTTGGAGAAGCAGGGTCAGTTTGCGCTTGAATACGCGCGCGACCACGACAGGAATATCTGCAAACGTCTGCCCCGGACGTAACTGAGAGGTAATCTCTGGCCAATTCGGATCACAGGTCATGGTGATGAAGAATGAGGGGTTTCCCAAGGCCGCAGCAATAGCAAGAGAGTCAGAGACTTGCTCAGAAGCCCACCGCCATGAGCCGAGGAAAGACAAAGGGAGATAAATGTTCTCGGAGGGTGCGATGGCATCCACGGAACCCATTAAAGCAGCGTCGTTCTGTCGTAGGCGCTGCTGGTTCACACGGATATACGTGAGACGTGATTCAAGATTGCGACTGAACATATCGACCATGTACTCGTTGGCGACGCGTCCGAATATCGAAAAGCGTTCCTCACGAAGCAAACGCGCGCGATAGTGCCACATCTGTGTGGTTGGAATATCGCCATCGGGGTTTGGATCGTCCATCTCCGTCGGAGGTACGCGATTGTCGGTGATTCCCCAACCGAGCGTTCCATGAGGGAAAAGAAGAGGGTAGGACAGCGGCTCCCAGAAACGACTAATAGTCGAGATTGATTGATTATGACCGCCAGTAGTAACAACAATGAGGCGGCGCGCCTTGATCTCCGCCTGCGTTGTGTTCGAGTAGGACATAATGGCGGCGATTTCGGTTGTGCCGCGATCCTCCAGGATAAGCTGGGCGTTATCAGCCCCAGTAGATCGAATTTGTCCCAGAGAATGCAACGTCGAGGCGAAAGAATTGACTCGAAGCAGTGCAGCTCGAAAGGCAGTGAGCCAGGATTCCGGGATGTCTCTGAACCACTGCGAGCCGGAATAAGGAACATTGGTGTCCTCGAAGCCGTCATATAGGAGGCAGCGGACTGCGGAATTTTCATGGCCTGGTCACACGCGATGATACACGCGACCGCCGATTGCAACAAAGCCCGGTGGTCCGTTGGATCGCGTTGGGAAAGGGTGCGTGCTTTCCAAAGCCGCAAACGAAAGGATGAGATTCAAACGTCGAGAGAGTTGGGATACACGCTTGTCGTTCAGGAAGATGTTGAATTCAGGTGGAAGCGGAGGAAGGGGTTTGACATCGAGGAAGCGGCTGCCGTTTGGACCACAGCAAAAGCCAGGATTCTCGCCAGTCAAGAGCAGGATGCCACAGGTCGGGCATTTATGCTGCTGGCCGCCGCGTACGGCTCCCCACATTAAATGCGACTGCCGAACCTCGCCTATCTCCCACGTCGCAATCGATGGCATAGCTAGAAATGAATTCAGAAGGCACTGGACGCAAGCACATGAAAGATGAAGACATACCTGAGTGAAGATCGGAAGACGCGAGCTATTCAAACGTTTGAGAGAATCGGACACTGGCTGCCAGTTCGACTCGCTGCCAGTGTTCGAGGGTGGTCGATGACCGCAAGGTACTGCTCTTTGTTCGTCGGTGTCACAGTGGCGTGAGTTATTGCACTAAAAATGGGAGAGCTTCGGAGCGGATCGGGAATCGAAAGCGGGCCGGTGGTTGGAAGGACCCGGCTTGCCAGTGGATACTGTGCGGACTGTTGTTGCTTAGAAAAAGTGGACATATGTACTGAGAAAGACAAAATGCAGGAAGCAGAACATTGGAAAGAGAGAAACACAGAGTACACCGTCAGTAAAGTGTTCGAGACCCCGCACACAAACCGCTGCTGCAACGCGAGTACGCGCACAACCCGCTCCTGCCTCTCGTCGTCCTCTGGTTACTCGGGGGCATCGTCCAGAAGTGCTGGCGCCGGCGGAGCGCACTGCGGCTAGTGACCGCGACGGATTTGTGGATTTGGGTTGGATTCGGCGTGGGCAGCTCGACTTCCCTGGCAAAGCGATCGATGTGACGCGAGTATGCGATGCTGCCGTTGATATTGTCGGAGACGGCGAGTACTCTGGGCTGTGTGAGCAGCGAACGAAAAGGTGAGGAGCTTATGGCAGACGCACTGGGCTCCGAAACCGTTGCTGTAACGCGAGTGCAATCGCTCCTCTTTCTCCTCGTCGTCTAGTTACTCGGCGGCATTGGCCCAAGATTGCTCGCGTCAGCAGAACACATGGCGGTTAGTGACTGGGATCCTTCGACTCGTGGTTGCTATGCTTTCCTGTGAATAGTCATCAGCAGCCTTCCTGGGGCTCAGAACACTTTACCAATTGCGTTGGGCATGGCAGCACACAGTGCCAAATCGCGAGCATCGAGCCGTGGACGTTGAGCAGAGCAGAGGGGTGATTCCGATCCCTGCCGGCGATTCCAGTACTGGCAGGGCCGAGTGGCGAGCCGCCGGACGTCGAAGCTATCACAGATGGAATGGCGTCGGTGAGAAGCAAGTGACACGTACCATTGCTCATCTCCCCTGCTTTCGTTCCCGCTACCAACCCGCTACGTTGCTTGCGTCCCTCGGACTTGTCGTATCGTCCGGTGAGCTGAATTGCGACGCGGGAGATGTTGCCATCGAGAGTCTCGCGAGATGTTCTTGCGAGCGCGGAGACCTTGCGGAGAACGATGAGGGGAGAGCACGCCGCCAGCCCAATGAGAGTGGGAAGAACGCGGAGTGAGGCCGGAGGTAAAAGACCCGAAAGAGATGGGATCGCGTCATATTCACGTCATCCGTCTCGGCACGCATGCCGCTTGCTTCGACGTGAGTGAAACGACCCAAAAGAGCACGAACGTGCGTCAGAATTACCACAAAGAGCTCGAAAGCAAATCCGACATTTCATTTGATACGATAGACCTGCGTTATAGTAGAGTAATCGACTACCAGTCCAAAGTTGACTTGCCTACACCGCCAATGGGAACCCAGCTGGCGGGCAGCTGAGATCGACATGTGAGACAGGTGTAGCGGCCAGCTGTGTCCAGCCCGCCACGAGCTGGCTGCCAGCCCTTGTCGCATATGGACCCATGCTGTGGCCAGGTCGGGCTGGTGGCCAGCTGACAGTGAATGTGTACGCAGCAAAAGATTCAGCTGCAATGCGCTGTCCCTCAGATTTTACTCGAGCTTATAATGGGCATGGTAGTGGAACGGAATGCAATTGCATGTGTATTAAACAAAGACTACACGTTGCCCTCGAACCCGGCCGGCCCTACCCATCCATGTAAACCCCTCAAAACCATCGCTCTCATCCATCGTTGGCAATTTGGCAACATCGATGGCAGCGGAGGTAGCGGAGTCTTCGTGTGCCGAGATGGGAGGGTGTTAGAACCGATCCAGGTGTTCATGCTTCGGGAATCGATGGGTGGGAGATAATGTGGACGCAGTGCGTCGGGGGAGATTTGAATCTGTGCGAGGCTCGGCGCGCTAGGGATGTGAAGGGGTCTTCGGAGAGATGCATAACGAGGGCTGAACATAGAAAGGTGAGCGAGTAATGATAGGAAGGTGAGCTGTATGCGCACCTGGAGTCTCGGATGTGCGTCAGTCGACGAGATGACGTTCGGGGCGGCGAAAGAGCACCCTCCGCCCATCGGAGATGTCAAGCCTGTGAACACGTCAGAGAGAAAGCACGAGGAGGGTCTTGCGGATGCATCGTGGTGGGCTCCTGCGGAAAGCGGGTTTGAGTGACGCGGCTTGAGCTACATAGCGGAAAGCGGGCTTGAGCGTTGTCTTGAATCTTGCTAAATGATTGAGTGGGAGCTTCGAGTTGCAGGTATACAGGTAGGTGTGCTTGATGGGTGTTGTCGCCGGACCATACTACTACTGGTCCATAGCGTGTCGCCGGCTTCGTGGGTGTCGTTTTTGTGGCTTGAGGTCGAGAATTGCTCTTGGCTGCGGCCATGCGAGCGCCCTGGGCGAAGGCCGGCGAGAGCGATTCTGTCGGAAATGCTGAGGCGGGCGAACCCCGAGGGACGAAGGGAAGGTGGTGGTGGTGGGGGAAAAGAGAAAAGCAACCTGCGTGACGACGATCTTCTCCCTGACACATGCGATCAAGCACGCCGTAATGATATCGTTATCACGACCGCGTGGTGATGTGGGACTTGGCAATTTTCGACCTGACTCCCTTGCGTGCGTCGACTCCGCCGTCGAGTCGCCGAGTCGACCGCAAACGATGCCGATTCGTTGACTGACCGCCGCCGGGAATGATGCGTTCCGCCGTGACACTGACGCGGATGTCTACATCGAGCAGCATGCGTGTATGTAGTATATTCCCGAAAACCTGCTCACAGCTCCCAAAAAAACGTGGCCTACATGTTTCCATCCAGCTTTTGGCCAGCTGAAATTCAGCTGAGGGATGCAGCTGGACACCAGCTGGTATCGAGCTGGTTCCAGCTGCGGAATTATCTGGTCACAGGTGGCGACGCCGGCTGGCTTCCACATATGGGACTGTTGGCGGTGTAGTGCAAGGGACATCCTCTGCGGTAACTCACACTTCCACGGTGCTCCCCGACTCCATCATATATGAGGACGACAGGAACCCTCACACAGTTGGGGAGTTCCACTTTATCTTCCGCTGCCATCTTCTCGCCCTGGTACGGCCGTTCCGCGAGACAAAATGGCAGCCAAATATGCGCACAGACTGCCCGATACATGAGAAACTTGGGTTGAAGAGCAGCAAATTCATCGCTTTAGAGCACATCGTTCGCAGCGCATTACTGTGCCCAATCTTTGGAGGGAAGGAGGGGATGCACTATATTGTTGACTGTATCGACGAGGACATGTATCTACGACTGCATAATATTGATTACTGTACTATTTTATTCAATTTGTTTGGCGTGACATCGGGTACGAACTGAACCTTTCGTATGATGCCATCAAATGTCCTTATATGGCCATATTTTGCGCTGTAGGCGCGAAAATTTTTGCAAAATTACCCTTTTGGGACTTGATTTTGGACCTTGGCTATGACATACGAAAAATCTCGTAGGATTGAGGGCAGCGTGATGCATGACATTTGAATTGAATAAAATACTACAGTAATTGACCTTGCTCTACTGAAATTCATTATTCTGTAGTGCGTGAACCTGCTTCCAAGCTGCTCGGCGGGAGGTTACAAGCCATCTCACGCCGTCAAAAGGTCATAAGCCTGCTCAATCCGTTGCAAGCTATTTGACTTTTTTTTTTCTGACACAGTGTCCGGTCAGGTCCGGTCTGAGAATGAGCCAGCTCACAAGTCGCGAGTCGCACAGCCTAGCAGTAAAAGTTTTTCAAGCTGCAAAATGGTTTGATGGTGCATATTCTCACTTCGAACTGTGATGATTCAGATTTAGATTCACTGAGGCCTTGGCTGCAAGGATATGCGAGTAAGTATTCCAGAATATCTGAATCGTTCCACTGAATCCACATCCAGAGCACGGACACATTTCAAGAAGATTCCAACTGACCAACAACCGACAGGACGGCGAGTGCGAAGGAAAGCTGTGCAGCTGCCGTGCCTCCTGCTACTCCGTCACACATCGACGTGACACCGACGGTCACACCGTGCCCCCGAGCACTCTCAATCCCGCAATCCGTCGTCGTCGAAAAAGGAATGCACGCACAGACGCGATACGTGTTCTACAATGCGCCAACCCAACCACCAACACACCCACCAGCACACCAGGAGCAACCGCCCGTGACAACGGTCTCTCCGCAGGACACGCAGCGCACGCCTGTATCTGCCAGTGCGAAGTCGAAATCGAAGGCTACGAAGCCGAACGCGAGCGCGAGCACCAGTAGCGCCCCACATGCGGCTTCGAGTACCAGCACCAGTGCTCCAACGCCCGTAACGACGCATGCGACACCGACGACACCGATACCGACTCCCAACCCACCAAAAGCCCACCCGCAACCACAACCGATAGTCGCGACAGGGACAGGCGACTGGACGAAGGATCTTGTGCAGCTGGCCAAGACCGCCGAGCTCAAGTGCGTTTTTCTGCTCTCCTCTCGTCGCTCTCGATAACTTATGTCGGGCACACACAGAAAACACGCATTGACGCTGCAACTACATACTGCACACATCCTCTCCGCGCACGCCGCGCTGGACCAGAAGAGTCGTGCGATAGAGGACGTGAGGGAGCAAAAGAATCGGTGGGCCGCCTTGCCTTCCCTTGCCCTTGTCTTTCCTCGCTCACCAACCCCACAAACAAGCCTTGAATCCGAGCGCAAACGTCTCATCGAATGTCTCGCGCAGATCAACGACGACCGGACGCACGCGGACCTGCTCGAGACCTCCCTCGAGCGCGAACGCACCCTCTTGCGAAGCAAGATCGCCAGCCTGTCGGAAGGGCACTCGGAGTACGCTGTGGCGAAGAGCGAAGTGGATCGTCTGAGAGCGGATCTGGGGCAGCTGCCGTTGCCGAGCTTGCAGGAGACGTTGGATGGGAGGGGCGCTGGGTGAGTGTTTTGCTTTGTTTTCTTTCCCCGTGCTCTTTTTCTTTCCATTTCTCCTTTCTGCTTCCCCCTCCGTCTTGGTCCGTATCCCATCGGGCTCGGTCGGTCTTCATGCTTGCGCACGACCTTTCTTTTCGTTTTTGTTATCTCTCGCCCTATCTCGACGGGACATCGCGCTATTTACGGGCAGACGGTGTCTCAAGCGATCTTGTTTCCCTCCCGGCTCGTTCGGGCGTCATACCGCTTCTATCTTTCATCTTCCTGGCTCGACTCTCCATGCCACGCGATGCGGCGGCAACGGACTTGTTCTTTCCTTCCTCGTTCCTCGTTCGTCACTTCTATCTCCATCACTTCTATCTCCCTTCCGTTACTTCTACGCCGTGCCGTGTGGTATCGAATCGACGGCGCTATGGGCGTCCCGCGCGCGCGTGCTTGTGGGCGGACCATAGCGAGTCCTCGGGCGGTACTAAGGCTTCGCCTTGGGCTTGTCCTTGGACCGAGCGTCTTGGCTTGGGTCGTCCTTGGGCTCGGAAGGTCATACATCGTCCACATCGGGCGTTGGCGTGGGCTTTGGCTGGATTAGCACCGGCGAGCCGGTTCGCGAAGGCTCGTTGGTGCTTGGTCCTTGGTACCATGGTGCCTAGCTACTGCTACCCGGCTAGGACCTGATCGCAGGTGGTTCGCCTCTCCTTCTCCTTCTCCTTCCCACCAGGATCACGACCAGGACCAGGACCAGGCCTGGGACCAGGCCACCGACCCACCCACCGGGCCAGAGATCCGAGCCCAAAGCGTATGTCTTGATGCAGATGGATGGATGTCGACGGATGGATGAATGTCAAGACAGCAGTAGGCGCGACGCGATGCGATGGGTCGGGGTGGGCTGGGGCTTGGATAACGCACGCACGTTTCCAGATGCGTAGCACTCGGGGCTTGCAGGCACATTTCGCACGCTCACGGCGGTGCCTTCCCCAAGCCACGAGTCGCGAGCCCGCTGAGCCGCTGAGCCGCTGAGCCGGAAAGAAGCTGTTTTGGGCAGGCTTGCATGCGGGCGCCCGACTCCCCACCGGTTTCCATGGCCAGTTCGGGTTCCTCGCGACCTCGCGACCTACACGCACGCCGTGTAATCTCCGACTGCTTGCTGGCTTGCTACAGCTGCTGTGGCATCTGATGCATTCCCAGTCCCCTTCCGTTCGCCTCCCGTTCCTGTTCATCAATCCCTTGCATTCCGACTTCCGACCTTCCATGTTCGGAGATTATCCTTCTACAGCTTCGCTGGTTCGTCCGTGGCCACCGCGCGCGGGGAGGGCGGACGGGGAACAGATATTACAGCGGGGCGACGTCTGCGGGGGATCCGCGTGGGTGATTGACAGGAACGTGGATGTGGGGATGTGAATTCGCCGACTCGATCGGGGCCGGAGTGTCCTTTTTTTTTTTGGCGGTTTGCCGTTTTGAGTTGGCTTTGCGTTCATCGTCTTATTTTCCTCCTCTCATCTTCCCTCCTCTTCCATCAACTTGGCAGCAACGCTAACAATCCCTTTTTTTTTTTTTTGTAGATACCTCGAGCAACGCCGCAACGCTGGGCCCGATGCAGACGTGAAGAAGCGGAAGCGAGCTGCGAATGTAAATGTCAATGTCAATGGTGTCGGTGCAGGTGAGTTGACTTCCTCTTTTCTGTGTTTTCTTGACTGACTGACTGACTGACACGATCCCACAGCCGCCGACGCCGACGGCGACCCGAGTGCCAAACGGCCGAAGGGAAGACCACGCGCAAGTGCAGCGGCGTAGGTTTGAGTTTTTATGTTCTGTTGTGCTTGTATTCCGCGTTCACGACTAGATACGTATGTATAGCCGCATTGTGTGTTGTGTATTTCTTGATTCGCTGCCGCGTAGATCTAGTCGAGTTGCTTTATTGTATGCGGTATAGCTCAATTCGAGTGCCGACGTGAAGACTGCGAATGAGCGGCGCAATCTGGGAAAGAACGCAAGCTGTCGTTGTTCCGTCTTGGAGAAGAGGCGGATGCGTGGCAAGCCGCAGACGGTGCGGTTAGCCACGGCGACGGTAGGAAGATCCTTCGCAGGGACACTTTTGAATATTTCGAGGTAGATTTCGGGCGGAATGAGCATTGAGTTGGCTCATGATGCGTGGGTGATGCCGCAGTGGTCGAGAGCAAGAAGCGAAAACGACCGGTCACACTCACACCCGTGTTCTCACCGTTCAAGGCACGTCACCAGTATCTTTTTGGGAGGTCCGGACACCGAGTGGTTCATATCCGAAAGAAGATGTTGCGTCACGATCGTGACCCTCTTGCTTCTTGCCACCATCGTCTATCGTACGTCTCCCTAGCCTGCCTAAATGTTCGAGCTGATTCACCACCGATACGGCCAGTATCCCGCAATGTCCAGCAGACTCGCAATTGCAGAAACCCGCCTCGCTCGGGTCGAAGACGAGATCGCGAAATTGCAGATCGAGCAGATCGAGCTTCATGATCAAGAATTCATTCGCGCATCCACACCTCTCTCGAAGCTTCCCAACGAAATGATCGTCGAAATACTTACCCATTACCTCCCTGCGTACCCAAACTGTGCGCCTCAGAAGGGGCCTGGCTCACCGATCCATCTCATGCTCGTTTGTCGGCAGTGGCGCGACATTGTTGTCGGCACCCCGACTTTTTGGAGAGCGCTGCACTTCGAAGAGGATTGGCCCTTTTTTGAGCCGCAGCAACCCTCTGCCGTGGAGGAGGAGGCGGAAAGGGTTCATACCTGGCTGTCGAGGTCCCGCAACTGCCTGCTTTCCGTATGGATTCACTGGGACAATGCCGCCCACCTCGACAACTACCAACTCATCCTCGAAGCCTTCGCCGCTCATCGTCATCGATTGGAGTATGTCGAAGTCCGGGCGTTCAGGGAAAGTGACCTCCATATTATCTTGGGCGATCCCGCATCTTCGCGAGCTGGCCATTCGTTTGCATGAAGAAGGTATTGACGGTCGGATGCTGTTCGACAACGCGCCTGCGCT
Organism: Mycena amicta; assembly: GCA_029282125.1. Taxonomy (NCBI): domain Eukaryota; kingdom Fungi; phylum Basidiomycota; class Agaricomycetes; order Agaricales; family Mycenaceae; genus Mycena; species Mycena amicta. The sequence goes on along the minus strand of JARIHP010000001.1, from coordinate 428,266 downwards.
TCGCAAAGTGGTCATCGCTGGCTCCGATGTGCTTGGGCTTGAGGACTCCGAGGAGAACTTGCTACCCTGGCACCAGATCAGCTCCCTCACCCTCGCCAGCAATTGGCTTTCTGAAGTTACACGGGTCTTGAACCGCATTCCACTGGGGGGCCTTGTTCACTGTCGAATCATGGGTTCGTCCGTTACCCCTGGTGAGGAGACCATGAAAGCTTTCCCCCAGCTACGCACTCTGGTCCTCGAATCCTCTGGCCTCCCTGCCTATGTTGGGGAGTCCCAAGGCTATCTCGACACCTTCACCACACCGGCTCTTCAACGGCTTGAGATCCCGGAGTGTTTTCTCTGGGAAGACCCCGTCGATACCCTCGAACGATTCATCGCACGATCGGAATGCAAGCTCCAAGAGCTTCGCATCACTGGCTCGTTGGTATTTGCGAATGAGGAGCAGTATCGGCAGGCTTTCCCGTTCATTCCGGCACTTATCTTCGACCACACCCCTCGCTCGGCGTGGAATGTATGGGACACAGGGCTTAGCCTTCTTCATCACACACTCAACGGGAGGAACTAACGCTCACAAAATAATTCGATGGGATTGCTGGGTTTCCACCCAAGTTCCGTCCGAGCTGTAACGTCTTTTGGAACACATATGCCCGTGAACAGCCAGTTGTTGGCGACGGCTTGCCTTTCCTCCTCAAATACTTAAGCGCGCGCTTCAAGTTCAACAGCTCCATCGTTCCATCTTATCAAGGGTGTTAAGCTCAGGCTTGCAGCTGTGGCCTCGAGCCTGATCAACTGAAGCATGTTCGCAGCATGCACTGCATTCAGGCCCTTTCTAGCCGAAGGGTTCACCGAGATTCGCCGAGGTAAGGGCGGCTTTATCTAGCTTGATCTTGGTTCAGCTTGCCTTGTCTAGGAGCATCGGCTAGGACACCTTCGTCGAGCTTCGGCGAGTTTATCTAGACGAGGCTCATCGAGGTTTGGCGGGCTTCGGCTAGGTGTATCTAGCTTGATCGAAAGTTCAGAAAGCCGTCAATTAGCGTCAGATAGCACGGGAGGGCCTCTTTGAGCATACTAGAATCGAATTGAGACCAAACGGACCAAGCGGACCCTGTATTTTGAGTTGATGGCCGGACCTCTCAACAACCGACTCCAACTCCACAGCTTCCTATTGATGAATAAAAATAGTATGACTATCCATATGTCAACACTCTTTGGACACTCATCCCTGAGATACCTCAGCCAGCCGAGGCTAGCTGAATTTATCTAGGTTTGGGTAGGTTAATCTGCCTTTGGCTAGCCACATGACCAATCTAGCTGAACCCCGACAAATCAAGACAAGTTTATCTAGGTATCTAGACGAGGCCTCTAGACAAACCCCTTCATCTAGCCTTGTCTAGAATGTCTAGCCACAGGGTTCGGCTAGAAAGGGTCTAAATGCAGTGATGTAGCTACCGAGCGCTTATCACGCTTTTAGCTGTGATCGCCGCTCCCGCCTCCGCCCATTGTTCTGAGGAGACCTCAAACGCCGATGCACAGCAGTCAAAACTCGAGTGAAGCGAAGCGAGCTGAACTTGACGCCGGAATCTGATGAGCTTTTGAGCTCAAAAACGGGCTCACGCCACAACATGAGCTTGATGAGCTATTCACCTCCCGCTTCCAAGACTTGCGACATTGAAGGAACAATGGGCTTTCAGTAGCGCTGCCACACGATTCCCTTTCTGTAAAGCCTCGAGGCAGACAAGCGAGTGCAATTGCGAGCGGCGACGTGAGAGTATCGATGGTCGACCCCTTTGTGCATACTGTACGACCCGCTGCAGCAAGGGCTGGCTCTGCTCGCGGTTCATCCACTCATCAGTAGCATGGCGAGGAGAAGAGAAGCAAGCCCGGGCCGCCACCGGGGCCGGTACTACGGGAATCTTCACATCCCAAGCCCGCGGCAATGGTAGAAAAGCTGTGCTTGGGCATGTCGGCCGAGCGCCGAACGGATCGCTCGGCTTGATACCGATGCAGGCGGGAAGGGTTTGCCGCTATTTTAAGTTGCATTTTTTCCCTTCACGAACGATCGACTGTGAATAAACAACGGTGGGAATGCCGGACCCGTACGCGAAATGAGATGAAAAAAAAAAGTCAAAACGCGAGCGGGAACGCCGAGCGAAGGGATGAATTGTTTACATACACGCGAGCGCTAGCCGATACTATCAGTGTCCCCGTACTTGACCACACAGGGTAGTTGACCGTTGCCCAAATGCTCCTTTTCCACAGGGAACCTAAAACTTCTGTACCACTAGGCATTCAACCATCCATGAGACGCTGTCCTGTGCAAATTTTCATGTCATGGGAAGGTCTGGTTCAGCGGCGGCGATCGATTTCATCATTGAGGGGCTGGATTTCTTAATTTGGACACCATTTCGGCCTCACCATTCGCTCATTTCACCACGGGTTCGGTCGTGAGAGGACACGTTCGAGGCCTAGGAGTCTATATATGATTTATCAAGCCAATAATCTGTCAATAATTGGCCTATGTCTCTTGAGAAGGTTGAAGACTCGTATGAATGCCACTAGTGACTTGGATGGGGTTGGATTGCGACGACCATCTCTCTCCATCCAGAGGGTCTGTAGCCTTGAAACCATGAGGGAGGCTCAAGGGTATAGGATACTCACCTTCAGGACCTTTGGCCAAATTAGAATAGGACTACTCCACCTGTAGGACTGTGCGGTCAAGATGCCTGGTATTCTGATCTGATGGCGTCGGCCAGCGAAAAATTCACCACAGCCTCAATTTTTCCCCAGAACTCCTCAAACCCGGTCATCCTAGGAGTAGCATGCTATAGAACGTCCCAGTACCCGACATCACAAGAAATACATTCTGTGTCTCATGTTATTTAGACGAAAGTGCTAAGGGGGTCAAGTACGGGGACACTGATAGTACAATGCAGAGCAAGAAAAAAAAAACGCCGACCTGAGCCTAGGACTCTGGACTGCGGAGACAAGATTTCACAGTCTGACGACCGGTGAATACTGTGGAGACTGGCACGGTCCTGTACCATTGCCGCGGCCCCAGGTTGCTGAGATTTAAGATTTGCAGACGGCCGGGGATATGGTTGTCATGGACATTCGCGTACAACGAAAAGACGCCGGCTCGGACGTGCGCCGGAGTCTGCATAACAATCGGAATCAGCGCCAGGGGTGCCGTCAAGTTGCCGTAGACCAATGTGGGTCCGAGTCCGAGGGAATCAATTGAGTTTTCAATTTTCCAAGTCGGCGACGGCCGATTTGAGCGCCCACGCGGAGCGGAGATCGACTCCAGTGAGGAGTTGACCGCGCTCCGCTGGGCGGTGATCACCAAGGAAAAGGAGTTAGGGACGCGGATTGAGAGCCGCTTGAGAGTCGCCGATCAGAATTTTGGAAACCGGTGTTCCGGCCGTGCCGTGTATTATCTTCCTTCCTTCCGTCCTTCTGAGTTAGTTGACGATTACAGACTGTTGACACACGTATGATCCACAATGGTTCTAAGAGACTCCGAGAGTAAACCAGTTTGGAGTGAACAAGCCGTCACTGGTAGTCAGAATTAGAGAATCACAAACGCCAAGTGTAAGGCGACAGTGAATGGGAATATGTTCTGAGCTATTGCATTGAGAAGTCGTATATGCTGTGAGGAGTGCCAGTGCGAAGTCCCAGCCTGAATCGCCTTCCTTTCCAGATGAAGTTTGAACGGATCGAGAGCCTATCGGAGCCCAGCAGCATCGAATCGCCCTTCAGCGGCAGCGTTCCGAGTCATTCCTTCACAGGAAACTTGAACGGGAACCAGATTGCCTGTCTGCCTCTTCGAGACCACTGGCAGTACCCAGCTGATGCGTGATATCGCGCCTTCAGCTTATCGCCGCATCTCATCTGCGGTGAGCCTGAGGTTGCGCCTGAGGTTAACGTTGATTATTATGAAGGGGAGTGACTCGGCGTGTGAGGTGAGGGACTTTGGGTGGAAGGTTGCGATTCGTTTTCGTGAAGAAGGAAGACGGGTTGACGCCGCATGAAATGTATGTGAAATCGAGCGGAGCTAGAAAAAAAAACATCAGATAAGATGTAAGATAAGATAAGATTACGTTGGGTAGTCGAGCGACAGCAACAAACATAACACATCCGCCGTCGCGATCCGAGTCGCGAAGCCATAACTTAGCAGCTTGTGACTACAATCGAGTGAGTGCGCGAAGAAAGGAAGGAACAAATAAACAAACCAATATTCCGCGTCTGCAGATGCATCTGATTCAAGTTCGTTCGGTCCCGCCGGGTGTTTCGAGCCAGCATAACTTATGGATCGTGTGAGGTGCGGGCCGCGGACGGGTGTGCTTGTCGTTCAAGCTTTGGTTCAGTCAGCTTCTGCAAGTAAACTTGGCGGGCGCGGAGATCGGGCATCGGCATCGGTCTTCGGGCACCGGCCATCGGTTTATCTTCTGGCCCGGAGTGCTAAGTTGCACGGAGCAGTAGGTAGCTAGCTGCGTGGAGGATCGTCGGTTGGCGGCTGCAGGCACTTAGCTGTCGAGCTGAAGCAGGCACCAGAGGTTAGAGGCCCAGAGCGCAGAGTCAAAAGAGGGGCGATCTAGAGCGTTACTTAGAGCTTGAAGTTGAATGATTGATTTCGACTTCGCTGCCAGTGCCAGCTAGCTCACCGGCAATGCCTTGAAGCTAGCCCGCCGCAAATTGCAATGGAAGCAGACGCGGAAGCGGAAGATCAGCGCGGAAGCCTTGCGTGCACAAGGCGTTCGCGCTAATTGTTCGACGAAATGATGCTCCCCCGCCGCGCGCTCGGCTGCCGTTTCTTCGTTCTTCGGCTACCTTCCGAGTCGAGCTTGATTTATTTAAGCTTACTGACGAGGGGGGCGGGGGCTCGGACGCCGTTTATCCGCCGGTTTGGCGATGAAAGTACGTTGTGCGTTGATTTGACAGCAGCCAACAGGCTACAGGCTACAGCAGGCTTGATTCTTGAATAACATTAGGCAGAGAGTTCGGCTCCGCGTTTTGTGAGATTAACCTTTGGAGTACGGAGCTTGAACAGAGGGGAGGTGGCGAGTGTCCAATGTCGACGTCACTGTTTCGGCTCGGAACGCGTCGGCTTGCATGCGGCGATTCAGCGGGGTTCCTAAGCTGCAGCTGATTCGAGGTCGGCTTTGTCGGCTTGTCGCAGGCTTACTAGTAATTAAGCATTTATTTACTCCAATTCCGCCCGGTGTTAGAGCTTGCGAATCAGAGACTCGCACTCAGAGTTAATTCGAAGGCAACGAAGGATCAAAGTTTGAAGTAGTGGTAATATGTTGCCAGGCAAGCATTAGCGCCAGTAAGCTTCAAGTTGCCAGCGCCGAACGTCGAACACATTTACTAGTACAGTACTTCTGCCAGGCTAGTGAAGAGGTACCGGTGTTAGAGCTTTCGAATCAGAGACCCAGAGTTGATCCAAGAAGCTCAAGGCTCACATCAGAGAGTTTCGAACATCTTCGAAGAAGTTGCGATAATATGTTGCTAGGCAAGCCGTGTGCCCAAGATAAGATACTGCGTCATAGAGCCGTAGCTACCGGTTCAAGGCTTCAAGTTCATCTCGTCGGACCGCCGGCGGAAGACTCTACTAACCCTTCCAGTTGGACATTGAGCCTGAGCGTTTGAACTATTGAGCACATTTACTAGTATTAGAGGTACCGGTGTTAGAGCGTTCGCCGGCGAATGAGAGTATCCGAATCCAAGGAAGCTATGTTGCCAGGCAATTGCGATTGCGACGAGTGCCAGTACCAGTACCCCAGATACAGCGCCACCGCAAGTAGAGAGTCGCCAGCCCGTTACGTTAAGTAGACATTTGAGGCCAGATACGCATACGGCTATAGCGCACATGTCGAGCCGGGCGTTATGCGCTCTAAGTAAGTAATCACCGCGCGACTTGACTTGAGAGGTACATTTGCTTCCGAGTCCGGGCCCTGTTGCAAGGGTGCTAGTGCTAGATGGTTGTAGGGTGGGGTGGATCGATGGGGGGTGTGGGGTGGATCGACCGCAGTGACTGCTAGTGTGTGGCGATATTATGTGGAGCGCAGGACAAGAGCTCCCGCGAGGGTTGGACGGTGTCGATGTCGATGCCGATGCGTTCGTAGCTTCCCTCAGCATAAGAAGACGGAGATTCCGGCGGACGCGGCACGGGAAGGACAGACGCAAGACGGAGAGGGGGTAAGGCGTGTTGCGGAGTTGAATCAAGGAATCAAGAATCAAGTCTGTCGCTGGGTGCGTTTGATGAAACCCGTGCTGCATGTCATTCATTCGCCGGTTGGTGTTTTTCTTGTAGATGCCGGAAGATTTCGGGTGGGAAGAGGAGGAGGGTCGTCGGTCCGTGGAGAGCGGTGCCAGTGGGCAGGGTTTCCGATAAATGGGACTTGGATAGATTCGGGATAGATTCGGATTCGGTATCGCGCGCCGGTGGTGCCAGAAAACCAGCTCCCAGAAAATCAGAAACAGGAACGAGCTGGCTTGAACTTCTGCACGTTGCGCTTGCAGGATTTTACCTCGGGCCTAAGTCTTTATTCTGCCCTTGTCCTTGTATTCTTCCGGGGATCTACTTGATGTTGATAGACAGACAGCTCGGCGAGGAACGGGTGCCGAGCGAGGCATGTCGAAGTACTGTACCATTATATTCAGTTCGCTACGGGGTGTGACCCGTGACCCGAAAAGCGAAGTTTTGACTTCGCCAAATTTCCTTTTAAGGACAGATCATGCGCCGAAGGCGCCGGAAATTATGGAAAATTACCATATTAGGACGCTTTGGGACCAAGAAAATCGACGGTGACCGGTGACCATGGCGAAGTTCCTCGCCAATTCGGAGGCCTGTGACCCGTGACTAGCGAACTGAATATAATGGTACAGTAATTGATGGATTGGAGGGATGGGATTGAATTGCGGGGGCCTGGCCATGGGTGTACCGTGTAGCAAGGCAAGCGCAAGGGCGACGTCCAAGTATAGTACTACGCTTGGAAGATTGGCGTGATACATGGGTTGCTCGGGCGCTTTGGACCTGATTTACAGTAAGCGTGCCCGTGGATATTCCGTGTGTCCCGGACGCGGAGACTTCGGGCGGCGAATTGGCGTGTGCTTGGTAGATGCATGATGCTGACCCACCTCCCGACCGGGAGACATGGATGGATGCTTACCCAGCACTGAGATGCTGGGAGCAACGAAGACGCAAGCGCTGACAAAACGCCGAAGCCGATGTCATTCGTCAAAACTGGCCGGCAGTTTTTGATCACCGGTCTGTTTTTTTTTGGGCTCCGTGATGACCGCGATAGGATTACATCTGGCCAAGCCAAACCAAAACGAACTGAGCCGGGCATCAGAGGCGGTGTCGCCTGCGGAGAATAGCCGCCGGGTGACACGTAATTGGCACCTGTGAGTCAGCCTCTCGGCTCATCTCACCTCTTTTTTCGTTTGTATAAAAGGAGCCGTGTCTGACATGCCACCAACTCGCCCACCCCGACGTCGACCGCAACCGCAAACATGCTCGCTTCTCCGTCGTCGTCCACTAGCTCGAGCCCTAGCTCCGTCCACGCAGCCTCTCTTGTAGACCCGGCCACACACTCGCCTGCACTGATGCAGCTCATCGATATACGACTCACAAAGCCTGTTATTGGTGAGTCTCCTGCTCTATTCAAGTTCTTCTTTGTACTCACAGCTTGTTTCCAGCCTACCTCGTCGAAACAGTCGCAGAGACCGTCGACTTTGCTCTTGGCCGCAGCACCCCGTCCACTCGCGGTCGCTCCCCAAACCGCTACCTCTCATCCTTCACCACCTTCGCCACCAACGTTCTTGCCCGCGCGGAAGTCACCCCCGCGACGGTCCTCACCTCTCTGGTATACATCTCTCGCGCCAGACCCCACCTCAGCATTGCCCTCGAAGAATGGGCCCTCGAGCGCGTGTTCCTCGGTGCCCTCATCGCAGCGTCCAAGTACACCAACGACTCGACGCTCAAGAACGTCCACTGGGCACTTTGCACGGGTGTCTTTGGCAAACGCGATGTCGGGCGGATCGAGCGCGAGTTCCTCGATGTGTTGGATTGGGAGCTCGGTGTGCGCGAGGCGGATTTGCTGGCACACCACCAGGCGTTGATGGAGATTGCCTTCCCGCGAACGCATGGGAAGGTCGAGTCCCTCGACATCCCGTACGCGAACTCGAAACACACTCGCCGTGTCTCTTCCACCTCCATAACCATCACCCTTCCCGACCTCGAGCCCTCGTCACCTGCATCTTCTTCGCTCGGGTCGTTCTCGCCGCCCACCCCAGCGCATTCGCATTCTTCCGTATCCATACACGTGCCCAAGGACGTGCCCATGGACGTGCCGATGGATGTCGACCCGCCGCGTTCGCATTCGCACGGCAAGCTACACGACCTCATTCGCGCCTTCCCCATCCCCATCCCCATTCCCATCCCGCGGCACCATCATCGCATACACGTCGCCGCCGCCGCCTAGACGCATAGCAACCATCCCTTCGATTCTGAATCCTTCGATCCGCGCGAAATACGACTAGCGCCTTTCGACTCATCTTGCCCAGAGTGGCATTGGCACTGGCCTCAACGGCCTCCAGCTGCAAAGTCGCGCTTGACGATTGTGTCGCGGGTCGCGGGTCGCTGCTTTGCTCAAGGACACTCTAGCAATATATAGCGCTCATTTATCTCATATCTCATCTCATATAGCTACACAAGTAACAAGTAGCGGGTACGTATACACCGTAGTAGTATAAACAGCCAACGAATAAAGAGCTCTTTCAAGGACTATAGCGCTTTTCCAGTGTGAAATCTAAGAGACAGGGTGGGAGGCCAAGTCGTGTCAACAATGACGCATGGACGGAGGTACCTCGGGGCCAAGTCGAGGATAGATGACATGACGAAGACGAAGAGGCCGGCCCGGGATATACATAGGGGCAACGCTCGCTTGTTCGTCGACGGTGACAGACAGATGCATTTAAAGCGCGTATATCGAATGAACGCTTCGAGACACAAGGAAGAGAGATTTGCTAAATTGGATGCGATAGATTTGATGACAGCGTGCTTGCTCAATGCTTGCGCGTGTTGTACGACGTAAAGGGAAGTGCGATAGATTGCGTCGCGTACGCGTCAGCTGCCTGCCCGAGTGTGGCGTGAAGGTATGCGGTGTGCGGGCGGCTGGCTTCCCCGCCAGCCTTCAGAGCTTCAATTCAATTCAAACGTTGGCTTCAACCTTCAAGTCCAGCCTTCGATCTGGTATGTAAGTACAGTATGCGTGCGGGGAGCATGGTATACGGTCTGCATGAGAAACGCACGACCCAGCGTACGACAGATACGCGTACTTACGAAGGGGTGGGGAGACGGCGCGCGTCTACGGGGAGGATCCTAGGAGGGGGCGCGTGTCCCGTGTCCGCAGCGAGGCAACCAGTTCGAGTTTTCGTGCACGCGGCAACCCCGTTGCGGTGCATTGTGTTTCCAGTGATGCCCGTTGAACGCCCGAACTCGGATCGCGGATCGCCGACGCCGCAAACTCGCGGAATGCGGGGATTCGTGGCCAGTGCCGCGGCGTGCTGAGGTGAGGTGAGGTGAGGTGAGGTGGGTAAGATCGCCAGTTGGTGGGAACATGCACATGTGTAATTTCCGAAAGTCGGAAATCGGGAATCGGCGGGATATCAGCAAGCAGCAAGCAACCAGTGGGCCGCTGAGAAAGCAAGCATGGCCAGGGAATCGGATTCTGAATAACGTTAGAATCAAGTGGCAGGTTTGAAGGGTGCGAGTTTCCGGTGAATTGCCAGTGAGCAGCGGGCCGCTAAACGAGGTTGTAGATCAAAGACGTGGCTTGTATAACTTGGGCAGTAGTGAGAAGATGGAGATTAGATAGAGTCCAGTTTTCCCGAGGGTTGTGCGTGTCTCTTCGGGAATATTCCGGAGTTGTTCTGGGAAGGGTGTGCTTCGAGCCTGAGCGATACTGCGTGATTGAAGCCGGCCGTCCAAAATGTCGCGTCCTGTAGGCGGGGCATACGAGTCTTCTGACCGACGTATGTAAGTTGCACGAGAGCGTGTCCGTCTGGAACGACCATCCGATTCCACAAAGGCCGGTTGAAGTAGACAACGGAGTGGGGAAGAAACGAAGCAGGGTGCAGAGTCCGCGTTAGTACTCGGAGATGGAGGGAGAGCATTTTGGAGTGGAGGTCTCAGTGCCAGCGGACGGAAGAGAGCAGGGTAAGACTCGGGCGCTTTGTTTCGCCGGCCCACTCCAGAGTTCAAGGCCGCTGGGTTTCAAGTTGTTCCCGCTGAGTTCGTACTTCGTACTGAAAAACAACGAGCGCTGGCAGGATGAAACGAGCCGGATCACCATGACTTCCCGGCGCAAAAGGCACATACACGGCGTTCCAAGGTGCCCGAAGACAACGAGCCCGCGCCCAAGTCCAAATGTCGGCGGCTCGTCATCGGCGCATGAGGCAAAAGTCAAAGTTATAAGTGATGTGATCAGAACAACATTATACCATCAGCGCTCACTGCCACCTGCCAGTTTCGTCTTTAACAGCTCTTGTTGCCGAGGCGTCGCAAAGGCGATGTACGCATGTACGCATCCCGGACAGCTCTCGCCTTGGTTCTCTTGACTCGATGGTCGATGGTCGATGGGATGCTCGAATCATTCCAGCTAGAATTTCAACGCGGGAGGCGGGACGTCGGCTCACTGGCTCGAAAGTCGAACTGTATCTTGTCATTCCTCTACGCGATATCAACGAGCTGGCTTGCCGGCGTATATTCTCGTCCCCGCAGCGCGCGCCGCTCGTATGTACATACCCGCTTCAGATTCGTGCCAGGCTGAAATATCGAGCCAGTATATCATATCGAGCCATAGGGTTTACATATCTAAAAAATCCTCGGCGCCCATACATATATAATGTATCGCGCCACCATGGGTAAGGAACACGACAAATGCGAACGTACCTGAAAGTGATTAGATTGCATTGCATCCGTGCTACCCCCACACGGCCCGATCGTCCCCGAATCTTATCGCAATTGCGATCCAATCGCAGCTTGTCTACGTCATCGCTGCGCGACTTTGTCTCTATCCAATGACGACGACCCTCTACCCACGCTGTTTGGCCGACATCTGGCTCACCCACCTCTTCAGCGCCGCAAACCGGCTCTTTGCTAGCTTCAGCTCCAAATTACCTCTCCGCAAACTCCGTACCTCGCAACCTACGCGGAACTCATTGATACCTGTCTCTGCACACAAAGTCCACGCGGCGCCGCAACCTCGATGGGAATCTCCCGATTTTCCAACCCGCACCCGAGGTTGATATCTCTGCTCGTGTGTACTCCTCTGGCGTACACTCTAGCAATAGTTTTCAGGACGGAAGGCAAGCCACATGATCCTGTGTGGTTGGCTATTCATATTCTTGGTCTGGGTTGGGTCTAGCTACGGGACTTCGCCGGTTCTCTTACGACCCCTGGAACAGCGGATGCTTCCTTCTGTGTGCACAGGCGGTAGGGCGGAACACCTTTCGGCATTCCTGCGCCGTGCTATCGCAGCTGAACATTTCCGTTAAATCTAACCGCAGCGAACCAGGCCGAGCAAAGGTAAGCACGTTTGCATAAACACCCCGAATGTATACCATTCTCATGTCTTACCGCTTGGCATTAAATCAGAATCCCGGCTTCCCCACACCGTCAACGCAACGCAATGCAACGAGATTGTTCGCCGGCTCGTTGGACTTGGCTCGTTGGCCTCGCTTGAACGGCAAAACCCCCGTTATTCTCCGCTACATATACAATCGCGATCAGATATCTTCAGACGTCGCCGTTGAACATCGACCTCGAACGAGACTTGGCTGGTCGGAGTCCAGGCTACCAGACGGGAACAAAGCGAGGGACAACATCCGAACAGCAAAAATTATCCACATCTTCACAACAGCAGCGATCGTTGATGCGCTCCCGTGCGTAGTGACCGACCGCGTCGCCTTGAAATCTCTCTTACCGTGTTTCCCCAAGCTGGAATTAACTACGAGTCAGATGTAGATGCGACTCTAAGTTCAAATCGACTCGCGTACGTGGTCACTGGTTGGAAGTGTCCGCAGCACAAACACCCAGCAACGCGATGATCCGTTGATGATCCGACGGCACAGTTGCGCCGTCGCTTGCGCAAGCGGCGGCGCGACTGTAAATTGACCGTCGGCCGGGATGATGTTAATCTGCTGACGAGCCGAACCGTTTTGCAAGCGGATATCCGCTCGCATCCACCTGTTGCCGACTCCGAGCGGGCTGAGTCAATGGTGCTTGTTGCTCGTACTTATCCCGTTCCCCGACTTTCCGGCTAGACCCGTGGGTGGCGCGTCATCAAGGCCACTGAGAGACTGTTTGCAGAGGACTGTACGCGCATTCTGTAGAAGCCTACGCGTTGCATCTCTAGGGCTCTGTTTTATATTTTTTCGAGGGTATAAAACCGGTTTGATATTTTTTTTTGGCCCAAGGGCTGTTTCAAACCGGTTTTAATGTTTCAAACACCTCTCGGCCGAGATACCCGAAGAGCGCTGATTTGACCATTTCGGTGCAAAAAAAGGGCCGGAAAACAGTTTTTGAGCATCCCCAATGCATTACTGGCTTAATACATGCCATTTTAGTCTAGTCTGTCTAGAAGATCAAGTCATCGAAGTTTTCCACCGCTTCAAACCGCCGTTTGCGACCAACAACACTCCCACCCGCCTTTTCCGCCGCCGGTGCCGCGACGATCGGCGTGTCGCTGAGTAGATCTCGGAAGTAGGCCAGCTTGATATCAACGTCGGCCGCCATATCAAAGGAGAATGAATTGCTGAATGTCGTGTCGCATGGCTCGTAGTCTGCATCTGGGTCTTCAAGCGTGTTGAGGCCGGCTTCGGCCTCAGAACTCAAACCTGAACCTTCACCGTTGGCCGGGACGTCGAGAATATCGTCGGGCTCGAGCTCGGGCACTTCTGCAAGTGAGTGGGGTGTTGAGTCGGGGGCAGTCTTGGCAGCCTTCCGTGACTTGAAGAGATCGCGCGTACTGCGCCAATTCAAGGTGGGTGGCTTTGGTGTGGCCTATATCGCGTTTATGAATCTATATAATGTTGAGGTCAAAACCATACCTCCGCCATCGACTTCCTTTCGCGACGATAATGTTGGCGGATCTGCGTCATGTGCACGACTGAGCTGGCCTTCTGCGCCGCACGATTGCTGGTATTGAGCTGCGTGAAGTTTGACATAGTGCGCTCTTCGACGACGGCGGTAGGCGAGATGTAACGCAGTTTCAGAACCAGATACTGAACCAATTGTGAGCCTTGCCCATACAGCAATGGAGGTACTCATGGCCAGGATGGATGCGTGAGGACTGAGGAGCATTTGCTGCCAGTACTCGTCCTCGGAGTCAGAGGAGCGTGCGTTGAAGGGAGACTGCTGCCTCACAAAGCTCTCGTACTGCTGACGGAGGGCGGGAATCGCCGTTGTGGAGCTCGGATGGGCGCTCAACGCGTCAGGCATGCGCGGATATCGCGCCAGCAGCTCGTACTCACGGTATAACGCCTGAACCAGGAAGAGGCCGACCTTACTGTAAACGGGAATCGAGTCGCGCAAGTCCTGGTCGCTGATGTCTGCGGTAGGGCTGACTTCGGTCGTGAGATATGGGCGGAATATCTGGCTGTTGACGTTTTCTGATAATATATATGAGAACACATAAGACGAGATGTTTCTGTGCATACCGGGACTGAGGAAAAAGACCGCAAGATAAATTCCCGTCTCACCCATCATCTGTTCGAAACGGGTGTTGACGATGGCACGGATCGCTTCCTTCAATTCTGCAGGATAGCCCTCCCTGTCAGCCTCGAACAGGTCGTAGATGACGGCGACAATTGCCACATAGAACTTCCAGACATCTCCGGCCGTGCAGTCTATTCCCTCCAGACATTTGATCGCACGAGCAACGGGCTCGAGGACATGAACTAGTTGCGTGAGCTGGATGGTGAACTCGGTAGACTTCCGGAGATTCGTCATGAAATGAAGCGGCTAGAAACTTCCTCAGATTTTATCCGCACAGTTGGTGAATGTACGTACAGACGACTCCTTGTGCGCATCGATAATGTTGGTGTCAACGAGCTGCTTCATCGAGTCCCAGCATCGCTTAACGGAGTAGCCGGACCAGTATATGGTACCAAATCGCGTCTTCCCAACCTTCTCTAGGCCCTTATTGACGTCGTGTGTTACACGGACTGCACTAAGATGCGTTGCCGAGTGTGTCGACTTAGAGAAATACTTGATCGTCCCCTTCATGGTGCCGATTGCCTAGCGTCTCCGTCAGTTTGTATGCCATGGCAAGAGGATAGACGTACATCAGCCCAGTACTCCAAACGAGAGATGTCTCCGCAGAGAAGGGAAAGGTGGTGGCAAGGATCGGGCATAATGTAAATCCACGGGAACTTTTCTTTCGTTATCTCGCGCGCAAGACGGGTGTTCCCAGTGCTGTCCGAGCCAATTCCAGCGAATCGTTCTACACCGACACGCGTCATAACCTAGAAACATTATGAGAGTTCGGATCAAGAAAGGCGGAGGTAACATACAGCCTCCAAGACCTCTGCGATATGCTTGCCCGTGTGAGACACACCGGACGCCTCGTCACCATGAACAAAGTAGGCGACCCGTCCGTACGGCGTCCATACCGTGATATGAACGGTGTAAACCGACTGTGGACGCCGTAGGCTCCCTCCGTCGAAGGTGATTGTGAGAAAATACTGAGTTTGAAGATACTTGAATGCAAGTTTGGTTACTCGTGCAGCCTCGAAGGGAATGTAGCTCGTCGAGAACGTCGTCGACGTGAAGATACCGTTGTTGGGATCGAGGAGATTGGTGAGGTCTCGGAAGAATGGGTTGTCGAGGAACGCAAGGGGAACACCACTGTCGCAGACCATCTTGAGGGTGCGGTGATTGACGAGAGTATGGTAGTCCTTGAGCTGATCTCGGTTCCGCTTCTTTCCCGCCAGTCTGAACGTAAGGAAGGGGTCGACCACCACCTCCTTCGTCGTCGTCGCTGCAGCAGCCTGAGTAGGCGCCGCAGAGGATGCTGCCAGTGTCTGCGCTTTCACGATGGCCTCAGCTCTTGCACCAAGTGATTTAGCAGAAGCCGCCTCGCGCACACGAGCACGCAAGCTCTCGGGGAGGTATTTGCAGTCGACGGCGTGATCGTAGATGTGTCCGCTAGCGCGTGGATTCGCCCAGTTGTGGCGACATGATTCCCGTGTACCCTCGTCGACCCCCGAGCAACGCCAACGATAGATCAGCGTCTCCGAGTCGCGGACGGTGCACTTGATTGTGCATTCGTCCATGAGCGTGTCCGCCGGCTTTCCTGCTTTTTTGGCGACAGGTGGGGAGCGCTCCAAGTCCTCGAGTCTCTCCAACGGCAGTCCCACCTGTTACCTGCGGTGAGCGACGCAAAGGGGAAGAATAAAGGCCACACACATCGCCTTGTTTGCTGGCTACCTTCGCCTTATCTGTTTTCACCTTTTCCAGCTCCTTGCGCCCTTTATCCACCCTTGTGCTGGCCTTGGCACGGTCCTGCAGTGTCGCGTTGTCGGCAATGAGACGCCGAGCCGCGTTTGTCGTGACGTTGCGCGGAAGCTACAGTGTGTGAGAGCTTGACCATTACGTGCACATATCACTCACCGTTCCACCTGTCTCTGTGATCGCTGCCTCTGCGGCTTCCGTCAAATCGTCCACCCATTTCATGAGGATCCCATTTTGGCCTTCTTTGCCGGTGATGTATCGCCGGAGGAGCTGTACAACGGCTTCGAGGAGTGGACCCCGGCTGGTGAACTGGACAAGGCCCTTGTTACGGGGCCCAAATGCGCGCTCCAGCGCCCTGTTAATGACACCGTGCGGCGATCCGAAGTCGTCAAGCTCCTCTGCGGTTGGCTTGATGATGAAGTCGTAGGTGGTGTCGACAGGGAGGGTCTGGGGAAGAGCTTTGAGGGTGCGGAGTAGCTTGCCGAGCTCTTCCGCGTAGGGGAGGTCTCTTCGCTGCTCGAGGGCCATGGCAAAAAAGTGACAGTGCAGATCTCGGGCTTCGAAATTGGGAGCGGATCGTTCCGATAACTCAATAAGGCGTGGAATGATAGCGAAAATGATAATAGCACCAATTTTGACTGGATTCAGTCAAGTTTGGACCAGACTTTTTACCGGATTGCCGGCAGAACGTCTCCCGGATGAAATAATATAAAACTGATATTAAACCGGTGGTTTTGGCCACCGGTGTTTGAAACACTGTTTATAAACACTGTTTCAAACACTGTTTCAAACCCTAGGGTATTTTGCAGAGCCCTATGCATCTCAGGCGCAGGTGCATTGGCTTGGAAATGAGCGCCAGGCGGGTACGGATCAGCCTGAGACGAGATTCGAATAGATAAGATTAGGTTGCTGATCGGAGATCACCACAGTCACTGTTATGCAATTCCGTTTCAGCCGCGTAGGATGGCAGCTCAAATGACTTCCAGGTGCATACCAGGCTTCATTTTTCAGACTTCGGCTACCTCGAAAAGGAACAAGGGCAGCGTTCGGCACAGTTTCAGCTGGAAATTTGAGGAAATTAATACGTATTGTGGGTGCGAGCCGCGGTTAGTCGCCACAGGGCAACGTAGGCGTTAAGGACCTGAGTGGGTTTCATTGGGTTGAATAATTCGTGAGAGCTAGCTCGTCGCGCATGGCAATGAACCAGATAGATTCACCCGTGGTTGATCTCCAGAAAATCCCCCCCGCGCACTAACGCCACGCACCTCCCAACGAGCCAGATACAGCGTTCGGCGATCGCGGTCTGCGCTTCTGGGTAATCATCGCTGTCCGCCAGTCAGTCGCGTGGATATGCGCGTCGACGCCACCCTACGATCCTCGCCGTCCGGATTCTGCGCATTAGAGCGGCATGGTTTGAACAGATTGAAGCACGAATGTGAGCCGGAGACCTCTGCATGCAGGTATGCAAGGAATTAATTCTGATGGCCTGCAAAAAAAGAAAATTCAAATGTCCCGCCCGAGTCCGAAATTTTGGAAACATGCGTTTGGCAGCCGGTGCGCCTTCAAGGCAAGGTCGTATATACCGCATCAGTCGGGCACGAAGTTCGGAGTGCCGTTGTCTTCGGGCTTTGTCACCCGTCCAACGAGTTTACGAACTGCCGTGGCAGCTCGATTAATACTTTATTACTGAATAATCTCGGAAAGACGGTTCACGCACACGCACTGTCTATCAGTTGTGGCGTCTCGACGCCGACCCGCCACCCACCTTCTTCCGCCCGGATATCTCCTTGGTTCGCTTAGGTTTGAGTGGTTGAGTTGCGCTGGTTGCTGATCCAGCAGAGGAGGATGTACGGAATTGAACTTGAATGCCAGATGATTGCTACGGTTGAAGAAACGAGTGGACGACGAATAGCCTTGGTTTGAGCCTGAGCGCTGAAGCAGAAACCGTGCTTCCTGATGGCAGAAGTGCGTGTGTCGGAGGAGCTTGGGCGCCGCCCGCGTTGTTGCGCTTGTGGGAGTCTTGAAACATTGAAGCAGGCTTGTGAGCTCCACAGCACTTGAATGGACATAGATGAACAGATTCGGAGAACGCGCAGAAAAACGTGGCAAGGCCGGAAGATCCTGCGTCGATGATCCCGAGTTTATATATGACACGTTATTGCATCTGTGATAGTTGTAAGCCGTTCACCTTCGCTTGAACTAATCCCGATGCGAAATTGGAAGAAGCTTGCAATTGATTGAGGTTCTCGAAGCGGAGTTTGTACGCATACATTCATCCATCCACGAGGAAACGCGGGGCGACCCGCCTGAGCGCGCGGAAATCAGGCGTCGAAGCGTTAGATTCTTGGTCTGCTTCTCCTCGCACGGACGACTTCGGTTAGTTACAATGTAATGGTCCGTGTCCGCCAGGGCACCTACACAAAAGATCTGCACTTGCCTGATGGTCTGAGCGCGCCTGCGGCGGTGGACCGGGAGGCTACGGTAAATGAATCGCCGAGAGGGTATATTAAAGGCACGAGTAAACGCACCGGTGTATATATGGGCTATTCAGGCGGAGGGCCAGAAGGCTGTGAATGAACGATTGAGGGTTAACAAGGTGGGTTGTGCATTTCTGCGACGCACCGTATTTGTCATTCTCGGGCCGCCGGCGCTCACATATGGCGGAGGTACGCTAACGCCCTGATGATTCGACAACGCAGCAGGATAGACTGGGCCTAGGTCGACGTCCTGCGTGGCGAAGGAGGTAGGTTTTCACCAGCGCTTGAACCTGAAGGCGCTCCAGGCAGCGTTGGAGCAGTGTTTCCATCCGGATTGAGGATGGTCTTTTTGGAACGACACGGGACGCAACAAATGGAGCAGAGGATGAGAGCCAGGACAGCTACTGGGAAAGTCAGCCGCTATCCCGATAGACAAGAAACCCACGGCGCACCATTGCTATGATAATCCACGCAGTCTTGCTAATGTGGTCCTTCACTGGCGACAAACGAGCATCAGCGGAAGGCAGTACGGATACGCAGGGAGGTATTGAACGAAGATTTCGAGACTCGTTTCGTCGGGCAGCGGCCTGAATGCGCGAATGAAGTGCTGAATATGGTAGATCTGCAATTTCGGCGTCGACCCGAGAAAGGCGAACTTTTTTAGTTGAGATATTGCTGCAAGTTTCCGAGTACTGGATTTACAGAGGGCGAATTAGTGTCAAGTCGAAGATTTGAGCGCGATGGTGGCAAGAGGCAAGAGCGTTACCGTGACGCGACATCACGTCTCTCGACAGTGACTCTCATGCTCGACTCACTGCGCAACCTCCTCATCGACAACCCCATCCGGATCCCATTCGACCCCGTCCCGCCCGAAATCCTCACCGAAATCGCCACCTATATATAAATTGCACCCGCGTTCCGCTGCGGAGTACTCCGGACCGCGCCGAGACCTTGCTCCAAACCGCGTCATGCTCCGACCCAGCATCGCAATGCGCGGCTCATACAGGCACAGCTCCTCACCTCTTTCTTGACTCTTTCCCTCATGTCCCTCTTAACGATTACTAGTATCGCCCTTTCCCTTTCACTCGCACCAACGCCCGTCGATGCATTCATCAACAACAACGTTCGCCATCGCTCCACGACGTCGAGAATCATCGGCATCGTAATAGGTCTGTCCGCTGCAGGAACTTCCTCGCCGAGCAAAGAACTCACTGGGAATTCACAGCTGTCGTCGTCTTCGTTCTCATCTTGGGATGCCTCTGCGTCGCTCGCAGACGACGAGCCCGCTACGCTGGCAATTCTGGCGGCGGCATCATCGGCGTCCCATCCTCTGGGTACAACAGCGGCGGGGGTGGAAAGCTCGGTGGCTTCGGTGCTGGCTACGGCGCCGGCCGCTTCAACCGCTGGAGCGGTGGCACTGGCAAGCCCGCGCAGAACGCCAACCAGAGCGCCTACTACCCCGGGGGTCCCAGCGCGTATCCACCGGCCGGAGACAACAACGTTCCCCCGCCGTATACGAGCGGCGACCAACAATACGGCCCAGTGCGTTGTCTTCCCCTGTCGCAATCGTCTTGTTCATCTCGATCGCTAGCCGTCTGGACCAGGACAAAACAATTACACCGCGGTGCGTCATTGCACTACTCAATCTGTCCATCCAGCTCATAATATCCCTCCAGCCTCCCGGCCCACCTCCGCAGGCTCACGTCCACGGCGTTCGTGTCTCCCCATCGTCGTCTTGTTTATCCTTACACAGGTTCTTTCAAACAGGATCCGACGCAAAACAACAACAATAACTTTGTTGGTGGATTCCGCTGAGCGCCGAGCCCTTGACTGCCTTCCGCCCGCTACATGTACTCGAGCTTTCTAATGGACACGACTATTTGTATCATCTAGCGCTCATATACGAACTACGCATTCAACTTGTACTTTTTTTTCTCCAATATCATGATAGAATACGAGGTCGCACTAACGTGCCTTTCTACTGTCTCGGCGCCGTTGCTGCTGCAGACGTCTACGGCTAAGCGTCCAAAGGGATATCGTGAGCTGAATGCAGAATGGTGAAAACGAAGTATTACTGAAAACCACTGACTAAACTCCCAGAATCTGTATACGTATGTGCATAACAGCAGCGACAGCGATAGTTTGCCCTCCCAAGCCGTCTCGTCTGGTCCCTCCATCCACCATCCGCCAGTCCTACATGCACATCGACCCCGCCGCGGTTCGAGCGCTGCGCCAAGGCCGTCGTGTCTGGCACAGGGATAGCGATAGCGGAAGATGTCCAGATCGCACCGACCCAGTGCGTCGCTGTCAGGCATGAGAGTCGGGCCCGTAACACCATCGAATGACGCTTACCTCGTTGTCGAAGATCCGCCAGCAGCTCCTCCCGTTGCCCCCGTTCTTCAGAATGGCAATTGTCGGTAACCAACGCTGGCCCGGCCGAGATGGAAGAGCTGGAGTGTGAGAGGAACTCAGATCCCAATATACCAAGCTTCCAGAAAAAAACGGGCGTACATGTGTCGCCACGCGAGAGTGATTCAGAAGGGTCCGTTGTTGCGTCCAGCGTGCTTGTCGGGTCGGACGCGCGAGTCTCGTTGCTGGTTTCCATTCTACTTGGGTCCGTGCGTACGAAGGACCAGAACGTGGCAAGGGAAGGGCCTTGCAGCGTCCTGTCGTTGCCCGCGAGGCTGTACAGTCCCGGGGGGCGATGTCCCGTCGCAGGCGCAATACTGCCAGTCATGAGAGTCGAGCATACCACTAGCATGAAGCTTACCTGGTGCCCGATACAGCCTCTGCGTCGCGTTCGTAGCGCAGTCCTTGAGGTCGACGATTGGCGGTACGGAGGGGATCGTGGTCGTGCGTAACGATGGTTTAACGGGCGCAATATACTGGTATAGCTATCGGGGTCGTAGTCAGAATGATTATGGAAAGTTTGGAAGCGGACGTACCGTTAACGCTCTGCCACTGCAGGAGCGAGACCAACGCCGTCGTCGTCGGGCAGACAATACAGACATGAAGGCTGCGGGGCGGCAGCATCATCATCGTCGTGAGGTAGGCCGTACCGCGTGGGCCTGGCACAGCTGGAGAGGGAGAGTGAGTCAGATCCGACTACGCAAAGCTTGAAAAAAACGGGCGTACAGGCGTGGGCGGACAAGCGGGAGAAGATAGACAAGTATTCAGAAGACTCCGTCACAGTTGCTGAGTCGGACGCGAGTCTCGTTTCTGGGCCTATGGGTACGAAGCACCAGAACGGAGAACGGGGCAAGGGCCTTTGAAGCGTTGTTCTGCCGTTGCCTGCGTACATTCAGCGATGGTGTACCGTTCCACAATGAACGGATCGGAGGCAGAGTACTGCCAATCATGAGTGTCGAACTCAGCAGAGACTAACGCGAAACTTACCTGCCCGAAAACATTCTCGCGTTGCGTTCGTACCGCCGTCCTTGAGGACGACGATTGGCGATACGGGGGTCGTTGTCGGTGCGTAACGATGGTGTAGCAGGGGATGCAATATAGCTACCGGGGAGCGAGCTCAAAGTCAGAATGAGTATGCCACATTTTGGAAGCGGACGTACCGTTACTGTTTTGCACGAGCGAGAGAAGAAGAACCGTCGTCGTCGCCGGGAGAAGGACGACGCGTTCGGATGCAGCGTAAGCTGGGACGTATCGCGGACACGAGTATCATCACGAGTCCGTCGCCCTCGAGTTGGCGTGTCCGATTTCAGGTATGTTTGGGTACTCGGAGGAGGTGCGTCCGGGTCGAAGACAGTGTATACGAAGAATGGGCTTCAAAACCTCATCTACAGCTTGCGGTGGGTAACGGCGCTGGAAATACGACATCAGTGCTACATCGACACCCAATACACAGGAGACTCACCGAATCCACCGCGGTACTTCCAATCGTGAGCGTCAATGGGCCACCGCTGCCGTATCCAGACGCGCCATAGCCTCCTCCTCCTCCGCCGGCACAGCGTCAAGACACGCGCGATGTAGCCGTCTTGCCGCAGCGATAGTACTCGGTGCCGCTACCACGTCCTCCTCGGGAGAATTCACCTCCGGTGCTTGGTTGGTTGTCGGGGCAGTCGCGGGACTGCGGAGGAGGGAGTGAGTCACTTGATGAGACAGACGAAGGTCGATGACGGTGCCAGCGCATGGGCGCTTAGTTAAGCGCCGGCGACGACAGAAGATGTAGAGGTGAGGAAGAAGAGGGACGCACGATGTGACCATCCAGACCGCCATTGTACGCTTGCCCTCCATGGTACAGTCGCGCGAGACGTGCCCTTCGAGACCGCCTGTGTCGTGGCCTTGTCAGTAATCCATCGGACGGGTACATTTGTAGCTATCAACGGCGTGAGCGGAGACGAGGCACGGAAAGGACTCCAGGCTCACCAGGTAGGCGTCCCAGCCTCGGAGCAGTTCGTCGCTTGGTGGCCGACCACCGAACAAATCTACTCGGGGTCAGTCGAGACTATGCATGAATAAACGGGCACGCACACGTCCGCGCCTGCTCGCAGAAGATCCGGAAGGCGTCGGCGGGGGGATGCAAAAGGCTGCGATACGAGGTGGTGAGGAAGGTTCGAGCGTCTGGAGGGTTGTTTAGATGGTGTGGTGTGTGTGTGTGAGGACGGCAACGCACCGTCGAAGACACGCATAACGTCCTTCCCGCGAGCAACGTCCTGAGGTGTACGCCCGTCGCGGCCTTGCAGAGTGTCGTCAACGGCTTCTCGCTCAAGGAGTCGGTCAACGACAGGTCCCAGGGAGACGACTAGGTGCAAGGCGGTATTTCCAGACCCAGCACCAATCGGGCGATATTGCTTGGTGGCAGAGTACCGTCTCCGCTGTATCCGATGAACGAGGAAGCTGGCAAAAACGAAAAGGACGCACAAGAGGCGCATCGGATGGCGCTGCGGCTCCAATGGCGAGGCTACTTGGGCCGTTCTCGCTGCTTCCTGTGGGGCCAGATTTTGCAGCGCCGCATGCAGGCGACTTTCGACGCGCGCGGTGGCTGGAGTTGATGCTCGCCTTCGTTGGGGAAACACGGAAGCCGAGGATGCGTTGTCGACGCCGGATTTTGTGGCCGCAGGAGAGGAAGAAGGTATGCGAGGGCGATATGACAGCCTGCGAGTCGCCGTCGGCGTGACCGTCATTGGCAATGGCGCTTTTTCCTTACGGCCACCATGTCCACGGCAATCGTCACCCGACCCGGGGCCGACCGCTTTTAGCCCACTTACGATGAGCTCAACAAGCCCGGCATCATCCTGCGCGCACCGATAACGTCGATTTCTTCGCGCACAAGCAGATGCTTGCCTTGTCATTCAGCAATATGTCGTTTCCTCAGCCAACTGGCGCCGACGCGAACCCCACCACCCGGCACGGCCTCGTTGTTGTTCCTGTCCCCGAGCTGAGCACTGGCCTCCGAGTCCTCCTCTTAACGTGCTATCCGCGATTCTGAACGAGCTATGATTTCGAGACGCTCGATGGTGTTGCCGCTGCGTACCAGTCTAAGGCGGCACAAGAGTACAATATTCGGGGCAGTGAAGCACCTGGAGGGCGTCCAAGTTCTACGCGATCCACGTCTGCTGAAGCGCTAGCAGCCGCCTGTTTGCCATTGCTTGCCTATGCGGGCTCGAGGACGTCGCAAAGCTAGCTGCGCGCGAGACCCTCAAGCAAACACTCCTGCATCCAGGAAATCCTATGCCCGGATACAAAATCCTCCTCACTCCCCACACCTGGCTTCTGGACCGTCTCCGCCATCGGTGTGTGGATCGCATCGGCGCAATCCTGCGTAGCTATTCCTCAGCGGGTATTCAAGACTTAATTTCCGCGTTCAATAGCATATCCACAATCCCCGATCTGACGTTTTA
Organism: Mycena amicta; assembly: GCA_029282125.1. Classification (NCBI taxonomy): domain Eukaryota; kingdom Fungi; phylum Basidiomycota; class Agaricomycetes; order Agaricales; family Mycenaceae; genus Mycena; species Mycena amicta. Next base: position 404,411 of record JARIHP010000001.1, on the reverse strand, counting down.
TCTAACACACGGAGGACTGCGGTCCTGTTACGATCGGCCCAGAACAGGACGACCCGTTAAAGCCTGCTGCATGGTTCTACGGGCACATCAAGCAGGTAATAAAGTCGAGTCGCACAGAATCTGAGCCGTTTCGACATCTCCCTCCACTCGATTGCCACAATATCCGAGTGTCCACGGATGCGGAGGAAGATTTGAATGCGCTCGCCGGAATTTTCAGGGAGGACGCTAGTAAGCCGGCCTTCGAGGAGGTGGATTCGCCTTGGATGCATCTTGCGATTGTGTTTCCTTCCAAGAGCTCAACAAAGATTATGTTCACCGGAAGTTAGGTCGTTGAGGGGCCTCGCTGGAGCCGGGATATAGATGTAACATGGTGGTACCCAATTTAAAAATCGAGTTGACGGGAGATGTTGGAAGAGGATTTTACGGGGACTCCGCAGGTAAATGCAGAGGGAAACAGCGTATATAGCACGGGGAGTCAAGCCGCATCGGCAGCCACAGTCTCTTGAAAGCTATCTTGACCCATGCCTGGTCGTTTCTGACGGACTCTTCCACTGACCACGATGGTCGGACCGAAGATTGACACAAAGTCTGTGGTGGGACAGCTTGGCAAAGCGAGCAGGGCGGAGCGCCCGGTGTAAGGCTGTATGGAAAACATCTGGCAGGTGGCAGAAGAAGTCTGATACCGAGTAGACGCCGAAGATCGAGGCGAACATGCAGAGGAATCAACTTGAATGGGCCAAACGAGAGGTTCATTGTTATTTTGTAAAGCGAATCGGTAGCAACTTCATGTCGCCTCAAATTTGGCCATTCCAGGTGAGAGTCCGTGTTACAAAGAAAGGCGGAAGAGCGGTGAAAATAGTGCCTTATGGGGATGGACCCGAATGAACGGTTAACACCCACTGCTGTCAGAACGCAAGACACGAGGTGGACGTCTGCTTCCCAGGACCCTCCTTGCCTCCGCACCACGATGAAGCAACTCAAAGGTACCTACCCATCCTTGAGACATATCATCTAATACGAGCTCATCCCCCCAGAATCTAAGCCATCAGCCAATGATCCACCTATCGGCGCTACAAAATCGAAAATCACGAAAGCCTCGGTAATCAGCAACTTGACGTCTGCACTCCATCTCGTCGAGAAGGCTGCAAGGGTTGCTCAGAAGGTCCCCCTTATTGCACCTGTTGCTGCACTTTTGTCTGAGATTCTGGAAACATACAAGGTGCATTGAATTGAAGAGTCTTTGCTTTTTATCAATTGATTTATTGTGATTGTTGCAGGAAACAAAGGACATGCACGAGAAAAGGGACATGCTTCTCGCTCATATAACTGATGTCACGAATGATCTCTGTGGCACCATTTTGCGTCTTGAGGAGATGAATCATGTTGACCTTATTGGGCGTCTCAAGGCGGATGTTGAGACATATACTGCGTAAGCTTCTTACTCACTGGGTTGTTTTTTGACCTCATTGAATTACCAATACAGACTGGTCCAGAAGGCTTATGTGGGTGTCACTACCTTTGACGGCCACAAGCGAATCTTCCGAATGTGGGCCCGCAATGAGCTGGGAGGCGAATTGAGTGCACTCAATGATGAGATCAATTCATTTGCGGACAGGTTCAGGGTAAGTACTTCATACATACAAGCACTACTTAGCACCCACTATTTCTTTTCTAGACCAACCGCTTGGTGGACCTTGCCATAATGCACAATGAGACCACAGCAACATTAGACAAGATTTATGATGCAGTGTCAGTTGCAGCTGCTTTGCATATTTACCTCACCACTGACATGATTCTAGCCTTGAAGACAAGCTTCAGAAATGGCTGCAGTTCCCTCCTGACATGAAGGAGAAGCAGAATGCAACCCTGAAGTTTCATCATAAAGGCACTGGGCAGTGGCTCTTGGATGGCAACCAGTTCATCAACTGGCAAGACAATCCGGGATCTTTATGGATTCAGGGAAAATGTAAGATTCTCCTAGCACAAGCAGTGAAGACTCTAATTTGATGGCAGCTGGTAGCGGGAAGAGTGTACTCAGGTAATGTCTACTCTCACTATGGGGATTTGGGCTTGATTATTTTCAAATCAACAGTGCCACAATAATCGATAAACTCTTCAGGGATAACAATCTAATCCCCAAACCAAATACTCCTGCTGTTGCATACTTCTACTTTGACTTCAGAGATGAAAAGAAACAATCTGTGGATGTAGCACTTCGGTGCATTGTTTTACAACTCTCAGCTCAATCCCTTCATCCACATCCTTATAAGGCTCTGGATGACCTGTACCGCAAATCAATGGGCCAGGTGCTACCAACCTATCAGGATCTCTGGAACATTCTTGAAAAGCTACTCTTGGAGCTTGGCCGTACCTATATTGTTCTTGATGCGCTGGATGAGTCTGAGGATGCTGAACATCAAGCGCTTGTTGAGCTTATCTCTTGGCTCCGGGGCTGGGCCAAAAGTCCATTGCACCTACTCTTCACCAGCCAATCCCGAGACATATTCACAATACACTTCAAGGGCATAGGATGTATTGCCCTTGACATTGATACAACACAGAAGGACATCAGCCTCTTTGTTGAAAGTGAACTCCGGACCAAGCACACTTTGAAGCAGTGGGCACATCGCACTGAGTACATCACAGAGGAAGTTGTGCATAGGAGTAACGGAATGCGAGTGTTTTGTTTGTCCTTGAATATCAAATTCATACTAACTCTCCTTCTAGGTTCCGTCTGGCAGCTTGTCTCCTTGTGGAACTTTCCCGCTGCAAATTGCCAGGCAGATTGGAGAAGACACTCACCAATCTCCCAGGTGACTTGTATGGGATCTATGACCGTTTCCTGCAACACGTCAGTGTTGAGGACCTTGTCTATGTTCAGAGACTTCTTCTATGGATTGTCTTTGCTGCCCGACCAGTTACTCTAGATGAGCTCAATGATGCACTTGCATCAGATTTCTCTGACATGGAGACATACACATATGACACCAATCTACGTGGTAGTGCAACTGGGGTTTTTGAATGGTTGGAGGGACTGGTCACATACACTCGTGATGAGAGTGATCCACCCTTTGTAAGCTTGGCTCATGCATCGGTCAAGGATTACATTGTGGTAGGGCAACTGTCGAGTACATTCAAGTGGGATGTCAGAGAGAATATTTCACATACCATGATTGCACAGACATGCATAGGCTACCTTCTCCACTTCAGAGAGCACCCTCTCAACGAGGAAACACTACCAGAGTATCCATTGGCTGTATATGCAGCTCAGTATTGGTGCTACCATCTGTTGCGCTGCCATGATCAAACCATCCTGTCTTCCTCAGCAATGCAACTCTTGGAGGCTGGAAGCAGCCAATACATTGCATTGAATCAACTGCGTCACATTGATCGTGAACCCTCCTGGATAGATTGGTCACGGCAAGCATTGTTGCCCCTACATGTCTGTTCTTACTTGGGATATACTGAGGGAGTGCAACTTCTGCTTGAGAAAGGTGCCAACATCAATGCCCAGCGGGGATTCTATGGCAATGCCTTGCAGGCTGCATCCGACAGAGGCCACACTGAGATGGTACATCTTCTGCTTGAGAAAGGTGCTTGTGTCAATGCTGAGGGTGGATACTATGGCAATGCCTTGCAGGCGGCCTCCTCAGAGGGCCACACCAAGCTTGTGCAGCTTCTGCTTGAGAAGGGTGCCGTCATCAATGCTCAGGGTGGATACTACGGCAATGCCTTGCAGGTGGCCTCCAATCGTGGCCACACTGAGATTGTGCGATGTCTGCTTGAGAAAGGTGCTGACGTCGATGCTAAGGGTGGACACCATGTTAATGCCTTGCATGGGGCGTCTGAAAATGGCCATACTGAGATTGTGCGACTTCTGCTGGAGAAAGGTGCCAACGTCAATGCTGAGGATGGACACCATGGCAGTGCCTTACGGGTGGTGTCTGACAGTGGCCACACTGAGATCGTGCAACTTCTGCTGGAGAAAGGTGCCGATGTCAATGCTAAGGGTGGACACTATGGCAGTGCCTTGCAGGCGGCCTCTGAGCATGGCCACACTGAACTTGTGGGGCTTCTGCTTGAGAAGGGTGCCGACGTCAATGCTCAGGGTGGATACTATGGCAATGCCTTGCAGGCAGCGTCCAAGGGTGGCCACACTGAGATTGTGCAACTTCTGCTTGAGAAAGGTGCTGACGTCAATGCTGGACACCATGTTAATGCCTTGCATTTGGCGTCTGAAGGTGGCCACACTGAGATCGTGCGAATGCTGCTGGAGAAAGGTGCCGACGTCAATGCTAAGGGTGGACGCTATGGCAGTGCCTTGCAGGCAGCCTCCAAAGGTGGCCACACTGAGCTTGTGCGACTTCTGCTTCAGAAGGGTGCTGACGTCAATGCCGAGGGTGGACACTATGGCAATTCCTTGCAGGTGGCATGTGACAGTGGCGACACTGAGATTGTGCGACTTCTGCTTGAGAAAGGTGCCGACGTCAATGCTAAGGGTAGACGCTATGGCAGTGCCTTGCAGGCAGCCTCCAAAGGTGGCCACACTGAGATTGTGCGACGTCTACTTGAGAAAGGTGCTGACGTCAATGCTGGACGCTATGTCAATGCCTTGCATTTGGCATCTGAAGGTGGCCACACTGAGATCGTGCGACTTCTGCTGGAGAAAGGTGCCGACGTCAATGCTAAGGGTGGACGCTATGGCAGTGCCTTGCAGGCAGCCTCCAAAGGTGGCCACACTGAGCTTGTGCGACTTCTGCTTCAGAAGGGTGCTGACGTCAATGCCGAGGGTGGACACTATGGCAATGCCTTGCAGGCAGCCTCCATCGGAGGCCATACTGAGATCATTCATGTTCTGCTTGAGAAATGTGCCAATGTGAATGGCAATGCCTTGCAGAAGGCCTCCAATAGCAGCCATACTGAGATTGTGCGACTTCTGCTTGAGAAAGGTGCCAATGGCAATGTCAATGACTGAATAATTCCATTTGAATACTGTGTTGGGCTGTCCAAGGTTGCCATGGAGTGGGTTACTAGACTGATTGTAAAAAACTTTTGTTATATTTGTATCACCTTGTTGCGACAAAACTCCATCTCCGGGCACCTCAGACTACCTCTGCCTGGACCTACATAGATGTAAGTTTGGGGGCTTGAGCCAGGACCTAAGAGGTCCCAGAACATGGGTCAAGGTGAAGGCCCATGGTTTCACCGGGTGGATGGAACCAAGGCTGGTCACATCACGGAGGTGCTGGTTCCACCCATACAAGACGATAGCTTTGGTCAGAAAAGGTGAGCGCTGAATGTAATATGTTGTTAGCGTTGGGAGGGCTATAGATAGCTGGGCCACGCCGCACAAGCCTTAGGATACCGGACCAAGATGGCGAATGGACAACACAACTTGACAACCGACACCGTTGGATTATTATGCACCTCAAGACAATGAAGCGACCCTCACAGATGACACCGCTGGATTATTACATGCTTCCGGAGGAACAAAGGAACCCAATGAGCAATACCGCTGGATTAATACACGCTTCCCGGACGCGAACGGCGACGGCGCTGAATACTGCAAACGCCTGAGACCTCCGGCCCACTCCCACCTTCGCAATGTTTGCCCACATATAGACCCGTTCCACCTATGACCCCACCGTGTCTGCGCAGATACAGGCCTGCTCCACCTACGACTTCACCGTAACCTCGCACGATTACTGCGAACGTCGCTGACACGAACAAGCTGACCACTGGATTACCACACGCACAGGGAAACCTCGCCGCCTCTCGGAAATACCGCGCCACCTATAATCCTTGCTCCACTAGAAATGGCATGATTAAGACGGACCAACGGCAAAGGAGTGAGACGCACGACGTGATAGTTGCAGGCTCCTAGTGGAAACAGACGTCGAGCTCGTACTCGCAAATGGGACCAGCCTGGTGGGCACAGAGATGGCCTAGAGTATAACCAAACGGTGACGTGAGCCATTGGAAGGATCTGTCTTGGGTCAGCAATACGAAGCGGAGGTCAAGGAGTCGATGCACAGACACGGGATAATCTCGTGGGACCAGAAACAATGTAGCAACACCCAAAGGAATCCAGTGGGGGACGAGTAATCCAACAACACGGTCCAGGGGAGAGCAGCGGTGCCCAGGGAAATGTCATGGCATCCGGAAACAATACCGTGGAGGACAAGGGGGGCTTTATCGATGTTCGTCAGCACGTTACTTGGGCTGTCAACGTCAGTTGCGTCGATCCTCGTCAGTTCCCCGTTGATTCTTGGTCGATCCTCGTCAGTTTGTCCAGATGTCAGCGCTGATCTGCTTGTCAGCTACATGAACTGACGAAGATGTGCTGCACATATCAAATGCGGCACTTTGCGGATGGAACTTCGGCCGGACAGCCGGACAAGCCGAATCAACCATCAGCACCGTGCCGGTTAGGGTTTGGGTGTTAGTGGTTCGGGTTAGCGGTTAGCGGTTAGCGGTTAGCGGTTAGCGGTTAGCGGTTAGAGGTTAGGGTTAGAGGTTAGGTATAAGGTATATGTCCAAAAAATGTGGGGGAGGCCGGTGAGCGGCAGATTTGATGAATTGATTCAGCGCTGGAATAGTCGCACTGTGATGTGTGCATCATCTAGTATATGCTCAGCAACTGACGAAGACCGCTTTGAACTGACGTTGATTGCGATCAAGCTGACGTTGACAGCCCAACTAACGTGCTGACGAACATAGACACTACCCTATCGAGCTGCTGGAGGAGTGGCATCTCGATGTCGAACCGAACGATTTGCCCAGCGGCGATTCGGTGCTTGGAATCTTGGGCAGTGCGAAAAAAAAAGGCCGTCCAAAACACCTGGAAACGGGTCTTGGTCTAGGCATGGATGCAGCTCGATGGAAAGTGGGCTCGTGCTGAGTGATTCCACGTGCCATTGGGAGCCGCCGCGTACACGCGGATGGCGCACCAGAGAGTCTGCAGCGCGAGGTCTCCAGTGGCGAGATACGCGGAGAAGCAGGGGATGATTTTGGCCGGGCGCGTGGAGGGCATTGTGGGTAGGGCGGAATGAGTTGGACGAAGATGTGCGAGATGATTTGGAAGGGAGTCGAGCGTTGTCGGTGCTCCATTCTCATTGTACCTGAATGGAATAATTTTAGCCAACCTCAAGAGTGAGCCGAGCGTACCTCTTGGGCTGAGAGACCTTTATGCTGTTCTATTGCGCTACCCGTCGCACTTCCCGACCCATCCATCCGTCGTCAACTACATAGGGTGAGAGCAGTGGATGCCTCGATATACTTCGTTGCTGTCGATGAAGTCCTGCGCCCGCCAAGTCGACACTGTGAGACCGCAGCCGACGACGGACGAGCATACACCTTGCCCTGTTTTCAGGTTATTGCGGTTGGCCGTGATGTTGGTGTGAAAGCAAGGAGATCGACTGTGACGCGTCAGCTTGCCTTCGCTACTGATGTTTAGGACAAGGTAGGGGCTGCGCTCCGCTCCACCCATGGGTTAGAGCACGGCTTAGACGCTTAAAGATGTATAGCAATTGGTAAGTTATTAGAAATTTCCAAGTACACAATTACAGCGTTGCAGTAACAAAGTGGAACCGCATCTCGAGCTAACAGGAACATGAGAAAAGAGTGCAAGTGTAAATGCAGGACGCACCGTGACGCTGCAGCCCAACAATTACCCACCGGGACTTGGCCTCCGCCCTTGTCTTCGTCTTCGGAAATTCACGGTCACAATCTATCGACAATCAGCAAGGAAAACACGCAAGAGGCGGACACGGACGAACTCGGTGGGTCGGCGATCGTGAGGTCATCGACAGGGCTCAGTTCATCGCGCAGGTCTGAGCTCTGGAAGCTAGGAGAATCCTAAGCCATTGAATTATGGATGGAAAAAGTCAGTACACACCTCCGAGTCGAGGTAAAGGCGCGCGTCATGGTCCCCTGCGCTCTCTTCGTTTGTGTCCCCGGCATTCTCGCGATCGCCATCCCCTCGCATGGTCAGTACGTTTGTTGGAGGACTTGCGAAATTGCGGAGCACATGAATGGTGATGGTGTTCGTGCGAGGTTTTAATGTGTTGGTGGATAGCCTCGGTGTCGTTCAATTGGAAGGTCTTTGCGGCGGTCGGGGATTCAGGGAGGGAGAAGATTGGGCGGAGGGGAGGGCGAGTCGGGATGTAGAGCGTGAAAAGAGAGCGCGCGACAACGTTCTCGTCTCGTTGTCGATTCGGGTCTTTGCACATCCGTCGATGCATCAGTGAATGGATTGCATGCAGATTGGAACACGCACCTCGGGACTATGGTGTGCACTGGCAGCGTGCCAGCGAGTCCGTGACGGTCATAATCGTCAAGTCGGAGGCATTCTGAGCATGAGTGGTGGTGCTGCGGCCCGCGCGATGGGCGATGACGCGCCGGCGGCAGTTGCACGTCTGTCTTGGTAGGAACATTAGTGGGAGCGGACTGTCCAGACACGGAGAGATGGCGGGCGATGTAGCGACGACGATGGACGTTCCGCGGTCCTTGCTTCTTGCTTGGGTGCTGGCAGGCTTGACGGATTGAAAAGTGAGTGCGTTGACAATCGCTTGCGAAGGCTTTACGTTGGGGCAGGTTCTTATTGCATGCACGGGCAGGTAAAGTTGTTCTTGAGAGCTTCGAACAGTGAAGCAAGAGGAGAGAGCAGCGTGCAAGGACAGAGCCGGCAGACATGAAAGGCGAGGAAGAAAGGGTGGAGTGAGGGCGGAAGAAGGAAGCTTGAAGCGGTCTGGCAGCCTGAGAACGCCGATGCGTGCCCGAGCCGCCTTATACTTTGCAATTCTGGGAGGAGAGCTCAATAATGTGGCATGCTCTCTGAGGTTCTTGCTTGAGTGTGAGTCGAGCTGAAGGGTGCGCAGTGTGAGCGCGTCGCAAGCGCTTGAGCGACACAATGTTGTGCATGAGAGAAAGAAGCGTGTGTATCACAGCGCGTCATAACGTGCGTCAGAGCGGTGATTGCGCGGATTGATACGGGACGTACTTATTATAGAAGGAGTACTTTCATGCATACCCTCTAATGCGAATGTGCGTCGGGCTACACCGACACCAAGAGCGCATTTTCACTTGCTTGACCCGACCGCCAAAACTTCAGCGGTCCTGGATGCTCTCCGCTAGTCAACTCATTCAGACTTCCTGCCGTCCGCTTTCAATCGTCTGCCGTGTCTGTGCTTGTTCCTCCCCAACTCGAGAGCGTGCCCTCCCATTTCCCTCCAATAATATGCTCTGGCTTGACTTCCTGTCCGAAAAGTAGACCTGCTCTGTAGCGAGATGCCCTCGTACGCTTGCAGCGTCAAGAATCAAGATCCGCGCCGTAGATACCCGTCGTACTCTACTCGCTCTGTGAACCTCACGAACCGCAGAAGGTGACCTAATGTCTCTGCGCAAAATAGCGACTCAAATCGTGCGTCCTTGTCCAGAAACAATAGGCAACCAGTATCCACGCCCCGTCGGTCATCTCGCTGGCGGCATGTCAGTGGCAGCCATCGCCTGCGGGACGCTCAATCGATGCACGGATCTTTCCGACCTCACCACGACTTTTTACCTGCGCAAGAGCTATCAATCTGTCTTCGTCGCCTTCGTGTATGCCGTTTGCCTTGTCAAAAACTCAGCAAGCGCTCCACGTTTCATGGCTACTAGACAAACACCGGCGCCTGCTAACTGCATGCCAGCCTCGTGCCTATCCCTGATAGATGCGGGCGGCGCACAAGCTCCAGTTGCGTATTCCCGCTTCTTGAACCGATCCCACACGTATTGGTCCAATCTCCATCTTGTTTCCCGCTGATCGCCACAACCAAAAAGACATCAAGTCAGCGACGGTCGAACGAAGAAAGCAATATCAGGGCGGGATTTACCAAGAAGAAAAAAAACGGTGGCGCCGATGGATCACCATGGGTGATATACCTAGACAGAGCGTGCGTGTGTGAGATTTCTTCTGGATCTTATTCAGTCCTCAAGTCGAAGTAGGCGCTTGAAGCCGAGCTGAGACGTCGACGCCAGTGCACAGATCCGCTATTTGCTTCGTTCCTTGGACGGTGACAAAGCCTGGGGACAACGGTATTTCAAATCCCCTCGAATGATAAGGTACTTATAGCTGCTTCAGCCCGCCTCACGCCCGCCTGCACCCTGTATTCTCCAAATGTGGGACTCGTGCGGCCGGGGACTCCAGAACGCATACTTTTCCGGCTCAAATTCGTGTCTTTCGTCAATCGCATCTCAACTCAGGACGATCTACGGTGGCGCCGGAAGGCCCACCGCGCGCCCGTCAACATATCCACCAAATATCCACGCGAGTTGTCAACAGCGATGACTACCACGAGATCGCCGAAGCTAGCGCTGCAGATGGTTGGGAGGTGTGTGGTGTTAGTGCGCACGACTCGCGAGCATTTTCTAAAAATCGACGAGGGTGAACGTATGGGGTTCACATCGCTTGGGAATGGATCGTGCTCCGAGTCCGTCGGCATGCAAATGGATAGCAAGGTTGGCTTTCGTGGCATCTTCAGCCCATTGGCACTCAATTTCAAGCCCCGAGGAGGCCGACGCCCTTGCTATCACCCTGGGTGCCGTTTGATCTTGCTGTCTCGCGCTTGGCTTCATTGGCCCAAATCTGACTAAGTATTTAGTATGAGCAGGCTTTCCCCCTCCCCCCCTGTCCAGTCGTTGATTGGTTGGGCCAATCTTATCTTATCTGTGAGGTACGATGTGATGTCGATGTCGATGACTTCCTCGCTGTTTACTGCGCCAGATTCGACGTCTGTGCGGCCACAGCAATCACCGACTCGGATGACTGCTTCACTCAACATCTGCTGCGCAGCTGCTGCCGCGTCGCGTCAGTAGTCCGCAACACCGCGCTGCCAAATGCCCGACGTCGGACTCAAACTCAGCTTCGATTTGTATCTCCGTTGGCGTCGGGTCGGGGTCTTCCGTCGGATGTCTCAATCTTATCTTATCTTATCCCATCGGAACTGATATGTTACCGATATTCGTTTGCCAATGCTGCTGCGGCCTCGCGACGCTGTCCTTCTTTCTGCTTGCTTAGAGCTCAGCTAAGCATCTCTCCAGCCGAGCATGAGGTCGATGCTTTCCGAGCATCTTCGCATCATCTCGGGTCACCCCGACGAGCTCGTGAAAAAAAAAAAAACGGACAATTGCCGGTGATCATGAATAACGCAGCGGTTCAATCGACGGATATTCGGCATTATAGATCCGCAAGGAGCAAAAAAGCCGACGCGGCCAGTGGCTCGGTTCGTCAGCATGTTGACATCAGCGGAGATGGACCGGCCCATCTCCACCGCCAGAGATCCGCGTCCGCGCGTAGTCATTTGCGGACTGTGTGCCGCGAATTAATTGCTGCGGACACGTTTGCGTTTGCCGATGAAGCGGCCGCTACGACCCAACACTACAACCGCAGCGATGGGAAGTATCCAGCTCAAGATGGTTTTTCGCTCACCCGTCTGTGCCTGTTAAGGAGTAACAGACTCTCGAGCTGACTTGAACACGGACGTCGCAAGACTCTAAGATTTTTCCTCTATTGCTGCTGCTGCTGTACTCCGTGCGAACGAACAACAACGCTTCCTTGACCACAAATCAGAACAGGCTTGCGCAACAGAAGTTATCGGTTGTAGGATGCGCTTCCACGGAGACACTGGCACTCACAATATCCTCCGCACTGGAAAGCAATACAATCGTGATCAGATATCTTCAGAAGTTCGAAGAGCTGTTGTTAGGAATCTGGGGCGTCTTCGCAGTCACTAGTCCAGGTGCGAGTTCAGCATGGTGCCTGTCTTCCGAACTTCCTCAGCCTTCAGTTTACGTTCTCTCATTCTTGGGCAGGGATCAGCTAGCAACGGGGGTCGCGCTTGGACAAAGATACCCACGATAATAATACCTCCCGGAATACATTTGGAAGTTCAAGTTCAAGTTGTTCTAACTTCTTGTTATTCTAAATTGAGTGCGGATGGACGATATTTAGACAATGCGCGAGCTCGGAGACCGAGAAGGATCTAGACTGTTAATGACATCGCACTTGTCCCGGGCCTGTTATGAGGAGGTGCTTACTGTTTGTCCGGTAGTTCGGCATCCAGGAGTAGACGATATATAGTGCAGTCAGTGCCATAGTCCGATAAATACCTATATTCAGTCATCCATAGATAGCGAAAGAGCCGACTCCGCGCGAATCATGATCAAGATTCAAGTCAGGAATAATTGAAGCCCGCAGCAGCGGACCGGGATACTAGTTGCAAGGACTCATGCGAGCGAGTAAGTAAGACGAAAAATAGCTTGAACAGTACTTGCCGACTGACGGAAATCAAAGCTGCCGCGGGCGCGAGGGGGAGTCAGATACTTCGCAACTCCTTTCCAGCTGAGCCGGGCGAGTTACACCGGGCAGGAGACAGGAGGGCGGAATGAAACACTCGGAGTAGGTCGATATGCTAAGAATGCAGACACGGACGTGCGCACTGCCGCCGCGAGACTCTGAGTTGGAGCGATGTAGGAGCAGAGGTTGCCTTCGAACTCCTTGCTGACCAGGAAGATTGAAGATAAGGCGGCTCTTAAACTGTTCCAGGAATAGAAACGAGTAGCACTGCGGCTCCCAAGATAGCAAGGCAAACGCGAGGCTGGTACGTGTCCGTCGCAGGGAGATAGATTGATAAATCTTGGAGGTAGGCTGGAGCTGTCGGCGTGCAACGAGCCGGTTTGCGACGTCGAGGTGATGCACAACAAGACGTTGGGATGAGCGTCGGGCCTCGTCATTGTTCCAAGTTGCCGTGGATTGTTGTGGAGGAAGCCAGGTTGCGCGCAAGCGATGACGTGTGAGTCAGGAATGGATAAGATCGGATCATGATTGCGATAAAATTCCACCCCGAGCCGACGGAACACAATCTAATCATATTGCTCTTGGATTTCAGGCACGTCGATGTCCAATACACCCGGCGCCGAGATCTAGCCACGGTACGGATGAAGGATTTGTTCCTAAATCGAACGACTTGCGTAGTGGCGCGATTAGTTCATATCGCGGATCTTCTCCGCGTCTGTTTTCTCTTTCATTTTGATGAGACGACTCGGATGGGCTGATTTTTGTTGTTTTCTTGCAAAGATGTCGGACGATTCTCCTGCCTGGAAACCAGCGCGCGCGCAGGAACAGAAAGCGGCCGGCAAGCCAGTTCATCGATATCGCGTAGAGCAATTGACAACTTGATACAGCTCAACCTGAGAACAGCCAATCTTTGCCTACCGACGTCGCGTGGAATCTACAGTACTTAGTTTGACTAATTCGTGCCGTCGGCGTCGAGTCAAGAGAACCAAGACGAGAGCTGTCCGGAACACGGGTACATACGTCGAGTCTGGAATCGAATCGAATCAAGTTACCTTGCGACGCCCGTACCTGCGCTACGCTCGGCAACAAGAGCTGTTGCAACAGGTTGAAAACTGGCAGTGGCAGTGGCAGTGAGCGCTGTTGATATATGATCGCATCACCTCCAGCTTGCCGTATGCGCCGACGACGAGCCGCCGACAATTGCAATTGGACTCTGGACAGTGGACACCTCGGGCTCCAGTCGACGGCACGCCGACACCGCCATGCCGCTTGGCAACCTTGGCCGGCGGGAATCATTCCACCTCTCCATTAAACGTTTCTGAATTCTCGTCGGTGGAAACGAACCATCATCTACCCTGGTCTCTGTTCTCCGGAGCCACTTCACACTCCAAGCCCTTTGCAAATGCTCTCCATCTCCATCGCCGAGTCAAAAGGCTCCGAGTATTAACGCGGACTCCGCACCTCAGCGCTCAGAACTAGAACTACCGGTAATCGGTTCGTTTCAGCGCGTATATTGCAGTGCAGTGCCGTCGTCAACTTCAATTGCCACTGGCGGGTGTATCAGGCTGCCTCTCCTGCCGATAGTCGTCCGACTTATGTTGTCTGTGGAACTCGGAGCTCGTCCGCGACCATGGTCTCGTACGTGCACCTCGGTCAGCAAACGGTACACCTCCGTGCACGATGGAATGCTGCAATCCGGCAATCCAACATTTGTCGAAAAACACCCGGTCAATTCCATCCTAAACCCTCAGCCCGTTCATTCAATTACTTACCAGAATCGCAAACCCACCGAAGGCTATCGTTCCGGTTTCCCTCTCATGTCACTCCGTGAGTTCGTCTAGCCATGCGACATTCAATTGGACCTAACGAAACCAAACCAAGTTAGCTGCAATCCAGCGTCCTCACAATGTCAACGGATCATTCCCATACACAAAACACAGCTCGTTCTTCAAGTCCTCCGACGGCGCCACACATACGATACTCGGCCCGACCAACCCATATCTAATCTCCCACTATCTTCGTTCCGGTCCGACTACCGCCCAATACCAGTCGACGTCTTGCTGGCACGCCAAACGCCTTCCAGGTCAAGGTCAGCTCAAGCTTCCTTTCCCTGCCAAATTCACATTTCACATTCAAAGTTTCACCGACCCGGACCCCGGATATCCGGAACTCATGAGCAGAAACCCGGAACTCGGACCCCTCAGCCTGCCAGCTCGGAAGTATCTCGTTGCCAGTGGGATGTTGCCAGCGACGACTTGGATTTGGAATCACTCATCTGACCGCTGGCTCGCTCAGATACTTACAGATACAGCACGGGATCCGATTCGGATTCGGATATCGCCCGCCGGCGGGTACCTGCTTGCTCATACTCGGCGGATAAGCGGCAGGGTATGCCCCGTCCCGCTACCACGTCTCTTGCTCAGCGAGCGTACAGTCATCCAGCCCGATCCGACTCGGCGCGGATACCCGTCCCGATTCCCGATTCCCGACTTCGGACTTTCCCACCACTAGCCATCTTTCCCACCTCATCTCATGTACCCCCGTGCGGGGATTTGCGCTTTGCAAGCAACTTGAACGCATACACACACACGCCGGTGGACGCATGCTGGTTTGCCCCAACGCTGGAATGTTCTCGACGATTCAAGGGAGTAACGCGTCATCCGTGAAGTTATGGGGTCGTCTGCTGGTTTGCCCCGGGCCCACTGGGATTGCTGGAATGTTCTCGACGATTCGTGAAGGTTTGTACGCGTCATCCGTGAGGTTTATGGGACTCGACTCGGAGGACGCCGCGGCGCGTCATGGATGGACTCGACTCGAAAGACGCGCGTCGTGATACATACGTGGAGACGCGTACGTGTCCTTGCGTGTCAACGAGTTCTCGCGCAAGGCATCTTACCTACCTCCGAGTCATGATCACCTGCATACACCCTGTTCGCCTCCCCCCGCCTCCAGTCCCCCACTCGGCTCGCGATCGCACGCCTACTTACTTCTATTCTAAATTAGATTCAAACCTTGCCACTGCCAGCTGAAAAGCTGAATGAAAGGCTCTAGACAGCCAACACTGGCAGCAAACAGGGAAGTCGAAGCCGCCCGTACCCCGCAAACTGCACGTAGACGCAATCTATCATCACATCCACACGTCCCACTGTCATCAACTGGCTGGCGGGCGGGCGGGTGAATTCGAATTCGAATCTATCTGCTCGCAATGTAAGTACTTAATATCGCGCTTATGCATCATCCATAGTGGCATTTATCGCTTTCATTCATGCGTTGACCAGGATTAAATTAATGCGAATTCTGTTCTCTCGCCACTGACCAGGCAGCCAAGACATGCGGATGACCACCGACGGAAAGGCGTCTGTCTATCCTATTTGAATCATGTACATGTCCTACCCGCGTCCGGCCCTTCCGCTGCGATGTCTCGCCCCCCTTTCATGATCATAAGCTTGATACTGGCTCCTGCTCCTCGTTCTAGTTCTCCTCCGCATTCGCTGCGTGTCTCGGCGCGCGTCATAGCCAAGCGCACCCGTATCCACTTTACCTACCCGAACTCCAAGTCGTCATGTAGCTTCTCACACACACGCAAAGGGGACTCCAAAAACACTTGTGTGTTCATTTGCTCTTTAAGACTACGATAAAGCTATAGGCTAGTGTGTAATAACTCGAATGTATATATGTACGGGTAGATGCAGATTTGGGGGAAGATAAATGAGGGCTAATATTGCATTGCATTGCGAGTAAATGTGCGAGTGGTAGGCAGCGGCCCGCGACCAATGTCAAGCGGCTCGTTGCAGCGTTTTTGTGGGGGGCCGTTGAGACCAGAGCCGCTCTGGGCAGGACCGAAAGGCGCTACTCGTATTCGCGCGGATCGAAAGGTGGTGTTATGCGGGTACAAGGAGAGCAGCCTAGGCAGCGACCTGTATGCGATGATGATGCCGGGGAATGGGGAACGCGCGGATGAGGTCGTGCAGCTTGCCGCTGCTACTCCGGTGCGAATGCGAACGCGGGGGGGTCGACGTCCATCGGCACGTCCTTGGGCGGTGCGGAAGCGTGCGAGTAGGTGCCAGTGTGCGCTGGTGTGGGTGGGGAGAACGACCCGAGTGAGGAGGACGCGGATGCCGGTGAGGACGGCTCGAGGTCTGGGAGGGCGATGGAGGTCGAGGAGTTGCTGCGGGTGTGTGTGTGTTGTTTCGGGTTCGCGAGGGGGATCTCGACGAACTCGGGCGACATGGACTTGCGATGCGTTCGCTTCGTCGGGAAGGCAATCTCCATCAACGCCTGGTGGTGCGCCAGCAAATCAGCCTCGCGTACACCAAGCTCCCAATCCAACACATCGAGGAACTCGCGCTCGATCCGTCCGACATCGCGTTTGCCAAAGACACCCGTGCAGAGTGCCCAGTGCACGTTCTTGAGCGTCGAGTCGTTGGTGTACTTGGACGCCGCGATGAGTGCACCGAGGAAGACACGCTCGAGGGCCCACTCTTCGAGGGCGATGCTCAGATGCGGCCGGGCTCGCGAGATGTATACGAGTGCCGTGAGGACCGTCGCTGGGGTGACTTCCGCGCGGGTGAGGACGGTGGTGGCGAATGTCGTGAAGGATGCGAGATAGCGGCTTTGTGAGCGACCGCGGGGTGATGGTGTGGTGCGGCCCATAGCAAAGTCGACCGTCTCTGCGACTGACTCGACGAGGTAGTCTACGTAGACAGGATGAGTTCTTTGAAAGACAAGAGGAACGGCGAGGAGACACACCAATGACAGGCTTTGTGAGTCGTATATCGATGAGCTGCATCAGTGCAGGCGAGTGTGTGGCCGGGTCCACAAGAGAGGCTGCGTGGACCGGCGAAGACCGTGTGGAGCTAGAGCCCGAAGACGACGAGGAGGCAGGCGAGGCAGCGAACATTGTCGGGGTCGGGAGTGGCTGTAGCTGGGTCTGAGTTGGGCCATGTCAGTTCGTCGGGCGGGTGCTTATATACTTGGTCGGGAGAAAAAGAGGTCCTTGCCTGTCTGACTGGAAACTGCGGCACGGCGCTGTGCATCGCCGAGTAAGTAATGACTCAATCGTGAACCGAGCCGGCTCGGCTCAGATCCAGATCGATTTCGCCCGATTTGGGCGCGCTGGGTTGTCAACGTAAGCACCGAATAATCAGCCACCTCGCAAATTTACCCGTTAGCCGCCCGGTTTGCGCCGTCGGCGTGTTGCCGCCGCAATATCCCCCACGGAAATGCAATTTGTGCCAGTGTCGGCGACAACAGACGCTATTCCTGCAATACCACCGCGAACCCCCGAAAATACCCTTACAGCTATCGCTACAGTTTTACACGGTCATCGCGGAATCCGGTGATCAAAAACTGCGCCGGGCTTTTCGACGAATGACATCGGCTTCGGCGTTTTGTCAGCGTCAGCGTTTTTTTCGCTTCTTCGTTGCTCCTAACAATCTTCTCATCTTACATCTCATATCTTCGTCATGCAGATGGGTGGGTAAGCATCCCTTGGATCCCGCCGGTCGGGAGGGAGGTGGGTCAGCATGCCAGTTGTACCAAGCAAGATATAGCAAGCACACGCCAATTCCAAACTTGAATTCGCCGCCCGAAGTCTCCGCGTCCGCGTCCGGGGCGCACGGACTCGGAATATGCACGGGATGTATCGATGTCAGGCTTACTGTAAATCAGGTCCCAAGCGCCGGCCCAAACGACCACATCTACTGTATCACGCCAATTTTCCACTGGCAAGCGCTCGATACGAGCACCTTGCGCTTGCTACACCCATTGCCCAGGCCGCAATTCAATCCCTAATGCATCAATTACTTCGACAAGTGGGCATGGGCACTCGGCACGCGTTTCTCGCCGAGCTTGCAGCTGTCTATCAAGAATCAAGATCAAAGTAGATCCCCGGAAAAGTACAAGGACAAGGGCAGAAACAAGAACAAGGACCTAGTCGGAGCTGGGCGCGAGGTAAAATCCTGTGCAAGCGCAACGTGGACTCGGAGAAGGTCATTGTCAAGCTTTCGTACCTGTTTCTGCTTTTCTGCGCTAACGTTTCTGGTTTGCTGGTTTGCTAGTTTTCTGGTTTTCTGGTTACAGTACTTCTGGCCACACCGCCACCACCGGCGCGCGATGCCGAATCCCGAATCTATCCGAGTCCGACTTATCGGAAACCCTCACCCGCTCTCCACGGACCGACGACCCTCCTCTTCCCACCCGAAATCTTCCGCACCGGCAACCACCAACCGGCGAAATGACATGCAGCACGCAGGTACTCCAAGTTTCATCAAACAGCCAGCCAGCCACACAGCGACAGCGACTTGATTCTTGATTCCTTGATTCTTAATTCTTGATTCAACTCCGCTACACACCCCCCTCTCTGTCCTTCAACGAAGAACTTCCCGTGCCGTGCCGCGTCCGCCGGAATCTCCGTTCTTCTTATGCTGAGGGAAGTCACGGACGCATCGGCAATTGGCATGGGCATTGTTCATCCCTCGGGCTCGGTCGCGACTTGCGGGAGCTCTTGTCCCTGCTCCACCAACGACAACTCGGCGCATATCGCTCCACTTTGCCTTTCGCCACACAATCATTGATTTTTACTTTTCCGCATTCACAGTCACTGCGGTCGATCCACCCCCACTCACCCTGCAACCATCGAATTTGGCACACTGGCACTGACAACCGGGCCCGGAAGCAAATGTCTGTTCCAGTCGACCACCCGTGGATGCGCGGTGATGATATATTATAGCGCATAAGGGCTCTCAAACGCCCGGCTCGACATGTCCACCTGCGACCCCCCGGCCCGGGGCGCTATATCCGTATCCGTATCTGGGCCTCAAACGTATGACGATAACGTAACGGGCCGGCGACTCTCTACTTGCGGTGGCGCTGTATCTGGGGTACTGGTATCTGAGGCAATTGCCTGGCAACATAGCTGCTGCTTCTTCGAACATTGTTCGACTTGGAAGATTGTTCCAAACTCTCTGATTGTTCCAAACTCTCTGATTCCTAGACTTTCTTGGATTGACGAGCTCTAACACCGGTTACCTCTATAGTACTGATCTAGGAACTGGGATAGATGGGTCAATAGATCAAACGTTCAAACAAACGTGTAAAGCTGAAGCTTAGAGCTGGGCAGCCGATGCCCACCAGACGAGACGAACTTGCAATTGAAGTCGTGTACCAGTAGCCTGAACGACCTTCTCTTCTCCGACGGCTCTACGGCGCTGTATCTTATCTTGGGCACTGCTTGCCTAGCAACATATTACTAGTACCGCAACTTCTTCGAAGATTGTTCGAAACTCTGTGATGTGAGCCTTGAGCTTCTTGGATCAACTCTGGGTCTCT
The DNA here is from genome assembly GCA_029282125.1 of Mycena amicta. NCBI lineage: Eukaryota > Fungi > Basidiomycota > Agaricomycetes > Agaricales > Mycenaceae > Mycena > Mycena amicta. Next base: position 384,748 of record JARIHP010000001.1, on the reverse strand, counting down.
GATTCGAAAGCTCTAACAGCGGTACCCACTGGCAGAACTACTAGTAGATCAAACGTTCAACGTTCACTGGCGACTTGAAGCTTATAATTACTAGCGCTAATAAGCCTTGCCTGGCAACATATTACCACTACTTCCAAGATGTCGAACTCTGCCATCGGATTACCTCTGAGTGCGAGTCTCTGATTCGAAAGCTCTAACACCGGTAAGTAACTCTGGGCAGAATAAATGCCTCAATAGATCACTGGCAAACGCTCAAGTAACCTTAGAGCTATCTGCGACAAGCCTTGAATCAGCTGCCGCTTATAATGAGGAACCCCGTTGAATCACCGCCTGCAAACCCGACGCGTTCCGAGCCGAAACAGTGACGTCGACACTCGCCGCTCGCCACTCGCCACCTCCTCTCTTTGCAAGCTCCGTACTCCAAAGGTTAATCTCACAAAACGCGGAGCCGAACTCTCCGCCTAATGTTATTCAAGAATCAAGCCTGCTGTAGCCTGTAGCCTGTTGGCTGTTGGCTGTCAAATCAACGCACAACGTACTCTCATCGCCAAACCGACGGATAAACGGCAACGGCGTCCGAGCGCCCCCTCGTCAGCAAGCTTAAAATAAATCAAGCTCCAAGGCAGCCGAAGAACGAAGAAACGGCACCCGAGCGCGGGGCGGGGGGCATCATTTCGTCGAGCAATTAGCGCGAACGCCTGGTGCACGCAAGGCTTCCGCGCTGATCTTCCGCTTCTGCGTCTGCTTCCATTGCAATTTGCGGCGGGCTAGCTGAGCTGGCTGGCACTGGCATCGAAGTCGACATCGAAATCAATCAACTTCAAGCTCAAGCATTCGTCCTAAGCAACGCTCTAGATCGCCCCCCTTTGACTCTGCTGCGCTCTAGGCCTCCGACCTCACCTCTGGTGTCTGCTTCAGCTCGACAGTCAAGTACCTGCAACCGCCAACCGACGATCCTCCACGCTCTAGATTCGCAGCTAGCTAGCTACCTACTACTCCATGCAACTTAGCACTCCGGGCCAGAAGATAAAGCGATGCCGGTGCCCGAAGACCGAGCCGATGCCCGATCTCCGCGCCCGCCAAGCTTGCTTGCTTGCAGAAGCTGACTGAAAGCACCGAAGCTTGCACGACAACGATAACGAGTCACTTGAAATCCCCGCACGCCACTCGCACCCCGCACGATCCATAATGCTGGCTCGAAACACCCGGCGGGACCGAATGAACTTGAATCAAATGCATATGTCATCGCGACGTGCCGCTGGCAGTGGCAGTTTACGCGCATTACGCGTAAATGAGGACTTCGAAGTTCGAACCCTTCTTGACATGACGCGACGCGACGCGAGGATAATTAAACGTCGGCGCGGGAGTCGGGACTGGAGCTGATCTGATGCGGATCCACTGAGAGGTTTGTTTGGCCGTCGACGGTGCTCATGCCTTCGATCAAGCCAAGCCTTATTAGCTCGGTTCCAAAAATCGACATCGTGAATATGCGCGCCCCACGCGTGAAAGAGGCGTCGCAAGCGACGGTCTAAAACCGGTAGTCCGAAAATCGGCACCAAAACATCTTTGTGGGACGGCGACTACTATCTGGCGCGAGATATTCGTTTGTTTATTCGTTCCTTCCTTCCTTGGCGCACTCACTCGATTGTAGTCATGAGCTGCTAGCGGGCGCTTCGCTATCGCGACGGCGGACGTGTTATGTTTGTTGCTGTCGCTCGACCGCCAACGCAATCTTATCTTATCTTACATCTTATCTGATGTTTTTTTCTAGCTCCGCTCAATTTCATCCTTCAAGCCCGTCTTCCTTCTTCACTAAAATCGAATCGCAACCTTCCACCCGACGTCCCCCACCTCACACGCCGAGTCACTCCCCTTCATAATAATCAACGCTAACCTCAGATGCAACCTCAGGCTCACCGTAGATAAAGAGATGCGGCGATAAGCTGAAGGCGCGATATCACGCATCAGTTGGGTACTGCCAGTGGTCTGGTTCACTCGAAGAGGCAGACAGGCAATCTGGTTCCCGTTCAAGTTTCCTGTGAAGGTATGACTCGGAACGCTACCGCTGAAGGGCAATTCGATGCTGCTGGGCTGTGCTCCAAGCTTCGAGATCTCGGCAGTTGACTGTGCGCGGACACTCAAGCTCTCGAACGGTCCAAACTTCATCAGGAAAGGAAGGCGATTCTCCTCACAGCATATTTACACGACTTCTCAATACAAGGGAAACTCCATATCTGTATTCACTGTCGCCTCTGGCGTTTGTAAGTAATTCGCGAATTGCGACTGACGGCTTGTTCACTCCAAACTGGTTCGCTCTCGGAGTTTCAAGGTCTTGGGATCATTGTGGATCATATGTGTGTGTGTTGACAGTCTTTAATCGTCAACTGAGTCGGAAGGAAGGAATTCTGATCGGCGACTCTCAAGCGGCTCATCCCTGATTCTAATAACTCTGGATGTTTTTCCTTGTTGATCATCGCCCAGCGGGCCGCGGTGAACTCCTCAGTTGAGTGGATCTCCGCTCCGCGTGGGCGCTCAAATCGGCCGTCGTCGACTTGGAAAATTGAAAACTCAATTGACTCCCTCGGACTCGGACCCACATTGGTCTACGGCAACCCTGGCGCTGATTTCCGATTGTTATGCAGGCTCCGGCGTCCGAGCCGGCGTCTTTTCATCGTACGCGAATGTCCATGACAACCATATCCCCGGCCGTCTGCAAATCTTAAATCTCTGCAACCTGGGGCCGCGGCAATGGTGCAGGACCGTGATGACTCGGAGTATGTATGAAGACTCCGCAGTATTCATCGGTGGTCAGACTCTGAAATCTTGTCTCCGTCGTCCAGAGTCCTCGCCGTGTTTTTTTTCTTGCTCTGCATTGTATCCGGAGACCGGCTACCGTGATGTAAACAATTCATCCCGTTGCTCGGCGTTCCCGCTCGCGTTTTGACTTTTTTTTTCTTCTGTATTGATCGGCGCCGAGTCATTTCGCGTATGGGTCCGGCTTTCCCACCGTTGTTAATTCACAGTCGATCGTTCGTGAAGCGAAAAATGCAACTTGAAATGGCGGCAAACCCTTCCCGCGTGCATCGGTATCAAGCCGAGCGATCCGTTCGGCGCTCGGCCGATCGGCCGACATGCCCAAGCACAGCTTTTCTACCATTGCCGCGGGCTTCGGATGTGAAGATTCCCGTACTCGCGCCGGTCGCGGCCCGGGCTTGCTTCTCTTCTCCTCGCCATGCACAATGTGCACTGATGAAGTACTGATGAGTGGACGAACCGCGAGCAGAGCCAGAACAGGAGGGCCCTGGCCCCTGGCTACCGCTGGTCGTATGCACAAAAGGGTCGACCATCGATACTCTCACGTCGCCGCTCGCAATTGCACTCGCTTGTCTGCCTCGAGGCTTTACAGAAAGGGAATCGTGTGGCAGCGCTACTGAAAGCCCATTGTTCCTTCAATGTCGCAAGTCTTGGAAGCGGGGCAGCTGAATAGCTCATCAAGCTCATGTTGTGGCGTGAGCCCCGTTTTGGAACTTAAAGCTCAAAAGCTCATCAGATTCCGGCGTCAAGTTCAGCTCGGTTCGCTTCACGCCTCGCGTTTTGACTGCTGTGCATCGGCGTTTGAAGTCTCCTCAGAACAATGGGCGGAGGCGGGAGCGGCGATCACAGCTAGAAGCGTGATAAGCGCCGGTGAGCTACATGCTGCGAACATGCTTCAATTGATCAGGCTCGAGGCCACAGCTAGCTGCCAGCGTGAGTTTAACACCCTTGATAAGATTTAACACCCTTGATAAGATGGAACGATGCAGCTGTTGAACTCGAAGCGCGCGCGTCGATCAGACAAAGCAAGCTGTCGGGAAAAATTGAGATGTTCACTGGTGTAGTGCGACCGGACAGCTCGGACGGAACTTGAGTGCAAATCCAGCAGTACTCATCTAGTACAATTTCATCTTCATGTCCACGAGTTGTATAGAATACAAGAGCCTGAGTGGGCAGCGAGTTGACACATTATGACTACTTTCAAGAAATAGAAACTCCCAAAATCAAGTTGTTCTCCGACGGAGTCCGCGCGTTCGCCGTTTCGTCGCACCAGGTATCAAGAGCAATTTCAGACCAATTGAGATGAACGCCCCCACCACAAACGGTGACAAACCCCTTCAACGCGACTCCCAATGAGCTTCAAAAACATCGCGCATCTCTTCAAAAAGATCATAGATATCTGGATTGAATGTCACCGGCTGGAGACACTGTCGATTCCGCTGAAACTGACCTTCGCACGGCTGTGTCATCACAAACTCCTCCTGGACTCTTGTTCTTCTCCCACCGGCATACGGCCACTTCCGCCAGAGGAACTTGAAATCGTCACCGATCAAGACGACGTGGGAGAGGGCTGGGCAGCGCGCGCGTAAGGCATCTCGCACGCCCACGATCTCGTCGTTCCATTCGTCCGATGTTAGCGCCGGCGAGTGACTCATGTCCAGGCCTTCAAAAAACACGTTGAAGACGAATATCTTCTCAAGCGTGCGCGGAAGGGCGCCGATTTGAGGGAGCGCCAGGATAAACTCCCAGGACTGGGCTGATATCAGAATACAGCTCGCAAAAATTGGACGTTCAAACTCACGTTGATGAATGTATACTCATCGTGGTCCAAGTCGAGTTCCATGGGAACATTCTCCCGCACAGAAAGTTCAACGAGGCGCGGGAAGAACAGCAAAATCTTGTGCAGCGTAAAGTGGTCCACTCCACCGAAGTCGAGGAAGAGTGAAGTGATTTTCGGGAATTGCACTCTTGGAACCGCCAGGGCCTCAACGACGTGCCGCGCACCGTTGCAGTACTGGATGGTGAGGCGCGTTGCGGAGGAGGCGGGGAGGAAGAGATGCAATATGCTTGGCTTCAGACTCGTGATGATTTCCTGCAGTTTGGGGAGCATCGGCGCACTGGGACACTTCAGGCGTGCTTTGTCGCTGGGCCACGCTCCGTCAGCGCTGACTTCGAGAATCTCCACATTCGGGAACTTGGTCAGAATTCCAAGGTCGTCCGAGATAGTGTGCAGCCGGAACCGGATAGTTAGACGCCGGACGTGTGGAAAGGACGGAAACATCTCTTTGGTCGACAGGTCACATCTTTCAAGTTTCAGGTCATAAAGATGGTCTGCGCTGGCATGCAGAAATGGGAGCCACGGTTGGATTACGGGATGCGAGATGGACATTTGACCGAGTGCAGATGCACACGTCACCTCCGATTCAGAGTCGCCAAAAGGGGGATGGAACACTGGCAGTGTGATATCTTCAGAACCTTCAATGACGCTAACTTGCAAAGTTTTTTGAGAACCCCGCTCGTAATCCGTAGTCCTTCGAGTTTGAGAGCGCAAAGGGCGGGAAGAGACTTGAGAAGCAGCTGGAGGAGGGAAAGACCCTTGTCTGCGTCTGAGGCGTCCGTGGAGTGGCCGCTCCAGGCAGCGCCGATATGAAGACTGCGAATGAGCGGTGCAATCTGCGGAGAGAGAAAGAACGCAAGCGACAGCTTGCGTTGTTCCATCACTGCGCGCTCGAGTGCGATGGGTTTGTTGCCACTTTCATGTCGACGCGCATACGGGCGAAAGTAGACCTTGGAAAAGAGGAGGACGCGTGCCAAGCCGCAGAAGGCGCGGTTGACGACAGCGAGGGTAGGGAGGTCTTCCGTCGGGACACGTTTGAATATTTCGAGGTAGATTTCGGGCGGGATGAATTGGCTCATGGACGGTGATGGTTGAGAGCAAGAAGCGAAAGCCACCGGTCACACTCACGCCAGTGTTTCTCACCGTCATGTGTGCTCGAAGCACGCCAATATTCCTCCCAGTACTAGTAATTGCTGGGACATGCCGTGTCGTACAGAAGCAACACTCTTGCTACCGTCATTTTGTTTAATTCGTACGTCTTCCAGCCTGCCCAAAATCTTCAAGCTAATTCACCGCCGATAAAGCTCGTATGCCGCAAAGCCCAACAACCTCTCAGCTGCCACAGGACACCTCCACTAGCAGTTTTGCCGAAAGCTTGCCTTTTTGCATCGAATAAGCAACTTAACGACTGTACCCATTCACCTCAACGTGGGACAAAAACTGAGCCGAACACGTCGAATTGAGCTATATAACGGGTGCAAGAAAGCAGGTCGACTAGATCTACGCAGCAGGGAATCAAGAAATACACACAGCACACAATCAGCAGTACTGGTGGGGTATACGTACGTACGTATCCAGTCGTGAACGCGGAATACATGCACAACAGAAGAGCTCAAACCATTATCTACGCCGCTGCACTTGCACTTGCGCGTGGTCTTCCCTTCGGCCGTTTGGCACTCGGGTCGGCGTCGGCGTCGGCGGCTGTGGGATCGTGTCAGTCAAGAAAGCAAAAGAAAAAGAAAAGAAAAAACAGAAAAGAGGGAAGTCAATTCACCCGCACCGACACCATTGACATTTACATTCGCCGCTCGCTTCCGCTTCTTCACGTCCGCATCGGGGCCAGCGTTGCGGCGTTGCTCGAGGTATCTGCGAAAAAAAAAAAAGGAGGTATTGTTAGCGTTGCTGCCAAGTTGACGGAAGAGGCGAGGAGGGAAGATGAGAGAAGGAAAGTAAGACGATGAACAAAGCCAACTCAAAACGGCAAACCGCCCAAAACGGACACACCGCCCCGAACAAGTCGGCGAATTCTCATCCCCACGTCCACGTTCCTGTCAATCACCCACGCGGATCCCCCGCAGACGTCGTACCGCTGTAATATCTGTTCCCCGTCCGCCCTCCCCGCGCGCGGTGGCCACGGACGAACCAGCGAAGCTGTAGAAGTATAATCTCCGAACATGGAAGGTCGGAAGTCGGAATGCACAAGGGATTGATTAACGGGAACGGGAGGCGAACGGAAGGAAGGGGCTGGGAATGCATCAGACGCAAGACGCCACAGCAGCTGTACACAGCAAGCCAGCAAGTCGGAGATTACACGGCGTGCGCGTAGGTCGCGAGGTAGGTAGCGAGGAACGCGGGAACTGGCCATGGAAACCGGAGGAGAGTCACCCGCATGCAAGCCTCCCCAAAACAGCTTCTTTCCGGCTCAGCGGCTCAGCGGGCTCGCAACTCGTGGCTTGGGCAAGGCACCACGTACACACCGCCGTGAGCGTGCGAACGTGCCTGCCCCGAGCGCTACGCATCTGGAAACGTGCGTGCGTTATCCAAGCCCAGCCAAGCCCACCCGACCCATCGCATCGCGTCCCGCCTTCCGCACTGCTGTCTTGACATGCATCCATCCGTCGACATCCATCCATCCATCTGCATCAAGACAGACGCCTTGGTCTCGGATCTCTGGCCCAGTGGGTGGATGGCCGAGTCCCAGGCCTGGTCCTGGTCCTGATCCTGGTGGGAGGAAGGACAGGCGAGCCACCCGCGATTAGGTCCCAGCGGGGTGTAGCTCTAGGCACCGAGCCAACGAGCCCTCGCAAACCGGCTCGCCGGTCCTAATCAAGCCAAAAGCCCAAGCCCAAGCCCACGCCGGATGTAGACTCTGTACGACCTTCCGAGCGCGAGCCCACCCAAGCCAAGACGCTCGGTCCACGGAAAAGCCCAAGCCTTAGCCTTAGTACCGCCCGACGACTCGCTATGGTCCGCCCACAAGCACGCGCGCGCGGACGCCCATAGCGCCGTCGATTCGATACCACACGGCACGGCGTAGAAGTAACGGAAGGGAGATAGAAGTGATGGAGATAGAACTGACGAACGAGGATCGAGGAAGGAAAGAAGAAGTCCGTTGCCGCCGCATCGCGTGGCATGGAGAGTCGAGCCGGAAAGATGAAAGATGGAAGCGGTATGACGCCCGAACGAGCCCGAACGAGCCGGGAAGGAAACAAGAACGCTTGAGACCCCGTCTGTGCCCGTATATAGCGCGATGTCCCGTCGAGATAGGCCGAGATAACGAAAAGGTCGTGCGCATGAAGGCCGAGCGAGCCCGATGAGGTACGGACCAAGACGGAGGGAAGCGGGAAGGAGACTCGGAAAAGGAAAGAAAAAGAGCACGGGGAAAGAAAACAAAGCAAAACACTCACCCAGCACCCCTCCCATCCAATGTCTCCTGCAGACTCGGCAACGGCAGCTGCCCCAAATCCGCCCTCAGACGATCCACCTCGCTCTTCGCCAGTGCGTACTCGGAGTTCCCTTCCGAGAGGCTGGCGATTTTGCCGCGCAAGAGGGTGCGTTCGCGTTCGAGGGAGGTCTCGAGCAGGTCCGCGTGCGTCCGGTCGTCGTTGATCTGCGCGAGACATTCGATGAGACGCTTGCGCTCGGATTCGAGGCTTTGGTGGGTGTGAGCGAGGAAAGGGCAAGGAAAGGCGACCCACCGATTCTTTTGCTCCCTCACGTCCTCTATCGCACGGCTCTTCTGGTCCAGTGCGGCGTGCGCGGAGAGGATGTGGGCGGTATGTAGTTGCAGCGTCAATGCGTGTTTTCTGTGTGTGCGCGACATAAGTTATCGAGAGCGACCAGAGGAGAGTAGAAAAACGCACTTGAGCTCGGCGGTCTTAGCCAGCTGCACGAGATCCTTCGTCCAGTCGCCTGTCCCAGTCGCGACTATCGGTTGGGGTTGCGGGTGGGGTTTTGGTGGGTTGGGAGTCCGTGTCGATGTCGGTGTCGCATGCGTCGTTACGGGCGTGGGAGCACTGGTACTGGTACTCGAAGCCGCCTGCGGTGGTGGTGCGCTACTGGTACTCGCGCTCGCGTTCGGCTTCGTAGCCTTCGATTTCGACTTGGCACTGGCAGATACAGGCGTGCGCTGCGTGTCCTGCGGGGAGACCGTCGTCACCGGCGGTTGCTCTTGGTGTGCTGGTGGGTGTGTTGGTGGTTGGGTCGGCGCATTGTAGAACACGTATCGTGTCTGCGCGTGCATTCCTTTTTCGACGACGACGGATTGCGGGATTGAGGGTGCTCGGGGGCACGATGTCACGTCGATGTGTGATGGAGTGGCAGGAGGCACGGCAGCTCCACAGCTTTCCTTCGTCGTCCTGTCGGTTGTTGGTCGGTTGGAATCTCCTTGAAACATCTCCATGCTCTGGATGTGGAACAACCTGGATCTTCTGGAATATTGGGTGACTTTCCGTAAGGTTTAAAAAAAATGTTTTTACCCAAAATCTATTTTTTGCCGACATGCCGGGGCTCTCATCAGGACCCCAAATTGGAGATCTCTCGCTTAGCGTCTTCAGACCCCTCGAATAGAATAAAATCTGACTCAGAGCCACTCCGGGCACGTAAATAAAATACCAAATAAAATACTTTTGACATATCAGCAAATGATGTTATGCGTGACCCGCTTGGGCTTTTCTTTCTTTCTTCTCTTCGACAACGTGTACGATGCCCAAAGGAGCGGGACAATGCGACTGGGTACACTGTGCCGAGGACACGCGCCGCGTGGTCGTCTTCTTCAACTGCGAAAAGGCCCGACTTAGCCAAGGCGGCAATCCTGATGTGTCGCTGCTGAGCGACTGTGCAACATACCTCGCCTCCTTTGGTCCTCCTGACCACGGGGTCATCAAGAACGCGAAATCTATCAGTGGACACTGGGCGCAGGTAGGCTCCTTCCATCTTCCCAGGTTTGCTCTGACAGATTCTATAGCTTCGCAAGCTGTTCGATGTGATTCTGGCTGTGATGCAAGGAACCTACACTGGCGTGTCAGGTTGGAAGTACTGTACTATTTCGACCTCAAGTTCAGGTAATGTGTAAGCGGGACCCCTGAACCAAACTTATACAAATGCGTAGTGCGTAAACGGCGATTTCCCCATCAAAATCAGGCCCAATTAGGTTATATTACATCAAAATGTCCGGCCGGCGTGACGCCGGCCTTCCATATATAGTAATTTCATCATGATGAACTTGTGACTCCCCGAGAGTAACGCGCAATGTGTAAGACCCCCTGAACTTGAGGTCGAAATAGTACAGTACTCCCACGAGCATGGCTTCAGCGATGCAGGCAACCACCCAGCCTGGAACTCGTTCGTCAAGACACATTCTATCTTCAAGCCTTTTGCTACCAGTGGCTGGCCGCACTGGGATCTCTTGAATGAGACCCTCCCTGCATGTGCCCGCGGCAAATATGTCTTCAATGCAGCTACTGCGGCTCCTGCGGCTCCCCCTCCCACCCCTCCACAACTCCAGCTTCCTAATCAGCCAACCTATGCATCAAAACAGCTCCAGCCGCTTCTCCGTCATGATACTCAGGACATTGCCGCCATCAACGGACTGCTCTCGCTGTCGCAGTCTAACTGGTTGACCCCGTACGATGAGGATGATTTCATGGACGACTTCCACTATGGTTCCTCACAGCCCATCTTGCAATGGTCACAAACCCAAGACGGCTTTGCGTGTGTTTCCCCGGTCGGCTGGGACCATTGAGTATGGAGTATAAGGTAGTTGACATCCATTCTCGATGAACGCCACTCAATTCCCAAAAGGGAAGCAGCCGTTCCGCTCGCACGTTTTTTCTATAAATTGGTCAGTCGATAGGCCTTCCTATTTCAAGGATCCTCTGAAAAAATAGTGGCCGTTGATATACTGTAGCCTTCGTAAAATGCAATTTACTAAGACGTCTAAATGGCCATCAAACCACTAAACAGCTCACAGTTCGATGCTCAGGATATCAACGTGTCTGTAATTTTGTGTGCACAGTTATAATACATTCTCAGACCTATTCCGAGAATTATAAAAAAATTCTGCGAGCGATTCGAGCTGGAGGGCAGATTTATGCGCCACAATGTGGCGTTCGTCGGGAATGGATGTCAACTACCTTAGGTCAATTGATGAAAGTTGTGGCTCTTGTCGAAATCTACAACTTTGATCTTGTGACATTATGTGACATTTATCACGACTGCTGTACCTAGATTTCCTTTTTGGAGTAGAATATCACAGATGTCACATATATTACTAGGCTGCTATCCATCAGGAAAACCGGGATTTCATAATCTGTTGCTAATTAGCCAAAATCCTAAACTTGGGCTAATCCTTGCTAATCCCGGACAATGCTGATAATCCGTGTGAATTATCAGTGAATTAGGTGCCAAAATGGTATGATCCCAGCAACAGTCCATACTAGGTACTAGAGGCTGCATGAGACTAATGAAGTCAAGGAGCATCTCAATGGACACCCGAGTTGACTTAATTTGCCAGTCGACTGCTGTGAAACTCGTTGCAAAAACTCTAAAGTCCCGCATCACAGTTCTGTCATCAACCATGTGTCATTCGGTCCCGGTTCCGCGCATCAGTCAATCGAGTCACCGGGCGTGTGACCGGCCTGAAAATTTCTCTTCTGCTCTCCCATGTCCCCCCAAGCCTCAGTCCCCGCCAGCCTTCATCGCCGTCGCCGTCGTCCAGCTCTCCAAGCCATTCTCAAGGCATACAAGCTCCCATATTCAAGTCGACGCCCCAAGCTGCCGCCCATTCAAGCCGCCGCCGTCGATGCCCAAAGCCGCCGTCGATGCCGCAAGCCGCCCAAGCCTTCGTCAACGCTCTCAAGGTTGGATCAACACCCCTCCAAGACCCCCCCCCCCCCCATCGACAACCTCAAGCTCTCACTCATCCAAGACCGGCGTCATGCTCGTCACTCCCGGTAGTCGTTTGAGCCCTCGTATACCGGGCTCAGTTCCGCCTCTTGCTGGTACGTACTCACTTATCTCTGCTTTCTCGCTCATGACTGACAATGTGCTAGCTCTGCAGGTTCCCGTTCCCGCCGTCATTTGCGGCTGCCAGACATCAAGTCCGTCGTTCGAGTGCGTGCCATCCGTCTCCACCTCTTCTCGACCCTCATTTGATGATTCTTGGCAGACCACCGCCGTAACAACTCGGCCCTCCGCGCCCTCACCTCCAAGCCGTGGCCCCTCATCCTTTGATCTGCGCTTGTCCGCAGTGCATGCGTTGGTACGTCTGTTGACTAATTCTCTCTCTTCTTACTCACTGAGTGACTGCAGCATCTTCCAGGTTGTTTAGGTGATTAGCTAGATTGCATAGATAGTCCCATGTCTATGTAGCTTGTTTGAATGCATTCTGTTCCCCGTCTTTTGATATGGCCTGGAATCTAAGCACCTAAACTGACTGGACAGTCTGCCATAATGCACGATAAAACTGGGATAAAGCTCACTAAAGCTTCCTAGTTCATCATCATTAGAAGGGGGGGTAGCTAATCCTACATTCTCAAATTCCTACACTTGGTGCTAATTAGCGACAATTATGAACGATTATTAAGAATTATGGGATTCCAGTTTTCCTGATGTCCGTCTAAGACCCAAACTTTATTCAACTTTACTTACTCATATGGTGGACACCACATGGGGGCATTCATCATCATCGCAGCCAGGTTGCCATGACCGTCCTGGCAGCCCAATGCTGGCCATGCGCCAAACATGTGGCATCATGAGAAGCAAATGCCGAGAGCCCGGCATCAATCCTATAGATCACGTGACAGTTTTCATGGATGCCATGGAACTCTCGTTCCGATGATGGCTGTGTGCCTCATGCTGGGCATGAGGTAACACATGGTTGCTGGTACGGTCATGGCAGCCTGGGTTGCCATGACTGTAAATGCCCCCCATGCCAGATGGTCTGCAGTATGCCAACTTCCAACTTTATTTGCCTTTCTTTACTTGTATGGTAGATGATTTATGGTATGGCTATAGTGTTGCCGCGGTTCGGCTTCGGCTGGCTCGGCTTCAAAACCGCCCTGAAGCCGAAACTGTTGGCGCCAGAGCCGAACCGAACCGTTTGAAGCCGGCTTGAGCTGGTCCAAGCCGGTCAAGCCACGGCTCTGCTAACGGTTTTTTGTGTAAATTGCCGTATATTACCGTAGCATACACTCCAGCGTTGAAAAGAACAGGCTATGGGTAGAAATACACAAGGACAGCAAGAATGTGCTTACGAGTGCCTCAAAGGTATCAAATTAGCTAAATAGAGCATATGAAGGCATACAAACAGGTTTATATTCACTCTAGGATACATCTCAGCAGTTGAATGTGGTTGCGGATACCAAACGGCGAAGCTGGGGTAGGTGATGGGATGTGTCACGGATGTGTGACACACCACCCCGCCTCTCGATGCCGCTCCACATCGTGCTTGAATGATCACAGAGGGTTTCTGGCCAGCCAATGGCATTCATGGAACATCTCAGATGTCTTTTGATTCACTCTAAACTCCGCAGATGCATTAAATTCCCTGCAATTCCAAAAAGCGGTGTTTCTTCGCCAAAACTCAACAAAATCTTATCAGGGAGTGTCCTACTGGGTTCCTGTGCTCAAATAAAGCATATTTGGTTTCGAACCGTTGTAAACCACGGCTCAACCGTCAAACCAACCGAGCCAAACCGCTGCCAAACCGCTTGGAGCCGTTAGCAAACGGTCGGCTTCGAGCGGCTCCAGATTGGTTCGGCTCCACGGTTTAGCCACAGCCGAGCCAAACCGTGGCAACACTATATGGCTAACTTTATTGACCTTTATTCACTTGTACGGCTGACGGCTTACAGTTGTTAACCTACTCCAACTTTATTTACCTTTATTCACTTGTATGGCTTACGGAGCACCCAGTCCTAACTTTATCCACCTTTATTCACTTGTATCGGGAACTTTATTCACCTTTATCTGCTTGTATATGTTGCACATGCCCATATATAGCTCATGATTTATTCACCTTTATTCACACCCTATACCTCTAGAATTATTCACTTTATTCGCTTATATGGGACTTGGCCACGTCACACCCTATACACCTCAAATTATTCACTTTATTCGCTTGTATGGGACTTGGGCACCTTTGAAATTATTCACTTTATTGAACTTTATTCAGACCTTTATTCACTAGTAGGGAAAACCCTGTCCCAGCCTTATGCTAGAGGTGCCTACTCCCCGTGGATGTGGGCTTCACAGGTGGAAACTGTGGTGATACCCCTTCTCCACGGCAGAAAGCCAAGAAGCGGTTGACCGCACTTCCATAGTTGGACAATGTCCCATTGCGCCAAGCGTGATGAAGGGCGTAGTCGATGGCCGCGATAGCGGATGGAGATAAATGGAGTTCGTGTAGGCGGTCCGGTATGCGGTTATGAGAGTGGAACTGCGGGGGGGTGCCTGAGCGCCGTATCGACGAGTTTGAGATGCTGGGGGTTTCGGAATGGTAGGTTGGCATCGAGGGGCCATTATATTGACCTTGCGCGCAGGCTCCAGTGCATTCTTGGGCCCGGAGTCGAAGTAGCCGGGTGAAAGACGAGGATTGCTCGGTCGCATGGTAGTTATGAGCAAGTCGTCTTGATCGGTGATTAGCTGCCAGTGTCAAAACGATAAATTACAAGATACAACTTTAGGCAGTGTGGGGTACTAAACGACGATGCGGTGCGAGGTAAGCCATCTGCAGGTAGCCCGTGCGAAGGTCCATCAGCGATATTCGCGGCGGAAGGTACATATAACGACGTGAACCAAAACGAGTGCTCGCGTAGGAGCGCTACAATGCGTCATAAAATGCGATTCTCCTCTGGATTACGTGATTTTCCGTTGGCTAGCACTAGGCAACAGCACGGGTCACTGAAACCCATGCGGGTTGACGGGTTTGACCTGCGTGGGTACGGGCGCGGGTCGGCCCGACGCAACCCGGGGACCCGTAGGTTGCCATCAAAAGCGGCGCCCAAGCTGTCACTTGGCGCAAATTTCACGCAGAATCAGTGTGGAGCCATGAATTGCGCTCAATGAAGCACTGTTCCAGCAAAGAAAGCAATCAACAGCATGATTTATTGCAACAAGAGAGAGGTGTCGCTCCGCTCTGCCCTAGGGCATGTGTGGGGAGAGTCAAGCGCGGCAGAACTTCAATTGGAGGTAGATTAGATTGAGATTAGATGAGATCAAATAAGATTAGATCAGAGCACACATCAATTAGTCGCGCGTCATAGTGTGCGTCAGTGCGCTGATTGCGCGGCTTGATTCGAGACGTACGGATTATAGAAGGAGTATCCGGCCAAGATCAGCCCAAAACCCGCAGGTAAAACCCGTACCTGTACCCACTGGTACGGGTCCACAGCCACCGCGGGTACGGGTGCGGGTCAGACCCAAGGCACCCGCGGGTTGACCCGTGCCGTTGCCTAGCTAGCGCTCCAATAACGCCGTCATTATCCGAGCAGATTTGAAAGTGTACTCCGGAATATCCTTGGTGTGCTGCAAAATGCAGACCGAGTTCAATAGCCAACATCTCTGCCCATCCGATACCGCGTTCGTCAGATTCCCAGCCAGGAATGAGTTTCCAGCGCTACCATACGCCATTGAAAACGAGGCAAATGCCCCAGGATGTGGAAGCGTCGACGAAGAACTTGATGGTGGAGATGCTCGGCAGTTTAATCAACGTAGAACCGCAGAACAGACGAGATAGGATGATCTTCCACCAGTCGACGTTGGATATGACTGTCGCATTTGGTTCCCGACGTGCGAAGGGCGATGCAACCGGGGAGAATGAAGCAGCGAACTTGGATATGGCAGGTAGACATGAACATCCTTCTGGAACCGCCAGCGAGCACTCCACGAGTGTCCCCATGATCGACTCCGCCTCTTTGCGAGTGAATTTCGCGCCACTGACCCATGGCGCTAGTTTCTCCACATAGCGAGCTTTCTTCTCACTGGGAATCTCAATTGTTTTGCGCTCGAGGTCCCACAGGAAGCCAATGTACTTGAACACAGTGGCGAAATCGCATGTCTTGGATAACTTCCACGGCCAGCCCAGTTTTTTCCGCAAGTGCGTAGATCTCCAATAACCCATAGGCAAATGTGGGTGGGTGGAGGGAACTTCACGTCGGGTAGCAGAAGAACAAGAAGTCGTCAACCCACTTCTTGATTGGACCCATATTGTTCGCCTTGTAAATGGTGGCTATAGCATCTGCAAGTCGGCCGAACACGCCTCCGGAGCTGGCAATGCCGAACGGGCAGACGTGGTCGATATAAAAGGCATTGAGCCACATTATAACGAAGAACGGTTGCTGAGAAGGGTGGATGGGACAGCATCAATATGCTGCATCTACGTCCAGGGTAGCGGCCTCAGTCCCCAACGGCACATCCATGACCAGCAGCACGACTTTGGAGAAGGTTCCCCATTCACACGGAAAGTCGTCTGAGTTGATGTAGGAATTGACTGAGTTGCGCTGAGGATCATTTTGCGGGAACGAGAAGTCTTACACAATTCGATGCTTGTTGCCCGAGCCAGCCTTGGATACAGTGCCCAGCGGGGATGTTCGGAAGGGGCCAATGAGCTGCTCGAGTCTCGAGCGAGAGAACGGACCGGTATAGTGACCACAAGATCATTCAGTAATGTATTCTGCAATTACGTCGGGGTGGTGACGGACGAGTGATGATTGGGAGGAGTGTAAGTTTTGGTAATAATGGTGTTGATGCCCATGTCAAAGCCTTCCCGAAGGCCGATAGGAATATCATGATATATATGGATAAGATTAGTGCGTACGAGGTCAGCCTCGATCCAGTCGGGCAGAAGGGGAGTAACGATAGGACGGAATTCAGATGGAGGGGCAGTCCTGAGCGGAATGGCTCAAGGACTTGTCGCCACAAAGGGTGCACCAGTGGTTACCGGAGGTGCAATAGCTCCCATGCACGCAACCATGGCCATTGAATGCGTAGCAGTAGGTTTTGCCATCGGAATCCTTGCAGGAACCGTTCGCTGCCCGTGTGGAAAGGATGACCCGGCGCTTGTTGACGAGCTTGGATGTCGAGCTCGTTCCACGGCTCGTACTGGAAGTACGTTGGATCGACTCCCGACGAAAGAGCGGAGCAGCGTATGCGTGCATCATATTTGAGGTAGACGGGCCACAGGTTCGACCGGTTAGGACGCTCGGCAATGTTATTGTGGTGTGTCTTCCATGTGTCGAGTTCGTCGGGCAAGAATTCACTGATGAGGTCGAGTAGACGGCGCCACGCCTGATCCCACTCGCCATAGGTGAGTGAGAGCTCAGGGCCCACAGGTAGGTCACGCGACATTGAGACGGTGCTTCCAGTGGAGGAGTCGACCACAAACATATCATTGAGCAGCTTCCCCGACGAGTCCTGCATCGCAAGTAGGCAAGCTTTGTCGGTCAGGACATGCAACGGTACATGTGTCTGCCATCTGCCACTTGCGCTGAAGCGTTTGTGAATTGCATCTGGTGCGAGTCACTGTGGGAAGTACTTCCAATCAAAATGAGTGTTAGGAAAACAATCAAACTGAGTGTATGTTACAATCAAATTGATTGTTCGAAAACAATCAATTTGACTGTCTATTGCCCGAGTTACAATCACATAGATTGTTTCTTTACACAGTTTGATTAGGATACAATCTATCTGAGTGTAGCTTACAATCAATGTGCGCTATCTTAACAATCAATGTGCGCTATCTTAACAATCGATATGCGCTATTCATACAATCACATTGCTGAGCTGGATTGGGTTCCTTACACTCAGATAGATTGTTCTGTAATCAATTGGAGTGAAAGCAGTAGTATTCATTGTATCCTACGACATGCAGCCAGAGCGTACCCACCCGTGCAGCCAGAGCGTACCCAGCCTCCACACCGTCCCCACCCGCTCGAGCCATAGCTGTAGTATTTTTGAAAATACTGCCAGATGTACTGAGTCTGAGCAGAATGCAAATACACTCAGTGAATTGAGGAATGCCCTACACCCGGTGCGTTTTGAAAATGTTGTGCTGCCATAACCAGGCCTGCCATAGGCTGCCCGCATTGCCTTATTTGGTCATATATGCAGATTATGCATATCCAGTGATGGTGTGATGTAACTGATGGGACTGTAAGCATTTTGATCTGTTGTTCGTTGTTTATCTCCAAGGATCTTGATGGGATTCCCAAAACAGATATTCCCCATGATGGCGGCAACCAGGTACTTTTGTTGTCCTTTATTTATTGTTAATGGTCCTGCCCCCCGCCGATTGATTTGTTGGTTGTTGTTTATTGTTCCTGCCTCAGCTGTTGGATCACGTGATCGGGAAACCCGGCCCCAAAAATCCCGTTGATTTGTTGTCTATTGTTTATTCTACACGTCCTTGCACTCCCGCCTCCTTCGCGGCTTTGCCCGCCTCCTTCGCGGCTTTGCCCGCCTCCTTCGCGGCTTGGCCAGCTGCCAGCCCTTCGTTTACTCCACGTCCTTGTTCCTTGTACTCCCGCTGTCGCCTGCCCTTCGCCTGCCCGCCCGCCCTTCGTTGACCTCCACGTCCTTGTACTCCCGCCCTTTGTCTGCCCTTTGCGCGCCTTTGAACCCATCAAACATATGATTGTCCTCGGCATCTCTATGGCTACATGTAGCCGCTTATTTATTCCACTCGAGCAAGTATCACACTCCATCAACACTTCCTTCCTCTCCTCCGGCACCATGTCTGCATTTGATCTGAGCCCGCTCTCCATTGCTCTCCCAGCGAGCAGAACGGCCGCTGAACAACGCGAATACGACCGTCTCCGCCAGCGCGTCCAGTCCCTGGCTTACGGTTATCGTGGCGATCCGTCACTGCAGACGGCAGCAAAGTTCTACGCGGTGTGGGAGGGCAGGGATGTAGGCATATTTGCCGACTGGTGAGTGCTTTCTCGTCGTCTTCAAACCTCATCTTTGATCCCAATACTGATCGTGCGACAGGGATTTGTGTAGCGCCTCTGTAATCGGCTATCCTGGCAACGGCTACAAGAGAATGCGTTCCTGGGACCAAGCCGTCGACGCTGTCACTGGCTACTTGTGGGTGAAGCGCCACGAGCACTCGAATACCACTTCCACCGGCCCACTTCCCACAGTCCCTCAGCCGCGCGGCGTCAGTCCCACTCCCCGTCCGACTTCCTCACTTCCATCGCCTTCAACTCCCTCCTCGCTCTCCGCTTCAACGCGTCGCTCCCATAGGACGCCGAGTCGCCCCCCTTCGACTCCCACTCGCGCTCCAGCGCAAGCCAATGCACCTCGGGCAACCCCCAACGCGAGACCTCTTCAGCCCAGCGACACCCAAACCTTCTACATCATCACTGGTCGCTGCAGCGCTCTCTTCTTCGTTGACAGGTACGCCTTTCCTTCGCACTATATATTTTTCTTTTATCCCACCTCATTTTCTAGCGCCGAAGCCAAGGAAGCCGCTTTCCAACTGGAGGAGCTAGGTGAGCTGGAGGATTTCTGCTGTACTCAAAAGCTTTCGGATGCATTGGAGAGGCTGAACCTCGCCGCCAACCTTGCCGTGGGAAGGGATGTCGGCTTGTAAGCGATAGAATTGAAGATATGTACGTACACCACATGGTAACAATGGACTGTTGTTGCGAGAACAATGCGAGAACAATTGTGTGCGAATAATCATGTGCAAGATCATGGGCCGCAAGCAAGACGGAGGAGAACAAGTTTTTGTACCAAAAAAAAAAGTGGAGTACATATGCGGGCGAACTACACTAATTCCACAGCTCCTCCGCATCGACAGGCCCCCAATGCATCGGGATGGCGGGACTGCCATCAGGGGCACGCAAGCGCTCGATGTCCTCGTAATGCTCGAAGTAGCGCCAGGGGTCGGCGCGGACAGGGAGCTCGGAGAGTTGGAAGAGGGCTCTATAAAGCCACTGAGTACCCAATAGCATTATAATCACATGAATGCTTACTGCCGAATGACTCCATCGATGGTGGGCCCGTCGTCAACAGCGAGGTCTTGCAGAGGCCCAGACCACATCGCCGAACGCATATCGGAGACATCGGCTGAGACCGGCGCGTGCCGCACCACGATGACGTCCCCCAGAGGAGCTTTTGCGCGTTTCCCCCATCCCACTGGCTCGGGGAGAATGGCATTGACGGCGGCGTTGCGATCGAAAAACGGGGTGTCGTCGGGCCAATGCGGGCAGCACAGGAGCACAGTATAGTGACAGTCATCCTCCACGACGTGCGGGCGGACGCACGACCTGCAGGATAGGGTGTTGTTGTAGAGGAGGGGCTCCAGGTCGTCGGGCACCTTGCCCGCCTCGAGAGTTGCGAAGGGGAAGGCGATCAGCGAGACCGTCCCGTCCGCGGCTCCATATCGCATGACGACGACAGACCCCGAGGCTTGCTGACCCAGTGTTACATGGTGTCGCAAAAGAAATCAAAAGCTAAGCGCACCTGGCCTGCGAGTGGAAGAACGACTGAGCCTTGGGGAGGAGCAGGAGCCGACATGGGTTGGAATCAGGATGAGACCGCGAGGAATCAAGGTTAAGCAATCTTGAGAAAATTGCGACGCTGACTCGCAGCCGAGTTCATGGGGATATTATTCATGTGCACTGAGCGCAATCATCGTGGTCGTGTGTTTCCATCTTTGATCCTAGCATCGCACCCTACTAGACCCTACTTCAGATTTCCCCGTTGTCTTGGTTTGATGATAATAATTGCGGATTTGTTCTTCTTGACGCGTCGCGGCTGGCCGTCTTATAGATCACTCGTCTTCACTCGTGCAAAGCGCCCCAACTATCCCCGGTGTTTCCAGCAGACCTCTCTATCCCTCTAGTTTTACTTGCTTCTTCCACGCGATGCCCGAAGCGAACCAGCCAGAAACCCTTCCCCCACCGGAAAATGCTCCCGCAAACACGACCGGACCGAGATCAACACCCCAGGGTAGTTCCGCGGCCGAGCAGCATGAGCCAGGTCAGTTGACTATGCATCGCTGCAGAGAACGAGCTGACCTCGGAGTTTGAATGCAGGCCCAGCGAACGCGCGCTCCAGCCAAGTGTCGAAGACATTCCTGATGCTCTTCCCAGCAACGACGGTAGGAATCACCGCTTTCCGCGAAGATACAGCTGAACTCACTCAGAGGAATGCGACTCAGCCGACTCAGCCGACAAGACCAAGACCAAGAAACGTCGCCGCAAACCGACAACCGAGCTCCAGAGTAACAAGGGGTGGGCAGAGGGTTCGCGCGAGGTGTTGTTGGAGAAACATGTCTTGCCATACAAGCAGGCGAGGGCGCTTGGGCAGCGCGAGGGTGACAACTATCTGTCGAAAGTTGTCAACGAGTTCACTTACATCTATTGGGGGACGGCGGAAAGAGAGGAGCCTGCAGTTCGCCGCAGTTGGACCGATACAACGACGCCGGACGACGATTCGCAGTTGACGGATAGCGAGAAGAAGGCCAAGGCCGATTGGATTGCTGAGATACGACAGGTGAGACTTTGTGACGCCGGCCCGGAACCGACTGTGACGATGACCACCACCACCAGCGCATTCGTCGTTGGCTCGCCTACCGCGGGGACCATCCTACGCGCAAAAGGCCTGCGACTGCTGCGCCGACGACCAAGATCGACCTCTCCGACCCTTTGACAGTGCTCATGCTGAAGCTCGTCGAAGCGCAGCCCCCATCTCGCGCAACTCCCGGGCTGCAGCAGTTCATGCATGAAGACTGGGAGTCTACCATCCAGCCCGAAGTTCGGCGACGCTGGAACGAGCGGCTTAACGAGCTGCCTCCGGAGCAGAGAGTCGACAAGTACAGCAAGCCGCTTCCTCCGCCCTTAACAATGGGAACCGAAGTGGCGCGCGAGCTGTGGGCGGACATGGGGGAAGAAAAGCAGGATGTCTATCGCAAGCATGCCGCGGCGGAGGCTAAGAGCGTGAAGGAGACTTGGGACCAGACAACGAAGGACTGGCCGCCCAAGGACCCAGCCTCGCGACAATAGTGAGTCGTTTTTAAGCTGATTTAACACCTTCTTATTCCGAATCCAGTGCTATCGACCACATTGAGCTCGTATTGCAGAAGGTCATGACGCAGATAGCGAACATGACTGGCCTTCACGTCCTCGTCATGCTCGGCGGCCCCATCCCCTACTATCATGGTGATATCGGCACCCAAGAGTGAGTTTCAGCACATAGCATTGCTATAGAGACTGACAGAACAGTGCAGTTACTACTACGGCGAGAACCTGGCCCCGTCCCCCGTCTCCTTCAACGAGTGGGATAAGGAGCACTTCGAGGCAAATATTCGCGCCAAGATGAAGGCATACCTGCATACTGCGTTCAGTATGTGTCATCCTAGGTCGCTTGAAACTCGAGACTGAATCGTTTACAGCTCCCGCGGACTGTGCCGCTGCCTCGCTACCCGAGGACGAATGTATTGGCGGCTCACGTGCACGCACATCACCCGCCGTCCTTGATGAGCGCGATCTGCTGACCATGCCCGCAGACATGCCCGAAGGCCCCGCTTCTACGACGACTACATCCGCGGGCAAGACCAACGAGTCCTCGAAGCGCTCTACGCAGAAGCCCGGGCCAGCAAAGAAGCGCAAAACCCAGGCGGGTGGAAAGGGCAAGCGGAAAGCCACGAGCGAGGCAGAAACTTCAGAGCCGTACGAGAGCGCGAAGGAGGGCGAGTCCGAGGATGACACAGAGGGAGAGGACGGCGGCAATGGCGCCAGGAGGGCGGTGAAGGAAAAGCCGAAGCGAGGCAGCAGTGCGAAACGCCGCAAGGTCGCCGCGGCGTCAGCCAATGCAGACTGCAGCCAGGCAGACGAGGTTGACGTCGTCGAACCGCCGCAGTACGACCTGACGGCGCCAGCACCCGCTTGTCCGGCGGAGGTGGTCGAGTCATGGGCGACGGATGCGTGGAAGGAGTTGACGGCGACACTGTTGGGCGCGACGTTTTGGCAGCTTCTGGAGCACTGGGTGGCGCTCGAGACCGCGTACCAGTGGAAGACTGGGACGGCTTACCTCCAGGCCCGCGTCGCCCCAAGCAAGTGGCCCATTGGATCCAAAACTATCGCGTTAGTGGTCCGGGGATAACCGCCATCGGAAACATCGGCGTATACGACAAATCGTGGTGGGCATGGTGGAACGAGTGCCAACCGAGCTGGCGCAAGATCAACGGAGACCGACCGGTTCGGGAAGACCCAGCGGGGCATCTGTGGGAGGGGTTGGCGGTGCGTGGGAAAAACGGTCTGCTGACTGTCATTGCCACCTTGTCGTGGTGGGGTCAGGCCATGGTCAAGGACGGGCGCACGCAGGTTTCGCGGTCGTGGCTGGATGCCATCGACGACGTCTCCTGGGTCCTACAAGAGCTCCTCAAGGACCATAACCATACCCTCGCGCGTATCGAAGAGTTGACGGCGGCAGCAGTGGTCCTTGGACAGAAGTAGTAGTCGCTCGTTGTACCTTATTTATCTAGCTGCTTAATATATGTCTCAAATAAAATCTTGTTCTCAGTGTGATAGACACGACGAGAAGACCAAAAAGGCAATTGCCCCCTGAGAATGATGTCGTGTCAAAGCAGCCCTTTAACGTGCACTCCCGAGCAAAACAAACACATAGAAGGTCTCGCAAATGTCCCTAGATGGTCCTGCAATCGTGCTTTTTGCACTTAGTTGAGTTTTATTTCTCAGACCAGCTGAAAATTCGCTCTTGTGAGGACATAGCTGAGTGTTTTTTTTTATTTAGAGGCTCTATATAGGTGGCCTGGGGGTACTGAACATTTCTAAGCCAGAAATTTGCCCCCAGTAACAGTTAATTCTGACTATGCGTCCGAGCGAGAACAGGAATTGGGATGATCATGATCACTGTCCGCACTTGGAACCGTACCACCAGGATGGTCTTTCGAGCTCATGCAAGCGACGACGGAAGCTTCAAACAACACCACAAGTATAGTCTCCAGATGCCTCGCTCGTACCGCCGCTCAGCCAAGCTAGCAAATCCAAGAAACAGAGGACCACGCAACATCGCGCCGCTTCCCGACGCTACTACAAGCAGAAGTACGCC
Source organism: Mycena amicta (assembly GCA_029282125.1). Classification (NCBI taxonomy): domain Eukaryota; kingdom Fungi; phylum Basidiomycota; class Agaricomycetes; order Agaricales; family Mycenaceae; genus Mycena; species Mycena amicta. The sequence continues at coordinate 361,017 of JARIHP010000001.1, read as the reverse complement.
CATCTACCGACCCTCCTCCTTCCTGCGACTCAAAATACTCCATTGGCAGCCAGCAGGACATCTTGGAAGCTCGTCGCCGGAAACGCAAGGCAACATTACTGCGTAGCCGCCCCAGTCCCGTCTCCCCTGTGCCCACTGATGTCGACATCCACGACAACAGTCCGTCGAACGAAATGATCCCTGACCCGGCTAGCGAACCCTCTTCTCCCCAGCAGGATGCCGGGTCCCCGACTTCCCCCGCCAACGACGCCCTCGCCGTGGAAGTTCTCCGGTCGCTCGCGCATATGTCTCTACATCCATCCATTCCGCCGGCTGCCTTTAGCTGCATATCGTCTAGCGTGTAGGCACCCCACGCCAGCTTTGTCGATTGTATCTGAATATTTGTATAGCTCCCAGCCTCAAGATATCACCCCCGTCGCTTTTCATAACCGTGAAGATCTGCCTCCTGGTGTTACTTCACCTTCAGATGAGCAGCAGGCTCAGTTCTTATCGAGTGGTCGTATGCAGCTCACAGTTGTCCAGGAAAAACAACTGCGTGTTGCTCATACAAACGCGGAGCTCCTGACGCCGCCGGGCGACGAGGACCGATTGCTCTGGGCTTACGACGATTCTGGTTTCAGCACACCATTCGTTTCTCGTGCAAGGCTGGATAGTATTCTCCAATGGCGTGCGGACGTCGATGCCGTGCCCGCTTGGCAACGCACTCCCGGGGTCCGCCGTTTTCGGCCAGTTTTTGCCGACACGAAGCAATGGGAACGTCGGGATCCGCGTTGTTATTGTCCTGCGACCAAGCAGCACTGGCTGTCCGATGTAAATCTATCTTATTTTAGTAAATAAACCGCCTCTTGCTCGGCTAGACGCTGCATGCGGTGGTCGGACGATCTCAGACGATCTCATTGATCTGTTGCTCCCAATGGGGCAATCCACTTTCCCTCTTCAATCCGCCATGATACCTCGCAGACATTCGACCTCCGTCTCCCGCGACAGCTATGTCGGACTCAGCTAGCGAAGGTCATGGTGAGTACTCGTGTTTCCTCAGCTCAGCGCACTCATTCGCCGGCAGGAAGATCACTCTCAAGCATTGCCGCCGACTCTGACTCTGACATCGTCAGCGAAGCACCGGATATCATCGAGATTCCCAGCAGCAGCGACGAGGAGGCAACACCAGGTGGGTGGTCTAACCATCTGTTCTTTCTAACTGGACGCCCGGCGCAGTTCGTCCACCCAAACGCAAGCAGTTGCCTCGGTCGCCTGAGTTGCCTCGGTCCCCAGGAGCGTCCACGAATCCCATCGTTATACCGGACTCTCCGCCCCGTACGTGGTGATTCCGTTTTGCTGTAAATCGTACTGAGGCCAACCAGCAAAACGTATCTGCCCTGCCTACATCCCCACTCGACCGCTTGCGGACGAAAATCTGGTCCCTGCTAGTACGTCGACACTCTCGCCAGCCACGGAACATGGCACTCATGAAACACACGCAGCCGCGGTGGCTATCAAGGTGGTCCGGGAAGGTATGTCGGCTGTCGGGTTATTATCTGACGCACTCGCTAGTCCTCTGGCAGTTGACTTGAAAGAAAATCTCGCCGCTGTCTTTCGGGCCAATGTCTTCGAGCCGTACTACCCAGGCTATGCCCTCTACGTGCTGCAAACAGCGGATGGGTCCCGCAAGGCCTTGAGCGATCTCAGACAGCCTCGTAGCGCCGGTGAGTTTTGAAATTCTTCGTCTCAGACGCTGGGTGATTAAGCCCCCGCACAGAGGGCGAACTCAAGAACCTCATTCGATTTGACCTCCCCCCCGCCGTACTTCAAAAGATCGTCGAAGTCGCTGACCTGATGGCGGCCCGGATCTGGGAGCAGCTACCAAACCGGCCAAGATTCTGCTATCGCCTACCAGCGCGCGGGAGTAACATTGAGCCCGTGGTCTGGGAACACGTCGACGTTGCTGACTCTGTGGCCCTCCGCGCCATTGTCGACACCTGTGTCTTATGTGCCGACTACTTCTGGGGTTCATGGACACCCTACGCGATACAGGTCGCTCGCGATGACGTATTCGCGCCCGACTCGCCTGATCCTCCGCTCACCACCGACGTCGATCTAAATCTCCTTTGCCGCATCTGTCGCACCGTCAAGTCCCACTCCGTCCTGTAAGAACATAGATCCACCGTCTCCCGCTTTTCCCACTGACTATCCGACAGTCTTATGTGCGGACATTCCTTCTGTTTTGTCTGTGCCCGCCTCACCCTCAACGACGATTTCAAATGCGCGGTGTGCGGTGTGTTGCAATACCGTCCCCCGATCGCTTTCGCGCAGGAGCGGGAGAAAATTGTCGCCGCCATTGCTCCCGAAGTGGACGAGTCGGTGGTGCTGTTTAATTGGTCTGGTGTGCGTTTCCCGAGGGTCCCGCGCGGGCACATCCGGGACTGTGTCTGCGTGGCGTCCTCTCTTTGTGATTGCGAAGGAGTACCGTGGTGCGAGTGCGTTGCAGCTTCCACTTGTCGCTGCCTTGTCGAGCAGGAGCAGTGGTCGCCCATGGCGTAGTAACCTTCTGATTTTATTTTTTATTTTTTATTACACGCTTTTAGAAAAATGAGCCGGAGATCGTCGCTTCCCTTCGCAAATTCACGAGCGATTCACGAGTATCAAAGATCGTTACTAGGCCTAGGACCAAGGAAAGACGCAACGGTACAGGTGCACCTATCCGGATATAAGTAGAGACCCGAAACCAGGCTCTGAAACAAAATGGACAGAGAGCCCACCGACACCGAGTCCTCTCCGAAGGGGCGGCTCGTCCTGTCCTACGATATCGCCTGCCAATGGAGCCGCCGCCAATCGCAAGGCGTCCGGGAACAAGCGGACAAGGAGCAACCCGAGCAGCCACCCGAAGAGAAGGGTTCCCTCGCTGGTACGTACGCGCGCAACTCACTGTGATAGAAAGTTGACCCTGTTTAGGTCTTGCAAAGGGAGAACGGTACCTCGATTTGCCGCACATGCACCAGGCCCATCATGTCCAGACAACCGGGGCGAATCTCGCGCCCGCGTTGTATGATGGTGAAGGAATTGAGAAGTCTTGGCAACTCAGCCCGTGAGTTTCACATTTGCTGCGTGTTTCTGGTTATTAATTCGGAAAGCAGTTCGAGTGCGGACGAGCGGGAGGCGTGAAGATGACATACGGAGAGATTTAGCCACCCTCGTTGTCGTAGCATTAACCTAGCGGTGTATGGGATCTGTGGGAACAACCAGATGGAGAAATCACGGGTGTCGGACCACGTCGGAACAACCATGATATCAAAACGTGTGCTTTGACGACGAGGACGCGATTGCGCTGCTTTGCCGAAGAGTCGGGCTGTGGATGGGCTGACAAGGCAGGTGTGTGGTCCCTAGCCGCTCTCACTGATTCCCAATGTCGCAGAGAAGGAACAGGGCGAAGTTCCATGTCGGGGGGCGCTCCACTTCCCATACGCAAGGCGACACCAGCGTCCGCTTCGTGAACCAGCGAATTGCAACGACGATCGTCAATGCAGCCGAGGTCAAGCGACGGCGCACCACGGATAATCGCCTGGAGGACGTGTTTGGGTCTTGGATGCCCTTTGCGGATATGGGGAACGATGAACTGGTTGCCATGGCCGAGACTATTGTTGAATGTGCAATCGGACCTCATCAAGTCCCGATGGCTGCGCTCAACGAGCGTTTGACGCGCACATATGCTCTTGCACTGCGCATGAGTATTTCTTTCATCTTTTGTATCATACGGACTCACTTGGGCGCACTCTCGCAGCACCGCAGCTATATTTATATCACTCTGGTTTGAGTATTTAAGCCGCTGTAGTTTGTACTGCACCTCAGACGTTCTCTCTCGAGTAACGCTGAGGTGAGCTTACTTGTACTTATGTATTTTTCCTCTTACTTATTATCTTGTCGTAGCTTTATTCTTAGGTGAATACACTAGACGTTCTCTCTCGAGTAACGCTGAGCTTTATTCTTAGTTTCTATCGACAACAGGTTATTGGGCCCGGCGTCTCACCCACTGCAGACTTAACTTGCTGTCTCGAAACACTCCGTATCCACCATGACTTCCATTACCTCCGATCTCGCTGCCCTCTCCTCCCGCGTTCCCGTCCTTGCCTCCGATGGATCGAACTGGCTCATCTTCTCCACTCGCTTCAAGCACTTTGCCAAATCGAAGAGCTTGTATGGCCACTTCAACGGCACAGACGTCGCGCCTACTCCGCCTGCCGCCCAGGCCGAGATTGATACGTGGAACACCGCCGAGGACCAGGCGCACAACTACTTGGCGCAGAAACTCGATGACATGACACTTCTGTTAGTCGACGAACAGAAGACTGTTGCGGACATGTGGGAGTGGATCTCCAACAAGTTCACGGCGCTGAGCGCCCATGTCATCGCGTCTATGCAGGCTGATTTTGATTCATTCAGCTGCGGCGAGAACGGTAATGTCCGGACTCACCTTGAGCAACTCGAGCTCAAGCACAAGGCTCTCGTGGCTGTCGGCGTTAAACTGTCAGACAGTCAGTACGCGACTCGCATCATCAACTCCCTCCCCCGCTCCTACCAAAAATACCTCTCGACCATCAGTTCCTCGGCGAAAGCTGCCCTGTCGGCGACTAACCTTGCTCGTACTGCCGCCGCTCAAACCGCCACCACTGCCGCCGCCGGAATGACCATCACGTCTGGCAACACCGCTGCGACACAAGCGATCACCCTCGCCCCGTCGTACTTGATGCAGCTGGCGTTGGAGGAATGGGATCGGATGGAGGCTGAGCGGAAAATGAAGAAGTCCTCGCGATCACGCGAGGATACCGGCGTTGCTCTCAGCGCGCAGGCTTCTTCGAGTTCTTGGTCGTCGCGTAAATCCCAAAGCGGTGGGAAGCCCGGTGGAAACGGAAACAACAACACCCAGCGCCCGAAAGGAGTGTGCTGGAACTGTGGGGGCCGCGGACACGTTCAGTCCAAATGCCCAAGCCCGAAGCTGAACGAGTCGGGTAAAGGGAAGGGGAAGCAAGATGCTTCTGGATCCGCTAACGCAGTCGACAATGATGACGACGGCGTATGGTCTGTCGAACCGGTCGTTCGCACCAACGACAGCAGGTCTCGGCTCCGTGTAGCCGACGACACCATCTTCAACGTCGAGGGACTATTTGAAAGCTGGGATGTTTGCCCCGAGCTTTCCCTCGTTTGTGCTTCCGACTCCGAGAGTGATTCGGGGGTGTCGGAAGAGCGGCGCGAGTTCTTGCTGGATGTCTGGCCTGAGTTGCTGGATCTGGAGGATAGCCACGCCGCCATTAATCCGTTCGCGCCGAACTGGATTTCGCCTTGGGATGATGAATTCCCCGAGGATCTTGATCTGAGCGACTACAACTCGGATCTTGACGACCTGCCTGACGTCGAGGGCGTCAGTGACAGTTCTACGGACGACGACGCGGAGACGTACAGCCCGTCAGATGCCATTGAAACGGCGCAGGCCGTTATAACTGAGCTTGATGCCAAGGTGACGATGACAACCGAGCTATACGACTCCGGCTGCACTCAGCACCTTTCCCCGTTCAAGCAGAAATTCACCAACCTACATCCTATCCCTCCGAAGGAGTTTACCGCCGCAAATAATCAACGCTTCACTGCCGCTGCGCGTGGAGATCTGTCAGTCGATGTTCCGAATGGCAACAGCACGTCGGAAATGAAACTCACCGATGTGCTCTTTGCACCCGACGTCTCCTACACCTTGATCTCCATCGGCCGTCTTGACGAAGCGGGTTACCGTATTCTTTTCGGCAAGGGGGAGTGTCGCATTCACGACCCAAGCGGCTCACTCGTTGGTGTAATTCCGCGCTCAACAAAAGGACTATACAAGGTCATTCATGAGCTTGATGTTGTTGCTGCTGCGGAGCAAACACTCACCGAGGTCGAACTCCATCGCGTCTTTGGTCATGTCTCCCTCCCCGTCGTTAGAGCTCTCATCTCCAAGGGCCTAGTCTCCGGTATCAAGATCAAACCCGGTACCGTTGGCGCGAAACTTTGGTGCGAGTCGTGTGTTTTTGCGAAATCAAAGCGCCAATCCGTGCCGAAAGAGCGTCAGGGGGAGCGAGCAAAAGATTTCGGTGATATCATTCACGCCGACGTCTGGGGACCGGCGCGTGTTCAGACACTTGGCCACCACAGCTACTTTGTCACATTCACTGACGACGCCACGCGTGAGGGACATCTCGTACCTATGCGTAAGAAGTCCGAGGTCACTGCCACGTACAAGAAATTCGCGTTGCGGATGAAAACCCAGCGCGACGTTACGATCAAGATCTTGCGCTCGGATAATGGTGGCGAGTTTGTGAATGGTGAGATGTCGAAATTCTTGGCGGAACAGGGCACGGTGCAGCAGACGACCGTCCATGACACGCCCGAGGAGAATGGCATTGCCGAGCGGATGAACGGCGTCTTGATGGAAAAGGTCCGAGCGTTGTTGCACGCGAGCGGTATGCCAAAGTTCTTGTGGGGGGAATGCCTTCGCCATGTTGGGTGGTTGAGGAACCGTACATCGACGCGCTCGCTCGCCGGGCAGACGCCGTACCAGGCTGTCCATGGCAAGATCCCCGACATGTCGGACGTCCACGAATGGGGGAGCAAGTGCTATGTCCATCAGCATATGGACGTTGTCGGGCAATCTAAGCTTGATCCGCGTGCAAAAGAAGGTCGGTGGATGGGTTTGGACGACCACAGCCAAGGCCACCGCATTTACTGGCCTAAAGAACGTCGTGTTTCGATTGAACGGAGCGTAATCTTCCCGCCTTTCAGCATGCCGGAAGGGATTGAGGGGGAGTATAACGACTCGCCATCGTTCCCGTCGCCTCCGTCTCCTCCCGCATCTTATTCGATGACTAAACCCGCCAATCCGCCTCCTGCACTGCCGAAAGTCGAGCCCATTCCCGCCGCAAATATCCCTCTTCCCTCTTCTGGTTCATCCACACCCTCATCTTCCGCTACACCGCCTCCCGATTCGCCTCCAGAACCCGAATTACGCCGATCAACCCGCGCACGCACCCAAGTCGACAATTACTTCCCGAACCCACAACGCGCCACCGTCGTGGAACTCCCCGATGATGACGACGCTGTCGCTTCAAGTGCCGTCGAGTACGCGCTTGTAGCTGATGTCAGCGAGACAGAAGGTGTTGAGCCTCGTAATCTTGCCGAGGCACGTCGATCTCCGGACTGGCCGCATTGGGAGAAAGCTATTGCAGACGAGTTAGCGATGCTCGAGGCAAACGGCACATGGGAACTGGTTGACGCACCGGAGGATGCCAACGTTGTCGGCAACAAATGGGTTTTTCGGGTGAAGCGCGACGCCGCAGGCCGTATCACCCGGTACAAGGCCCGTCTCGTCGCACAGGGCTTCTCCCAGGTCGAAGGTGTCGACTATTTCGACACATTCGCTCCCGTTGCTCGCCTGGGGTCTGTTCGAACCATCCTTGCACTCGCCGCTCGTCTTGACCTTGAAATTCATCAGATCGACGTCAAGGGCGCGTATTTGAATGGGAAACTCACCGACGACGAGCGCATTTTTATGCGCCAACCTCTCGGATTCCCTTACCCCGGCGCCACTGGCAAGGTATTGCGACTGGTGAAAACGCTTTACGGACTAAAACAGAGTGGACGGCGCTGGTATCAGCGCTTTGCGGAAATCTGCGAGAAGATGGGACTCACTCGTTGCAGTACCGACCAGGCCGTCTTCTATCGGCGAAACGACTCTGGAATCGTTATCTTGGCTGTGCATGTGGACGATTGCACGATTGCGTGCACGAATATGGTGTTGGTGGACGAGGTCAAGGCTGGTTTTGCAAAGTACGTGGAAATCGTTGACTTGGGCGAGATTCATTGGCTGTTGGGCATTGAGGTCAAGCGAAATCGCATGGAACGCACCTTATCCCTCTCCCAATCATCCTACATCGACTCCATCGTCCATCGCTATCACCTCGACGACGTCAAACCGCTCTCCCTCCCGATGGACCCCAACACCAATCTCTCCTCCTCCCAGTCCCCTCGCACTTCGGAAGAGCTTGCGCTCATGCGAAACGTGCCGTATAAAGAGGCCGTTGGGTCCTTGATGTACGCGTCGCTCGCTACTCGCCCGGATATTACGTTCGCGGTGACGAAGCTGTCGAAGTTCTTGCAGAATCCTGGCCAAGCGCATTGGGAGGCTGTGAAAAGGGTCATTCGATACCTCAAAGGCACGGCCAATTGGGCGCTTACCTACGGCGAACGTTCGCGCGAGCTAACCGGCTGGGTCGATGCAGATGGGAGTCAAGAGGAAGAACGCCGAGCCATCACGGGCTTTGCTTTCCTGATTGACGGTGCGGCTGTGTCGTGGAATTCGAAGCAGCAGGAGCTCGTTGTTCTTTCCACCACCGAGGCCGAATACGTCGCCGCTACGCACGCTGCCAAGGAAGGTCTTTGGCTCCGCTCGTTCATTTCCGAGGTCTTCGACACCTACGCGTCCCCTCCCATCGAATCCTCTCCGACAACACTCTTCTCCGACAACCAATCTGCCATCGCGCTTGCGAAGGAGCACCAGTACCACGCCCGCACGAAACACATCGACATTCGGTACCACTTCATTCGGTACATCATTGCCAAGGGCTCCATCCAGCTCATCTACTGCCCGACGGACGAAATGATCGCGGATACGCTCACCAAGCCGCTCCCCAGTGTCAAGGCGAAGCATTTTGCTGCTGAGCTTGGACTTAGGTCCGCTTGAGGGGGAGTGTTGAATGTGCAATCGGACCTCATCAAGTCCCGATGGCTGCGCTCAACGAGCGTTTGACGCGCACATATGCTCTTGCACTGCGCATGAGTATTTCTTTCATCTTTTGTATCATACGGACTCACTTGGGCGCACTCTCGCAGCACCGCAGCTATATTTATATCACTCTGGTTTGAGTATTTAAGCCGCTGTAGTTTGTACTGCACCTCAGACGTTCTCTCTCGAGTAACGCTGAGGTGAGCTTACTTGTACTTATGTATTTTTCCTCTTACTTATTATCTTGTCGTAGCTTTATTCTTAGGTGAATACACTAGACGTTCTCTCTCGAGTAACGCTGAGCTTTATTCTTAGTTTCTATCGACAACAACTATTGCATCGCAGCCGCCACCATTGGAGGACGATGAGCACAGTGTACCGAAGCGCAAGCGGCACCAGAGCGTACGCATATTCTTCACTTCACAATGGCAGTCTCATTCTGACGACACTTTTAAGGATGATCCCATGCGCCGCTGGCGCTCACAAATCCCTTCTTTCCTCGACGAGTTCCTTCGTCGTGAATCGCTCGGCCGCCATTTTGACAAGCCCGTGTGCGCGTCGTGCCGCGAATCACATAGCGAGATCTTTCGGTGTCTTCATTGCGGACCCTTCCTCGAATGTCGCAAGTGCATTGTCCTCCGTCATCAGCAGCTACCGCTGCATATCCCCCAGGTAGTTTCCCCCAACGGCATGTAGCTTGCGACTGAAACGGTGATAATAGGTGTGGAACGGGGCCTTTTGGGAGGATTCCTCGTTGTACAAGGCGCCTCGTCCCAGCGGCGTGGGCATTGGAATGGTGTACCAGCTCGGCCACCACGGATTTGCGTGTGCGCGGCCAGAACCGGTCCGCCAGTTGGTCGTTATGGACATTACTGGTGTTGTATCGGTGTCCGTTCGGTACGCAAATACGCCTTTCCAAGTAGCTCTAGTCTCATAAACGCCAGATTTTGCTCGTGTAGCGAACAACTGCGACACCCACAAGGATGGCTCTCCCAGCTTCTCAACAACGACTGGTACCCGGCGACCGTCGACGAGCCTTCCACCTGTGCGACTTTCCGGGTGCTGGAACTCTTTCGTATCCTCAAGGTCGTCGGCAATATGAACGCGCACGATTTTGTGGGGTCTCTGGAGCGCTTAAGTGATGCAACCTTTACGGAGGAGGTTCCCGTAAGTGCGAGGACATCGACTGAGATTGACGAGCTAAAACGCCGGCCGCAGGATCGCTACAAGGCGTTCGGGCGAATGAGCCGCCAATTCAACCACTTGAAGCGGGCAAAACGGAGCGGTCGCACGTCAGAGGTGGGCGGGATTGCCTCAACTCCACCCGGGGGTCTCGCAGTGCGTTGCTGGGCTTGCCCAGACCCCGCGCGTAACCTGCCCGTTGGCTGGGACAAGGTTTCCCCCGGAAAACGAGTGAGCTGATATAGCTGGTCGCTTTCACGTATGCTGACGAGTTTAGGTTTCTGTATTCCCTGATCCTCGCGCTAGATGCGAATTTTCGGCTCAAGAATCGCATTCGTGCTAATGAGCGACACGACCCCGCCCTTGGCGACGGCCTGGGCTACTTTGTGGAATCATCCACGTACAAACAACATCTCCGTCACTATGTCGTCGAAGAAGATGTACGTGCTCATTGCCATCTTGCTGGGTGGAAGTAGATTGCTAACGCTACGTAGGTGAGCACCTGCATCGCCTTCGCCGCCCTGATGCAGAAGGAGACCCGGCTGACCACGGGGTTACGCGTATCGGGTGTGGGGGGATGCGTGTGTGCTCGCCATGGAGTTGTGCGGCCGTTGGGTTTGGGGGACCTCCAAAAAGGAGAACGGTGTGTGTTCGTGCAATGACGCTGCGTGTATACTGACGCCGCTCTCAGTTATGCTAATATGGACTGGATCTTCATGTCGGCAGTCGGCGGCAGCAGCGTAAAGCGACTTGTCGTGTCCTACGACATCGCCGTGCCAGTGGAAACAGAAGCTTCGGGCTCGGGCTGTGAACCTCAGCAACAAGCCCGCTATCCCGACCGACTTGGCGATGTACATCATTCAATACGGCCTTCCGGTCTGGCACGCCATCGCTCATGAACCCTCTTGCCAATCCGCCAACTCGTTGACTCATGCTGTCGGGGTGGGGCGGACAGACGGGGAAGGAATCGAGAGAACGTGGGCCATATTGAATCCCATCTCATTCTCGACGAAGGAGATGGGCGAGGGGAACAGGCACGACACGATCGACGACAAGGTGGATCATATTAATTGGGAGAAGAACGTCCGCCAAGGTGAGCGACCCGTCGTCTGCGTCTGCAATACATTAGTTAACTTTTGCTCACAGGGGATACGCTAGCGCGGAAATTGATTATCGCTATAGCTGAGCGGGACACGCAAATGCGGGAGTTCGAGCTCGTCGACAAGAGTTTGGATAAGAAGCTGCGGGCAGAATGGGAGCGTCGGATCGAAATTTGGGACGAGGATCCTTCGCAGCCGAATCCATACCTGCTGGACAGCAAAGATGGTGCGTTTTGTAATGGCACATTGAGCATGAGCTGACCAATCCCTACAGCGGGTCCGTCGGGGGCAGCTGTTCTGGCGGAGCTCAAGAAGGCAGAGTTGGAGGAAATGCGGCGATCGCGTGCGGGGCCAGGAGATGCATTGGCGGGGAAGATGACTGCTGCTGCGTTCATCCAGGGCGCATTGCAGTTGGAAGACCAACAGTAAGCAGTTCGTCCTCATGTCTTTGAGCGTGCCTTAACCGGTGAATAGGCGCCATATTCGATGCGAAGTCGCAGCAACGCCCAGGCTCACGGCAGAGCAGTCAAGTCAGCTCGACGAACAGCGGGTGGCGTTTTTCAAGAAGCTGTGGGCGCTAGAGTCCAACCAGACGGTCTTCATGCCTGGTGTGGCCGAGCTCCGTGCAGCGGAAGAGGACGTGCGCGACCCTGAACTTCCTCCGCCGGCAGCCGAGAAGACCAAGTTGTGGTTGCCCTCGGATATTGCAGAGGTGGACCGGGCGTGGGCTTGCAAACGAGGGTTGGCGAATACGGAGGCGAAGCTGCGGGAAGTACAATGTGCCGAGTCGCTGGAAAAACTCCGGGGGCACTTACATACGAAGACCCACCTAATCGACATGCGGAATTCGTTTGCCATTGGGCAAAGCGCAACGACACGCTTCGGGTCTTTGATCGGACGGATTGGCGGTCAGGTGGAGCGCGAGGCAACAAGGTATCGGGACACCTTAAGCGCGTTGGAACGTCTGGATCGCGCCAAGGACGCCCCACAATTCCAGCGGCTGCTAGACGACAATTTGAGAGTCAACGAGGAGCCGGAAAGCGATGCGAAGGCACGGGCGGCGTTGGGAAAGCTGGGCTCAGCGCGGAGGGCCCGGAACGAGCCGTCGGTAACCAAGAAGATGTTGCCGGTATCATGGATATGGAAGACCGGGCGAGGGGGTGACATGGCAGAGCTGCACGATTGTGAGTTGGTTGATTGCATTGCTATGGACAAGATGTTGACGCGTGGTGGCAGCTGTTCGGGTTCAGTGGACCAAGTCGCGCGCTAGGAGGGACAGATGGGTGGAAGAAGTGCGCTTGCTGGAGGAGGAGATGTGGCGGGTGCTGAGGAGTTTGGAGTGGGCAGAGAAGGAGTGGAAGGAACGAGCTGGCTCGGCACGGGTGATGGATCAAGAGTTGGCGGCGGGGCTGGCAGCCTATTCCGCCCGCCAGGTGGCCTTGCAGCGGCGCATCGCGGAGTCCTTCCGGGCTAAATGGAGCGCATCAAAAGCGGAAGCAGTACGCTTAGTCGTCCAGGCGGATGCCGAGGAATCTGATGGGGATGGGGATAGGGATGGGGATTAACGAGTCCATGTGACCGCGCTTGTAGTTTCCAATCATGATTTGTACTTTTTCTTTTTTTTTTTTTTGGATGTTGTGACGATATAAATGAGTGTGTGACATGTTCCATAGGGTGCCGACATGCCGCTGTCTACCTAAACAGTATATACCTGTTAGAATACAGTGCAGAATGAAAATGCACAGAATGCACTGTGCATCCACTGGCCCTCAGTGGTGCTAGTGCATTTGCATCCTGCTTGGGGTCAGTGTGTATAGGGCAGTATGCAAACGTCTACAGCTTCAGGTGCGTTTATGATCCAGAGGCGCCGCCCGTATGGCTCGTCACTGACGGTTGCAGCTCCGGCATCGCTGGCGTCGTCTGCCAGGGAGAGGACTGGAAAAACGCGAAGGTCGCCGCATTTTTCTCTGCAAAACTCGACCCAGCGCAGCAAAACTATCCGGTACATGAGATAGAAATGTTGGCTGGAGTTGAGTCGATGCTTCGGCATCGAGATATCCTCCAGGGTTGCAGATTTACCTGGATTACTTACCACAAGGGCCTAGTGCACTTGGTCGGCCAGAAGAATCTGTCCGGGCGTCAGGCTCGTTGGATAGAAAAGATTTCAGGGTTCGATTTCGACGTGAAATACGTACCGGGAACTGAAAACGTCCTCGCCGACGCACTGTCACGAATCTATTCCAACGAACCGCCGGGCATAGTTCGTGCTCGATCCGAGTACACGTATCATGACATCGTGGACAACGATGAAATGAGCCTGGAACTGAGTGCCATTAGTACTCCGTTACTCACTGGAGCGGAGGCCCATGCATTCACAACGGACCGAGTGACAAGATCCATGGCTCACGCAGCTCGAGAAGCCGCCGAGCACGAGAACGACGTCAGTCAAGACGACACGTCGAAGACTCGCCGGTTTGGGTCCAGGACCCCAATGGCCCCAAAGGAGGGCGGAAGGGTACCCCAAAACAATTTCCCAGCCTCAACCGAGGCGCTTGGGACACGAAAGCGCCGTGGATGGCCACGGAAAGACGCTCACATCGATGACGAAGCCAAGACGGAAGCACAGCCTTCCGGTGATCCGTCTGTCAAACACGCGGCGTCTGTCGATCACACGGAAGCAGTGAATCCTGCTTCTAACGACAATGTTGCAGACGAGCCCGCTGCTGAACTCCCCTCTGAACTCAACCAGGAGCTCGAGAAGATGGATGACTCACTACTCAGTGTGGTCAACTCCGGATGGCACGGCTTCGACATCGCCAAGTTCGTCGCCAACAAGTACGAGCAAGACAGCTTTTTCAAGCAAATCTTGGCTTCTCCGAAGGCGTTCAAGAACTTTGACGTGCAAGACAGTCTAGTCTACCTCAAGGAGACTGACCGCCGTGTTCTCTGCATACCTCGGCTCACGTATCACGGCCGGAACTTGCGCGAGATTGTGATTTCGGAAGCACACTCTATCCTTGCCCATCTTGGAACGCGCAAGACTCTTGATTATCTCCGTGACCACGTCTGGTGGAAAGAGATGGTTGATGATACTCATAGCTTCTGTGAGACCTGCATGACCTGCAAGCGCAGCAAGTCTAGCAACCAGAAGCCATATGGTCTTCTTCAATCTCTGATCCCGCCTACTGCGCCTTGGGATTCAATTGGTATTGATTTTGTCGGCCCTCTGCCCGAATCAAAGAACCGCGACGGCATCTTTAACTCCATCACGGTCGTTATCGACCTGCTGACTGGGATGGTGCACCTGATTCCAAGCCGCATCAATTACACTGCGCGCCAAATTGCAGAGCTCATGTTCGAGGAAGTTTACAAACTCCATGGGCTTCCGAAGTCAATCGTCAGCGACCGCGACGTTCTGTTTACCAGTACCTTCTGGAAACGGCTTCACGAACTAATTGGCACGAAGCTCAATATGTCGAGCGCTTACCACCCGGAATCTGATGGAGGTACCGAGCGTGCTAACCGGACGGTTACGCAGATGCTCCGTCAATGCATTGGTCCGAGCCAACGCGACTGGGTCTCAAAGCTCCCAGCCATCGAGTTTGCGATGAACTCTGCGTGCTCAGAAAGCATGGGCTATGCGCCGTTCTTTCTCAACACTGGCAGAATGCCCCGTTCCCTCTTGTGGAACTCGGATCGAACCCGTGAATATCCGGGCATCGCGAACTTTGCCTTGCAACGACGTCTCGCCATCATGGCTGCACACAACAGCATGCTCGCGGTGCGCGTGAAACAGACACGTTTCGCTAACTGCAAAAGGCAACCTGCCCCATTTGCTCAAGACGACTTGGTGTATCTTTCGACGAAGAACATCAAGTTCGAGAAGGGTCTGGCTCGCAAGCTCATTCCCAAGTTCATCGGGCCTTACCGTGTTCTTCGGGACTTTGGAAACTCTTCGTTCCAACTAGAGTTGCCGCCGAATCTCAAGCAGCATGGCATCCATGATGTTTTTCACGCGTCTCTTCTCCGGATCCATATCCCGAATGATGACCGCAGATTCCCGGGTTGCCTTGAATCCCAATTGGGCATATCGACCGATAGCGCGACGAACGAGTGGGCCGTGGACAAAATAACCAACCACTACGGACGCCGGACTGAGGCTATTTTCGAAGTCCTCTGGAAGTCTGGTGATAGTACCTGGATGCCTTACGACCAAGTGAGCCATCTTGCCGCTCTTGGCGAATATCTCAAGACTTTGGGGATATCAGAGATCCAGAGTCTTGGCTACGGCTCAGGGTCACCCCCATCTGACGATGCGCAATTGTTTGCGGGCATCATCGGCCTTGGATTTTCCGCTGATGGCGCAGGTATAACAAGAAAGCCAAGCTCGAGGGCAAAAAACTCATCATTTTCCCCCATCGCTGGCTCGATGAACCTGGGCAGAGTCCCCACACACGGGCCCCACAAGTGCTACAACGAGTTCAACGCGCGCTACCAACCGCTCTTGCGGCGGTTCAATCGGAGCACGTTTACCCTGCGCCTTCCGAATGACCAGGACGCTGCCCTAGCGGCAGACCAAGTCCAAATGGTCGTGAATCACGCCGCTCGACTTCAGCGCGCGATTGAGGGCACCGAGACCATCACTGGTGTCGACCCCATTGGCTATCGGGAGGTCATCGACCCCTTGAATAGTGTCGCCTCGCGTACCGGGTTTGGTTTTCCTCGCCTGAGTACATCGGTGTTTGGCACAATTGTGCCTGCGCCGCCTGGCTCGCGTTGTCCCACGCTCGAGGAGTTTCTTGTCCGAGCCGAGGATATTCGTCCCCCAGACGATCGCGAGCGGCTCCAGCACGGATATGTGCAGATGCCCAAGGAGCAGGCTGAGGCTGGGCAGCGTGCGTTTACCGACAAGGTGAAGCACATTACCAGAGCTTCCCTCGGGAAGTCCACTGGCCGCACTGGCAGCTTCGACCCCTTCGCTTTGATGTTTCAGGGCTTCGCGGGCTCGGCTGTCCCAGATCGCGGTCGTGGTCAGAAACGCGAACGGAAGGAAAGGAACGGGAAGGAAAAAGAGAAGGGTAAAGAGAAGGGTAAGGGAAGGGGAAGGGGAAGGGGAAGGGAAGGAACAGGGAACCGTCCCCATCGCCGTCGCGGTCGGAGTCTGACTACTCCGGGTCCAGCGACTCGCGTTCACCATCACCCACGCCTCCGCGTCGCTCGGAAAAGTGTTGTCGCCATTACTCGCGCTCCCACCTCAGTCTACTATGATCTAGACCCTTATATGTACATCTTTTCCTTTGTATACCTCACCCTATAAGGGTCCAGTTGGTGGAGAATGTCCACAGGGTGTGGATATCTCCACCAGGGTGGATCTTACAAAGTAGCTGGTCGCTCCACTCCCTGCGCCGGTGAGATCTGATCATGATGTGCATCGCTTTCATACAACCTCCATGATTGGGGTAGGGTTAGGGGTAGAGGTAGGGGTGGGGGTGGGGGTTAGAGTGCTGTGTGGATTTATCCACAGACATCAATGGTGGAAATATCCACCCACATGGAGATGTCCATGGTGAGATATCCATACATGGAGATATCCACAGTGGAGATGCCCACAGGGTGGATTTCTCCACCGAGGATATATCCATCCCCATGGATATATCCTTGGAGATGGTGGATATATCCTCGGTGGAGATATCCATGAGGATGGATATATCCTTGGTAGGGGTGGATATATCCTCAGTGGAGGTGGATAGATCCATAGTGGAGAAATGCTCAAGTGTGGATATATCCATGGATAGATCGATACCTGTGGATTTCTCCTGGAGGATTTATGATTTATGATTGCTGGACAGTAAGGTATACATTCTGATTTTTATCGGTGATCCTCATCAGGTTCAGGCAGACATAGTAGAATGCTTGTGTTTATATCATACAAAATACTTACTTGCATCTATAGATTTGTATTGTGAGTGAATTGTCTTGTATGCACGGACTTCAAAATGTTGATATTCATAGAACATTTCTTACCTGTTTGTGAGGGAAGGCTCTCTTTCAGGAGGATGTATTGATACAATTGTTTATGTCCCTGACATAGTACTATGATAGAGGTAATGTCAAAAGCTTCAGAAATAAGAACTGAAAAGAAAAGGCAAGAGCAGAATCAAATGTACAACCTGCCAAACTGGCAGCAAGGAGCCAAAGGCAGAAAGCACTGCACCCTGCAGCTTTTATGTTCGATGGAGGCCAGTGGATTTCTCCACCGTGCGGTGGATATCTCCACACCTATGTGACGTGACACCGGTGGACATATCCACCCTGGTGGAGATATCCACACCCTGTGGACATTCTCCACCAACTGGACCCTTATAGGGTGAGGTATACAAAGGAAAAGATGTACATATAAGGGTCTAGATCATAGTAGACTGAGGTGGCGCTCCGCCAGCCCGGTCCCATCGTCTTCGAGACACCACGCCAACCAATCCGTGCCGTTCTTCTTGTACACCGACCTAACCCAATCGATGCCCGTGCTAGGTGCTCCTGGACTCTTCGCTCCGCCGTCGATGTTTGCTCACGGCGCCGTTCAGCCCTCCGCCTTCACCCCCGCTGTCATACCTTCCTCCGCATTCCCCGCCGCCAATCACACACCCGCCAACACCATGTTAACCACCGATACGGCACCTGGGACCAGCCTCGGCGCTGTTCAACCGACTCATCGAGCTACCACCTTCCGAATCAACCCACCTATCGCACCCTCATCGTCCGACCCCCTACTCCAGCCACCCCCGGCGTGGGATCACAACAGAGATGCAGATGCGCAGGGTGAAGCTGATGTCGGGATGGACACTACTCAGGACTGAGGTCCTCGCGTCGAGGACCTGGAGGGCGTATGTGACGAATCGCGCACTTAGCGCTTACACACTCATTTTATCTTATCTCTCGCACGGCCCGGGGCCGCTCTCGGATCACTTACTCACAGGATACTTTGATCCTAGTATAAATACCTGGACTGTCTTCGATATTGCTTTGGTCAATCTTACCGTCTACACCTGTCACCTCTTCGTTCGACCACTGAAACTCGTGTGCCGGGACTAGCTCTCCAGCTCCCCGTCACATGCATATCTTGGTCGTCTGGCCATTCTCATCTTCGACGCTGAGCGGTTCGGTGTGTGTGACTCTGCTGCACTGATAAGCTGGAATTTATGAAAGATTGCAAACAGAACGTACTCGACTGCGGCCTTGAACTCGCGGTATTGCTCGGTGATTGACGCGTTCTGCGAAGTCGAGATGAAATGAATGTGGAACTCCTGCAGGAGGAGCTTTCGAGGAAGATTTCGATGGGTCATGTACGCGTTCCAGTGTTTGTTCCAAGACTTTGTGCGATTTCCTGAGACATCATCACCGAAATAATCTACGAAGCTCGAGTAGATCGGGCTTCCGGCAGCAATCAACCGCTTTCAATTCGGCATTTGGGCAGGGT
Organism: Mycena amicta; assembly: GCA_029282125.1. Classification (NCBI taxonomy): domain Eukaryota; kingdom Fungi; phylum Basidiomycota; class Agaricomycetes; order Agaricales; family Mycenaceae; genus Mycena; species Mycena amicta. The sequence goes on along the minus strand of JARIHP010000001.1, from coordinate 342,461 downwards.
ATCCCTTGTTGGAAGACGCGATGCTCCAGCAGGAAATGTTGCCGAGGTCATCCAGGTCAAGGTAATTGGCTTCGAAGTCGTTTGCGGAGATGAGTGTGGTCCTCGTGTCATCAACAGTTGCCTCGCCATCCTGTAAAGCTTGAGAGATTGTGGCTCACATGAGGCAGCAGACATACCTCGTTGACGTGGACGGTGTAGCTGTCCGCATAGACAGCAGAGCGGTAAAGAACCCAACGAACAGGTATCACATAATCCCCATTTTTCTGTCGCGTAAGCTCGTTGACAAAGTAGTGTTCTCACCCGCGTCGTACATCGGACTGAAGCACGTGAATGTCATGTGAGTGTCATGTGAAAGAGAACGGCGGCTTGTTCCGAACCTAACACCGACTTGACTCCAACACTCACGAGCATCCGTCAACAGCTGCGCCAGCAACTCTTCCTCCTCATCCCTCTCCATTAACTCCTCGGCCAACGACCCCCCACCGAATCCCAGCCGCTGTGCTGCACCCTTCGGATCGAGCATGCCAAACACCTCGGCGTTGCGGTCGAAGTCCTTCCGGCCCATCCCTCCATCGTCCTTCGACTTCTCCCCAGCGCTGAAGGTCGCCCCTCCCTCCTCAAATCTGCTCCACATCTCCATCTCCGCCATACTCGGTGCATTGGCACCACGGACAGCTGCCACAGGACCATCGAGACGCTGCGGGGCTAACAGCCGCACATTCCGAGCACGGGTCGCTGCCTCAGCTCGCTCCTGAATGAGGGCCTCCGTCCGCCAAGTCGTTTCCCTCAATGCCAACACTTCAATCTCATGCTGGGTGGACTGGAGGTGTCGCAGGGCGCTTCGAGCGTCAATCCAAACTCGACGCTGGGAGGGGACACCAGCGGAGCATACTCGACATTCTACATTGCTGTTTGTCTCCCTCGATATCCACTCTAGGTGAGTTTTAGCTTGCATTTGTCGCACGTTCTTGCCAGCTCACCCGCTTCGCTCAGCTTCTCGCCACTTCCTCTCGGCGGCATGAGCGTAAACAGCAACTGAGCAAGATTCCCTGCAAGACCACTGCCGAGTCCGTGCTGCAACGGGCCAAGCACAATGCGCGCATGTTTCAAGGTCCCGAATCTGCACGTACGCGCTCTTTCTCGGCGCAATCACTGGCACTCGTCATCGAGCTACGCGAAGATCTGCATTCTTATACGACAGCCGCCAGGATTTTCAAGCCCACCTCCCTTCCTTCACCCGACAATGCCCTCCTCCCCGTATTCGACTCCCATCCGCCTCGGCAACCTTCTCGATGCGATGAATCAAGAGACACCGACCTCACCCGTGCGCACCTCACCTGGGCCAACAAGCTCTAGTCCCTCCAGTATTGGACCACGGCGTCTGTTCCCCCCGGATGATGAGCAGGGACTATCGCTGCCAGCTGCCAGTCAAAACGCCAAGGCCGCTGTTCAGCGCTACGCACTCAGCAAGCACATGCATCCGGACCAGACCACTGAGGCTTTGTCTCGCCTGCAGGTATGTTCCCCTTATGCTTTCTTCATGTATTCTGACGATCCCGTAGGACTCGCCATCCGTCCAGCATGCCAAACTCTACATCGACATCGAGTTTTTCGAGAACAAGGTCAACCTGATTGTCGCAGCCCAGCCTGTCTTTGAGGTCTCCGACGCCTTGCATGCGAGTGACGATGATCGTTCCCCTTCACACTGACCCATTCACAGACCAACATTGTCAAATATGCTGTCGCAACGCTGCTCTCGCCCAAGCTCGTCGCTTACAAAGGCAGTTCACTTGTTAATACGATCATGGTACGTCGCTGTCTGTCAACACTCATATCACTAACCTTACTTACAGGATATCATCCTGAAGCATCGCTTCGACCTCCCAGTGGGCATTGAGAACAACCCCGCTGACCTTGAGACCCTCAAGCGCACCATTCAAGAGGCGCTTATGATGAACGGAGAGAAAGTTGGGGATCGGGACTAAAGGTTCATTCAAGTACTGACTAGATAAATACGAAGTCATGTATGTATGTACTGATAATCTAACAGATGGTTCATACGTGCATAGGATGTAAGTAAATAAGGAAGCCGGGAAGTGAGACGAGGATACAGTTACAAGCGCGTGTATAACGCGGGTATCTAGCTGGAGGTGAAGACGCATCGCATGCGCATGTGAGCGCGTGCCCGACGCGTCCGAGGTTTGTATACTCAACACTCCCCCTCAAACAGAGCGTAGTCCCAGTGCAGCTGCGAAGTGTTTGGCCTTAGCGCTCAGCAGAGCCGTCATGAGTGTGTCCGCGACCATGTCTTGGGTCGGGCAGTAGACGAGTCGAATGGATCCGTCTTCGATGACATATCAGATGAAATGGTAGCGGATATCAATGTGTTTTGTACGCGCGTGGAATTGGCTGATCATAAACTAGCTTAGCTTATCTTAAGATTTACAATGACCTAGTCAACATCATATCTTAAGAGTGCCAGATCTTAAGACATATTCTTAAAGATTTTCCACTACAATAGCGGGTTACTGTGAGTCTGAAGATTCCGAAGGATCTTAATATTGAGTCTTAAGATCTTGAAGAATCTTGTGAGCCTTGAGAGTTCAGATGGAGATCTTAAGACTGACGCACTTGAGATTAAGATTTTAAGATTTGTTCAAAACTTAAGACGCTGTGAACAAACGACTCGATCAATAATCCTGTAATGGGGCAGGCACTCACCTAGTCAAACCAGTGGCTCCGCCGTTAACGTCATCTAATGGCTCGTCGAACCAGATGAATATGCCTGGGATGTACGAGAGCAAAGGCGATGGGACATGTACAGTGGCGAGAGGCACACATGTGGGTCGTGCGTGCAGTTGCGACGGTAACTGGAATCCATCAATATTTCCGTGAATGCAAGCACACACCGGTATAATGACAGTGTCATTGGGCCACAGACGGCTGAGCGACTGCAGGACTTGCGAGCCGCGCACAACAACAACTTGAGGACGCTGCTTTCGATAAATTAGTTTGATTGGGTAGCACGAGAGATAACCACGCACCCCCAACTGCATTTGGCAGTGAACCTCGTCAGAGGCCGCCCACGTCAAGCGCAGAAGTGCTCCTAGTTGCTGGCGAGGTCATCGACCGGAATGGAGCCAGTCTCACTTTCGGATCGAGACGGGCAGGGAGTTGGGGACGTAGCGGCCTAGTGGCAGACCTGAGAAGAGGATGACGCTCACCAGAGTGAGCCACCGTTCCATGAGATTCTCGAAGGCGACACGGTGCCGTTGGTGGAATAATATCCGCAGACAGCAGGTGGCACTTGAATGGGAGGACACTACATACCATGGAGGCCCAGAATGAGCACGCACTACGGGAGCTGTGATGCCACTGGCACGGTAGGCAGTCCTTGCTCCTTGCCATCCGCGGCGATTCCGTGCAGCCTGCAGCGACGAGAAAGGGAGATGCAGTGGCAACTGAGGCCAGTGGCAGTTGGCCATGGGCAGCGTTGTGGTTTCCGATTGGAGGAGAAGGTCCAAGAGTCACCCCGTCACATGCGACGCGGACTAAACGCGGACCGGACTTCGCGATTTTTTCGCCAAGTCCGTTGGGCACGTGCACGAGTAACAGCTGTCACGCAGCTACGCTCTCTGCTTCTACCAGTGGCACCCTCACCATGCAAGCCTCAACTGCACCACCATCACCCAGTCCCTCGAGTGCTCCGAGCCCTCAGCACGATCGGTGAAGGAACAGTCGTCTACGTGCGGATATGACACCTAACTCGTCGTCAATGCGGCGCATGTCAAATACCTTCGCTGGATCTCGCCGCAACTGTCGTCGAATGGTTGACGTTCAACCCCATGTGTCGCCTCTCTCATACGAAGCAAGCCTCTACCCTAACACTCAAGGCAGCTCAGCTCAGTGGCACGGTGCCGCCCTGACTTGGACGCCCTTTCCGCTACTCCGACTTCCAGCGCGGATCCATCGCAAGGTCTTGGACCGCTCAGCGCTCGCACAACGCCACCGTCTCTCAATCACCCTAAATGTCAATCCCAGAGATTCCCGCTCCGGATACCACACCGACGCGACGCGAAGGCCGGCCAGCGAAGACGTCTACGAGTACAGGCCACGGTTGGGCTCGAGGAAGCCAGACCACCGTGTAACACCCAAGGTGCGTTCCTGACGTCGCGCTCGCCATCGATGTACTGACTCTAAATTTATCTAGCATTGTCGCCCTTTCTGCAGGTGCGTAATTCATTCTCAATGTTATCTTGAAATCCCAGTCTCAAGAAGTAATCTCAAGATCTCAGGTTGGTGTTCTCGTCTCAATCCGCCTTGCTACGACCTCAAGATTCCAGTCTCAAGAGTCAAGAGTCAATCTTAAGATCTCAATCCACCCTTCGTTAAGATTCCACTCTCAAGACCTCATCTTAAGATCTCATCAGGTTTGTGTTCTTTGCTCAATTGATTGCCACTGAACTCTTAACTTAAGACTGCAGATTTGGATCAAATCTTAAGACTCCGTTCTTAAGACTTCCGTCAACTTCCGTAGCGTATTCCTATGTAAATAAATCTTAGGACCTTGGAATCTTAAGATTGCACGTTGACTAGGCCGAAGCTATCTTAAGATAAGCTAAGCTAATAGTTGGGCTGATGTCCGAGTGAGCGAGAGCGATGGACGATTGGTTGTCGCCGTGGAGGGTGATGGGGTATTCAAGTGCACGAAAGAGCTCGCCGATAAGTCCTCAGAGCCAGATAGCCTCCTTGGCGGCATGCGTCAACGCAATGATAGGCCAGCTATCAGGATACACGTGAAATCTACCGATTTCTGCGCTTATTCTACTGTTTGGTACATCCAATTGGAACCATTACGAGTCCCGTGTAAGTGGTTAGGATGCTATTCGCGTTGGTAGCAGTGAAAGAAGCTGCTATTCTGGATCTTGAAGGCGTTGATAGCGTCTGAGGGAGAGCGTAGTCCGAATAACATTGCAAGAGAAGCGCCCCACTTGCATGTACTCAAAGGGAAACTAGACCTGCGACACAAGTGGAATAAGGGTCATGACGCGGAAGCGGAATAGCGGAGTGGGACGCTTCGCATGGTAAAGACAGGGATGACAACAAGGGTCAACTCGGGATGATCGGAATATCTCGGACTATCTGAATAAGGAGACGCCGTGCTTCGGGATCTGCAATCACGATTCCGGACATCGGGCCTAATTAGGGTGGCATCCACAAGATTGGGATCAAGGGTCTTGGCAACAGGGTTGGAGGGTATTTGGAGGGTTTCTCCCCAAGTACTGGGCCGTCTGGTATGTAGGAAGCACGGGTAGGAAGGTACTAGCAAAGGCTATTCGGTTTCAGCTAGTATCGGCGCGGGCAGAATAGCAGGAGCGGAATAGTGGCGGAAGCAAATCATGAAACGTTACACCGGTGCACTGGGAGGAGCATCTGGCAGTCGGTTGGGCTGAAGACCTCGGGGAGGGATCTCTGAACCAATTAGAAGCAGCGCTTTAGCCACGAACGCACATGGACACAATCATCTATCATTTATATTTCTCATGGTCTCTGTATATAAAGTGCCTGGGGGAGCCAGTTTCAGCACGGAATCACCCCACTAGAGTTAGGGCGTGTTCTGGGCTTGGGGCTGTGCGAACTTGGATTGCCGAGTTTGTAAAGTTTCAATCTATTATTCGGGTTTGGGATACATTTGGATTTGGAATAAGAGTTACAAGAATAAGACAAGTTACACGTTCAAGAAGCCGGGTTCCGAAGTGCGACCTATAAGGATCGGCTTACCGGTGGTTACAAGTACAAGACAAGCAACGGTGGAATCGTACGGGCGAAGTGCAGGGCGACGGAAACTGAAGAGAGACCTTTGGATTATCTGGTGGGCTAGAGTTTAGCTTGGTCAGAAGTCGAATAAGGGACTTTACCGAATAACACACAAAATCACAATCGTTCACCGAGTTGGAGTAGGATCTTTTGGGCCACAAAAGTGTTTGGAATAGCTTCTACTGGAATATCAATTCCCGTAGCACCTCAAGTCAGCTCTGTTCACACGGGCCGACACTCGTACTTGCAGTGCGGAATAGCATCTTGGGATTATATTGACAACTCTTATTCGCCTGTGGCTTATTCGAGTTGTTAGGTTTAGTTCGGTTTTAGTTCGCCTGTGCGTTTCACACACAGTCTCGTAGCACACCTTTCAGCAACGTACTCGGCCTCTGTCATCGAGAGGGTCACAATTTCCTGTTTCTTGGAACTCCAAGAAATGGCACCGCCGTCAATAATAAACGCGTAACCGGAGATCGCGCGCCTGTGTTCCTGGGACATTCCATCCGCATCTGAATAGCCCTCCAAACCCTTCTTTCCCGCGCCATACGTGAGTCGAAGGATCTTGGTTCCAAGGAGGTAGCGGAATCCTCGCTTGACGGCCTCCCAATGAGCTGGACCGGGGTTGTCGAGGAATTTCGACAGTAATCTGACGGCGACGGCAATGTCGGGCCGAGTCCCAACAGCTGCCCACATAAGTGAGCCAACAGCCTCGCAATATGGGACACGCTTCATAGCTGCGATGACGGTGACACTGACGGCGCAATGCTCGTTCGAGAGCGTGACGTTCGGGTCCATGGGCATTGCGACGGGCTTTGCATCCGAAAAATTAAAGTGTTCGAGTATAGACTCAATGTACGACTGCTGTGAGAGCGAGATTGTACGTGCTTCACGGTCGCAACGGATTTCGATGCCAAAGAGCCAGCTGATTTGCCCAAGGTCGGTCATCTTGAAGCGTCCGCCGATTCGAACCTTGTATTGTGCGAGGCAGTGTGGGCATTGACCGGGTCAAACCGGCCTTGACCGATTTGACCAGCGGCTTGACCGCATTTGACCGTTGACCGTTGACTCCTGCCTATTTGGGAAGCCAGCTCTTGCTGGCTTCGGTGGACGTCTGGTGGACGCTTGGGCACATTAAGAGGTATAATATGGCTCATGTACTCACTATCTTTGATATAATCTCTTCTCCGGATCCATACAAGTGATTTTTCAGGTTTTGGCCTTAGCTTACAGCCTTTCTAATGTCCCTCCCATATCTCCGTCAGTTCTCATTGTATCGGCTTGATTCTGGCCTCATTTTGTAGGGAATTCTCTGTAGAACACCTGAGAGATGTTCTTCTTGCCTCCGGATGTGACATTGCCACAATAATACAAATATAGCCAATCTGCCATTCCAATTCAGCTGCTACTGCAATTGGTCATGTATCATCCTATTTTACAGATGAAAATGGGACTCTGAAACTCTAGTAACATTCCCTCCTTCAAAAAAATTGCATAAACCACTGTTACGGTGACCAAAGTGGTGTTGGCCGTTGTTTGTCCATACCTAGACTTTCATGTTTTAAGAACCTAGACAGATGTATTACAGGGAATTTTTCTATATATTCCTGATTTTAGCATGCTAAAGCACAAGTGTAATTTGAATCTGAGTGGTCTTTTGCAGAAACAGGCTCAAAGTAAGATAAACACATCGTCCACTTATCACTGATTCCAAGACTTGTATTGAGCCCAACAGATTGGTTTTGCATGATCTCACAATGCACCATGACGTAGAGGAGATTCAGACGATTCGAACGCACCTAGTATCAAGCCAAATGATGCAGAAACCATCGCAAAATCACGATTTTAAATTGCGGTCAAATTTCGGTCAAGTCCGGTCAAGCTGCGGTCAGGCCCGGTCATCGGTCAAAGTTGGCCAGCCAGGGTTGACCCGTGACCGGTCAGTGCCCAAACTGGTGCGAGGATGGATGAGGAGCTCGAGGTAATGGTGCAGTCGTCAACATGGATAGCAAGGATGGTGAGATCATTTTCGACGCCATTATGCTCGGGGGTGTCGTGCACGGTAAACCCACGCTCGGTGCCGTTCTTGGCGAGATGTGCATCTAATTCACCGCTCCAGTACTCCCCTCCCCGATCGGAGTGGAGTTTCTTGATCTTGATGCCAAATTGTGTCAAGAGCCACGCCTCAAAGGCGCGATACAAGCCGAAAGTCTCGTCCTTGGTGCGCTGGAGGTACAAGCGGGACCAGCGAGTATAATCGTGTAAAACTTGAATAATACTCACGGCGGTTTATAGTTTCCACCGGTGATGGTCCCCAGACGTCTGAATAGACAATCTGGCCCATGGCGCTCGCACGCTCCTCCTTCCGCACCTTTCCCACCGCCTTGCGTGTCGTCTTGGCGTACGCACACGAATCGCATGATGTGATCTTTGACGTGGTGTCGAGCTTGACACCGGTAACGAGTCCTTCGGTGACAAGTCGTCTGGCAGCGTCCGGTGCGACATGGCCCATGCAGCGGTGAAGGTCCTCGATGGAGACAGTTTCGATGGCAGCGGCGGCAGTGACGGTTTCCCAATTGAATGGATACTCGACGCGGTACGTTCCGCGTGTTTTGTTCACGACGCCGATGGCTTTGCGCTTCTGATTGAAGATTTTGCAGACGTCGTTGCGAAACAAAACCGAATAACCCGCGTCAGTAATTTTACTGACAGAGATGAGAGTCAGACCAATCTTGGGTGCATATAATACTCCCCGCAGGAGTACTTTGGTCTTGACACCGTGACCATTAGGAATCCAGACATACAAGTCACTGCCCAACTGCAAGGAACGACCCATTGTCCGCCGCCGTGATGGACCGAGGAGTGATTTCGACGTAGTTGAGGAGTCGATGGCGATACAGAGTGATATGGACTGACACACCAGAGTTGTAAAGCTCCGTCATGGTGTCGTCCGGCCCATGTTCATTGGCAAGCATTGCCGTGGAGTACGAGGAGGTAAGCGAGTCGATGTTGGTGAGCCATTCACTGATCATCTTTTCCAAGTAATCAGCAATCTCCTGCCCATGCACATCCGGCGCATCTGTGTTAATGTCACATTCGACATGTTCATGGTGAGCACAGAAAGAACATGGAGGGCGGGATGAGCACTCAGCCGCATCCCCGCTTTCAGATCCTCCATCCGACGAGTCCCTATCGTTGTCGCCATTGTCGATGCCATCAAACTCGGCCTCCGAGTCCGATATGTCTTCGAGTTCAGGCATGCCCGGCCTATCAACACTCTGCAAAATACCTGGAACTGGTGAGTCGTCCAATTTACCCAGTACCGGTGGCTTGATGTTGTCTTCATCTTCAGAGTTGTTGTTGTCCTTGTAGTCCGAGAGCCACGGATCGGCCACGCCATCGTGCGCCGCACCCGCACTTGTCTCGATACCACCGAAGATCCCAAGTTCGGCTTCAAACAGCCAAACATTCTGCTCAGCATGAGCAGTCCAGGTGCGGTCATCGACCTGCGCCATCCAAACACCACCGAGATCATCTGCGGCGTTGGCGGTCTCAGTCGCCTTTCCCCTTCCCTTTCCCCTTCCCCTTCCCCTTCCCCTTTGGCCCTTGCCCCTCCTTCCCTCCTCCCAGCGCCCAGCAGTCCGCTCGAACATGCCCCTTCTTGTGGCAGTTGTAACACTCGATGGTCGACTTTTCTTGCTGCTACGGCGGTCGCCCGCGGCGAACGCAATGTCGGAATCATTTTTCTTGGACTTGGTTCTGAGCGCACGACGGTCGTATTCCTGGGAGAGGGTGCTGATGAGGATGTCGGGGGAGAGAGTGGTGCCCATAATGGACGATGTTGCTGTCATGGCGGAAAGGTAGGGATCCCAGGATGGCGGGAGCAAACCGAGAATAATTGCAGCGAAGTTGTCGTCGCCTGGATCGGCAGCCATGCCGATGAGATCAACGCGCAGCATCTGCAACTTTGTGAGGTGAGCTCTGACGTCTCCGTTTTCTGCGCAATGCTCATCTTGGAGTTTGCGGCGCAGATCAACTGTAAGCATCTTCGACTTCTTCTCAAACTCGTCCACCACCTTCGTCCAAAGGCTCGACGCCTTCTTCTTCTCCCCCATCACCCAAAGAAACAACGAGTCGGGAATCGTTGCGGCGATAGCTTGCTTCACCATGGCCTCGCCCGAGGTGTAGTTCGACTCGAGGCGCAAGAAATCGTTGTACACGGTGATTTTGTCCGGAGTCAACAACACGGTGATTGGTGTAGAAGGAAGAGGCGGCAAGTGGCGGCTCTGTAGATGCAGAGCAAGTCCAGCGGCAGCGGCAGCATACTCGAAGCGGTGTTTGTAAACTGCCCAGTTTGTACCATCGACTTCGCATTTGGGGAGCCGTACGAAGAACTCCGCCGCTTTGGCATTGGGGGCAATATTGGACATGGTTAGTTGAGAGATGGGTCAAGAAGGTAGGTGCGTAGCGTTGGTTGTTCGGGTAGTTAATTACGGGCGGGGCCCATAACCTGATGAATGGAGAGAAAGTTGGGGATCAGAACTAAAGGTTCATTCGAGTACTGACTAGATAAATACGAAGTCATATATGTATGTACTGATAATCTAACAGATGGTTCATACGTGCATAGGATGTAAGTAAATAAGGAAGCCGGGAAGTGAGACGAGGATACAGTTACAAGCGCGTGTATAACGCGGGTATCTAGCTGGAGGTGAACGACGCGTCCGAGGTTTGTATACTCAACAGCTTACTCAGCTTCGGGCAAAGATCAAAAAGACCGTAAGCATGTCCAAGTCTTTTCTGCACAACGTCGTCTAATCCCGGGGTGTCTCTAGCTCGCAGCTTCGGTACAATATGTCAAGAAGGGGTAGAAGATCGGTCCTCTTCCCGCCAGACACCAGAACATCTACACGCTCAGCAAGCTGCTCGTCGACGGGTCCAACTGCAATGTCACTGTTGAGCTCTGCGCTCGTGTCGCCCTCATGGTATGTTATCATCTTTTCGTCATTCATGGTTACTCATGCCATGTCTAGCGCGAGGTCTTCATGCAATGTTACAACACCGACGGCAACCTGTGGAACAAGATTGATTCTTACCTCGAGGCTATCCGCAAGAAGGCAGCGGGTGACGCACATAAAATCGCTCGGTGTGTTTCTATCTTTTTCCTGACGCGTCATGCTCATCTTTGATTCAGGGCATTCCGCATGATCCTCCAAGACGACCGCAACAACCACGGCACCGACGACTACGAGATCATAGATGATGCGGGTGCCTTGGTTCAGCAAGAGGTTGCGAGTGTCATTGATGCGAGCACCATGGACACGGCTACTTCTGTACCCGTTGCTGATGCCGATGCTGATGCCGATGCGGATGAAGCATAGATTCATGTATATGTAGCGCTCTTTTAATTGATCCAAATTTTACATTTATTCGAAAGTATTTTACGGTATCCTGTCTGGTAAGAAAGCGTGCAGACACCTAGTACTACAGCTGTTATGCACATTGACAGATAGCTGGGGACCAGCTCAACCTGGCCACAGGCTGTGTCCATTTGCGACAACAGGTGGTCACCAGCCCAGCACCAGCTGGCCACAGCTGACCGCGCCAGGTGTCACACATGTCGATCCCAGCTGACGGCCAGCTGGGTTCCCGTTGGCGGGGTAGACACCAATGTGATGGCAACATGGACACACCGCATTCTTAATCATCTCTCTCCAGCTTTGTTGGACGATAAGGGCCAGTCTTGTCTGGAGGACATATTAGTACACTATGAAACCATTGGAGAGCATTAATAAGAGTCCCCCATTTTTAAAAAAACCATTTTTGCGACTTGATCCTTCGAAAGCCATCGACGCAATGGTGCTGCATTTGGCGGTGACGTTGGACATTGCTCAGTTGACGGTCTCCCTCTCATGAGGCACGAGTGATCGGGAGAGCAGGGTTTGCGGATCAGCGGAGTCGACGATCGAGAGTCTCTTGTTCTTGACTCTCATGTCGACTCCACCCCGCCTCTGTCTGCTTGCACCTGCTTGATGCAGGTAGCGTTCTTCTTTCGCCCACCCTCCACTCCCTTTTATCTATATTTCATTTGCTCAACCTTCATGCTTTTTCCTTACCTGGGTTTTCCCTCAATGAGGTTTCCTCAGGAAGGTTTTTTAATGCAGTTGGCTGATGCCCCTTGCTATGTACATTCAAATTCCATCCAATTCCATCCTTCAGCTAGCTATATACTCTGTGTACGTAGCAAAATACATTCAGGGCCAATGGGGGGTCTCCGCCGAAGGATTCCCCATTGTGCCGAAGAGCCTGCGGGGCAGGGCTCTTCCCCATCACTCATCACTGGCAGCCAGAGTCAGCGAGCATCATCCGCAAACAAGGCATTATGAGGATAGTGGGCAGTCTCGGATGAGTTAAAACACTGTATATGGTAGGAACCAAAAGCTCCTGGATAACAGCACAGCCACTCCGAGAGCTTTTGTACGCATGTGACTGTGATGTGACATATTACCTACACCTCACACTTAGTATCTGTCTATTCCATATTGGCGGACAATAATGAAAGGAGGACATCATATCATTCATTCGTGTACACTGGATTTGAGAAAAGAACTTTGTGTGTGAGCATTAAAGAGCGGCAACGTTCACGACATAGTGCGTGCCTTCTTCTTGCGCTTGCCTTTGCCCAAAATCTCCGATATCTGTACCTTTCGCTTACTGCAACGGACATGAGTATCATGTACATGCGGAATGAGCAATAAACTCACCGTTTTACCGGAGGTGTAACAGGGGTGCTAACAGTTGGCCTTGAATGTGGTTAGTGGAGGGCACTGAATGATGGCATTAGAGGTGCTTGCAAGGTCAAGCGGGATCAGCATGCGATTGAGCTGCTGCAGAGTAGTTAGTGCGATTGTCCGTGATCTGTGATAGAACGGGGGTGGGAGAGCCGTGAAGGGGGAATAGCTGGTGTATCTGAGCTGGCTGGCTGATGAGCGGATGAAGGAAAGTATGTGACGACGTACCTCTATCTGTTTGTCGAGTCGTTGTTCGGACGAAGCATTGCTTGTACCGTGAATGCCAGGGCATCGTTTGAGTGGAGAACCCTGGAAAACATACCTCGAAACTCGGGATGCTTCATGCTCATCCGAACCGCCGCCGACCGCCGCTCGGCCCACAGCAACCAACGGTTTTCTCCATCCAGGTCCATCCATCGTCATCTTCTCCTTGGTTCATCGTCATCCGATGGCCGTTCACCACCACCACATTCGAGTCTGTGCCTGTCTGTCCCTCAAGCCTGTGTGCGTGTGCAAGCCGGTGTTCAATGTGTGTACATGCGTCAATCCATCGTGCATGGTGCACGTTGTTTGTTGTTTGTTGTTTGTCGGTTCTTGTTGTGCGTACCGCCGGGCTCTGATGTTATGTCCCGGGATCTATGTGAAATTTTTTTTGCACATAGAAAGGTGCTGGGAGCCTGATCCCTAAAGTCCTTAAATGCTTCGTTCACTTAGTGGTAACGTCTGCATGTTCATCAGTTTATTCCTCATTTACTCCTGGCGGTGGTTCACCGGAGATCAAGCAAAATACACTTCGGGATATATCAGTGATATACACCATGTACAGTGATTTGACGTTCCTTGGACCAGGGATGTTCCTTGGCCCAAAACGGAAAGATCCTGATTTATTTCCATAACGGTGCACTATTTCGGGCCAAAGCAAAATAGCATACGTTGGGACCAATATTACCTGCATGAATCCCAAAGGGATAAGGAAATAGTGGACAATTGAGGGCAGGAGAAATTATTTGAGCACGCAACTCCGACATTTTGGCCTGTCACAACTTTTCTCATGGTCCTCCTCCGCGATCCCCTGGCCGCCAGCTTCTGCTGCTTGCCTCCATAAGCTAAATATCAACCAATATACCCTTTTACAGCACCCCAGCCCCAGTAGAGAGCAGAAATCAGCTCCCAGGAGTCCAGGTCCTGTGAACCAGCAAGACTCCGCATAACCATAGATGTCCTCGCAGTGGCTCGCACCCTCCATTTCGTGCCCTGAACTCAACCAGTAGCCTCCTAGAGTCCCCTAAAGCTCATTCACAAGAAAAAACCACCCGGAAGATAGGACCGTAGTCGAGGACGACGGCTGATGGTGCCATGGGTCAAGGAACGTCGGAGCCACCAAATGGCACGTCACATTAAAAATGAAGTATCTCCCCGTGTATTAGACTAGTGCCCGCCAAAATTTACATGGTCATTACCAACTACATTCTCCTTCACCCTAGCAAATTCTGGGTCCTCACACCAGATGTGGAAGTGTAGGGAGAGTGATCAATATCTTTTGGGCCAAGGAACGTCAAATCACTGTATGCCTCGAATAAATCCTGAATAAATCCACGGGATATACCTCAGGAAAAATCTGAGCTATACACCCTGTATATCCTCAATATATCCCGATATTATCCTGCGTCCGCACACGGGGACTTGGCGTGATTTCGGATGTGCGGGTCCGGGTGCAATATGGTGACAGCGTTGTCTCCCACCTCCATCCGCGTCTCCATACCGCCGCTGTGCTGCCAGCACGACACCACCGCCTCCCGAGTCTAGCAAGGCGGCCACCGGTCTACTGTCGATGCCCCTTCGGTGTGCACTCACCCATAAACTCATCGAGTCCTGCTCACCGTTGACAGCGCAGCTTTCTGACCCTCTTGTGGACGCCACGACGTGCCTCTCCCTCAGTCTGACCACCCTCTCGACCACTGAGCTCATACAAGATCGGCAGTGCAAGTGCTAGCCGGGTGCAACTTCATTGGTGCGCCTGCTGTGCTCTCGATCCCTTTTGTCGGCTCACCAAGCACAAAAACTAGAAAACTAGCTAAAGCCGGTCCATGTACAATACCTCAGGCAATCCTACCAGCGCTCGATGCCCTTTCACATCACCCAGTATCCGCACAGCAGCTCCGCCCGGTCTCACGTCAGCTCGATGTCTCGAGCCGTCAAACGCTCCCAATGGCTTTCGACACCGTCGGTGAACGTTCTGGAACCTACGCATGTGATGCGATACCCTTGGGTCTGTTTTAGTAGCATGAATATGAATTCTTGGGACACCCTTGAAGAGCTAGCGCGCTCGCCACGTAAAAAAATCGGTTGCAGTCACATCAAACCTGCTTCTTGCTTCCTACTACATCGTCGACGCTCCAATGAGCTCCTCTAACCAAGCCTACGTGACCTGCAAGTGCCAGAGTTGCGTTTCCGTCGACCCAAATGGCCGCTTGCAGCAGTATCAGACGGCGAAAAAGCATGAGAGGCGGCATGGTGTTGCAACGCCTGCTCCTGCTCCTCCTCCTCCTCCTCCACTGCCTTCCGCGACACCTCTTACCCCAGACCGACATCCTTCCTCGCCGCTATTCAGTCCTTACTCGAGCCAGCACGGTTTCAACGGTTTCGACGCGGAGGACGGTTCTGACAACGACGACTTCGACAACGACTTCGAGTTCACATACGACGTTGCAGACCGCGAATACATCCCATTCCTATTCTCTTCAGACTCGGAAGAAGAACCTGAAGACTTGGACCCTGACGCTGGAATGGACGTTGACGCGGAAGACGCTCCAGCTCTCGAGGAAGAGCGAGAGGAAGACGAAGAGCCTGGTTTCTATGTGGATAATGTCGCCTCAGACCCTCTATTCATGTCCCGCGAGTCTATGTTCGACGAAACGGACCGAGGAACAGAATCAGCAGCCTCTAAACCCTCTGGTCGACCGTCCGCTTTCGACGATGATCCCGCTATACGACACGCCTATATTCGCGCATTCGTAGGCGCTGCATTCGATGGAATGACACGCTCTGCGGTTGCTAACATGCTCGAGGGAAACCGCCAGCTGCTGCTTGACGCGTCTTCCAGATCGACCAGTCTCGAGTATGCAGGACTCCAAGACTTTGCTCGCACACTGAGAACTGTGGAGCGGAGATTGGGTGTGGCAACAGAAGAGCTTATCGTCTATCTGGTTCTATGCCCTATTTGTTGGGCACCACATCTTCCCGAAACTCTTGCTAAACTGGAATCTGACGAATGCGATCGGCCTGGATGTAGCGGGATACTTTTCCGCGTCAAACGAGACGCGTCGGGCCGGGACAAACGTATACCAAATCTGACACTGCCGTTTACGCCGCCGTCGCTAGCTATTCAGCGAATGTGTCTGCAACCAGGAAAGCTTGAACAATGGCAAGAATGGCGCAAAGAGGACGATGCTCCTGGTCATCGACCACCCTCTACGTCTACTGGATATGACGCTTTCCCGGATCTTGACGCCCCTCTGCACGATATCACTGACGGTTGGCGCTGGCGAACGATCCAAGCTGGGCTTGAACGACGTCGCAACGGAACATGGGATGTCAAGGATGTGGACGTCCAGAATCTCAGAATGCAATATGTGGCACTACCGTACGGTTTGGTTCTCCAAGTCAACTTGGACTGGTTGGTCAGCTCGCTACATTTAGAACGCAATTAAATCTTTGAAGGTTCCAAGCGGCGAAAAATGTCTGCCATTCGACGGGAGCGCTTTACGGTACAATATCAAACAACCCGCGAGCCATACGCCATCTCCGAGAAGAAACAATCCTCTTTGCACTATTTCCTGGTCCAAGCGAGCCCACGGAGGAGCAGTTCAACAACATCATGGAATTCATTGTTGAACAAATCAAACCGCTGTACGACGGTAAGTATCTTGACAAACTAATCTATCACTCACCTCAATGCATACCAGGCCGATATTTCGATGTCTATGGCAAGGCTGAACAAGAAATTATCCACGTTCACGTTGAAACAGACTGTTCGGACCTCCTCGGTGCACGCAAGCTGAGCGGCCTTCTCTCGGCTACCTCAAAGTGGTTTATGTGTGATCGGTGTGAGGTACCGTTCTTTGCTCTGGTTGATGCGGATTCCTACGACTCTGCGAGTAAGTGTGGATTATGCGAACCTGATTCCCATTCTGAATCTTCTGTAGAGATAACAAAGCGTGACCCATGGCGCTACCTCAAATACTCCTTTCGAGCCCGCGATGCGAGCGAGAAGATAGCAGAAGAAATTGCCGACCGCCGAGGGATACGGTACGCACCGGTACACAATCTCGTCGGCTGGTTACCTGGAGAAACAAACTTGCTTGATCCTATGCATGCATTTTTCGGAAGTACGTCCGAGTCTGAACTTCATTGAAATTTCTTCTGACAACTTATTTCTATCATTGCAGCGCTCGCGAGGCATATCTGCAAGAACATTCTTTACAACACCGGAATGATAAACACGCGGACGCTGAAGAAGATGGAGGATGTGTACAAAAACATTGACTGGCCGCCGTCAGTTAGTCGACTCCCACCAACGGTATACAACTCCACGTCCACTATTCTAGACATGATTAATCAAACGATAGATCACCCGAGGAGCGGGGAGCATCAAGGCAGACCAGTGGCGGTCGCACTTTGCTGTTTTCTTTGTTGTACTCTTTGCCGGCTGGGAAGAGGAGGGTGTCATTCCGCTTGGCGACGCCAAAGAGCCCGAGGAAAGAACCAAGGTTGCTGCTGCCAAGCGTTCTCAAGAAAAGCTCGTACGGAAACGCATGCGGGAGAATCTGCTTCACAAAAATCCTTCCGCATCCGAAGAGGAATTGGAGGCGATTGAAGACGTTACCATGGACCGATCTTTCCGTCGCCATTACGAAGCCGTTCTAAAGTTCAGTGCCGCTCTGCGCATCATTACCTCCCATTCAATCAGCCCGAACGAAATTCGCCGTGGCTGCCGCCTTCTCGAACTTGCCGTCCAAGATCTTGCGAACATGCACTGCCATCTGGTACCGTATTTTCACTTGGCTGCGACCCATACGGAGGCACAGTTGCTGAAGTATGGCCCAATGCCAAGTTGGTGGACATATCCGTACGAACGCAATAACGGCTTCCTTGGTCGTTTCAATCACAATGGACACTCAGGTGGAGAGCTGGAAGGGACGATGATGCGAGGATTCTGGAAAGGCACAATGGTGCAAGAACTGGTTCGTCTGGTTTCTTTCTTTTCAAAACTGCACTCAAACAAATCAGCTTGCACATTTTGAATCAATGGAATCGCCCGTGCAGTTGGACATCACCTCGATGGAGCTACTCAAGTCCAAAATCAAGGGAGGCACTTCGGAGAGGCAAGGGACTCTTGAGCACTATCTCCCGTGCCCAAGCACAGCTCCGATCCGGTTTGTCGAATTTCCTCCTCTTAATCGCATTCACTCAGTATCGCAGATGAGATTCAGTATCCGGAACATGGCAGAACGACGTGCCAGCTTCGTGCCCTGATGCTATATTACCCGGTGCTCGAGTTTCTGAAAGAGCTGTGGGGGCAAAAGGTTTGCCTGATAGCTGACGTCGCACCCAAGAAAGAACAAGACGACTTCCCTTTCATGGATGACGTCCAATCATACTCCCATCTCTGGTTCCAGAAACGCCGATATGGTGCTGCTACTCAATATTCGGGCAAGCCTGCAAGATATGCATACATCGACACACGCATTCCAGTGGAAATACAGTACATCTTCAAAATTGACCGGACAATTGAAGATGGAGTGATTCTCACCGCAACATGCGCAGTTCTCCGCCGTTTCCAGCGTAATAAGGGACGGAGAGATTTCCCCTGGGATCTGAGGTGAGAAACACTCTGGTTGTGTATTTGAATGCTCAACTTTGATTAGAGCGACAGACCTTGGCGTTCAAACTTGCCAGAGAGACGCGCTCGGAGAGCTAGAAGTAGTCTCCATTGAGCGGCTATCAGGCCAACTTATTCGTGTCCCGATTACTGTCTGCAGCGAGGCACTTGGTGTCCTCATCGCATATGACCATGTAGGTGGTCAGTTGTCAGGACCTTGCATCGCTGACGAAATCTTAGGCAGCCACCGAAAAGGATACTAGCGAATGATTCGATTCATCTTTGTACAGTATACACAATTGCAAACTATTTACATGTCCATACTCCCGCCCTCGACTGCGCCCAGGGCATCCCCGACAACGTCCTCCCCTTCCTCGGCCCGGATACGAGTCGGAATGTTGTACTCATTATTTGCGGCCAACCACGCAGGGCACACCATGTGACGAGGAATTAGAGGCTTGCCGGGCTTGATCCACGGCAGCGGGACCTCTTTGGGAGCGCCTCGGATTCGTGGGTGGGGTTGGTTCTTGCCGCGATTTGATTTTACTGCGTTTCCCGTCGTTCCATAACGTCCTCGTCAATGGCAGTTATCCATCGCCTCATCTAAAGAAGTGTAAGCACCGCTCTTCACCAAATAACGAGCTACGTACCTCCTTGCTTCGCCAGGTGGGTTCGCGGGATCTCCAGGGGACAACAGACTTGGTCTTCTTGGCAACCACCACACGACCCGCAGTTTCGCCGTCGGTGTCGGGATCAATCGGGGGAATGTCGTCTTGTTCGTCGTCGGCGTCAGATTCGTCCGTGGAGTGATAAGCGCGGTTCTCGAGCCAGTCAATCTCCGCCTTTTCCTCAATGCGGAGAAGTCCGCTCGCGATCGCTGCCTCCCAGCGCTCCACTGCCTTCTAACAAACACGTTAGAATGGTCAACTCAGACTGCATCACTCTCCCACAACTTACACGACCCTTGCGCGCTCGACGCCGATTGTGCTGGAGAGTCTCCTGGTTGACATGGACCGGCAGTCGCGTGGCGTCGGCTATGGGGGTATGGATATTGTTGTCGCTGTCGTCGTCATCGTCATCAAAGAACGCGACCGTCTTCTTGGGGTTTTTGAGATAGAGTTTGCGGATCGCTTTGAACACCTTCTCAATTCCGTCCTCGATGTCAGCGTCAGACTTGGCTTTCATCGAGGCCGCGGTAAACGCTGGGTTGACGGATGGGGCTTGCTGGCGGATGAATTGAATTATGCGTCGGTGCCAGCCGGCGTTGTCAGCGAAAGAGCGTGTCCAATCGGGACGAAGCACGTCGGTGTTGGACTGCGGGTTCTGGGGATCGAGAATAAAACAGCCACCGGCTTTGGGAGACGGATAAGTCGCTGCGACGTTGTAATTCGATTTGGTGCCGAGGCCCATGACGACTAGGAAGCTTTTTCGAATAGCAGTCTAGCGAAAGAGGGTTAGCATACACAGGGGAGACAAAGGGAGCCATACGTTAAGAGCATTGTCCTTGTCCGCCTTCTTTTTTGGCTCTGCTACACCCTCTCCTCCTTCCAAGCGCGCCATGATGATGGCCATGGTCGCCTCAAGCGTATCAAGCTGTTTTTGCATTAGGCGCTGCTCGTTGCTGAGATCCTCGTTTTCGGCAGTCAAATCTTCGACCTGCTTTGTCATTTTCTCCATCTTCTTCGTGTCTTCTTCGCGCTGCTTCGTCAAGTCGCTAATGTTGATCTGGTTGTCGAGTAACGCGTCGGAAACAGCTTTAGGAATGCCACGCGGCACAGGGTCTAGACCGCGGGAGGATGTCGAGGAGCCCGGCTGAGATGTATGGCTCGCAGAGGAATCTGTTGTGGAGTGTGGGCTGGCAGTATCGAGTTTCAAGCGGGGATCGAGCAGGAATTGACGGATTTCAGACGAGTGCGGTGAAGGAGATGAGGCTCTGTGCGACCGGAAACGTAACGAAGAGCCTGAGTGGCTGAATGAGTCGTCGGCTGAAGTGCCGGCTGGCAGCGCAGAGGCCTGGAATGGGTTTTGGAATGCAGAACGGTGGGAAGGCTGGGAGAGCTTGAGTTTTTTCGTGGGAGGACCATCCGCGCTCGAAGACGGCTGAGAGAGCGGCTGAGCTCGTAAAGAGCCTTTCGCGATACTCAAGTCTTTTGCGACACGTTGAGTCAGGTTGGTGCGTTGTTTCAGCTGTGGTCTAGTGTCCTCCATGGCTTGCGCCACGGGAATGTGAGTGTATGCGGTCTCGACGCGCTAGGATGGACGCGTCAAGAAAGAGTGAGAGCGTGACAGAGACGTGACAGAGCCACATCACTCTTGCCTTCGACGACCATGGCGCTCCGCTCCCTCAATCCTCGACCTCCCTCCTTACCCTCAGCGCCCTCCACAGCTGCCCAGGAGCGCCCTCCGCAAGTTTAAGCCCTCCAGACGAGCCCGGACCCCGCCAAAGCGACACTCCATATCCATTCAAGATCGCGCTCACGCACGAATTTGGTTGGCCACAGCGCCTTCTCAACCCGCTCTAGGGCCCGTGTAGGCCTACCTCGACGTCCAGGTGAGTTGTCTCGGCCCACTCTGGATGTTCCTGACGACTACGCATCCACCAGTAGCCCGGAGTCCGTCTCCAAGCTGCTTCAGCACCTCAAGCACTACGGAAACGCTCCCAGAGGTGCATGACACTTCGCTTTGTCACTCTCGAACATCTGCTGACTTCGTTTGGCCGATGCAGGGTCAGCGAGGCAGGCGCCGTGGTCAGTACTCCCGCCCGCTTTTGGCTCCTCTGACGCCAATCCTAGCTCCCTCCCCCGCGCGTCCTGCATCCTGGTGAGTAATCACTACTCGCCTTTCATTGTCTCATGCCTACATTGCCCAATGCTCACCAGAATCCCTTCCGCCGTATACACAACGGACGGAACACTTGTATTCAGCTTCCCTCAATCTAATCCCATCGTTGCAACACTGCACGCCTCTCTTCGTAGTCCAAAGCCTCGCTGTACTGGCCCGCATCGTACGGTGAGTTACCCTGCGCTGTCTTTTTGTTTTGTTTTTGTTTAGCCTAACGCGCTCCTTAGCATCTTCCGACTACCCGCGTTCTGGCACTTGTACCCTCTGCCCTGTTCATCGATCGACGACTCGACCCTCTCATCGTCCGTTGTGTCATTTACCGCTGCAGTGCGGTGCGAGCTCCAGGTGAGCTCGTTTTCTTCTTCTCTTTGCGCTGCTCTCTGATATCAGCAGCAGTCGCTCTCCATACGCGCATCGTTTATTTTGGTAAGCTGGCGTTTACAGGCTCTACACTGTACTCAAATCTTCGCAGCATATACTCTCCTATGACCATATCGAGGATGCGAAGGGGCAGAGGGCTCAAATGGTGAGCTTTCTTTACTTCTTTCTTCTGCTCCGAGCTGAATGGATTTCAGGAAGGGCATCGACATCAAAGAACAGTGCGCGCGCATGTGTCTGGCGCCAATAACCGGTACGTCGCGTCATATAACCATCTTGTATCGACTGGATTCTGACCTTGCTGCAGCCTCGACGACGCTTACAAGACTTTGACACGGCGGATGCGCGGGCGTAACGACGGAATGGGAGGTGAGGATTCGTATGTGTGTCGCGCGTAGCTATGGGTGTCGTAGCTAGGAATGGACTTATGATTTTTGTGTAATCGTATGGGAAGAGCCCGGGAACGCGAAGGAAGCCGCCCTCCATCAGGCACTGAGGATATATGTGGGATTTATGTGGGGTGTATACAGGGTGTACTCAGGATATATTGAGGAAATATGTGATATCCGCCCTGAATAAATCCTGCGTAAAATTTGATCGGTACTCGAGATAAATTCGCGATTTACAGGATGTATCCCCGTGATAAATCCCAGGGTCTATTTCGCTTGATCTCCGGTGGGTTCGGACCTCGTCAAGGCTGCCTTTTGAATGAAATTTATTTCCGCGTGAATTCAAACTACAATCTCAATTGCTACACTAGATTCACGTCTCGAAATTTACACTGAGCCTTCTCACACCCATTCATCTCCTTTTTGAGCAGTAACCCACGGTAATGTCGCCGTCCACCTCTGCCCTTGCAATTCATGAAAACACAAACATATACCTATATGTACAGCAGCATAAAGGTGAGTAAAGAGAGACCTCCATTGCAGTAAGTAGGTCACAGAGTTGTAAAACATCGGGTAGGTGGCAAATATGGTGCTATGCGGACACCGTTTTAATATGTGAATGTAGCAATATTTGACGCCGAACATTAGTAGCGGTCACGACGGCCGTTGTAGGGCCGTTGCATGACTCGTTGTCAGAGTCGGCGTGAACAAGCGCAACGAGTGCTGCAACGGGCCGTCATCGTGACCGCACCCGTTGTGGTTTCGTTGTGGCAGTCGTTGTATGCCTAGCTACATTTTAAATTCTAGCCTTTATTTGGATGACTCAAATCGACTGTGTAATCGCACCGGCATCTATCCGACGCCCATGGTGCGCACCTCGACGCGCAGCGCCCGCGCAAAGACGCTCGTACAGCTCACTGGCGCATATCTGCGTCGTCAAGCACAACGTCGGCGACGAGAAGCAGCTCAACTAGCCGAACTGGAGGCTCGCGGCGTCTCGGCACGTACGCTTCGCAAACTCACGCTGCTCTCATGTGGAATCTTGCCCCGCCGTCAGCCCCGCTACTACCCGGACGACCACGACGACATCTCTAGCTCAGACGACACCTCTTCCGCCTCATCTGATGACGATTCTGACGGCGGACTAGAGACGGAAGCACCCTCGCGCCCCCGTATTCCGCATGTCTTCCCATTCTCACCTGTCGGCTGGGCTAGTGGGCAGATTGACGAGATGTATGCACGACGCTACGAGAACCCACGACGGAAACTTGTCCGCTCGGAAGATCCCATCATGGGAGTCGCGCTCGGGAACTGGCGGTACCACGATGAAGATGCCTTTCGCGGACAGTTATGCATCTGGCCAAAGACTTTCAATCGTCTGGTTCGGAAGATCGAAAACCACCCCGTCTTTCATAATGGTGGCCCGAACGACCAGAAGCCAGTGGAGGAGCAGCTCGCCGTTACGCTGTACCAGTTTGGGCACAACGGGAATGCTGCCTCGCTCCAGTCGACATCGTACTGGTCTGGCATGGGCAAAGGGACGATATCGAAGTGTACGACTCGCGTGATGAAGGCGATTCTGGGGATTGGTCTCCTCCGCAAGTATGTACGGATGCCGACAGAAGCAGAGAGAGAGGAGGCGAAAGAGTGGGTGGAGAAGAAAGCGGGCTCTCCAGCTTGGCGCGATGGATGGTGCATGGTGGATGGCACCTTCGTTCCGCTCTATGCACGCCCACACTGGTTTGGTGAAAGCTATTTCAACCGAAAGATGAACTACTCCTTGAATGTCCAAGTAATTGACTTTAGCTCTTCTTCTTCCGCAAGGCTCAGTATTTTATAGGTCGTTAATCTTCCTAATCTGCGCATAGTTGATATCGGCTTCGGATATGTCGGGAGCGCCCACGACGCTACAGCCTGGACAGGGACACGCATCTATCAGAAACGGCAAACCCTTCTCCGTCCAGGAGAGTGGATATGGGCGGATGCAGCGTATCCCGTATGTCAAGTTAGGCAGCAAATTTTGCTACTGATAGACGCCCACAGATATGTGATTGGGTTGTCTGTCCTTTCAAAAAACCCGAGCGCGACGACCCCGACAACACATACTTCAACAACCACGTCTCATATGTCCGTGTGCGGTCGGAGCACTGTATTGGTTTTTTGAAGGGTCGCTTCCACTCACTCAAGGGCCTCCGCATCCTTATTCGCAGCAAAGAAGACCACACATATGCGACACAGTGGATCATTTGCTGTGTTGCCGTGCACGCATTTGCAATGCACCACAAAGCAAAAATGGCGAAGGCTGAAGGACGGGATAACTATGAGGATGTCTGGCAGGATCCATTTGTTGCACAAGGCAGGGAGGAATTCACAAACAAGCCATTCGGGAGTGCGAACGATGATGCTGCCCTCTCAGCATATGCAGCTAGACGTAGGCGCGTAGCAGCTGGTCGGTCGAAGCGGGAGCAACTGCGGGATGCACTCCTTCAATCGCGTCTTGCTCGTCGTAACCGTAGACAGTAGTTAATTCATATAACAGTCTTAAAGTATCTACGAAAATGTAAATGGGAAAAGGTTGCCCGAAAAGCTTGTACCAAACTGCTCATTCACCGCCTCGTTACCGTACTTCTCTCGCATGGCGAGCAAATCCTTCTGCCGCTCAAACTCCTCCTTCTTCTCTTTGCGCTTCTCCCGCTCCAGAGCCAATCGCACCCGCTGACCTTCCGACTCATAGCGTGCCTTCTCTGCCTCTGCATCCTTGACAGCAACGGTGAGTCGTTGCTGCATCGTCTTCTCCTCCGTGTGAGCGAGCGCTGCGAGATCAGCTGCGAAGCGAGGCTTCTTTGCACCCCGGACAGCTGTCTTGTCGGTCTTCGAAGTGGCTTTGGATTTGGAGGCTGGAGGGGCTGGTCGTCCTCAGATGACGAGGACGACACCTCGTGGACGAGCTGGGATGAGGTAGCAGAGCTGGAGCGAGCATGCTTCCCGGGCGGCGGACACTGCTGTTGTCCTCTGTATCGTCCTTCCCATGCTCGGTGTCTTTCTCGTCGTCGGAATCGAGCTGGTCCTCCGGCTGTATGGGTGACCAATCGGGAGAGGGGGACTTGGCAGCCGGGCGTTGAGCGCGAGAGACGGTGCTGACCTCCCCGCCATCCTCGCTGTTGCCAAGTGCGACTGGGGTGAGGTTGGGGCGTTCGGCCAGCAGTGGGTGTATGGTCCAGTACCATGGGAACTTCTCGAGTCGTGCACCTGGAGCAGCGTTAGTAAGGCTTCCAGGAGAGGTATATGCACACACCCCAGGCAGAGCGCTTGGGATCATCCTCCGTCAGCTCGTCCAGCTCCTCCTGCGTCATCTCGTTCCCAGCGCCCGTCGCCTTCATCTCCTTCGTGATCTTGTGCGTCTGCGCCGTCATCCTGGACCCCATACTAGTAAGCACCGATGCAGAGGCAGAGACGTTGCCAAACGTACCAAGCAAGTCGATTCTTGACCTTATTCATCACCTTCTCCCTCCCTTTTGCCGGCCCCGCCGCCAATTCCTTGAAGTAGGCAGCATGCTCGGCTCCCCACATGCCCTTAGCGGCAAGGAAGAGTGCCTCCGCTTTGGTGGCCCCTCCCCCCAGCTCTGTCGAGAGGTTGCCACCACAGCCCGGGAAGAGCTTTCCAAGGATCTTCGGGTCGTCCTCGATGACCTTCAGCAGCTTCCAGGTGAGCGCTATGCCGGTTTCAGGGTTGTTAAAGCTAGCGGCAGAAGCGTCAGCGTGAGATGGTGGCTGTATGCGGTACGTACGAGTCTGCTCCGAGGACATCCGTGTCCTTCTTTTTCTTGACGGTCTTGACAGCCGGAGCGGCCTTTTTAGTTCTGGCCATGGCGAATGGGAGTGAGAGACGGTGGGAGACAGTGGCAGACGATGACACCAAGGGACACGTGCAGAGACGAAATAAATACAGTTAAGTAGGAGACCGTGATTTTAAGTGGCATTTAACTCTAAAACGGGTCCAGTCGTTGCAACGGGTCGCACAGCGACTCCCAGAGTCGCTGTGCGAGGAGTCGTTGTGATGAGTCGTTGTGACTTTTCACACCGACTCTGACAACGAGTCGTGCAACGGCCCTACAACGGCCGTCGTGACCGCTACTAATATACTTAGTCGGGAAGAGTGCAGCTGTTCTCGAGCTGCTTGCGGGCGAAGAGCAGGCGCTCCTGGTCCGGAGGAGTGCCAGTCCTGGATCTTCGCCTTTATGTGCGTCCAACGACTAGGCCTCGAGGATGATCATCTTCCCGGTAAGCGTCTTGACGAAAATCTGCATTCCACCGTGCAGACGAAGAACTGCGCACTATTGAGAGACTGGGGGCAATTAAAACAGCAGAACATACCAAAATAAATGCCACCTTCCTGTGGATGTTGTAGTCCGAACAGGTGCGACCGTCCTCCAACTGCTTGCCGGCGAAGATGAAACGCTGCTGGTCCGGAGGAGTGCCCTCCATGTCCTGGATCTGTGTCTTTATTTTGTCAATGGTGTCAGACTTGACCTCGATGGTGATCGTCTTGCCGGTGAGGGTCTTGACTCTTGATGAAGATTTGTATTCCACCGCAGAGATGCAGAACTGTGTTCCATGAGAGACTGTCAAGTCAGAGTAGTCAAGTGAATGTACCGAGATAAAGGGCTGACTCCTTCTGGATGTAGTAGAAAGAGTGTGATACTGTGCCTGAGGTCGTTGCTGACTTGCACGAGTGTCATGTCTCGATGATAAGCCGCTCTCTAGAACAGGCATGGAAAGTCACTCTTTTCGCGCTTATTCGTTGCGCACATCACAGAACTAGTATGAGCCCGAATGGCTAGTTGGGAGATATCTGCAACAGTGAACAAGGTCTGCAATGGGGTTGACGACCCGTGGTGCATTCCAAGGTCTCTGTAAAAACGTACCAGCAGAGCCCACAAGCCTGGACCTATCCAATCCAGTGCAAAACACTCAAAGGGATAAACACCGAATAAGACCTGGCAGTCTCGGAATAACAGTTTGATAATCGGACTTGTGATAAGATGGCGGAGAAGCACGGGCCGGGACCTATCGGACCAATGAAACCCGAATCAGAGCCGAAGAGCGACAAGCCGTTGGATGCCGAAGATTACAAGACCCGAGCCGACGGAGTAAGCCTGATGACCTTATCCGGAAAACTCGCATGGGCCATAACATCGGAACTACTGGGTCGTTTGGGAAAAACCACATATGCACGGAGAGCTACGAACGAGGACTATCCACCGGACCTTAGGGCAAAACCGCTACATGGACGATTGGGGGGCATCATACCGAATAACGACCAATCACTATTCGGATCAGGGATCTGCATACAATTATGACTCGAGGGCTTGATATCGGCGATCCATCATGATATTTTACTACACGAGTATGACACAGCCAAGGGTATATAAGTAGGGATTTGGGACACTGTAGCCACGGAATCGCCCACCTATTGAGGGCCGCGACCTGGGGTTTAGCTAAGCTACAAGACTGCAAAGGCTACAACTTTAAATCGGATTTGAACTGTGTGAATTGAGCCAAGAGTTATTCAGACATCAAGATATCAGAGTGTTTGTCAAGGATTAGTGATTAGTGATTAGCGATTAGTGAACAAGGATCGAACCGATTAAGGAAGACAGAAGACCGAAGACTAGGAAGAATACCGATTAAGAACTAGGACATTGTATTTGGCCGCCCCATCAAGGCTCGTCGATAGTACGTCTTACGTGCACGTTACAAACTCTCGAATTACCTACCCTGCACCCCCACCAAAGGCCCTGTACCCAGGGTTCTGAACTCGCTAGTGTCTATTAGCTATTGGATTGGATTTGTGTTATTCGGTTTCACTCCCTTACACCGACTTACAACGAGTTTGACTATTCCAAGTCTTATTCAGAGTATAGAGGTTTTGGGTTTAGTGTTATTCGGTCACAGGTTTAGTTTTGTAGTTAGTTCACCAAGCACACACATCGTCGACTCGGTGAATTGTCTGCATTTGTTGGAGTTCAAGCTGTCTTGAGTATTTTAAGATGGCGGCGTCTGGCGATGTGCGTGCAAGCGGGTTGGATGGCGGGGACATGGCGGGTTCGCTTCGAAGATGCATCAGCTGAATGCTAAATGTTTGCAGTATGGCTCACCTTGAATTCGACTCGATTTACGGCAATGCTGTGCTATTTTCATATTATTTCTTCTCAGCGAATGAGTTTTTGAACTTTTTTTGAGAGGGTGGCAGAGTAGAGAAGTGTCGGTAGTCATTCGCAGCACGCGGGAGGGTTGAGGGAGGGAGGGCGCTGAATGGTTACGTGAGCCGTCAGGGAGGGTGGGTGGGTGGTGCCGAGGTGATTGGGCGGCTGAGAAGCAAAAAAGAGCGAAAAAAAGGCTGTATGTCGATCATCAGTAAGCAAAGATGGTGGGCACCGAGTTCGAGCGCAAAATGACTGGAGGTGAGCGGGACCTCACCCTTGAGCCGTTTGTGGTCGTCTGAGATGAGATGCATTAAAGGAAAGCTCAGTTTTATTTGAATCCTTGAGAACAAGCACTCACCTCTGCTTTCCCTCACCGATACTGGACCAGGGAGCGCTATCCGGCGCTCTGAGCTTGTAAAAATCGTGGCCAATGTTGTACTCCTTCTATAATCCGTACGTCCTGTATCAATCCGCGCAATCAGCGCTCTGACGCACGCTCTGAGCTGGCTCTGACGCACGTTTGTGCTCTTTCGGGATATTCGAGCCCACGCTCGCAGCCTCGAGGCGAGCGGCATGCATGCCGAGACCAGATGACGCGAACATGACGCGGATGCCACGACCTGCGATTTAATTGGCTCAAGCGCCTTTACTTCCGGCCTCACGCCGCCTTTGTCCTGGCTCTCTTTCTTCTTACCCTCATCTCTCCCGTCTCTATCCATCTCGACTGCACAATTTCATGTGCTCTTCTCCGAGTCCCTTCAACTCCATGCAAGCAGATCAAGCCAAGTCAAGAGCTTCAATCCCTCAAGTTTCCCGACACGCAGTGTCTCATGCAACAGCCGGAACCAACGTCGAAAAAGCCATGCAAGAAGCAACAGCCGTGGGACCAGCGTCCGCGCGAACGGGCGAACGAACGGGCGAACGAACGGGCAAAGGGGCGGTGGGAGCGGTGTGATTCGAGAGTCGAGATCGAGTGCACAGTGTGCAGAGTTACATAGGTGCGTTTCTTTCTCCCATAGGCTGCAACGACTCATGTGTACCGTTTTCAGCTTCAACATGGCATGTCGTGTATTTGTTCTATCGACATTGCCGCAGTGCCTCGCTTTCGGTTCCCTCGCCATACCATTCATATCGACGTCTCGCGAATCAGTTTGGGCCCACACACCCTCGCCGGTGTTCAACGGACCCGAAGGACGACAATGGAGCCGATTGCGGAATAGGATGCGAGCGAAATAACTCGGACAACCGCGAGTCTGCGGCCGAGGTTTCCGAATCGAGCTTCCTCTCACCTCGCGCTTTCCCTGGAACGACATGGCGCCCATTGCGACCCCGCTCACGCTCCGACCTCTTCGTATTCCCATTCGCCAGCCCGGAACGCCTGGAGAAGTTTACTTATGGACGCAACGGACATGGACGAACACACACGGCAGGGATGGGCTCGGATGAGCGAGCTTTTACTGTCTGTGTGCCCGCTTTCGTTCTTGCCGCCATGCACTCGATGTCCACCGCGCTGCGCCACAAACGTGAGTCTCCGTCCTTGGTTCCATCGGCTGCGATGACCTTGCTACCCTAGCGCGACGCCAACCCCGCATCCGCCTCACCCTTCCAAGTACCTGGCTCGCAGCTGCCCAACGGCATCAAGCCCATGAAGTCAGCGCTTCTCTGGCTCACCGGAATACGGGACGCGACGCACTCTGGATGTCCACTGCGAGTTGGAAGACCGGTCGATCGATACAGAGTGGTGGGTACCGAGCAAGTATTGGGCGGTTCGGTGGATTAGGACAAGCATGCAGGACTCGAGTGTGGCGTTGTAGATGGTATGTCTGCCTTTCTGTTCTTGCTCTTCGAGTGCTGGCTTGCACACAGTGCTCGACTGCAGCCAGCCCATACCCCTCCATCCTGTATTGCTCGCACACTAACAACGGTCTCCGTCTTCTTCGCGCTTCCGCGGCGACTCACCATCCGCAACAATCTCTGAAAAGCGCCGTTTCGGACTCGACACGGGCCATGCGTGGGTGAGGTACAAGAGCGACGACAAGTGAGGATAGTCTCTTTTACAGACCCCGTAGTCGAAAACTCCTCCGTAAATGTAATACTAATGGGAGTTACGATAGATGAGCAGGAGGGATGGAGTGAATATACGTGCTTCAGATATCCAGGCTGTGACTTGCCTTTTAGAAATTTTCTGTACTGATTCATGTGCCGGAGCGTAAGCGACGGCCTCCCTTGTATAAATAATCTATGTTCCTGGTGAAGACAACAAAGGGCCAAATGCCCTTTCCTTCCGTTGACATAGCACTGCACTTCCGTTGCACTTCCGTTGACATAGCACTGCACTTCCGTTGCACTTCCGTTGACATAGCACTGCACTTCCGTTGCACTTCCGTTGCACTTCCGTTGCACTTCCGTTGCACTTCCGTTGCACTTCCGTTGCACTTCCGTTGCACTTCCGTTGCACTTCCGTTGCACTTCCGTTGCACTTCCGTTGCACTGCCGTTTGGATCCTTCCTCAATTAATGCCTGCTGTGTCCCTGTTGAGATGATCGCGCTGAGGGGAGGAAGAGAGAAGATAATGGATTATTATTGGAGGGCTTAGAGCGAGGCTTATATACTGTACAGAAGTATTTCTAGCATATTCTACAAGTAGAGAGAACAGCGGAATGGATGAGTAAGAAGAATCGGGGAGAACGTCGGGGACGTCGGAGCTTGATAAGATCTGATGATCTTATCTAATCAATAATTACAACACTCCCCCTCAAGCGCGGACGTATCGGGCGTGTACGAGAAGTTCGCGATTGGATAGAGTGCCGTAAATGAATGGTTGGAATTAAAATGTGTAAGATGGCAGAGGAACTGAATGCTCGCGAGAGCTGGGTTTCTCCCGAGTGGAACGGTGATCGATGTTGGCGTATTTGGGATGGGAACGGTGCGCGGAAGGTGTGCGCGAAGTGAATACTCCCCCTGGAACGATGGCGGGGACGTGAGGATTGTTGGCGGAGTTGTGCCGTGGGGTGCTGTGGGGATCCTGTGAAAATCCCTGGCGGATGATACACGCTTTGTAGCGTAAGATGGTGCCGTGAGCATCGCGGCGGGTGCGGAAGATCCAGGAAAATGGCGGCGGGAGCTGGCTAGAGGTGGAGGCGGGAATAGCGCCGGAGGAAATGGCGCGTGAAAGTTCCGCGTTGATTGCGGATTGCCACTGAGACCAGTGGTGACGCGACTGTGCTTGTTCGACGGATAGCGGATCTGCATCGTAGACGATAACGTTAGCGTGGGAGCGTGGAGTCGATGGCGGGTGATGCGCGTCTGGATGCGCGTGTGGATTTCCGGAGAGCGGAGGTATGAATGTCGGAGCCTCAAGCTCAGGAATTAATGGAGAGGGTAGAGAATTCTGCTCCCCCTTGAGCTGGGGCGGAGACAGAACAGGACGTGGCTCGGATGTTGAGCCGGTGGGAATGACAGCGGGAGTGTCGACGGAAATGAACGCGTAGTCAATGGTGGGCTGGGATTGCCACTGTGCGACATGGGCCTGGGAGTTCTGGTGATGCCGTTCGCGTGAGGTGCGTCCGTTGCGTTCCTTCTCTTCGTCAGAGAAGGTGATTCCACGTTTGGTGTCGTGGCAATCAGCTTTGATATGTCCGATTCTGCCACAGCCGTAGCAGGTGATGTCGGGATTGAACTTGGTTCGGCGGGCGCTGGCATCGTGTGGCATGTTGTTATGATGGCGGGCCGTGAGTGCGACCTCGTCGGAGTTTGGTTTGGCGGTACGACGGCGATCCTGCTCGAGAATACGAGCGATCAGTTTGGACGATTCCGTGAGTGATGCGGTGTCGATGCCGGAGATGAACGTGTCCCAAGAGTCGGGAAGCGAGGTGAGAAGAGTGATGGAGAACTCAGCGTCGGTTAGCTTAGAGTTCTGGGCGGCGAGTTTGGTCCGGAGGTTGGTGAGTGACCGGATATGCTCCTCGATACTGGCACCTTCTTCACAATGGAGGCGGAAGAGTTGGCGGCGGAGGAGTACGACAGCGATAAC
Source organism: Mycena amicta (assembly GCA_029282125.1). Lineage (NCBI taxonomy): Eukaryota > Fungi > Basidiomycota > Agaricomycetes > Agaricales > Mycenaceae > Mycena > Mycena amicta. The sequence goes on along the minus strand of JARIHP010000001.1, from coordinate 310,125 downwards.
GCCTTTAGGCTGATAAGTGTCAGCGAGCGTGGACCAGGCGGCTGAGGATGTTTCCGTGTTGGTAATGTAAACCAGCGGATCATCAGCGACACGGAGACGGATTTGGGAGAGGGCTTTACGATCCTTCTCCTGCCAGGCTGTGATGGCGGCGGCTTTGGTGCCTTGTGGATCGACGATGGCACCGGAGGCGTTGAATGTATGCGTGGGGCAAGGATTTTTCCCGAGCGCATAGTCGATGAGACCGACATCTGTCAAGATATCGACCATCTTGACAGACCATGTGGAGTAGTTGGCTTCCCCGAGGAGATGCTGGATGCGGTACGCGGGGGAATTGTCGACGTAAGACATGATGGATGATGGGGAGATATACGCAAGCGGCGTGGAGATGTGCAGAGGCGCTTAGGGCGTTACACGGCGATGGAGTGGACTGGAGGCACGTAAGAGGCGTCGAGTGTGCGTTACGTGTGAACTGGATGTGCGCGGATCCGGAATGCGCGGAGTAGGAGATATACGCGGAGATGCGTGGAGTAGAGAGGCGGAGTGGCCTGGAGATGTACGCGGAAGGCGTGGAGATGGCTGGAGACTGTGCGCGGAAGGCGCAGAGCGAGGTAGAACCTGTTTGAGCTGGTAAGGCTATCAATGAGGCGATGATCAGCGAGAAGCTGATGAGAGAAGCGTCGCGGGAGAAGTTCAGTTACGGCCGGGGCCCATAACCTGTTGAGATGATCGCGCTGAGGGGAGGAAGAGAGAAGATAATGGATTATTATTGGAGGGCTTAGAGCGAGGCTTATATACTGTACAGAAGTATTTCTAGCATATTCTACAAGTAGAGAGAACAGCGGAATGGATGAGTAAGAAGAATCGGGGAGAACGTCGGGGACGTCGGAGCTTGATAAGATCTGATGATCTTATCTAATCAATAATTACAACAGTCCCTTATACCAATTTACTATGAGTTTGACTATCACTGGTCTTATTCAGAGTTACAAGACACACCGGCGCGGAGCGCCGACCTAGGATCAACCCCTCAAGTACGGGCGTATGAACCATAGCATACATATCAAAATTCAGAAACAATACTCTTCTGTACCTGTAAGATGAAAGCTACCGGAAAATCAGCAACATGAAGTTGGATTGGCTATGTGAACGTCTCTAGTAACGCCAATGGACACTTTCAATCTGAGTGAACTGGTCAGCGTAAGGGATGGTACTGAACGGATTGGTCGTACATCGCGTTGTGATCCAAATATGCCTGGAACATATTCATCCACCCTAACCTGGGGAAATGATTGATCACCCGCGCTCATTAGAGGAGTACCGTGATCATACATTCACGATACTGAGAGATGTGTTTTAATGCATCATTCATCTCTAGCTCAGCATTGATGTCTTGACGTGAGCATGTGGTGGTATAGCAGCGATCAGCCGCCTGCCACGACGATGAATCACGTCTCGACGCCGTCGGCGACGACGAGCACAAAAGTTGGCGCCAACAGGCTGGAATTTGGAGGGTGGATAGCGACACATGTGTAGACTAACACCAGTTAGAAGACGGTGGGACTGCCGCCTACAGCCGGCCAGAGCAGCCAGCACCATCCCGGACCCGACAGCCTGCATCCTTCCACTTCCAGCTCATGGCTCAGATGATAATGCTGACCATGCACAGGTGTTGGGCTCATGTACTCCTTCGCAAGGGTGGCGGTCAGTTTGCTGGAAGCGAGGGAGCGAGGGAGCGAGGGATCGAGTGGGAGTATAGGATGGTCGTAGTGGTGGTGGTGGACTCGGACGTGGGAGTTGGGACGGTGGCGGGGCACTGGCCAGTGTGAGCTTGATGGGTTCGTTTCAAGGAATTGGTTGTGGAGCACTCACCATCGTTATCAGCGTTATCAGGCTAAACAACAGTCGAGCAGCAGTCACGATGCCAAGCAGCGCTATGCTCGCGACGAGATGCGCGCTCTCGTGATGCCATAGGAGAGCGAAGGGCAGGAGGCGGGAGGAGAGGGTGGAGGAACACATCACACAGGACAGTACACACCGTGGACCACTTCTCCATCATGACGGCTTCGAGAGCTGCACCCCGGGCTTGTACCCTTCTCATGCTTCATCCTCCTGGTCCCTCGACGGCAGTATAACCCCAGTGTCATTTGACGGCACAGCGGACAGCGTGGCGGACAGCGTGGCGGGCGGCGGGCGCGCAGCTGGAGGATAGATCACTGGCATATGGTCTCTAGAGGGTCGCATGCTCTGGGGCTGTTCGTGGAGAGAGGAGCGAGCAGTGGCAAGTCGTCGTCGTGGTGGGAAGACCGGAGATGATTGGTGGGAAGAAGCGGAGATGATTAGCCGACGACGGGATTACCCGATTGGGACACATACCCGAGACGAACGCAGAGCATCGTTTGAAGCAGGTATGTAAAATTTGACAAAAACAAAACATGGAGGGTTATGATATCTGTACTGTAGGTGAGGGGGTACTTGGCCACCTAGGATCTTAGCCATTTCTATATTTTCTCCCTCCCAAGTCGGCCAATGGCTTAGATTATTGTGCTCAGTTGAGCAGGAATATCTCAGGTGCCTCTGTGCCAAATTTGGAGCCTACCGGAGTGATAGTCGTGTGGCGACGTCCGTTGTGGTGGGCTGTGATTGAGGCAGAAGGCCCTTTTCTTAATCGGGAAGACACTTAAACTCTCCGTTCTCCACCATTTCTTGGGTGTTTGCTATGCTACTGGGCTCATTCTGACCGCGAGACGCGAGGGATCCTGCTGGGTACGACCAACCTAATTGATATATATGTCATGAGCACGTTTCCAACGAGTTCTGGGGCGTCAGAGTGTTTTCTAAGGTGTCTAGTGCCATTCTTCTGCCCCACAACACTCTCCGTCCTGTGAAGTTATACCATAAAATTGGTGCTGGAATGAAGGAATGAATCTTAGCTTTAGAATCTGTCTCTAGTTCGTGGAAAGGTGCAGTGGATGGTGAGTAAAACGCTGTGGCCAAGTACCTGATTTGACCGGTTTCCTGGCAAGCTGCCGCATTTTATTTCCGTAGCCTCAATTCTTATCGTAAAATCTTGAAACTGTAGTATAGCATGTATCATATGCTAGTCAACCACCCAGGAGCTTTTTCGTTGGCAGGTATCGCGAGGAAGGCTTGATAAATTGCATCAACCTTAAGGTGGCTAAGTGCACCCTCACCTACAGTATATCTTCGAAGTTATGTACAATTTTAGCACCCAATTTGAATTTGACAAATGAGAACACCCCCTGTTCGCGCTCTTGGGATCGCAGAAGAGACGGAATACCTCCAATTATCACGGATTTAGGCAGAGGAGACAGAGACGATTCTCGGGATGCCAAATTTTGTGCCAGTCTTTGAAGTAGAAAATGAGATACATCCTTTGGCGGATGTTGATTTGGCGGCCAGTCACAGTTCTGTATATGGGATGAACTTGAAGGTTGGCTAACCGTAAGCACCTTGTCAGAAGAATGCACGAACTCGTTTTTCAGTTCTTGTAGCAATCTTAAATAGTCTTGCATGAGCTCTAAAGCTTGAAGCCTGCTGTGAAGTACCTGAGAACAGCATAATATCCTACTCAAGCTGGTTTTTGATGGACAACATAGTTAGCGCTAATCGCACGCGGAGATGTTAAATATAGGTTTATCTGGAGTAGGAAAACGCTGGGTGTAATCTCTTAGACAAATCCTCCCATCATGTGTGCACTGGAGTGAAATCATCAAGGCACACTCCAGAGCAAGAAGCGGAGATATCCGAGGTCCACAGAGTTCTTTTGACCGTTTTGAAAAAGCGAGGAGTAGCGGTAGGTTATCCATACTCGACTCACACTCAAAATACTGCTCTGAGAAAATCTGGGGTCGAGCTGGAGGAAAATTACTGATTTGATGTGGAGCGGCATGAACGGCCGAACTCCGAAATCAAACTCCGAAGGACTGATGTCCGATCACCAGTCTAGCATGCAAGAGGACAGCACTCAGCCCAACACCGTGGGAATATGCCAGGCGCCAAAGGGTCGGGTACCGGCCATGGGCAGGGCTGGAGCCTGGAGCAGCGTGACCGTGCCAGCACGCTGTGTGCCTGCAGCCAGTGGGCAGGGTGCTGAGCACGTGGGGTACCGAGCAGGATGCTAACACGATGCCGAGCAGGATGCTAGCGCGAGGGGTGGCGAGCACGATGCTAGCGAGCTGGGTGACGGCGAACAGCTGCCTGGGGCTCAGGGCGCTACCCGGTAGTACCGGAGCCGGGGCGCCCAGCAACGCGAATATCACATGTATGATGGCAAGCGTGGGCGGGGCGGATATGTACGCTGATGGCAGCGGGTGAGGCGTGGGGACAGCGGACACCAACAGGTGCACTAGAGGTGTGTGATGCATCAAAACACACTTCTAATTAGCGCAAATGTATGATCACGGTACACCTCTCACTCACCGTATATGATTGATCATTCCCCCAGGTACACCTGATTCATCTGTGTTGTGCGCCGTCGAGACTTTTGGCTCCACCCAATGGTGAAGAGAACGGCCCTCTATGACTGGATGTGGTTTGCAGAGCAAGCTTACTTGCATGTCCAATGGGGTAGTGTCTGCTGATATATAATCTCAAGCTTTCCTGGGGGCGAGTCAGCAATAGTCGGAACGGAGCATGCAGAGGAAGGCATTTGACACACCGAAAAGCGTCCGAATGATTGTCTCCTACACCGGTACGATTGGGTGTGGGCATTTCCAGGTCCGACTGCACCGTCTCGAGGCAGACCCTTTGCTCCACCAAAACCATCTCTAAGTCTGAGGTGGGCGGAGTCCGCGTACATTAGTGACTCGGAGCGATGTGAGATATAAACCTCCGAGGGTAAGTATTAGCAAGAGTCATCTGGTAGGACAAAAACACACCATTAATCTCGTGCTATCCTATCCAGTCTTTTGCCCTGAGCGTTGGCACGTCAACGTGTAGCGTGCGAGGACGTGGCAGTTACCTTGGGTCTGGTTTCAATCCATCATGCATCCTCTCTCTCTCGGCTCTCAATGCTATGTGTTGCTGCGCTAGAGTGCGTCGTTTTTTGCAGGAGGGTTAACGTGAAGCATGTGATTTGTACAGGGAATGATGTTGTCGAATGGCCCGTCTTCTGAACCGGAGGCGTCTGTCCGTGCCACTGCCGCCAGCTGTGAGCTCATCATTCACTAAAGATGGAGTACTTCACTCACTGGTGGCCCTGTCTCTTCACGCCATCCCTTTTCGGTCCCCTCCCGCTTATCGGACACTCAATGCTCACTCATCGTTATCGCCCCGTCGCCGACTATGAGACAGCAATGTGTCGAAATGCATTTGGCGGTCGATGGAGGGGGTGAAGCTGCGTCTAGTGGAGCATCTTGCAATCTACTTCAAGTTGGGACGATGGCTTGCTGCGTTGCATGCAGATTGCATAGCAAATGCACAGTTCTGTCTTGATTCTGGCCATCCTCAGTGCGTATTCGATTACTTGCGACGTTGAAGCGCTAGCGTGGCCTTTGAAAATATGTTGCAGAGAGGCAGGCGGATATGTTCGGACAGTTTTGACGATGGACGATGGGCGGTGGGAGCAAGAAGCGATGTCACAGAGCGACTGAGTCACATCAGGAAACACGGGCAAGGATACCAGAGCGCCACAGGAGCTCAAGTAGCGTAGGTGGCTCTCAATCTAAGTACCCAATTTAGTAGCAGCCGGGTAGCGTTCTGGTAGCGCCAAACATCGGTGCCGTGGCTCTCGCGTAGCGGTCTCGTAAACAGCCAGAGATTCCAATGGCTGCAGTCAAGGTTACCGGAATATGCATTCTATTGACAGCCTACGCAACCATCTTCAAGTTCTTGCAGATAGAATAATAAATAGTTGAATTAATGAAATTATTGCTGGTAATATTTTTGTTGTCTACGCATCCTCGTCGTCTTCATCCTGGGCTTCATCCTCGCCATCGGAATCAGTGTCGCCCGTATGCCCATCCTGATCATGCATGATCCGCTCCCACCCGTGGCTGCAGTGTTTAGCCTAAGCCCCCAGTGCCTACTAGCAAGCCCGTTGCCTAAATCCCCAGCCCGCACTGGCCTGCAGCTACTGGGGGTTTAGGCTAATGCCCAGGGGCCAAAATACGCTAGGCGTTACAGCTCTGTTACAGCTCTGTTACAGCCTTGTTCGGCACCAGCTGCGGGTCACTGAAGTGCTATATGTTTTGATTGCCTTGATTACCGCTTGATTTGTCTAATTCCCTAAATAACTCGCCCCCAATTATCCTCTGCTCGCCCTCGCCGCTACAGGTAACTCTATCTCTGATTCCCCATCCAGTATACACCGGTATACAAGTCCATCCTGGCCGACAACCACTCCCGCAGCTCCCTTCCTCGTTGTCCAATTGTTGTAAAAGCGCTCTGCGATGTGTCGATGGAAAGCCACCCGTCGTTTTGCGTATGCCTTCAGCCCAGATGCTAACCTGCCTTCCACCTCCGCCCTCCCCATCTCCCGTGTCTTCCACTGCAGCTGTATAGCGCGCAAGCTGCGAAGTACCCGTTTCATCTCCTCCCAAAGCAGCTTCACCTCTTCTACCCAACGGTCCTTTCGAGCCAAAGACTTGGACCACTGAACCCGGACCGCTGTGTAAATCCTCAGTTGCAACCCACTCGCACCACCCGTGAGCCACATACCTTCGTGAATCCGAACCTCCTCGTCGTCTCCTGTGGCAAACCAGATCCACGAGACAGGGCCAACCTGTGCGGCAGTGGGCTCGTTGCACGCGGGACGAGACGATCCGATCCGACCTAACTGGGTTCTCGCCGCAGCATCACTCTCCGTCTCGGCACGCACATTCAGGTCGGAGTCGAGCAGCTCCCGAAACTCTGGCGGAACACTTTCTCCTTGTAGGCGACGCAGGGCGAGTAGCACCTGTCGGTATTTGGTGACCTCTCTCGCGATCCTCTCCGTCATACGTCCAATGAGTGAGCTCGACCGTGTGGTAGCCGACTGGCCGACGGCGGACGTGTTCCGTTGGTGAATGAGGTGTGTCTTCGCATACAGCAGGCTTCAAATTTTGGCCAGCGCATCGCGACCTTGCGCTTCTCGAAGCTTTCCCTCTATCTCCGCAATCCCGCATTTGCACGCCCATCGCCGTTCTGTCTGGCTCAAGTCGGATGCAAACCATAGCTTGATGTCCTCAGCCTTTGGGGGAGGAAGGTCCTTATCTCGTCGATCCTCCTCCTTTGCCCGAAGCGCGGCGACCCCTGGCATATACACGTCTTGATGCCGTTGTATTGTCTTCAGTTTCTTGAAGAACGAGGCGCGAAGTTCCTTGATTTGGCTTTCCCGGTCGGCGGTCAAGACGGTCTGGCCTCGTACCTCTGCCTTGATACGACGCCTTGCAGGAAGAAAGGTCGATGAGATCGGGACGTAGACTCGAAGCAGAAACCTACTTGACATCCTCCAGCTGCAGCAGACCCTTGACGACACTAACAGCTGTCATTGCAACCGCTGCGAACTCGCCCCGACCTTCTCGAGCTTCCTCTACCTCGGCCTTCTTCAACTCTGCCGCGACTTGAGCTTCTGACGGCCCCGCTATGGAGGTCTTGAGTACCATGAACTCAAACTTGAAGCAGGCTGCTTCTTACCGTCTTTCCCCCCAGCCATAACATAAGGGTTGGGCTTGGTGTCGTCCACCAACCACTCGTCAATGAGCGCTTGCCATTCCCCACGTAGTCCTGGCTCAATCGTCCAGTCAACCTCCATGAATTCAGCCATCTGTTTATCTCGCTCCGCGGTCGCAATAATGAGCTTGCGGGCAAGCGCGTCGCCTGTCAATATGTTAGCCGTTTCGTCTTGGAAGGTTGTCCAATGACCATACCTTCTCCGACATTCTTCTCGAAGTTCATGTGGTCTACCTTGTCCTCAATCGTGTCGTGACGATTTCCCTCTCCCATTTCCTTCGTAGCAATCCGATGGGATTCAGCACCACCCACGTTCGCTCAATTCCTTCCCCGTCCGTCCGTCCAACCCCGACAATATGGCTCAGCGACAGAGCTTCTCGACAATTAATTTCGTGCGCCGCCGCGTGCCAGACCGGGAGACCGAATCGGATTCTGAATTCGTCCAAGTTTGCGGCGCCAGATTTCATGACGATGGCCTTGACTCGTTCCCGCAAGTGAACCTTCCACTGGCATGCGATGTCGTATGAAAAGACGAGCTCCTTCACCCGCGTATCCCCAAGGGCGTGCATAAGAATGCAATCCATATTCGCATATCTACATTCAATCCCATCAGGAGCCATTCGTCTTTTAGTAGGCAGCAAGCGTATCTTTCACCCTTCTGAAGATCCCCCAACCCCTGCGCCCGCACTACCCCATGCCGCGCACAAACACATCCGCCTACCCCCGAAACACGCAAGCCTGTCGTTAACCATGTGTCCTTCTGCATGAGCGCCGCAAATGCGATGCAGGTACTAACCTGGGCAAACAATCTAGTCAGTGACAGTATCGCACGCCAAGGAAATCCACTCACATCCTTCTCTTGCACGTAGTCTCGCAAATGTTCTTTGTATGCCGCATTTTCTACAAAATAGCTCCAACCTGACCCAAGCGAGGGGTCCTGCCGCTCGTTGGCCCGAATGCGGTTCTTCAAACGGAAATTGGCATCCAGCGCGAGCATCAGTGAATAGAGGAACCTTCTCAGTGTATGAGCGCCACATTTTCGCTAAAGAATGGGATGTCTTACCTGTCGCCTGGACTGCACGTTTCCCAGCCCTCGGGCAGATTGAGGTCCGGGTGAGGGCACGCCCAACAATCCTCCGCCAGCTCCCCCGGGGCCACGTTCTCGAATCCCATCTCCTTGTGCCCCAGTCCTGCGCGCTTGCAACGTTTGAGAAAGCGATACTGCCGACTCATTCTCCCGAAGGCCTTGTATCGATCCTGTTCAGATGTGTGAATCAGAGAGGGGAACGAACAGAAGGGCAGACGTACCGGCGTATCTTCCAAACGCGTCGCACCTGTCACTCTCTCCAATGTCCCGACATAATCATGGACACTCAGATTACCCACGACATTGAGCTCCCGAAACAGCTCAAGCGACTCGAAGGTTGTGCATGTTGCTGGATCGATGGTCGTAGCAGGATACCAGCCGCTACTCATGAGCTGAGCGACGTGATTGTTGTGTAGACTGCTTGAGCACCCGCAGAAGAATACGTTGAGGGTGAACACGCCCTTGACGTCAATCATGACCAGTGTCCGTGCCGTCGCTGAGGCCGGAAGGGGGCAGGGAGAACTGTGGTGTCCGAGCTGGTAACTCAAACCAAGGCTCTGACTCGAGACGTCTCGGATATCCATCCGATGGAGCGCAACCTTCGTCCAGTAGTCGCCGTTCCATTCCTATACGGCGTGAACATTGGCAAGAGAAAAAACTGGACGCAAACCTTGACCACATGAAGAGGCAATTGTCGGTGTCGCTCACGAAGACACGATTCGCATTGAAGGAAAGTCCCGCATGGCTCGCAGCAGAAAATGTGCTTGCCATTGGCGCTATCGTACGTAGTGTCGCATTATCGACAGGCAGGTCGTTGTTCGAAATCGCCCAGTCCTTCGTGGTGTAGTAGAAGGTCAAGATAGACGGATTTCAGCTCGCGCCACAGCGCCATTGGATCGTCCTGCAAAAATCAGGCTACAGACAAGCAAAGAATCCTAGAATACGCACGGAGCTTTGGTACCTCGGCCGCTTTCCCTTCAGAACCTCACTCTCCTCGATTTGGTGAAAATATGCATCGTTGGAGCTCAGCGTATCGGCCACTGCGGCAAGGTCGCCATTGTTGAATTCGGGCCCGTGGACCCAATCAGCGTACTCCTCTGGTCCTTCGTCCTCTTCATGTCGACGTGATTTGTACAGCGCAGGATTGGAGAGTGTCGTAAGAAGGCGCCTGCCGTCTGCGCTGTAGCAAAATCGCTGGTCGACAGCGGCATTGTGCACTGAGTCGTCGAAGTGAAAGGTCGATTTTGCTTTCTTCTTCCTACTCCGCGTCGACGTGCTGGCCATGAGTTTGAGCGGTCAGAGGCAAGGAGCTGGACAGACACACCCCAAAGGACTTGTTTAGCCGGTTCGGAGAGATCTACCGAGATCTGGCTGCGTCGCGCCGACGAACGACGCAGCCAGATCCCAGGAACGGAATGGTCACCATGACCGATGGGATCATTCACGGTCGCATGACCACCAAAATCACTTGGGTCGATATTCGAGGATATTTATCGCTTCCGAAACAAGGGATTATTACATCTTCGGAGCTACAGACATATTGGTTCCTTCCTCAGCCTGCTTTCCCTCGCGCCCACCAAGGTCTTTGGCGAACGCCGTTTTGGCCGCTGGATGAGGTCTACATCTGCGTCAAACCTCGAGACGGGCAAATAAAATAAAAAACCCTGCACGTAATATGATTGGAGGTCATTCGGTGGCCTAGGTGCCAAGGGCACCCAACCGCGTAAGAGATCACCAAATGTGGAACGGTGGGCAAGGCGAGCGCATGAATTTCCGGATAAGGATGGAATCTCTCTCCGAGCTGAGGATCAGGAGGGTGGGCTACCAGCTATGAATCAAATGCGACTCATGTAGGACTGCAGGACGGACCTTGCGACATTGCCTGCTGCGGAATTGGAGCCATGTTTCTTGAAATTTAAAAGTGTTAGAAGGGTCGCCATTGCAAAAGGCGATCCACCAATATAAATCTGCTTCAGCCAGCCCTCATCCTCATCAATCACAAGCGTGCCCGCACCACCACCACGCGCCGTCGGTTGATTGCGATTGTTACGACGCCGGTCCCCCTCCCGCCGAAAGTGCTCCCACCAGTAGGGTTCCTGTTTTACCATTAGTGAGATCCCCAAGGGTACCGGTTAAGCAGTCCTTGGCCTACCCAGCGATGACCCAACCCCGCTCCACACCCTCGCCGTCCGTCAAGCCACCGCCGCTCCAATGAAATTGATTTGCATAACACGCTACGAGTACGGAACAGTTAGTGACCGGCAGTAAAGACATCGAAGGTACTCGCTGTAGGAGGGAACACAGAACCGCCGGTATGTTGCGACCTGCAATTGGTGCTCGTGGTGGATCATGTCGAAGATAGCTTTTGTTTTTGCACCTGATTGATGAATCGGTCCCGAGATAACCGCCGTCGCAATGGAGAATTGCACGCTGGTGATAGAAGTTGGAAGACAAGCGCTAGGCGAAGAAACAGATGGTCAGCGGAGGCTATCCTATGACCAAAAAAAAAAGATCTCAATCTCGAAAGCCCCTCATTCGGTTGCCAGGGAGGTCATCCTTCATTGCGACAGTAGGGCCGGGCAAATCCCCTGACTGGAACAGTCGCTGGGCTGCGAGGGCTTGTCGCATTGAATTGGCAGTCGGCTTATGCAGGCGACAGAGATACGATGCTCTCAGAATCCAACGCTTGGGACTTGTTAATGGAAACGCAGACAGCAGACCAGACAACTTACCACGTCTTGGACCTGGACCTCTTGATCTGGATTCAGAACACTTGACACGCGCAGGAGGTTCATGATGCAGAGAACGTCCGCGTCCAGCTCGATGGGCTCGATGGGCTCCTGCTTGGGTGGACGAAGCCAGTCATCCCCGCGATCCCAGGCATGTGTGGTCTGCAGCCCATGTTAGCTGTTGATCGAAGGATAACGTGCTCGCCGTACGATGTGTGTCCCGGGCGTCAAATGGACATAGATGGTAGCAGGCTCGTGGAGTCGTGCTTCGATGGCCCAAAAGCTGACGTGCTTCGCATTCTATCGGGGTCGTCAGAAAGTATTCCCATAGTCATTTGCATGCCTACTCGTGAGCCAAAGACCCTTTGGGGTGGGAGCAAGTACTCGACCATTGCTTGGAAATCCTCTTCAAGGTGCGGATCCGGGATAGCATGTAGGACAACGAACTAGGAATGGCAGATTAAGTATCTGCTTCAACGGAGGAGAAAACCTGCACCTCGTCAGTCTGAGTCTTTACGTGTGCTGCGACCCGCCCAGCGAAGCAGACTTTGGCGTGCTGCTTCTTGTCCAAGTCGACAAAAGAGCGCAGCTCCCCCTCAGGCAGGTCGGTGTCGGGAGTTAGGGTTTTCAGAGGCAGAATAAGTTCGTTGGTGAGGGGAGCGCTGAACAGACGAGAGGAGAACATTCGCAAGACGTGAATATATAACCTGAGGACAGGCGCCCGTTAGAAGGAATATGATTACGCGGGATAACGCAAGACGAACAAGAAGGGAGAGGTGAGAAATGCAGACGACCGGCGTCGATGATAGAAGTGAGAGACAAGAAAAAGATGATGGTCTGATGCCGCAGACCGGGAGGAGCAGAGGAGAACCAGCTTTTAGATTTTTAGATAGTACATTCGAGAGATTCTTTGCACGAGAAATATCAAATGATGCTCAAATACCAAGCATTCCCGTGTGCCGAGAGGGAGAGTAACGAGTAGGGCCTTCATAGCAGGCCAGTCATCTCTCCGCAACCGCTGCACCTCTACACGCATCCTATCGTGAGCCTTTTTTCTCCCCAGTCGAGTAAACTCCTCCTGCAGGGCTTTTTCGAAATGGCATTCGTGATTCAGTAACCGCCCGTCAATGAGGCAGCAAAGCTGACACGTGAATTCGATGTCGTGCTCGTCGGGCTCGTCAGCGGCTGTGAGGGCTGATTGGTCGAATGGAGGTGGTTGAAGCCAGTGGGAATGGTTGTCGTCTTCGAATTCGTCGTCCTGAGCAGCCTTGAAAACCCACTGGCCGTCGCGGAGCGACGCGGCTGCCCAGTCTTCCACCAGGTCGGGAAGAGTGACCCGCGAGAGATGGTTCTTAGCGACCTTGCGTTTGTGTCGACAGCGACGAGCTTCAGAACGTACAGCACGACCTCTGTCCGTAGTCAGTACATAATTGGAGACGGTCTGTGTTTTGCCCGACATACGCTACGCTGGATTCATACTTGATGTTGGCCTCTTGACGGGTAGCACGGGCGGCAGTTGTTGCGGCAGGTGTTGTGGCTTTGCGAGGCCTAACCATTCGGTTAGGAGGGAAGAGAGAGAGACGTATGTGACCAACTCGACACTCTTCGCTTTCTTCACAGCTATATATTAATACGTCCCAAATCTTTCGTGCAGGTCTATAGGAACCTGCGGGCATACGTCCTTTGGGTAAAAACAGAAAAAACGACGCCAATCGCTCACTCGATGTCCTATGCCAACGCAAATACAAGGGACCGATTTGATTGACCTGGTAATATCGAAGTCGTTTTCTCTCTTCTTCCTGCACGAAAATGGCTCTCAAGGTTACAGCGTCGCGTGAGGAAATGAGACTAGGATTCAAGAAGTGCTATAGTGGTACAGGAGAAGAGCAAGAAACCATCCCCCATTGTTGCCCTGTCCGTCGCCGTGTTGTTTGCCTTCGTTGTCTGTGCCTTCGCTGTCGCCTTCGCCTCACATACGGCTCCAAGCGTCACCAACTCGACTGACTCGACTCCGCAGTGCTCGACTCCACAGGGCCCGCATTCCCACCCTCCCGCAGCCGGTTATCGGGTGTGATGCTGCACGAATACTGGGCTGGCGGCGCCGAAGAAGTGGCTTAGCGGGGAGCATTGACAAAGGACGGCAATGCGAGTTGAGGGAAGGCAGCTACGAGGGTAGCGCCAGCGATCCCGGATACGCGGCTGCTCGTATCAGAGCGCTGCATCGAGGTGGTTGGAGCCGACTTGGTACTCTCGTGGTCCTGGCGTCCAAGGATACGGGAGGAGCAGTTTACGCGTGCTCAGGCATCTAGGGGGTCCAACCGATAACGCGGTTCACGTCGAGAGAAAGAGCCCGGCCATGGAAGTGGAAATCAAGTAATATTCTGCTTGTGACAATAGGTCACAAGTGCGTAACTAGTCGTAAATACAAGTAGAATGAATTATTGTATCAAGTCCGTTTCGAATAGCATGCGTCCGTATTCATACCTCTCACAGTGCCCCCCCGCGTTCTATTGCGAACGGCGCGTTTTTCTTTCTTTAGCCTTGTTATGCCCACCGGTCGTATTCCGAATCCTCCGCACTGTTGTACACGTCGCCCCGATTATACGCTCCTCGAGCTCGCCGTCGGTTGAAGTATTCCTTCACGCGTCTCTTCCGACGACGATCCCGTCCTGAAGCGCGCCCTCGCGGTCGCTCTGGTCGGTGACGCCCTTGTACTATAGCTCGTCTCGGCCTTGGACTGTCATCCCTCGGAGCCACGTATTCCATCGGGACCGCGGTCACCCGCTCCAATAGCGCATCGCTGGCTTGTAGCGTGGTTTGATCCGGCTGTAGTGGAGGCATATGCAGACGCTGCTCCAGTGGAATAGGAATGTTCCCAATACGTTGTTCCAATGAGGGACGGATAATCCCAATGCGTTGTTCCAGTGGAGGGCGTATAATTCCCATGCGCTGCTGCAGTGGTATCCAGCCTTCCATACGATCCCGAAAGGGTGGCTGGCTCAGCGTTGACGGGTGGTACGGCGACAGCGACCTTCTCGGTCTCAGAGGTACGGCTAGTCGTTGTGCTAGTGGCGCTCTGGACGTCGTGGCCATGGGCGAGCGATCCGTTTGCTGAACTTGCATCGCTCTGGTCTTGCCGCTTTTGACTTTTCATCGCCTTCGTAGATAGCTCGAATCGCTACTACCGGAGGAGGAAGACTCTTGGGATGAAGACGAGGGAGAACGTCGCCTCTTTTTGCCTTTAATGGATTTCCGTCTAGACGATGAGGAACGTGTTCGATGTCTTCTTCTGCGTCTGGACGGCGAAGAACGGCGGCGGCTATACCCTTTGCGGCCTCGTGGGGAGCGGCTCCGTGTATAGGAGCGCTTTCTTGAGCGAGATAACGAGCGGCTCCGTGAGTAGGAGCGCTTCCTCGAACGAGACAATGAGCGGCCTCGATCTCGGGTACGCGTCGATTGACGATTGTACGGCAACAAGGGGCGGTAAGAGCGTCTCGGGGAGAAATGCCGGTCGTTTGTAGTTCGACGTGGTAGGGGGGAGGAATCCAACCTCGGCGCCATTGATTCAATCTGCGGCGGCGGGGCAGGTTCATCCAACTCCATCGGAGCATTCCAGAGCGGACCGTGGTAGGACATCCCTGCGGGTGCTTCCCAGACGTCGTTCGAGTATTGAGCCATATCCCTGAACTCGTCGACTGTCCGGAAGTGGAATATTTGCCCGGTTACTTTACGTTCTAACCACTCCTTCGCTTCGCAGGCCTGCTCGGTGCTGGTGAAGACGAACCATAAGTAACCTTGTCCAATAGCAGCTTGTAACGGAACCGCTCTGAGAGCCTCAACCGATGTTGCTAGGTCCATAGTATCAAAGACCATTTGTGCGCATTCTTCAGCCGATCTTCCCTGGAACGGAATTTCGTCTGCGGCTATACGCAGGACCTCCGCTGGATCGTCTACACTTCCCAGACTGATTCTGTCCTCGTCGTCCTCCATGTAGACTTCCAGGGTTGGAATTCTGGGCGTGGCAATAACTGGGTTAATGATACTAGGACCAGCTTCGGCATTGGCGGGGCTTGGGAGCGTGGTGTCGATTCGGCTAATGGCACTTGGGCCTGCGACGGCGTTAACGGGAACCGGGACGGATGCTTGGCTCGGAAGATCAACTACGCGACCTATGAGGTTACGGGACTCGGCGGGGACTCTTTCGGTTGGGTATACCCATGTTGTGGGTCTTTGGACCACCCATGAATTACCGTGGTACGCATAGAAGGGAGTCGTCTCATTGAACGCGAATCCAAATAGGTCCGGACGGTACGCGTCTCGAGGAATTGCGACTTCCGTGTATATTTGCCGCATTAGTTCTCGGTCGTAGTACCATGAGCCGTCCCCATTTTGTTCGACACCCTTTCTAGACGCGTGCTGTTTCATGCATTCTTCCTCGTAGATGTCGGGATCATCTATTTTAGCCCAGAATGTCCATCTACGGTTTTGCAGGACGTCCGCCAAGGGTCTGGGAGCGCTGTAGGCGATACCCAGGTCGCCGGATTCCGACGGCATAACCTCCTCTTCGTCCTCGCCATCCATATAGCGCTGGAAGCGGTCAGCCGGTATGGGCGCCGCCGTCACAGGTACTGGCAAGCTCTGAGGCGTAGCGTTGAGTAGGCTTCTTTCAGGATAAGGAATAGGAGCTTCGAATCCTGTTGGTACGGGCGCGTCGCTCAAGACTGAGACGGCTGGGATGGACAGACTCGGGTGATTATCGTAGTAATCCCTTTGAGTGCTTGAGCCCTCGAAGAACGCGGTGGAGACTGGATCATTATGGGGGCTGCCTGTCGGCGCTCTCGCCATTATGAATACTGGAATCGCGTGCGCGATTAGTCGAAGCACTTGTTCCTCGCTGGCTCCATTAACCCAGAGTCCAACACATTCGTCGTCCGCCCAACGCATGCTCCGGATTTGCTCGTTGCGGAGGGTGTCTACGTTACGCTGGTCGATCATGTAGACACGGGCCCAATCCATCCAGGCCCGTCGGTGACGGAGGTAGTATTGGGCCTCGACAGCGTAATCCAGCGCTTCGTCCCATTCCAAGCATCCTCCCAGTTGCCGCATCCTGAGCCAGAACAATCCATCTGCCGGTGGGCGGCTTATTCCGAACACCCTCCACTCCTCCAGCCTGTCTTGTTCAACTGGCCAGAGTTGTTGCATCCAGTCCGTGTACTCCGAAGCGAGTCTCTGACCTAATCGGTGCATCTCTTCTAACCAGGTCGGATCCATCTGGCCTACGAGTCTCCCCGTTATCGAGTCCGTCCCGTTCGGAGAATCCCTCCAGTACCGGGAAGGGAACACGTAGGCGGCATACCAAGGATTTGCTGGATCCACTTGGCTAGCGCGCGTGATGAAACCCAGGTGTGGACGAGCTCGAAGTAGTTGCGGGAATATGTTGGCATCCAGAGCCCCATGCGATCCATCTAGACGGCGCTGCTCTCCAGCTGGCGATTGAACCGGTAGTACAGCTCTCAACCTTCCCGCGAAGTGAGGGGTCTGCCCGGAATTAGGCGACCACGCAATCATCGGTTGACCAGGGTAGTCGGGAAGAGTAATACGCCTGAAGGAACGAACGGGGTAACCCGATATGTCGAAGTCCATTCCTAGATCCGGCATAAGGATTCGTTCTAATCCTGCGGACGGGGCTAGTCTAGGCAGAGTATATCGCAAGGAGGAGGGGATATTCGAAGGGGTCGGCGTCGTAGTTGGGTTTGGCGCGACATCCCTAGCGAGAGTAGACGACTCGACTTGAGCAGAGATCCTAGTGGCTATGGCAGCGGCTTTCTCGTTAGCTACCGGCGCCGACACACTAGGGGGCAGCCTGACAGTAGAAGGATCCGTGGACGCAGATCCGGAGGTGGACAGGTTGGTGGCATTTCGGTGCCTCGTGAAAGACAGGAGCGTGGAACGATTTCGAAGGGTAGAGGCAGTAGAAGAGGAAGTTGGAATTACGTTCGTGACGGCAGAAGATGAAGAAGAGGGAACTGGCGGGGCTGCCCGAGGAGGCGCCGTCCGTTTTTGCCGCGGCTTGTTGGCCGAATTTGAAGACATATTACTAAGAACCTGTATTACTTTGAGAATTACTTTTATGTTTCTTGCTCTCCGTCGGCGCCGCTCACTGAAGAGGAGCTGCTGCCTGAATCGACGATGGTTGTTAAAGGAGAGCGGTGACCTGATGTGACCTGCTTAGCCACGCATGATGCCGATGATCTCGGACCGCGATCACGTTACGACAGGCCCATTAATTTCAAGTATTCCCGCTTGAGAATGGGCGCGTTCCGAAGGTCGTATTCGGAGACCCAAGAGTCCTCCGTAGGGCCGTAACCTTCCCAGCGCACCAAGAAATAGCGAACGTTCTGGCCCCGCCGTTTACGAATACTGTGACCCAGAATAGCCTCCACGGCGTATTCCTCCGTGGCGTGTAGGTAATCTCGCGTGTCCGGCAGCGTAGTACGAATGCCCCATTTTTCATCAGAGGGTCGGTATAGTCTGAGATGCTCCAGGTTGAGTACTGGATGCATCGGGTATTTATCCGGCAAGCGGATTCTATAAACCATAGGGTTTATCTTTTCGAGTACTTCAAATGGTCCGATAGTACGTTGAACCAGTTTACGTCCTACGCTGCCAACGTCGACCAGCTCGAGGGAGTGGGGGTTTACCAGCACCAAATCGCCGGCCTGTATCCGTTCCACGGGTCGGCGCGATTTATTATAGGCTTTAGCTTGGCGTTCCTGCGCAAGTACCAGAGCGTCTCGCGCTTTCTGACGGCGGGCTTCTAGCGTCGTAATAAAGTCTTCTCCCTTCTGGCTGGGGAGGAATGGACACGCCACCGGGTCATTTTGAGGGACTAGTAAACCAGCAGACCCTCGAGGTTCGTATCCGAAGAGAAGGAAGTTAGGAGCATATCCCGTTGAAGAATGAACACTAGAGTTATATGCCGAACACGTTTGTCCTAGCCAGCTGGACCAAGAAGATCTATCCGACGCCACATAAGCCCTCAACATCTGTTCGATGTGCGCGTTGAGGATCTCTGTCTGTCCGTCCGTCTGAGGGTGATGGGACGAGGACAAGGCTAATGCACTCCCGTACTGGGTCACTACGGATCGCCAGAACGCTGTAGCCCAGCGCTTATCCCGGTCGGCTATTATACGTTCTGGCATTCCATAATGATCCACCACAAGATCGATGAACAGTTTAGCAAACCCTTCCTGGGTCAATTCGTTGTGCGTGGGAGCCATGATAGCGAACTTGGTGAGTTTGTCCACGAATACAATGATAGCAGTGTATTTCTCGGCGCCCGAGGCGGGCAGGCCTGTAATCAAGTCCATGGATATAGTGGCGAATGGACGGGATGGAATGTGGGCTGGACGTAATCCTCCCATTTTGCGACGATGGTCAGTTTTGATCTTTTGACAAACGTCGCAAGAGGAAGCAAAATCCTCCGCGTCGTCGTTCATGCTTGGCCAATAAAAGAGTTCTCGGAGGCGGGCTACTAGTTTGCCGGGACCAGCATGAGCAGATTCACGAGACGATTCATGAACGTGTTCCAGGATGTCCTTTGTGCTCGATCTAGGTACGCACAAGCGCGTACGCCAGTCCGCGTCGATGAAAAATAGCAGACCGTCCCTTCCTTTTTGGAATCGCGAGGGGGTTAGCACGACGGACGGGCTAGCGGCCTGTTCAACGTATTTGTCTCGGAAATGGCGGTCTTGCTGGTAACCTTCAACGAACTTGGATATCCAAGCGGGAGACATTGCGATAAGTAAGTGCGCTTTCTTGTTCCAGTCGTCGTCGAAGTCCTGGGCAGGTCCTTCCGAACCCTTAGGATAGCTCCAGCGGTCCGGTGGACCGTCTTCCGAGCTGCCTGACGACGAGGAGGTATCACTGACTGCGTCCTCCTCACGGCGCTCTGGGTCCAGTCCGCCCTCGCTCGAGACTATTGTCCGGAACTGGTCCATCCGCGGTGCATGAGGGATGGATTCGCGAGGGTTCTCCGCTTCCCGCGCCTTCTGGTTGGCAGCGTCCGGGTTCGAGACTATTGTCCGGAACTGGTCCATCCGTGGTGCATGGGGGACAGATTTACGAGGATACTCGGGTTCGGAGGGGGGTCTCTCCGTCTCCATCGCTTTCTGTCGGCGAGTCTGCACAGGCAGTGCGACTCTCTCGACTAGGTCGTCCCACCATAGGGCGGCGAATGCTGCCCGTTGAGCAGGCGCGAATCCCAACCGCTCTTCTTCCCGTTCCGCGCGATCCCTTTTTTCATCGTCTTGGATAATTGCGTCAAGGTCGTCTCAAGCCGGCGAGCAGTGTTCGGGAGCTTCTCTAGGAAGACGAGATAATGGATCAACATTAGAATGAACTCGCCCTGGGCGGTGATGTATTCGAAGTCCTGGGTAAGCAGCAAAAACCGCCCCCCAAGCCGCGAGCCTGCGGTTAGTGTGTTCGAAGGCGCGAGCCCATGTCAGGGCCGCGTGATCCGTAATGAGGGTAACCTTTTCTCCCTCAATAAACGGCTGGAAACGAATCAACGCTTCCTTGGCTCCCAGAGCTTCTCGCTCTGTCGCGCTATAGTTACGCTCAGCGGAACGTAAGCTGCGACTCCAGTAGCAAATGACACGTTCAACGTGTACTTCGGTATCGTCCAGCGAAGGGCCCCATTCTTCGCGATCTACGCCTTCTGGCATTTCCTTGATGTAGGTCGTGAAAAGCTTTGGGACTGGTAAATGAAGTTCATAGGCCTGCTTGAGACGGTTATAGATCTGAGTTCCCCGCAGATCACCAACGCGAATTCTCTGAACTTGTTGGAGGCTGGCTCCTATAGCATAGTCGGACGAGTCGGTGTAGAGACGATACGGATATCCTTGTTGGGGGTGTCCTAGGACTGGCGCTACCGAGAGCGCGTCTTTAGCCTGCTGAAACGCCGTTTCATGTTCTGCCAGCCAATCCCAAGTTACACCCTTCGAGAGTAGAGTGAATAGTGGTTTCATTATATGTGCATAGAACGGAATATACGAAGAGAAGTAGTTGACCATCCCGAGGAATTGTTGAAGTTGTTTAACCGTTTGAGGGCGCTTTAGCTCTTGGATCGCGGCGACTTTCTCCCGATGTGTGGATAGCCCCAGCCTTGAGACCTTCTGACCGAGTAGGAGTATCGAATTATAGCCCAGATAACACTTTTTTGGCTCAAGAGTGATACCCGACCGAGATATCGCGTCTAGTACTTTATCCAAGTGTACCAGGTGCTCGTCCCAATTCTTTGAGAAGACCACGATGTCGTCAATGTAAACGAGGGCAAATAGCCAAAGGAAAGGCGCCAAGACTCCCTGCATAATGCGTTGGAAGATGGACGGCCCGTTTCGTAATCCGAATGGCATGCGTTTAAACTGCCATAGTCCTCGATGGGAGCGGAAGGCCGTTTTTTCACGGTCCTCTTCTTCCATTTCGACTTGGTTGAATCCAGCGAGTGCGTCGAAGCAGGATAGTACTTGAGCCCCGGAGAGTGCTTGTACGATCTCGGATTGGCGAGGGATAGGGAATTCATCCGGAACCGTTTGTGCGTTGAGCTTGCGATAATCTACAGCGAGACGCGCCTTGCCATTCCGGAAAACGACCACACAAGGCGCCCCCCAAGGGCTAACCGAAGGCTCGATTACATCCCGCTCGAACCAGGTATCCATTTGTTTGTCTATAACCTCCCTTTTCGCTGGGGAAGCCGCATACATGGGCAGGGATACGGGCTTCGCGTCGGGTTTGAGGGGCACGGTGGCCTTTTCGGTTACGGTTCCAAGTCTGCCCCCCACTCCGAACGCGGAGGAATGGTGTCGAAGTAGTTCATGTAATCTTCCTTTGATATCTTCGGGTATATCGGGTCCCAGGTTCACCGCGTCAAGTATATCAGGCGGGTTAGGATCGGCAGATTCGCCCAAGGCGGCTGTTTTTGGGCCTTCCCACAATTCGCCCTCCTCTTCATTATCAAGCGAGCTGTTACTGGGCGGGAGGTTCTCGTTGAGCGCGTTCTGGATATCGGAAGTCGCCTGAATAGCGCGGGATATCGCTTCCGCGCTAGCAGCCATTTTCGCTTCCTCCTCGGCATTCTTGGGTGAGTCCGCGAACTTCGAAGGGTCTCTTAATTTGCCGACGATGTCTCCCGCTCGGATGAACCAGGGTCGAGTAGTGGGATTAGCGATGGGGATGTAGGGCGCCTCCGCTCGAATCAAGGTCGAGGGGGCTGCCAGCACACTGCCGTCCTCCGTAGGAATTAACACCTTTTCCACATACCATTCCTCGCGGCCTTGAAAGTCTGCCTGCACCCTTAGATTATGCACCGAACCCGGGCTAATGAGGGTGTCCACAGCCGCCAGAACGGGAGCTTCGCTGTTTTGACGCTCTTCTTTACGGGTAGCATTCCTGGCTCTTCTGGACGCGCCTACTCGCGAGCCGGCGTTCGGAGGGAGGGCTGGCGTCGTGGCGAGCTGCACTCGTTTGAATTCAAATCCAAGGTCGTAAAACTGGGATGAAGAAGCGGGCACCATCAACTGAGAATCCCCAAAGTTCAATGAACATTCTCCGGTCGATCGCCTCTTGACTCCGATCTCGTAAGCCGTTAAGAAATCTTCACCCAGAAGAAGAGGAACTCGCATATCCTTGACAACGTAGGCCTCTAATTCGAATTCAACAGTCGTGCCATCCATTGCCGTCATGAACAACTTGGTCTTGATATACCCTAGGACCTTGGCCTGCCCCGTCAGGTGGTAAAGCTTCATGCGTATTCCTTCTCGTGGCGTAGGTCGATCCGGTAGTGCAGCCCAGAATTCTTCCGACATTAGCGTAATGTCCGCCCCCGAATCTAGACGACCCTTGACGGTATCTGCGTCGTTCGATCCCACGCGCACTTCAGCTACTAGTGCGTGTGTCCCGAGTGAACCCATGCCGTCGGGTAACTGTTGGCCCTTCAGGGCTTTGAACGTAGCCGTAGCGGCATGTTTCCGTAGCAGTCGACGAGGAATGTCTGAGACTTTACCCATAGGCGCCTTCCCTTTCTGTAACCAACCAGGCGGTTTAGAAAGAGCGGCAGCCCGTCGGGCATTTCGATGCAGGCCTACATGAACGACGTGAACGCTCTTAGCTCCCGTCTGGTCAGCGTCGATAGTAGTGGTTTCACGCGACTCAGAGGCACTGGGGTAAATGGAAACGAAATGAATTTCAGTCATCATGGCAAGGTACTCCTGTTCTTCCTCAGCGAACTCTTCAGGATCTATATCTTTCTCCAGCAAATTCGCGTTACGCATTACTTCCCATTTCCCGAAATGCGCACAGTCTCTCATAAAGTGGTTCGGACTGGTACATATGTAGCATGCGCCTCGTTTCGGCGGCTTGGGGCTTTTCCGTGAGTCATTGCGCTTGAAGTGATATCCGTTCACTACCGCTCCGTTAGGATACTCGGGTTTGGCAGCGGGGGCAGCCTGTGGTCGGCGCCCCTCCACAGCTAGCACCGTAGCGAAAGGTGGGGAAGGTTCCGGCTCTTCTTCTTCGGCCTCGTAACTGTAGTCCGCCGCGTTGGCTCGGCGTACAAAGCGAGTACGATTCTGATAAGACCGGTTTGTGGAGCGGGTATTCATAGCGCGATTTTTGCGTAGCTCCTCATGGAGATCGTATTGCACTAAGAGCGATGATTCCTCACGCAGCGCGGTGTTCATGAGGCTGGATATAGATAGACAGATTCGAGCGTTGAGAATGCCGCTCCATTCTGGAGGTTGAAGTTGGCAGATACGAGCTATGGCGAGGGCGACTTCGGCGGGATTAGCGGCATTGAACGGATATAGGAACGCATTTCGCGACATTCGGCGTTGAAGATAACGCAATGGCGTCTCCTTCTCGTGATCTTGCTGCCTGAAACGCATGGCCTCGAACTCTAAGGTCTGCTGTTGGCGCCAAAAGGGAGTAACGAAGTGGTTTTGAATTGCGATTAGAAGATGGTCCCAGTCCGTCGAGAAGAAGGCTCGTTCTGCCGGCGTAAGGTGGAACCACCAATCCTTCGCTAATCCTTCGAAACGTTGTGAAGCCATTTGTCCTATTTGGAGGTGGAGCAGCTGGCTTCGTTGCGCGAGTTGGTCAACAGAGGATAGATAGTCGATAATGGTGTTCGCTTCCCCGTCGAAGGTGGGCAAGGATGTGAGGGGCAATTTGTTGTTCAGCATCCAATCCAAACGGTGGTGAGGATCCCCTGCTGGATTCAGGTAACCGCCAGGTGGTGGAGGAGGAGGCGGTGGAGGTGGAGCACCTCCTGGAGGACCACCCGGGAACGGTGGAGGAGCAGGAAATACGCCCGCGGGGCCTCTTGGCGGAGGACGGGGCGGTGGGGGCGCTCCGTAAGGAGGAGCGCCACCAGGCGGACTGTACGGGGGACCGCCAGGGAAACCACCAGGAGGTCCGCCGGGAAAACCGCCAGGAGGCCCACGACCGGAGGGACCGCCACTAGGAGGGCTATTTGGGAGACCACCACCGCCGGGAGGGCCAAATCTGGCGGGAGTAGCTCCAACGGGTTTCGAGGAGGCAGCCTGTTGGGCGCCAGTAGCAGAGACGAGTCCTTGCGAAGTCAATTGGTAGTTAGCTGGGGCTGGGTTCGAGGTGGAAGTCGGGTAAAGTCCAGGCCCCTGGAAGTTCGTGTGCATCGACGATGGCCCCCCAGTCATAGTCGCCAGTGGGTTCGGCATGCGAGCAACTCCGGGGATGTGACTCAGCACCGGAGGTTCGTGGGACATATACGCCGCATAGACGGGGTCAGGGGGAGCGAACGGATTACTGAGGAGAGGTTCGCCGGGTCCGATACTGGTGAACCCTGAACGCAGGGGGAAGTCATTGCCCGGTTGAGAGGGCGGAGACGGTCTCCAGGGCTGCTCGGCTTGAGCGCCTCCTGCGTAAAGACCGGGCTCTCGCATAGTGGGAATTGAGTCCATTCGCCGAGCTCGATAAGGCGATTTAGCGAGATCAGGGTTGTTCTTCAACATTACTTGAATCTCTTCCTGGATTTCTCCATCTTGTCCGGGGAAATCCTCCAGTGTTATAGCATAGTCCCTTCGCGCTGCGATCGTCCAAGCCGCGTCCTCCATGGAGTACTTGTAGTACTCCCTGTGTAGGTCGGAGATCGTAGAGTTAACAGAGCTAACCCGGTCCGACTCGTCTCCGGTTAGCTGCGTACGCAGCCGAGACAGTTGCTTACGGATATGATTGTCGGCTAGGGAGACTCGCCGTTGCAGTATACCATAAGTAACGGCCATGGTTCGCTTTTCTTGGAAGTTCTCCATTGATAACGTAAACTGCATCCCGGGGTCCAAAACATACATGGAGGAAGGGTCGCGATTGCTGAACGAAGTCAGATTCTCCAGAATCTGCTGAGCCACATAGACTACGTGAGCCAGTAGGTATAGTTGCGTGAATGAAACAGTCCAGATGGTAGACCCTTCGCCGTCTCTGGAGGGCAGCACTGTAACATCCTTTATCTTCAGTGCGCGCACTCGGTTTATGGCGTCCGAGAGATTGGCCCAGAGGCGGTCCCGTCGCGGCAACAGGAACCGTATAAGGATATCGCGTAGCTTGTCCGTTAAGGCTTCGTCCCTCCCGGAAGGAGTCCCGTATCCTGGTCCACTCCATAGTCACGCAGCAGGTCGTAGTCGTTCAGGTCGGGCACTACGTGCAAGCGTTCTGTCGTCAAGAACAAGGGTTCGTCCTTGTATATCTCCATCCGAGCGCCTAGGCCTTTGAATAGAGGGGTCAGCTCAGGCATGAGCGACTCGCTTCGGTCATCGTGACGATCATGGAGGGCCGCGGTAATGCTATCGTCAGAACGTGTCCCGGGAGGGTTTCTTGGAGGATGACGACTTTCCCCGGCAGATGTCGAGCCGTTGCGAGGGGTAGCATCGCTGGTCGTTGGAGATTCCGATAGCGAGCTAGTAGTTGAAGGCGAGTTATCGTTACTTGAGAACAGCTGGTCTTCGACGACGTCTTCAGAATAAGCTCCCGCAGAACGGCTGCTAACGGTGGATTCGCCCGACGTATAGGCGCCTCCCGATAGCGGGGCAGCCTGACTGTACTCGGTCGTCGCCCCATGGCCGTCGATAGAAGGATTCCGGTCGATAGACGGCGACTTCAAAATTCCCCGCTTGCCAGCAAAGGAGAGCGAAGAGGCGGGCATGGATCGAGCTATCGACGAGGCGGTGGGCGCAGACACTCGGGTCGCAGCCTGTCCGCCCAAACGAGGTTTTGACGCGTACATATCGATGGAGTGGAAGTCTCCTTGGGCGTTGCGACCACTAGAGTTGGAGGTCGAACGAGGAATAGGACCTTGCTTGCCGGAGGACGGACGGTTGGTATTCGCCATGAGATGGTAGAAAGAACTTGGGAGTGTACGTCCGTCGAGGTTTTTAAACAAAGGAATAATAGGCGAGTCGTTCGACGGCAGAAATGTTTCATGTTTTGATAAGGGTCGTCCGCCAGGGACGAAGGGAAGTACGACGGCGTCTTGCACAGTGAAAGCACGCGCGTCGCGGGCCCCCCAAGCCAGCCTTGCTGGAGGGGAAGACTTAGTCACTTCTTCGCCCGTGGACAGCCCCTCGCGGTGGGCTCCATTGTGATGCTGCACGAATACTGGGCTGGCGGCGCCGAAGAAGTGGCTTAGCGGGGAGCATTGACAAAGGACGGCAATGCGAGTTGAGGGAAGGCAGCTACAAGGGTAGCGCCAGCGATCCCGGATACGCGGCTGCTCGTATCAGAGCGCCGCATCGAGGTGGTTGGAGCCGACTTGGTACTCTCGTGGTCCTGGCATCCAAGGATACGGGAGGAGCAGTTTACGCGTGCTCAGGCATCTAGGGGGTCCAACCGATAACGCGGTTCACGTCGAGAGAAAGAGCCCGGCCATGGAAGTGGAAATCAAGTAATATTCTGCTTGTGACAATAGGTCACAAGTGCGTAACTAGTCGTAAATACAAGTAGAATGAATTATTGTATCAAGTCCGTTTCGAATAGCATGCGTCCGTATTCATACCTCTCACATCGGGGCGAAAGTGGTCGGTTGGGTTACCACCCCAGAGGCTCCTCCGATACAAACGGGCGGTCCACCTGAAAACCTTTCAATGACAACGAGAGAAGCAGAGGAGGCAACCTACCCGGGAAGCAGCAAGTCGATGACAGTCAGGTCGCTAGGCTCGACGTCGACGATCCCCAGATCGGCATTGAGGACGGTTCCATGGAGGGTGTGCTTAACCACAATAACCATTCCATAAACAGGCGGTCCAGGGCCTAGGTGGGCAACACTCCGATTGCGCGCCCGCAGAAAGTCTGTTTCATGAGCGAGGGCGGGATTCGTGAGATGGCAGCATTCGATGAGGACGGAGAACCCGACACTCGCTTGTGCCCGGTCTTTGAAAAGGAGCTTCGGGCAGTCGTTGCATACCACCGGATTGCAGGTGAAGACAGAATCCAACCGGCGACCAGAACCACGCAGAGTAGGAGAAGTAGGATCGAGCTCGACCTCGAAACGACGACGGATATCAAGGGGCGGATATATAGCGATGGTGCGCAGGAGAGGAGGAGGTTGAGCGTGGCGAGGCACAAGCCAGGCTGGCTATTGAATCATAAATCTCTCAATCAATGAGCACGAGCAGGAGGACGACCACTTACACGATTGTGCACTGGCTCTTCGTCCACAGGTGAATAGTCGCTCTCGCTGGAGGAGTCGGACGTGTGGGGATAGTCCTGCGAGCCCTCCTGCGACGACTGGGACGGAGGGGGGGATTGCGATCCATGGCGGACAACGAGGGACATGGCTTAAGCGGGCAGGCCTTGATGAGAGGCTGTGATTAAGGGAGCAAGAGCACATGTGCGAGGAGGGTCGGGTGATGGACTTTGTGATCCTTTTTTTTTTTTGTTTTTTTGCACTTTAATACCACTTGCCCCATGCCCAGCCCGACGAGGTGTTCCTCCTACTGCTCTAGCACCGACTCCCCTCACTCAGAAATGCTCCGAGACCTAATTGCCGCCGACCTAGCCGAGAAGATCGCCAGCAGTGAAATCGTCGCTGCCGCTGAAAGCGCTCACGAGAAAACGTGAGTCAAAAGATCTTATTATGATTTCAAGAGAGTGAATACGGCATACCAGTTTGCCTGAAAGTGGCAAAAACGCGTCCGAGGACGGTGATGAGGAGGAACACAGGTACGGTGATCAATCCGGCCCACGATATGTTCTGAACATGGGAATAAAGCGCTCCAGCACCTCCAAAGAAAAGCAAGGGCAAGGCGAAGGCCACAATGCCCAAAGAACAGGCGTTACAGCGGAACCAGAAGAACTGGGCAAAGGGAGTCCGAGAGGATCTTATTCTCAAGCCCAAATTTGCTGCCTTCCAAGCCGCCAGACGCAATGGTACGGTGGCACTGCGTACATTCTTTGCGAGCGTCAAGAACGAGTTCTTCGCAAAGATTCCGTGGGATCTTCCCGATCACGTTGAGCCAGAGCTACCGCTGCCAGAATACGACCCAAAGGTGGTGCCCTTGAATGACGACGAGGACATGTTGCCAGAGGAGCGGGAGGGGAAGGCAAAGAAGATTGCAGAGATTGGTGGTGTAGGTCACTCGCTTTGTGACCACTGCTTTGCTTAACGCCGTCATGTCCAGCGCATCGAACGATATTACAAAAACCGAGACCATACCAAGGTCCAACCGGCAAAGGCTGCTGCAGCGAAGACTAAGTCGTTCAACGTGCAAGCCTGGCTCGTGGCGACAATGTTTGGTGTCGACCCCCCGAAACACGCTCGTCAGCCATACCAGCAACTCATGCATGAGTCGTACGCAACGGACGTCGCCCCTCTCGTCAACGCTCGCTGGGCAGCACGCCAAATCCCTCCCAATGCTACTAAAGCTCAGCGCGAAGCATCCCCACCACCAGAGCTTATGGCCGAGGTCGCACGCGAAATAGTGGCGAACAACCGTTCTCTCTCGGAGGCGTTGCACGCACGGGCCCAGGCGCAAGCGAAGGCAGAAAAGGCCCTGTATGAGGGGGAGAGCCGAGGAGATCCTTCGAGTGTGAGCCCCGAAGATCGGCAAACGTGCGTTAACCATTTTGCTTGCTTGAGAACACTGTCTTATTGAAAGAGCAGCGCAATAGACCTTCTTCCCAAGGTTATGAAGGACGTGCTTGAAGCCCTCATGGCCCTTACGGGTTATCAGTTCGTACTCGCTGGCGGTGGGCCTGTTCCAGAATACGAGGGTGACATTCGGACGGTAACGTACGCCTTTCCTCAGCGCGCGCACTACTATTGGCCTGACTCGATTGTAGCATGTCCGTTGGCCAAAATAACGCTACGGTACCCCTCGCATTCCCTGATTGGAATAGCAAGTTCAACGACCAGTGGATTGGGCCGATGAAGGCTTATCTGGAAACAGCCTATAGTATGTCTGCGCAGTGCTCGTTTGTATCTTATTGACGTCGTTTGGCCTAGCGACAACCGAGCGCCAAGAAGCCGCACTCAAGAAAAAGAACCCGTTGGACGACAAATCTTTGCTCAGCCTGGAGCCAACGGAGGGTGTTGCATCGAGCTCGACGACGTCTTCACGGGAACCTTCAAGGCGCCAGTCGACGTGTTCCCCCGCTCCCAACGACGACAACGACTCCGAGTCCAATGGTGATGACAGGCCGGATGGCGAGGGCGACAACGACGGCAACAACGACGGAGAGGACATTGGCGCCGCAGCTGAGGAGGAGGAAGACCGCAGGAGACGGGCGGCATTCAAGGCAATGCGCGATGCCAACATAGCGTGTAACGAGGCACTCATGGCCGAGATCTTCAAGGACGGTGTCGCGAAGGGTGTTGTTGCCGCTCCAAAGCCGCCTCAGGCGCCACGCACACGGAAGCAAGTGCCTACTGGTCCTGTTCGACGCTCTGGGCGGAATGCTGCCCCAGACGCGATGGAAACGGACGGCGAGAAGACAACCGATGCAGATGGCGACAGTGATGCGATGGACGTTGGGCTAACGGACGGCGAGAAGACGACAGATGGACACGGTATCGTCTGGTCCTGACGATGATGCGGGTCGAGACAAGGACGACGCTATGGACGTTGAGGGAAGCGAAGACGTTCAAACGAGTCACCCATCGACAGCCGACAAAGAGCAAGACGGCTCGCTAGAGGGGAGGGTTGGGATGGAGCTCGACGGACCGACTGGAACCGCGGATGTCCCTCCGCCGTGCCTGGAAGCCATCTGGCTGACGGGGCTGTATCACGAGATCGCAGGGCGAAATCTCGGGCCGCGGTTCAATGGATTGCTGGCAGCGTACCTGGAGCTCAAGGGTGCTTGGGGCTGGGTGGACGGCTCGGGTCTTCTCAGTGCGGATAATCGTCCCAAACAGGTCGGGCAGTGGGTGAAGAACAAACGCCGAGCGACCGTGAGGTACTGTGGCATCCCGAATATCACGCTGTACGAGAAACAGTGGTGGGCATGGTGGAACGTCAACCAGCCAGGATGGCGAGTGATGGAGAATGATCGGCCGAGGGCGACAGCTCGCTACGGGGAATCTTGGGGCGGACTGCTGTGTCCCGGGCTGAACGGGATGCTTAATGTCGTCGTCAGCCTGTACTGGTGGGGGATGCAAGGACAAGATGGCTGAGGGCTGGCTTAGAGCAGTGGATGAGGTGACTTGGGCGATGAAGAGTATTCGGGAGGAAGTTGAGGAAAACAACTAGAGGTCCGTCTACTCAATATATATATATATTTCATATTTCACCCAACATGGCCTTGGACCTGCATAGTTAGATATTTATTGTACTGGATAATAGACAGAGGATATAATGCTGCTCGCTACCGTCAATGCACTCCAAATTCTACACTGACATGTGGTCACGTGACGAAGGGACTTGGAAGAAAACTGACGCTCAACTTGAGTTATTGAGTTATTGGCTTATTGGAATGAGTCGACCGTCAGTCTTCTTAAGTAGTTGAACATAATCAGTGGTAATAGAGCTGCCGTATAGATGGGTCCTGCGTTTGGGCACGGCGGAAGAAACCGGAAGGAGATCGGGATGGGCCGGACAGCCAGCAAGGCTCGCCTAGTTTGGAATGATTGGTCGAAAAGCAAGAAGGCCCTGATAGGTGTCTTAATTAGGAAGGGTTTGATGCAAATCCACATGAAGGCATCAAGCCAGCCTAATATGGAATAATCAGTCCAAATTGAAGAAGGCCGTGATCTATGTCCTGATTAGGCAGGATCGGGTAGAAATAGATCAATGGAGCAAATCCTTCCATATATGGAAGGGCCTTGGAAACTAACATCAAATAAACAAGCCGGCCAGTATCAATGATGGTTCCGATCAAAAATGCGGCCAGCCATCAATAGTTTCCTGGATATACTGCTGAAACGTCCCATTATGGAAAGGCCAGGCTGAGGCCCACTGCCAGCTAGCCTAGAGAGCAGTAGCGTCCAGAGTCCAGTAGCTTACTGGGGCCCAGCACAAGCTAGGAGCTTAGGCAACCCTCTACCCAGTACCTGCTAGGGTATTGTAGGCTATATATTACCACTATGGCTCCTGCTCCTTCATCTCCTCAGTCATCACGCCCTTCTCGACGATCGCTTCCGTAGTAACACCGGCAGCCTTCCTGGGATCGGGTGAATAAGTGTAAAAGCGCATGGACAATAACATACCAAAGCTTCTTGCCCCACGCAGTACGGAGCCTGTGCGAGAAACCTGCATCCACGGCATCCCACTCCAACAAGCGCGCCAGTGTCGCGTAGTAGATTGGCGCGACATTCTTCGCCTCGAAGACCTGCTTGACACAGGAGCCGTCCTTCCATTCCCCGATACAAAACTCGATCTGGATTGTATTAGACAAGAGATGCTGGATGGCTGCAACGTACGACAGTGTAGATGAGGGTGAGGGTCTGTAGGCCAATCGGGCCAAATTCCGCCTCATGCACGACACCCATAGACTTTTCGCCGTCGCTGAAGTAAGCAGTTTGAAGGATGGTGAGCACGGTTTTGTTCTCGAAGAGGAATTTTGAGTTCGCGATATCCTGGTAGAATGATTTGTTAGTGCGATGAACAAACACACTGAATTGCATACCTTGTAGCGGAATGAGTTGTCTTGCATGAGCATCTTGTACCGCTCTCTGTTTTTCCGTTTGTTGGCAGCCGACGTCGGATCGAGAAACTTGTAGCCAGTCTGGACCCTCAGACGGCCAAACTCGCGGATAAGGTTGCCGCGGACACGACTGAATCGAAACTTGATCTACAAAAGCATAAGCAGGAATCAATTGAATGGAACGACATACAATGCGCTCGACAGGCTTGATGAGGGCGTAATTCGTTCCCGCAGCAGCATTGGCACCCGCCCAGCAGCGTTCAATGAGCTCGTGCGTCGTGGGCATACTAGCAGCAACTGCAGCTGCACCTTCGGTCGCCTCGTCCGAGGCAGTTGCGCGCTTGCGAGGAAAGGCGGCTTCGGTGAGGATGTTGACTTCGAACAGACGACAGGCGTCGATGATGGTGGCCCGAGGTTTGGGAGCGTAGTCGTCGGCCTTTGGTTTGGCGCCGGGTCTGTAGTCGGCAGCCAGCTCGGGAGTGACTGGCCTGTCAGGAGTATCTGAAGTGCTTAGCGACAGGCAACGGATGATAAACAGAGCACGTACTTCCACGGGCACGCTTGGGTGCTGGTGTCGATGCTGGACTGCCGTTTTTGTCGAGGTCGTCATCGAGCAGGCAGCGCTTGCGTTTGGCGACACCAGAAGACGGAGACAACGTCGAAGGACCCATGGGGTCGTCGTCGTCAAACACGTTGGTCCGGTTGTCGAGAGGGAGACGGACATCGTCACTGTCGGTGTCTCGAGAGCGGCGTTTTATGGGAACCCGCTGCAGCGGTAGTTGTGGGGTATATGTCGGGCCCGGTACAGCCTGGGAGGCAGTGAGTAAGACAAGAGAAAGAAGGAGCGTGGTACAAACACACCGCTCAGCCAAACAGCGCGCGTCTGACAGGAGGGGTTTCGTCGACTCTGTCTTCCGGCTCCGGCCCATCCTCGTGCTCGTCGGGCAGGTCCTCTATAGAAGAGTGAGTAATGGTGCAGAGCAGAGCTGAGCTTACTTTGTCGGCGTTCCTGGCGCATGCGAATCAGCGACACCTGCTTCGCTAGCTTTTCGAGGGCAGCCTCGTCTTCCACTTGAGCTGTATATGTGGTCAGAAGAAGGTAAGAATGTCAAGGAGGACAGAACTGGCCTTCCGCCTCCGCCCGAGTCACTACTTTACGGCGGGGAGGGCGCGAGTCGTGCGACCTGCTGGACATTGTGGTACAGGAAAGAAAAAAAGATGTGACTGTCATAAAATGTGGTGATGCTCAGGACCGGCACCCGGGCTAATCTGTTTCATCGTCTCCCCTTCCCTCCTCGCCGCTCCCAGCTCCTCAATCAACGATGCTGAATTGCGAATTTTGTGGCAACACGATACACACAGAGTGCGGGCTTGAATCACACCAGAGCCAGTCGAAAAAGTGCCTCGCAATTCAAGAAGCGCACCACCAGCATTTGGGCCTTACGGCGAGCGATATGGAT
This sequence comes from Mycena amicta, assembly GCA_029282125.1. Lineage (NCBI taxonomy): Eukaryota > Fungi > Basidiomycota > Agaricomycetes > Agaricales > Mycenaceae > Mycena > Mycena amicta. Next base: position 277,012 of record JARIHP010000001.1, on the reverse strand, counting down.
GTGGATATGCAGCCCGTCGACAGTGCGCCATTGTTCCCCCTGGAAACCGAGTCCCGACAGGCACGAGTGGACGATATTGCGGATGACACGACCAACAACCCAATTTCCACCTACGACTCGCGCTTTGTTGAGCGAGTCCTCTATCCAGCGGAGCGGGCAGCAGGAGAGCGCAAACGCCCAGTCCCCACGTCATTCGAAACACAACGCGACGAGCAGGACATGGAGGGGAAGGTCCCGTATGCGCCATTTGCATCGCTCGATGACTGGGATCTGGGCCAGTGGCTGGTGCGTTCAGGGCTGTCGCAGGGGAAGATAGATGAGTTTCTTCACCTGAAGTCAGTCAGTTACTTCGCTATTTCTTGCTGAAAGACATGCTTACCGCTGCAGGTCCGAGAGAAGATCAATCCACCATACGCTAATAGCCGTGGGTTCTTCAAGCACATCGACTCCCTCCCAACCGGCCCAACATGGATGTGTACGCCCATGACCATATGGAGATGAGCTTGACGAGGATGGAAAGCCAATGGTCGAAGTTCTCGAGTTATGGCACCGAGACCCGCTCGATTGTGTCCGGGAGCTGCTAGGGAACCCGAATTTCGCCAATGCCCAGACATTCACGCCCATGTGGCTGTTTCGAAGCGTGGACCCGTCGATGGGAGAGGGGATTAATCGCCACTATGACGAGATGTGGACGGGAACTTGGTGGTGGGATACACAGGTGAGTGTTGTGCCAAGTGCGTAAGTGAGTGCTTACCAGTTGTAGGATGTGCTTGAGGACGGTGCAACAATTGCCCCATCATCCTTTCCTCCGACAAGACACAGCTCTCGACGTTTGCCGGCGACAAGCAAGCATGCCCAGTGTATATCTCTGTCGGAAATATCAGCAAATCGGTCCGCCGTCAGCCCAGCGCAAGAGCGACGGTACTGCTCGGGTACATACCAGTGCCCAAGCTCAACGGCTTGTCCAAGAAGAAGCGCAAGTTTCGCGCTTACCAGGTCTTCCATGATTGCATGCGTCAGATGCTGTCGACATTGGTCGAAGCGGGCAAGAAGGGTGTGGACATCGCGTGTGCGGATGGATGGGAGAGATGGGTGTTCCCATTGCTGGCGGCATACATCGCTGACTATCCGGAGCAGTGCCTCGTCGTCTGCTTAGGGCTCGGCGCCGTACCGTATACGGCTACGGCCGTACTTTTATGGCGGTGTACGGCGCCTTCCGTACCGGAGCCGTACCGTACTAGCACGCGCCGGCGGCCAGTACGGTACGGCTCCGGTACGGTTACGGCTAAGTACGGCACGGCTTATGAGAGCCGGAGTAGCCGTACTACGGCCAGACTTACAGCGTACGGTGGGTACGGCGGCCGATCTGGACCATACCGTACCGTACTGGTCCGCGGCTGGACGAGGTACGGTACGGCAGCCGTAGCCGTATAGTACGGCCGTACCACCGTACTATACGGTACGGTGCCGAGCCCTACGTCTGCTGTCAGGAGAACTCGTGCCCGACTTGTGTTTGTCAACCGAAGGAGCGGGAATCAACGGCGGAGTTTGTGCGACGGACGCAGGCCGAGACGCTACGCGTGTTGGAAGAGGAGGCGAACGGGATGGATCTGGATGAATTCGATGAACTGAATCTACGGCCAGTCGACCCTTTTTGGGCGGACTTGCCTCACTGTGATATCAACTCCTGCATCACCCCCGACCTGCTTCACCAGCTACACAAGGGCGCGTTTGGGGACCATATCTCACGATGGGCTGCACAGTCCATGGACGGGACGGAAGATGGGCGGAAGCAGGAGATGGATACACGATTCAAAGCGCTGCCTCGGCATCCCATGCTCCGTCACTTCACGAATGGCACATCTGTGATCAAGCAGTGGACGGGCTTGGAGTATCGTGGGTTGGCGAAGACGTTCCTCGGCGTTGTCCACGATGCGGTCGATGAGAGAGTGACATCCATCACACGTCACCTTCTCAATTTCATGTCGTATGCCCATCTACAAGTCCATACCGATGACTCGCTGGCTGCGATGCAGGATTCCTGGGAACGCATGCACAAGGCCCTTCCCGTCTTCCACGATATCGGCCCCAAGCGGCTCGACTTCAATATTCCAAAGCTCCACAATATCCACCACCACATGGACAGCATTCGGCGGCTCGGAACGGAAGATGGCTACAACACCGAAAACACAGAGCGGCTGCACATCGACCTCGCCAAAAACGGCTACCGAGCCTCCAACCGTCGGGACTACATCCCTCAGATGACGCGCTGGCTCACACGGCAAGAGGCGGTCCATCGTTTCTCGCTGTATCTGCAGTGGCAATATCCCGGATATTCGTCGGGTCGTGGGTATACACCGCAGGACAACGTCGAGTGGGAGCAGGATGACGATGTGGATGATGATGAGGAGGAGGACCCCGAGTCAGACAATGAAGAGCGCATAACTTACACAACCGCTGGCCGGCCCGCATATCCGAACCTCTCCCCGACTGACGTGGAAACACGATTTGACGTGCGAGACTTCCTGTTCTATCTCGACGAGTTTGTCCACAAGAATAACATCCCCCTTCTCTCGCCTCTCTCCTCCACTACTCGGGTCAGTGCTTTCAAGAAAGCAAACCTCACTCTCCCCTTGATTCGCGCTGTCGAAGCGGAGACCACGGACACCATCCATGCTGTATTGGCGAAGGAGGGCTCTATGTCAAACGCGGGCATCAAACGGGGCAGCCCTGCGAAATTCAGTACTGTGCTCGTTCGGCTGAGGGCGAGGGATTGGAAGGAGGGCCCGTTCAGTGGTGAGTTTAATCTTCCAGCAGGTTTCTTTGGACTAAGCACCCCCTTCCAGGTCTACAAGCCGCACACGTCAAACTCATTTTTCATCTACCTGCCAGCGTCTCTGATTTCCTGCATCCGCTTGTCTATGTCCACTGGTTCACCCCCTTCCGCAACCCGCTCACCGACTATCAATCCGCCTCAGGCTTCTCTCGAATCACCCATTCGACTTCGATGGGTCAACGAAGGTCGGCCGTTGTCTCGCTTGCCCACATCGAGCAGTCGTGTCATCTTATCCCCCTTTTCGACTTTCCCGCCAACCCCCATTGGAATTCTAACGACATTCTTACTCAAACTAACACTTTTTACTTCAACCCTTATCTTCGCCATCGAGACTTTTATAACTTCCGCTACAATATGTATCTTGTAGCACTGTACCACCAGCACAAGGCAGCAGAGCTGGCTCGTATGCTTGCGCGGGGTGCACATAATATACATTTTTGATCATTTGAATCCGGTCTGACAAGGCTGGCTGGTATCCTCATATCCTGCCCATAGTAGACAACCATACATCTGCTTGTGATTACCATGTCGCTACGCGGCGCCATTCAGCCCGTCGCCAAAGCTACGCGCCGCTAATCAGCCCAGCCAAAGCTACGTGACAGCTATTACAGCCATCACAGCGCAGATCGCCTTGGCGTGAGCATCATAGCCAAATCCGTGGTTGCTGATGCACGTTTGAGCCGCGATGCCCGAGCTGTGCCAATTCAAAGCCGCTGTTAGCGCATCAAACTGTGATGTTTACGACTCATAGGACTGCGGGTCTTTACCTGAAGCAGGAAGGTCAAAGCTTTGAAGGACAGTGCAGTTGACACGCAGTTGGCCCGCAGCCGATGCACAGCCGATATGCAGTGCGAAACTGCGAGATTTAATTTAGATCGGCAGAGCTCTTTTAGAGAAGGGAGGATAGAGGTTTGGGGTTTACTGTATTCGGTCACTGGTTTAGTTTTGTAGTTAGTTCTCTGAGCACACACATCACCGGATGGGGAACCACCAGCAAAGAAGCCAAGGAACCCGACAGCAGATTGCGGAACCCGCCAATATGACACTGTGCATACAGGCATTGAGGGCCTCGCCCCAAACGAGCGGTATTGACATGACACAGTCCCTATCGTCTCTTTCCCTCCCCATCCTTCTGTGTTGCAACGTTACAACCCGATCGTTAGAAACCAATTGACTTCAAGTGCCTGATTGCATTAACCCTGCATGATCAGGACCCTTCCCATCTCTCTACTACCTTATAGACCGTGGGTACACTCGCGTACCATAGGTTGTTATCGTCAATTCCCCAAGGATCTTTGTACCCGTTCTACTAGTACTCGTCTGTTACAATGCGCTCTTGCAGGTTCTCTCGCTCGACAACCCCCTCAGCCACCCTGAAGACTGCAGGTTGTCAATATATGTGGATATTTGCTATGTTCCAGTAGATGAACGTCTAGTTACATTCTGTACTATATCTCACGCATGCCGACAATATGATCGGGATTCACACCTATCTTTCTGACTTCCACGTCCTCTGTGCTCTCTTCGTGCCTTAGCACCTGCACTCTACTACTCCCGAGTACCTTGGCCCTTCGCCTATCCGGCTCTACAGTGACGGCCAAATTATAGGCCGGATTCCATTTTCGGTAGCCCAGCTGAATAATATTATTCTGTGACCATCCGCTTCTTTCCCACCAGCCAACAGCCATCAAACTGAGCATAATTCACAAGTTTTCATCAAGATACAGTATATTACAGCCAAGAAGGTATAGTATGGTACAGTAGGGTGTATTAGTAGTCAATCCACATGCCATTGTTCGCCTTGAGAGCCTCTAGACGCCGGGGAAATGACTTGTAGCACTCACTGGCATACTCTATAAACTTGCGCAAGTACCAGACGTCCTTGGCGATGGCAAAGAGGTCGTCTGGTGTCTTGGCAGCTGCATAGCAACGGTGCGTACAGATCCGCTGCTTGAGACCTGCCCAACAGTTTTCCACCAGCGACACATCAGGCGATTTCAGCACCCATTGCATGAGATTGATGCCCTCGTCGCGAAAGAACTACTTGGCATGTTTCGACGTGTGTTTCGGGTCGTTGTCCTTTTGGAAAAGGAAGAATGTGGGCCGCATGCCATGGCTCTCGTATAGTCGAAGAGAGGGAGCATCGCCTTCTTGAGGATCTCGATGTATTGGAACCGGTCCAAGTTCCCCTCAATGCGAATGAGATCTGTGACGCCCTCAGGATGAATGCCGCCCCAGATGCAGAGGCTGGTACCAAAGCGCCCGTGTCACTCCTCCTGCTGCACGAACTTCGCGTTCATAATGTCCTGCCCGCGATGCTGACGACACCGGTGCTTCCCATCGCTTGTGCTGAGGAAGATCTTGGTTTCGTCCGTGTTGAGCACGACACCCTTCTTGAATATCTCCTTGTCGATCCAATGGGCGTATTTGGTGAGCATGGCCTGTCGTTGAGTGATGTGTGCGGGTGTGAGAGGGAGCTTTTGGCGTTGGGCAAACCCTTGGAGGCCGAAATCGGAGAGTGCACGGCAAACTTGAAACAAAAGTTAATGAGGCTCGAGACGAAGCCACTGTTGCGCACCGTTCGACCCGGGATATCTTCCCACATCGTCCTCTGCAGGTCCTCCCCATTTGCCACGTCGTTGTCTGGATCTTGGAGCTCCAGCTCTGCCAACTCGAGATCCTCTGTCGAGATCTTTCGCTTCCGGCCGCACTTGCCCTTCCGTCCATTGAAGTACAAGATCAGTCACAGAATAATAATATTCAGCTGGGCTACCGAAAATGGAATCTGGCCTATAATTTGGCCGTCACTGTATATTCTGACACTGGTGCTGGTACAGGTGGGGCACCACGGCACTGGCAGTCAAGCCGTCCTCTAACAACAACCCAGAAGCAAAATGTGTACTGCACCGATGCCAGTGGGCAGCATCAAACCTACAAGGCAGGGTGGTCGCTCTGCTCCCGCTCTCAATACAAACTTGAGCTCACCATGTTGATTGCCCAGCTGTTCCAACGTTCTCCCTGCCACAACAGCACTGGCGTGATATGTTTCCTGAGAAAAGTTGGTGTTGAGTATGGCGGACAAAGAGAAGCGCTCATTGGCTTGAAAAGAAACGTGTTGTTGCTTTGGATCACAACAGATTGGAGAGGGCGGAGTTGCAGACTGAGATACAGTGAGAGTGAGCCATGGCAGCCATTGGGCTTGTGAGGTTCTGGGATCACTGAGGGGCGAGAGCAGAATATCGAGTGCATAGAGGGAATGGGAAGAAAACATGGAGTGAAAGGCAGAAGCTGACACGAAAGCCACGATGGTCGATGAAGGAATTGTAATAAAACAGACAAGGGATGCCGTCGCACTTTGGCCCTGGACGTACAGAACTGAGCATAGTCCCCATTGAACATTCTACTCTGCATCTGAATTGCTGCATCTATGATCTACCGAATACTTATGCTCATATAGGTTCAATTGGACTCGGATGTCAAGACAAAGAAAATAGGCCAGAATACGGCGCGGCGGCATCACCCACCTGCCACGTAAACATTTCCCTGCACCCCATCACCCAGCGTAGTCTCACGGACCTCCATTGCCGGCTAGACAGTCACATCGTCAGGAAGTGGCCATCCAACGGCAATACCAAAGCTCACCATGTGGGTGTGTAGTCCCGCCACAACTGAATCATGTGAATTGAGGCAGGACATTGACTCGTATCGCGTAGCACCCACACGGGGGGCATTGATGGTCATGGCAGCGAGGTTGCCATGACCGTCCCGGCAGCCCAGTGCTGGCCATGCCCCAAACATGCGGCATCATGAGAAGCAAATGCCGAGAGCCCGGCATTGCTTCTATAGATCACGTGACAGTTTCTATGGATGCCATGAAGCTATCGTTCCGATGATGGCCGTATGCCTCATGGTGGGCATGTGGCAACGTGTGGTTGCCGGTACGGTCATGGCAGCCCAGGTTGCCATGACCGTACATGCCCCCCGTGCCAGATGGCAGATGCTCAGATGCTCTTATCCTTATGTCCGCGAGGAAGGCGCCAGTGTAAACCTGGAGAATTGTAAGAAAGGGAGCCACACGAAAGCACATGTACGTGTGTCGATTGAATATGACTTGCGAACAATCTCAACGCCTGTTAAGACAACTATGAACGGCAGCCAGGAAGCGACAGATCACTCCTGCTGCGGCGCCAACGGAAAACAACGGCGGGCGGGCGAGGAGGTCAACCGGAAGTACAGCTGTTTGGTTTGATGATTAGTGGTCCATAGACAGCGAGCATCGCCCACACACCTTGAGCACAATATGGCGCCGTTGATCGAGGCATCGCACGGGTACAGCGCCCACCGGTATACAAAGTATTGGCAGCGTGGTAGTGTCGTCACGGTGATAAGCCGCTTTACGGAGTAGGCATGGAAGGGCAACCTCTTTTCGCGCTTATTCGGTGCGCACATCATAGAACTAGTATGAGCCCGAATAGCTAGTTGGGAGATATCTGCAACAGTGAATAAGGTCTGCAATGGGGTTGACGACCCGCGGCGCATTCCAAGTTCTCTGTCTACACATACCAGCAGAGCCCACAAGCCTGGACCTATCCAATCCGGTGCAAAACACTCAAAGGGATAAACACTGAATAAGACCTGGCAGTCTCGGAATAACCGTTTGTTATTCGGACTTGTGATAAGATGGCGGAGAAGCACAGACCGGACCTTATCGGACCAAGGAAACCCGAATCGGAGCCAAGAGGGGCAAGCCGTCGGATGCCGAAGATTACAAGACCCAAGTGACTACAAAATGATCCTGGTGTCCTTATCCGGAAAACAAGTGAAGGCAATAACTTCGGAACTACTGGACGTTTTGGGACGAATTGCATATGCACGGAAAGCTACGAACGAGGGCTATCCACTGGTACCAAGGGCAGAACCGTTAATTGGATAACTGAAGAAACATCATACCGAATAACGACAATCACAATTCGGATCAGGGATCTGCGTACAAATATGACTCGAGGGACAATCCATCATAATATTTACTACTCGGATATGACACAGACAAGGGTATATAAGTAGGATTTTGGTACACTGTAGCCACGGAATCGCCCACCTATTGAGGCCGCGATCTGGGGTTTAGCTAAGCTGCAAACTGCAAAGGCTACAACTTTAAATCGGATTTGGATTGTGTGAACTGAGCAAAGTGTTATTCGGACATCAAGATATCAAAGTGTTTGACAAGAATAGTGATTAGTGATTTAGGATTTAGGAACCAGGACAGAATAAGGAAGACAGAAGAACAAGAACTTGGAAGAATACCGATTAAGGAACTAGGACATCGTATTTGGCCGCCCCATCAAGGCTCGTCGATAGTACGTCTTACGTGCACGTTACAAACTCTCGAATTACCTATCCTGCACCCCCACCAAACGCCCTGTACCCAGGGTTCTGAACTCGCTAGTGTCTATTAGCTATTTGATTGGATTTGTGTTATTCGGTTTCACTCCCTTACACCGATTTACAACGAGTTTGACTATCACAAGTCTTATTCAGAGTATAGAGGTTTTGGGATTAGTGTTATTCGGTCACAGATTTAGTTTTGTAGTTAGTTCGCCAAGCACACACATCAACGGAATTCGGGAATGTTCTGCCGACGCGAAAACAATCCTGATTCCTGAGGAGAGTTATCTAAAAGCCCGCCGATGACCTGAAGACGCACTCGGTGAAAACTTGAAACCCTCACCGAGCTTGTGCGGTGGGGCGAGGCTTTGCAAGATATTAAAACCTATAGCTAAAGCCATGAACCATTGCAAAGAATGGGAACAAAAGACACACCGAAAAAAATCCATGCTCCCAGCGATAACTGCGGGTGCTCGTTGCCCGTTTGACTATCTGCGTGCACTGTTGCGGGTAATTTATCTTGCATTATGGATCTTGCTCGTCATGGTTTCTCGTGTGCTTGGGATTGTCTTATGGGATATAAAGGACACACCTCGAGGCTCCAGCACTCGCTTCCCTCTCATGATGGGCAGGAATGAAAGGCTGGGCCCGGCGACTGGCGATGACCGTAGTTCCGAGTCTGTCGAGATATCAGTGGGAAGCGGACTGGCGAGAGACGGGACACACACTAGTCTTCCTCCACGTGTGTCTATGGCGAGAAAATCGTTGTCGCAATCATTGCATACTGCCATGTCGTTGAGTTTGCTGTCAACAACTTGTCTTGATCATCTGGACTCGGACCGTGTGCTTGTCGTGGTCGGAGACATGGAGGTGATGAAGGCGGGCAGAAGAACAGCGACAGAGTAGGCGAGAACAAAGGTGGAGTGAGGGCGGCGAGAGAGCGATGGATTTGGCATGGTGGGAAGAAGCACGCCTTGAATGGATAAATTTGATGTGCCTGAGAGCAAGAAGCACGGATCTTTCTGTGCAGAACGAAAAGTCTGATAAGGTGTGATGCGAGACAGAATGATAATATAAGGAGTATTGTAGGCTGTGTCACTGTGAGTAACCCTGGTGTGGTGAGTTTGGGAAATTGAGAAAGAAGGTTGCACACACCTATCTTGATAAGGTCATGTATTAGACAACGTAGAAGCTAGCGTCCCTAGCTCCTACCTCTCCCTTATATACTACAGGCTATGTATACCCGGCAATCGGTATCATGTCTCCCAGTCCCTACATGTCTGATCGTCGTCTCCTATGTCAAGCCGCGACAGCGGTCAGATCCTGTCGCCTGTATGGGAGATATACTGTGCAAAAAGTATTTGGCCATGTTGGGTAAATTCAAGAAAAATTGGAGACAACTTGAGTTTCTCACAGCAACTTTTGTTTTGGCAGGTCCAACTTGTCTGTAGACAACTTCAACTTTGCTGAGGGCAACTGCTCAATATGGCATCTCAAAGTGGCACAAGTCAACATCCATCAAAGGGCATCTCTATCAGATTTTGAACTCTGACATCAGATAATGATGGCATCATCACTGATGAAATGACTCACTCACATAGTAGGCTATCCCACATTTATTTTGCCATTTTGAGGCTTTTGTGGAGCGTGCAAAATAGAGACCTTCAACGTCCTTGGAATTTTCATGAAACAACCCGACAACCCTATCTGTTTCAAGTTCAACTGTAGAACCCAATTGTGGACACAGATTGACCGTCAGACCTGATCACCTGAACCCTTAATGTATGATCAGGTCCTCCTCTCTGTTAGCCAGTTACCTTATATGCCACACGTACAGACCTGTACCGCAGGTTGTTATTGTCTATTCCTCAAGGTCTTCATGCCAAACCTTGTTCCATTCTCCCGTCGCTTGTTGTGCTATCACTATCACAGGCTCTAGAACCCGATAACCTGCTCAGCAACCTAAGGACTGCAGTTGCTGACAGGAATGCTAACTGCGAGCTCCCTTGGGGTTTCATGGAATCAATTATCCTATCCTATGCTATCCTCACCTTCCTCTGATAAATTTGCAATAGCATCCCATAAAACACCACAGTTGGAGTTAAGTTGATCAGTGATAATCATTGATCACAACTGATGAGCCTGATGGCCATCCGGCACCACCCATAAGTTGAGAACAACAAAGATGTCTCATGCAGAAATTGAAGTTGCAGTGCAGAAAGTTGTTCATGCTGCACGCCAAACTTGTCATCACTGAACATGTCTCAGAATTAAAGTTGTACACAAAAGCACCAGATATGCAGGAGTTGTATGTTGAAAAAGTTGCAATCAAACAGGAAGTTGTCCAAAATACTTTTTGCACAGTATATCACCCATACGCCTGGCCTAAGCCCCATAACCCGCCTGTGTCCGGTAACTCCTCCCAGGCCTGCGATCATCGGGTTATGGGACGAGTTGATGGTGTGATGCACTCGGTGATGCGGCATCAGCCTGTTTCATGATAGCGTTGGTCTTCAAGTTCGCATTCAGTGTGCTTTGATTGCTGGAGCTGCTCAAGATAGATGTGTTTCGCAATTTGCGACTTGTGTGTTGGCATGTAGTTTGGGAGGCAGTCTTCAGTTGTTGATGTTGCGAAGCTCATGGGCACTGAGAGGTGGAAGCAAGGGATGAAGGAGTGAGGGCGGCAGCCGCTTGAAGCTACAATTCACCAAAGGTGAAGTCTATATGGCAGATGGCTGCCCGAGCCCTTTTTGGCATCAGTCTTTGCATAGTGTCTGCACGTCGTGAGCATTCCTTGTGGATGATGTGCTTGACGGGACTTGAATGGGGGGATGTCGACACTCATCGTCGTAGAGAAGGAAAGCTGAATGTTAAGTGAGATTGGGAAGGATGCACACCTGATGTTTTGAATCGTGTCATCTCACTTGGTGTGCATGTCAGTGTGCTGATTGTGTGGGGTGATTCTAGACATACAGATTATAGAGGGAGTATAATGCTCAAGGTGGGATGTCTGTTGCACTGGGGACTTACTCATGGCCTCTATCAGTCATCATGACTGCCAGTGCCGATGGAGTTTCGACCTGCTTTATAACCAAGCAACGTGGATTCTGACATTCTACCATGATGCTATTAAACTGTGGTTACAACTTAACTATGAAAGGAGGGACCCCTGGGCAGGTGCCACAGAGGTTGAATTTTTGTTGAACAAGAGAGTATAAATATAACGAGGGTTGTGAGAATCAGTCAAGGAACCCATTGCAGGCCAACCTCGGAGATACAGCCCTCAGATGTAATGATTAGGTATTGATCATTGAAATTGGCACCTCTTTCAGGAAGAAGAGGGACAATCCTGGTATGCAAGGCATTGCCGTATTCTCTATCCTGAGCATTGACGTCAGCACCTTTCTCAAGCAGTAGTCTTACAAGCTCAGTGTGGCGTGGCCACTGTTGGAGGCCGCCTGCAGAGCATTGCCATAGCATCCACCATGAGCATTGACCTTAGCACCAGTCTTAAGCAGAAGCTGCACAAGCTCAGTGTGGCCGCCGTTGGATGCTGCCTGCAACACATTGCCATAGTATCCACCCTGAGCATTGACGTCAGCACCCTTCTCAAGCAGAAGCCGCATAAGCTCAGTGTGGCCACTGTCAGACGCTGCCTGCATGACATTGACATAGTGTCCACCCTGAGCATTGATGTCGGCACCTTTCTCAAGCAGTAGCTGCACAAGCTTGATGTGGCCACTGTTGGATGCCACCTGCAAGGCATTGCCATACACTCCACCCTGAGCATTCATGTCACCAGCGTTCTCAATCAGAAGCCCCACAATTTCAGTGTGGCCATGCTTGGAGGCCGCCTGTAAAGCATTGCCATATTCTCCACCCTGAGCATTGACGTCGGCACCCTTCTCAAGTAGAAGCCGCACAAGCTCAGTGTGGCCACTGTCAGACGCCGCCTGCAAGGCATTGCCATCGTATCCACACTGAGCATTGACGTTGGTGCCATTCTCAAGCGGAAGCCGCACAACCTCAGTGTGGCCCTGTTTGGAGGCTGCCTGCAGGGCAGTGCCATAGAATCCATCCTGAGCATTGACATCGGCACCATTAGTGTTGCCGTTGGCTGGCTCAGCTAAGGCTAGCCGCTAAGCCGAGCCAGTATGAGCCAGCCACAAGCCAAGCCATTATGATCTGGCTCCATGCGGCTTGGCTCCAAATGGCTTGGCTCCAAGCTGGCTCAGCCGTTGCTAGCCATTTCATTATATAGCTAGTAGGTACCCTCTATGTTTGTTTCCATTGTTGTGGAAGCTTCCGGACGTGAGCAGCGCAAGTCTTCGGGTCATCAGGTTTAATTGGGAAGAGATGCTGTTCCTCTCCTCTGTGGACTATATAATCATGTTCTACAGACTTCAGGCACTCTGGGAACCTCATGTACACCTCTCAGTATATTTCAGGATTTTTTTGAGGGCAGCAGCACAATGAAACGGAGTCCGCAGGAGGTTTGTCACGTTTGTGACATTAACCGGCAAAACCGCGGTTTAAGGTCAGTTCACAGCATGTTGCGGGAATTCTTACTCGGAAGGACCCAAATAGACAACAAATTCATTTTCTGGTCACATGTATCCAAAAAAATGACTAAATAGCCTCCTGAGCAATGATTTGTCAAAATGAGTGTTGTGACTCAGCTTCTGCTCGCCTTACACATCCACAGCCTTCCCCCACTGACCCTGGCCACTCCAAAGGACTTTTGAACCTGGAGCCATGGCTCAGCCACGGCTGAGCCAAAGCCACTTGAGCCAAGCTGTTTGCTAATGGCTCGGCTCGGCTTATGACACTAATGGCTCTGAGCCATCAGAAGCCAAGCCGGAGCCAGCCAAAGCCAGCCATCAGCAACACTAGGCACCATTCTCAAGCAGAAGCCGCACAACCTTGGTGTGGCGACACATGGAGGCTGTCTGCAGGGCATTGCCGTATTCTCCACCTTTAGCATTGATGTTGGCACCTTTCTCAAGCAGAAGTCATACTCCCTCAGTATATCCCAGGCAAGAACAGACATACAGCGGCAACAATGCTTGTTTGTACCAATTTATCCCCATCAAATCACTATCAATTCTGTGCAGTCGATTCAAGGCAATGTATTGGCTGCTTCCAGCCTTCAAGAGCTGCATTGCTGAGGCAGACAGGATGCCTTGGTCATGGCAGCGCAACAGATGGTAGCACCAATACTGAGCTGCATATACAGCCAGTGGATAGTCTGGCAATGTTTTGCTATTCAGAGGGTGCTCACTAAAGTGGAGAAGATAGCCTATGCATGTCTGTGCAATCATGGTATGTGAGAGATCCTCTCTGACATCCCAGTTGAATGTACTCGACAGTCGTCCTGACACAATATAATCCTTCACTGATGCATGAGCCAACCTGACAAAGCATGGCTGATTCTCATCATAAGCATATTTGATGAGTCCTTCCAACCATTTGAGAATCCCTGTTATACTACCACGTAGATTGGGGTCATATGTGTATGTGTCCAGGTCAGAGAGCTCTGATGCAAGTGCATCATTGAGCTCGTCTAAAGTAACTGGTCGAGCAGCAAAGACAAGCCACAGAAGAAGTCTCTCAACATAGGCAAGGTCCTCAACACTGACTTGTTGCAGGAAATGATCATAAATCCCATAAAGGTCACTTGGGAGATTGGTGAGTGCCCTGTCTAGTTTGCTTGGCAATTTGCAGCGGGAAAGTTCAACAAGAAGACAAGCTGCCAGGCGAAACCTAGGAGGAGAGTGAGTATGAAAATCATATTCAAGGAGAAGAAAGACACTTGCATTCCGTTACTCCTATGCACAACTTTCTCTGTGATATACTGTGCATGATGTGCCCATTGTTTCAAAGGGTAATTGGTCCGGAGCTCACTGTCAACAAAGAGGCTGATGTCCTTCTGCGTTGTATGAACCTCAAGGGCAATAAATTCTATGCCCTTGAGGTACCTTGTGAATATGTCTCGAGATTGGCTGGTGAAGAGTAGGTGTAGCCGGCTTTTGTTCAAGCCTCGCAGCTCAGAGATCAGCTCAACAAGGGGCTGATGCTCCACATCTTTAGCTTCGTGAAGAGCATCAAGGACAATATAAGTATGGCCAAGCTCTAAGAATAGCTTTTCAAGAATGTTCCAGAGATCCTGATAGGTTGGTATCACCTGGCCCATCGATTTGCTTTACAGGTCATCCAGTGTCTTATAAGGATGTGGATGAAGGGATTGAGCTGAGAGCTGTAAAAACAATGCACCGAAGTGCCACTTCCACAGATTGTGTCTTTTCATCTCTGAAGTCAAAGTAGAAGTATGCAATTGCAGGAGTGTTTGGTTTGGGGATTAGTCTGTTATCCCGGAAGAGTTTGTCAATTATTGTCGAGCTGTCATTCAAAAACCCTCAAGTCCTAATCTATGAAACATAGAGAGAGTACACAGTACCTGAGCACACTCTTCCCACTACCAGCTGCCATCAAATTAGAGTCTTTGTTGTCAGTGCTGGGAGAATCTTACATTGCCCCTGAATCCACAAAAATCTTGGATTGTCTTGCCAGTTGATGAACTGGTCACCATCCAACAGCCAATGCCCAGTGCCTTCATGATGAGACTTTAGGGTTGTGTTTTGCTTTTCCCTCATATCAGGTGGGAATTGCAGCCATTTCTGAAGCTTGTCTTCAAGGCTGAATTTATATGAGCTTTCAGTAAATTATAATCTACAAATGCAACTAACACTGCATCGTAAACCTTGCCTAATGTTGCTGTGGTCTCACTATGCATCATGGCAAGGTCCACCAAGCGGTTAGTCTTGACTTTTTTTAGTGCCAAAACATTACTAGAATATAGAGTACTTGCCTTGAACCTGTCTGCAAATGAAGTGAGCTCTTGACTGAGTGCACTCAATTCACTTTCTAGATCATTGCGGGCCCAGATTCAAAAAAACTCGCTTGTGGCCATCAAAGACAGTGATACTCGCATAAACCTTCTGGACCAGTCTGTAGGTTATTCAATCAGGCAGCAAAACAACACAAGGAATAAGAAGGTTACCCGGTGTATGTCTCAACATCTGCCTTGAGACGCCCAATAAGGTCAACATGATTCATCTCCCCAAGTCGCAAGATGGTGCCATAGAGATCCGTCATGATATCAGTCATACTAGTAAGCAGTATCATCAGGAAAACAGGATGTGTCCCTGTAGCACCGAGTAGTCCCAGTAGATGGAGTAGACCAGTAGACAGGTACCTTGGTACCGGCATCCTGGTAGCAACCGGGGGGTCTGCTGGTAGCACCTGGTGGCAGTTGGCCTACAGCCCGGTAGCAGCCTGGCAGCAGCCCAGTAGTAGCAAGTACACACACAAAAATAGATGAATCAAATGGTATTTCACGCTTGAAATAAACAAATAAGTAACAACAACAGGGCCGGAGTACCGCCCACGGCAACTTGACACCCGACAATAACCACCTCACACTCTCCCATCCGACCCAACAGGCGCTACCGTGACTGCACGAAGACTTCTACAAACAGGACATCATCCGGCTGCTCCTCGGTCGGCAAGGGGGGTAGGGAGATGGGAGCGGTCGGAGGAAGTCAGAGGAATGGAATGGAGGGAGATTGGCAGCAAGACAGCATCTATCGGAAGATGTCAGCATTGAATCCACATCGGCAGAGCACATACCCGGAGATGAAGGCAGAAGGCAGGGCTTGCAGTAGAGAGAACTTGAGGTCATTCTTGAGACTGGGCCTTGAAGATGCTATTGAGGCGGGAGACGACAACTTGCACGCTGTTGATGTTGCACTTGATACGGAAACAGCTTGAAGAGGTATTGAGGATGGTATTGAGCATTGACGGGGGCACAGCGATAGGACAGCGATGACGGGAGGGCGAGCGATGGAGTAAAGGAGGGAGTGAAGGAGATGGGGAGAGGTGGGATGGGGAGCCTGTGAGGCAGACACCAGCACTGGCCGCAGCAGCGTGGGCCTGTGAGGACGGGGGCGGAGATGGAGATGGGGGCGAGAAGAGAAGAGAAAAGAGCAACCAAATGGCGCCACTTTCTGCTGATTGATGCATCACAAATCATGCAATTGGCATGTGATTCGTGGACTTAGCGAAATTTCGTCGTTTGGGATGTTCCCTTCCTTCAGCTCTCTCAAGGGAATGCAGTCTGTAACATTCAAGGATATGATAGGCACCATGATGCGGGAAGTCTCGACCAGGTTCCAACAAAAATGAGCTCTTTTAACACATCATCGCTAGCAGGATCTACCAAGCGATCCTGATCCGCTGCCCGCATCTAACCCATGCTACCGAGCTGTCAGTGCAGCGCTACCAGCGCTACTGGGTCTGCCCGCGCTACCAAGCGTTGACAGGCAGCCCCGTAGTGCAAACCCTTTTTCTGATGATGTCTCTTTTCTTGTGTATGTCCTTTGTTCCTACAACAATAACATTTAATTAATGAGTGTAACAGACACAACAACCTTGACCTTCTGAGCAACATTTCCAACCTTCTCAACAAGGTGGAGCGCAGAGGTGAGGTTACTGATCACCAAGTCTTTCCTAACTTGTCTCATCTCTTCGAGGGCTGTGAAGTTGGTATGATGTGGTATATGTGGCAGAGAGAGATAACATACCGAGGCTGTCTCCAATCTCAAGCTCCCCATTGAGCACATGGTCCACATTGCACTTGAACACAGCCTGCTGAAAGGCCAGGACCAGCTCAATATTTCCTCGTTGTGCGTCAAGATGTTCAAACAGTTTCCCAGCCTTGTCAAAATCATTGTTGTTGTAGAGGAGATGCCCATAGATAGAATCACCAAGAACGCCATCATGATGCATGTCTTGGATGATATCGCTGATGCTTTCAGCCAAGGCTGTTTGAATCTTGGATCTTGAGTGTTCTTGGCCAAAAGTGTCCCAGAACCAGCTGCAAGGCATCAATAGCCATACCTGCAAGTTTGCTAGGGAAGCATACCTTCTCGTTGAGTCCATGTGTTGCAAACCCGGCTGCGAGGCTTGGGACATGGTGGTGCAAAGGAGACGAGCAAGGGAAGATCGCACGGCTGTCCGCCTCGTGTTCTCAATGAGGCGTCCAATTTAGCACTGCCTTCTTCCCGAGATGATCGCCTTCAAGTTCCGATGCCCTCGGGGCATTCTTGATGTAGCCGAGGATGGCATCGTGGGCAGGGAATAGTGCTGAGCTGGGCTGGGTGGGGCGGCATGGAGTTGTCGATGGTGGAGATAGGGAGAGGAGCCGCGGGAGGCAAGCCATGGCATGCATCATGGAGACGGCGACGAATGTGCTACACTCCAGCATCTGCTACCGGCACCAGCTCTCACCATGCAACGGCACAAAAGCCCCGTATCATCTAAGCAGTGCAGCATGTCCTAAGCCCCATATATCGCGGCACTTCGTTCAAGCCGTTCAGGTTGCGCTGGGCGAGCTCTGCGACGTCTTCGCGCCCGCATAGCAAGCAAAGGCAAACACCCTCCACAGCGCCCTTGAAGGGATCACAGAGAACACCCTCATGCCCCCGGATTCCAGACCATCATATGTTTTCACTGCCTTAGGCTCGCACGGAGTCGAGTGTCTAGAAATCGTGTAGCCAGTGCAGGATCGCGGATAGCACGTCAAGACTCAGAGGATTCGGAGACAAGAATGACAACGAGGTCGTCATGCGTGGGCCCACGTGCAGCAAGCTTTGCAATGTCTTCGAGCCCACATAGGTGAATCGCGTAGAACAACGAGGTCGTCATGTGTGGGGGTCTTGCACGCAGCAAACCTTCCGATATCCTCGAGTCCGCATAGGCAAGCACCGGGAATGGTGCTAGTAAACTTGGATTGTGGGCACGTTCACCAACCTCATCTGGGTCAACTCGTATCTACATTCGCCAACGGCCGCACCGTGACTGCGCACACCCACGTCGTAAACACTCAATCACTGCCTCTGCAACAGCGATATCAAGGAGCGACAGCAATTAATGAGGGTGTGCTGGTGGCCTGCGACTGCGCGCGCACCGCAAACTTGCGCCACCTTCGCCGTCATCCGGCTCTTTCGTACCTTGAATTGTCTCGGGAAGGTCTCGGCGCATGATTTCCTCAGATCGTTAGAGCTATTAACAAACAACGACGGCCTCGACCCTGTCCCAGTATGCAACCCTCATTGCTGATACTGAGCGCTCACGGATCCCAAGGACCGCCATCGGGCATTTCGTCATATCGTCCGGCAATACAGGATGATGCTCATGATGAAGCGAGCAGGTCGGGGGCATGATCAGTCGGGTGTCTACGGAACGGCGCAGGGCGAGCTGGCCCTTCAGTGCCATGCATGTCCTCAAGTAGGGATGAATTTGCCCAACGGCTGGAACAATATCAATTGGGACGTTATGGAGGAGGATTTACAGTCCTTTTCTCCCACCTACGAAGGATCCTATTCTGCATGATGGCTGTGGGTATTTTGTCAACAACACCAAATATACTGAATTCCTTCGCGCGCATGTAACCGAAGAGGAGATCTTGACATGTTCTGGCTTCCAGGTGATGTTTCTTGCCAACTGGAAGCACGTCAAGGGCCTGCGCACAACTGGTGTTGGTGGAGTCACATGCACTCAGCACAATATGTGGAGACCGAACGGAATCGGGGATCTGCAGCTCGGGGAACGGTGCGATGACATTTGCATACGAAGATTGTCTTGTTGCTGACACGTCAACAGGCAATGTAATACGGACTTTATCCTGCTTTCAGCACTCCTCAATGCAATCATTTTCTACCTCATCCTATTGTACGATATCGCATGCCAATATGGCAAGAACTTCTGGATGCGGATGCCCTTACTTCCGTCGGCAATGCATCTTGTCATCGAGCAGGCGTGGGTCTGGTTTAAGGTCCCAAACTTCCATCTCCCCCTGCACCTGCCAACCTGCCATTCAGCCTTCTCCTTCCATTACATGTGGGTGCGGGAAGGATGCACGGAGAGACAGTAGAACAAAACTGGGAATTTACGAACGGCGCCGCGGCATCAACAAAGATGATGGGACTCGGGACCTGCGCTTCCACGCTTGAAGATCTCTTCGGTTTCTATAGCTGGCGCCAAACCGTCGCTTGGCGGAAGATCTTCGCGAGGAGAATGGCCGAGAACGTGAAGGAGGGCCAAATTCATCAGGATGCATTGGAGGCATTTACAGCTGTTTGCATAATGATGTGAAATGTCACAATTTCGTCGAGCCCGGCCCGGGTTCTTCCCACCTTGCTTTCCACCACTTTGACCCTCCAAATCAGTGCTCTGCTCACTACCAGCTCGACGCAAACCATCCTCCAGCCAATTTAGCCATCGAAATCCTCAGAGCGGTGCTGATCCATTTCAAATCAGCGTCTCTTCTCCGCTCCGGATTGCAGATTCAACTTGCTGGGAACCTCCGTCAGGGCTGAAGCCACCGACAATATACACCCTCACTACCATGACCAATGGACCGGTCGCTTGCACATGCCAGTGGGAATCTGGCAAGCTATACATGAAGCCACCGGCATTTGAAATCAGCCCACTCTTGCTTTCTCTCTTCTCTCACCATGCTCCGTCGCTCTTTGCACAATGCTAACGCCCTGAACCAAGGCAGCACCTTCCACGAGCTCATCGTAGCTCCCACGCTCACTCCCGACCTTGCACGTCCCTATACAGATCTGATTACCGGAGAAATAATCCAGCCCCACATTGCCCAGGACAACAGTGCCAGCTCGCCTCATGCCAGCGACGGGCAGCCCGAGTCGGACGTACGTGACCCACAACCTTGGAGACGAGGCCTATCAACACCCTCTGCGACTTTGCAATGTCCGCCATCTTTATACCGTCCTCCAGGTACATAGCCGCGATACACTGCTTCAAATCGGCGGAAAGTTTGGCCGGCATGGAGGGAGAGAAGAAGCTGAGCATCTTCGATCGATCCCATCGATAGATTAGAGCCTCGAGGTCGTGTATGGCATTCAAAAAGGCAAAGAACAAGTCGTGTTCAACCTACGGGAACAATGCGGGCCGGGCTCAACGAAAATCTGACGTTTCACATCATTATGCAAACGGCTGTAATGCAGCGCTCCGGGATAGCGCGCCGGACATGGTGGATGGCTGGGAGAAGTGGGTGTAAGGTAGTTGACATCCATGCTCGACGAACGCCACATGCCGACATCGGTCACGTCCCAATCGGGAGGGTGCACGACCAAACTGTACAGCGGGGTTTTCCGTCGATGAATTTCGCTGTAACTTGATGAGGACATATATGTACCCACTAGGCTCCCGAATACAAAAAATGGGATGCCTTGATGCACTCCATGTCGAGTTAAAGCAATGGCATCATCTCATCATTCGCTTGTCAGCACTCTGACACCGTTGATCCGACGAATGATTTTGCTCCCTGCTCCGTCATAGCCAATCGTTGCGGGAAATTTTTGGACAGGGCCCATTCTTGAGCAGATATCTACCCTAAGACCAACTTATTCGGAATTCCATCGAGAGGAAAGAGTTGTGCGCGCACCCTCCCGATTGGGACGTGACCGATGTCGGCATGTGGCGTTCGTCGAGCATGGATGTCAACTACCTTACCAGTGGGAGTCGCGGCAGCACAAGGATGGGACAGAATCACCTTTTGAGCTAAAGGAGAAAGGTGCGCATGGTGATCTTCGTTTTGAATGGGAATACTGATCCGGAATTGCTAGTCATGACAATGCAGGACATTACAAGGAAGCTCCAGAGGGACGAGTTATTGTGGAGCGGGGAGAGAACAGAGGTTGAGCAAGAGGATACTCCGAGTACGTTCATCCTCATGGGCTTGGAATTGGAGGAGCTTCAGTAAGTGCTGGTGCTGTGCCAAGAACATTGTTTTGATTCGCATCACAGACAAACCTCGCGATTGATGTCAAAGCCGTCGCCAACCCGACAGATAAACAAGCAGTAGATTTCCTCAAGCAGCGTACAACGCTGCTCAAGCGCATACAGGGGTTCCGCAAGCTCCAGCGGACGTATATGCCCAACCTGCCGTGATTCCTGACTGCGACACAGCACACCATCTGGGATGCTGAAGCGGAGCGGAATGCAGAGGCAATTCGGCTATTCATGCCGTCGGATCTGTTGGATGTCACGAAGTGCGTCAAAGCTTGCGCCGTGGGCCTACCGGAGGTGGAAGAGAGTCTGCGGGTCGGCGAGGCACGCCAAGCATTGGATGACCTACGCCAAGGTCTGAGGACGCGTACCATGACGAACCGGTTCCACCTGCAGAACTGTACTGGGCAGCGCATGCTCACACGAGGTCAAGGAATCCTCCGGCAGGTGAATATCAAAATCCACAAGGCGAAAATACAATACCAGTACGTCCGGAACACCTTGAAGCGATTGAAGGGCAACGGACCGTGGGAGAAGGAACTTCCAGTGCTGGAGGATAGCGACATACGCACACTCAACGAGCGTGCACTGACTGCGGAGGAGGCGGAACAACAACAAGCAATACACGACTACGAAGAGATTGCAGAGGAGGGCGGTGTTGCCGCCTTTGGGGTTGTGGCACTGGCCGAAGGGCGGCGGACTTTGTCATGGATCTGGTATGTTGCCAAGGCTGAGGATCCGACCGAGGCAGAATTGGTGGAAGGTACGATTATATTGATAACATCACTTATTATGCTGACCAGCGAGCTAGCCCTGCGGGTCGAATGGTGCAAGGTGTTTGCACGTATGCGTCGGTGGCGTGAAGACGTTGTGCTTGTGAGGAAGAAATGCGGCGTACTATCAAGTACGGCCATTCAGCGGCACACAGATGGGCTGAAAGCGTGGATGCACGGGGGGAATTTGTTGATGAGACGCTGTTGGAGGGTCTGATGGCATATGCATGAGAGCAGGAGGACCGCGAGATGTGGATGTCCCATCAGCTGGCGGCAAATTGGACAGGGATCAGAATGAAAGGCCGCGCGTATTTGGCCGGAGAAACGCCGGCTGGCGTCGAGATTGTCCTTTGGCTGGACGACGACGATGCGGGGGATGACGGAGAGAAGGGCACCCCGGACTATGAGGATGAGGGTGATGACGAGGTTTTTGAGTAAGCTGCAGGCAGGGGACAGGCGATGGGGAGAAACAGTTGGGCTTGGTTTGGATCGGGTGATTGCGGAGATGCTGAGCGCCGGGAGGAAACGGTTGGGCTAGGTTATTGGATCGGGTTATTGCAGAGATAGGAGTGTTCTTTTGATCGTGTGATGACGGGCAAACCGGCTAGATTGTCGTGATTGCGGGCAGGTTGATGAATACATGACCTGGTTTCCGAAATGATAATCAGCCCAAATGGGCTTGCTTTGTGATGTGCGACCCAGGATCACAAAAGTATCACAAACTGCACCTAGGATCATCAAACTGCTTGATGGGAAACGAGTTGCATGATGGAAAACAAGTTTGACAGGGGATGGCAGGCTGCCGATGATGCCGACGTTATGCAGTTGTTATATGTGTGCTGGCCATGGACGCAATGCATTGTGGGTCCTATTGGCCAGACGGCCAACCAGCTTGCATAATGCATTGCAGTCGGCGATGACGGCCAGCCATAATGCATTATCACTGCTCTCCTTGGTGGGACAAAAATGTGTCCACCTGGTCTGAATCGCCCAAAAAGTCATTTGGTGGGGAAACCCGCAGGTTCTTAGCGCCTCCAGTGGTTTGTCCCGGCGTTGCCGCGTTCGCGGCTAGAGGGTCTCTGGCTTGCAGGGGGAGGTTCATATCCTTGCTGCGTATGGGCTTCCATCTGTTGAATCCACGTTGCCATATTCTCGTTGGTCATTGATTGAACCTGCATGGTTGTATCGTCCAACTGGGTTCCAATGCCACCGATGACATGGTCCAAGGTCTGTACATGGCCTCCGGTCGCGTCTTGTTGTGCCTTCAGAGCAGCATTCTCCTGATGGAGTTCCACCCTCTCCGTGCTCAAGCAGGCTATGTGGCTGAAGACATATTTGGCCTTTTGAATGTCGTTCATCGCCTCAAAGTTGGCGACTTCTGCTTCCATTGTCGGTCGACTGTTGGTGATAGTAGGGAGGTTGTTATTCTGTCAGCACCAGCAGTCTTCCAGGTAGCTGAGCGGGTTGTTGAGCGAGAGAACCTGCAAAAGCAGATTCTAACAGGCGACCGACGGTAAAGCAAGTAAAACGAGTATGAAGACTCTGGGGGAATAGATGATAACAACCTACAGTACGGGAGTCATGAAACAGAAAGGGTCCTGATCGTACAGTAAGGGTTAATACAATCAGGGCTCTGAAGTCAATCGGTTTCCAACAATCGGGTTGTAACGTTGCAGTGCTAAAGGATAGGGAAAGAAAGGGACAATAGGGACTGTGTCATGACAGGTGCCCCATGAAAAGCATAATGTGAATCAGATTGAAACTAACAATGCACAACAATGAGGACCCTGTAGGGAACAGTGGTGTAGTTCACTAACTACTGACAAAATTTACATTACTGTGGTAGCTTCATCATTGAGATTGGCACCTGTCTGGAGCAGAAGACACACAATCTCAGTGTGCCCTCCATAGGAGGAGGATGCAGCCTGCAATGTGTTGCCGTACTCTCCACCCTGTGCATTGACGTCGGCACCTGTCTCGAGGAGAAGATGCACAATCTCAGTGTGCCCTCCATCGGACGCAGCCTGCAATGCGTTGCTGTACTCTCCGCCCTGTGCATTGACGTCGGCACCTGTCTCAAGCAGAAGATGCACAATCTCAGTGTGGCCTCGATAGGATGCAGCTTGCAATGTGTTGCCGTACTCTCCGCCCTGTGCATTCACGTCGGCACCCTTCTCGAGCAGAAGATGCACAATCTCAGTGTGGCCTTGATAGGACGCAGCCTGCAATGCGTTGCCATACTCTCCGCCCTGTGCATTCATGTCGGCACCTTTCTCGAGCAGAAGATGTGCAATCTCAGTGTGCCCTCCATAGGACGCAGCCTGCAATGCATTGCCGTACTCTCCGCCCTGGGCATTGACGTCAGCACCTTTCTCGAGCAGAAGATGCACAATCTCAGTGTGCCCTCCATAGGACGCAGCCTGCAATGCATTCCTGTACACTCTTTCCTCTTCATCGTAGGCAAAGGCATTGATGTAGGCAAAGGCATTCACGTCGGCACCCTTCTCGAGCAGAAGATGCACAATCTCAGTGTGGCCTTGATAAGACGCAGCCTGCAATGCGTTGCCGTACCCTCCGCCCAGTGCATTGACATCGGCACCTTTCTCGAGCAGAAGATGCACTATCTCAGTGTGGCCTTGATAGGATGCAGCCTGCAATGTGTTGCCGTACTCTCCGCCCTGTGCATTCATGTCGGCACCTTTCTCGAGCAGAAGATGCACTATCTCAGTGTGGCCTTGATAGGACGCAGCCTGCAATGCGTTGCCGTACTCTCCGCCCTGTGTATTCACGTCGGCACCTTTCTCGAGCAGAAGATGCACAATTTCAGTGTGGCCTTCATAGGACACAGCCTGCAATATCTTGCCATACTCTCCGCCCAGTGCATTGTCATCGGCACCTTTCCCGAGCAGAAGACGCACAATCTCAGTGTGGCCTTGATAGGATGCAGCCTGCAATGCGCTGCCGTACCCTCCGCCCAGTGCATTGACATCGGCACCTTTCTCGAGCAGAAGGCTCACAATGCCAGTGTGACCTTTGTAGGAAGCAGCCTGCAATGCGTTGCCATACTTTCCACCCTTAGCATTGAGGTCAATGCCTTTCTCGAGCAGAAGACACACTCCCTCAATATATCCCAAGTAAGAACATAAATACAGTGGCAATAATGCTTTGTATGACCAATTTGGCCATGAGAAATGCTCATCATCAACTTGATGCAGCTGATTTAAAGCAATGTATTGGCCACTCTCAGGCTCCAACAGTTGCATTGCTGAAGCAGACAGGATAGCTCGGCCATGGCAGTGCAACAGATGGTAGCACCAATACTTGGCCGCATACACAGCCAGTGGATAGTCCGGCAGTGTTTCCTCATTGAGAGGGTGCTCACTGAAGTAGAGAAGGTAGCCTATGCAGGTCTGTGCAATCATGGTATGTGAAAGATCCTCTCTGACATCCCAGTTGAATGTACTTGACAGTCGTCCTGACACGATATAATCCTTGACTGATGCATGAGCCAAGCTTATGATAGATGGCTGACTCTCATCATCAGCATATGTGACCAGTCCCTCCAACCATTCCACAATCCCCGCTGCACTACCACGTAGATGGGGGTCATATGTGTATGTTTCCAGGTCAGAGAAATCAGATGCAAGAGCATCATTAAGCTCTGTCAGGGTAACTGGTTGGGCAGCAAAGACAAGCCATAGGAGAAGTCTTTCAGCATAGACAATGTAATCAGCCGTGATTTGTTGCAGGAAGCGGTCGTAGATCCCATACAGGTCACCTGGGAGATTGGTGAGTATCCTGTCCAATTTGCCTGCCAACTTGCAGCGGGAAAGTTCAACAAGGAGACAGGCTGCCAGGCGAAACCTAGAAGAAGAGTCAGTATCAACATTCTACTAAGTACAAGAAAGATACTTGCATTCCGTTACTTCTGTGCACAACTTTCTCAGTGATATATTCTGTGTGATGTGCCCATTGTTTCAAAGTGTGCTTCGTCCGGAGTTCACTACCAACAAAGAGTTTGATGTCCTTCTGTGTTGCATGAATTCCAAGGGCAATACATTCTATGTCCTGGAAGTGCCTGGTGAATATATCGCGGGATTGGCTGGTGAAAAGTAGGTGTAATAGGGTCTTGTCCCAGCCCTGGAGCCAAGAGATCAGCTCAACAAGGGGCTGATGTTCCACATCTTTCGCTTCATCGAGAGCATCAAGGACAATATAAGTACGGCCAAGCTCTGAGAGTAGCTTTTCAAGAACATTCTGGAGATCCTTATAGGTTGGCAGTACCTGACCCATTGATTTGCTGCTGTACAGGTCATCCAGAGCCTGATAAGGATGTGGATGAAGGGATTGAGCTGAGAGCTGTAAAACAATGCACCGAAGTGCTAGTCCCACAGATTGTTTCTTTTCATCTCTGAAGTCAAAGTAGAAGTATGCAACAGCAGGAGTGTTTGGTTTGGGGATTAGATTGTTATCACTGATGAGCTTGTCGATTATTGTAGAGCTGTTCATTTAAAAATGCTCAAGCCCACATCCATGAAGCATAGTAAGAGTAGACATTACCTGAGTACACTCTTCCCACTACCAGCTGCCATCAAATTAGAGTCTTTGTTGCCAGTGCTGGGAGAATCTTACATTGTCCCTGAATCCATAAAGATCCCGGATTGTCTTGCCAGTTGATGAACTGGTCGCCATCCAGGAGCCACTGCCCTGTGCCTTCATGATGGCACTCCAGGGCTGCATTTTGTTTCTCCTGCATGACATCTGGAGAGAATTGCATCCATTTCTGAAGCTTGTGTTCAAGACTGAATTTATATCAGCTTTCAGTAACTTATGATTTGCAGATTCAACTAACACTGCATCATAAACCTTGCCTAATGTTACTGTGGTCTTGCTGTGCATAATGGCAAGGTCCACCAAGCGGTTGGTCTATATATAAGGTGGGTGCCATGTAGTGCTTGTGTATATAGTACTTGCCTTGAACCTGTCCACAAATGAACTGAGCTCTTGACCGAGCGGACTCAATTCACTTTCTAGATCATTGCGGGCCCAGATTTGGAAATTTTGCTTGTGGCCATCAAAGACAGTGATAGTCGCATAAACCTTCTGGACCAGTCTGTAGGTTATTCAATGAGGCAGCAAAACAACACAAGGAATAAGAAGGTTACCCAGTGTATGTATCAACATCTGCCTTGAGACGCCCAATAAGGTCAACATGATTCATCTCCTCAAGACGCAAGATGGTGCCACAGAGATCCGTTGTGACATCAGTTATACGAGTAAGCAGTATGTCCCATTTCTTGTGTATGTCCTTTGTTTCCTACAACAATAACATTTAATTAATGAGTGGAAAACCAAAAACTATTCAATATACCTTGTATGCTTGCAGAATCTTGGACAGAATTGAAGCAACGGGCACAGTAAGGTGGACCTTCTGAGCAACATTTGCAACCTTCTCGACAAGGTGGAGCGCAGAGGTGAGGTTACTGATCACCGAGTCTTTCCTAACTTGTCTTATCTCTTGTAGGGCTGTGAAGTTGGTGTGATGTGGGATCTGTGGCAGAGAGATAACATACCGAGCCTGTCTCCAACATCAAGCTCCCCCGTGAGCATGTGGTCCATGTTGTGCTTTAACACAGCCTGCTGAAAGGCCAGAACAAGCTCGATATTTCCTTGTTGTGTGTCAAGATGGTCAAACAGTTTCCCGGCCTTCTCGTAATCATTGTATTCATAGAGGAGATGACCACGGACAGAAGAACTGAGAACATCATGCATGTCTTGGATTATGTCGCCGATGCTTTCAGCTAGGGCTTGTTGGATCTCGGATCGTGCATATGACTGGTCAAAAGTGTCGCCAAACCAGCTGTAAGGCATCAATAACCACCTGCAAGTTGATAGGAAGCACACCTCCCAGTCGACAGCTTCAAGGCTTGGGACATGGTGGTGCGAAGGAGACGAGCGAGGGAAGATTGCACAGCGTGTCTGCCTCGCGTGTGCAATGAGGCGTCCAAATTTAGCACTGCCTTCCTCCTGAGATGATCGCCTTCAAGTTCCGATGTCCTCCGTCGGAGTCCGGGCATTCTTGATGTCGCTGAGGATGGCGTGGATGAGTCTCCGAGGCGGAGACGAGGAGCAGTGCTGAGGTGGGGCAGCGTGGAGTTGTCGATGGTGGAGATAGGGCGATAAGCCGTGGCCCAGGGAGGCAAGCCATGCATCATGGGGATCTAGACGGGCCGTCGAGATCCCCTACCAGCACCAGCTCTTGCCATGTAAAGCTCCGAAAGCCGGAGTGCGAGTTCAAGTGCGCCACGGCCGACTGCCAACAGGTAAGCTGTGTCATAAGCCCCATATCGCGGCGCTTCGTTCAAGCCGCTCAGGGTGCGCTCAGCGGCCGCGCGGGATCTGCGACGTCTTCGAGCCGCATAGAAAACAAAGGCAGACACACTCTAGACGCGCTTCACGGAGAAAGCCCGCCAGGTGCTTCACCGCCCGCCTACTTTTTCGCCGCCTACTATGGAGTTGAGCGTCACAGCTGGGCAGAACTGAGAGCACGTTCAGAGGACTCGGATGGGGAGACAAGAATGACAACAAGGTCGTCCCGCGTGGGGTCTCGCGCGCAGAGAGCCTTGCGACGTCCTTGAGTCGGTACAGGCAAGCAATGGCAAACGCCCTTTGGAATATCTTACGTGATCGTCGCCTGGTACGGAGTCGAGCGTCTCGAACTTGAAGTCGTTTGTAGCAGGTCCAGAATCGGGAGAAGATTCAGAGACAAGAATTACGACAAGCTTGAAGCGCGTCGGAGTTGCGTCGGCGCCGGTTGCCTGAGCGAAGGAGAACATGTCCCCGCTGAAAAGAAACGGGACGAAAAGGTTTCAAGGCGAGCATCTGCCATTTGTGTGCGAAGAAATTGATATTATCGGAAGCGCGCAGCCCATCGTAAGTCGGCGGGAAGGGGGTTTGACGATATCCTTGAGTGGCCGCAAGGAGCAAGGCCGCTCAATTGCCAGCGCTGACGGCGACTCCCAGGCTGTCATAACAGCCTGGTGACGACGCACAGCCTTTTTTGCTCCTTGCTCTCGACCACCACCAGGTCCCGCTCAAGTGCGTCCGTCCGTTCCACCTACTTCCACCGTCCCGTCCTCACTCTCGACAGCCAAAGAAGAAGAATCAGAAGAGAAAGCAAAAAAAGGAATGTCTGGCGCGCGAGGATGCTTTAACTGTGGAGGCTGTGCGTTGTCGTTGTCGTCGTTGCCCCTCCCTTCGCCCTACCTCACATCTCACTCTCATATCTCCCTCATACCTACCCCCTACCGCTACCGGGGACGCTGCTGACGATGTTCTGTGCTCTGCTCTTTCACATACAACTCTTCTCGGTACCTCAATGTCGTGTCGGTGCGGCGGCGTGGGGCGGCGAATACAATCTCTTTGCAAAATCCAAACACACTGCGTTCGATGATTCGACTGTTGCGGCGGGGACGATGACGATGACGACGACGACGACGATGCGGTGATATATCCCTCTAGTCGGCCACCAAGCTGCGAACTGCCCCAAGGCTGGGACGCCTACCTGGTGAGCCTCGAGTCCGTTTCCATGCCTCGTCTGTCGCTGACGCTCTTGATTTGTTTAGCTACAACTGTACGCTCTCTGTACAGAGCCTCAAGGATTACTGACGCCCACACGACACAGGCGGTCTCGAAGGCCACGTCTCGCGCGACTGTACCATGGAGGCCAAGCCCAAGGCGTGCTACAAGTGTGGTCTGGATGGTCACATCGTGCGTCCCTCTTCCCTCACCATCTTCTGTCGTCCCCAGCGCTTAATTAAGCGCCCATGCGCTGGCACTGTCTTCACGTCTCCCTCATCGACTCACTAACTCCTCCACAGTCCCGCGACTGCCCCGACAACCAAGCCAGCACCGGAGGCGAATTCTCCAGAGGAGGTGGCGGAGGCGGAGGAGGAGGACGTGGTAGCGGTACCGAGTGCTATCGCTGCGGCAAGACAGGCCATATCGCGCGCGCGTGCCCTGACGCTGGTGCCGGCGGCGCAGGAGGAGGAAGCTATGGCGGGTCTGGCTACGGCAGCGGCGGAGGCGGAGGTGGTGGTGGATTCGGCGGAAGCGGAGGTGGATTCGGTGGGGGAGGAGGCAAGACGTGCTACACGTGTGGTGGTGTCGGCCATTTGAGCCGCGACTGTGTCCAGGGCAGCAAGTGCTACAACTGCGGAGAGATCGTCAGTCTTTTCCTTCGTCGTTCTTGTGGAATGGATGGATGCTGACGGACACTCTTCTTTTGCAGGGCCATATCAGCCGCGACTGCCCTCAGGCTCAGCGCCGGGCGTGCTACACCTGCGGCAACGAAGGGTGCGTCCCCCTGACCTCCGTCTCATCTTTTGACCTTACCTTTCTCCCCGCAGACACATCTCCCGCGACTGTCCCGGCGTGGCTACTGCAGACGCCTAAGCCTCCAAAAAGGATCTCGTTGACTGAATGCTGAAAAAGAAGTACTACTCCGACTGACTGACTGACTGACTGTGTGTATACGTATGTGCATAACAACGATAGCGATACTTTTCTTCTCTTCTCCATTTCGACCCCAAGCACAAGTCCGAGTCCATCTACCATTCGCAAGCACAATGCAGGAAACGCCAGCATTCGGACTTCGATGAGGATGGCTTGGCGGGGCTCGTACGCAGGGCAAGGCTTGCAAGCGTCCCGTCCCGTGCATGAGCAGGGGACATGGAAAACGGGCACCAAGAGGATATCGTCGCTGGGGGAATCATGGCGAATAGTAGGACCTTGACGCGAGTCGGGATACAGCCCCAGCTTCGACGACATTGGTGCTCGCGAATGTGTCTGAAGCGGCGATGGCGTTGCTGCTGTTGGGCGTATGGGAGGATTCGAGTCCTTCCATTGCGTGCGAAGGGCTGTAGCTCGCCCAGGGATACATATGTAGCGCACAGATCCAAATCGAAGCCTGAGGATAACGAAAGCCGTATTCACGGATCAGGTCGCTGCAAGCGATATTGTGAGTCGGACCCGGGGAACACTATATAGTATGGAAGGCGCTTACATACCAGCGGTCCGAGTCACTGAAGAGGTGACTCGGAGTCGGCCTTCATCCAACGGGGGAGGATCCACTAGTACTCAGGCTCGCGTTGGTCCGTCGACGGGAGGGGGACGTCGGGGCGGAATCAGTGGGAGACGGGTACGGGTGTCGGCGGTCCAGGAAGGAGTATGAGAGGAACGAGTCCTGCTGCGTCCACTAGGTGCCTGTCGGGCTCGAATCCCGTCCTTGTTTGCGTTTCGACGCCAGACCATGGAAGTCGGTCGGTCGGCCGCCCCGCTGCGTCTGCTACCGAGGTACAAATCCAATCCAATCGCATTCATCCATTGCGTCGTTGAGGGTCGGGCCCGGGCAATAACAGTATCGAATGACGCTTGGCTTGCCTCGTAGCTGCCATCGTCCTGCGACAAATTGTCGGTACTGGAACAGCTGGAGAGGAACTCAGATCCCAAGTATGCAAAGCTTCCAGTGAGAACGGACGTACATACATATGTGCGTGGCCAAGCGAGAGAAGGATGGACAATGCTGCCTTCCGAGTCGCTTGTCGGACGCGAGTCGCCGTTCTGCACTTTTCATTCTACCTCCGTCCGTGCGTACGAGGGACCAGAACGTCGTAATAAGGGCCTTGAAGCGTCTTGTCGTTGCTCGCGAGGCTGAAAAGGTCCTAGGGACATCCACATTGACCTCTGTCGCAGACACAGTACACAGGCTGCCAGCGTGCCGGAGTTAGAGACATAAAAATCAATCCCGCGTTTTACACCCAATGCAGACGATACACACGGAGCTCAGTCAGAGTCATTGTGCGAAGCTTGGAAGCGGAAGCGGATGTCGTCCTACACAAACGAGACAAGGAAGAACCGTCGTCGTCGTTGGGGAGAAGGAGGATGACGCAGTCGTAGACAGCGTAGGCTGGGATATTGGCACAAATGGGATAACGAGTCGTTGTGCTTGGTCCCGGTATCGAAGGGCCAGAAGCAAGTGGGCTTGAATCCCTCATCTACAGGTCGCCGGAGCTAGAAACTCGAAAGTCAATGCCGTGTTTAGACCCAATGCAGAAGATACACACATTCAGCGATCCTCACACAACCATTGGGTCCCAGCGCGCCAATACAGACTAGCATGGGCGAGAATCGATATATGCGGAAACACTGCCCGATACTCCTCCCGGGGCACAGTCAACTCCCCATGCATGCGCAGAGCATGCATCGTCTGTCGACACCCCGTCTTGTCGAAGAACGCGTTGAGCTGACCGATGGGGTCCGGGACGAAGTATTCTGGTAATTGCAGTCGACGGAGAGCCGGGGTGATGAAGATGCCGAGGTAGCTCCCGTCGCGGGGGTCGGGGTGAAGTCTCCCGCACAGGACGAGGGTGCGGAGGTGCGGAAGGTGGATTTCTGTGTGTGTGGTGTTGAGGCCTTCTACCAGCCAGTCTGCAGTAGACGAGATTCGACGCATGCTGGAGGGCGACGATGCAGGAGTGGGGCAGCCCGCCCGTCAAAGTGACCGTCGTCAGCTGGTTGCAGGGTACACGTATGGAGCACGCAAGCCCGGCAAATGACATGGATCGGAGACGCGGCGTGTGGCCGAGGGCGATAGGCGGGTACCGGTGACCGTTCAACGACATGAGCGAGAGCTGCTCGAGGAGAGGCATCTCGATGTCGAGTTTATGGATATGCTGGGAGTAAACATAGATCTGGAGGTGCCGCCACCGTGCGCTGTGCGGGAGGAAGGCGTCCAGAGCACCTGGAAAGGAGGTTTGGGAGGATAGCTCGATGGAGAGTGGGCATGATCCAGACCGGCGGAGCCAGGCGGATATCGTGCTGCTGAGTGACTTCACGCGCCATTGGAAGTCCTCGTACACGCGTATGGCGCACCAGAGGGCTGGAGTCTGCAGCGCAATGTCTCTCCAGTGGCGAGATACGAGGAGAAGCAGCGAGGGTGATTCTGGCCCGGCGAGCGGAGGACAGTTTGGGTAAGGCGGAATGAATTGAAGGAAGATGTGGGAGATGATTTCGGTGGGAAGAGAGTCCAGCGTAGTTGGTGAGTCCATGGGACCTGAATGGGTGCTTTTTAGCGAACGTCAGGATTCAGAATTGAACCGAGGGCGTACGTCTTGGGCTGAGTGCTATTCTACCGGGGATTCTTCAGCTACGCGTCGCACTTCCTGACCTATTCGTCGTCACTACATTGCATGGAAAGGGGCGGATACTCGCCTCGATATAGTGTCCCTCTGCGCCTCGCCAAGCTGAGACACAACCGTCAGTAGGCAAACCACGACGTGCGGAGCACACACCTTGGTGTTTTCAGGTGGGTGTGGTTGACTGTGATGGTGGAGTGAAAACCAAGGAGGTGAATGTGACGCGTCTCTGCCGCGACACGCACTGCTTGTCTTCGTCTCTCATGCTGTCTGTTTTTGGATTCTTGCACACCCTCTAATGCGAATATTCGTCGAACTACCGACCGACTCGAGGAGCGCGTTGTCGCTTGCTTGACCTGGCCGCCAAACTTCTCCTGGTCCCTTCCCTCGACCATGCTCTCCAACTTCCTGCCGTCCACTGTTTCGTCTGTGCGTCCCATCTTTCCTGGTTCTTCCTCCGGCTCAAGAAAATGACTCATTGACTCATTTCCTCAGAATAATAGTGCGCTTCCTCTGCACTTCCTCGCCGCCAAGTTTCCTGCAGTCGCGGCCCAAGACGCCAGCCAGATCCTCCTCGTACACTTGCAGCGTCAAGACCCGCGCCTTTCCCATCGTAGCATACTCTCCTTTGCGCCGAATATTGGGTCGTCGTTCGTCGTTGCCAGAATGAATCACGCTCATCCACGCAAAGCAGCCATTATTCAGGGCTGTTATCTACATTTTTTTTGGAGTATTCGTTGCGTGGATCAAGCAGAGGTTCTGCGTCCCGCATCGATTCCGCTGGCGTCTTCTCGTTGCTGGAGGCTGGGGCAATGTGGGCGATATTCGTACGTTGCGCAATCAGCTTCCGCCCACTCTTTAGCAACGGCCGTGGCAGTCAGCATCATGAGTGCCTCGTCCTTCAACGGCACCGAGGACGAAAACCTGGCGGTCCCTTATATCACTTTGGGCTTCATGCTCGTCAGAATGGTACGACATTATGATGATTCACCGTAGTGCTTAGGGCTCCAAACAGTAACCGTAAATGTACGGTTTACGGACGGTACGGTACGGGTTTCCCCCCGTACCGTATTGCTCTAGCCACCAACCTTTACGGTACGGGTTACGGGACGGGCTGTCCCATCAATACGGGTCGTCGACCCGTATTGTCGGTGTTGCTCCCGTTTGGCGGGTTTTCCCGATGAATATATTGCGCAGAGGTACGGAACATCTCCCTGTGCTAAAATTGTGACCTGCTGAACAATTTCCGGGCCAGACAACTCACCATGGTGCCCGTACTGAGCCGTATACTGTACGGTTTTTGCAATACGGGTACCGTACCGTATGTGGAGTTCACGCCGACTTGTACTGTACGGGTGCGACCGTCCCGTCGCGAAATACGGCCGTATTTCTGACGGCCGTACCCGTATACTGTACGGTTTAGAGCCCTAGTAGTGCTGTCCAAAGATACGATACGAACCGATATATTTTTGATATATCGTCGATACGGCTGATACGATACGCTGTCTAAGGAGAGGATACAATATCGATAAAATACGATATGCCCCCAGCATATCATGATATATCGTGATATGTAGTAACCACCGGCAATGGGCCAGCCGACGCCTAGATGGATCAATAAATGATGTTCCCCATCAGCCGGTGTCGGCTTGGCGCCTCTGGAACGCCTCTAATGTGATGGCAGCGATCTGCCGACGGCCGCCGCAGGTCTGATGATGTGATTCCAGTGATGGCCATGTTGCGAGATGGAATTTATAGGCCTTGTATGGGGCCCAGATGAGTCTCAGAGGCCAACTTATCATGTAGAGGGGGGCTCCAAGCTCAAGCAGGGTACTTCTCTTCACTCTCAGCAGCAGAAACCTAGAGGGAAAAAATATCTTGATATATCTTGATACACCTGATATGATATGATACAAATACGATACGCGCCGGGCAGACACGATACGATATCGATAAAATACGATACGCGATATTGCGTATCGTAAGCGTATTTGGACAGCACTAATTCACCGTTGCCCAGGATTTCCTCTGATTCTCGCAGCTTTCCTTCTTCCTCTTCGGCGCATTCACCTAGTCAGCCTCCACTATGTCGGGCCCCGACTTCAAGACCGAAGACGTTCCGGCGGCTTTGCACGAGCGTCAACGGAGGACAAGGTCGTTGCCGCGGTACCTGCGAAGCACGTATCATTTCATACAACGTCGAAGACAGCGCCGCCCTTTCACGCCCTGTCTCCCCGCGTCATTCGCATATCGCTTCCACAGCGCCTACGACCACCGCCATCGACACGGATCTTGGAGACGATGGTCTCTTCCCAGACGAGAGCATCCTCCCTGTCTCCTGCCCAGCCAGCCCAGTCCCAGGCGGCATCCTACATCAACCGCACCCACACCCAAAGTCGCATCAGGACATCCACATTCACCATCTCGCCCAACCGCCTCTGCTGTCATCCTCATTTCATTCATAACTACGCTCGAACCACCACTCAGATCCCTCTTCGTCGCTGACCCTACACGGCACATCCACCCTCCCCAGACGGCCTCCCCCGCTCGCATTCTATGACATTATTTATCACAAAGTATTATTTACTCATGCTCAGTGGTTTTGCTTTCGGAGTTTGAGGTTATTTTGTTGGTTGAGCTTTGAGGTTGAGTTCATTATCGGTGGTTTGAGGTTGAGGTTGGTGGTTTCAGCACTGGTTTGGTGTAATGCTCTAGCTTCGAGCTTGTGGTTTGCTCGTGGCTGAAGGTGACTCAACACCTATTTGAATACTGACTGAGGTGAAAGGTCGGCGCAATGGGCTACTGTAACAAATTGATATCAAGTCCATCATTCTCGGGCAACTCGGGTGACAAACAAAATAAGGGAAGATTCTCTTCGCAAGGATACTCTTGGTTGGATCTTCATAGGGATGGTAGAGACATGACTATGTCTCATCTGTATGCTTGAAATCCCCGCCAAAGTCTAGCTGAACTGGATTAATAAATGTTTTGCGCGCAAGCCCAAATTAATGGGGAATTTGATGAAATTTACTTTATGATCGTTGAGAAGACTGGCCATACCAGAGATAGGACCGTGAAGCCCACAGTAGTGCACAAAACTCAAACTCAAACCATCAACCTCAATGCTCAACCAGATCAGAAACCAAAAACCACAAACCACAACAATGTCAAACCACCAACCACCAAGTGCTATGCTCAAGCAGTTTTTATTTTGTGAAAACTGCTTTTATAGCATTCCTCCTCGACACAACGAGCTTCATTGGCGCGACCGCCGTTCCTATGAGCTGCCTCGGGCCCGCACTCGTCAGCCTGCGCGTGCCGAACCGGCTTCGCGAGCTTCCTATCGGTGCTACTAGTATCGTGGGGCTCGGCGTCGGCGAGCTCATCCTGTTTCCCATTCAGGGCGTGTTGCTCCGTCGCGCGTTGGTCAAAGCAGAGGCGAATGACGAGGACGACAAGGTCCTCTCAACGGCATTTGTTCGTCACCCTGTTGGCGAGTGGAACCGGCAGCGCTGAGCATCTCGCACCGTTCTTCCTCCCACAATATGCGCTGATGCTGGTGTCGATGACGGCGCTCATGGCGAGAGTCGTTGTTTTGGAGTATCTGGGAAGGGACTCTGTTAGACTTGATTGGTTTTTTACGTCGAGCTCGTGTAATATGGCAGTTCAGCTCGGGGTATCTTGAATAACGAGGGAGCCAAGTGGCCAGAAGCTCTCAATCGCGCTGAATTCGGCGTTAATGTTTCTGCGCCAGTGACTAATGGTGGCAGCAGAGCCTCGTCGAAGAGGAGGCCAAGAAATCTAGCATGTTGATATCGACTCCGCGTGGTGTTTACGCAGTAGGGAATACACCCTGATTACCAGTGTACCACCAAACCTCCAGGAATCCTTGCGTTTTTTTGATGCGTCACACAGACTGGCAGGCTGCCCTTGTCTCTCACCATCATCGTGCGATTCGTACGTCTTCACATCCCGGCCAGATCTTCCAACTCACGATGTTCAGGTCAGAATTCCGGAATGCTCGCGTCCCCAACCGACCTCTCAGCGAGAAAAGCTCACCCACTCTCTCGGGTCGAAGACGACATCCGATTCGCAAAGTCACTGGCGGAGAAGCAGCCTCAAGCGTTCGTCGAGGGATTCAGTCCTATATCAGCTGTTCCCAACGAGATGCTCCTCGAAATCTTCACTCAATACCTCCCTGTGTATCCGGACTGCGCGCCTCAGAAGGGACCCGGCTCGCCTATCCAGTTGATGCTCGTTTGTCGGCGCTGGCATGTCATTGTTACAAGAACACCGGACTTCTGGAGGGCTCTCTGGGTCCCAAATGAAGGGCGTACGTGGTCCAAAGGTGGCTCCGCCGTCCGAGAGGAGATGGAAAAGGTCCAAACTTGGCTGTCGAGGACCCGGAACTGCGTGCTCTCCTTGCGGGTGGACGCCAGACGCGCCAAGATCAACCACGAGCCCATCCTCGAAGCCCTGGCAGCCTGTCGCGATCGTTGGGAGTATGTCGAAATTTCGGCCTTTGTCCCGCATCTGCACCAGCTGGCCCTTCGTTTTTTGCACAGGAATTTCAGCTCGCCTCGGGTCAAATTCTTCGACGAAGCCGAAGCACCTTCAATGCGCCAATTAACCATCGTCGGCGGCTTGTTGGCGTTCCTTCCCCAGAATCTCGTACCCTGGCACCAGTTGGCCGCTATCACCCTCATAAATGATTTCCTTCCCGGAATCTCGCACATCTTGAATCGCATCCCACTAGCGAGTCTTGTCCACTGTCAAATCGTCGGCTCGCGCAGCGCGCCTCGTGAAGAGCGCATGAAAACCTTCCCCAAATTACGCTCGTTGGTCCTCAGAGCTTGGGATTCCTCGGGTTCGCAGCCTCAAGGCTATCTATACACCTTCGTGACACCCTCCCTCGATCGACTTCAGATACCGGAGTGTTTCCTCTGGGAGGACTCTGTCCATACACTACGACGATTCATCGCACAATCGGAATGCGACCTCCAGGAGCTTTGTAGCACCGGACCGCTGTTGTTTGCGGATGAAGAGCAATATCGCGATGCTTTCCCTTCCATCCCGTCCATTACTTTCGACTCGACCCGTGGATGGGAGGACCTTGTCGTTCATCGACCCAATGGGAAAGACTAGTGCCGTCCGGTGGTGCTCCCTTCATGCTTCCTTTGGGTCATGGCTCTGGACGCCAACATCGGATTTTGTTCTGCCCCGTATTTACTCATCGCTGAAAAAAGCCGCATGGGACTGCTTTCCCAGTGGAAGAAACGATTTCAGACTCGCAGGGTTTCTTTAACCGTCTTTATATCTCTGTTGTCCTACTTGCATCGCGTGCGCGGTTCCAACTTCTCGGATGTGCGCTGTAGTACCTGCGGCTTCGCGAGCGAACCTGCGTGGTGAGATGCGTGCAGTCATGTTCATATTAATATCACTAGGTATCGTCACTGAACCCTGTGTCGAGCGGCCGTCTCGAGACTCGGACCTGAGAACAAGTTGAGTTCGAGGTATCTAATCTATTCAATACTGTGCTCCAATCTTACCATTTGTGATATTCAAGCCGTCGATGTTGGCGACGTAGGCTGTTGGTACGTGAGGGTGACGACGCCGGGTCGTACAGGGTCTCCACGAATCCCCCAGCACTAACTCCATATAGAGCTCAACCCCGACGGAACATCCGATGCCCGCAGGGAAGCCGGCTTAGTCACCTCTATCCGGGGATAACATTGCCTTTTCGGGCCTCTGGCGTTGAATGCGGGAGAACCGCCCCAGTCGCGGTTACGCGAGTATAAAGTAGGGCTGCGTCAGCGTCACGGTGGGATTGATGCTCCAGCGGGTATATAAAGGCTGCGCAAGGACTCGCATCCAGTTCTCGCGCCCAAGCCCCTCTCGCACTCTCCACTCGCAAACCATGATGAAGCCAGACTATTCGACGTTCAATGCAGATGGCGAGTTCCATTATTCTTTTCGTTGTGCACTCATCCCATCTCACCGTACAGACAAGGAAAAAATGGGAGAAATCACCGGCGTCCCGGCACACGCGATGCTCGTTCAGAGTGGACTGCTTCCCAAGCCACCCTCCGGCGCGCTGGTTCTGGATAACGCCTGCGGTGGGGGTATCGTTGCGGACAAGCTCTTCGAGAAAATCGGCTCTGGGGGCGAGCTAAAACTGGTTTGCGGTGATTTGGAAGAGGCTATGGTGAAGAGCGTCAAGGAGAAGATTTCTGAGAGGGGTTGGAATGCGGAGGCACTTGTGGTCGACGCACAGGTGCGTTTTTGCTTCTCTCATTCCATCGTGTTGACGAGTTTCTACGACACAGGCGACTTCGTTCCCTCAAAATCATTTTACGCACGCCGTAATGAATTTCGGTATTCAAGTCATTCCAGATAATGCGCTAGCAATGAAGGGTGCGTCGCTCTTCGATTTGTACGAGATTTGCTGACCAGTTCCATCTGCGGACCAACAGAAACCTTTCGCATCCTCCGCCCCGGCGGCGTTCTCGGCATGACATCGTGGATTGCCCCAGGCTGGCTCGATACCATGCTACACGGCTGCCCTGGCTTCTCTCCACCAGCCCCACTCACAACGGGACCCGCTGCGACCAAAGAGAACGTCACCGCTCTTCTGGTTGACGCCGGATTCTCCACCGAGTCGATTATCGTGCAGGTTTTGGCGTTTGAGCATGTGGACGAGGTGGAGCATTTCGTGCGGTACATGAAGCATATGTTCGGTAACGGCCCTTTGGCGGGAGAGAACGGGAAAAAGTGGGAGGCGTATGTGAGGGAGCAGTATGGCAAGGGATCGTTCACGTTGACGTGGAAGGCGTTGGTGGTGACCGCAGTTAAGCCTAAGCTATGATTAGTATTATAGCGCTTTTATGGAAGATTCGGAAAGAGCTCGAGCACCGTCTGTAGCTCTCACTTCAAGACGACATAAGTACGGCTCTGATCCGTGGGACCGCTGCCTCCATTGAATCCCCACCCGATGGAGTGGAGCTATTTTGGAGAGATGGGCGAGGTATTCGGGACGGTATGAGGTCTACGAGAGATTTACCGTCATGGGGGCAGAATCAAGCGCACTTTGAGCTAAATCAATATGATGTGAAATCTTTGTCCCAAGATTCCCTATCTGTCACGCACAAGCTCACTTACAACCACCATGAGCACCGTCGTCAACGCCCTCGACCCCTTCTCGCCCACTTCCGATGAGCTCAATAAGCCCAACATCATTCTCCGCTCCTCCGACAACGTCTATTTCTTCACCCACAAGCAGATGCTCGCCTTCTCATCCCACTTCTTCAGCGACATGTTTTCCTTCCCGCAGCCAACCGGTGCCGATGCGAATCCCACGTACAATGACCTCGACATCGTCTCTGTGCCCGAGACAAGTGCTGGACTTCGAGTCCTCCTCTTGACGTGCTACCCCCCGCTTCTGTACCAGCTATCTCTTCGAGACGCTCGACGGCGTCGCCGTTGCATACGAGGCGGCCAAGAAGTATGATATTGCTGGTTCGATTGCACACCTAGAGGGTGTTCTGCGGGATCCGCGCTTCCGGGAGCAGCAGCCATACCGAGTGTTTGCCATTGCTTGCCTCTGCGGGCTCGAGGACATCGCAAAGCTCGCTGCGCGCGAGACACTGAAGCAACGACTCCCGTACCCCGGCGATCCCATACCCGAATACAGAATCCTCGCTGCTCACCACACCTGGCTTCTCGACCGTCTCCGCCGTCAGTGTGCGGATCGCATCGACACCATGCTCCACAACTATTTCAGGCCGCGTACGGACGACGACATCGCCGCCTTCGAAAATCAATTCTGGGACCGCTTCCCACCAGCGGTCCTTCATCTTTCGCTGGTCTGGTGGTTCTCCATGGGAAAGACCGAGCTCAAACACGCCGAGCATTGCGGACCGGTTATCGCCGACGTGCCCGACGATTTCCCCGAGACATTATACGAACCCGCTGTATGGTTTGAGCGGCACATTGTGCGGGTGTGCCAATCGTTTCCATTCGTCACAAACTACGAAAAAATCGCGCAAAGCCTCGCTGAGATCTCCCCGGACGCAATTGCGGCGATATCCAAGTGCCCACGTTGCACGGCCAAGGCGGCGCAGGACTTGAGAGAGCTTGCGCACAATTTCAGGGAGGTGGCTGAGGTTGCCATCTCTAAGGTCTGGCCAACCTTGTCTGCTGTTCCTCTTTCGACTGAGATTCCTTCTAGGAGCTTAATGCTATTACATTCACCGGAACTTAGATGGGTGTGTACTGCTGATCTAATCGAACGTAGCGATTCATTATTTGTTGTCTATGCACGAATACTTCTCCTTGCGACGCTACTCCTGCCCCGTCATCCAACTTTTCTGCTCCGACTTCAGCTCCACGCCGGGCTATGTCTCAGACCGGCCTCTGGAACCGCAAGACCCGCACGCTATTCAGTAACGCCGGTTTCGCGAGCGGCATGACCCTACTCCCCACAAGCCGAAATCCAAACTTCTCATACAACGCCCTCGCACCGGGCTGGAACGCGGTAGTTTCGAGCTCCAGCATTGTGAGAGGTCCGCCGAGAGTACCGCTAGGCGAGTGCTTTTGTGCATGCTCGATCATGGCGCTCATTATGAGCGAGCCGATGCGGCGACGGCGATGGTACGGGGAGACGATCATTCGTCGGAGGTGGCCTACGGCTGGGCGAGACGGTAGGTGTTCTGTGGATCCCCGTGAGCACGCTGTAGATCGAATGGAACGATGATAACCGTACCCATTCCGAAGTACCCGACGACTTCATCGACACTTCCGGGCGACTCAGCTTCGATAACTGCGACCCAAAATCCTGCCGGCGTCAGCGCCTGGCCTGCAGAAATCTTGTAGTACGTCGAAATATCCTTCATGTCCGTCTGCCGCGCCATTGCACAG
Source organism: Mycena amicta (assembly GCA_029282125.1). NCBI lineage: Eukaryota > Fungi > Basidiomycota > Agaricomycetes > Agaricales > Mycenaceae > Mycena > Mycena amicta. Next base: position 235,031 of record JARIHP010000001.1, on the reverse strand, counting down.
AATTTCTTGAACGTCTGCACGGCACCGTTTCGCAGGTGGAGGATCGTGGAGATAGCGAGTAGACAGAGGATTACACCGGCAATGCGCGCGTTGTTGACGCAGAGGAGGCAACCAGCGATGAATAGCGCGTAGGAGGCGAATGCGGCGGACGTCGACAGGGTTCTGCGAACGGCGGCTTCGCCTGGCGAACCAACTGTAGATTTGGCCAGTGAGCCATCGAGGCTACGGAGACTGCGGTCGATGAACTCACGGCCCACGGCAAAACCCACGTCTAGTAGCTCCAAGACTTGGTCGTAGTCTCTAGAGAGGTATTGTCTGATGACGATTTCGCGTTTAGCGCCCGAGAGCTGCTCGTTTTGCGGATGCAGGACCGTTGCCGACCTAAATGGCGTCGACGATTGAGAAGGGATAGTGCTGTGAGTCCGTGCTCACCCTGAGGATTCCATTGAGCGTCTGAAAGCACTGCAGCAGGAAGCGGGTGTAAAGAAAGACGCGCGCCGCGAAAAGTGAGTCATCCGGGATCCATGCGGAGTTACCAATCCATCAGCCAGCGTTAGGTCCTTATAGTGTCGAGTGCATACGTGCGAGCCTCGATGGATGGGAGAGACTGCAGCGTTGAAAACTTCAACCCATAGGACTGCCATGCCAGTGGGGAGCGAGCTGAGTATTCAAATATTCAAAGTTGACGCAGAATTGACCAGGATAATCGGACTCGGAGGCGCCGGCGAAGAGAGCTCTCGATATGGGGCGAGGGTAAAAGATTTGAGCGGATCTGGGTAGATGCCAAGCGCCGCCAGCGGTAAGTACATCGACGCATGACGAGAGTCACGGGGTGACGAAAAGCCCGGCCCGGGGTGTCACTGTCACCACGGTGACAGCTTTGCTACAGCACCATGACCAAGGCGCTAGAATGTCCGCATCACCGTCGTTTGACGCAGCTCTACGCGTCCTCTCCGATATCGAAACCAAGCCAGAGGGATTTCAAGCCGAGCAGAACTTGAAAGACCCTCTGGAGCGTCGAGACCGAATCTATGGTCCTGGCAGTCTCATTACGGACCTTCCCAACGAACTTCTCCTCGAAATATTCCACCATTTCTTCCCTCCCTATCCCGACTGTCCGCCTACCGCAGGCATGGGCTCCCGCAGGCATTTAATGCTCAATAGCACGATATTCTCGTCAAAACTTCCACCGCCTGGAGTGCCATGTACAGTAGAGAGAACTGGCCGGAGGCACAGAGGATAGTCCTGCACTGCGGTGATGCCTGTAACTAAGACGGTCTATATCCTTGTCGGTCCATCGGTAAGCTTGCTTTCGGTACAACGTTCTACGCGCTCATGCTTCTCGGGCGGGCTGCTCCGAGTCAGCAGCAGGCCACGATGACTGACCTACTCGGGGATCCGTGCCAAGTTATTTCGGGGGAGTGCTTTATATAAGGCCGACCGTAAATACTCACATAGGCCCGAGCACGCTCCACATTCGACTTGGAATGCCGCAGAAATCGCCAGCGTCTCATCCTCACCCGCGAGACAAAATCACGATCCGACAATACTTGCCTCAAGATCGCGACCAGGTATTCGCGATGCTAGACGTTGGGTTCGCCCTCGGTCGTGAGTCTAATCCTAACCCGTTACCTCATTGCTCATCACATCTTGCAGCAGGATCCCCGGGCCAAATTGCCGTCCGCAAAGCGCTAGCTACGCCGGCTGCTTTCGTCTCCTACGCCATGTTTCTTCTTGGACTTATGCTCCCCTTCGTCGCTGGTGCGCCTCTCTCGGGACTACCGCTCTGTTTGTCTGCTATCGTCATATTCCTATACCTACGACGCGCTCCGCGCCAGACGATGCTTCAAGTCTGCGAAGAGGCGCGACAAACAGACATGCGGGATATCGCAGAGTATTATCAGATCACTCGCGGACAAGCGCTGGGTCCGGCAGGATTTTGGGTCGCCGTTATCGAAGCCGAGTCGCGGGGCGGTGTCGATGAGATTGTTGGATTCTTCGGAATGGGTATGTATACGCTTCCTATCATCCTCCTTTGCTTTTGCTACGCACAGATTGGAACTCACAGAAACCCTCAGAACACCTCCCCGGGCAGCCCAAACTAGGCCACCTCCGACGCATGATTGTCGCGCCGAAACACCGCCGTCGACGCATCGGCTCGCTCATCATTACCGCCATGATCGCCCACGCACAGAAACATTCCCCTAAGGGCTCGCCTGGCGGACCCTTAACGACACTCGAGCTCGAGACCAGCGTTTACCAACCCGCTGCCAGGGCGTTGTACGAGAAGCACGGATTTCGAGTGATTGGGAGTAGGTTCTTGCCGCTTGCGTGGCCAGGGTTTTTGCATAGAGTGGAGATGGTACGATACCGAAGAGCGGTTTGGGAAAAGACAGATCTAGAGCATAAGAATCGGTACGGTGCTTGTGAGGAGGTGTAGATCGCGAACGTGAATTACAAAACTTGGTAGATTCATAATTCGACTATCCCGCTTTCGAAAGCTAAAATATTTCCGCACGCAACAGATTCTCGAGGCTCGAACATGCCGTCGATAGTATCCGCCAAGTATTGCCCTATTCCCGTACTAGTTCTGAGTCGCCGATCGACTAACCATGAACCGCCAAAGGGAAATTGTTCAATTTGTTGCTGGCATTGGAGCGCCGGGAACATGAAAGAAAGTAGTTGTCAGGAATATCACAACCTGGGTCTGTGCTGTCAATGGATTCTATAAAACGAAGTAGGGAGGATAGGTAGAGAAAAGGACTAAAAATCATATGGGGCGACGAGGACAGTTCGATAAACTAGTGTCGCCTGGCAAGACGTTTATTAGGAGATCTGCATACACGTTAACCGTTGGATACATCGCAGGGTAGCTCAACTTGCCTAGAATTCAGGCACGAACCCAGGAACCGTACAACGGGTCGTCCCACTCGCATTTCGTGAGGTCAAATGAGATGCGGACGGCCCGAAAAGCCTCCGCGGAGCGATATTTCTGTTCGTCTGCGTGAATCAAGGCACCGGTGATACACAGCTCTTTCAAGGTGCATTTCGACTGCAGGATGAACCGTTCCAGAGAGCGAACCGGTTCCGCCGAGAGAAACGCCTCGGGGACGTGAAGCTGACGGAGAGAAGGTGTCACGAAGGTTTGGAGATAACCTTGTGGTTGCGGCTCGTCCGTCCAGAATGGCTGCTCCAGGATGAAGGTTTCAAGTCGGGGAAGGGTTTTCAGAGGCTCGTCGTCGGGCACAGCATCCGAAGCTATGAGCCTACAGTGGACGAGGTTGTCCAGTGAGATGCGATTCAAGAGTGATACGGCGACAGTGTCGTTGAGTGTGAGAGAGGTGACCTGGTGCCATGGGAGGTTGTCGATCGCCGGGATAGTATACCCCGCGAGTCCCATCAGAGCCACGCTACGAAGAGACTGAGTCTCTTCAAACATCACATCGGGAAAGATGGAATTATCGGAGGGCTCGAAAAGCGAAGTGCCAGTTCACGAAGGTTCGGCACCGCGCCGACAAGGTTCTCCCAGTCTTGAGCCATGACGCCGACTTCAAGGTATTCCCAGCGCGCGCGGTGGGGAAGAAAGACCTCGAGGATGTACTCATGGTTCTCCACGTTGGCCACCACATTGATCTGAATGGATAGAGAGCAGTTTCCCGATCTCTCGAGCCACGTTTCAGTCTTTTCCTGCAGCCGTCGAAGCCCGTCACTATCCTCGTGGGTCCAATCGTCTTCGATGTGAATTGCCCTCCAAAACGTGGGCGTGTTGACGACGATATCGTGCCAATGTTGACAGACGAGCATTAAATGGCTAGGTGAGCCCATGCCTGTGCGAGGCGGAACGTCGGGATATGGAGGCAAGAAATTGCGGAAGATTTCCAGGAGCATTTCGTCAGGAAGGTTCCTGAGACGACTGGGGCCGTAAATCCGGTTTCTCTGCACCTCTGCCGCGCGGAGGGCGTACAAAATCTCCTCGTACTCGGATTGCAATTCCTCCATGTCGTTTTCGATCTCGGAGAGGCGTTCTCGTTTTCGCTTCCGGCCGGCGAGGGTGTCCAACGACATGGTCGATAGTAGGGGTCCTCAAAGTTGCCGCCGTGCCGCAGGACGTCCGCAGGAACAGCGTCGCAGGTAGCTAATCGTGCAGTGATGAGCAGAAAGTCGTTGTGACGCTGTGACAGTGCATCAACAGATTCTCCTCCCGCCAAAACGCAGTTGTCCAAGATGTCCGACGACGGGTCGATGTGCGCACTTTTGCCTCCTCTCAATACCAGCACCATCACCAGCCTGAGACTATCAATGTCTCCGCCTTCCTTCCGAGTGCAGTGCCTTCCGAGAAGCCTCCTTGCAAAAGACAACGGCAGTACTACCGCCTGAAACGAGGTCTTCCACGATTGCAGTGTCTCTTTGGCAGCTCCGCGGTGAGCGTCCCCCTAGGTGCTGTACTGCGCTTCCGCGTTTCGCGGTCTGGCGCGCGTCTATCTGTTCACCTCGGTCCCGTTCTTTCCCGACCCTCGTTATAAGCTCGTAGAGGTCTGACGGTAAGCTCACGCCTTCCAGCCATCCCCTCCTTCTCAAACGCATGCAGCCGCAGAACGACAAGCTTTCCGCCGGCGACCGTAAAAGCGAAATCGTAATCCGACAATACCTACCGAAGGACTACGACCAAGTCTATGCTTTGCTAGACGTGGGCTTCGCCGTTGGCCGTGAGTTCATGCCACACAGTCCGAATCGCGAATGCTAACAAAAATTTCTAGCGGGTTCCCCAGGCGCAGCCGCCTTCGCAAAATCCCTCTGGACGCCAGCCGCGCTAGCCTCCTACGCTTTCTTCCTCGCCGGTTGCTTCCTCAGTCTCAATACCGCCCCCATCCTTGGTCTAACACTCTGTCTACTCGCCGTCGGCACCATCCTATACTTGCGTCACGGTGCAGCGCAGGCGTTCAGGAATTTCTGCAAAAACGCACGACAGACGGATATGCAGGACATTACGGCGTACTACCAGATCTCTGCTGGCCAGGCCCTGACGCCGGCAGGGTTCTGGGTAGCCGTCATCCAGGGGGATATTGATGAAGTAGTCGGGTTCTTTGGCATGGGTACGTTTCGCACCGCCATTCTATTCTTACTGGATGCCGACGGAACTTCACAGAACATCTACCCTCCCGCCCCACCGTAGGCCATCTACGACGAATGATCGTCTCCCCGCACCACCGCCGTCGACGAATCGGCTCCCTCATCATACAGGCTATTATCGCACATGCACAAAAGCACTCGCCGAACGGTGCCATTGGCGGACCGTTAACGAGGCTGGAGCTCGAGACGAGTGTGTACCAGCCTCCGGCGAGGGCATTGTACGAGAAGCACGGATTCCGGGTGGTCGGGAGCAGGATCATGCCGCTTGCGAGGCCGGGGTTGTTGCATAGTGTGCAGGTCTTACGACTCCAGAGGGCGGTCTGGGAGCAGACGGACGGACAGGAGAAGACCAGTTATGGCGCTTGTGACGCCGTGTAGAGCTCGAAGAGGCAGCACAGAAAAGTAGTACATTTTAGCTAATTACAATACATTCCGACCTTCGACCTCCTTCTCCTTGCAGCCCAGATCGTCATTTGGACACAGCAAACCCGACAGCATCTCTCCCGAAATCATACACCGTGAGGTACCTGCGCAGAAAGACATCGCCTGTTCACCCCATTCAGCGACGCAGCCCTCAAGGACGGAAAACACTCGCCGAGAATCCAAATAGCCTCCCCACCAGGTTTGACCAAATCCATCCCCGTGAGCGACGAGATACAGCTACCCTGAATCTCGAGGATATAGTCGGAGCCCTTGAGCGGGAAGGGCTTGCCGCCGAGGTAGAACGTCAGCTCGGGAAGATTGGGGACCACGGAGCATTCGACGACGTATTGCCCGTTCCAAGATTTGGTCGCGCCGATTTGTTCGTTGAGGATGTCTGCGATGGTGCTGGGGAGGACGATGAGGGAGGTACCTAGTGGAGGAAGGAGAGTCAGCGCCAGCGATATCGATATCGGTGGGGAAACGTACCAGTGTCGATGACAGCCCCAGTCCGCTCCAGCTGCGCCTCCTCCCCGCCCAACACGATCTTCTCAAGCTCGACCTCCCAGAATGCCTTGCGGCGGACGGGGAGGTACGTGAGCTCGCCCACATACGCATCGTGGTCGATCCCACCAAAGGTGGCCTCCCCGCCATCGCTCTCCGACGATCCGATGCGGAACGAGAAGACAGGCTGCTCCAACAGCCCTGCCTGGAGCATTTTGTAAAACGGGGGCGTAATGTGGTTAACGCTGATTGTGTCGTAGCCGAGGCCTGCGGAGAATGAGCTTGCAACGTGTAGACAAGAGGCCCGTACCCAATATACCGTCGAACTTGCCGAATAGGAACACGATCCCGGGCTCCTTCGTCACCTCCGCAAAGTCCTGGTCTGGCACCTCCAGATCTCCGAGGCGGAGGATATCCTGCGACACGAAGCCCTCCACGGACCCCTTGCCATACGCGATGGAGAACTCGGAGCCGTTGGCCTTGTATGTCGCGGATTTGGACGAGTCGTATCTCGAGTGGACGAAGCACGAGAGGGAGAAGCACTTCTTGGAGGGGACCCACAGATTCGCGGACCTTTGGGACATTCAGAGGTAGTTATGGAAGGGCATGAGAGGGGCGTACGCAGTATCGAGAATCACCTATACGCAGGAGAAGGTGAGCTCATGAAAGAGTTCCGACGACGACACGGACCTTGAAAGACTGAGGCGGCGTACCCAGCGTGATCTCGGCAAAGTATTGCGCATTCAAGAAGTCTGCAGGAGTCGTCAGATGTACCCCTCGCTGATATTGCACCAAACTCACTTGTCAAAGACACTGGATGGCCTCCGTCGGCATCTTGGCTCTCATCCTGCTCGCAACCGACGCGCCGACCCGAGAGTAGTGGGACCTGCGCAGTTGCCCCGTATTTCGCAGCAAAATACGCCTGCACGCTCTGACCCGTTTCACCGGCTCGGATCGTGTTCTCGTCTTGAGGAACCTTGTTTAGCTTGAGTTTGTGCACCTTCGAGGCGGACGTCTCTCCGAGGAGCGCAACGAGGGTGACGAGGACGAGGAGTGTGAGCTTCAGCATCGTGGGATGCGGGTGAGAAGGTGGGATGTCGCGAGGGTGAGGGTGATTATAATGAATGTGATCACTGTCAGCGCAGTATCGCGAAGCCACCCTGCGCAGCGGGAAAACGGCGGCAGATCGATACGTTATAATTCTGCGGCAGTAGGATGAGTGGCCGGGGCTGGGAAACAAGCTGTAAGGAGGGCGGAAAAAGTGGAAGGCAGGCGCTACTCACGACGAAGATACCCGGGATTGGCACACCATGTGCAAGCTCTCAGCCGGCACGGGGTAGAATGGGTTGGTGACTCGTCCGAGCAAGGTCAGGCCTGGCGCGAGACGCTCAGGCGGGAGATTCAGCTCGCAAACCCACGGACCCGTCTACATCGACCGCACCAGTGAGTGGTGTGACCGCCAGCGATGTAAAGCATTTTGGGTTGTTTGGCGGTCTGCGAGGGAAGATGAGTTTGAGGCCATCTGGACACTGTGACGGAACGTACCGTACCGTTCCAATGGCTCGAGGCTGTACCGAAAACCTTCTAAGCGCTGGGTGATCCTCCAATGGTCAACGGGCCGGGATGTGGCGGCGGTGGCACGCATGAAGCGACACGAGCCCTTCCGTTCTTTGAAGGAGCTGGTCTGTGCGGAGCGATTAACTACAGCAGCGCGCGAGCGGCCAAGGACGTACCGACGGCCATAACGGTTTCCGTAGTATGTACACGACTCGGCCATGCAAAGTCGACAACAGGCTTCCTGAGTAGCCGCTTGACGCTGGACGAACGAGCATTGCTCTAGCCTTGCTACCCGTCTCCGAAGCGGAAGAATATTGACAGAGTCAGCCGATATCGGGAGCGAGCTGGCGGTCGTCCTGTTCGTCGAGCGGTTGGTAATGGCTAGCAGCCACACTCTCGTACGACCTCTCCGTGACCAGGAAGACCGTCCAGGACACCTCCATCCACCAAACGCTACACAAGGCAATAATCAGCAACGCGAAAAAGCAAGCAAATGTGGACACGCACGTCGATATCCGCCCAGATTCAGTTCTTGCACCTGCACTGGATCGCCCTCACCACTGGAATCCTTTCCAGGAGCTCCGCCGCTTCTCGCCCTTCGCATCCCCAGCCACCGCCCCCAGAAACGATTCACGACCCTGCTCTCCCCGGAAAAGAGTGTGGGCTACGCCGTGGGCTTGGCCTCCGTGGTACAGTGGCGCGAGACGTGCCCTTCGAGACCGCCTGTGTCGTGTGGGCGCCAGTAATCCCTCGGCCGCGTACATTTGTAGCTAGCAAGGGCGTCAGTGGAGACGAGGCACGGAAAAGGACTCGAGGCTCACCAGGTAGGCGTCCCAGCCTCGGGGCAGTTCGCCGCTTGGTGGCCGACTAGAGGAGATCGCCGTCACGAGCAAATCTACTCGGGGTCAGTCGAGACTATGCATGAACAAACGGGCACGCACACGTCTGCGCCTACTCGCAGACGATCCGGAAGGCGTCGGCGAGAGGATATATGACTGCAAAAGGCTGCGATATAAGGCGTTGCCACGTTGGGGAACTTGAAGGTCCGAGTCTGGAGGGTTGTTTGGATGGTGTGTGTGTGAGAGGACGACAACGCACCGTCGAAGACACGCAGAACGTCCTTCCCGCGAGCAAAGCTCCCGAGCTTCGCCCGTCGCAGTCTTGTAGAGTATGGTCGACACCTTGCTGAACGAGTCGGTCAACTGCATCGACCCATCCAAGGGAGGCGTCTATGTGCAAGGTGGTAGTTCCGGACCCAGGTGCACACTATTGCGCGGTATTGCGTCTCGTTTCCTGTATTCGATGAACGAGGGAGCCAGCAAAGACGAGAAGGACGCACAAGAGGCGCATCGGATGGCGCTGCAGCTCCAGTGTCGAGGCCACTTGGGCCGTTCTCGCTGCTTCCTCTATGGCCAAACTTTGGAGCGCCGTATGAGGCGACTTTCGAGCTGCTTGGGGGAAAATCGCGCACAGCGGGACAGCTGGAGTTGACGCTCGGCGGGAAGACGGGAGCCCGGGATGTTTTGTGTGACGCGTTGTGGACGGCGCTGGAGTTGGTGGCCGCACCGAAGGGGGAAAGAGGAAGAAAGTTACGTCAGCGTGACCGTCACTAGCAAGCGCCTGGCCTCTCCTTACGGCCACCATATCGACGTAATCCGAGTCTATTCAACGCCTCAACGCCTGGTCTCCCACTTACGATGAGCTCAAGCCCGACTCGGACATCATCCTCCGAGTCCGCGCCTTCGATATTTCTTCGCACACAAGTTACAAGCAGCCTTCGCACAAGCCTCAAGCAGCCTCGGATGCTCGCCTTCTCATGCTATTTCTTCCGCGACATCCTCTTGTTCCCTCAGCCAACCGACGCTGACGCGAACCCATGCGCGACGACCCCGTCGTCATCTTGTCTCTGCATCCTCTAAGATTCCTCTTGATGTGCTATACCTGGACCGACTTCGAGACGCTCGACTGCGCAGCAGGCGGCGCAAAAGTAAGATATTCCGGGGACGGGGGAAGCGCCTGGTGGGCTTTCTGCGCGATCCACGTCTCCGGAAGTGCGCCGTGGAGGGTGTTTGCATTTGCTTGCTATGCGGACTCGAGGATATCGCAAAGCTTGCTCAGCGCAACCTGAGCGGCTTGAACGATATGGGGCTCTTCTTACGGCCACCATGTCCACGGCGATCATCACCCACCGCCCGCTTTGAGCCCACTTACGATGAGCTCAACAAGCCCGACATCATCCTTTCGTTTTCCTGGTGGGGCACTGACGCCTGAGCCATACGCCGGGGTTCCGCTCCTGTGCTCTCGCGTTGGTTTACGGCGATAATGAAGCAAGCCGTTGCACTCCTTAGATGATATCTGTTGGCAGGCGGCTGCGGCGCACTCGAACTCAGGCCCGCAGTCCGGCGTTCGTGCCGTCGCGTGGCGAGAGCTGGGGCCGATAGCAGATGCTGGAGTATTTTTGCCGCCCTCTCCACGATGCATGGATTGATTGCTTCCGAGTCGCCGGGCCGCGGCTCATCTCCACCATCGACAACTCCCTGCAGCCCAGCTCAGCACTACTTATTCCCTGCCCTCGGAGACTCATATCCATGCCATCCTCAGCGACATCAAGAATGCCCCGGAAACATCGGAACTTGAAGGTAATCATCTCGGGAGGAAGGCAGTGCTAAATTGGACGCCTCATTTAGTACACTTGGACGCTGTGTGATCTTCCCTCGCTCGTCTCCTTTGCACCACCACCTCCCAAGCCCCACAGCTGGGTTTGCAAGACATGGACTCGACGGGGAGGTGTGCTTCCTATCAAACTTGTAGGTATCATTGTTGATGCCTTACAGCTGGTTTTCGGACACTTTTGACCAGTCATACGCACGATCCGAGGTCCAAGAAGCCCTAGCTGAAAGCATCAACGACATCATCCAAGACATGTATGATGTTCTCAGTCCTTCTGTCCGTGGGCATCTCCTTTACGACAACAATAATTTCGACAAGGCCGGGAAATTGTTTGACCATCTTGAGGCACAACGAGGAAATATCGAGCTTGTCCTGGCCTTTCAGCAGGCTGTGTCAAAGTATATTGGGATGAACAACATGCTCAATAGGGAACTCGATGTGGGAGACAGCCTTGGTATGTTATCTCTCTGCCACATATCCCACATCACACCAACTTCACAGCCCTACAAGAGATGAGACAAGTTAGGAAGGACTCGGTGATCAGCAACCTCACCTCTGCACTCGGCCTTCTCGAGAAGAGCGTGAATGTTGCTGGGAAGGTCTCCCCCATTGCACCTGTTGCTGCACTTCTGTCCGAAATTCTGCAAGCATACAAGGTACATTTGAACAGTTTCTGGTTTTCACCAATCAATTTACTATTGTTGTTCTAGGAAACAACGGACATACATGGGAAAGCAAACATGCTCCTTGCCCATATAACTGATGTCACCAAGGATCTCTGTGACACTATTTTGCGCCTCAAGGAGTCAGAGGAGATGCATCATGTTGACCTTATTGGGCGTCTAAAGGCAGATGTTGGGACATATGCCATGTAAGCTGCTTGTTCCTTCTGTTGTTTTGTCTCATTGTGTAACCGATGCAGACTGGTCCAGAAGGCTTATGCAAGCATCACTGCATTTGATGGCCGCAAGCGAGTATTCCGAATGTGGTCCCATAATGAGCCAGGAAGTGAATTGAGTACCCTGAATCAAGAGCTCACTTCATTTGTGGACAGGTTCAGGGCAAGTACTCTATATTCCAGTAATGTTTTGGCACTCAAAAAAAACTTAAGACTAACCGCTTGGTGGACCTTGCCATTATGCACAGCAAGACCACAGTAACATTAGACAAGGTTTATGATGCAGTGTCAGTTGCATTTGTACATTATAATTTACTGAAAGCTGATATAAATTCAGCCTTGAAGACAAGCTTCAGAAATGGCTACAATTCCCTCCTGATATCATGAGAGAGAGGCAAAATACAACCCTGGAGTCCCATCATGAAGGCACAGGGCAGTGGCTCTTGGATGGCAACCAGTTTATCAACTGGCAAGACAATCCGGGATCTTTATGGATTCAGGGACAATGTAAGCTGCTCCCAGCACGAGCAATCCAAACTCTAATTTGCTGTCAGCTGGTAGTGGGAAGAGCGTACTCAGGTAATGTCTACTCTCACTATGCTTCATGGATGTGGGCTTGAGCATATGAACAGCTCTACAATAATCGACAAGCTCATCAGGGATAACAATCTAATCCCCAAACCAAACACTCCTGCTGTTGCATACTTCTACTTTGACTTCAGAGATGAAAAGAAACAATCTGTGGGAGTAGCACTTCGGTGCATTGTTTTACAGCTCTCAGCTCAATCCCTTCATCCATGTCCTTATCAGGCTCTAGATGATCTGTACCACAACAAATCAATGGGTCAGGTACTACCAACCTATAAGGATCTCCAGAATGTTCTGGAAAAGCTGCTCTCAGAGCTTGGCCGTACTTATATTGTCCTTGATGCTCTCGATGAGGCAAAAGATGTGGAACATCAGCCCCTTGTTGAGCTGATTTCTTGGCTCCAGGGCTGGGACAAGACCTCATTGCACCTACTCTTCACTAGCCAATCCCGCGATATATTCACCAGGCACTTCAAGAACATAGAATGTATTGCCCTTGAAGTTCATGCAACACAGAAGGACATCAGCCTCTTTGTTGACAGTGAGCTCCGGACCAGGTACACTTTGAAACAGTGGGCACATCGTGCAGACTATATCACAGAGAAGGTTGTGCATAGGAGTAATGGAATGCAAGTATCTTCCTTCTCCTTCAATATGATGTTCATACTAACTCTCCTTCTAGGTTTCGCCTGGCAGCCTGTCTCCTTGTTGAACTTTCCCGCTGCAGGTTGACAGGCAAATTGGACGGGATACTCACCAATCTTCCTGGTGACCTGTATGGGATCTACGCCCGCTTCCTACAACAAATCAGTGCTGATTACCTTGTCTATGTTGAGAGACTTCTTCTATGGCTTGTCTTTGCTGCGAAACCAGTTACTCTAGGCGAGCTCAATGATGCTCTTGCAGCTGATTTCTCTGATCTGAATACATACACATATGACCCCAATCTGCGGGGCAGTGCAACTGGGGTTGTGGAATGGTTAGACGGACTGGTCACAGCCACTCGTGATGAGAGTCAGCCATCTTTTGTAAGCTTGGCTCATTCATCGGTCAAGGATTACATCTTGTCAGGGCAACTGTCACATACATTCAACTGGGATGTCAGAGAGAATATTTCACATACCATGATTGCACAGACCTGCATAGGCTACCTTCTCCACTTCAGTGAGCACTCTCTCAATGAGAAAACACTGCCGGACTATCCACTGGCTGTCTATGCAGCCAGGTATTGGCGCTACCATCTGTTGCACTGCCATGACGAAGCTATCCTGTCTGCCTCAGCAATGCAACTGCTGGAGCCTGGGAGTGGCCAATACATTGCTTTGAATCAGCTGCATCAAGTTGATGAGTATTTCACAGGGCCAGATTGGTCATGCAAAGCATTATTGCCACTGTATTTCTGTTCTCATATAGGATATATTGAGGGAGTGTGTCTTCTGCTCGAGAAAGGTGCCGACCTCAATGCACAGGGCGGAGAGTACGGCAACACGTTGCAGGCTGCTTCCTACGAGGGCCACACTGAGATTGTGCATCTTCTGCTTGAGAAAGGTGCTGGCATCAATGCCCAGGGTGGACGCTATGGCAACGCATTGCAGGCTGCGTCCTATGGAGGCAACACTGAGATTGTGTGTCTTCTGCTCGAGAAAGGTGCCAACGTCAATGCCCAGGGTGGACCCTACAGAAGCGCGTTGCATGCTGCTTCCTACAAAGGCCACACTGAGATTGTAGGCCTGCTGCTTGAGAAAGGCACGGACCTCAATGCTGAGGGTGGAGAGTATGGCAACGTGTTGCCGACTGCTTCCTACAATGGCCACACTGAGATTGTGCGTCTTCTGCTCGAGAAAGGTGCCGACGTCAATGCCCAGGGTGGACCCTATGGCAATGCATTGCAGGCTGCTTCCTATGAAGGCCACACTGAGATTTTGGGCCTTCTGCTTGAGGCAGGTGCTGACATCAATGTCCAGGGTGGACGCTACGGGAACGTGTTGCAGGCTGCGTCCTATCGAGGCCACACTGAGATTGTGTGTCTTCTGCTCGAGAAAGGCGCTGACCTCAATGCCGAGGGCGGGGAGTACGGCAGCGCATTGCATGCTGCTTCCTACGAAGGCCACACTGAGATTGTAGGCCTTCTGCTTGAGACAGGCATGGACCTCAATGCCGAGGGTAGAGAGTATGGCAACATGTTGCCGACTGCTTCCTACAAAGGCCACACTGAGATTGTGCGTCTTCTGCTCGAGAAAGGTGCCGACGTCAATGCTGAGGGTGGACCCTACGGCAACGCATTGCCAGCTGCTCCCTACAGAGGCCATACTGAAATTGTGCACCTCCTGCTCCAGAAAGGTGCTGACCTCAATGCACAGGGCGGAGAGTACGGCAATGCGTTGCAGGCTGCGTCCTATCGAGGCCACACTGAGATTGTGTATCTTCTGCTCGAGAAAGGCGCTGACCTCAATGCCAAGGGTGGATATTATGGCACCGTGTTGCCGACTGCTTCCTTCAATGACCACACTGAGATTGTGCGTCTTCTGCTCAAAAAAGGTGCCAACGTCAATGCCCAGGGTGGACCCTACGGAAGCGCGTTGCAGGTTGCTTCCTACAAAGGCCACACTGAGATTGTGCGTCTTCTGCTCGAGAAAGGTGCCGATGTCAATACTCAGGGTGGAGACTATGGCAACGCATTGCCAGCTGCTTCCTACAATGGCCACACTGAGATTGTGCGTCTTCTGCTCGAGAAAGGTGCCGACGTCAATGCCCAGGATGGACCCCATGGCAACGCATTGCAGGTTGCGTCCTATCGAGGTAACACTGAGATTGTGTGTCTTCTGCTCGCAAAAGGTGCCGACATCAATGTCCAGGGTGGACCCTACGGCAATGCATTGCAGGGTGCATCCTACACAGGCCAGACTGAGATTTTGGGCCTTCTGCTTGAGGCAGGTGCTGACATCAATGTCCAGGGCGGATGCTACGGGAACGTGTTGCAGACTGCGTCCTATGGAGGCCACACTGAGATTGTGTATCTTCTGCTCGAGAAAGGCGCTGACCTCAATGCCAAGGGTGGATATTATGGCACCGTGTTGCCGACTGCTTCCTTCAATGGCCACACTGAGATTGTGCGTCTTCTGCTCAAAAAAGGTGCCAACGTCAATGCCCAGGGTGGACCCTACGGAAGCGCGTTGCAGGTTGCTTCCTACAAAGGCCACACTGAGATTGTGCGTCTTCTGCTCGAGAAAGGTGCTGATGTCAATGCCCAGGGTGGACACTATGGCAACGCATTGCCAGCTGCTTCCTACAGAGGCCACACTGAAATTGTGCATCTCCTGCTTGAGAAAGGTGCCGACATCAATGCCCAGGGTGGACCCTACAGCAACGCATTGCAGATTGCGTCCTATCGAGGCAACACTGAGATTGTGTGTCTTCTGCTCGCAAAAGGTGCCGACATCAATGTCCAGGGTGGACCCTACGGCAATGCATTGCAGGGTGCATCCTACACAGGCCAGACTGAGATTTTGGGCCTTCTGCTTGAGGCAGGTGCTGACATCAATGTCCAGGGCGGATGCTACGGGAACGTGTTGCAGACTGCGTCCTACACAGGCCAGACTGAGATTTTGGGCCTTCTGCTTGAGGCAGGTGCTGACGTCAATGTCCCGGGCGGACGCTATGGCAATGCATTGCAGGCTGCGTCCTATCGAGGCCACACTGAGATTGTGCGTCTTCTGCTCGAGAAGGGTGCCAACGTCAATGCACAGGGTGGAGAGTATGGCAACTCATTCCAAGCTGCGTCCTATGGAGGCCATGAGATTGTGCACCTTCTGCTCGAGAAAGCTGCCAACCTCACTGATGACAGTGCAATAGCCATGTAAATGTTGCCAGTAGATGTAGTTAGTGACATAAGCCACTGTTCCATACAGGGTCCTCATTGTAGTGCTTTTCTTAGTTTGAATCTGAATCACATTATGCTTTTCATGTGGGACAACATGTTTGATAGGATTTTTGCATTGGGTAGATCTCCAATATGCTCTTGAGTTTGTCATATACAGAGCTCTATTCTTCACACAACTTTTTGGCTTCTGCCCTACCACACAATGACGGTGAAAACTAATGCAGAAAGGTAGATGGATCTGAGAAGTCATGCAAGTTGTACCCAAGAATTCCTCACTACCAGGATGCCTTGATCTCAGGCACAACCAGCACCAATATGCTAGTCCATTTTTTCCCCCCTAGCTTATGTCTCGATTATATCATGAATTGTTTTGCACCGATGTTCTGTCCTATTTCAACTACATGTTTACACTTTCATGCAACGATTGAGTGCTATTCTATAGTTCTTGTCTCAAGGACCAGCCAAAAATCAGGAGCCATGTGAAAGCGGCAGCATATACATCACAAAGGGCTTGGGACCAGGAGGATGAAGACTGCGAAGAAGGGAGGCAATTACAAAATGGTCAAGCGAGGAAAGGGTGGGGACGGTAAAGTGGGGCCCAGAGCGAACCAGCAGGGAATGGCTGTCTAAAGGAGCATGCTGGGAAGGAGGCCGAAACCGTACCGTAAACGGGCTCAATACGGTGTTCAAGGTCAGTTATTCGGCCTTGAAAATTCTCAGGAGCCTTGGAATCCGAGTCGTGCAAAGATGGATTTACAAACCTCTGCACGATACGCACACCCAGAGAATCCACGGCACGCGACAACCACACGCAATACTTACGGGCTCGCATACCCGTATGATGGGCCGTAACCCGTACCGTAAAGGTGGTCCGTAAATGTACGGTTTACGGTTACTGTTTAGAGCCCTACTCCACAGGGCGAGACGGACGGACGGGAGAAGACCAATTATGGCGCTTGCGACGACGCCGTGTAGAGCTGGAAGAGGCACAGAATAGTACATTTAGCTAATTACAATAACATTTCGTCCTGGCCAGCCGTTGATCTTTACTTGGCCACAGCAAACCCGACTGCATCTCTCCCGAAATCATACACCGTGAAGTACCGGCGCAGAAAGACATCGCCTGTTCACCCCATTCAGCAATGCAGCCCTCAAGCACGGAAAACGCTCACCGAGAATCCAAATAGCCTCCCCACCAGGCTTGACCAAATCCATCCCCGTGAGCGACGAGATGCAGCTACCCTGAATCTCGAGAATGTAGTCAGAGCCCTTGAGCGGGAAGGGCTTGCCGCCGAGGTAGAACGTCAGCTCGGGAAGGTTAGGGACAACGGAGCATTCGACGACGTATTGCCCGTTCCAGGATTTGGTCGCGCCGATTTGTTCATTGAGAATGTCTGCGATGGTGCTGGGGAGGACGATGAGGGAGGTACCTGGTAGAGGAGGAGAGTCATATGGATGTCGATATCGGCGGGGAAGCGTACCAGTGTCGATGATAGCCCCAGTCCGCTCCAGCCTCGCCTCCTCTCCGCCAAACACGATCTTCTCGAGCTCGACCTCCCAGAACGCCTTGCGGCGGACGGGAAGGTACGTGAGCTCGCCCACATACGCATCGTGGTCGATCCCACCAAAGGTGGCCTCCCCGCCATCGCTCTCCGACGATCCGATGCGGAACGAGAAGACAGGCTGCTCCAACAGCCCTGCCTCGAGCATTTTGTGGAACGGGGGCGTAATGTGGTTAACGCTGATCGTGTCGTAGGCGAGTCCTGTAGAAAATAAGCATGCGCGACGTGGATAAGAGGCTCGTACCCAATACACCGTCAAACTTGCCGAGAAGGATCCCGGGCTCCTTCGTCACCTCCGCAAAGTCCTGGTCTGGCACCTCCAGATCTCCGAGGCGCAGTTTATCCTGCGACACGAAGCCCTCCACGGACCCCGCGATGGAGAACTCGGAGCCGTTGGCCTTGTACGTCGCGGATTTGGACGAGTCGTATCTCGAGTGGCCGAGGCACGAGGGGGAGAAGCACTTCTTGGAGGGGACCCACAGATTCGCGGACCTTTGGGACATTCAGAGGTAGTTATGGAAGGGCATGAGAGGGACGTACGCAGTATCGAGAATCACCTATACGCAGGAGAACGTGAGCTCATGAAAGAGTTCCGACGACGACACGGACCTTGAAAGACTGAGGCGGCGTGCCCAGCGTAATCTCGGCAAAGTATTGCACATTCAGGAAGTCTGCAGAAGTCGTCAGATTTACGCCTTGCTTATATTGCACCAAACTTACTCGTCAAAGACACTGGATGGCCTCCGTCGGCATCTTGGCTCCCATCCTGCTTGCAACCGACGCGCCGACCCGAGAGTAGTGGGACCTGCGCAGTTGCCCCGTATTTTGCAGTAAAATACGCTTGCACGCTCGTGCCCGCTCCACCGGCTCGGAGGGTGTTCTCGTCTTGCGGAACCTTGTTTAGCTTGAGTGTATGCACCTTCGAGGCGGACGTCTCTCCGAGGAACGCAAGGAGGGTGACGAGGACGAGGAGTGTGACCTTCAGCATTGCGCGATGCGGGTGAGAAGGTGGAATGTCGCGAGGGTGGGGGTGATTATAATGAAAGCGATTACTGTCAGCGCAGTATCACGAAGCCACCCTACCCGCGGGAAGACGGCACATCGACACGTTATAATTCTGCGGCAGTAGGATGAGTGGCCGGGGCTGGGAAACAAGCTGTAAGGAGGGCGAAAAAAGCGGAAGGCAAGGCGCTACTCACGACGAAGACACCCGTGATTGGTGCAAGTGCAAGTTCTCAGCCGGCACGCCCTAGAATGGGTTGGTGAATAGTACCGGGCACCGAGCGGGTTCCAGGCCAAGCGCGCCACCAGTGAGTAGCGACCGCTAGCGATGTAGAGCATTTTGGTTGTTTGGCCGTCTGCGAGGGAAGATGAGTGAGACCATGACAGTGCGGCGGAATGCACCGTACCGTTCCAGTGGCTCGAGGCTGCACTGAAAAACGATCTAAGCGCTGGGCGATCCTCCAATGGTGAACGGGTTGGGATGTGGCGGCGGTGGCAGGCATGAAGCGACACGAGCCCTTCCGGTCTTTGAAGGAGCTGGCGAGTGAGTGGGCGGAGGTCTGCGGATCCATTAGGTACAGCATTCGCGAGCGGACTCGGACACGGCCGTACCGAAGGGTATGTACATGACTTTGCATCCTCGTCGACAGCAGGCTTCTTAAGGCGGGCGTAGAGCAGGGCAGGCACTTGACGTTGAGCGAACGAGCATCTTGCTACCCGGCCGTCTGCGAAGCGGAAGAATATTGACGGAGCGAGCTGGAGTCGTCCTATTCGTCGAGCGGTTGGTAAAGGCAGAAGGAGACTCTCGGGCCTCCATTCACCAAGCGCTACACAAGGAAATTAGTGATGCGAAAAAAAACGCAAGCAAGAATGTGGACACGCACTATCCGCCCGTCCAATGTACCTGCACAGCGGATCGCCCGTCCTTCAGGGCAACCTCTTGCCCTTTGCATCCCAGCCACCGTAAACGGAACCATGGCGGCCTTTCCTCAGTCGTCCGAGACTCATAAGGTATCTCTAGGTCTTCAATCGACGACCGCCGAGAGCATTATGCCGAAGGGTTCGACCATATCCACCGTGGTAATGAGGAACTGGCTTTAAACGTTGATGAGGACGCGGGGAATACGGACGAGGCTAAAAAAACGCACCGTATGCATTCGTTCTCCCTCGACAGTGATCAACGCGGATCGACGGTCAGACTGCGCCAGACAGAATGCGCTGTGTGGCCATTGCGCTGGGGACGACGAGGTTTGACTGAACGCGGGAAGAGTGTCGTTGGTAGGGTCATGGCAGTCGGAGGCAAGATCTAGAGCGTCAGCGTGACGGTCTCGCCGCCTTTGCTCACTACCGCGACGCGGCTATGGACGACTCGGATTCGGATACACCTCCACCTCGACGTGTAGACGGCCTCTGGTTTCCTGACGGAAACATCGTCATTCAGGCCGAAGAGCTGATCTTCAAGGTCTTTCAAGGCATTCTTGCTGCTCGGTCTCCAATCTTTCGAGACATGCTCGCCATTCCGCCACCCGAGGCGCGGGACGTCGACGACAGCTTCGAAGATTGTCCGCTTGTGCGTTTCCCAGACCTTCAAGTTGCAGCCGACAGGGAGTGCTTTCTACGCGCGATATTCGACTTCGAGTGCGCAAAAAGCCAGTGTGTCGTTGGGCCTCGATGCTAACGGGCATTATCGCTAGATTTTTCCCCGCGTATCCTGCTCCGATAGAATTCGCCACTTTGCAAGGCTGCCTTCGCCTCAGCAACAAGTACGAGGTAAACTACCTCCGACAACGAGCGCTAGTCCACTTCTCATCCGGCTTCCCTACACAACTCTCTCTCCTCGACAAGCGGCACTACGAGGTGAACAATCTGAACCCATTGGAGAAGATCTCCTAGATTGAGGAGCAGGGCGATCTCGGGGTGGCAACACTTCTTGAATGCATCGAGATGGCTCGAGAGGTCGATGCGCTGTGGGTTCTACCGGCTGCGTTCTACGCTCTCGCCTGCCAGCTAGGCAAGACCGAGCGCCTGGTGCGTGTGGTGGATGAAGCTTCGTCTCTGTTGTCCCCAATCGACAAATCCGCATTCTTGAAGGGATACGACGACCATCGCCAGGCCGCATGGGGCATCTTTGCCTTTCTTGCCGACCCCAACGTCAGCGGAAAGAAGTCTCTTTGCACTCAGAAGACCAAATGTCAGGCTTCGAGGTTGCGGGCCGTAGGATCCTGGCTTTCCGTTCTCGATTCTCGCTCGCGGAAGCCGTTGCACATCCTCCGAATCAAGTCGGGCGAAGGTCCATTGAAGCATGTCTGCGAGGTATGCCGGACGGAGCTCGCGCAGGTATTCCAGCAGAAGCGGCAGGTGTTCTGGGATGGAGTGCCAGGTGCCTATGGGCTTCCACAGTGGGGAGAGTTGAAGCGGATGAAGAAGGAGGCGCTACAATCTGACGATTACATGGAGTGGCCGACCGCTCTCTGTCGTGGTCGCTTTTTTTCTCTGCTGTCATCCTCGTAGAAGAAGTGTCGTCTTCACTTTGACTTTTTAAAGAAAAAAGAAAACAGAGTGAAGTCACCCATCACGGTCACGACTGGGATCACGCCACATGCATCCTTCTTTGAGACTGTCACTCGACAAGTTTCCGGGCCATCTGCGCGTACGTCCAAAGATAAGTTTGTTCCCGTAGACTCTCTAACCACGTTCAGACCAACGTCAAGGCCGCGTACAATGGGTCTTTCGACGACCTGTATCATCTCGCACACTCATCCGAACAACACCTCTCCGAACGCCTCAGACGCTTGATCCTCCCCGTCTGGTACTCGGCTCTCGAGGTCCCCGAAGCGCCTGATGAGCTGGATCTCGAAGACAAGTCCACAAACGATACACTGCGTTGCGCATTCGTCGCGTTAATGGCGGTCCTCAACTTGTTGGACGACAAGCTCATCGAATGGGGAGCGCTGCCCGACCTCTGGGAGCGTGTCTACCCATGGCTTATCATTTTTGACGCCCTCAAGGATCATACCCCTGAGCATGCTATTGGCAACGAACAATTCGTTGCCCTGCTCGGGCTGATAGCGCAGAGCGGCAATAACCGGGTTGTCGACAAGGTGAGGAGCAGCCCTCGACTTGTCTACCTCATTGGTCGCGTTTGGAAGGATCTTATCGAGAAAGAAAACCGGTTCAGCCTCTCCCAGCTCGCACTCCCGTTCGGCATTTACAGCGGGGGCCATGGGCAAGGTCTGGTTTCCGACAACGCACGGGCGCAGTTGCTGGAAGCGGCGGACGGTGACCACCTCAAGCTGGCAACCCTGATCGTCGGACACCTGCGTCTGACCTTCGTTTCGGCGGACACACCTGCAACGCATGAAGAAAGCATAATGGCGAGCGTTGCCCTCAGCATCCTGAAGCCGTTCACGGATGACTTGGACCTCCGGAATGCTCTCTTGCGGCGTGGTATCGTCCCGGAGCTCACCCGCATGATCTACATCGTCAGTATTACGCCGCCACTGGTCGACCGCGATTCCGGCGTGCAAATGAACTTGGAAGACGCGTTTAGCCTTCTCCTGTCAACGTTCTGCGAGCTTGCTACACTTGGCGACACGCTTCGTGGCCGCTCACACGTCTTCATGGCCCAATCCCTACGGAACGGCCTCCTCCAGGCGATGGCCTCGTGCGCGAAGAGCAAGGAATACAAGCACATCATCCCCACGCACCTGCACGGGCTACTGTCGGCGATGCTCCCGCGACAGTTGGTTTATCATTCGGTGTTGGCAGAACTCAAGCCCTGCGTTGGCATCCTCGAGACAATGCGATCAGAATTCGGACAAGTTGCAGAGGATTGTGAGAGGCACGCGACGCAATACTTGGGCTATTATACGGATTTCCACTCGGCTGAGAGGGTCCGACTCCGCGCATGCGCCAATCCCGAGGTCGGTTGGACAGTGACGACGGAATAGATACTGAATCTTTCCAGTGTACCACAATAACGAACAAGAACAAGCTCAAGAAGTGCGGCGGATGCACTACGACGCTCTACTGTTCCTCGTCGTGTCAGAAACGCGACTGGCGATCGGGCCATCGGAATTTCTGTTCGCAGCTTCATCAAATGCGGGACGCTGCCGCGCGCAAACTGGGAAGCGTCAACGTATCATTCTTCCGCTTCCTCCTGCGCATCGAGGTGGAAAAGCAGAAGTCCCAGATCTCCACCGAAACATTTCAGTCCCTTGGTGCGGATACCCCTTCGGTCCCGTGCGTCGTCTTCGACTTCACCAGAGGCCAATGCGTCGTGGAGGTGAGCCCTTCGTCTTTCCTGAGCTGGCTGAATGCACCCGCCGAGCTGCTGCGGTGGATGCACAAAAGCCGGGGCCGAGTCCAGCTGCATGTGCTCCGCATCAACCCGCTGACGATGCGCTACCGCGACCACGATCCTGGCGTGGAAGAAGAAATCCGGCTCCCGGCTGGGGATCCTCGTCTCAAGGACCCTGTCCTCCACCAGCTCATCTTCCCGTTCTACGTATCGGACAAGTGCGCGAAGTTTTACAATGCGCTGCAGGATTTCGCCAAGATGATGCCTGCGGATAGACAGGCTGCGATGAACATGACGCTTTCGTTGCAGCCGTTGATGATCGCTGCGCTGAATGGGTACATGGCAGAGTTGGCGAATGGGTCGTATTAGCGATTTTATTCGTCGGTAGCACACTCTCATAACGAATGGCTCTCGAACTTGATATTAGACGAAATCTCGAAGAATATCAAATGAGGCAATCTTCACGTCAGCAGTCCAGTCTGGCCGATACACCTTTCAGTTGTAATACAGCGCTCTGAACCCCCGTCGGAGCATCTCGAGGCGCCGATTCGTCTTTCAAGTTCGTGATGAGAAAGTCGACGGGAACTGACCTATATTTATTATTATAGTTCGCCGGGTTGCCCGGAAACTTGTCAACTGAGAGGCTCAAAGAAGGATGCATCCGAGTCGTGACTGGCGGATCATGAATTGCATGATCGGAACATACACCTTGCTTAGAACGACGATACGCGCCGGCAAGCTCCTCCAAGCCCTGTGAAACATCCAACGTTAAACTCGCCGCAGCACTCAGCTGCTCCCCGGCGGCGTTGGTGCACGTTCTTCCAACCCGTGCCCTTAGACTCAGGCTCTGAATCCGAGTCACCATGGCGACTACGGCTGGTCTTCCAAGTCCGGTCCGAATATCCTATGCATCTCTCCGTTGACCCTGACGGCTTCTTTCCAGCTTCATTTGCCGTCGCCAGAGTCAGACAGTGGCTATCAAACATCCACCGAGCTCGCCATTATCATTTTTTGTGCTTCTTCCATCTTCGGACACTCACGCCACACCTGCCCTGCCCTGGCGCGATCCCCCAATCGGAGAACATCAAGTCATATCAGAGAACGTGCAGTTAATTTCCGCACAACGTCCTCCTTTTGTCTTCCTATTTTCAGTCGTCCATTGCTCTGGACGACATGTTGCTGCTTCTCTCGGTGGCGCCCTACGATCGAAAGCAAAAGTCTGTGGATGACAGCAGCGTTAAATGACTCTCCTCAGCTCGTTTTCTTGCGGAGCCGGGGGTATTTGAGCAGGAGACGGGGGATGCAAGCCCCAGCCACCCACCACCCATTCTTCCTGCGAACGAAGCTGGATTATCGGACAATCTTTCACGATGCTCCGGAAGCTCAAATCGAAGGCATCCTCCCTCCACCTGCGTCTGCCCAGCGCGCCTTCTTCGTGGGTCGCTGCGCCTGCCTCGAACGCCTCCTACTCTCTACCGCGCAACTCGTTCACCGACACGGACTATTACCGGACAACAAAGGAGGAGATACACTCGCCCGTGTCGTGGGCGGCGATCTACCAGGTACGTTTGGTTGTTTCCTTGCCTAGTGGCTGTCTGGCATTGTCGCTCTGAGCTGAAATCGAGTTCTTATCGCACACAGGAACAGACTACTCCTGAAGAGGCTGCTAGTGCCGCGAGCGTGTCCACCATCCGTCTGGTATGTACCATTGCGCCGCCCATGTTCGCCTTGTGCGGGCAGCCGGAGCTGATATATCGTATCCGTATAGGATCGCGCCCATACTCTGGACATCGATGTTGATGCTGACGGGGAACACAGCGACGGCGATGGCGACGGCTACTTCGACCACGAGGAAACAGCCGAGGATGCAGTAGATGGATTCGGATCCACTAGTAAGCGCCCGATGCGTCATGAGGGAAGTCGCACACGCAGCTCATCCGTAAGGGTGCGTCATCGTAGTATCTTCGCTCATACACCGCACTGACTTCTTTCGACACACACGTCTAGGTCGTCCTCGACACCGTCTTTCGCCGACTGCCATGGCGCAAAGGCGACTGTCGCGATCGTATCCAGAGCGCTAACGTCAGCTTTAGCATGACGCCGAGCCAAGGACTACCGCAGAGGCAGCGGGCTCGAAGGCAGAGACACGCGATCTTGGCGGGAAAGATGAGATCCAAGTCGATGCCGTCGTTCTTCTGACTGTCGGCTTCCGATACGAGTTGGCGCTAGCGATTTGTTGGAAGGAACGATTGTATCTGCGTTTGTACCGGACTCGGAATCTTAGATGTATACTCCTATCGTGCTTCCGGTGAGCGGTTGAACTGAGTATCTGCACGATACACCTTTCTTTTACCCCGAACTGAAGCAAACGATAAATCTAACCGCGTTGGAGCAACGGGCAAAACCACAGAAATATTATCAACTGGTTTCGATCGAGCGACGTCGGCGTGGAACGGCTCGCGTTCGACACCGCGTATATGTGCTACCGCGCCCTGCTACTTGGTGCTGTGAGAGGGCTTGCCGAATCTAATCTTTTCGATTTATCTGATAGCGTCACTTCTCCGGTAAGTCAACCAAATTCAAATCTCGTAGAATGCTGCCGCGTGTCCTTTTGAAGTCTGTGCCGGGGAGAAACGAGCGATGAAATAATAAGTGAAAGAAAGAACGAAAAAAAAAAAAACAGAAAGTCCACACCACAACATTATGACACGTACCGGAGTTGAACCGGTCGATCTTCGCTGCACACGCCATCGATGATAGGATGGACGACTGGACGCGGGCGGATGCATGTCCGTACTATACAAGTGCACCTTGGAGAGACGTTACAGGAGTCAGGAGTTTCGCAAGGGAGAATCGGCGCCGCAACTAACGGTCACGAACCAACTGGGAAGTCTTGGCCAAGTGTTGACTATTTCCCCGAAGTTCAAGTATCAAAACGTCGAGTCGTTTCCGTACGCATTTCGCATCTCGGCCCGGTTTGGACTGGCAGCATGGGAACCTCGATGTCACTATTGGGGGAGGACGCACGGTGCAGAAGTAGGGGCCGCGAGACAAGATTCGCAGCTGTAAGTGCTCGAGATTTTGCCGTGATTACCACCGCGATCCTGAGAGTCTATGGCGCATTCCGGACCGATAGCGTTCACGATGACCTCGGAGGTTTTGCTGTGCCAGCGGAAGTCGGAATTCGGGGAGTTATCGTTCTAAATCCGTAAGCCTCTTCCCTCCGGGAGGCACGCGTTCGAGGCTACCTCAGAAGCGAGCCGGTGTTCAGCTGCGATGCGATATGATAGCCTCCGTGGAGATCGAGAGAGAGGACAATGCTTCGCGTGTTCGCCCGAGCTCATCGTGGTTTAGAGCAGGTCCGGTGATCTAATTCCACCTGGGCTGGTTGCCGGCCGGGTCGTAGCCCGAGTGTCAGCCTGGGAATGTGCCTTACTTACTATGCACCGCAGTCATCGCTCGAGTCATCTATGGATTGAGGTGCTCAGCTGTACACTGCGGAGGCGGTGGATGACTCGAGATCCGAGTTGAGCTGGCTTGTCCGCCACCACCATATCACTGTTCATCTATAAACACCGGAGCTCACACCGAATCGCAGTCGATGGCGCCGATTATCCTCCCGGGCCGGCGGTAAATCATGTCCGCTGACAAACATCGCTTACAGGCTTGGCCGAACCCCGTGTCCGTGTCGCGCCGATTCGGAATAGGGGTGAGACTTATCCCGACGTTGACCCACTGCTGTCTGTTGGTGCTGGAAACTACGAGAAGATCGGTGAAACGTCGAGAGAATGCAATCTAGGCGAATGCAATCTTATCCGATCATGATGATGGATCTTATGTGTCGCGGAATTACCGGATTTGGATGACTAGCAGGGGTCAGATAATCAGCCAGCTGGCGAAACGTCAAGTTTCTCTGTGAACGAGCCAGTTTGTTTCGCCCGTCCTCGAGGAAAGCTATATCAGCGCGATCTACACACCTCCGGACCTTAATCCACGCGCGATTCGTCCTGTAAATCCGATAACCATCCGATGGCGGACGGGTCTACAGTAGCAGCAAGGATCGATGAGTAGCTCGAAGCTCCATGGCGATTTGGCATGAGATCGCCGATATCGGCCCGTCAGCAAACTTTCTCGGGAAGTACGCTTTTGTGCATCTAATCTTATCGATTTACCCGAGATGCGATTACACAGGGTAAACAGCGAGCATTCACATTAACAGGGAGATTGCGTCGGCAGTTCAAATGGATAATTTCCGACTCGGGAGGCTATGCGGAACGGGTCGGGATTCAACTTCTTTGGCGTACTGTAGCGGCGTTCTCCGCCGAGCTCCGGAATGAGCCGTTCAACAGGCATTCAGCCTGGGTGTTCATTACCATCTGCGGAGTGAACCAGTCTCGAACCACCTGCAATCGCAACGCAAACGGTGGAGCTAGCGGTAGCGGTACATTCAGGGACGCGGGTATGGGCATGGGGCCGAATTGTAACTCTGAGATTCTCCACATAAGAAGCTGATGAAGCGGAGTGCCACAGGTGTACACAAGATCAGTCTCGTGAAAAGTTAAGCGCAAGAATAAAATCAGAGAAAGGGTACGGACTCCGTTGGAATAGCAACGCCGCGATTCTCCACAAACAACATCAATACGTGGAGTCAACGATTGCACTTGACAACCGGGAGCGCAAATCTGTTGACACGCTGGGCAATCATATGCAGCGCTTTCCCAAACTAGCAGACGCGCACGCGTTGTGTACGCGTTATTGACATCTGTTTGGTTTGACAGGGATCAACAAACAACGGTCTGTCATGTCTCCCGACGCCCATCTGTCATCCGCCCAACTAGTCTACTCGTTCTGCGTGCTTCTGTTGTTCTGCTCCTCGCCCATCACGGACGAGCTGGCTCAAGTCCTAGGCGCCATCCCCGGTCATTCAAGACATCCGACGTCGCCTGGAAGGATACTACTCAGCTGGACTGCAGCGCTTATCACCAGCGTTTGGAAGAGTACTCTCGTTCTTCGCTGAGTACCAAGCCCACCGTTGCCGGATCCGTGTACTGCTTTCTTCCTGCATTCGCCTCCACGCCGTCGATTCCCGCATTCTGATGACCCCACGCCTAGGCCCTCCTCGTATGCGGGGGTTCATTTGGACCTTCATCGATGGCACCCGAGATACCTTCTTTCGTTCATTTAGTGGCTGACTGGTAATCTCTTTATGGATGTCCCGCAGCTGCAGAACGGGCTCTTTCGGGCAGAATATCGCTCACTGCTCCCGCGACGACCGGCGATTCTCCGCAAGGCGCGAATGTGAACGTTCTGGTCTTCCTCAACACCGAATGTCCCCTTCTGGGCGCCTATCCTGTGAAATAGCCCACGCTTTGGACACCGCGCGTTGCCGCTTCTTGCCTGTCCTCGGCGTTTCTGCCTGCTCTAACCCGCACAGCCGATCGCACCCTCTGCCCTCCCACTGATCCTGCACCCTACCTCGCATTTTCCATCCGCAGCAGCTTTCCTGATCCTTAATGACTCGAGCACGACAATCGATTTCTGGGAACTCTCGCTGAACGACATGAGGCGGGCCTAACCTCTGCACGCGCGCTTCCCCAGCTCGCCTCAGGATTACGTTTTGGGGCTATCCGACTCGAGCCCGACAAGCACTCTCTTCTCCCGACATGAGGCGGGCCACTCTACCCAAATTGGGCATGCTGCACGCTCGAAGCGTCGACATGAGGTGGGATCGTGGGAACAAGCCGGCAAACACGACATGGGCCGGTCTTCTATCGCTTGCGTGCTTGTTCGCCTATGCCTTGCGCTTGCGTTGCCGCCTACGAACTCTAGACTCTACGGCATACGGCGCAATCTGACAGTACTCGCAGTGATGCCCGTGCCGTCGTCGTGGTTCATTTCGACTACGTGGCGTACAGTACGTTGCGTCTGCGCTGTCTCTGGTGCCAAACAGAAACTAATCCATCCAATCTTCTTCAGTTGCCCTCCTATATGTCGTTGGTGCACCTAGTACTTGGCCCGGTCATCCTCGGGTGGCGGCGGAATCGTACGATATCGCCTCCTGTTCTTGTGCTTCTCGTCTAGACTCTACGGCAACACATGGACGAGATGCGGTTACGAAAACATTCGCAAGAGCTACTCGGCGATGGAGATGGTGATAGCGATGAGACTTCCTGTACCCCATTCTCGTTTCTCCCCGCGCATTCAGGCTAACCTGCAAACCAGGAGCGGGGCATCAAGGAATTTCGCTCTTCGTCTACAAACCCCTCCGATTTCCTCTCGACTATGGACTCCTCAACTGTACTTCTCCTCGGCTTCAAGCTCCAACAAGCTCTACCTCCTAGTACGACATGACAACGTCACTTTCAAGTTCGCCGCGGTCCTTCACCGGTTGCCGTTACCCGACCCAATCTCTGTTGTCTCTATCAAACCCCGCACCCGAGGCGCGCTACAAGCAGCACATGCCAGTCGTGTGTCACTGGCAACGGTCAACGGACAACGCGCATTCACTCCCCAGCCAACAAGGCCTCAGCCGTGACTTGATGTTAGACGATACACGAGGATCAAACGTTGTCGTTCAACGTAGTCCGTTTGGATCGCGCGCGAGGGCTTTCTGTGGCGCACATGCACGCCAGCCACAAAGGTGCCAGGGTCGGCGACTCAGCGTCCAACGTTCAACACTGACATTCAATGGAATCGTGCCCCGGGTGGCCGGCACAGACTCATCTCAAAGGACATTCAACCACTGGTAAGTTACGCGGAGGACTGGAATCTTATCTTATCAGTTGACCTGACGGGATTTCAGTCGATAAACATTTGGGCAGATTGACATATTGCACCTGGCGTATTTCTGGTACACGCCGTTCAAGCAATTCCGCGTTTCACCCGAGTTCAAGTATCGTTTCAACGGGCTCTTACAGTTCGCATTCCGGCCCGGTTTAA
This sequence comes from Mycena amicta, assembly GCA_029282125.1. Lineage (NCBI taxonomy): Eukaryota > Fungi > Basidiomycota > Agaricomycetes > Agaricales > Mycenaceae > Mycena > Mycena amicta. Next base: position 205,581 of record JARIHP010000001.1, on the reverse strand, counting down.
TCTTGGCAACATGGGAAACCTTGATGTCAGCGGGTACTCAGTGCGGGAGGATGCATGGTGCAGAAGTATACCTTGGCGGAGACGCTCATTTGGCGCCTGCGTCGAGAGAGACCGATGTAAACGCCGCAGAGGTTTTGCCGCCAGAATGCCGGATTCCGGACCGTCGATGGTGTTCACGATGACCTCGGACGTTTTGCTGTGCCAGCGGAAATCGGAATACGGGGAGTTGTCGTCTAATCCTGAAGCCTCTTCCCTCCGGGACGTGCGCAGGTGAGAAAACGAGCCGGTGTTCAGCTGAGATATCGCGAATCCGATATGATAGCCTCCCTGAATGAAACGAAAGTCCGTGGAGATCGAGCCGACAATCCTTCGTGTCTTCGCCCCGAACTCACCGCACTCTGACAGATCGGTCATCAGGGTGAATTGGTTGGTTGCCGGCCTGGCTGACTGACGCAGTCAGTAGTGGCAGCCTGGGAAGGTGCCTTACTACGCACCGCAGTCCTCGGTCATCTTTGTGGTATGCTGTAGGCTGCGGATGCCGAGCTGCTTACCAACAGCTAATCCATCTACAGCTCTAATCGCAAATCCGATTATCCTCCAAACTGACGTCCGCTGACAGACATCGATTACGGTGTGGCCCGACCCGAGCCGCCCCGATTCGGAAATCGGGCTCAGATTTGCGCCGACATGAACCCGAGTCCGTCCGGTGGTCCACGTACGCTACGGCAAAGCCTATATATTCCGCCGGACATACGCTGACGTTTTCGGAGATGCGCTGAGGTTGCAGAAAGTGTAATCTGACTTACATTGCTTTCCGCCTTATCTTATCTTTGACAGCACCCGCGGCATTTCCGGATTTGGATCACGAGTGTGGAGTGCGATAATTTGGGTAGTTGACGCAAGTGGCGCGTAGTGCGTCTGTGGTTCGAGTATATCTTCCTGCGGTCGTCATCGTGGCTCACCCGCGGAGTAAATGGACGTACTGATACGCACCTTGCGGTGAACTGAGAAAAAATTATGGAGCAAGTAGACAAAATAATTGTTCAAACGCCGAGTCTCACATTCCCCACAGGTCTTGAATCGCCGGCCGTGCACAAAAAAAGGCCTTTCCAAATGTCTGCTCTCGCGACAATGCCGCCCAGAAACACAAGCCGCACAACGAGCTGGCTCACGATCGATCGCAAGACACTGGTGCCGGCGGGACAATAATTAAATTGCGATCGAGGGAGGTGGGCGGAAGAGCGGAATAAATCCCTGTTGTGTCCGTCTGGGTGCTATGCTGCTCTTGTTGTGCATCGGAGAGATTGATACAGGCCACTGGGTTCAGGTAGGTATGTTTAGTTTCGAACAGCTCAGAGAACGCAAAACATACCCGTTGATTGATTGGGGTTTACCGGACCATATTCCGTTCGCCCGGTGGCGCAGATCATCGCTGTAGTTCGCTAAGGCACCATCTATTGCCTCCAGGGATGAATTCCGCGGAAGCAGTGACATGTGGTTTGATTTCTGCTCCCTCCCAGGGCATAGCGAGAGGAGCAATATTGACAGAGGAGTGAAGCTTGACTCCAGAGGGGAATCATCGGGAATCAACCCCTAGAATGCACGCGAGGAGGCGAGAAGGCAGAGGCCGCCGATCCGAGAAGACGAATCCGAATCGGAAAGGATGCACTAAATCGCCCCTCACGCTAGAGTTGAATGCTATCGCCGATGCCGATGTCAAACTCAGAGCGAGTCCAAGTACAAGGCGGCGAATCGAAGATGCGATGCGGGGACAGTGGGGTAGCACGAAGAGTATGAGGATTGAGGAGGATCGCAAGGCTGACGATCTTAAGACGCAAGAAGCGGTGTCCGGCGTTCTCGGAGTAGAATCAAGTTTCTAGTCCAGGCAACACCTGCCGATCCAACCGCTAGAAGAGAAGCTGGAGGGTGTAAGTATTCGATGGATTCTCCGAGTCTCGTTTCTCTAAAACGTTCATCGAGCCCCTAGAACTGTAGAACTTGAATCTGGATTCCGAAGCGCGGCGTTCTCGGGCTCCGCACGGGTATTGTTCCTGGGATTGCGATCAGTCTATTCTGTTGATATCTCGAAGACCGGGATTATTTATACGACTGCAACCGCGATGCATTTGAGCTTGCTTGCTGTTGAGAGTTTGTTCGCCACTTGTGTGTGTGGAGGTTTTACACGCAATTCAAATTGAGAACCAGAACCATGTCCCCAGCAGAACGGGCGAGCTGGCTTGCGCGGCGCTTGTAGCAGTCATGAGATGTGAGTTGTGGGTCCCATCACTTCTTTCTTTCACGGACCGTCTGCAGGTGCTTCGTACATCAAGCCTTCTGGGATTGCCGTTGCCTTGAGGGCTTGAGACGAGCGGAGGAACAAAAAGAGAGAAGCCAGGCCGGATATGGGAGGTTGAAGGGCGGTGCGAGTGGCCACGGGGACAAGGCTAGGGAGAAGTTGAAGGAAGCATCGGAGACTCGGAGGAAGATGCAGACCGGACTTGCACTGCGCAGTGCCAGTGCTAGCTAGTTGCATGCTCACAGCCGAGTAAAGCTGTATGTTTGCGTGCTGCGGATGATTAGACGCCCATCACCAGTCGAAGTCGAAGTCGAAGTCGTGCGTGCGCCCGGCGCGCACATCACGCGAGGAGATAGACGCCCGCCTCGCAGCCTCGTGTTGCGGCCGCACGGTGATGGGCGCCACATATGTATGAGTACGTGGCCGTCACTGGCAACGTTTGTCGTCGTGGACTCGTGGACTCGTGGGGTGCAGTGGGTTGTGGGGTTGTGGGGTTGTGGGTTGTGTGTGCGGCCTGCGTGCATGTTCGACAACATGGAATCAGATTCGCTAAATATGTAAAATGCAACGACGCACCCGCATTTTACGCCCGCCGCCTGATGTCAACTTGAAATCCGTCCCGAGTCCCCGAGTCCCTTGCCTCGTGTTGTCGCCTAGATTCGGCTAGCAGTTAGAACAAGCCAAAAGAGGCATCGAGAATCGAGGCGACCCCCGAAATTGAGTCTTGACATGTGTGCGCGGGGTGCGGAGTGCGGGGTGCGGGTGCGGGAAACATGACAGGCATGCACGATAGACAGCCTCGTGCTGCCTGCCAGTGCCAGTGCCAGTGGCGACAGATAACTTGATCATGCCAGTGAAAAGAAAAACGATAAGCGCCCGCCGGCCTAAATATAAATACAAAAGAACAGTCAGCCTTTCAACTTGAAGAAATACAAATACAAATGCGTGACCCACCTCGTGTTGAAGTTGTACTGTTTCGGCGCGCATTTGAAGTTTGAAGCGTGCTCGGGAGAAGCTCAAGCCAAAACGGGCCATCGAGGCGACCCAGATTGACGTGTGTGGGGCGTTACGCGTACGCCCGGCGCGTTCGAAGACGATCTGAGAGAGCCGACTACTCGAATTTTTGATACCCAGCGGGTCGTGTTCGTGTTCGGAAGGATTGTCCGATATTCAATGATGCGGTGCCGGCGTACGCGAATTCGTTGCGGCGGCAGGCTCGGGAGAAGCCAAATTTGGGCATAGAGGCAACCCCCCAAATTGACATGCGGGGTACGCGTACGCGTATGTGCGTCGTGTCGATGTGGGCAAGGGCAGCACTTTCGAATTTGATCTGAGAGAGTCGACTCGGATTCAGGTTTTTGATACTCGACGCGTACGGGTCGTGTTCGTGCGATGAGTTGAGTTGAGGGAGGCAGGCTAGGCAGGGTAGGACAACAAAGACAGAGAGATAAGTTGCGAACCCCCGGGCCCGCGCAGACGAACCACTGCGCTTCTCCGAACCACTTACCGCTAACCCCAGCGATAAACCAGCGCAGCGCTTTGAGCACAAAGGGAAGAAGCAGAAGCCAGGCCACGACTCCAAGCCATCGGACAAAGAAGAAAGGGAAGGGAGGGGGTCGTGCAATAGACAAAGAGATTATCTGTGCATCGTGGCGATTATTTCGGTAACGTGGACGCGAACGGGCCGTCAGTGTGCAATAGACAAAGAGATTATCTGGGCGTGCAATAGACAAAGAGATTATCTTGTCCATATCCGTTGCACAGTTATTTCCGGACTACCGACCGGCTCGACGGGACCGGGACCGGGCGGCAAGAAGAAGACAGGCTCACGGGCTTTCATCTGCGTGTTGTGCAAAAGACAAAGAAGAGATCATCCGCCCATCGGATCGAATCGATGCATACTCGCTGCCCCGCCTGCACACCGCTGTCAACTTCAAAGTGTTAATGTTCTAAGTTCACGATGATCTTGAAGTGAATGGTTAATACCAAGTTCATTGTATTAAAATGCCTAGTGAGATTGACGATTAGACGTACGGGACGATTCCTTCACTAGTGTCTGGTGTTGTGGCTCCGATGAGCGTGGATTGTGATTGTGGATGGCGCAGCGGCACTGTGGCTGAATCCCATGAGAGTCGGAAGTTCGGCAGTTCGGAAGGGAGCCGTAGTCATACGTGCTGACCACGAATCACGTGCCGGCAAGCCGATTACTGCGGACTTGCGTGGACATTGGAAGTGCCGTTGGAACGGGCGGGAACGGTGGATTGGCATCTTCGTCGCATCTTCGCGGTAAATCGGCTTCGGGTGGAGGCATCGGTAAGCTTTCCGTCGTTTGGTGGGATGTGTAAGATAGATACAAGATTGGACGACGGCTGAGTGAGACAAGAGTCTGAGTCAGTTGGTAATCTGACTCGGTCTCGGTAGCTGCTGTGAGGTGTGCAAGGAGGCAAGGAGGCAGGAGGCGCACGGCTGGCTGGCTGCAGGCACGCAGCAAGCCAGAATTCGAAGAAAGAGTTAATAACAGAGCCCGCGAGGAGAAAGTGCGGCATCGCGTGGCGCACGGACAAATCGGCTAAGCAAACCGAGCTGAGCCGAGTTCGGTTCGTTCTGTATTTGGGATTACCCCATTTGGCCATGGGCAAACCGAGCTGTTGGGGGGGTGGTGCGTGGCGGCTGGATATATAAGGAGCAGTGCGTGCGCGGCTGTTTCGGTTGACCGCTGTCCGTCCCCCACACTCAGCTCCCTCCTCGTCGACACTACTATCCACAACTACCATGACACGCTGCGCATCGCCCAATGGCGCCGTCGAGTTCTGCTACGACTTTCCCGTCGCCAGCACGTCGACCTCCCCGGCTCCCTCACCGACAACCTCGCGCCACCACCACACGCAGACCCGTCCGCGCTCCCCGCAGCACCACAGACGGCGCCCGACGCCCTCGCCTGTGCGCGACCTCGACCTCGACGACGACGAGGACGACGAGCAGGACGCGCGGGCACTACGCATCCCGACGCCGACGGGCAACCAGTGGACCCAGGGGCGCGCTGCGACGCTCCCTGCACTCCTGTCCCCGTCCTACTACGCGATGGGCCTGCCGAGCTCGTACGAGTCTGAGCGGAGCGTCCTCTCGTCTTTGTCCAACAAACAACAACCGCATAACAAGATCCGCAAACCCCGTCGCTCCGTCGACGAGCCCTCTGCGCCCACACTCGCCCCTCCTCTCTCCTACACATCCTCCTCCGGCTCGAGCGCACCCAGCTCGCCCTACTCCCTCCTCCACGACGACTTTTCCGACTCGGAGGATGTGGACACACCCGAGTTTGACGAGGAGGAGAACGCGCCCCGAACGACCACCGTCGCCAGCACACGTAGATGCCAACTGCGACACATCGATGGCGATCAAGAAGCAGTGGGCCGCGCTCAGTCTTCGCGTGCGCTTTGGGGTCTTTAGAGCGAAGCGGAGGATGCGCGATCGGGTTCTGAGTCTGTGAGCCTCTTTGTCTCCTTTCTCTCTCCCTCTCGCATACACATTCCATTCCCCCACACGCACTTGCGATACCCGCACCCGCATGCATGCACATACATCTCTTTCGCGCTGCACATACAATCCGCGCTATACTCTTCGCACATTCGGATTCTTTCTATGTAGCTATCTTCTTTGTACGAGTACACCCCTCATGTTATGTACCGCCCTAGTGGCGAGGAATACGTATTGAATCGAAGTCGAAATGAACACTGTCAATGTATCTGCATGCGAGTGAGACTACAAAGAGGAGGCGGGGAGGAGGACAACAAAGACGCTGAGTGAGATCAACAAGGATGATTAGATGTAGATTCGGGCTTGGACAAGGCGCAAGACAAAGATGAAAGAGATGACGCGGGTCGTGTACCCCGAAAATAAAGCTATTCGCCCTGGGTCCGGGGTTCATATTGCTCATGTTCCGACCCTAGGGCACTTGAGCTTCTCTGTCGAAACGTCGAAACGTCGCTCCAGGAATAACGACAACCTGACTCGAAAAACACGACGCGGCGTACGCGTGCAGAAGATGACGCGTCGGACGTCCTTGACTCCTTGGTAGTGGCGTCGTGTCGTGTCGGACAGAAGGAAGTGTTGTGGCGTGCCTCGTTCCCTCGCAGTTGTCGTGTGTGTGTGCACATTTACACAAGGCACGGTCCCAGGCGGGCAGCGCGCGACTCGGAATAACATTCCATTTCCATAATCAATTTCCACACTCCTTGCGCGTCGTTCTATGACGGCGTTCCATGGCCACATTATATTCCACAGTGCATAATCCATTAATTATTTCCACCAATCGCCCTCAGGCCTCAGGATGCGCGCGCCCGCGGGATCGGATCCAAAGATGCCATTGCCAGGATGACAGATAACGATGCGATTGAGCGGAGAGATAACGACGTGATTGAGCGATGAGCAGGCGATGACGTCGTCGTCCTGTGTGTGTTTTGTTGACGAGGGACCGGGAGGGTGGGAAGAACGAGTGGGGGGCAGGTGACCGCGCCGTGGCTCGGAGCTCAGCTGATCAGGCCCGGACCTCACTGGGAAGGGGAAGGGGAAGGGGCGGATCTTGTAAGTAAGTAGTTTATACCTTCCTACAAGCACCGCTGCAGGTCGGTGAACGCGTATTTACTTGCTTGGATTTCCGACGTTCCCCCGGCGGTGTTTATCTTTTTATTTTATCTTTTATTTTATTGCGAGTGCGATTGCGTGCGACGGGACGGACCGGGCAGCTGGCGCGAGGGAAAGCGGAATGGGGATTTTGCGACGGCGTGCGTGCGATAGGACGGAATGGTGAGCCCGGACCCGGACCCGGGCCGGTGTTGGAAAACTGCGGAGACGGTAGCGGAAATACGCAGCAGATGCGGAGATATGATTGTGGAGGGAGAGGAGGGAGATAAGTAGTGGGATACGGCGTTCCGCGGAGCGTTGAACCGTGCCTTCAAGTTCTGAGTATCGAATATCGAGTATCGGATGCAACGGGAACGGGAACGGGAGACTCACGCCAAAGCCATTCATTTTGCAGGTGCAACTATGTAGTACCCGTACCGGCAGTGACGGTAGTTTTCCTTGGGTAGCCCGAGCTTTAAGCTGTTGCTCTTGTTTGTGGATGCCAGTGAATGAATGAATGAAATTGAGGCTATAACTAACCCACAAACGGCAAGGAGATTTAGAAAGAACGCCTAGGGAACTTGAATAGATGCATGTGAAAGGGCCTCGGACGATCATCCATTCTTCTAGGTGAAAGAACTTGTACGTTAACCACCTAACGCGAATCCCTACTGGTAAACAGATGAAAAGAACTTGAAGCGGGAGGTGGATCGAGAAGCGCGAAGCACCGCAGCTGGCGAATGGATCGAAGAACCTGGCTTGGGTCGGTCATCTCGGCGGTGGGCGGTGGGCGGTAAGAAGACTGAAGAAGGGAAGCAAACGTTTGTACGATCGGCAATACAAAACAACTTGAAGCGGAGAGTTTTGCGCGTAGGTGGGAGCATGGTCCTTTTGTCGATTACCTTGAATTTGCGTGTGAGTGTGGACGGTAGGTAGGCTGAGAACTGAGAACTGACTAGCGCATCGAATCGAATCGACGAGCAGATAGGATACCACTAGGAGCAGATAGCGTTTGGAGGCAGAGCGTATTTGACGTAGACGCAAGACGAGAGATTGAAGAAGTAAGTTACTGGGGGAAGGCGGCGTGAGGCGAGGATAGATAAGAGGAGCCGTGCTAGTGTATATTCGAAACCCGAGGACCGAAGAAGACCGAAGAACCCCGAAGACGAACCCCCGATTTTGCTCTTTCGTGAACCTTCGCGTCAGGTATGCGCCAAACAGTGCATGCAGATGAGATCGTGGATTGAATGCCAGGCGTGCGCCACAAAAGAGCCTCGCGCGCGATCCAGACGGACTGCGTTCAAGTGTTGGACGGCGAATACCCGTATGGCGTCCAACATTATATATCACCTCCGAGGCCTTGCTGGTTGGGGAGCGAAGTGCGCCTTCAAGTTGACACGCGACAGCTGGCATTTTCTGCTGCTACTAGGTTCGGGGTTCGGGGCTTCTAGAGCTGGTGCCGAGGGTGATAAAGATAACAGAGATTGGGTCGGGGACGTGAGCGCTGTCGTACTAGGAGGTAAAGCTTGTTGGAGCTTGCCAGTGAAGCCGAGGAGAACTTGATGGTACAGTTTGCCGGCGTGATGAGTGTACAGTTTGCCGGCGTGATGAGTCGATATTTTGAATTCGAGCAGTGAATCGGATGGGTGGTGGATGCAGAGTCCTCTGGTGGCCCGAATGTGATCCTGGGTTGCACATAGCCCGAATGCGCTTAGAGAACCATGATGAGCCACGGGGAATCTCGTCGCCATCGCCGAGTATAGTTCTTGTGAATTGTTGTCGTAACGCATATCGTCTGCAGAATCTAGACGAGAAGCATCGATATCGTACGATTCCGACACAACCCGAGGATGGCCGATGTGATGCACCAGACGAACCAGCGACATATAGGAGGGCAACGGAGAAGATTGAATAGATTAGTTTTTGTTTGGCACCAGAGACAGTGCAAACGCAACGTACGCCGTAGTCGAAATGAACCGCGACGACGGCATGGGCATCACTGCGAGTACTATCAGATTGCGCCGTATGCCGTGGAGTCTAGAGTCTTCCTCATTTTCGTGGACGGCAACGCAAGCACGCAAGCGATAGAAGACCGGCCCGTGTCCCCATCAACAACGTGTTTGCCGGCTTGCTAGTGTTTCGCACGAACCCCCGCCTCATGTCGACGCTTCGAGCGCGCAGCATGCCCAATTTGGGTAGAGTTGGCCCGCCTCATGTCGGGAGAAGAGAGTTTCCAGCAAAGCGATTGTCGGATAGCCCCAAAACGCGAGCCTGAGGCGAGCTGGGGAAGCGCGCATGCAGAATTGAGTTTAGGCCCGCCTCATGTCGTTCAGCGAGAGTTTCCCGGAAATCGATTGTCGTGTTCGAGTCATGGAGCGTTAGGAAAGCTGCTGCGGATGGAAGATGCGAGGTAGGGTGCAAGGGCAGAGGGTGCGATTTGGTCGGCTGTGCTGGTTAGAGCAGGCAGACACGGCGAGGCGCGGTGTCCAAGCGTGAGCGATTTCGCAGGATAGGCGCCCAGAAGGGGACATTCGGTGTTGAGGAAGACACAAGAACGTTCGCAGCAGTCGCGCCTTGCGGAGAATCGCCGGTCGTCGCGGGAGCAGTGAGCGATATTCTGCCCGAAAGAGCCCGTTCTAGTGCTGCGGATGCGGGACATCCAGAAAGAGATTGCCAGGGAGAACCGAAGGAGATAGTGGCTGGTGCTATCGATGAAAGTCAAATTGCATTCAAGGAGGGCGTATGGCAACAAGTCGGCATGGGGAATCGAGGGCGTGAAGGCGAATGCAGGAAGACAGCAGGACACGGATCCGGCGAAGGTGGAATGGTTCAGCTTGGGGCTCGGCAAAGAAGGTGTACTCTTACAAACACTGAATACTAGCGGCGTCGGATGTCTTGAATGACCGACGTCGGGGATGCCGCCTGGGACTTCAGCGCTTGAGCCAGCTCGTCCGTGATGGGCGGGGAGCAGAACAACAGAAGCACGCAAAACGAGTAGAACTAGTTGGGCGGATGACAGATGGGCGTCGGGAGACATGACAGCCCGTTGTTTGTTGATGCGTGTCACGGCAAACAGATGTCAATAACGCGTACACAACGCGTGCGCGTCTACTGATTTAGGAAAGCGCCATCATATGCGGTCGTCGTCAAGCGCAATCGTTGACCCCACGTATTGATACTCACGGTTTCGCCTGTGGAGTATCTCAGTGTTGCTATTCCAATTTCTCCACCGAGTCCTGCCAGTGATTGTTTACTTTGGTCCCTGAACTTTGCGGCTCACGAGTCACTTGCCGCTTAACTTTTCCCGAGATGCAGACTGCAGATTGCGCTCCGCTTCGTCAGCTTCTCTGTGGAGAATCTCAGAGTTGCAATTGCAGCCTGCCATTTATTTGCAGGCCCACTACCCGTATCCGCGTCCCTGGATGTACCGCTGCCGCGAGCTCCACCGGTTTCGTTGCGTTGCAATAGTTCGAGACCGGTTCACTCCGCAGATGGCGAACAATACCCGCGCGGCCGGCGCTGGATGCCCGTTGAGTCGACACGCTACACCAGCGGAGAAATTGAATCCCTACTCGTTCCGCATAGCCTCCCGACTACGAACCGCCGACGCAATCTCCGTCGCCGCAATTTCAAGTTTACCCTGCGTAATTTGCACAAGGCAGGGCGGTCGCTCCGCTCCCGCTCTCAATACAGACTCACACATCATTTGTTTAAATTTTACAGGCCACCCAGGTCATAGATCGGCCGCGGTTAGAAACTTCTTCGCAGTGCGGCGGGTACCCCGTGGTACAATCCGGTAAACGTCGAAGCTGGGTTGGGAAGCGGTGATCCAGAGATCATGATACATCGTTGTAAGCTGCGGAGAAATCACATAAGTCGTCGGAACGTGTTCCAGGAGCAGCAGCGTACCTATGAACCTCTCCGCCGAGAGCCACGATGCATCCTCACATCCATCCGTCCGCCCGTTCCACAGTCTTCGAGCCTGCTAGTCCGATGTCGGCGGATGGAGACAGCAGGCTTGTTGCGGCGTTGGCGATATATGTTGCAGCGGACCATTGCACGGGCATGGGTGAATAACACAGTAATGTCAGTACATCTCGGTGAGCGCACTGGCAAGCGCAGCGTACACACCTCAGCTGCGAAGACCACTGGCACTCGTACCCACCGACACTCCCCCATAGTCTTATCCTCCATCGAGAGCCTAGCTCAGTCCAGCCATGCTCCTTTCCTCCATCGTGGTCATAGGCGGAGTTGGCTCCATCTGCGTCTGCTCAGTGCTGGCGCTTGCTCGTCGAATGCGTCGCACAAAGAGGCGGATTGGAGGTATGGGGAGGAAGCTCGGACTCGGAGGCTGAAGAGCAGGTACATAGAGTGTGATGTTGAGTGTACATTTTGCCACTTGGGTGAAAGGCGCCGAGGCGGGCAAGGTACGCGGTCTTGACGAACGAATGAGATGGGGAAAAGAAGCAGAATCGTGTGGTAAGAAAGATCCGATCAAAGCGTGCACAGCATTAGAGACATGTCGATAATATACGGAGTATCTCGGATCAACTGATAAGATTAGATTAGATGCAAGCGGGAAAAAACTGCTGGACGGGCCGACATCGGCGATCTCATGCCAGTGCTAAATCGCCATGGAGCTTCGAGCAACTCATCGATCCTTGCTGCTGCTGTAGACCCGTCCGCCATCGCATCGGATGGTTATCGGATTTACGAGACGAATCGCGCGTGGATTAAGGTCCGGAGGTGTGTAGACTCGGATCGTGCTGATATAGCTTTCAGCGGATGGGCGAAACAAACCAGCTCGCTCATAAGGAACTTGAAGCTTCGAAACCTCGAAGCTCAGAACTAACTGCCCGAATGCATGCACTCTCGGATGCAAGCCATCAGATCAACGCGTCACATGTCATTTTTGATCTTGTCCACTGCCAGCACACTTCCGAGTCGACGTGCAAGTGTCTTGACTGCTTTGAGGGCCTGTTGGTGCACAAACCAGCTCAACTCGGATTTTGACTGCTGCCAGTCATACGGTCATCCGCGTGCGGTGGGTAGTAACTTGAAGACACACTCTCAGGCTGACGCTCGCGAAGTTCACGGGGCCAGCCACGGAAAGCATCGCAGACTAGTCGATTCCGAAAGAAACTTTCGTCAAACTGCGGTCCCTCACGTCTAATTTCCACTCTCTATCGCCAATCTCATTCCATACTCATTCATTGAAACTTGGTGTTCACACTGGCGCTGGCAGCGGGGTGCAGGCGGGGCAGGAAGAACGCAGGGGCTTGGACATATTGATCCGAGAATATCTTCTGAATCGTCTCTGGCTGGAAACCCCGCCCGTTCCCGGTCCTGAAATAACTGTTCAAGACGTGTACGTACGACGACTCGGACACCAAAGATCTAGAGAATCTCGTTGTCTTTGTCTGTTGCACAGAGGCACGCTCCCATTCGCGTTCCCGGAATAACTATCACTCTGGCTGGCTGGCTGGCTGCTGGCATATCAATCGCCGTCTGCGCTCACAGAACTGATTTGTAATTGCTGCTCGTGCGTGGCCGGTGTAAATGTAGGTTGACCTGGAAGTTGGGCCCACGTTCGCGACTTATCCCCTTGTCCTAGTGCCTCGACTCGTTAATATCGCACCCGCTCCACCGTCGGGTACCAGAATCGGCCTTATGGAGACTATGCGACTCTCCAACTCGCGGTGCTTGCCCTTCCCCGCCCCCACATGTCAATTTTTGGGGTCGCCTCGATGCCCATTTGGGCTTCTCCCGAACCTGTCGCCTCACGCTCCAAATCCGAACCGAGCTGGTGACAACATGTATTCGGCACGAGGCGGGGACGCATTTTGAAAGCTTCAATGCCGCCCCGGGACCGACGTAAGTAGCATCTGTTATGTTTAGCGGGCGCTTACCGTTCGTCATCTGCATACATACAGGCACGCCCACACCCACAACCCACTGCGAATGGTAAACGTAGACCAGCGCAAGGTGGCCACGTACTCCTACATGCGCGTATCTGTGGCGCACTACGACCGCACACGAGGCCCATTTTGAGCCAGGCGTCTATCTCCTCAGGCTCGCGTGATGTGCGCGCCGGGCGCACGACTTCGACTTCGACGCTGATCGGCATCTAATGCCAATCCATCTCCTCGCCTGATGCGCGCATCCGGAGTCCGCAGCGGACAGCACGCAGCCATACAGCTCTTCACTCGAGTCGTTGGCCAACATGCTGTGAGCATGCACTAGCTACGAGTCCGAGTCGGTCTGAATCTTTCTCCGACGCTTTCCCTCACACCGCCGGCGACTCGGAGTCTCCCGTGGCCACTCGCACGCACCACCCTTCAAGCTCCCATATCCGGCATGCTCTTTTTATTTCCCTCTCCGCCGGCGTTCGTCTCAAGCCTCAAGGCAACGGAAATCCCAGAAGGCTTGATGGAGGAAGAACTCGGGAAGGAAAGAAGTGATGGGACCCACAACTCACAACCCATGACCGAGTCTGCGGCTGCAACCTTCAAGCGCACAAGCCAGCTCGTCTGCCCTTCCCGCAAGCAATGCCCTCCCTGATCAATGCCTGCGGAGCCCGAGAACGCCGCGCTTCGGATTGGCCCATCGTCATTAGGGTGGGTTCGATGCGTTCTAGGGAAACGAGAGATTCATCCAATACACCCTCGCGGCAAACCCGGCTTCTCTTCTAGCGATGGATCGACAAGTTGGAAGAGTGTGTTGCCTGGACTAGAACGTCGGACAAAGCTTCTTGGCCTTGGCCTTAAGATCGTCTAATTCTCAAGGTGCAGGCATTCATCTGCATTGCTCCCTTCCCGATCCTCAGGCTCAACTCACTTTCGCGTTCGTGCTATCCCCACCATCTCGGTGTCTTCGATTCGCCGCCTGGGGAACTCGCTGTGAGTTTAGCAGCGGAGATAGCACCCAATCAACTCGAAGTTAGCGCGAGGGGCGATTTAGTTCAGACTTTCGACTTGGGATCGGCGGCGTCTCCTTCTCGCCTCCTCGCGTGCATTCTAGGGTTGATTCTCGATGCCCCTCCCGTATTCTCCTGGCTGGGGTCAAGCATATACATATGCCTCTCGCGATTCACTCCTCTGTCTATCTACTCCTCTCGTTGAAAATCTCACTAGGAGGACAAGTCAACCTGTACGTTTCCTTGGATTCATCCGTGGAACGATGGATGACGCCTTGACGATTCGGTACAAAGGTAATCTGTGCAGTGTGTCATTGGTAAGTGGAATTCTCGTCTGTACAGTGTTCAGCAACTGATGGGATATCGCCCCTAAACTCCAGTTCTTTTGCGTTCTTAGATTTGAACATATCGTAACAACAACTACATTGGCATTCAACTGCCTCAACATGTCCGAAAAACAGCAAGAGGAACGAAAAATTGCCCCCACACGCACACAACAAGGAATTTCTTCTGCTCTTCCGCCCACCTCGCGGCCGTTCGATGGCAATTCAATTATTGTTGTCAGTCTTTTCGATCGATCGTGAGCCAGCTCGTTGTGTGGCTTGTGTTCAAGTTTCTTGCTGCATTGTTGCGAGAGAGAACATTTGGAAACCTGGGGAACGGCCGGCGATTCAAGACCTGTTCGGAATGTGACGCGGCGTTTCAACAATTACTGTGTCTACTTACTCCGTGCTTTTTTTCCAGTTCACCGCAAGGTGCGTATCAGTACCTCCGCGGGTGAGCCACTATGACGACTGCAGGAAGATGCCTTCGACCCACCGACGCAATACGCGCCACTTGCGTCAATTACCCAGATTATCGCACTCCACACTCTGGTCATCGTGATCCAAATCCGGAAATGCCGCGGGTGCTGTCAAAGATAAGATAAGACGGAAAGCAATGTAAGTCAGATTACACTTTCTGCAACCTCGGCGTATCTCCGAAAACGTCAGCGTATGTCCGGCGGAATACAGGCTTTGCCGTAGCGTACGTGGACCGCCGGACGGACTCGGGTTCATGTCGGCGCAAATCTGAGCCCGATTCCGATTTCCGAATCGGGGCGGCTCGGGTCGCCACGCTCGTAATCGATGTCTGTCAGCGGACGCCAGGATAATCGGATTTGCGATTGGAGCTGTAGATGGATTGGCTGTTGGTAAGCAGCTCGAATTATCGGCACTTGAAGATGACCGAGGACTGCGGTGCGTAGTAAGGCACCTTCCCAGGCTGCCACCGACTGTGTCAGTCAGCCAGGCCGGCAACCAACCAATCTACCCTGATGACCGGTGAGTTCGGGGCGAAGACACGAAGGATTGTCGGCTCGATCTCCACGGACTTCTATCATAGCGGATTCGCGATATCTCAGCTGAACTGTGAACACCGGCTCGTTTCTCACCCGCGCACGTCCCGGAGGGAAGAGGCGTCAGGATTAGACGACAACTCCCCGTATTCCGATTCCCGCTGGCACAGCAAAACGTCCGAGGTCATCGTGAACGCCATGGACGGTCCGAATCCGGAATTGTCAAACTCACGATGGCGGTAAAACCTCTGGAATATTTGCAGCTTGCTGCGGTCTCTCTATCTCTCGTGAACGTGTCTCGATGCGCGCGACCAAACGGCCGTGTAACCCTACTTTTAGTCGGAGGTACAGTACTTCTGCACCATGCGTCCTCCCGCACTGAGTACCCGCTGACCTCGAGGTTCCCATGTTGCAAGATTAAACCGGGCCGGAATGCGGAATGCGCAAGGAACTGGAACAGCTTTTGTTGAAACAAAACCTGCACAGGCTGCACTCGGGTGAGACACGGATTATTGGAACGGCGTGTATCAGAAATACGCCACGGTACCCCTGCCCCAAATGCTTATCGACAACATAATCCCGTCGAGTCACCAGATAAGATTAGATTTGCAACGAGGTCTGAAGTTCAACTACGCGCTGTAGCTTGGATTGAATCGCAGAGATTATATAAATGCCTCGACGAACAAGTATCTGCATGCAACGCGCTTTGCTGTGTGAAATGCTTCCGCGAGTGATCAGTACTGGTAACCCAGACCTAACCTGGACCTCTGTGCTGCAATATCAGCAGCATGGCGCAGATGGAAGCGCGCGGGGCCCATATAGCAGCGTAGTCGCTCCGTTAACCCCGATGTCACTCGATCGAAACGAGTTGCTGCTGTCAGCATATCGCAATTGTTCGATGATCGTTTTTTGACTCTGTGAAGCTCGATATCCATCCGTCCTTCCCTGTCGTGCTGAATGGGCTCTGCCACTGGGATGCCTTCAAGAGCTAGAAATTCCGCTTGGCTTGGCTTGGCTTGACTTCAGTTTTCTTTTCTTTTTTGCGCTAGCAGAGACTAGTGACCCCGTGTCTGTAGATAATTTTCACCATGGTTAATTGACAGACCGAGATTCAAACTCGCGCCAGCAGACAGACGAACGGACGAGCCGGCGATCTCATAGCCCCGGAGTCAATGAATTCAGCCATACCGCTATACAGTAGTGTAGTGTGCAATGAAGCGAGCAACGTTCTGTTCAGTTGTTGATGTGAGTTGGAAGCCGAGGTAGCCTGAGCTAGAGATTAGTTGGCAGAGGCAAGCTTACGTGCGTGCAGACCAAGATCGATGCCGTTGGACGCAAGGTGTCTGCTCGTTCTTGGCCGGGAGGAGCCTGGTACATGAGAGAGTAGCTCCCATTCAAAAGTGGAACGTTGAACGCCGAGCGTAAACTGTCGAATGCTGTCTTTTAACATTAACCTTACCCGTCCTCTGCCACTCCTTAGAGCACACTGACATGCTGAGAAAGAACAGCCGGAATTTTCTGCTGAGTGGGCCCGGATTCGAATTAGACTAGCGTGAAAGTGAAAGCGAGAGGTAAACCGTACGGGGACGTTTAAGCCGAGGAGAAGTGACGAGAGGATGGAAGCCTGCGAAATCATAGAAAGCCCGTCAGCTGTTTAGTTGAATGTATAACGGAGGGGAGCTACCAACCTTTCAAGTTTTCCCGAACGCTCGTCGTCGCTCATGGGTTCCAATCAGAAAAGAGTCGATCACGAAAACAACTGGCCGTCGCGCGCGTCTTCATCGCCGAGTAGCTCCAGAACTAGTGAAGGTAGTAACGACGTGCATGTCGCCCATGCGTACACGGATCAGCAAGAACAGACCGTGGAACGTCGAACAGGAGTCGACCCAAGTGATAGGGATATGTATCGTACGATTCGCCGGCGGTTCGAGACGACGATTCGGAGATGACTCAGGCCGAGAGCATGTTGTCGTTGACGTTGGAAGTGCTGAGAGGCGGATGAGCACAGCCGTGAAGGTTATCGGATTGTTGGCGCACAGCGATGCAACGTTGCCGCGGCAAGTTTCCGAGGTGTGGATGACAGTGATGTCAAGCGACCAAGCCGAATCAACCCCAGTTCGTGGCTCGATTGCCGCCGTCCAGTGTCGTCAAACATCGCGCGAGCAGCACAAAGCAAGCCTTGTTCGCACGATCCGCCTCATGTCGACACCTTCGAGCGTGCAGCATGCCCGATTTGGACAGAGTGGCCCGCCTCATGTCGTGCCGCGAGATAAAAGCAGAGAATCTCCCGGAATCGATGAGTGATGCAGCGTCAGATAGTCCAGATGAACGCAAGGCGAACCGGTGCACCGCGCGTGTAGGGTTGCTTGTCTGGTTGCACCTGCAGGCGCACAGCTGTAGAGCTGTAGATGTGGTCAGCAGGTCGCCGCTGCGGATGGAAGATCCGAGTTGGGTTCCGGCAGGAGGGCAGAGGGTACGATTGGGGCTAAACCCAGAACGTTCGCATTGGGAGAATCGCGGGTCATGGAACAGTGCCCAATATTTCTGCCTAAGAGAGCCGTCGTGTGGCTTCAAATCTAGAAAGAGATTGTCAATGAGCGCTACAATGAAAGACAATGCATGGTGCGATCGATGAAGATCAGCTGAAAGACAGCAACTCTGAGGGTGAATCGATGGTGCGAGGGGAATAGCATGCGGAGGGCTCGGATCCGGGGAAGTTCTGCAGCTGGACAGCTAGCGCTTCGAGAAGATTGCTGATAGGCGCTTTCTAGCTAGTATCGTGCACTGGCAATGCTCGGATGTCTTGAATGACCGGCGGCGTCGGGGAATGGGGATTGAGCCAGCTCTTCCGTGAGAGGCGGAGCACAGAAGACGAAGAACAAGCTGTTGGGGGATGACAGGGCGGCAAGAGGTATGACAGCCCGTTGTTTGTTGATCCGTGTCACGACAAATACTCCTTCTCTTAATAGCGTCTCTCGCATCACACCTTATCAGACCTGTCATTCTAAACAGAATTCTTTCTCTCACGCAGCACAAATCTAGCCAAATTTCCCTGCTTCCTCCACGACGACATCGCGGCGACATCCCTGCTTCCATCTGCTCATTTCCAGCCACAGACTCCAGCTATCCGTCCCAAAATCCTCCAAGTTGTGCGACTATTTTGACGTGACACGAGGTTCTTTTTCTCATGCCATCGAACGCCGTCGGCGAACTACCGTTTCAGGCTCTCCTTCCGCCGGCCTCACTCCGCTCACTCGCATCCCTCCAGGCTCAAGCTTGGGTGTCTCAAACCCTCCAATGGCCTTGGCATCACAAGAATGCTACTTATTATCAAGTCATCGCATATTCGCCAGGCTCCAGCCGAGCTCCAGCGCAAAGATTGCGAATGCCGGGAAGCAGAAAATGAGACGGACGAGTAGGAGGCTAGGAGCCCAGCGCCAGGGTAAACAAGGTCCGACTGAGCAAGGTGCATCCCTGCAATACTTTCTCCCACTCACTCCGCTTCAAGCTCAAGCTCTCTCTCCACTACACTTAGAGCAACATGCACGCAGAACCTATTCCGCCATTCATTCAAGTCCTTACAGAGTGGAAACTCCCTCCGTGCACGTAATTCACCGCCCCACCCACCGCCTTCCCTCCACCGGACTGTAATCCGTTATGCGCCACACGCTCGGCGAATGAAACAAGTCGGACTAGACAAGGGGTTAAACCAGCGCAGAGACGATCCGGAAATTGTCGATGTGGGTCGAGCCGTTTCGAGCTGACTCCCGCCGCCCTCAAGGCCTCACGCCACCTTTGTTCTCTTCCTCTTTGCTTTCGCTCTCTTCCCCGCTTTCCGTCTCTACGTCGTGCACCCGTTTCCGTATCTGAGTCTAGATTCCACGTCAACCATTGCTCCCATCTGAACCAGTCATCAAACTGCACCAAGCCGGAGCTGCGGAACCCAAGCCAGCGCTGCAAGTAAACGAATGCGCAC
This sequence comes from Mycena amicta, assembly GCA_029282125.1. Taxonomy (NCBI): domain Eukaryota; kingdom Fungi; phylum Basidiomycota; class Agaricomycetes; order Agaricales; family Mycenaceae; genus Mycena; species Mycena amicta. The sequence continues at coordinate 186,437 of JARIHP010000001.1, read as the reverse complement.
ATTGCACCTCAACACTGCAAGCCACTCAAGACCGCCATCGCTGTCGTGGCGCACGCTCACTTTGTCGCAAGAGTGTCCTGGCTATCGGATCGCGCAGAACCTCAACACGAACCGACGTACATCAAAAACGGAGAGGAGAACGGATGCGGACGAATCAAACGGCCGAGGGATGCAAGGTGTGACGAGGGGATTTTGTCTGAGGGCGCTTGGACGGGGCTCGAGGGTGCGTCCTACATCTTCCTATAAACGGTCTTTCTCATTCGGAGGCATTTCTGCTGCGGACCAGCCCATGGATGAACGCAGACGAGTACGTCGCCGAACATCGACGCTGCTTTCGCCTTTTCGCTCACCAGCGAGCCTCAATAGGTCACCAAACCTCCTGATGCATCTCTAGCCATGGAACTCTCCGTCAGCACCCATCGCATTACCAGTACCATGTCGACCGACACCTGCTTGGATTCCGCGTCGACAACGAGTGCATGCCATGGCCAGCGTCGACCAGTACATTGGCTGTAGCAGCAGGTTATCGCACCGAACGTGTTCTCCCCCCGCAAAATACTAACGCTAGGCTGTGCGCGCTCATCGGCAACCGGGACTCCAGATCTCTCGGGAGGTCCCAATTTGTACGTCTGTTCGTTGTTCATCCGGTTTATGGACTGCGCTAATTGATAATATTCCTCAGGCTGCTCTGACCATGGCAATTAATTCTGACGACTTAGAGGCAAGCCGCCGAGCGATTCCGTTCGTCTCCTCTTTGTTCCACTGGCAATTGTATTCATGTACTCACTGTATCCTGCGATGCTCTCTCTAGCATTATGCCGTACTCTCTCCCGGACGGGACGCGACAAACCGATGCAATGAACGAAAGCAGCGGGAGAATCTGACGAAAGAGGCACAACCAGACCTCCCGTAGTAGTGGCGAATGGACCGATTTCCAGCGTAGCTTGCTAACTTTTGTAAATCTTTGTACAATTTATTCATCATACCCTGCATTATGAGTGCAAACTCTGACTCAGATTCTAAGGCGGAGCGGAGCGCAGCCTACCTTGTAGATGTCAATAACGCGTACACAACGCGTGCGCTGATTTGGGAAATTTCAAAAGCGCCATTATCAAGCGGGAACGGGCCAATATCACACAATCGATTCCTGCTAGGCCGTTTCAGTCGTTATCCGATGTGCAAGACAAAGACGCGCGCGAATTGTGATGACATCATGATACCGGAGGATTAGTGTCTGCTGGCAAAGTAAACCAGCTCATTCGCGGGAACGTACAAGAACTCGGACAACATGAATATTATTGGCGGAACGCCTGCAGTTCCTGGCCATGCAACCTTCGCTTGAGCCTCCCGAGCACCACCATCGTGTGGCCCGCCAATATTGATCCCCCGTTCAACTTAAATCTCTCTCTTCAGAAAAACAAAAAACATCCATAAATTCATCAAACTTCGTCGTGTATATTACTCCATTCGCTCTACTTTCCCAATAAACTCTACTCGTAGATCTCTAAACTCCCTCTCTCGGCGCTATATCGAGCAAGCACCTTCGGGGAGCGTACGTGCGCTGGTGGTACAAATCGCGGCTTCAATCCAACCCCCCCATCGTCTAAACAGTCTCCTTTTCCTCCCCCTTCTCCTTCTTCTCGTCCACCGTCGCCGTCGGGGCAGCGGCAGGCCGCGTTATCCGAATATTCTTGATGAACATACTCGAAATCAACGCCAGCCCCGCAACCGGCACGCCAATCACAAACACAATCCGCAGCGACTCGGTGTAGCTCCTCACTACACCCGGAATCATCTCGGCCGGTAAACTCGTCCAAATCGCCGTCGGGCTCTCCTTGACGATGAGTGCCGGTGCGTCGGGGGCGTATTTCAATAGATATTTGCCGAGTTCCGAAGCGAAAACGGGTTCAGCGACGCCGAGACCGAGGGTCCCGCCGAGGAATTGGCCAAAGGATGCCATGGAGGTTGCTTGGCCTAAGAAGCGGGCTTCGGATTTGTCCCTGAACTCGACTTGCATGGCGAGGAGAGAGTTTTGCATGCCCATACCTAGGTTGGCGGCGTTAGCAAAACAGGATATCGAATGGGACGACGGAAGAAACACACCTGTTCCCACACCAGACAAGATCTGAAAGCCGATGATGGCAGACGAGGTCGTCGACGATGAGAGGGTGTACAATAGGCCAGAGCCGACGGCCAGGAAGGTGGGTGCGACGGCGATGAAAGGCCAGTAATAGCCAAAACGTCCAACGACCTGACCACACAAAATGACCGACAACACGACACCCAGCATGAACGGCAACAAGTCGATCCCAGACTTGGTCGCGCTGTGGTGGCGCACAGCTTGGTAGAAGATGGGGATGTAGTACGAGAAGAGGAGGAGGGAGAAGCGGGAGAGGAAGGAGTAGGAGACGATGGCGTAGATGGACCGAGACTTGAATATCGCCGTGGGCACCATAGCGCGCTCGCCAATCCATATCTCCCAGGCAATAGTGACGATTGCGAGGACACCGAATAGCACGAAGCAGACGATGACGGCGGGCGAGTTCCACGGCTTGGTGTTGCCTCCCCACTGGAGTGCAAGGACTAGGCAGGTAATCGTCGCGGCTACGAGTGTCGCACCGACGTAGTCGAGGCGAAGGGTCTGTGCCCAGAGATCGCGCCAGCTGCGTTTGGTGGGGTCGGCGCCGAGGGGAGGAGAGGCTTTGAGCAGGAAGGTGACGCCGGCAATGGAGACACCACCCAGGGGGAGATTAATGAAGAAGCACCACTGGGTGGCTGTCAGCGAAGGTTTTCAGAGAACGACTGGGCCGCACCCTCCAGGTAACATGGTCCGTGAACGCGCCTGATGACCTCGACGGTTAGCGCAGAAACTGAGAATTGAAACCGGAACGCACCTCCAATAAGTGGACCAATGACGGAGGAGATACCAAATACAGCGCCAAAGAGACCGAAGAGACGAGGGCGGTCTTCGAGGCGGGTGGCTTGGGACACGACTTGAAGCAGCCCGACGACTGAACAAATGGTCAGAAAGAGCATAGGGCAAGAAGTTACGCACAGATACCCGCAGCCCCGACACCAGAGACCGTACGGCCCGCGATGAGCATGCCAACGTTTTGTGCCACGCCACAGACGAGAGAACCGATTTCGAAGGTGGCGATGGCGGTAAGGAGAACGTACTTGGCGGGATATATCCGGAGGATTTGGCCGTAGAAGAGGAGGAAGACGGTCTGGGCGAGAACAAACGATGTCGCCACCCATCCCTGGAGCGAGAAGGAGTCGAAATCTGAAGCGATTCGGGGCAGGGCAGTCGATAGAATCCTTGTAAAGAATGAGCGTGAAATTCGGCTAGATGTCAGGGCGAGCGCACGTACGTTTGGTCCAGGGTTACGAGGACGAGAGACAGCAGCCTGAGCCGTGTGCATGGTCAGTGAGGTCTTGTAGAGCGCAACGAGCGACGCACATGGCGACGAAGACTATGGCGAGCTTCCTCCCAGTCAAAATCGTATCCGGCAGCCGCGGTGGAGGTCCAGCGGGCTCAGGCTTATCATCGTCCTGGTGGATGCTAAGGGCCGCACTGGCGAGGGTCCTGTCGGCGGAGTGGCGACGCGAGGCTTCACGTTGGGACGCGTCGGGAGCAGACATGTCGAGGGGTCTCGGTGAAAGGACAAGTTGCTGGCCCTATATACCGATTGAGCAGCATCAAGAGGCGCGCCGCAAGTGTGTGAGTGCGGATACGTTTCCTAGCGGTGACTAATGGTTCTCGGGTGATCAGGTTTGACATGTCGGTTAAACAGCCCACGTAGAATCTCACTCCGGCGTTGCAGCAGCCTAAGCTGGAATCCGCGAGAGCAGCGCTCTCCAAACGCCCAAAGTTTCGCGCAACCCGTTTGCTCCTGCCCTTCAACAACGGCCTCTGCTGGCTGGCAAAGTCGGAAGGCGTTCCGACTCGAGCGGCGCGCTTATCTGTCAGACGCTGGATGACTCCAATGAGTCCCATGTCAGACAAAAGATTGATGCCTTGACAAGGTGTGCTGAGACGGAGGCAGAGCGTGTCAGAGCGAAGGTGATGGTGGGACAAAGATTGGGAGAACGAAGGTGAAGACGTCGACACCCTGTGAAGCCACGGCGGCATCCATGTCTTGAACCAGGACGGAAGGCTCCGTTGTCCACGAGGGCACAACGGACGCACCTCGGAACAGCAAAGTCTTGAGGACGAGTCCTGGAATGAGTGGGCGTTAACACCTGTACACAAGGCAGCCGGGCTTTCGGGAGGGAGAATAAGAAGCCCAAGAAGCCCAAACTAGAGTGCAGCTACCAAGCGCTAAAAGCTCGCTAGAGGGTGAATTGAAAACAGCTGTGCGGAAGAGAGGAAAGGAGAGAGAAGAGAGAAGAGGAGAGAGAAACGGACAAGTTCCATCCCCAAGGGCCAGAGGAACACTGGACAAGCCCACCACGGACAAGAAGTCACCCCGATACCGACGCGGCAGGACTTTCTGGCTGGCAGAACCTGATATTGCCAATTGAACCCTCAGGGATGAAGCAAACAATGTACAAAATTGAGGAAGGATGAAGACAAAGACGAAGGGAGAGACGGAAGAGAATAATTGAGGTAACTCAGCTTGAGTCACAGAGTTTTCATGAAGCGTCGCGAGATTGCATCCAGAAAGAAATCGATGCATCCAGCCCATAAGTGGCCATCGAAGACTGCAGTGAGGCCAGGTGAGACCCCAGATGACTAGAGGACAGATGGAGAGGGCTCAAGCCAAGAAAGACCCTCACCGGACACTGTTACGACGCGATACTCAGGTATTCGGAGGACCTGAAGGCGATTCTGTATGCCGGCACCGCCAGGCAACCATCCGAGTCATATTTCGACTACATCTAAAAGCAAGCACCAGGTGAGCCCTCCAAATGAAAGAGAAGAAGATAATGCACGGTGCAGTCGATGAAGATCAACTGAAGAACTTGAAGGCGACACCTCTGAATTGTGATTGGGGAATAGCATGCGGAGGGCTTGGATCCGGGGAAGTTCTGGACAACGAGTACTAGTGCTTCGAGAAGATTGCTGATAGGCGCTTTCGAGTAGCATCGGGAAAGTGCAAGTACAATGAACCATTGCTCGGATGTCTTGAATGACCGGCGGACGACCGGCGGCGTCGGGGAATGGGGATTGAGCCAGCTCTTCCGTGAGAGGCGGAGCACAGAGGACGAAGAACAAGCAGCGGTTGGTGGCAGATGGGCGGCAAGAGGTATGACAGCCCGTTGTTTGTTGATCCGTGTCACGCCAAACAGATGTCAATGACGCGTACACAACGCGTGCGCGTTGTGCCTCAACCTGCCAGTGCTCATTGGGATATGATACGCTGCCGGTCGTAGTCAAGCACAATACTCCATGTGTCTGCCTCCGAGTCGGTGTCGCCATTTCTAAGGGAGTCCACAACCCTTTCCAGATTGTTTAGCTTGGCTGAACTGTTCGATCCAGTGGGCACCCAGCCTCATCAGCTTCTCGGCTTCCAAGGTTGCAATTCCGAGTTATCTCTTCACAAACACCATAAATTCATCAAAGTTCGTCGTGTAAATTACTCCATTCGCTCTACTTTTCCAATAAACTCTACTCGTAGATTCTCTAAAACTCCCTCTCTCTCGGCGCTATATCAAGCAAGCACCTTCGGGGAGCGTGCGCTGGTGGTACAAATTGCGGCTTCAACCCAACCCCCCCATCGTCTAAACAGTCTCCTTCTCCTTCTTCTCCTGCCCCTCCTCCTCCTCCTTCTCCGGCGTCGTCGCCGTCGGGGCAGCAGCAGGCCGCGTTATCCGAATATTCTTGATGAACATACTCGAAATCAACGCCAACCCCGCAACCGGCACGCCAATCACAAACACGATCCGCAGCGACTCGGTGTAGCTCCTCACTACACCCGGAATCATCTCGGCCGGCAAACTCGTCCAAATGGCCGTCGGGCTCTCCTTGACGATGAGCGCCGGTGCGTCGGGGGCGTATTTCAAGAGGAATTTGCTGAGCTCCGAGGCAAAGACGGGTTCAGCGACGCCGAGACCGAGTGTCCCGCCGAGGAATTGGCCAAAGGATGCCATCGATGTTGCTTGGCCTAGGAAGCGGGCTTCGGATTTGTCCCTGAACTCGACTTGGATGGCGAGGAGGGAGTTTTGCATGCCCATACCTAGGTTGGTGGCGTTAGCAAACGGGATATCAAGTTAGGACAGAACACACCGGTGCCGATGCCGGACAAGATCTGGAAGCCGATGATGGCAGACGAGGTCGTCGACGATGAGAGGGTGTACAACAAGCCAGAACCGACGGCGAGGAAGGTGGGTGCGACGGCGAGGAACGGCCAATAATACCCAAAACGCCCAACGACCTGACCACTCAAAATGACCGACAACACGACACCCAGCATGAACGGCAACAAGTCGATCCCAGACTTGGTCGCGCTGTGGTGGCGCACGGCCTGGTAGAAGATGGGGATGTAGTACGAGAAGAGGAGGAGGGAGAAGCGGGAGAGGAAGCAGTAGGCCACGATGGCGTAGATGGACCGAGACTTGAATATTGCCGTGGGCACCATAGCGCGCTCGCCGATCCATATCTCCCAGGTGATAGTGACGACTGCAAGGACACCGAATAGCACGAAGCAGACGATGACGGCGGGCGAGTTCCACGGCTTGGTGTTGCCTCCCCACTGGAGTGCGAGGACAAGGCAGGTGATGGTCGCGGCTACGAGTGTCGCACCGACGTAGTCGAGGCGAAGGGTCTGTGCCCAGAGATCGCGCCAGCTGCGTTTGGTGAGGTCGGCACCGAGGGGAGGAGAGGCTTTGAGCAGGAAGGTGACGCCGACAATGGAGACGCCACCGAGGGGGAGATTGATGAAGAAGCACCACTGAGTATGATGTTAGCGAAGGTTTTCAGCGGACGGCAGGGACGCACCCTCCAGGTAACATGGTCCGTGAACGCGCCTGATGAACACCCCACGGTTAGCGGAAACTGAGGATTGAAAAATGCGAACGCACCTCCAATGAGTGGACCGATAACGGAGGAGATACCGAAGACGGCGCCAAAGAGACCGAAGAGGCGAGGGCGGTCTTCGAGGCGAACGGCTTGGGACATTACTTGAAGAATCGCGACGACTGCCAGTGCACAAAATGGTCAGAAAGAGCACAGTGTAGGAACGAGGGACGACCACGCACAGATACCCGCAGCCCCGACACCAGAGACGGTACGGCCAGCGATGAGCATGTCGACGTTTTGCGCCACGCCACAGACAAGGGAGCCGATTTCGAAGATGACGATGGCGGTGATGAGAACCCACTTCGCGGGATATATCCGAAGAATTTGGCCGTAGAAGAGGAGGAAGACGGTCTGGGCGAGGACAAACGACGTCGCCACCCATCCCTGGAGCGAGAAGGAGTCGAAATCGGAAGCGATTCGGGGCAGGGCGGTCGATAGAATCCTGTAGAGAATGAGCTTGGAATTCGGGCTAGATGCCAGTGCGAGCGCACGTACGTTTGGTCCAGGGCTACGAGGAGGAGGGACAGCAGCCTGAGAGGTGTATGTGGTCAGCGAGGTCTTTTTGAAGAGGAAAGGGCGACGCACATGGCGACGAAAACCACAGCGAGTTTCCTCCCAGTCAGAATCGTATCCGGCAGCGGTGGAGGTCCAGCGGGCTTGTCATCGTCGAGGCGGATGCTAGGTGCTGCGCTGGCGAGGGTCCTGTCGACGGAGGGACGAGGCGAGGCTTCACGTTGGGACGCGTCGGCGGCAGACATGTGGGTCTCGGTGAAAGGACGAAACCAAGTTGCTTGGCCCTATATACCGATTGAGCGGCACAAAGACGCGTGGGTGCGGATACGTTTCCGACTCCGTAGCTCCTAAAAAAATTGCGGTGACTAACGGTTTCGGGTCATCAAGTTTGACATGTCGGTTAAACGGCCCACGGAGAATCTCACTCCGGCCGGCGTCGCAACAGCCTAAGGAATCCTTGAGAGCAGCTCTGAGCTCTCCAAACGCCCAAGGTCTCGCGCAACCCGTTGGCTCCTGCCTTTCGACAACGGGCTCTGCTGGCTGGCAAAGTCGGAAGGCGTTCCGAACTCGGAAGCTATGTGTCAGACGATGGATCAAAGATTGAGTTCGCCGGGGTTAATTTTAGCGAGATGAGTCAAAAACACCGCCGTTTACCCGTCAGGTTTGGGCGTGCCGAAGCCTCGTAGGCCTCGATTCCCAGTGTGAAAGAATTAAAAATGCGGCAAGGAAACGCACATTTTACACGACCTGGCGACATCCTTTCACTTCGCCGTGGTCTCGCCGCCCGATGACGTCTGTCTCCTCTTTGAGTGCTCGGCCACTATGAGCTTCTGATAGGTTGATCGTCAACCTAGTTTAGGTCTCGGGTAACCTACGATAGGATGGCGTAGGTTGTTCGTTCCTATAGTTGGTTGGCACCAGTGTAGGTTGTTTTTTAAAAACATCCTACCAAAAATATGAGAGTTTTGTCCGTCCAAAACCAGGTTGTTTCGTAGGTTGTTCTTCATAGGTTGAGTTCTCCCAACCTACAACAGGTTGCGAGTGTAGGTTGGGTCTTTTGGTTGACTCCGAGCAACCAACGCTTGTTTGAGATCAATTACCATCGTTGTCTAAATACACGGCGCGCGCTAAGCTACCACTTCTATCAACGATTGTCCATTGTCTTTCAGTGACGGGTACCCGGCCAAGAAGACACTGCAAGACGGTGGCGTCGGCGGCGTGTGTAGAGCCCATGTTGGTGTAGTTGTGTGTGTCGACTCTCTCGTCGGTGCTCGTAATCGTGCACTCCTGGATCTCGAGCATGATGAAACATTCTGCTCGCCCTATCCCGTACTTCGCCATGGGATCCGCGTTGTTGAGGTAGATGAGGTAGATGTGTTGCAGCTGGCCATAGAACGCCGCGGGCTCGTACTTTGAAGCAACGTTGCGATTGTTGGCATAGATGTCTACCAGCATCTCGTACTGCAAGTAATACATTAGCGCGTCGGCAGATACGAGCAGGAATCGACTTACACGAACAAATGTTGGGTCGCGACGGTCTTCCCGCTGCGAGTGAGACGCCGATGAGAGTGCTGCAATCATGGTATCGCCGGCATCAGAGTCGATGCGACGAATCTTGGTCCATTCAGAGATGTCTGCGTCCTTGAGAATGTTCAGCAGCTCTCGACGGGAGTTTTTGCCGGATTTGATGCCCCATCGCGTAGCCAGAGCGTTCCGGACGCGCTGGGGAAGAACCTCGACCTCGAGTGATTTATGTGGACCAAGTAGCAAGGCCGTGTCATCTGCTCCAAGTCGTCAGATTTCAAGGTGAATAAGGAGACAAGCACATATACGTACAGCCCGGAACGCGGACGTGAGCCTTTGGGGTCTCGGGAAGGACGGAGGGCAACATGAGAGGATACATTGTAGATGACCCCAATCTGGGAGATCTGGGCTTGCTCGAGCACAAATCTATCCATCGACGCCCACGGGAAGACCCTACTCCGAATTCCGGGAGTCAGTCGACCGCAATAGCGTTCCATCGGGTACGCCCAGTAGCACCATTGCGGTCCTGCAGTCTGGATGGCATCGGGAATGTGGAGAAGGGCATGGACGGTGAGGGTGCAGGTAGAAAGCCGTGCCGGATCGTGTTGGTAGTAGAAGCTGCAAGACGCGTTAGAGTGTCAGACAAAACACAATGCAACCCTTACCTCTCGTATTTCTCAACCCATGCGGGGATCGCAGCGCGGAGCCAGTCGAGCTCCTCAGTGCTGATCTCGAAGGCCAAGCATTTGTTAAGGATTTGGACGAGAAGGATGAAGTGGTCGTAGTATTTGACATCAGTGAAGGCGTTTTTGAGGAGAGCGGGGCCGATAAACTGGACCCAGATGGAGTGCATCTCGGCAGAGATGGGGAAGCCTGCCCTTGTTGAGGTCGGGGACGCGTGTACCAAACGAGCTTGGGATCGTTGCCCCCGCTTTGGCCGTCGCTTTTCCAATGGCAGCCCAGATCGCAGCGTCAATGGTATAGTGCTCGCGACCTGCGTCGAGACCTTTGAATTTTCCGGTCCAGAGAAGAATGAGATTGGGGATAAGATTCTCCCAGATAAGATGCATGAAGTCGAAAGGGAAGGAACGCGGGAATTTGAGAGAGTTGAGATAAGCGAGGATGGGAAGGCCCTTAACCCCGTATTTGCGAGCCTTTTCTTCCGCCTCCTTCTTTGTTCGTGCCCCGTCCACTTCACGAGCCTGTTGCAAGAACTCTTCTTCCGTCCGCAGAGGAAGCTTACGGGGATCGTATCGTGGCGGGGCGTTGACAGGATCGGCGGCAGCGAGGACATCCGGATGATTCTCGCGATTAAGCGGGACGTAGAGTGTGTGGCCAGTTGCGTGCGGGACGGGAACACCGTGGATGTTACACATGCGGCAAGGAGCATAGCCGTTGTGTCCCTTCATCCGCATGAGCATCGAGACGGCGGGAATGTCACCAAAGACGAGGATGAGGAAGGCGCGGAGGACGAACGACTCGCGTGTGGAGATATCATAAGCACTGACACCCCGCTCCAGCTTCAGAAGCTCCATGACGAGGGGATAAAGGAACGAGCACATGTCCTTTGGTTTGTTAGGTCCAGGGATGACGCCGAGGGAGATTATGTGCTCGAGATGGAACCGAATTTCTGGCGGGAGATTGTAGTTGAAGAGGATAAGCTGGCCACGCTGTCTGCCGACGACGTTTGAAAGGGGCGAACCCATCCGTTGAGAGACCGAGCGCAATATCCCGCCGGTCGGCGAAATAGTTGGGAACGTCCCGACCAGAAAGATCCACCGGTATTTGCTTCTTTGCAAAGCTCGTCGTAGAGCTCGGAATCAAAGACGTCGCGGATTTCGTCCTTGCCCTTTTCGTAGTCGGCTCGATATTGCATCTTCTCCGCCATCTCTCGATTCTGGAAGAACACATGGAGTCGAGGGATAAGAGGGATGTAGCTGAAGATCTTGCGTGGTTTGCCATCCTTATTCAGACGCGGCTCTTTGCAGAACATGCATTGAGTGTCGGTCTCGTAGGGGCCAACGTAGCAGATGCAAGAATTGATGCAGCAGTGGTATGCTTGCGCCTTCAGCTCGGACAGATCCTCAATGCGAGACCGAAACTCGTCAATGCCCGGCAGACCATCGTCTTCGCCGAAGAGCTCCGGAAACGCGTTAGGCATCGATTTGAATCCATCGTCGGTGAGATGGGTCTTGAGTTTCCAGGCGTATGCCCGGACAATCCTCAAATCGTGAGCAGAGAGCTGGCGACCTTCTTTGTGTCAGAATAATGGTTACAGACATATTAGGAGATCTTACCGTCGCGAATAACCCTCGAGAAAAACTCTCCGAGAAGGCGGTCGGAAGCCCCAAGTTTCTCACTCTCCGCGAGACGCTCGTACCACTCGAAGTCCCGAGCAGCTTGCTCGGCATCGATATCGGCGTCGTCGATGTCTTCCGGACTTGGCGAACGTTGAGGTAGACCTTCGGGATCATCCTCGTCCTCGGGAGGCTCCCACAAAGCCTCCCTGTCGACGGTCGGTCGGCGCTCGAGGATATCCGCCCCAAGTGAGACATCTCCAAAAACCCCGCTCAATTCTTCCATCTCGTTATCCATATCCCCAGCCATTCCCTCGCTCCCTTCAGCCCATTCATTGTTCCCCGTTGGCTGAGTTGCGGGAGGGTTTGAGACAGGAGCGTCATCGACATCCGTTCCCGTAGGTGCTTCGTTGACTTCAATGTCGGGGACATTGTCGATGTCGAAGAAGTCTTCGAAGTCTTCAGGGATGGCACGAGTGGGATGAAGTGGTTCCAGCACAGGGAAGAGAATATAGTCGCTGCGACGGTGGTCGTTATACCGGTGTCGAGTAACTTGGGAGCCCTTCGGTTGCTTTCCTCGTTTTGTACAGCGCCAGCAAATGCACCAGACACGTTCCCCAACGGCCGTCTTCTTTGGAGGCATCCTCAAGCGTCGTAGAGGTTGATATCAAGGAGAGGATAAGAGCTGAAGAGGGGCATCAGTGAAATTTGAAAAGATCACATGAACGATAGCGGGAGGTATAAAAGGAAAGTGACCCACCCACCTCTCTCTCTTCCATACCACCATGTCAGCCCAGCAGCAGCAAACCATCAACACCCTCGAGAACATCTCCAACACCGGTAGAGCGCCCAACAGGGCTCCCAACGGCACACGACCTGTCCCCAAGCCTATCGGGACGCGTCGTAGCGCCCTCGCCAACTCCAACAACGCCGCCGTCACGGCCCAGGTCGGCAACGCGTCCACAGTTGCCACCAACACGTCCATCGCCATCGCCAACGCGTCTGCCATCACCGCCAACGTGTCTGCCGTCGCCGCGTCCGCTGTCGTCGCCAATGGGTCCACCGTCGTCCCCAACACGTCCACCGTCGCCGCCAACGCGTCCACCGTCGTCCCCAACGCGTCCACCGTCGTCCCCAACGCGCCCGTCATCCCCAACGCGTCCATCGTCTCCACCAACACGTCGACCAACACTCCGAACGTGTCCACCTTCGTGCGAGAGCCTTCCTACATCTTCCCAGACCCCGTTTTCAAGAAGACCAAGCCTAAGGCTGCTGCAGCCAGCACCAAGGCCAAGACTGGCAAGAAACAGGTGAATGAACGCGGAGAAACTATGGAAGGTAAGCTACTAGCATTACTTCTGATTGCCTTTACTTACAGTCAGATAGAGGAAGTAACGCGCCTCCGCGCCGAGGTCGCTACCGCGCATGCGATGGCACAGTCCGCACTTACTGGTTCTGCCAGTGGTGTCGGCTCGAACCCGTCTTCCGCTCCAATTAGACCTGGACGTCCTGGTGAGTGATATTCGGCCGTTGATTTGAAGATATACTGACCAAGGCCAGTGATGCCTCTTCCCGCATCGCGTGCCCCAGTTACGGTGCCTGTTAATGCCCGTCACGGTCCCGCGGTTCCGCCTGTCCGGCGTCAGCAAGTTGCTGCTCAAGACCGCGCCGGCGCTGGACCTGTTGGCGAACATACATCGGCTCAACGAAGCGGGCTCAGCGGGTGCCCCGAGGCTCATCCGGCCAATGCTGGAACTGAAGCCAACGCTGGTAAGATCTATCAGCTATCTGATTCCCGGCTCGTTTGAATCATACCATCTAGAAGAAGCCATTCGGTACAAGAAGGGCGAGGCGACCCAGATAACGCTTCGTCTTGCGGGTAGTGAGAAAAGAAACGAGTACTGGCAACTCGTCTTGGTAAGCGGGCGTGTACGGCTAGCAGAGGAGTATCACTCACAATTTATACAGCGCACCATCCACGAGCTCGTTCATCAAGCTGACCTTCCCGTCGGTACTCCGTGGCAGGAACAGGACACACAGAAGATCAATCTCATCTGTGAAGCGGTCAGTGTCGTCGTTATCGACAAGAATGATATGTTTACCTTGTTTTAGGCACGCGAGAAGATTCCTCGGCTGGCGCGCTGCCCCGGTGACTGGGCTACCAAAGCACTCGCCAAGCAGTACTTGAAGAATTGCCGTCAGAAGGCATACAAGAAGGGTCAGCTGCAAGTCCCCGACAAGTACAGCTACCTTGCAGACAACGCGTCTAAGCGCTCGCTGTCGGGCTCCCGTGTGCGCAAGGCGAAGCGGTACCAGAGAGAGGTTGAGGCCCGCCGTACTTCCAGCGATGGCCTCGACGTCAATCCACGTCCGGCGAAGCGTCGTCGCGTCGAGCACCAACCCGCGTTCGTCGAAGGCTCTTCCCGAGACAGGGAGTCGTGGCCGCCTGTCAGCAACGAGGACGACGCATACCCGACCATCGATTACGACTACGTGCCGGATGAGTTCGAGGATGATGTCGACGGCGAAGACTTCGAGCAAGAGGACGATTTCTCGGACTAGGAGCGTCGGAGGGTCAATTTGAAAGAAACTCGGTTTATTTATTCATTCTATAAGATCCAGTAGCTCTGTATACACCAATGAACTTCATAAATGCGCGTTATTTTGTTGACTTACCTCCATCGTCGTGGTTTGCGGACAAGGCCCATCGATGCATCACGTGTGATTCATCAACCTTGCCTCTTTACCGCCATCTTGCTCGTCGCTCGCTCTCCCCTCCTTCTACTTACTCCCTTCCTCTCGCTCGCCAGCAGCCTCAAGTCTCCGTTGCTCAAGCCCATCGTGCTCATCGCCTCAAATGCTGGGATTGGGAGTGGAGTGGTGGATGAGGGAGTGGTGCGTGTCTGCCGCCGTTTGAACGAGCTTTTTGTTGACTTCAACTCATCCCACAGCACATACCGACCTTTTCCCATCCTCTATCGCTGCTCGTCGTCAAATTCCTGACGAGCAGACGCCATTTTGCGGTGGTGTCGTATCCACCCACGGTGACTCGGCCATCCAACAGCGCCCAGCGTATCGACGCTTTTCGGACGCCCCCGTGTCGCCTGCCCAACACCCCGTGCAATGGCCAGCGTTGATGCTCATTCCAAGCTCTCCGCAGCAAGAGGCCCGCACTGTGCCGACCACCAGCACCCCTCGCCCCCAAAAGCCTGGCGCCCGTTTCAAGGATCATCGCTGACTGCATCTCATTCGCACTCAGGTCGGACAGCCCTCCCCGCCTTTGTATTCAGCCCCACCCTGGTCCAATTTTGACTATGTATGACGGACGGTGTAGATTGTCGGCGCCTTGTTGCCGTTCTCGTCCCATACTAACTCTTCTCCAGGCAATCCGAGTCTTGGCAGCACCGCACAAGCGCCTATAGGACTCATGTGCGTATTTTCCTTCGACTTCAATTGCCGTCTCGAACCTAACTCATTCAGCAGTGTGGTGTGTGGTTGACTGACTACAATGTGTACGTCCTTCATTATAACCACTTGCAGATACTGACCCCTCCCACAGTCTCTCCGGATCCGTTCCTCGTCGTTCGTGCGCAGACTACATCGGGCCAAAGTATTCTCAACGGCTTGAATGGTGTGTGTTAGCCTTCTCCCGGTGTTCTTTCTAATTCTAACCTCAGTTCCAGCATCTCGACCGGATGACCAGCGGGCGACGTTGGGGTGGTGCGGGTCGGGTGAGACGCGTGGCGGCGCCGGCGGATGTATCGGATGGAGCTGGATACGCGCCGAGGCGGGAGGCGGGAGGCGGCATATCGTAGTGTAGGCGGCTAGATGTAGATGTATGCGTGCTTCGTACACAACCAATACATTGTTGCTTTACAATCTACCTTTGGATTCAAAACAACCAAACAAGCAGCCTAGCTCTGGATGGCCTTCAAGGATAGGTTGCCATTGCAGCAACCTACGCCGCAACCAACACTTAGCTGCGATTTCGTTCCCAAAACGGGTCCTTGAGGGTTGGTTGATTCCGTCGGTTTTCATCCAACCGTTGACTGCAAATTGCTAATCTACCACAGGTTACTACTCAAGCTATACTAGGTTCGTTATCAACCTCCATCTGGCTGTTTTCGTTGGTTGAGAAGCAACCTATGCGGACCTCTTAGAGGGCGTCTCTGACGTTGACACAAGCTGCTGCAGATCCGTCTGTTACGCGTTCGAACAGGATAAAGACCGACCTGACCTGCTCTGACTCGCTCACCACCGTGGTCCTCTACCATGACTCGACGATATCCCGAAACCATCGGCCAACGGCGACGGCCTCTGCGTACTCCCACGCACGCAATCGTCTTGCTAAGGCACAAAAGTTACCAATCTTTACTTGATCTTTACCTTCGAAAGCTCACCATCAGGGCGAGACCCGGCGCGCGCAATTGGGATAACTGATTGGTAAGTAGTCGAAGTCGGCGTCGGCGTCCGAGAATCGGGCGGTCGTCGGTCGGTAGGGATTGTAGATGATTGCGGACACACGATTGGCCTCCCGGGACGCTGCCGCTACCGAGGGAGTCACAGATTCAGTAACCATTGAGGTCTGGGTGGCCAGGGACAGGCCCAACACAGCACGTTATTGAACAGGGTGGTTGCTGAGAAGACGTGGTGTTACACCGTGCCCGTGACCCGGCCCCGGCTGACTCGGAGCCGGGCTGCCGTATTCCCGTCGACCGCTTCGTCTATGCCGTCAAGAGGCCTCTACGGCCACTACAGTGAGCCCTTCCGCAGGCAGCCCGAAGGCTTTCGGGATTGGATTGATACCGCAATTGGCTACGTAGTGGTGCGTCTGGGCCTTCCTCTCTTGTCCTCGAATCATCGCTAATACCATTCAACCTTCCAGGCGGCAACGAATAGCCTATACCTATAGCCGAGTGGCCCAAGTCATGTCCGTGCAGTTAAATGGAGCCGTCGCAAGGAGACCATACTTACCTGGTAACATCACACAACGATGCTTTATGAATTATGATAGAGCTCGTCAAGTTCCCTGAAAGATTGACTCGTTGACGTAGCAATACAATTATACAAAAGCCCAACGTCTATACCGCGCTAGCATCCCTGGTCGCATTCCTCGCAATCTCCTGCAACCTCGCCCATTCGAGCAACACCAACGAGAAATAACAGTCGTTCTGCCCATCCGTCAAGACGCGCTGCGCCATCTCGCGCCCACGCTCCTGGATCATCCGCGCTTCCGCATCGTGTTCCTTCGCCCAGGCGAGTTTCTCAAAGAGATCGGAGAGGTCCGGAGAGACGGGGATGTAGTGCTCGTAGGGGCGTAGCCATGCGTTAAACTGCGCCAAAATTGAGTTCTTCTGGACAAGAGACTAGAGGGGCACGCACGTATTCTTCGAAGACCGTCATCTTTCGGTACAGTAAGCCAGGAAGGTATACGAGGAAGAAGAGCTACGTACCTTGAAGACCAACCCACCGGACCTCAAAAGCCCCAAGAAGCGTCCAGAGAACGTCATTCCGTCCACATCCACC
Source organism: Mycena amicta (assembly GCA_029282125.1). NCBI lineage: Eukaryota > Fungi > Basidiomycota > Agaricomycetes > Agaricales > Mycenaceae > Mycena > Mycena amicta. Next base: position 169,556 of record JARIHP010000001.1, on the reverse strand, counting down.
AGGTACTTGTACCCATACGCGTTCTCCTTCGGCGTTGACGTCCCAGTGATGTTGTACTCTTCAAGGATCTGCGCCTTGTGGCACTCAGGGCGGTCGAGGCAAAGCTCGTCCGCGAATGTGGTCATCTCCGCGTCGAGGAGATCTGGGTGGGCGCGGGAGAGGTCGATGAGATGGAAGCGCGTGAAGTTGCGGTAGTTGTCGCCGAAGATTTGGCCGCCGCTGGAGGTCCCGCGCCAGTCTGTGGACAGGTTAATGGGCAGTCGAGGGAGAAGCAAGGAAGGACGCGTACATAGCTGAGCTTTCTTGTCCTCCCAGGGGATATCATTCGGATGGGAGAACTTGCGCGACCACCAGGAACGGGTGTAATAGTACTGGGATGAATTGAGTTCCGCAGCTAGGAAGCAGGATATAAGAACAAACCTCAATGGGAAACAGAATGTCAGCGAAGCAAGGACTGATTTTCGTCATCGACAATATCGGGTACAGGTCCTCCGTCCACTGAGTCTTTGCGCTCGACAGGAAGACTGAGTCGACAAGACATGATCAGCCACCGAAAAGCACGCAATGAGAACTTACAAGCGCTATCGTCGTTCGCAACCTCGGCAAACCCATCTGGGCTGCGCATGATAGTACACCCCGGGCGTTCGTAGAAGTACGTGTAGGTTGGATGCGGGGAGACGTCGAAGGGGACTTTCTCCGTCAGCTTGAGCGCGCGTTCGCGTATAGCGTGCCCCGTTTGGTGGACGTCGAAGACGACGCGAGGCTCGTCTTTGCCGTTGAGGATGACGGTGAGGTCTGGGAGGATATGCGCGAACTATTGACTTGGTGAGTGAGACTTGGATTGTAACGGTGCACGCACGGAACCGAGGGTTATGGGCCATGTATCCCAATAGGATGTCGGCTTGCCTTCGGGTACGACGACCTTCCCGTCCTTGATCTCGAATCGCGCCATCTCCTTGTTGTCGCTCTCCATCTACAATGTGTCCATTGAGCCTCGGTAACATTCGAGCAACAAAAACACAAACCATCTTCGACGCAGCATCTATCATCCTCTGGAAGAATCTCGGGTCTTCCTCCGCGAGCTGATAAAACGGCTTGAAATCCCGATAGATCTGGTCGTACTCATCGATGAGGCACTCGTGCTCCTGGGCGAACTGGAACCAAAGGTCGTAGTTGCGTGGTGGGGGCCGACGGGTTTTGAGTGTATAGCGCGCGGCGGCGTGTGCGTAGGTGGGTGGTTGCCGGGCGAGGAGGGCGTCGATGGAGGCGCGCGCGGCGAGGACCGGGTCTGGCGCGGTGTTGATGGAGAGGTGGGGGTCGCCGCCTGGCGAAGGAATTGGAGTGGATGGTCGAATGCGGGGTGATGGAAAGTCGAGCTTGTGCTGGACGATGGCGAGAGCGGCAAAGCCGGTCAAGCCCGCGATGATGCCCACCAACGCCAGCGCAAGGGACAGGTTGCGGCACCGTCGAGGCTTGGAGGGCTGTGAATATTGGGAGTCGTAGAGATGTTGGGATAGAAAGCTATGGGGAAGCAAGGGAGTGGTGTGCGGCGAGGCCGGGGCCTCCGCCTCGTCTTCAGGAAGTGGCTCGTACAGGCGACGACGACCGACTGGAGCCAGTCCACGGTAGAGTTGTTGCAGTTGCTGGGAGAGCGAACTGAGGAAGGGTGTGGAAGTAGACATGTGGTGGGAGGAACGGGGGCGAAAGAGAGAAAATCAGTTACTCGCAGGATTCAATGCTTTTGCAGCTTTCGTTAGGTGGACAATGATCGCCGGGAGGACTGGACTAGGATCGTATATTGCGCGGAGATAGGCCAAGAGCGGTCCGAAACACGGCCAAACTACACTGTTTGAGAGTATAATTTGGCCCAATCGAGGTATGCGCCAAGATTTGACGGGTACTGCGGGTTGTTTGAACACGAGCGCCGAAGCTTGAAACCTCCCATACTGCTTAGCCAGTATCAGAATCTCCGCGTCGACTTGGAAACACCGCAAAGATTCTAGTTTCGGGGACTTCTTGCCGTGCTGGGGGCTCGTGAGTCGTGGCTTCTGCTGCGGAGTGCTGCGGATGCAGGCAAACAGGGCCGTCAGTGAGAATCATAGATGTCGGATCACCTTGACATATGCAGGGACGCGCGAGCCGAGGCAACCTGAGGGCAGGAAGTTCTTGCATTCTCGACGCAGGAGCCAAGAGTCTTTGGTTTCAGCCTCGGCGCTGGTAACGAGTACATCTAGGAATAGTTCTGTTTGGGCATGCCGCACAGCGTTGAGACGTTTGTCGTGGCAGGTTGATGGAGACTCACGTGAGGTCACGGTGTGACGTCCAGCATTTTGCCGTCCCCGCACCGATGAATCGCCGACCTCAAACTCGTCCCTCTCCTCCTTACCCACTCTCATTCAGACGATATTATCGGCCTCCTGGCCAAATCCTTCGGCTACACGGTCGTGTGCTCGGCGTTGCTCGAAGGAGATCTTCATGCAGCACTGTCATCCACGAGTATCGTCTGGTCATCGAGGACTCGGATGTATTCGTCGACCCCCCTTCATCCGGACGGCCTACACTGGGTCTCGGGATCTTCTGGTGCATGTAGCATGCTATGGAGATGATCCGAAGCCGTGGCAAGATACAGCGAGCAGTGCCACTCGATACGCCCACCTAAATCAAGCTCTCCAACGACGACTTCGTTGCCATTACGCTGTTTGACGCGAACCACTACCATGTGTGTGCACCACTCTCCCGCTGGCTGTAGTTAACCCACTCCAGGCTTCTCATTGAAGGGAAATACTCGATACTGCTTACTAGCGACTTCCCTATCTCGACTCCCTCGCCCACACCATAATCCGCTCCTGCCACCTTCCCTCGCATCTACCGACGCCATGTTCGACAGAAACCGCTCGAACTCGAAGCTATCTACATACATCGACACCGAATGAGTCTTCAATACTGCGCCTGCGCCGACCAAGGTACGTCTCCGTCTTCTCTAGCATTGTCTTCACTGATCATGAATCCCTTCTCAGGCACGAGCAACAGCTGGCCTCATCGAGCTCATGAAGCTGCTGTGAGAGGACACGTACCCCCATAAACTCTTGGACTTGGCGTTACGAGGACGTGCTCTCCAGCGCGTCTTGCTCTCGCATCTACTCCGACCTCAGCGGCACCTCACCAGCCCACCCGTTCTCGTGTTATTCGCCCTCCCCTCGCCCCGACCCGAGCTCCAACCTCTTTCGCCCGCGACGTATTCGTTCCCAATACGCTGGGTCTCTGATCTTGAGTCTGTGCTAGCGGGCTGGATTGGGTGCGGGTGTTTGCGCCGTTCCTCGCGGAGTATACGACGCAGGAGGAATTGGAACTCGGCACCCAGAAGGTGGCTCGCATATTCGGTGCTCCCCACTGGCATTTCGGCCGGTCGGTCGATGGCGAAGACGATACGGAAGACTCTGCGCTGCAGCATATTGCTGGCGGAAGGCGTAGCCGAGGGCTTCGCGCGGCAGTAACGCATCACCGGTATCCGCTCGTGGCTCGACCTTGACGACTCCGACTCCTCTACCGCCGGCGTCCCGAGTGTCCTCGCACCTCCCACAAGACCCCCACCAAACACCACCCGACATTCACACATGTGCGTGTACGCGGAATGCCGAGCGACGATGGGTCGACTTCGAGCGTGGGCGGACGGCGCATTTCTTGTTTGCGGAGATGGCGTGTCAATGGATCGCCTTCGAGGTATGGGGTCTGCGAGGGGTGGATTCGCCGTTGATGAGTGGGACGGGACGCCTGGGAGTGCGGGAAAGGCTCAAAGCATCGCCTTCGGCCTTGAGCACAAGGGACACGGGACAAGGGCGAGATGAAGGCTTTACGACGCCCCTCGGTGCAGCGATTCGTCAAGCACAGTCGCAGTAGCAAGAGAACGACGGGGTTGTCCTTGGGAGCAAGCGCGGATGCCAGAGGGACGCCACACGAGAAAGGGCTCATGTCGCCAGGGGACGATGGGCTTGGGTCGCCGTTCTCCGCCCCAGTCCAGGTTCGGAGCGAGAAGACATGGGGCGGGAAGACTGTCATGCAGATTCGTTTAGGTGTGTTGTGCGCTCACAGCCTCATGTGTTTCATTGCAGTCTACCATCTCATGTATTCACGCTTTATAACAACGTCGTCATCCCGGCTTTCCGTCTCTTGCGACCCTCGCACATTCAGCACTGACATTTCGCACATTCACAGGCAAGCACTGCCTCGGCTATCCGATTCGGCGACGGTTCCGCACGAACGCGCCTGCGATGGCGAACGGCTCGGACTCGCATGGGCCCGAATGCCGACTGCTAGAAACTGAGAGAAGGGTCGAGAAACGGGGGTGGGAGAAGATCGAGGGAAGAGAAGCGGACTGTAATCTAGGTGCATGCTCTATTCACTCCGGCCAGATGTCGAGCTCACTGGCAGAACCACCTCACGCTAGCGGTATGGCCTCCTGTCATTCCCCTCACGCTCAACGACGGAGACTCGGAAGCTGCCAGGGCAGGTTCAAACTGCAAGCCGGTATGGTATGTTCGACAACGGCAGGATAGCCATCGCGACCTCCGTTCTCTGCCAGCCAGGCATTCCTGGGCAGCCTTCCGAGATTCTTTTCTGCTTCCGTGGCCCTCGAACTTGCCTCGAAACACGACTGGCAATGGACAACACGAAGGATAAGGAGGTTTGGAATCTTTGGATGCGCCAGTTGCATCTGTGATGCGAGAGTCAATCGCGCAATGTTCCGAGCGGGATGGACGGTGACGAAGAAGGACGCAGACGACACGAGGATCGAGCGTTGATCGGTTCGTCGTCTTTTCCGCTCTTGGAATTCGAGTGATGCTTCCCATTTACGCTGACAGATACACCACTGCATGCCCATGGCCGGTGAATTGTGATTCAAAGGGTACGGAATGGCGCTGGCAATCTTTCGGTCAATCCCACAGAGCTCGACAACGGCGAACAAAACTTGAAGACGACGGGAGGATGTACCTAGGGCTCGCAACCGTAATTGTATGGCTACGGTATGTAAAGACAGTACAGGACCCGTACCGGCTCCGGGCTACGGAGTTGTTTCTATGGCCGGTACAGGACGGGCGCGGGCCAGTGGCGAATACGGGTCATGTTCACGCGGCGACGGCTTCCCATGTATAGTTTATGAATTTACCTCGAGACCCTTCCCGAATTCCGACATCCTCGTCGTCGCCATCGCCATCGGTGCTCCCATTTCCGAGAACGAGAAACAGTACCGCCGTGATGAAGCCTACTGCAACCGCGACTGCGAAGCTTCGATTTGGCATCCAACGCGTGCCGCTTAGCGCATAGTGCACCCAGTCGCGCGCCCTCGCAGGCACCTACCAGCAGCGGCATCCCGGGCCCATCCTTCCCAACCGGCTCATTCCCCGCCCTCCTCGTATCCATACTCGTGCGGCGGAACGGCGCCCTTCTCCTCCGTTGCCTCCGTTGCCTCCGCACTGACATCCACATCCGTCGTCTTGTTGTCCGCAAGTGGGAGCACTGAGCGCGTTGCGTCCCTCCACCCACACTGGCCCAGGCGGCGCTGTTCCTGGTGTTTGAGCCATATCAAAGTCAAAGACTATCATCGAGTTTGTTGGTGCTCGCTGTTGAGATGTAGTGAGAGAGACGGAGACGGAGATCCTATGCTTTCTCGGGCTTTTGCTCCTTCCAAATTTTGTTGGTCCTCTGAGCAGAGGAAAGGAGAAGCAGACGTTGCTGGTTGACGGAGATTTTTTCAAAGTTCTTATCATGCGTTGTCGGGGTCTTTACGGAACAAAGATCGCCACGAGCCGGAGAGATATCTGAGCGCCATAACGCCGGTGATCATGATGTTCAGAATTAGAACAGACATGCGGCTTCCGTCCAAGCTCCGAGTGACAGGCATACAGCTTCCGTGCCGCTGCTTGTCTTCTCACCATGACCACGCCGCACCGTTCCCAGCGCTCCTCTGCGACACCTCCGCCTGCGACTCAGAGTCGTTGGATGAACTTGAAGCGGCTCATGCCTAGCCGCGGATCTTCTCCGATTCGCTCAGGTTCACCGTCGGACGGCACATCTGCTGGCACAGCCGCCGACACCGCAATCACTTGGCTCGATGCACTTCTCCAGAGCGCCCAGATGGGTGCTACTGCGAATGAAGCATTTACCCCGGCAAAAGATGTCTTCCAAAGTGTCGTAGTGTTGCTGGAGGATGTCAACGTTATATTTCTTGCTATTTCCTGGATTTCTACTCAAAATATTCCCAGAAAATGAAGAACAATCAGAAAGTGCTGAAGGATCTCTGCGAGAAGATACTCAGCACACTCCAGACACTTCAGGATGTCATCCAGGCTTGCCCCAGTGATCAGTTGGGGGAGAAATGCCAGGATTTCCAACAGTGAGCATTGGATCTGCTCAAATAATAGAAATTTGACTTTCTAGACTTTTGCATGGTGTATCAGAGAAAATTGAAGAAATCAAGAAGGCAAAATCCAGTGGACACCTGAAATTCAAACAATTTGTCCTTCCAAGTGGTATCACCAGCGCAATTGCCTCCTATGAAAAGAATATCACAGACTTCCAAGAGGAACTAAAGGTATGCATGCTGGCACTTGTTGATATCTGTATTCAACACCTCCAGCTCTTGGCAGTTCCCAATACCAATCCAACTCTGAATGAACCTGCTGGTGCTCAAAGTGTACAAAGTAATGAGCCAACGACATTGGCAGCCATTCTCCCAGTGAATGTTCCTCGGTGGGTCACTCCCGGATTATGGTTCTTCACATTCATCAATGTTTTAGGTGGTTTGCTGACACCTTCAGCCCTGAACTTGCACGATCACAAATTGAACATGCATTGGCTGGAAGCATTACTGATATAATCCAAGTCATCTCAGACCACCTTACAGACCCTATACGTGCAAGTTTAAACTATGGCCGCACTCTTCTGGAGAAGGTTCAGATACTATTTGGTCACCTTGATGCACAGTTTGGAAATGCAGTGCTTGTCCATAGCTTTCAAGAAGCCGTGCTAATATGGGGTGGAATTGACCATCTGCTCAATCATAGGCTTGAGGAGAGTGTCAAGAACCGAACTTCATACAATCTTCTTCCTAGGAGGACACTGGCTCCTGGGAACATCATTTTCCAGCAGAGACTTGTTCAAGGTAATGATCCAACAATATCCAAAGCTTTATTATATGAATCCTGATATGCTATCTAGAAGAGATTCAAACCATCAGAAGCTGCCCTCCTCCCTCGAAATTCTTCCGAGGTCGTCAAGATATCTTATTGCAGTTGGAGAGGCTCTTCCAGCTAACAGAGCTGAAGGAGCAAAAAGTTGTTTTACTGCATGGTCTGGGTGGAGCTGGAAAGACCCAGATTGCATTGAGATTTATTGCAGAATGTGGATCCAGGTTTGACAGTGTTTAAAAATATCAAAATATAACTTATTTAACTGGTAGATTCACCGATCAGTTCAAGATCAATGCAAGCAGTGCAGAAACCATTCAAGCAGGCTACAAGCAGATAGCAATGGCCAAGAATCTAGGAGATACTGCAGAAGCTGCACAAACCTGGCTGAAAGCAAATCAAGCTGAATGGCTACTTCTCTTTGATAATGCAGATAAAGTGGATCTGGACCTTGAAGAATATCTTCCCCAATGCACTCACGGAAACATTTTAATTACCTCTCGAAACCCTGGGCTCTGGGTTCATACTGGATCCCCAGAAAAGGCCATTGCTGTCTCAAATTTGTCCCTTAATGATGCAGTTCTTCTGCTGCTTAGCAGAGCCGGTGTGGAACTACTGAGCAAGGAGAACAAGACATATGCAGTCCAAATAGTCCAGGTATTCAAAATTATTCATTTTAAAAAAAACATGAGTTAAGATTCTCCCAGGAGCTTCACTGCTTTGCACTTGCAATAGTACAAGCGGGGGCATTTATCTCCAAATCACCTCCTATGCGGCAGAATATTTCAAAATATCTCCCACTTTATCGGGAGAACAAGTCTACCCTACTACGCAAGAAGCCTGAGCAGGCCCACGAGGACTATGAGTGGACAGTGTATACCACATGGCAGATCAGCTTTGATCAGCTGAGGCCCCAGGCTGCACAGTTTCTGCAGCTGTGCTCCTTCATCCACTTTGAGGGAATTACTGAGGATATCTTCCAAAGGGCATCTAAATATACACCAAGGAATGGGCTACTAGATCCGGATGTTGCTACATTTCAGCCAACTTTGAGCTTCCTGTCATACTTTACAAGTGCAGAGTCTAAGTGGAACAGTCTGGCATTTGGAGAGATGATGTCAGATATCTGTGATTACTCTCTCATCACATGGCAAAACGATGCATATTCAATTCATCCTCTTGTACACCAATGGTCAAAAACAATCATCAGTGATCTAGGTGGTCAAAGAAAATTGATGGTTGCTCTTCTGGGAATGGCTGCTGCCTATAGCACGGAGCTTGTGCAAAGAATAAGATTGCTGCTACACATGATGCTTTTCTCAGAGGATGGTGACATAATAGGCACCGGGTTTGAAGGTCACTTTGCAGATGTCTTCCAAGCAGGAGGAATGTTCAGGAGAGTGAAAACTCTCCGAAGTGATATACTCAGGAAGAGTAATGCTCTTCTTGGTGCCGAGCACCCTGACACCATTTGGGCAACAGCCAACCTTGCTGCAACATTGAGGAACTTGGGACAGTACACAGATGCACAGAAGCTGGAGGTGCAGGTGCTGGAGAAGCGGACCAAGCTGCTTGGTGCTGAGCACCCTGACACCATTTGGGCAATGGCCAACCTTGCTGGGACATTCTCAAACTTGGGACGATACACAGATGCACAGAAGCTGGGGGAGCAGGTGCTGGAGAAGCAGACCAGGCTGCTTGGTGCTGAGCACCCCAACACCATTCGGGCAATGGCCAACCTTGCTGTAACATTCAGGAACTTGGGACAGTACACAGATGCACAGAAGCTGGAGGAGCAGGTGCTGGAGAAGCGGACCAAGCTGCTTGGTGCTGAGCACCCTGACACCATTCGGGCAACAGCCAACCTTGCTGTAACATTCTCAAACTTGGGACGATACACAGATGCACAGAAGCTGGGGGAGCAGGTGCTGGAGAAGCAGACCAGGCTGCTTGGTGCTGAGCACCCTGACACCATTTGGGCAACGGCCAACCTTGCTGCAACATTCTCGAACTTGGGACGATACACAGATGCACAGAAGCTGGAGGAGCAGGTGCTGGAGAAGCGGACCAAGCTGCTTGGTGCTGAGCACCCTGACACCATTTGGGCAATGGCCAACCTTGCTGTAACATTCTCAAACTTGGGACGATACACAGATGCACAGAAGCTGGAGGAGCAGGTGCTGGAGAAGCGGACCAAGCTGCTTGGTGCTGAGCACCCTGACACCATTTGGGCGATGGCCGACCTTGCTGTAACATTCTCAAACTTGGGACGATACACAGATGCACAGAAGCTGGAGGAGCAGGTGCTGGAGAAGCGGACCAAGCTGCTTGGTGCTGAGCACCCTGACACCATTTGGGCGATGGCCGACCTTGCTGTAACATTCTCAAACTTGGGACGATACACAGATGCACAGAAGCTGGGGGAGCAGGTGCTGGAGAAGCAGACCAGGCTGCTTGGTGCTGAGCACCCCAACACCATTCGGGCAACGGCCAACCTTGCTGGGACATTCTCAAACTTGGGACGATACACAGATGCACAGAAGCTGGAGGAGCAGGTGCTGGAGAAGCAGACCAGGCTGCTTGGTGCTGAGCACCCCAACACCATTTGGGCAACGGCCAACCTTGCTGGGACATTCTCAAACTTGGGACAGTACACAGATGCACAGAAGCTGGAGGAGCAGGTGCTGGAGAAGCGGACCAAGCTGCTTGGTGCTGAGCACCCTGACACCATTCGGGCAACGGCCAACCTTGCTGCAACATTAAGGAACTTGGGACGATACACAAATGCACAGAAGCTGGAGGAGCAGGTGCTGGAGAAGCGGACCAAGCTGCTTGGTGCTGAGCACCCTGACACCATTTGGGCAATGGCCAACCTTGCTGTAACATTCTCAAACTTGGGACGATACACAGATGCACAGAAGCTGGGGGAGCAGGTGCTGGAGAAGCAGACCAGGCTGCTTGGTGCTGAGCACCCCAACACCATTTGGGCAATGGCCAACCTTGCTGGGACATTCTCAAACTTGGGACGGTACACAGATGCACAGAAGCTGGAGGAGCAGGTGCTGGAGAAGCAGACCAGGCTGCTTGGTGCTGAGCACCCCAACACCATTCGGGCAACGGCCAACCTTGCTGGGACATTCTCAAACTTGGGACAGTACACAGATGCACAGAAGCTGGAGGAGCAGGTGCTGGAGAAGCGGACCAAGCTGCTTGGTGCTGAGCACCCTGACACCATTCGGGCAACGGCCAACCTTGCTGGGACATTCTCAAACTTGGGACGGTACACAGATGCACAGAAGCTGGAGGAGCAGGTGCTGGAGGAGCGGACCAAGCTGCTTGGTGCTGAGCACCCTGACACCATTTGGGCAATGGCCAACCTTGCTGTAACATTCTCGAACTTGGGACGATACACAGATGCACAGAAGCTGGGGGAGCAGGTGCTGGAGAAGCAGACCAGGCTGCTTGGTGCTGAGCACCCCAACACCATTCGGGCAATGGCCAACCTTGCTGCAACATTCAGGAACTTGGGACAGTACACAGATGCACAGAAGCTGGAGGAGCAGGTGCTGGAGAAGCGGACCAAGCTGCTTGGTGCTGAGCACCCTGACACCATTCGGGCAACAGCCAACCTTGCTGCAACATTGAGGAACTTGGGACGGTACACAGATGTACAGGAGCTGGAGAAGCAGACACCATTGCAGCAACGACAGTACTAGGGAATATCATTGTTTCGCTCCTGCTTGGAAACCGGGTGTACCTAATGTACTATTTTGACCATACTTAAGTTCACCCGAGGAGGCCAAAAAATTTCTTTTGATTTTAGACAAATAAAACCCAGGACTTTTTTTTTTTTCAGAACTTACGCATTATGCAAACTTGGTGTTGAAATAGTACAGTACTGTACTATTCGGACCTTAAGTTCGAGTAATGTGTAAGAGGGACCTATGAACCGAACCTGTGTAAATGCGTAATGCGTAATCGGCTGATTTGCCATCAAAATTCGTCCAAATTAGGCTAAATACCATCAAAATTTGCGGCCGGCGTGACAACCGGCCATCTATATATAGGAATTTGTCACTGATGAACTTGTGACACGGTAAGTTCAATGCATAATGCGTAAGACCCCCTGAACTTAAGGTCAGTAAGCCCAGAAACACTAATCACGCAGGGAACCGTAGACCCTTGTGTGGGGATGGATTGCCAGAGTACATGAATGGAGATTAGGCTCCCGACCATCACCATCTCCTGCGCACTTCGAAAGGCACTCCCCGCTCAGGTCTCGCTGCAGCTTGCTGCCTCCTGCCAGTGTTATGTCCTCCCGAATTCTCGGCTTACCATGCCCATGGCCTCCCTCAGACAAGACCCTGAGGCTCCCTCCGCCCACTTTCCTCGGGAGCTGCAGCAGGCCGCAGCCGCTGCTTTGCTGGCACTTTTGCTCGGAGATAACTTGACATGCTGTGCCTTGGCTGTGCTGGCGTCTCCGATGTTCCGGGATCTATGATGGCTTGGCGTCGGCTGGTGTCTCGGGCTGGATGACGGGCCTTTGCATATATCTACAGCTGTTGTTTGTGTTTCTAGTCTTATGGCTCCCAGGGACACTTGTCCTGAGCTCTGGCTCCAATCCGGCTCCTTTGAGTATCTCGTTGCTGCTCTGTTGATAGGTTCTGCATGATTTTGTTTCTACAGACTTGACTTTGCAATATCTGTTCTTTTTGCACCTTCCTGGCATGCTTTCTCATCTCTGGCTGTGGGCCTTACCCGATTTAATGGTAGTTCTCACATGCACTCCGCAAAGGGACGACCTGCGACAGCTGCTGTAACTGGTGGACACCAGGGATTTATACCTGGGAGGGGAGAACCTTGACCAGGTCCCACTGCGATTTTTCCCACTGGGTTTTTCACGGGGGTTTTATCCGGTGGTCCCGCCTTGTGAGGGCCAGCCAGTTCCAGTACGCCAGCGTCTTGCAGCCATCTCACCCCTGGAACGAGTGTGTGTTCGGTTGGCATCTTGTATTGTGATGGGAGGATAACCACCCTCTTCGTACATACATGTTTATCTTCCATAAACTCGTTGTTCATGTCGTGGACCACGCGAGTATAATATATCCCCCCCCATGAACAGATGAAAGCAGAGATCAAGAAGTGATGATCCATGTCGTGACCAGTATGCAAGAGTCGGTGTGATGTAAGTAAACAAGACAGGTGGTCGCTCCACTTCCACAAAAGGCCTTGAAAACATGGAACCTACTTAGTTTGACGTGCCAGATTGAGAGTTTTCAGTGCTGAACACAAAAACATTGCACGTTCAGAGAGATTTGAACCCCGGGGGCGAGCGTTTGTGATGAATGCCAGTGGTGGCAAGTTGATGGAGAGTCATGAGATGTCACGCCGTGATGCCGAGCATTTTGCCGTCCCCGATGAATCACCGACCTCAAACTCGTGATGAAGGCTTTGACAATGCCCCTCAGTGCAGCGGTTCGTCAAGGACAGTCGCAGTAGCAAGAGAACAACGGGGGTTGTCCTTGGAGAGGAAGCGGGGATGCAAGAGGGACGCCACACGAGAAAGGGCTGCATGAGATAATAGTGTCCCCTGACATCAGATTTATGTCCCCGCTGATGTCATTTATGTACCGCCGATCAACCGATGATGTCCCGCTGATCATAGAATTCCGTACTGCTAATCAAGGCTTTGCGAACTGCCGATGACAGGTTTATGTACCGCTGATGAAGCATTTCTGTCCCGACTTTGAAAACAGACCCTTCCCGTGGTCGGATTGGGCCATGTAGGATATCGTTCGAAAGGTATTGAGGAGTAGATGCTCGTAAAAATAAAGTCGGAGCTGTATACCTTGATCATGCCTTATATTCCGTGTAGTACACGGACATGCAAATGTTTCCGAATATCTTTCTGAATATTAAATATCAAAGCAGGTGAGATGCTCCCACTGTGAGAGAAATATACAAGGTGAGATTGAACTTGAACTGCTTTCTACGGAAGATTACAAGAGTATTTATACTATAGGAACTTCACCAGAATGTTCTATACGCTGAGTAAACAGAAAGCGGAGGAAGCGGGCAGAACGTCGGGATTGGTAAGGCGGGGTGATGTCGCATCAATCGGCTTGTCATTCCAACACCCACCAGGATATTATGCTCCCACTGGGTCATATTTTTTGCATTTCTGTGCTACTGGGACGTTTGTCAAGTATAACTCGCCTCCCGCCATCTCGCTTGCTGGTCATCAGTGGGATCAGGACCTCGGCCACCGCACATCACCATCCTAGAAAATCGTGCTATATTGGTCTGTAGCCACAGCCATATGTTCTAAAGGCTGCACAGTCACAAGCTGGCAGATCTCCGACTTTCTCCCCAATGATATACACATATTAAATTGGTAAACAGGTCACATATTTATGTACTACTGAACACATCTGGGCTATTAAATGAACCCTACACCAAGGAATAAGACTACATTTTGACTCTTTGGACCTTCGACAAGTTTGTCCCGTGGCTACCGAACAGTTCAAATAAATATGTCAAGACAATAAAGAGGCCGCACCAGGAGTTGAACTCATGACAAATCAATGTACCGCAGATCACTGATTTGTGTACCGCTGATCAGGGAATTACGTCCCACTGATCAGATGTTTCTGTCCCAAGTTTGAGAACTACCCTCCCCTCGGTCGTTTTCCTCCAAATAAGTTGTCAACCCAAGCTATGGGGTCCACCCTATCCGCCAAAAATACTGATCAAGTCATCTGACTTGGGATCAGGTTGCTGCTGGAAGAGAGCTGGTATACACCTCTGGGCTATTAAATGAATGATATTTTGAAGGAATAAGACTACATTTTGATTCTTTGGGCCTTGTACAAGTTTGTCCCATGCCTACGGAAAACTTCCCTGAAATAAATATGTGAAGACAATAAAGAGGCCGCACTCGGAGTTGAACTCACGACAAATCAATATACGTGGGATCACTGATTTGTGTACCGCTGATCAGGGAATTACGTCCCACTGATCAGACGTTTCTGTCCCAAGTTTCAGAACTACCCTTCCCCTTGGTCCTTTCCCTCCAGATAACTTCCCCACAGTGTACTGTACTATTTCGACCTCAAGTTCAGGGGGTCTTACGCATTACGCGTTACTCTCAGGGAGTCACAAGTTCATCATGATGAAATTACTATATATGGAAGGCCGGCATCACGCCGGCCGGAAATTTTGATGTAATATAGCCTAATTGGGCTGATTTTGATGGGAAAATCGCCGTTTACGCATTACGCATTTGTATAAGTTTGGTTCAGGGGTCGCGCTTACACATTACGCGAACTTGAGGTCGAAATAGTACAGTATATGAGGTCTCTTCTGTCTGAGAAAAATACTGCTCAAGCCATCGGATCTCCTTTCTACCGGAAATCATTTGTTGAGAGCTTGTGATTGTTTGATGACACATTTCCTTATCATGGTCACAATCTGATGTGACACAGACCCTTCTCTTCCGCTCTCTTCCATCTCTCGCTTTCCATGTCCTCCAAAGCCCCAAAGCCCCGTGGACGCCCTCCCAAGAAGTTCTCAGGGAGAGCCAAAGTCAAACAGGATCAGCTGGCTGTGCTCCGAGCCTCGCTTGTGGAGCCCCCTGTTACTCCCCCGATTGATGGTGGTGACGGAGAGGAAACACTGGGTGGTGACGATGCCAGAGAGGTGCTGCTTTCTCAGGGTGCCTTAAACCTTTGGAGTCCTGCCCACGGGTTCAACTCTCACTTTGACAAAACAGCCACCATTGTTCTTCCCCGCCGAGATTGGCAGGCCGAAGGATGGGATCTACGCGGGACAATCGACGTACCAAAGTGGTTTGACCAACAGGTTGGCCTCAATTATCGTCTTTTTATAGCACTCTGAATCTTCCCAGCTGAATGATTATGGCCCAAAGCGCTACTCCGCCACGACATCAGTCGTCATCGAGTATTTTGGACATCCGGGCGATACCAAACACGATATTCGGGCTAGGAGGTTTGCAACTGGCTTCCGATGCCAGAGCAGTCTACCGATGGCTCTTTGTCTGCAGGGGCATTCACGATTTGGTAGTGGAGGATGAATCGTCAGTCAGCGGCGATGATGACGAGGATCAACCAGAGCGTACGCGGGAGGTTCCTGAGGAAGAACCTGAGGAAGAGGCTCCTCAACGGCGTAAGCGGTGGAAAGGATGCAGCAACCTTGTTCAACTCCAAGTTCGTCTTTCTCCCATCGGCAAGCCGCAGACGCCACTGACATTCATTAAAGTTGGAGATCACTGCTGACGACCTGACTCTAGTTCACATCTGGCAACTCAACTCACATGAAGACACCTCCACATCTCAGCAGCGGATGCTTCAATACTCACCGCTACTGCGTCTGCAGATGCTTGACGCATGCTATCGCTTTGGAACAAAGACAACATCGCTGTTAAAAGGTCTGTGTTTATGTCCTATGTATTGATCATCTTGCTCATCCCGGTACAGACTTGGTTCGCCAGTTCACACAAGTCAATTCTTCTGGAGCCAACTATGATCTCCCCGCTTTTCGCCTGCCTACACGAAATCAAGAGGATACTCACGCCCCTTCCTGCAACGAGTCGTCAAGAACAGTCGCAGTTGCAAGAGGACGACGGGGTTGTCTTGGGAGGAAGCGCGGATGCAAGAGGGACGCCACACGAGAAAGGGCTCATGTCCGCAGGCGACGATGGGCTAGGGTCGCCGTGCTCCGCCCCAGTCCAGGTTCCGATCAAGCAGGAGGCGATACAACCCCGCCAACGCGAGCCCTGCACCATTACATCCAATCGACAACCCTCGTCAATGCCAGAGCCTCAACGAGACACCAAGACGTCGAGATAGTCCGGCGGGGACACCGGAGTGACCGGACTCAGTGCATCCTGCTCGTACACGACGACGGACTCGGAGGTGATAGATGAGAGGGTCTGTCCAGGATGAAGGAAAGCAGCGAGTGGATGGTCATAACCACGCAGAAGACGCAGACGATTTATACTTCCCTCGCCTCCAACGTCGCCCTCGTACCTTCCTGGCCGTCGCTGGTGCAGGACGCCGCAGTGATTCCCCCCGCGGCGGCGTTTGCACAACGGAAGAAGAGGCTGAAACATTGTATGCATGTGAAGCTGATATCGAGGACCGGCGGGAACTTCTTCTGGAAGGCTGTTCGGCAATATCATCAGCGGGAAGGAGGGATAGGCCCGGGTTCGCGAGGAGACACCCCAACCTGGGGAAGTGATGCATAAGATGCTCTAATGAGAGAAGGAGCGTTATCCTTCATGTGCTCTAATGAGAGATGTGATTTGATGCATCATCTGTCTCTTAACTCGCCTACCAAGCATGTGGTCGTACGACAGCAATCAGGCATCTGTCACGATGATGAAGCCGCCGTCGACGCCGTCGGAGACGACGAGCACACAAATAACAACAATAGCTGTGATACTGGGGAATATGTAGTTGCCAGTAGGATAGATGCATCCAGCGGGCTTCCAGCTCAATACGATGCAAACGGCGTGCAGAATCGTCTACACACCGCATGCAGCATCCCCGCCATCGCACTGGGACTGGGCTGGACTCTTATTTTGCGAGGACACCGGGGAGTGTGGAAACGCACCCGTATCGCAAGCCAGTGAAAGCCACGCATCGAGCGGCTCAATCGTTCATTGGCTCATGCCTCGGGCCGTTCCCCACATCCGTTATCCACAGCGGCTCCCAATGCACTGGCAGCGGTGTTTCCAGCTCATCCTCACAGGGGCTTGGGGTTGGCGTGCAGGGGAAAACGAGGAAGAGCAGACGACCTCGGAGTTTGTAGCAGTCAGGGAGCGAGGAGAACGGGGTGGCGGCGGCCCAGTCGTCTGCCGGTGCAAGGGGCGGAAGAGAAAGAGTCGAGGGCATCCTTCGTGACTCGTGGTGGTCATCCGAACTTACGAGCCATTATAACGAGGGAAAGGGTGGCGATACAGCACGCACCACACTGGGATCCATCGCTCCGTTTTCAGGGTGGTCCTCGCTCGCAGACGACCTGTCATCGGTCCCTCTGATCCTTGCTCCTTCTCCCAGCTGCAGGATCAGATCTTCGGCGCCTTGTATTACAGCGACAGGCAAGAAGCGGCCGTGGTCCTGCGGCTAGTAGGAGATTGCGTCGTAAAGCAGCAGCGGCCTGGAGCCCGGCAAATTTAGCGACTTGAGCGACCGGATAGCATGAACGGAGCATGCGCTTGTGGGAGAGAACGGAGTGGCTAGGCGCAGTGGGAAGAACGGCATTCATCGGCCGAGGACGCACACGAATGGCGGCAGGCCATCGCAGGAACTCTTGGGATGCGCGCGTGCTCGGGATAAGCGCAATCAATGGAAAAGGTTGAGATGGAGTAACCAGCGGAGGAAGACTTGGCGAGGTGAGGGCGAGGGTCCACCGTCAGGAAGTGGATGCGGGAAGCTGTACGCACCACGCTGTCATTCCTTGCAGCTCATTCCCATTCTCATCCTTCTAACTCGTTGCCACAGCTGCATACCCGCGCTATTCTTTTCACTCGGGAGCAACAGGCCAGCAGAGCGACAAGCAGTGGCGTGGGGCAAATGGCGAAAATGTGGCGGATGGCCGATGGGCATACGGCAGATCAAGGGTTAACGGAGAGGGAAGCGCTGGCACCATTCGTGGTCGAAGAATGGAGTCGATTACAGCCTACCGGACTGCCCGTGGCGCGCGTCGTCGCCGTCGTGGTGGTGGGAAGTAACGTGGGAAGACGGAAATCATTAGCCGACGACGGCATTTCCGCATTTGGACGCATACCCGGAGGAATGCAGACCTTCGTTTGAGGCAAGGACACAAAATCTGAACAAAATAAAGACATCAAGAGTCAGTGTTTCTGTATAGCTTTGGACTTGTACAACACTCTAGACTCAAAGATCAATTTGACATTTGAGAACACGCACTCTTGGGGCTCTGGGGCGCGCAAAGCACAAATGCAACGTCCATGTATCGGAGATTCGTATAGAGGAGATCGAGACAATTCTCAGGATGCCAAATTTTACGTCTTTTTCTGAAGTGGAAAGCGAGATATAGCCTTCGGTGGATGTTGATTTGGACTCCAGTCATGATTCTGTGTATGGGAAGAACTCGAATGTAAGCCACTGCCAAGGAGCATATTGAAAGAGCTCAAAAGCTTTTCTGGTGATACATATATATGTCTAAGATGGACTTGCGTGAACCTTAAGCTCAAAGCCCGCTGCGAACGCACCTGAAAACAAAATAATATGGGCTCTGTGGCTGATTTTGATGGACGGCGCAGTCGGCGCCAGTCGCACACGGAGACCTCGAGAATGGTAGGATAGTACTGGAGAAGGATGAATGTAATCTGGGAGAAACTTCCAGCGATAATCTGTCCGCTGGGGTGACAAACCAGAAGGTGTATCGAGCACAAGAGGCGGGGATAATTTAGGGCAGCACAAGCTTCTGTTGAAGATTTAGAGCGAAGGAGCTGCAGTCGAGTCAGATTCGCTTCAGTTCTGAAATATTGCCCCCAAAAAATATGGGCGCGAGCAAAATGAAAATTACTGATTTGCAGAGCGGCAGCGGCCGGAGGTGCAAGATCAAACTCCGACGACATGATCCTCAGCATCAAAGTCAAATTCTGCGGGTGCCGACAAGCGGCATGAAGGGATTTACTGCGCCAAATATCGACAGGCTAAAACTCACGACACCGTGTCGGAGTCAATGATGGCAGGCGCGGACCGCGGCGCGCCGTGTAAACTTACGGGACACGACAGATTGCGCTAGCTTCATCTGTACAATACTCCTGCCTGTAAACTTAGGGTGCGAGCGCTGTGCTAGCGGGAAGGGTAGGGCAGCGGGCAGGGTGCCAGCGGCATTGTAGCGGCAGGTAGGTTCCGGAACTGGCGCTACGGTATGGCGCTGAGGCGGGCCGACAGAAGCGGGGTGGGGCGGCAGTGGTAGCGACAATATCACATGCATGATGCCAATCGGCGCCGAGGCCCGTGTCGGTCGGACGAAATTGATGCGAAGCGCTGGGCGCGGGCTAGCGGAGGCCCAGCGATTAGTGTCCCGCCTACTAGAACAGAGTCATGCATCATATTGCTTCTCTGATTAGAGTACACGAAGGATCACAGTCCTTCTCTCACTCACAGCATCTTATGCATCATTACCCCAGGTACACCTGGAGGAGAAGCTGTGAATTGGTGGGATTGGGACCAATGGGATGGGGGTATATGATCGCGGCGACGAGGAGGATGCGAAGCCTGAGGCCGAGATTGAGGACGCAGTGGCGAGGGGTGAGGGGCGTGCGGCTGGATGCGGTCGTGCCGCCCGTGCGCAATGAGCGAGACTCGGGATTCGAAAGAGGGATAGAGATAGAGAGGTCATGCAATGCACCTGTCGTGCGATGCTGTCTTGATAGCGTATCTCGCGTTTCGGTATTATCGGTAGAAGCATTCCTAGCCTTTGTCTTGCACCTCTGTACCAGGTCTTCTAGCTTTCCGGGCCGGATGTAGACAGATCCATCGAGTAGGAAGAATGCATTAAGGCTAATATAAGATTCAATCGAATGCGCCATAATCCCGTCGAGATCACAGCAAGGCAAAAGAAACAGCAGTCAATCCCGCAATGACAGAGCCCGCCACAGTGAGGACACCCTTCTGGAGCTGTACCCCACGCAGAGCAGAGCCGGTCTTGGCTGTGACGGTGAAGTTGGCTACGGGGTGGTTCGCTCTAATGCATGAGGAGACGAATTCTGTATTGTCGTCGTGAGTTTCCATCGAGTGATAAGTAACTCAAGGGAGAGGCGTACCATTGACTTGTGGCTGTAGGCTCTCTGCAGTAGCGGCACCGGCACCGACTTCACAGTCGAAGCAGGTTTGGAACATGCCGATGATGGTCGAGGTGCAGAGAGAAGCGGCGGTGCTCGAGTCGTCCTGTCGTGAGTTTTGCATTAGGTTTTGGAATCAGGGGGAGAGGCGACGAACAAAGAGTATGTCTTGCAGCTTGTCGCACGTCTTCTCGCATTGAGGGACGATGTCGGGCTCGCCGTCGGTCTTGCTCCGGAAAGAAAGGGAGTGGAGATTAAGGTCAAGCGTGTGCGCCGCAGGCATGGGTTGCGGGGTGGCTAGCACTGTATACATTTAGTCTCTCCAGACACTGGGACTGAGCTATAATACGGACCGGATTGGGAAGCCACAAGGAAGACAAAGGCAGAGGAAGCGATCGTGGTGAAGGAGAACATGGTTCAAGGGTAGGCAGGTGCAACCTGAAAAGCAAAGTTCGGTTGGTGAAGAGGAAAACGGGAAAGCGAGGGTCTCGCAGCGGTCTTTGTGCGTTAAATACCCTTCCATCCCTTCCTTGGCGCATAGAAATTGATAAGAAACTCGTCGCAGTGTGCACTTTGAACTGTCAATTTCGAGGTTTGGTGATCTCCAAGGTGCGGTTACTGCGGTAAGCATCTTCATGGGTAGAACGAGCGAGATTGATAGGGATCGCCAAGAATAAAATGTTGTCTTTGACCGATGAGAAGAGGGACAGGCATCGTTGAGACTCCCGCTACAGTATGGCGAGTCTTTCTCCTTTATCATTCCCGACGGCAAAGGCAGAACAGCTCTCGAGTCTTGACACGCCGAGAGACTTTGCAGCATTTAAAATGCTCACGATGCGACAACGATGCCAAGTTCCACGAGCTTCGGAAGTGCGGATGGGAAGATGCTAGGAACTGTCAAGCGTATGTTGGATTGGCGCCGGGGCGGATAGATACTGTACGCGCGGGAGGCTCAGCCATAACTCTCGGGCCAAGTGAAAATTGAAGGGTATATTAAACCCACCACCCGCTTCAGTGCGTGCCTAAAAGAAGCACCTCCACCCTCGCTCCGCATTGCCCAACTGCTCGAAATATATCGTCTTCCACGCCGGCACCCGAGACGGAGAAATCGAACTCCGAGTCAAGGCGGACGGTGAGACGCGGGGGCGACTGGGACCCCTCCGCCAGAGCCTCTGCCCACGAACCGAGCAGCGGCGACAACGGCGTCAGGGAAGAAGTGAGACTGCTACCGTCGATACCGATGTGAGTGATGTCGGACTCGTCGACGAAGATTTCGATGATGAGGTGTCTGAGCGGTGGAGGACGTGTCGCACCCGCGGTGCCCGTGGAAAACGGACGAGAGAGGAGGCTCTGAGCCCAGTTGGACGGGTTGTAACCGGAGTCCTTGTACATTAACGCGAGCTCAAAGTGGAGTTCGAGGGTTTCCAAGTGAAGCAGATGACTTAGGTCGATGAAAGATTCACCAGCTGGGTGGAGGGCCGTTAGTGGATATTGAATGGCAATGGAGACAATACGGACTGTGGTCATGCGAGAGGGTAATGACAAGGTGCTCTAGATTTGTCGCCCTGTTCAGAAGATGCGCCTGCGCCATGGTTTCGTAGTCGGGACCAACAAAGGTAATACGGAGATATCGCAGGGTTTCCGGGTTGATTTGGATGGTAATGCACATTAGCAGAGGCTGGAGGAATGCACCGAGCTCGAGTGACTCCAGTTGGAGCCTCTCATCCGGAGGTCCAAGTGAATCCAGTCGAGGAATGAGGACTTGACACAACGAAAGCTGCCGCAAGGCTGACCGCCCCTGAATCAGCTCGAGGAGCCCGGATGTCGAATTGAACTGTATATGGCGAAGGCTAAGGCCAGTAAGCGTGGGTAGGGCCGTAGCCGCACACAACGCAGCCTTCAGTGGACCAGGAAAGTTGGACCAAAAGAGTCTGCTGACATGGGCCTCGACAGCGAGCGTTGTGAGATTGACGAATCGATACAGCATCCCAGCGCATTGGTCATCGCGCATCCAAGCTGGCGAGGCATTGCCCGAGTCGCTGAACAGCTTCACCCGGTGGACGTGTGTTGCGAGATGCGGCGACTCTGCAAGGACGTTGGCGAGTTTCGCGACCGTCAGGTGGGGCTTTCGCCAGAAGCGGAAGGACGGTATGAGGGTGAGAGAGGCGAATAGGCGTTTTTGGCTGGTATAGCGGAATTCCCGTGCGACCAGACAGCAGGCTTTGAGGGTCGTGTTATCGGGAACGACATCCAAGATGAGGTCGATCAGCTCCTGCGGCAGGACGGGCGGTTCATCTGGCGGGTGTGAGTATTGGCTCAGAATAAGCCTCTGAAGTCACCTGAAGGCATTTTCCAGCGAGAGTGCGTCCGTTGCTGGCGGTGTGAGGCAAAGGCTGTCCAATCATAGATCCAATCATGATGTCGCTGACCAAGTATCGCGGTCATGTGTTTGATAGACGGTACGACCACTGTCGGAATTCCGCCACTGCACGTGATTTTCCTTTTGGGCACCGCCGGCAATGTTACGCCGGAGGTCACCGCCGAGGTCACGTCAACAAACAACACTCCTTTCCCCCACCACCGCAACACCAGTGTCCTCAGCGTCCACTACCTCGCCATTCACAACCCGCATCCAACAGCACCGAGGCTCCGATAGCAACCCTCCCTCCCCATCTCAGCACCGTCTCCCCATGTCATCTCCAGTTTCCCATGCAGAACCCGGTGGCCATGGCCAACACCAGTGTCGCCCCAGAATCCCTAACCTCGTCGTCCACAACCTCCCATCCCGCATCCTCGACAGCACCCTCTCCCTCGCCAACACCGTCTCTTGCCCCCGCACCATCTCCAGCGCCCACAGGCAGAACCTCGGACGATGACGATGTACCCGCCGTCAAGCGTGCACGCATGCGAATGCATCAACACCCACATTCCAGCCTTTACCGGCGCCTCTATACCGGCCTCACGTCGGCATCTTCCCTTGTGTCATCCCCGCTCGCCGTGATACACTCTTTTGTGTACGACCTCTTCCTATGTACGACCTCCTTCCTATGTACGACCTCTTCCTATAGATATGTAGCCCAACCCATGTATCTAGCGCAGCAAATGAAGGTGTATCACCACTCTCTTGAATCTCTTCTTGCCCTCAGCATGGATACTCGACAACCGCAACTGGCCACCACCACTGCTGCTGCCACTTTGCTCTCCACCGATATACACGTCATTTCAATTTAATCGATTATGGTCTTTACGGCGGCCTAGCGTGGTCGACGTCGGGGAGCTCAGAATCGTGGTCTCCGGCGGTGCGTGACTCAAATGTGACCCGGGTAACGCATCGCCCAATGCGGAAATCACGTGCAGTGGCGGATTTCAGGCAACTCGGTACGACGCGTCTTTCCAAGTCAATCGCTGAGCGGAAGATTTGGTGGAGACGCTGTCAACTTATAGCCATTAGAAGTGGCCAAATTGGACGACCATTGGACGCGTTTGTTGCCATCCTCAAACCGAGACATCAAACGACATGAGCTTCAAGGGTAAACAGCGCCAGACACCGTGACACGGCGGCGTGACATCGACGCTGGTGACATCTTCTCTTCCCAGCCGCCACTGACAGTTGGCCACCTACGGACTCGAGACGAATACTTGCGTCGCTTATTTTCGGGCATTCGGCCGATGTCCCCTCCGACGGCCGAATGACCCTGGGTCAAGGATGACTCACCGGCAAATCGGTCCTCCGCATCTCTTTTTTCACCATCACCATGAACGTCGTGCGCGCGCGCTCGTCGAAATTCCTCTCGACGCTGCCCGTGCGCCTGTACCGAGCCCTCCCTGCGGTCATTCTCGGCACGCTATTCAATGCACTCGATACCGGCGTGTTTCCACTCGTCCCAGCGGAGACAAGCTCACTTCTTCAACAGTTTCTTCCGGAGTGCTCGTCTTTCCCACTGAAAATCGCGTATTTCAATCCATCCAACTCCAAGGGTTGTCGCTGTATGTCCTCAGGTGCGCAACTCCGCCATTTTCCAAACTGCTCATCTCATTTTTACCACCCCAGCACGTTGGCATCGCAACTGGTCATGACACTCGGCGGCTCGCGCTTCCCAGGCGCAGCAGGCGCAATGCTGATGGAGATACTCCCGTTCTTGCGTGGCGTCGCCAGCGACATTCAAGGCGTTCTCGGAACCGACCACCTGGGATTGATTCCGACCGTCATGGCGGCGTATGCGTTGACCTCGCTGCTCACTGGAGCCGGGTTCCTTCTCCTCGGTTTACTGAAAATCGGAGCACTTGTGCGTTCTCCGCTGTCTTCTGGTCATTGGGCTCTAACCTGCTTTGAGGTCGCGTACTTCCCGCAGACCGTACTCACAGGCGCCATCGGTGCTATCGGAGTCTCCCTCTTTATTCTCGGCCTAGAACTTCCCTTCCCCAGTGGCGCGCCCACGCTATCCTTGTCCAACGCTGCCTCAACTCTCTTCGCCACTCGTCACCTGGGCATACTCTCAGCATCTTTCTTGCCCGCCATCATCCTGTCTATCGCCCTCCGGGCCCGATCCGTGCAAATTGTCACCCGTGGACTCGTCCGCTCAGCGTACTTCATCCCTGTCTACCTGCTCACCATACCCATCGTCTTCTGGGTTACCGTCCAAGCGAGGGGTATCCCACAGAAAGAGCTCACTGCGACGGGGTGGCTTTTTACAGTGGAGAAGACGTCCGATCCGTCCGTCCTCATCGCTGGATGGAACTACTGGGCTTTGTTTGACTTCGTGAGTGCTCTGGAGTCGACGTCCTATTGCTTACTGAAGCCAGAAACTCGTCGAATGGTCGGCGCTGAAGAGCGCTACTCAAAATATCGTCCTGCTCGTCGTCATTGGGTGAGCTATCATGTTCTCAAATCTCGCTGGGCTAACGGCATTCAGTATTCTAAACCTTCCAATCTACGTCCCTACCCTTGCATTCTCACTGGACACGTCCTACGACATGAACCACGAATTGCTGGGACAAGGCGTAGCCAACATCCTTGCGGGAGTCCTCGGCTCCGTGCCGAACATCCTCGTTCGTAGTTCCCCTTTCGAAATTCGTGAAACTGACGCGTACATGCAGCAATACTCCTATTCCGTCTACATCACCCGCGCCAAAGGCGGGCGCTTCGAGATGTCGCTCGTCTGTGTCTTCACCATAATCATCTTCTTCACCACGGGGCTCATCCTGCCGTACATCCCCACTATACTCGCCTCTGCACTCGTCCTCTTCATCGGCATCGAACTGTTCCTTGAGGCGGTCTGGGAAGCAGCCAAGACGCTTGCCTGGATGGAGTACGCAATCGTGCTCGGCACCCTAGCGAGCTGTACCGCACTCGGGTTTGCAGAGGGCTTCGGCGTCGGCATTGGCGCTGCTGCGGGTGTGTATCTGCTCTATGGGGTCATCGATTCGCCGGCGCGGGTGATGCGGTGGAACGAGTGGAACGAGATGCAGCAGTTCAAAGAAGAAGAAACGAGAGATGGCCATGGAGAACATGTCGCAATGCCGGTCAACGGGCGGCTTCCGTCGAGGCAGAACCATACGCCTGCGCCAATCACGCTAGACGGTCCACCTCCCCAGAGAGCTTCCTCCGAAAGCCCAAAATCCACCGTGCTGAGCGCAGACGCCAATCTCCTGCAAGAGCTCAATGCGCGTGTACTCGTTCTTCCGGGCTACATCTGTACGTTCTTGTCTCCCCAGCTTGAAACCTTGCTAACCCTCATCGCCACAGTCTTCGCATCTGTACCCTCCATCGAGCGAGCCCTTCTCCCACCAACCAATCCAGAAACCACCCCTCCGGCGTTCTACATCCTCGACCTCACTAGCACCCACCGAATTGAGACTGCCGCCGCTCGGGCTTTACCGCGATGCCTGCGCGAGCTGGAGATGTCCTCCAGCACTAGTACCCTCGTCATTTGCGGCACCGCCCAAGGAACCGGCCTTGCAGCGGACTTCAAACGCGCGGAGGTGGGTCTGCGGTTTGCGAAGGGGAGCGTCTTGAAGGATGAGGAGGAGGAGGGAGAGGAAGGCAAGGGGAAATCATTGGGGATACCGACCTTCGCCTCCCGGGAGGCATGTCTAGTGTGGTGTCGCGTCGAGCACGAAAAGCGCACGCAAAAGGCATTGGATTTGGGTAAGCGGTACGCCTGCCCTGTTTGTCTCAGGCTGGCTGATGATAACCTTCGCTAGAGCTAGACGATGAAGCCAAAGCCGGTGCATACGAAAAGTTTTGCATGCTCTTCGAATTCGACCCGCCGCGTGTTCTTGGTATCGCAGAGGGTGCGCCGGCGGGAGTCCAGCAGTTCGTCGACGCGGGTGGGCGCTTCACCGCGTACCTTCCTGGACAAGCGATTCACGGGCAAGGTACGGCCGTATATCTGCTCTTTCCCCGAGATCGAGCTAAACACAGTCTTCCCAGGTGTCGCATTCCTCGTCGAAGGCCAAATATCTCTGCGGCTAAACGAACACTGGCCGTCATCCCAAACCAACAATACCCCGCTCCGACCGTCGGTACAAGCACTCCTCTCGATGCTCCCCCGCGAAACACTTCGCGCTGCGCGTGCGCAACTCTCTGCTCTGTCGTTACGCCCGGACCACCGCCACCTTGCCCCTGGGGAGGTCCTTGATCGCGGGAGGCTCGCCGTAGGGAAAACACGCGTCGTTATCGTTGATGTCGTGGGTGAATCGGGTAGATTACAGGAATGGACTCGAGAGAGAGCTCGTGTCGATGAGCACTAGAATGTTTGGGCATCATTTGAATCCTATCAGAAGCCAGTCCGAATGGCCGAGTCTTGCTCAATCCATTCTCGGACCCGGTAGCGGCGGAACTGAACCAGCAGCGGTACTCTGACGGCAACGTTTTCGGGACCGACAGACTCAAGTTTGCAATACAAACAAGGGAATGCACTGTTTTCAGCTCTGAGACGTAAACGTCTTGAATTCAGGTTGTACATTGTACGCCACTCATATGCATGGCCGCGGCCATGGCGCATTACCGAATATGGAACTTGCCTTGTAAGAGTGAAGGCGTTAAATACGCGGGGCTCAAAACGGTGTTGGGTATCGAAAAAGTAACTCCTCTCCGCGTTCCCAGTCCGAATTCGAATCATCCCTTACCTTCTCCGACTCGAGAAGAACAAAAATCATGCACCTCAACTTCCAGTTCCTGGTGGTATCCACGCTCCTTTTTATCATCATTACAAGTTCGTTCAGCGACTCACACCTCATTAAGCAGTTCACTGATGCATCCTGTATTTTAGTCGCAGACGCTGCACCCCTCCAGTCCTTTATTAGATACCCCGGCCCCGCGCCTGGAATTAACCCCGCCGCCGTGGCCATGGCCGAAAACACCCAAATCGATGTATGCTGGGTGTCTTCGCTGCTTCGAAAGCTGAGCGTTCCCAGGTTGGGCAACCTTCGGGTGTTGTGAATGCACTCGACGAATTCGGAGGAGCCAGTCCCGAGGGCGTGCGCACGAGCCAAAACGGTCCGCGCGCCTGTCGCTTGTACACTTGCATTTAGTTCAACGCTCTCGAGAGTGTTGTCCTGTCTTTTCTAAATAAGACGGGTTCGTCGCACGTTTTACCGTTGCACGGGTAGCAACTTGTATTCGTCGCCTGCATCAGCATCAGCCAGCTTCATCCCGCAACAACAAACAAGTGTGGACTCACGCCCAACCTCTCCCGTCCACCGCTTGAGAATCAGCTCATCTGCCCGTGCCCACAGATCATTCCCCGTGAGTACTCCATCGCTCCATTCGGCAGCCCAGCCGCCGAGGCCTTCTGGTAAATACACAAAGCCGGGGTTGGTCTTGAGCCGCGGGTCATGATCAGCGTCGAATTCCTCAAGGTCGGCGTGCTCAACCAGAAGGAAAGCGCATAGCGCGCCGGATGGCTGCAGAGCAGCGATAACCATGTCGCATTTCACTGGCAGAAGCGCTTCCCAGTGGGTCGAGGAGCAGGCGAGATGCGTGAGTGCCGGGAGGGCGAGGATATGACTCCAGACGAGGGTGTTTTCCGCACCAGTGTGCTCGCCCCGATCCAACATGTGGAGATGTGTCAGATGGGCGAGCACGGGCTGGCTGTCCAAGCTTGCGGATGCTGGTAGGTCAAAGTACTTGTTGAGGTTGCATTGCAGCCGCCGCAGTCCCATCAGCGGCTCTAGTGTGCCACGCACGCGTAATAGAGTTCCAGCCCCACCGAGGGCGAGGAGCTCTTTCGTGCGGCAACATATGGTGAGGATTCTGCGTATGTCATCGGGCCAGAGCGCGACGAGAACTAGATTTTCCACAGAGTTGGTGAAGAATGACTCGGAACTTGAAAGTGGGTTGACTTTGCGCCGGCGCTCCACGAGCTCGTAGAAAGATCGCGGCGTGAGCTTTGGGATGGTGGAGGAGACATTGTGTAACGAGATGTGTCTGTGCATGGTGATGATGAGGGTACGGCAGAGAAGTGGTTCCACCCTGTCCGCGCGCCGTTAGTGACTCGGAGTCGGAAAGACATCGTTACAACCATTCCTTGACACGCCACGCGACAAGCATAAGGGTCCGCGCCTCAGAAGGAGCGGCTAGCGTTACAGCGAGGAAGATGGTGCGCTCAAGCTCCGGGGGCAGATATGGCTCGCCGGACATGATGACGCGAAGACCGAAGACAAGCCGAGATGATGGTAACCAGGCCGGTGACAATCAGTAATTCAGTGTGACCATCGATTTCGTCGTTCGTCCATCGTCGTCCAAGCGCCTGGACTCAGTTGGAAGCAAGTTGGAGGACCGCAGCACTATCGTCGGAGCGGTTTACATAGTCGGCTGCCGCGCGACCGGCGCTCAGTCTGGCCACGGAAACAATAACACCCCCTAGCAACCGCTCCTATCTCGCCTCTGAATCCAGGACATCGTTCTCCATGTGCGGCCGGCTTTGGCTTCAAGTTTGCTGTCTGCGAGAAGTGCGTATACGAATACCATGCCTCTAGACCTACCACGTCAAACTCAGGTACGCCCCAACAGGAGCCTTTTTACGACGCGTCGGTGTTCAATTTCATTCCGGTCATAGGGCCCAGCAGCAGTCCGACTGTCCGTTCACTTGCAGGTGAATGATCTTCGCTTCAGGCACACGACAATTCAGAACCTGTAAAGCCGCCTCAGGGGTCTCGCCAACCCAACGAGCAGCGCTATGCGCTACATATCTGATGATCTTCGCTCCAGGCCAAACCAATAGATTTTCGAAGACGCCTCAGGGGCTCGGTAGACGTTTACATGTGGGCGCCGACATGTTTTTAATGTGCTGAAAGTGCAGAGGGGATCTATCGCACCGTTCATCCCTCCCCCCCTTCCAGTCCTGCAGACGATGTCTTCCAACGCCGACAAAGTCCTCATTGCAGCGTACTTGCGCGTAGCGGCAGACTCCATCGCGCTCTTCGAGTACGTGCCTTCCCCCCTCGCGCTGTGTTCCTGGACTGAGATGACTGTGCAGCTACCTGCAGACGCTGCCGGCCGAGATTCGCCTGTATCGACGGCAGAAGGGATTGCTGAAGATGTCGTACGTGTCCAGTATCAGTCTTCACACCCTCCTGAGTAACCCACACGCTTCTACAGCGCTGCGTGCATGCTTTTCATCATGGTCCGCTACTTTGGCGTTATTTCCATCGTACTCGCCAACATCGGCTTCTTCTACCACGGCTTCAGTCCCAAGGCGTGCAGGCGTTGGTACATGCTCGTCCCCATCTTCAAACGTTGCGTTATATTTCTCTTCTCTCAAACTTCCGACTGACCTGAACGCACAGAATTCTTGTACATGTCCTCTCAAGTGATTCTCGGCGTCCGGACCTACGCCGTTTCACGCAAGAATCCGGTGGTCCTGCGCGTCGTTGTGGGGTTATACATTCTCTGCTGCGTGGTGAGTGAAATCGTCTGTCCATTATGATCAGAGCTGATGCGTCCTTCTCAGCCGGAGTTCATCGGCTTGTTCTACAAACGGATTCGTGAGCTGCTTTTCGTTTCGTGCTCGAACTTAACAACTGACTCGTAACGCAGCCGTTCAAACCAATGTACGCGATCGTTTCCCGCTCGCCATGGGTTATTTAATCTTTATGTTTTTTCCTCTCCTCTTAGCATGCGTGAGTCCCCCCCGCAAACGCTCGCTTCGTTATGTTGTGTTGTCGCTCATCGTCCTTCCAGATGCACCAGCGGAGACGCACACGGAGTATCCGTCGCCTCGTATTTCTACGTCGGTGCTATGTGAGTGCCGGCGCGTCTACCTCTCCTCACGCTGAAGTACACACAGGATATACGACCTGGTCACCATGTCCATCACCGTCGCCTACCTCCTCAAGTTCTCCAACACCAACCGCACGACGCTCAGCAACCTGGCCAAGATCATCCTCGAGGACACTGTGATGTACTTCCTTGCGCTCACCGGTGCGTTTGCGTTTCCATTCCTCTTTAATCGCCGGCGAGCTAACTCACTGGACGGCAGCCATGAACATCATGAATTTTATCTTCTTCCGGAACGACAACGCAGCGATCCAGCCGGCGGCCTCGACGCTCGGGTTGGCGACGACGATGATATTCAGCGCGAGATTCATCTTGAACCTCTCTGGTGCGTTCCCCTCTCCCTCCCGCCTTCTTTCCTTCTTTCCTTCCTTCCCTCCCTCCGTCCTTCCTTCCTTCCTGACCAAAACGCAGAACACGCACGCATCGACGGCCTCTCCAACGAACACACGCACTCGTCCCGCTCTCGCTCGCGCGGTAACGGTCTCAGCGGCGGGCGCAACCACGGGAATCAGACCGCCGGGGCGCAGACAGACACTTCCAACGGGATCGTCGTGCGCGTCGTGAAGGACGTGATCACGATGGACGATATGAGCCCGATCGACCTCAAGCACGGTGTCGATTCGGAGGCTGATGAGGTGGAATCGAGGACCGGGGTTACGAGTACGACTTCGAAGAATTCGGCGCATGCGAGGTGGGGTGGTGAAATTGTTTAGTGGATTCGAGAGTTGGTGTACTTTTCCTTGTGTTCGGAATGAGTATCGGAGACATAACTGTGCAAGCATGCTTGAATCGACCCACGGCTTTTGCACGGCTTGCATGTGTTGATTGATGGGGTTGTGGCTATCAATCCGATTATCCAAACAATGATTGCTTAGCAATCGCTTGCTTCCGCCCATCACCACGAAATTTGAAGCCATTCTCCGGCTACCACGATGTCTCCTGGCTCTCATATTCTCGAACTGTATACAATCCACTGGCAATCCGTGGCGGGACTTCCGGAGATTCTCAACGCCGACTCGTCGAAAATGTATTCATATGATGCCAAGCCAAGCCCAAGCCAGCGCCTGCCTGCCTCGTCTGGGGACCACCCACTGTATAGGCAGTCTCTCTCTCTCTCTCTCTCTCGAAGGTTGTCCGCATTCCCGTTCCTGCGCCTGCGTGTTCCTCTGCAACTCGCGGCTCAGCTTCAACTTCTCGGTATCTTCCAGCTTCCTCCTGCTGGATGCAAGCTGGATGCCAACCCACATTCACGTTTTACCAGTGCCTTGCAGCCGTACAAAGCGCCCATTTCCTCGCCCTGCCCTAACTCGACACCTGTCTGTCATCGCTTCCTCTCTGTGTCCGAACAGTCGGGTGACTGTAAATCACCGCTGCGCCGCTCCAGTACCGCTCCGGCCCGCTTCACTACCGCTGCCAAGCAGTCGACTACCGCTCCACTACCGCTCCACCGCAAAACAACGCTCGATTTAACTTAGATGATACTATCTCCTCCGGAAATTAATTCTCCTAGGTTATTCCAACATTGTCGACTTAGGTGTATCGTTCAAATCATGGTTGTTGTTGCACTTGTATACTGTACGGGACAAATGTTTTGGAATGTTCTATACTGTCTGTACTGGATAGTGGCGGCATTGCACGAACCAGGGACGTCTCTCTGATTGCTATATATCGCCATACAGGCCTAGGCTTGGTCTTAAGACGCGTCCAAATCATCACGTGATCGTGTTTCACGCGTTCGTGCAGATTTTTTGCTAGCATAAATTGGTTATTAGTGTAGAAATAACATCGCTTCACTGTATAATAAGAGTTAACAGCCGTGTCAAGACACACAAGCCGATAATTAGTGCATATTACTGACAAGATGTGTGACGAGCAGATTTAGAGCTCTCTCTGAGCGGTTGACACGCGACGTGAGGATATTCCCAAGGTTGGACACCTCAGACCTTTCAAATACACCCGGAAATCTGTCCATAGCTATCCTAGATGTGGAGATAGACTATGTGCTCCCCGATCTTTACCGTCCAATTTACCTTTGATTGATGAAATTCATGATGTTTCGGCATGATAAAAAGGTTTTGACACAATTATGAGTGCCTTTATTTTTCACCCCCCAAAGTCACTGACAGTCCTTGTTATCTTTGAAGACCTTACTTAGCTTCAACCACGGCCCTTTACCAACTGGAATCATACTGCTACTGCACTATCCTCGTTCCATTTCACCCAACCTGTTGGTGTATATCAAGAGCAAACCGGAACGTCGACGATCCGTCCAGACGGTAGTTTGCACTGAATGAGCAACTGCGAGCTGTTCATCGGCGGATTCAAAGATAAGACAGTCATAGCTCGGGCCGCGGCGATACCAGTTGCAGCGCAGGATGTCTTCGCCTTCGGTCCAGTCGTCCTTGGACTGATAAAGACGTAGAGGCACCGGAATAATTCAACTTAGGACACGTTCAGCAAGGACACAACATGCTTTGAACCAAATAAAGACCTCGATGGTGTCCTCGTACGCCAGATATTCGTGCGGAGAACAGTCACGTAGAAATGCACGCACGCGAGGGTCGAAATCGCGATACACCGGGTCGCCGGAAGCGTGAACATCCTCTGGAGAAGTGAAGCATGCCTGCTGCGAGTATCATACACCCTCATTCCTTGATTATTCATTTCGCCATCCCCACTAGGCTACATAGAGGTCCAAACTTGATATTATACCCTCAGACATCGACTAACAAGGACTTAGATACTGCTTCCAAAGGAAAGGAAAAAGCGCTGCTCCAAGTTCAAATTAACCTTTGGAGTGTTCAAAGATGCCGCTTCACACTACCGCTCTGCGCTCCCCAAGACTACCGCTCCGCGCTCCCCAAGACTACCGCTCCGACACCCCGCACTGCCGCTCCAGAGACGCCACACTACCGCTCCAGAGACGCCGCACTACCGCTCCAGGAACGCTTCACTACCGCTCCAACCTGTCAAACACTACCGCTCCAAATGATGGGTGATGCTGCGACTACCGCTCCGTGTGGGAAAGTATTAAACGACTACCGCTCCCATCAAACTTGGCGTCACGCACTCTACCGCTTCAACGATGGGTTGAAAATTTTGTGGTTGGGGAAGAAGGTGAGTTGAATAGAGGAGATTCACAGGTATTGGCTCCAGGTCTTCAAAAATGGATAGTACAAGTCTATGACTGAATGAAGCTCGATTATCGTTAGGGCAGCTGTGTTATCCTTGCACATTATTGCAAGAAAGGCGGGGTTATGAGCACAGAAAGTGTACTGAAGGGTTATTTGAGAAGAAACCGAGATCCACACCAAGTTTCGTCGATTTCCGTTCAGCAGAGGAGGAGATTTGAAAAAAATATTTAAACAGGTGCCAACGGGTTTCGAACATAGAGGTGAATGACCGAGATCGCCGATAGATGTGTGTGACGTCTTTACGTACAACTACCGCTCCATTACCGCTGCACTACCGCTGCGGAGCGGTGGAGCGGTAGTGAGCGGGGATTTCATGTGACCCCGAACAGTCTCTCTCCGCGATCATTGCCACCCCCAGAGAAGTTAAACTTACACTTCAAACTGTCAGCTAGGGCGGCAATCCTGCCACGCGGAATGTATATATAAACGCGGTGGGCTCAAGGAATGGTTCAGCTTGCTCCAGTACAATGTCCTACATTCTTCCTCCCGCTGCGAAACTTTCGCTTTCCGTACGCAAAAACGGTGCGCTGATTTTCATTCCCCGCGGTCTTCAATAATTCATGCAAGTCCACGCACACGCACAGTGCGCGACGAGTACGAGAACCGCAAAGCCGAATTTGAGAAGCAACTCTCGGATCTGCTCGGCGTGTCCTGGACGTATGACTTTGACATCCTCGCGGTGTACCCGTACGCGGAGAAGACGGATTCCGCGATTTGCAAGGACACGCCAGGGACGGTGCTTCGTTTGTATGTCTTGAAAATGTTCATCGATCTAGCTCAGGCTGCTGACTGGCTATGTAGGTACATGGAAGGCGTCATCACCGGCATCCAGTGGTTCGTTGATACGTACGGCGCCACAGGAGCAGCGGAGCTGAACACCCTCGCGTCAGCACACACCATATTCATCGGCGTCGGGGCTCCCGAGAAAATCGTGCGCTCCTGCGACTCTGGGACCTCCCTCAACAACGGTGCCCTCACGATCCTATTCCACCCGGAGCGCTTCGGCTCGAACCCGCACTGGGCGTTAAACGAGGTGCCGCTGTTTGCCGCGGTGAATGCTGTGAGCGTGGCGGGTGGGGACGAGAAGGATATGACATTCCTTGCGCGGCTGGGGATTAGCAAGCGCTATGCGGAGAAAGCCGACCCAGCCAAGGAGAAGTTCCGCCAGTTACTCGGGAAGGACATCACATTCGACCCGAACTTCACGGCCGTCTTCGTAGTTCTTCTTGCTGACGCCCAGGCCAACCCGTCTGGTACTGTCGGGAGTATCTCCGAGTGGGAGCTGCAATTCGGGGCGTACACTGCGTCGTATTTCGAGGGGATGGCGTTCCAGCTGGAGAGTCTGGGATTCAGCGGAGACGAGATGTTGAAGGAGGGGTTCAACGATGCAGTAGGGAGTGGTGTGGTGAAATTCCGCATCGTGGAGAGGCTGAAGAGGCACAAGGATTGTGAGGTGGAGATCGAGGATGGGGTGCTGTATTTGCAGGTGCGTATGGTGCTCGATTCTCTAGGGGGAGGCTCATTGAGGTCTTGTTTGCAGACGACGGTGGACAAGTGGGGATGGAACCCGCATAGCATCGGTTGGGATATCGCCGATTTGTTGTAACAAGACCTTCATGAATGTGACTGAACGTAGATGATTGTACAAAAAGAACTTGACCTTCCCAGTCAAAAGCCTTCGGTGTTGAAAATCCCACTCATCCAAGCTGCGCAATGGTTCAATTTTCCTCAGAGACGTGGAAAGGATTCCGAAGTCAGAACTCAGAAGGGCAGTCCTAGAGACGACGGACGTACTTACCTGGGCCGGCACAGGCGCGTATTGAAACCGAATTCGGTGTCGATGTGGATAACTTCGAGCGGTTTCTGGCCGGCCATGTCCTTCGATGCTAGGGCTGGGCACCGTGCCGTGCACGGCCACGGCCGTGTTGACCCACGGCCGTGAGCTTACGACCCGTGAGTTCCCAAGGGGAGCTCCACACGGCACGGTACCGTGCGTATACGGCCGTATACGGAACACGGCCGTGTTGTGCACCAGGGCATCAAGTGCATCAACAATGCACCCTGTTTGACGTTCATGGAGGTGGGAAACAGCTCAGAGGTGTGTAATATCTACTAACCTTCGCGTTTAGCCTTCCTGCCCAGTTATCTGACCATGGTGAACCGTGTACACGCCGTAAAACGGCCGTAATTCATCGGTATCAGCAGAGATGGTGATTGGCAGCCTCGGCAAGCGGGAATCTCGGAGCGGGGCATCGTCTAGTCTCCTATTGGGAGCCTGGAGTGTTGCCTCTTGGGGATTCAATAGCCGAATCGCGCCCAAATCCGCGCTGGGCGCCGTATACGGCAGCACGGTCGTAACGGCCGTGTCCTCACGGCTCCACACGGCGCACGGAGATCCCGTCCCGTGGATTTCGGGTCAGATGTCGCTGCGGCACGGTGCCGTGACACGGTTATGGTGCTCAGCCCTATTCGATGCGATAAGGTGGTCAAATGCCGGTCACCGTGTGACCGGCTTGCTCATCGACCACCATCATGCGAAGAAACCCAGGCTTCCCCACCCCAGTTATGTTCCCAATTTGACGAATAACACACGAAATCCGCGAAGACAACGTTATCGGGCGGCGAGACGGCGGCGAAGACGGCTAAATGTGCGTTCGTTAGCCACTCCGGGCATCGAGGCCTACGAGGCTTCGATTATGACGGGTAAACGCCGTCTTCTCTCGCTACCGCACCACTTGTTCTCTGGTCGAGTCATCCATCGTCTGATGAATGAGCTTTCACTTATCGTATATAGCTATAGGGCCCGAAACTTGGTTCCACCCGTTCACCGACACCCTCACATGTCTGCCCCCGACGCCACCCGACATCAACTTGAAGCCTCGCCTCGTCCCTCCGTCGACAGGACCCTCGCCAGCGCAGCCCCTAGCATCCGCCTCGACGATGACAAGCCCGCCGGACCTCCACCGCTACCGGATACGATTCTGACTGGAAGGAAACTCGCTGTGGTTTTCGTCGCCATGTGCGTCTGAGCCCTTTCCTCTCTACAAGACCTCACTGACCACCGAAACCATCAGGCTGTTGTCTCTCTTCCTTATAGCCCTGGATCAAACGTACTCGCCCTGGCATCTGGCCCGAATTCCAAGCTCATTCTTTACAGGATTCTATCGACCGCCCTGCCGCGAATCGCCTCCGATTTCGACTCCTTCTCGCTTCAGGGATGGGTGGCGACGTCGTTCGTTCTCGCCCAGACCGTCTTCCTCCTCTTCTACGGCCAAATTCTCCGCATATATCCCGCCAAGTATGTTCTCCTTGCCGCCATCGTCATCTTCGAAATCGGCTCCCTTGTCTGTGGGGTGGCGCAAAACGTCGACATGCTCATCGCCGGACGTACGGTCTCCGGTGTCGGGGCTGCGGGTATCTGTGCGTAGCTTTTCCGTACTTCTTGCACTATGCTCCTTCTGACCATTTGTGCAGTCGTCGGGCTGCTTCAAGTCGTGTCCCAAGCCACCCGGCTTGAAGACCGCTCGCGGCTCTTCGGTCTCTTTGGCGCTGTATTCGGTATCTCCTCCATCATTGGTCCACTCATTGGAGGTGCGTTCCGTATATTCAACCCTCCGTTTCTCAGCTAACCGTCGGGGTTTTCAGGCGCGTTCACGGACCATGTTACTTGGAGGGTGCGTCCAAGTCGTTCTCTGAAAACCCTCGCTGACAGCCACCCAGTGGTGCTTCTTCATCAATCTACCCCTCGGTGGCGTCTCCATTGTCGGCGTCACCTTCCTGCTCAAAGCCTCTCCTCCCCTCGGCGCCGACCCCACCAAACGCAGCTGGCGCGATCTCTGGGCACAGACCCTTCGCCTCGACTACGTCGGTGCGACACTCGTAGCCGCGACCATTACCTGCCTTGTCCTCGCCCTCCAGTGGGGCGGCAACACCAAGCCGTGGAACTCGCCCGCCGTCATCGTCTGCTTCGTGCTATTCGGTGTCCTCGCAATCGTCACTATCACCTGGGAGATATGGATCGGCGAGCGCGCTATGGTGCCCACGGCGATATTCAAGTCTCGCTCCATCTATGCCATCGTCGCCTACTGCTTCCTCTCCCGCTTCTCCCTCCTCCTCTTCTCGTACTACATCCCCATCTTCTACCAAGCTGTGCGCCACCACAGCGCGACCAAGTCCGGGATCGACTTGTTGCCGTTCATGCTCGGTGTCGTGTTGTCGGTCATTTTGAGTGGACAGGTCGTTGGGCGTTTTGGGTATTATTGGCCTTTCCTCGCCGTCGCGCCCGTCTTCCTCGCCGTCGGTTCTGGCTTGCTGTACACCCTCTCGTCGTCGACGACCTCGGCTGCCATCATCGGCTTCCAGATCTTGTCTGGCATTGGCACAGGTGTGTTTCTTTCCTTTCGTAAATTCTACTCGAGATCCCTAACGCCGCCGATTTCGACCAGGTATGAGCACACAAAACTGCCTCCTCGCCATGCAAGTCGAGTTCAAGGACCAATCTGAAGCCCGCTTCTTAGGCCAAGCAACATCCATGGCATCCTTTGGCCTATTCCTCGGCGGGACACTCGGTCTCGGTATCGCTGAACCCGTCTTTGCTTCCGAGCTCAGCAAATACCTCTTGAAATACGCCCCCGACGCGCCCGCTATCATCGTCAAGGAGAGCCCGACGGCGATTTGGACGAGTTTGCCGGCCGAGATGATTCCAGGTGTAGTGAGGAGCTATGCGGAGTCTTTGCGGATCGTGTTTGTTATTGGTGTGGCGCTTGCGGGCATGGAGTTGATTTTGAGTATGTTCATTAAGAATATCAAGATAAACGGTCCGCCTACGGCTGCGCATGCGACATCCACACCCACGGCGGAGGAGAAGGAGGAGGAGACTGTCTAGACGACGGACGGGGGTTGGATTCAAGCCGCAATCTGTACCACGTTGGGTGATATAGCCCCCGAGAGAGGGAGTTGTTTAGAGATCCACGTACCAGTAGAGTTTGTTTGCCGGTGGAAAAAGCCCAGCGAATGGAGTAATTTTACACGACGAACTTTTTGAGGAGGATGTTTTGTGTGAGAGATTTGAGCTGGGAGGGGAGGGGAGATCGATATTGGGACGCTGCAACCGAATGGGAGATTTGAGATAAGATCGCATGGTCTTTCTTTCGGGCTCGGATGAGAACACTCCAAGCGTTCGGACTCCAAAGTATTGCCAGGCCCCGCGAACGAGCTGGTTTGTTTTGCCAGCGGACGCTAATAAGTAGTCGAAAATTTAATCTAATCTTATCGGTCGATCACTACCGGCGCTTTCCCAAATTAGCAGGCGTGATGACGCACACGCGTTCTGTACGCGTTATTGACGTCTATTTGCCATGACACGGATCAACAAACAACAAGCTGTCATGTCTCCCGACGCTCATCATCCGCCCAACAGCTTCGGCGCCTGTGCTCCGCCTCTCACGGAAGAGCTGGCTCAATCCCCATTCCCCGACGCCGCCGGTCGTCCGCCGGCCATTCAAGGCATCCGAGCCTTGGTCCATTGCACAGATTTGCACTTGCACAGCGTGCTCGAAAGCGCCTACTTATCAGCAATCTTCTCGAAACACTACTGGAATCAAGGGTTGTTCCAGGACGGCTCTCTTCGCTGGAGATACCTTCTCCTCCCCCAAAAAACACCCCAGTCGCGAATAATTTGCTCCTTTGTGCCACGGACAAAACGCGGTGAATCCATCTCCCCTGGACGGCATTTCAAAGTTGGTATAGCCGGCGAAGACTTTCAATCAGCCTTGACGAATGACAAGATCCGCACCTTCTGCGACGCACAATGCGTATCGATTCTTCGAACGACTGGAGTTACGTGGATTTCCGGCCGTCCATGTACGTTGTTTCGCTGAGCACTACTATGTAGGATCTGCATGAGTTTTTTTGTCGGCTTTCGCCTGACAGCATTCAAGACTGCCGGCGGCCAAGCGACCGTGGTACCGCTCCTCGAAACCTTTGCAACCAATTCATTCATTCGCCGTCTCCTATCACGTTGCTTTCAAGTTCTCGTGGATCACTATTTATAACTTCTGCCTACGCCGAGTCCGTCAACTCAAGGACGCTGGGTCCTTTCAAGTTCTGCGCTCGATGGTTCAACGCCTACGCGAACTGCAAGCAGCCCAGCAGTCCAGCTGTTCGTTTACTCCCAGGTAAATGATCTTCACTCCAGGCACCCCCACAATTGACACGGTTTATTAGGAGGTGCTCGCATGTGCGTATAGTCAGCTGAGCGTACAGCATCCTGATGATTTTCGCTGAAGGCCGAGCAAAATTAAACACGCCAATACATTGCCTCAGGGGCCGAGCGGACGTTTGCATGTGGGCGCTAAAGCGACTCTGTATTTTAATTTGCTGAATGTGCAAAGGGATCCATCGCGCCGTCCGTCCCTCACCCCGATGTCTTCCACCGCCGACACAGTCCTCATTGCGGCGTACTTGCGTGTAGCGGCAGATTCCATCGCGCTGTTCGAGTATGTGCCCTCCCCTCCCACAGTATATCCGAGTCGTAGATTGACACTCCGCCTAGCTACCTACAGACGCTGCCGGCGGAGATTCGCCTGTATCGAAGGCAGAAGGGACTGCTCAACATGTCGTGCGTGTCTCGTCTGCCTCTCCATTCCACTCCTCTTGTAATTAAACTCATAACGCACAGCGCTGTGTGTATCCTCTTCATCATGGTCCGGTACTTTGGCGTTATCTGCATCGTCATCGCCAACATCGGCTTCTTCTACCACGGCTTCAGTGCCAAGGCGTGCAGACATTGGTACATGCTCAGCCCCATCTTCAAGCGTTGCGTTATACCATTCTCAAGTTCCTCTTGACGTTCCGACTGATTTAATTAAACGCACAGAATTCTTGTACATGTCCTCGCAACTGATTCTCGGCGTCCGGACCTACGCCGTTTCGCGCAAGAATCCGGTCGTCCTGCGGGCCCTTGTAGCGCTGTATATTTCCTGCTGCGTTGTGAGTTGCAAGCGTCCAAATTCTGCGTGGTCTCTAATGGTCTTCTCAGCCCGAGTTTATTGGGTTGTTCTACAGACGGATTCGTGAGCCGCTTTTCGTTCTTCCTCGACTTGACACTGATCCATAAGGCAGCCGTTCAAACAAATGTACGCGATCGTTTCCAGCCGGCAGGGTTGACATTGATTATCTGCTTGTTTTCTGTTAGCATGCGTGAGTCCCCCAACCGCTTACTTCATTTCGTTGTGGCTCATCGTCCTTCCAGATGCACCAGTGGAGACGCACATGGGGTTTCCTACGCCTCGTACTTCTATGTCGGCGCTATGTGAGTTCCCATCGCGTCTCCCATGACTCTCCTTGTGCTAAAGTATAGTACGCAGGGTATACGACCTGGTCACCCTGTCTATCACCGTCACATACCTCCTCAAGTTCTCCAACAGCAGCCGCACGACGCTCAGCAACCTGGCGAAGATCATCCTCGAGGATACCGTCATGTACTTCCTCGCGCTCACCGGTGCGTGCCGTACAACTTGCGGCTACTGACACCAACTGGACGACAGCGTTGAATGTCATGAACTTCATCTTCTTCCGGAACGACAACGCCGCGCTGCAGCCGGCGGCATCGACGCTGGGCATGGCGACGACCATGATATTCAGCTCGCGATTTATCTTGAACCTCTCCGGTGCGTTCCCACTGATCGCCCTCCCACCCTGCTTACTCACTCACCTAACAGAACACGCACACGGCGACGGCCTCTCCAACGAACACACGCACTCGTCTCGCTCGCGCGGGCGCAACGGGCACGGGAACCAGACCGGCCTCGGCCTCGGACTCGGCGGCAACAACCGTGACGCTACTACCACCGACACCGGGATCGTCGTTCGTGTGGTGAAGGACGTCATCACGATGAACGACATGAGCGACATGGACTTTAAGCGCGGTGGTGGGGATTCGGAGGCGGATGATTCGGAGTCGAGCACGGGGGTAACACCCACGAAGAACTCGACGCAGGGACGGTGGGGTGGTGGTGAAATGGTGTAAGGTAGGAGATAAGAGAGACGACACGCTCGCTTGTTACATATCACATTCTTTTCCGTGTCGTGGTGTTATATTGTAGGAGAGTCTAAGAAGGCGAACACAATCAAGATTAGCTATTTTGCATGCTTTGAAGAGGGATGAATCGCAAAGCGTACCATGGCTCGCGTGGGAACTGGCACGCAACGGGGACGCCTTCTCCGGAGAAAGATTGCGCCTAGAATTTGCGAGGAGCGATGACGACTCAGAACAAACAGCGTCCCACAGAATAAAAAGGAAGGGTTTCCACGGGGGTATAATTATTCTTGTTCATCGGTAGCGAATGTACAGCGTGGGGCATGTTACCCTCGAAGCAAATCAAGGGCAGAATGTAACTAACACCAACGGAGTCAACAGATGTCTCAAAGCGGCGCAGATATCTCTCACCGGTAAAGGCAATCCCGCCGGCGCCGCATGCGTGGACAGGCGCGTCGTTCCCGCAGCCAGTGGTATCCTAAGCAGCCGAATCAGCACCACATAGACTCGTAGGAGGGAGGACGCACGCCAATAGGATACGCGTTGGTGCACTGGCGATTGGAGAACTTGGTCAGCAGATACGGAAATCGCGTGGACGAGCAACTCACACCACAGTTAGGGTTGGTGCACGTAACCGTGTCGCATCCGGCAGCGGCGATTTGGATCGAGTCGGTGAAGCCTTGGATGTTGCTGATGTCGTACGTTTGGGGAGTGAAGAAGCTGTCTGCGTCTGTTCGGGGTAGGACGAGTCAGCCACGGGTGACGAATAAGCGGACTCGGACGCACCGAGGTTAAACTCTCCAAGCGTGCAGCTCTCGCCCTTGGGACCGCAGTTGGGGTGGGCAGCGAACACGCGGCCGACCCACTATCGAGAAAGGACTGAGTGCGATGAGCGGACGAGGCAACTGGCGGACGTACGCTATGGTCGACGGTGACGGTCGTGCTGGCTCCAGCGGCGAGTTGGCCAGGTTGGCGACCAGAGAAGGCGGCGGCATCGGCGCAGCCTGCATTCATGATCATGACAGTAAGCAGCCACGAAAAGAGCGCGGAGAGATTCAAGAGACGTACGAGGGCTGTAGCCACACTTCGTGTCGGTGATGATAGGCGTCACCGGTCCACCACACTTGTTGACGAACGTGAACTGCAGCAGGGTCAGCCCGGCCGACGACCGAGAGCAATATAACGAGGACGACGCACCGGATGCCCGCCAGCCTGTCTGCGCGAGTTTGCCCAGGGACTCGGGTTCCCAGCGGCGGCGAGGCTCGCGACCAGAGCGAGCGCGACAAAGATGGATTTCTTGGCGGAGGTGTACATCGCAGATGGTGGAGTTTGGTGAAGAAGGGAAGTACTGTAAAGCGAAGAGGGCTGGCCTGAAGAGTTGGAAAAAGAGCGGGGGCGAAGAAGAAGGAAGAAGCAAGGCTGACCACGCTATACTTAGAGGGATACGTGTGATTCCCGCCGGCGCTGAAGATCCGCATGCGTTTGATTTCCCGCGTGTTTCAGCGCCGTTTCAGAGCATCATCGCCGTTGCCAGGGAGCGGGACGACATCGTGGAGAGAGAGAGAAAAGGAACGACGAGGCGGGTTGGATTGGCGGGATTGGTGAGAGCGTGGCGCTATCCGTACAAGTTACGACTGGCTCAGGTGCTGGAAGGACGCAAAGCCCTCGTCGCAACAAAGTGTCGGGAGCAGGTAGCAAGAGTGAAACACGTACGGGGTGATCATGACGTCAGCCAGTCTGGGCGAAGTCTGGGCGAGTCTTCGGCGAGTCTAGTCCGTTAGTCCCTGGCGCCTCCTGCTGTGTACTTCTGGTTCGAATTCAAGTTGTGGGTGTGTATCCTAAATGTCTGTGCGAATAAATCCGCGAGAACAGTAAGTAGGTCTGGGCAAACGGTCCGACGGGTTGGGATCTACACGGAGCTCGAGTCTGATAACGGGACAACACCTGTCCTGCCAGTGTTCCTCCGGAACTGGCAAAGGAAAACGGCACGGAGTAGTTCCTGAACCGTGCGGCTGAGCATTATGGATGGATGGAGGAGAAGTTCGTATAACTACCTTTTGAGTCCCAAATACCAGGGCCACGGAAAGTGGTACTGGGAGGATATCAGCGATGCATCAGTGCTTGAACTGGAAGGAGGCTGGCACTGGCACGCACCGGCGGGAAGGAGATTCGTCGTCACGGTCATCCGGTTGGACACGTTCATCATGATAGTCACCAGTCTGAACGTAAGTAGTCAGCGTTGGGAGTGAATCGTAACGGGGACGATTAAAACGCACACTGCGAAACTAGCCACAATTGTATACAGGACCGTTCGGATGAACAAGCGGAGCGGGAAGTCCGCTCCTCTTAGGGTGACTCTTTTGGTCCGCACAACTACTCGTTGTTGAAAAAGGTGGACGATGGTGGAAACTTCGCTAGAGTTAGCCATGGGGAGGTTGTTAACGAAGACGAACCTTCCATGATTAGCATGGATACAACAAACACAACCACAAGCGTCCCGGTTAACAGAGTCCTAGCCGCAATAATTAGAGTTGAATCGCCCGGATAATTGGTGACTGCACGCACGGGAGTTTGTTGTCCACGATATGACAATAGACGCCGCTTGGATCTCGTTTGATCTTTGAGACATCGGCCAAACCAGTCTACTTTGCTCAGCGAGCTGAAGGTAGAGCAACGCATACGCACAATTAATGACACCCAGAAGGGTACTCCATGGCTGATTGGAATTCCCCAGGCGACCTACGATTGTGAGTAATTGAAGAGGATCCAAGATCGCGGGTGCGTACACAGTAC
The DNA here is from genome assembly GCA_029282125.1 of Mycena amicta. Classification (NCBI taxonomy): domain Eukaryota; kingdom Fungi; phylum Basidiomycota; class Agaricomycetes; order Agaricales; family Mycenaceae; genus Mycena; species Mycena amicta. The sequence goes on along the minus strand of JARIHP010000001.1, from coordinate 125,224 downwards.
ATGAAGGTATCACTGATGGGCCTGGAGAAAAGTGCGGAAGACAGTCGCAGGTGTAGCTGTCGACAAAGATGAGAAGCTGCAATGGATCGGAGGACGCCTGCGAGAGCACCTCGATTACGAAAAAGAGCGCGGTGGCGGCTACCCTTGAAACGTCGCATCAGCTTCATGAATCGGGTGGCAGAAAATTCAAATGCACATCGGCGGTGCGGCATAGATCAAAGCCGCCGATAACGCACAGAAGTGCAAGGGCGGTTCCGGTCCCGTCTGGCGGCCCACGAGGAGGAGGAACGAGAGGCAGTACCACGCGCTGGATAGTTGCAGGAGGTACCAGGTCTTCATCCGTCCGACGCCGGAGAACCGCGCGACTAGGACGCTGAGCATGAGGATGCCCAATGCCACAGCGATCAGAATATTGAAGATGATGATGGGTTCTAGGGTGGGTCCTGCTATCGGGGGGCATGAGGGAGAGCAATGGGAGAAGCCTGAGAGCGCTCACCCCGTCGGAGAAGATGAGAGGGAAGATCCATAGACGAGGGGGAGGGGAAGAGAGCCACTTGATGGGGATAACAGCCTCTGTCATCAGTCTAGCTCGGAGACAAGCTGCATCCTGTCTCCGACTGAGATTCATCACACACTTGACGTTCGTTGTAATGACATCCCGGCGATCTAGCCGTTGGGAGGCTGACCATCCGATTCAGAGCTAAGTTAGTCGCCCATCGTAGCAGGAGTGCCAATGGTGGCAATGAGGAAAGAGACCGCGACGGTACGAGGACTCGCAGGGATTCGTCCGGCGGATGCTGATGAAGGGTCGAGAACTCGGAGCGAGAGCATCGAGCACAATGTCTCATTGGTGTCGGAGGCGTCGGAGGCAACGAGAGAGTCGGAGAGCGGGTTTTGCGTCGATGGCCGTCAGGTCGAAAGAGGAAATTGCTTGGTCAGCGCGTTTTGATCCGAAGAGCCTTTTGCTCCCGACTTCCATCTGTGGCAACGACTAATTCTCGCTTTTCCGATTACAACCTGAAGAACAGGACTAAATCCCATAACCCACAAACCCACTGGCGACTAATCGATGGTATCTGGATCCTCCAAGAGCCACGGCTCGCGAACGACATAAACTATCTTGGCTGTCAGTCCATCTCCCCGATCTTTCGGCTGGCAGTTCTCAGTCCGACTCAAGGACGGACAGTGCTATTACCGGCATTGATATTTTTCATCCTCTTGGCTGAGTCCCTTCATGTCCCGACAGTTAGCGGATCTGATTGGAGTTACTCGAAGGAAGTATACCGCCAGTCATCCTCCGAGCACCCATCATCCTTCAGCGCGCCATTGAGCCTCGAACTCAAACTTCTGCCAGTGGGGACGAGCAATGAGCTATACTACAACTCCAAGTACGCGGTGTCGGGCCACCTCATCTCGGTCCCGGTCTTCTGATGAATGGATAGATTTCCACATCTTCGTCTACATCTTTACCACGATCTCGCTCCGCACTTAAGGTGTGTAAGCCAACTCTCACCGACGTCGCCTCTCGCTCTTTGGCACCTCACTGTCTCCCCCTTCCCCTGGTCGTTCTTATCTTGTTGTAGGACGTGCCCCGGAAATGAGTTCCTTCCTGCCCACTTCCGGTCCGTACACGCTCTTATCCCTACCATCACCAACTTAACGGGAGAACCAAGTCCGCGCAATTCACACGGCGACACGGCCCATATTCAATTCAGCCTCATCTCTGCCGGGTTCGTATCAAAGATATTGAGGCCTTTGGAAACGTTTCAGCTGTTCCCAGCGATTCCGAATCTAACTCCATCGACGTCGATAATCGGAGGTGTAACGTCTTCCGCAATCACTGGTTCGTTGACCACCCTGTTCCATGACTCTATGATTGACGATAAGCTCCGTTCACAGCGAAAATCGACGCAAAAAAAGGCGGTAAGCATTCTCGTTCATCGTATCATCGGCCCCTTCTCAATTACTCCAGATCCGCCGCCACGCTCTACGATTATCCATTCCAGCTCTCTTCCGTCCTCCAGTGAATCGCCTTCCCAATCCAGCACCAGTGCTCAATTACTCTCCGTCGAAAGCGTGTTCGCAAATACCACTCCATCCTCGGGGCCGTCACCTACATATATCGTGGCTCCCGGACCACCTCAGACGAGATCAAACAGTGTCAGTACGGGAACCATAGCTGGCACCGTCATCGGGACTCTCATCGGCACTCTTCTCATCCTCGGCCTAATCTGGACCATCGTCCGGCTTGTTCGCCGGCACCGGCGGCGCCTCCGAGCTTTCCACGCGCATGACCCCCCTGCGGAGCAACGCCGAATCGTCACGCAGAGAGGGGAAGTAGTACTGGCTCTCGATAGACCTGCACAGTCCAGAATCGTACAGATGCAGGAGCCGATGTTGCGCAAGTACAACACCGGCACAGGACCATCGGGCAGCGCTATCGAGCCCCAGACACAGGCGGGGTTGCAATCTGATGACTTGGTTCGTCAGTTAGCAGAGATGCGCGTAAGAATGGCGCTCATGGAGGCGCGAATCCCTTCGGTAGCCGATGAAGTACGCCAAGCAGAGGATGACACCCACCAAGAGCCTCCGGAATATTTCACTCGCTAAATGGTTCATGTATTCTTGTCCAGTAGCTAAGAACGAAGGAATACCATCTGACCGAATGGGAACTCGAGCAGCGGTGTTGAGCCGGTGCCGACATCGCTAGCGCACATGGGAGTCACCTATTGCTTTCCTCAGTACTTCAGTTTTGCCTCCGTTGCGGTTCCTGCATTTCATGCTCTACAATTATATGTGGGGAATGTACGCTGTCCAACTGACGTCGACGAATATCCGCGCTGGGAGGGAACGGAGGGTCGTGAGAGGTAATACGAGCAGCAATAACCTCGCGGACATGTACAACAAGGCCGGAAGCATGAAGGTGGCCGTCAAAACCATACTTGTAATGTGTGAATCGCGGAATGACGCCAGGAGGACAGTAAGCAAGAGCGGTATCAGAATAAGCAGAATCGAGCCCGTCCACCACGCAACAGTTTCGATAAGGGTGGGGAGCGGCATGCCGATTCCAGCGAAGTGGATGGCACCAAACAGAAGGGCCAAAAGAAGTTGCGGCCATACTTCGTCAGTACGGCCGTCCGTCGATGAGGATACGTCCCAGAATGTCGGCACCACAGATTCTTCTAGTGGGTTATACTCGTCAGAGTCGTACGGCCGGCCAATGAGCGTGGCGAATCGCGCTTGCCATGGCCGCTTTTGCCTTGAAGTTGGAAGCACGGGGTGATGCTCAAGCTCCCGAGGATTCAGCCCGACGACGATGGGCTCCTGTACATTGAGCGGTTTGCTCCACCAGAACAGCCAAGTAAACAGGTTCAGAACGGCGAAGGCGAGGGTAACAACTTCCAGCTCCGTGAGGAGAATATCCTGGTTCAGGCGCGCAATGCACTGCACAACGAACCAGATACCCTGGAAGAATGCGACGGCTTTCGACAGCGCGTCACTCTTGCTTTTGTCGAGGATCGTGGCTTCAGAGGTCGCCCGAATGGCTTCGATGCATCCAGGCTGTTGGAGCTGCTCGCGGGTGATTATGGGGTGTCCATGTGCGTCTGCAAATCCGCCCATACAGATGAAGAATCCATGCGTCAAGGAAATGTCGAATTCTGTTGTGCCTGGTCAGCTGTCCGATTTTGAAGACGGATACAGAAAGCACCGACCTCTGCTCAATCTTCGCGCGTCCAGCAGCTGCCTGACTGCAAATCCAGCAATAAACTCGGGTGCAAAAAGGGCAACGGTCATCAACTTGAGTCGACTCCGCAAAGCGCCCGAGCGATGCAGTAGGATCCACTTGGCCCTCATCCAAAGTGAAGCGCCTTTAGACGGTGCTGGAGGAGTTGGCGGAGGGATATTTGGATGCACAGAGACCCAGATGCAGGCAAATATCGTCGCAAGGCAGCTCCAAACAATGTCGAAGAGACGGCGACAGTGGTCGATGTCTTTGCAGGCGACGGAGGACGGAGTCGCGGAGGTCGCCAGCATCGCAGCGGAGGGAGGAGGGAGAGGGAGAGTACTAAGCGCTCGTGCGAGTGCCATGGAGATCGGGAAGGAATTAGACTTGCGACAGATCTCTGATCCACACATTATTACTCCTTCCGCCCAGAATCAATCCAAACGAGCCCGCTCTAACGCAAGATCTAAGCGCCGGCGTCTCTTGTCATGTATAGCGTGACGACTCGACTTGCGCCGTTGTACGTATGGATCAAGGCAGGCACGACACAATCAACCATCTGCAGCGTTGGAAGTCAGATCGAAGAACGGCAAAGGGTGTGAAGCTAGTATTTCTCATGTGTCGGAGTAGCATTAAACAAGTACCCAAGAAACGACCGCATCCTGGACCTGTTCTAGTAGAGATGCTGATGCGCCGGCATTAATAACTTGTATTGGTCGCCTGTGATAGCTGTCAGCTTTATTCTGAAAGCCAGAGACACTCACGGCCAATCTCTCCTGCATGCCGCTTGCGGATATGCTCCTCTGCGCGCGCCCAGAAGTCGTTCCCTTCAAGGATTCCTTCGCTCCAATCGTCAGGCCAGCTGAAATATCGGCGGTCCGGGAAACTCTGGTGGACTCTGATAAACACAAAGCCAGGGTTGGACCTCAGCCGCGGCTCGACGTCGATCTCGGGAGCCCCACCGGCGTAGTATTGGATCACGATAAACGCATGGAGCGCACCAGATGGGCGCAGAGCAGCGAGGACCGCGTTGCATTGATCCGGAAGAAGCTTCTGCCACTGCTTTGAATCGCAGGCAAGGTGCGTCAGTGCAGGAAGAGCGAGGAGTTGAGCCCAGATGGGGTTCCTGGTGCTCTCCCGGTCCCAGATCTCCAGGTGGGTGAGATGAGACAGCGCAGGCAGACTGGCAAGGCTGTTTTCGGATGCCTTCAGGTCGAAGAGCTCACCGAGGGCGCCTTGCAGCCGCTGCAGTTGCTCCAACGAGTCCAACAAATTGACACCGCGGGACGCAGTGGACTGGCTGATGAGACTTTTCGTTCCCACACAAACTCGCAGAATGCGTCTGATGTCTTCCGGGGAGACGAAGTAGAACAGCAGATTCTGCACGTAGCTGGCGAAGAACGATTGCGATTTACGCTTCACGAGCTGGTCGAAGGCGTGGGGTGAGAGCTTTAGGATGGGGGCGGATAAGATGGTGTCGAAGTGGGTGGAGGAGTGAATGACAAGAGACCGGTATAGCAGCGGCTCAACCCTGTCCCAGCGTTAAATGGCTTTTTTGGTGGCACTCGGCGATGCCAATGGGACTCACCATTCCTTCACCCGCCATGCGACAACGAGAAAGTGCCCCGCTTCAGAGGGTGCGGCGAGCGCTGCAGTACGGAAGATTAGACGTTCGAGCTCTCGGGGCAAATATGGGCTGTGGGACTGCGACATGAAGGCTCAGGACAAGTTGTTGGTCAGCAGTCATCAGCCGAAAGTGATTGCCGCAGTCTGTGACGTCACGGTCTGTCTTCGCAAAAAGCGTCCACTGGCATCGGACGGTCCGAACGGATTCTTCTGTACGCACCGTTGGTCTTCCTACTCGACGCCGACGCTATATCCATCTCACTTCAAGCTGTCCGACAACCACAGCCACGCCACGGTTCCTCCGAGCTGCGATTCTTGTCGTATCCCGCAAGCTTCCATTCAATACAGGTACCGTACACCGTCCCGTCCTGCTGTCGATTCTGAGGAGTTTCGCCCACTGCCTACTAGCGCGCCGAGCCCCGTCTAGAAGAGCAAGGACCCTTCTAGTCAAGATTCAAGAACTCCGCCGTATGATTTCTCGAAGAGCACATGCCTTTGCCGAAAGCAGCCAAGCCCAGCCACTGGGATGAGGCGTTTGAAGATTTACGCCCTTGTGGCCCGAGATTGGTGGACTGACTGCGAATGGTAAGACGTGGATTAGGCAAGAAGAACAAGGAGATCGACACTGTGTGGGTGTGTCTTCTTATCAGTTTTATCCGAGTTCTTACACACTGAATTCCCTCCTATGCATGGTGCTCGACGGCCCCAGACAGCCCGACCTCCCTGTGGCACGTATGTGACTGTCCCGGAGCATTATACCCCGGCCTCCGTCGTCCCAGTCAATTGACACCGTGCTTCTCTTCGACGTGTTACGTGGAGTCTTCTGGACCTAGACCTTCGAGCAACGAGTCAGCCCAGCGCGAAGATGGTCTAGCTCCTCCCGCGACGATCTATAAAAACTTTCATCCATCCCGGTGTCCATTATTGCTATCGCCTTCGTCACTAACCACCAACGCTTCATTCCCACCCAGCAATGTCCTCTACAACTGCCATCGCTCGGGAACTTCTCTCCGCCCGCCGCCGCTGCGTGAAGCAGACACTATCGACCGCCATTTCCGAATCATCCTTGACAAAACCCGCATACCGCGCTGGTCCTCAATGCTGCCACTGTGGCTGCCGAGGCACTCACACGACGACATGTCCGTTCTACAATCCCGCCACTTGCACCTGGTTCGTCCTTGGTCGTCCGTTCCTGTGCTTCGCGTCTAACGCGACTGGTTTTGTAGATGTTGGCCGAGGTCGCTCGTCCTCGATGACTGGTTGGGACGCTGCGCTTCTTGTATTGTGCGGAATCCCCCTTCGTTCTTGTCCTTGCCGCTGACGAGACGATCCTTGCTCCGTAGAGCTCTCTCTTATTTATCGCACCCAACAACAACACTACCACTTTATGTATTACTGCGCATCGCAAGCTGTACGCTAGCCATGTAGAGCATTGCATTCGCTATCCCAACCGATCAATCTACCGTTCAAAATGAGCAAAAGTCGGAGCGGAAGGGGAAGGCGAGCGCGATGGATCATCACAAAAGCGACGGGCATTCAATCCCTACGGCCTTGTAAATCGACCAAAATTCAGACTACAATCCTCCCCGCATCCATCCACCAAAGCTTTGAGCTCCGCCGCATGTCGACGCAGGACTGCCTCAGACACGCAATCAGAGTCAAATTTGAAGCTCTTCAGCCTCGCAGCACCATTCAAGCCCTCAAGACGTATAGAGACCAAGTCGATGAACGCCAGCAGCGTGTCCGCCACATCGGATTCGCTACTACCACCCCAGTGCCCAATCGTCAGCGAGCGCAGCTCACGGAAGAGCGGAGGCATGCTCAGTGTGAATAGGTCGCGAATGCTCTCTGGCGACTCTGCGAACGCGCGCGGGACGACCACGAGGGCGGGCAGGGATGGAAATATCATTGCCGTCTGGCGGATCGCATCAAGGGTCGCATCTTGCAGGATAAATTCTTGGATGGAGCAAGCCGAGCGTTCGAGGAAGGATTGGATGATGTCGAAGGCGACATCCATCATGAGGAGGCCGTCAAGCAGGAGGTGAGTGAGTGAGGGAAGGGTAAGGTACGGCATCAGGGCGATAGGTGAACGCCAGGTGGGATCGAGCAGTTGGAGCGTTGTCAGGTGATGGAGCGAGAGGGGATTTGGATGGATAGATTCGGTGGATTCGTCGACGGCGAGGTAGAGGCGCAGCGTGCGCAAGTTTGGCGTCTGTTTGAGGACCTTGACAATGTCGTCAACGCTCAAACCGCACAGTTCGAGTGTCGTGAGCTGGTGGACCGGAAGCCAGTGAAGGAGGGTATCAGAATGCGCGTCTACGCGGAGCTTTCGCAAGCGCGGGGCTGCTATCTCCTGGAGAATCTTGTCCGCTGAGACCGTAGCAGACCCATACAGCGCAAAGTACTCCAACAGATCCAACTCCCGCGGGAAATGGTCCAAGGGAAGAGGCCACCCGTCGGTCTCCAATTGAAGGCACTTCCACCGCTGTGCATCGACAAGAAGCCGCGAAATGATGGAGTCCGCGTACTCGTGCGGTAGTCGGAGGTGCAGGGTCAACGGTGCTTCCCCCGCTCGAGAAAGCCACATATCGACTAGGCTGACGGCATTGGCCTGAGTGATGGTGATGCAGTCCAGGATAAGCGTGGCCCAGAGAGTTGGGGTGGAGAGTGCGACTGAGCGCCATTGGGTGCATACCGCTGCGAGCCTCAGCGGGGCAAAATCGTCCGGATAGAGGAATCCAGTGAGTTTGGGGTAGAATGTCTGCGCGGAGACCCGCTCAAAGATGTCGGACGTGAGGTCGAAGGGGAGGTTCAGGATGAAAGCTGGTGGTGGCATGTCGAAAGAAGCCGATGACTCGAATGGGATCAATGTCACACGTACTTTGATTCTTGCCGCGTCGTAGGCTTGGAGCTCCGAACGGCTCCGGGTCCTCTTTCCGCCGGAATTCAAGCTGCACTCAAGCCCGTGGTTTCGAAAAGCCAAAGTCTCGCAAGTCTTGGAATCCGCTGGGCAGTCTACTTACCACACTGCGGTGCCAATCTTCCGTCTCTGCGAACCCATCAAGACAGAAAGCTCCGCTGCAATATCCTCTGCACTGTGCAGCGACGGGTCGACGGCCTCTACTTCAAGCAGTTGGGTGGAGGCAAATCTCTTTACTATTAGCATCGGCGATCCAGGCTAATATTTAACATTCCAAGACCATGGTCACTCTACAGGCTTCCGCGCGAACATGCCCTGGAGTATTCGGACGAGGGCGACGGCGGTCTTATATCTCGATTTTGGAATACTGTGGCAGGTAGCAACCGACGTAGCGAAACATATGACTGCAGTTAAGATATGGCGTTGCTTGAAGCTCAGACAGAGCGAGACGAGCAAACGGTATCAATGATCATCTGAAGGTTTCATAATAATTCGAATTCGCGAGCAAAGAACAAGGCTGCCAACATTCCCTAGTCTCCCTCTCCCGCTTCTACCGTACCAAGTTTGTTGTTCCTAGGCGGACCCAAGAATATTTCCATTCCCGCATTCATCAAGGCATGGAACGCTTCGACAAGCTCCGGCGTGAACGAGCGTTGGTAGAACCACGTCCACTCAGGCAGCGCTGTGCGGTCGGCGTACACCACATGGCAGCAATCCAAAAAAGGCTCTAGACTGCCACCGACTCTAGATCTCGAGGAAAGAGTGTCTGCGAGTGCGGTGAGGTCGTCGTGGCCGGCTATAACGTCCATTACCACAAAAGAACGAAGTTGTGGGAGGATGTCCGGATATGCGTTGCGATCCAGCCGATGGAATAAGAGGTAAAGGTCACGGTCGATGTGATGAAGTTCAATGTGGGTTAATCCATGAAGATTATCAAGCAAAGCAAGATCGAAGCCGGCGGAAAATGAAGACCGGTGGTCGGATGTATCGGAAAGCCGCCGCAAGGTGTGGGAACAGTGCGAAAGAAAGCGTTTCAGATGATTCGCGCGGAGTGCGACACCTTCGGTGATCTCCATGACTTCCAGCGCGGGCAGACAGAGATGCGGAAGGATACGTGGCGCATTGCACCCACTGGTTAGGTGGAGGCGGAGTATTTTGAGATGGTGATGGGTGATCATGGGCTCATCGGGGAACGGTCTAGAGTAGTCGGCGAATTGGCACTCCAGTTGTACGAGAGTCGGTGCAGAACGAAGGAAATCGAGGAGATCCTTCTCCTGTATGAAGAAAAGACTCGCGGTAGCGAGCATCGGGCGAGGTGATGGGGAGCGCATCGTTACTGCAAGCTCGAAGCGCAGGAAGAGTCTTTGCAATTTTGGTGAATCGAGGAGGACTTGCGCAATAGGCGGTAAAGCAGTGATGCCAGGAGGCCTCTCCACCCCAACATCCCAGCGCAATTGAAGCACGAGAGTGTCCAGGAGTGGTAATGAACCGAGAGCGAGAGCTGGAATACCATCGAGGTCTCCGAGGACGCAAGAGAGGTGCAGGGTCTGCAGTTGGTGGTCTGGCAACGCAGGCAAGACCTTCTTCAGCGAGATGGCGGGGAAGTGTCGAAATCCCCGAGCAGAGAATGAGAGTGGCTGAAAGCCTGCTCGAGAGAACCATTCCCCAACGAGCGTCCGCAGAGCTTCAGCATCGCGGAGGGATGCTGGGAGCTCAGACGCGGAAAGGCTAAGCTCCGTCCATAACCGTGGCGTCGCCAGCGCCAGATATCTCCAAGCGCGGCAAACATGAAGCAGAACGAGCGGTGCAGTGTGTGGATGGGGAGGATCCGGAGGATCAGGGAGCAATCGAAAGCGCATTCCATAGAGGTCTGGCAGAGGGCGGAGTAGATGCTCGATGGGCGCAGACAGACAATGGACGAATATGTCCGCCGCGATATCTTGAGGGATCGTTTGCATCGACATGGTGGTCGGGACGAGAGCGTGTGAAGGCTGTGACGAGACGAATGATTCAAATGATCCGAATTTCCTTCGCCGACGGCCGAATCTGATCCAATCAACCGTAGTGACACCGTGACACGTCAACCTTGTCAGCAACGGCCATGTCCGACAACGCGTTGCCGGACGAGGTCCTCTCGGAGTCGACGAGGGAACCTTCTCCAATACCACCTCCAAAGTCTCTCCGTTCGCCACGTACACCGAGTCCCCTTCGGCCTACTTGCTGGTGAACAAGTCCTGGCTGCGCGTTACGACGCCTCTGCTTTACAACACGGTCGTTTTACGCTCGAAGGCGCAGGCCAAAGCCCTCGAACGGGCTCTCAGCGGCAACGCAATCCTGGGGCAATTCATCAAGCAGCTACGGGTCGAGGGCGGCTACGGCGCGCCGATGCACCGCATCCTAAAACTCTCCCCGAACATCTCGCACCTCTACTTGACCCTTGTGATTTCTTCTGGCGACAGCACGGATGGGCTCTGCAAAGGGCTCGCTCTGATCAGTCCCACCAGCTTCATTCTATACGATACGATCCACATCTCACATCAGGCAAAGAACAAAATGGCCCGCAATCTCGTCGCCGCCATCGTCGACGTGATTCCTGGATGGCAGAAGCTCGTATGTAGTTTAATTTGCCCTACTTTTCGTTGCCTCATCTGTTTCAAGTCGACGTTCCACTGTCCGTATATGACCGACGCGAACTTCTCCGACCAGAACGACCGTTGGGAATCTATTGCCCGACCGCTGGTCACGGCACAAAAACTTCACACCCTGACGTCCAACTCCCTTGTCGACGCAGCTTTGCTATACGAGACATTCAAAATGTGTCCATTGCGGAGCATCGTCATCAAGGAACGCCTCTCGGAGTTTGATCTAAAATATCAGCTGCAGGAACTTGACCCAGTCCTCAAAGCGATGCTCGTGTACAAGACTTGGTACGTGGGCAACATCTCCAACACTTCATGTACCGATGCTCTCAGGCGGAATGTTACTCCTCCTCCAGGCGCGATAGCTCCGGAATTCGAGCCTTCCCTCAATCCATTCTATAAGCCGGTGAGCAACGCATCGGAGGAGGTTCAGGATTGCATTTGGTCTCGAATTCTGCACTTCGCGCTCTACGTCCCAGAACTGGGAGAGTTGCCGATGAGATGGGACATTCCTAAGACACGCGTGTCCCTTCTCACTGTCTCATCGCGATTCCAGGTGAGCTGATTTTTCCGTCTACTCCGCCGAAGACGAGGTTGATATCGAGCTACCAGCGGCTCGGAATTCCACATCTCTGTGTCCACGTGTACATCCGCACCAAGCCCTCGCTTGAGTTGTTCGCCGACCTGCTGTCGAAAAATCCTCCCCTTAAGAGAAACATCAGCACTCTCGTCGCTCACACATACGGGATTCACGTCCCAAGGGACCGCGTTGTCGAATACCAGACGATGATGCAGAAAATCCTCCCCGGTATCGACGGGTTGCGTCGCCTCTCCTCGATTCGGGATCAGCAAAGCCACACCGTATACTACGCCTCGGAAGCCCCCATCGTCTGGGATACATTCCTCGCCGTCGACTTTGGACGTCTCGAGGAATGCTCGATTCGGATAGCAACAGAACACCTTGCCTCCCCCCGCCGTGTTTTCGCGATTTGTGGAACTGCGGGTCCTCCATTGGCGCTGCGAGACGTCTTTTGTCCTCGGACCCACCGCGATCCCAGTCGACGCACTTCCCAAGCTGGAAGAGCTGATCGTGCGCGAATCCGACAGCTCGTTCGCGACCGTGCTGTCGCGTATGAAGTACGTCTCTTCGTCCATCCCATCTGATATATCTGAACCGTAATCCTCAGGTTACCCTCCCTCAAGCGCGCTCGCTTCTTGCAAACAATTAACAGCGAGGTCCTGTTGGAGATGCACGGAAGCAGGCTCTCCACCCTTGAGATCCCCGTTTCTGCATTCCTCACCCTCAACACCCACATATTCGACTTGTGTTCCAATCTAACCTCCTTGACTGTCTGTTGGGCGTACCAGAGAATTCAGCCGGGTGGTGGTGGTGGAGCAGTATGTGCAACAATTTCCTCGGCTGTCAGTTCACCTGTCTCACACACTTAGTCGGTTTTGCCGCCCGAGAGCGACGCACTCAACGCTCGTATCCCTGCAACATCCGTTGTCGAAATTATCTTCGACACCGTCCTTCCGCTCGAGTACGTCCTGGCATACCTTCCAATCGCTCCGACGCCGTACTAATCAGAGTATAGACAGCCAGCGCTAAAGGATCGTTGGAGTCAATTCCTCGTCAACACCTTCCCGCACGCGTCGCTGCCCAACCTGCAAGAGATCCGCACAACGGCGTTCAAATGGCCCACCACCGAGTTCGTGTCTTGGTCTCTGTTTTTTCGTCATCGTATTGTGCTAAAGTGCGCCTCTGGCAGACGAGATATCGCCAAGAGTCCCTGGGTAACGGCCGCGGAAACTCTTTTGTCTAGGGAAATCGCGCTGAAGGATGCCGAGGGGAAGAGTTGGCGTCCGAGGTTAAAGGTCGGGAAAGGACCAACCGGCCCGGGTGTTGGCAGTGAGGCTTCCCACTCGAGTCGCCCGACTCGGTCGAGCACACGACGTGGAGGGAAGTAATCGGATACTATTTTGCATGTGCACCTGAAACTATCTTCTTGCCTAACCTCCACGTTAACTTGAGCTATCCCGATCCGCGACTCGGATCATTCGCGCGGCAAGTATACAGTAATTCAACCCCAACTCTCTTCGGCTTCCTACCATCCCGCGCTTGCACTTGCCGCTGACGATCTTCCCAGCAACGTCTATTTCACCATTTTTTTTTCGCGCATCGCAAGCTTTACGCCAGCCAGGTATGTAGAGGATTGCCTCCGCTATCCCAAAGCTCCTGCCTACGCTAGTCTCTATATCTGCCTACGGGGTCCTTGAATGCAGTGAGTGTAGCCTTGCATACATAACAGGAATTGAAGAAAGCGACAGGAGGTTCCGTCAGATCCCCACGCTCGTTGTAAATCCACCGAAATTCAGACTGAAATCCTCCCCACATTCATCCACCAAGGCTTTGAGCTCCGCCGCATGCCGACGCAGGACCGCCTCCGACATCCCATGAGAGTCGAATGTGAAGCTCTTCAGCTTCACAGCACCATTCAAGCCCGCAGAACGAACAGAGACCAAGTCGATTAACGCCAGCAGCGTGCGCGTGTCATTCGATTCGCTACTACGACCCCAGCGCCCAATCGTCAGGGATCGCAGCTCACAGAAGAGAGGAGGCACTTCCAGTGTGAATATGTCGCGGATGCGCTGGGGCGGGGGTGGCACCGCGGGCGGGAAGAGCACGAGGGCAGGCAGGGATGGGAATATCATTGCCGCCTCGCTGATAGCACCGACGGTCGTATTTTGCACGGTGAGTTCTTGGAGGGAGAACGCCGAGCGTTCGACGAAGGATTGGATGATGGAGTGGTTGGCATCGGTCATGCCGCGGCCGTCGAGCAGTGTGTGAGTGAGTGAGGGAAGCGTAAGGTGCGACATCAGCGCGATGGGTGGCTGCCAGGTGGGCTCGAGGAGTTGGAGGGTTGTCAGGTGATGGAGCGATAGCGGATTAGGATCGATCGATTGGGAGGATTCGTCGTCGATGGTGAGGTAAAGCCGCAGCGTCTGCAAGTTGGGAGTCTGTTTAAGCACCTTGACGCTATCGTCAACGGTCAGACTCCCCAGTTCGAGCGTCGTAAGCTGGTGGACCGGCAGCCCCCGATGGAGGAAAAAAGAATAAGAGTCTACCGAGACTTCTCGGAGGCGCGGGGCATTCATTTCCCCGAGAGTCTTGCCCATTGACACGGCAGCAGATCCATACAGCCCAAGATACTCCAGCATCTCCAACTCCCGCGGAATAGAGTCCATGAGAAGGGACCAGCCATACGCTTCCAGGTGAACGCGCTTCCACCGCTGTGCGTACAAAGCGAGCCGCGATACGACGTAGTTCGGGTACTCGAGCGCCAGGCGAATGTAGAGCGTCAACGGTGCCTCGCCCGCTCGAGAGAGCCAGGTGTCGACGACACTGACTGCGTCGGCTTGATGAATCGTGGTGCAATCCAAGATGAGCGTGGCCCAGAGAGTGGGGGTGGAGAGTGCGACTGAGCGCCATTCGGTGCATACTGCCGCGAGGCGTAGGGGGACAAAGTCCTTGGGATAGATGTCTCGGATGGTGGGGTACGAGGGGTGAGCGGAGACGCGCTCAAAGATGTCCGAGGTGAGATCGAAAGGGAGGTTCAGGATGAAAGCTGCAGGTCGTGGTGGTGGCATGTCGAAAGAAGCCGATGATCGGATCAATCTCAATAAGTCTTTGATCCTTGCCACGTCGTTGCTGGCACGACGTCGACCACTCTCATGTCTTTGCGTCGAGCAGTTCAAGGCTAGAGGTCCCATTCCTCTCCCTTTCCGCTAGAATGCACGGTGCAACCAACGCAGGCCCAGCTCAAGCTCGGAAAAATCAAGTCTCTCAGGTCCTGGACCACAGTCTACCACGCCGTGCTAGTACGAGACTACTATGGCGCTCGAAATGGGGAAAAATAGAATCCCCCCCCAACTTGTCAATTTTGATGTTTCCGATACTTTTTCGGCTATTTTCACCAATGCCGCCACGATATTACGACAGTTTGTGAAAAGTAGCGGCTTTCGCGTTGCCGCAACTTTTTCTTACGCCGCAACTTTTTTCATGCCGCAACTTTTTATCTGCCGCGACTTTTTTCTTCATGCCGCTACTCTTTTTTCTTTGCCCCTACTTTCCATCACCGCGACCTGGTCTGGATGGTTCATGGATGAGCGCCTGGCGCGGTCACATGACTCACACGTGCCAGCGACAGGCACGCTGCGAGGTCTCCTGCACATCCACATGGGAGCATAAGCACAGTGGCTCAGCTGATTCACGTGCTGAGGTGCATGGTGATGAAG
This sequence comes from Mycena amicta, assembly GCA_029282125.1. Classification (NCBI taxonomy): domain Eukaryota; kingdom Fungi; phylum Basidiomycota; class Agaricomycetes; order Agaricales; family Mycenaceae; genus Mycena; species Mycena amicta. Next base: position 110,019 of record JARIHP010000001.1, on the reverse strand, counting down.
GCTACCTGGATGCAAAGGCTGCGAAGAACAAATGAGTTAAGTAATGAGCAGTTGTACGTGGACCTTACAGTAGACTACCACAGTAAGTACTTGAAGCAACGTTGAACTATGAATGACTGCAGTTCCATAAGTCGCGGCATGACAAAAAGTTGCGGCATGACAAAAAAGTTGAGGCATGAACAAAAAGTTGCGGCGAAGAAAAAAGTTGCGGCACAAAAACGTTGCGGCAGCACACGAAAAGTTGCGGCAATGTGTTGCCGCTACTTTTGACAAACTGTCGTAATATAGTAGCGGCATTGGCGAAAATCATCGATAAAGTAGCGGAACTGTCGAAAATGACAAGTGTGGGGGGGATTTTAAATTTTCCCCATTTCGAGCGCCATAGACTACGAGTGCTCCGTGTCTATTAGCGAAAGCTCCTCTGCAGCGACGACTACACAGCCCAATCGGTTCGATCTACATCCCGAAAAGGATACCCAAGGCGACGGACGAGCGGAATGGAAGGCTACGAAGTACAGTATTCTACAAGACGAGTACTCCTTGACTAACTCCCTGGTATTCGTGGCCTTTTTCGTCGCATCTCTACCAAGCATTCTCCTGCCAGCAAATATACGCCGTCCATTGGTCCACGCTGCAGCTAAGTAGAGTTCCCTGCTTCCTGACAAAATTCGTCACGCGTACACCAGCATTTGTGCATTTCCTGGTACGCACAAGTCGATTATATCTCTCTCACGTTGACACGTACGTTCCCATGAAATCCCTGCCTTTTTTTTCTCTCATTACACAATTGTACAGAATCAAAACCCAAAGCTCCCCTCGCCAGACGCAATGAGCGCGTTGATCGCAGACTGGTCCGCGATTGCGGCCCCCGTATCTCCAAACTGGGTGTCAATCGCGAGCTTGGCGCGTAGGCCCGAGAGCTGGCCCAACTGTTCCGGGGTGAGGCTGGTGTTTGGCGGTGGGAACGGGTCGAGTGGGTTGACTGTGGCCGTTGCTGCCACTGCCGCGGCGGAAGAAGACGCGGCGGCGATGGAGGCGTTGATGTCGATGCCGGCGGCGGTCTCGGCGGCCTTTGCGGCAATTGATGCGCTGGAGAACTCGGCTTGCTGCTCGTCGTGGGCATCGTTGTTGCCCGCTGGGATTATCACACCGCCCTGCGCAAGTGAGTGTTTATATTCGTTCATGTGAAGGAGGGACGCACAAAGTTCGTGAACCCATCAGGGACTGTGTCGTCTCCAGTTGCTCCGGCGGCATCGGCTGTAGCCGTCGCTGTCGCTCCAGCGGCCTGTATGTAATGAGCAAATGGTGGTTGGGTGAGTCATGGATGGATACGCACGATCAAGCTGGCCAAGTCGAACCCCGCATCCCGGGCAAATATGGGACGCGCGCTGACAGAGGCCGCGAAGAGGGCAGCGCCGACGATGATGAATGCCTTGACCATGTTTCAAGTTGTGTGTTGTGTAAGTAGAAAGGTAAGCGTCGAGCTTGGAAGAGGATTGAAGGGAAAAGAAGAAGACGAAAGTGAGGAATCAACCTTGAGCCTTGAGTGGGAAGATGTGGCGAGCTTTATACTTGCGGGAGATCGCCACGCGCACCCTGAATCGTCGCACGCAATGCCCCGGCGAGCCTCATCATGGATTCAATGCACGGTCGGCATGGTCCAAGTTCAATTCATCGCATTCCGACATCTGCGTTGCTTGGCACCAACACGCAGATCTCACGAACCACAGCGAAAATCAGTGGCAAATCATGATCAGAACGCAAGTTCGATGGCGGGTTGCGATTCGCAACGCGGGATAACAGCTGTAATATTTGTATCTGAGGTTCATTCATCGCCCTGTATGTGATAAGCTGAGATACAGTGGGCGCCGCCTCAACCAGCATTGTAATTAGCCCGCGGCAGAACGGGCCGGAAGATCCGATTCGGCGATCACCGGTTCACTGGGCGACCCGGTGACTCGTGAGTCGTCGGCTACTATTAATAGGTGGTGTTTGCGCGATCCGGACAAAAGATCACCGGCGATGGTTGCTAGTGCTTGCTGCGTGAAGCAGACACATGCACACATCCAGGGGCGGATTCATCCAACATCTTCATCCATCACAAATTGAAAGCCACGACGTCGACGACATCGAGCGAATCTCATTTCGCAATGATTCAGAGTGAAGTCGGAAGATTGGTAGAACGAATATAACTCTCGTTCGTGAATAAATAAAGAAGACACTCGTTGACCCGCGATGTTTCCTAATCCAACCCACCCCCTCCCCCCGCACTAATCTTGTTATCCCCCGGAGGCCCCAAGAAGATCTCCATCCCCGTCTTTTGTAAGGCACGAAAAGTCTCGACGAGCGCTGGAGTGAAGGTCTCCTCGAAATACTCGACCCAGAGGTCTGGTGCCATCTGCTTGGGGTACACCACACGGCAGGATTCCAAGCAACAGTCCCGACTGCCACTGGCAGTGCTTCTCGAGTACAGAGCATCCGCGAGTACATTGAGCTCCTCGTTGTCGCCACCAGAGTTGATAACCGCTAATGAACGAAGCTGGGGAAGGAAGTCCGGATATTTCGTACGATCCAACCGGTGGAATAGTGAGAGAAGGGCATAATGGGCATCGATGTGATGAACTTCAACGTGCGTCAATCCAGGAAGGACGTCAAGCCATCGAAGCTCCAAGTAGGCATATGAAAAAAAGCGTCGCAGAGTTTCGGCAGAGTGCGAGAGAAAGCGTGTGAGGTCTCTCGGGTCGAGTCGGATACCGGTACCTTTCGGGACCGCGAGAACTTCCAGAGAGGGCAGAACGAGATGCCGAAAAATATCTGACGTATCCATGGACCCCTCCAGGAGGCGGAGCGTTGTGAGATGGTCATGGGTGACCACGAGCCCCTCAGCGAACGGGGCGGAGTACCAGCCTATTTTGCATTCCAGGTGGACGAGGCTTGGTGCTGAAGGAATGAAATCGAAGACGTCCCTCGCTGTGATGAAGATAAGACTCGCGGTGGTGAGCATCGGGCGAAGTGGGTGGGAGCGCATCGTTGCTGGAAAATCGAGGTGCAGGGAGAGTCTCTGCAATTTTGGCGACCTGAGGAGGAATTCCACAGAATCCGGTAACGCAGCGGTGCGACGAGGCTGTTTAACCCCGTCGTCCCAGTGCAATTGGAGCACAAGGGTCTCCAGAAGTGGTAATGAGTCGAGAGCGAGAGCCGGAATGCCTTTGAGGTCTCGGGGACTACAAGAGAGGTGTAGGGTCTGAAGTTGGTCTGGCCGTGAGTGGATGACGTCTTTTAGCAAGATAGACGGGATATGTCGAAAGCCCGAGGCGGAAAATGAGAGTGGCCGAGAGCCGGCTCGAGAGAACCATTCCCCAACGAGTTTCTGCAGAGCTTCGGTATCGCGGAGGGATGTTGGAAGTTTGGGTTCAAAAAGACTCAGCTCCGTCCATAACCGTGGCGTCCGCAGAGCCACCTGTCTCCAGACGCGGCAAACGTGAAGCAGGAGGAGCGGTGCAGTGTGTGGATGGGGAGGATTGGGAGGATTGGGGAGCAGATGCTCGTCGGAGACGGTGGGCGCGGGAGGTAGACAATGAACGAATATGTCCGCCGCTATGTCTTCGGGCATCGTTTGCATCGACATGGTGGGGTCGGGACGAGAGCGTGTGACGTCGTCTGATCCGAATTGATCCCGATCCCGTCATTACACGCGAGTATAATAAACCCCCCCCCGTCATTACGGAAGCTGGTCCGTGCACTGCCGGCGCCAGTTCTGGTTAGCTAATCTGGCTCTCCGTCTCTTCCCTCATGTCGCGTTCTGTACCAACTCGGAGATCGACATTCCGGGATGTCTCCGATACACCGCTAGGTGAAATGGGAGTTGAGGAGGCGTACTCTGCCACCATTGGAGCCCAGGCTGCCCAAACTCGGAATGTGCCCGACGGCAGAATGAGCGTTGAAGTCGGGGATGCAGTCGACGTCACCAGCTCTGGAGACTCGTAAGATTCGACAAGCATGTATCGAAACTCCCCGAGCTTACTTTCCACAGGGGGGTCCCCAATAACGAGACCATGAATACTTCGGCCACACGCTTCCGCGTCATGATAACTCTGTGGCGATTATTGAACCTTACTGCCATCCTAATACTGGGGATAATCAAAATTGTATCGACATACGACGGACAGACAGCTACGGCCACGATTAACGACTGGATTCTGGGCCTCGTGGTAGCAGCCATGTACGTATACCTTGCCACAAAATGTCTGTCAATTCACGCCGAGCCAGATCATACGTGGGCGGCTGCGTTCACGAAGATAACCCCGGATTTTCCCCGTGGCTCTTTACTGACGACTTTTCCTGGGTTCCGCGATGGGCTCTCCATAAACTCTGGGGCGGGATCACTGGTGCTGTTGGAAGGACATTGGATCTCATCCTTAGCGCCTTTCACTGGATCGCTGGAGTCAAGCTTCCTGAGCGCTTGATCCGACAGTTGCGAAAAGGGCTCATTATATGCTCTATTGGGTGCGGTGTTGCCCTTGTTGCGACGGGTGAGTGTGAGGAGATATTTCTGGCGGAACTGCTAACATTATCTCTAGGGTCCGTAGTCATTGTTGAAGCCGTGAGCACCAAGTTGAACAGCACAGGAGTCCTCGGCTTCATTCTTGTCACTTCCGCCTTGGTGATGGCTTTGGCTCTGTGCGCCGTGTTAATCGCATTGGATCTGTTATCCAAAATGTGGATGCATGTTGGTTTTGTCCGACCGGAGGACTGGGACGTCTCTGGGACGAGGATATTCCTCACCTTGTTGTTAATAACAACTGGTCTTCTGAAGATAGAGAGTAAGTCCCCTTCTGCCAGGGTCTATCCTATCGCTAAAGTCACAAAGGTCTCTTTGATTTGCGTTCAGAATTCGAGTTCCGGATACCCGATCAAGTAATAATGCTTGGGATTGCAATCCTTCCATATCCTGTCGCTGGCTTTATCCTCGTGCCATGTCGGTGGCTGTGGAAGAAGTTCTCATCTAGACGATGATCTGTACATATTCGAGTGCGCATTTGAATGAATTTCTGCCAATAAGATATTCATTTAGGCTGCTTTCCACAATAGAAAAAGGGAAAAGAAAACCGTTTCTTCGGACAAAAAACTCGGATACCACGCAGAGACACGACGGAAAATATAACGCTATAAGTGCTGATGCAAAAATGGACCTGGAGCCGAAACTTCTTCCTTATTTTCTTTGCCGAGACGTCTCACTGAGCTTCCGTAGGCACTTTTAGCTGTACATAATAGAGGAGTAAAGCTCGTAGGAAGAAAAGGCAATCGAGACAGCCACAAGACACCATATTCCCTCAAGTCACCAACCCCGCTAGCGATGTAAATCCACCCAAGTTAACACTCACTTCCTCCCCACAGGCATCCCACAACACCTTCAGCTCTTCCACATGGCGACGCATAACCGCCTGGGGCAAAGACCACCAGGTGAAGCTCGTCAGCTTTACAGCCCCTCGCAAGCCTGCAATGCGCTTGGAGGCGAGGTTGATAAACGCCAGCAGCGCGCCGTCTACCCCGGCGTCAGTAATCCAATACCTGATCGTCAGCGAGCGCAGCTCCGGGAACAGCGGAGGTACTGCGACTGTGAAGAGATCGCGGACGCTCTCTTCCGTCAGCCCATACCATGGAATGAAAAGGACAAGGGCAGTCAGGGATGGAAATACGATTGCCGCCAGACGGATAGCATCCGTGTTCGCGTTATCCAGCATGATTTCATGAATGGTGCATCCGGAGCGGGCGAGGAAGGATTGCACAATGGCCCGGCAGTATTCGATGTCCTTCTTGGAGCCGCTGTGCAGCAGGATGTGGGTAAGGGAAGGAAGGGTAAGGTGCTGCAGGAGCGCGATGGATGAATCCCAAGAGGGCTCGTGGCGGTGGTGCTCCCACCAGAGAGTCGTCAGGTGGGGGAGGGAGATCGGCGTGGGCGGGATAGACTCGGAGGATTCGTCGTCGGTGAGGTTGCGGAGCCGTAGAGTGCGCAGGTTTGGGGTCTGTTCGAGCAGCTTGACGCAATCGTCGATGGTCAAAGGCCCAACTACGAGCGTTGTGAGTTGGTGAACCGGCAGAAAGTGATGGAGGGCATCGGAATACGTGTCTACGCAGAGCTTTCGCAGGCGCGGGGCGGTTGTCTCCTGGAGAATTCTGCCCTCTGAGACCGTAGCGGACCCATACAGCCCAAAGTATTCCAGCAGCTCCAACTCCCGCGGGAAATTGTCGAGGAGAAGCGACCACTCGTGGGTTTCGAGATGAAGGCGCTTCCACCGCCGTGCATCGACAAGGAGTCGCGTAATGATGGGGTCCGCGTACTCGCGCGGGAGGCGAAAGTACAGCGTCAACGGTGCTTCCCCCGCTCGAGAAAGCCACGTATCGAGGAGGGTGACTGTATTGGCGAGAATCCAGTGTCTTCTGTAGCGATCCGTGCAATCCCAGATGAGCGTAGCCCAGAGAGTGGGGGAGGAGAGTGCAACGGAGCGCCACTGGGTGCACACAGATGCGAGCTTCAGGGGTGCGAAGTCGTTGGGATATAGGAATCCCCGGTACATCGGGTACGTGGTATGTGACACCCGCTCGAAGATGTCCGACGTGAGCTCGAAGGGGAGGTCCAGGACGAAAGCCGCAGGTCGTGGTGGTGGCATGTCGCAAGGAGCCGATGATGGGATCAATCTCGTATTTTTGACGTCTCGCCGATGTCGGGTAGTCGTATTCTCCCTGCTCACACATTATCAGTCTCTGCACAAATACTGTAGTGCACTCATTCGTCCTGGGAGCAAGGGGTAAAATCGGACACAGGGTCGAAAAGTTTGTTTCAAGCCCCTTATTGGTAATGATTTCCCACGATAACATAGGATAAGATAAGATCGCGTGACCGCGGTCACGTTGCGCAGGATATAAACATGGTCAGAATGAGGTGGGAGCAGGTATGATCCTCTAGCTTTAACCGAGTCTCCAAGAAATTGTTGGTATCCAGTGCCTGGACTGCGGCGACCCACTAACTGTGAGTAACTGCTGTTTGAACCACCGTGCTCGGCGTGAAGCATTATTTCATCGGCAGGAAAGTTGGTCTGAAGTTTGGTGGGCGGCGTAAATTTGTAGCGAGCGGAAATTTAAACCTAGCAACTTATACACGTCCTGTCTTGTCCTTCAAAGATCTGGGACATATGGATTGTTGTTGCCATTCCGCAGAGATCCTTGAGAATTGCCAATGCCAGACACAGTAGACGGGCCAAACGGCCAAAAATTTGATTACAGTATCACGGGGGGGAGCTCAATCTAAAGCAATGTGGCGTACAAACTCCTTCCCCTAGCAAACCAAGTCCCCATCGGAGTTCGAGAAGCAAGCGCCTGGAAAATCTTGAGAAAGACGTAGAGCATTTTGGCGGAAAGGCGTACCAATATCGAAGCCATTGTTTATGAATTCCCCTCCATTAACGCGGGTGCATACCGCCTGGACGGTCACGACGGCACGGTTGCTAGTCGATTGCATAATGCTACCGAAGATACAGCTCCGGTCGGCTAGTCCTCTGAAGAGGAACTAAAAATCAAAACGAGGTGAATGATAATTGGAGTAGATGTACTGACCCAGGCTTGCAGCTCAGGCGACCGTCGTTGTTGGTGATACACGCGCCAAACTCGACCACCGAAGTCCTAGAACCGATGTTGCCCCTCACTTGGCACGATGCCTGGACGACCTTGTGGCCGGCAATCTCCCAATCGTTGCAGGTATTGCCTGCCCCGGAGCGAGACTCGAGGGAGTTTCGCTTGACTGCCGCAGTGGGGGCGGAAGCGGCAGTGCCAGTGGTCGTCCCATTGACGGAAGCGAGCGCAAGAGTAGTCGTCCCATTGACGGCCGGTGCAGCAGCAGTAGTCGTCCCGTCCGTGACGACTCGGACGGTGGCGGCTTGGACATGACTGAAAGTCATAGAGGCGACGATGAATGCGAAGAGGATATTGAACTGCATGTCGAGAGGGCTGTTGTGAGATGCTGAGGTTGAGACCATTGCACTTGGCTTTTATACGCTGCACATGGACGGGAGTCTGAAATCTTCCCAACGACTGCGCGCGCAGCAAAACGGAACACCGAGACGAAGTCGAACACACGAAACGTTCCATGGCGGGCTACACGGCCCTGTCGACTCGGACTTGGCGCAGATGACCAAATCACCGTTGGTATAATCCATTCTCGAGCCTCCCATCTCAGTAAACGACACATCGAATGTACGATGCAGCCACGAAGCTTGTGCCACACTTGCGCTCCTTGAGGCAACATGAGTCACTGGCATGGCAGTTGAGGTCGACAGCACCCCAGTCATCCATCCATTGTGGACGCCCGCTCAGCAACTGGCCCAGGGCCGTAAAATCAAAGCAGAAAAAAACGCTCGCCTGGATACCGGCGTCTAGGGTTAGCGCGTTACCTCAGGCGGACATGTGTAAGCCAGCAGCTTACAGTTAGTTGGATGGTAATAATCCGAATGACGATTCGGAGGAATATTGGCACACGAATTCCGCCAAGACAAACGGTATCTGGCGGCGAGACGGGCTGAAATATGCGCCGAGGACAACACACAGTTAACCCCAGAGGACGCCCGCTCAGCAAAAAAAAAAAAAAAAAAGGGTTCCGCCTGGAAACAGATGTTTTGATTGGATGGGCCGGCGTAGTTCGAGTTTGCTTTCATAATCCAACCAGGACGACATACACGAATTCCGCCAAGACGAACGATATCGGGCGGCGAGATGGCGAGATGGCGGGCGTGCGTCAGCTCAAATATGCTGCGAGGTCGAGGCCTAGGAGGCTTCCTTCGATTATGATTCAGAAAGGCAAACGTAAATCAAACAAAAAAACAAAGGAGCTGACCGTGAAACCCCTCATGGAAAAAAAAAAAGAATCCCGGCGCGGGCGGTGAGCGGTGATAATGAGCGCTCGGGACGACTGACGCCGGATTCGAGTTCTTGGTCGAAGTTGGGTATTGGGAATCGAGAAGGGGAAAGTCGGGCTCGCGGAAGTGGAAGCGGAGGAGGAAAAGGATGGCGAGGGAGATGGCGATGAGGGTCGCTAGGAGAGGAGCAAGCATGGCTTTGAGTAGGGCGAGCGACGATAGCCCTCCTCAGGACAGCAGCGCGAGTCGCGTTCAGCCCTTCGTCGTACCAACCCTTCTTCGCCTAGCCCGACTTCGACTTCGACTCCACTCGCACCACCGGCCGTGATAGCTTCGCAAGCTGCTCCTGCTGCGTTTGCCTTGCGCATGCCTTGACCGCGACGACGGAGCTGGTTGAAGATGCAAGAGGTTAGGCTGCTGCGATGCATGACGAGCGGACGACAGCGTCGGGAGGATGTTCTTGCAGCAGCGACCGAGCAAGATGTACGCCTTGACGTTGGTAATGAAGTACGGCGAGATGTACCTGCGGTCGAAGCGTATACCATCATAATCTCAGTCTCAATCTCGTTCTCGACTCCTTGACCGTGATAACGCCCTCGTTGTCGACCGTCTCCATTGCTTGCGTGATGAGGGTTGCAGACGCGTGTGTCGTCGTTTGCAGAGATGGTGGCGAGCCTGGGCGATCTCGGCAGTGGTGGCTTGGTCTGCGAGGAGAGGGAGGAACTGGACGACGGCAGCTCGCGACGTTCTTGACATTCTCGGAGTAGATGGCGCACGCGAGTACACTGTACAGTGGCGGTCGTCGTACAGTGGCCCGCAGTCTTGTTCGTTCGTCTTTTGCGCGACGTCTTGGACGGGACTTGTGAGTGTGTTGTTAGCTCTTTTTGTCGCTCGAGGGTACTACCACTCACCGAGCACCGAAGATTCTCGAACTTGCCCTCTTCACCGCCCATCTCAGCGTCGGTAGCAGCCAAATGCTTCGGTCCGCCAAAGGATTGCTCGGTAATGACATTGCGAGCGGTTCTCCGGTCAGCGGAGTCCATCCCAGACGATGGCGCACACACGGGCCGAGGGTGACTTGTACGGGGTTGTCGCCTCGGAATCGACGTCCGGAGAACTTGCTTGTGAGCACCGGGAGTCAGAGCGGGTAGACTGCGCTTGGGGGGCGGCACGACACATAGCCCCGCGAGGACGTCGACGATTTCTGGACACAGTCGGAGAGAGTCGGAAGAAAATGTGTGACGTGACGCTGACAAAGCGTCACAGCTTGACACCTTTCCTTCCGACGGCCATCACCCGACGACCAAAATTTCTCCGGCTGACCCTGCACACAACACGCAAACAAATTAATCTCTCAACTATCCGGCCTGCGTATTCATCTACTGCTTATTGAGTCTAATCGCGGCAAATCGGCGTTATACATACGCCATCGCGATATCCAGACAGCGCATCCACTAGCCGGGACCTGGCGAATACATCCACCCTCGCGACATCCAAGATGAGGCAGAATTATTCTGGGAGGTCTCGGCTCTCGGCGCGGCCTCGCTCGCATCACAAATCTTGTGTCCTCCATCTTTACGCGATCACTGGGCCTGGCAGGGTTTTATAAAGAGAGGAGGCGCCAACGTCGACGAAACACACCAGCACAATGTCGACTCTGTTCACCCCGCTCAAGATCGGGACCATCACGATTCCCAATCGCGTTGGTGAGTGTACTGTGTTGCCATGCTCTCGCTTTGTATTCTAACCCAAGCCACTCGCCCTCGCAGGAATGAGTGCTCTGACGCGTAATCGCGCTACCAAAACCGTCCCGAACGATATCATGCGGGAATACTACGTCCAGCGCGCGGAAGGCGGCGCTGGGCTCATCGTCAGCGAGGGCGTCCTCATCACCCGCCAGGGGTACGTTAAGCCTCAGCCTCAGCTCAATCTCGCTGATGACGCCACCGTGATTCTCAGGACCGAATGGCAAGAAGCCCCCGGTCTCTGGGACCAATCGCACATCGACGGATGGAAGAAGATCGTCGATGGGGTGCATGCGACTAGTACTGGAAGCAAGATCTACGCGCAACTCTGGCATCTCGGGCGTGTAAGCCATCCCGAGGCACCAGAGCAGATCGCTGCGGGGGTCCCAGTGTACGGCCCATCCGCGATCTCTGCCCGCGGAGGCAAGTTCCGCTTCCTCCCTGGGAAGCCGGGACACGTCGTGCCGACGGAACTCCCCGACCCGAAGACGATTGTTGCGCAGTTCAAGCAGGCGGCGATAAACGCGAAAGCGGCGGGGTTTGATGGTGTCGAACGTGCGTACTCTTCCCTTCTCACTTACTAGTACTACTAGTAACCCATGTTGGCAGTGCACGGCGCAAACGGGTACCTCATCCACCAATTCCTCGACTCTTCCTCCAACCAGCGCACCGACGCCTACGGCGGCTCCCCTGCCAATCGCGCACGCTTCGCCCTCGAAACCCTCGCAGCTCTGCAAGAAGTCTACGGCGCAGATGTCGCGATCAAGCTCAGCCCCACCGGCGGGTACAACGACATGGGGATGCCGCTCGACGAAACCATCGCGACATTCGGATACCTGCTCGAGCAGATCCAGAAGCTCTCCACCCCGCTGTCTTACGTCGTCCTGACGCGGTACAACACCTACCTCGATGTCGAATTCGACGGCAAGTTGCGTGCGACAAACCACGACGTGCTCGACACCTTCAAACACTACTTCTCCCACTCCCAGACTCCTCTGTTCATCAACTCGGGACTCACCCCAGCCGAGGCGGAATCGCTCCTCGCCAATGGCAGCGGAACGGTCGCGGGGGTGTTCTTCGGTGTGCCCTGGCTGACGCATCCGGATCTTGGGAACCGCATAAGCAAGGGGAAGCCGCTTGATAATGTGCCTGATATGAAGACCTTTTATGGGGCGGAGGGTGTTGATCCTGCGTTGGGGTATACGGATTATAAGCCCGCGGTGTATTGAGAGAATTTGGTTCGACATTATTGTAAAATGTAGAGTCTTTGGGAAAGAGCGGCGAAGGGATTTAGGCAAGCTAGCGGAGTTTTGTACACGGCTCCCCAAGTATCGGACTTGAATAATTACATTTGTCTGCCTTCGCTCGAATAATCGACAATCGGTTCCACAACTTGAAATACGCAAGTCGGCAGCCACGGGCGCTACGCCAACTCAAACACGGCTGCGGCGGGCGGCTGCGCGGATATCTCCGATTTGGAGACCTCCACAGGTGCAATGGATGGAACCTCTCTGCCGTCTTGAGCAGAAGTACCAATTGCGATACGGTTCAAGTTGTCCGGCTCCGGTTGCACTGGGATATCTGCGCCGTACCTACTCGCCGCTGGTTCAAGTTCAACGGCATTCGGCGTTGTTGGTGCTATCTGGGGACCTTGAGAGTGGCACAGTGGCGATATATAACAAACTCACAGTACCAGTGGCGTCTCCTGACTGGCGCTGCTGTGTTTGCATGGCTATTTTTTTATTTTTTAAAAAAGCTCAATTTAGTACCGGAAACGCTCACCAATCATCTCCTCTTCATCCCTTTTTATGACGCGGTGACGCGTTATCTTGCGCGCGGTAAAACAGATAGAAGTGGCCAAGGGAAGTAGACATAGCAGCATCACCAACGCCGCGGCAAGCAGGTAGTACCGGGTCAGGAAAGTTGCGGCTGAATAAACCACACCAAACCAGACGCAGATCCAACCGATTGAAATGCAGATCAATGGCGGCGCTATACGGATGGATAGAGGTGTAAGCCGCCGGGGAACCAAGAGACGAGCGGAGGAAATCCATTGCCGCATCCGAAGCGCAAGATACGCCGTGGGAGGGGCATGCTCCCCTGCGAGTTCCCAGTTCATAATCCAATTATCGAAATCCTTTTTCTCGTCGATGAGCTGTTGTAATGTGTTCAGGTCCCTGTAGGATGCGACCAAGCTGATGCTGGCCACGACAACCCCGAGCAGCATGAGCAGGAGGCTCAGGAACAAGAAGAATGTTGGCAAGGCGGGCTGCGAACCCGCGTGTAAGAAGCTGACTTGGATCGAGCTAAGCGAAGTCGCCTTCGAAGGGAGAAATGTCGTCAATAATAAGCCTTCTCAGAGCCCCCACTAGCACATACAAGAACGATGAGCGCAATGAGGATCTTCGTGGTCGTCGAAAGCTTCTCGCAATACTGGGCCAGGTGGTAGTCCGTCATTTTCTCCTTTGTCATGAACGCGCTGAGCTCCGTGCGAGGTGCGCTGAGTTCGGCCAAGGCAGGGTGCTCCTTGAGGGCGGTCCAGACTTTGAGGTCGGGGAGTGAGCACGGGAAAGCGTCGTCCGCCATGGGAGTTTGAGGTAGGTGCAAGGCCAAGAAGATTGATGGTACCGTGCTGCGCAAGGCGTGTAGAAAACAGCCGGCAGATTCCTTCTCCTTCCATAACCTCTATCGTATGCTCAGCCTGACTCGCACGCTCGTCTTGGCTGAGCTAACAGCAAGGCAGGTCGGCTCGCTCGCTGCCGGGAGGAGAGACGATGACGACGACGACGATCTTGTGGGTGTGGTGAAGGGAACGGCCGTCCCGGCCAACGAGAACGTCTACGACAACGCCTGGTGGACGGCCGAACCCGTACGCAAAGGACGCCGAGGATCTGAACGAGACCCAGAGCGACCCAGCGTAAAAGGAACTCAAAACTCAAGGGACGGGAGGGTGGGCCACAAAAAATCGGCCGACAACGGGGAGGGAGGACAAGGGCAGGACAACGCGGCGGGAGAGGTGAACGCGAGAAGAGACCGAGACGTGATGATCACGGTGATGGTGGCGCTCGCTCATCACTGCCTTGCCTCACACTCAGCCTGACTCGCACGCTCGTCTTGGCTGAGCTAACAGCCTGACTCGCACGCTCGTCTTGGCTGAGCTAACAGCAAGGCAGGTCGGCTCGCTCGCTGCCGGGAGGAGAGACGATGACGACGACGACGATCTTGTGGGTGTGGTGAAGGGAACGGCCGTCCCGGCCAACGAGAACGTCTACGACAATGCCTGGTGGACGGCCGAACCCGTATGCAAAGGACGCCGAGGATCTGAACGAGACCCAGAGCGACCCAACCAGAGTGAAGCTCTCAGAGTCGCAGACTCGCGCGAGGGTGAGGGAAGCGGCCGAGGACCCACAAGGAGCTGAAAGAGGAGAAATGAACGGTATGGCGCGAGATGATATGGACCGCAACGCATGAGATGAGAATTGTTAGCGGAGCGATATAAGAACTGTTAACGCAAACTCACCAAGGCATCAAAAACAGCAGGAACCCGTCGGAAGAGATGACAAGCGTCTGAAGCATGCAAGACCGGCACCCAAAGTACACGGCCAGACGAGAGACGACGACCAGCACCCGAAGTACATGGTCATGACCGGCACCCGAGGTACACGGCCAGATGAGAGACGACGTGACTGGCGCCCGAAGCACACAGCCAGACGAGAGACGACGTGACCGGCGCCCGAAGCACACGGCCAGACGGGAGACGACGATCTGCGCCCGAAGCGCAAGATGGTGACCGGCACCCGAAGTACACGGCCAGACGAGAGACGACGACCAGCACCCGAAGTACATGGTTGTGACGGCACCCGAAGTACACGGCCAGACGAGAGACAAAGACCGACGCCCGAAGCGCTAGATCGTGACCGGCACCCGAAGTACACGGCCAGACGAGTGCCCGAAGCACCAGATGACGACGAGTAAGACGATGATGAGCGCCCGAAGCACGAAAGAGGGTGGGTGCGCGAACATCGCGAAGTACAAGACGCCCAAAGCGTGAGGCGAGGGTGATGAAGCGCGAGATGGTCAGACATCGCTTGTGACACGGGATGAGATGAGGGCCGGCGCGCAAGGTGGGACGTGGATGAGCAGTCGAGGTGCGAGACAAGATGGATGCCGGTCGCGAAACAAGAAGGATGAGCCGATGTGCAAGATGGGATGAGGATGAACACCTCTGCGTGCGAGTCGGATGAGATGGACACTGGCGTTGCGCGAGGAAATGGGAGTGGTTGACGTAGCGCTGCACGGGAACGAGATGGGCCAAGAATCAACGCGAATACGCGAGTTGGAGTCCGGACCCCGAAGCAGTATCATGAACGCCGTCATGCAAGGCAGTTAGAACCAAGTTTTCAAGACAGCGGCGTTCCTATGTGTCATGTATGGCGCTTGCGGGCATGGGGCCGTCGCCGGAGTCCGAAAATCGTGATACGTCGTTCGCAGTATGGGGATTGAGAACTCGAGTCGAGTCTGCGATGGGATCGGGAGAACAAGTCGTTGTAGACGTTGGCGACAGTGCAAGTGGCCGCGGCGGCATCGGTGGATTGATATCGCTCAGTGATGGTGTGGACTGCGCGGACGGCGACGAATACGGATGGATGAATATGGCACTAGGGCGGTACGTCGACGGATGGTTGTACGACGGATGACAGGGAGTGCGGCCGGCATTAGAATGTAATGGGCAGTTGTACGACGGATGACGGGAAGTGCGGCCGGCATTGGAATGTATGGGCGTGAATCAGGATGTACGGGTGCGACGGCATCGGAGTACAGATGCGGCGTGTATCGTCGGGGTCCGAATATGATCGAGGTACGATTTTTGACCTTGAGAAGAAATCAGTAAGACGAAGGGTTCAATGACGAACCTTTGTGTCTTCGCCTCCCTTTCCCCTGACATCCCACGCGCCTCCTTCCACGCTGTCCTTCGTTACGGTCGGTACTGGTACGTTGATGGTACGGAGAATCGTCGGAGGACGGTAGATCCACGATACGTCGCGGATGACGCCAGAGGATGCAGCGTGTCGTATCGGAAATGCGAGGAGATGTGGCGGGAATGCGGAGAGGGAGACTACAACGGCAGAGGGGAGCACGATGCCCACAAAAAATCGGCCGACGACGGGGAGGGAGGACGAGGGCAGGACAACGCGGCGGGAGAGGTGAACGCGAGAAGAGACCGAGACGTGATGATCACGGTGATGGTGGCGCTCGCTCATCACTGCCTTGCCTCACAAATTGAAATGTCAGATACCTGTTCGCGCACGTTCTCCTTGGGCGTCAAATAACCTCTCGGCATGAGGTAGTCCTACCGTATATAGATATGTTGCATCCAAATAAGGTGATTTGCTCCGTCTCCGTTCCCATCCCGCGCCGCAAGCGCTGAACGAAAATATATTTTGCGCGCTTCTGACTCGAGTTATACGGCCAAAAGGCTGCTTCCATCGTTTCAGCATGCGCACCCGTCGCAATTCGATGCTTTCTGCGGCGATAAGGTGAAAGTTGAAGAGTTTTGGGGTCAATGCATTTTTGATCCCATCAATACGTTCAGCTAAGAGCAACTCGTTCAGATCAATTGAAAACACACGGTAGCGACGTAATACGACGGGGATACTCAACTGAAGTCTTTCCGTTCTTGTTCCGTTCCGTGATTCTGGGGCTCGGAAGAATCAGGTCCGAAGTGCTGATCTTCCAACCTCAACGTTACGCGAGATCTGCGTAGCAACGCAGAATGTGATAAATTGAGCAGAGCTTCGTCGCGTCGACCGAAATCGAGCGAGCGCCGAATCCCTGAGGCTGAAGCTGCAGTCAATGGTATGAGCGCACGACGCATTATTAGCTGGCACGGCGCTGCGAGAATCATTTAAAAAAAGGTACCAGGAGTCGAGTCGTTGTTATGGTTTCCGGATCGGCACTCCGGCTCACGAGCCGACAACGGATATCGCACAGAATTAACGGCTATCGCCCACAAACGGCCATCGCGAACGCTACCATATTTCGCTTGCGCAGATTCAGATGCTAGGGGCGATCTATAAAAGCTCGGCACGTCTCCCCACTCAAGGCTAAGGTTGATTCTTCACTTCCGTCTTCTCCTCTTCCCTTCGCTTCCTCTTCCAAGCTCGACGCTTGTCCTTTACACTTTTACTTCCCACAACTTACAACATGGTCAAGGCATACATCATCTTCGGCGCTGCTCTCGCGGTCGCTTCCGTCACCGCGCGTCCCGTCGTCGTCCCGCGCTTCAACTTGGGCGACTTGGCCAACTTGATTGTGCGTATTCTCGTCACTCACCTAACGATCCTGGGCCATTTGCTGATTACATTGTCGCGTTTAGAGCGTCGCCGCGACCGCCACGGATACAGCTGATGCCGCCGGGCCAACTGGAGACAACGTAGCCCCGCCTGGGTTCACCAACTTCGTGCGTCTCACATGAAGCAAATATGAACAACTCACTGATACCTGCGCAGGGTGGTGTCATCATCCCGGCCGGCAGCAGCGCAGGGCACGACGAGCAGCAAGCCGAGTTCTTGAGCGACTCAATTGCCGCAGCGGCCGCCGAGACCGCCGCCGGCATCGACATCGCCGCCTCCATCGCCGCCGCGTCTTCCTCTGCCGCCGCCGCTGCAGCAGTCGCTACAGTCAACCCACTCGACCCGTTCCCCCAGGAGAAGACGAGCCTCACCCCGGAGCAGTTGGGCCAGCTCTCGGGCCTGCGCGCGAAACTCGCGATTGATAGCCAGTTTGGGGACAGGGGAGCGGCGATTAAGGACCAGGCTGATATTAACGCGCTGATTTCGTCGGGGCAGGGGAGCTTTTAATTTTGGGCGTAGGCTGAAGAGTATTACGGTTGTGTAATGTGAAAAAAAGGCGGGGATTTGGAGGGAATGTATGTGTGACGACGGCGATGTCTTGAGTTCTCGGTATTAAGAGAGGGCAAGTTGACTACAGAAAGAACGTCAGATAACTCGGAACATGCATAAATACCTGACGTAGACGTCCATGAAGAAATGGAGACAAGGCAGACGGGGATTACATGATTGGAAGAGGCTCAGTAGATGCGCATATCTTGTCAGGAAGAAGAGATGGACCGTAGCGAGTCTCGAGGGCGGACGCCATCGCTCGAGAGGCAGCGTGGACGTACGATTGGCGTATATTGGTGGCAGGAGGATGTGGACGCTGGGCTGCTTGGTAGAGATGCGACGAAAGAGGCCACTAATACCCGGGAATTAGTCAAGGAGTGATTGTCCGGTGGAGCACACGTACTTCGCCGGCACCTTCAATTCCGCTCGTCCGCCGTCTTGAGTATCATTTTCGTTCTTTTCGGGATGTATTGGACAAACTGCTTGAGAAGTCGGGTAGCCGTCGCTGCAGAGGATTTTTTGTCGTGATTCGCTGGTAGACGCGAGGGATTGAGACTGTGCCGTAGACTGGCAGCGGACTGAGGAGGTGCGCGACTTGACTTCAATTGAATGCTCCGACTCTTGAGTCTTGAGCATGTTGGAGGCAGCTTGTATTCCGGCTGAGAGAGAGAGAATGAACCGGTGCCGAAGCCTTGGACTGCTAGGACATGAGGGTCGACGCGTGAGCGAGCGACGTGGCAAGAATCAAAATCCGTACGCCATTGATCCCATCATCTGCTTCTTTCGACATGCCACCACCACGACCGACAGCTTTCATCCTAAACCTCCCCTTCGACCTGACGTCCGACATCTTTGAGCGCGTCTCCGTGCAGACATTCTACCCCAAATTCACGGGATCCCTGTATCGCAACGATTTTGCACCGCTGAAGCTCGCAGCGGTATGCACCCAATGGCGCTCAGTCGCACTCTCCACCCACACTCTCTGGGCCACGCTTATCCTGGACTGCACCACCCTCAATCAGACGAATTCCATCAGCCTAGTCGATATGTGGCTTTCTCGAGCGGGAGAAGCACCGTTAGCGCTGTACCTCCGACTACCGCGCCAGTACGCGGACTCCATCATTTCGCGGCTTCTTGTCGATGCACAGCGGTGGAAGTGCCTTCAATTGGAGACCTATGGATGGCCCCTCTTCCTGGACCGTTTCCCACGAGAGTTGGATCTGTTGGAGGAGTTTGGGCTGTATGGGTCCGCTACGGCCTCACCGGCCAAGTTTCTCCAGGAGATAGCAGCCCCGCGCCTGCGAAAGCTCTGCGTAGATGCACATTCTAATGGCCTCCTTCGCTGGCGGCCGGTCCACCAGCTCACGACGCTCGAACTGGGGGGGTTGAGCGTTCACGACAGTGTCAATGTGCTCAAACAGACTCCCAACTTGCAGACGCTGCGGTTTTACCTCACCTTCGGCCAATCCTCTGAATCAATCCATCCTAATCAGCTATCGCTCCATCACCTGACAACGCTGCAACTCCTCGAGCTCACCTGGCAGTCACCCATCGCGCTGATGTCGCACCTTACGCTTCCCTCACTCACTCACATCATACTCGACGACGTCTCCAGGATGGACGAAAACTCCTTCGTCATCCAATCCTTCCTCGGACGCTCGGCTTGCTC
This sequence comes from Mycena amicta, assembly GCA_029282125.1. Classification (NCBI taxonomy): domain Eukaryota; kingdom Fungi; phylum Basidiomycota; class Agaricomycetes; order Agaricales; family Mycenaceae; genus Mycena; species Mycena amicta. The sequence goes on along the minus strand of JARIHP010000001.1, from coordinate 90,794 downwards.
CATCCAAGAACTTACCCTGCAAGATGCGACCCTTGACGCGATCCGCCAGACGGCAATGATATTTCCATCCCTGCCCGCCCTCGTGGTCGTCCCGCGCGCGTTTGCAGAGTCGCCAGAGAGCATTCGCGATCTATTCACACTGAGCATGCCTCCGCTCTTCCGTGAGCTGCGCTCGCTGACGATTGGGCACTGCGGCGGTAGTAGTGAATCCGATGTGGCGGACACGCTGCTGGCGTTCATCGACTTGGTCTCTATACGTTCCGAGGGCTTGCATGGTGCTGCGAGGCTGAAGAGCTTCAAATTTGACTCTGATGGCGTGTCTGAGGCAGTCCTGCGTCGACATGCGGCGGAGCTCAAAGCTTTGGTGGACGAATGTGGGGAGGATTGTAGTCTGAATTTTGGTCGATTTACAGGCAGTAGAGAGTGAATGTCCGTCGCTTTTGTGATTATTTCATTCCCTCCACCGAGCTTTACTTGTGTATTATACAGGTAACCTGTCTGCGGAGACTGACGAATCGTGTCTCGGCGTATCCCGGAAAACAATTGGGATCACGGGATCACCCTTATTTATTCACACGTCACAGCCTTCACACGCTCTCTTCCCGACCACCATGTCGATGCAAACGATCCCCGAAGACATAGCGGCGGATATATTCGTTCATTGTCTACCGCCATCCATCGTTTACGATGAGCATCTGCTCCGTCATCCGTCAGACCCCGATGCGAGGATGGAGTCAGTGGTCCCCAATCCTCCCGATCCACACACTGCACCGCTCCTCCTACTTCACGTTTGCCGCGCCTGGAGATATCTGGCGCTGGTGACTCCACGGTTATGGATGGAGCTGAGTCTTCCGTCATCCGAGCTCCCAACGTCCCTGCGCGATGCTGAAGTCTTGCGGACACTCGTTGCGGAATGGTTCTCTCGAGCGGGCTCTCGGCCACTCGCATTTTTCGCCTCGGGCTGCCCGGATATCTTGCTGAAGGAGGTCATTCGCTTATGGCCGAACCAACTTCAGACCCTACACCTCTCTTGCGGTCCCCGAGGCCTCAGCGGCATTCCAGCTCTCGCTCTCGACTCGTTGCCACTCCTGGAGACCCTTGTACTCCACTTGCGCTGGGACTGGGATCATGGGGTTGAAGGGATTACGGATACGGATATCCTCCTCGGGTCGCCGAAATTGCGGAAAGTCTTTCTGCACATCGAATTTCCAGCAACGATACGAGTCCGCTTACTTTGCCCGATGCTCGCCACCGCCAGTCTTCTCTTCATATCTGGGAACGAGCTCCTCGATTTCATTACTACATCACCCAGCCTCGTCCACCTGGAGTGCAACATCGGCCCGTACTTGGTCTCGGTCCCTGAGGAGCTCATGATCACTTGTGATCATCTCAAAACGCTACGCATCCGCCCTGGGTCCGTAAACACCTCTGATCTTCTGCGGCGTCTGTATCTGCCCGCTCTGGAGGTTTTCGAGCTTGCAGAGAGCGTCGCGAACGTGCATGACCTCGCACACTTTCTTGCGCGCTGTTCCAAAACCCTGCAACGATTGTCGCTCCCCCAACTTGAAGCTGGATTGGCTTGATATCCTTCCTGGATTAACCCACGTCGAATTTCATTACATCGACCATATCATTCTCCCATTTTTCCATCGGCTGAATCGCACAAAAAATCCGGATTTCCTTTCCCAGCTTCGTTCCTTAGCGATTATCAACGTGTTTGCTGACAACGGGGAGCTCACCGTGCTTGCGGATTCGCTTTCCTCGAGATTGACAACCCTTGTCACTGGGAGTCGAGATGGTTGTTTGGAATCATGTCGTGTGGTATACCCCGACCTCAGAGGGGAGGATCGGTGGGTCGAGTTCTCCCAGGAGACGTTCACTCCAGAGCTCATCGAGATGTTTCGTGCGTTGGCACAGACTGGAATGGAGATTTTCTTGGGTCCGCCGGGGGGAGAACAAGATTAGCACGGGAGACGATGGAGGGAGGGACTAGGAAACGTTGGCAGCCAGGATTATCTCGATGGAGCTACTCTTTGGATTGATGCTCATTTTCAACGTTGCTCGCACAGATCGACAGCGAATGCAAGGTAATAGTTCTCTACATGGTTGATTTACAGCTCGCGATGCACGGTAATACACAAAAATGGTGCGATAGCTCCGAGTGAGACCTGCGAGGATCGTCAGAGGCAAGGACAAGAACGAAGGGCGTACGGTGCACTTGAATGCAAGAGGCGCGGCGTCATGGGCCAAGATCTAGAGAACAAGCCGCGTTAGGTGTGCAGTACGGGAACTGACGACCAAGGACGAACCAAGTGCAAGTGACGGGATTATAGAACGGGCATGTCGTCGTGTGAGTGCCTCGGCAGCCACAGTGGCAGCATTGAGGACCAGCGCGGTATGCGGGTTTTGTCAAGGATGACTCGGAATCGGCGCTCGATAGTGTCTGCTTCACGCAGCGACGGCGGGCGGAGAGGAGCTCCCGGGCGATGGCAGTTGTAGAGGACATGGCTGGGTGGAATGAAGCGTTGGGTGGGTAGTGACGAAGGCGATAGCAATAATGGACACAGGGATGGATGGATGTCTTTATAGATCGTCGCGGGAGGAGCTAGACCATCTTTGCGCTGGGCTGACTGGTTGCTCGAAGGTCTAGGTCCAGAAGACTCCACGTAACACGTCGAAGAGAAGCACGGTGTCAATTGACTGGGACAACGGAGGCCGGGGTATAATGCTCCGGGACAGTCACATACGTGCCACAGGGAGGTCGGGCTGTCTGGGGCCGTCGAGCACCATGCATAGGAGGGAATTCAGTGTGTAAGAATTCGGATAAAACTGATAAGAAGACACACCCACACCCTTGTTCTTCTTGCCTAATCCACGTCTTACCATTCGCAGTCAGTCCACCAATCTCGGGCAACAAGGGCGTAAATCTTCAAACTCATCCCAGTGGCTGGGCTTGGCTGCTTTCAGCAAAGGCATGTGCTCTTCGAGAAATCATACGGCGGAGTTCTTGAATCTTGACTAGAAGGGTCCTTGCTCTTCTAGACGGGGCTCGGCGCACTAGTAGGCAGTGGGCGAAACTCCTCAGAATCGACAGCAGGACGGGACGGTGTACGGTACCTGTATTGAATGAAATCTTGGGGGATACGACAAGAATGGCGGGGGACCGTGGCGTGGCTGTGATTGTCGGACAGCTTGAAGTGAGATGGATAGGGTCGGCGCCGAGTAGGAAGACCAACGGTGCGTACAGAAGAATCCGTTCGGACCGTCCGATGCCAGTGGACGCTTTTTGCGAAGACACACAGGCCGCGTCACGCATTGCGGCGATCACTTTCGGCTGATGACTGCTGACCAACAACTTCTCCTGAGCTGTCATGTCGCAGACTGGTGGACTGACTGACTCGCAGTCCCACAGCCCATATCTCCCCCAAGAGCTTGAACGCTTCAAGAACGCTTGATCTGCCGGATGGTTGCGCTTGCCGCTCCTTCCGAGGCACGGGACTTGCTCTTCGTCGCATGGCGGGTGAAGGAATGGTGAGTCTCATCGATTGCCCCCGAAAAGCCGTACAACGCGGAGACAGGGTGGAGCCGCTGCTATACCGGTCTATTGTCATTGACTCCTCCACCCACTTCTTATCCCGGGCCGCTCCCATCCTAAAGCTCTCACCCCACGCGTTCGACAAGCTCGTGGAGCGTAAATCACCATCGTTCTTCGCCAGCTATGTGCACGATCTACTGTTCTACTTCGTATCCTCGGAAGACATCGGACGCATCCTGCGAGTCTGTTTGGCGACGAAAAATCTCCTTATCCACCCCACTGCTCCCCGCGGCGCGGTGGACTCATTGGAGCAACTGCAACGGCTGAAAGCCTCCTTCAGTCAGCTCTTCGATCTGAAGTCATCCGCAACGAGTCTTACCACCCTGCCTGCGCTGTCTCATCTCACCCACCTAGAGATTTAGGATAAGCACAGCACTCCGAACCCCATCTGGGCTCAGATCCTTACACTTCCGGCATTGACTCACCTCGCCCTCAGTTCCAGACTCTGGATGCAGCTTCTTCCGGTTGAACGCAACGCGATCCTCGCTACGTTGCACCCCATGTCGCGCGCTCTATGCGTTTCTCGTGATCCAATACTTCGGTGGGCCTCTGGAAATCAACGTCGAGCCGCCGCTCAAGTCGTCCAATCCTGGCTTTGTGTTTATCCAAGCCGTCCCGAGCCCTCCGTCCCGCCAATATTTCAGCTGGATGGTCAACTGGAGCGACGGAATTCTCGACAGGAACGACTTCTGGGCGTGCGCAGACGAGCACATCCGCAAGCGACATGCAAGAGAGGTTGACCGTGAGTTGCCTTTGGATTGCAGGATAAAGCTGACCGCCATCACAGGCGACGAATACAAGTTGCTGATGCCAGCGCATAAGAACTAACAAGTCTAGGATGCGGTTGTTTCTTCGATACCTGTTTGATACTACTCCCAAACATAAGAACTACTGAAGCTTGCCCCGCTTTGCTGTTCTTCGATATGACTCGTCCAACTGCATCGCTGAAGTTCATCCGACCCCAGGACAAAAGGGTCGTATATGGTTTCGTCCTGGAAGACAGATTTCGGATAAGAATACATGAACCATCTAGCGAGTAGAATATTCTGGAGGCGGTTGGTGGGAGTCCTCCTCCGCTGGGCGTACTTGACCGGCTCCCGAAGGCATTCTCGCCTCCATGAGCGCCATCATTACGCGCATCTCCGTTAACTGACGAACCAAGTCCTCAGGCTGCAACCCCGTCTGCGTCTGTGGTTCGATACTGGTGGCACTGCCCGACGGCCCTGTGCCGATGTTGTACTTGCGCAGCATCGTCTCCTGCATCTGTGCGATTCTAGAATGCGCAGGGCTGTCGACAGCCAGTACCACTTCTCCTCCCTGCGTGACGATTCGGCGTTGCTCCGCAGGGGGGTCGTGCGCGTGGAAAGCTCGGAGGCGTCGGCGGCGTCGGCGAAGAAGCCAGACGAGGAATAAGATAATGAAGAGGAGGACGAGAGTTCCGATGACAACGCCAGCTATGGTTCCCGTACTCGCACCGTTTGATCTGGGATGAGATGCGCCGGGAGCCACGGTATATGTAGGTGACGGACTGAAGGATAGATTCACCGACGTGCTATTTGCGAATCCACTTTCGACGGAGAGGGATTGAGCACTGGTGCTAGATTGGGAACGTGATTGACTTGAGGACGGATGAAGAGGGCTGGAATCGCTAATCGTAGGTGGACCGTTTGGCGGTTCTGAGGGGTTGGGAAATGGAACGATGATCCAATGAACCCGAAAGCTTACGGCCATTTGTTTCAATTTTCGCTGTGAGCGCGTCAATTATACAGAGTCATGGCTGGTGTGCCCAACTCACCAGTTGTTGCGGGAGACGTTGCGCCCGCACCTCCAACTATCGACGTTGGTAAAGTTGGAGTCGGAAGCGCTAGGAACAGTTGAGACGTCTCCAAATGTTACAATATTCGATACGAACTCGGCTCAGTCGTCGGCTCAGTCTTGCCCGGAATGGATCGCGACCGTGTCGCCGTGTGGCTTTCGCTGACTTGGTTCTCTCGTTGAGTTGGTAATGTTAGGAATAGAGCGTGTACGGACCGGGGGTAGGAAGGGATATCATGCTGGCGGAATTGGAACCCATTTCCCGAGCACGTCCTAGAATCCGACGAATAAGTTAAGGTGCAACAAGATATGCACAACCAATACAAAGGAAGGATTGCTGGGTTGGAAGGAATGTGCGTAGAAGGGACAGTGGTGGGCGAGCAAGACGCGAAACTGGTGAGAGTGGCGTCTTACACACCTTAAGTGCGGCGCGAGATCGTGGTAAAGATGGAGATGAAGATGCGGGAATCCATCCATTCATCAGGAGACCGAGATGAGGCGGCGGAACACCACGTTGGGTTTCAGTGCAAAGAATCCGTCGCTCGTTGCTCGTCCCCCAGATATTCGAGCACAAACGAGACCTCGTCGACGGCGCGCTAAAGGGTGACGGGTGCGTGGAGGATGACTTGCGTCGAGGAACAGTTCAATCTACCAACCGTCAGGACATCAAGGGGCTCGGAAGAGAAGAGGATGAGGATGAACAACATCAATGCCGGTAATAGCACCGCAGTGTTCCGTCCGTCTGTGCTTCTTCTGTCCTGGTTCCCGTCTATTTCAAGTCGTCAGTGGGTTTGCAGTTGGTCTGTTTGGTGCCTTTTAGTAATCCAATTTAATCCAATCCATCGTCAAGCGCCGCAAAGGTACCGCCGTTAAGCCGAGGGAGAATCAGTCCTTGACGCCAGATGGAAGTCGGGAGCAAAAAGCGTTCGGATCAAAACGCGCTGACCAAGCAATTTCCTCTTTCGATCGACCTGACGGCCATCCTCGCAAAACCCGCCCACCGACTCCCTTCTGTCGCCTTCAACGCCAATGAGACATTCTTATCGATGCTCTCGCTCCAGGTCCGGACCTTTCATCGGCGTCCGCCCGACGAATCCCTGCGAGTACTAGTACTTACTCGCATCGTCGCGTTCAGATTCTCGTCACTTTCCTCATTGCGTCGCCGGCCCGGGTAACCAACCATTGACACTCCTTCGCTCTGAATGGGATCCGTCTCACAACGAGATCCTGAGAAGATTCGCCGGGAGGCCATCATAACGAACGTCAAACGTGTGATGACTCCCGACCAAACTTGTCCGCAGCCGCCATCATGTCCCCGTCTCCATACCTGCCCCGAGAGCTCGAACGCTTGATATTCCGGACTGTTGCGCTTGCAGCTCCTTCCGAAGCACGGAGCTTTCTCTTCGTCGCATGGCGGGTGAAGGAATGGTGCGTCTCATCCATTACCACCCAAAACGCCTTACAACGCTGGGACAGGGTGGAGCCGCTGCTATACCGGTCTCTTGTCATTACCCCCTCCATGCACTTCGGCACCATCGTATCCGCTCCCATCCTGAAGCTCTCACCCTACACCTTCGACACGCTCGTGCAGCGTAAACCACCCTCGTTCTTCTCCAACTGCGTGCAGAATCTGCTATTCTACTCCGTATCCTCCGAAGAAATCAGGAACGTACTGCGAATTTGTGTGCGCACGAAGCGTCTCCTTACCCACTGGCAATCCCCTGCGCCTTACGGCGCGTTGGACTCGTTGGAGCAACTGCAACGGCTGCAAGGAGTCTTCACCAAGTTCTTCGACCTGAAGGCATCCGCAACCAACCTTTCCACCCTGCCTGCGCTGTCTCATCTCACCCACCTCGAGGTTTGGGACAAAGACAGCACTACGAACTCCATGTGGGCTCAGATCCTCGCTCTTCCTGCACTCACACACCTTGCCTGCCTTGCGAGGCGATGGAAGCTGCTTCTTCCGGAGCAACGCAGCGCGATCCTGACTGCGTTGCACCCATGTGGTAGGCTCCACGCTTTTATCGTGATCCAATACGCCGGTCGGCCTCGCGAGCTCGACGCTGAGCCGCTGCTCAAGTCCAATCCTGGCTTTGTGTTTATCCAGGTGGCACGGAGCTTCCCGGGTAGCCCATATGTCAGCTGGCCTGACAACTGGAGCGACGGGATCCTCGAAGGGAACGATTTCTGGGCGCGCGCGGACGAACACATCCGCAAGCGGCATGCAGGCGAGATTGGCCGTGAGTTGTCTCTGGCTTTCGGATTGCTTTCGGAATACAGCTGATGGCCATCGCAGGCGATGAATACAAGCTATGAATGGCGGCACATCGGAACCTCCGATCCCGGATTATGTGTTTTGTTGTTCTTCCGATTCTTCGATCCTTGTTCGATACTACTCCGAAACTTTTGCTTTTGCTTTCAAGTACCCAAGTATAATTCTCGGAAATAGCCTGAGGTACTGCTGAGCAACACTGAAAGGAGTGCATGTCTTGGTTTCAAAACCCGTCAACAGGGCGTTCCGGAGACAGAGTTTGAACATGGTAATAGCATTGCGACGCCGTTTGGTCAACCACGGCCTGTGAGATATTCAATTGGCTCATTGCAACTTGAACTTTGTCGTGAGTCTCTCGTGTATATTCATTTCAATTTCACTCGATGGATTTACATAGAATCAAAAAAAGTCCTTCAACGCATCCTCGTGTACCGATCCTATCCTTCACTGAGGGCAAGTCGCCGCCGTATAGATCGTTGCATCCTGCGGACCGAACTGCAGCGGGTTGCAGCCCGGGAGCTTCGCGAGCGTGCCGTTGATGACCTCCTGTTAAGTTCGCCGCGAGTGAGTTCCCGCAAACCCGGAGAGGAGGGGACAAAGACGCACATTAACGATGGGGCTAATCTTGCATTGATTACCCTGAGCCGCGGTCTTGACGGTGAGGAACGAGCAAGCCTCCGTCACGCCTGTGCGTTTGGGTGTCAATTATCATCAATGGAGGGAGGGGAGGGACGCGAAGGGAAGGGAACGCACCAGAGCCGGTTTGGTCGTTCGGGTTGTTGCACTTGTCGATGGCGTTCTGGAGCGCGGTGGTGTCCCATCTGCGCCATTCGCTCGTTAATGGCGTGTGGGGGAAGATAAGACTCACCCGTTCTGGAAGTCGCCGTGCCATCCGAAGCCCGTGGGGTCACTGTTAAGTTCCGGGGCGATGAGACACTGCGCGGGAGGGAAAGTAAAGGAAAGAGCTCACCCATTGGAATAGACGAAAGGCCACTTGTCGGTGTTGGCATTCCACCGACCTGAGAAGTTGTTCACGGCCCAGGTGATTTCGAAGAAGAGCTGCGTGCGTGTTATATTCGGGGTGGGAAAGGAGATGCATAGGGTTATGCGCACCTTCATCAAGGGGACTGGGAAGGCCGAGGGGCAGACGCCGTTGTCCAGGCCTGAGAGGAACGCGGTCTGATAATATATTCCCGGGTCAGTTGTTGGGACAAGGTGAGAAGGAAGGAATACGTACATGGGACATATGGTCCGTGGAATCGAGGTTGACGCCGTCCCAGCACGCGGGGACTGTCGAATTAGGTTATTGGGGGAGCTGATTGGACAGAACCAGAAGACGTACGGTGCAGACGCGACTGTTCGAAAGAGCAATCAATCTTGAGCAGATCCAACGCGAAACGGGCTCGACTCACATTCAACCCAGCCTCACAATCCGTCGTGGGGAATCCCGTGCCGTTGTCGTCATACCCAGGCAAGCCGACGGTATACCGCAAACACGACCACTGCACGGCGCGTTCGCGCAGCTCGTCCTGCGTGCCGAGCCCGACGGCGAACTTCTTGGTGCGCCGCTTAGCGTCGCCTGTGATCATCTTGAGGCCCGGGGGGAAGGCCTGTGTGGGTGTTAACCGGGAAAGGAAGGGAGAACCAACGAACGAACCTTGAGCCCAGGCCCACCATTACTCACATCGCCGTCGCCGCGGTTCTGGTAGTACACTAGCAACCCGCCGTCCGGGACGGGCTCGAACAGCTTGGTCTTGGGGTCCTGGAAGTACAGCTTGGGGTACCAGTAGTTGCTTAGATCCTGTTTGCGGGGGGGTCAGCGGGGCGATGGGGAGAAGGAGAAGGAAAAGTGTGGGGGAGGAAAGACAAGACACGAGAAACGTACCTGCGCAACGAGACAGTTGGTGCAGCTCGACGCGCGCAGATTGGCAAAGGTGTAGTTGGGGTTGAAGTCTATATTATACGACGATTGTCAGTGAGGCGTACGCATGAGTTAGATAGAGAGAGGCGAAACGCAACTGGAACCTCCGCTGATTGTGTGGACATGGTTGGAGGGATTACCGCCGGGCGAGACGATGGGGTCCAGACTACGGTGAGTCAGCATAATCGCTAAGAGGAAAACGCAAGCGTACGTACCGCTCTTGGACGAGCGGGTCCGCGCATGCGACGCGGAACCACGCGTTGGTGAGGTCGACGGAGCCGAGGAGGGTGGCGACGAGCGCGACGAACGAACCACGAAGCATAGTTGGACGTTAGGCGCAAGGGAGGAGCTGAGCTCTTGCGACTGACTGTCTGGGCGCGAGCGTTTTTATCATATGTCCAGAGACAAAAAGGCCTCATGACAAGAACTCTCTTTGCTTCGTTGGGCCCGTGGCTGATGAAGCGCGCTCGCTTGGTTGCTTAATCCGGTCAATCAGTGTTGAATAATGTCTAAATGCTGAGAAACTCCGCGACTATACTCACGCGTGGATGGAACCTCTTCGGTAACCCCGGATGCGCTTTTCCGAGTTGGTTGCGAGAAGTGAATGAATGGCCATGATCATGACCCATGGGGGCGAGTGCGACTGAATTGTGCGCGGTCACGATGGTGGGCCTCGCCTCGAGAACGAGAAGAGAACTTGTCTTCGGAACCGCGCCATTCATTTCCATCCGAGACTCGAATGACTAGAACGCGGGCTTTGAACTTTCGTCCGCCGAGAGGTTGAAGTGCGGGGGCTCGAAGTCGAGGTGCAGGCAGGCAAACGAGTGGCCGAAGGACTCGGAGAACAATCGCCGACGAGGGGATGATGAGAAGAAGCAGAAGCTCGTACCCAAACGACCCCAAATAAACGCGTGATCATGATGTCACCCACTCGGATTAAGGAGCCGGTGATCCCCGGATGTTCAACCTTGAAAGAAACGCAAAAATAGCTCTCGGACAGAAGGCAGACGTGCGAGAATGAAGCTCTAGATTGGTCGGCGTTCTCCCTGTGTGAAGGAAGGAAGGAAACGGATAGGATGACGCAAGACGCCAAGCCAACAAATCGACCGAAACCCGAAACCCGAAGTAACCAGACGACCAACTGCACCCGACTCGAGGCGAATTCCCGGGCGTCCCGCTGTACGAGTTCATGATGTACGAACGATGTGGAAGCCCCGAGAGGATGGCGTAAGAAGAGGCTTCGTCGACTATCTGGAGGACTTAACTCAACTACTATAGGGAGTTGGGAATCGCATTGAGCCCCTAACTTGAAGGTTCCCGTGATGACGGTTGGATGATGACCTGGTCAGAAGGGTTTGTCCTCGGGATTTCACATGGACCCATGTGAAAAAAAATGCGATTATCGGCATGTGTCCACTCTCAGCTGAGCTTGCTCTCCCCCTCCCCCTTCCCTTCCCTGCATGCCCGCATCTCAGGCGTGCGCCACACGACTAGGTCACTGGTTGAATTTGAAGGGGAGGGTTACTATACGGCACCCGGGGAAAGTTGCAGCTGACGAGATATGACGAGGGCTTCGAGGGTCGGGTGGACGACCGGATACAAGAGGGTGCGTGGGTGATTATCCGGGAGGAGGCTCCTCTCGTCTCGTTCCAGATATGCGTGCTTCGTGTCTTCTTGCTCTTGCAGTCGTCGGTGGTATGCATACTCGCGATCTATGACAGTGAGCGTTTTTTTGACATGCATGCAGTTGCCGCCAGCCCAAGCATGAGCACGCGAGCAGCGACAGGATTCCGTGGGCTTGCTTGGCCTTCTGAGTACGTAGAACCTCCCTTCCTTTCCTTGGCCGTGTGTTGAAGAATGCTAGTAACACCTTCGATCCCTCGATATTCAAGTCCAGCAAGGTCGGGTTTCTCTATGTGAGTTCCTTCACCCGTTCGCATTAATTGCAAACCGTTTTTTTTTTGCAGAACTGGGGCCACAACAACACGCCCGAGAACACGGCCTTCCCGTTCTACGCGATGCAGTGGAACGGCGCGGGGATCACCACGCTGGAAGCCGACGCGCGTGCCGCCGGCGCCAGCACGATTTTGGCGTTCAACGAGCCTGATATCTCGAGCCAGGCGAATCTGACGCCGCAGGCTGCTGCTGCGTGTTTGTCCCTTCCTCTCCCTTCCATGCATGCAGGCACGCTAACCCCGATAGTATACCAGCAATACATCCACCCGCTCTCCGCCAAAGGCTTCAAGCTCGCCACCCCGGCAGTGACAAACGGCGGCGCCCCCACGGGCTTGACTTGGCTCGACTCGTTCCTCGGCAACTGCACCGGCTGCGCGTATGACTACATCGCGCTGCACTGGTACGGCGGGTGGATCGACGACTTTACGGATTTCATCAACGGCGCGAAGAAGTATGGGAAGCCGATTTATTTGACTGGTGCGTTGTGTTGTGTTGTGTTGCATTGGGGAGTTAGAGGGATGACTGACGATTGGGATAAATGTAGAATTCGGACTGGCGTGGGACTCGGACGCACAGGCGTCGAATTACGAGGAGTTCTTGCCTCTCGCGCTGAGTGCGTATAGTGTTCCCCGATGTCCCGATATCCCGATATTCATTGGCAACGTTGCAGGCTATCTCGACAGCGAGCCCGCCGTCGCAAAGTACGCCTTCTTCGGCGCGTTCCACTCGGGCACGGGAAAGGACATGATCGCGGCGAATGGGACGCTCACCAATTTGGGCAAGATTTACGTTTCGTGAGGGCTGGGGTAAATAAGTACGAATGAATGAATCGATCGATGAATGAGTGAATGAAAATACATGTGAGAAGATTTAAACGTTCGTGTGGGCGCCAAGTATCCCGGTCGCGATTCTATGGTTATGCATGCAGTCCGGACCCGACGCTCTCGTTTCGGATGGCTGAACAGGCGAAAGCCGAAAGGCTTCTAGAAAAATCATATCGGAACAGCCACGATCTGACCGACTTGCGAGTGATGCGGAGCAAGAGGTCACACCGTGACGCTTACGTGACTTGATTCCGACCTCCATCTCGAAAGGTTGTCGAAAGGACACGCAACGAAAACTCGCATTCCTCGTCAATGATCGACAGGCACACTCTCCGCAGTCTCCTTTGCAACATGGTGCGCTCAGACTCCACAATTCGGCGGAACAGACTCTGTGACGGTTCCACAGCTTTGGGGATGACAGCCAAATGACAGCCAGCCTGAGCTGTCGATGAAGCAGCGCCTTGGACGACGCCACCTTCGTGGCGATGACGTTTCTGAGCTCGCCTAGTCTCGGCCCTCGTTGTCTCGGCCTCTGCACAAACGACGTAGGAACATGTAGCTGTGGTGGGACACGGCCCGGCTTGAACCTTTCTTGAGCCATAACGCGGCAAGAGACGGCACAAATCCCGAAATAAACCTGTGCAGCGCTAAACCCAAGATAACTCGACAGCTTCCGAGTCGCCGTTTAAAGCGGTACAAGCGCATGGTGCGTACTCTATCACTGTTCTCCCATCCCATGGCAGACGAAGCTTCCGCCTTCTCACTCACCGACCTCAAAGTCTGGGCCGCCCTCAAGGAGCACCCTGCCTTGGCCGAGCTCAAGGCGCCTCGCAGGGAGCTCAGCACGTTCATGACGAAGGCCAAAATGACCGACTACCACTTGGCCCAATACTGCCAGAAGCTTTCGACGACCATGAAGGTCCTCATTGCTTCCATCGTCCTGGTATGTACTAACGCTCTGAAAAGATCCCACCAGTCGTATTGACGACATTTCTCCCTCCGAAGGCGACTCTGGTTTGCTCGATCACAGTCGGCTTCTTACAAGGGCATTCACAGGATCCCTTCGAAATATTCCTGCTCTTCATGTCCCTGCTGTTCACGCTGTCCGGGGCGGTGGTAGCCAGCGTCAGTCTGATCGCATTGCGATGGGACTTGAACAGACTACAACAACTCATCGATCAGAAGAGAGATTTCGATGGTTGGATTATACACTGGGAACTCGCAGGGGAGCATTCCCCTCCAGCGGCGTATCTTGGGCGTCGAATGCGGCAATGGATCTCGTTGGCCACGACCAGGAAGAGCCGCGTCACAGGTACCTTCATGCACACAGGCATCATCTCGTTTATCCTGGTCTTCATTGGTGGTCTCCTTTTTGTCGTGATTATTACTTCTCAACAAGTCACCACCCTTGGACCCGGAGACGGGTGGAGCCTTGTTGGCGTATCATCCATTCTTTTCGGCTCCATTTTGAGCCTCTGCGGGCACATCTACAGGCACGAGCGAAAGATGCGCCGCGTCGCCACTCCCCGGGATGAGGAGGGACTAATCGGTGAGCACAGTCAGTGATTTCTGTCGCTGTTTTGAGGTGCTAAACTATGCGTTACAACAGCTCTGGAACCCATCCAAGCGACGGAGCAGCCGCAAGCGAGGGATCCTACAATACCTGTGAGCTTCTGATATATCACGTTTCAACGTATCTAAAGGCTACCAGATATCAACAACGCCGAATGCCGTCGAGCCAGCGGCCAGTAGTGCCAGCGCAGACATTACAGCGCAACCAGAAGCAGACAACACCACTTCTACTCAAGGCCAAGGCGGGGATGTTCAATCCCTGGCCGTCGCACAGTTGCCTGTGCTGGTCTCCGAATCGGAGATATCCACGCAGCCGCCAGCTGCCGGGCTTGAGTCGGCTGCAGGCTTGATCATGTCGGAGAGTGACTCTGTCTGTACTCACCGCGGGGGGCTCGTTCGCCCCAGTCCTGCACTGTGATAAGTGATTCGCGTTTTAGACCAAACTCTATACACATTTATACATTCATGTCTGAAAGAGAAAGTACTCAATACACCGCCGCCTTGTAATCCGTGTACCCCAATGCGGGTTCAACACTCTCTTCACAAATGCGCAATCCGGCGCATTATCGAGCGCCTTGCCCGCGGTTATGTGCTTCCCGGGCCCCAAGTCCCGATATCCAGATATTCATGGCAACGTTGCAGGCTACCTCGAAAGCGAGCGCAAAGTACGCCCTCTTCGGCGCGTTCCACTCGGGCACGGGAAAGGACATGATCGCCGCGAATGGAAAGCTCACGAATTTGGGCAAGATTTACGTTTCGTGAGTGTATGAGTGAGGCGGGGCGGGTACCAAGAATGAATGCGTCGAGTCGGACCGGTCCAAAAATGGGTTAGGGCAAAGACGGTGATGACAAACACGAGCAAACAAGTGCTTTTGGCTTCCACCACGACGAGACAGTCATCCTCACCGTTGGCTGCATGCTGCATTGCGAGCTCAGTTTTCACAACACCTTACCCCCACCCTCTTCCCAAACTGGTTCCGACGCTGCCGGCTGACTAGGCCATCGACACGCAATCTCTGTACACCCCAAATCATCCGACGGCGCTCGTTCGGCGCCGATGCCTGCTCTGGACGTCCTGAAGCTGACGTCCACCCCGACCCTCTTCACCCCGCTCACGCTCGGTAGCACAACGATTCCGAATCGCGTCGGTACGTGGGCTTTCCCCTCGCCTAGTTTTCTGACCGACATACTCGCAGGACTGAGCGCCCTAACCCGTGCCACCAAGACTGTTCCCAACGACATCATGCGCGAAATTTGAATACTCCGTCCAGCGTGCCTAAGGCGGAGCTGGTCTCATCGTCACCGAGGGTGTCCTCATCACTCGCCAAGGGTACGCCCGCAGTCGTTCTCAATCCCGTAGTGTGTCACGGCTGACGACCCTCAGCACCGAATGGCAAGAAGCACCTGGTCTCTGGGACCAATCGCAGATCGATGGCTGGAAGACGATTGTCGAGACAGTCCATGCGACTGGGCGCAAAATCTACAGCTCAGGTGAGTTCTGGTGCTTCCTGCAATGTGGGTGGTCGCTGACTGAACCCTATAGCGCAGGCATCTCGGTCGCGTCAGTCATCCAGAGGCGCCTGAGCAGATTTGCTGCCAGAGTCCCCGTATACGCCCCCTCCGCCATCTCTGCTCGCGGAGGCAAGTTGGCGAGCCAGGATATGTTACGGTGCGTCTTCATATCTCTCGCTAGCTATAAACTCGCTGACGACGATATACTGCAGCCCACGGAACTGCGACCCAAAGACCGTCATCGCTCAATTCAAGCAAGCGGCGATAAACGCCAAGGCAGCAGGATTTCGACGGTGTCAACCGTGCGTCCACTTACTCTAACCCCCTCACTTACAACTAACCCTCGTCGCCAGTCCACGGCGCAAACGGCTACCTCATCCACCAATTCCTCGACTCGACCTCCAACCACTGTACCGACGCCTCTGGCGGGTCTCCCGCCACCCGTGCGCGGTTTGCTCTCCAGACCCTTGCAGCTTCACAAGAGGTCTACGGACCGGACGTCTCCATCAAGCTCAGTACCGCGGGCGGCTACAACGACATGGGCATGCCGCTGGACGACACCATCGCGACCTTCGCCCACTTTCTCCAGAGACCGAGAACCTCCCCGTCCCTTTCTCCTACGTCACACTGGTCCGCTACAACGCATTCACGGACCCCGAAGTCGACGGCAAGCCGCGGGCGACAAAGCACGATGTGCTCGAGATGCTCACGGGATACCTCGCCAAAGGAAAGAGGCTGGTGTTCGTCAACTCGGGGGTCCAGCCCGCAGAGGCGGCGGAGCTCATTAGCAGTGGGAAGGTCGCGCGCGTGTTCTTCGGGCTGAATTGGCTGGCGCATCCGGACTTGGCCCGGCGAAGCGTATAACGGGGGGCAAGCCGCTCGATAATGCGCCTGATTTTCAAGTTGGCGCATTTGTATGGTGCGGAGGACGTTGACCCGGCGCTTGGGTATACGGATTGCAAGGCGGCGGTGTACTGAGTAGAATAGGGAGCTTCGTTAAACGTGAATGCGACGTAGACTTTTTCGTCCAAAAGCGGAATGGCCATCTTGTCACAGACCACGACGACCTCACAACGCACCTCTCCTCCACAACCTCTCAGCCTCCGCTATTCGGTTGCCCGCCACTCGTCGGGAACGGGCTATGGTCGAGCATTGTGCGCTGGAGGGCTAGCGACGAGTACATCATCCGAGTCAGACCTAAAAAAAAACTGGAAGAGCTGCTGTATCCGACTCTGAGTCGCATGTCACCGAGCACTCGAGGAGATTGGAGCGTGTCTTCGCGGTCAGTCTTCTCTTGACTCGGTCTTCGACGTCGTAACTCATTTCTGTCCTGCTGAAGCACGGCACGCTCCCTTCAATGCCAATTTATCTATCGACCTCGGTGGCACCCTTCGATGGGATACAGCTTATTAGACCGAAGAGGGGCACACGTTTGTTGATCGCTAGGACCATCGCATTGGACATGGGTACCTCGCTCGCGGTGAGTGGTGTATTCGTGCAAACACCCCCGCTCATTCTTCGTCATTTCAGACGTCCCCCCGACCAGCTCGCCGCGGGATTGGAACAAAACCTATCATCTATCATCCTTTGCCTTTGCCTTCCTCATCTACTCCCCACGACACTCGCAGCGGCAATCTGGCAACTTGGGCACCAACGCCAGCCATCGAAATCTCACGAAGGAATTGCCACTTTGAAGCCCGTTCGTGACCAGCCGAGTCCTCGACGATGCCCTCCCGTCCCAAGGCGTCCCCCAGACGCGCCTGGATGGATAGCGTTGCAGCGAAGTTGACAGTCACTCTTGAGACCCTCGACGTTCTCGTGGACGGCTTCAAGTCGCCGTTCCTGCCAACTTCCTGGAGCCAGTCTGTTTAGCCACACGGTCGATTCTAGCGGCGCAGGTACGTATGTGCGTTTCGTGATTGGGATAGGGAAGCTAATAACTCTCGGATAGACGGCCAAAGGGAAGAAGAACGACTGCGTCGACGACGTCCTAGACGGTTCTTTCTGCGGTCATCGCTTTGCATATCACGTCCGAAGCTGGGACGGCACGACCTGCAGGTCGATATGGACAAGACGCGCCAGCATATTCTGGAGCTGGTCAGCAGCTTGTCGGGTTCCGACGGCGACTCGGCGAGTCTCTCCTTTGCTCTTTAAAACGATACGCTAACCCGTTACGGTGTAGCTCACTCGCAGCTTCTCCTCGATCTTACAGCGCGTACGATTTCCGCCCATTCATTGGTCTTATCGCTAACGCAAAATCCAGCTCTCGCTGCTCCCATCCATCCCGAAGATCTTCCATGGCCGCGAGCACCAGCTCGCACATATCATCGAGGCATTCGGCACCAACGACACTCCCCGCATATCCATCCTCGGTCCAGGCGGGATAGGAAAGACGTCGCTCGCGAGGGCCGTACTTCACCATCCGGAGATCGTTCTTCGATATCGCAGTCAGCAACAGCAGCAGAGCCAATGCTTCTTCGTGCCTTGCGACGCCGCGCTCGCTGCCCAAGACCTTCTTAGGCTCCTCGGGTCGCACTTGGGGCTCAAGTCGGGGAGAAATCTGCGGCGGGAAATCGCTTCGCGTCTCGGTGATGGAGGGTCGCATTTGGTCGTCCTGGATAACCTTGAAACGGTTTGGGAGCCGGTCGACTGGCGGGAAGAGGTCGAAGAGATACTCGCGTTCCTTGCGGACATCCCTCGCTTGGCGATACTCGTGAGTTCTGCCAATCCATCTCTCGCATCGGCATTAACATGGCATTTGCCAGATTACTATGCGTGGTGCGGAACGCCCGACGTGGATCCACTGGACTCGTCCCTTCCTCCCTCCACTGGAGCCATTAACGCAAGACGCTGCCCGGCAGACGTTCCTCGACATAGCGGACGAGTCGCTTGCCACTGAGGGAACCCAAATGGTACTGGAGCGCGCGCGTCTGAGTCGACAGATTCAGAATGTCGTCTGCATGTCCAAGGATATCGATTGGCAGGCCATGGAGGAGTATATCGCCTTGATGTTGCCGAACGGACAAGTCTGACATGAATAAATTCCACAGGAGTGGAGAGCCTGGATCCCCAGTAAGGATTCCTAGGAACGACTCAAACACCGCACCGAAGCGGCCGTCCAGCTTGACCACATACTTGATGCTTTCGTATAGGATTTTTAGCCATCATGGCGGTGGCGGAGCAAGACACGTCACGTACGGTTACGGTTCTAGATGATGCGATCTATCACTTGTCCAACCACCGTGGCACCACGTCCATCGGCGACAGCGTGAACGAGAAGCGGACACTATCCGGAAAGAAGCTGAGAGTGATTTCCATCTCTCTCTCCTTCACCACCGCCATGGCCAGCCTCAGCGCCTGCCTCAACACCGACATCTCGGGCATCGGCATCCGCGTCGCCACTTATGCTCAAAACCTCCTCAGCTTCGTCCCCGCTTTCTACGCCATCCTCGACGACGGGACAGTCAGTAGCGCGGAGCTTGGATTCATCGAAGACCAGTCTACCAACATTCTCCTCACTGCGTTCGGCCTCTTGATCTCCACCATTGTGCAGGCTGCAGACTCCCAGGGCCTTGACAACTACCATGTCGCACTCGTCCTCAATCTGAGCTGGATGAATAATACCAACACATTCATCTACCTCTTACTACACCTCCACCGCGCCATTTGGCAGTTGACCGTCGAACGGTGGACCTGGACCGCTGTGTGGCGCGAGTTGCGGGTCCGGAATACACTGTCTTCATGGCTGACGCTTCCAACGTTTGTCGGCAGTGCCCACTTGACCCTCATGTCGAGTGTCGGCCTGTGGCTATGGTCAGATCCGGGCGGCTTCGGACGCTCCGCGCAATGCCTGCCAGTGCCGCCTCCCTCCATCTCCATCATTGGACACGACATCTTTTTTGATTCTGGTCCAGTGCGCATCCTTTCTATTGCTATGTACGGTCTCGTCGCGATACCAGGAATCAACCTCGGCATCCCGATGCTCTTCCTCTTCTGGCCATACCTCCTCCTCAATCTCGGGACATGGGAAACCAAGCGCCGTGCACGCTGGTCCTGCCGGTGCCTTCTTCTGGCGCTCTTTATACTGCTCGTAATTAATGCTATCTTTGTCATCGACACGGAGCTGGCAATATCGCGGAACGAAATTCGGCAGGTGGGGCAGGATAATCTGTGGACTCTGGGTCAGGTCCTCGCTCTCCTCCTGGTTATACTACCACTCAAATCACTCCTGGTCTACTTGTGGTTCTCTACGCGGCTGGGAGTACGTTTCGGAAAAACAGAACTCAGGGAGGCAATTCTGGGTTTCCAAGGCCCAGCCAACTTGGCCAGCGAAGAAGGTCAATGGGACATTGTACGCAACTGGATCTGGAAGATCAGTGACACTCCAGGTATGAATTTGAACCCCTTGTTCGCCTACATGGCTCAAAACACCTGCCAGTCAATGCAGACTTCTCGTGGATGTATTTGTCCGCAGGGGAGGGCCAAGTTGATGTTGTGCGCTTCCTCTTGGGGAATATATCAAATATTGATGAGCCGGGTGAGTTTTGTATCATCACCTAGTATATGTTCTGTTTATATGTTCACAGATGAAAAAGGAAAAACTGCATTGCACCATGCAGCGATGCAGGGGCACAGGGGTGTTGTCAAGCTTCTCATCGACAACCATGCATTGATTAATCTTGCAGGTGAGCTGTGCACAAATTTGGCATTGCAGAAAGACTGAGCAGAGGATAGATAGTGAGAGCAGCACTCCCTTGGTGCTTGCAGTGCAGAACGGACATTTCCTCGTCATGCAACTGTTGCTTGAACATGGTGCAGAGCTTGGCGACATTTGGGCCACAGGAAAATCAACACCATTGCATCTAGCAGCACAATATGCAGATGAGAAAATTGTGGAAAAGCTTATCAACAGCAAGGTTCCAGTAGACGCATGTGGTACATATATATATTCCTTGGCTTCGATGGCTGACATATAGACAGACAGCGCAGGGCGCACTGCGCTCCATCATGCAGCTGCCAAAAATCACCCAAAAATCGCCAAGTTACTCCTTAAAAACGGTGCTGATGCAACAGTAACAGGTGAGATTTGGCAGGACTACACTGAATTTTGGATCAATGGTCTTCCAGATCGTGAGAGAGTCACCGCATGGCATCTGGCGTCATCGGCGGGTTCTCTGGAGGTGGTTACCTTGCTTCTAGAAGATAGCCCAAGTCTTCGCTACCAGATGGGTGAGTTTGTACCTTCAATCTCGGCCATCTCACGAGTTGGAATGATACAGACAAGCATGGGAATGTTGCACTACATCTTGTTGCGGAAGCCGGACACACAGAGATAGCAGAGGCTCTAGTGGAACCAGGGGGGATTGGTCAAAGAAGTAGATATAGCACACCATTCAGAGGTACATGGATTGACCAGCTGCTGCCACAGATGACAGACAGGAGACACCACTACATCTTGCATCATCCCAGGGACACACCGATGTTGCAGAGCTCCTGGTTGAGAAGGGAGCAGACCTCAAGGCAACAGGTGGGTATGCTCATTGTGTCTGCTGCTCCTTGTTGATCCTCAGAATAGACATAAACGGTTGGACACCACTGCATCGTGCATCATGGGAAGGCCACACCAATATGACAAAGCTCCTTGTTGAAAAGGGAGCAGATGTGGATGAAAGAGGTGCATATTTTCCTCATGTCCTCTGCACCATGTTGATCATCCACTCAGACACGGAGGGGTGGACACCCCTGCATCATGTATCATCACAGGGACACACCTCAGTGGCAGAACTCCTTGTTGAGGAGGGAGCAGACGTCAACATAGCAGGTGCCTATTTCACTTGTGTCC
Organism: Mycena amicta; assembly: GCA_029282125.1. NCBI lineage: Eukaryota > Fungi > Basidiomycota > Agaricomycetes > Agaricales > Mycenaceae > Mycena > Mycena amicta. Next base: position 69,485 of record JARIHP010000001.1, on the reverse strand, counting down.
ACTGCACCTTGTTGATCATCCACACAGATATACATGGTCGTACACCGCTGCAGGAGGCATCATTGCAGGGCCAGACAAATATTGTAAAGCTCCTTGTTGAGAGAGGAGCAGACATCAATGCAGCAGGTGCATATTTCACTTGTGTCTGCTGCATCTTGTTTATTATCTACACAGACACGGACGAATGGACACCCCTGCATCACGTAGCATCAAAGGGCCATGCTGATGTCGCAAGGCTTCTTGTTGAGAAAAGAGCAGACATCAACATAGAAGGTACATATTTCAGTTTTGTCCACTGTACCTTGGTGATCATCACCCAGACATGCACGGTCGGACACCGCTGCAGCATGCATCATTGGAGGGCCATACCGATGTTGCGAACCTCCTTGTTGAGAGAGGAGCACGTATCAACACAGCAGGTATATCTCACTTGTATCCACTGCACCTCATTGATCATCCGCATAGACAGCACTGGTTGGATGCCACTACATCAGGCATCATCGCAGGGCCACACTGATATTGCAAAGCTCCTTATTGAAAAGGGAGCAGACATCAATGCAGCAGGTGTGTATTTCACTTGTGTCCGCTAGACCTTGTTGCTCATCTGTCCAGACAAGGATGGGTGGACGCCACTGCATCGTGCATCATGGGAGCGCCATACTGATGTCGCAAAGTTGCTTGTTGAGAATGGAGCTGACATCAAGGCAGCAGGTGTGTATTTCACTCATGTCCGCGGAACCTTGTTGATCATCCACACAGACACCGAGGGGTGGACACCACTCCATCATATGTCATCACAGGGGAATACCAATGTTGCAAAACTCCTTGTTGAAAAGGGAGCGAATGTCAATGCAGCAGGTGTGTATTTTGCATAGGTTCCCTGCACCTCATTGATCATTCACACAGACCACACTGGCTGGACACCACTGCACCATGCTTCATCACAGGGACACACTGATGTCGCAAAGCTCCTTGTTGACAAGGGAGCAGATATCAACACAGCAGGTGTGTATTTTGCTTATGTCTACTGTCTCTTATTCATCATCCACAGACACAGATGGATGGACGCCACTCCATCATGCATCATCACAGGGGAACACGCAGGTCGCGGAGCTGCTCATTGCAAAGGGCGTAGACATCAATGCAGCAGGTGTGCATTTCCCTCATGTTGACTTCACCTCATTGATTATCCACATAGATGGTGCTGGTTGGACACCTCTGCATCGTGCGTCATCACAAGGCCACTCCGAGGCCGTAAAGTTCCTTGTTGAGAGGGGAGCATATGTCAAGGCAGCAGGTGTGTCTCTTATTTGTGTTCACTGCACCTCATTGATAATTGACACAGACAGTACCGGTTGGACGCCGCTACATCGTGCATCATCACAGGGACACCTGGATGTCGTAGAGCTCCTTGTTGACAAGGGAGCAGATGTGAATGCAGCAGGTGTGTATTTCACTCCTGTCCACTGCACCTTGTTGATTATATGCAGACACGGATGGTTGGATGCCACTGCATCATGCCTCATCACAGGGACACACTGATGTCGTAAAGCTCCTTGTTGAGAAGGGAGCAGATATCAACACAGCAGGTGTGTATTTTGCTTATGTCTACTGTCCCTTATTCATCATCCATAGACACAGATGGGTGGACACCACTCCATCATGCATCATCACAGGGGAACACACACATCGTGGAACTGCTCATTGCAAAGGTTGCAGACACCAATGCAGCAGGTGTGTATTTTGCTCATGTCGACTGCACCTCATTGATTATCCACATAGATGGTGCTGGTTGGACTCCGCTGCATCGTGCATCATTGGAAGGACACTCCGAGGCCATAAAGTTCCTTGTTGAGAGGGCAGCATATGTCAATGCAGCAGGTGTGTCTCTTATTTGTGTTCACTGCACCTCATTGATAATTGACACAGACAGTACCGGTTGGATGCCGCTACATCGTGCATCATCACAGGGACACCCGGATGTCGTAGAGCTCCTTGTTGACAAGGGAGCAGATGTGAATGCAGCAGGTGTGTATTTCACTCCTGTCCACTGCACCTTGTTGATTATTTGCAGACACGAATGGTTGGACGCCACTGCATCGTGCCTCATCACAGAAGAACATGCAGGTTGTGGAGCTGCTCATTGCAAAGGGTGCAGACATCAATGCAGCAGGTGTGTATTTTGCTCATGTCGACTGCACCTCATTGATTATCCACATAGATGGTGCTGGTTGGACTCCGCTGCATCGTGCATCATCACAGGGACATACTGATGTCGTAGGGCTCCTTGCTGACCAGGGAGCAGATGTGAATGCAGCAGGTGTGTATTTCACTCTTGTCCACTGCACATTGTTGATTATTTACAGACATGGATCGTTGGACGCCGCTGCACCACGCATCATCACAGGGTTATACTGAGGTTGCAAAGCTTCTTGTTCAGAAGGGAGCCGATGTCTACAGGCACAGTGTGTACTTCCCCGTCATTGGCTGGTCCCATTACTGAACCACTCCAGCTGATGCCCACAAAACTGCATCTGATGTTGCATTGGCTGAAGGACACACGGTGCTTGCAGAGATGTTGGCTCAAATCCAACCTGTTCCCCAACAGATCTGAGGAAATGGTTGAAACTCTCTTGACAAACCTGATTGAGCTGCACAGTGGACCCTCCGCCAGAAGACTCTTTTGCATCTGTCCTGAACTTTGTGCAGGTGGAATATTCCACAGCAAATTCTACTATGTCTCTTGAATCTTCAGATTCAATGAAATCACACCAATTTAAGTCACTGTCTGATTCATCTCATTTCTCTGAGACTCTCATGCTCACCTACTTTTGCTGCCCATTGTTCACCCACCTGCTATCCCATTCCCAGTACATCCAGTTGCACTCCAACACTCTAACATGCTCAGTCTTTAGTCTCAAACCAGCCTCTCCCGATATCCCCATCTGGGAGCCCTGTTGCGAGAGTCTGGGCCTAAGTCAACCACTTAGCTGTACCTCTGGGATATCATTTTGACGGCTTTTTGGCCGGCGCATCGTGGAAAATCCCATCGGCTAATTGGGCTTCACATGCCCACCAAATACCGTGCTCTCACGTGTTCCTAGGCCCAGACTCTTACTCGGGCATGCCTCGGGCATGTTCACGACTCAACGCGGACTCCGGGCGGCGTCCCAGAACATTGTAGAATACTGTAGATTATTCCTATGACTTCTGTAGAGGTATAAAAGACCTCAGCATATGACAATCATCCATTACCTAGATTTCCCCAATCCACTGCATGATTAAGTTGTGCTGCTAACAACTCTCACGACAGGGCTCCCAGATGGGGATATCGGGAGAGGCTAGTTCAAGACTACTCTGTTTGCTGCACTAAGAATCTAGAAATCATATTGGAACAGCCACGATCTGACTGACTTGCGACCCAGCGCAGTGATGCACCTCCACGAGCGTCCACCCGCATCTCCCGAAAAGGGTGCTGAATCCCTCCAGCGTGCGTTCCGTCCCCCCAAGCATCGCGTGCATCTGCAGTACCAACGTCAGCTGCGATTCCGATTCTCCGTGCATGTAGTAAATGGTACTAACCGTCATATCATAGAGATACGTATCCGCCGTGGCTGGTCCCCAATTCGACAACAGCGGAGGAGGCGCGGTGGGCCGGTGGGCACCTGGAACTTGAATTTCCGCCTCGGAGCTTGAGCCGGAATCGGACGCGAACGGGACGATCTTCTCGACCACCACAAGCTTCGTCGTGTCCTGGGACGCGGCCTCGCGCAGATGGCGCAGTATGACCGCCGCCTTGGTGTCGTTGTAGTCGTGCAGGATGTATTTCAAGAGAAAGACCGCCGGCGCAGCGGTGTTGTTTTGAGGGGTGAAGAAGTCGTGGACCTGGAGTTCGACCTTTTGGTTTGCGACGTGCTCTGGGAAGTGTTCGTTCCAGTGCTTCAAACAATCTTAATGCGGATGTGGAGTTGAAAGCAGACTCACCTGTTTGGAGATCTCGATGACCGCCTCCATATCCTGGTTCACAATGTGCAAGTGCGGGTAGCGCTTCGCAATCGCCAACGAGACATATCCTATCCCACCGCCAACGTCGATGATGACGCTGCCCGCTGGGAGGTCGCCCCAGTCGAATCCTACACAATGTTATTCCGTTACATATCAGCGACGGGCGGCGACCCACCCTGGAAAATCAAGTCGCCCGGCTCTGTCGCCGACGTTCCCTCCATCGCAACCGCAAATCGTGCGACGTTATACTCGTTGCCCGGCTCGCTGTGGAACCAATCGAACACTGATTTATCTGTGTTGAAGGCGAGGCTCATTGGGAGTTTGGTGGGGCGAAGGCGCATCTGGTCGGAGAGGTAGACACCGGCTTTGCCCACGAGGTCGGCGCTGAAGTTTTGTGAGGTAAGTGGCTGGAAAGGGAAAGGGGAATCAGACTGACGTGTGTTCCGCTAGCGCAGCGACGCCCGAGGATCCTGTGAGCCTCTCCGCGCGGCTGTGAGAAAGAGTTATGGTATTTACGCGAGTTAGTTATTGCACGCACCTGCCACTGAACAACTCCTTGGTTGATTTCCCCTTGTCCAACGCGGAAGACACACGGTTGTTGGCGAACACCCCCGGTGAGACTTCTCTGAAGATGTGGTGCGTTGCAAGGAGGCGGAGCGTTCTCGCTGGAGAGAACACATGAAATTCAGCAGCTGGTTTCAGGAGGAAGAGGCAGCGGTGCTCACTGAGGATGTCCGCATCTACACTACTGATTTCAGCGATCTTCTTCGCCTCCGCGCCCTGACCCCGTCGTGAGTATATTTATCGCGATTTCTAAGGCCGTGCGCACCTCCGGGCCCGCCTCACGCAGTATCTCGACGACATTGGCGTCCGAAGCCGCAAGGAGACACGAGGATATGAAGAACTGCAAAAAGCGCATTAGCTTCACGTTGTGCTTACGTGTGCCGGAAGAGAAAAGAGACTCACCGCATGCGATGCATTGACTACAGCTCTCATCGGGTCAAACATAGTCGCACTGATTTGTGCGGACGCAGCGACGAGATTCTTCACCGCTGCCTCGATCTCGGGGTTCTCTCCTCGGAGGACTTCAGCGGGGTCCACCGGATTGCATGGCGCATCGAGCGAAGGGAGCGGCTGTCCTGCGGCGGCGTATACACGCTCGATGGTATCTACGGAGGCGGAGATGAGGTCGGAGAGTTGACGGAGGGTAGAGGGTGAGGTGGACATTCGTTGTGGGTGGAATTTGAAGTGGGGCTCCTGGACTTGGAGGCATTATATGCCGGAGATTGAGGTGGGGCGCCTGGACGGTGATATGGCGTTCCTTGGGCGTTCCAAGTCTCAATACTCCGAGTCGCCGCTGATTTGTCTTTGGTGCTGTCGCTAGGAGAACTCGGCTACGAAAAGACTTGACTGTGCCACCCAGCCAGAACGAAGTACGCGAGTATGATGAGCGTCGAGAGCAAGAGATCACACCGTGACGTGATTCACGTGACGCTTACGCGGCTTGATCCCGACGTCCATCTCCGTCGGAAAGACCACATTCCTGGTCTTCCTGAGCCTGGTGCTCACGCTGTGGGTGGCCGTGGTTGCCAGCATCAGTCTTTTCGCATTGCGATGGGACTTGAACAGATTACAACAGCTCATCGATGAGAAAAGAGACTTCGATAATTGGATTATACACTGGGGACTCGCAGGGGAGCATGCACCTCCGACGGCGTATCTCAGGCGTCGAATGCGGCAGTGGATTTCGTCAGCTACAAAAAAAGGACAGCCCGGCCACCGTTACCCTCATGGGCACAGGGATCGTCGCATTTATCCTGGTCTTATAATTGGTGGTTTTTGCTTCATCCTTGATGTTTTTTTACGACTACCTTCCCTTGGACGCTGCTATATACATCTGGGGATCCTTGCTGCCGTAACATCCACTTCTCTATCCTCCATCTTTACTCTCTGCTTGTACGTCTATCTGCCCGAGCGAGACATGCGCCGCGTCGCAACGCCTCGGGATGAGGAGATAATCGGTGAGCACATTTGGTCATCTCCGGGTTACTTGAGGTGCTAAACTCTACGTTACAACAGCTTTGCAACCCATCCAAACGCAGCAGCACCCGGATGATACAATACCTGCGCCAGTGAGTTTTTTAAATACTAAATCTGTACATATCTATCCTGACGATTACCGGATACCGACAACAACGCCGGATGCCGTCGAGCCAGCGGCGCGTAGGTCCAGCACAAACGTCACGGCGCAACCAGAACCAGACACCGCTTCTGCTTAAGAACAAGAAAGCAAGGTTCAATCCGTCGTATAGTTGGTCGCGCGCGAGCCTCTGGAGGTCTCCGAATCGGATATGTCCACGCAGCCGCCGGTTGACTCGGCTGCCCGTGCCGCACCCATTATCCCTCAATAACTCGTGGTGCCGATTCCGCCGCCGGGGGAGAGTCTGGTGACGAACGCCGATTTCAACACAACCGGCCGATGCAGCACTGGGAGCGAATTCAGCTGCGAGTTGAAAGTGGGAAGATATATTTTTCGTCGATTCTCAGCGAATAAATACTCGGATTTCGGCTGCGAACGTTTTTCGAACTGGCTCTAAGTATGGCGCTGTAGAATCCCAAGCTACAATTAAAATCCGAAGAGACTATATTTCACATAAAAGTACTCAATACACCGCCGCCTTATAATCTGTATACCCCAAGGCCGGGTCAACGCCTTCCGCACCATACAAATGCGCAAAATCAGGCACATTATCAACCGCCTTGCCCGCCTTTATGCGCTTCCCCAAATCCGGATGTGTCATCCAACTCATCCCGAAGAACACGCCAGCGACCGTCCCACTGCCAATCAGCCCTTCCGCCTCCGCAGGCGACAGCCCCGAGTTGAGGAACAACGGCGTTCGTCCACTCGCAAAGTACCCCTTGAAGGTTGCGAGCACATCGTGGTTGGTCGCGCGCATCTTGCCGTCGAATTCCTGGTCCAGGAAGGGGTTGTACCGCGCTAGCACGACGTAGGAGAGCGGCGTGGGGAGCTTGTCGATTTGCTCGAGGAGGTAGCCGAAGGTCGCGATGGTTTCATCGAGCGGCATGCCCATGTCGTTGTAGCCGCCTGTAGGGCTGAGCTTGATGGAGACGTCCATGCCGAAGACTTCCTGCAGAGCTGCGATCGTCTCGAGAGCGAAGCGCACGCGGTTGGCGGGGGAGCCGCCGTAAGAGTCGGTGCGCTGGTTGGAGGAAGAGTCCAGGAATTGGTGGACGAGGTATCCGGTTGCGGCGTGCACTGTGAACAGAATTAAGAAATGTAGGATCGGAAAGGGACGTATTGGCGCACCCTCGACACCATCAAATCCGGCTGCTTTCGCGTTTATCGCCGCCTGCTTGAATAACGCGACGAGCGTCTTCGGGTCGGGAACCTCCGTAGGCTACATCATCGTCATCGGTGGATGAACAGAGCGAAGAGAGTAAAATGCACGGTAACGTATCCAGGCTCGCCAGGGATGAAGTGGAATTTGCCTCCGCGAGCAGCGATTGCAGACGGCGCGTAGACAGGAACTCCAGCAGCAATCTGCTGCGGAGCGTCTGGATGGCTGACACGACCCGTATGCCAGAGTTGAGCGTAGATTTTACTCCCAGTCGCATGGACTGCGTCGACGATCTTCTTCCATCCATCGATCTGCGATTGTTCCCAGATACCGGGTGCCTCTTCCCATTGCGTGCTGGTGGGAGTTAGGGATACGCGCGACATGGTGAAAGTACGGTGGGCTCACCCCTGGCGGCTAATGAGGACAGCCTCGGTGACGATGAGACCAGCACCACCCTCGGCCCGCTGCACGTAGTATTCGCGCATGATGTCGGTCGGGACCGTCTTGGAGGCCCGGCTACGGGTCAGTGCGCTCATTCCTGCGAGTAGAACGGTCAGACCAACGAGAATCCAATACAGGACAGCATACCGACGCGATTCGGAATCGTAATAGTACCGAGCTTGAGCGGGGTGAAGAGACTCGGGTTCGACATTATCTTGGTGCTCTACATTCGCGGCTAGCGTTCGCTCTTTATACCCCCAGTCGCGTAAGACGCAGGACACGGTGATTTGTGAGACTTTTACTCACCTGGCGAAAGAAATGAATGCTTTCATAGTTCTTTGGACATCGGCGCTACCGAATCGAGCATGATGGACGCGCCGTTTTGCCGCCAAGCATTCAGTAATAGACCTCGGTGGATTTGCGCGGTCAGGGCGCCGTCGTAATCTACAAGCAGGATTATTCAGACTGGCAGAGATTGCGTGTTGATGCCCACGCGATGCCAGTGCGCAGTTAGTCGGCAGTGTCGAGAAGAGCTAGGAACGAGTTTGGGCAGAGGATGTGGTTGTAGTGGGAGCGCCAGCTGACAGAGTTGACGGGCTCGTGGTGGTGGAAGCTAAAGAAGGGTTTGTTTGCGTTTGTTTGACTGTGCTTGGCATCAATGTCTAGACGATGACAAGTGCCGTTGTTTACATCAAAAGCTCTCACCAAACAATTTCCTATTTGGACGTCCACGCTGAAACCCATCCCGACGCCTAACGCGCTTTCCGTTCTCCTCGTTGCCCAGCCCCCCTCCGCTATGTGCACCCGTAATACCTTCAGAAACCGGTTGCGACGTGGATTCACCGGGCACAGGCGTTGCTGTGACTCGTGTCTGGACTCGGATTCGATGCTCTGCACTACTCGACCGTGGACTGTCTCGAGGCTTGCGTAACGCAGAGGCCGGATAGCTAGTCGGCAGTGGCAGCGCCACGGTTCTGCACCATCCCCGCCGAATTCCCTCCCCAGTATCCTTCCGAGATGAAGACGAGGAAGTCGCCTCCTCCTTCGACTTCGACTTAGCTGAGTCGTGCGGTCCCAGTCCTGTGGGCTCTCCCGGCGCCGATTCTCGATTGGGTACGACTGGGGAGTAAAACTACTAGCTATCCCCTCGCAGGCGGATGCGACACTACACCGTCGTATCGGTTCGACCCTGGTGCCCAAACGAACCGACCCTGTGTGCGGACGTGAGCATCTGTCGCATGTGGTTAGACGAGGAGAGCGACCTCACGATGTTCGGACTGGCGAATCTTTACCATGCTCAGGTACGCCTTCACGTCCTTCCTCTCCATCCCGACCGTCGCTGATCTGTAGGAAGATCCTAGCATACGCACCATCGACACCACCCTTCCTCGAATTCTCCTTTGGACTTGCTTCCTCTGTCTTCTCCATCTGTCCATCTGCCCGCCCGCCCCGCTCCACCATTGTTTCTGTTCCGCCGTTTGCGTCGGGAAACGCTGCCCGCCCATATGCTGCTGCGCGGAAGTGCCAGATGGCGGTCGGAAATCGGGGACGGCTCCGTCCAATGCGATTCTGGTACCCCCCATCGATCTGCCACCGGCGTGGCTCCCAGCACGGTCCCGTCCATCTCGTTGACCAGCGACCTATTCGCAGTCTTCTCCCTCTTCTCCCCCCGTCTCTCAATCTTCCTCTTGACCGTCTATCCCCCCATTTGGATGCTTCCTCGTACGAGCGCTTCCAGCACCGGTCCCCAATCGGGGACATCGACGAGAGGCCTCGTGCTATCCGAAAGGAACAGGTTAACGCGGGATTGTGTCCTGGGTCTAGCGTCTACATGGTGGTCGATGGAGTAGCCATCCTGCTTGCAAACGTGAGCATCTCTGGTTATCTCAAGCCTACGTCCTGATTCATTCTTTAGTTTGTCGTCTCCGGCGCTATACCCCGCCCACATTCCCTGCTCTCGTCATTGCGAATGGGCATGATACCACGCTCGCCTACGCGTTCACCGTTCCTCGGGGTCTCCGCCGTTCGTAGCCGCTCCGGCCGTCTCTCGTCCAAGACACACCTCGCCTCAAGAGAAGGCATGGCAATAGCCGATAGGGCTCAGTGGGAGATGAGGTCGCAAAGGCAGACCGGACGAGCACGGATGGAGAGGATTAGCTGGGTCTACGGAGCTGGGTCGAGCGCTGTGTGCAGGTCGCCTTCCCTACGCACGCGAGCCCTGATAGGATCGGAAGAGGCTGCGGGACTGGTATGCGGGGAGCGTTATGGCGATGATACTGTGTAAGTTCCCCTTCCTCTCTCGTGCGCTGCGTCTAACGAGTAGTCGCAGGCGTCCGCTCCTGCAGCACTCGCATCCGGATGACGTGGGGGCCCAGTAGCCCTCCGTCGTAGCGAGATCATTATTGATTTCTGGCCTGTCGACGTCTGCGCGGCCGACGGTCTTTGCGTCTGGCAACGCTCCTCTGGCTCATGCATGGAGTCGATACCAAGGCCAGAGAAGGTAGCTAGTTCTTTCTTTTCCCGTCCACGCGATAGTGACCTTGCTTGTAGACGACTCTGGGCTCAGAGCTTCCACACCTCGCTTGCGCCGTCGGGAGACCTCGGTCATCACCGGGCTGCGACATCCTCCTCCCTCAAGCTTGCATCCATCGACAGGCACCAATCGTCCCCAGCTTGGCTACTCCGAAAAGGAAACCTTGCGTCGACGGCACATGGTATCTGACCTGTGGCCGGGAGGAATGCACGGTTTATAGACCGCAGTCGGACGTGCCAGAAAGCGAAGCCGTCGCCGAGGGCGTAGCCCCCGAGTCGCTCCACTAGGCGGGTGGGAAGTAGAAAGGCCGTTAGGGATGATGCGCAGGGGAGTGGGGAAAGCGGGCGTTAGCGGTGTCGTTGTTGTCGAAGTGCAGCTGCTGGGAGGGGTGAGCGCGCATGGAAGTGAGCAGCAGGGGACGCTGGAGTGGGCGTTGGGACGGAAGAAGAGGAAAGCGGAGCGCCGGGAGCGGTGGCTGAGCGGAGGAAGCTACGCCGAATCGGGATGTCAGTGGTCACCGCACCAGCGATTGGCGTCATCGCAGGCGCGCACCGTAGGGTGCGACGACAGAACAGATCCCGCTGCATGAGCGCCGCTATATGGAGGCACTACATGTTGCTATGTCCATTGGCGCCAATCTAAAGCAGCATTGGAGTGATTCATCGGCGATAACATACGTCCGAGTTGCAGCTATTATTATACACAAGGCAGGGCTGCGCTCCGCTCCGCCCCTAGGACGGGTGCTACATACCACATGCAAGCCTGACGATTTGGTCTCTGCTTCTGACTCCATTCAGTCATTGTAGAGTTCAAGTCTTCTGCAAGACTCAGCATGTATTATTTCATTCTCTACATTACATAAGTGCTAAGATACCCGCACAGAGCGGCAGCGACAATCCTCTCTCTGTTGGCCGCCAGCATCGTGATAGTCGCGGAGCGCCAGCTAGGGTAATCGCGTACATATCAGCGAGTATTTTCCATAAAGACAAAGCACGCACCTGACGGGCCCGTCATCATCGATGCATCATCCTCTTCTCTTCTCATCGTCCAGTCCGCCCGTGTCGTTGTATCCGTCATTGAGGCTCCAATCCCCGGGTCGTCCGGAGGCAAATGGGTCGGCGAGGAAAGAGTGGCAGACGGTAATGGCTGTGAGCTGTTGAGAGGCGAGACAAAAGCAGCTGTAAATTGACCTGGTGCGCAGTGCGAGTTCTAGATGCGCGGTCGTGGTGTGCCAGTGGTGGCTGTAGCGTTGAGATCACTTGATAGAGTTGCAGCAGTGGGATGGATTGCAGTTGAACTTGAATAGTTCGTCAGTTTTGGTGCAACGCACAGAACAGACACGCACCTGTGGGCTTCTCTCGTCCTCGATCTATCCCTACGGGTGTGCTCGTCGTCGATACGATGCGGCCGATCGCTCTTCTCGGCTTGATGGTCGTCGATTCGAATAAGAGGTCAGTACCGAAATGTGCGGAGGTCACTGACGGTCAGAATAGATTGTAGGCGTTGTTGAGATGACGACTGTAAGCTGCAAACTGGGTAGTCGTTGCGACCGTGGCGCTGGGAAAGAACCACACACCTGTACCGCCCTCCATGCTGAATACGCCCTGCGTAGCCCTCGCTCCGCCCCTTCCACCCGTTCGCTGGCCCGTCACGTTGCGCGCACGACGGTCCATCGGTGCCTTGACGTTCGCGAGGAAAGTTCGATGTAGACAGTTGCATATTGCGCGGGCTTGCAAATCGTTGCTGGGAAGGTCCTTGACTCGAAATTGACGCGAAATTGAGCTTGATGAACGAAGACTCGTGAGCTTGCTCGTAGGGCTTGCGTCGCTTGTGAGAGGAGCATGTGGAATCGTGCGATCGACGAAAGCAGGGATGAGAGAGAGGACAGAGGGACAAAGGCGGAGTGAGGGCGGAGGAATGAGGGCGAGCGCTTTATTAACAGCGCTGGCCGTGTGGTGCCCATGGGAGCCATCTGCCAGTTAAGATTTCGCGGCAGTGCATGCTCCGAAACAGGTGCTCAAGGCTTGCCACTTGCGCAGTGCAAAAGTAGTGGGAGATGCTCACAATTTCTCCAGGGCTTGTGCATGACATGTGGGAGTGTTCTGAGTCGTCGTTCTGGGAGGGACAGAGAGACGGAAAATCTGACGTGTGAAGAGAAGCTGAGGTTGATTTGACAGTCGACAGATTAGCGCCACGGCGCCCTCGGCATGCGTGGACTGGGCGGCTCGAAGGTTGCCTCGAGGCTGAGAGCAGTGCAAATTAGACCATACTCGGCGAGAAACCAAACATGTCAAAACTGATTCGAGGGATGTGCTTATAATACGGAGTATCAATGCTGTCAGGCTGCGACAATTGCATGCGAGGATCACACGCTGCGACCAAACTCTCCTCCGTCCTTCATCTGCCACTACTCAACCAGGCCCACCGAAGCACCGAGAATGCCTGGAACCAAGGGGCAAAGCAATAACATGCCAGAACAAGGTGGAGCGTCAGCGGAGACTAGTCTGCTGCGGTGTGTGCCTGTAGAATCGATCAAAGGATCCGAGCTAATCTGTGTCTTCCCCAGCCATTACTCCTGGTTCGGAGCAACCTTCAACACCACTAGGTTCACCCGATCTCAAGTCGAGGCCACAGTGGCGCTTGCGGTCACCGACATCATTCAGCGGCTAGATAACTCAGATGCGCTGAGTGGAAATCTCAGGAATGATTTGACCTTTCAGGACAATCTGCTGCTCAAAACAAGAAGACTGTTCCTGGAGCTGGATCGGCACTCGAGGGAGATCAAGTTCATCTTGTCTTTCCATGACGCCATCTCTCAGGAGGACAGCCTGGAATACATGTTCAGTCCCGACTTTGAGCAATTCAAGTTCAATCCTGGAGCATTCATTGCTCAGTTTGCTGGTAGCGAGGACTTGCATTCAAGGAAACAGAAAATATGCACCAGGGCTAAGCTTGTCTGGCATGGCTTGCACAAATTGGCAGCAGAGGTCCAGTATGCAGTTCCAACCCAGTTCAGCTCAATCTTCGAGCTACTTGATCAAATTTCTGATATGGCGGAGGTATGGCTTGGACCACATGCATACTTGAGATTTGACATTTCTTATCTTCCAACAGATGTATATGGAGAATGAGAAGGATCTGCAAGCTCTGATGGACAACCTCTCATCCTCTCTTGTGCAAGTCAACACTGTCTTTCTGGAAAGAGGATACTACAGCATCCAGGTCACTGCGAGCAGTGACACATTGCTAAAGTAGGTTTCATATTCATCATAGTCGCACAAGCTAGAGTTTTCAGACTGGTTGTGGAGGGAGCGGTTGAGATTCACAATATCCATGCCAACTTTCAGGAAGACACATGTGGGCTACAGCTTGCACTCACAGACAAAATCCAAACATTCACCCATCAACTGAAGGCCGGTATGCAGATGCACGGGGTATGTGATAAAAAAACTTGACAATTTTCACTGCTGTCACTCAACAATTGCTTGTAGCATGAGGTGACTCTATCCACTGCAAAAAATGTCCACCTCACACTAGAGAACACCTTGGTTTGTACTGTCCTCCTTTTATGGAACCTTCTTTGATCTTTGTCTTTGTTGCTTAGGGACAGAAGCTAGCCTATGTCGCCAAAGCACGTTTCAATGGAGTGGACAAGCTTACTCGACGAGGGTGCACACCAAAAACACGGGAAAATCTGTTATCTCATCTTGAAAACTGGGCTCTTGACACATCTTTGCATGCATCTAACAACATTTGTTGGCTCAGTGGCATGGCTGGTACTGGCAAATCGACCATTGCATATAGCCTCTGTCAGCAGCTACGCAGCTGTAGTCGCCTGGGAGCATCCTTCTTCTGTTCTCGAAATGAGGAGAACATGAGGTCCCGCAATTTCCTTGTCCCAACTATTGTACGCCAGCTCCTCTCGGTGTACAGGCCTCTTGTGGCTAGCCTTCAAGGGATTGACCTTGAGTTGTTCAATGGTACTTGGGAGGAAGACATTGACAATCTCCTTGTTCAACCCTGGGTTGCAGCCCGGATGTCTGGATTTGAGGCACCACCACTGGTCATTGTCATTGATGCTCTTGATGAGCTAGAAGACAATGCTGGTGCTCAGTTTATACAGGAACTGATCAACACTCTCACCAAAACACCACTGCATGGGCTCAAATTCCTCCTCACCAGTCGTCCCCATCCCAAAATTGTGGAATCTTGCTGTGCAGTGAAAGCACACTTTCGGTTGGAAGATATTGAGAAAAGTGATGCTGAGGCCGATATTCGCTGCTTCTTGCAAGTAGAACTGCCAAATCTTGGAGATAAAATTGAAGCCATTGTAAAAGAGTCTGCTGGGGTCTTCATATATGCTGCAACCATTGTGCGGTACCTCTCCCCTAAGAGTGTTCCACCAACTGCAGGCCAACAAGCCAAGCAGCTGGACCACATTCTGAAGAAGGGACTTGGACAGGTGATAACAGGCAAAGATCAACTTGTGGATGCTCTTTATATCCTGGTCATTGAGGAGGTGCTCCAAAATAGCTTTACAGCAAAGATCTGTGAGCGTGTTCTATACGCAGCTGTGACAGCACGACAGCCTCTGACGGTCCAGGCACTTGCCCCACTTGTGGTTGATGCATCAGAAGAACCTAGTGAGGCAGCTGTGGCTGACAATGTTCTTGCTATCAGAAACAGCTTGGGGAGTCTCCATGCTGTACTCTACGTCTCTGAGCGAGATCACAAGATTTATGTATATCACAAGTCCTTTGATGATTTTATCATCAACCGCTCAAGGCTGGCAAACCAGGCTGCATCATATTTTGTGGATCGCACACAAGAGTGCTTTGACATCTTGGACAAATCACTCAAGTTCAACATCTGTAACCTTGTCACCTCATATTTACAAGACGATGAAGTGGAAGGGCTGGCTGAGCGAGTTGCAGCAATTGGGCCTGATATTAAATATGCCTCTCAACATTGGGCTAGCCATCTTGATGCAGTGCGACACAGTGATAAAGCTGTTGAAGAGGTCGCTGCATTGCTATTGAGGTTTTGTGAGCTCAAGGTGCTATTCTGGATGGAAATAATGAACCTCTGGAAGGTTGACTGCCGTTATGCAATACAACAAGCTTGTGGCTGGGCTCTCCAGGTATGTAGCATGAGTAATTTGGCAACATTTGTTTTCTAAAACAAACATCAGATTTCAGGGTCCAAAGTACTGAATGAATACATCACAGCGGTTCAGCGACTCTGGGCAGTGTTCATATCTGGTGCAGCATCAGCTTGCACACCACATCTCTACCTGAGCTGCGTGGCAACAGAAATAGGCAATTCTGAGAATCTGGAGGCGTGGAGGCATAACTTTACTGGCCTAGGGTTCTTGAAGTGTGATTCGCTGATGCGTAGTATTCCACTGGTGCAGATGGAGGGGCACAGCTCCATGGTCTGTTCTGTAGCCTTCTCACCTGATGGGGCCCACATTGTGTCTGGGTCTGATGACACCACTGTGCGCATCTGGGATGCAGCCACAGGCAAGGAGCAGCAGCGCCTGGATGGGCGCTCCTGGATCTGGTCTGTAGCCTTCTCACCAGATGGTTCCCACATTGTGTCTGGGTCCCTTGACAGAACGGTGCGCATCTGGGATGCAGCCACAGGCAAGGAGCGGCAGCGCCTGGCTGGGCACAGCAAGGGGGTCCAGTCTGTAGCCTTTTCACCTGATGGGGCTCGCATTGTGTCTGGCTCCTTTGACAAAACTGTGCGCATCTGGGATGCAGCCACAGGCAAGGAGCAGCAGCGCCTGGATGGGCACAGCCAGGGGGTCCAGTCTGTAGCCTTCTCACCAGATGGGGCCCGCATTGTGTCTGGCTCCTCCGACAAAACTGTGCGCATCTGGGATGCAGCCACAGGCAAGGAGCATCAATGCCTAGATGGGCACATCGACTCAGTCCAGTCTGTAGCCTTCTCACCTGATGGGGCACGCATTGTGTCCGGGTCCTATGACAAAACGGTGTGCATCTGGGATGCAGCCACCGGCAAGGAGTGGCACCGCCTGGATGGGCACAGCCAGGGGGTCCAGTCTGTAGCCTTCTCACCAGATGGGTCCCGCATTGTGTCT
This sequence comes from Mycena amicta, assembly GCA_029282125.1. NCBI lineage: Eukaryota > Fungi > Basidiomycota > Agaricomycetes > Agaricales > Mycenaceae > Mycena > Mycena amicta. Next base: position 53,041 of record JARIHP010000001.1, on the reverse strand, counting down.
GCCTCCCATGACAGAACGGTGCGTATCTGGGATGCAGTCACAGGCAAGGAACAGCACCACCTGGATGGGCACAGGGATGGGGTCTGGTCTGTAGCCTTCTCACCTGATGGGGCCCGCATTGTGTCTGGGTCCTATGACAAAACTGTGCGCATCTGGGAGGCAGCCACAGGCAAGGAGCGGCAGCGCCTGGATGGGCACAGCTACTCAGTCTGTTCTGTAGCCTTCTCACCTGATGGGGCCCACATTGTGTCTGGGTCTGATGACACCACTGTGCGCATCTGGGATGCAGCCACAGGCAAGAAGCAGCAGCGCCTGGATGGGCACAGGAACTGGGTCCGGTCCGTAGCCTTCTCACCTGATGGGGCCCACATGGTCTCTGGCTCCTCTGACAAAACTGTGCGCATCTGGGATCCAGCCACGGGCAAGGAGCGGCAGCGTCTGGATGGGCACAGTGATGGGGTCCGGTCCGTAGCCTTCCTACCTGATGGGGCCCGCATTGTGTCTGGGTCTGATGACAAAACTGTGCGCATCTGGGATGCAGCCACAGGCAAGGAGCAGCAGCGTCTAGATGGGCACAGTGACGGGGTCTTGTCTGTAGCCTTCTCACCTGATGGGGCCTGCATTGTGTCTGGCTCGGATGACAACACAGTGCGCATCTGGGATGCAGCCACAGGCAAGGAACAGCACCGCCTGGATGGGCACAGCCAGGGGGTCCAGTCTGTAGCCTTCTCACCAGATGGGGCCCGCATTGTGTCTGGCTCCTCCGACAAAACTGTGCGCATCTGGGATGCAGCCACAGGCAAGGAGCATCAATGCCTGGATGGGCACATCGACTCAGTCCAGTCTGTAGCCTTCTCATCGGATGGGGCCCGCATTGTGTCTGGGTCCTATGACAGGACTGTGCGCATCTGGGATGCAGCCACAGGCAAGGAGCATCAACGCTTGGATGGGCACAGCTGCTGGATCGAGTCTGTAGCCTTCTCACCCGATGGGTCCCACATTGTGTCTGGCTCCCTTGACACAACGGTGCGAATCTGGGATGCAGCCACAGGCAAGAAACAGCAGCACCTGGATGGGCACAGTGACTTAGTCCGCTCTGTAGCCTTCTCACCTGATGGGGCTGGCATTGTGGCTGGCTCCTGTGACAAAACTGTGTGCATCTGGGATGCAGCCAATGTGCAGCTGCAACCTGTGCTCCAGCGCCGATGGAATGCACCTGGGTGGCTCTACCTGCCTCATCTGTCCCCCGTCCCCCTCTTCTGGTATCCACCTGAACTGCACACAACCTTTGTGTTTCCACCTTGTTTCCTTCAAATCTCCCAACAAGGTGTGACCCACTTAGACACTGAAGCCATCCCCCGTGGCCACAATTGGGTTCATTGTTACTCTGTGCTGCAGCTTGACTAAGCTTCATATATTTTGTACCTCTCACTTCTCTTGCACTGCCAGTCTGGTCCAGCTAAGACTTGCAGCATGTTGAAAATGTTCGCATTTGAGGCACACTGTCAAAATGAATTCTGCGTATCTTTTAGCCTAGCTGAGAATACTCCTTCTATAATCCATACGTCTCGAATCAAGATCAGCGCACTGACATTGATAGTCTTATCTAATCTTGATGTGATGATGCCAGAGCGTCAGCAACGGTTTCCCATGTGAATCTGATGTATATACAACAAGGCAAGCCGTCGCTTCGCTCCGGCATTGGCCATGGAGATCATGGTCACGGTACAAACGTTTATCGATCAGTCGGGAGCAAAATCAAATGTGCAATTAGACCAAAATTTCCTGATATGTTACATTGGTGGTAGTAATTTGGCCCGCTGGTAGTCGAACGCGAGCGTGGGATCGATGTCGGATTCTCGAGAGGGCCGTGTAAAGCTGCCCATGAGAGAAGACAGGACGGCTGAGATCAACACCAAGTGTATTTACTGTGAGACCTTGGCAGCTGTTGAACGTGGTGGCGTATGCGGGAGCAAGAGGAAATTGCTTTCGAAGTAAGGTATGCCCAGAGGCTAGCGTGGCTTCGAACAAAATCCGTGGGATGAGAAGTTCCTCATCATCACCGTCGCCCAGATTAGAGCCCCCGGCGCGCAGAATCCTGACGGTTATCAGCCGCTCACCAACATGAGTGCACCTAATATGCCCACCTATGTCCTCCTACTAGAGGGTCCACCCATGAGGGGTGGACACTCTAAGAAGAGGGCTTAGGGTAGTTTACCCTGGGTCGGCTAATTGCCAGGGGAGGTCAGGGACTTGGGTATTGGGAGACCTCTGCCCGACATCCCCGACCACCTCCCGACATCCCCGACCACCTCCCGACATCCCCGCCCACCGCCATCATGCACCCATCGCCTCAGACATCATCACCAATGTCCATCATCAACATCACCCCTCGTCACTGTGCATCAGCGCAGCAGCGCCCGCCGTCACCCGCCATCACCCGCCGTCACTGTTGATCATCACCATCATCATCATCACCGCCCTTCCCGCCCGCCGCCCGCCGTCGATGCCCGATGCTCCAGTGACCATGGTGTGACCAAAAACATAAAAGTTGTGCATTGACTGGTAAATCACCCTGCAACAAACCACTTAGCAGGATACCTAGTATTTAAGTAGTTATGGGCCAAACAAGGGTATTATCCTTAACTGATGGGCACAGAAAATAAATTTAAAAGACCAGAGGCTTCCCATTGACTTGCTATGTATGTTCCTGTTGTTGCTCCTATACAGCACAGAGTACTGAGGGAGATATGAAAGAAATCAAGAATTATCCTTAACTGATGGACATAGGAAATAAATTTAAAAAATCCAGGAAAAATACCGCAGGCTTCGCATTGACTTGCTATGCATACCCATGTTGTTGTTACTATACAGCATGGAGTGCTGAGGGAGATATGAAAGAAATCAACAATTATCCTTAACTGATAATTTTATTTTTAGAAAATGGTGCAAAAAAATACCAGGGCTGCTTAAGCACTCGATGATGTTATCACTTCAGTTCCTATAGAAAATCTTCATAATTGAAGGACATATGGGCGCCACAATGAGTGATCTGGAGACTTGCCCAACAAGTAAGAATAGTTTCATAACCGTGCAGCCAATGACCATAATTTAGCTAAGGACCAGAGATATGGCAAGGATAAACAGAATTACACATTATAATTAACTATCGGAGGTAGTCTTGGAAATATCCTTAACTCAGATGGATATCCAATGATGATGTTGTATCTTGAGATCCACTAGGCTGTGATCTGCGATCCAAGCTGCATTGTGTATCAGAGGAAGGTTGATACCCTTTCAGAGATTTATAGTCCACTGGGGCCCAGGGTCAAGATGTTATGGCCACAGGGACCCTCAATATTCAACCAGGCATATCCCAGGCTGTAGGTAAGCTATGATAATGACTATTATATTTTCCGAAAGGTACATGGGCCTGCTTTGGCCTCCCCACTGCACTAATCTTCATTGGTCATAGTCACAGAGTGGTGGATGCATCTATGTCTCCTTAGATAGCACTGATCAGAGGTTTGTATGAGATCTGTGATAGATATGGGCCTAGTTTAAGTGGTAGAAGGGTTATTTTGTATGCAGCCACAGGTTTGCCTCCAAGCTTTGCCTCAGATCTGAAATTATTCAAAACCCATAGTTCATAGTAGCAGGTGTACATTTCTACTAAGGAGATGAACCCGGTCTATGGGAGATATACTGTCCAAAAAGTATTTGGGCATGTTTGAGAATCTACAAGTATTTTTATGCTACATGTTACATTTGTTTACACATTCAACTTGGTTTTGTACAACTCCGCCACTCGCATGTGCAGCTTTCACTCAAATAACTTCTGTCTCTGCTCCATGTTCTTCTAGCGCAAGTGCAACTTTTCAGCAGTCAATTTTCACAAAGGCATCTGCAACTTCATTGAACACACCTTTGTTTAGTGCAACCTGGACTTTACACAAAATCAAGTGCAACATTTCCGGATGCATGTTGCTGGTGATAACAATGACAACTTTAGATGGCCATAACAAGTCAACTTGACCAGGTGAAACTCCATCTTGCCCAGAGCCAACTTCTAACATCATGCACCTTCTCCGGACGCATGTTACCAGTGTGCAACTTTCTGCAGGGCATGTTTGCCTCCACGGACAACTTCCTGAGGGACAACTTTGTCCACTCGGAGCTGAGCCATCAGTGGCAATCAGGCGGATCAGCTCGGCTGCTGATCTCATGCATTGGTCAGTAAATAGTGTTCCTGCTGCAAATGTATGGCTCAAAATCACCATGTTAGGACTCATTGGATAAGACTTCCCCCTTTCTGAGGTGCTGCACATGGCCGATTATAGCTACTGAAATCCTACAAGCTGAGTGAAAAGGAGCGATGACAGCCATGATCACCGGCCCGCGGCCACCTTTCTATTGGCCATTGTGATGATCTGATTGCCGTTGATCGCCATCCATTGTTGGATAAAGTTCAAGAAGATGTCATCGGACCCTTACAAAGTTGCTACTCACCTGTTTTGAACATGTCTCCCAGGAGGTTGCATCTGCGGAAGTTGTCTTGCCCTGAGCTGGACTTGCAATCAAGTAAGTTGCACAGCCGAGGAAGTTGGCAAAGAGCAAGGTGCACTCAGCCAAGTTGCTTCTCGCCGATTTGAGGATGTCTTCTAAAAAGATGTTACCCCCCAAACTGCTTGTTGCCTTTCAAGTTGAGATGCACCCGGATAGGTTGCACTTGCCACGCCATCTTCACAAAGTTGTCTTTTTCGATACCAAAAGATGGCCTTCGAAAAGATGAATCCAGGACAAGGTTGTACATGCAGAAGGGCACCAAGTTGTAATAAAATCTCAAAGTTGTCCTCACATAAGACCAAAAATCGTAGTTGACCCAGGAAAAAGGTGTGTCCATTTCGGAACATGTCAAAAATACTTCTTTTACAGTATATCACCCATACCGGTCTTCCAGATACATGGCTACATCTAATGGAACAACTTCTGTAAGTTGTTGTAGGTCCTAGTAGAGGTCCTACTACATGTTTCTTACATCTATAGACTCTATATACTAGCTGTAAACCGAGTTTCAACTACAGGATGTGATGTTACTTGAATGTCACAGCAGAATATCTGCGTCATTAGTCCACTTGTGATACACTAGAGTCTTAGATTTTCAGTCCTGAGAGACACCTAGGGTCCTGCTCCATCTCTATGTACTTAGATCTTCAACCGGACTCAAGATGGAAGCACAATCTTGCCAGTTCTGACAAGGGCTTGTGCATACAGATTCATGTTCTGTTCCTTTACACGGTCTCTGTTACATATCGGGAGCACATAGTAGGATGGCCAGAGATCCTTTAGACCCAAATACCAACTGAGGCGGAGCATTCCTCACAGAGTTATGACTAGGTAAACCTCAAGTAGTTCTATGATAGCCAGAGGGTTAGGTTGACAGCCTAAAAATATAGTAAAGGCAGATTATGGTGTGTACATCTGGGCACTACAATGTACAACTTGGATGAAGGGTATTAGGCATATAACCATTGAGATATTACGCAAATACTGGCCATCAGATCACATGTAAGTTAAGGATAATATATTTGCTGTTCGGTTTATGGCCTGTTCTTGACAGGGTGTACTGTTCAGGCTGGCTCTCTACTGATATTTGAACCCTCATGCATAGACCAAGAGGATAGAGACTATATATCTGGACTGTCAGTTAAGGATAATTAGGTAATCCTCTAATAGCTCCCTCAGTACTGTATCTTGTAATAAAAGAACAACACATATAAACAAAGTATGTCCATCCAAAGCCTCTGGATTTAAAAAAAAAAAATTATTGTCCATGTCCATTAGTTAAGGATAATTCTCGATTTCTTTCATCTCTCCCTCAGTACTCTGTGCTGTCTAGGAACAACATGGATATATATAGCAAGTCAATGCAAAACCTCTGGTATTTTCCTGGATCTTTTAAATTTATTTTCTAAGTCCATCAGTTAAGGATAATACCCTTGTTTGGCCCATAACTCCTTAAATACTAGGTATCCTGCTAAGTGGTTTGTTGCAGGGTGATTTACCAGTCAATGCACAACTTTTATGTTTTTGGTCACACCATGGTCACTGGAGCATCGGGCATCGACGGCGGGCGGCGGGCGGGAAGGGCGGTGATGATGATGATGGTGATGATCAACAGTGACGGCGGGTGATGGCGGGTGACGGCGGGCGCTGCTGCGCTGATGCACAGTGACGAGGGGTGATGTTGATGATGGACATTGGTGATGATGTCTGAGGCGATGGGTGCATGATGGCGGTGGGCGGGGATGTCGGGAGGTGGTCGGGGATGTCGGGAGGTGGTCGGGGATGTCGGGCAGAGGTCTCCCAATACCCAAGTCCCTGACCTCCCCTGGCAATTAGCTGACACAGGGTAAACTACCCTAAGCCCTCTTCTTAGAGTGTCCACCCCTCATGGGTGGACCCTCTAGTAGGAGGACATAGGTGGGCATATTAGGTGCATGAGTGATAACAACTCGGGTGTTCGTGACCAATCCACGGTCAATTGAGAAGTTGCGCAGAAGACGAAAGATGCCTTCCACTTTCACACCCAGTGCATGGCTCGGAAGTCCCGACGGCGTGTGTCGCGCAACATAGTCGAGAATGCTAGCTGGCGGAATGACGCCTAGATCTTCGCCTTCGCGAAAAGTGTCCGCAGAAAAGCACGTTCTCGTGACGCCGCCGATGGATGCAAGAACGGAGTCATTATATGCATCCACTTGCAGGTTTGTTGGCGCCAGGATTGCACGTCCGAGGCTAAACGAACTCCAGCAAGCCCTCCGCTGTGTCTGTTCGAGCAAGAATCTCGAGGGAAACTTCAGGTCCAGCGCCGTCTCCGATCGCGTCAACGAAGTTTGCAAATTCGAGGTCCTCTGCATTTCGGATGGGCTCTGTGAGCCTCAAAATCGTGAAGTGCTGCCAAAGGGGAGACGATTTTATCGATGCATCGACAACCTGTGCGCGAGAGCCTCGTCGTACAACCGGACAGGTCTGTCTGAAGTCTCCGAGTGTAACAAATACTTTGCCGCCAAATGGGACGCTGTTCCCCATAATTTCGCGCAGCAGTGTGTCGACGCAGGCTAAAACCGCGCGATTGGCCATTGGAGCCTCGTCCCAGATAAGCAGTGTGGCCCGGCGAATTAACTCAGCTCGCGAGCTGTCGGGTTTGATGGTTGATTTCAGCAGCTCGTTATTCTCGTTGACAGGAACCTGGCGATATTGGTGAGCTCGTTGCTACGGCGTCAGTACAGTCCATGAGAAACAAACCTTGAATGCCGAGTGCGTCATTCGTCCACCGGGATACAGTTGCGCTGCAAAGGCAGACGTTGCAGTGGCGATCACGACATGGCCAAGCGCGCGGAGCTTGTCGCACAGCGCAGATATCATGGCCGTTTTACCCCGTCCAGCCTTCCCGTCGACGAAGACACAGAGAGGCTGGAGGTTCATGACGGCAGAGAGAAGCTTCTCGTAGATTGCGCACTGCTCTGGCTTGAATATGTATTATTGTTCGTCGATTATCAGCTCAGATTGCGTCTGCGAACATTTTTCGAACTGGCTCTAGGTATACTGTAGTATTTCGTTCAATTTGGCATGTCACGGTCACACTCGATTTTGGGAAACACCGGCAATAATTTTTTCTCGATTTATCCGATTTTTGGGCGATTTTTGATGAAATCAAAAAGTCGTGATCCGGCCGAATTGAACGAAATACTACAGTAGCGCTGTAGAATGCCAAGTTGCCATTCACTCCAAAGAGACTATATATATTTCACATAAAAGTACTCAATACACCGCCGCCTTATAATCTATATACCCCAAGGCCGGGTCAACGCCTTCCGCACCATACAAATGCGCTAAATCAGGCACGTTATCAAGCGCCTTACCAGCCTTCATGCGCCTCCCCAAATCCGGATGAGTCATCCAACGCATCCCGAAGAACACGCCTGCGACCGTCCCACTGCCAATCAGCCCTTCCGCCTCCGCAGGTGACAGCCCCAAGTTGAGGAACAACGGTGTTCGGCCACTCGTAAAGTACCCCTTGAAGGTCGCGAGCACATCGTGGTTGGTCGCGCGCATCTTGCCGTCGAATTCCTGGTCCAGGAAGGGGTTGTACCGCGCCAGCACGACGTAGGAGAGCGGCCTGGGGAGCTTGTCGATTTGCTCGAAGAGGTAGCCAAAGGTCGCGATGGTTTCGTCGAGCGGCATGCCCATGTCGTTGTAGCCGCCTGTAGGACTGAGTTTGATGGAGACGTCCGGGCCGAAGACTTCCTGCAGAGCTGCGATTGTCTCGAGGGCGAAGCGCGCGCGGTTGGCCGGGGAGCCGCCGTAAGAGTCGGTGCGCTGGTTGGAGGAAGAGTCCAGGAATTGGTGGACGAGGTATCCGGTTGCGGCGTGCACTGTGAACGAGATTAAGAAATGTAGGGTCGGAAAGGGACTTATCTCAAATCCGGCTGCTTTCGCGTTTATCGCTGCCCGCTTGAATAACGCGACGAGGGTCTTCGGGTCGGGAACCTCCGTAGGCTACATCATCGTCATCGGTGGTTAAGAAATGTAGGGTCGGAAAGGGACTTATCTCAAATCCGGCTGCTTTCGCGTTTATCGCTGCCTGCTTGAATAACGCGACGAGGGTCTTCGGGTCGGGAACCTCCGTAGGCTACATCATCGTCAGTGCATGAACAGAGCGAAGAGAGTAAAACGCACGGTAACGTATCCAGGCTCGCCAGGGATGAAGCGGAATTTGCCTCCGCGAGCAGCGATAGCGGACGGCGCGTAGACAGGAACTCCAGCAGCGATCTGCTGCGGGGCATCTGGATGGCTGACACGACCTGTATGCCAGAGATTTTACTCCCAGTCGCATGGATTGCCTCGACGATCTTCTTCCATCCATCGATCTGCGATTGTTCCCAGAGCCCGGGGGCCTCTTCCCATTGAGTTCTGGTGGGCGTCGGCGACGATGAGAAAGTACGGAGAGCTCACCCCTGGCGGCTAACGAGGACAGCCTCGGTGACGATGAGACCAGCACCACCCTCGGCCCGCTGCACGTAGTATTCGCGCATGATGTCGCTCGGAACAGTCTTGGAAGCGCGGTTACCGGTTAGTGCGCTCATTCCTGCAAGTAGAATGGTCAGAGAAAGTCAAATACAAGACAGCAAGCTCACCCCCGCGATTCGGAATCGTGATAGTACCGAGCTTGAGCGGGGTGAAGAGAGTCGGGCTCGACATTGTCCTTGGTGCTTTAGACTTGCGGCTCGCGTTCGCTCTTTATACCCCCCAGTCGCGTGAGACGCAGGACACGGTGATTTGTGAGACTTTTACCCACCTGGCGAAAGAAATCAATGCTTTTCAAGTTTTTTGGACATTGGCGCTACCGCATTGAGCATGATGGACGCGCCGTTTTGCCGCCGGGAATTCAGTAAATAGACCTCGGTGGATATGCGCAGTCAAGATGCCGTCGTAATCTACAAGGAGGATTATTCAGACTGGCAGAGATTGCGTGTTGATGGCCACGCGATGCGCAGTTTGTGGGCAGTGTCGAGAAGAGCTACGAACGAGGATGTGGTTGTCGTGGGAGCGCCAGCCGACAGGGTTGACGGGCTCGTGGTGGTGGAAGCTAAAGTAGGGTTTGCTTGCGTTTGTTTGCATTTATTTGCATGTGCTTGGCATCAACGTCTGGCTCTCGGCCTTTTTCGCACCGACTCTCTATGGTTTTTATATCCTCCACACACTAACTGCCACGCTCGCCTGGATATACTCTTCGCTATCCTGTCAAAATCAAATTCCTCCTGCTCCGTGTCTGGCGCAAACCGCCTCGACGTTCGTCCGCTTGGAACGAACGGCTTGCCTTGAATCAGGCCGGCGAACCTTGATTTGGAAGCACTCGTTGCCGTGGGCGTATATGGGACAGAGTAGCCCAGATTCACTCGCACGAAAGCTGTAATTGTATAACTATTCTAATGACAATTCCAACAACCGCACGCATGCAGGGTTCGAAACCCCCGGTTCTTTTTGACTTGAAAATTACGACCCGCCGACGACGCCAAGGACATCATACTCGATGCGCAGCGCCTCGACCATGCGGTACGCATTCTCGAACGCAAAGACATCCACCGCGCCGAGCACACCGAGCCAGCGCGAGGTGGTGTTGTCTGCACAGGTCTGTGCGGCGACGCGGAAGTACGCCTTGAACTCGGCCCAGGCGTTTCCGGGGTTCGCTGCGACGGTCGCCCCCACGGCGGTTTCGAAGTCGAATCCGCCGTTGACTGCGGCGATGCACGAGGTGCGTAGGTCCTCGATGTCTGGACAAGAACATAAGGAATCATTGCGCACTATCGACGGGGGCACTCACATTTCTTGTGCAGCAACACATCCTGCTTGGTCCCCAATCGGCTAAGATGGCCAGCGACGAAGACATCAAAGTCGAGGGCGAGCAGGACGTCGGCCGCAGCCACATAGCCTGGGATATAGTCGGATACCGCGAGCTCGGTGAAGGGCGCCCAGCCGGGGAAGACGATGTCGATGAGGAGCGCGACGCGCTGGACCGGGGCGTACATGTACAGGTTTCCGGGACAGTGCTGCGCCCCGTGGTACGACAACTCGAGCGTCTGGTTGCCCACGCGCAGGGTGTACTTGTCCTCGAACGTGATGTGCGGCAGCGGACGTTGCGGGTCGGCGAGGGATGCGAGCAAGGTGAGTGTCTCGGCGTGCGCGATGATAGTCGGGTGCGAAGCGTTGTTGACCAGCGAGGCGGCGGCGATGTGGTCTGAATGGAAGTGCGAGTACACCAGGTGGGTGATTGGAATCCGCGTCGTGTTTCCAATGGCGTAGAGAAGTTTCGGCCCCATGGACGGCGGTGCGCTGTCGAAGAACAGTTAGAGTGTATCACAACGGCTACGGCGATTATACTCACTCGACGACGATGACTCCATGCGTGCTGACCATGAACATGTTCGTGTACAAGCCGTCCGTCATCCAATACGCGCCATGCCCGAGGTCGCCGACATAGTAGCCGAGCGTGCTGTTAATTGTGACCGGGTCGACGATGCTGGGAAGCGGCGCGAATTGGATCTGGGGGTCGCTCGGGCCGGGTGCAGTACTACTAGTGTTGAACGAGCCTGAGTTCGAGCCTCGCGCGATGACTTCAGGCAGGTGCCCATCGCGCGCATGCATGTGCGGGACACCACAGGCGGACGCGATAGCGGCCAGGGATAAGAGAGAGAATATGCGGTTGAGCTGCATTCTGGGTGGACTTTTAGTTGGAGTCTGCTTGAGCGTTAGCATATAGCAAAGGCGAAGGAGAATCACTCAACGAGAACTTGAATGTTCGGGAGTACTGGGTCCCTTCTCCCCCCATTTCTTGCTTAAATACCTCTCCTTACTCCATTCTTTTGTGTAAGCGCTCACCAAGCACCACGCACCTTACCAATGTCGCATCGGACCCCCGCTGCTCGAGTGGGAGCAGGGTTCACTGGCAAACGACGGAGGCACACTGGCAGCATGATGGCCGTTGAGAGCAAGAGAGATCACATCGTGTACGTGACGATGTGATGGCTCCCACGCCTTGCTTCCGACGGTCATCTCGGACCGACTTAGCTCAAAAGATTGTCTAGCGGCGCCTTCAAGTTCTGCCTCCACCTATTGCCGACACTGTACGATCCCATCTACCATCAACACTCCTCGCCCAGTTCTACGGTGCATTTATCGCCAGCATTTGCGTGCAGCTCATCGATGAGAAACAAAAAGACGGGATTCAAGTTGACTATAGCCTGCTGATCGCGTCGCGGCGTCTTGGCGGCGTCCGTTTATCCGTTTAGCCGCATTTCCTCGTCATTCATATTACTGCGCGTAATTCACTTACTACTGTTTGGATTTTCGTGAAACGTACTCAGCTGAACTCTTCTCCGCATCCAGCAATATTTCTGTCGGTTTTCACCCAGGACGCAACCAGGAAGCAACCGAGGAAGAGCAAGAAAAAAGAGTTGGACTCGGAATTGTTGTTGTCGTCAACACTCGGATCCGCGAGGTTCAAACGCTTGCGACAGGGAAAGTGCCCGCCTTGATCCGGATCTTACCGGCAGCGGAGCGACTGGGCCACCTTGACAAGGAAGTCATCAACGGCACGCTCGCGACCACGATATTGAGATCGCGATTTCTTACCTCCCCAGTGCATCGGAGTCCAGACTGGCCCGCCGCCGAAGAACATTCACGAGGCAACAAGCTCTCTCTCCGGCGAGAGCACTCACCTTCTTTCGGTGTCGCTCAGTAAGTACCTCATTCTCTTTCCGAGCATTATGGGACTTGGATTTTGGGGAAATCGAAAAGGGTATCAAACAAGTATCCAAGATTCGGAAGAGCCAACAAATCGCATAATCCGGGACGTGTCTTCGTAGAGGTTCTGATGCGTGGGCATTTATAATTTGTATTCGTCGCCTGTGATAGCCTCAGCTTGATTCTGCGAATGCAAAGGCAAGGCAACTCACGGCCAACCTCTCCTGCATGCCGCTTGCGAATAAGCTCGTCCGCGCGCGCCCAAAAGTCGTTCCCTCCAAGTATTCCGTCGCTCCAGACATCATGCCATCTGACATACGGGCTTGTACTCCGCAAGCTCTGGACGAGTCGGATAGACACAAAGCCAGGGGTTGACTTGAGCCGCGCCGGTTCGACGTCGATCTCGGGAGAATGAGGCCCACCGGCGTATTCGATCACGATAAACGCGTGGAGCGCACCCGATGGGTGGAGGGCAGTGAGGACCGCGTTGCGCTGATCCGGAAGGAGTTGCTCCCAGTGCCTTGCAAAGCAGGCGAGGTGTGTCAGTGCAGGAAGGGTGAGGATCTGGGCCCAGATGGCGGTCCTGGTGCTCGCGTGATCCCAGATCTCCAGGTGGGTGAGATGAGACAGCGCAGGCAGGGTGGCGAGGCTGGCTGCGGACTCTGCCGTCGGGTCGAAGAACTTACTGAAGTCGCCATGCAGCCGTTGCAGTTGCTTCAGCGAGTCCAAGGCGCCGCTGGACGCAGGGGATTGGGTGAGGAGACTTTTCGTGCCCGAACAGACTCGCAGGATGCGTCTGATGTCTTCGGGGGTGAGGGCGTAGAACAGCAGATCGTGCACGTGGCTGGCGAAGAACGATGGTGATTTACGCTGAGCGAGCCTGGCGAAGGTGCGGGGTGAGAGCTTAAGGATAGGGGCGGATACGATGGTGCCGAGGTGCATGGGTGGGGCAATGACTAGAGACCGGTATAGCAGCGGCTCCACCCTGTCTCCGCGTTATAACGCTTTTGGGTCGGATTCGATGGCACTCACCATTCCTTCACCCGCCATGCGACAATGAGCAAGTTCTGCGCTTCAGAGGGAGCTGCGAGCGCGGCAGTCCGGAAGATCAAGCGTTCGAGGTCTTGGGGCAGATATGGACTGTGCGATGAGTCGGACATGATGATGACGGCTCCGGACAAGTTGGAAAGTGATTGATCACACGCTTGACGTTCGTTGTGAGACAGTTCATCCGATTCAGAGCCAAGTTGTACTATATTTAGTCGTACCGTATGAGGTTTCTTTTCTTCTTTTTTGGAGCATAAGGGCCGAAAAAAAAGTATTATCGTATGAGGAGTTTCAACGGTGGGTTACCCGGGCCTGCGACGCAATAAGTAAAGAGATGAGAACGCGACGCCGTGCGAGACTGCGAGTAAGTACTGTTGGAAATGGGATCACATGCAAGCTGAACGGTCTAGACAGGCCTAGACGCGCAGCCCATGCACAGTCCGCAGCGACTGCTGCACAGTCTGCACAGTCCACAGTAACTGTGCTGCACAGTCCGTAGTCGATTCCGCAGTACGCACAGCCTTTACCTTTAGTATAAAAGCAATGTAGAATGAGCAGTAGTTATACAGTCAATTATTACCCCTTCTCTCATTCTCATATTTGTTCGATCTGCTAGTACTGCTAACAGGTTATGGGCCCCGACCGTGCATAAATCAGAACCCAATAACCACGAACGAATACTGCTTACCTCATACTTTCCTACAACATGTCGACATCAACAAACACACTATCCTCCACTGCAAAGCTTGGAGAGTATTTTGCAAGACTGCCTTTATGTAAGGCTGATGGAAAGAATTACGTGTTCTTCCGAGATCGCTTCAAGTTTGCGATCGACGCGGCTGGTCTTGGTGACCACCTCGATGATCCTGTGATCTGGAAGGAACCCGTTGCACCTGTAATGGTGGATCTGCTAGTACCAACGGCGGACAAGAAGAAGGCTTACAACACGTTCCTTACGCGTCATCGGTTCTGGAAGTCAGAGCAGGCCGTTATCAAGCAAGGCATTGCTACCACGATTCCAGACTCACTCTTCCTGAAAGTGAAGGGTGAGAAAACTGCCAAAGAAATGTGGGACAAAGTGAGAGCTCACTTTGAGAAGAAATCCCAGATGGTCACTGTAGATCTGCGCCGAAAGCTGCAAGACGAGCGATGCGCAGAAGGAGGCGATGTGAAGGAACATCTCACGACGCTCTCAATGTACAGAGAGGACCTGATAGCCATGGGTGCAGACCCTGGTGAAAAAGAATTTGTCGCAATAGTCCTAGGTTCCCTCCCAAACAGCTGGGAGACCTACCTGAGTGCGCTAACAGGCGCAGCAGCTCTACTTGGAAAGGTGCTTGATCCGGAAACTGTACTACAGGGTATCAGTGATGAGGCCGACAGAAAGGCGGCCCGATCAGGTGCAAGTGGGCCAGAGGCCGCGTTCTACGGGAACGGCGGCAATGGCAAGAAGAATCCAAGAAAGAGCATGAAGGGCAAATGTCATCATTGCCAGAAGACAGGACATTGGGCAAAAGATTGTTATGTGAAGGGAGGCGGAAAATAAGGCCAGTATCCCAATCGCAAACCTAGAGACAAAGCAAATGTTGCACAAGCGCAACAAGACTTTGATGCTGCATGGCATGCTCAGGACGGGCAAGCCATTGAGTTTGATGAACTTGATGAAGATGATTCCGAGGACGGTGATGATGTGGACAATACAAGATTCTCCAACATGCCAGACCTCGAGGAAATATCGGACAGTGAAGGCGAGCTTGATTGGTTGGATGGCAAGAGCCAGTCTGACGATGAGTTTGATCCTGATCCGAATGAGGGTGAAGAGCTGATGGATAGGTTCTCACTTGCCTCAGATAGAGTGGAGCTGATTGCAGCTGCCGCTACAACTGGATCTCATCAAGAACTGGAAGTTTACGACTCGGGTGCAACACAGCACTTGACACCCAACAAGAGTAGACTCATGAATTATCAAACAATTAGACCGCGAGGAATAGTTGCCGCGGACAACAAACGGTTTAAGGCCGTAGGCAAGGGTGACATGTATGTGCAAGTACCGAGAGGCAAGGATCTATACACTAGAGTTCTTGTGCGAGACATACTCTATGCACCGAGCATGGGAGTAACCCTCCTTTCAGTTGGGAAGATTACGAAAGCAGGATATTCGCTGCATTTTCGAACCACATAGTGCAGAATCTTCAACGAAAGAGGACAGCACATTGGAACAGTTCCATTTGTGCAAGGAGTGTATGCCGTAGAGGTGGAGGCACCATTGCCAGAGATGGAAGCATATTCCGCAAGCGATGGTGGTCCCTTACGAGTAACACCAGAGGAGCTGCATAGACTCCTTGGACACTTACCTGTGGAAGCAGCCCGGAAGCTTGTAATCAACGAGCACGTTGAAGGCATTCAACTAGAAGATAGCAAGGCTGCCACAGAGGAAATATGTACATCGTGCCTACATGGACGGATGACAAGAAAGCCAATCTCCAAGCCTGCAGAGCGCGAGGCAAGAGGGGAAGTTGGTGATGAGATACACACAGATCTCTGGGGACCTGCCACTGTGGAGACACCGCAACATAACCGGTATTATGTCTCGTTCACAGATGAAGCAAGTCGATACACGGTAGTAATCTTGCTACATGCCAAGAGTGGCACACTGGAAGCGACAAAGTCGTTAGCCGCGCGTTGGGAGCGAAATCATGCAATCAAGATAAAAATATTGCACTCTGACAACGGCGGAGAATACAAGAGCAAGGAATTCGACGCCTGGTTGGCCAAAGAAGGCATCAGATGCCGATTGACAGTCCATGACACACCGGAGCACAATGGTGTTGCAGAGCGACTGAATCGCACACTTCTTGAGAAAGTGCGTGCGATGTTACACGCAGCAGGGCTAGCGTCAAACCTTTGGGGTGAGGCACTGAAGCATGCTGTTTGGTTGAAAAATCGGAGCTCAACCAAGGCCCTAGGTGGCAAGACACCATATGAAGTCTTCCACAAGCAGAGACCAGACTTGCGCCACATACATGAGTGGGGATGCAAGGTCTGGGTCCACGAGGATGACGAAAAACTAGGTGGACCAAAGCGAGCCCGTGAGGGGCGCTGGATGGGCTTAGATCCAGACACAATAGATGGACATCGCATCTATTACCCGGATAACCATTCCATTCGTGTCGAGCGCAACTTGAAGTTTGCGAAGAGAAGACAAAATGGAGAAGTGTTTAGAGTGCTGAATGAGGGGGAGAGAGCGGAAATTAGGCCAGAATCAGTGTCGCAAAACATTCAGGCACCTGGAACAATGGCCCCAACTACCATACAACTACCCACCATGACTATTCCCCTCCCTGACTCCCCGCTCACAACACCACCAAGTACTCCAGCGCAAGTCCCAGCAACAGAATCAACCAAGTGTGTTGCACCACGAGATATTTCGAGCCAAATTGATGCAAGAAACATACTTGAAGGCACGAGAACTCGACGTTCTGCACATAGTGCAATTGATGACACAAGGTCAATCACTCCGGATGTGATATCACGGATAGATCTCGAGCTTGCATTTGCAGGGCTCGGAGACATGTCGGATACACCAACCGTTGAGGACGCCCAACAACGTCAGGATTGGCCGCTATTCAAGCCGGCCATGGACAATGAAATGGAAGCCATGAGACGTACTGGTACATTCGGTGACAGACTGGTTCCTAGGCCACTAGACCGAAACGTTGTGGGAAGCAAATGGGCGCTCCGAATCAAATGCAAGGCTAATGGTGAAATCGACAAATATAAAGCCCGCCTGGTGGCCAGAGGCTTCACACAGGTGGAAGGTGTCGATTACTATGAGACATTCTCACCCACGGCGAAACTGTCATCTTTACGAACAATCCTATCTATTGCTGCCCGTTACGACTGGAACATCCAAGTGTTTGATTATTCAGCTGCATTCCTCAATGGAGAGTTTTCCGCTGATGAGGAGATATATATGGAACAAGCTCCATATTTCTCAAATGGAAATGCGAATGAGGTGATTCGGTTAGAGAAAACAATTTATGGTCTAAAGCAATCAAGCCGCAAGTGGTATGAGAAGCTTACCACAGAACTGGGGAAGCTTGGAATACAACCACTGCGTACCGACCATGCTGTTTATCAAACCGTGAGAGGCAATGAATTTGCCATCATGGCAATACATATCGACGACAGTACAATCACCGGAAATTCACCCAAGTTGATTGAGAAGATTCAAGATGAAGTCTCTCAAGTGTTCAAGATAACACGGCTGGGGGATATCAGTTGGTTACTGGGGATGGAGGTGAAGCGTGACAGAAACCACCACACTCTTGTGATATCCCAAACAACCTACATTGACTCGTTGATTCGCAAATTCAACATGGAGAATTGCAAACCAGTCTCTGTACCTCTGGATCCAAATGCTCAGCTGACGCGTGAGCAATGTCCCAAGACAGTCGAGGAGACTTTGGAGATGAAGAAGATCCCTTATCGAGAGTTGATCGGTGGGCTAGTTTGGCTAGCAACCGCAACAAGACCAGACTTGGCATTTACAGTCTGTGTCTTATCGAGATTTGTGGACAATCCCGGCCAGGCTCACTGGAGCGCTGGAAAACGTGTTCTTCAATACTTGAAAGGAACACGTACCCATGGGCTTACCTATGGTACAAGCGATGAGAATATCGGCTTGCGTATTTTTGCAGATGCCGATGGCATGTCATTGGAGAACCGCAAGGCCGTCTCAGGCTATGTCTTACTCATGAACGGCGCTGCAGTTTCCTGGGCATCCAAGCAGCAGGAAATAATATCTCTTTCGACAACTGAGGCTGAGTATTACCCTTCTCTGAACGAAACTACCTGAAAATTGATGCTATCACACTGCCTGGCTGCTGCGCACGTCATACTGGGTTCAAGCTTACCTTTTCGGGGAATTTCATCAGCTTCTGGCCTCCGATTCCGTGTCGGCTCGCGATTTGGCTCCCATCCCACGCCCCAAGCGCCCAGTAAGCGCTCAAGAAGCGCTAAACGAAAATAAAAACTGCCTCATGTGCCGGGTCATCTGGCTTCATTTGCACCGCCAAAAGGCTGTACGAATGCTCTCAGTCTCCGCGGGTCTCGCGATTTGACGAGATAGCGCGCAGCTTGCGGAAATTCGGGGTCTACAGCATGCTTTTGATCCCGTCTTGCTCCTTGCCTCCGCCCCTCATCTTCTGTCCACCTCAATCTAGGGATTCTACCGCCGTCAAGCTCCGGCATTCAAGCACATCAATGTCGCAAGACTCTCAAAGTTGACTCAAACTCATCAACGACTCAATCGGAGTCAATCCCGTTAAGAGCTCGCATCAAGACTCGCGCGCGCCTGGGGATTCATACCGATAACCGCATCGCTCACCCTTCGCGCAACAGATCCAGACGACATGGACGATGGACAAGGTGACGAGGGAACCGCCGGCCCGGAAACCCTTCCGCTGTCGAGCTAGCGTCGAGACCGCGAATAGACGGGTACATCATCCTTTTTACCTTGCACTGCTCGATTCTGCCCAGTGGCCATTTGCTGATCCCTTCCTAGCATCCGCTCCCCCCGACACACACTTCCTGCACATCCCAAATGCCCCAACGACTCGCTTCGGCGGCTCTGAATGACTCCGACTGAAGCTGAATGCTTAGAAGGCAATGAGTATGGGTTTGGGACCGGCCGCTTTAAGAGGTGCGTGCTGCATTTTTAGCTTTAATGTGTCGCTCATTTCTGCTATCCCGTTTCTTGAACTTTCTTCCACTCGCCCTCCAACGGCCACGTGTCGCCTCCGTGTCAATGCCAGGACCACTCAATCGAGCTTCGAACCGTGCTCTATCCAACCAGGGGAGATGTCTCGATGAATTATGGTACATCGCGGCAGACCTTCTGCTGCTCGATCCACTGAATCATTCCTGCTGCAGCGCTACGCCAAATCCGCTTCATGATGAACCATGCCAAGTAGCTACAATGTAGGTTGTCTTGATGTCTGAACCCTCGCCCCCGTATTCTCTCCGACCAGCACTGAACCCACGCTCGCAGAATGCTGTCAACGTCTAATTGAAATCAACTCAAGACCTTTATCACAGCGGCGTCCCTACCATGGTTCTGGCGCGCGTCCGAGCACCAAGGTAAGCATCGCGTTGTTCGCTGCTCGCTTTCCGTGCACTGACCTTTTACAGTACGCCGTGTTAATTGTGAACAAAGTCTGGATGCGGGTGCGTCGCCGCCCTTCCAATCTTTCCTCGCTGATTTCTTTATCTAACAGTCCTCTAAATTGAGCCTCCTACCACCAGGTAGTGCGTTTCCTGTCAGGTGCGGCGAATGTCTAATTTACAACGACGGACACCCGGAAACGTGTGAGTGTAACATAACGTCCGGCCCAGCGGCGAACGCACGTGCAAAGTACGTCGTCCTTGCTCTCACAGAGTACCGCTGTTAATCATGCACATGGCCGGCGCTTTTGCGCGCAGTCCGCCGGCGGCGGCGCGGACACAATTTCGGACCTTGGATATCTCTTTGGATAAGTAGACAATTATTAGATTGAATTTCAGAGTATACAACCATGAGTTATGGGGCATACAACTGAGAAGGAGGCAATGAGTGCTTGATTGAATCCAAGTGACTTCAATGGCCAACTGAGGTATATAAAAAAAATACAACGTCTACAGAGCTGCCTCAGGAAAATAGAGACAATGAATGCATGGGTGGCTCTGCATGTGGTCTGTCGAGCACAAGTACTAGGGCGGAGCGGAGCGCAGCCCCTGCCTTGTATTGTACTAACCTTTACAGCGAAAGAGGCAATGTGGTTTCGGACCTTCATTGCAGAACTATTCGGTCCAGTTCAATTCCCCACAATTATCTACAACGATAATCAGTCAGCAATCGCACTAGCACATGCAGAGCTGGGTCAATATCATGCACGCACCAAGCACATTGATATTCGATACCACTTCATCCGCTCGAAAATTGAAGATGGGACCTTAGGAGTTACTTACTGTCCGACGGCAGAGATGGTAGCCGACGTACTCACCAAGGCACTCGCCCCGTATAAGTTCAAGCCACTGATCAGTGCACTGGGCTTGAGTTCAGCTTGAGGGGGAGTGTTGGAAATGGGATCACATGCAAGCTGAACGGTCTAGACAGGCCTAGACGCGCAGCCCATGCACAGTCCACAGCGACTGCTGCACAGTCTGCACAGTCCGTAGTCGATTCCGCAGTACGCACAGCCTTTACCTTTAGTATAAAAGCAATGTAGAATGAGCAGTAGTTATACAGTCAATTATTACCCCTTCTCTCATTCTCATATTCGTTCGATCTGCTAGTACTGCTAACAAGTACTCGCAGGGATTCGTCGGCGGATGCTGATGAAAGGTCGGGACTTGGAGCAAGAGCGGGGACGATAAATGCCGTGTACTGGCACGTCGCATGCGCGGCTCAGCGCACACAATTAATAAATGAGTGGTAACCCTGCGTGTTATAATGCGAATCTTCTCATCCTGTCGACTTCACGATTTGAACTGCGGATCACACCGGGGCGAGCTTCCATTCGAGACGCCAGCGTGGGACAACACGTGTGACACGCCTTGCTTCCGACACCCATGCCCTCCAAACGGCGAGCAAGAAGAGCGCGCGATGCCAGAACGCTTCTCTCCGTCGAACTCTGGGAGCGTATCCTCCGCCTAGTCCCGAGCACGGAGGACTTGCTCACACGGCTTGCCGGTGTATGCACCCTTTACAACGAGCTCTGCATCCGTATCTGCCTCGAGCGTCAAGGAGTCTACCCGGACGACCTCCAAAAGTCCATCTTGGATCTCTCTGGTGCCATCACGCGTCCAATCTGCCGGCTCCCGAGCACCCGCACATTCGCTGCGCGGCAAGTCAACTGCCGTGTCGATCCAGCTACAATGGCGTCGGAGCTCAGGCGTCTGGACGAAACGCTTGAGCGATGTGGCAGCTTGGTTTCTCTGTCCATCGCCCTACAGAGCGACCCATTCCAGGTTCCTCAAACTGCGCGCGAAGCAGTACTATTTGTTTTCTGCGAACTGCTGTCTAAAATCGCTGCGCGGAACAGTGCACCGGTGTTTGTCCTCATGGGCGCGGACATGTTCAGCTGCATGCCCGAGGATATCTCGCTCTGGAAGCTCCATCAGTTTGAATTCAATCCTCCTCCCCCCTCGTCCCCCGCCCCACGATCATGGCTATTGCCGCCGGCGGACGTTGGTTTTTTCAAGAGGCTTGACAAGAGGTTAGGGTACATCTGGACTCGTCTCCATACGGGAAACTCCGCCAGGGTTCATAAACTCACTTCACTCGACTCGGTGGACTTGACGCTCGTGGAGGAATCTGCGCCGGAACGCAGCTTGCAGCCGTTCAACCTCCTTACGCTCAACCGTGCATCCATCACGAGTCTCGTCCTCGGCAGCAGGCCCAAGGAATTCGTTCCATACTTCACCTCCATGTTATGGCATATCTCCTTGCCCAATCTCCGCAATCTCGATATCTTCACGGACGAGATCGATCCCGCGGCCCTCCACAACTTTCTTGGGCGTCATCCACTCATCGAGCATGTGGACTTCGCCCTGTCCTCCAACGACAACGCCATCTTGCACCCATTGCTGGATGCCCCGTTGGCGCACCCAAACATGGTGTCGCTTTTTGCGCGCGCGAATGCAGAGCCCTGTGCCCACCCGATCATCCGCTTCCTCTGCGACTCACCCAAGATTCGCACTTTCGGTTTCGCGCTTGATCCATTCGGCCCCGCATCGCACGCGCATCCATTCCTCCGCGATCTTCGACACATTGCATCCCGCGCGTGCCCGGAACCGGTGGAATTAAACCTATTCCTGCAGGATTTCCGCAGCTGGTGGGACAGTCTCCGAGCGTACGTTTTGGGGCAGCAGCCGCTCGCATGGGCCCATACTGCCGACGCCCTGACCATCGCAGCGCGCATGCACAACGTTCACAAGCTCACAATCTCGCTGTCCTCGGTGCAGACGGCGGACCAGCTGTTCCCTTGGCTGGCCGCTTTCCCTGCCGTCCAGGAAATCGACTTTACTCTCGCGTTCGTGTCTTCCGGTGTGTCCTTCCTCATTGTATCCCAAGTTGATTGAAGCTTATCTGATCTCACACACATTGATAGGTGAGGCATTTGTTCATGCAGCTTTCCCTGCCGTCCAGGAAATCGACTTTATTCTCGCGTTCGTGTCTTCCGGTGTGTCCTTCCTCATCGTATCAGTTGATTGAAGCTTATCTGATCTCACACACATTTACAGGTGAGGCATTTGTTCATGCGGCGCGAAAGGCGCTTCCGAATGTCCCGCGTATTTTATGCTATGATTACAACGGCCACGACTTTAGTTCAAGTTTGCACGCTGACTCGGAATAGCTTTTTCCCCCCCTCATTGTACTATAGTATGGACAAAGAATTGAACCTGTTTATCCACTCAAGCAAGTTTTCGGTTGCGATTTCCGCGACGATTACGAATGAACCTCCGAGATCCCTTATCTTCAATCTAGACACCTGATGTCACGGTCACGGTCACGCTATCACTTGTCCTCGACCGTCATCATGGCGCAGAGTCCGAGTCCATATCTGCCCCGAGAGCTCGAGCGCCGGATATTCCGAACGGCAGCGCTCGCCTCTCCTTCCAGCGCACGTAACTCTATGCTCGTCGCCTGTCGTGTCAAAGAATGGTGACGACGAGGTCCTTCTGCCACTCTCAACGACTAACACCGTGAACAGGGTGGAACCGATGCTCTACCGTTCCCTCTTCATCGGCTCCTCCATCCACAACATATACTTCCCTTCCCCCACTATACGAAAGCTCACCTCCTACACCTTCGACAAACTGCTGACGCGCAAATCGGAGTCGTTCTTGGCCAGCTCTGTACACAATCTCCTGCTCGCCAACCTGTATCCTGAGCACGTCAGGAAAATCCTGAGCACCTGTCGGCATACAAAACAGCTCTTCTTCTTCCCCAGCGCTGTGGTGGACTCGGACTCGTCGACGCTCGGCGGGGAACTCCAACTCCGACGGCTGAAAGGCCGAGTCCGTACGTTCTTCGACTTGAAGCCACCACCACCAGCAGCAGCTACTACTATAATCCCGCGTGCCCTCGCTCGTCTCACCCATCTCGAGATCTGGGATCCGGACTTTACCCCAGCGGAGAGCACCCTCATGTGGGCTCAAATCCTTGCGCTCCCCGTACTCACACACGTTGCCTGCTCTTCTGTCTACTGGAGGACCTTCCAGGCAGACCTGGTCGACACAGTACTCGCTGCTCTGCACCCATCAGGATCCGGCCCGCTCTGCGCGTTCATCGTCATTCAATACGCCGGGGAACCTCTCGTTTCCGCGGGCAACCTCATCACCCCGCAGCTCAAGTCCAACCCTGGCTTTGTCGTCTTCCCCAAAGGGCTTGGCGGGCGACTCGGACATGCCGACTGGAATGCCGACTGGAGCGATGGGGTGCTCGAGGAGGACGATTTTTGGACGCGCGCGGACGACTTGATCCACAAGCGGCGTTCAGGGGAGGTTGGCCGTGAGTTTACTACCCATTGCGCTATGTGATGAAGCTGAAGTACGTTTTTACAGGCGAGCAATACGAATTGTTGCCTGCGAATTCGGTCTGATAGTACCGACGGACCAAGAGAATTTGCAAATTCACCGTGTGCAGCAGGGAACAGGATCCTAGGATGAGTATGGGTTTGGAGGGCCCGGGGAGGGTTCGACTGTAAATCTGGACGCGGACTCGGAGCGGACTCGTAATTTATTCCAATTCTCGCTTGCCGACAAGCCCAGGCGCTGTCTGACGTCGACTCCTCACTCGTGGCACGTCCGTGTCGTCGGCCCGGGGCAAACGCCTACAGCCTGAACTTTCCTCGTTGACTCGCAGCTCATCGCTCAGCGCTCATCGTCGGCTCCAAACATCTCCCGGGACGCTCGTCTTCAGCCGTGCAGTTGCCGTGCAGGCTGTGCACGATTTGACAAGCATCATCATCATGTCGTTCGTTCGTCTGACGCTGTCCCGGTTGCCTGATGCGCCCCGCCAAACACGACACCTCCTGAGAAACAAATCCCTTTCCGACCCTTCCCCTCCTCTCTTCCGCCACCACCCCCGACTCGCTCCCTCGCCCTTCCGTGGCTCACCGCCCTTCACGTTCCTTTTCCCCTTTGCATCCAAACCCCACAAATGCTAGGCCATGCCCCGCGCTGGCACTTTCGCCCGAGGAAACCGCTGCCAGCGCCGGCAGCGGCTGTAGTCGAGACGACCAAGAGTGCGTTGGCTCTAGCTCCAGCTGCCCATGGACGCTGACGCTGCATAACTCGTAGAGGCGGTTGTGCCTGTGAAGACGACTGCAAAGGTCGTCGCGCCCGTGAAGACGACCGCAAAGGCGACGGTCGTCAAACCCACGGTACCAGTGAAGACCACGGCGAAGGTCATCCTACCGACATTGCCGACGAGTCTCAGTCTGCCCGTCGTTTCCCCTGTGTTGCCCACGACTTCGCTGCCTTTGGTGAGTGCAAGCACTGGCCCCTCTCGCATAGGCTGTAACTGATGAATACCTAGTCTCCCTCGAGTCCCGTCCTTCCCTCCACGTCTTCGGTACGTCGTTTTTCGTCCTGTGTTACCTGTGTTGATACATTCTGTCCAGACCTTACCCACGACAAGCTCTGCCTTGCCTTCCTCTTCGACAACCTCTCTTCCTGCCGCGACAAAGTCTCCCGTCGTCAAATCCGCACCAAAGCCCTCCTCCTCCCCGTCCCCCAGCACTACGCCCTCCAGCGCTGCGAGCGTTAGCACCATCGCCGCCGCCATCGTCAGCAGCATCGTCGGACTTGCCATCGCCGGGCTGCTCGTCGCATTCGTGCTCAGACGGTGGAACCGCCAACGCCGCGCTCGTGCTCGCGAGTCCATCGTCAATTTCGACGCCAAGACCTTCCGACGCTCCGCCCACCTCCTCGACGACCCATCCTCCCCACTGCCCCCACCGAATCCACACTTCACCGGCACAGGCACCCGCGCGAGCATGCATTCGGTGTACAGTGGCCAGAGCGCACATACCACCGTGGCAGCATACAACCCGTACCCATATGGCGCAGGTCTCAACGCGAGTGTGACGCCGGCAGTCGCAGTCGCGTCGCCTGTCATGTATACCCACGATACCCACCCCAGCTTCGCCCAACCCCCGCCGGCCGAGTACTACGGCTATAGCAGTGGTACACCCGTCCCTTCGCCTGGACCTGGTTATACTCCTGCTCCGATGCAGATGATGAGCCAGGGCTACGCCGCGCCGGGCTACGCGCCGTCCGTGCATTCAATACATTCGATGCATTCCGTCCAGTCCCAGCCTCAGCCTTACGGCGGCTACCCTCCCGAGATGCATCGTCAGCCGCAGAACGTCAATCGGTTCTCCCCGCCGTCCCAGATGGTGCAGATGCAGCAGCACCCGGGCTACGACCAGCAGCAGTATTATAGTACGGATGATGCGTATGGCGGGATGTAGGGCGCTAGGCGCTAACGCTAATAGTCGAGCTGTTTTTTTAGGGTTGCATTTACGTAGAACTTGAATTATTGAATTGACTTGTCATGCTTCCTTTCTTTTGGTGGGCTGAGAGGGTTCGGCTGAGACGATGATCTCACTTCTCTTCCAGCATGTGGAAAGGGTCCGGATTTTAGGCACACTCTAAAAATGAATTCTTCGTATCTTTCAGCCTAGTCCTAAGTCTAGAATGAATCTTATATACTTTTGGTGGTTGCTGCAAATGTCTCTGAAAATAATTTTCCAGCTATGCTGAAAAGTTGGCTTAAAATAGTAATTTCAGCACCCGTTCCAGGATACGGTGAAAATAACACTAGGGAATGCGGGACTGAGTAGGCCTTGGGGGTTGGATGTGGACGCCAGGGTGTTCGTAGCGCAGAGGAAATATCGACATACTGGCCGGAGTACGAGTCAATAAGGCAGAATAACTGAATAAGGCTCCACGGACTTGGCGGTGTCATGACGCGGTCTCATCATCATCGACGCGTCAGATCCGTCGGAGCGCCGTCGGGATGTCACGTGATGAGGCCTCGGCGGCAAGGGAACGCCGGCGTCGACGTGGCCTGGGGAGACGACTGCTCGGGGTAAGAGCTGGGTAGGAGGAGGGTAGGAGGAAGGTAGGAGGTGGTTATGGAGATGGAGGAAGTTGTAGGGAGGAATGTCCTATCGTAGCGCTCAATGGGTAGTGTCAAACGGCATTTGGGCCGAGTTTCTCCATGGTGGGAGTGCCTTAAAGGCCAGCGGTCGGGGGGTAACCTTGGGCATATGGGCCCTGGCGCAGGTGCTGTCCTCTTGACCTCACCGCCCAAGACTAACACACAACGAAGATTTTCGTCGCATCTGTCATGGTGGTATTAGATCAAGAGCCCCCCCCGAGACCTTCTATGGAAGTGCTTTCACAACACATTCCGGGTTGGAGAATTCTGGGACCACGTAGAAAATCTGGAAAAACTTGGGGAATGCCCAATATGCAAGGTCCCTGAGACATTAGAACACTCGTTGCTCTGCCCCTGAGCGGGAAATGATCTGGCTACTCACAGAGCAGCTATGGAGCATGAAATTTGAAGGATGGCCCGAAATTACATGGGGACTTGTACTGGGCTCAAACCTCATGCGCTTCCAAACAAGGAAGGGTAAACCTATGCCTCACAAGGAGAGGCTCTTTAGTATCTTACTTTCAACAGCATGGTACACAATTTGGAACATGCGAGTTGAGCGCCGAATACGCACACCTGAAAAACAATTTGAAGTATCGGAAATACACAACAGATGGTTGAAAACGATCAACGGGATCCTTCAACGGGAGCGTATCCTGACTGATAAATTGAAATTTGGCTCACTTGGAATTGACAAACAAGTCGTCCTTAACACTTGGAGTGGGCTACTGCTGGATGAAGATTCCCTGCCGGATGATTGGCTTAAAGAACGAGGGGTTTTAGTGGGTATTCTGCCAATGAAGCTAGGTGTTGGATAAATCACACCATCGCAGGAGTCCCACACTGGTAAAAAATACGTGCATAAAGGCATTTCCTCTCGAGCGACAACTTCCCGGCATATACTGGTTAATTTTCCAGTGCACCCAGCAGATATTTCTTTAGAATGCTTTGCAGACTGAAGGGTATTATCCCAAATGCTCCAAAAAAAAAACAGAACACACTAGGGAATGCGGTCGCCTCGCTCCCGCTCCGGCCCGGCCCGCGAGAGCTGTGCAGACGACGTCATGCCGAGAGCTTGCTTGACATCCAAAGCAAGCTCTTTTATAGAAAGGTAATAATTTTCAGATGCGGCTGAAAGACACCCTGAAAATATTATTTTTGGGTCACTTCTAATTGTCTTGATCGTCGTTTGGCAGTTCAGTCATCGAGTTTGTTAGAGAAAATCAGTCCTGGAGGCAACTCCCCAGGACTCAAGATTGTATTAGCGCGCCTGTGGACGTGCATGAGGGTGCCGTAGAAGGCGGAAAACATGGAAGAGAACAGTAACTAATGTGCTAAGGGTGAGGATGGTGGGTGCGTCAAGATGCGATGGCGGTTGGCGAGACGGAAAGGAAGCTGTGCTTCCCTCCATCACGCCAGGGCTTTTATATGCGAGCGAGTGCGGGCGCTTTGAGCCGAAAGTGGACCATTGTTCCGTTGGGGTCAAAGAGTTGTGTGTGTGATTCCTTTCTGAGTCGCTCGACAATTAGACTTGTGAAAACATACCTTTAAACATGATTTAGCAGATCTGAACATTGTCAGATCAACGGAAAGCCTCACTGAAATACTATTTTCAGCTCCCTTTTCAGCCAAACTGAAAATACCATGGAACATAAGGAATCATTGTGCATTCACGGCGTACAATAGTGCTATAACTTGTCAACAAGTCTGAGTCGCCGTTCTGCGTGCGCCAACTTGTACCCCGAAACGTTCAAGTCGCGTCTTCAATCTCAGATTATTTCTTGCACCTCGTGCTATGTACAAAATATATGAAGCTTAGTCAAGCTGCGGCACAGAGTACTGTAGTAATCTGACCGTAAGTTCAGTGATTTTTTATTTTTTGTGCCCAAAGAGGCTGGAAATTTTACTTTTGATTTTAGGCAACATTTTCTGGGATCTTTTTTTCGCGTGTAACACGGAACTCGAACTTGCAGTCAGATTACTACTATAGCAATGAACCCAATGGTGGCCACGGGGGATGGCTTCAGTGTCTAAATAGGTCACACCTTGTTGGGAGACAAGGGTTGCCTACGCTCCGCTCCGGCAATAGAATACAGAGTTTGCCATGGTCATTTGACGGACATTTACAACTCTGCAATGATTTTTTTTTGGCGCGTGAAAAAAGTAACATCACGGCAACACATCGTTCTTGATATCCGATGTCACCGCTCATCACTGATCAAAATCGTGGCAGCCCTTTATATAAGGGTTGCCAGCACGATTTTTCTTTTGATCCCCCCTCGTCGTCTTGACCCTGCGGTCTGGCCAACCGATATTCAAGCGCAGCGGAGGGTCCCTTGGGTTGTTTGCCGGCTCTGTGCAGTGTCTAGCCCTCTGGGGACTCGGGAGTGGTGAGTGTTGCACCGACACTCCCGGGTGCTTTCCACATCCCATTCGAAGCCGTTGCGGCCGTAGTTTGGTTGAAGTGGAATGTCCATGGCATGGTACTTTGCTTAGGCAGTTGGATGCTCGCTGTGACAAAGCGTGAATGCCGAGTCCAGCCGGGTGCGGCGGTGTTTTAGCATGGGGCGCGTGAACGCAAACCAGCTCTGAAATGCCGTCGCGAGCCATGTCTTTGGTTCATTTGGGTTCTGGGGGTTTATCGCCTGTGCATTTCTTGTCGTCGTCAATGAGCCTAGGTTCGTCTACCCGAGATTATTTTTTTTTGCACATCTCACTAACGTAAGTTTCAAATTCCTAGCTCTGGGGCTTACCTGCTCGTCCGTGGCATCCTCAAGAGCCCGCCGTCCATCCCCCGAAGTGCGTACAACCCGCAAGTTTCTGTCACGTCTCACTTATTAGCTCTCAAGTTTCGCTCATCTCGCTCATTGTCGTGTTAAGGCACCGTAAAAGTGCGTACTTCCTGCCAGTTTTTACCATGTTTCACTGATTCTTTATTTGTTTTCATGTCAAGCTGGACAGTGCACGCTGATGTTTTTACTTCAAGTGCGTACTACCGGCAATAATACCTTCTATCTCACGAATCTATCGTACAAATTCTTACCTCTAGATATTCTTACCCCACTTGCCTTCGCCCAACATGCACATCAAGATCTCTGACAAAGACTCTGATTTCATGCCAAAAGTGTGTACCGCCTGTGTTTTTATACCTTGCCATTGCTTACTGGATGATACTTCCTCAGAATTCTCTCTTTCTATACCCATTCTTGCTTGCTCGGATCGCATCCTGGTCATTCGCTACGTGTATGTATGTATGACCCCATTCCAATGATTTATAAGTTGTCATCTACTCTGGGGCTTGAATCTGTGTAACATGCTATGGTTAGGGCTAGAAATACGAATGTTCCCAGTTCTTCTGGAAGTCGGCCCAAGAAGAAAAATCAGTGTACTAATATTTCTGGATATGTTACATTTGTTATTGGAGCAAGGGATCATGTGTGCACTTTGAATTACACTAAAATCTCCGGATATGTGATATTTGTAGTCGTAGTTTCACCGGGTGGGAGGCGTACTCTTGCATGTGAGCGATGGCGAATACGTGAGAGGGCGGTGTACAATTGTCCGTGAGAGAAGACCGGGCGCGTCAAATCGACACCGAGACGGTTTAGAGTAAGTCCCTGGCAGCTGTTAAACGTCGTAGCATACGCCGGTGCCAGCGGGAACTGCTTTCGAAGCAGCGTATGACCCGATGGAAGGAGTGCATCGAATGAGATACGCGGAATAAGAAGCTCGTCATCGGGTCCTTCACTCAAGTCGGAAGATATTCCATGGAGGAGTGTCACTGTTACCAATCGATTCCCCACGTTCGTCACAACCACGCGAGTATTTTTGACCAAGCCACGGTCAATGGAGAAGTTGCGGAGAAGCCGGAAGATGCAGTTGGTTTTGACAGTGATAGAGTGCGGTGGAAGTCCCGGCGGCGTATTTCTGGCAACGTAGTCAAGAATACCTGCAGGAGGCATGACACCGAGGTCTTTGCCTTCTCGGAAAGAATCTGCCGCGAGATATGTGCTTCTTGTTTAGGGTTGAGTAAGTTAGTGGACCCAAACTTACATCTGTAAGTAAAGTGTGTAACTTACGTGTAACTTACGGCGTAACTTACACCGGCCAGCAGAGGGTGCTTTGTAAGTTTGTAAGTTTGCCCCAGGTGCCAAACCTCGGTGCCTATGGATCTCCACCAAGCACACAAGTTGCCCTTGTTGTCGCCTCCCCCTTTGCTGGCCATCACATTAATTGTTGGACCCACTGAGGTGGAGTGTGCATGTTGGTAGTGCTGCCCTGTGTCTAGGACGTAACTTACATGCAAATTTGAAACTTACAATACTTACATGCAGGTACTTACAGTGTAATTTACATCATGTGACTATTTGTAAGTTACATCGTAAGTTAGTCAACCTCGAGGGAGGCCATTGTAAGTTACAGTGTAAGAAATTGTAAGCATGTAACTTACACAACCCTATTCTTGTTCCGTCAATTTTTTGCATGACGGCTTCATTATAATCGTCGACCTGGCGATTAGTGGGTGCAAGGATAGCGCGGCCAAGACAGGCCAGTGGGTCGGATAGGACGTCGACGGGATACACGAAGTCAATCAAATCTGTCGCTTCCTGCACCTTCTCAAGCATGTCAAGAGAGACTTGCGGCCCAGCACCGTCGCCAATGGAGTCGACGAAATCGGCGAATTCAAGGTCTTCTGCATTTCGAATGGGCTCGGTCAAGCGTAGGATGGTAAAGTGTTCCCAAAGCGGCGACGATTTGATGGATGCATCGACAACTTGCGCTCTAGAACCACGCCGAACGACTGGTGAAGTCTGACGGAAATCACCAAGTAGAACCAACACCTTGCCTCCAAAAGGAGTGTCGTTGCTCATGATGTCGCGCAAGATGGAATCAATACATGCCAAGACCACTCGGTTGGCCATTGGCGCCTCGTCCCAGATTATCAGTGCCGCTCTGCGAATTAATTCGGCGCGCGAGCTTTCAGGCTTGATGGTAGACTTCAACAGCTCATTTTTCTCGCTCACCGGGACCTAGCAGAGTTAAAATTGGAGTTGAAAAATAAACCATGCATCGCACCTTGAACGTAGAGTGTGTTGTTCGCCCACCTGGGTAGAGCTGTGCTGCAAATGCTGATGTTGCACTTGCAATAACAATCTCGCCAAAAGAGCGCAGCTTATCGCAGAGTGCTATTATCATCGCCGTTTTGCCTCGACCCGCCTTCCCGTCAACGAAAGCACACAGAGGTTGGCGCATCATGACAGCGGAAAGAATGTGTGTGTAAACCGCGCGCTGTTCGTCCTTGAATAATTCGATCATGTTATTCGCGCGCTCTTCCAGCTCCTGCGCAATCACCGCCCAGCGCTGCAGCTCATGTGTGACTTCAGCCGTGTGGATCTCCGCTTCGGGGAGGCCGTAGTCACTGAGCTGTTTCCCGTACTCCTCCAGCAGCCTACTCAACTCGTCGAGGGCAAAGTTCAAGCCAAGTTCCGCCGAGTTTCCGTTCTGAATAGTGAAATCTCGGGAGAGATTGTCTTGGAAAGTCTCCCAGAGCGTTGCAGGCGAGGGCGCACAGTCGTTGACCAAGAGGTGAATAAATAGCACTCGTAGTTCCCGCGGAGTCCTAAGAGCCTGCACGCCCTCGAGCATTGCATACATGGCCTCGTTTCGGTCTTCGAATAGGCCGAGGGCGTTTGCAGCATCCTGATAAGATGGATAAACCACCCCATCAACTGTGCGTGCATCAAGGAACGATCTGCAGGCGCGCGTTTGAAGGATGGATCGCAAGTAAAAGAGTTCTCCTTGCGATGGTCTGATCGAATGAATTCGGGAGAGATGAACTCGAACAGAGCTCCGTAGGATGACATGGCGTATCGGAGAGTTGGAGTTATTTGGCTGTTCAAGGAAATAACCCGGGGAGCCCATCTTGTTTGCGTCAAATGTCGCGAGGCGGAAGATGCTGAAATACTCCGCATAGGTCAAGCTGTTGAATTGTCGAAGAACACCATCCAATGCAAAGACTCCTTGAGGTCGCAAGAAATATCGATCGAGAGTCGAGAGCACGCTAGCACCTGGTCGAGGGTATTGGTGATGGGCGGTGGAGTCAGGAAGATGGATGGATAACGCTGTCACGGCAGGCTCCTTCTTCGCCACGTGGAAGCCCATGATCCGCCAAGCGGCTTCACCGGCTGATAGATAACGACCCTCCCAAAAATCATTGATTTCGTCCGTAGGTTCGTCGGCTTCTCGGGTTATTTTGTATCGGGTGGAGCATCCGGCTATGAAAGAATGAGAGATGGAAAGCGAAAATCAGAAGGACAACGTACGCTTGTGAATGTATTTGAATATGTACTGCAACAGGTGCGAAGTATTCGCTGCCTCGACGTTAATCTTGTTCGCTTCGTTCATCTTTGGCTCTTCCAGAGATCACACAATGAGCATTCAAAGAGGACACTGATATTTGTTGGGGAAGGAGCTGGCTAAACCAAGCTTCTGGGCGCAGTGCCGAAGGGGTTGCAGAGGAAGAACCCCCCACGGCACCACTACAGTGTCTACTCATATAATACCCGGTGATTAAACGCTAGAAAGGCAGAATCAATGGTACTTCGGAGGGTGTGGAGGGAGGGTGCAAAAGAATCCACAGAGGTGTCAGTGAAAAGGGAGTGAAGGGCGGGTGCGAAAGCCGGAGACTCTCGACGAAGAGCGAGAAGTCTGTCATGAAACGCTCCCTATACGTTCACCTCTAACGACGGCAACCCGATCGCAGGAAACCGATTGACTTCAAGTTCCTGATCGTATTAACCCTCACTCTACGATCAGGACCCTTTACGTCCGCACTGACCCTTTATATACCGTAGGTACACTCCTGTACCGTAGGTTGTTATCATCTATTCCCCAGGGTCTTCGTACCCTCGTCTCGTCCTATCCTCTCGTCGCCGTCCGTGTTGTCCGCTATCGCGGGTTCCGAAACCCGACAACCTGCTCGACTAGCCCGAAGACCGCTGTTGCTGACAGAATAACAACCTCTCTTGCCAAACACTACCCGACGAAGGATGGAAGGCGACACTACTATCAACGACACAAACAACGATGCGAGCCAATTCGACTCGCTCACCGACGCAGGAAAGGCCGCGTTCCTTTTCGAGCATGTAGTCCGCTTGAGTGCGCAGACGGAGGCCCTCCGTCTGGAGAACGCGACTCTGAAAGGCGACTTGGAAGCCGCCCAGGGGCAGGTGCTCCGCATGGACGGGATTCTCGACGGAGTCGGTCAACAAGTGGACGAAGCCAGCCACGTCGTCCAAGCGATGGAGCGCGAGTACAGCCCAGGACGTCTCCAGCATGTGGAGTCCCAGGCCCTGCAGGGGTACGCCCTCCTACAGCAAGCCCGCGACGACCTGAACACGTATACCGCGAAAGCGGTGAACCCGACGACCGGCGGAAAGAACCCACGCGTGTCCCCGCCTAAGGATTTCTCAGGGGAGTCCGACCAGGTCGACGCCTTCCTGTCGGATTGCTGGTTGGCCTGGCAAGGCAACCCGACGTACGCCACCGACTCTAGCCGCATCAACTACGCCCTCTCATACTGCAAGGGAGGGGCCGCGGCGATCTGGAAGGAGAGCGTCGTCCGTGCAATGCGCAACGGGACCGGAACGGGCTCCTACAAGGTTTGGAAGGAATTCGAGGAAGCCTTCATAGCGGCGTTCAAGGGTGGGGCCCAGGTGGACATCGCCCAACAGAAGATGGAAGCGCTCCGCCAAGGCAAGGAAGGAAGCGCCACAACCTTCTTTACAGTCCTGGACGCGCTCAACCAAACCGCCGGATATGACGAGCCTAACCTGTTGCGCATCGTCAAGAAGGGCTTAGAACGCCGCGTTGCGCAGGCCGTGTACACTGTGTACCCGCTGCCGACCACCTACGCGGAATGGAAGAAGGCAGCCATCGACCACGACGGGATTCAACGCCAGTGGGACATCAACGATGCGATTCGCAGGGCGGACCGCCAACACGACGCGTATACCGCGAAGGGACAGAACCCGATGCCTAGCACCAACCCGGGAGCCAACCGGGGCGGAGGGGCGGGAACCCGTCAGGAGAACCCGAAGAGCACCTTCTCGAACCGACCCAACTGGAACCGGTCGGGTTTCACAACCAATGTTCCCACGGTTACATTCGGCACCACCAACAGCGTGCCGGCGGCACTTGCGCCCGCTACCGTGGCCCGGTCCCAATGGACATCGACCGAGCAGTTAGCAGCGAGAAACGGCTCAGCAAGGCCGTGTGCTGGAACTGCCAACAGAAGGGCCACCTTAGCCGCAACTGCCCCAACCGCCGCCCTCAGCAAGCTCGAGCGATGGTCGAAGAAGTGAAGGACGAAGAGTCCGACGCAAAGGCGGATTTTGTCGACCGTCACGAGTGAACTCTACGCCCTCGCGACCATACCCCGTCCGTACCGATGTAATATGCAAGAACAATCGATTTTCTCCTTTGGCAACATATTACTCGAGTGACGAAGACGTAGAAACCAATGCAGAAGGGGGAGGGTTCCCCAGGGGCAGTGGAAGCTCGAAGCCGCCGAAGAACCCGAAACCCGACACCCCAGCGGCGGCGTGGAGGTCACTGCCTATGCACAGTGCGGAAAGGCTGTTAGGAAGGTTGAGGGACCGACCCCAAGACATGGGGGTCAGCCTGTTCAACTGGGTACATCCCGCTCGGCGCGGGGAAGCAACGGAGGAGCTTCGAGATTTCATTGAGACTGGCTATCGCCCGGACGTACTGGAGGCTTTGAGGAGCCTTAGAGAACCTCCGCTGTTCATACGGGGAGACGGCGGCAACTCTATCACGATCCCGCTTACACTGGAAGAGTTGTCCAGCGGGCGGGGGCTGTCGACAAACGGGTTACTGGACTGCGGGGCCACCAACGGGTTCATCAGTAGAACATTGGTGGAGGAGAAGGGCTTCGAAGTGGAGGCTCTCCCACTGCCAGTGCCAGTCTACAACGCTGATGGCACCACCAATGCGGCCGGGCCAATAACGCATGTCGCTCGAATGCGCATGACAATCCGCGACCACACGGAGGTCGTTCCCCTCGCAATTACGGATACCGGGAAGAGCGAGGTCATCATCGGGTATAGCTGGCTACGCAAGCATAACCCAGAGATCGACTGGCAGGACAACTCGATCAAGTTTACCCGGTGCCCGAGCAGCTGCAGACGACAACAGCTCGAAGAGGAATGGGCCGAGGAGGATAACGTGCCGTTAGAGCCCGGCGACCGCATTTTCGTAACCCGGTTATACCCCGACAATATAGCGGGTTTGGAACCCGACATCCCGAGGACAACCGCCGAGTTGCGGGCGACCCAGAACATTGCAACCAAGTTGGCGGCCGCAGCGTATGCGGCGCAGGAGAAGAAGTCCTTGGAGGAGTTAGTGCCCGAACAATACCTGAAGGAATTCCGGTCGGTTTTCGAGAAACAAGACTTCGACAAGTTACCAGAGCGGCGGAAGTGGGATCATGCGATCGAGCTGAAGGAAGGAGCCGAGCCCGTACGAGGAAGGTGTATCCCGCTCTCCGCGGTGGAACAGGGAGAGCTAGACGCGTTCATCAAGGAGCACCTGGAAACAGGGAGAATCCGGCCGTCGAAGTCTCTGTTTGCCTCGCCATTCTTCTTTGTAAAAAAAAAGGATGGGAAGCTCCGCCCGGTCCAAGATTACCGAAGGCTCAATGACCTGACGATAAAAAACGCGTACCCGATCCCGCTCATATCCGATATCATGCACAAGCTCCGACATGCTCGGTACTTTACCAAGCTGGATGTACGGTGGGGATACAACAACATTCGGATCAAGGAGGGCGATGAAGCCAAGGCAGCGTTTATTACAAGCCGCGGGTTATTCGAGCCGCTGGTCATGTTCTTTGGGTTGACAAACTCACCGGCCACTTTTCAGTCCATGATGAACGAGATATTCGCGGATCTCATTGCGGAGGGCCGGGTCATTGTGTACCTGGACGACATCTTGATCTACTCAAAGACACTAGAGGAACACCGCCAAACGGTGAAGGAAGTCCTACGGATCCTGCAAGACCATCAGTTGTTTCTGAAACCCGACAAATGCGAATTCGAACAGCCAGAAGTGGAATATCTGGGCGTGATCATCGGGAACGGGCAGATCCGCATGGACCCGGTCAAGGTCAAGGGAGTCCGCGAATGGCCGACGCCGACGAAAGTCAAGGAAGTGCAGAGCTTCCTGGGATTCTTGAACTTTTATCGACGGTTCATCAAGGATTTCGGGCTTCACGCTAAACCGCTCACGCGGTTAACCCGCAAGGACTCCGTGTGGCAGTGGGGGTGATGAAGAGGAGGCAGCTTTTCGAACGCTCATCGAACGGGTCACGTCAGAACCCGTCCTACACTTCCCGACAGACGAAGGCGAGTGGAGGGTGGAAGCCGACACATCGGATTTCGCCACGGGAGCCGTATTATCGCAAGAACAACAGGGCAAATGGGTCGCTATCGCCTTCATGTCGAAATCGCTGAATGACACGGAGCGGAACTACGACATTCACGATAAGGAGATGCTCGCGATTATGCGAGCGCTAGACGAATGGAGGCCGTACCTGCAAAATGGGAGGGGCAAGCCGTTTGAGATCTGGACCGACCACAAGAACCTGGAATACTTCATGACCAGCAAGAAACTTAACCGTCGCCAAGCACGGTGGTCGCTGGAGCTGAGCGAATACGACTTCCGATTACTGCACAAACCCGGGCGAACGCAGGGCAAAACCGATGCGCTGTCACG
The DNA here is from genome assembly GCA_029282125.1 of Mycena amicta. Taxonomy (NCBI): domain Eukaryota; kingdom Fungi; phylum Basidiomycota; class Agaricomycetes; order Agaricales; family Mycenaceae; genus Mycena; species Mycena amicta. The sequence goes on along the minus strand of JARIHP010000001.1, from coordinate 15,684 downwards.
ACGAACAGGACATGACAATGGGAGGGCCGACAACATGGACCTCACGCTATTACCGGCAGAGTTGTTCACTCGAGATACGATGCGAACACGAGCAATGCTGATGTCGCCGGACCGGGACGAGGGAGACACGACCATGCGATGGATCAAGGAATCGGAACCCGATACAGAACCCGCCATCACGGGATTGTGGGAAGGAGGGTTGAAACCTGCCGGATGGGAGAAACGGGACGGGTTTCTGCTGAAGGATGGCCTGGTATACGTGCCGAAGAATGACCAGGTCCGGAACCGAATTCTGCGCTTACACCACGACACCGCGTTAGCGGGCCACCCGGGACAATCCAAAACGGCAGAACTGGTGTCGCGAAATTACTGGTGGCCGTCCCTTACTCGAGACGCACGGAAATATGTGGCTGCCTGCCCGACATGTCAGAAAACGAAGACGTTTCCGGCTAAACCGAGGGGAGAACTCGCGCCGAACCCGGTTCCAACCCGCATGTGGCAAAGCGTGTCGGTAGACTTGATAACTCAACTGCCGCAGTCAAAAGGATACGATGCCATTATGGTAGTGGTGGACCGGCTAGGGAAGGGAATCAGACTCATGCCGTGCACGAGCGACATTTCGGGGGGAAGGAGTTGCAAGACTATATCGCGACCACGTGTGGAAGGACTTCGGGATTCCAGAAGACGCAACAAGCGACCGTGGCCGTCAATTCATTGTCAACTTCATGCGGGATCTGAATCGGCTTCTGGATATCCGTTCCAACGCGTCCACCGCGTATCACCCACAGACGGACGGTCAGACAGAACGGGTGAACCAAGACGTTGAGCAGTATCTGCGTATCTTCGCCAACTTTCAGCAGGACGATTGGGCGGACTGGCTCAGTATGGCTGAATTTGCCCACAACGACAAGGTCAATGCAACGACCGGGTACTCGCCGTTCTATTTGACACTCGGATTCCACCCTCGAAAAGCAATCGAACCACGGGTGGATGTTCCGACGGAAGCCGCTGCTGATTTTGCGACCCGGATGAAACGGGCTCGGGAGGACGCCGCCGCGGCCATGCGCAGGGGGCAGGAGTTGATGAAAAAGTACTACGATCGAAAACGGCAACCCGATCCCGGGTACGAAATCGGGGACCAGGTCCTGCTGTCAGGGGAGCATCTGTCAACACTACGGCCGACCAAAAAATTCGACGATCGTCGATTCGGGCCTTTCAAAGTACTGGACAAAGTAGGCAAGCTATCGTATAGGCTTGAACTACCCTCGACTTGGAAGATACACCCTGTGTTCCACACGACTTTGCTGCGACGATGGATCCCGCCCTACGCAGAGCACCAGACGCAATACAAACCGCCGCCCGTGGAAATAGTGGACGGGGAGGCACACTACGAGGTAGACGAAATTCTTCAAATCAAGGGCGCTGGGGCGGGACACACACTGAGATACTACATCAAGCGGAAAGGGTACCCGCCGGAGGAGTGGACATGGGAACCTCGGGAAGCGCTAGTGGGGGCAGAGGAAGCGTTGGACAAGTTCTATTCGACAAGACCTACGGCCGCGAAGGAAATTTGGACACCACGGGGATGGCGGATAATGGGCCCGGATGGCGAACCTATGAGGACGGGTCGAAAACCAAAGAAAAATGGAACCCGCTCGAAGAACCCGCAAGGAACCCGACATCGAGCTTATCGGCGCTGAGGACTTCGCCTCGAAGGGGGGGGGTGATGTCATGAAACGCTCCCTATACGTTCACCTCTAATGACGGCAACCCGATCGCAGGAAACCGATTGACTTCAAGTTCCTGATCGTATTAACCCTCACTCTACGATCAGGACCCTTTACGTCCGCACTGACCCTTTATATACCGTAGGTACACTCCTGTACCGTAGGTTGTTATCATCTATTCCCCAGGGTCTTCGTACCCTCGTCTCGTCCTATCCTCTCGTCGCCGTCCGTGTTGTCCGCTATCGCGGGTTCCGAAACCCGACAACCCACTCGACTAGCCCGAAGACCGCTGTTGCTGACAAAGTCGAGGTCCGAGGTCATCGTGGCGGCGGAAGAGAAGAGAAGCGCACCGCCACGCTGTCACTCCTCACAAGATCACGGACTGATCTCGCAGGCTCGTTCATTCCATCATAAAGACTTGACTCCACCCACCATGGTCTACCAAAACAGTCTCTTCCGGCGCGCATGAATCCTTGTGTAAGCCAGATTTTCCTCTGAGTGGCTCTCCACCCGCGTACCCATGCTCACTTACTCAGCAAACTCGTCAAAAGCATCGGGGAAATTGCGTCGGAAATGCGGAAATTGCGTCGGCAATGCGCATTCTCCCGTTAAGGCTACTCGCCATGTGCATTTGTGGAGCTCTGAACAAGTCTTCAACGCTACAATCCATGCTTTTCTTCCCCATTTACTGCTATAATCACCGCCGTAGCTAAACCCTCCTCGCAACCGGCTCATTGCTCAGTCTCCGCTATGAGCGGGATCCACGATTTTTTCCGCCGATTTTTCGTAAACCCTGGCACTTTAAACGTCGCTCGCGGCGCATCCCTGATCTTCTCACTCCAGCCACTTTTTTTTTCGAGTTCTTCTGCAGCCAAATGCCTTCCTCCGAGCTTGGATGCGCCCAGGACGCCAACGGCAACCTCCTCGAAGCCGACAAAATCAACTTCTTCAACGACCCGGAGGACCGGGTGCCCATCTCTGGGCCCTCCGTTTCGTCTTCGGCCAAGCCGCTTGCGCCAATCTTCAACCTCAAGCCCGTTGGAATGGTGTGTTTGTCCTTCCATGCTCTGTCTTTCTCCTGACATTTTCCAGGTTGCCGGATCTCGCCGTCGCTCCTCCCGCACACGTAAAAATGCCGCCAAAGTCGCCGACCCCGCCAATACCGTCAACATCTTTGGTGAGAAGCGCAAGGCGAACAGCCCACCTGCAACTCCCCTCCGTGCTCGGCGTGCCCGCCCAGCTTCAGCCGACTCGTCGGATGCGGAGGACGGTGGAGATGCCGTCTGTAGCTGCTCGTCTGACACTGAATGCCTGCATCATGCCGCCGGTGAGACGGGAGACGATGACCAGCACTCGGAGGTTGACAGCGAGTATGAGAAGACGAAGGCGCAGGCAGATGCCGATCACGAAAAGGTGTGTCCCTTCTTTCTTCTTTCTTTTTCAGCGTATGTTTATCGATCTTACTTGTAGATCCATGCAAAATCGCCGCAGGAGGATTGCACCGCCGATCTCAAGACCGTATACCAATTCATCAAGCAACACCCCAATCCCCAGACTGGTGTGTTGGAGAAAGGCGCGGTCTGCCTGACCTGCGAGTGCGTTTGACGATCATCACATCCTGTATTATACCCATTGACCTTCTTGTAGAAAGAAAGGTGTTCAGCCAGAGAAGGCTTTCCTCAAGGGTGGTGTCAGCACTCTCCGATTGATAGTTCTATTCTAGAGTTCAGACTACGCTTGACGCGTCCCTCGTCGAACGCCCGCCCGTGTTCAGCCGCGAAGGATTGATGGATCAGTTCGTCGAGTTGTTCGTTAGTCGCGATTTGGTGCGCCTCGACTTGTATGTCTGGTGTTCGTGTTCTGATGTCCCGACCAGCCGCTTGTTCTTGTCGAAGACCCCGCTCTCTTCCGGCTGCTACACTTTACTCATCCGAGCTTGACACCGTCTGATGTCCCCTCCCGCATGACCCTACGTCGTCGTATTCTTAGCGCGGCCAAAGATCTCGAGGAGCTGCTCATCGAAAAGTACAAGGTCAGTGTCTCGTCGTTATACCTTGCAGTCCCAATGGAGCGCCGACCAGATGCGAAAAGCAATGAAGCGGTTTGAGAAAGAGGTGAAGGCTACCTCTCGTTCTTCATATCTAATCTGGCTTTACAGTTTGACAAGTATTGTGCGGCCGAATCGTCCTCCGACATGTCCGAACCCGTCAGCGAGCTCAACACAGCGGCCCCGCTCCACCGATATGGAAGTATGTTCTTGCTCGATGCGGTGAAGGCATCACAGTCTGCAAAAAAGACCAAGTCCGGGCCTCGTGATGAGCTCAAGAACTACATCGCTGCGCCGCTCGAGGCCCCGACTACTAACATTCTTCACTACTGGGGGGTATGTGCTCGCACATCTCTCTTTCCATCAACTAATTTGCGGTTTCTTGTAGCACAACACCACGTACTCGACGCTCCGACGCATGGCCCGTGACTATCTCCCGATCCAGGGCTCTTCCACGTCCGCGGAACGTGCATTTTCTGGCGGTAGTCGCACCGGCACAAAGCTTCGCAACAGGTTGAAGATCGAACTGGTCGAGGGGCTTCAGCTGCTCAAGAGCGGGTATCGTAACGGCCATCTCAGTGCGTGTGCTGGCGCATCCAAGCATCTCAGCGTGCTGATGGAGGAACTCAATGCATCCGGTTTGGGCTGGGATGACCTGTTGCAGATGGAGGAGCATGATGAGGACTCTGACATCGAGATTATATAGTCTAGTTAGTGCGATTTTTCTGTCCAATAAATACACACGTCTGGGCCAAAAAAAAAAAAGCGGTTCCGGGGTTCGAACGGGTTCGGACCTTTGAACCGAACCGGGTTCAGCTGAACCGAGGTTCGGTGCTCAGGTTCAGTGGTTTTGAGGTTTTGAACCGAACGTTGGGTTCGGGGTTCGGCCAAAAAGGGCGAAAAACCGGACCGAACCGGACCTGCCCATCTCTAATTGTAAACACTACAAGACTCACGAGAGGTGCGACGGCGCTTGATAGCCCGAGTGGGAGTATCGCCCGACGAGTCTCGACGACGACGCTGGGCACGTGAGGGAGGTGTGACGCTGCTGTTAACTAAACAGGTCAGAGACTCATGATTAGAACCAGGCAAGAGGATGACTCACAGGCAGTAAGGGAGCTTGCTGGGGATTCTTCAAGGGGAGGACCGAGCGCAATTGGATCGTGATCGCCTTTGAAAGTATTTATAGAAGCGAAGGACTTCATGAGGAAGGACATACCTCGGACAGGATAAGCCTTGACGGGTTGAGCACGGGAGTTGTAGCAGTGTTCGAAGAGCACTGAAAGAGAGTATTAGATGGATGTGCTCAAGGAAGAAGAGAGTCTTACTGAAATACTTGCAGCGTCCAGTTGCACAGCACACGACATACTCGCCGGCCAACGTACCAGTGGTAACAAGGATAACTTTGACCTCGAAGTACTGATTTTTTGCCTGCTCGGCGTCGAACTCCAGCACGCAGAAGCAGCAAGGCAGCCGCATAAGGTGATGCTGGATGTATTCATAGATGCTCGACGGAGTGACTCGCACTCCGTTCAAGACAGGCCTGAACGGATTCGAAGGAATCAACGCAAAGAAGACGGCCAGCAAGAAGCCACATACCAGTTCCAAACTGCCAAGGCACAGGGGGACGGGTCCATAGTCACCATGATCTTGAAGGTGGTCATCACCATCCGCATGCGACGAAGAAGGACCATCTGTTCATCGTTGCGAGCGCCAGCATGCTTGCGATATATGGGTGAAAGGTCGAGATTGGTCGGAGAGGGCAGCGCAGCGGGAGAAGGCATCGCAAAGGAAGAAAGGACAGTGGGGTGGGTGGTGCAGTGTCGTGTCCAAGCTCAGTATTTATACAGCCCGTTACATGCAGAGTGAGGTGGACATCGTACGACAAGACCTTCAGAAAAGAATTTTGTCTGCACCAGTGGGTTACGAGAGGCCAGCGACGAGCGGCGAGCGCGTAGCGATTCCCCGAATGGAAGATCATCGTTTGGGCTGAGTGTGACCAGCCTAAAGAGGTGCCGTCGGCGAGGCTGAGCCGTGGATTGACCCGCTCGAGCTGCCGTAGGTGAAGGTAACGTCATTCCCTTTCGGGTCTATCAGACTTTACCCATCGAACGGTCCCTCCGTACCATAAGTACTTGGCGCTGGCAGCCACCAATACGGTATGGTGGTACCCGGACTGGAACCATACAGCACTGTAAGCGTACGGCCGTAGCCATATACGGTACAGTGCCGAGCCCTACGTAGAACTTGAATTATGGAATTGACTTGTCATGCTTTCTGTTGGAGGGCTGGTTGAGAGGGTTTCGTCGGGCGGTGTCCAGCTGATAGCGTGAGGTGCAAGAAATACAACTCTGGGATTTGAATGTTTTGGGGTACAGCTGCAGGGCGTATTGTACACCGTGAATGCAAAATGACTCCTTATGTTCTATGGTATTTTCAGTTGGGCTGAAAAGGGAGCTGAAACTAGTATTTCAGTGAGGCTTTCAGCTGAACTGACAATGTTCAGATCTGCTAAAAAGTGACCCAAAAATAGTATTTCCAGGGTATCTTTCAGCTGCATCCGAAAATGTTAGTTTCACCGTATCCTGGAACTGGTTCTGAAATGATTTCAGCATGGCTGGAAAATTAGTTTTGGTCACATTTGCAGGAACCATGAAAATATATAAGATTCATTTCTACACTAGGCTGAAAGATATAAAGAATTCCTTTTTACAGTGTGCCTCAAATCGGGACAAGAGAAGTGAGAGGTACAGAATATATTACCCTTCTCTGAACGAAACTACCTGAAATATGATGCCATCACACCGCCTGACTGCTGCGCACGTCTGACTGGGTTCAAGCTTACCTTTTCGGGCAAATTCTACAGCTTCTTGGTCGACTCTCGCCCTTATCGCTCCAATCGCACAGCCAAAGGGCTGTACACTTCATGTAATCTGTAATCGTCTCGGGATCTGACGCGATAAGGCGCAGCGTCCTTCACTTCGGGCTCAAGATGGTGGATTTGATCCCCATCAACTGTCCTTCCCTCTGCCCTCCATCTTCGAATATCTTCATCTCCCTTCCTGCTCGATGTATGCTCAAATTCACCTGGCTCGAGCTCAATAGCGGCCGACATGTCCGCTCTGTCAAGCCCGTCACCCGTGTCGAGGCCATACGTCGCCATTGTGCAAGCTCAACTTCAAGTCAAGCTAGCACGCAGCGGATCCAGAGCGACGACTACCACAACGGACAGGTGAGGTTCTCCACCTACATAGTCCAGCGGACGCTAACGTCCTCGAGCCACTAATCTAGCGTTCCCAGACCATCGGGTGCTCCGGTGAGCGCGTAGACAAGGAAACGGGCGGGGGAAACGATATAGAGAGCGGATGTACGCATAGGGCAGGATAGGTGCGTTGTTCGTTCTCTCTCCGTCCCGCTTGCAACCACTAATTGCAAATCGTTTGCAGCTTACCGTCCTGTATTTACTTCCATCTCAATTGATTACCATCCATTCCGGCCTCTTTTACATCCACGCGAGCCTCCACGCTTATCATTGTTATCAACCTCTTATCCGAATCGACGACGAAGGATCAGTCCAAGTTGTGTTCGTCACTCTTTCCCTCGGCAACCTCCACATTCAAGTTCCCCGCATATGGAACAACACCCTTGGCATCTGAAGAAAGAACATGCTCTGAGAGTCAAGCATCTCAACCCATCTCAGCAAGTACACAAACTACTCCGTCAACCACAAGCTCTCATTGCAAACATAGACGTGCCTGTGGTCCACCGGCTCCGACCACGACTCGCGAAATTTACTGAGGTAACTGGCCACCACGAATCAGTGATTACGAGGGAGGCAGGGTTGAAGCGGACGGATGCACAGGAGCACAAGAGCAGGGCAATGCACGGTGCGTGATTCATCTCAACTAAGCTCGCGTGAATGGGTTATATGGTGCATATTATTCACGTCAACTCAGCCAATGCTAACACTTTTACACTAGCTTTGGCGATGTTATTGAGCTACACTCACTACGAACGGAACACACAACAACGGAATGCATGCAAGCATGACGAACCGATCGAAGGCAAACAGATGCGGACGGTAGCAACTGACGGTGCGTTATTCCTCCACCTCAGCCTGAGCCATTGACTGACTTTCCCAGTCAATTCCCAGTCCAGCTCTGCACGCACGCACGACGAGCACTCTGCCCGATGGCAATCACGATACATAGTACGCGCGAATCAGCGGTGCGATCGATATGCGGTCGGTTGGTGGCGAGACAGATGCGAATCCGAATGGTGGGTTGAAGAACTTCGATGATTGCGAGTATCGTAGATTTGTGTACCATTTTCATCCAATTTGACGGACATACTCCATGAGTCCGAAAGAAATTGCGAGCGATGCACAAGTATAAACAATGAGCAATGGTTGTCGGACTCTGTGCCCGCTGATCTGCGAAGACACCGTGGCTGGAACCCGCACGAAACAAGTTATGTACGGCTGTCAATCTACTTGCAGAGTCCCATTCACTCGCTACCTGTCCACTTTAACGCCATGTACACGTCTAAACACACAGATGCCAGTGAATTGTGCAAAATCCGATGCGGATTTTTGTGCGGTTTTCCTTATACTAACTCAGTGAATATCCGCGTGGAATCTGAGGCCATCGCTTCGCTCTGGCCCTGCCTTGTACTCCATATTAGAAGCACACTACGCGATCATGTTTGTGCAGTGTTTGGTTTCTTGCCAAATATGGTCTAATTTACACTGCTTGCTGCCTTGAGGCCCGCTTCACGCGCGCTAATCTGTCCACTGTCAAATGATGCTCAGCTTCTCTTCACACGTCAGATTTGCTTCTCTCTCTCTCCCTCGCAGAACGACGACGACTAGGCCCGCGTCAAGCCATGGAGAAAGTCTCAAGCATCCCCATCCCCACTGTTCTGCGCCAAGCAAGTCTCGAGCAGTGTTGTCTCTGAGCTGCACTGCCTCGAAACTTTAAGTAACAGATGGCTCCCACCACCACGCCACTGCTTCCGTCAAGCTTCCGTACTGCCGTGTGTATAACCAGCAGCCTGAGCACGAAGCGCTGCTTTTCTCTGCCCTCACCCCACGCGCCGTCTCCCTTTCCCCTCAGCTTCCTCACTCAACGATGCACGGACATATACGATGGATGGTCAGAAATGGACAAGAAGGCGAACGGGAGTATCATTTCATGAGCTAGCCTTGCTTCCGCCGCCCACACCCCACTGACACCCTTTGTCCTCGACCTTCATCCCCGTCCGAGTCTGTGCTCCCCTTCCCTGCTCAAGACGGAGCTCTCGCACACCAGCCAAGCTCAATGCGCGCTACGCAATCAATCTGCGTCTTCTCAACGCCTCAACGCCTTCGAGTGCCCTTAACGCCTGTTCAAACTCCTCAAGGACCGTGCAAGCATTCACTTCCCCAACCGCTGCAACCTGCAAGGCATGCTCCGCTGGCTCTGGTGATTTCCAGACACCGAAGACAGGACAACGGAACCCACGAATGAGCGACTCGGAGGAGTTCTCGACAAGCGGCGGGCGATTACAATGGACACAGGGTGGTGACAGGAGGATCTGGAGAGTGTGAGCGGACGGTGCGCTTTCCTTCATTCCGTGATAATGTGTTTGAATCTCTAGGGAAGCCAACGAACTGGACACACGAATGATACGACCGAGGTGCGACCGCCCCACGAACGGGTGATACGAGGGTTCTGGGCTGCGGAGGCTGACTCACTGGGCATGATGAGAACGACTGAGGTGTGTTGTTTATTTATTCCAGCCGTTGTAATGACTCATGCAATTTGGTGCAGCTTGATATTCAAACGCTATCGTTTGTGTTTACACCACTGTCCACTTCATGTCGACGTTTAGCGTGGGCCTTCTGTTATCATCACCTTAATTACTTTCTCCTCGATTTCACACTTCACACCTTAGAGGGAAGAGTGTCACGAACAAGGCGGTGACTAGTCACGTGTCACGGTCACGCAGTACGCCAGAGGTCACGGTAAGATGTGACGATGGGGTAGCCAGGCAACAACAACACAACAGCCAAGTAGGGAGCCAAGTAAAGGGGGGAGCGCGATGGAATAAAAGGACTGCCGGCTACAGCGCTCTAGCTACTTCTTATATACTGGTTGTGGCTATGCTAGGGAGTCGTCCCGGGTCCGCTTCGGAGCCACATGGCTGTGCTATGATCGGAAGAACAATAAGGTTGAGTCAAGTCAAGTCAAGTGACAATAACTTGTCCATGACTCCAATTGACTTGTGCTTTGACTCAGAGAGTCTAGAGCTGGCCTAGGAGGGTCCAGAATGGGTCCGGAGTAGCGTGACTTGACATAGTGTGCCTGTCACATCAAGAGAAGCGCAGGATAGCGCAAATCTTGAGAAAGTAAAATAAAACGGAAAATATATGGAAATAGCAAAAAGCATGGAAGTTGTGACAAAGAGGCACACCCAGAGACTTCTGCATGCATGCTCCGATTGCTCATAAGTTGCACTTTGAGCTCATGCTCAGCAAGTTCCACCCCGCCTGATATTCCGAGACCTCAAAGCAGCGATCTATGCCAGAAATATCGCACCGTATGTCTTCGTTGATAATCGCTGCTGCCATCGCACTCCGTCCCCGACATGCAGGCTTCGTGTCAGCACTGCCGAAGCACTACTAGTATCTGAGTATCATCTGTTCCAGTATGACACACTTTATTCTTCCCGAGCTTCCGATGCTCATTGGAGTCAGGGAGCTCATTCAAATTGTCTGACTTATTCTGTTTGTGTTTAGATGTTGATATGCACAGGCTGTTGGATGATCTGAATTGTTCAAAACATGTAAAGCAATCTTTACTCGCTGTAGATTTACTTTCCCAATCATAACTCTTATGCTATGCAGTGCTTTTCAAATGTCTGTATCCAACTCCAAATCTTGGGGTGGAGCGGAGCGCAGCCCTGCCTTGTAAAGGTTAGTCAAGCTACAGCACAGAGTACTGTAGTAATCTGACCGTAAGCTCAGTGATTCTTGATTTTTTTGTGCCCGAAGAGCCCAAAAATTTTGCTTTTGATTTTAGGCAACATTTTCCGGGGTCTTTCTTCCATGTGTAACGCAGAACTCGAACTTGTAGTGGAGTGAACCCAACTGTGGGCACAGGGGATGGCTTCAGTGTCTAAATGGGTAACACTTTGTGCAGAGATTTGAAGTAGAGAAGGTGGAGTCGGATTGCTATCGTAACAATGAACCCAATTATGGCCATGGGGGATAGCTTCAGGGTGTAAATGGGTCACACCTTGTTGGGAGATTGGGAGTAGACAAGGTGGAAACACAAGAGTTGTGTGTAGTTCAGGTGGATACCAGAAGACTGGGATGGAGGACATATGAGGGATGGAGAGCCATCCAGGTGCACTCCATTGACCATGTGACACAGGTTGCGGCTGGACTGTGGCTGCATCCCAGATGCGTACCATTGTGTCAAAGGAGCCAGACACAATGCGGGCCCCATCAGGTGAGAAGGCTACAGACTGGACGGAGTCACTGTGACCATCCAAGTGCTGCCGCTCCTTGCCTGTGGCTGCATCCCATATGCGCACAGTTATGTCATGGGAGCCAGACACAATGCGGGCCCCATCAGGTGAGAAGGCTACAGACTGGACGGGGTCGCTGTGACCATCCAGGCGCTGCTGCTCCTTGCCTGTGGCTGCATCCCAGATGCGCACAGTTTTGTCATGGGAGCCAGACACAATGCGGGCCCCATCAGGTGAGAATGCTACAGACCAGACAGTTGAGCTGTGACCATCCAGACGCTGCTGCTTGCCTGTGGCGGCATCCCAGATGCGCACCGTTGTGTCAAAGGAGCCAGACACAATGCGGGCTCCATCAGGTGAGAAGGCTACAGACTGGACCCTGTCGCTGTGACCATCCAGGCGCTGCTGCTCCTTGCCTGTGGCTGCATCCCATATGCGCACAGTTATGTCATGGGAGCCAGACACAATGCGGGCCCCATCAGGTGAGAAGGCTACAGACTGGACGGAGTTGCTGTGACCATCCAGGCGCTGCTGCTCCTTGCCTGTGGCTGCATCCCAGATGCGCACAGTTGTGTCATCGGAGCCAGACACAATGCGGGCCCCATCAGGTGAGAATGCTACAGACCAGACAGTTGAGCTGTGCCCATCCAGGCGCTGCTGCTCCTTGCCTGTGGTTGCATCCCAGATGCGCACAGTGCTGTCATCTGAGCCAGACACAATGCGAGCGCCATCAGGTGAGAAGGCTACAGACTGGACCCAGGAGCTGTGCCCATCCAGCCGCTGCTGCTCTTTGCCTGTGGCTGCATCCCAGATGTCCACAGTTGTATCCCAGGAGCCAGACACAATGCAGGCCCCATCAGGTGAGAAGGCTACAGACTTGACCTCGTCGCTGTGTCCATCCAGGCGCTGCTGCTCCTTGCCTGTGGTTGCATCCCAGATGCGCACAGTGCTGTCGTCTGAGCCAGACACAATGCGAGCGCCATCAGGTGAGAAGGCTACAGACTGGACCCAGGAGCTGTGCCCATCCAGGTGCTGCTGCTCCTTGCCTGTGGCTGCATCCCAGATGCACACAGTGTTGTCATGGGAGCCAGACACAATGCGGGTCCCATCAGGTGAGAAGGCTACAGACTGGACGGAGTTGCTGTGACCATCCAGGCGCTGCTGCTCCTTGCCTGTGGCTGCATCCCAGATGCGCACAGTTCTGTCGTCAGAGCCAGACACAATGCGGGACCCATCAGGCGAGAAGGCTACAGACCGGACCGTGTCGCTGTGCCTATCCAGGCGCTGCTGCTCCTTGCCTGTGGCTGCATCCCAGATGCGCACAGTTCTGTCAGAGGAGCCAGACACAATGTGGGCCCCCATCAGGTGAGAAGGCCACAGACGAGACTGAGTTGCTGTGCCCATCCAGGCACTGCTGCTCCTTGCCTGTGGCTGCATCCCAGATGCGCACAGTTCTGTCAGAGGAGCCAGACACAATGCGGGCCCCATCAGGCGAGAAGGCTACAGACTGGACTGGGTAGCGGTGCCCATCCAGGCACTGCTGCTCCCTGCCTGTGACTGCATCCCAGATGCGCACAGTGTTGTCATCGGAGCCAGACACAATGCAGGCCCCATCAGGTGAGAAGGCTACAGACCAGACCACGGAGCTGTGTCCCTCCATCTGCACCAGTGGAATACTACGTATTAGGGAATCACACTTCAAGAATCCTAAGCCAGTAAAGTTATGCCTCCATGCCTCCAGATTCTCAGAATTGGCCATTTCTGCCGCCATGCAGCTCAGGTAGAGATGTGGTGTGCAAGCTGATGCTGCACCAGATACGAACACTGCCCAGAGTCGCTGCACTGCTATGGTGTATTCATTCAGTACGTTGGAGTCTGAAATCTGGTGTTTGTTTTAGAAAACAAATGTTGCCACATTACTCCTGCTACATACCTGGAGAGCCCAGCCACGAGCTTGTTGTATTGCATAACGGCAGTCAACCTTCCAGAGGTTCATTATCTCCATCCAGAATAGCACTTTGAGCTCATAAAACCTCAATAGCAATGCAGCAACCTCTTTAACAGCTTTATCATTGTGTCGCACTGCATCAAGATGGCTAGCCCAATGTTGAGCGGCATATTTAATATCAGGCCCAATTGCTGCAACTCGCTCAGCTAACCCTTCCACTTCATCGTCTTGTAAATATGAGGTGACAAGGTTGCAGATGTTGAACTTGAGTGATTTGTCGAAGATGTCAAAGCACTCTCGTGTGCGGTCCACAAAATATGATGTAGCCTGGTTTGCCAGCCTTGAGCGGTTGATGATAAAATCATCAAAGGACTTGTGATATATATAAATCTTGTGATCTCGCTCAGAGACATAGAGCACAGCGTGAAGACTACCCAAGCTGTTTCTGACAGCAAGAACATTGTCAGCCACGGCTGCCTCATTGGGTTCTTCTGATGCATCAACCACAAGTGGAGCAAGTGCCTGCACTGTCAGAGGCTGACGTGCTGTCACAGCTGCATATAGAACACGCTCACAGATCTTTGCTGTAAAACTATTTTGGAGCACCTCCTCAATGACCAGGATGTAAAGAGCATCCACAAGTTGATCTTTGCCTGTTATCACCTGTCCAAGTCCCTTGTCCAGAATGTGGTCCAGCTGCTTGGCTTGTTGGCCTGCGGTTGGTGGGACACCCTTTGGGGAGAGGTATCGCACAATGGTTGCAGCATATATGAAGACCCCAGCAGAATCTTTTACAATGGCTTCAATTTTATCTCGGAGATTCGGCAGTTCTACCTGCAAGAAGCAGCGAATATCGGCCTCAGTATCACTTTTCTCAATATCTTCCAACTGAAAGTGTGCTTTCACTGCCTTGCAAGATTTCTACAATTCTGGGATGGGGACGACTGGTGAGGAGGAATTTGAGCCCATGAAGCGGTGTTTTGGTGAGAGTGTTGATCAGTTCCTGTATGAACTGAGCACCAGCATTGTCTTCTAGCTCATCAAGAGCATCAATGACAATGACGAGTGGTGGTGGCTCAAATCCAGACCTCCTGGCTGCAACCCAGGGTTGAATAAGGAGATTGTCAATGTCCTCCTCCCAAGTACCATTGAATGACTCAAGATCGAGTCCTTGAAGGCTAGCCACAAGAGGGCCTGTACGCCGAGAGGAGCTGGCGTACAATAGTTGGAACAAGGAAATTGCGGGACCTCGTGTTCTCCCTCATTTCGAGAACAGAAGAAGGATGCTCCCAGGCGACTACAGCTGCGCAGCTCCTGACAGAGGGTATATGCAATGGTCGATTTGCCAGTACCAAGCCATACCACTGAGCCAACAATGTTGTTAGATGCATCCAAAGATGTGTCGAGAGCCCAGTTTTCAAGAGACGAGATAGCAGATTTTCCCGTGTTTTTGGTGTGCACCCTCGTCGAGTAAGCTTGTCCACTCCATTGAAACGTGCTTTGGGGACATAGGCTAGCTTCTGTGCCTAAGCAACAAAAATCAAAGGAGGTTCCATAAAAGGAGGACAGTACAAACCAAGCTGTTCTCTAATGCAAGGTGGACATTTTTAGCAGTCAATAGAGTCACCTCATGCTACAAGCCATTGTTGAGTTTACAGCAGCGAAAATCATTCCAGTTTTGTATCACATACCCCATGCATCTGCATATCGGTCTTCAGTTGATGAGTGAATGTTTGAATTTCGTCTTGTGAGTGCAAGCATGTAGCCCATGTTTGTCTCCCTGGAAGTTGGCATGGATATTGTGAATCTCAAGCGCTCCTCCACAATCAGTCTGAAAACTTGAGCTTGTGAGACTCTGATGAATATGAAACCTACTTTATCAACTTGTCACTGCTTGTAGTGACCTGGATGCTGTAGTATCCTCTTTCCAGAAAGACAGTGTTGACTTGCACAAGAGACAATGAGAGGTTGTCCATCAGAGCTTGCAGATCCTTCTCATTGTCCATATACATCTGTTGGAAGATAAGATGTCAAATATCAAGTATGGATGTGGTCCAAGCCATACCTCAGCCATATCAGAAATTTGATCAAGTAGCTTGAAGATGGAGCCGAACTGGGCTGGGACTGCATACTGGACCTCTGCTGCCAATTTGTGCAAGCCATGCCAGACAAGCTGAGCCCTGGTGCATATTTTCTGTTTCCTGGAATGCAAGTCCTCGCTACCAGCAAACTGAGCAATGAATGCTCCAGGATTGAACTTGAATTGCTCAAAGTCAGGACTGAACATGTATTCCAGGGTGTCCTCCTGAGAGATGGCGTCATGGAAAGACAAGATGAGCTTGATCTCCCTTGAGTGCCGATCCAGCTCCAGGAACAGTCTTCTTGTTTTGAGCAGCGGATTGTCCTGAAAGATCAAATCATTCCTGAGATTTCTGCTCAGCGCATCTGAG